>JANCRC010000013.1:19172500-21810833 GCA_024362995.1 Heteromeles arbutifolia | reverse complement strand
TACTTAGAATTAAAACTTGAGAAAAGAGATTTTGACATTGGGTAATATTTAAAACGAATTTTAATTAAAAACTAATATGAAAGAAAAGAGTTTTAAATACCAATTTATAAAAGCACTAGGGTTCCACCATCACCTAGCAATCCTATGAATTTCTACCAATTACTTATGATCTACACATGCCACTTTGAAGGATAGGTTTTCCTAACATATATTCTTCTCGTGATATTCAAGCAAGAACGTATATCTAACATGCAATCCGTCTGTCATATTCAGATCAAATATGAACATCCAAGATTCATTAAGTTTTGTGAAAATCTTTTGAAAAACCATGCAACCCCTAAGAGCATGATATTCGCCTTAGATGAAATTACAATTATCAATCACAAGAAGCAATACTCAATCCTTCGGTGACATTCCGACCGAATTGCATTCAATTACTTATCTAAACATCCTAATGGTGGCCAGTCATCAAAACAATTAGATAGTTTAAAACAGTGATCAATAACTCAAAGCGCGCATGCAATCAATCGTAAGCAATTGAATAAAAATTACATATTCATGCTAAGGCTTAAGGCTTTGCCCTAGCAAACGAGGATTATTTATGCATATTCATAATTAAAATCATAGAAAATATCATTAACTAGAAAAAGAATGAAAACACCTTAAAGTTGAAAATCTCCAAGAACCCTAGCAAAGTTCTCTGTCTCCAAAGTTGCATAAAAGAAAGTAAATCCTAATTAATAAAATATCTTAGAAAATAAAGTCCTAATTAAACTAGGAGAATCTGCCAAGTACTTGTCTAGCCACGTTTTAGCCTCAGATATCCTCCAAATCTGGCCCATAATAGCTTGTTTTGAAGATCAGGACGTTCTGAACACATCCCCAGAAGGCCATGAACCCATCCAAGGTCATCTTAGGCTCCAAAAACGCAATTCAAGCCTCAAACGTCACTTTTCTAGCACTGCGCATTGCTCCTTTATTTTATTGCCATAAAATAACCGATTGGTGGAAAAATATGATATTTTGACATGATGAAGCTAAGTGACTCACGAACGTCTCCAATTGGAATTACTCCGAAATTCATCTGTTTGATCACTTTTTGCTCCAGAGGAACTCGAAAGTCCTATATTGGAAATACAATTCAAAGTATCAAAATTCTTTCAAAATATTAACCAAAATATACTAAGAATAGGGTTAATTATATAATATAAAATCTACTCATCAATGTCCACGCTTAACACTGTATCTAGTGCCACAACCACAACGCGAAATCAATTTTTCTGAGAAGTCATTGATGCCAGAGGAGTTGATAAAATAGTTGCCAAATCAATTAGTATTTTCATATCGTTTTCTGTTGGGTTATTTTATTTTATTTTATTGTTTAAATGGAAGAACGTGCATTTTATTAATAGTTTGATGTCAATTAATCTGCTAAACCCGCCAGTGTGCATTTTATTAATAGTTTGATCGCCGTCATTCGTTCCCGCACATTAGTTTACAACAAGAACTAAACGAGTTAACCTCGACCGTTCACTCGTGAATAAAAATGTGGATGTGTTCTTGTTCTTTGCTCCTTTGTAAAAGGTGGAGATGGCGTTGCTTCTTGCCTTTGAATTACTGAGGGTCCAATTTTCATCACCCCTGAAGGCTGAAGCCCGATGAGATATGCTTCAACTTTTCATCTCTCAGTGTGCTTGGCTTCGAGAGATTGATCCTAATTCCAAACAGACAAACAACAAAGAAGATGATGACAGAGGAGCTGTCACGGAGCTACTCATGTGTGGGGTAAATTTTTTGTGAAGTAGGCGAGTCGTTTCGGATTCAGACGTGCAGACTCGAGTACTGTGCCATAAAGTTTGTAATGATGCATGAAAAATAAGAAATTACCTTCGATATCCTTCACTGACTTTAACCATCAGATTCGTTGATCCCGAAAATCATTTCCACAAAAGGACCCACTTCTTTAAATCCAAAGCCTTCCCCCAAACAACTTCAGAACCGAGAAAGCAAAAGCTATCCGGCAGCTTTTCTTCGACATTATTAGTTGCTCATTCTCAACCGCAATTGTTGATTGCGGAACAACGTCTGGAGGCCCTGAAAAGGAAGAAGAAATCCCACTGAAAAGGAAATAACTTACTGCTTCTCCAGAGCCTACAAGCCTCGAAACGCCTACCCCACTATCCTCGATTAGTGGATCAAAGACTTCATCCCCTCTATTCATGGAGCCAGCGCCACAACAACCACTCAAATCCAAACCTCAACCTTTGTCTTTGACATCTCAACCAACTCTGCTGTCACAGCCGAGCAAAATTTTAACTTTTCCTTCTGTGTCTTCTTCCATCCCTTTCCTTTCATCAGCCAAACCTGTCGAGGCACATTCGAGGAGATGAAGGCAAAGGATTAGCAAGAGGATCTTATGAAGGCGAGGGAGGAGCTGAGGCTGGAGGGTCGAGCTAAAATTGAAGCAAATCAAGCCTTAGTGGATCTGAAAGCTGAGTTGGAAATGATGTTGTCTTCAGAGCGAAGTGCTTGGGCAATAAAATGGATTGCCTAATATCAACATGTGCCTTATGGGGTTCCTATTATGGTGATTCTTCATCACATGCTTGTGGCTATCCGCAATCAAGTGCACAACCTGGGCATCTCTATTCTTACTATGGTGGTAGCTAAGACGTCGCTTCATCATTGTATGGTGGTGGTCTTGTATCACATCTGCTTTATGGGGTTCCCCATTCTGGTGACTCTTCATCACATAGTGGTGGCCTTGTTGGTGGCTATCTGTAATACTCACCTATACCGTCAAGTGCACCATATGGTGACAATTTTGCACAACATCTGTTTCATGGGGTTCCCCATTCTAGTGATTCTCCATCACATATTGGTGGCTACCCTCAACTAAATGCATCTACACCAACAAGTGCACCATATCTTCTCCATTCTTACTATGGTGGTAGTCAAGACTGCACTTCATCATTATATAGTGGTGATCCTGTACAACATCAGTCTTATTGGGTTCCATTCTGGTGATTTTTCATCACATGCTGGTGGTTATCCGCGACTACCCATTCTTACTATGGTGGTGGCCAAGACAGCGCCTCATTATCATATGGTGATGCTTGTCATGCTGGTTATTCAAGGGCACTATCACAGCTACAACAGCAACAACAACCAGTAGAGTTCAAGCAAAAGGCACAACCTAAACCTCGCCAATTGACATCAAGCTTGAATGTTTAAGCTTCAGAAAAATGTTACAGGACAAACCACTATGGTCATCAAGGAGACGTGTTAAATCATTCTATCAAAGAGCCATTAGGTAAGTTTCTTGAACAACTTAACGTTATGTAAATTACTGTATCATTCATAATCCTTATTATCAATTATTAATTTTATATAAAGAAACATTACAGTTTGATGATCACTAATCTGGCACAATTTCAAACATTGTATTTAGTAATCAATATTTTGATCTGGTAAACACCCAACTAATTTAGTCAGTAACATCCAATGACATATTATACTATCCAATTGAAATAGTCAGTACAGTCCAAGCTACCAATTAGTATTTTAATAAAAGTATCTAAAATCTTTAAAAAAAATAAAAAATAAAATAAAAAATAAAAAAAAAGTTTAAGTGATTTGTTGTCTATTTTTATTTATTTGTCCAATTAATCATAACATTCATTAACAGCATAAAACATATAAGAGAACATATAAGTTCAATATTAGAAAATGCTTCACTTGAGTGAGATAAAGTAAATTTATTTATTTATTTTTAATTTACTTTGCAACTGGAATTATCAACAGGTTATTTATTGTGATTTTGTTGAATTTGTTATAGTTAAATGACCATAGATTAGTTTCTAAGTCTAATGCATGTAGAGGGAATTCAACTCTCTCCCTCGCAAGTATGCTATATAGCTATTCCTTCAGAGTGCAATAGAACATGAAACTTAAAATATTATGTACTTTTTCGAAAATTCTAGAGTTAAATCTTTTTATTTATTTATTGTCTTTATAGCTAAAAAGGTAATTTAGCCAAAAAATCAACAAAAAATTTACTCTTTAGTCAGATATCAATGGCATAGTAATTATGCATAGGTCATGAATGTCATGTGGGTTTAAGTCATTATAAATAGTCAGAACTTGACTTTTCTATCCTTTCATTATAAATAGTTAGAACCTGAGTCATCTGTCCTTCTCTTTCTCTCTATATGAATATGGGCTTTAACTCTTTAGATTTAGGAGCTCCTAGGCAAATTCTTATTTTAGGAAGATTTTTAAAAAAAAAAAATTGGAGAGGATTTGAAAAAATTCATCTCCAATAGAGATGTTTTAACTGTATTAATGAATGTGCACATCTTTGTACTTTCAGTCAACTAATAAATATTTTGGTGCGACTAAAAAAGGAAGGAATAGTGCGGGGTTGTCTAGATGAGTTTAAAAACATCGTCTTTGTTGGTGGTGAAGTTATGATTGTAAACACTCAAAAAGAAAAGGAAAAAAAAAGATGAAGATGGGGACTAAAATATTCCTTTTTTTTTTTTAGTGTTTACAATCATAACTTCACCACCAAATAAGACGATATTTTTAAACTCATCTAGACAACCCCGCACTATTCCTTCCTTTTCGAGTTGCACCAAAATATTTATTAGTTGTCTGAAAGTACAAAGATGTGCACATTCATTAATACAGTTAAAACATCTCTATTGGAGATGAATTTTTTCAAATCCTCTCCAAATTTTTTTCAAATCTTCCTAAAATAAGAATTTGCCTAGGAGCTCCTAAATCTAGAGAGTTAAAGCCCATATGACATTCATATAGAGAGAAAGAGAATGACAGAAAAGTCAGGTTCTAACTATTTATAATGAAAAGATAGAAAAGTCAAGTTTTGACTATTTATAATGACTCAAACCCGCATGACATTCATGACCTATACATAATTACTATGCCATTGATATATGACTAAAGAGTAAATTTTTTGTTGATTTTTGGCTAAATTACCTTTATAGCTATAAACACAATAAATAAATAAAAAGATTTAACCCTAGAATTTTTGAAAAAGTATATAATATTTTAAGTTTCATGTTCTATTGCACTCTAAAGGATAGCTATATTGACACACCCCGACCTGGAATCAAGGCATGCTGGCCATCACTAACGTGATGTAACCATAACGCAATGCGGAAGCGATAAGATAAGAGAATTATGAGTGACTAAAAACCGAATACTAGCAGTACTATCCAAATGACATGCTAGCGAGAATTTAAGTGTGAAATACACACAATCAGAGCATAAGATTCTAAATGCAGTCAAGTAGGACAATTACTAAATTACAACATCCGAAGGTGAGTCCTACATGTGTGTGAAGTCTATCAGACTAGCCGTGGGAATCCTCGTGAGCCACCAAGCATTCCTAACTATAACCTTGAGAGGCGTAAAACAAAGTTGAGTGGGTCAGTAAAACAAAGCTTTTCGAAAACATTTCATTTATCAACATATATAACCCCTCACTGTAAAACCTGTATACTTTCCCAGAAAATAGCATATAAACATACGTATATCAAAATCATGCTCAGAATAGCAATATCCATATGTATACCATGTCAAATTCTCAAATCATGGTTCAAAATCAGTATCATGAAAGTATGCCATGCTATATGCATCAACAACACAATGAATATACGCAAATATATATCAGGTAGAACAATAAATCAGCCGAAGACCCTGCAGTTGTCCTGTACGGCTAATCATATAGCTCAATACCTATGCCTGCACATGAGTCGGAACCATTAAAATGGTCTGTGCGACAGGACTTGGTGTAATAATACGCTCTAGTGCAATTCTCATCAAACAGCTGTGCAACGTATCGCAGGTCACCTACGAGTCGGAACCACAAAAGTGGTCTGTACGACAGGACTTACACCTACTTGGATCCAAGGGAGCATGCGGTGCGGGAGGTGAATATCAACACAAGCACTAACACCAGTAGTGCAGGTTATGAGCTCTCAACACAATTCACATCATCAACATAATATAACTCACCTGATACTTACCTGTGTGTCCACCGCACCATTTCATACATATGCATCATATACCAATTCATATAATTCATAACAATTCTATGCATGGCATTTTAAAACATACTTTCATTTAAATTTGATTTCTGGGAAAATCAATAAGTATATAGGTATATAATGAAAACAACTGCCCACTCACTGGTATGTCGAAGGGTCGTAACCCCCGTGACGCCTTTGATTGCGCTCGTCCTCGGGATAGGTCTTACCTATATGCGAAACAACTATAATATCATTATTTAGAGCACATAACCAACAATACACAATAACTTCTCATACGATGCTCAATTGGGGTGTTTGAATATACCAACGTGATCTACACAACCTCACAACCATCCCCATATTTTTAAAATTATTTTTGGACTTGCCACGCGCCCCCACGCGCCAGGAATGGCACGGACCTACGCGCCCCCACACGCGGTCACGTGCCAGGCACGTGGACGGAACCTCAAACGCCGTCAAGAATATTCTGTGGAATATTCCGTCAACTTCTAACGGCAATCGTTAAACTTAACTAACGGCGTCAGAATATTCCGTCCAAACTAACGAAATATTCCGTCTTCTTCTCCGGCGACTCACCGGCCCCGGTGACTTCGTCGGTTTCTGGGTAATTTTTCCAACTATGGTTTCTCACTCATTTTTCATCCATTTTTCATGAGATTGGTACCAAAATGAAGCTCTAAGCATGTAGAACACATCCAAACAAGTTTCAAGGCTTGAAAATCACTAGATTTTACCTGAGAAAGCTCGATAGCTCGGCAAACTTTAAAACCTTCGATCTCGGTCCTCCGACGTCCAAACTCTACCAACGAAGTACCCCGAGGCTCGTGAGGACCTCCTTAAGGTCACTGTGGGCTTGAAATTCCCTGAAATGCAAAGTTTTACGTGTGCATGAACAGTGCACATTTTCGGGGTTAGGGTTTCTCGACTATTCTGAGGGTTACAAGTTCCAAAAATGGTACCAAGATACTCAGGAGGTTGTAAGGATCAAGAAACTCACCTTTTGGACGTCGATCTGTGAAGAAATGGACGAGTTCCAACTTCGTCCGTACATGAATAGTACACGGGAAGAAAAACCGAGAGGGGAAAGAGAGAGAGTCCACGGCAGAGAGAGAGAGGGGGTTAGGTTTGAGTGTGTGGTCCTCTACTACCCTAACCACACAAATAAAATAAACTAAGTTCCAATTATTTTTCCAAAAACTTAGGGATATCACATAAAAACCAAATATAAATGTCACACACCTTAGCAACCTTTAAGGCAATCCCGTCTTTTCACGTCATCGATAAAATAATTCCGGGACGGGATGTGACATATATAGCATACTTCGGAGAAAGAGAGAGTTGAATTCCCTCTACACACATCAGACTTAGAAACTAATCTATGGTCATTTAACTATAACAAATTCAACAAAATCACAATAAATAGCCTATTGATAATTCCAGTTTCAAAGTAAATTAAAAATAAATAAATAAATTTACCACTCGAGTGAAGCATTTTCTAATATTGAACTTATATGTTCTCTTATATTTTTTATGTTGTTAATGAATGTTATGATCAATTGGACAAATAAAAAAAAATAGACAAGAAGTCACCAAAATATTTTTTTTTTTAATTTATTTTAGATTTTAGATATTTTTATTAAAATACTAATTGGTAGCTTTGACTGTACTGACTATTTCAATTGGATAGTATACGTTACTGACTAAATTAGTCGGGTGTTTAACAGATCACAATATTGATTACTAAATACAATGTTTGAGATTGTGCTAGATTAGTGATCATCAAATTGTAATGTTTCTTTATATAAAATTAGTAATTGACAATAAGGGTTATGAATGATACAGTAGTTTACATAACGTTAAGTTGTTCAAGAAACTTACCTAATGGCTCTTTGATAGAATGATTTAACACGTCTCCTTGATGACCATAGTGGCTTGTCATGTAACATTTTTCCGAAGCTTAAACGTTCACGCTTGGATGTCAATAGGCAAGGTTTAGGTTGTGCCTCTTGCTCGGACTCTACTGGTTGTTGTTGCTGTTGTAGCCATGATAGTGCCCCTGAATAGCCACCATGACAAGCACCACCATATGATGATGAAGCGCTGTATTGGCTACCATCATAGTAAGAATGGGGAAGCCCATATGATGCACTTGACTGTATAGGTAGTTACGGATAGCCACCAGCATGGCCACTAGCATGGGATGAAAAATCACCAGAATGGGGAACCCAATAAGACTGATGTTGTACAGGATCGCCACTATATGGTGATGAAGCGCAGTCTTGACTACCACCATAGTAAGAATGGAGAAGATAAGGTGCAGTTGTCGGTGTAGATGCATTTAGTTGCGGGTAGCCACCAATATGTGATGAAGAATCACTAGAATGGGGAACCCCATGAAACAGATGTTGTGCAAGACTATCACCATACGGTGCACTTGACGATATAGGTGAGTTTTGCGGATAGCCACCAACATGGCCACCACTATGTGATGAAGAGTCACTAGAATGGGGAACCCCATAAAGCAGATGTGATACAAGACCACCACCATACGATGATGAAGTGCCGTCTTGGCTACCACTATAGTAAGAATAGGGATGGCTAGGTGGTGCACTTGACTGCGGATAGCCACCAACATGTGATGAAGAATCACCATAATGAGAAACCCCATAAGGCCTTGTTCACCTGACTGTATATAATAATTACTCTCATACGGTAGTCCATGACTACCACTAGGATGCGGAGATTAGCCATATTGAGGGGGATCACCACTCATCTTGTTTTTGTAAAATTTGGAAGTTCAAAATTAGAATTTGTCTCTGTTCATGAGTTTCGTGATCGTCTGTAGTCTGAAATTTATAAGCTTGTATTTACTGTGAGTTTCACCACTCACACATAATTACTGTGAGTTTACCATTTGACTTGTTTTTTATATTTCTTTTGTGTCATGTTCTGTTCATTCAAAGTTTCAAACCTCCATCCGATTAGCGTGAAGGTAGTACATGTATTGTTCATGAATACAATAATGGTACTAAATTACAAAGAAGATATTTTGGTACCATGTTCAAAAAGAAAAGAAAAAAAAAAGGGAATCTTCCATCACAGAATTAATTAAAGGGTGCTTTAGATTTTGGCCCTTACAATTCATGATTTCTAAATAAAAACTCATCTACATATAAACGTCCAATAAAAGTCCAAATTTAAAATCTGCAGCCAGATCAGAACATTATTGACCTACTAATACAATTTATTTACACCCATGCCACTTTCCCAAATCCCCAAAATTTATTCCAAATTAAAAGTTTAGAAATAGTGAAATAAAATATATAAACTGTTGTATTGCATTAATTGTATCCATATCATACCAAAAATTTACCTTTTTTGTGATATATATATTTTGCATTAATTGGGAAGTAAATTAATTTGTTCCAATTATTAAAAAAAATTATACTAAATCCGTATTATATATTTTGAATCAAATAACACTTCTCTAACTTGTAGGTAAATTATTTTTCATGTATTGTTACATATATTAGGCACGTTTTATTGTTGTATAAATATAGGTATGACATAATATTTTTCAATATAATACATGAAATTATATTTCTTCTTGTTATGGGTAAATTATTCTCCATGTATTAGTGAAAAAAAGATATTATATTACACATGAGGTATAATTTTTTGTAGGTAAATTATTGGAAATTAATTTGTAGGTAGGTAAATTAATTTGTTCCAATTATATAAAAAATATATATATACTACACCTAGATTTTATATATATATATATAGTTTTTTTTTTTTTTTTGAGAAAACCTAGATTATATATTTTTAATCAAATAACAACTTTGTATACATGGTAGGTAAAAATATATTAGGGACTTTTTTGGTAAAAATATGTAAAGTAATATGTATATGATTGTTTGTAGGTAAAAGATAAAATCAAAAGCATGATCCAATTCCTAAGTTTATGCAATATTTTGTTGTTGGTATACAATATTTTGCATAATTGGAATGAACATTTCAAATAGTAGGTAGGTAAATTAATATGGTCTAATTATATAAATACACACACACACACACACACACATATACACATATATTTATACACATTTTGAATCAAATAACATTTTTGTACATAGTAGGTAAATTACTTTTTTTTATGTATTATTTCATATATTAGGTTTTTTTTTTTTTTTTTGTAAAAATATATATATGAACTCTTAATACCAGATACATAGAATTAAGCCAACAATTCTCATATTTGATATTAATATGCAATGAATTTTTTAATATTAATGTCTTATTTTTCTTTTTGCAAAATCATTAACTCTCTTCTTACAATCTGCATATAATTAATTGTGCACATCAAATATGCAATATGGGTATTTTAGGCATCTAAAAAATGTCAAATGTGTAAAGTAATATGTAATTAATGAATTCACTTAGGTGGATCCTAATCACTGGGTTTTTTTTGAATAAAAAAATTACGTCGGGTTTTATATGGAAAAAATTGAATTTGAGGGGTTAAAGTCATATTTTCAGTTAATGGGGATAAAGGGTGTAAAATGAACCGATTTGATCTAAAATTTACATGATCTAATCGAGTTCGGATCTCAAATTTAGAAGGTCAATAGTGAAACGGTCTAGAGTGTTATATTATCATATCACTAATTTGAACAATGGATCATATTTCATACTTGTTCTTACGTATTGTTTTTATTTATCACATTATTTTATAGGGAGTGCGTTTCCACCGAAGATGGATTCCCTTCTCGATTCCAGAGGTCTGCCGGACCAATTCCTTCTTTAATGCTGGGTTTGGAAGCTATGACCGGAAGATTGAATGATTTTGGCTTGGAGGATTACCTGACCCCTCGGGAATCTGAAACCTTCCGGCCTGTGGACACATCATGCAATGGAAGTTCGCCTTGGGCTTTCAAAGGGTCCAGTCTCCCCAAGCTTTATGTGATCCTCGTAGACTTCCTTCCCTAAAGAAGACGATTAGTAACCTTGTCAATGTTATTCTTAAAATGTAATTATCTGTCGCGCTGTGAGTTGAAAGGTCCAGGCATTGATATTGTGGTATTGGCTTTCTTCCAACCAATGACAGTTCCTCTATTTGGCACTTCAAAAAAAAAAAAAAAATGCAAGTAACAAGAACCCAATTAATGTAAAAGTCAATTAAGTACAGCAAAGAGAGATGGGATTTGGGCTTTTCATTTGTTCATCGAAAAGTTAATAAATTATTAAACTCTGCACTAGCAGGTGCCATGCATGGCTGATGCGTGTCTGTGAAACTGAAATTTCAAAGGTCCGGATCACTTGATTCAGTAGCCTTGGTGGAAGAGATTGTCTCAGGATCTCTTCTATTGTTCCACATCCCTCTCCCTCAATCTTCTTTTGAATAACAATATAATATAAACTAAATAACAAAAATTAAAAAACTAAATTCTTTTAACCAAGCTTCTTTAGATGTACTACTTGAATTTGAAGTTGAAGTTGAAGTTGAAGTTGAATTTTGGAAGCAATAACTAATATTTATCTTCGATTTAAGTACTGTTGGTTGTCAATGATTGGTACTCCGAGCCCCGAGTCGATCTTCTCCTTTCCTTACCATGCATGCGTAATTATATATGTGCCAATAAATTATTAACACATACTCGTTCTCTAGTTGTTAATACTATCGAGACCAAATTTTTACCAAATTTTGTAAATCAAATTATGTGAATGTTGATGATTGAATTATTACTTAAACGTTAATTAATGTGTTTATCATTTGGTTTGCAAATTTGGTTTAAAATTTGGTTTTCTTTACTCTATTAATTAGAAGGGCACGCATGCATGCATGAACTCCAATTTATAAAAATAGTCAGTATTCAGTTTCATAAATAGTCAATCAATTTAATAATAGTGTAGTACATGTGTCAGTTTCATAAATAGTCAGTCAGTTTAATAAATAGTGTAGTACCCGTGTCAGTTTCATAAATAGTGTAGTACATGTGTCAGTTTCATAAATAGTTAGTCAGATTAATAAATAGTGTAGTACTTGTGCCAGTTTCATAAATAGTCAGTCAGTTTAATAAATAATGTAGTACCCGTGTCAGTTTCATAAATAGTGAGTTTAATAAATAGTGTAGTACTCGTGTTAGTTTCAGTCAGTGTTCAATTTAAAAAATAGTGATAGTACCCATGTTTAGTTTTCAAAAATAGTCAGTATTCAGTTTAAGAAATAGTGTAGTAATCGTGTTCAATTTCATAAATAGTCTGTTTAAGAAATAATGTAGTATTCATGTTTAGTTTCATAAATAGTACCCGTGTTTAGTTTCAGACATAACCATTTTAAAAAAATTGTGAGTGGAGAAATAACATTTCAATTTTTTAACCATAACTTTTTATGGTGAATGAAATTAAAATATAGGTGAAAAAAATAAGACAATCCGTATAAACAGCCTTGGTCAAGATTGTAGCACAAGTAGTACCTGCATGAACAATTAAAATTTGTAATTACCAAACCAGACAAAACTTTGAGCAAGATTAATCCATTACGTAATATTTAATTCAACTAAAAGAAAGAAATAAAAAAATAAACTTGTTAGTAAACTGAAGAGCTATAAAATAATAGTATTATACCTCACATATAGAATTGGGGTATCAAATTTAGCCTAGGAAGGTCAGCGGGTGCCTCGGCCCACGCGCCACCATAGGTGACAGTCGGCCGCCCTGACTTGCCGGAAAATTCAACTATTTCCAAAAATTACCATATTTCACAGAAATGAAGATCTCAATGAGGGGAGCAATGTTCATACCTGTGGCCAAGTCCAATTTGGCCGAGAAAAGCTCCAATTCCACTCAAACCCATCGAAAACCCTAATGTGGGTGTTCTTCGATTCGACTTCCTCGGTGTTCCAACGCCCCTACAACTGGTTGGATCTTGTTCATGGGTCCAAGGGGAGTTGATTAACGATGGTGGTGTGGTGAAACTCACCGGAACGGCGAAATCGCAGTCAAGAACCACCGAGTTCTCCGTTGAGGTTCTACACGATTTTAGACCTAAAACCCTTCGAATTTGGGTGAAGATGGTAGATGGGAAGTTGTGGAAGAGGGTGCAGGTGTTGGATGGTGGTGAATCGACGAAAAGAAATGGCGGAATCCGCGGGAATTTGGTCGGGTTGGTGCGTGGGTGTACGGGCTGACGGGAAGGGTCATTTCTTTCTTTCTTTTTCTTTTTTTCCTCTCTTCTTGATTGGTTCCTCCTAGGGGTGGGCACAGGCTGGGCTAGGACCAATTTTGAAGGAACTGGACCTTACCCATTTTAAACAGTAACGAGGCAGGACGGGCCGAGTAGAAGGATTTTGAGTTTTGGAACCAGACCTAACCAGGCCCGTTTCAAACAGGCCGATTCGGGAGGGGTCCACAGATCCCTTTTTTTTTTTTGTAATTTATAAACTGCACTGCACAGTAGCACTGTAACAACACAGACATGATTTAGAAAATTACAAGACCAGAAGCTCCACCACATAAACTGTCGCATAAAAAAATTAAAATTAAAAATAACCAATAACTACACAAAAATTGTCATATAACAAAGGACATAGCATGTCACCAAATTGAAAAAAAGAAATCAAAAGAGACATATTGACACATCCCGTCCCGAAGGAGGGCATGCTGGCCGTCACGTGACCAGCATGCCCTCCTTCGGGACGGGATGTGTCACATATAGAATCAACAAGTATCACTTCATCTATATCTTTCCAGGCAAGCTTTGCATCCCTCAAGGAGTTTTCAACCGGTGTTCTAAGCCTAAAATATTAACAAAATTATAACGTGACTTTAGAATCAAATATTTCCAGAGCTCATAGAATCAAAATTATACCACCAAATATAGCAACCAAAATACCATCCACAACAATAGGCATCAAAGGGGACATCATGAAATTAGCAACAAAAAACACTACAGCCAAATATGCAGATATCCACAATATCTGAGCACGTTGAAACAAAAGTTCACACCTGTCAAGCAGATCTGACCACAACTCCTCAAACTTTGCCCTTGTAAGGGTTGTCTTAACGTGTTTCGGCCCATCGACAGTTGCAGTAATGAAAGGTAGACTAGAACAAAACAATTATCACCAAACAGATGATCACAAGAGAATACTCAATGGCTAAAAAATGCTTCGGAATAATGAAGGTTCTCAGATATTGGCAGCATACCTAATGTTAGCCTGAGTGAAAGATGACAACTCCATCATGTTGAACTTATCAACCTCAATGATCTGAGAATTGCCATAAGTATCAATGCAAATCCAAGAAATAAACAGGGGTGTGTGAAAATCATTTCCGCCATAAAGAAAAATACTTTCTATAGTTCATGTGTGCTAAATATAATAACTATCTACTGAAGAATATATCTTAAAGAGACCCAATTCATCAAAATTCCAAGAAAATAAATTATGGGATATAAGCATATGATTCAACAAAGCATGGAAATCTAAAACCAAAATTTTATGAACTCCAATCCTAATCCCAATCCCAGTGCCACCAAAACAAAAACGAAAGCATCAGAAATCCAAAAGCTACAAGCTTGATGGCTCAAATCTATGATTAATTTCAACATGTTCAGAAGGTAATAACTAAATCAGAACCAACCTTCATTTTTTCTTATGGCAGATTATAGGATTTATCATGTATCATCCCCAAATATACAAATTCAATAAACAAGATTAGAACTTATCATCATCATCCCAGATGGTCAACTTTTAACTCATGCAACTTTGACCACAAGTTGGATTCAGCTGAATCCATAAATCCCTCTTAGTTTTCTCAACAATCCATCATAAAAAATAAAAACTATCCAATGAATTACATAAACAAAACAGAATCAGTACAAGATCAAACCTTTAGCTATTCATCTGACTAAATTGGAAAATAAAATTAAAAAACAAGAAAACAAAACCACCTAACTCAAATTCATCAACGGAAATCCATAGCTCAATTCTAACATACCCAATCACAATTTCGAAATAAGAAGAAATATGAATTGACAAATAAAAAAAATTGGTTTTAGAGGGACTCACCGAGTGATCGGATATGGGAGGAGGCCGATTGACGAAGGTGAATTACAGGTTTAAATTTAATTGAATAAAGATATTAATTAATTAATATGGAGTAAGAGATTCGCTTTCCCTTGACAGAGTCAAGCTCGAGGAGACCTAGGTCCAGTGACACAGTCGAGCTCGGGGTGGTGGAGGAAACAACGAGGCGAGACGGCGAGAGAGAATCGAGTCGAGTTCGAGGACTCCAGTGATAGAGTCCAGCTTAAGGAGACCTAGGTCCTAGGTAAAACTAACAGTTCAGATTTGCTGGTAGGTTCATTTTCAATCTCGTCCGTCCATTGCAATTACAAACGGACGAGTCCAGGTACCTGTTTTTCTATACTTCAGGAACTGGCCCATCCCTAAAATTTCAAAGCCCTGGCCCGTCCCGTCCCGTTTCTCTTTTTGAAAATTAGGAACGGGCCCGTACCCTCTTCGAACCTTGATTACTCGCCCCGACCCTCGGTTCCTATATTCGTTGGCCCACCCCTAGTTCCTCCCCCCTTTAACTGATTTGTCCCTTTTTCTTAAATCAGATTGGTCCAATAATCTGATTGGGCCAAAATTTACTCACACCTGAAAGGTCAAATTCCCACATGGTGGGGGTTTAACTAATTTAAAAACTATAGTTTAGTAAAACGACTTCAAATGCCTGTAACTATACCGTTATACTCCAGACTCGCAAACGGCTTCCGCCTATTCATTAGTGGTTTCGAGATCTATTCAAAAACGTTACTTGTGACCTCCGAAGGTTTACGGATTATAAATAATTATTTTTCAAAATTTCAACTTTGTACTTAAGTAATTAAAATCTAAAATTAATTTAAATTCTCAAACAATAGTATAAAATCTCAATAATACAAACACGTAGATTATAACAGTGAAATCCAAGAACGGGATTTCACAGGTGACCTCCGGGGAAGTCCTCGTGTTGCATCCCCCTACCTCTTTTTTATTTTTCATTATTCTTTTTTTGCGTATTTTTGGCGGCTTATTTGTGGTGCGCGTCGTTTACAACCAAGTCTCGTGCTTGTGAGATGAAAGAAAAGAGTGGAAAAGGCTATTCATTCAGGTTTTTGAATTTCATGGGATCATCTTGATTAATATTTTTGAATTTCTTGTGATCGTTTTGAGCCGATGTGATTTGCACACGCGTAAAGGTTGCGGGGTCATGCCAAAGAAATGGTTATATAAAATTACAAGTCAAAGACGAATGGATGTGATCGTACTAACTCACATGCATTGGATCCCATTAGAACTACAAAGTTCAGAGAGTTTGGGTGAGGGTAGTACTAGGATGGGTGGCCTTTTGGTAAGTCCTCGTGTCGCGTCCTCCCACCTCTTTTTTATTTTTCATAATTCTTTTTATTTTTTGTATTTCTGGTGCTTATTTGTGGCGCGCGTCGTTTACAACCGAGTCTCATGCTTGGGAGATGAAAGAAAAGAGTGGGAAAGACTATTAATTCAAGTTTTTGAATTTGGAGGGATCGTCTTGATTAATATTTTTGAATTTTGTGTAATCGTTTTGAGCAGGTGTGATTTGCACATGCATAAAGGTTATGGGGTCATGACTGAAGAAATGGATATATAAAATTACAAGTCATAGACTAACTGATGCAATCATACAAACTTACATGCACCAATTCTCATCAGAACCTCGAAGTTAAGCGAGTTTTAGGCGAGAGTAGTACTAGGATGGGTGACTTCCTGGAAAGTCCTCGTGTTGCATCCCCCAACTTTTTTTTATTTTTCATGATTCTTTTTTGCATATTTCTAGCGGCTTATTTATGGCGTGTGTCGTTTACAACCGAGTCTCATGCATTGGATAAAGGTGAAGGAGTCATGGCCAAAGAAATGGTTATATAAAATTACAAGTCATAGACTAATGGATGAGATCATACCAAGTCACATGCACCGAATCCCATTAGAACTCCGAAGTTAAGCTAGCTTGGGTGAGAGTAGTACTAGGATGAAAGAAAAGAGGGGGAAAGATTATTAATTCAAGTTTTTGAATTTCATGGGATCGTCTTGATTAATATTTTTGAATTTTGTGTGATCGTTTTGAGCCGCTGTGATATGCTTATGCATAAAGGTTAGTCATGGCCAAAGAAATGGTTATATAAAATTACAAGTCATAGACTAATGGATGCGATCATACCAACTCACATGCATTGGATGCTATCAGAACTTCGAAGTTAAGCGAGTTTGAGCAAGAGTAGTACTAGGATGGGTGACATCTGTGGTTGCATCCCCCCACCTTTTTTTTATTTTTCATAATTCTTTTTTGCGTATTTCTAGCGGCTTATTTGTGGCGCGAATCTTTTACAACCGAGTCTCATGCTTGGGAGATGAAAGAAAAGAGTGGAAAAGACTATTAATTCAAGTTTTTGAATTTCATGAGATCATCTTGATTAATATTTTTGAATTTCGTGTGATTGTTTTGAGCCGGTGTGATTTGCACATGCATAAAGGTTACGGGGTCATGACCAAAGAAATGGTTATATAAAATTACAATTCATAGACTAACGGATGCGATCATACCAAATCACATGCATCAGATCCCATTAGAACTCCAAAGTTAAGCGAGTTTAGGCGATCCTAGTACTAGGATGGGTGACCTCCTAGGAAGTTCTCGTGTTGCATCCCCCCACTTCTTTTTTATTTTTCATAGTTCTTTTTTTGCGTATTTCTAGCGGCTTATTTGTGGCGCGCGTCGTTTACCACCGAGTGCCGTGCTTAGGAGATGAAAGAAAAGAGTGGGAAAGACTATTAATTCAAGTGGGCAGTTGAGCAGCCGCAATCTGGGAGTGTTTTTGAGATGTCTAATGATTCTCCATATGTGTCAGCACAACTTGAAAAGATGGAGAAAAAGCTGGAAAAATCTGATGCAAAATTTGACAATGCTATTACAAAGAATTCCAGATTTTTGCAGGTTGATGTACATCAGCCCATAACAGCTGCCAACAGCATTTGCAGCGTGACAACTCATGATTTTACGAGCTGCCCACATAAAGATGCGTACACGGAGTTTACAGCAGAACAAGTTAATGCATTTAATAATTTTCAGCATCCAAGAAATGATCCGTAATGATGGAGTAGGCCGCAAGAAACAAACCCGATATAATCTGTCACGTGAAAGATGCTCAGATTAGTCCATTAATTTGAGCAACGTAGGGTTTGTGATTAATCCCTGGATAATAGGCATCAAAGCCGAAACCAACTAGATTCAAATGAAATTCAAACGTTATGCTTGCCATAGCCAGCTACATGCATACTGCAGCAATTCTTTAGAGTAAGACATCTTACCTATTAAAAAACAGAGGAGATCAAACACCCAAAGGCCTTCAACACTCAGTTCAAACATTTTCTGGGTCGAACCGTTGATAGTTGTAAGGCTTACTAAGTAACCGGTTCCCAACCACCCCATCAAGAAAGAACTAACCTACAAAAATGCATTAGGAACGAAGACTGCATTGGCACATCATCCAACATTTTCCATATAACTACCCAAGAAATATGACTTTAGAAATAAAAAGATGAAGAGAAAAAACTTTCAGTAATCATGATACCATGCGTAATACAAGTCCCTCCTAACGCTCATGTTTAACAACTTTACGTTAACATGTTTATTAATAAAACACTGTCAATAAGGGGCACTTGTACATTTGTGCACGTATGTGAGAGAGAGAGAGAGAGAGAGAGAGAGAGAGAGAGAGAGAGAGAGAGAGAGAGAGAGAGAGAGGCCATATTCAAAAGAAGATCAAGGTAGAGAACGAGTTCAAAAACGTCCTAGTAGTTAGTCCAATAATGTAGCCTCCGAAACAAGTTGATGTTCGCATCACGTGGTGGTTGGTTCGGGGAAAGACTAAATATTTCGACAAGCAAACTACTTTTAAGGAATGATGTAATTATAAGTTTCTAATAGGAATTGACAAGCAAACTACTTAATATTACAATTCAGTTGTATTTCTCTACATTTATCATTGAGGGTTTAAATCTCGTAAATGAATAATCCAAACTGATTTATTAGGGTGGTATTTCTAGTTGTAATCTTTTCCACTTGGCAAAGAAGTCTTCTATTTTGATATCGTGAATGAATAGTCTGAACTAAATTATTATGAATGACTTAATGTGGGGCTTAGCCATACCTTCAAGCTCTTTAGTGTAAGTATATCGTTGTAATTTTTCTTTATTTACAAATCACAGTTTGAATATAATGATATGGTGTTAGTGTAAATAGTGTCATAAATACCTATCTCTATTCTGTTGAAAGATATACAATAAATTATGAAGCTATTGAATGAAATGTAAAATACAGTAGAATAGATTTATGAATTATTCTTGTTTCCGGATGTTATGCCAACGCACCTGTAGTATAACAACTTGGCCGGTGTCCAAGCTAGCATTGGTTGCAGCCCGATCTGGAGATACTTCTGCGAGATGACAGAAACTAACTTGAAACCAGGTGCATACCCCCATGTATCTGTCACAACGCCTGAGGGCAGAGACGGATACAAGAAAAGTATTTCGTGTAATTATCTCTGGCAAGATTCTGTGACACACTCAAGAAGCAGAAGGGTGCCCTGTCCTTCGGTCAGATTGAAGCCAGTGAGGGTGAAGAAAATCTCAAGGTATGACCACAGATTAGAGATCAAAACAATGGCCTGAGCATGCAACTACTTGTATCCCTTTGTTCAAACAGGTACACAATATATCATGAATCCGAAACCAAACGAGGTGCATATCGTAGCCATGGCGTATGCGTATGCTCTCCAAGGGTATTTGCATCTCATTGAACTCAGCAATGAAGGTAGAAACAGTACTCGGGCAACCCAGAAATCCAAATTGTATGCCTGTTGCAACAATGTCGCAAGTTTAGTGTTCACCTGCGCAAATAGAAAAACTTCTGCACATTAAATTTTGTTAGATTTTCTATAAAACAACCATGAGCATGGATCAAGACAATGCAGGACAAAGGTAACACACAAAGTATTGCAATAGAAACGAGTACACTTCAAGACGCTTTTAAAACCTCGACGAGATAAAAAAAAAACCCAAACTAACATGCTTGGCTGTTTATAATGTGACAAATATATGTGAACTGTAAGCTTCCCGAACACGAGACCATAACACACGAAAAGTAATGGTGAGGATCAAGTCATCATGTGAATATGGACAGAGATCATATCACAAGAGCTTACCGCTTTCTTCACAGTAGACAGGGCAGCCATGACACAAGCTGCAGAAACATTGGCAATTAGAGTACCAAATAGAACCCATTTAAACAACCCCGCCAGCCCTAATCCACGTCCATTAAGCCAGGCTAAGAACCACCGTATCCACACACCAAAAGGTCCAACTATGCAACCCAAGAAGATGCCGAAAACCCCTTGTTGTCTCTACCCTAAAAACGATGGAGTAGGCCGCAAGAAACAAACCTGATATAATCCGCTCGCATAAAAAAGAAGGATTAGTCCAGCAATTTGAGCTACATTCGGTTTGTGATTAATTCATGGATAATAATCATCAAAGCTGAAACCATCTAGATTCAAATGAAATTCAAACACCTGCTTGCCATAGCCAGCCACGTGTCTACTGCAGCAATTCTTTAGAATATGACATCTTACCTATTAGAAAACCGAGCAGACCAAACACCCAATGGCCTTCAACACTGAGTTCAAGCATTTTCTGGTTCCAACCGCTGAAAGTTGTAAGGCTTCCTAAGTAACTCGAATGGCCAAATTGTCGGACGTATAGGATTTAGCTCTTTTGAAAACAACACCCAACCACCCCATCAAGAAAGAACCAACCTACAAAAATGCATTAGGAACTAAGTCTGTATTGGAACATCATCCACCATCTTCCATATTACTACCAAGAAATATGACTTTAGAAATGAAAAGATGTAGAGAAAATACCATGAAAACAGAGGTTACTATGAAAACAAAGTACTAAGGAACTTGATTAAACTTCAGTAATCATGATACCATGTGTAGTTACAAGTCCCTCCTAACACTCTTGATTAACAACTTTACAGAAACTTCTTTATTAATAACACACTGCCAAATAATGGTGACTAATACATTTGTGCATGTGTGTGAATGAGTGATTGTCTGAGAGAGAGAGAGAGAGAGAGAGAGAGAGAGACCATATTAGAGGGAAGATCAAGGTAGAGAATCGTTTGGTTGCTTGTTACACCAGCAACTCCAGGGCCAAACAACTTTTGCAGCAGATATCTCGTTAAGATCTGCACAATGATGCGCGTCAAATAATCTACTTGACAAGTACGTTTCCTGATATGAAAGAAATATCTAACAAGATGTGTTACAATGACATTCAGTTTTGCCAAAAAGACAAACAGAAATCCAAACCTGCCAGAGCATGATCAAAGATATTCGTGAACAAATATTTTGTTGAACAAATATTTTGTTGTTCTCAAGTGTTTCACAATATAAAGAGAGAAAGGATACAATTTGATGCAACTCCAGGGCCAAACAACTTTTGCAGCAGATATCTCGTTAAGATCTGCACAATGCTGCGCGTCAAATAATCTACTTAACAAGTACGTTTCCTGATATGAAAGAAATATCTAACAAGATGTGTTACAATGATGTGTTTCACAATATAAAGAGAGAAAGGATACAATTTGATCACGATAAGCATCTTCATCTAGACAGATTTCCACAAAAATAATAATAATAGGAAGAAGAAGAAGAAGAAGAAGAAAAAACCTCTTAAGACAACGGGAAAAAAAAAGAGTGGGAGGGGGGAGGGGGGAGGGGGGAGGGGGGAGGGGGGAGGGTGGAGGGGAGTGGGGGTAGCGCATGTGGTTTTGTTTTTTTAATTTTTTTTCTTATTATTAAATAAAGTTAGTACATGGTTTTTTATTAAAATACAAATATTTGAAATATTTTTCATTAGTTTTCCTATATTATAATTCCAAAAATTGAACTGGAATCATGGTAAAATATTGATTGTGGTACCAAATCAGTATTCTATGAAACAAAACGGAAAAATTGCACAAATGGATCAGAATTTTAACCAAGCAAACAAGACACTAGCAGTACTTTAGTCTTGCAACCGAGATTCCAGTTCAATTTTTTCCTCCTCGAGTATGTCGTTTGTCCTAAAGCTAGACAATGGCAGGCCAAGGACCTTTTTCTGAATTCTTCTGAAGTGGGAGTGCGAATGTTGGGTTGCCCATGCGATGGTCCATGGAGTCCTGCTATACATTTGTTTTATTAAAAAAATTAAAATAAGCCAGTGTCAGATTGGGCCTTCTCTGGCATGCTGGCAGGCCTTAATGGTCCTCCCCGGATGAGGATCATTTCTCAGTTTTTTTTGTGAGGATTTTAGAGATTAATTCATCTTATTCGTTCATCATACATAGTGCGATCAATTTTCGTTGAGTACTATTTGTGTTCAGTTTAATAAAAAATTTAAAATAATTTCTGACCGCAGAATAACTGATGAATGGATAGGATGAACTGATCCCTAGGATCCTCACAAAGAGAATCCAGATAGGATCCTGTCCCTTACCCTCGCTTTCTCTCTGATTTCCATCACTACTCAAAGATTTAGGGTTGAGGTGTGGTGCTTAGCTACTATAATATATGCCTAATATAAAGTGGTCCACGTTCTAACTTATATTTGGTTAGCATGGATTGGTGCTACGTGAACCAAACTATTCATATATATCCATCTTCTGGTCCATTTTTTGATTTCTCATTCATCCCAATCATCTTAATGTGACGGGGACATCACGATCTTCAAAGACATTATTAATACCCGAAACTCTAATACAGAATTTTGATAGACAAATTGGTAAACTCTGCAAGCGTAAACTAGAGTGTTGTGTTTGAGACTCCAATCTCCCTAACACATGTGGTTTTCGCCTTTGACAGATGAGAGAGATGATTTTTGCCCTTGATCGGTGAGTTATGTGGTCTTGTCTTTCAACTATGATTGTATTAGTCTCGCTCACTGCGATGAATGTATGTAATTTTGCTATTCAGCGATGACTAGTGTGGGTAACAATTCGAATTTGTTGCATCTATCGTGTTGTGTGTTAAACTTGGATTGTTGTTATTTGTATTTTGTGCATGTGGTAGCGGTTTAGGAGTTTACTCTTGTTGTTTATTTGTGCAAATTCACTCCAAATAAATTTCTTGGTCAATGAAGCTATGTACCCAATTGGCACCTACGTATTTGTTTGTGCTGATCAATGCAATGCCACTCTATCATTTCTAGTAAAAAAAGTGTTTTTGTGAGTGCAAATGGTAAAACACATCAACAAAGAAATTCAACTCCAGAGAAGAGGTAGTTGCAGTAAATGTCGATAAGACTTTAAATCCAAAAAATGCCCTACTCCAAGGCAATTTCTACGACTTAGCCAAATCTTTTTTAGTCGTAATTCAAAAGTATGAAGATACATATATGCTAAAATAGTGTATCCATAACCATAATAATCAATCCACCATACTCCAATATTATCCTCAAACCAACTGCTATTATTGTTTTTTTTTTGTTGACCTCTTTGTACCTAATTGATATACCATGAGAACAGAGATCGATCAAGAATATTTCGACTACATATATGTGTGTGTGTAGCCGTTGAAACTTCTAGAACATATTCCACGTAGCATCATTTTCCCAAAAATCTTCAAGGGGCCACAATACACACAAGGAGGTGATGAGACAATTTTGTAAATCTAGCAACAAAACCATATTGGTGCTGCCTCCTCTAAATCAATGTTACATGCCTTTCATGTCCCAAAAAAACCACTTTTAGAAGGTGCATATATATATATATATATATTGAGCAGTTGATTTGTATACACATAGACTACCTGATCAGGATTATTAGACCAACCATTAAAGGTGGCAAATCAACTCATTGAGTTATTAACAGGTACCCAGTAAGATCTGTTTACTTTGGTATCACCATAATACAAAAGTGAGATTGGTAATGGTGATGATGATGTAAGATGAAATCAAACTAAATAGATCTTAATAGGTATCCATTAACAATCCAATTGATTGATTTGCCACCTCTACCGACCACCATAATTCCATAGAAAAATGGATGGATGGATGGATCCATTGAATATTATTGTTAGCATGCCATATCAACAGATCAACACAACTCACCAAAATTCGAATGATTGGATTTTGAAGCCATCTTTTTCAAAATAAAATGGGCGGTGGGTCGGTGTTGTGGGGTTCCTTTTTTGTATTCGGCTTGAGAAACCTCTCATACCATATGACAAATTCTTGTGGTGTTTTGATTGAAAGGAAGACTTTGATTGCCATATCCAGGCTGGCTGGCAAATGGCAATGTGTGCGAGCACTTCTCATGGTTCAAGCAAGTGCGTGCGTGATGAAATTTAAAGGCAAGTTTTGCTGGCCGATGACAGACTGATGGGGAAACAACTTCTCTAACTTTTGGATTTCATACAATTTGGTGCAACACGATTGCGTGAATATGTAGAGAATTCTCTAGACTAGCTAGGGTTTGGCATCCATGCAAATTGTAAATCATCATCATCAGAATTGCTAGGGTTTTGGTAAATGTTCTTACCACTAAACTTGTAGGTACAGATTAATTATTATTTTTTGGGAGGAATAATATAGGGTAATTTTTGTACAGGACAATGAAGGGATAAATTAATGACTTATGTGCTGCGGCTTTATATGGGAAAATTTTCCGTTTATTCAGCCAGAAGCGCAACTCTAAGAAAAATGGCATTGGTTCACAAAGTGTAAATTATTATTATTTGATGGCTTAAAAAGTTAAAAATTATCTTGATAATGGTTTGAAATTTAGTGAAAGAACACTACCATTTCTAGCTAGGTTTATACTTGAACGTCCAAAAAGGAAAACAGTTAAGTACTTAAGTAATTGATCAACTGTCATTTAGTAATAATATCTAGTGGTATTATTCTCCATCTGTAAGTAAGAGGTTTTAAATTCAATTATCCTGAATGACGAATTCAATACCAATTATCATAGCTGACCCATTGTGTAACTTAGAGCAATTAATATCCCACTGCCTTAATATAAATTATCTTTGTGTTAAAAGAATAACGTATCAACTAGCTAGAATGAAATTAAAGTGAATAAGTTGTTGAGCCAAAGAGCCACATAGTATTACGATCTAGCAATATTCCTCTTCACTTGTAAGTGAGTGGACTTAGGTTCGATTCTCACCAAAGATGAATTTGAACCATATTATTGCTAGCCCATTGCAAGGCTTAGACTATTCCCTTCACCCCTTAGTGTAGATAATATCGTTTATTCAAAAAAAAAAAAAAAAAAAAAAAAAGTTGTTACCAAAGAAAGTAGTTTAAGAGCCAAACCAACCAACCCTTGTACAATAACCAGCAACTTTATGTGGAAACTACATGTAAACAAAGATCTCACTCTCACAAAGTCTTTCTGGAAATAGAAGTTAATTAGTACCTCATCACTCTTTAAACTGTTCTTAAGATAAGAAATTACTTTAATAAAGGTGGGATTTAGAACTGCTTCCTAACGTTAATTAGGTAAAATGTAGCAAGCTACACAAATCAACCTTAATTACATCCTTCCTTTTCCCAAGTAGGAAATTAGTACCACTCTCAAGTATAAATTTTTGCACCAAAGTTGGTGCCTCTAACTTTCTTTAGTAAAGCAAATAAAAGACTACACAAGACTTTACCGTAACAGGAATTTAGTGGCCACATGAAAATTACTAATATAAATCAAGCCTTCATTTAGGATACTTTGTGTGAGCTTATAAAGAATTAGACTAGTATTATTTATATTGTCAGTTTATTTAATGATAGAATCTCAAATTATTTCATGATAACAAAGTACGTTACCCACGTGTTGAGACAGATGACTCATGTGTTCCATATCACCTAAATATGTATTGTCTCTGCATTAATAACGTCACATGTAAAAGAACATGTAGAGAGTGCAAATTTCACATCAGAACATTAAAAAACCTTATACGTGCTGATAAGTTGAGATATTATCCCATGCATATTGCCAATAATTTTACGTAGACCTTCAATTATCTTCCTTCACCTTCAAGTATATTTCTAACCCTATAAACTCATGGTCCATATCTACAAATTATGGTTGCAGGTGGAGAATGGAATTAGAATCCCCTGCATTTTTTTAATACTTTTTAGATTAAACATTAGTTCTTTTCTAAGATTTGATTAAGAGGCTTTGACCAATTGCCACATCACATTTTTCTATTTTTTAAATTACATGTAATTAGTTTAAAGGCACCTTCACTTCACCTTGTAACTAATTGCCTACAATCTAGGAAATTTAATTTTCCCTTTTAAACTCCTACAATTTAATGACTCTTTATATTAAAAAACAATTAATTAAAGTAATTTAAACTCCTACATTTTAATGACTCTTTCTAAAAAAAAATAATTTATTAAACTATTGAAGTAGTTCCTCATTATTAGTAAAAAAAAGTACTAAAACGTATGGTTAGAAAACAAACGTACCAAAAATTTAAATGTACCAAAAATTCAAATATACCAAAAATGAAATGTACCCAAAAATTTAAATGTACCAAGAAACCAAATGTACCAAAAATTCAAGTGTACCAAGAAGCCAAATGTACCAAAAATTCAAATATACCGTAAACCAAATCATCTTATAAGTAACCAAACGTACCAATATAACCAAACGTACCTAACAACGACTTTTTTTACATTCTATTTTAATTTACTAAAATAAATATTATAATAAAAAATTAAAAAAAAAATCTGAAATCATCATAATAAGAGATACATAAAAATAGGAGGAAAAAAGGGAATGCAGTAAAGAAATAACATGAATATCCTTCTAATAAAATAAAATGAAATGCAATTAAACACCAAAATTGTAGAGAAAATGTTTAATCAAATTTTCAAAAAAAATAGATGTTTAGTCTATGACATTTAAAAATGAGAGGTCTATATCAAAACATCCCATGCAAATATGTCAAATGCCGGAAAAAATAATATGAAGGCCCATAAGGGTGCAGACGTTTTTAAGCAGTTAGATTTGGTCTGGATGACTCACAACAACTGAGGCCAACCGAGCTCACTGGTGGAACCGGGTCATAAATGGCCTGTTAACTAATGGACAAATGAAGGCGACGAGTTACAAAATTTGAATTAAACCAAGGTAAAAGAAAATTAGTTCATTTAGTGTGTCATCTCAACCAAAAAACTTTCTCAAAAAATTTAAAAATTCTCACGTGACTTCTTCCATACAGCGTTTCCGTCATCTAGAATTCTCCCAATCGACGGCGGCGAGGTATCGTGGATGACATACTTGCTTCCACACAAAATCAGCAACGAAATTTGTTTGAAATTTAGGGTTAAGGAAACCAAAACCAACAAGGGCAGGAACTCTGCACAATGGCTCCAACGTGAAAGCTTCCTCCAAATCGACAGTGGAGGTCTGCATACTTAGGGCTGAGGAACCAACAACAATGACAATAAATTTGGGGTTGTGGGTTTCACTTGAGCAACGACGGAAACTATAGTAAGTAAAGCTATTCTTTGTGTTCAATTTGTTAAATTAACTTACTGTTCATGGTTAATAAATGCATTCTGCTTGATGAAATTTGTGGAAATTTTTGAAGTTAATGAAAATTTGAGGAAATTTAGAGTTAATGTAGGGTTATGAATACTTGTTGACAGGTTGTGTATAAGGTTTATATTGGGTTGAATTGGAGTTATGTTGTTGACTTGGGTTGAGTAGGGTTGATGAAAGCTTGTTGAAATTTATGAATAGACTAAATTTGACTAAATTCATGTAGCTTTGTTTAGGGTTAATGTAGGTTGATGAAGACATGTTAACACGTTCAGTTTAGGGTTTATATATATTGTTGAGTTGGTTAAGTTGTTGGGTTCATTTGTGTTGATGAATTTTTTTTTTGAAATTTATGAATGCTTATACTGTTATGTGTATAGGACATGGCCAATGGTGTGAAACTGCCTAGAGAGGCCAGGTGAATAATCTGTCACAAGCTACTTAGGTTCTATGGGTAATGCGGGAAAAGTTCAATGACGACTAGAAGGTAGCATTCAGGGCTTGGTCATTTAGAGAATATTGACAAGTTGTCTTTCAGTGGTCAGTTGGCGCATGAATTGTCGCTATGTAGGGTAACAATTGAAATTGGTCTAGTTTAATTTGCCAATCCAGTCTTGATAGGGGCCAAGAATAATGTTGTTGTGAATCCGGATTACTTCCATCTTGTTCAGGACTCGGACAAATTCAACAATTATCCGTGGGGGTGCATTCTCATTGAGCAACTTCAAGACAACCTGTCATTTGCTGATTTTAAGGGAGGGAGATGAAGCATGGACGGGGATGAGGATAAGGAGGAAGAAAGGAGGGGAAACAAGGGGTACAAAGATCTGGATCAGGCTGTAAAATATTTGCGTATGCTTTTTCAGGTAATATGTGAGGAGCCAAAAATAATCCCAAAAATCATGGAGGTGACACGTGGATTTTTTGACAAGAAAGACAAGATTACCCTCAAGGCACACCGGAATTCTCATGTGCATGCAACAGACAATAACGGCTTAATCAAATAAGAGTCAAAGGTGATCTTTATGGAATTTATTCAATTTCCCCTCATGACTCCCTCATTGATTTTATTCAATAAGGAGACCTCCAAAACTTCCTATTTAATTTGGGAATAATTATCATGACAATTGCAAGATATTATTTCACTACTACAAAAGGGCCTTATTGTGTAAGTGGGTGATGTCAGTTTAATATAATATAGTGGCGGACAAGACATTTGCGACACCTACTGAACATGACGTTGGATTTACTGTCGGTTGTAAGCGTCATAAATTGTCTATGTCGCTTTTAACCAACGTAAACAGTTAATGTCGCTCATAACCGACATAGATTTTAATAATTTTTAAATACTAGTGTCGAATTAAAAAAAACCGTGTCGCTTTTAAGCGACATAAAGTTGGTGTCGGAATGGGTGTCGCTTCTAGCCGACACTAATGATTATTTTTAAATATTTTAAAGCCTAAGTCAGTTCTAACCGACATAGATTTTGATTTTTTTAAATATTTTGAAACCCGATGTCGGTTGTAAGCGACAGATTGATTGCCTTTATATACTCTCCCCCGTGTTTTCTTCTTCCTCTCTCGCATACTCTCCTTCGTGTTTTCTTCTTTCTCTCTCGCATCTTTCTTATTTGTTCTTCCAATTTATAAACCCTCACCCATGTTTTCTTGTTCCTCTCTCGCATCTTTCTTATTTGTTCTTCCAACTTCATTAATTCCTTCTTCACCACAGTAAGTTTTTCTTGCTTCTAATATTTTTATTGTCTCCTCTTATGTTTAATTTTTATTTACAATTTATTTTTTTAGGGAATTTATTTGAGCTGGTTGAGTACATAAAGAATTGATCAACGATGGAATTCTTCCATAATTCAGGTTTCTATCACTAAATTCCTTAATTTTTAAATTGTATAATACACAAGTTTAGTTATTTAAAAATTCTAATTTAAGTACTTAGATAAATTTCTACTATTTTTGTTAAATTAATAAATATTTAGTCTAATTAATTAATTTTGTCACTTGAATTGTCATGAGAAAATGGAAATGAATAATATTTATAAGCATTTATGTTAAATTAACAATATTAAATATAACATAAACTTATAATATTTAGTAATATAAGAATATATTATGTTAAATTAATTTGTTTTGCACTCTAATTGTTATTTTAATTTGTTTTTGTAGTTATTTTGATAACTTTGATAACTTTTTGTTGTTATTTTACTAGAATAGATTAGATGAGCATAATTTTGATAACTTTTTGTTGTTATTTTAATTTTTTTTTACTATAATAGGTGTTGAAAATTAAAAGATTGCAATCGTGATGGAGTTCGAGGGTTGAAAGATAGAAATTGAAAATTCTAATAGTTATGCCTACATGATAGGGATTGAAAGATTGTAGGGATCTTAGTGTCAACGTAATATTTTGCCCTCGTAAAGTGGTAAAACATGGACAAGAGTTGGTTGATGATACCTCGAAATTTGGAAGCGTATACAACTGGAATTAATTTGTTTTTGGATCAAGCAGTTGCAAATGGTGTTGGCCCTAATAAGTTTAGATGTCCTTGCAAAAGATGTTGTAATCGATATACTTTTGTTAGGAACACTATTGTTGAACATCTCATATTGTATGATTGTATGATATGGATAAAGATTATAAAAACGCTTGGTGGCGACATCATGGTGAGCAAAACATTGGAGATCAAAATGTGGCAATTGGAGAAGAAGAAACAAGAGATGAAGTGACTGGTATGCATGATTTTTTTAATGATGTATTTGTCCAACCATTAATAGAAGAAGGTGTTGGGCCGTCTACTGAACCCCCTATTGGGGAAGGGCGTCCAAAAGAGGTGGAGGCTTTTTTAGGTTGCTTGAAGAGGCAGATCAAGATTTGTGGTTAGGTTGTAAGGAGTTTAAGAAATTGGAAGCAGTTGTAAGACTGTATCAGATCAAGTGTTTAGTGGGAATGCCAGACGAGATCTTCACCACTTTATTAGAGTTAATTAAAAGAATGTTGCCTGAAGGGGATTGTTTGCCTGAATCCTGTTATAAGGCAAAAAAACTTATAAATGACTTAGGTCTGACGTATATGAAAATTGATGCATGTCCCAATGATTACATGATCTATTGGAAAGATACTTCAGAGTTGACCGTGTGCTCGGTTGGTGGTAAATCAAGATATAAAATTACCAACGCAGAGGATTACTAGAGGAAAAAAAAATCGCAGCTAAGGTTATGTGGTATTTTCCTTTAAAAGCATGATTGCAATGATTTTTTATGTCGAAGCATACGGCTAAACATATGAGGTGGCATGCAACTGAATGCCCTAAGGATGAGTTTATGAGGCATCCTTTAGATTCTCCAGCATGGAAGCATTTGGATAATTTATATCCGGAATTTGGATAATTAAGGTTGGCCAGTGATGAATTTAATTTTTTTGGGAAAATGAGGCATGACCATAGCACATGGCCTGTGGTGCTTTCTGTTTACAATTTGCCACCCTGGATGTGCATGAAACAACCAAATTTATTGTTAACTCTGTTAATACTAAGACCGCACATTCTTGCTAAAAAGATTGATGTATACATGCGTCCATTGATTGACGAGTTGAATCAGTTGTGGGAGGTGGGCACTCCCACTTATAATGTGTATTCCAACCAAAGTTTTACGATGAAGGCTGTTGTCTTATGGACTATAAGTGATTTTCCGGCTTATGGAATGTTGTTAGGATGGAGTACACATGGCTATAAAGCCTGTCCACATTGCATGCATGATAAAGAATCTATTTACTTGCTGGTGAGTCATAAGATTTGTTATATGGGGCATCGACGCTTTCTTGAAGATAATCATAGGTTTCGAAGGCAAACCATAACTTTTAATGGTCGCCGAAAGTATCGTAGTGCACCAAGGTAGTGGACTGGTTTACAATGCCTCAAAGAACTTTCTACATTGAGATTTACTTTTGGAAAACCAAACAAAGATGCTTCAGTTGGGCAACGCAGAAGAAGAACTTCGAGCAGTACAAGTAGTAACAGTCAGTGGAAGAAGAAATCTATTTTTTATGAACTACCTTATTGGAGGCTTCTGTTGATTAGACACAATCTTGATGTTATGCATATCGAGAAGAATATATGTGACAGTGTGGTGGGAACATTGCTAGATATAGAAAATTCTAAAGATGGATTGGCTGCACGTGCAGATCTTGAAGTCTTAAACATAAGACGTAGTCAACACCCACGTAGAGAAGGAAATAGAACATTTCAACCTCCAGCATTGTTCACGTTGAAAAGAGAAGAAAAAACTGAGTTTTGCAAAGTGTTGTCTACTATTCGGGTCCCCGATGGATATTCATTAAATTTGTTGCGATGTGTGCACGTGAATGAACGAAAAATACATGGGTTGAAAGGTCACGATTACCATGTTTTAATGCAGCAGTTACTCCTGCTTGCAATACGCCTGGTTTTGCCTAAAGTTGTTACATGGTATAATTTGTATTTCATTTTATAATTGTAGGTATTTGCAAACATTGAAGCGCTATGTTTGTAATAAGGGTCGTCCTGAAGGATCTATTGCTTAAGCATATTTGGTGAATGAGTGCTTGTCCTTTTGTTCCATTTATCTTAGAGATGTTAAGTCTCGTCGTACCTATAGAGGCCGAAATGAAGATGGTATTGGATGTGGAGTATCTGGTGGGTTATCAATTTTTGACTCCAAATGATGCTATATGGGTTCAGGAGAAAATGTGGAGCTCGATCTAAATGTTCTTGATCAGTGCCATAGATACATTCTAAATAATTGTGATGAAGTTAACCCATTTAGAAGGTAAGAACGTTTAATCATACATCTTAATGTTTTATTGGTTTTCTTAACTTTGAAAAATTAATTATCTAAATTTGGACATAATTGCCTAGGCAACATGAGGAATTCTTGAAAACTAAACATCGTTGAGAAAGGTTAACTATGCGACAAATTAAGGAGCTAAGCAAGAAAGAATTTCCAAAATGGTTCAAGCAGCATGTGAGTTGATATGATAATCACATTATTTATTTATTGTTTTGCATTTTAATTATAACATGTTTATAGTTATTCTATCAACTTTTATCTTCATACTTATTACAAATGAATTCAAGATGTCATGCTAATGACACGTTGATATCTCAAGACTTGCAATGGCTAGCTAATTATCCTAGTAGGGTTGTGAGTAGATATAAAAGTCACATTGTTCATGGGTTCAGATTTCGTATAAAATCTGTGGATGATAAGCATAAGAATCAAAATTGTGGTGTCTTTGTACTTGCAAATGTTCCTGGTGCAATTGGGCAAGTGAATTGTTATGGCAGAGTTGTAGATATGTTCGAGGTTAAATATTGTGGTCCTACTGAGGCAGGAGATAGGCGTCGAGATGTGATGTTATTTAAGTGTGAATGGGTTAATAGTGAAAGTCCACGAGGAATGAAGACCGATCAATATGGATTTACAATGATGAACTTCAATCGATTGGGATTTAAAGAGGATCCTTTCATATTAGCATCACAAGCATTACAAGTATTTTACATGGAGGACACAATTGAAAAAGATTGGCACGTAGTTGTTCGAACCCAGCCGAGGGATTTGTTTGACATATTAGAGGATAGTGATGCAATTGATGATTATGCCATACCTAATTTGGATGATCGAATTCTTCACAATGAAAATTTCCATACAAGGGTTGGCATGGAAGAGACTTCTTTTCATGAATCATTCCCGTTGTCTATCGAGTTTGTTAGTCATGCCAATGCCGAGGACGAGCTAACAGATGATGACAGGGAATAAATATATTAATTATTTATGTATTTTAAGTATTAATTAGACTATGTTTCAATTCATGTGTGATGATATTTTATCTTAAAATTTTTTTTTTATTACGTATTATATATAAGTTAAATTTCATTTATTAAAATATTATAGGAGATAACAAATAAAAAAAAGCAGCTGCTTATTTTTGAACTTTAGGTTAAACTTTTTTTTTTTTTTAAGCATGTTTACTGTTGCTTTTAGTCGACGACATTTGTCATCTGCGTCGGTTAAATTGAAATATTTTGGGCGGGAATTTTCCCGCTTGTTTTCCACACAGAAATTGATTTTCAATCAGTGTCAAAGGTGGCATCAGTTTTAACCGACGCAACCTCTACTTATTTCGACGCAACCTTTACTTACTTCAACGCCACTTGCAATCACTGTCAAGTCTGTCAGGCTCACGTCGGTTTTAACCGACGCAACGTTTTCTTATTTCCACACAACTTTCAATCACTGTCATGTCTGTCAGGCTCACGTCGGTTTGAACCGAAGCTAAATTTTCTTATTTCGACACCACTTACAATGACTGTCAACTATGTCAAGCTCACGTCGGTTTGAACTGATGCAAACTTTTCTTATTTCAATGCCACTTTCAATAACTGTCAAGTTTGTCAGGCTCACGTCAGTTTTAACCGAAGCAATCTTTTCCTATTTCGACACCACTTGCCTTTCGGTCAATTGTGTCAGACTACGTACATTTAAGTTGTGGCAGACTTAGCATCGGTTTTAACTGACGCTGTGAGATCCCACATTGCCTAGGGGAGAGGATCATGTGAGCCTTATATGTATATTCTCATCTCTACCTAGCACGAGGCCTTTTGGGAGCTCACTGGCTTCGGGTTCCGTAGGAACTCCGAAGTTAAGCGAGAAGGAGGCCAGAGCACTCCCAAGATGGGTGACCCACTGGGAAGTTGCTTGTGAGTTCCCAGAAACAAAACCGTGAGGGCGTGGTCGGGGCCCAAAGCGGACAATATCGTGCTATGGTGGTGGAGCGAGCCCAGGAAGTGATCTGCCCCGGGCCGGGATGTGACAGACGCGAAGTCCAAATATTTCGATTCCCCTTGCATTTAAGTCAGTGTTTCAGAGCAGGTGTCGGTTTTGACAGACACAAAGTGTACATATTTCGACACCACTTACAACCGACGCAAAGTGTACATATTTCGACGCCACTTACAACCACTGTCGGTCTTAACCAACGCCAACTTATTATCCATATTTAAACCCCTTTCTTCCCCATTACTTCCGTGCTTTCATTTCCCCCGTGCGTCCTTACTCCATCTCCTTCTCCCATTTCAGCCTTACTTCTTCCCTTATTTCAGCCTTACTCCTTCCCCTTCCACTAGCTTTTGCTATGGATCAACAAAGTGAAGATCAACGTTCTGAAAAACTCATTTTCGAAGAGGAAGAGTTGGAAGCTAGTTCATTTTTGAATTATTATTAATTTCAGTTTTTGTTTTGTGTTTAAACTAGTATTATGCTTAAACTGAAAATTTACTTTTGTTTCTTGGTTTTTAATTGTTTTTTTTTTTTTTTGTATTAATAAGGAACATCTCAACGGAGGCGTGGATCCTCAATTCCCAAATGGACAAAACAACTTTGTTCATTTGATTCGTTTGGAAAATGCATTAGTGATAATTCTAGTGCTTTTTCAAAATATGTAGCAGGGGAGGTTAGAGATTACAGAATTCTCCTGTTGACGAGTGATTGGCCTAAGATTAAGGAAGAAGATAAGGAAGTTTTCTGGAATAGAATAAAGGAATAGATATTTTTTTTTACTTGAAAATAGAAGAATAAATCAATTATTATAATAATAATTAATTAGATTTTTTTTTTATGGATGTAGGGATATATTTTTTTTGAAGATGAAGATATAGGAAAAATGCCTATGCCACATGACGATTCAGGTTGCAGAGCATGTGCACAAAGAGTATAGAAATAAGTTTTAAAAAAAAAGTACTACACTAATAGAGCAGCCGAGGTGCGCAGCCACCCTCCTCGTGATGTGAATCATGCACAGTGGGTTGAGTTGGTGGCATATTGGAATAGAGAAAGAACAAGGGTAATCGTTATATGATTTATTTTGTTATGACTTTAAATTTGTCTAATAAATTCCCTTATTTTTCAGGAGGTTGCTGAAAAAAATAAGATTAATCGGCTATTGAAAACAATGAACCATACAACCAGTTCAAAATCTTTTGCAAGAGTGCGGCAAGAATTTGTATGAGTTGTACATTTTTAAGAAATGTTATTAATTTTAAATTTAATATATAGTTCTTAGAAATTTTATTTTTAATATGAAGTTTGCTTAAAATTGTTTTTTTTTTCATTGACATATAAATAAAGTGGAAGAAGCATGGGAATGAGGCAGATCCTGTTACTTTTTTTTCATGAATGTCATACACGAAAAGATAAAACTTGGATTGATGAAACATCTCAGCGTACAGGGGTAATTGATTTTTTCATGTTAGTATTTATTGTTATTAATTTTTATTGTCTATAGTTTATTTTTCTATTTTATGATTGTTGATTTTTTATTTTTAAAAATTGTATTGCAAGGCAACAATGGAGGGCAATCTTCAAACTTTGATTGAGTCAGGCCAAGAGGATAATGATGAACTTAGGACCTGAGTTTATGTCGATACGATGGTTCCTGAGAGTCATAATAGAGTCAGAGGATATGGTCATGGGGTGACTCTTGATATGGTGTCCTATGCTTCTTCTTCATCTTATACTTCAAATTCCTCCAGGAGATCATCCAGGAGTTAAATGGTACTGCTGATGACCGAAAACAATGAGTTGAGAATGAAGGACGAAGCTAAAGATAAACGGTTGACGGATCTAGAGGCTAGGGCTGAACAATCAGACAACTGTTAATGTTGTTACTGCAAAGACTTCAGCCGCAACCACCGTATAGCCCAGGAACCCAATAGTATGGCCAGAGTCAGCCTTCTCCTGCATATCCGTGCCCATGGGGAACTCAACAATCGGGCCAAAGTCAGCCTCCCCCTGCATATCCGTATGCAGGCCATAATCAGTAACCTCCTTTATATCCTATGTATCTGATGCCTATGCAGCCCATGACATACATGTAGCAGCCGCCCATGGCATATATGCACCAGTCCCCTATGTCATACATGCAGCAGCCGCCTTATCAAATGCCAGTATATCAACCCGAGATGACTTCTGCTGGTGAATTTTCTCTTGACGTTCCAGCTGGGGGGTTTTCTGGAATGCTTGCGGGTGCTGGATTTGATGTGGACTTGACGAGGGTCTTTCGATCACAAGGAGGATCTCAAGGAGGAGAAGGATTTGGGTCACATTCAGGCTCTGGTTCGGTTGAGTGGTTTATTTGGTTCGCTTTCTTGTCGGATAAATATGACACTTTGGCCATTGTATCTTTTTGTTTTTGTTTGTTATATTTGTAATGTCGGATTTAGTGTTTGTTATGACGGATGAGTTTTTGTATATTATGCGGAAAGTTGGATATAAAATATATGTATATTTTGGCACTATTTTTATTGTTAATTTTTATTGATGCTTGTGTTGGCCTATACATGAAATTTATTATAATATTTGTATATTTACTATTAATTGAAAATGAAAGCAGAGACAAATCTTTTTTTATATTTATTATTAACAAAGGTTGTGTCGGTTAAGACCGTTAGCAGTTTGCATATTTTATTTATTTAATTGTTAGCTGATGTCGGTTAGGACCGTCAGTAGCTTGCATATTTTAATACATTGGGGATATTTTATTTGTTTAATTTTATCACAATGTCGATTAAAACTGACAATGGGTTTGATATTTTATAGTTTAATTGCTACTTGATGTCGGGTATGACTGCCATCATGTCAAAAGTGCACATCGCTTTTAACCGACGTAAAGTTTGGTGTCGCTTTTAACTGACGTTGCTTCGTGGCGGATTAAGCGGACAAACCGACATCAAAGCCCTTTCGTGACGCTAGCAGTGGTGTCGTTATTCCAATCCGACATTGCATGGTTTTATGTCGGATTTTTACTAAATTTCTGACAGAAATTGGAGTTCTTATCGGTTTTTGCTTCGACAGTGATAGCCTCTTTTGTAGTAGTGTTTCACATAATATCTTGCAATAATTCACCCAATTCCACCATATATGGCCGACCATTCTCCACCCAAATGGCCGGCCACCCTCCTATAAATACCCCACTTATCCCACTAAAATGCTGAGCCATTTGCTACCCACAAACTCCTAAAAATACATTCTTTTCAGAATACTAACTTTGACATTGAAGATTCTTCAGCCATAGCCCTTCATCCATCATGGGCGTATGAGGCTTTTGGCCTTAATCGAATGTGTTATTATTTTGCAGGTGCAAATTCGCCAAAGCAAAAGACGGCAAAAATTTGCATCCACAAATTGATGCTTTCATTGAGAGTTTGATTCACACACTCGATGAAGACTCTCGCATTCAAAGTTTCTCATTTCTCGTGTATTCGTAAATTTTTCGTACGTTCTTATTCCTAGAATTTTTTTAATTCTTTGAATAAACGTAAAAGAGAAATATAATCACGGAAAATTCGGAAGCCACAACGAACGCAACTTCCTACGTTCAAGGTTTTGGACCAAATGATGCAAATTTCGACGTAACCTCACCACGACGATCCATGAGACTCAACGCGACAGCAAGAGGATCGGCACTAATCCCACGAGGCACCACCGTGGCAGCCACCACTGCAGCAACCACCGTAGCAGCCCATGGCGAGCCCTCTGCCCACAGTGAGCAGGCTACAATGCAGCAGTGAGCCTAGGCCCTGCCACAAATTCAACCTTCTCTGTACCAATTTAATCTTGTGCATCTACATCCTCAGTTTTTTCTATATTTTTGTCCACTTCTTTGTTATCTCCTATCGAAATCCAAATCAATAACTTGCTACTTCAATGCTACACAAATATAACCCCAGTTATCACAACCCAACACCAATTTCACCAATATCTATATAAAATGTGCCATAAAGCTAATCATAAGATAATACATTACAGTCATTTCACATATTAAGCTAATCTAGTTCAATTTAATGACAAAGATTATTGTTTAAAACTGTCTCATTAAATGTTATATGCTTAAACAATAAGTCCAATGAATATGTACTTAAGAGAATGTGATAATGAAATTAGACTCATGAAATCTTTCTTTTCAATACACATATCCTAGACGGTTCTTTAGGACCCAATTCTACCGATAGACTCGGCTGATCACAATGGTTGCATCTTCGGCAGCACAAATCATCCGCATATTTCGTCCGCAGGAGACAAACGCACATGAGATTCCACCCTAGCCTATCTGTATGTGGGATAATGACTCTGACTTCGACATGGATGAGGGCCCATAAAATTGAACAGCAACAAAGCAAAAAGCATGCATCAACCACAAAAAGAATTGGACCAAAAAACAAAACAGCCACAAATACTTAACATCTTCGTACCCTCTTTCAAATTGTCTGCTTCTATTTGTCGTCAACATCACAAATTCTACTGTAGTATCTTTTTGGGGAATTCAATATAATTCATATTATTCCGACATTTAGATATTTTTTTTAATAAAAGAGAAGATAATTACGTTAAATTTATTTAAATTACAAAGAGACGGATGCAAACTCAAGTGTAGACGGTAGAAAACACTGTCTTTGTTAACTTGGCTAAACTCATGTGCTTACAAAAACAAATTACGGCATGTATTGAATGGAATCACTCGTATTATTGTCATTTGTCAAACAATGAAAAGGCTAGTGCTTAGGTAGGAAGAATTAATGAACAATTCAACCGCAGTTAGGCAAATTATAGATATTACATGTACCGATGTCTGTGGAGATTTTTGATCCAGAATATGATATATAAATAATATTAGTACCATATAGTGACAAAGGGACAAAGAAAATAAAACAAGATGAAAAATAAGTAAGAAAAAAGAAAGAAAAGAGAATGTGGAAATAGAAAGTGTCCCCCAGTAGAGGAACCTAATGTTGGGAATGAAACGGACCTCTCCTAGACCACATTTAATATCATTTCAAACTTGTACCAAACTTCACCACTATACTTTAATTAGTTAATTAGTTAATTAATTAATTAATTAATTAGAAGACTTGAGAGGCCCCATACACATTACACGCTCACATACCATGTAAATGATCACGTTTGAATCTTATGATATCATACCGTAATGATAAAAAATGAGTTGAGCTCTTACATAACGATCTGAATTTGAATCTTGTCAAAAACTAATTTAACAAAATATTGTTTGACAAAAAAAAAATATAATCTAGTGTTAGGTTTGTTGTTTGTAGGATAAGCTTCTCATTTCTCTCAGTTTGTTTTCTAATTATTAATTGTTATCACGTTGTGCTAATCACGTTTTTGCTTTTGTAGCTGTGTTTTTATATAATTAATCTAATTATTTATTGTCATCGCAAAAACGAAAGGCGCAAAGCACGTCGTGAATTGAATGTTGGTGCGTGACTACATTATTATTTCACTTTGATCTACACGTATGTCTCTCTTTTGGTACTTTAAAAGTCTCAAACTCATTAAACCATGCATGCATCCATAATGCTTGCGAAATAGCAAGCAACATTGCAGTTATATTTAAATGTAACTAACAAAAAAAATTATAAGTACTGTTCTTTTATAAGCAGTGATTGAGAGGTTTCATTTACAAGAATCGAACAAATACAAGAGATGCCATATGGATACATATTCTTTAGTTATTAATTTCTTGATCTGGACAGAAATTCGCATAATGAATGAGATAAAACCTCTACATGGCTACCACAAGAACTACGCGAACTAGAGCAAAAAATACAAGTCTGTCACAAAGACGATAGATGCGGCAGATTAGCATGGAACCATTGCTAAAACAACTAGGCCACAACAACTTGCCGAAGCAACACAACACAAAACAAACCCTAATGTATACTCCAACTGATCACATAAACTACATGTATATAAATTCATATATATGTTTATATGTTTAATTTCACGAATGATATATAATCTAGAACGTCTGAGTTAACAATGAACTTGGTATTCAGTCTTTTATATATTAACCATCTTTGTAAGTATGGATAAATACCAAATGTTTTGAAAGTGATTCCAAATAGTCTCAAATTTTTAAAACATTTTAACTAATGCCTACTTTACATTTTGAAAATTGGATATCTTTTAGGTAACTAGTGTTAAGTAATGACATGCACATATATTGAAGTGGGCCTTCGCTCACATGTCACGTGTGTGTGTGTGTGTGTGTGTGTGTGTATATGTGGAATTCTGAATTCCCAAATCGCCCATTTTTAGCCAAAATTTGTATAGCTTTAGAGATAACATGTCTCTCGACTATATATGGGGTCGATTTAGGGTTCATAGCTCTAAGAGGTAGTGAAAACTAGTTTGAATATTTGTCCACATTATTCATTCCATGCTAGTGAAGTCATCCACTTTACGTTGCTGACTTCAAACGTGCCCAATTTCAAAACGTTAAGTTGTAATTTGGAATATCTTAAAAAATTAGAATTAATTTAGAATCACCTCTAAAAATTGAGTACTTGTATAACTGTACTAAACTATAAAAACCCTATTATTATACCAAGTACCCAAATCCAAATAAGGCGCCAAAGTAGAATATATAGAAAGTAGGAAGTAGGAGGAAAATCATTAACTGTGTCCAACCAAAGCCACCCTACATGGATTATAAAACGCAGGGAAACCGAACCGTAGCTAAGACAGCATAATGAAAGAGGTCAACTTGCTTTTCGATCTCTTTGGATAATAATGCCACAAATCTTCGTCGGGTGGATGAAACAATAATTACAGCACAAAAAGTATTTAGTTATGGAGATCGACTGGGGGTGGGAGGGAGGGAGGGAGATGGAGTTTGTCTCCCCCAACAGTCCTCACCCTCATGTTTGCGTAATGACTGTCGCCTTTCCCCGACATATGGCCGCACCCATCCACCATTTTCCAAATTAAGAATTTGAGGCCACCAACTGTTAGAGTGTCTAAACTGTATAGAATTTCATAAAATTATGTAAGGGTTATGTTTGGAGTTCAATATTTGTTGAAACTGTAAGGGCCTGCTGCTTTCTCTCAACTCCCAGTTGCTCGGAGGTGAGAGAAACTGGGTTAACCTTTGGTGTAAACAGATAGTATAATTTTTGTGAGTGAGTGAGTGAGTGATAGAATAGGCTGAATAGTATAGGCTTGTAGCTCGATTAATCTCTCATCTCTAATATCTTGCCAACGCTTGTTCGCATCCTGATGTTTGTTTTTATGATATTTGTCTGAGAATGCCAAATTGTCTTTTGATCTTATTAAACTATTTTTGATGTGCATGGTTTTAAAAGTTTTAAAAGTACGTTAATAAGTGAACAAGACTTGGGCCTAAACACTTTCAAGCATGGTCGGCGAGCCGTCTACTAGCTAAATGAACGTTTGTGATACTCACTCTTACGTTTTAGGGTTGCTCACATACAAGTCTGTGAGAATATGAAGCACAAAGTCCCACCGATGATGGATTAAACTTTGCAAGGACTTGTAAAGTATTGAATCACACATCATATTGCTACTTAAATTTATGTTGAACCTTAACTTGTGCTAGATCACTACAGGAAAATGAATTATTAGGGGCAGTCAATTAGGTGCAGATTAAAAGAATCGCATCTATTAATGAGTTTTTAGAGGCAAAAATATTAATTGCCCCTATTAGTAGTATTAGGTGCGTTTAAAATAGCATCCAATATTAAAGAGGGATTGGGTGGGAAGATTGCCGCCAAAAAAATTCATCAAAAATTTCCAGTTGTTATTTTTAATAAATAGGTGGGGTATTATTCGCCCCTAATGTTTTCATTATTAATTTTTAAGTATTTTGTGCCTAATAGTATTTGTTTTAATTAAATTTCTTTTTTATTTTTGTGCCAAAATTATTCAGCTCGATAGAGAGCTTAATTTTGGAATTTTTTTTTTTTGAGAGTTGCCGGCAATGAAATTTCAAAGGGAGGGAGAGTTTTGTTAAAACTTCAATTCCCTCTCTTTAGTTTAAAATGAATTAAACCTAAACTAATTAACATTTATTTTAATTTATTTCATTCTTTTATTTTTCAGTTTCTTCTTTTCCTGTTCACGCCATCTCTGTTCCTCTCGTTTTCTCCCAGTCTCGTTTTATCTCGATCGTCCTTATTTTCTACTTCATCCAACTATGAACGCTCCATGGTAAGCAAATTTTTTTTTTTCTTTTTAATCTACTCTTATCGTTTCTCCTTTTAGATGATTCATATTTTTCTATTGATGAATTGATTTAACTGACTTAGGGTTTGGTTTTTAATTTAAAGGCTGCAGATATACTGTGTGCGATTTTGAATGTGTAGTTGGCTCACAATTTTCAAAGGTATGTTCTTGAATGATTAATTTAGGGTTTTTTTTTTCCTGAAAATTCAGTGCCCTTTCTAGCTAACAATTACAAAAAATACACACAACCACTACTACAATATTAGCTTTAGGTGTCGGATGATTGTGGCAGTTATTAAGCCATTCTGACAGATAAAAGATATCCGACACATAATTTATTTAGTGTCGGATAAAAGTTAATTTCTGTCGGATATATCCGACATAAATTTCTGGCTGATTTTTCCTGGCGGATTTAACCGTCAAAAAATTATTATAACCCTCAGTATTTTTGAATTCTTTTTTTTTAATATTTTAAACATATTCTGGCGGTTTTTAAGTTAATGGTGGCGGTTATAACCGACAGAAATTGACTATTTTATTATTTTAGTTTCTGGCGATTATTATTTTAGAATTCTGGCGGTTATAACCGACAGAAATTGACTATTTTATTATTTTAAAATGTTATATTGATTAAAAATAAATAAATAAATAAACAAATGGTTTAAATTTTTTTTTTCACTCACGGTCCCGTTACCTAATCTCTGAATTTTTTTTTTTGCGATTTTTTACACATGCTATCTCGGAATATATACAAACATATTTGACGGTTGGATCGTTGAAACTAGTTTCGTAGAATGCATATCCTATCAAATTGACAGATTTAACAAACACTTAAGAGTTAATGTTATACTTCCATTAAGTATAAAAAATTATCCACTAGTGTAAATATTTTAAATTGAAGATCGAATTCGTTCAATGCATTCTTATAGGGTCGAGGAGTGTAGCTATAAAAAATCATCAAAATCGGAGCTAAAATAACCGTTAAATTGTGATTTTTCGTTTATAACCGTCGAAAACTTTTGTTCTGATACCTAATCTCTTAATGTTTTTTTTTTGTGATTTTTTAGGTATGCGATCTTAGAGTGTGTACAAACAAGTTTGACGGTTGGATCGTTGAAAAAAAGTTTCATAGGATGCATGTCGCGTCAAAACGGTAGATTAAACAAACACTTAGAGTTAATATTATACTTCCATTAAGTATAAAAGAAGATTTTGTGGTGTCCACTAGTGTAAATATTTTAAATTGAAGATCGAATTCGTTCAATGCATTCTTATAGGGTCAATGAGTGTAGCTGTAAAAAATCATCAAAATCGGAGCTAAAATAACCGTTAAATTGTGATTTTTCGTTTATAACCGTCGAAAACTTTTGTTATGTTGCCTAATCTCTGAATGTTTGTTTTTTGTGATTTTTTACGTATGCAATCTCAGAGTGTGTACATATAAGTTTGACGGTTGGATCGTTGAAAAAAGTTTCGTAGGATGCATATCGCGTCAAAACGGTAGATTAAACAAGCACTTAGAGTTAATATTATACTTCCATTCAGTATAAAATAAGATTTTGTGGTATCCACTAGTGTAAATATTTTAAATTGAAGATCAAATTCATTCAATGCATTCTTATAGGGTCGAGGAGTGTAGCTGTAAAAAATCATCAAAATCGGAGCTAAAATAACCGTTAAATTGTGATTTTTCGTTTATAACCGTAGAAAACTTTTGTTATGTTACATAATCTCTGAATGTTTGTTTTTTGTGATTTTTTACGTATGCGATCTCAGAGTGTGTACAAATGAGTTTGACGGTTAGATCGTTGAAAAAAGTTTCGTAGGATGCATATTGCGTCGAAACGGACACTTAGAGTTAATATTATACTTCCATTAAGTATCCACTAGTGTAAATATTTTAAATTGAAGATCGAATTTGTTCAATGCATTCTTATAGGGTCGAGGAGTGTAGATGTAAAAAATCATCAAAATCGGAGCTAAAATAACCGTTAAATTGTGATTTTTCGTTTATAACCGTCGAAAACTTTTGTTATGTTACCTAATCTCAGAATGTTTGTTTTTTGTGATTTTTTACGTATGCAATCTCAGAGTGTGTACAAATAAGTTTGACGGTTGGATCGTTGAAAAAAGTTTCGTAGGATGCATATCGCGTCAAAACGGTAGATTAAACAAACACTTTGAGTTAATATTATACTTCCATTAAGTATAAAATAAGATTTTGTGGTATCCACTAGTGTAAATATTTTAAATTGAAGATCAAATTTATTCATGGCATTCTTATAGGGTGGATGAGTGTTGCTGTAAAAAAATCATTAAAATCGGAGCTAAAATAATCGTTAAATTGTGATTTTTCGTTTATAACCGTAAAAAACTTTTGTTTTATTACCTAATCTCTGAATGTTTATTTTTTTGTGATTTTTTACATATGCGATCTTGTAGTATCTACAAACAAGTTTGACGGTTAGATCATGGAAACTAGTTTCGTAGAATGCATATCTCCGTATGCGATTTTTTGTGCTAAATTTTTATTTATGTTTTGCAAGTATTGATTAGACAATATTTAGTTTGTGTGATGACATTTTCATTGTACAATTCTCTTTTTGTTTCTTTATCGCATATTTTACATGGGTTATTATCTATTAAACCAAACAATTATTTATTTAATTTTTAAAAACGTATTCTATTTAAATATATATATTTATTTATTAAACCAAACAATTATTATTTTAGTTTTTAAAAGCGTAACAAAATTTTGGGGGGAATTTAAAATTTGGGGGGGGGGGGAATTTAAAATTTTCAGAGGGAATTTGGGGGGGTTTTTTGCCGCCATTTTTTTTTCTGTCGGTTATAACCGACAGTAATGAAACTTTTCTGTTTGTTTTTATTTTAAAAAAATGTTTTTGTCCGTTAAAACCAACAGTAATGACAATATTCCAAAATAAAACCCCTCCAACTCTTTCCTTGCGCCGGTGCTTCTCCCTTCCCCATTTTCTCTTCTCATCATTTCCTTCTCCTTCTCGCTTCAATCACCATGGATAAACAAGGCAGAAGCTATGCAAGCCCTTGAGCACAGAGACAAGCAAAGCACTGTAAGTCCTTCCACATGCTTCCACCTATGATTTAATTCATGTTTTGCATGTTGGTAATGTTATTCTTCCCCCCCCCCCCCACCCCTTACCCACACACACACACATGTTCTGTTACCTAATATCTGAATGTTTGTTTTTTGTTATTTTTTAGGTATGCGATCTCAGAGTGTGTACAGACAAGTTTAACGGTTAGATCGTTGAAAAAAGTTTCGTAGAATGCATATCGCGTCAAAATGGTAGATTAAACAAACACTTAGAGTTAATATTAGACTTCCATTAAGTATAAAATAAGATTTTGTGGTATCCACTAGTGTAAATATTTTAAATTGAAGATCGAATTCATTCATTGCATTCTTATAGGGTCGAGGAGTGTAGCTGTAAACAAATCATCAATTATTTATCGCATATTTTACATGGGTTATTATCTATTAAACCAAAAGTGTAAATTATCTATCAAACCAAACAATTATTTATTTAATTTTTAAAAACGTATTCTATTTAAATACATATTATTTATTTATTTATTAAACCAAACAATTATTATTTTATTTTTTAAAATTGTAAAATTTTGGGGGGAATTTAAAATTTTCGAAGGGAATTTTGGCGGGATTTTTGCCGCAATTTTGTTTCTGTCGGTTATAACCGACAATAATGACAATTTTCCAAAATAAAACCCTCCATCTCTTTCCTTGCGCCAGTGCTTCTCCCTTCCCCTTTTTCTCTTCTCCTCATTTCCTTTTCCTTCTCCTTCTCCCTTCCCCCCCTCCACCCTTCCACATGCAGCAGCTTACCATCCGCCCACCGCAACTCTAACCTACGCACCCGCCACCACCAACTATCCCATTCCCTTCGAACCTCCATCTTTTCTCATATTTCGTAGCTCGTCCCCATGCCAAAACCCTTGCCAAACCTCGCATCTTTCTTCCCTACTTGGTTGCTTCACTGGTTTGCCTCCTACCCTCTTCGTATTTTTCAAAATTGTTGAAAACCCATTGTTTGATTTTCCATTTAGTAAAAACCCAATTGGAATTTTTGGGATTTTAATGGCGGCTAGGTGTTTTTTCAGGAACAAGTTGATGAGACGTACATAATGGTGAAGCTTGATGGAGTTCAACGTGGCCTTGTAAGCTAATTTAATTCTCTAATCTTGTATTTTTGTTTGTTCAATTTTAAGGGTGATTGGAGCTGGAAAACTTGGGGTAGTTATGAAATTGTGAAATTTTCGAAATTGTGATTGTGTTTTGAAATTTTTGCTTCTGGGGTTTTGAAAAAACAAAAGCTTGAACTTTAATTTATTTGCATTTATTGACTGGGGAGGAGGAAGATCTCTCAGGTTTTCGATTTTAGCTTGGTGTTCTTAGTGTTAATATGTGTGATATGGGGTGAATTATTTTAGGTTGGAGAGATAATCTCAAGGTTTGAAAATAAGGGATTTAAGCTGACTGGCTTGAAGCTCTTCCAGTGCCCCCAAGACTTGGCAGAGGTTCATCTCTTTTCTTTTTTGCCTTATAAAAAACCCGAAATAAGCTTTCAAAAGTACACTGTGATATTCTAGTAGTTATGTGTGGTGACTTTTTAATGCACCTACTTGATGAATTAAGCAAGAGGGGAACCCTTGGTCATTACCTGCAGAATATGGTTCAAGCATGTTGGGTCATTTCGAGCAGAAAAAGAATGCTCAACGAGAAGGAGAAGGAGAAGGGATATTGTTGTCATGTCCATTTTATATTTTTTTTATTATCAATCTATTTGTTGTCGGTTTTAGCCGACAAAGAATGGTTTTTATTTATTATTTATATATATTTTCTGTCAGTTTTATCCGACAGTAAATGGTCTTATTTATTATTAATATATTCCCTGTCGGTTATAACCGACACAAGTTTTGTCGGTTTTGTATATTTTCTGTCGGTTTTATCCGACAGAAAATGATATTATTTATTCATTATTAGTTTTTTCTCTGTCGGTTATATCCGACACAATTTCTGTCGGTTTTAGAGTATTTTCTGTCGGAAAATTCATTTCCTGACGCGAGCAATTCTGTCGCTTATTTATCCGTCACTGCATCCATTTTCTGTCGGATTTTGCTTAAAATCCGACAGTAATATGCATTTTTTGTCGGTTTTTGAACCGCCAATTATAAATAACTTTGTAGTAGTGAACTACCTGCCATCTAAGCTATTTGCAACAAACAAAATCACAGCCTCTCTGCCTGCTACTACTTGTCGTTGTTGCTGCAATACTAATTCACTGCCTGCTGCATACGTATATAATATTGATATATTTTTAACTTGTCCTGTGTAGGTTAAATTTGGATATATTTCTAACTTGTACTCTTTATGGTGCAGAAACTAACCAAGAGGATTGCTTTGTATCTATAAAGTTGTAAGCTTAATTAAGGTGAGTGTGATTGCTTCTTAATTGGCAGGGTGTAAAGTTTTCGTCATGTTTTTATTTTATTTATCTATGTTTATTGTTTTGCATAATAGGAAAATATGGATAAAAGTTGGGTACATTTGGATCGCTCCTCCGATGAGTATAGTGTAGGGTTGAATTTGTTTATAAATGAATCCATTTGTCATTCTAATCGTAAAGATAAGATAATATGTCCTTGCAAACAATGTTGCAACTGGTATTATCAAGATATAATAACTGTCAAGGGGCATCTTCTTTGGAATGGAATGGATCCTATGTATATGACAGCTCGTTGGACGCATCATGGGGAGACCTACATCAATTCTGAAATAAATACAATCCAAACAGATTCTATTGAGGAAGAGGAGACTGGTGAAATGTATGGCCCCATGAGGAGCATTCTAATTTGAATGAGGATTATAGCTCAGACGACAGCATAGAAGCAGATGATGAAAACGGTATGTCTTTCCATTGAGTTTGTGAACTCATTTGTGTTAAGTTCCTTATTGTTCTCATTATATGTACTTTTTGGACAAATTATTATGTGTATACTTTATATGCACTAATTCTGCAGGTCAAGTTAAAGAGAAAAAGGGTCGTGATTATGATAAGCCTACTTGGGGCAAATCAGGTAAGGAGTACATTGAGTTCACAAAAGATGGATTATGCCTCATGCCCAAGGATGCCAAGTTATCCAGATTCTTAGGTAGCTTGGCAAGAACTTCAAAATTGCTTCCGCTCAAGCCTCATGATTGACGCGTGCTTGACAATAAGGATAATACTATAGAGGAAGTGTGGAGGATCATACATGTAAGTAACACTACTTAAATGGAATAATTAATGCAAATACCTATTATAACACTACTTTTTGTTGTAGGATTCTATTGATTGGCGACCGGAAGATATTATTAATATTCCTATTATTCGCCTTAACTTGTTGAATAAAGTGGCCACAAGGTGGAGAAATTACAAGGCCACATTAAAAGAAAAGTACTACACTCCATATGTTGGCATGCTAGAACGTTTCATGTGTGGAGATAACCATGTAGACCCGGTCCAATGGAAGGCTATGGTTAATTACTGGGACAACGATCCAAAAAATAAAGTAAGTACTATTTTCTCTAAATAATACATTAATAGGTTATGGAAATCAGAGAGGGCGTTGACCCTTATATCCATGGATCAGAGGTGAAATTTCTAAATCAAAGGTTCAGTTTGTTGGATAATCATTTAAGGCCATTGGATGTGAATTGATCTAAAGGCTTAGAATAAGTGTAAGAATATTTGTCATTTAATCCTAATCCTATATTAATCGTATGATATATAAACATGTGTTACTTTTTTAATAACAGATTAGGGTTGAAGTGAATGTTACCAATCGCAAGAAGCAAAAGATTAATCACACTGGTGGCACAAAGAGCTTCGCACGACACATAGTTGATTTTGTAAGTATTTCTTAATCTTATTTAGTTTGTTGAAATATAAACAAGATGTGATTGTATGAATTGTGTATGCATTTCTGTCTTTTTTTTGTTGTATGTATTGCTGTATGCATTTTGAATAATGATGGTCGGCCGTGGCCCGTGGAGATTGCGAGGATACCACGGAGCATCCCATATATTTGAGGGGTCACATAAAACACACTCAACGCCGTCCTACGCGCCTATTTCTCATAGTGTTATTTTATATGCTCACAAGAAGAACTCGCGCGCGCACACACACACACACTCACATTTCTTATCACGTCAACATTTTTATTTTTTAATCTAGAGACGTTTTATTAAATCTGTTGGTATTATTACTTATTTGATACTTGGGAGTGAAAAAACATGGTCGAAAGAACTTGGTAGGATTTCATCTTCAATATTATTACTTATTTGATGCATTATAATGTTAGGAGAAAAAACATGGTCGAAAGCCTGATCCTATTGAGATTTTTTATATGGTGCACCGTCAACGTGATAAGAAAAAGAGTTGGGTTGATAATGCATTGGAGCAAATGACGGTAAGTTTTAAATTCAATTTCTTTAGTAGGAATGATATATATTTAATTTTTCTGTTTTTTCTTAATTCTACTCGAGTTGCTGCATGCGCCTATATGTTGTATGTTTTATGTTTGTTGCATGCGGCTGAAAAAATAAACATGCTTACTGCAAAAAAAAACTGCACTATATGTCCTTGTTGGTTTAACAAAGTATTCCCCAATATTTTGCAGAATATAAGGATGGTAGCTACTGGTAGAAAATTTAATGATCAGTTGCTATTAGATTGGGATTTTTCACGGAAAAAAAAAATATATATACCACATAAATCCATTCTTTTATTATTTTTCTTAAACATTACTTGATGTTAGATTGATATGTTTTTATTATGTGTAATTATAACTTTACATTTTTTCAGGGGAAGATATCTCAGGAATTAACACAATTAGTTGCTGCCAATGGTGAAGAGACACCAGAGTTAAGACAAAAAGCTTATGTAACGGCGATGGGATTTGAGAGACGTGACAGAGTTCGTGGTTACGGAGCCGGGGTAACACCGGATATGGTACCTTGGGTTGTACAAACTCAACCAGCATCTTCATCACGTCATCAATCACGTAAGGGACGAGATTATGCTCTTTTGGAATCTCAATTTTTACAGCTTCAAGCAAACTATGCGCAACAACGTGAGTTTCAGCAAGATCGAAATGAGGTTCAAAATTTGAAGCAAGTTATATCTTCATTAGAGCAACGTCTTCTTCCACACTCACGACATGAGTCTTCTTCACAAAAACAATCTTTCTCTGAGCGTCAATCTCGCAACAATCATTCTCCCAGCGCGAATCACCTTCCCAACATACTTCGTTATCTCGTCAGAATATACTTTATCAACACTTTCCTCCGTATCCATATCCACCATCAACACAATTTTATCGTCCCCAGCCGTACCAGCCATCGTTGTTCCATCCCGTGCCTCACCATCCTAGAGAGTTGACTGGAATGCTTAATGACACAGACTTTTTGTAGCAGGTCATGTCTCCACATTAGAGGGTTCCTACAAATCACAGTTGATGCTATTGGTTTCGTACTATCTTGTGGTACTTGAATATGTTTTTATTAACTTGTTGGGACAAATTTGATACTTTTATATTGTATTATCTACGCTTTATTGAAACATTTGCGTTATGTATTATGAGACAAGTTTGATACCTTTGTTTTACGTATAATATTTAATTTTAAAATTTCAATAATAATGCATTTAGCTTTAATAATATGAATTCGAATTTGGTTATTAAAATTAGGAATGTAAATTTTGTATTTAAAATCAATTATAAATAATATTGATTTTTTATTAATTTAAATTTTATTTGGAGCAAATAAATGTACACCAAATTGTAAAAAATCAAATATAATGAAATGATATATTTAAATGTAAATAATAAAGGAGGGTCATTATTAATCACCCCTAATTCTATAAACATCCGCACCTAATATGTTTTCCACGGTAGATTGGCTTACGTGGCAGAAAATGTATTAGGGGCGGAAATAAGTACTTATTTGCCCCTATTTACTAATAGCAACGCAACTTTTAGGTGCAAATCTAATATCCGCTGTCACATCCCGGCCCGAGGTGGATCACTTCCCGGGCCCGCTCCACCACCATAGCATGATATTGTCCGCTTTGGGCTTACCATTCCCTCATGATTTTGTTTCTGGGAACTCACGAGCAACTTCCCAGTGGGTCACCCATCTTGGGAGTGCTCTGTCCCCCTTCTCGCTTAACTTCGGAGTTCCTACGGAACCCGAAGCTAGTGAGCTCCCAAAAAGCCTCGTGCTAGGTAGGGATGAGAATATACATTTAAGGATCACTCCCCTGGGCGATGTGGGATGTTACATCCGCCACTCCTAACTATTAGGTGCAAAAAACCTCATTATTTGCCCCCTATTTTAAACTAATAGGTGCAAATGTTTTGACCTCTACTTGTTCTTAGTTTTGTAGTGGATAGGGTTTGTGGTGTGGCACTCATGACTTGTGAACCCTATCATCTATTACTTCTTGTTGAAATAGCACACAACAACCATAACTCTAAGAAAATTAGAGCTTTAATATATTAATTTCACTCCAACTAATACCAATACATTTTGCGTTAAAACCTCACACTTGTCATACGGTGCAAGTGGGTCCTCTTGGCCCTGCGCCATGATGGTGGGTCTCTTGGATCTCTCACGTGTAACCCACTAATTTGATCCTACATAAGGGGCCATGTTAAAATATACCACATCAACCGTATCTCTGGAAAAAAAAAAAAAAAAAGAGTTTAAATATTTTAATCTCACTCCAACTAATATTGAGACATTTTGTAATAAAACTCATATGCTAACCATCTTAGGGACAAATTGTATACTATTTGAATACATGACAATTATATATATCACCAGGAATGTCACTGAAACAATATATTTAATTTTAAGAGAATTTATCTCCTCGGCTAGGGTTGAGTGTTTTATTCATACTATGAATCATTTGATGAATGATTTCAAATTAAAATCAAGAGTACATATTTATGTATGGTTCTTTCCCATTAACCCTCCAATTTCCATCCATTATCCTATCTTGTACTTGACATGAAAATGTAATTGGCACGCTCCTCTAATCATCCACAAGTTCCATTGAAGAAAGTGAAGAGAACAATTTGACAAAACAAAAATACAAGAAAACCCTCAAATAGTCAAAGTTTTACCACCTTGGTCGACATATTTACTATTCAGATCAGCCAAATTTATAATTAGGCTATCTCTAACTGAATAGGCTATATTAAGCTTCCGTCCAGATTATAGTTTTGTAATAAATTATTTTTTAATGAACAGTGTCAAGTCATATCTGTATACATTTTTTAATGTACTGTGCCAAGCCATAATTATATACAATCTCCAACTGAAGGAGGCTATTTTTTAGCCTCCTCAATAATTTATTATTTTAAGTTTGTCCTTTAATTTTAAGGAAAATTAATGAAAAGAGCTTGAAAACTTTGAGTTTTAACGATAAAGACAAAATAAAGAGTAAAGTGAATAGTACCAGTATTGACTTTTTAGTGTAAAAATGTGGTTTTTCATTAAAGTGAACCATACCGGGAGCTTTTCATTAAAATTCCCTTAATTTTATCAATTAATTGAATTATACTACCATATTAAAATAAGGTTTCTAGACATATTTTGAGGGGCACTTGTCGCGATATTTTATTTTAAGTTTGATGTTGTTTAAGTATCATATTATTAAATATTTTAATTGTATTTGCATGTTAACAACTTAGACATTAAAATGAGGTAAGATAGTATGGAAGGGTGAAAATGATGTGAGAAATTGTGTAGAAATGATTTAGGTATTTATAGGAAAAAATTAGAATTTTTTTTTTAATTTCGTCTTAAAAAAAAAAAAAGGCTACATGACGTCAACTATCAGCACAGCTGGGCCCAACTTTCAAGGCTGGCTAGCTGGCTATGTTTGCTTAGCCCTCTGGCCATTTGGCTAAATTTTGGCGTGGTGGGTCCCCATTTTTTTAGCCCCAGCTATCCATTGGAGATGAGTTATGTATCAAAACGGGTTATGTTTTGGCCTATAACCCTTTGGCCGACTCGGTTAGAGATGACCTTATAAGTTAGAACCGTAGATTTTTTTTTTTTTTTTTTTTGAGAAAATTATATTATCTACACTAAGACCATCTGTAATTCTTGGGTTATACCTAAAATTTTTAACCCATAAATTAAAGGTTTTAACCCAGAAACAGTTTTTCTCCTCCAACCATTTTTTGTTAAATTTTTTACCCGAGATTATTAAATAATGAATTCACGATCATTTTTTTCTTAAAGTAACTTTTTTATATTAAAAATTATGTAGACTATCCTAATTTAATTTTATGAATATTTTAACCTAAAAATATTTAGATACGATAAATATTGAAAAATTATTAAACTGATACCATGAATCTTATGGAACATTATGAAAGAATATGAAACACATAAAAGAATTTAATTACTTTAACCGTTGGACTTAAAATTTGAACCATTAGATCTTTTTTTCACCATTGGATTTGATCATATTAGATTTTAGTCGTTAGATTCAATGTATTTATAAATATAAAACCAAAAAAATACACATATATAGTGAGCCAGCCGCACTAACTGAGGGGGTAATCCTGGCCTAAATTGATCCCAGAAATGAGTTTTGGGTTAAAACTCATATTTGTCCAAGGGTTGAAGAATAAGTTTAGAACCTAAAATTTGAGTTTTACTTCAAGGATTGGCGTAGGTCTAAGGGGTGGGGAAGTGAGCTAGATAAGTCTTACAATGAGTTAACAATAATGTGGTTCAAATTCGTCTTTGAAAAGAATCGAATATAAGATCTCTTATTTACCAGTAAAGAGAAATACAATATTAGTAACGTTAAAACAGTAAATTTAAATCAAATCCTCTAGCATATGTATTAGTCCTATGCACTGTATGTGCTGCACTGTACGAGTAGTAACCCTATAATATTAATAAATAAATTAAATATGTCAGCGGCTACTTTGTCTGAAATACCCCCACCACAAAGTGAGAAGTAGAGTACAATTTGTAATAAAATTCCTAATTTTTATGGTACAATTGGTAATAAACTTCTTTTATTGGTCCCAACATAATAAGCACACAAAAAAACAGAGCAAAGTGTAGATCTCCATTGCCAGATGAAATCTCCGTACACTGTCATGAAACCAATAACCATTTTATTTTATTTTATTTATTTTTAATTTTCTTTTTTATATGCTTTTTAGGCATGCATAGCAAAATGGCCACCTAGGTTAGACCTATACAGTGGTAGCTGCCACTCAACTCTCGCCTCAACGACACACGTCAGACTTGGGTAAGTGTGACTCACTTTTTCTGTTTCAATTACTGTTTGGCTGTCAAGAAAAACTGGTGAGAAAATTAGTATAGTGTTTCTTTTCAACTAAACAGATGGAGTACAGCTATATTAAATATATGTTACACAACCAAAGTTTTAACTTTGTGATTTTCAAAACGGCTACACAGTTTTAATTCAATTCAATATATGCAAGTGGCCTTTTACTGTGTGGTGAAGAGAAGATGAGCTCTTGCATAATGACGTGGATTCAAATTCTATCGGTGACTAATCTAACATCTACTTCAATAAAATTTATTGTTTTGGCGAAAAAAAAAAAAAAAATCATATCAATTTATATCTTCGGATTGTTGATCATCATTAAATTGATAATTCGATAACTGTGTGACTCGTTTTTCATAAAGGTACTTATATGACACAGTTACACTACATGTATATAAAAAATACATTACAAAGCTTTGGTTTTTCCCAAATTAATGTGGTGTACACCAAAACTACATCGATTGCAAAATCATGGTTCAAATTGGGCAAATGTGGTTTATACGTTAGTTCTATACAAGTGTCCCATATGGCAAAGCCGTCAGTTTAACGAAGGACTAGACCTTCAAACAATAGAATGTATAAATCGATATAATTTCAAAACTCCATAGTTTAATTTGAAATAAATTAAAATCTCATGACTAATTTTAAAAATTACCTCAAACTTGAAGAGCCAAAAATATAATTTCACTCACATTATAAGATAATAAGATCATGTTTGAAAAAAGAAAAAGGATTGAAATGGTCCAATAATACCAAAAGAGTAGTTCTATTCACACTTATTTTTACTACTCAGACACCCTTATTAATTTTTTTTCATTGATCTTTTTTCAGTTCATTCGATCTGATGATCGAAAATTACAAATGGTGTGTAATAGGTAAAATATAGCACCTCAACAATCTTTGGACGTTGGGCAGGCTGGGATATTTTAATATGCAATTTAGTCTTGATTGGTATTATTTATTTTCCAAAAAGAAAAAAAGGTGGGAGACCTCTAAAGATGCATTGTTTGGTGACCGGGTCGTTAAATTTGTTGCACAATGATGTAAACGGGAACACATAAACAATATATTCAGTGTTTGATTAATAATTAATTTTAAGCAAACAAGTTTTTTTTTGGAATATTTTGATATGGGTCCAAAATCATTAAAACTTAGACCTATTTCAAAAATCAAAAGTCACAAAAAATTGAACATCATATGCAAACCTTTTTAAATTAGGGTTTATGTATCTAGCTACCTACGAGTATAAAAGTCAAATCCTAAACCTTCTCTTTAGCACCAGATAACATGTATTAGCGGTAAAGAGTAATGTTAAATGTCAATGTGTTAGGTAAAATTTGACAAAGAAAAGGCTACCTACATACAATGCTTAAGGAAGGGAAGAGCAGAGCCTTGTGTTTACTCTACTCCCATTACTTTGTCTAAGGCCATCTCCAATCAAAAGGGTTAAATGTAGTTCCGTCCATAATTATAGTCCTACAAAAAATTATTTTTAAATGATCAGTATCAACTTATATGTCATCTCCAACCATAGAGCTAAACATAGCCCCTCAATAATTTATTAGTTTTAAGTTTATACTATAAATTTACTAGTAAATTTATAATTAAACTAACTCATCACTAATCCAAGAACATAATATTCGGAGGACTCTTCTGACCAAATTAATTATTGCAATTAAGGAGTTGAGCCCAAAAGAAAGGGCTGAGGTGGGGGCTATATTTGGCTAACATGATGTCATTTTGGCCAAATAATAGTCTGGTGCGCTCTATAAGAATATAGTCTAGTCATTGTTTGGATATGAGTTTTTGTGCAAAGCAGACTATTTTTTTGTTTTTGGACCTTTAGCCCTCTCCATTGTAGATAGCCTAAATTATTGACATATAAGAAGCAATATCAAAACTGAACATAATAAAAAATTTAACACGTAATGAAAAATACAGATAAATTATTCCATTTCAAGAATTTCTCTCTCTCATGGCTCATATGATACACGTGGTACTACTCAAGCTTACCCACATTGTTCATTTGGAATCTTGGATTCACAAATAATGATCACAAGGTCCGGAGTTCCAACACCAATTATCCACAAAACTTAGTTCTAATTATTAATTAGGTCTAGTTTGTGTTCCTAGCTAGTAGCGCCCTTTTGAATTATAATAGGTCATGCATAATATATAAAAATGTTAAGAGCTTGCATTGTTGTATATATAAAATGTTGCAAACATTATAATATACACATCAAAATTTGGATTTGATCAAAGAAATGTGACAAAAGGTAGATATGATTACTTGAACCCCTCTCCTCTCCTCTAGGGTTCATCCTTTTTTCTAGACATTTGAAAACATATAATATCAAAGCTCTCGTAACTTTGACTTTTACTTCCCACAAAAACAAAACCAATAGGTTTCATCAGATCATATTTCTTTCATTTGAAATGCTAAGGAAATTTTTTCAAAGTGACTTTTTATAAATTTTTTATCACTTCACAATTCAACGTTAATTTTCGTGTTAATATTATAAATATTATGTCAAAAATATGAGACGCTTCAGAAAGAGTCCTACTATTAAGATAGTCTTCTTAGGCCATCTCTAACCAACCCGGCCAAAAGGTCATAGAGCTAAAAATAGCCCGTTTTGACATAAAAACCATCTCCAACTGAGGGCTAGGCCAAAGGGCTCGTGGGCCCCACCCGGCCAAAAATGGGAGAACCGGCCAAAGAGCTGGCCAAGAGCAGCCAGCTTTATACCCGACCCAAGTACATGCTACCTGACGTTAGGTTACTGTTTGACTTTTTTTTTTTTTTTTTTTTTTACGAAATAAAAAAAAAATAGATATTTTATTTTATTTTATAAATACCGAAGTCATTTCTCACATCATTTTCACCATTCCATACTATCATACCTCATTTTATTTCAATTCTTCACCAAATTTTCACATCCTTTTCATTCTATAAAAATAAGAAATCCGAAGACTTATTAATTTAGCGACAAGTGGCACTCAAAATATGTCTGAAATCCTTATTTTAATATGGTAGTTCAATTCAATTAACCATATTGATTAAAATAATAAATTATGTTTGGCCTATGACCTTTTGGCCCCCTTGGTTGGAGATGGTTTTTTGTCAAAGGGCTATATTCGGCCTATGACACTTTGGCCCCCTCGGTTGGAGATGGTATAAAATATGGCATGACACTATTTATTAAAATATAATTTCTTATAGGACTTTAGGGCTAAACATGGCCCTTTACCCCTCTTTTAGTTGGAGATGACCTTAGCATTTCTCTTCTTTCATTTCCCATGGCTTTGGGTTTGGGTTTGAGTAGACCTGGCAGTTTCTGACACAACACGAAAACGACATGAAAATAACGGGTTTCGGGTCAACACGATAACTAGTTGGGTCATTATCGAGTGACACGGTAAGAACCCGTTAATAACGAGTTCTTAATGGATATACACGCGGGTAACACGTGGGTAACCTGTTTCGATCCGTTAAGAAAAAAATTTATTTTGATAATTTTAAAGTTTAATTACTAAAAGATTTATTATAAAATACAATATCCATATTAATATATACAATATATTCTATATTAAATATATATTATATAGTTTTGTATTATTATTCTATATAAGTTAAAAAAAAAGTTTTGGTCATTATTTATTTTTATTATGAGAGTTCTTTATTATCATTACTAGGATAAATTTTACTTAACATGTTGTTGTCCAAAATTAAAATAAACGAGTATAGTATTTGTATAGGCAAGAACTAAGAAGACATACATACAATACAAGTATGAAAAATGTGAAAAAATATATAAACACTCGTGATTCATCATTATTCCTCCACGAATAGATAATGGTTACACTTATATTATCGTTTAGATTTTTAAAATCCTCCAAACCCTCATGAATAATGTTTTTTTATTTGAGGGCAAAATTAATAAAATTAATAATAATTATTGTAGAAGTGTAAAAAATGTAAAAAAAAAAAATACAATCACTCATAATGATAAGCTTTACAACTTTCATGAAGATGTCAACTTCGAAATCTAACACTACAATCCATAAACCTTAAATTTATATTTAACCGTCGATTGTCATTTACGTTTTATTCTTGTTACTGAATTTCATTTTTAAAATTTTCTTTTTGGAATACATGATCATCTGGCGGATGTAAGAAGATGAACGGTTCAGATCTTTGATATCACGTTTCGATATTTACGGTTAACTGAAATATGAGTCGATGTCATATAGTTTGTAGAAACTTTATAAACATCAAACAATATTTTCACTAACCGTAAAACTCTGAACATAATATCAACGATCCAAACCGTTCATCTTCTTGCATCCACTAATATATTATGTTTTCAAAAAACAAAATCTGAAAAAACAAAATTTGATGAGAAAAAGAAGCGTAAATGCAAACAACAATCAACGGTTAAATTTTGATCTATGATTTATATGATTATAGTGGCGAATATCGAAGTTAAGCTCTTCACAAAAGTTGTAAAGCTTGTCATTACGAGCGTTTATATATTTTTTTCTATATTTTTTACACTTCTACATTAATTAAAAAACTATTAAAGACTTTACTTAAATAACAGTCGTAAGATAAATGAGAGTAAATCTGTACCGTTGGATTCCATTTCACTTATATTATTAGACCTTTTTGGGACAAAAAAACCCCTTGTATTTTCCAATTTTACCATCTGATATGATCAAAAGATTCAAAACAAAAGCCAGCCCTAACCCCTTTCTATCTCCCCACTCCCGTAACCCTCTCTCCCGACCTGCCGCATGTTCTTCCTAGCCCCTCTCTCCCGCCGTATGTTCTTTCGGTAGCCTCTCTCAGTGTCTATTTTCTCCTCCCTCGTGCAGTGGACGCCTAGACGGAATCATTCTTGATCTTGTCATCTCTGCTCTAGTCGTCTCTACATCTCTGTATTCTCCGGATTCCACTCCAGGTTCGATTTTGTTTCTACATCTCTGTTTTTTTCATTTGTTTAATGTTGTATCTTCATAAATCTTATGTTTTTGTTTCTTATTTTTCATTCAAAATTATGAATTTTCATTTCTTGAAAAAAAACCCATGTTTTGTTTTTAAAATCTGACAATCTTTGATCAGCTCCAACATGCAGTGATTTAACTTTGGATTATATGACTTGTTAACTGATATGGGGATTCTAGATTTTAGCTACTGATATTTGATTTACTTTTTCTGTTGAAATCTGCTCAAGGGGTATTTGAGTCTCTGCATTTCGTTTGCTGAGTCTGTGTTTACTGCTTGTTAAGTACATGATGTGCACCTTACTGCTTGATGTAAATTTGTTTAAAACACAAGTGTTTTACCAGTCTCACAGTCTTGTGTTGGACCAATTTGGCACCTCTCTGTGCATAGTAGCTTGTTTAGTTTTATCAGTTTCATACTTATCCCCTTATTTGGTTTTTCATTCCAAAGATTTCTTCTTTCTATGAGTACATTTTTCATGAATTACATAGCTGTTATGTGGTCAATCTGAAATGAAGCAGCAGAACATTATAGTGCTATTATATTTTGTTTGCCTATTGATATTGATCTTTAAACATTTACCTTATATGCAGTATTGAATTGGAAGACCATAACAAGGTCAGGTTTGCGTTGCATGCCCCAGACCTAGAGTCCCATTTGTGTCGTAAACTGAAGAATTATGTGACATATTTCTCGTGCCATCTTTTTTGATTTGATGTCTCTTCATTCATACGCTGTGAACTCAATCTATTGTCCTTTTTTTTTAACAGGGAGAGTTCTATAATTATTCAAGATGCGGTAATACATTCAATTGCAACCATCCTGTTGTGCGCCAGTTTATTGTAGACTGCTTGAAGTAGAATTTCCTGAATGTTCAGTCTCAATTTTATCAGATAGAATTTCTTATCATTTGAAATATGCATTGGTGAATTTGATGTGGAACCTATTTATAGCTCCTTGAGATAATCAGCATTGCATAATTACATTGTGAGCTCTGATATCTAAAGTTGTGTAATAGTCATGTAATAGTGTCATTCCATAACCCAAATGTGCTTCTGAATCATGTCATTGTCTCTATATGACAATCTCCCTCTGTAATTAATAATTATTATGGAAAGGAACTAGCAAATTGCTGTTCTTATAAGCTCAGTTATTCCATGTTTCTGAAAGAGATAAAATTTGTTCATAGTTGAAAACTCATATGCTAGTTCGCTATATATTCCTTTTACATTTTATAAGTGCTTTGATAAGATATTGGGCACCGAATCAGTGTGATGTCTTGCCACTACTATATCTGAATGAATCTTGACCATTTATTTTCTTCTTGTTGTTTGTTTTCTATCTTCACTTCTATCATTTTTCTGAAAATAAATGGTTCTTGAAATTCATTTAAGTTAGTAGTAGTTGGTGCCTTGAAAAAAGTAATTGTGGGTTCGAGAGTCCCACTGGGCGTGCAATCTTTTTTTCACTCAAAAAAAGTATTATGTTTTTTATTTGATTATTTATTGATTTAAAATATATTTTCCTTAACGGGTAACGGGTAACGGGTCGGGTCAAGTCATATTATCCGTTAATATTATCGGGTCGATTTCGGGTCGGATCATTTTACCCGTTTATTTTAACGGATGTTACAGGACATGACTCGTTAAGATATCGGGTATGACATGAAAACGACACGAATACGACACGAATGCCACGTCTAGGTCTGAGCTACTTGACTATTGTTCTTCCCAGAAAGGCCATGGTCAAAAAAGAGACGCATAAACCCTACTATATATACATATATGTATATTTTTCTTCTCATTCTCTCTCCACCAACTTTGACTTGGATTGGGATCTCATTCGGGGATTTTCTTTGTAAGAATCATAAAAAAGTTTACATTCTATTCATTTATCGTATTGTATGGTCATAAATAATTATGAATTTTTTATTTAAAATTAAACATAAACAGTATAAACAGCATGTAATAAAAATTAATTACACAATACACAATATACAATGAATGCATAGAATGTGAAGACTGAATACGGAGAGGATTCGCATCCACTTGACCCATCCTCGCTGCAAAGTGCAAAAATTTGCACTACTCCAATGCCCTAATTTCTGTTTAGTTTTTCCTTCCTGTTATTTTATTTATTTACCATCCGGGTCGGTCAATGCCTTCGCATGAGTCAAATGGGTCACTGTTTTTGTTCCCTCTTCCCACTTTTTGCTTTGGCAGCCATTTCTTTCGTATTTTACCATTCTCTTCCATTTCCAACCTCATCTAAACAATTAAACAATGCTAGGTTTAATCGTGTTCGGTTCTGTTTGACTTATTCGATGACCAGAAATAAAATGAAGCGTATGATAAATTAAAAAATATGTGTAAAAATCAACTCTTTTAACGTAAATTATATGTTGCTCCGGAATTCTATATTCAATAATTTTTAACTGCTTGATTTTGATTATTGTTTCATTAATCAATTAAAAACCTGCGAGTACAGATTATCCCAAAAAATACAAGAAAATCTCGGATTTTTTGAGTTAAATAGGTAAAAATTTAAATGAATGAAAAATGAACGAGTTGAGGAGGAAACAGTGGTAAATAAAGGGCAGTAAACAAAGTAGGCAAAAACAACAAGAGACAGCGCATCTTTCTCCCTTTGCTTTCTCTCCTTTTAATAATACCTCTACCTCCTGCCCCCAATGCCTCCCTCTTCCTTTCACTGCAAAAAGCAACCCACACTGACTGACCCAATTTCTACACATTTGCACAACCCCCTCCATTTTTTTTCTTTTTTTTTCTTTTTTTTCTTCATCCAACATATAAAAGAAGGCCTATTTTTTGCAATATCCCTTGTAACTTAAACACCAATCTCACTTTTCCCTAAAACTAAAATTTCACCACTTTACATTCCAAAATTAATATTTGTTTCACCCTTAGTCATGTTCAGTTCATTCCATAAAATTGCTGACAAAACTACCATAATCCCGCCAGATTAGAACAAATATTAAGTTTCGGAGTATAAAGTGACGAATTTTAGTTTCAAAACAAAAAATGAGACTAATGTTAAGTTTTAAGAGTCATGGCAGAAAATAACCCATAAAAGAACAAAAGACACAAGAGAGAGATTCCATGGGGCCTACTTTGGGATCATCAGATGATTCAAACATTTGTCTTCAAAATCACATAAAAATCCATCAAATTTGCATAAACCATCTCCATATTTTTTTCTTTCTTTCTGTTTCTCTATAAAACCCTCCTCTCCTCTGTACACTTTTTGTTATTCAATTTCCAATTCTCTCTCTCTCCACCCTTTTTTTTTTTAATTTTCTAACTGGGAAGCAACCCATATTTTGCTCTGTTCCCTAGACCTATCTTTCAAATCTTCACATTCCTTGATTACCACAAAAATTTCACCTAAAAGGAGAAAATTTTAAAAAATAAATTAAAAAAAAAGACATCAGAACCCAAACCTCTCCCCTATCTCCCTTGAATGTACAAAGCACCCAAATCCCCCGAACATCCAACACCTTTGGCTGTGTCTTCAAAATCCAGCCATAGTCCGCCGACCGCGGTTGCCGTTCCAGTCATGCCGTCTGTGAATTACCCAAGTCTTGTTACTCCATCAACCCACTGGAGCTGCTTGAGATTCTGTTCTGTCCTCGGAAGAGGATCAAGTGTTGAATCTTTTTAATCCAATCCAACTGTATTGGTTTTGCACTCGGTGATTTTACATTGAGACTACCTGTCTTCTACGAAAATTCTTCCGATGAAATCCCTGAACCTTTTTGAGTAATGCTTCGGATCAACAGCTGAGATCGAAGTTGGGTCGGCTTGCAATGATTTATATGCATGCTCTAACTTTTTGCTGATATCGTAGTCTTGTAAAATGTCGATGACCCCAAAGTAAAGGACTACGTCGTAGATTTCACCGCTGCGTGAAGGGGTCAAATGGCTGAACCCACCAGGGGTGTACTGATCGAAGTCACTCCTTCGAGCCATCCGCTCTGCCCTTGCAGGCATATTGGCTCCTAAACAGATCAATGGTTTCCTGATAGAGAATACACGTTTTCACATCAGCTTTAGAACATATAATTCATCCAGTAGAAGAAGTAACATTCCCTTCCCACTAAACTCATCTACTCACTATCCAAATATCTATCTAATTCCCTACGCCTCGATCCTCAAAAGAATAATGCGTAAAAATGACCTGAATTTGAAGAATCACCAAGATCCCACATGTATCCACAAACTATGAACACCTGTTGCCTAATGATACCCCACAAAAGTCAAATAGAACAAACCAACGCCACTCAATCATTTCGATGACACTGAATTCAATGATAGAATTATCCACCCACCCAATTCTTTTATAGAACTAAGATGACAAAGCTCAACCACATTATCGTTTCTAGAAATCATTCTTAAACCAATCGCATATAAACATTTGGCTGAATAGTTTATACTAGAAGAAAACAAGATATGAACCGTAAAACATACCGGCCAGACAAAACTCGATCCATGTCTTGTAGCTCAGCCTCAATAAATCGACACCCGCGCATAAACTTCTCATTTTGATATGAATCTTTTTGTCCTACAAGGGTCAATCACTTGATTTAGCATTCTTGTACACACAAAATTACTGACCTACAATATACTGACAAAAGGAAGAAAAGTTACCAGAGCGCAAATAAAATGGTGAAAGCCCCATTTTGTCATATGTAGTACCATCGTAGAAATGAAGACCAACCAAAAGACTGTAATCCATGATTCTCTCTGCTTCCAGAAATTCACAATCCAGATCAATTTGCCTGCCAAAGTTTCAACCTAATTAGTACATTGCAAAGAGAGAACAATTCCATAAACGGGGAAAGAAATTCCTTGGACTTACTTCATAAGCTCATGGTACCATTTTCCTTGGAGGCGAAACACAAAGTTCAGGTCAAGGTCCTTGAGAGTTGTGATTTCATCAATCTCCCCCTCAGGCTTATCAGTTGTTCGACCATGCGAGGATCCTTTAAGGTCAAATCGTCTATGTATTCTGTACTCTGAGCAGAACAAATTGCCCATCACGATAAACCTTGTCTGTTTTCCAATCAAAGGGCAACAAATTAGATACACACATACATCCAATCATTGACAAAGGGTTTGATCGATTCTAAACCAATGCAAATTAGTCTCCCCAACTCGTACCTTCTGGCCACCAACAGGTTTGACACAATGCACGCCATAGAATTTTGTCACCAGAGAATTTTCATACCGAGACATATGTCTGTAGTAACTTGGAAGCATCCTGATAAGCACCTGAAAACAAAATACTAGTCAGATCATTTCAGCAACGTCAACCCTTCCATGTCGAATTAAGAAAGCAGAGTGGTAGTTAGGAAACAAACAAGTCCGCAGAGCGCTAATTATGCCCCATAAATGTCCATTTGTGTCCAGTAAAGTAAAAAATGAATACAAAAGAAGTCAAACAGGTGGGCAACTAACCTTGACTTCCGATTTCTTGACTGTCTTAATCATAAATCTATCGTCCTGAGTCAGGTAAAAGAAGCTTCCGCTCTTCCCTGGAGAAGAAAGCTCCCTAAGCGCGTCATTTCCGCAAATAGCCAGCATATAATCGGCTGGATCTACTTGGAATAGCTCCCTCAAACGTCTGAAATAACGATTTGCGTTTTTACTTTTTAGGATTTCTACTTATAGTATTCAATTGATGAAAGATGGCAATCAACAATAAGTAATCAACCAGTATACAGAGCTACAGGCAAAGCATAACATACCTGAACACCATGGGACAATAGTCCTTCCACCGGAATTCAAACGACTGATGGGGTGGCGTTTTGTTCGATCCTTCGGGTGGAAACCTGGTCCAGAACTTCTCCTTTGGATCGAAATCACTCGGCTTAAGGTCCCTCACTATCGAAGCATGCTTCCCAATTGAGTACCTAAGCAACAGACACCAAAATATCAAACATCAAACTCCAAAAATCAAAACCCATCAACAAAGTAAACTAGCAAAATCGAACAATCAAAAAAAAAAAAAAACAGAAGAAAACGGGTGGACAAAGTACCTAATGCCCAGCTGAAGATTGAGCATCAAATCGTAATTCTTATGCCCTTTGGAAATCGTCTGGCCGGGCTTCTTGGGCTCGCCGGAGAAACAACAAGGACTCCGCCGGAACTTCGCGAACCCATCTCGATCGAAAGCGGTGCCGTTTCGATAGAACATCGAAGCCTCCACGTTGTCGATGATATCGCAAGTGATATCCCCAGCTTCCCCATCCGACTCCCAGATACAAATCCTGGGGAAAGTCCTCTCCGCCAAGCTCCCTCTCGCCCCATCCACCGACGAAACGCTGCGTTTTCGCATTGTAATGGTCAGATTCTCCGCCCCGAAAGCCCCAATGTCGGTCAAGCTCTGCTCCTTTCCGCCGTTCGCCGGATAGAAAGTCCCGTTAAGCTGATGAACCTTCAAGTCCTTGTTCCATGTCCCAACATAGCAACTGCCGTCGGGCCAGGTGAATATTCCGTTACCCTTGGGAACGCCGTTTTCCCACTGCCCGTCGTATTTGTTCCCGTTGGCCCAAATCAAAACGCCCCGACCCGAAATGACGCCATTTCGCCACTCGCCGACGTACTCATTGCCGTTCTCCCACAAGTACCGCCCTTGCCCGTCCTGGACGTTTCGCTTCCACGAACCCTCGTAGAAATCGCCGTTCGCGTACCGCTTCTCCCCCAACCCGTGTTTCCGATCCGACGACCAGGAGCCCCGATATGTATCCCCGTCGGATCCGGTGAACGTCCCGCACCCCTCCATCCGACCCGACTTGAACTCGCCCTCGTACGTCGCGCCTGACGGCCACGAGAACTTGCCTTTCCCCGACTCCTTGCCACGTCGCCACTCGCCTTCGTACATGCACCCGTCCGTCCAGAGGTACTTGCCGGATCCGTGCGGGAACGACCCGGAGAAGGTCCCGATGTAGAGATCCCCATTCGGTAGATGCCTCTCGACGTTGGACGACGTTGTGGTGGGGAAAGTCGCGAGGGTCGTGGTCGTGGTCGGCGTCACTCGCCGCGTCGTCGCCTGAGATCGGCTCAGGCCGATTGTAGCCACCGCCGCCGGTGCCACAACCAACTGCGTCGACAGCTCCCTGTCCCCTTTCTCCTCCTCCGACCTCTTCTTCTTGGGGTGGGAAACGACGTCGCTCGGCGATTCACATAGCAGTGCTTCGCGCATTTTTGTCTTACATATATACACACCCACAACCCACAAAAACCCAAACAGTGACAGCACTCTCACAGCACAGCAAACAACTCTGAACTCTCTCTTCCCGCTTCTGGGTCAGTCCGGCAGCATTATAAGGGTTGCTGACTCGCCGGAAAACGAAATCCGGTGAGCATTTGCGGCAGAGCAATGGGGATGTTTGCTCTTTTTGTTGGTTTTTAGTATTTGGGTTTCTCTTTTGTCTTTGTTGGGTCTTCTCTTTCTCTCTTTTGAGTGCTTTGTGTCTCGGAAAATAGGTAGGAACGGGAATCCTACAAACACAAGGCGCACAGCAGAGTAAAAGGATAGAGAGAGAAACTCAGAGGAGAAAAAGAGAAATTAAAGACGATGAGAGAGAAAACCCCAAACAATTACAAAACCCCAAAAAATATTAATTAAAAAAATCAAAACTAAAAAAAAATAAAAAATGGTGAATGAGGAGGGATCAAAGGTTTAAAATTTCTTCAACATAATCGATAATTTTATTGAAATATTCAAAAATCAAATAAGGTAATCAGAAATGAGGGTGAAGTTTAAAATTCACTTTATATTAGCGAAAATTTTAAATTTAAATTTACATATATTATCGATATTTTTAATACATTTGTTAAATATTGAAGAAATTCTTATATTTTGTTAAAAATAATGCTTGATAATCCTTAGAATTTTTATTTTAAATTTTCATTATTTCCATCGAAAACAATCGATATCAAATATATTCATCGATATTTTTACAAATTTGCATATCAATATTTTCACCCATACTAATATTTAAACATGAGAACTAGAAGGAACGGAGAATGGTTGAGCTGGCTTTTGCCTAGGGAACGTTGCTGCTGCCTACAACATACTGAATGAGGATCCTGGATCCCCTTTATTCATCAAATTGTGTCCGTTTAATTTTTATCATGTACTATTTATATTTAATTTTAAACAAAAATATTTAAAATAAATTTTAATCGCATAATGTACGATGAACGGAGACGATATCCGAAATTTTCACAAAAAGGATCCGGATTCTCCTTCCAAAATCCTATTCCCACTCCCATGCCGCTAGGTAAGCACTCTTCGTTCGATTTTAATAGATTGACGGATCTACCCCAGTACTATTCCTTTCGTCTTCATCCGTCGTCTCGTCCTGACGTGACGGAATCGCCTAGTAGGAATAGGAAGATTCATGAGGCTGTAACCCTTGAGGATAGGGGCAATGTACATTTACGTAATTTCGGAATTATTATGTATCCTTGGCATAGTTTTGTGGGTTGGCTTTTTACTTTTTATGTGCTGATCCAATCTAATTACATTTGGGCCTGCTAACAACCTTGATAAATCTTTTCTGATTGGTCTGGGACACAATTTAAAGACTCTTGACGTGTTTTGAAGATTAGTCGATCAACATATACCCTTATTTACAAATAACGTATTTTGACCGAATAAAATTAACAATCGAAACTGTTTAATTCATTAATCTTCATTTGAAGATCACTCATACCAAAAAGTGAATTTTATGATTGTTTGATCATACAAACGTATCAAATAAATAGACGACTCATTATGAATATATTACTTGGTACATACTCTGTCGGTTTGTTTTATACATTTGAATGACTAAATGATCTTCGATTGAAATAATTTTTTAGAGAGGTGACCTTTAATTGAAGATTAAGAATTAAACAGTTCGGATTATGAAAATTGTACGGTCAAGATATGTTATTAGCAGGAAGGGAACGAGCTTATGCTAAGAAGGATGCAAGTATTATTTGCTTAAAAGTATAATGTATTATAACTTATAAGAAATAGAATTCGAGCTTCGTGATAAGCAGGCGAACACACAGACTGACCAATTAGTTTAACTCACAGTTGTATGTACCGATCATGTTATGCTAACTAGGCATTTGATTTTTCTAAGTTGATAAAAATTGTAAACCAAACACTCAAGACTAAATATAAATTATTGGTGTGGCCTATATTTAATTGAGGGGTGCGGCAAAGAGAGAAAGATAATGGAGAATAGGCTTGAGGAATTGTGTGCCATTATTTATAGTAATAAGGAGGAGAGAAACTTGCTCTCCAAGTAATACAAAGTCTATTAGGAAAGATCTTCTAGATCCCAAAGGATTCCTATTCTATCTCTACTTAGGATTTACACAATCACATATTGATAAGAACATATGTCACAACACTCCCCTTTGAGTGTGCAAATACTCAAGTAGATGGCGCATCAGATCTTCAGACAAATGTGGAAGCAGTTGATGAAGTCATTTCGTCTAGTCGGCATAAGTAACGAATGTGAGTCTCAAAACAAACGAAGGAATGCATGGGTGGTAAAACTCATAAAACCTCGCTATGGCAAAACTCAAGGTGGGACAAAAACCCATAGACTAAGGAGAAAAGTGAGAAGTTGCATTAAGTCAAAACTATACGTCTTCTGGACGTAAGTAGGAGAGCTCACAGGGGTATGACTAGCCCAAGATGGGTGCCTCGTCAAAACCTAGTTAGGTAACAAAAATCTAGTGGGAAAAATGCTCCTAATCATAGGAAAAAGAGTACATTAAAGTCAAGCGAGTATACTTCTGGATACTCCCCCTGAATTTGACAAAACTTCCAAATGAAACTACAAGCATCGCAAATGAGAAAGTTATGCATACCAATTCCTTGGACAAGCTTTTGGAAAGTAGACTTTGGCATTGACGTCGTGTAGAGGTCAGCAAGGTTGTAAGGGATCAGATTGCTTGACTTCAATTTTTTGATGCTCATGTTGATGTAGGCACAATATGCTTGGCGTTGACTTGTTAGATGTATCATGATCTGGTCGATACGTACGGCGTTGTCTTTATGGATCGTTATTGGGACTTAACGATGGATGAAAAACGCATGGATTTTGAATATGCTCAACAAGAGTTCTTACCATATTTCTCACGTGATGAGATAAAGTGAGTCTTGAAACGATTCAAAGGTTTCGCAACAAAAGGTCTATATTGCGGACCTTCAAGATATTGCGGTGTTCCTTAATGGTAAAGACATAACCATGCGGGAACGTACCTTGTGTGGTCAAACAGATGGTTTGATTCAGCGAATCCCATAAGGTAGGCATCATTCCGAAGATCAAGGGGGTGTGATTTATTCTAAGATGCATAGAGATAGATAAGCCCAAATCTGTAGTAACGAAAAAACGTCTTTAACACCAAATTTGGTGGTGGCGTGTAGGCGCAGTGCTATGCCAAAAGATTATCAACACATAAGATGTCTGATTTTAGTGCATTGAGCTAAGTATAACAAACGCCAATGGTACTTAGATATGGTTGCCTCACGTTTCAATACGGAACCTTATGCTCCATACCCTCCGTAAATGTCTCATTTGCATATATCATACAGGCGATCAGGGTATACTCAAATATAACACCTTTTGGGTCTAGTTCGAGTAGTGGACCAGAATACCATCAGAACTAGCTCAAAACTTCAAGTCGAGGTAATGTCAAGTTTTCCTAAGATCATTCATCTTAAAGTCCGACTTTAGGTGCGAGTCTCAAATCAACAGAAGAATGCATAAAAGGTAAAACTCACAAAACCTCGTTATGGTAAAACCCAAGGTGGGATAAAAACCCATAGATTAAGGAGAAAAGTGAGAAGTTGCATTAAGTCAAAACTATACGTCTTCTGGACGCAAGTAGAAGAGCTCACAAAGGTATGATCAGCCTATGATGGGTGCCTCGTCAAAACCTAGCTAGGTAGCATAAACCCAGTGGGAAAAATGCTCCTAATCGTAGGGAAAAATAGTACATTAAGATCACCTGAGTTTGACAAAACTTCCAAATGAGAACGACAAACATTGCACATGAATAATTAGGCATACCAATTCCTCGAACAAGCTTCTGGAAGGTTGACTTCGGTAGTGATGTCGTGTAGAGGTCGGCTTGAATGACTTCAATCTCCTGATGCTTTGCTAATGTAGATGCAATATGTCTTGGCGTTGACTTCGTTGATGTATCATGTCTCGGTCAGGTTGATACATGTGGCATAGTCTCATGGATCGTCGTCAAGTCTCAACGATGGATGAAAACAGCAAGTACTTCGAATATGCTCAACAAGAGATCTCAACCATGTCTCACATGTGGCAGAGTGAAGTAAGGTGAGTCTTGAAATGATTCAAAAATTTTGCAACTAAGGTCATATCGTGAACCTACAAGATATTGCGATCTCTCTAACGGTAAAGACATAACCATTCGGGGATGTGCCTTGTGCGGGTTTGATAAGTAACCAACGTCAGCATAACAAACAAGGTAAACATCATTCCGAGGACCAAGGGGTCGGATCCGCTCAGGATGCGTTGGGATTAGCCCAAATCCATAGTACCTTTAGGGTAATAGAAATATGTCTTTAATACCAATTTAGTGGTTGCGTGTAGGTGCACTGCTGTATCTTTACCAATAAGTCAACAGCGAAGGAGATGTCCTTTCTAATTGCAATAAGCTAAGTACAACAAAGTGCAAAGTTGAACTTAGATATGGAACGTCGGATTCCATAACCTCTTCAAGGGTCTAGTTTGCAAATAGCATATGAAAGATCATTGGTATACTCAAAGATAACACTTTCAGGGTGTAGTTCGATTGGTAGACCAAAGTACCGTCAAAACAATGCTTGAACTTTAAGTCAAGGCGTAAACAAGTTTTCCCAATATCCTTCATCTCAAATTCCATTTTCAGGTGCGAGGTAGTTTTCTCAAACTCTTCCAGAGTCCTAGTAAGATGCATGTCATCGACATAAACTGTAACTCTAGCAATTCGGAATAAGACTTCATAGTTCAACACGCAAGAGTATTCATTCATATCCCTAACTGATCAAATAATCACTTTGAAGGGTATATCACATCCGTTGGATTGCTTCAATCCATAATTGAACGCCTTAAATGAGTTGAGAAGATGTTCCATAGTTTAGAACTATTTGAACCAGTCTATGTAATTCTTCGGGAACTTACATGTAAATCTCTATATCTATATCCCCATGGAGAAAAACTAACCACATTTGTAATGCTGCAATCAATCACAAGGTGTTTAAGAGAAACCTTGCGCTGTAAGGTATGCATTATATCGCATTATTTCATTCATCTCATTACGCTTCATTTCCCACTAGTAACACAATAGGGTTACCTTGGGCAGTGTAGGAATTATAGGTCCAAACACACTTTGGTAAGGAATTTAACCTGGATTGTAATTTTGGTTGTCTAATTAGTTCTACATTGTCTCTAATCAACAGAATGTGGTTCGATATCATCATTTTTCATTTATGTCGAGCTTAGGTAGTGTAGGAATTACAGGTCTAAACACACTTTGGTAAGGAATTTAACCTGGATTGTAATTTCGGTTGTCTAATCAGTTCTACATTGTAACTAATTAATGGAACGCGGTTTGATATCGTCGTTTTTCATTTATGTCGACAGCTACCATATAAGTGAAATTATCATCGATGCCAATCCCATTCCAATTCCATTATCTCATCCAAACTAGTATACTGGACCAAGAACTTCAAGTCTCGGGAGTAATCCGGATTAATCTCATGAGATGGAAATGATTTGAAACAGTGATCGAGTATGGATTCATGTTGTGCAGTGATCTTCCTCTTCTAGGAAGTGAATCTAATGAATCGAGTGATCTGTCATGCTTCAGGCTGAGATAGATTGATTGGTTATCTGTCGGGGCGGTCAAACCATCCAACATGGGTAACACACCATTCGAGGATGTTGACTCGATGTACGTTAAGTACGTTTATCCTTGCATGCATGTTTGCAGCTGGTATATGACCTCGTCACTTTAGCCAAATTATAGAAATACGTCTAAAGCAACATTTTGAAAGCTAGAATACATCTCATTTGCTTATCATACTTGTGCGATACGAGGATCGAGATGAGACATAGTGGGTAACGTCCACGCAAATTTTCGACGTTCTACAGAAACGTGGATGTTCTTATCTCCCTCTAATGGCATGAAGACTATCTCATTAAAGTGACAATTTGCAAAATGACATTAAAGAGATTGCTTGCAAGGGTTTTAAAAAGCTAGTGCGAAGGAGAATCGTAATCAACAAAGATTCACAACCTTCTTTGAAGACCCATATTGGTATTTTACGACAGTGCAACTTGGCACATGGAATGCACACCCAAATGCGTAAGTACGAAACGTCAGGTTCAGACCCAGTAACCAACTATAATGTCAAATAGGTTGGGTGACAATAGGCCTCAAGGCGGACCAACATCGTTGCATACAAGACTGCATAGCTCTGGACAGAAATCGAAAGCTTGTTGTGTTTACCAAGGTCCAGGCGATCAATTAAATTGCGCTTTATGATCACTCTGTGAGGCCGTTTTGGGGTGAACATAGGAATTCAATGTCTAAATATAAACCAAAAAAACATGCAATACTTATCGAAAACCTTCGATATAAACTCTCAAGTATTATCTAGTCTTCCAGACTTTATGGGATAATTAGGGTGGTGAACCCTTAAATCGGTCAGGAGGTTTAGCAGTAATGTGTGTGGACAAACATGTGACCAGTTAATCGATTCATCAACCAAAACCATAAGTATGTATATGGTCCATATTTTGGTTGGATTAGTCCACATATATTCTCTTGAATCTACTGTGAAAAGAGTGTCATTTCGTATATTTGCTAAGGATCATTTAGGAAATCAATTTCCCTAACGGGCAGGCTTGGTGGCAAAGTGTGCTTGTAAGCACATGATCCTTACTTCGGGTAAGGAGATACGTCGTAGCACCATTGTTCGACCTAAGCATCCCAAAAGGTCATGCCAAAGCAAGTAAACTACTCAATCATCATGCTTTAGGCTGACCACATATGGTGTGTTCCCAATTGGAAGACAGCCTATTGGCCCCAAAGCAAAGCTTTAGGCTCATTTTTGAAGGTGGTGCAAAGATATTCTACTTTATTTTCATTCAGTGGTTTCATTTATGATTATTATCATCTCGAATATCCTTAAAACTTGACGATGTTCTTCCGGAATGGGGAGAGTATAAGGTCTCTTAAATGGTAATTTAGTACCATTCATAAACGAGGAGCGTGCCAATACTCTTAACCAGGTTGGATAGACCTGAAGTCGTTGCTAGAGATATGATTTTGATATAAAGTTAGTGTGCGTAGTATTGCATTCATCCAAACAACTAACTTTCCCACATTCGTACCTAATCACATGTTTAATTGAATTTGGTCACATGTATTAAGAAACATGAATCAATTAACTTATATTCGAGGACAATATCGATAAGATTATCCATAACTAAAACAAACACCAAACTTGAATTCAAGAACATGGAAAAGTGTTCACAAAGCAAACCAAAGTTACTAAGGGGATTCGGCCATCAAGGTCATTCATGTTAAAATTCTGCTCTTCCAATGGTGTTCAGTGGAGGAAAATTAGTCTCATTTTTTAACGACGAGAATGGTACTCCTCAATGACATTGATAGAGGCACGAACATGTGCATAACCAATGATCTATTCCATTGAGACGGAAGTAGATTTTGTAGGGTTGAGGTTCGGGAACAATATCCTTTATTCTTGAAGTTTTAGGTCTTCGGTGCCAAGGATCATGCTTCGGGCATGATGCCACAATTTGGCTGGCCTTAATTCTACCATACGTTGTAAAAACAAACTCGAAATTGGATTGTGAGAGAGACAGACCCAGACTTGGGTTTGGTAGGCTCCAGTCGAAGATTGAGGGGTTTATTCGGTAAGCCTCTGTTGAATCAGAGTAGTACCATTTGATGCACCTCTGCCGAAGCAGAGCATGCATGTCAGTGCATTATTGTCGAAACAGGGCATCACCATTTGATAGACTCCAGCCGAAACTGGGTCTATACCGTTCAGTACTTCCCAGCCGAATTTATGAAGTACCTTTCTCTCACAAGTGTGGTGCTAATCAGATCCGAGAGTTTCAGTAAACTGTCGTTCTCTACACTGCTGCTTTGAGAGCGAGTTAGAAACAAGGAAGGACGAGAAAAATATTCTCTAGTCAAAATTCGATTGGATTTATAAACTTCAAAATTGTACTCATTTATGGATGTAATAATGGTGTTCTTCAGGCAATGTCTTTCATGATTAGACGGTCTGTAAGAGCGAGCCAAATAGCTATGAAATCCTCGTTCGGGAGGTACTTCTGTTTGTTATGCTTCGGGTATAAGTCTTCGAATACAGACCATGGCGAAGGCTTATTCAGCTCTTCCATGCCATTGTTGGCTTCAATGGTTTCTTAGCTTCTTGATAGTCAAGTGGAGATTCACGTCTTGTACCCAATGGTTTCTGTTAGAAACGTCCAAATCAAGGAAATCAAACTTGTGACGGTTCGACAATCCACTAAATGGGGGGGATAAGATTGTGAATAGTGCTATGGGAAATAAAACATCCATAAGCATCAGAGTTAGAACATTCGGGTTCTAAGACATGATTTACATGAAAAACGTTGGGTTTTCATGGGTGTTTTGTTTTATGAAAACTTCGGGTTTCAAAGGCACTAAATTTGAAACTACATGTTCAATTTAGTTTCTAAATGTTTAGTTCATAAAATAGAGGTTCCGGCAAGAACATATAATACAAGGTACTGATTTAAGTACAGTGGATTTGAGTTGCTTCAGGAACTCATGTGTGAGCACTTCAAGACTACGAAAGGGTGTCAACGGTTCAAAGAAGAAAAATAAACTATGGAATCGTTAATGTCCAAAAGTGGGCTTTAAGCTAATAATTTTGTATTCCTTGTCAAATTAATGGGTTGCTGGTCACTTTTAATTAATTCAATAGATCGGGACCATACGGGGTCGATCGTGGAAGCAAAATAATGACATGCGGGTCTTATTAGCTTCACTTGGCAATGGGCCAAGTGACAAGTGTATTATAGCTTAATTAGCATTAACCAAAACGTCCCAAAAATTAAATTGGTATGGTTACAAAACGAGAATGCCAAAAAAGTTTGGCATTGGGTCGAAAAAACTACGCAGCCCAGTTGAATTGGGTTGGCTGCGGTACATGAGTCAGGCCCTGCAACACGGTTACAGGCCTGTTGGGTCATGGGGAGGCTGTAGGCTTCTTAGGCAGTGAGTTGGGACAAGCTCAGCAGCTCAAAGTTGCAAGAATTGGGCCAAAACAGGCCCGGGGTGTAGCAAGCCCAGCTTGCGTTGGCACGGGCTAGTGGGCGGTGAAGCCCAGCATGAGCTGGCTTCAGTTTTGGGCAAGGACGATGTGCGCCCAGCAGCACAGAGGTTGCCGACAGGCGAGCCAAGACTCTAAGGCAAGCCAAGCAAGCAGCATGCTTGCTGTAGACAGGTTAGAACACACATGATAAGCTCAGAAGCACAAAGGTTACTGGTTTAGGCCAGGGGTGTGAGGGCAGGGCCCAGTATGCGGCTGCAGGCCGTGCTAGAGGCAAGTTGGGGTTGCAGGCCTAATTGAAAAACCTTAACAGGCATTTGGCTTGCTTAATCTCGCACGTAGCAAGCCCAAATGGCTGCTGCCTTGGTCCGGATGTCTTCCTGGTGGTTGCTCAACGCAGTTGGGCTTCACGCCAGCCAGTGTGGCTCGATTTTTTTCGACACTAGGGTTTGAAAAACCCTAATTGCTTCTAATTTCTTTTGATTCTTTGATTCACAAATTCCACATAGCGAAAATTGCGTAATGCATGAAACGTGTATATATATATATTGACAAATATATGAAACATATACAATCTATCTATATATATCGGAGGGTAAATGTAAATGTAGGGGATTCATGCATCATGGGGAATGTTTTCATGCTTCATGGTCATTTCATATATCTTCTTTTATTTTAAGCGTACTTGATTGGCAAAAAACGACAAAGGCCTTTGAATTTGTAGAAGATCATTCCCAAAATGCCAGAATTGCATCTCCAATGCGTTGTATCACATTCAACATAGAAAAATTAAATTGAATCAATAGCATATAGATTTATTCAATAAAATAATAAATTAATCATAAAAAATGATTAAAGCGTAATACTCCCTTGATTGAAGAACAAAGTCTCTTTAGCGCAGCGTTAAGAGCATGCTGATAAGGTGTTGTAGGCATAAATTACTAAATAATCATAGAGGCCATAGAGAGAGGGGGTGTGACATAGAGAGAGAGAGAAAAAGAAAGATGTGTAAGTGTGAGGTGTGTGTTATTCTACCCCATTATGCCTTTATTTATAGTAGTAGGAAAGATAAATTCTTTGCTCCAATAGAAAACAAACTCTAATAGGATAATATATAGTCTAAGATATATTCCAGATATGATAGAATTTACACAATCATATTTCTAATATAATAGGACTGCAACAGATTGTTATATTTTAAAACTAAGGCTAATTATAACAAAAAAAGAAGAGCTTAGTTTTATTATGGCAACAAATAAGGCAAATTATATTGATTTATTTTCTTTCAGTTTTAAAAATTCTAAATTTTTTTTTTAAAATGTTGGAACACATGCAAGTCTCCAATAAGGCCATTTGGATACGCAAAAAGCCAACAACCAATGAGCTACATGCTCAGTTTTGTAAAAGCTTGCAGATAGTACGTATAAGAATAGGAAACCTTTTACAAGAGGGATCCCCATTTTTTCAAAAAAATGGGAACACGCTCCCCACCGTTGGATTTAACTTTAATGAAATTATGTGGTTGAGATTGTGTGACCTGTGTTTTAATCTCAACCACACAATTTCATTAAAGTCAATCTAACGGTGGGGAGCGTGTCCCTATTTTTTTGAAAAAATGAGGATCCCTCTCCTTAAGCAACCTGTATAAGAATAAATTTTCAGGATAGGCCTAAGCCTAGGCCATCACTGGCCTATATGGCTATATGTAGTTCTGCCACTGTTTATGGTAGTTCTCGAGGGAAAGCGATATGGAGGAGTTTCTTTCCACCAAATCCACTTAGTCGGGAATCCGAACCGTTGAAATTTAATCTAACGGTTACAGTTATTATCACTTTTAAAAGGGCATCCTGTTTATAGCCGTTGGATCAAATTTCAAACACCCAAATTCCGAACTAGGTGGATTAGGTGGAAAAGAATCCGGCGTTCTGGAGCTTGCAAAACCTTAGTCCTCATGAATGTTTATCTTGTCTGTTATTTAAAGGTAGGTATTCTATGTTGTTTGTATTGTATCAGTTTTTCCATAAAAAAGGTTTGCTCTGAAATTCATGTTGGATATGCATGTTCTATATGAATTACATAATGTTGTTAATGAAAGTTCATTTGATCCAACAAAACAATTAAACTCCAACACACACGCATCCTAAAAAGAATCTCACTCAACTCAAACGTTATAAGATCAACCAACGAATGGAACTTTTAGATTTTTTTTTAATTTTTCTTTAATATTGTCCGAATTACTAAGTAGCATGAGAAATAATAGTTATAATTAAATTGGAAATTTTTTTTTTCTTCCTTGTCAATTTAATAGATAAAGTCAAACTATCCAGTATTCATATCTATTGATGATTTACCTCAAAAATTTTCCTTTTTAATTTTTCACTAAAAGAATTTGAGAGATGCTAGACTCTTTCAAAGTGAATTTCTTCATAGACTCTCTGACACTTCATAGTTTAACGTCAATTTTCGTGCTAATATTATAAAACATTGTGCAAAAAACATAAGGTATCAGAGAATCCATAAAAAGTTTCACTTTTAGAAAATCTTTTTAACATTTCTTAAAAGATTTATATGTAGGTTTGAATAAACCTTTAAAGCCCCCGGTCAAAAGTAACAAGAGACATGAATCCCCATGTAATTATGTAATACAGCTTTGGAAATGGAGATGTGGTGCTGCACAATAATTCATAAAAGGAAGGGATGGACCTCTCTATTTAGCACGTCTGGCCCACTTCGTAGCCCATTTCAAGGGATTTGGGTCCTCTCCTGAGTCCAAGGAGAGGACCCTCTTGACTAAGGAACATGGACCGTTTGATTTTTATCCAATGGCTACAAAAATAGAGTCTCTTTAAAGTTATAATAATTATAGCCGTTGGATAAAAATCAAACGGTCCACAATCCTTGGTCAGGAGGATCCTTTCCTTGGGCTCAGGAGAGGATCCAAATCCCATTTCAAGTGTTGGGTTGTCCAATTAGGCAGGCAGATCATGAACCAGATTTGGTATTGTTTATATGGAGGCAAAGGGAGGGATCTTCTTTCTTTTTTAGAAAATGAGAATTAGTTGTAGGGTCTACATCGCATCAAATTTTAACAATTCGAATAGTTTATTTTTCAAGTTGCACTTCATATATCATCCTTGTAAAATATTAGCTAAATTGGAAATATTTGATAAATCTAATTGAGTTCAAAGGAATTGACGAACACTTTGTTCGTACAAGAAACAATAAAATTTCATTGTGATAATTAAATAGACAAATGGTTTCAAATTAAATTGAAATTTCACCATGATGATCTATGAATGCAGACTTACAAAATAGACGGTTCAGTTCGGTGAAATTCGACGTGAAATGAGCCTCTACAACTAATCTCTATTTTTACCAAAAGGAGAGATCCCTTTAAATAAAGGGTTTGTGTGTGTGTGTGTGTATATATATATCCAACTATATCCAAAGCATGATGATGATGAAGGCAGCTACTGTTTTATTTTGACGTAAACTTACTTCCAAGTTACTTGTTTTTAAGTTTTACTTATTTAGTTTATCTTTTAAACCTTTTTTTAAAGATGTTTTCAGTGATAAGATCCAACAAAACTTTTCTCACTAAATAATTCAAACTTTTATGACATTTATTTTAAAAGCTGTTATTAGCGTTTCGAAAATATTATGTTACACGTCTTCTATTTGTTGTGGCCTATATTTAGTACAGAGGTGCGGCAAGGGGAAGATAAAGAGATTGGTGAATAAGTTTGAGGAATTGTGTGTTTTATTCCCCAATCCTTGTGCCTTTATTTATAGTAATTAGGAGGAGAGAAACTTGCTCTCCAAGTAATACAAAGTCTATTAGGAAAGATCTTCTAGAACCCAAAGGATTCCTACTTTATCTCTACTTAGGATTTACACAATCACATATTGATAAGAACATATGTCACAACACTCCCCCTTGAGTGTGCAAATACTCAAGTAGATGGCATCAGATCTTCAGGCAAATGTAGAAGTAGTTGATGAAGTTGTCTTGTCTAGTCGGCACAAGTAGCAAATGCGAGTCTCAAAACGAACGGAAGAATGCATGGGTGGTAAAACTCACAAAACCTTGCTATGGCAAAACCCAAGGTGGGAGAAAAACCTATAGGCTAAGGAGAAAAGTGAGAAGTTGCATTAAGTCAAAACTATACGTCTTCTGGACGCAAGTAGAAGAGCTCACAAGGGTATGATCAGCCCAAGATGGGTGCCTCGTTAAAACCTAGTTAGGTAGCTAAAACCCAGTGGGAAAAATGCTCCTAATCGTAGGGAAAAATAGTACATTAAGATCAAGTGAGTATACTTATGGATACTCCCCCTAAGTTTGACAAAACTTCCTAATGAAACTATACTTATGGATACTCTCCCTAAGTTTGACAAAACTTCCAAATGAAATTACAAGCATCGCAAATGAGAAAGTTACGCATACCAATTCATTGTACAAGCTTCTCGAAGGTGGACTTCGGTAGTGACTCCGTGTAGATGTCGGCAAGGTTGTCTGGGATTGGACTGCTTGACTTCAATCTTTTGATGCTCATGCTGATGTAGACACAATACGCTTGGTGTTGACTTGTTGGATATATCATGATCTGGTTGATATATACAGCGTTGTCTTCATGGATCGTCGTTGAGACTCAACGATGGATGAAAATCGCAGGGATTTTGAATATGCTCAACAAGAATTCTCGACCATATCTCTCACATGATGAGATACAGTGAGTCTTGGAACGATTCAAAGGTTTCGCAACAAAAGGTCTATCTGGTTGACCTCCAAGATATTGCGGTGCTCCTTAATGATAAAAACTTAACCACGAGGGAATGTACCTTGTGCGGTTAGACAGACGGTCTGATTCAGCGAATCCCACAATCATTTTGAAGATCAAAGGGGTGTGATCTATTTTGAGATGCATAGGGATAGATAAGCCCAAATCCATAGTAACGGAAAAACGTCTTTAACACCAAATTTGGTGGTGGCGTGTTAGGCGCAGTGCTACTTTATGCCAAAAGATTATCAGCACATAAGATGTCTGATCTAGTGCATTTGAGCTAAGTACAACAAACACCAATGGTACTTAGATATGGCTGCCTTACGTTCCAATATGGAACCTTATGCTCCATATCATCCGTAAAGGTCTCATTTGCATCTAGCATACAGACGATCAGGGTATAGTTGGACGTAACACTTTCTGGGTCTAGTTCAAGTGGTGGACCAAAATACCATCATAACTAGCTCGAAACTTCAGGTCGAGGAAATGTCGAGTTTTCCTAAGATCATTCATCTTATAGTTCGACATGCGAGTTAATTTGCTCAACTCTAGCAATTTCAGATTTTATACACGCAGGGGCATATATCCCTAACTGATCAAATATTCACTTAGACGGGTATACCATATCCGCCCGGATAGTTCTACATCCGCAAAGTGAAGGTTTCTTAAGAACCAAGATGATGTTCTTGTGGTCTAGAACTTATTTGAATCAGTACATGTAAGTCATTTGGAAACTCTATGTAGGTTCATATCACGATCCCAGAGATACTACAACCACATTTATAATGCTGCAATCAATCACATGGCGTATGAGAGAAACCTTGCACCACAAGGCGTCATATCGCACTATTTCATTCTTCTCATTCGTCATAGATTGATTCTTCTAGTTAACCAATCAGTTCTACATCGATATTAATCAATGGAATGCAGTTTGTTATCGTCGCTTTTCATTTATATCAGTAGTTACCATATAAATGAAACATCATCTATGATAATCTCAATCCAATTTCATATCTCATCCAAACTAGTATAATAGACCAAGAACTTCAGGTCTCGGGAGTAATCCAAATTAATCTCATGAGATGAAAAGGTCTGAGACAGCGATCGAGGGGCAGATTCTTTGTGCTGTATTCCTCCAATTTTGGGGAAGTGAATCCTCGAACCGAGTAATCTACCACGCTTCTGGCGTAGGGCAGATTGATTGGCTAGCTGCCAATGTACGAGGGTCGGTCACTGTAGTGACGTTCCTGCTTTTGGGACAAAGGTCCGTCGTACATTTGGTACACATCTTTCCAGGCACATTTGCAGCTGGTATATGTGATCTCGTCACTTTTACTAGATCAGAGGAAGTGTCTGGTTAAACTTTGAAGATCTACATTGGGATCGAGATGAGACATAGTGGGGACGTCCACGATAATTTGCGTCGTTCTTTAGGAACGTTGACGTTCTTATCTCCCCCTAACGACGGGAATACTGTCTCATAAAAGTGACAATCCGCAAAATGAGCGGTAAAGAGATCACTTGTCAAAGGTTCTGAGTAACGAATATTAGAAAGAGAATCATAACCGATATAAATTTCCATCCTTCCCTGAGGACCCCTTTGTTCTTGTGTACGTAAGGGCGGTGCAAAATGGCATATAGACCGCACAACCAAAGACGCGCAGATGCGATATGTCGGGTTCGTATCTGGTAACCAACTGGCACGGGCTGTATAAGGTTGGGTCATGACGGGCCTCAGGCGGACCAACATGGTTGCTTGCAATATTGCATAGCCCCAAGCAGAGATCAGGAACTTTGTTACGTATGACCAATCGATCATGTAATCATTTGAAGACGTTTAATGAATGCTTCTCTGGGTATGAACATAGGACTGGATGTTCAACTTCCAACCGACATGCAATATCCATCGAAAGTTAAATTTTTCGATGTAAATTCTCCAACTTATCCAATCAAATAAATTTGATCAGATAATCAGGGTGGTGAGCCCTCAGCTTGTTAATCTGAGTTACCAGTGTGGAGAATGCAGCTTGTGGACAACAACTACACATGTGACAAACGTGTAGAAGCAGTCCACAAATGTCCCCTTTGAATCATTTGTAGAAAAGATGGAGGGTGCTAAGGTATAGTACGCGTCCAAGTATAATGTATTTACTTATGGTAAAAGGATGCCCAAAACGGCGCATCACGAATCATCCTAGATATCCCAAACGTACATCCATAGCAAAAATTCCTTAGGAATCGCAGACTTCTGGCCTGCCACATAGTGGCCTGAATGGATGTAATCCACTCGTTAAGCGTTCCATCTTCTCTAGAATATGCATTTGGCTATATTCGTAGGAAGTGCAAAATGGTAATATGCCAAGGAATTTTACTCCATTTTTCTACATTGGTTTCAATATGGTAATAATACTCTCGAATATCCTTAAAGCTCAAAAAGGCGTTCTTACGTAATGAAGTGAGTATAAGGCTTCCCTTTATGGTAAAATTTGTACCATTGGACAATATAGGGCAGTGCCATGCGCCACAATCAGGTTGGATAAGCTTGAAAGGTTGTCAGGGGATGATTAGGTATAAAGTTAGCATAGAACCATACAGCTAACTTCCCCACAAAACATACATAAACATGAGTTAATTGTAGTCACCTGTGGTAATTTTCGTTAATTAACTCTTTTATTCGAGAATAATAGTGACATCCAAACACCAGTCTTAAATCCGAGAATAAATTATTCACAAAGTAAACCAAAAAGGTTTTCTTCTAGTCAAAATTCGATTAGATATAAACTTTAGAATTTTTCTATTCATGGATGTAAAGGTTTCAATCATGTTTTGCTTCAGGCAAAAATTTAGCTTTGCATGATTTGAAATAGTCTATAGCGAGTCAAAGAGCCATAGATTCCTTGGAAGTGAGATACTTCCATTTGATATGCTTCAGGCATCGGCTACAATGATTTCGCAACTAGTCATAGTCAAGAAATGTGTCATGTCTTGTATCCACATAAAGTAGTTTCTTGTTCGAAACTTCCAAATCAATGAAATCGAACTTGTTAAGGTTCGACAATACGCTGAATGGCGGAAACAAGAATGTGAATGGTGTTTTAGGAAATAAAATTTCCATAAACAGTAAATTTAGAACATTTAGGTTCTAAGACATGGTTTGGTTTAAACGGATTTAAGCATGGAGAGCTTCGGGTCTCAACATGAGTGTTGCACATTAGGAAACTTCAGGTTTCTATGGCATGTTTCCGAAGCTTCGGGTTCGGAAGTATGAACTTTAAGTTCATAATACCTGCAGACAAATGCAATATATACAAAAATATGCAACAAGAAAATAGGCAAATATGTATAGAATTTATAATTTAATTATTTGGACTGTGGGCCAAAATTAAAAGTTGGGCGAAAAAAAATTTAAAACCCATAAAGCCTAAAAATAGGCAATATAATTGGTGATTTAATTAATTATTGGTCTTCGGGCCAATGAGAAGAATTGGGCAAAAGAAATACAAACCCAACAAAGCCTAAAAAAATAGGCACTTGGTGGCCTAAGGTATTGGACCAAAGCCCACAGGGGGATTTTTGAAAAACAAATGGAACCTAGGAGCCCAAACCCAAAAAAATTGGGCTCGGGTTTATTCGGGCAGAGCAGGTCAGGCCTATACATACCCAAAAATAAAAGAAGAGCGTTGCAGACCCAAATCAGCAAAAACATATGTGGGTGCTGATCGAGTGTGGCGAGCTGCAAGAGAAGAAAAACAGAAGAAGATAAGGGCTTATCTGTTTCTGGGGCCGAAAAGAGGTAAGCCAACAAGGCCCAAAGGGCTGGTGACAAGTTAAAGCCCAGAAGGGCCTGCGATGCGGGCCGAATGAGAACAAGCCCAGTAGGCTTGGGTCAGGACCAAGAAGCACCCCAGCAACGCTGGGTGTGTTTACCGGGATTAGGGACCGGCACCGTAGCTTCAGGCGGCTGTGCTCTGGTCAAGGAAATGCGGGTAAGACGGTGGTTCGTCTGTGAACTATCATTCGGTGGCAGAGGGATGGCCTCGACGTCTACGAACCTAGAGAACCCTCAGAATTGAAAATCAATGTTTCAAAATCCGGCGAGATTCATGTAAATCTCGCCCAAAAACCAAGATGGGGACTACTTCAGGTCGTCGGGGAGGCAGCCACGATGGCTGGGCATGACTGCAGGCTATGCTTGATGTGGTTTTGGTGGTGGTAACGCCATGGAAGGTGTCGAGGTGGGTTCTGGGTTCAATGGAGGCCTGCAGGCCCTCTTCGCTCACGGGTTCGAGGAACCTAGATTGTGTTTTCAATTTTTTTTTTTGCAATTTAATTCAAGCCATTTTCAAATAATTTTATAGTAATATCATAATATCAATTCACATAATTCAGTAAGATTATGATTATAATGCATACACAATTTATGTAGAATCTAAAATTCGAAAAACGTAAAGTTGGGTCATGCATTATGGTGAATGTTCATGCTATCAGGGCTATAAAATATCGAGTTAAAAACCGTTGTTTTGGAAGAACCTGATTGTGTGATGATATTGATGAACTGGTTTGATGCAGAAAATTATTTCTTCAATTTCGGCTTTCATCTTCAAGCTTGTATCACGTTCAACATAAGAAAAATAAATTGAATCAATAAAAGTATATGAATTCAATAAAATCAAAATTTAATCAAAATAATTGGAACGTAATACTCCATTGATTGAAGATGAATAAATTCTCTTTAAATTCTTCTTAGCATAGCGTGAAGAGCGTATTGATAACGTGTTGTGGCCTATATTTAGTAGAGAGGTGCGGCAAAGGGAAGAGAGAGATTGGAGAATAGGTTTGAGGAATTGTGTGTTTTATTCCCTAATCCTTGTGCCTTTATTTATAGTAATTAGGAGGAGAGAAACTTGCTCTCCAAGTAATACAAAGTCTATTAGGAAAGATCTTCTAGATCCCAAAGGATTTCTACTTTATCTCTACTTAGGATTTACACAATCACATATTGATAAGAACATATGTCACAACACTATTATCTTATTTATTTTTAAGTTGTATATATATTTTTGTCTAGCATGCTTCCAATTTGGACCATGAAATAAATAAATTCCTGTCTGGGTTTTGCTATTAAAACGTTGAATCTTTAGGGGCTCCATTAATCTTTGAAATAGACCACACTTTAGAGGACTTGCCAAATTAGTGGTTAGCCCTTTTGCATGAACGTTGTTCCACTTGCTCAAGTAGTATACATGGTCTCCTCTTTCATTATGCATAGACCCACATGTGTTCAATACTAACGAGAACAGCTTTCTGACTCGTTCTTTTATTGATGGTTTTTTAAGCCATAAAAAATTCGAACTCAAAATGTATAAGTTTACAACTCATTTCATACTTGTCATTTGACCACCAAAAGACATTTGTTAGAGCGACTTTAGGTTTCAAAGAATAAATACATATATACCTTCTTTTTATTCTAACTTTAATAAAGAGATTTTATTAAACTAAAGAAAAAAAAGACAACTCAAATTCGTAGAATGACGTCTCGAACAAAGTCATGAAGATCCTCGCTCCATACTAACAGACAACTACAACTAACGTCAGGAAGAGCCTCGCTCTATACTAACACGCAACTATAAGTAGCGTCAGAAACAGCATCACTCCATATTAATACACAACTACAAGGGCAAACCTTGACTAAACGATGAGCTACCTCAATAGAGTCAATACAAACCAAGGGACAAAATACATATATAACTTGTACAAACAAAAAAAAAAAACACAAAAAAGAAATAATTGGGGACAAGGTTTTTATTGATGTTGTCACCAACCCCCTTCAAAATCATCATTTTTTTTTTCATTTGCTTTTGTATTTCCTACGCATTTGTGAACCATAAAATTTGAGGATTGACTGCAATATTTAATATAATTCAGCATCTGATGGTCAATATATAATTCATGTGAATATATTTAATTAATCACCATTTAATCATTGAGACGATGTGTGACGACCCGTCCCAATTTATTATATAATTTTCTCCCCAAGTGTGTAAAATGACGAATATGCCCTCGTTGGCTAAGTGACGTGGATGTACATATGCAGTTTTAAATTATTATTTCCACTGTCGTAATTAAATTGGACTTGATGTCATGAGTGTGTCGAAGCAAGTTAGGATCGAATTGGAGCCGTAACGAAAAAAGTTACGATTATTTAAGTGCATAAACGGGTAAATTATGAACCAATTATATGGGCTCCCATTTCCTTTAGCCCAAGCAGATAATTAATTTTTCTTCTCCTTTGGGCCAATTAAAATTAGCTCTCTCTCTCTCTTACCCAATCAGGAAACACACACACACATACCCTCTTCCTCTCTCCTTCTCGATTGTTCTCCTCTTCTCTCTTTCCTTTGCACCCGAGCCACCATCACAGTTCAACCATCACCAAACTCTCACAGATCGAACTGGAAATTACTACCATCGCACTCACCTCGACCTCACCAACTCATTGGTACCCTTAGTTTTTGTTTTGGTGAGTTTTAACCCGTCGACTCATGAGTTCCGACAAGGTGCAATTTTCCTCCGACTCGATCTCAGTGAGATTACGGGGTTTTAGGACTTGGAAAGGTTCTCACGCAACTTCCCTAGAACTTTAGAGTAGATTTGGAGTGGAGTGGACGTCGAAATAGGTGATTTTGAAAAGTTGCAGAGTTGGTCGGATTTTCCAAGGAATTTTCCGATCATTTTTTTGTTGGATTTTTTTACTTCTAATAGGTATGAATATGTTCTACTCTTTGAGACCTTTAAATCTATATAAATTTCATGGATTTTGGTTGAGAAATGAAGTAGATATAAGCATTTGAAAATTTTCCAGAAATCGGCGAGTGCAGACGGCGGAGATCGGCTGGTGACCAGAGAAGAAGAAGGTATATTTCGTTAACTTTAATGGAATTTTCTAACGGCGTTAGGGAACGCCGTTACCATTTAATGGAATATTCCCACTATTTTGACGAAATATTCCTAACGTCGTTAGGGTTTCCGTCAGTGTGCCGTGCATGTGCCTGCGCGTGAGGGCGCGTTCGGTGTCCAAAAAATTTTCTAAAAATATGGGTGTGTTCGTTTCGTCGAGTAGATCATGTTGGTATATTTAAACCTTCATTTTGAGCAAGCTATAAGAGGTTATTCCTAGGTTTTGTTTATGTGCTAATTAATTAACGTAAAAATAGTTGTATCGCATATAGGTGAGACATACCCCGAGGACGAGCATGGACAAGCGAAGATAGGGGGCTGCGATCCTGCTACTTATCAGTGAGTGGGCATTTGTTTTCTATATATATATATATATACTGTTTCCAGAAACATTTTTATATGGAATTATGCTTTTGCATGCCATGTCGTAATTAAGTTACATTTTAATTATTGCATCATTGCACTTGTGAATTGTATTGTGTGATGCTGCGGAGACTCAGGTAAGCTTCAGGTGAGTATTATGTGATTGAATGGGTTGTATTGCATTGGTATGCACACATTTATTTAGAGCTCATCATGGCTGCACCCCGGTGCTAGGGCTAGCTTTCACGTGATTGTTCACCTCCCGCACCGCACGCTCACCTTGGATCCAAGTCTGGTGCCAGCCTATCGTACAGAACACAATAGGTGGTTCCGACTCGTAGGTTACCCACGATGTATCGCACAGCCTTCATGTGATCATAGCACTTGAGCGTACATATTTATACCCAGCCTGTCGTACAGGTCACACTAGGTGACTCCGACTCGTGTGCTAGGAGCTATAGATCCAGTCATACATGTCACGTTAGGTTACTCCGACTGGCATGTCGATTTAGACTGATTTCACACCTGGCTTACACTTATTATTGCTGAGATATTATGACATGGCATACTTCAGTTTTCGCTGCTATTGTGCATTGGTTTTCGTACCTATATAGTAGTATTTTATGAAAATTATACGGGTTTTACGGTGAGGGGTTATTCTGTTCATAAAGATAACTATGTTTTCAAACGCTTTGTTTTTTCCCACTCACCCTTCTGTTTTGTGCCCATCCAGGTTCTAGGTAGCTGTTCATCTTTGGTGGCTTACGAGGACTATTTGGCGGTTCTGACGTTCTACTAAATATTGCAGGGATCCTCTCCCTGTTTGTATGATTAGTACTTAGTTCGACTGCACTTTCGTTTTACCTATGCTCTGATATGTGTGTATTATACTTGATCACTTTCACACACTTATATATTATCCCTAGTTTAAATAAGTTTAGTTTTGGTTTTTATCTATTCACATTTCTCTTATTATTATCACTTCTGTTGCGCATTTGGCTACGTCACTCTCACGTGACGGCCAACACATCTCGACTCCGGTCAGGGTGTGTCTGTTTGGTATCAGAGCTTAGGTTGGGCAATCCTGTATTCTTTACTGAAGTCCTAATCATTTTGATCTCTTATGTTAGAACCATGCCACCTCGTAAAGAGCCACGTACTTCTTCTGAGTCTGATTTTCTAGATATTGGACAAATTGGTGAAGCTATTGTTAATGTTATTCAGTCCTCACTTCATCCTCCCCAAAGGACCCTCTTGGAGACTATATATAAGTTGAAGCTAAATGATTTCTTTGGCAATGAGGGGTCCGAGGGAGCTGAGCTTTGGCCGATATTGTTGAGAAAACCTTTCGGGTGATGTAGCGACATAGAAATCTTTCAGAGGACAGATGGGTCGAGACAACCACTTTGTCCTTGCGTTTGGAGGCTGCATCATGGTGGAAACAGGAATCGTATTCGTTGTCAGTTGAAGATGCCATAAATTGGGAGATTTTCAAGCATCTATTTTAGAAGAGATTTATACCTCCAGAGTATTTGGATCATAAGAGGGATGAATTCTCAGAACTGAAGCAAGGGAAAATGTCAGCCACTAAGTATCATCGAAAGTTCACTGATTTGTCCCGATATTGTCCAGAGATTGTTGCAAATCCTACTGAGATGCTCTGAAGTTTTAAGAAGGGTACTTGTAAGAAGTTGCGTTTTATGGCGACTTCGACTCCCTGTTTTACATATCAAGAATTCTTTGAAGTTCTACTTCGGCTTGAGGACTCTGAGAATGCTTCAGATGATAGTGATGAGGAGGAAGAAAAAGGTAATGCTCAGAAAAATAATAATAAAGATAAAGGGTAGTCATCCTACGGTCCTCGTAAAACACAGAATTTTAAGCGGAGTGGTACTAGTTTTGGTTCATCTAGTGGTGGTTCGAATTCTATTACACCGCGGAGGGGCAGCAGTTTCACAGGTGGTTCCTGATTCCAGAGGCAGAGAAGCCCTAATAGTATTGGTGCTCCACTTTGTCGTATGTGTAATAATCGTCATTTTGGAGAGAGCAGACAAGGTGGTAGTGGTAGATGTTTCACTTGTGGTCAGATGGGGCATCGAGCTAACCAGTGCTCGCAGAATTAGTAGAAACCCCTGCCTCCTGCTTTACCACTAGCAGTACCCCTTTAGCAGATTCAGGGGCTTAGTGGCTATAGTTCGACAGGTTATGGTGGTGCTTACCACTATCAGGGAGATGTAGCTCCATATTCCGGGGGAGCATACTAGTATCCAGCTGATCTATATTATCAAGGTAGTTATCCACTGTATCAGGGAGGCTATACTCCGTATGTGCCATATTAGGGTGGGGATCGCAATGGTATGCTGGAGGACAATCCCAGAACCTTAATGTTGCTTCTAGCAGTGCTAGTTCGATGAAGCAGCCTAATCAGCCCTGATTTGATTATGGGTAATCAAGGAAACAGAGGTCATGGAGGTCGGCAGCAGACGTAGGGCGGTGTTCACCACATCACTCTGCAAAACGCTCAAAGCAACCCTGATTTGATTATGGGTACATTGAATATTCTTGGTCATTTTGCTAGAGTATTAATTCATTTAGGTGCTATGCATTCTGTTATATCTCATATGTTTGCTCAAAAGACTCAACCACACTCTACTCCCCTAGGTTATGAGTTGGAGTTTTTCAAGCCTAAAGGCGAAACTTACTGTGTTAGCTGGGAATATCAAGGATGTCCTGTTCTTGTTGAGGATGTCATCATGCCAGCTAATCTTGCTCCTCTGGATATTGTCGATTTTAATGCTATTCAGGGCATAGATTGGTTACATTACAATCGTGCCAAGTTGGATTGTTATGAGAAGGTTGTCACTTTTAATCGGCCGGGCTTGCCTATGGTCATTTTTGTTAGTGAGCGTTGTGGGTTGAGACAGGGCGTTATCTCTGTCGTGAGAGCGAAGAGACTGTTAAGGAAAGGATGTCAGGGTTATTTAGCTTATGTGGTGCTGAACGAGAATACTACTACTCGTGTGGAGGATGTTCAGGTAGTCAGACACTTTCCTGACGTCTTTCCCGATGATTTACCTGGACTACCTCCCGATCGTGAAGTGGAGTTCGCTATTGATTTAATTTCAGGTACAAATCTTATTTCTTTAACTCCTTATCGAATGGCTCTTGCTGAATTGAGAGAATTGAAAACCCAATTATAAGAACTTGTTGATAAGGGTTTCAACCAGCTGAGTACTTCACCGTGGGGAGCTCGAGTCTTGTTTGTGCAGAAGAAAGACGAACCTCTAAGGCTGTGTACTGATTATTGACAGTTGAACTAGGTGACGATTAAAAACCATTATCCGTTACCTCGTATTGATGATCTTTTTTACCAACTTCAGGTTGCATGTATGTTCTCAAAGATTGATTTGAGATCTAGGTATTATCCGCTGAAGATCAGGAGTGAGGATGTTCCGAAGATAACATTTCGGACTCGATATGGACATTACGAGTTTCTCGTGATCCCATTCGGGTTAACGAATGCTCCAGCAGCTTTTATGGATTTAATGAATCAGGTATTTCGCCCGTATCTTGACAGATTCATTATTGTATTCATCAATGATATTTTGGTATATTCTAAATCTAAGGTGGATCATACTAGACATCTCACTCTAGTTCTGAAGAAGTTAAGGGAAAATCAGCTGTATGCAAAATTTAGTAAATGTCAATTTTGGGTAGATCAAGTGTCGTTCTTGGGACACGTGATATTGGCCCAGGGTATTCTTGTGGACCCTCAAAAGGTAGCTGCGGTAGAGAATTAGGAACAGCCTCATAGTGTCACGGAAGTACGAAGTTTTCTTGGTCTAACCGGCTATTATCAACGTTTTGTGAACGATTTCTCAACCATAGCTCTACCACTGGCGAGGTTAACCAGAAAGGGAGTTAATTTTGAGTGGAGTGATGATTGTGAGCAGAGTTTCCAGCAACTGAAGTATTGCCTCACTCATGCACCTATTCTGGCGCTTCCTGATGATAGTGGGAATTTCGAGATTTATAGTGACGTTTCTTTGAATGGTTTGGGCTGTGTACTAATGCAGCATGGTAGGGTGATCGCGTATGCTTCGTGACAATTAAAGCCCCACGAGATGAATTATCATACTCATGATCTTGAGTTGACGACCATTGTTTTTGCTTTGAAGATTTGGAGGCATTATCTTTATGGGGAAAAGTGCAAGATTTTTACCCAGCCTGTCGTACTGACCACAATAGGTGGTTCCGACTCGTAGGTGACCCGCGATGTATCGCACAGCCTTCACGTGATCGTAGCACTTAAGCGTACATATTTATACCCAGCCTGTCGTACAGGTCACACTAGGTGACTCTGACTCATGTGTTAGAAGCTATAAATCCAGTTGTACAGGTCACGTTAGGTGACTCCGACTGGCATGTCGGTTTAGACTGATTTCACACCTGGCTTACACTTATTATTGCTGAGATATTATGACATGGCATACTTCAGTTTTTGCTGCTCTTGTGCATTGGTTTTCGTACCTATGTAGTAGTATTTTCTGAAAACTATACGGGTTTTACAGTGAGGGGTTATTATGTTCATAAAGATAAATATGTTTTCAGACACTTTGTTTTTGCCCACTCACCCTTCTATTTTGCGCCCCTCCAGGTTCTAGGTAGCTGTTCATCTTTGGTGGCTCACGAGGACTACTCGGCGGTTCTGATGTTCTACTAAATATTGTAGGGATCCTCTCCCTGTTTGTACAATTAGTACTTAGTTCGACTGCACTTTTGTTTTACCTATGCTATGATATGTGTGTATTATACTTGATCACTTTCACACACTTATTTATTATCCTAGTTTAAATAAGTTTAGTTTTGGTTTTTATCTATTCACATTTCTCTTATTATTATCACTTCTATTGCGCATTTAGCTACGTCACTCTTACGTGACGGCCATCACGTCTCGACTCCGGTTGGGGTGTGTCACGATGATTGTATCAAATATATATAAGTATTGTAAACCAAATTATAAAAGTTGACATCAATTTAACCTAGTCATTTTCGTGACCACTTCTAATTTAATTAATAAGGTCCCGCGCTTTCATAGTACGGGGCAAACACTACTGAAGTTTTACTTAATGTCACTACTACTTCGCTGCATAAACTAATACTATTTATACGCAATAATTTAGCATAATTCCATTGGCCATTATAGAAAAAGAAAATTATGAGAATAGTTTCAACTATAAAAAAATATTACATTTATCACATAGTTGTACCATTTTTCTAATAAAAATGAGGCTGACATATGTTGGTGGGCTCTACCTTTGTTACAAAAATGATATCAATGATGATACAAATATGTATGTAGTAAGTGTAGCATTTACTCTTCAACTATCGATGCGACATTATTTTCTTGTTGGAAATTGGTTGATAACCTTAAATCTATTTTCCATGTCATTTCGTTCCGTTTTACTTAGCCCAAGTTTAATTAATTTACAATCTCAATTTTATAGGGAATATTTTTGCTTACTACCTAATTTATCATCATTGGATGAATTTATATTTCGAAATTTATGCTGTGGATAGACACAAATTCCAAATTATAAACTCATACAATAGTAATAAGTAGGGTGATAAGCAATAACACTATTTAAAGGTGGTGAGCAAGAATGCACCCCAATTTCAAAGAACGGCAAGAGTCAAACTCTTGATATCACCAAATCTGGTTCGCAGCCATCGCGTTTTAGTTTATTATAATTTCTTTTAAAAAAAACTTCTTAACATCACTTTTAGCATCATGACTCATCCCCTAACTATTTTGTTAATTAATTGGGTCCAAAATTGAAATACAATATTATGAAAAATAAATAAATATATATATATATATATATATATATATATATATATATTTCTCAACTAATGTGTTCGTACAAGAATATATAGTGTAGGGTTGGCACTTGCCACCTTGAAGAAAAATCCTCTGTCCTCACATATGGACAAGGAGACTCGAGCTAGTTTTGCCGATTAGCAAAGATGGAAGAATCAAATTACGCATTAAGGAAAACCCTAATTGAACAGACGGAAGAGCCCCATTGATAAATTTGTTTAAATGAGGAAAGTACAAAACCTTTAACATGACGAATAAGTTCAATTACACTAATAAATTGTTGTTTCCGATACAACGATATACCTATACTAAATTAATTACGTAAGATTTGGATTAATGTACAATGGACTAGCCGTACTAACTTGGTATCGAATTCGGTTTTCTTACGAACGATATGCTACACTAATCTAGAATAAAAAAAAATTGAGCCGCGGAACAACCACTTATAGAATATATTAGGCCCTTTGATTTCTGTTTCCAAACATGCATTCAACTATATTTTGATTAAATTTCCAGCCCATCTTCATAAATTAATACCATTATTGTTTGGGTTAATATTTGACCTCAGGGCCTAAAGGAAGGAAGGCCCAAAAGGACTAAAGTGAAGAGACTCGCCCAAGGCCCAGTGCCAAGTCCAAACCATCCACCTGAAGATAATGTGACGGCTTCTCATTAATGTATAGGATGTGCCTATAATTTAAAAAGACAAGTGATGGAGACCAGCCAGCTAGCAACCAAAAAGTACTTTTCAGTGGCAATGTGAGTAAAATACTGATGAGTCACTGCACTCCAGTTGCTTTCGGGCAAGAACAAAGATACATGCAGTCGGGTTAATTCTCCTATAAAAGGGGGAAGAGGCTCCAGAGACAGACGTTCAACCAATCAAATAAACAAACATACAATTTGCCTCTCAGTCAAGCAAATACCCAGAAAGCTACCATTTGTCCAGCCTCTGCACCCTTTTAGCCATAGATTCCCCTTAGAAAGACATCTTTTGTCCAGTGTAAAAGCTCTGCTACTCTCTCTAAATGTTGTAGTATCGATTCCCTCGTGTAAACTCCTTACCACTCACCCCCTTTTAGCACACAACCCCCTGTAACTATAAAGAGAAGAGACTGCAAGATGTTTAACCTTGGCCGACAAGGTGAAATCTTGCCCGACTCTCTTTGTCTTGTCTTTAAATTAGTAGGTCTGGTGTTATGATGTATTCCTCAGTATATATTCAAGTCATTTCCAGTCTTTTGATGATTCAAAGTTCTGTCAGTGCTTAGATCTGGTTCATTTAGTGGTTTTACTATCATAAAGAAGACTAAATAAGAATTAAACTGATGACTTAATCAGATATAGACCTCCATCCTTTAAGCATACAAGATAATGAACTAAAAGTCCTTGATCTCAAGGCATAGAAAAGAACTTAATGTGGACTTAACCCATCCACGACAATCCTTTGATAACAAGAAGTCAGAATAACTTGGGGGGCAAGTAATCTGCTTAAACATACTTGTTCTACATCTGCCATACTGAGATGGCAGTGGCACGCCTTAGCACTTAGTTAGTTTTGATTGCAAGCCTCAAGGCCTACACCTAAGGCCCCACAAAGGCACCTTTGAGAACTAACTCTGTCCTCCTCTTGCAGACTCTCAACAAGCAGGAGCCCGACGATCAACCAAAGTGCCAACTCCTCGGGGAGCTGTGTGCTTAAGCCAAGGACCCTTCCCAACGAAATTCATGCCCGAACATAGTTTTGGCATGCCCAGTGGGACCACAGATCTTGTATGCCAATAAGACGAAGGAAGGAACAAACCTTCAGGTGGGGAGCAAAACAAAAACCACCCCGGTGTACGCCAAGATCAAACATGGCAAATCTCCCCAAAGATCTGCAAGGACCTGTCTTAATGGAAAGCCCGACTCTTTCTGAAAAATCAAGAGGAAATGTCATAAATGAAAACCTGTAGGCTACCATGATAGCTGTGTTAAGGAGCGTGGAGAAAATCTCTCTGGAAACCAGGGGGAAGTGAGTAGACTCTATTCCCTAACAGGGAATCTGCAAAGAAGGTTAGGTCTGGAGTACTCTACCCCATAAAATAATCGTGTCAGAGAGATGGTGAGAGAAACCAGCCTTATGATGGAGCCAGCTATTCCTCTATTTCCTGTGCTTGAGGAAAAGAGGAATAAGGGAAAGAACAAAGAAAGATTTGGAGTGAATCATCCGATGTTAGAGGAAATCAGAGAATCAGAGTTGCCTTACCCCTCGTTATTTTCATTAAATAGTGGGGAGTAATGCTGGCCAGAAAAAAGGAAGTATGGCATACCTCAGCTAGATGAAGAATGTAGTGGGAAGGGAGAACCCGCAAATGCAAACAAACCCCTCCCTTATAGGCCACCACCAATGGCTAATAAGGGAGGAGATGTTAAATGGAGGCAGCCCGAATCAAAGAAGGAAACCTTGTCGGGCAACTATTGTAGCCCAAAGTGGGGAACTTCCTACACCCCACAAAACAACACAGCCAATCAGCAACTCAGAGATGAATTAGCTGAGTTAAGAAGAATAGTGGTGAGAAATGTTCAGCCATAAGCTCGCTTGTTGTTTAGGGTCACTTATCAGAAACCCTACCCAGAATTCATTGATGAGTAGAATCCCTTTCCTCTTAACTTCAAGATGTCTGCATTCCCAACGTTCAGCGGGGAAGGTAACAATGTGTCATCCAGAGATCACATCTTCAAGTTCTCCAACCATTGTGTGGCATTTGAAGACAACCTCGACTACAAGTTGAGATTGTTTGGGAATTCCTTGGTGCGCTTAGCATCTCAGTGGTACTCTCTGTTGCCCCCAAATTCCATTGCAAACTAGGGACAAATGGAGATGGCTTTTTACGAGCAGTTTTACATGATGGAGCCAGAGATGGCCATCAACGATCTGGTGGAGGTCAAACAATACGAGCATGAGTATACTGAAGAATTTATTATGAGGTTTAGAAAGACAAAGATGAGATGCCAATTGCCTATCAACCATATCCATCTTATAACTATTGCTTAGAAGGCCTTAAGACTGCCCTTGAGGAAGAAGTTCTATGACGTGCAGTTTAATGAGCTGCAAGAATTGGTAATTGCGGCCACCAAGTATGAGAAGTTGTTGCTTGAAGAACATCAACTAAAGCACTCCTCTAAAACACCACATTTCTACAAAAATAAAGCTGTCATCCACCAAGTGGAGTTTGAGGGAAAGCCGGAGGAAGATGCTGGTCGTGGGAGAAAAGTGATAGACATGTGTGCAGCAGAAATGACCACTCCCTTCAAACCTTTGATAGCGAAGGGATTGGTCCAGCATGTCAAATATCAGAAGGTGGTAATGAACGATGGTGGATTTGTCCCCATGAAGCCCCCAAAATACCAGAACTATTCCTTTGACTTAACCAAAACTGCAGAAATCTATGAGGAATTGGTATAGGCAAGGGTGATTGTGCCCGATAACACCAAAAAGTTGCCGAAGCCCGAAGAATTAAGAGGGAAAAAGTATTGCAAGCTGCATTACACCTTCAACCACTCCATTACCAACTATGTCCAGTTTAGAAATTTGATACAAGATCTTATTATTAAAGGAAAACTGCTATTAGAGAAAACTCATGGTAAAGGGAAAGCCACTTAGGAGGTAGAGGCAGAATGAAAGACCCATGAAGGAAACTCGTGAACTGCCTGATAAGTCCAAAGCAACCATAGTAAAGAGGGTAGTTTTTGTACAGTCAATGCCAGTATAAGTACAAGCTAAAAGTATCAACAGCAGAACCCATCATTAATCAGAAGCTAATCAAGAATAAAGAGAAGAAAAAAAAAAACTAGAAGCCCGCAGAAGTGTGTTACGGGCAAATTTGGAGGAGAAACCACAAAAACATCCAGTTAACGTTAAGCTTTTCTAACTTTACAAGATGTGAGGGATGGTTATCAAAGGAGTCTAAAAACAAGTTAAAAAGGTGGAAGGCTACTACTGTTAAAAGTCAGAGAGAAACAAGTTAAAAGCGGAAAAAAGAATTCATTCCATGAAGAGATTACAAGAATCCTAGCCTAACAACTTTACATCCTTGGCCAAGGCAACTATTCTAGAGAAGTAAGTTTGCATAATGGTAAAAATTCTGCCAGGTTCTCCTAGATACATATTACTATTCACAAGTTGGTTCTCAGAATCCTCAACCTCTTGAGAGACCTTCTCCATTTCCTCTACTTTCTAGGAGAGATGGTTGGTAAGGGTCATTTTTCTCAGCTTTAAGTGAAGATAATTGCTCTTCCAATTTCTGGATCTCAAAGTCAACCACTGCAATCCTTTCTTCCATCACCGATCATTCTTCCACCAACTGCCGAAGAGTGGCTGTATTATTCACTTGTTTTTTCTTGAAAGAACTTCACCCTATTAGACGCCCGCTCCGCTTTATGGTGTTTATCCCTCAATGCTTGCAAATTCTCGAAGAAACTAAAAAAAAAACTCGTACTGAGCCTTGGACAGCAACTGAGCTCTGTAAAGCTCAATAAGGGCATTTTCTGCATCATAAAGTATCTTAAGACTGAAAAAAACTGTGAAGCTCTTTTCATCCAATCCTTGAAAATTTGGTGAGCATTTTGGAGAATATGAGACTCAGAGGATGCTGGAGGTGCCTGCAGTTTAGTCTTGATTTTCTCGAACTTCTTTACCAGGTTGGGCAAAGACGATGCTGATGAAGCTAGGGGCACATCTCTAACACCTTCAGCTGTAGCAGTAGGGGCAACTTTAGTCAGAAGAACAGGAAGGATCTCAGGAGCAGGAGCATGAGCAGGAATGAAAGTAGTTGTTGCAGTAATCTTGGCTAGCTTCTCAAGCCTAGGGGTAGAGGCCCCTGTGCCCCAGATGCCAAAGGAGGATGTGGAAGATATCTTTTGCGCACTAACGACGATGGAGATTTGCCCAAACCCTCTCTGAGACCCTATTACAACCAAGACAGACATGGTGAGATCAGAGTGTTCAAATCAAAGACGGGGCAAGGTACGGAAAGCCAATATACCTGAGTTAAGCTCAAAGCTTTGGAAGGAGGTAGAGGGGGAATAGTTTCTTTTGATTGTTGGGAGAGATTATCTTTACTTGTTAAAGAAGGAGATATGGTACTCGAACCTTCAACAAAAACCTACAGAAGAGGGGGTAAAAGTCAGTAATTAACTTATGAAAAAGTAAAATGAGAGAGTCTAAGTAATGGTATACCTGGAGGGGAACCTGAGGTTGAGAAACAAGCACTTCAGGAGCTTTAGATGCATCAGTAGGGGTTACCTGAGGAGCCTACGGACTTATCACCTATGAAACCACATGAATCTCAAGGACTATTGGCTCCCCAAAGGTAGAAGCTGGTGTGTTTTGAAATTCCTATGTCGGGGAAGGCTAGAAGTAATAAAAGATAGTAACTACAAAGAGAGAAGATTCAAAGCATGAGTATTAAAAGTAGGCATTTACTGGGTTACCGTCATCCTCTACAAAATGCGTCATCCTCCCAGTTGAAAGATCAAACTGAGAAGTGGGAGTTACCGCCAAAGGAATGGAGTTTTTCCCAAGTAGGAGGGCAGCCGCTTCAATTGAAGCCTACAAAAGAGAAAGGAATGAATCCTTAAAAAAGTTTCTAAGATATTGAAGTGGGAAGATTCAGAATTCAAGAATGGTGAGAAGTACCTCTATGGATTTTTCAGGAGAGGGAGAAGCTTGTCTTGATTGGGATGGAGAAGAAGAAGCCTCGGGCAGTGATATTTTTCTGCCTTGATCTCATGTTTCATGCAGTCAGACAAAGAATTAGAAAATGGAGAAAAGATCAGGGGAAGTAACTTGAGGAACAAGCTAAACCTCCAACTCTTTGAGACCAGCATCTCGCAGCTCTCTGGCATTCTGATGCATTTCAGCACCCAACGACTCATCATTTAAAGCAATTACACACCTCAAGGTTGCTCGGGGCCCTAGATTCAAAGAAAACAAAGTTGTTAACTCCTAAACACACAAGTAGGGAGACTTGCACGAGGCATAGAGGGATAAAACAAGATTCACTTACTAGAAGCTGTTTGTTTCTTCCTGCCCGCTACGGGTGCAGCAGCAGTAGAAGCAGTTAAGGCAATGGTAGTTTTTGAAGATTTGGAAATTTGAGCTCTTGTTCTCTTCCTGAAGAGAGTTGTTCGCTCAGGCTTAGTTTGTTTCTCGGGCTCGGATTCGGAAGTCACCACCACCGTTGCTCACGCCCGACGAGATACTGGGGTTCCTACTTCAGGTTCTCCCTCAGCCTCTGATTCTCCAAACAACTCAGAGACATCTCCACCCTCTCCACCCTCTTGCCTCTTGCCTCTTAGCCTCAGCTACAGCCTCCTGAAGGATCAGCTCATCAACAACTTCTTCTTCTGAACCAATATTTGCCACTTCAGCATTCCCATGAGCTACAAGTTCAAGAAAATAAGCAAGGAATCAAAGGAAGGCAAGATAAGGGGAAGTTCATAAAATACAAATTAAGGAAATAAAAAATACCTATCAAAAGAAGCTGGTTCTTTTGATTGATCATTTCCTTCCAATTCTCAAGTTCGCCCAAGCTAAGATAAGATTTGAGAGAGAGTTAGTAAAAGAGATGTCGTGAGCCTCTCGCAGATCTCCTCCATACTTTTTGATCCATTTAGCCTCCCACCAAGTGGAGAGAGTTGAGGAACACTCAAGATTAAGAACTACAGATTTCCGGGCAGCCTTGCTCATAACCTCAAGGCTGCATCGGGCGGCTCAAAAAATAACCTCTAAAGGAGATTGAAGACTGTACGAAGTGCCACAGTGTACAGAATCAAAAAACAGAATGAGAATGACTTGCTTGAAGCCTATTTGCCTACTGCAGAAGTTCGGGTGGTAAACTTCCAGCCCGCATTCGTAACGATCGCTGCAAACTCCTCAAGCTATATCCCTTGATTGGATACAGTTGATGAATCTCTCCTTGCAGAGATGATTGACATCTTCCTCAAGTACATCTTGAAAGGCTTAGTTAGAAAACCAAGGATATCTTCTGAAAACAGAAGTTCCCCACTCCAAGTCTGACCGAGTCCTACAGACTCTAAAGAAATAGAAACAGGCAAATGTAGAATGATCTGTGGGAAGAGCTTCAGCTATGATTCGGGCAGGGGCTACACCTTTTGGAAACTCCAAATTGGCAGCCCGAAATTTTGGGAAGTACCGTTGCAACCATAATTGGTTCATCCAGATTGGTCTATTAAAGTTGGTCTCAAACGGCTCTCCCCGAGTCATCTCAAAGAGGAGATGGTAGAGATGAGAGATGAGAAATAGGACTGTGGCCACATCATCAAAATTATGAAGAGCTTCCATTAAAAGGATCCACTCGACCTTCACCCATTTGGATTTATTTGGGAAAATATGCTTGTTAAGCCAGTACAGAAGGAAATACATATGTTCTTGATCTATGTTGGCATGTGAAGAGTCTGCACTAAAACTCTTCTTCACGAAAGTGATAAAACCCTTAAAAGAGGTTTTATAACTCTTGAAGGTTGCAGAGTTGTATTCCAGCTGAAGTGGGGAAGCAGATGAGCCTGAACTTTCAGCAAACGGGCGAGAAAGAAGAGCCCAACCATGAGTGACATCCACGATTCTTCCCGAAGGCCTTAGCCCAAAAACTTGTGCCATGTCCATAATAGTTGGGGACATAGGACCTATCCTGAAATCAAAAGTGTTGGTGCCCGAATTCCAGAAAAGAATGGCGGTAGTGAGTAGCTCAGGTTTAGCCACCATGGTAGTTTTCGAAAGCATTATCAGTTCATAAATACCATTGTTCATCCATTTCCTTTTGAAGATTGGCTCGAGATCGTTTATCCACTGAACCCAGGCTGGGTCATTCATCAGAGGAAAGCCGGGATGATGCTACGACCACTTAGATGAAGAAATGCTTGATTCGGCCAGGAATGGGTTTGGAGTGAACCAATTGGCCTTAGGCATGTTAATCTCTATGGTATTTGGGATCTGAGAAGTCCATGTAGGTCCCAAGGAAGGTACTCCATTTTCTTCAAAGAAAAGTTCAGTGAGTAGACCTGCCCGAGGGCGATGAAGACCGTTAAGCAGACGATGTAGGATGGTAATGCCCTCACCAGATTCATAATAGGAGCAAGTTTGAGTATTTTTGGGAGCCATTAGGTGGGTTTGAGAAGCGAAAAAAAGAGAGGTGGAAAACAGGAGAATCTGGGATTCTGGAAATTCGAAGGCTTGAGAAGATTCAGATATTTGGCCGAAGGGTTTAATTAAGGGTTATATGATAGGAGCATATTTATGCGACTTAGTTAGCTTTTTTTCTTGCATTTACTTAGTTAATTTCCATTTATTATAGTGATTTAGTTTATTTTCGTGTGTTTATAGGTCCAAATGGCAAAATTGGCAAGAAAATGCAATTTGGAGCATTTTGGAGCAGTTTTGGGCTTTGGATGGATAGCTTATGCAAGGGGCAAGGTGGATGGACGAATTTGAAGTCAAAAGAGGCTAGGAATGTGCTACAAATCTGGAGAAATTAATTCAAGAAAAAGGAAGTTAAAGAATCAGTAAGAAAGAAGGAATGTTAGCCAAGTTTCCTGATTTGGTCATAATCCTACTTTAGCAAATTTCCAGCTGCAAGGAGGACCTCAAATTAATTTAGGACACTTAAATAAATGTTCTAGAAGTCCTAAACCTTTCCCTAAAGGAGTGCTGCACCTTTCTTTCCTATTCTCCCCAAAATCCTGCTGCACACTACTTTCCTATTTTCTCCAAATCCTACCGCATATCTCCTTTCTCATTTCCTCTTGGATCCTGAATTTAATTACCCTTTTTCCCTTAGGATTTGGAGTAAAAACCTTTCCCAAATTTAAATAAGTCGTGTTGTTTCCTTGCCTTATAAATATTGTTTTCTGCCACACAAATAAACCATCCATCCTTCACCATAACTCACCTACATCCATCCACCACCACAATTCGTCACTAAAATCATCACCCATACCTTGTGCCACAGCAAAATAAGGAGAAGGATTACCTTGGAGCCATGCCTAGCCATTCAAGACGTTGGATTGTTGGAGCGTTTCTAGGTGTAATCTATCTTTGTTTTCAATGTTTAAATCTGATTGTCTTTGTTTAGTTGCAAGTATGAGGAACTAGTTATGTTTTAGCTAAGGGAGACTTCATAAATTGTGAATGCAATTTGCGTAACTGTTTGATTCAAAACTTATTCTTGTATATTGATTAAGGAGGCCTAGTTAGTTTGCATGCATGAATTTGATGCTAGAATATAAGGGAGTTTCACCTAATAGTTATGAACTTATATTCACAAGTAGTGGAGGTTGCTAGTCACGATTGCATTAAGTAAATTCCTGGCAGGAGTATCATGCGCTTTCATAGTTACGAATGCCTTGTCAATGCTTATGATTTTTATAGAGCTTAATGATCTTTGATTGTATCTCTATTATGCGCTTTCATGTAGGGAACTTTTGAAGAATAATTTGATTGCGATGCGCTATTTCCGTCCAATACAATGATATAAGGAAATTCTGAGGGTTAATGTGTGCGCTTTCACGGTTAATTTAGGGCGTTGAGATTCATGGTTTATTGAAAGAAACAACTGGAAATTGATTTGTATGCAAGTGTGTCATGTGTGGAGAAGAACCCTCTAGCTAGCTTATCATCCATTGAATCACCCAAATCTGTCTTTTAAATTGTTTTTACAAAGTTTGTTTAGTTTAAGTTTAAATTCGTCCAAAACCAATCCCCCTTTACATTTAGTGTCTTTTAATGTCAATCTGTCCAATTTTGTGTCTTTTAGTATTTTGAGTCAAGTTAAAGTTAGAATTCGTCCAAATAACTCCCTAGAGTCTGTTTTAAGTCTGTTTGCTTGTTTTAAGCTGTTTTGAGTTATTCTAGTTTGTTTTAAGTTATTAGAGTTTAGTTTTCTGTTTTTGAGTCTAGTTTAGTGTTTTTGAGTCAGTTTTGAGATAATGTTGATGCTTGGGGTTATCAAGACCATAATCAATCAAGGAACAACATGTTTTCCAACGCTTACAATTCGGATTGGAGAGATTATTCAGATTACATGTGGGAGAAATCTCAACAAGTTCAACAAGGTGGATATCGGCAGTAAGATGAGGAGTTCTATCCAAGGCCATACGCACCCACATAACCTCAACCACCCTCTATCCAAACAAATTCAGGTATGTCTTTGGATAATGATACGACCATTAAGTTACTCACTTCTTTGTCTCAGGGACAAGAAAATCAAAACAAAAGGGTACAAATTCAAGAACAAAGTGAACTCTCCAACTCAAACATTGTAAATTCAATGGGAGATTTTGAAATCACTAAAGCCATCACCTTGGGAAGTAATATGGAGGTTGAAGCTGACCTAGAACCGTCCAAACACAGCCCGAACGTGGATGAATTGCTGCTGCTAGAAGAAAAAGAAGGAGGCCACACCTACGGCAAGGGTAGAACAACCCTTGCCGCAGCCCCCTAGAGTCCCTAGGCCGTCTAACTCTGGTAATATCGTTCCAAATTCAATTCATTCTAACCCTATTCCACCAAAAGTCCATTTTCCTCGCAGGTTCATGATTTCCAAGAACGAAGAAAGTGAAAAAGACATCATGGAAGCCTTCCCAAAGGTGCAAAGTAGTACCCAAATTCTTGATACACCACAACAAGTCCCAGATTGTGTTGAACTGTTCGAAGAGAATTGTACATAAAGAAGAATGATTCAAGAGAAAGAAGTTGTTGGAGAATATGTAGAATGCGTCAAATAGGATGTTCATGAGACAACAAAGCCCAAAGAAGTTGAATTTTTTGACATGGGACAAGTCACAACCATCACATTCAATCTGGCCAAGTGCAAAGTTCCTGAAACTTTCAAAGATATGGCGTTTGTCATTGAGTTTGTGTCAGAGCAAGCAAGTAAGTCATCTTCTCCAATTTCAATTTTGTTTTCTACTAACTTGCTGATTTTAATGATTCAGGCACCCACACTAGAATTTAAACCATTGCCGGATCATTTCAAGTATCACCGTCCATTCAAAGATCAATCTATGCATTCGAAGAAAGGAGACCTAGGAATCGCCCCACAATTAGATTTGCGTTCCTAAACCCTTCTCATTACTGCATTTATCTTGCTTTGATTGGTTAGTTGTTTGTTTGTTTGCTTTGTGTGAGTTTATGCTTGAAACATTGAGGACAATGTTTGATTTAAGTATGAGGGGGGCTAAACAAAGTGTTTTTCATGCAAATTCTTGGGATTTGATCACCCATCACTTCTAAGGTTGTTTCTCACTGTTTTTAAGTGTTTTTAGACTGTTTTGAAGTGTTTTAGTGTGCTTTGAAGTAGTCATACGAAAATTTGAAAAATACCATAAAGAGTTGTTTTTAGAGTCGTTTTTGTGTGTTTGTGTCTTAGGTACCTTCCAACACAATGATGAGGATTTGGTTTTAAATTGCATGACTGTAAAAGAAAGTTACAAGCATGGATGGAAGTCTAATATGCTCTTGGTTTATGCTTAGTTGTAGTTGTTGTTTACGAATTCACATGTAATCACAAAAGGATAAAATCAGTTTTTGTAACATTCGTGAAGGAAGGAACTCAAACTAATTCTACATCCATGTAAGACTTGAGTCTTTACCTTCTTTGGAGAGTTATTAATCTGTAATTCTTTATTTTCTAAAGTCGTTGCATGATCTCATTATTCTTTGCTTGGTTGCTATTTAGAATGCGTTTTCATCATTATAGATCCAAATACTAGAACTCATACCCGTTTCATTCAAAGTATGACATTGAATTGCATAATACATAACAAGATGAAGTTGTTTAGTGAACCAAAGCCAAACAGCCGTACCCTATTTTTCCATATGTTTTGTAGGTTTAACCCCTTTTGAGCCTTATTTAGCCTATTTTCTTTGTTAGCCCGCATTATCTTTGCCTAGCCTAGTATAGGACTATCCATACCCTTGTTCTTAAAGGATAGTGAAGCATGACTTAGAATGAATTCCTTTTGATCTACATTATGCAGAAAAACAAGTGTGGGGGAAGAGTTTGTTCATTTGGGGTAGTGTTTGTTTCAAAAGAAAGAAGAAAAAAAAACGTGGAAAAAGAAAAAGAAAAGAAAAAGTTGTGAAAAGAAAGAAAAAGAGTTGAAAAATAAGTGAGAATAAGCTCACAAGTATTGAGCTGTTTTGAGTCATTCTAGTTTGTTTTAAGTTATTGGAGTTTAGTTTTCTGTTTTTGAGTCTAGTTTAGTGTTTTTGAGTCAGTTTTGAGTAGATTAGCAACCCCTTCTAATCCCCGGCTAGAACGACCCCTACTTACATATACTACATTGATAGGGTTTTAATTTGTATGCCGTTTTACATCGCATCATTATATAATGAGGAGGTTAAAATTAGAGATCATAGATTAGTGCAAAGGTCTTAGATAACCAAACAGTTGCTTTAAAAGATGCAAGTCCCTAGGGAATGTGTGTGCGTGCGATGACTATTTAATCATTATTAGCGTCTGGGATTGCAGCCTCAAGAATCATTAAAGGGGGCACTGTTTGGGTTAATATTTGACCTCTGGGCCTAAAGGAAAGGCCTAAAGTGAAGAGACTCACCCGAGGCCAAATGCCAAGCCCAGACCATCCACCTCGAGACAATGTGACGGCTTCTCATTAATGTATAGGCTATGTGCCTATAATTTAAAAAGACAAGTGATGGAGACCAGCCAACTAGCAGCCAAAAAGTACTTTTCAGTGGCAATGCGAGTAAAATATTGATGAGTCGCTACCCTCCAATTGCTTTCGGGCAAGAACAAAGCTACAGGCAGTTGGGTTAATTCACCTATAAAAGGGGGAAGAGGCTCCAGAGACAAGGATACTCAACTAATCAAACAAACAAACATACAACTTGCCTCTCAGTCAAGCAAACACCCAGAAAGCTGGGCTTTGTCCATACTCTGCATCCTTTTAGCCATAGATTCCCCTTAGAAAAACATCTTTTGTCCAGTGTAAAAGCTCTGCTACTCTCTCTAAATGTTGTAGTATCAATTCCTTCATGTAAACTCCTTACCACTCATCCCCTTTTAGCACACAACCCCCCGTAACTATAAAGAGAAGAAACCGCAAGAAGTTTAACCTTGCCCGACAAGGTGAAATCTTGCCCAACTCATTTTGTCTTGTCTTTAAATTAGTAGATCTGGTGTTATGATGTATTCCCCAGTATATATTCAAGTCATTTCCAGTCTTTTGATGATTCAAAGTTCTGTCAGTGCTCAGATCTGGTTCATTTAGTGGTTTTACTGTCATAAAGAAGACCACATGAGAATTAAACTGATGACTTAATCAGATCTGGACCTCCATCATTTAAGCATACAAGATAATGAACTACAAGTCCTTAATCTGAAGGCATATAAAAGAACCGCCCGACGACCAACCAAAGTGCCAACTCCTCGGGGAGCTGTGCGCTCGAGCCAGGGACCCTTCCCAACGAAATTCCTGCCCGAAAAATTATCATGGACAATGCCGTGACGACGTTCATCATAATTTATGCATTACCTATGTCTTTCAATGACAATGCAACATTAAAAAATAAAATCCAGTAATTTTTTTATTATCATCTACTCAATATATATATATATATATATATATATGTCGATGCAAATTTCCGCCGTCTTTAGTCTTGACAAAAATGCACCTGCAAAACAATCAACACCTTTAATCAAAGACCTAAGCCTCACGCGCCCACGAGGTGTGGGGGAGGGGTTAGGTCAACGGATCTCCGATGCCTAAGTTAGTTTCTCTGAGAGAGTAAAGTGTTTAGGCTTTTTTAGGGTTGCAAAAGCCCTGAAAATTTGGTAGAATATGGGGTATTTATAGGGCTAGGGCCGACCATATGGGGTTTAATGGAGAAATATTCTCTAATTATTCCCAAGATATTAAATAGGAAATAATATCTTGAGATAATAGGGTAATTATCCTAATTGAATTAAATTAGGATTACTTACTTGATTTTAGTCAATTTTCAATTAAGAATGTATTAAAGTCCTTATCTTTAATTCCTTGCTAAGGGCAGGTGAGCTGTGGGCAGTTGTGTTCAGCTGTTGAGTTATCCAAGGGTGTGAGCTGCGCATGGGAGCATCTGAGAAGCCTACCCATTTATTGAGGGGAATCTTGTCTTTCTTGAACAAAAGTTCACGTGTCGCCTCTAGAATTTTTGGGATTATTTTTGGCTCCACAAATGCCCCCACACCTACTGTGCTGCACGCATGGAAAGGACAATCAGTGTAGAAATCTCAAGCTGCTTGGATTTGTAAAATTGTTTCCCAACTTGAACTTGATCTTCTTTCTTGATTTGGAAATGGAATTTAAAGGAGATTAATTATTCCCAATACCTATTTAACTCTGTCTTAAGTAGAGGATTAAATAAATTTGGAGAATAATTATTATTCCAACAAGAAAGAGAAGCCAGAGGATATTTTTCCTTTCCCCTCCCCTAGCGTTCTTTTTTTCTTGCCCTTGCGAATAGTCGTTTCTCGTTGTTCTTCTTCTTTTCCGTGCCGCACCAAGGTAAGAAAATTTTGAATTTTTTCTTCTTCTTGAATTTTTGGGAGCCTTGGGGCTTGAAAAATTGGCTTGGTGGGTGCCAAGGATGTATAAATGACGTGGCAGGGAGGCCACGGGCTGCAGGTAGTGCGGCAAATATGTTGGCTGGCGTGGGGAGATCGGCTTGGGCCGGGTCTCCATGACTGCTGGGCTGGAGCCTGGGCATGCTGGAAGGGAAGGAAAGGGACCGGCGTGGGCCAGCCCTACTACCCGTGGGACCTGGGCTGTGAGGCCTGGGTTGCTTCTTGGGGCGCTTAACGCGTGAATGAGAGAAGATGGATGGAGGCGTAGGCATCCCTTTCGTTGGGTCGAGCGCCCTTGGGGCCGTGCTACTCCTTGCGCATATATATATGCATATATCCTGCTTCTTCTCTTTTTTTTTTTTTTTTTTGTTTTTTTTTTGCAAGCTGTATTCTAAATATTTTTCCTTCGTGCTTTTTGCAGAGACTTTGAGATGTCTTTTTTTTTATCGCAAAAGTGATGAATACCCTCCACCTTTGTACCGTCAAGGTGGGCTACTTCAAGGCTGAGCATGTCAAGATTAATTCCTACGAGCTGTTTCAGGATTTTCTTGAGGCGTACAAGCATGCAATTCTATCAGGGGTTCGCGTCAAGCTGGTGAAAGATGATAGCGGCCGTGAACCATGCGACGATGGTGCCTTTGCTAGGATGAGGGCCATCAAATTCCATCTGTATTACTTTGTGTTGGGATTCACCTTTCCCATGCCGCATCTTTTCCAAGAGGTGATTGCGTCTTGAAATGCGCACATGTTCAGTGTTCCCCAAATGCAGTTCGTACGATGGTGGGGTTCTCAAACTTGAGCAGGTTATTTGAGCTTGGCTTGACCATAAATGAGTTTTGGTACTTCTTTGAGATCTGCCACAAGGAATGTGCTAGGCAGCTGAGATATCGCCATAGGATGTTCGATGCTTCTAGCAAAGGTGACCATGAGTGGGAGTCAGACTCTTCTCATGAGCTGCGTGTCCTGACTACCTTTATCAGTGGTAAGTGAACTGCTTCATTCTTGTCCTGCTTGAATTTTCGTTGAGCTACTCCATAACTTCAATTTATTGATCGTCTTTCCTACTTTATGTAGATTCAGAGTTTGGCTCAACTCCAAGGACTTCGGCAAATATGAAGAAAGTGCACGTTGCCTTGGGCATTCCTGTTGAGTACCGTGAGTGGCGATTTCTGCTCAGCCCTCTTCGTCGGGGGAAATATGGCCTACCTTCGACGGAAGAGATAAAGTGAATAAAGGATGAGGCATTGGCTTAGCCGATCGCTACGGTAGAGCCTACGGCTAATGAAGGTAGAAAGAAGAGATCTTCCTCACCTACTTGTGAGCCTTCGGCTGAAAAGAAGCCAATGACTTCTTCTGCTGCTCGTGAGAGCTTGTCTGTTGGCGAGAAGCTTGTTATTGATTTAACTTCCCTTAGCGAGGCGAAGAAGACCGTTGAGCCTGAGCCTGCGAAACCTGCTGCTCCAAATGTGACCGCATCCATTACTGAAAGACTTGCCCAACGAAAGGGTTTGGTGGAGCCTCCGGTGTTCAGGTTTATGTCGAAGCGTTCATCGAGAGCTAAGTCTAGTTCTGCTTCTGAGAAGCTCGGCGTTATGAAGAGCAAGAATATGGATTCTGCTGTTAAGGTAGCGCCCAGTCCTGTTCCTCCTTCTGCTATGACTGACTCGTCTGCTGCGAAGGGGAAATCTGCTCGCACGGGCAGTTGTGAGAGATCCACCGAGTCTAAGGCTGAAGAGTTTCCTGAGGTTTATGCCCTGCTGAAGGCTGACCTACTTGAGGACGTCAATGTATGCGCCAAGTTTGTTGACAGTGTTAGGAAAGTTATCATCCGTTCAGACTCATTTGTGAAGCGTTCTGCCTACTCGAGGAGGTCATCCCTGATTGCTACATTACAAAAGACTTTGATCATAGCAGCTGAGTCTATGCGCGTTGATCAGGATGCTGTCAAGTGTACTAAGGAGGCCCAAGTGGCGGTGGTGGCTCAGCTTCGCTTAGCTGCTGAAAAGATTGAGAAACTCGAATCTGAACTCATCTTTTTGAAGAGGTCTGATGTTTATGCCCCCACTTCTTTGCAGCTGGAAATCGCCCATCAGGAGGTTACCCATTTGAATGCTAGGCTAAGTTCAACTCAGGCAATGTTGGAAGCTGCAAAGAATGAAGTCAGTCGTGTTTCTCCGATGGTCGAAGACCTTGAGCTTGTCAATTCGGAACTACAATCTTCTTACTTTGCCAAGGACGAGGAGCTTATCTTCATGCATGCTGAAGTGTCTCGTTTCAAGGAGGTTGCCAGTAAGCTTTAGTCTAAGGAGATTGATCTACAAGGTGCCTTGTCTGCTAGCGAGAACCTGAAAAAGGAACTGGACAAGTTGCAGGGTGCTCACACTTGGCTTGTTGAAGAGAATGTGCAGCTGAAGAATGAGAAAGTTGGTCGCCAAGTGGCGTTTGCTTCTTTTCAGGCCAAGTTTTACAAGTTTGGCTATGTAGACCATCTTCAGGGCAGGCCGTCGGATTATGAGTTTTCCGAGAAGGACTTCGAGACTTTCTCCTTTTCTCCAATTGATCTGCTTGATTTCTTGTTTGAGGCTGCCTTTGGTGGAACAGCTGAGGGTCAAATAGTCCAGGCAGAGGTGACTGAGGATGAGCTGATAGAAGTTTTAGCTGCTGGGAGCGGTGCGGTCGCTGAAGGCATAGTAGTCGAGGAACCAGTGGTTGTGTAAGCTTCCAAATAGTAGTCTTTTTGCTTAGACTTAGGAGTTTTTTCTTTTCCTTTTTATTCTGCTTTGCTTGAACTTTGTAGGCCTTCGAGCCGGTTTATCAATTTGCTAGAAATTTAATAAACAGTTTTCCTTTTTTTTGCTTCATCCTTCCATTTGGCCATGTCTTTTGCGAAACCTTACCGTAAGATGGGTGGCTGGGTAAGCTGTTTCAACGAAGTAGTTGATCCCACATCATCACTTAGGTTTTAGTTTCGGCTTTAGGGCTTCGGGAGCCTTGCTTGCGTGAGGCATTTTGCAAAACTTTACTGTAGGACAGGCAGTTGAGTGGGCTACTACGATGTAGCAGTTGACTCACGTGGTCATTTTAGGCTTCAGTTTTGTCTTTGGGTAGCTTCGTGAGCTTTAGCCCTCCCGTGGTGTACTATGAGATTTTTAACTTATAGAGCCAGTGGCCGAACTCGTTGTCTCCATATGAGGCAGGCGAGTTTGCATAGCTACTATAGCTGTGATTCTCAGCTTTGGGTAGCTCCTTGAGCTTCAGCCCTCCCGGGGCACGTTGCGAGATTTTTGACTTATAAAGCTGTCGGCCAGACTCGTGCTTCTCGTAGGAAGCAGAGGAGGTCTGCATAGCTGCTATAGTCGTGACACTCGACTTTGTGGCTTCTTGAGCTTTGGCCATCCCGAGGCACGTTACAAGATTTTTAACTTTGAGAGCCGTCAGCCAAACTCATGTTTCTCATAAAAAACAGAAGAAGTCCACGTAGTTGCTATAGTCATGACACTTGACTTTATGACTTCTTGAGCTTTGGCCCTTCCGAGGCACGTTACAAGATTTTTGACTTATAGAGCCGTCAGCCGGACCCATGCTTCTAGTAAAAAATAGAAGAGGTCCGTGTAGCTATTATGAGTCATGACACTCGACTTTGTCCCAACAAAACTTAAACCATAGAGTCGGTTGGAACTGCTGCTTGTAAGTAAGCAAGTAAGTTTGCGTAGTCATAGCAGGTGTCAGTCTCGGCTTACGGGCTACCTTGGGCTTGTAGCCATAAGGTCATCGACCGGGTGCCTTACTTACAAAAGCAGACGACCCGCGTGACCACTTCAAGGGTCATCCTTGGCTCTCGGAGGTGTTTTTTTTTAGTGTGAGGTGTAGGCAAAGTCGTTCCGCAAAGACCATATCAATCCGAGTCGCAGCTTTGATCCCGCAGATCGTTTAACTAGTATTGCAACACTTTAAAATCAAGCCACTTCATGAAGATTTGCACATCGAGGACGGACCATCTTGTTCACGTGACATTTTTCATGGGCAGGGGTCCTGCACTTAATTGTCTCTTCCGGTTAAAGACCCAAGTCCCGCGGAGTTGAATCCTTCAATTGGCTAAGTCTATTCCAGTGGAATGACTATTTTGGCCAATTCTGGGAGTTGTTCGGCTCAGGTAGTCATTGACATTAGGGGAAACTGAGTAGTCGTACCACTCATCCACGTTTGGATATTCCGGATACGCCATGTCTGAACGTGCAGATGGCATCTTCTGCTTGTCACAAATGTGATTATGCCATGTTTGCAGGGCAGCGGGCATCTTACGCCATGTCTGCAGGGCAGCGGATGTCTTACACCATGTTTTTCGGGGAGTGGGCATTTTACACCATGTCTGTAGGGCAACATGTGTCTTGCACCATGTCCGCCGGGCAGCGGGTGTCCTACATCATATATGTAGGGCAGTGGGTGTCTTGCACCATGTCTGTCGGGCAGCGGGTGTCTTCTACTTATCGTAGAAGGTGGTCAGCTTGTTTATGCATTTGGCCCAGGCTTGCGAATAATTCCTTCAATTTTCATTGAGAATAACTCTTATTAACTTTGCTCGTATGCAGTAATGTCATAACAACTGATAATCCTCAGCATGCGAGGTCTTGTCCATTGACCTACTTGAGTCTTCAAACTTTTTTATCTGAAACAGGGTCTAAGGAATGGTGAGAGGTCACGCGTAGTACTTTCTCAGGTTGTAGGCATTCCATTGCTTGTCGATTTCTTTGTCGCTCATAATGGTGAGGGTGTAGCTGCCCCTTCCGCTTACTCAGTTATTCTTGTACGGACCTTCCCAGATGGGAGCCATCTTTTTGGAGCCTTCCCGTCGGGCGGTGATGAAGGTTTTTCTAAGAACTAAGTCTCCTAGTTGGAACTGTCGGATTTTTGCCCTTTTGTTATAGCTGAAGATGAGCTACTACTGATAGGCCGCAATGCGGGTGATAACCTTCTCGCGCTCTTCCTTTACCAGGTCTAAGTTGGTGGCCATCTCCTTTTTGTTCTGCTCGAGGTTCGGCAGTACAGTGTTGATGCTTGGCATTACGACGTTGGGAGGAATGATCGCCTCAGAACCATACGCTAAGGAGAATGGAGTTTTACCAGTTGCTCACCTTTTGGTGGTGCGATATACCCATAGAACACCGGGGAGCTCGTCTGGCCACTTGCTCTTCTTGTTTGAAAGGGTCTTCTTGAGGCATTCGAGGATGTTCTTCTTGAGGCATTCGAGGATGGTCTTGTTAGACGCCTCGGCCTGCCCGTTGCCCTGTTGATATCGAAGCATGGACATGTGCTGCTTGATGCCATATTTCTCAAAGAACATCACCAAGTCTTTGCCCACGAACTGTAGACCATTGTCGGTGACGATGGAGTGTGAGATGCCGAAGCAGCAGATGATGTTCTTCCATATAAAGCACTCTATGTCCTTCCAGGTAGTTGTAGTTATGGGTTCGGCTTTGACCCATTTTGTCACGTAGTTGGTTACTACGATCATCATGCCTCTGCCCCCAGTAGCAGGCAGTATTGGTCCTACCAAATCGATCGCCCACTGCATGAATGGTCATGGGCTCGTCTGTGGGTGGAGTTCGCTGGTAGGTAATGCGAGCACGGGCTTGAAGCATTGGCAGATGTCGCACCTTTGTACATACTCATTGGCGTCTTGATGCATAGTTGGCTAGTAATAACCAGCGTTAAGAGTTTTTTACGCTAGGAAACAGCCTCTAGAATGGTTTCCACAGACATCTTCGTGCATTGAGCTAAGAAACTTTAGGTTATCAGGAAGCGATAGGCAGCGGAGATGTGTTCCAGAGAAGGATCTTCGAATGAGCATTCGGTTCCACATGTAGTAGCGTGCTGCCTTCATTTGGAGCTTCCTGGACTCCAGTTTGTTTGCAGGCAGCGTTCCATTAACTATGTAGTCAATGATGAGATCTTGCCAACTCGGGGTTGTGTTGATCTGTGCCACCTCGACTGCTGGTTTCTCATCTACGCTTGGCTTTTCCAAGTACTCGACTAGGATGGAGCGCTTAAGCTAATGGTCTAGCGCGGAGCCTAGACTTGCTAGTGCGTCTGCGCGGGCATTTTCTGCTCGTAGAACCTGAGTGAGTCTGTATGCCTGGAACGTCTATAACTGCACTCGTACTTTCTCGAAGTATCGGGCCATCCTTGGATGCTTTGTTTCGTACTCCCATGAGGCTTGATTGGTGATCAGCTAGGAATCGAAATAGATTGCGAGCTTCTTCACCGCTAAGTCTTTTGCTAATCGGAGACCTGCTAGTAGGGCTTCATACTCTACTTCGTTGTTTGACGCCTTGAAGCTTAGAGTAATCACCTGCTCGAGCATTGAACGGTCTGGGGTAATGAGAACTAGGCCTGCGCCCAATTCCTTGTAGTTGGATGATACGTTGACGTGCAAAAATTGAAAATCTCCTGCATGTGGGACTAATGCAGCTACGGTGTGCTCGACTGCCTCTCGGGCGTTTTTGGGCTGAGTTGCTGTGTTCGTCGGAATGTCCGCCAAATTTTCACGCTTTTAACATCGTGCGGCTAGGCTGTACAAAATATCGCATCATGACGATGATTGCGTACATCTGAAGGTATGGCTTGAGCTTCCGAGTTGCAATAACTAGCATCAAAATCAAAGTTTTGATTTTTAGGTATTTGACTTCCGCATCGATGAGAGCTTTTGAACTATGGAATACAGGTGGTCGGACCCCCAACCCTTTTAGTATGAGGATAGAGTTTATTACTGCTACAGATACCGCCATATAAATGCATAGATCCTTTGCTGCTTCTGGCTTAGATTGCATTAGTTGGTAGGTCGCAAAAAGAATCAGTTGAATGCAGATGCTCGTCAGGTCAGACATTGGATCTCCTTTAGAGTGGTGGGGGACTTCATATCCAGGATCGCTTAAATTTTATTTGGATGCGCATTCAGCGTGGTCTGACCGCTGCTTAGGGTCAAGGAAGATGTGCTTGGCGTCTTCTTCGGGTTTTCATCCTGATTCATCTGCCAGGGCATTGTCGACCTTAACGCCATCTTCCTGACCTGCCTGCTGTGATTGCTATTGGGCGGAGGTAGAGTCGTCCTTCTGCACTTCAGCTGCTACTGCTGGGGCGAAAGACTTCTTCTTCGACTCCTTGAGAACTTGTACAATGCATCACCTGGACATAACTTGGTCACCTTTGATCTCTCTGGCTGCTCCTCCCGGGTTGCAGAATCGGATTTTTTGATACTCGATCAATGTCATAACTTCAATCTTCACTAGCTAGGGTCGACCAAATATCCCGTTGTGAGGAGATGGGTTGCTGACGATCATGAAGGTTTGCGATGAGACAATCGGTAGGCTGGTTACGTTGAGTGTGATAGTGTCAATGGTAGTTGAGGTGAGTCCGTTGAATCCGATCAAGACCTCTGTTTTACGTTTGATCGTGCTTTCCAGGCCTATCTTTTAGATGACTGACAGTTGTAAGAGGTTGATTGAGCTGTCGTTGTCCACCATGACTCTGTCAACGATGGTATAGGCCAATTGTACATAAATCACCAGGGCGTCGTCGTGGGGAAAGTCTACTCCCTCAGCATCCTGCTAAGTGAAGCCGACGATTGGTCCAGGTACCGCATCTACGGCTTGAACCTGATTGACCGATCTCATCTGCTGGATCTTCCTCTTCATGGAGTTATTGGTGGCCCCCAGATGCTCAGATTCAGCATAGATTTCGTTGTTTCGAATTATCTTGGTTGGGGGTTTAGCATCGACATCTGCTTCTTACCCAAACCGGGCAGCTGGTCTGTCGACAAACTGGTCGTACTTGCCTTCCTTCACTAGCTGCTCAAGGTACCTTTTCCATGTGGTGCAATCATTGGTTGTGTGCCTAGGACCTCTGTGGAATAAGCAGTCTTTGGTCTGGTCCATCTTAGGGGTGTCGCCCCTTAAAGGTGGCAACGGCTTGAACCATGGCTTATCCTTGAGGTCGCGAAAGATCTGGTTGATCGGAATTGAGAACTTGGTGTACGTCTTAGGCTTTGTGCCTCCTTTTGTTGGGGACCAGTCCTTACGTTTGTCTAATGGCTTGCTTTTGTTGTTGAGCGATTTATCACTCACCTTCTTCTGAATCAGTTCCGCATCTTTACGCGACTGCTCAGGCTACTTCTGGGAACGCTTTTCTTCATCCTAGAGGGAGTGCTTTTCTGCCAAAGCATAAGAGTTTGCCAGGGACAAGTTTTTGCCCATAATCAATTCTCTGGAAAACAAGTGATCTGCTGAGAGCCCATTTCGGAAAGCTGAGTATGCGATGATGTCATCACATCCGACAATCTTCGCCTTCTCCGTCTTGAATATTTTGACGTAAGTGTGGAGTGACTCCTTCGGGTCCTTCTTCATGTTGAAGAAATGGTCAGACTATTTCTTGATCGAGCGGTATGACGAATATTCCTTAGTGAAAACCAAGGAAAGTTCGCTGATGTTCCGGATTGAACGTGGCGGCAGGGTGTGGAACCAGTTTTGCGCCTCACCTTGGAGTGTCGTGGCAAAGATCTTGCACATAAGAGCGTCATTGTTGGTGTAAAAGGTCATGGCATTTCAGTAGTGGCTCTGTCTGCTCGATCTCGTCTGTAAAGGGTAACCTGCTCAGGTTAACCATGTCTCTACGAAGGGCATCGTCGGTAGTGTCAATGCGTTGGAATCCACGCAACTGCTCTGCTACGAGCCTTCGTACTTCCTCTTGGATTTGCGCCTGGTGGGGCAGCTGAGCCTCCAGCTGCCCCCAGTATTGACTTGCCGGTCCATGTTGCTCTTCGACATGCCCCCAGTATCAAAATGGGTGGAAGCAAAAGCCACCCGTACTAATGATTCTCGAGTGGTTGCAGATTTTATCAAAACTAACATCTTCTCCAGATTTGGAATGCCAAGGGTTTTCATAAGTGATGGAGGCTCTCATTTTTGCAATCGGACCATTGAAGCATTGTTCAAGAAGTATAATGTCAAGCATAAGGTTTCGACACCTTATCACCCCCAAACAAATGGCCAAGCCGAGGTTTCAAATAGAGAGATCAAGCAGATTTTGGAGAAGACCGTTGGAGCAACTAGGAAAGATTGGAGTTTGCGTTTGGATGATGCACTGTGGGCATATCGTACAGCCTACAAAACACCACTTGGGATGTCTCCATTTCGGCTAATCTATGGCAAACCATGCCATCTCCGTGTAGAATTATAGCACAAGGCACATTGGGCTATCAAAACATTCAACATGGACATAGATGCAGCTGGAATGCATAGAAAGCTCCAATTAAATGAACTTGAAGAGATTAGGAATGAAGCATATGAGAATGCTTGAATTTACAAAGAGAAGACTAAGGTATTCCATAATAAGAAGATTCGTGGCAAAACATTCTCCATAAGGCATAAAGTGTTGCTTTTCAACTCTCGCTTACGTTTGTTCCCCGGTAAGTTGCGCTCTAAATGGATTAGCCCGTTTGTTGTTACTAATGTTTCTCCTTATGGTGCAGTCCACGTTCAAAGCTTAAGGAATGGCATAGAATTCAAAGTGAATGGGCATCGTTTGAAGCCATATTACGAGAATGTTGTGGGGCAGGTTGTGGAAGATATCCCTTTCCATGCCATGGGTCTCCAATGAAGTCTAAATAGCAAATTTGTCTGGCTGCAAGACATTAAAGAAAGCGCTTCTTGGGAGTCAACCCACGCATTCAACGAAGGAAGTTTTAGGAATCACCCAAAAAACCAGATTTGCGTTCCTAAACCCTTCTCTTTACTGCTTTTATTTTGCTTTGCTTAGTTTGTTGTTTGTTTGTTTGCTTTTGTGTGAGTTTATGCATGAAACATTGAGGACAATGTTTAGTTTAAGTGTTGGGGGGGTAAACAAAGTGTTTTTTATTCAAATTCGCGGGATTTTATCACCTATCACTTCTATGTTGTTACTCACTGTTTTTAAGTGTTTGTAATGTGTTTTGAAGTGTTTTTATCTGTTTTGAAGTAAAAATCCGAAAATTTGATAAAAATTTGAAAAAACAGTTTTGAAAAATACCAAAAAGAGTCGTTTTTGAGTTTGTTTGTGTCTTAGGGTACCTTCCAACATAATGATGAGGATTTGGTTTTTAATTACATGACTGTTAAAGAAAGTTACGAACATGGATGGAAGTTTGATATGCTCTTCGTTTATGCTTAGTTGTAGTTGTTGTTTACGAATTCGAATTTAATCACAAAAGGATAAAATTAGTTTTTGTAACATGCTTGAAGAAAGGAACTCAAACTAACACTACATCCCTAAGAGACTTGAGCCTATAACGTTCTTTGGAGAGTTATTAATCTGTGTATTTGTTGTTTTCTAAAGTCGTTGCATGATCTCATTATTCTTTGCTTGGTTGCTACTTAGAAGGCGTTTCATCATTTAGTTCCAAATACTATAACTCATGCCCGTTCCATTCAAAGCATGACATTGATTTGCATAACACATGATCAAGATGAAGTTGTTTAGTGAGTCACAGCCAAAAAGCCGAACCCCCCCCCCCCCTTTGTCATATGTGTTGTAGGTTTAACCCCTTCGAGCCTTGTTTAGCCTATGTTCTTTGTTAACCACATTAACCTTACCTAGCCTAGTATAGGACCACCCATACCCTTGTTCTTAAAGCATAGTGAAGCATGACTTAGAAGGAATTCCTTTTGATTGTCTTTTTGCAGAAAAACAAGTGTAGGGGAAGGGATTTGTGTGTGTTTGTGTGCCAAGAAAAGAAATAAGGCATGGGTTTGGTTAAGAAAAAAAAAAAGAAAAAGAAAAAATTTCGTGGAAAAAGAAAAAAAAAGTTGTGAAAAGAACAAGAAAGAGTTGAAAAATAAGTGAGAATGAGCTCACAAGTGTTGGTTGTTGAATAAAGGGTCCAAAAGATTGAATATTACCCTAAGTGTTGCATGAATCTTCCCTTGTGTTTAGAGTTGGTTTTTGCATTTAAAAGTGAATTCTAAGTGTCAATTTCATTACTTTGCTTACTATTTCTTTAAGAACCTTTGTTTTTCCTTACCTTTCTTTGTTAGCCAATCACCTTAGCCCCGTTTCAACCCTTAACTTCAATCTTGAGTGTTGTGTGTTTCAATATGTGGAGTTTGGAATTGGTATGAGCATATGGTATCCCTGGTTCTCGCATCTAAGTAGTGGCATTCCATTCATGAGATCATATACACGTCATATTAATAATTCCAGAAAATGCTTTCTTTGTTATAAACATATGTGAGTTTTAGTCTACATGTTTACATCAATCTTCTCACATATACCTAGTGTAGGGTGTGTAGTCAGAAAATGTGTGTGAAAATTGAGTGCATATCTAGTAAGGAATTGAGTGAATTCTCTAAGGCATGTTACTACATTCAAAACATTGTTTTAATTGATTGAAAGTGAACTAGTAAATGATGACTGCTATTAAGTATGTGCTCAAGCGTAAGGATGGCTAAAATCTGTGTAAGTGATGATTTTTAATATGTCATGTTCATTGGAAATCCCTGAGGCAATTGTTGGAAGGTCTAGATTGTGCTTTGTTTCTTTTGTTTGCTTTGTTTTGCTCGAGGACTAGCAAAAGCTAAGTGTGGGGGAATTTGATAGGAGCATATTTATGCGACTTAGTTAGCTTGTTTTCTTGCATTTATGTTGTTAGTTCTTAGTTATCTATGTATTTTAAGCTATTTTCGAGTGTTTGTGGGTCTAAAGGGTTAAAGAAGCAAGAAAGTGCATTTTAGTGCATTTTGGAGCAGTTTTGGGCTTAGAACGGATAGCACATGCTTGGAGCAAGGTGGATGGACGAAATTGAAGACCAAAAGAGGCTAGAAGTCAAGAGAAATCAAAATGGAAGCTTGGAAGACAAAGAAAGACACAATTCAACCATTCCCTACAAAGGTGGCGCCTTGTCCCCTTTGTGTTCCCTCATTGTCTCCTCCTTGTGCAACATTTCCCCTTGTCATGTTTCCTTAGTCCCAAACCTTGTAAAACATTACCTTTCTTCCCCTAGGACGCAGCTGGACCTTTCCCTTTCCTTCTAGGATGGAGCCGCACCTCCTAAGCTATTTCCTCTTCCTTGCCGTGCAAGGGAGAGTCTTTCTTTCCTATTTTCTGCACCAAATCACATTCTTTTTTTCTTTCCTTCCCTTGCCGCACCTACTTACCCTTTTCTTCTTAGGATTATGATTATTTACTTTTTCTTGAAGGATTTGGACTTCAATTCTGATTCTAAAAATTAATGAGGGCCTTAACTTTCTTTCCCTTTAAATAAACCCTCTTTGCCGCAGCATAGAAGGTCCCCATTCACCATTCTACAGAGCCATTCACATCCAATCATCTTCTCAGCCATTCTTCTATACAAACCACACCTCAAACCTTACCCCAATCCTTGTGCCGTAACAAAGAGAAGAAGAAGGACCCTTTGAGTGCTTGCTATTCAAGTGTGGATTGCTGGATCATTCTTAGGTGTAATCTATCTTTTGTTTTCAATGTTTAAGTTTATACATCTTTGTTTTGCGAACATGAGGAGCTAAACTAGTTTTAGCTAGGGGGAAATTCAAAGCTATAAACATATTTGCAATATGAGTTGATTAATTCCAATTGTGATTTCATAAAGTGTGAATGCAATTTGCTTAACTGTTTTATTCAAAACTTATTCTTGTATGTTGATTAAGGATGCATACTTAGTTTGCATGCTTGAATCTGATGCTAGGATATAAAGGAGTTTCACATAATCGTTACAAACTTATATTCACAAGTAGTGAAGGTCGCTGGTCACGATCGCGTTAAGTTAAATTCCTAGCATGAGTATCATGATGTCATAGTTACGAATGCTTTGTCAATGCTTATGATTTTCACATAACGTAATGATTTTTTATTGTATCTCTATTATGATGTGGATATAGGGAACTTTTGAGGAATGCTTTGCGTTGTCGAATGATGTCCATCCAATCCAATAACTAAAGGAAAATCTGAGGGTTAATTAATGATGGCACGGTTAATCTGGGGCATTGTCATTCATGGTTTATTGAAAAAGCAACTGGAGATCAACTTGTATGCAAGTGTGTCATAAGTGGAAAATGACCCTTTAGCTAGCCCATCATCTATTCAAAACACCCAAATTCGTGCAAATCTGTCAAGTTTTGATTTCTGCTTTGTTTTTACTTAAATTCGTCAAAACCAAATCCCCATTTTACTTTGTAGTGTCAAATTAGTTAGAATATGTTTAAACTTGTGTTTTTAAGTGTTTTGAGTCAAGTCAAAACCAATTTTCGTCCAAAATCGCTCTCAGTGTCTATTTTGAGTCAATTAGCTTGTTTTGTGCTGTTTTGAGTCATTTTAGTTGTTTTAAGTCATTAGAGTCTAGTTTTGCATTCTTTGAGTCTAGTTTATTGTTTTAAACTTAGTTGTACCTTTTGAAGTCAGTTTCAAGTGTTTTAGTAATCCCTCCTAATCCCCGGCCTAGAACGATGCCTACTTACATTCTTTACTACAATTGACAACAAGAGGGTTTAATTTGTGTGCTTATATATTTCGCATCAGTGGTGGAAGTATAGTGGACTGCAGGTATAAAGCTTGAACCTAAAGCGGGCATTCCTGCAAAAAAGTAGGGTGTAAGTAACCTTGAATCGATCTTGGGACTTGTTGTCAGAATCTGGACCGCTGTAAGTCGCCTCGGAATGGATTGGGCCACGGGCCGGGTTGTCGAAACGGGTCGCGAAGCACGTAAGACCTGCGACTGCTCGCCTTGGGCCTGTATGGCCGTGAGCCTTCCTGGCCATTGGGCTACCACGTCATGGTCTACTGGCTGAGTAGCTTGGGCCTGGGCCCGTTGAGCTGCCCGGCTGGTAGCAGCTGCCGCATTCTGGGCTCGAGTTTGGGCCTGTTGTGGAACAAGGCCTGCTGCTGCAGTGGGCTGAGCCTCCTACCCAGGGCTTGCTGTGGCAGCTGCCAAGTTTTGGGCCTCTTGCCTAGGGTTTGGTAGCCTAGGGTTCGGTAGGGTGCGGCACTGCAAAGGTGGAAGTGGTGCAGTGGGCTGGTGGGTCACGGTAGTGGTGGTAGTGATGCGGCTTCACTACGGTAGGCTCCTCCTGTCGTCACGTTGAGCCTTGAGGACCTCCGACGTGGGGCTATGTCCTCATCTCCACTCTCCGGTCCAAATCCTTGAATGTACGGGGTTCCTTTCGTCGTAGTTTCTGAATTTCCTACCATTGTATCCTTTCTCCAGGGATTGATCAAGAAACTTTTCTAGGAAATAATTAATTGATACGACGTGTGAGAAATTCAACGTAATAGAAAATTCAAGAAACAAATGCAAGAGGCTTATTCAAGTGTTTTGAATCAGCTCTCAATGAAAGCACCAATTTGTCGATGCAAATTTCCGTCGTCTTCAGTCTTGACGAAAATGCACCTGCAAAACAATCAACACCTTTGATCAAATACCTAAGCCTCACGCGCCCACAAGGTGGGGGGGTTAGGTCAACGGATCTTCGATGCCTAAGTTAGTTTCTCTGAGAGAGTAAAGTGTTTAGGCTTTTTTAGGGTTGCAAAAGCCCTGAAATTTTGGTAGAATATGGGGTATTTATAGGGCTAGGGCTAGGGCCAGCCATATGGGGTTTAATGGAGAAATATTCTCTAATTATTCCCAAGATATTAAATAGGAAATAATATCTCGAGGTAATAGGGTAATTATCCTAATTGAATTAAATTATGACTACATACTTGATTGGAGTCAATCTTCAATTAGGAATGTATTAAAGATAGGATTTGGGTAATTAATCATTATCTTTAATTCTTTGCCAAGAGCAGGTGAGCTGTGAGCAGTTGTGTTCCGCTGCTAAGTACTCCAGGGTTGTGAGCTGCGTGTGGGAGCATCTCAGAAGCCTACACATTTATTGAGGGCAATCTTGTCTTTCTTGAATAAAAGTCCACGTGTCGCCTCTAGAATTTTTGGAATTATTTTAGGCTTATATATATATATATATATATATATATATATATATATATATATATATATATTCAACTTTGAAATAATGCAAGACAGACACTTTGAGGATATTGATTTGCAATTATTTAATTGAATCCATTTCGATCGTCGACAAATTAATTAATTCACACTAATTAAACAACTTATAATCCTCAATCTTCCATCATTTGTTCAACATTATGTATACATCAACCAATAATGCAGAACTCAATCAAGGATATTTTTGTTGTTCGTGGGATCGAGATTTACATATATGAAGTTTCTAATGAGGGATTCCTTTCTTTTAAGCTAACAGTTAACTATTGCTTTGTTTTCTTCAAGATTTGAATTACCATTTTATTGGATTTGTTTCACCGATCGTAGTTTACTGTATTAGTTTCTTTGTTGTGCAGCAGATCAACATGAGTCCTATTATAAATTCGACAGCAATCTTAGTTTCATCTCCAATTTAATCACTTAGGTCTAATACTTTAAGTGAGGTCAAGCTCAATGAACGTATTCATATTTGAATTTTATTCAAAGTCCGAGATATTATTAGTTTATTATGATACTTCTCTGATGTGAAATTTTATTTATCTATATCCGTAACAGATGGCTTGTACCAAACCATATAACAAAACATTTTTTTCCCTTCCCTTTCATCAACTCATAAAAACAGGACAGGAAAAAGCACCATATTATAGCTCACATTTGTAAAAGAAACCCTAGCTGTGGACACTACGTAGACGACTTTCTACACAATGATGCCTAACTAAATCTTTGATTGTATATTTAAAGTAAGCATGGATTAAAAATAAAGTCTGGTTAGTGTTTGGTAATGATCTACTTTTAGAATCTCAACTTCGAACACCAGAAAGACACTTTGATGAGTTTGATTGGCCACTCATTAATTTAATTCGAAATTATGTCCGCCAACAACGAGTTAATTGACCAATAATATGGAAAAATAATTAGTAGAACAACGATATCATTCTCTTCAACCATTCGTCTAGGAATCAAGGATACATCCACCAATAATGCAGAATTATAGAATCTTCTCCTATATGTGGGATGTACATACACAGTGGCGAAGCCAGGAATTATTCGCAGGAGGGGCGAAATTTAAAAAGGGATAAAAGGCTCCAAAAGAATTTAGACAATCATTCAAGGTCTTAGTCCAGGGTTTGCAAGAAGGTTAGCCGATATTTCATTCAACTGAGTAAGCTCATTTTATTGAGAAGATTTGGAATATTGGAAATATTCAAAGGAGAATTTGGAGTACTCGAAATATTCAAATGAGGATTTGTGCACTAACCGTATTATTTGAAGGAGGATATAAGTATCATTTCTTATAGTATCGTTTCATTACGTAAATGTATAATGATAAAGGTATGTTACGCTTTAATCAGGCGGTGGGCTGGAGTCTAATGCCTAGCGCCTAAGCAGAACCTTGATTTATTATATTCATATAAATAAATGCCTCTTTATTATAATAATGATATTATTAATATATAAAAATATTGAAAATTCTCCTTAATACTTTGGTAAATCTAATAGTATGAGATAAAAATTCAAATGATTACTAATTCGTAGAGCTTTACGAAATATTTTTTGAATCTCGTATGAATTTATTTTATATTGTATATGTGTGACTTGAAACTTATATAAAACAAAAGGATATAGTGATTATATTTATATGATAGTGTGTACCATTAAAAATAAAAAAGAAATATAATTACAAAATTCAATAATATAATCTTTCTTTCTTTCTATTTTGTCGATTAGTATATCATTTTCTTTCAATTAGAGTGCTATCAGGATTCTACATGGTGTTATCCTGGTTATGGCGAAATGAATGGCAATAACTATTGCCATGTGTAAAATGTAAACAAAACTCAAAGCACTCAAACGGTGTCGTGTAATTAAGTTAAAATAAAATAGGGTTTTAACTTTTTCGTCTTCTTCTTTCCGATGGTGGGTATGCAGACTCTGCAATCTGCTACCGCACCAAGCTTTGCAACTGCAACCATGGCTGTCTTATTAAATCCAAGATTCGCATCAGACCGGATGTTAAAAAAAAAAAGGCAATCAGCTGCTGCACAACAGCAGAACCAGATCATCGGAGAACAGAGAAGGGCAGAAGCCTGAACCAGTCAGGTTTTCCAGCAAGGGAAGGGGCTGAACCAACGCTCCAGTTGTGTTTTCCGGCGAGGGGAGTGGCGGCCGCCACTCCTCGCCCTCACGTGGTTTCGCCACCGTACATACATACATATATATAAATATATACATATTTATATATATTATATATAAACACATAAAATATCTTCAAAGTTTTGTTTTTAAGGATTGTGATATTGAGTTGCTCAAATAAATAAATAAAATCGTGTAAGCACGTATGTTTCACATCTATATATGGTTTTTTTAATAAAAAGATAAAAGAATCTTGAAACGAACAAGAATTAAAATGTTTAAACCAGATAGATATGAATGTGATGTGTGAAGTATTTGTAAATAAAATGAATAAACCATTTCAAATTACAAGTCAATCAACAGTCCAATTGTAAATTAAGAAGACTTTGGATGCAGCTAAATACTACCAACATCAATTTACTCAATAGTACTGAAAAGGATAAAAAGAGTTACATAAGGGGCTGCAACAAAGGAAGAAGACGTATTCATCAATTTCCCCCATGAATTTGTGACCGTTGGCCAATTTCTCCCTTCAACTTTGATTTTGGTTAATTTCCCCCCTCAACTCTCATAATTAGTCAATTTCCTCCCTCAACTTTAATTTGGCCAATTTCCCCCCTCAACTCTCATAATTAGTCAATTTGCACCCTACTGTTAATTTGATCATAATTAAACAAGTGCGTGTAAGAAACTAAATAAGATGTATGTTAATCATTTTCCTATATCTTTATCCTATTACAAATAGATTAAAATTTAGAATTTTACAATTTATCATAGATAGTATTATTAGTCATAATAAATTAGTATGGAGTAATTTATTTGATTTTTTACTATACAAAATTGATAACGAAAAGGATTGATGTGTAAATTTTTGTATGTGAATACAATTTTCTTTATAAAAGTGAAAGCTAAGCTCAAGTAAATTGCGGAGAATCGAGCTTTAGTGCAAAAATGGCTAGTCAATTCATAATTTTCGACTCCTTATTAAGAATAACTCATTTTATTGAAATAGGTATGATCCATGAGTTTAGGATTATTATTTCTTTTTGTTATTATTTCTTCTTCTACATGCTTTAAACCCCATTCATAACTTTTTCTTATAATCAACCCATATCACATACTAATTGTATTATGTTTTTGTACATTTTACCTTATATTATGCAGGTGAGTTTATGCTAATTTTAGTACTTTGTTGGAAGTTATTAGAAAAATTGAAAATTAAAAATTAAAAAATTAAAAAAAAAGATGGAAAATTAAAAAAAAATTAACAGTAGGGTGCAAATTTACTAATTATGATAGTTGATGGGGGAAATTAGCCAAATTAAAGTTGAGAGGAGAAATTGACTAATTATGAGAGTTGAGGGGGAAATTGGTCAAAATTAAAGTTGAAGGAGAAATTGGCCAATGATCACAAGTTCAGGGGGCAATTAATGAATACCTCAAGGAAGAATCACCAAGATAACAAATGTTGGAATTCACAAATTGTTGCATCCCTCAAATTTCTTGCCCCAATAAAGATTGGTTCAAGTCGATCGAATTGAATTATTTGCATAAGAAGCAAGAGTACGAAACAAACATTCAACCGTCAAATTCGACCACAATTACAAAACACAAAAGAGGCAATTACGATCGAGAGAAGAACAAAAAAACACAGGATATCAAATGCATCAGTGACTTTCCCTTCCAACAACATATGTATCAACCCACGTACTATGAAAAATTTGTGTTAGGATGCCAAAACATTGTAGGATAAAATGCAAACTCATAATAATTAGCAAAATAGCAGATTCAATTGCAATGTCCGTCTAGTCGTTGTGTCAGTGGGAGTCACTCACGATATGTTTGTGACGGACATATCAAATAAGTGAAATCATTAGTCGTCGGACCAAGAATTCAACAAAAAAAATCAATCTTTTCTTTTTGTTTTGTATAGGATAAAACAAATATTTTTTTTTTTTTTTTTGGTAAACAACAAATAATTTTATTGTTTGTAACACCTCATGATTCTAATTTCACTCCAAAAATTTCTACCAAAAGGCAAAAACTTTGGAATTTCAGCAACTATTAAAATTCGAAAGCCCACAGTTTTTGAATTAATTCGGGAACTTACATTTTCTTTTTTGGGATATTTAAAATTTTTAAGAAAAATATTACTGAATTCTGGATATGTCCAACAATTTGAAAGGTCAAAATGAACTCATAACTGAAAAATAATTGCAAACCAAGTTCACCTATACGAGAGGAGAAATGCTAAGAAAACTCTCTCAAAAGTGCGACTCTTTGTTATTTAATGTTTTTTACACAATGTTTTATAATGTTGACACAAAAATTGATGTTAAATAGATGGCAAAAAATCCATAAAAAGTCTCATTTTGATAGTCTTCTTAGTTTTTTTTCATACGAGAGTCTAAAGAAACTATCAGATGCTAGTGTTCACATGTTATTCTTCATAGCTTCTATCTTATATGTCCCTTGGTCATTAGATCCTATATTTTCTTCATGATTATTCAAGCTTTAAACTATCATATACTACCTCGGACTGTCTGTAAAAGAGACTGAAATTTCCCATGCATCATCATATATTATGAACAAGGGACCCCTTTCCTCAATTTTGTCATTATTTTTTTTCAATAACCAGGGGGGAAGAAGAAGAATGTTGTGCATGGGCAAGGTCTTGCTCCAAACAGCTAAAACTCAAATCTTGGGGGAAAAGTAATCCAGTCTCCTTCCCAAAATCTCCGCCCAAACCAGCTTTAGCTGGAACTTGTTCCTAGTTTAGAATTACACATCAGCCAGACTAGATAATGCACATTGGCCATTCTGCAGAAGCAAGCAACTTGTCGGTTTTAGCTTCTAAGGGAAAGTTGAGTTGATGAAATGAAATTCTCACCTTTATCTAATGGAAAAGAAGTAACTAAATCAACCTCTCCTCAGTTGGAACATATTCTCTTGTAACTAAATCAATGGTACATTATTGGGGTAAAACTCTGGGAAACAACTCATTGCTTACCCGGAAATTCTATACACCTTTTATCGAGAATGACTTATGCGAACATGTATACTCATATTGTGTCATCCCATGTCAATGATATGTAAGTTTTTATCCTATGTTGCTCTCCATTTTGTACTTTTTTCTAATTTACTATTTTTCTAAAGAGGGTGTAATCTCTCTCTGGATTTGTGGTATAATTTTCTTTTGCTCAATGATCCCAAACATTCACCCATTATTTCACTTGCGTTGTACGCTTTTGTGGGGTTTGAGAAAAGAAAGCCCAAATATGTATGTGAAAACAAAAAGAGATTATTGTGTGAGCATGCTTTGGTGTGAGCATGCTTTGGGATTTCCATAACTAGACTATATCACCAATGGATATTTTGTTTCTTATTTCTTTAATTAATATATAGTTGACATTGACAATACAGACGTCTGGATCTTGATCATCTTCTGGAGTCCGGATCCTCACCGATCTTCTTTGTGAGGATTTTGAGAATTCGTGAATCGTGTCTATTTATCGTACATCATACGGTCAGAAATTATTTTAAATATTTTTATTTAAAAATAAACATAAACAATATTTGACAAAAACTGACCGCATAAAATATGATGAACAAACACGATTTACGGATTTCCAAAATGCTCACAAAAATAATCGGGAGAGGATCCTGTTGGCATCTTCTGATAATCAACAGATTATAATTGATTTTATAAGAGTTTGTTTCGACTAATTACCTATCATGCATAGTATTGCTCGACCCTATTGAATTATTCTGATAATCAACATAATATAATTGATTTTATAAGACTGTTTGTTTCGACTAATTACCTATCATGCATAGTATTGCTCGACCCAATTGATAATAATTCCGAACTAAAAGCATCAAGGCATTTCTTGGTTATAGACTTATAGTTTGAGTCCTGCTATGTCTGCCTACTTTATGAAGACATAGATATGTGGGAGGTTAAGCTTTTGATCTTTTGAGTATTCATTATTAATGTCTTAGCAGTGTATTATATGCTTTTATTTGCCTAAGTTTCAAACGGTATCAAACGCACACTCGTTTTATCCTATGAATGCTTAAAGAAGTGCAAAGAAAAACTGTATACTTTTGACACCAAATAAGCTTTTGATCTTTTGAATCTTTTGAATCTTTTGAGTACTCATTTCTAATGTCTTAGTAGTGTATTATATGTGTTTATTTGCTTATGTTCCAAAGCGTGTCAAACGCACGCTCTTTTTGTCCCATGAATGCTTAAAACAGTATAAATACACTCCAAATAAAAAAACTATGTGCTTTTGGCACAAATTAAGTTTTTGATTTTTCTTTTATAGTTTAGATTGCGAGTGACACACCCCGACCCGGAATGTCCACTAGGACTCCGAATTCGAGCTGTGATGGCCAATACGTGGAAGGTGACGAAGCCATAAAGTGTAGTGATGTGGAAAATGTGAATAAATTTAAACCTAAAAGTGCCTAAATACCAGAGTGCGCTAGTGAGCGGGAGCGAACCCATCTCACTCATGACGTTAGAGCATAAGTAAGGTGCAGTAGAGCGGGTAAGAATCATACCCTCAGAAATAGCCACCAATCCTGAGATTTGCCAAGTATCCTCGTCGAGACGAACGTTCAGTAACTAAAACCTGGAGGGGCACAAAACAAAAACGTGAGAGGGCAAAAACAAAGCTTTTCAAAATCATTTCAATATCAAAAGTAATAACCCCTTGCTGTAAAACTTGTATACTTTCCAAGAAAATATCATACGTAACCACATCTCAAAACATGCTAGAAAATGGTAAACCTCGAACATGCCATGTCAGAGTATGCCATATCAAAGTATCTCAGCAACAACCATATAAGCAAGATGAAATAAATCAATATAAAATGAATGTCAGTCGGAGTCACCTATAGTGACCTGTACGACTTATCCATATCTCATCAATCAAGTGCTAGCACGTTAGTCGGAGTCACCTATAGTGACATGTACGACTCATCCACATCTCATCAATCAATATCTCATCAATCAGGTGCTAGCACGTGAGTCGGAGTCACCTATAGTGACCTGTACGACTCATCCACATCTCATCAATCAATATCTTATCAATCAGGTCCTGCACACGAGTCGGAACCACCTAAAGTGGTCTGTACGACAGGCTGGGTGTATATATATAAATACGATCAGTGCTACGTTCATGTGAAGGCTGTGCGAAGTATCGCAAGTCACCTACGAGTCGAAACCACCTATAGTGGTCTGTACGACAGGCTAGCACCTACCTTGGAATCCAAGGTGAGCGTAAGGTGTAGAAGGTGAACGATCACGTGAAGGCTGGCCCTGGCCTCGGGCAGAGTACTAACACCGGGGTGCAGGACAATGAATTCTACTCGAATCCATTCATCACCAATTACCATTCGATCGTACCAACAATATATACTCACCTGAACTTACCTTGGCCTCCGCATTGGTGTGCAACACTGTGCAAAGCCGTACTAAATCACATATTAAAATGTAAACTAATTATGGCAGGGAATTTATAAAACATAAAACCACAACTTCCCATTTCCTCACACAATGATTTATCATCAACATTAAGTCACCAAATCATAAGATTAATCTCACATTTTTCACTAGATTCCTTTACACTACTCAATTTTCCAAACAAAGCTTTTGTCTAGATTATTTAATCTCACTTATAATATGGCTGCATCTAACGTCTCATTAGACTGCTTACGTACCCTAAATAGGGATCAAGCCAATCGTAGTTCACAGTAGTATTTCAAGGCATTCACAGTAATTATATGAAATATTCAATTTATAAACGTTTGTGAAATTATCAATTACATATATATATATATATATATATATATATATATATATATATGATACAAAGGAAAAGACCCACTCACCTGGAGTCCGCGCTACAACTTCCTAGCATAAACATCGAGGCGTCACAAACGATCGGCGCCTAAAACAATTATCAAATCACATCTCAGAACTCTTGTCGGTAAAATACATAACTTACATAGAACCAATGTCTACGTAATTCGATCCGGAAGATCCACATATCATATTTTTGATCCGTAACTTCCAAGGATCCACATTATGCTTCTAGAATAATATACTAAAGTTTCGGAACGATCCAACGGTCAGATCTCCGCCAATTGTCAAAACCAAGTGGCGATTAACATTTTATTTTACGGTCTTACAAATCCAATTCGGGAAGATCCATACATCGGATTTCCAATCTGTAAGTTCCTACATTCTTCAAATATTACAATTAATAACCTATTAAAGTTTGATGACGATCCAACGGTCAGATCGTCGATTCATACAATGACCTGTTAACGTAACGTAGCGAATCTAGGTTCTAATGATCAATCTACGTCAATCCATTCTCAAAACTGAACTCAAGGCATTTAATAACACCTAAAATAGCATTGACAGCCCTTTGGCCACGCGCCGCCGTGAGTGGCGGTCGGCCGCCCCGACTCGCCGGAAAATCCAACTATCTCTAAAAATTCTCAAAATTTACAGAATTGAAGATCTCAATGAGTAGAGCAACTTTCATACCTGTGACTAAGGCCAATTTGGCCTACAAAGGCTCCAATTTTTCCAAAACCCGTCGGAACCCTAGAATTGGGTGTGTTCCAATTCAACCTCCATACTTACTCCGATGCCTCCAAGCTTGTTTTGTTCTAGACCTCAAGGAAAGTCTAAAGGTGGTGGAGATGGAGGCTGTTAGCTTCGGATTTAGGAGATTCGAACCCAAACACCCCCACCATTCCGTGCGGTTTTCTCTATTTTGGAAGCCAAATCTCCCAAAATTTGGGATGGAATGGATAGAGGGAAGGTTCTAGAGTGTTTTCCAGGTGGTTAGAGGGTTTGGTTCGTCGGAAAATCAACGGAAAATCACCGGCAAAAGGGCTAAACGGGTCGGGTCCGAGATGGGTTGCAGGTTGGCTCCCCCTTCCTTCTTTTCTTCTTCTCTCCTTTTCCCTCCTTTCTTTTGTTTCTGATTGGTCTTCCTAGTTCTCTCCCCTCTTCCCATTAGTCACAGCTCCCTCATTGTTCTTCGTTTTAATCTAGGCCATACATGTAGCACTCCAGATTTTCTAGTGTTTTCCTCAAGTAATTAATTTACCATTTAGTCCTTAACTTTAAACGTGAATATCTCCTTCGTTATAACTCCAATTGCGCTCCGTCTGCGCCCACGCGTCCGTAACGACGAGTACTACAAGGATATGCCAAGAAAATGAACCTTACGTGACATGACATGGCAGTCAACAAAAGTCAACACTTTGCCTCGAAGGGCATTTTCGTAAACTCACCTATTAAAATTATAAAAATCATAATTTTTAGGGACGGGCTGTCACAGCGAGTGCTTGTACATGCATGTTTTGAAGTAATTAACTTGAATAATATATTATACAAAGGATGATGCTAGAGAGATTATTTACATCAACTGACACGTCACGTGGTCTATAAAATATGATCTAAAAACATGCTCTCTTTTGTTCTCAAAAAAAAAACCTGATCTCTCTCATATTTCTCTTAATTAAATTTTTTGTTTGAGTACGTGATTTTGATTCACAATGTAAATAATTTACATGTATATGTAACACATCTTATGTATGACAAAATCTTTTATGAGACAATTTTACATCGTGTAAGATACGTGATATAGGAGATACATAAAACACACCGTGGCAATGAGACTATGAGAGTAGACAAAAAAATCTGTGAAACCTTTCCAGGGAAAAGATCCTCGCTCCTAAAAATCCCGTGATCGGAACAATCCATCGTACATCATGCGGTCAGTTTTCGTTAAGTACTATTTACATTTAATTTTAAATTTTAAATTTTGAAATGATTTATGATCGCACTATGTATGATAAACGGTTACGATCATGAGATTCCTAGGATTCCAAAAAAAATGATCCGGCTGGCGAGGATCCTTTTCATTTCCAAGGTAGTTTATATGGTTATGCTGCCAAGAATATTTGGCGGGGAACTCAAAAATTGGGTAAAAGCAGATGTCGAAAAACCAACAGACCAAGCTGGTAATCGAATCAAAAAAGTAGAAGCTCCCCTCTCCCTCTCCCTCTCCAGTTGTCATCACAACTTACAAGAAATGCATCTGCAGTAGAAGCAGAAGCAGTTCATCAATCTCATGTCAAATAAGTAACGTCTTGAAAAATATTTTGATGATACAAAGTATGACATGACATGAAAACGACCTCGTTTACCTCATATGCCTGAACAGAGATTTCAGTATGCAATATATATATATATATATATATATATATATATATATATAGATACTTTGGATGCGGTCCCTAATCTTTAACATTCTCTGATTAAAACCTTAATTGTATTCAAAGTTTGATCAAAGTCCCTTGATTTTGTACACCTCATTATATTACTATTAATATTTTTATTTTTATAGTTTTGACATTAATTGTTTGATATTTTATGAGATTTATAATCCTATAAATTTAAAATCCCTCATTATAATACTATTGGAAAAAGTTACAATAAAAAAATTCAAACATTTTGATTGAATAGATGGATAAAAACTATGTAAAAATAAGAAATATTAAATGGCAAAAGAATGTATCCATAGTGTTAAAAAAATTGGTACATTTTACAAAAAAATTGGTACATTTCACATATAACAAAGTGGTACATTAATAAAGTAGAATTGGTACATTATAAATTAATTAGGGTACAGATAAAAGATTAAAAATTGATGAGTACAAATGAATTTTTAAAAAATATAGGCGCTAAAAGAAATTAATACATGGGTACAAAATAAAACTAAAAAGAAAATACTACAAATTTAAAAAAAATATTGCAAATTAAAAGTGGGTACAAACTAAAAATATAAATATATGATACAAAGTTTAAGCATAAAACATAAATATATCATCTGTAATTTTTCTATCATTGATTAAATATGCAATGTCACGTGATGGTATACACATGGGTACAAACACAAATAAAATTTTAAAAAATATGGGCACAAAAAGAAACTAATATAAGGGTACAAATTAAAAATGAAAAGAAAATTGGTACAAATTAAAAAAAATTTGCAAATTAAAAATAGGTACAAACTAAAAATAAAAATATATGATAAAAAAGTTAGCCATAAATATAAATATACTAATTGTAACATTTTTAACACTAAAGGAATATATTTAAAAATAAAAATATTTTATTATTCAAATAATTAATGATGTTATTAATACCCAATGACCTTGATCAAAAATTGAAAATGAATAGAATTTTAATCAATGGAATAGCAAAAAGAAGAATATGAACATAATTTCTCTATATATATAATACACACACAAACTGAAACTGCATGCATATGAGCTGTTAATAAAAGCCAGCCCAAGATTATATATATGAACTGTTAATAAAAAGCCAGCCCGAGATTCGGCCGGGGGTTTTGAAAACTATGAAGGAAATGAATCGTCATTACTGATCAGTCCAAAGCACTTTCGGTTTTTTAAATTTAGACACCAGTTTCATGCTGATATGTCTGTCTTCACAGCAAACAAAAAAGAAAGAAAAAACTGTGGGATTGGATGAGACTAGGGTTTTTGTTTGTTGTTGGGCTGGTGACAGGTTGGTTCAGATGGGGTCCTTGTCTATCGAACAGCTCTATACCATATGAAAAATTTGAACGGTTAGGATTGATTGGACTGTTAAGTGAGTGAGAATGCTGAATGTGTAGGGTTTTGGCTTTGGGTACGATGGGTCACACATCCATCCATCACGAATGAATTCCAGAAATGAGAAGCACATCAGAGGGTTCCACGCATAAGGTGAGAGTATCTTCCCACTGTCAGATTACAGGTGGTACGATTTTGCTACTGGAATCCCCAAACGCTCGATGATAGATCTTAGCTATTGATACATTGTCCGAATCGTAGGCAAATTTGACTTGTTAATGCATTAGCTCCAAAAAAATAAATACCATATTCAATTGTTAATAATAAAAGATTTGTCGCTCATGGCAACAGCCGAAATGCATATTGATGCATTGTGCAATTTGTAAGCAAATTCTAGTCGTTAATGCGCTTTAAGTCTCTTGGTAACAATCATAATTACTATCATCATGTGCATAAACAACTGATCATAGCATACTTTAAAATCTTATTAGCAAAATACTCGTTGCTCTAACTTTACCACGGATGTATGATAATACAATAACAAAATGCAAGTGGTCAAAGAAACTATATACAAGATTAGATTTGATGATTTTGTAATATCACTAGTAGTTGGTATTTTGAGGGGAAGGATGCTTAGAAAGTAGATTTAAGAGATGCCGACCATATACCTAAGGACATTTGATTGTGTATTTATTTAAGTAAATGAACTGATTTGTAGAGAAAAATTAAGTACGTAAATAATACACATTCGGATCAAGTCTACTGTCTAAACGTGAGCTGAATATAAAATTTATAAACCCTAGTAGTAGAGAACAAGGTGAAGTGGTGAACCCCTCAAAACAGCAAACTACAAAAGCACAACACATAAGAGCAACTTCAGCGTTGCAAAGGCCCTCTAGGGCAACTCACTATTGAATAGCCTCCAATGAATAGAAACTGTTTTAATGAACAGTAACTACCTTTTGCATCTCCACCCCTAAACTGAATAGCTATGACATTAGGTAATAAAATATTAGTATTTTTTATTTTATAAAATAATAAAAAATAATTTTATTTGTAATTTCAGATATGATTTTTAATCGGTCTCGTTGTACCACGTGTCATTTAGTTATGTAATTTTCTTAGACGTATGATTTAGTTATGCAATTTTTTTTATAGAAGAATTTGAATGACAGAATAATGGATGTTTATGAAATTCAATAAAGGGAAACAACGTAGGAGTTGAGATTGACTTTGTACCCTAAAGGTTGAGCTTATATCACCTATCATTTTCCTTGGGTGAACTCATTGGAAAATGAAAACATATATATATATATAGTCATTAGATTTCCAAGTTGTGAATAAGCCACCTAACATGCATTGGTTCCAGGGAGTTCCCTCACTTCCGCAAACTCTCTCTCTCTCTCTAGCACAATGGCAAACTAGCCACCATCACCACCATTTCCTTGGGTAATTTAACCTCAAAACCTTATATCTCAAATCTATGGAGCATGTGGAATGTGACTGTGGTCTTGCATGCACCATTGGTGCACTGTGAGACATAGTGTTGTCGAAGCAAACAATCCAAGCTTCCAAACCCAATCTTGGCGACAAACTCCAATGGGAAACCGTTGAATTCAAAGTCGAAGAGAAATAAGAAGAAGGCGCGCAGGAGGTGGAGTGGTCGGAGGTCGGGGATCAAGTGTGGTGGGGTGGCAGTGGAGACGAAGCTGGGGATTGAAACACCCGAATTGAATTTTTTTTTTATTAGTTTTTTTTAATTTTTAATTGTTCAAATTTTTTATTAATTTTTTACATTTTTTTATTAATTTTTTTCATTTTTTATTAATTTTTTTCATTTTTATTAATTTTATAACGTGGTTGACGTCACCAAGAAATCAGCCTTGCATCACTTGACCCTTGGGCTCTCGGGCCATCGATTCGTGCCGGGTCTCTCCCTCGGGCCCCCTCCTACGCAATCACCAGCATGGGCTAGACTTGATTGCTGGGGCGATTTGCTCCTGTTCTCATGCCGGTCCATCGGGCTACTCCACCCGCTGGACTTGCTCTAAGTAACTTTTCGGCTACCTTGGAGAGTAGGCATGCCTTATAGTGACGTTCACTGACCAATATTCAATATACAATCAACTTATTTATTTATGGTCCAGTGTTATTACTCTTCCCAATGTTAGATCATCTTCAACTCATGAGATAAAGCTTAATATATAAGTTTTAAACTCTCCCCCAAACCATCTCCAACCATTGGGCTAAAATAAGCCTTGAGGAAAAAATATATCTTTGAGCTAGATTCTCCCCCCAAGAAATTGAGCTTGGCTTAAATTATTCTAGACTCATCAAACTGTTGTATTTAAAATAAAAAAAATTTGTCTTTTACTTATAATCCAATGGCTGTGATCAAATGAGATCAAATCTAACAGTAAAAAAAAAGATTTGACGGTGCAAAATTAAATCTTACGTCTAAAATAATTTTAAAAACTTATTTATATCAAATTTCACTTAAAATTTTATAAATACCTATGTATTTGTTTGATTTTTAATTACTTATCGGAATTTAAATATTTTTGGGTCAAAGTATTCATAAACATAAATTAGGTAATCTACATAAATTTTATTTTCAAAAAAATTAACGAAAAAAGGATTAGGCTAAAACGTTATTTAATAATCTCGGACTAAAATTTTAAGCCATAACAATTGGAAGAGAAAAGCAGTTTTTGGGTTATGGCTTAAAATTTTCTGGTTTAAATTTTTAAGCTTTATTCTCAAAAGTTGGAGATCGCCTTAGAAAAGATATCAAATATTAGTCCCCACTAATATTAATGGAAGAGAAATAAAAAAAAAAAAAAAAAAAACCCCATACAACATGATTAAAATTATATACAATATGGAGAAAAAAATATTAACTGATGGAGAGAAAAACAAGGATAAAATCAAAACAGACTGTTGCCTTTGGCCTTGGGGCCACCCCTCTAGTTACTTCAATCTTCTAACCATCTCCACCTCCTAATTGTGGTTGCTCTTTTTGGCTATGTTGAGGGGAGAGTCTAGGGATGGCAATTCTAACCGTTAAATCCGATAACCGTGGATAACCTTCCGAATGGATTGGATTTGGATATGAAAATTCGGGTATGGTTTGGATATGGGGAAAAACTGTTTATATTATTCGGTTATGGTTTTGGATATGGTTATAGAGGTCCCCAAACCGTATCCATAACCGAATCCAATCCGATTAGTAAATAATATAATTTATATATAATATAATAGTATAATATATATATATATACACACACACACATATATATATATATATTTGTATATCTATTATTCACCAAACTATTACCTTGAGAATACAAAAGTTGCATTTTGTAGGAAAGTATAGTTTTGAATCAAAATCAATGCGAACTCAATGGTGCTTATAGGACATAACAAAGACAAGCCAACATCATCAGTGTTTTAATTTTTATACTTAACAAGATACATTCATTGGATCATTTTATACATCAAATGTTTAATGACGAAATTGATATCCACTAACTTATAATTTCTCAATTGAACGAATATATTTTTTGTATTGACAAAGATGGATATACCCGTTAACCGATGGGGAATCCGTTACCCGGTGGGTATGGTTATGGATAATACACGATGATTAATTTGCGGTTATGGATATGGTTATTTTTCGTGGTTATGGGGATAGATATAGTATTTTCGTCCTCAAACCGAACTGTTGCCATCCCTAGGAGAGCCTTCATGGTTGTTGTCACTCTCTTGCTCTGTTGAGGAAAGCTTTCTGTAGTGGTCATGGATTACTGCCCAACTCCAAATCTTAAAACAACGATTGTTATTCTTGTATAATCGGCAAGACTATGAGGACAAAAACCAAGACATACCTAAAGTGCCTTATAACAATGCTTCTCTTTCAACGATTGTAAGATTATCAGAATCTTTTCCTTGTGGTGGTGCATGTGGTATAATTCACTGGCTTGCAAGGTTTAATCCTTCCGAATTATTTTCTCGTTTGTTGGATATAGATGTACTTTGGTGTTCATTTTGACATGTGTAACTTTTTATTTTTGTTCTTGAGATATAACATATGAGTTTTGCAGGACAAAGTTTACTCTGAGATTCACGTTTAACATGCATAATTTATATATGTTCTTGATTATTCATATTCAAGTTCCATTTGATCACGAAAACCATATACAATGCTAAATATCCTGGTAGTCCATACGAATCCCTAAGCCCGAGTCTACCAATTACTCACTTGGGCCTCCTACAAAAAAGCTCTGAGGGCTGCCATGCCAAGCCCAAACAAATGAAGAGGTATCTTACTTTCACGAAACAAACAAAAAGAAGAACAAGAATTCTTTGGTTCCTTCACTTGACCTTATGCGTTAACACTTCAACTTTGTCTACCCAATTGCTTCAATATGTATTTTTGGAAAAATTATGTTTTCATCCCTTATATTCCTATTCATTGATTGAAACATTTTATTTTTAAATTTTTTATAAGGTCTGTTGGGGCCCAAAAATGTTACATGCAAACCCAATTAAGTCTCAAAGCCTAATTATCATACAAGCCCCAAGTCATGTCTAAACGCATGCAAAGGTGCAGAATTTAGAAAGGAAGGTTTCCATAGTAATGCCACGCGACGGTAAAATGGACATTTGCATAAATCACCCCATGCTCATGCAAGTCCATGCATATTCGTCACTCTATACCTTATTCAAGGTTGTACTGCACCAAGTTAGGGAAATCACTTCCTAAGTGCAAACAGTATTGGACCTTCGGGAGAACCATCTTCTTGCAACCTTAGAGCTTTCCCTAACCTTCCCTAAATCCTTTCAGTTAGCAGAGGGCTTCTTAGAACCCTAGGAAACCCAGGTTACCCAACCTAGAACTCCGTGCAACCATGCAAACTCTCTCTTAAGCTAAACTGATAAGCTTCTAGTTTCCACACCATGCCTCACTTGAGCAAGTCAGTATTTGCTTAATCATGCTATATTTGAGTCATTGATCTAACCAAGATATTTCCTAAGAAGTGCTAATTCTTTCGAGATATTCCGAGATTTGGTACGAAAGCAAACCAAGGAAAGCAAGAGGATAATTGCAAAGCCCAAATCCATCTCGACCTAAAAGTCTCTCAACAAGGTCATTTAGTTTTTATCTATGTCATTATTTCAATAATAAATAATTTACATATCAACATATTTAAAAGTTATTTAATCATTTCCAAATATTTCCTTTTAGCATTACGGTCCTCCCTTGAATATTTTAAACTTTATGTTCTGCATTTGCCCATAAATATACCTAAACTTTTATTCATAGGGAGCTTTATATATAGAGACAAAAAAATTTACTATATTTCAAGGAACTTCACTAGTTTTTATACACATCAATGAGAAACAAAAACATAAAAACAACTAAAGCCCAGCACAAAAACATGGAACTAATATTTTAAAATACCTACCCATAAGGTTTTAGGAACCCATTCCTCACAACTCCAAACAAAATTAATATGTGCCAAAAACTCAACTCATCCTCGGCTATTTCTGCAGAATCAGTTTTGAAACTATATGCAGAATCAGTTTTGTATCATTTATTACAAGAATCAGTTCAAACCGTCTTCGATTATTTTTGCAGAATCAGTTCAACCAGTCATCAACCACTTTTGCAAAATCAGTTCAACCCGTTTTTGACCAATTTTCTAGAATCAGCTCAACCCGTCATGACCATTTTTGCATAATCAGTTCAACCTATCGTTGATTATTTTTGCAGAATCAGTTCAACCTGTCTTAAACCATTTTTGCAAAATCAGTTCAACCTGTCCTCCACCATTTTTACAAAATCAGTTCATCCCGTCGTCGACCATTTTTACAGAATTAGTTCATCTCTTCCTCCACCATTTTTACAGAATCAGTTCATCCCATCGTCGACCATTTTTGCAGAATCAGTTCATCTCTTCCTTGGCCATTTTTTGCAGAATAAGTTCAACCCGTCGTCAGTTCAACCTATCTTTGACCATTTTTGTAGAATCAGTCAAACCTTCCTCCACCATTTTTGCAGAATCACTTCATCCTGTCGTCGACCATTTTTACGAAATCAGTTCATCCCGTCCTCGACCATTTTTGCATAATCAGTTCAACCCGTACACAATCATTTTTCCAGAATTAGTTCAACCCATCTTCAATTATTTATGTAGAATCGGTTTTGTAATGTAGAATCATATGTCACCACGCCTATGTGTGGACATTTGTTATCATCCATTTAAAAACTCACCTATACACCAGCTACAGTTTTCAAACTTACTCAGCCTAGTGTTGTTCTTTATATTAGTAATTTAATAAAGTTGGTTACTTTTTCATTTTAACTTTATAGCTAGTGAGTTGTGAATTTGGGATTCAATTTGACATTGGGCAGACTAATACATAAGAAAATAATAACAAAACAACCAATATTATCTTGAAAAGTTAAAAAAAATTCAACCATTTTGATCACAAGTATCAACCACAGAGGAATCAAATTATCAAAGAAGTTTGTTTTAGATTGTGACTATAAAACCACACCATTTATTGGATCTGTCGACAATGCATCTCGCCTGAATAGTGACCCAAACGAAGAGAAATTATTCTAGGTTCCGGGCTCATTAGCTGACCTGGAGTCCACCAACCATAACTTAACACCTGTTCATTTTTAACACCAACCCACTACTTGAAGAAGAAAAAAAAGCATTCTGGGGTTTGCACCTCACTAGTCTCTCCTTCCTCTCCTTCCTCTCCTTCTCTGGGAAACTGAAATAACAAGAAAGTTTTTTGCATTTACATTATTCAAAATATATTTGATTTAGAATTATGCCGTCTATTTCAAATCATATTTCAGTTGGGCATACATGGCTAGAGAAAAAGAAGCACAAGATACCAAATTCATATTTCAATATGAAGACTGGAGTTTTGGGTGGGTGTTCATGTGGGTGGGCGTGATGTGGTTGTCGGGTAGAGGGCATCAATATCAAGTGGGTGATCTGTGAACTGGCAGTGGTAGACGTTTGGATGCACATGGTGGTGATGTTTTTGGTTGGAGATTGCTTGGTTGACGGTTGACGGTTGCCGTTTGGATGTAGTGGTGATTTTTACCCTTTTAGTTTCCTGGAGAAAGGAGAAAGGGAGGAGAGATAGTGGGGCGAACCCCAATATGTTTTATTCTACAATTCTTAAACGATGGGTTGTGTGGAAAATGACAATGTCAATTTATAGGTGGTGGAATTCCAGGTCTGCTAGTGAGCCAAATGAATTGGAACCAGTATTTCTTAAAAGAAGAGAGAGAATGGAGCAATAAATGGAGAGATAAAAGTGTGAAAAAGATTTTTTTACTATAAAAGGTAATTTTGTAACTTACACTTTAGAGGGAAAAAAAGGCAATGATGTCATATTTCATATGTATTAATTTTTGTCTCTCCTTGTAATGTTTAAAAAGTGTTGTCTCAATATACAATTAAGTATTAAAAGTATACTCTATGCGTAATTTTTCTATTTTGTTAATGTAAAATATATTCACTATTTTTTAGATATAATGTACCATATTTTATAATAAAATGTCCCCTTTTTCACACATCAAAATTTGAGGAAAAATAAAATAAAATTTGCTATTTGGCATTAATCTTTGCATGATTTTAGGGATGAATGTGTCCTTCAATCAAAGTATTCAAACTAACAAGATTTCAGTATCAGATTTTGATAAACCAAGGACCAGTACCAAAAGTTATTGTGGTAATATGAAAATAAGTGATTGCAGTCAAGGAACAAAATGCCGATAATATCGGTGATATTTCGCCGATATTATCGGTTTTTTACGAGACCGATATTTTAATAGGTATCCAACGGGTTTTCGTCAAAATATCGCGATGTTTTGGAACTGTGCTACTCGGAGAAGAACGCCGGAGCTTTTACAGCTCTGGCCGACTGTAAAAGAGGACCCTAGACTCTGATCTAGGTATCAAAATGAAATAGAAGACGAGATGAATGTTTTTATATATTTCGTTTGCCGTGAAACGGTCGGAGGTGTTCGGAAAGTTCGTCGACACCCACGGCCTCGCCGGAGATGGGTGTGCCTATTCCCGAGCCGATTTTGTCCCAAAAACCTTGCAAAAACACGATTTTGAACTTAAATTTCACATATAAGGTTCAATCTAGAACAGAAAGAGGCAAACCCGAAGCTTACCTAACCGGAGAAATTCAAGAAACTCGCCGGAGTTCCTGCGTTCGCCGAGTTGCAGAGACGAGAATGAGAGGGAGAAAGACGAGGTTGCTGATGATGATGGGTGTCTTCCTGAAGCAGGTGCGATGGTGTGCGTGTGTGTATGTGGGTCTCGGACCCTCGGTGCAGAGAGAAAGGAGAGAGACGGGGCCGACGAGGGAGGAGCAGAAGGCGATGTGGGTCTCTGTGCTTTTGTGTGGGAGAAGGATCGAGAGACCTTGGGTCTCTGTGCGTGTGTGTGGGAGAATGGAGAAGGGGGAGAAGGGAGCTCAGAAAAGAGAGAAGGATCGAGAGAGAGAGAGAGATTGTCTGCGTGTGATGTTTGTGTGCGTGTGTGATCTCTGTGTGCGTGTGTGGTGGCATGTGTGTGTGTGTGTGTGGTTGGGTCATCTGACTCACCTCGCCTGACAACTTTTACAATCACTTTTTACAATTTCAGACCATGGACAAAAATAATAGTGCTTTCATAATGAAACCGTGTACCACTGTGAGTCTGTGATATTCTTTCACATTCAAAGAGGTGGAGTATCAGAGCCATGTTAACAATTACATGGGTGGCATGTTAACAATTGCATGCAAAACTATTTTGGGGATTTATCATTTGATAACTACTATTCACAATACACTCACTCTACACATAGAGATGATGAAGATAGTGAAAAATTTGAACCTAATAGGTACTCTATGTGGTACTAAGTCACTTATGTATCTTACCATGCAATGTATAAAGTGTAAAATATTGTATTAATTCATTGTATATAAATGATTATGGTTTGTTTAAACTTCTTTCATTAATTACTACATATTTTCTACACTCACAATGTTTGTCAGCTCGCTATATAATCAACTTGATAATGTTAAATCCATCATGCAATGCATTTCCTTTCAATTTTTTTGTGATAAACTAATAGATAATTGACTAAATAAACATCCTGCAAAGTTTCAATAAAAATTTCTTAGTTTTTCTTACAATTTCTGTGGTTTCCATATAATTTTTATCGATATCGATATTATCCCGATATTTCCATCGATATTTCCGTGTTTTCGAACTACCGATATTTCCGATATCATTGATATTTAATACCTTGACTGTAGTTTGACCTCCTGAACTAAAATGCCAGTTGACATTGACCAAACTATTTTTTTGGTGAATTAAGGATATTAACTTTTCAAAATTGACCAATTCACCCTTCACCGTCAGATTTGACCCCTTCAACAGCCTTGAATCCTTCACCGTCAGATTTGAGCCCTCCAAGACTCGAATCATAATGAACTCATTGAATAACAGAGGTGTGAAAAAAACAATGAAATATTTATTGCCTGCCAAAGACCTTTCATCCAACTTTTACTTTATATGCAAATCAAGGGAGGACCCCATAACTCGAAACCAGCAGCATCCACCACCACCCCACCCCTTTTGAGAGAAAAATGAATACGAATTGATAAACCAGAAACAAAGAACTTTACTCAAGTTGCGGTTCACAAGGGACTTGCCCAAAAATGTCAGGACATGAATCCCAATTTCCTTGTTCCCTTGCCTCCCAATATCCACCGATGTAGCGGTATGTGTCGCTCCCTCTATCCTTTGCGAACCACTGCGGTTTCCAACCCTGCTCTTGCATCTTTCGAGCCTGAATTCAAAATCAAAGCAGCATCCCATCAATTACCATAGACCAATAAATACGTTTGAAGAAAGGAAATCCTAACTGAAGGTACAGAAAGGTCCGACCCGTTTGCCTAAGAATGCCATTGTTGCAAGAAACTTAAACGGTTCATTTACGTGCCTTTTCTCATAGAGAATGCAATATTACCTGCCGCTGTCTCTGTTCTAGCCTCAACTTCTCTGCATTTGCCATTTCATACTCCCCATTTTCCAAATACCTTTGATCGGGTCTGAGCCTTGAATCTGTAGGGGGCAACTTCTGCTGCACGAAATTACACTTGAAAAATCAGAATCTGCTAGCGGTTCATCGTTTCAAACAGTAATTTTCATACCAGTAATATCTAGATAAGACGGATCAAACCAAGGAATAAACTATCAAATAATCACCTTCAGTCCAGGTGTGAGTTCATTCATCGTGATGGCAAAGCGTGTTAAGTTATATCTAGTTGGAAATTTGGGTGGCTTGTTCCTCCTCCAGAGCAGGCGGGCATCAGATAAAGAGTCGGAACCTTTTCCCTTCCCTGAACAGTCTCCAAAAATATAGTGCATACTCTCATCCCATTTGCCAACCAATGTTGCAGCCGTTTTCCCATTCTTATCTTGAACTATACCATGTACCTAACGGAAAAAAGAAAAACAGAAAAGTAACTTAAAGATACTATTAACTAATAAATAGCTACTCCTAATCAGATTTTATTCTTGATTTTCAACATTTTAAAAGAAAACGTGCCAAGTATTTCGGTGTTAAGAAATGCGATAAAAATGGCGTGAACTGCAAAATGTCTACATATCTTTCCCCACTTAATAAGCAAAAATAAAGAACAGGACTGTCTGACAACTAATAATAAGATGGCAAATATTAATCCTTTCTCCTTTCTCAATAATGTGGTTCTCACCTACCAAATTTGGCAATTGTGAAATCCGGGTTCTCTTCTCAAAATTTCCGACGGTGTTTCTATTAATTTTTTTTTCCTTCCCAGCATAAAATCATATCATCACACACCATTCTTCTCTATTTTGAAAAAAAAATACTGCCTTCTAAAACCCAATTCATGACGTAAACAAGCTAACTCAATACTCAATAGTCAACACAAAACCTCTACTAAGAAAGTTATTATACATGAAAACCATTTGGAAATCATGTTTTCTATGGAGATTCAATAGTTGGTTGAAATAGCATGAGCTAGAAGCAACACTGTTTTCTCAACGTCAATAAAAAAGTGTTAAGTGCAGACCAGCAACTTAAATGAAATAAAAATTAAAAAATAAAATAGTACCTGGTGAGGATTTCGGTCAATGATAGACTGCTCCTTAAATTTCAGCTTACATGAATATTCATGCTTCCCCTGTATTCGCATTGTCCCATAGTGATCACAGTAAAGCTTTCCCAAGATAAGGTTGTAAATGGACGTTGTAACCTGGCCAGAAAGAGTTCATTTTTAGACATGACTTCAGAAAATAATGAACAATAGCTGAGTGGGGCAGGTTCATACTTTACTCCATTGAAGAACTTCCCCATCATCAAATTCCAAGGTCAGGACACCAACAGGGTCAAGCTGAATTGAGCGACCCCAGAATTTGCTCTTCAAATTGCTGTCTCCCCAGAATTTCCATCCTTGACCCTCGCAGTGGCAAGCAATAATCATTGGGTGATGACTAACCTGACACCCAAAAATAAGAATTTTTACTGTGTGACACATAGTAGAAAAAGACCAATAACAATATTGTCAGCGTTTTTAAGTCGATAAATATACATCATAATGAAAGAAGCCATATACTTCTGCTTCCCTGTGTTTTTTAGTTACTTTAGTTACCTATTGAGAAATCAGCCTGCCCGGGGAGCTTCAAACTTCCAAATCTCAATGACTAGATGTTTAGATTCATTTCAAACAAATATTTTATAGATATTAAATCATATTTTATGAAACATCCAATTAAAACCTTTTTATCACAAGCTTCGTTGCATGACAATACTTCTCTACCCGCGAATCGGATTAAAGGTTCAAAATGCATTGCTCAACTATGAGCAAACAGTGGCATTGAATTTAAGATTCAATGTTTTCATTGCACACGTAAAAATCATTTGAGCTACTTGATAAATGCACCACTCAATTTGAAGAGATAAATCTTGCAATTCTCAGAATTTAATTACTAGTCAAATGCAGAACAGAAGGTCTACATGAGAATAGTGTATGCGATGGATTCAGGTCTGAAGAAATTTTCACACCTTCTCTGAAAAGAACCGGAGGCCTTTGTCTGGATAGTCAGCCTCGTATGTTTCCCCTAATAATGGGTTGAATGGCTTGCAATTTCTTCCTTCAGTTGATGCATATCCAGACACAGCAAAAGCAGCCACATTAAGGATCCTCATAAGGCTATTACCCTGCAGGGCTTAAAGGAAACTCAAATAAGTCATGGCAGCACTGCGATGATATAACTCATTTAAGGAAGAGACTCTTAACAGCATTGCAAGGAGGTTGGCTTTGAGGTCTTACCCTTTTACCCCATTCATATGCTCGATCAAGGAGATATGAGTATTCCAAATCCTCAAAACCCTTTTGTAGAGTAGATAGAGGCTCGTTAAAGTATACAGGAAGACATATTTTTGTGAGATCCTTCCCAATGTTATCCTTAATCATTGACCAAAGACTAACACTCTTCTCTTTTTCAACAGGGTCAGGCAACTTCTTACGGCGCTTGACAAGAGGAAAGTTGGTTCCAACAGATCTCATGGATGGATCAAGACCATCTTCTGGTTCAATGGCATTTATCCTTTCATCGTCTGAAGACACAGATGATATCCGATACTCAGACCCATTACTTTTAAAAGAACTTGATGATAGGAAATCGCGAGTATCAAAGAAAGCATTGTCCTCTTCATCTGTTTCTTCCTCAACTCTTTCATTATCCTCATCCGATTCACTTGCACTCCCTTCTGAAATGGTAATATCAATGCAGGACTAAATTAGCAAAAAGTATCATGATGGAATACACCGTTTCACATAGACACGTAACAGAAATACGTGATGTTAACCTTCTACTAAATGCATACCACTGAATTTGTCTTGCCTTGATCTAGAGGAAGCCCCGGAATCTTTCAACTGTCGGCTCTCATCTACCACTGTATTCTCCAAATCTACCTTTTCTGTCTACAAAAAACAGTACCAATATCAGTTTATTAGCAAGATACCTCATATAAAATATTGCTTAATAAACATTAGCGAAATGGTCAGCACTGTACAATTAGATTGCATCCTTCTTTTGGTATCCAGCAAGGTCTAAAATATCCATAATATCCCGATATTTCCATCGAAATTTCCGTGTTTTTGGACTACCGATATTTCCGATGTCATCGATATTTCCATCGAAATTTCTGTATTTTTTAAATTTCTATATTTAAAAAAACACCAAGAGGATTTGAACCCCTCCCATTTTACTCCTTCAACACCTTGACCACCATATCACTTATATTTTTGTGAAAATATGCTAAAATATTTACATATTTTCTACACTCACAATGTTTGCCAGCTCGCTATATAATCAACTTAAATCAGTTAAATCCATCATGCAATGCATTTCTTTCCAATTTTTTATGATAAACTAATAGATAATTGACTAAATAAACATCCTGCAAAGTTTCAATAAAAATTTCCAAGTTTTTCTTACAATTTCGGTGGTTTTTATTCAATTTTTATCGATATCGATAATATCCCGATATTTCCATCGAAATTTCCGTGTTTTTGGACTACCGATATTTCCGATATCATCGATATTTTAGACCTTGGTATCCAGTATGCCATCAGTCCACCACTCTTTCCTTTAGGTAATAATAATAAATTCCTCATTCAATTCAATTTCTCCCTTTTTTAATAGACAAAAAGGAAAAAAAAAATTCTAGCATGAGTAGTTAGTTGAGTGAGGGCCTACGGACATATGCCCTTTTTAAGGAGAACATGGGGTAGTTTTGCTGGTGCTAACATTATGAAAATGGGGTATGGGGAAGCGGGTTAATCTATAAGGCATTCTGAATGTGAAAGCACTTTTTAGTTCTCGAACATTTTGTTGCTAAAACCAAAGGAAGTCAAGCCTCACAACTCAATCAGGAACATTAGTCAGTCATGGCCTAAGGATCGACAGAGATGGGGACTAGCATTGCAGACATTAGAGAGTTTAAACCATCCCGGATAACCTAATTCCTAAAAATAGTTTGACCTTCCAGATTTCATAAAAAAGAGGTGGAACGTGGAGGTAAGATTACAATGTGTTCTAGTAAGAACCCCACAAAGAAAGGTGTAGTCTTTTTTCTTTTCTTTTTGGTTGCACAAAGGTGTAGTCTTTCAACACACCAATTTTATATGATCCACATGCAAATGCAGCTCATGAATTCCCGTTTCCCCATGAAATCAGCTTATTCCGTACCACACACAAACCCATTTAAGAGTTATGGCATCACCTCAGATCATAAAAACATAATTATATTTTTATGGACAAGATATCACAGAGCAAAACAAGAAAACGCGGATGCCAATTAACATTCTGGTTACCCTAAATAAAATTAGTCTTCGACAATCACTAAAGTTGGTGCTTTCAGCAATAAGAAAGAACACCCACATTAAGGTGGCTGTAGCATTCTAAACACTGCATATTTAGGCTCCACAAACCCATATATACCCTATTATCACTGTAATTTTGGAATGATCCTACTACGACCTGTTTTGAAAAAAAATTCCATCAGTCCTTCAATACATATCACATTAACCATACCCCAAGAAAATCCTCAAGGAAAAAACCTGAGGCCTTATGCAGAAAACTACCAGCCCACATCAATTTTCTGACACAATCTAGAAAATATAGAATTAGAATCAACCAACTTTTAGTCATTTCGATAGTTTTCTTACCATTCCATAAGAGTATGGAAAACTAAACATAAATAGTCTGGTCTGTGCATGATTAATGTCATCTTTTACTCAAGTGATATTGCATGATCCTTTATAGTTTCCTTCCATTAACTAACAATCTAACACTCAACTCACTCAAGCTAAAGGATCAGACGAACACAATTAACAAAATTGATTATGTTCAGAATTATAATTTACAAAAGTTAGAGGAAGAAAAAAGAGCCTCATCTCCCACAAGCTGAAACACACAATAACCAAACAGCCCCCTAGCAAATTACTTGGTGGGTTTAAGAAAATTAGAATTTCTGCATTGAAGTTAACCAAAGAAGAATACTCCGAATTTCAACAGGCATAAGGTCTCCATACCTCTAATTGTCGCAGCGTGTCCATTAGGAGCCACTGCTTCTGCTTGAGCAGCAGGAGCTGGTTCTGCATCGCGGCGAACTCAGTCCTCATTATCTGCTCCGTGTCCTGAATGGCTGCCTCCTTAACACCTTCTTCCACAAGCCGCTGCCTCACCTTCTCTGTGGAAACGGCGACATTGTCCACTGGAGCCATCAACTCGCTGTTAGAGATCCGCGGGAACATGTCTTTCACAGCCTGCAATGCTTCCACCCATTCGTGTCGATCTTCTCGGGTCTCTGCCCTCAAATGCAACCTCTTTGTGCCTGTGAAGATCGAAAACCTCTTATCATCCGATCTGCTTTCGCGGATGCTTGAAACCTGATAATCAATTCAACAAATTGGATTATAATCAACCACAAATCAAATATAATTCAATTCAGCAGAATTTGATCAAATTAAGACTGTATCTAATCAATTACAAAATCAAAAAAAAAAAAAAAGGCTTGTCGATCAACAAGGAAAATGCTGATCGGATTAGAATTCGAATTGACATTGGAATTGATAAAAATTGATTTAAACATATAGAAATGAAAATCGAGAGAGACCGAGAACCTTGAGATGGACTTCGCCGAAGGGCTTGCGGCGGAGCTGGTGAGGAATGCCGTTCTTATGCCTCGAAATTCGCCGCACCGATTCCTCGCCGATGACTTTTGATCCTTTCTCGGTCTCAACCGTAACTACGATCCTGTCGGGACCGTGAATCTTATAATACGACAAAACTCCGTCCTGCAGAACGAACCACCTCGGCCGCCACCCCTTGCCGTAATTCACCCACTTATACAGAATTCCCGACACGCCATTCCCAACGATGTCGTTTATCTTGACGTCGACCGGCTGCTCCCTTCCCGAGGGCGGCCGAGCCACAACCTCCGCGGCTGCCACGGCGGCAGCAGCCGCAGCCGCCGTGGTGCGCTGACTGAGTCGTCCGTAGTCGGCGCTGGAATGGGCGTGGGTGTAGCTATGATTGTGGACGCTGTTCGGATCGATTTTAGCGGTGCGGGCGTGAGAGTCGGATCTGGAGCCGAAGGAGGTCATGTGGAGGTCCGGGGAGTGATCGGAGAGCGTGGAGACGCAGCAGAAGGGATGCATATGGAACTAGAGGGAAAGAGTTGGGGGATATCGGGATTGGGAGGGGGTGGGGATACTGACGTGGCGGCGGAGGAGGGCGGCGGTTATGGTTGGGGGTTTCATTTGGATATTTTTGTTGATAATTTTGTATTAGTTTTTGTGTTAATGTGTTGGGAAATGGGATATTGCGGAGAGAGGGAGACGGAGAAAGCGAGTTTGGCGTGAAAGTGGGAGAAACGATTATACGGAGGAAGAGTTGGGGTTTCGGAGGAAGCGACGGTGACGGAGCGGTCAATACAATCAACTCTCTCTCTCCTCTCTCTCTCTCTCTCTCTCTCTCTCTCTAAAATGCCAAAGCTAAAGCTTTTATAAACATGAGGCGGTTGACCACCGTGTCTGTGCTGAGTTGTGCCTCCCTCTCTCTGCGGGCTTTTCTCTCTTTTGCATGAGTTATGTTTGGGTGCCGGGAGGACGCAGGGGTTAAGGTGGGGACGGCCGCTGTCCGCTTCTGAGAGAGCGACACGTGGAGGAGGCGAGTTTGGGCGCGCTTGGGAATAGCGGTGGTTTTGGGCCGTATGCTGTTTCGCCGCAATGTTAATGGCTTTCACGTCTTTATATCTTTATATCGCGGGAGAGTATTTAATTTCGGTGGTATCTATATTAAGGTGGTGGGTTAGCTTTGTAAAGAGTTAGTAATAATGTAATTCAAATTCGTCTTTGGTAAGAATCAAACCTAAGACCTGTCCTTACAAGTGAAAAGGAATATCACTGGACCGTAGTATTAAGTGGCATCCACACACTTATTTTTACATCTCACATATCCCTCTCAATTTCCTGTTGTCAGATCCGGTGATTGAAGAAGTAAATGGACAAAAATTAATGTTAGAAGTAAAAATGAGTGTGCAAATAGCACTACTTTTTAATTTATGCTCACTATGCTCAAATGATGTTAATATTCACCACCTATCTATTACAACCCTATTTATGATTTTAGATGCATATGAACTTTGAAATTTATGTTTAAAATCATTTAACCATAATAAATATAGTGTTCAGCCCCACTATCACTTAAGTAACGAGCAAAAAATATTCTCCCCGCTGGACATTTCTCTTTGGGTGGTGGGTTAGTTTCTTTGGGTACTTTTCTCGCATGTGGGGAAGCTTCTTTTCTTTTTCTGTTTTTTAACCTATGATGTTGTTACTTTTCAGTCTAAATCTAAATGCAATTTGCTTCTTGTGAAAAAGGGTTACTCTAAAAATAGATGCTAATCTCGAATCTAGGGCAATCCTTTAGTCAAACCCAACCAATTGTGTGTCAAATCCAACAGTTAATCCAATCTGACTCATGCCTTAAATCCATTGGCCGGTTTTGCTTTTCGTTAGATAATTTAGTAATCGCTTAAAATCTAGTTCATTAACATACTTTTACGCTATAATTTGTCACTTAGTTGGATTCTATTTTGAGAATTTAAGTTGGGTGTATCCGTTGTAATGCCTAGTCAATCACAATTATCTAGCCAAATCCAAATAATTGGTTGGTTGTACATTGTATTGTAGCAAGACCTACCAACAAGAAATAAAAAAACTAGACATATTATTCTCTCTGTTCATAACTTCAAACCAAAATACAACCACTTTTTTAATATTCTTTACAACCATATCATACAATGTGAGTTTTACTTGGTCACATATCATGTAAAGGAATGCGATAAAAAAATTTGCACGAGATGACCAAGTAAAACTCACATCATATAAGGTCGTAAAAGTTTTTATAAATTTAAATTTGTAAATGGACATAAATATTTCTCTATTAAATATAACTTTAATTTAGTTACTAGTTTTTTACAGATTAATTTAGTTACTTCACTACAAATTAACTGTAAAGATACAATTCTAATCTTTACAACTAATTAGTTTGATATCAAAATTCATGTGTTTGATTCCACCCTCCTCTAGATTAATATCGCTTGCATGGAAATCAATGTTTTTGGCAAACAGCTGGAATGCCTTCGTTATTACCTCCGAAAAATTTCAAGTCAGAAACTTTGTTGACCAAAACCTAACAATTAAGAAAAACAACATAGAAAAATTTACACTATTAACAACATTAAGGATAGATCGTGCATGCAGATTGAGTGCATACACGAAAAACACATAATATGCATTGATGGCATGATAAAAACATGCATGCGACCGTAAGGCATTGTTCAAGAGTTGCAAGGTACGTAAGCAGATAAAAGAGGCAAATTAAACTTCCATATCCAAAGAAAAGAATAATATATTTCATTCCTAAACCTAATTATTAGATCATAATTCCCTAATTATGATTGTCTTGTCACTCTTGATTGCCCATTAAATAATTTGATTAGTCTAATCTTTTGACTTCAATCCTTTTGGGCCACTGGGTATGTAAATTGGTACAACCCTTCGGTTGTCCCTACCCTAAGTCATATGAATTAAAGACTTTGAAGTCAAATTTACACCCTAAAAAGGCGTGTAAAGATCCATGAGAAATTTGAACCTTGATATATTTTAGACTTTTACGTACATGATTATTGTATTCCATCATTACTTTTTACTCTTTCTTTTTGGTGAAAAAAGAAAAGAAAAGAGAAGAGATTAGCTACATTCATCATCAATGTCAGGACATCAATTAGGTATCATGGTCGTCTTTGATATTTTGAAAACCTTGTGTGAATTTAATAAAAAGCCCTCTTTATTTAAAAATACTGTTTTTTTTTAACAATATATTCATACGTAATTCAATTAACTTTGATTTGATTAATAAATTTCTACCTTTTGACAAAATAAAATAAAATAATCAACATTCAAACTTAATTTAAATCAACATCTCACTCTTATTAATTGAATAATCTCCATTTTTCATGAAATTATGATTTAAGGGTAAATCATAAAAACAGGGAGCACAACTGAAAGAGAGATACATAAATATGATTGTGTTTGTGGAAGAAGGTAGTAGTACACAAGTTTAATCAATGTAATATAGATAAAATCATACCATGATGATTTTTCCTTTCAGTCAAAAATTTTTTATCTAGAAAATTTATACTCATATGTAAGATATAGGAGGATGAAAAATTTTGAGCCTTGTGCCACTGCACCTTTTGCACACCTTCAACGCTGCCTCTGCAAAGCATACCCACAACCTCAAGTCGAAAGTGTTTACGAATGGCATTTAACTACCAGTTGGCACCGATATGAATTTACGTAGGAATTTACAGATCGTGCACCAGTGAGAACTGTTGGTAGCGAGGATAGACTTCATACATGAACTTGTAAGATTGAAACTTTTCTTTTAATACAACGATACCGTAACAAGAATGAAATTTTTTACTGTAGAGGAGGGAGAATTGAGTTTGATAGGTCATACAATGGGTAAGTCACTAACTTAGTATCGAACTCTACACAAATATAATACGTGAGCGCTAGCCCTATGAGTCAAACCTAAAATTGTTCACTCACAAGTAAAGAAAAATGCTACAAGTTGATATGTTAAGGTATTGATAAAATTGACAATATCAGCAACATATCAACGTTCATTAAGGAACTTCAAATTAAGGCAATTCAACAAATGATTTGTGCTGCGGGTAATCGTGAGTTTACTATTAGCTTGTTTGGATGTGCTTTTAAAATAACTGAAAATGTTTTTAAAACCAATTTTTAGTAAAAATGTAAGTAAATTCTGGAAAATCAGTTAAAGTGCTTCCTGGAAGAAGCACGTAACTGGTGCTTCTTGCAGAAAGCACTTCAAGTGCTTTTAGAACCCAAAAATATATTTTTTTTAAAATGCTTTCAATCATTTTAAAAGTATATCCAAATAAGTACTAAAAGGTTCCACATCAATGCCTAATTTCGGATCGCACTAATGGAATATACCAATATATAGCTAATGACAAATGTTTGAGTTGGAAGTTGGAATCAACGACAAGGAGAATTTCGAATCACATTTGGATATCCTTACGTCCCTATTCACTTTTCTAATTAAAATTTTAGCCAGTGCTCTCTATTAGTTAATCAAATTTGACAAAGATCTGCCACTTAGTACTTGGTCTAGTGGTATTTTTTTTCATTTGTAAGCACTATTCTAATAATTCATGCCTAGGCGCTAGGCGGCTGGTCACTGCCCCGATTAATGCCTAAGCATTTGAAAATTAAGAAAATGCGCCTAGACCTACTGAAGCGCCCGTCTAGACCATCTAGGCACCCGCCTAGCCTGCCAAGACCCGCCTAGGTTGCGACTTACTTAGACAGAAAATAGATAACTTTCATTTTACATTTTTTTTTTAATAAATTGTAAGAGTCTTGTTTAATACTTAAATGCTTCCCATGTTTTCATTATGTTCCAATAGCCCATAATATATATGTCATTCTATTTTGTAGTTTATGATGAAATTATATATATATATATATATATATATATATATATATATTAAGTATAAATAGACACTTATTTACACAAAATATAATATATTTAATTAAATCCGCCTAGTCCGCCTAGGTGCCTGCCTAGCCACCTAGGCTCTAGGCCCCAACCTGCTGCCCGACTAGCGCCTAGCGTCTTTTAGAACCTTGTTTGTAAGTGAGAGGTCTTAAGTTCGATTCTTGAGCAAAGGCATATTTGAACCATATTATTGCTGGCCCATTGTGAGGGTTAAGCTCACCCACTTCCCTCTAGTGTAGATAATATCGCTTGTCAAAAAAAAAAAAAAAATTGACAAAGATCTACATGGAAAATAAAGAAATATGATACTATCGCTCGTCAAAAAAAAAATAAAAAAATTGACAAAGATCTACATGGAAAATAAAGAAATATGATAATATCGCTCGTCAAATATGAATTTAAACAATATTATTGATAGCCTATTGTGAGGTCAAACTCGCCTTTTATAAATGAAAAATTGGATGATATAGAGTTCCTCGAAAGAAGGGTTTGGTGTTCGAAAAGAAGGTTTGGGCTCTGTGGGTCATGAGCTTGTTTGAGATCTACCGGCTTTGTTCCACCGTTGCGAGCTTCAACAGATAAACTCTCTGTGCTCCCTACTTGCATGTCTATGATTCAGCATGGATCAGTTGAGAGGAAAGACGGATTGGGGCTCGATTAGGTCTGGGTCTGTTGGAAACTAGAGAAATTTGGATTTGGGGCCGCTAGGTCTTGAGGTTGGGTGAGTTTGGTTGGTTAGTGGATCTGAGAGTAGATCTTGTGCTTCGTGGGGGGCGGCCCGCCGGAGGGGGTAAGGAGTGGTGGGGACTTGCACTTGTCGTGGGTTTCCCTAGCTATCATGGAGCTGAATCGCAAAAGGGGAGATATGGAGGATATAGGCTCGCGTTTTGGATCTAAGCTGAGATTGTCTGAGAAAGAGCTTGGGGGCATTAGCATTGAGAGAAAGGACGTTGAAGGTGCATTATTGGGGTTCTAGTATACTATGATTGCAGAAATACTGTCTGCAAAGGATGTGAGGGGATATGTGTTCATCGACTGCTTTATGTCGTTCTGGCAGGGTCGTGAGGGGATCTCTATCAGGGACATTGGTGACCGTAGGTTCCTGGCTAGATTTGCTAGACAACGCGATATGCAGAGGGTTTTGGATGCGGACCAGCTTTGGTTTTTCAAAAACGATTTGGTGATGGTGGCAGATAGGACTGAGACAGGGCTGAACAGATAGACTCCACTCTCCTTGGGTGTTTTCTGGGTTCAATTTCATAATGTGCCTGTGCTTAGCATAACGCAGACAGCTGCTGAATCCATTGGGAGACTGATTAGCTTCGTTCGAAAGGTGGATACGTCGGGCAGTCGCGACTGCATTGGCAGATTTCTTCGGGTGAAAATTAGATTCAATGTCCGTGAACCTTTAATGAGAAAGACCTTTGTTAATTTCCCTGATGATGGTAAGGTCTGGATTAACTTTAAGTACGAAGCTTTACCGAAGTATTGTCTTATCTGTGGGATGTTAGGACATGCCATAAATGCTTGTAATGACTATCAGATTGATGGAATGGGTGATGGGGCGAGCGGTGGGGAGATGGAGGAAGTTATGGCTAACTATACGATCGTCAACGGGCTCGGGAATGGGGAGGACATTCACAGTTTGGGGGATTCAGAACTCAGAGTGGGAATGATTGTACAACTAAGGTGGAAGAGGAGGACACCAACACCGCTACTTCACCGAGCAAGCCTCGGTGGTCCTCGAGTAAGAGAGGCAGTGGGGCTTCGATGTTGGCTGACAAAATTCGACACCAAATAGAGAAAGAGGAGGATGCCAGAATGGTTAGGGAATATGCTTTTGATGAAGGGCTAATATGACCAAGGGGTGTTAGCGGCTAAAGCAGAACATGTGGTTCTTCTCGAGTTTCCTGAAGGGGGCGGGGTGGCAAATGAGGTTGAGATATCTTCGGGACCGAGCCAAGGTTTCGACCTAAATTCTATGCCGGCTACGGTGGAATGAACATATAATGGAATACATGGAAGAGGGAAAGATATCGAGGGGCAAGCAGCCGATGTGGGAGTGCAGGGAAGGATAAGGCAATGGATGACGATCCTTTCAAACTGGCACCCATTATCGAGGCTGGGATGAATGAACAAAAAGGGAAGAAACAGGGGTACCAAGAGGTGGATTACTCGGTGCCATATCTACGGTGGGAACCAAAAAAGAATAGGCCGCGGAAGAGCTTATTTCTAGAGGTGGAGGAGACCAACCTTGATGGGTCTCCCAAGGCTCCATGAAGCTAATCGTTTGGAACTGTCAGGGTATCGGGGGTAACCTGACAGTTGACAATCTGCTAGAGCAGAATCGGCTCCACACCCCCGACATAATGGCTGTGCTAGAAACAAAGAACAAAAGCAAGCACTATGAGTATCTTAGGAGGAGGTTGTGAATGGTGTATATGCACGTAGTGGAACCTAAAAAGATTGGCGACGCGCTGTGCGTATTCTGGAGAGACGCTACACTGGTTTCTTTGGTGAAATCTGAGGACTTTGTAATTGAAGCTAGGCTATGGGAAAGGAATAAAAATTGTCACTGACGTTTGTTTGCCATTTATGCCAGTACTAATGAGAAAAAAAAAGGAAGGACCAAAGGGCATGCTTAAGTAGAAGGATTGAAAATGCTCAAGATCGAAGTCTCCTCATTGGGGATTTCAATGACATTCTGAGTAACGAAGAAAAAGACGGTAGCAACTACAGAACAACTTTCAGCTTGAGGGACTTTAAAGAGTTCATGGCCTGGAATGAACTCAAGGACCTGGGCTACGATGGATATCCATTCACGTGGCGGAACAACCGAGATGTCATGCCTATCCAACAGAGACTAGACCGGGGGTTGGCTACCATGGAGTGGCATAATCTCTATCCGGATACTAAAATCAGGCACGTTATGTTAGAAGGGTCCGACCACACTTTGCACTTTCTTTCCACGGAGAAGGTTAGGGCGTGGAAAGGCAGATCATTCTCGTACGATGCTCGCTGAAGCAAAATGCAAAAATGCCGTGACTTGGTAGTAGAGGATTGGAAGGATAGGTTCGAAGGGTCCCACGCTTTTAGATTCTGTGAAAAAATGAAAATCCTAAGGAGTGGATTAAAGACGTGGTATAGGGGGAAAGGCAAGAACTCCAAAAAAGCCATCCAGCGGCTGCAAGAGGAAGTTAGAGCTGCATATCAAACAAATGATTTCACCACAGATTTAGTAAAACAAAATGAGCGTGAGTTGAGGGAAGCTTATACGAATGAAGAGGCTTATTGGAAAGCGAAGTCAAGGATCCAATGTCTAAAGGAGGGCGACAAGAACACGAAGTTCTTCCATGCCCAAACCCTGAAAAGGCGGAGATCCAATCAGATTCGCGGGTTGGAGGATCTGAATGGGATGTGGCATGAGAACGAAGCTGGGATCTGCTCTATTTCAACCTCCTACTTTTCTGAGCTTTTTCAAACTTGCAGGCCGTGCCATTTTGAGGAGCTTGGTAGTGGTATGGAGACTCGGGTGAATGCTGAGGATAACCTTGTACTCACGGCGCCAGTGACTAACGGGGAAATCGATGAGGCAATTTTTCAAATTCCTCCCACGAGGGCCCTATGACCAGATGGTTTCTCGGGTTGTTTCTACCAAGACTATTGGACAACCTTGGGGATGGACGTGGTGCAGATTATCAAGGCATTCTGGCACTCTAGCAAGTTACTAAGGAAACTTAATCACACCAACTTAGTGCTTATTCCTAAGGTGAAATGTCCAAAGACTATGTCACAATATAGGCCTATCGCATTATGCAATGTAATATATAAGATCATAGCCAAAGTACTCACAAATAGACTAAAGAAGGTGATGCCGAAGGTGATTAGTGACAATCAATCGGCCTTTGTCGCTGGGAAGCGTATCCAAGACAACATCATTGTGGTACATGAAATTCTACACTCGCTGCTCCACCAAAAAAAGGAGGACCAAACGGGTATGGCAATCAAGTTAGATATGGCTAAGGCGTACAATGGCGTGGAATGGGATTTTCTCCTATCTATGATGGCAAAAATGGGTTTTGCGTCAGTGTTCTGTAGGTGGATTAAGGAATGCATATCTTTTGCCTCATTCAGTATCCTGGTGAACGGGAACCCGATGGGGTACATTATGCCGGAACGGGGGTTGAGGTAGGGCGACCCTCTATCCCCCTATTTATTTCTCCTCTACATTAAGGGTTTTTCCATGCTAATCAGGAACGGTTTGGAGAAAGGTGCTCTCCACGGGTACAGGGTCACGCCAACTGGGATCCCGATTTTGCACCTCTTTTTTGCTGACGATTCTGTTCTGTTTGGTAATGCCTCGGTGGAGGAGGCTCAAGGGGTTGTAGAGGTGTTGCAAGCTTATGCAAAGGGCTCCGGCCAGGTGGTTAACTTATCTAAAATCTCGGTCTTCTTCGGTTCGAAGACTAAGCTACAAACCAGGAAGAAAATTGTGGAGACACTGGGCATTCAGAGCAATGAGAGATTTGGGAAGTACTTAGGGTTACAAGAAAATTTTTACTTCAAAAAAGTCGTCTTCGAGGAGGTTCGGGATAAGATCGAGACTCGCATGGCTGGATAGGCTGAGAAATTCCTATCCCAAGCAGGGAAGGAAGTCCTTGCAACTACGCCATGAGCTGCTTCAAGCTTCCTATTGGGGTATACAGGGATATGGAGAAAGCTATTCGTAATTACTGGTGGAGAGGCAACGAGCAAAGGAAAGGTGTCCACTAGATGTCTTGGGATCGGCTAAGGAAACAGAAGAGGTTCGGAGGCCTTGGCTTTCGAGACATCCAATGTTTTAATCTGGCCTTTCTTGCCAAGATAGGATAACGCTTGACCCAAGACCCGGTGTCTCTCCTTGCAACAGTCCTGAGAGACAAATACTTTCCCGGGGGTTCATTCATGGATGCTTACAAGGGGAGGAAAACCTCCTGGGGGTGGAAAGGCATTTTTGAAGCACGTAAAGTGCTAAAGCAAGGGCTAAGGTGGCGGGTGTGAGACAGGTCCAGCATTAGCATAAGGGATGATCCTTGGTTCCCTAAGCCCTCTACCTTCAGGGTTAGGCCGTGGGTTTGCCTGCAAGGTACTAAGGTGTGCGACTTAATTGACCCGATCTCGAACATTTGGAATGTTGATGTGATTTCGGAAGGCTTTGAAAGGGACGACATGGTTCCGATATTAAGTATTCCTCTTAGTAGGATTGGTTGTTGTGATAGACTGGTATGGCACTACAATATGACTGGGGATTACTCGGTCAAATTTGGGTACGGGGTGGCGGTAAGCCTCATTGATAACGACGCTTTTGGGAAGAAAGGTCGGGGTATGCCTAGTGAATGCAGGAAAAACACCCAGGTATGGAACATGATATGGAAGTTGAAGGTTCCTAATAAGATTAAAATCTTTGTTTGGAGGTGTTGCAACCATGCACTGGCCATCAGACGCAACCTTTAAAGGCGGCATATGAGGGTTGACAATGTATGTGGGGTGTGCAACATGGTGGACGAGTCGGGGAACCACTTCTTTTTCCTATGCGATCTCAGTCACCAATTTTGGTTATGTTCTCCTCTACATATCCATTCCTGTGGCTTGGCAAGCGCTGACTTCCTTGGGAGTTGGGATAACTTTTGTAAACAGGTCAAGGGAAGGAGCAAAGTTGACAAGATCTTGCAGGAGTTCGCCTTTGGGCTTTGGAGGCTTTGGAAAAATAGGAATGAGGTTGTGTTCAACGGTGTGCATTGATCGCCTCTAGAGATCTTGGAGCTTTGGAGGAAGAATGTCTCGGATTTTAGAGAAGCTACGGTCTGGGAGCCTGCATGTGAGCGTCTAAAGTGTGGGTTGGCTATCAAGGAGGTGGGTCGAAAGGAAGCTCAGTGGCAGAAGCCTGCTTTTGGAGTTATCAAGGTTAATACCGACACTACTTGGTGCAAGAAATCCCTGCGGGTGGGTGTGGGCTAGGTATGTCAGGATTTTGCCGATCTGCTCCAAGCTGCTGGAGGCTCAGGACAAGGCTTTTGTCACTCTGCTGCCGCTACTGAGGCGAATGCAATCCGGGATGCCCTGTATGCGTGCATCGTCAACGGGTTTGAGAAGGTGACTATCGAATCTGATGCTAAGGTGATTATCCAGATGCTTAGGAAGGAATTGCCTTCTGATTTTAGTCTTGAATGTATACTTGGTGATATTGAGAGTCTAGCGCGAAGGTTGTCGTCGGTGACGTTCACCTATGTGCCTAGGGAAAGCAATTGTGCTGCTCACTCGGTGACTAAGTTTGTATTCAAAGAGGGTTGTGCTTTTGTCTGGGACTGTATCGGCCCGAAATTTTTGTTTAACATTCTAGCTCAGGGTGTAAACATTCTCATTCGAATTTAATATATTCTATCTTCGGTTAAAAAAAAAATTCACCCTTTATCATTTAGTATAAATAATATTGTTTCTTAAAAAAAATATCTCGCGAACAATTTTGAAGGGGCTGCATGGAACGCCTGTGGGCCCCAATTAAAAGTTGGATCGGCCAAAAGACTGGAAAGATATAAAACGGAAGAGAGAGAGAGTGGGGAGGCGTGCGCGTTAATAGCGTGTACCGAAACACAGAGGATCACGGAGAAGAGCGGTATTTGGTTTGACCGTAAAATCCAGTCACGGGGGAAGAGGCTGACGTCGATTACACGCGGAGGTCGTCCTTGTGAACAGAGAAGTAATCTTCAACTGAACATACGATGTACTTTTGTGTCGGGAACATACAGTAGTTCCAGAGGACAAAGGACAACCTTGTGCTTCTCTCTGTTTGGCTGCCAGCGGCACAGTACTCACCTCTTTACCATTTTTTCCTTTTTTTTATTTTTTTAATTTGAGTTTTTCTCACACAATTTTTTTTTTAATGTTTTTTCGAACACATCAGTTTAAATTTTTATGTTTCCAACTCATTAATTTCGTTGCCCATCTTTTGCATCATCAATTTTGTTATTGTTGTCCAACCCCATTAAAAGTTTATTAATGCGTTAATGTGTCACTCACGTGAGATTTGCAAAGCCAATTAAATATCGTCATGTGAATTAATTACAAAAAATCATGTTTTTCAGTGACTTTTTCTTTAAACTATTTTAATAAAGAGGTCTTTGTTTGATTTACGGCTGAACTTGTAAGAAGCTTTCAATTTCTCCCATTACTTTAATTTTAGCCAATACCTCTCTAAACCTTTAAAATTGACCAATTTCCCTCTGAACTTTAATTTTAGCCAATTATCCTCTCACTCAATTTTTTATAATTGGCCAATTTTCCTTATGGCATTAGATATTGAATTTTTTCATCCATTTTGGTCATGTGCAAGACACATGACAATTTTATGAAGGCAAAAAGGTAATTTTATCGCTAATGTGGCCAACATATTATTTTTTTTCTATCTTATTCTCTTCCGCTAGGTCACTCTATACACTTTTTGTTTGAATTTTATCTCTAATGTGGACAACATCGAATCTTCTCCATGGCCTTGCTTTTTCAGCAACATGTTCGGATTGTGATGCCATTTCATTAGCCTTCCTTGTGACTTGATTCACAAGACCATCTCGGTTCACCAATTTCAATTCAAGGCCCAAATTCGAATAAGAAAGTAATTACTCATCTCAAAAATTCATTACTAGAAACTAGCCAATTATAAACATTAAGGGTGGTGATCGACTAAAATAAAGTACAGAGAGAACTTGAACAATTATAAAAATTCAGGGGGTAAGCACCTAAAGTTAAAGTTCAAGGTATGTTGGCAGCTCTCTACGAGTTCAGGAAAAATAAGTGACTACCTCCTTAAACAAAACAAAAAAAAACTTATTTTTTTATTAATCCGCCTGGCATCATTTAATTGGTTACGTGAGTCTCATCCTCTAGTCCAAAGTTAGAACATACATGTACGGCTAGCCAGCATCTCAAAGTCTGCAGTTTTTAACCTAACAAGTAACTAGGAAAGATTGGCCCCTCTCACTAATTTTCTTAACCAACTTGGTCCCCCACTTTGCCAAAATGCTTTGTGATAATCCAATAGATCTTTGACTGATCTTGGCCAATAGTGGCTCGCCCGACATTTTAATAACTTTGTAAGACAGCCTAAAAACTTAACAAAGGCTCTACTAAGGCACCATTCAAATTTTTACAATAGAGTTCATCATTCAAACTTGAAGAGTTGTGTGAGGAACATATCCAGCCGCATAACATCAACATGGGGCTATCTTCTATTCTCCTTTGTTCTTTAATCTAATATAATCTAATCATATTCATTTGATAAAGACGGCTGCAGTTCATTTTTCTCAATTGAGGAGTAGACCCCTCAAAACTTTTGAATGAATATTAAGTATGTAACCTCAAAAACTAGAGAAATCGTGTCACCAATAATATATCTTCGGTTGTAGGACAAATTCTATCTAAATATTTATATACATCATAAGAAGAAAGATGTTACGGTCAAGTGTCCATGTGCGTTTAGGTTTATTCTAACCCTTGATACTATTCAGCCATACTTAACTTACGCGTGCGTACGTGAGTGACCCTAATACTATGCGTGCTATCAATATTACGGATGTAATTCTAAATGGTTTTGATTGCACTCCAGCTTTCCATGTGCTTCTCTCCACCATATACATGTAGGGGTGGTTCAGCATGGGATCCCAAACCGAAAAAAGGATCCCGAATCCCAAACCACAAATTTTCGGGATGAAAATTTGAAGATCAATTCTGAACCAAAATTTCGGTATTCCCAATTTTCGGGATTCCCGAATTGTTTTCAATACTTCAGGATGGATCATGATTGAATTTTGGGTTTTTGGGTTGAAATTTGAGTTTTTTTTTATTTTTTTATGTGGGCTAAAATTTTGACTTTTGGCCTCAAATTTTGTTTTCCAATTTCATATAAATTAAAATTTAGGTTTTTACCTAATTTTAATTTGAAATTTTATACCAATTGAAATGCCAATTCATTCATACCAAGTCAAATTGATGTTCCAAAGTTCTAAACTACTTAATTTCATACTTTTATTTCTAATATAGTCCACTATCAAACCACTTAAATTCAACATTCAACATGCATGCAATCAAAATGAATATATATATTTTTTCGGTTCGGTTTGAGATCCCCGAACCATTGAATATGTAATCCCGATTCCTATACCAAAATATTTGGGATCAGTTCGGTATGGATCCCGAAATTTTTGTTATTATCGGTTTGAGAATTTTTCGGTATGAGATCGGAATTTTTTTTATTTGGTTTGGATTTTCAGAAAAAATTTCCAGCCCTATATACATGTACAGCTAGCTACCATCTCACAGTCTGCAGTTTTTAACCTAACAAGTAACTAAGAAAGACAGACCCCTCTCACTAGTTTTCTTAACCAACTTGGTCCACCACTTTGCCAAAATGTTTCGTGATAATCCAATAGATCTTTGACTGATCTCCCGGATCCCTTCATGCTTCCCCAAATTTCCTCTTGAAAACCCTTTATTTTTTACCAGTTAAAAAGCAATGCAATTCTTTGTCCACTATAGGATATTGATTAACAAGGAGAAGCATGCGAGGGAAAGATTATCAAAAGGTAAGTTGTAGGCTCATAGCTAGAGCATCTTCAATACTATTTTTCTTGCTATCTTCATGATTATTAGTTCAAGTGGCCAAGAAATATGAGATAATGAGTTAGAATTTAAATAGAATAATCGTGATGACGATTCTAGCCACAACTAGAAGTCAAACTCATAGAATTCGAACTCATTTATCGTCATTCATGTTAGTTGAATCCAGAAAGCGTGAGTTGAAACACAACATCTCAAACCCAAAGGTTCAATCAACCACGAGCTGGTGGCCTAGTGGTAAATGACGGATTGTGAGGCTTCCTTCAAATTAAAAACTGGAGGTCTTGGGTTTAAAACCCGTTGTTGGTGTGGAAGCCAGACTTGTGGCCAGGGAAAAGCTGAAATACTTCTGTGAGTCTTTCCAACCTCCGAAAGAGGTGAATAGCCGTGATTTGCCATTAATTGTCTCCCTTTTTAGAAAAAAACAAAAAGAAGGTTCAATCCTTTTTATGATAACCAAAAAGGAGAAGAAAAAAAATGGAAGAAGGATTGAAAATATCAAGGACATATGATACAAGTGTAATTAATTAGCATCATAACCTTTGTTCCTTTCTTCGTCTCTACTCTTTTAGATGGCATACAATACTTTTATTCTTGCGGAGGGATTTTTCTTTATTTGGCATAGCTAATGTTTATGCCAAGGATTAATGACCAAGGGGAATTCTTCTACTCTCTAATCTGTAGGCAAGTTATTCTTGGTTGGAGTTCACCTTATGCTGTGGTATGTCGATTAGATTCCTGCCGAGATTTTATCGAACACTTTTTGTGGACCATAGGGTCGCACACAAGAAATATGAGAAAAAAGACAAGAAAGAGAACAAAATCTACCAATAACCATACATAGGATTGGACAAAATAATAGCATTGTAATTTATTGTTTTTTACTCATTATTTTAGTTTGTCGCAGTTGCATATATAAATATACATTGGGTTGTGAAGCAATTGGGGTCATAAGCAGCCAATGAACCCATGTTGTCTTCTCCACTTTTGCTAAGAGGACGAGAGTTAGCCTCCCCTTATGACTTGTGATAAGATTTCAAATTGGAGTTTTTCATTCAGTACAGCAAATTTGATTTACGAGTCCAGTCTATTGGCCAACACTTATTAAGGATATTTTTCTTTTCCCTTTAACTTGTAAATTGTTGTACACATCTCACATTGAATCCGGCGCCAAAATTTGTACCAAAAGCAAAAAATTTGATGCCTTGAAGGCCAATACACGTATCATTTTCTTTTGACAAAGCGACAGCCTTATTTACTCTTGAGTAAATATGATTTCAATTTAATGCCCGATTGTTTCCTATAACTGTAAAATACCCGAAATTTAATGCCTGAAGCCGAACCGTTCGAATCGGTTACTTGCGGGGATTGGATTTGACAGGTTAAATTGCTATCCCTACTTACTCTAAACTACATGGAGAGGGGTGAGGGTTCCAGAGTGCAAGGGGACATACACATTGTCCTAGTTAATCGGCCTAATCTGCATATTCGACCTTACACATACCATGTTAAGATGTTTAAATTAAAAAACTTCAGCATATAATCTAACCAATAAGGAACCCTAAAAAGTTAAACCTTCCAAATATGGCCTAAAAAATAAACCTTTCAAATATGGCCTCGCGAGCGTTATGTTTCCGTCTAAATTCTTGTTTGGCCACGGAAATATACAATCATAGATTTCCTCAACAAACAACAAAGAAACTAGGTATTCAAACGGACCTACCTCAAAGCTGGCATGGAGACCTGATTTTCCTGCAAATGATTGATTACTTAGGCGGATCAAATGATTTGTGACATAACACAACATAATCCCTATCTTGTTAGCAAGTAAACACAGGAAAGTCTGGTTGTCAATTCCACGAGTCCTGACATTATTAAGCAAGATATGCAGATCTACGTTTGACCGAGATCTATACCGAAACAATTAAGTTAAACAAAATGGTTCAAGTATCGGGACGTATGAAAAAGATAAAGGAGAGAACATTCTCAGTGGTGCGCGTGATGCAGCAATTTTGAAGCCAGTATGCAAGGTGGTGCCAAGGAATCTTCGTCAGTCCATTTTTCGCCTGACTAATCCTTTGAAGAAGTCAAAACTATAGACAAATAGAGACAATATAATGATTACTTAGGTTAAAAATAGCCAGGCTCATGTCCTGACATACTTACGAAATTATAGCGTGTGAATGTAAAACCACTCCATGAAATTGCCAGAATGCTTGATAGATACGGTAGCTCATCAGAAAAAGGGGCAAAATGTATATCGGGAAGTTCTTAGCGTACTTCAAATCAAAACCTCCGCTATTTCTTAATTATTCTCTTTTTTACATTTTTTATATCTACTATTACTGCATGTTTATTATGTAATGTGTTTCATACGTATCAAGTTAATGAAAGCACGCAAATACAGGCATGAATGAAATGTTCGACCAGAAAGACATGTCCAGTACCAATTCTGCCTCAACTAACAGGAATGCATTTACTGACTAATTACACAAATACAAAGGCAAGGATTAAGAGGGCATTACGAAATAAAATCAGAGTCCAAAAATTCTATAATGCTCCGGAGTACCATAGAAAATCAAATCAGAGTCACTTCAAAGATGGTAAATGCATGCGAAATTATCATGATGACTGTATTTGGACAGAAATGAACAGTAAAGGAAACATGAGCAGAACCGGTATTACAAAAGGGCATGACGCCAAGTTGCCGTCCTTTTGACCAAGCAACCTGACATGATTATTGTCACCCAGTAAAGCAGAGGTACAATTTCAAATCAACAAATATACAAAAAGGGTGTGAGATTTCAACTACCAAATCTTCACCATTTGATGTCTCAAACAAAAAGCTTATAAGATGCGGTACTAGGACCAAACCAGGACATGATTTTAACTAATAGTAAAATAAACCATTAATATGTTAACAAAACAATCAAACTACCTTCAGGCATAATACCACGAATTTCTACTACTTCCAATAACTACCAATTTATAGATACTTTCTTTCATATACTAACTTTCAAAAGTTACAAAAACCACATCAAATCAAACAGATCTCCCCAGTAATGTGTATCAAAAAAATTCGAACCTTATTACCAGGTATCCATCCCGAATGACAGAAATGGCTTAAGGCAATCTTGACAAGAGTGTTCCCCTTGGTTGAAGTTGAAATTTTGATGGCTCTAAATTGTGCTAACACATTTGCCCAGAAAAATAAAAATTGAAAAATTGAGCTAGCTACTTTAAGTGAAAGGAAATTACTGTTTATTTTTACCCTTAAGAGCTTGCTCGCCATATGTTCATCCAGTAGTTATAATGGAGCTTTCAAAAGCATACATTAGACTATTAAAAAAAAAAAAAAACAAAAAAGACTTTGCACGTACTGCTTAAGTAAGTTTCATAGTTAAATTAAGCAACACTATATCACACCAAAAAGAAAAAAAAATCTTTTGAGCAAACATACCTATTGCCATCAGGATGAAGTTCGCACATTTGATTGTCATCACCAATAGCCAACAAATATCCTGATGAGGTCAAACCCTGCAAATTGAAGATTTTTAGTCCTGAGAACCTTAGTACCAAATATAGAATATTGACAACAACCATACCTCAAACCATATAACACCCTTATGGTCGACCCTATTTACACGGGTATATCTTGTTTCCTAATTTATCTACTTAAGGGATGCTGTTAATAATCATGTAAATGGCTATTTTATTCTTATCCTCTTCCCTTGTTCAAGCCATTCTATTCTATGATTGCAATCATGCATAGTTTTACAAAGATGGAGTTACACCCGTATCCAAGGGTGTCCAGCAATGGCCACATGATGGCTGTGATGAGAGGCATATCAATGCTTGACATGGTGCGTGCAAATATCTTGGCTCATAGTGGTCATGGGGTATTTGCATGGCTCTTTTATGGAATTTGTGCATAAGTTTGGAGATTTTAACGTGGACAGTCAAGATAGGGAACCATAAGGGGTCTAAGAGTAAGACAGTAAATTACAGGGTTATCCATGTAAATAAGGCTAGCCATAGAAGGTGTAATTGTAGTTTTTCCCCCTATCTTGTGGTTTTGAGGCTAGATCTTTTTGCAGCTCATTCAAATCAAGGATTCACAAACATTTTTAACCAATAAGTACTTTAAATTTTGTAATCAAGGGAAATGAACAAACTTTGGTTGAAACAAATGGAAATATATCCATAAAGTTAACGACAGAATTTGTCTGACTCAGAAAGGATGAAATAGTAGTTTTTGTTTGGGTTTATCATAAGAAAGGGTATACGCTATTTCATTTACATAGGCATGCATATACAAAATTTGAGGCAGTGACTCATTGAGAAGCTGTCTAGTTTGCCACACCTGAATAGTGACCACATTTTCCACCACTTGATCCTCAGTTTTTTCTTGCACAATAACTCTCTGTCCGCTGCAGATACCAAAACAAAATTATGTTCAAAGTGGATCTACGTGCTGGAGCACATTTCTCTTGATTGATATTAATTTAATCATGGATACCTGTTCATCTTTCTTAATTATGATATTATATCGACAAAGAAAAAGGAAAAGAAGCAAAGGCTTCACGATTACAAGAATTCTTGCTCCTTCACCTAGCCCAAGTTTTTATGATTTTAAGAAAACTAAGATGTCAAGAAAGCTGAAAATGCAAGACAACAAAAATTAATTTGATTGTTTAAGGTATGGAGGTAGCACAACGATATAACAGTATAGGTGAAACATAGACCACCTGGTCCATGTAATGTAAAAATCATAGCGTACAAATTCCAGGTAGAATACCAAGGACATGGGTACTGTGGAAGAAAGTGTGTTATTGTCAATCTCACGAGTAGAATACTAATTCCAAGTAGAATACTAAGGAATGGGTACTGTGGAAGAAGGTGTGTTATTGTCAATCTCACGACTAGAACTACTTCTTGAAGGCTAGCGTACAAGGAAGGAGTCCCCTGCATCCCAACATTACCCCAGCAAAACTCCCCTAGTGAAAGGGGATAATACACTTGGCTCTCCCCTTATATGTAAGATGAAGATACAACCCAACCCATTCCTGAGATAACTTGCTCGATAGTTGATACCATGTTAAACCCATGAGTAGAACTTATCCTTGAAAACCAGCTTGCAAAAGAAAGGCTTCCCACATTTATATACCACGCCTCCCAGAGGCAACCAGATTATGTGGGAATTTACTATTAGGGGGATGAATGACAAGAACAAATTCAGTACTTTATGAGAAGAAAATCAGGAGGCCAGATTAATGGTCAGAAAACGGCTTCTGCAGATTGAGTAGAATTGTTATTTTGTACCAAGACAAAATTCACAGAATATTTGGTGTGACATTTCACAAGGCTTCTTTGCTTTTTATATCTAGAAAAGACTGTCTGAAAAATTACAAACTTGAGTTCAACCATAACGATCCACAAAAGAATCTAATCTACATGTTAGTGTGTTACCTGTGTAACCATGTCCTATAGTATAGCTCCTCAAGAGATTGGAATCCTGCATGACATGAACCAAAAGAGCCAGCATTAATTTTCATAACCTACGTACTTGATGGATATTCTATCATTCTTACTGATCAAAGTAGAATTTTACAGCTGAAATAGAAACTGCGGAAACAAGATTGATTAGATAATTGTGCAGAACACGAAATAATTGTATCTGCCCACTACTTATCCATATTTCTATGCGGCAAGGAAACTAGGTTGTTTGACGACGGGGAAAAACAGCTGTCTCATAACTGAAACAGTACAACCAAGGGATTCAACTTTTGGTATCAAGCGTAAATTAAATGTTGATTTACAGAATATTCAAGCTGGCTTGAAACATAAATGAAAAAGTTCAGAAAGAATGGCACCAACACGCATAGTTGAGGTAAAACTGTAAGATTAAGCACTAAAATCAAAATGAAGGAATGGTATAATTGATATATCAGATGACATTTTCTATAATTGACGTGATGAGTTTTTACCTTGATTTATAAAAACTTCATATAACATCTCAAATTTGTTAAAGAAGGTGGCAAGAACATCTTCTCTTCTAAATCGGTATGTTGTAACAGATAATTCTCTAAGAAATGCATTCAAACATGTGGTTGGTTTCTCATTATCAATGTTCAAACCTACACCTGCAAAAGCAAAAACAGGAGTATCTCTGTCATCAACATAAAAGTTATTGTTGAATATCCATTATCCAATCATGCACATGCGCGTGTTGTTGATGGTGGCATTCATATAGTACTTGAAAGGAACAGGGTCCACCTAATGTAAGAAGTTAGGTATTTCAAAGCATGCTAATTTGCAATCAGACCTGCTAATCAGCAACCAGAGGATGAGACTAATTACCAGCAGAGACATTGAACTGCTTTGACTTATACGTTGAGGTGCATAAAATACCTCCCACTTTGAGGCCATTTAAATAAAGATCATTTGGCCATTTTATTTTAACATCAACATATGGCAAGCCCTGAAATGCAGAAGATGTACCCAACACAAAGTGTATCAAAGTCTGCACTATAGCATCAACCTATTAACTGCAAACTAGTAAATATAACAATCACAAGTAGCCAAATATACTATAATAAGAGCCTGAAAAAAGTTATCTCCGTGCAATCTATTACAGGTTGGATAGTAAATACGAGTGACGTAATCTTTCTACAGTTAAAGTACTAGCAAGCTTCTATGTATTACTTGAGGTCAAGATGAACGCCTCAGGCAACATATTGAATGAGAAACAAATAGAACAGTTATTGCTTAACAAATTCGAATTTTGAATGAAACTCGCTTCTTTGCTACAGTTACCATTAATGGCTATCATATACAAAACTCATATATATAAATTTGACAAAGTTAACTTTTTAATTCTTTCCATATCAAACTCGTTACGAACAATGCACTCACATTTTTATCACAGACATCTTTTATTGCCTCTGTGACGGCAAGAGAAACCACGTACTGTATGAGAGGCACGACTCGGCCATCATCCATCTGCAAAGTAAAGGAAAACAGAAGGCAACCCTCAGGAGACTCCCACACATTCTTCGACCGCCCTGCCACAAAAATTAACTAAAAAATTGAATTCCAAAAATTGAAAAACAACAATCAATCAATCAAACTCAACCACTAATTAGCATTTCAAACCTCTCCCGTTGTACTGAACATCAGCTACACAAACCGCACCCACCGGCAGCTCACAAAAATTGCTGAGAACAAACTAAAAACTCGAATTCACTAGCCGAAAAATAATCATTCACTTAACTTCAGAGTTCAGGAAACTAAAAATCCAGTCTTTTGCGAGATTTACTTGGAAACGACGTCGTGTGTGGAAGGCAAGCGTGGAGACCAGAGGAGGAACCTGCCGAACCGACTGGTAGAGAGCGAGGTCATGAACGAGTGGACTCCGAAAGCATCCTCCTTGACCGGCTTTTCGAATTCCGACTGTAACAAAATTGAAAGCTCGGTGCTCTCAGGGAGCTTCAGAGCGTTGCTGCTCTTCAATGCTATAGCAATTTCATTCTCCGCAGGCGATTTCCCGCACAAAACCAGCGTACAGTTCGAATTGCAGTCCATGGCTGAAACTTCAAAAATGAAATCAGTTTCCTGGATTTTCTCGGTAGCCAAACAGAAGGTAGGGAGCAGACTAGAGAGCAGAACAAACCTGATGCAACGGCGGCGGGTAGAGAGAGACTGCAAGTCGCTTTCTTCGAGAAAATGGCCTTCTTCAGCGAGCTTCTTATGGTGGAAAACCCTAGCGAGGAGGTGGATGCGAAGGACATTCAACTCGGAGGAACCAGAAGTTTCAGTGGGAAGTGAAACGTTTCGGCTTTTGGGACGGAGAATACGAGGATAAGCCAAGAGGAACAACAGACTCCTTCGTTGGGAGATGCCACGTCGTCACTGCTTAACGGAATAAAAATGAAATGGGTTAACTGCATGTTTGCCCCCTAAAGTTTTAGTAGTTTTCAATTTGGTCCTTAACCCTTTTTTTTTCTTTTGCTCCAGATTGATCATCCTTAACTATTGAAGTGAATTTTTGACAAAAAAGAAAAAAAAAAAAAAAAAGAAGCTATTGAAGTGAATTGTACCTAGCAGTAATTCTTTTACTTTGGTCACTAACGATTAAGCTGTCCTCATTAGGCCGGTTCAACTTCTTAACCAGGACGAGGTCTGCTTGGATGCTGAAGGAGTCTATGTGGATGGTACACATGCATTATTATAAACTAATCAGGTGGTGGTGAATCATGTTCCAAGGAAAAGCTAATAGTATTGCTCATCGTTTAGCTCGATATAGTTTGTAATGTCGGGATTATCGTTTTGGGTGGATATGGGGCCCATCCATGCCAAGTCTGTAAATGGTAAATTTTGTCTTGCGTGTGTGGCGTCTTTTTTCCTTAGTCTGGCTTTCTCCCACTATTTTTTTTTCAAAGGACATCATAAACAGTGTAGTAAGTTTCAAAGCAGCGGATAATACACACACACATGGTTGTATTAAGATGTAAAAAAAAGCAGAGTGTAAAGAGAAACAGAAGGTCTAAAGCAGCGTGAAAATCCGTGAAGTCATTTTTGGATTTAAAATCTGAGGAACTTTCATGAAAATGACTTAGACTAAGTTTATCTTAATAAAAAAACCATGTTATAACTTTATTTAATGAAAAAAACTTAAATTTTAATGAAAAACTCTTAAATTCTAATAAAAAGAACAAAAAAAACTTAAATTTTGATGAAAAAAACATAATTTTAATATTTAAGGAAAATATAAAAAAAATTGACGCCCAGAGCTGTGTGCCACTCACACAAACTGTTTATGAAACTTTATGGTACTACACTGTTTATGAAACTTACTACACTGTTTATGACACTTACTACACTGTTTATGAAACTTACTACACTGTTTATGACACTTAACGGTACTACACTATTTATGAAACTTAACGGTACGACACTGTTTATGAAACTTAATGGTAGATGCTCATCCCAGATTTTCAAGTTCTTTACCAGAATGCAATAAAAAGAAAAAAAAACATGATAGAGATCAACGTCCACACCATTAAAGTTATGCATGGCTAATAGCTCAATACCATTACTAGAAAAATGGGTGATGAGTCGAACGATGTTGTCAATGATGTTGCCCCACCTTTACCCCTAACCATCCCAACCCACACCTGATTGACTCCCTCCCAACCATACCACCCCAGATGTGGTTCTGAATCGAACGGAACCCACTTCAATTTGAAATTTTAATTTTAGAAGAATAAAATATGCTTGGATTATGATGCGATGTAAAACAGCACACAAATTAAACCCTCTTGTTGACAGTTGTAGTAAAGATGCAAGTAGGGATCTTTTTAGGCCAGGGATTAGGATGGATTGCTAATCTACTCTAAACTGAATTAAAAACACAAAAACAAACTTAAAAACACTTAACAAGACTCACAAGACTCAAAACAAACTTAAAAGACTCAAAACAGCTTAAAACAACCAAATAGACTCAAAACAGACACTAGGGACTGATTTGGGCGAAAATAAACTCAAAGGAGTAACTAGACACAAATCTAAACAGATTCTAACTAAACTAACACAACTTAAAGATGGGGGGTTTGGTTTCTACGAAAATTGAATCTAAAACTAAGTAACTTGCAGATTCTAAACAAAGACATAAAACTAAGGTGATTCAATGGATGATGGGCTAGCTAGAGGGTTCCTCTCCACACATGACACACATGCAACACAAAATTGATTTCCAGTTACGATTTTGATAAACCATGAACCTCAACACCCCAGGTTAATTAGGTATGCTTAAATTAACCCTCAGATTTTCCTTATGTCATTGAATTGGACGGAAATAGCGCATCGCAATCAAATTATTCTTCAAAAGTTCCCTACATGAAAGCGCATAATAGAGATACAATCAAAGATCATTAAGTTCTATGAAAATCATAAGCATTGACAAGACATTCGTAACTATGAAAGCGCATGATACTCCTGCCAGGAATCTACTTAACATGATTGTGACTAGTAACCTTAGTGAATATAAGTTTATAACGATTAGGTGAAACTCCCTTACATTCTAGCATCAAATTCATGCATGCAAACTAAGTAGGCCTCCTTAATCAACATACAAGAATAAGTTTTGAATCAAACAGTTAAGCAAATTGCCTTCACAATTTATGAAACAATAACTGAAGGTAATCAACTCATATCACATATATATTCATGGCTTTGAAATTCCCCCTAGCCAAAAGGGTTTAGCTCCTCATGTTCACAGCAAAACAAAGATAAATAAACTTAAACATTGAAAACAAAGAATGAATTACACCTAAAAACGTTCCAGCAATCCAATGTCTTGAATGGCTAGGCACGTCCAAGAACTTTCCTTCTTCTCCTTTGCTGCGGCACAAGGGATGGGTGATGGTTTGAAGGGTTGTTTGTATGGAGGAATGGATGGAAGGCTGAATGGTTATGGTTGGGATGAGTGGGTGGTGCGAAAAAAGGGTTTAAAGGAATGTGTATGGGAGTGAATGATGATCCAAGGATGCGGCAAAGGGTGTTATTTAAGGCTAAAAGGAAATCAAAACTCTAACTTAATTTGGTTAACAGAAATTAATTCAAATCCATTAAAGAAAGGGAAATAAAATCAGAATCCTAGGGGAAAAAGGGTAAGGATATGCGGCAGGGCTTAGAAAGAAAAAGGAATGTCCCTTGCACGGCAAGGAAGGGGAAATGGACTAGAGAGGTGCGGCTGGGTTCTTTAGAGAAAATAAATGTAATTTAAGTCACAAAAAAGGCAAGGAAAAGTTATGTTTGTGCGGCAAGGACTCTTAGGGTAGGTTTAGGCTTCTAGAACAACCAATTAAGTGCCCTAACATATTTTGGATTCCTTTTGTGGCTGGAACATAGGTAAGGAAGGATTAGGAAACTTCCAAGCCAAGAATAGAAACTTTCAAGAATGGAAATCTCCAAGAATAGAAACTTCCAACTTTAGAAACTTTGGCTTCCAATTTTGAACTCTTCATTCTTCATTTGATCCTAAGCTCATTTGATCTTCAATTTCGTCCATCCACTTAGCTCCAAGCATGTGCAATCCATTTAGTGCCCAAAACTGCTCCAAAATGCACTAAAATGCACTTTCTTGCTACTTTGATCCTTTAAACCTACAATCACACGAAAATAGCTTAAAACACTTAAATAACTAAGAACTAACAACGTAAATGCAAGGAAACAAGCTAACTAAGTCTCATAAATACGCTCCTATCAAATTCCCCCACACTTAGCTTTTGCTAGTCCTCGAGCAAAACAAAACAAACAAAAGAAACAAAACACAATCTAGACCTTCTAATAATTGCCTCAGGGATTTCCAATGAACATGACATAATAAAAATCATCACTTACACAGATTTTGATCATCCTTACACTTGAATTCATACTTAATCACAGTCACGATTCACTAGTTCGCATTTAATCAATTAAAACAACATTTTGAATGTAGTAACATGCCTTAGAGAATTCCCTAAATTCCTTACTAGATACTCTGAATTTTCACTCAGATTTTCTGACTACACACCCTACACTAGGTATATGTGAGAAGATTGATGTAAACATGAAAACAATAACTCACATATGTTGTAACAAAGAAAGAATTTTTCTGGAGTTATTAATGCATATATGAATATGATCTCATGAACGGAATGCTACTACTTAGATGCAAGAACCAGGGATTCCATATGCTCATACCAATTCCAAACTCCACATATTGAAACACACAACACTCAAGGTAGAAGTGTAAAGGTTGTAACGGGGCTAAGGTATTTGGCTAACAAAGAAAGGTTAAGGATAAACAAGAGTTCTTAAAGAAATAGCAAGCAAAGCAATGGAATCAACACTTAGAATTCACTTTTGAATGCAGAAATTTGAACAAAAAGGGGAGATTTACACATTTTAGGGCCAGATTCAATGTTTTGGACCATTCCTTCAACAATCAACACTCTTAAACTCATTCTTTCTTCTTTTCAAACTCTTTTTCATTCTTTTCATAACTTTTTCTTTTTCTTTTCTTTTGCATACGTTTTTCTCATCTTTTTCTTTACTTTTGAGACATAAAACGTACAAATGAGCTTAAAAACAAACAATCCTTCCCCCACACTTGATTTTCTGCATAATGTAGATCAAAAGGAATTCATTCTAAGTCATGCTTCACTATCCTTTAAGAACAAAGGGTATGGATAGTCCTATACTAGGCTAGGTAAGGATAATGTGGGCTAACAAAGAAAATAGGCTAAATAAGGCTCAAAGGGGTTAAACCTACACAACATATGAAGTAGAAGGGGGTATGGCTATTTGGCTTTGGTGGCAACTAAACAACTTCATCTTGATTATGTGTTATGCAATTCAATATCATGCTTTGAATAGAACGGGCATGAGTTCTAGTATTTGGAACTAAAATGATGAAAATGCATTCTAAGTAGCAACCAAGCAAAGAATAATGAGATCATGCAACAACTTTAGAAAACAAAGAATCACAGATTAATAACTCTCCAAAAGAACGTTTAGGCTCAAGTCTCACAGGGTTGTAGCGTTAGTTTGAGTTCCTTCCTTCAAGCATGTTACAAAAACTGATTTTATCCGTTTGTGATCAAATTTGAATTCGTAAACAACAACTACAACTAAGCATAAACCAAGAGCATATTAAACTTCCATCCATGTTCGTAACTTTCTTTAACAGTCATGCAATTAAAAACCAAATCCTCATCATTGTGTTGGAAGGTACCTAAGACACAAACACATAAAAACGACTCTTTTTGGTATTTTTCAAACTATTTTTCGAATTTTTTTTCAAATTTTCGTATGATTACTTCAAAGCACACTAAAACACTTCAAAACAGCTTAAAAACACTTAAAAACAGTGAGAAACAACCTTAGAAGTAATGGGTGATAAAATTTCACGAATTTGCATAAAAAAACACTTTGTTACCCCCCCACACTTAAATCAAACATTGTCCTCAATGTTTCAAGCATAAACTCACAGAAAGCAAACAAATAACACTACTAACTAATCCAAGCAAAATGAAAGCAGTATAGAGAAGGGTTTAGGAACGCAAATCTAATTGTGGGGCGATTCCAAGGTCTCCCTTCTTCGAATGCATGGGTTGCCTCCCAAGAAGCGCTTGCTTTAACGTCGTGCAGCCGGACGATACCTCCATTTAAGTTTCCATGGAGCCCACGGCCTTGAGGGGTATTTCCTCCACAACCTGCTCCTCAAAATGCTCGTGCATTGGGTTTATGAATGGTAAGGGATAGTGACCCTTCATGATTGTGGCGTTGAACATCCTAAAATCAATGTAATCATTCCCACCAGCTTGGATTCGATTGGGGACCTGCACCATACAAGGTAACAACCTATTAGTTGAAATAGGAATCGAAATTGGAATAGGTGGCTTACCAATGTACTGTAATGAAGTGGCAGCACTATCAACAAATGCATGTGGGGTGCTCTTAGCTAGATTTGGAGGTTTGAGGGTTGTGGCCGTGCAATCCTTGTGCTTCACTCTAATTCCCTCTTCGTTGGTGGATTGAAATGCATCCTTCTTGATTGGTGCTGAATGTTCCTGCTCTTTATTTTTTATTACATTAATGACAAAACAAGAACGAACGCCATTAGTATTCTCAACAGATTCAGAAATATTAAAGTTAATCATATCACCACCAAATGTCATAGTTACTGCTCCCTTAGCCACGTCAATCTTGGTTTAAGCTATTTTCATGAAAGGTCGTTGATGCGATGAAAGTTAAGCACTCAAATTAAACCCTCTTGTTGTCGAATTGTAGTAAAGATGCAAGTAAGGATCGTTCTGGACCGGGGATTAGGAGGGCTTGCTAAAACCTCTAAACTAACTTAAAAACATAAAAACAAAGTTAAAAACGTTTGAATAGACTCAAAAGACTCAAAAGATTCAAAACAGACTCACAAGACTCAAGACAACTTAAAAACACTCAAAACTGCCTAAAAGCACTAATTGGGCAGTTTCTGACTCAAAACATAACTTTGGACGAAAATAAGGTTTTGGCTTGACTCAAAACACTCTAAAACACAAACAGAACCGATTTTAAACACTTTGAAACAAGAGAGTAAAAGGGGGGTTTTGGTTTTGACGAATTTGAAACAAACAACTTGTAAAACTAAACAGATTGTAAAACAAATTGTGAGAATAAGATGGTTGATGGATTAGCTAGAGGTCCATTCTTCACACATGACACACTTGTACACAAATCGATTTCCAATTGCTTTTCAATAAATTATGATGCTCAACACCCCAGATTAACCGTGATGCACTAATTAACCCTCAGATTTTCCTTTACTCATTGAATTGGATAAATGCATGCGACAACCCAAATCATTCTCCAAAAGTCCCCTACATGAATGCATAATAGAGATACAATCAGAGATCATTACGTTCCATGAAAATCATAAGTGTTGACGAGACAATTGTAACTATGAATGCATGATACGCTTGCCAAGAATTCAATTAATGCGATTGTGACTAGCAACCTTCACTACTCATGAATATAAACTTGTAACGATTAGGTGAAACTCATTTATATTCTAGCATCAAACTCAAGCATGAAAACTAAGTATGCATCCTTAATCAACATACAAGAATCAGTTATGAATAAAACGGTTAATTGAATTGCAATCACAACTTATCAAATCACAATTGGAGGAAATCAATTCATATCTCAAGCATGTTCATGGCTTCAAACTTCCCCCTAGCCAAATAGGGGTTTAGCCACTCATGGTTACAGCAGAATCAGAAAGTAATAACAAAGTAGACATTGAAAATAAGAACGAAGTACACCTAAAACGCTCCAATCTTCAAGCTTGTAATGCCAAATGCTCTTCTTCTTCCCCACCTTGCTGCGGCACAAGAGACTATGGATGTGTATGGATGTGTTTAGATGAAGGGATGGAAGTTTAGGGAATGAATGGTCTGCGGCAAAGGGTATTCTGTGGCTGATTGTGTAGAATGATGAATCAATCCCCCTTGGTGCAGCTAAGGAAGGCTTATTTAAAGACTTTAGGGTATTAAAGCTAGGAAATAAATTAGGTAATAGAAATTAAACCAAAACTTTAAGGGAAATAAGAATTAAAGTCAGAATCCCAATGAAATTGGGCAACAAGGTGCGGCAGAGATGGAAAGGGCAAGGGAATGCCTTGCAAGGCAAGGAAAAAGGGTTTCCTTGCTGATTTAGGTTCAGAAATTAGGCAAGTAAAGGATCCCTTGCACGGCAAGGATAGGGAAACAATGAAAATGTGCGGCAAGGGTATTTAAGTGTTTTAGAACCTTTGGTTTGTGTCCTAAAATGCATAGGAGGCCTTCAATGTTGCTGGAGACATTTAGGATTAGGAAAGGTCAAACCAAAATAGGAAACCTTGACTTAACTTTCCTACTTCAAGTAGGAATCCTTGTTTGAGTAGGAATCCATCTTCAATTAGGAATCCTCCCTTGATTAGGAATCTTTCGTTGATTAGGAATCCTAACATCTTCAATTCTTCAATTTCGTCCATTCCTTTTGCTCCAAGCATGTGATATCCATTCCAAGCCCAATTTTGCTCCAAAAGGCTCCAAAATGCACTTTCTTGCATACTTTGTCCTTAGAACCTGAAGTTGCACGAAAATGACTTTAAACACTAAAATAACTAAGGAATAACAATATAAATGCACGAAAACAAGCTAGCTAAGTCGCATAAATATGCTCCTATCAGTCGTCCAAGTAAGAGTGGCGATGGTGGAAAGTGGGCTGAGTCCTCTATGTCAAGTACGTAGAAATCCACCGGAAAAATCAAATGATCAACCTGCACCAAAACATCTTCCAAAACCCCTTTTGGATATGTCACACTCTCATTTTTCAGCTCTCCTAAGTTCATAAATGCATAAATAGAATAAGGCATGACATTAATTGATGCACCTAAGTCTAACATGGCATGTTCAAACCGAGTATTGCCAATAACACAAGGAATTGTAAAACTACCCGGATCTTTGCATTTATGGGGTAGTTTACGTTGCAAGATGGCTGAGACATTTTCACTTACATGCACCACATTTTTCTCTTGAATTCATTTCTTGGTTGTGCAAAGCTTCTTAAAAAACTTAGCATACTTCGGAATTTGCTTTATTGCATCAAGGAGTGGGATATTGACTTGCACTTTCCTTAAGGTATCTAGAATATCCTTTTCATTCTCTTCACTCCTAGCTTGTAAGAACCTACGAGGGAAAGGCACATTTGATGGAATAATGTTAGCAGGAACCCAATTTCGACCTACCTTAGTTAAAGCGGACAACATAGGGTGCTTAGGAAGCTGCGGCAAGGGTGGTTCTACCCTTACCTTGGGCTTTGCTTGTTCCTTCTCTTCGACTTGCAACTTCTTGTCCTCTTTTTGGCTGGAATTGGATGGTTAGGGATCAGTTCCTACTTCTTTTCCACTTCTCAACATGATTGCCTTGGCAGATTCAAAGCCTCCATTTGGATTCACAACGGTTGAACTAGGAAGTTTGCCTTGTTCTCGAAACTGCCCAAGGAACTCTGAAATCTGCCTCATTTGCTTCTTCAATTCATCCACCTCCTTGGCTTGATTTTGCATCGCTTTGTTTTGATTTTCTTGTCCCTGAGACAACTTGGTAAGTAACTTAAGAAGCGTATCATTATCCAAAGACATACCTAAATTGTGTTGGGCAGGTTGTTGTTGGGATTGTGTTGGTGCATATTGATTTGAATAGAAGCCCGGGGGTTGCTGCCTAAATCCTCTTTGTTGTTGGGGTTGTTGGGGCTCCCTCAACTTGAAATTTGTGTGGTCCCTCCAACCTGGATTGTAGGTATTAGAGTATGGATCGTTCCTTGGCTAGTTTTGGTTTCGAAAACCCACAGCATTGGCAGATTCCTATCCACCATTCTCAATCAATTGAGGGCACTTCTCAGAGGAGTGTCCTTCGATAGAACACACGCCACACACACTTGGTCCTTGCATCCTCATCCCCTCGGCCACCTGAGATACAAAAGAAGTAAGATTAGCTAATTGAAATTGAATATCGGATGTGGAACTTACCTCATTCAGTTTCTGCCGTGGGGTGTCCCTTTGCCCAATGCCTTTATATTGTTGTGCATTCAATGCACGGTTTGCAATGAGTGTCTTTGCTGCCATAAGTGTCTTGTCAACCAACGCACCTCTTGCTGAAGCATCTAGCATTTGCCTTTCAATTGGAAGAAGGCCTTCATAGAAGTATTGAAGTAGAAGCTCTTCTTTCATTTGATGTTGAGGACATGATAAAACAAGGCTTTTGAAACACTCATAATACGCTGGAAATGACTCTCCTTGGTTTTGCTGGATTCCACTAATCTTCTTCCTCAAAAGAATGACTCTTGAAGTGGGGAAGAACTTCTCTAAGAATGCCCTCTTCATGCTCTCCCAAGAAGTGACGATTCCAAGGGCCAATTCATATAACTAATCCTTAGCCTTCTCTAGAAGAGAGAAGGGAAATGCCTTCATCTTCAAAATGTTGCCATTGACATGGATTGGAGTCATGCTTGAACACACCACTTCGAACTCTTTCAAGTGCTTGTTTGGATCATCCATGGACAGCCTATGGAATTTGGGAATATGGTGCAGCAAGCTAGACTTCAATTCGAATTCATCGGTCTTGTCTTAGGCAGCCCTAGGATATTGAATGCACAAAGGAACGACAATGTCTAATCCCGAGGCAGAAAGCTCATTGATTGTTCGATTGTCCGCTGCCATGACTTGTTCCTCCTCTTCCTCTTCGACAAACTCAGATTCAGATCTAGGACTAGATGGGCTAGGTTCTGGCTCTTTCCTCTTCCTTCTCAAAGTTTGTTCAAAATCGTCGTCAAACTCCAAGATATGTGCTTGAACAGATTGAGAACTTCGAGTCATAAACTAGTACCTAAAAACAAGAAACAAAACAAAGTCAGAAACAAACACACAAAAAATAAACAAAAAGAAACAATGGGGGATTAACAAAGTTACCAATCCCCGGCAACGGCGCCAAAAATTTGATGCGATGTAAAACAAACACACAAATTAAACCCTATTGTTGACAGTTGTAGTAAAGATGCAAGTAGGGATCGTTTTAGGCCGGGGATTAGGAGGGATTGCTAATCTACTCTAAACTGAATTAAAAACACAAAAACAAACTTAAAAACACTTAACAAGACTCACAAGACTCAAAACAAACTTAAAAGACTCAAAACAGCTTAAAACAACCAAATAGACTCAAAACAGACACTAAGGACTGATTTGGATGAAAATAAACTCAAAAGACTATCTAGACACAAATCTAAACAGATTCTAACTAAACTAACACAACTTAAAGATGGGGGGTTTGGTTTCTACGAAAATTGAATCTAAAACGAAGTAACTTGCAGATTCTAAACAAAGACATAAAACTAAGGTGATTCAATGGATAATGGGCTAGCTAGAGGGTTCTTCTCCACACATGACACACATGCAACACAAAATTGATTTCCAGGTACGATTTGGATAAACCATGAACCTCAACACCCCAGGTTAATTAGGTACGCTTAAATTAACCCTCAGATTTCCTTATGTCATTGAATTGGACGGAAATAGCGCATCGCAATCAAATTATTCTTCACAAGTTCCCTACATGAAAGCGCATAATAGAGATACAATCAAAGATCATTAAGCTTTATGAAAATCATAAGCATTGACAAGACATTCGTAACTATGAAAGCACATGATACTCCTGCCAGGAATCTACTTAACATAATTGTGACTAGTAACCTTTACTACTAGTGAATATAAGTTCATAACGATTAGGTGAAACTCCCTTACATTCTAGCATCAAATTCATGCATGCAAACTAAGTAGGCCTCCTTAATCAACAAACAAGAATAAGTTTTGAATCAAACAATTAAGCAAATTGCATTCACAATTTATGAAACAATAACTGAAGGTAATCAACTCATATCACATATATATTCATGGCTTTGAAATTCCCCCTAGCCAAAAGGGTTTAGCTCCTCATGTTCACAGCAAAACAAAGATAAATAAACTTAAACATTGAAAACAAAGAATGAATTACACCTAGAAATGTTTCAGCAATCCAACGTCTTGAATGGCTAGGCACAACCAAGAACTTTCCTTCTTCTCCTTTGCTGCGGCATAAGGGATGGGTAATGGTTTGAAGGGTTGTTTGTATGGAGGAATGGATGGAAGGCTGAATGGTTATGGTTAGGATGAGTGGGTGGTGCGAAAAAAAGGTTTAAAGGAATGTGTATGGGAGTGAATGATGATCCAAGGCTGCAGCAAAGGGTGTTATTTAAGGCTAAAAGGAAATGAAAACCCTAACTTAATTTGGTTAACAGAAATTAATTCAAATCCACTAAAGAAAGGGAAATAAAATCAGAATCCTAGGGGAAAAAGGGTAAGGATATGCGGCAGGGCTTAGAAAGAAAAGGGAATGTGTTTTTGGGGCAGAAAATAAGAAAGAGAGGCCCCTTGCACGGCAAAGAAGGGGAAAGGAACTAGAGAGGTGCGGCTGGGTTCTTTAGAGAAAAGGAATGTAATTTAAGTCACAAAAAAGGCAAGGAAAAGTTATGTTTGTGCGGCAAGGACTCTTAGGGTAGGTTTAGGCTTCTAGAACAACCAATTAAGTGCCCTAACATATTTTGGATTCCTTTTGTGGCTGGAACATAGGTGAGGAAGGATTAGGAAACTTCCAAGCCAAGAATAGAAACTTTCAAGAATGGAAACCTCCAAGAATAGAAACTTCCAACTTTAGAAACTTTGGCTTCCAATTTTGAACTCTTCATTCTTCATTTGATCCTAAGCTCATTTGATCTTCAATTTCGTCCATCCACTTAGCTCCAAGTATGTGCAATCCATTTAGTGCCCAAAACTGCTCCAAAATGCACTAAAATGCACTTTCTTGCTACTTTGATCCTTTAAACCTACAATCACACGAAAATAGCTTAAAACACTTAAATAACTAAGAACTAACAACGTAAATGCAAGGAAACAAGCTAACTAAGTCTCATAAATACGCTCCTATCAGATTATGTCAAGGGGTTGTGCAACTTAATGATTGGTTGGGTGCTCTTTGCATGTGCCTTTAGTTAGGTTTTTTTTTTGTTTTTTTGTTTTCTTTATCTTGTCCTTATCATTAAATAAAGTTATATGATGATTTTTTAATTAAAACTCAAAGTTTTGAAGCTCTTTTCATTAGTTTTTCGTAAAATCTGACGTGGAAAAAAGTTGATCAAACATCAAAGTGTAAAACCCCAAAAGTTTCAAAGTCGAATCTGTCACATCCCGACCCTGAGTGGATCACTTCCCGGGCCCGTTCCACCACAATAGCATGATATTGTCCGCTTTGGGCCCCGACCATGCCCTCACGGTTTTGTTTCTGGGAACTCATGAGCAACTTCCCAGTGGGTCACCCATCCTGGGAGTGCTCTGGCCCCCTTCTCGCTTAACTTCAGAGTTCCTACGGAACCCGAAGCCAGTGAGCTCCCAAAAGGCCTCGTGCTAGGTAAGGATGAGAATATACATTTAAGGATCACTCCCCTGGGCGATGTGGGATGTCACAATCCACCTCCCTTAGGGGCCCGACGTCCTCGTCGGCACACACGCGGCCAAGGTTAGGCTCTGATACCAGTTGTCACATCCCGGCCCAGGGCAGATCACTTCCCGGGCCCGCTCCACCACCGTAGCACGATATTGTCCGCTTTGGGCCCCGACCACGCCCTCACGGTTTTGTTTCTGGGAACTCATGAGCAACTTCCCAGTGGGTCACCCATCCTGGGAGTGCTCTGGCCCCCTTCTCGCTTAACTTCAGAGTTCCTACGGAACCCAAAGCCAGTGAGCTCCCAAAAGGCCTCGTGCTAGGTAGGGATGAGAATATACATTTAAGGATCACTCCCCTAGGCGATGTGGGATGTCACAATCTACCCCTTTTAGGGGCCCGACATCCTCGTCGGCACACACGCGGCCAGGGTTAGGCTCTGATACCAATTGTCACATCCTGGCCCGGGACGGATCACTTCCCGAGCCCGCTCCACCACCGTAGCATGATATTGTCCGCTTTGGGCCCCGACCACGCCCTCACGATTTTGTTTTTGGGAACTCACGAGCAACTTCCTAATGGGTCACCCATCCTAGGAGTGCTCTGGCCCCCTTCTCCCTTAACTTCAGAATTCCTACGGAACCCGAAGCTAGTGAGCTCCCAAAAGGCCTCGTGCTAGGTAGGGATGAGAATATACATTTAAGGATCACTCCTCTGGACGATGTGGGATGTCATAGAATCTGAATTACCCAAAAATATAATCATTTGCTTTATCAAACTTCACAACTAGTGACGGTGTTCACCATTCGGTGTAGAGCAAGTGAACATAGAACGGCCGCTCATGAAAGAACTACAGAGGGCTCTTGAAATCCGCGGCTTAATGGTTTGCAACCTTCTGGAAAAAAGGTTGTTCCCCTTTTACCGCCAGAGACTTCTCTCCAGGTCTTTTCTCTCTAGCTCTGCTACTTCATAAAATCAACAATAGAGGTTTTGAACTGTAGGGGAAGTGATAATCTGCCAAGAGCGTAAGCGTGCTTGCCGAGCAACTCTCCGACAGAATCTAGGTGCGACCCTTACTTCGAATCGAGTAATCTCAAAAAATGCTCGGCTTGTCAGGTTGTATACTGTTGCAGCTCGTGCTAGGTAAGTTGTAGGGTTTTCGGATTAGTGATTGCATTGCATTCATGGAGTTCTTGTATTTCTCATTTGTTGAAGTCTTGGGCTGGTTTGCATCCACTACCTCTGCACTAGTTTGTATCCATTACATCTGCGTTCATCAGAACCATGAGCCCTTTGAAATCGTCGACGTAAAGACTTGTCGTATTCCTTTTTTTTAGCAGCGTCAAAGAGAACGTCCCAGGCCTCCTTAGCATGCTTGAAAGCACCCTCGGCAGTGCTTAATCCATTCTTGTCGAGGTGCAAGGCTAGTGCCAGTCTCTTGTATTGTTTCTTGTTTCTATTTCTAAGTCAACAACACTAGGGTTTTGGATGCTAAGAACATGGTTCTTGTTTTGTTGGATTATGATTATGATAACATGGTTTCCACAATATGTGTAATCATGGGTAAAGGTACACCATAACATTGGTGTACTAATATACATGTGATATAGTTGTATTCAATGGGAAAAGTTGTAACTTCCCCTGAAGAACAACTCTTCCATCTCTATATATTTATCAAATTCTTTTCTGTCAGATTATTTAATTTCTTGACCAAAAAAAATATTATTTAATTTCATTCTCCCTCTCTGATTAATATCCTTCGCACCATATTGTGATCGATAGTCTAAGCGACATTGGTTTTCAGATCCTGTGAGCTACCCTATTCGATCATTCGATCACTGGCCTCAGCGCTAGGTTTTTCATGAATAAAAACAATTTGCCCAGTTTTGTCTCGAACTGCATTTGAGACTTCCTCTTCGTCAAGTAAAGAATTCAACAATGTTCTTACTAAATTTCAACTTGATACGAAATTAGGGAAGATGACGTTGGTGGACAAGGAGAATATTGAACCGATTTTGATCGAAAGTTCATCGAAATCTGAGAACTTTCCTGCAGAACCCAAAACTCACGCAACATCGAATCATTCAAACATTACAACCTATTTGAAATCTCATCCAATAACCCGTTTGAACCCAGGCCTGAATTAACCCAACAATTTGAACAAAATTTGAAATCCCCCACACTGTTTCATTCGGCAGAGAACAAAATTCAATGTCATTGAACCATTTCAGCATTCAAATTCACTAAGTTCACTACCCAAATATTACCATTATCAGAATTTGAACGAATTATATTTAGAGGGTTTAATCATCCTATTAGAACCTTAGAAAATCCATTGCAGTGGGCATTGTTGGCTGCAAAAACCAAATATGCACAAGCAAATACAGACCCACAAAAACATCCTATTGAACCTGCCCATGCTGAAGAGATTTGGTCACTAAGTCCAACAGATTTACCTGCACAATTGAGATTAATTCAAAGTTCATTTTTGTTGCTGCAAATCTGAGACTGAACCCACAATTCGCACCCTACACCTCGCTGTGGTCTCGCCTTCCACCGTGGTTTCGTCATCAAGGCATGGTCTCACGATCTCGCGAAAATATCCAACGCTGCAAAAACCAAATACACAACGTCGACATGACTGATTCCTTCCAAAAAGAATAGTTTCAACCATTAGTGATTGTCCATTGGGTTGCGGACCGAATTGTTTTCAGAGGGACAAAAGTGATACATGAACTCAGTTTTGTGAGGTTCTCTAGCGTTCATCGTTTCCCAGGAAAGAAGAAGAAAAGTTTTTTTATTTTAGGGACAGTGAGCAAAGATTTTTAGGGAGATGTGCACATGAACAAAGAATAGACAAAAGGGCCTACATTGCAAGAAGCGCAACAAGTCCAATCCTTTGAGGTGGGCTTCTTCTCCAGCAGGCCCAATCCGAGAAGCACCCTGCAACCTTTTCCTGTAACATTGGCTGCTCCCTTCAATTCAACCTCAGGTTATATTAATTAAGTTTACCCCAATAATTTCACTCATAATGTTGATTTGTGGAATACTTCGAAAAATAGTCACAAAAATCAGAAGTGGAGGCAAAGGTTTAATTTTAGAAATTTGAGAGTAAGAGTGCTCAATCATTTGGATCAATATAATACCCGTTACGGTTTTATATGTCCTGATTTGGCACAAAGAGAAATCTCAACTATAAGAAATTTAAGGGGACCAAGACCACTGAGCCAATTTAGCTCTTAACACAAGATCATTTAAGTCAGGTTTTTTTGTTATTTGGATAGGTGAATTATTCTAGATCCATCCCCCGAAAGAACCGGACATGACAATCTTCAACCTACTTTTCGAGAGGATGCTAAAAAGGTAGCAACATGCATTCCGTTCCTCGTCCCAGGACAAGAGAGCAATGGATATTTTGGTTTTGCAGAGGGTGCCAAAAATATCTTTTAATGACAAAAATATTAATTACTTTTGTAATGGCAATTGGAATGATATTAACTCTTATTTATTCATTATCTATGTTACGCCAGATGTTCTATGGATACAAGTTTTTTAATGCCCCAAACTCTTTTTTTATTTTTTATTTTGGACCGCGAGAATTATTTCTGAAGAAACTGGAGTTACATCTTTTTTCCATTTCCATTCAAGAGTTCTTATGTGTTTCCACGCCCCTTTGAGAAATTTCCATCCAAGATTCAATAGTTGGTCCATTCTTAGCCTCGGTAAAGTTCATCTTGTTGTGATAGGAATGAATAGGAACAAATAAGTTTTAGCTAATGTAATAAAGATACCAATTATCGCCGTGTTACATAAGGAAAATATTGTATAATTGTTCAATTTTTCGCAATTTTTTCCATTCCTCAGTGTAAATTACCTAATATTGGTTCACAGTCAATAAAATCTTCACCATCTAGAGTAATGATGAGTCCAAAAATACCATGCATTGATGGGTGGTGGGGGCCCATATTGACTATCATGAGGTATTGGGTTCTCCCAATAACTAAAAAGTGTATCATGCCTAAATCTAACTGGGATTCGCGGTGGTGGAGAGAATGGATCGAAAAAAAGAGAGCTTCTAGTTGTAAGATATCTAATGAAATCATCGCTGGAATTGAGATCTCATTTAAAGAGAAAGATCTCAAAGGATATCTCATTGTTGCATAGCTCAGGTCAGAGCGATATATTGTTTCCCATTCCTTAGCCAGAAAGATATATAGCCATGAAACATGGATTAAGTGGAACATAATTGATTGGGTGGTAGAGTCATGGAAACACCTGTTTCTTCCATATTTTGGACCTTAGCTCCATAGAACAATATACTAACTACTACTGAAACATGGAACAATTGAAATCTTAGATCAAAACATTATGTATGGATGGTATGAACTGCCTAAACAAGAATTCTTGAACAGCGAACAACCAGAGCTATTACTCACTACATAAAAAAATTTCCATTAATGGCATTGAAAGAGAATCCACTAGATGAAAAGAGACTGTTTTTGTGCAAGATAATAGAGGAAGAATTGATTACGCCTAGCCAAGTAGACAAGCAAGAAATCCATGAGCCTTCTATTGACATGATTGCATGAACAAGTACTCATTTTTCACTGATTGGACAAAGCCTCTGTGAATGCGTGCGGTATCTGCTACTAAAAATAAATAAGTTTTAATCTTTTATTTTATTTTTTAGTCTTAATTTACTAAGAACATTTAGTATTGGCTTGTAATAATTAAAAGTACACTAGTAGTATTTGTATTTGTATTTAAACTTAAGTTTGTATTAAGTATTGTGTTTGTTTTGTAATTTTCTGAGCTATTGCAACTAAATCTTCCAAATCTGAAGTTTTTAAGATAGAGAGGTTGAACAATGTTAATTATCGAATATGGAAGAGAATGATCACTTATCTTTTAACGTATGACAAGACTTTGTACACTATCAAGAACGAGAAACCCCTTGGGCCCTCTCGAGTTTATAATAAATGGGTGGAAGGTAATGAGTTGGCTAATGCCACAATTCTTAATTACATTGAAGATAATTAATACCTCTTTATGAAGAATATGATTTGGCCAAAGAAATCATGGATGTACTTGAAAAGAAGTATGGCCCCAAACTCAAACATACATTCAGTTATTGCTTAAGAAATACAATGGGACAAAAATGGATAAAACTGATTCTATGGTCGATCATATTACTAAAATGGAGGTAATAGAAAAAGACTTAGCCAATGCAGGCTATCCGGTTTCCGATAAAATGCAAATTAGTGTTCTTCTTGGTAGCTTCCCAAATTCTTAGGAAAATGTAGTTACTTCCATGACTTATTGTCAAGTGGAATTAACGATGGATACATTGCCTGCAATGTTGGCAATTGAAGAAGTTCTTGAAAATTATAGGAAAAAGGAAATTGGAAAAGGCAGAGCCAACCTTCTTATAGCAGAAAATTCTTAGAAAAACAAGCAACACATGAACAGCCACATAGTAGTAACAAGCGCTCGAACTTCAAAAAGTTTGGAAACCGCAAGCAGAACACGAGTGCATGTTTCAATTGTGTCCTAAATGACACAAGAACAACAAAAATCTTAAAGAACTGATTTTGAGCGTCTCCGAAGCACTTATTGTTAAAGATCAAGGACAATGGTAGACAGACTCAGGAGCAACTCGACATGTATGCAAGGACAAAAGTTGTTTCATCAACTACAAGGAGAAAGCACTAGAAGAACATCATCTCCACATGGGCAATCATACTTATGTCAATGTTTTGGGATCATTATGCTTAAAAATGTTCTGTTTGCACCAAATAGTAGGAGAAATCTTGTCTATGTCTCTGTCCTAGAAAAGAAAGGTTTTGAGCCAAGGTTCGTGAATGGTGATGTCACTATGGGAAAAAGGGTTATATTTACGTAAGGAGAATAAGAATTGATGAAATGTACTCAGTTTGTATTAATAAAAGTATTTCTTCCTAGTATGCCTTTGTCTCTATTGTTTAAAATTTTTCATATTTATGACATTTACGTTTAAGTCACATAAATAAAAATAAAATGATACGCATGAGTAAAAATAGAATGTTGCCTCAGGTAAATTCACATGACTTTGATACATGTGAATCATGTATTAAAGGAAAAATGACTAAAAATCATTTTCTCAACATTGGACTTCTACAAATTTACTTGAAATAGTGCATAGAGATTTATGTGGACCTATGAGGACTAAAACACATAGAGGAATGAAATATTTCGTGACTTTCATCGATGACTATTCCCGTTATGGACATGTCTACTTCCTGAAGCATTAAATCATGCATTAGAAAAATTTATAGAGTTCAAGGCAGAACTAGAGATTCAATTGGGAAGATCCAAAAAGACCCTTAATAGTGATATAGGTGGTGAATTTGAAGCCCTTGATGATTTCTGCAAAGATAATGCTATAAAGCATAATTATACTCTTATGGATATGACGCCATCTATGATGTCTTATGTTGACTTACCTTTACATTTTTTGGGTGAAGCTTTGTATATTGTAGCATATATATTGAAGAGAGTTCATACAAAGGCAAAGCCATTGACTCCATATGAATTATGGCATGGGCGAAAACCTAATTTATCAAACTTAAAAGTTTTGGGTTGTAAGATGCATGTCCTCATTCTAAAGCCATTAAGAGATAAATTACAAGCAAAGACATTGGAATGTAAATTCATAGGATATCTTGATAATAATGTTAGACATAAGTTTTATCATCTTGAGAAATGATTGGTCGAAAGTAGAGATGCTACTTTTGAAACTACTAATTTGGTTCATCCCATACAAGAATTGGAATCTTTGGAAGAAGAAGAAAATTCTCCTCGGATGATCAAGACTTTCATCTTGATTTAGACTTGTCTCATGATCATGACATTGACAATGATCAAGTGGGAGACATAGACATGGGTGATAAGAACAATGTCGATCATGACAAACACATAGATGATGATCGTGATATTATCACAGAATATATAAATAGTGGGAAAAATGATCAAATCAGTGTGAGTAAAAGAAAAAGGGAACCATATAGAAGATTGAAAGATTATTTTGTTTTCAATCTTGAGGAGGTAGATTATTCAGTAGGAGATCCAGACCCAAGAAATTATAAAGAAGCAATGAATATTTTGAGTCTAACCAATGGCAACAAGCCATGACCCTGTGCCTTGAATTGGTTGATCTACCTGATGGAAGAAAGCCCATCGGTTGTAAGTGGGTACTTCGTAAGAAGTACAAATCAGATGGTACCCTGGATAAGTTTAAGGCTCAACTTGTGGCTAAGGATTATACTAAGAACTTCGGTATAGATTTTGTGGACACTTACTCTCCAGTTGCGAAGTTTACATCCATTTGGATTCTTATGGCAATTATTCCTAGAATGGATTTAGAACTTCATCAGTTAGAAGTCTAAACAACATTCTTAAATGGAGATTTGAAGGAAGACATCTATATGATTCAACCTAAAGGATATCATGTCAAAGGTCATGAAAACAAAGTCTATAAGTTAAGAAAGTTTTTGCATGACCTTAAACAATCATCAAGACAATGGTATTTAAAGTTCCACCAAGCCATTAAGGAAATGGGCTATAAAATAAAGGGAACTTTAACAAAAAGCTCCTGGTACTGTTCACTTTAACAAAAAAACAACATTTTTACACTAAAAAGTCAATCCTGGTACTATTCACTTTACTCTTTATTTTGTCATTATCGTTAAAACTAAAAGTTTTCAAGCCATTTTCATTAGTTTTCCTTAAAATAAATCCATTAGATCATTGTGTTTACTGTTGGAAGTGCCAAGATAATTTCTGTATGTTGTCACTATATGTAGATGACATCTTACTTGTAGGTAACTCCATATATATGGTTGAAAAGACTAAGTCATAACTGGATCCAAATTTGAGATGAAAGATATGGGAGAAGCACCTTATGTTCTAGGAATTAAAATTACTAGGGATAGAGATGCCAAAACGCTCTGTTTGGTTCAACAAAATAATCTGGATAAAAAATTGAAAAGATTTAATATGGAAGATTGCAAGCCAGTTAGTACACCTGTTTATAAAGGAATGATGCTTTCCAAAAAATGTGTCCGGTACAAAAGCAAGACATCATTGATATGCAAAATGTTCCGTTTGCCCAAGCAGTTGGAAGTTTGATGTATGCTATGATCAGCACAAGACCAGTTGGATTGGTAAGTAGATATCAATCCAATCCCTAGAAAGTAACATTGGATGGTAGTAAAGAGAATTATTAGTTATCTAAAAGGCACCCAAGGTATGAAACTTTGTTTTGAATTAAATGATCTGGATTTAGTTTGTTAATTATTGTGATACAGATTTCATAGGCGACTTGGATGACAGAAAGTCAGCAAGTGGTAACATTGTCTTGTTTGGTGGAGCGTTTCTTGGTTAAGTAAGAAACAGGGTTGGGTTGAAAAGTTTACCATGGAAGCAGAATATATATCTTATAACACAACGGTAAGTACTGCATTATAGGCTAAATGCTTTATCGACAGTTTAAATATAGGTATACCTAAATAGCCCGTCAATGTGTTTTGTGATAATAAGTCCGCCATCTTTTTGATAAAGAGTGGAGTAAATAGTTCCACAAGAAAACACATTGATATTAAATATCACTATGTACAAGATATAATGGAGAGATAAGAGGTAAAATTCGACTACATACCCTCCAAAAAGATGGTGGCCAATCTGATGACCAAGGGATTGGCGTTGGAAAAATTCAGAGAGCATGTGACTACAATGGGTTTGTAAAACATCTAGATGAGTTGTAGTGTGAGACGTGCAGCAGACATTATTGTATGGTTTTAAGGACGCCTGAAACACGGACAAGTTGACGCAACTCTATCTGGTTCTTTAGTACTTGGTCGGTTAAAAATAGAGGACACTAGCAAGGTAACAAGGTTATAATAAATCGTCTTGGAAGTAAAATCCGTTATAGCTTCAAGAAATAATTTATATAACACTGTGGCCTATAATGCAGGACTAAATCATCATTTGTAACCAGGTACGGATTTTTTCCTAGTTACTTGGATATGATGCCATTTTACTAAAGAGTAAAATGTTATCAAATAAAGTGGAATGGTGCGAACAGGTAAAGAAGCCACATATCTAATGTTACATTGAATTTGTTTATGAGTAATACTCGGGAGAAACAAATCAGAATATGACACCATTTATGTCATCATAATCAAGTGGGAGATGTTGGAATATGATTTTGATAACATGATTTTCACAATATGTGTAATCATGTGTGAAGGTACACCATAACATTGGTGTACTAATATACATATAATTGCAGTGAAATAAGTTAATTAATTAATTATAAAGGATATGAACACTTGTATTCAATGGGAAAAGTTGTAACTTCCTCTGAAGAATACAACTCGAAGAATACAACTCCTCCAGAAAGGTTATTCCATCTCTATATATTTATCAAATCCCTTTCTGTCAGATTATTCAATTTCATTCTCCCTCTGTGATTCATATCCTTCACACCATATTACGATTGATAGTCTAAGCGACATTGGTTTCCAGATCTTGAACTACCCTATTCCATTAAGTTTTTCTTGTGTAACACGGCAACATGAATTTGGTAAGCAATCATGTAGTTGTTTATACCATGCAGATCTAAATCAAACTTTTTGGCTGCCTGGGCCTGCATGATTGCAAAGTCGAAGTTTCCGGGCGTGAAATATGCTTCTGTAGACTGCAGCGTCCTGGACCTTTACAACAACCGTCTGTGCGAGGCTGGTGAGATGATCAGGACACAGCTTAAGGGATAGAGTTGCTGGGGTAACTGCTGCATCCGATGGACCTGCTACGCTTGGACTTTAAAGTAGAAAGGTTTAGTTGGAGAGAGAGTAGTGAAAGAAACTAATTAGAAACCAACCCTAAACCCTATTTCATTAATGATGTAATATATTATAATGTCTTTATATGATGTAACTTTTAGTTGTAACTTAAGTAATTAAATTCATATTTACTAAGCAAGTTCAAGTACTGGTAGAAAAACTAGCTTCCCAATGTGATGATAATATTTTTGTTAAAACTGGATATTATAAGCTTGATCCCACAACTTCCTTGAATTAAAATTTTGATACCAAGTTACATACTCTTTCAATCCAAAAAAACTTAAGCTATTAAGTATTGATCAATAATGTATGACAACCTAGCAATTGTCACAATGAAGAAAGACATAATCCCACTTCAACTTCTACTATCAAGTGGGCAACCAAATGTTTAACTTCCATTTTTACTGTTTACGATTACACAAATTATTTGTTAGTTTTCCACATCTTGAACATCCGATAGCTCGCTAACGTTAATTGATTCACACAAATTTAACGTTGATTTTCCGAAATGCCCGAACTCTAATCATTATTCACTTTAGTGTGGCATGATTGTACATTTGCATGTGACCCTCGTCTTACAATATTGCATGGGGTCTTCAATTAGCGTAGATCTAGTTTTTCACGAATATGCGACGATTGGGCCTCCAAATGTATAGTTGGGCTTGTAATGAAATTTTTGGAACCTCAACTCAATGCGACTCCACAGTTAACTATGCTATAAGTTTTAACTTTTTGGTGCATTGGAGACGGCCTAATTGAGGCACGTTCCTAGTAAGTTGGACTCTCATGTTATGGGTGAGACTCACATTTTTAACGATGTAGTCAGTAATTATGACATAAACAATATCGTGCTGAATTTTCTTAACAATATACTTTCTCCATTCTAATTTTCATCTTCAATAAAGCTCAAACATCTAAATTAGACAATAAATCAACAAGTACATAAAGCTAACATCCCGTCTTCAGCTTGTTGCATGTGCTCAAATGAATTTCTTTGTGATCATATTCCCACCAATTAAAACTCTTTCATATTTTAATACAGTTGCAGAAAAGGATGTCCAAAAACCATAACCAAATTTGAATTCTTAATCCTTCACTTTTCAGTAGTACTAATTTTCGAATTGTTAAATCTTTGATTCGCCATACTTTTGTACTTAACGACGGTTACAAGCAAAGCTAGGTTTCCTCCATCCTTTGATGTTTTTGTGTACAGTTTAATTTACTTTTCTAAATGTTGGCGTTGAAGCATAGAATATTAAAAGCAACAATAAAATATTTAATTAACATGAACAACTTGGTGGTGGGATGACTCATTAGGTGTATTAGTCAAATAATTAGTTTGTTTCGACAAAAAATAATAATAATTAGTTTATCATAATAATTTGATGTCGTAGTTCTTATTTGTAGAAGGCGAACATAAAATCTCTCATTTATAAATAAAGAACAATATCACTAAATTGTGATATTAAGTGTCTGAATTAATTCCTATGGGCTTTTGAGGAGCGGGAGAAATTATTGGAATTCTATGAACGAGTCTCTGGAGCCAGGATGCATGCTAGTTCCCTACAACCAGGTGGAGTGGCACAAGATTTGCCTCTTGGCTTATGTCGAGATATTGATTCCTCCACACAACAATTTGCTTTTCGTATTGACGAATTAGAAGAGATGTCAATTGGCAACCGCATCTGGAAACAGCAATCAGTGGATATTGGTACTATTAAGGTGAGAATAATTAACTTTTTCAAATTTTTTGTTATTAAAGTAGACAACTTTATTCGAATGGCATATGGGATTTGCATGATTTTGAGAGCAAAAGGAATCAAATTAAAAATGAAGCAGCTTTTCCCCATAAAATTTGAACCATGATTGTCTAATTAGTGTGTTTAAGCTTTTACCTTATTGTACGCTGTGCTTAGCCCAAAAAGTCTTGCCTTGGGCTTAGGATGGTTCCAAGTACCAAGCCTAGTTTCTAGTTTTTGTGCTCACCTCTGCCTTGCCATAAATTCATGTTGGGTTCCTGTAAACTAGCCCATGTTGGGTGCTTTGCTTCCAAATATATTATAATTGTACTACTACTGCAGATGTGGTCGTAACTACATTAGTTGGAGCAGATATCATTTTTCCTATGCGCCTGAGTTTAAATCTCTCTCCTCATAGGTAATATTAATACAATATCATCCGTTAAAGAATGTGTACTGATACTTATCCCGATCTATACAAGTATACACGATGATAAGAAATTTGTCTATCTTTTTCATCACGTAGAGATTTGTGATAAATATACTTTTGTCATGGATGAGCAAGGACACAATTCATGTAAAACTCATTAGTTTAATAGTTTTACATAATTATGAGAATTCTGTAGTTTTACATTGCTCATTTGTTGTTTAATTGCTATTGTTGTAAATAACTTGTAACTCAAACAATTAAAAGTATTATATGTAGTTGAGATCTTGTGTTCGCTTGCATAAAAAATAAGGGTTAATTTGTTGTGAGGCAATGTTAGATCCTACATCGCCTAGGGGAGTGGATCCTCTATGCCTTATATGTACATGCCCACCTCCTTTAGCACGAGGCCTTTTAGGAGCTCATTGGCTTCGGATTTCGTAGGAACTCCGAAGTTAAGCCTGTTCGCGCGAGAGCAATCCCAAGATGGGTGACCTACTGGGAAGTTCTCGTGTGAGTTCCTAGAAACAAAACCGTGAGGGCGTGGTTGGGGCCCAAAGCGGACAATATCGTGCTACGGCAGAGTCGAGCCCGGGATGTGACAATTTGGTATCAGAGCCAATCCTTGGTCGGAAGTGTGCCGACGAGGACGTCGGGCCCCTAAGGGGGGTGGATTGTTAGATCCCACATCGCCCAGGAGAGTGGATCCTCTATGCCTTATATGTATGTGCTCACCTCCTTTAGCACGAGGCATTTTGGGAGCTCACTGGCTTCGGATTCCATAGGAACTCCGAAGTTAAGCGAGTTCGCGCGAGAGTAATCCCAGGATAGGTAACCCACTGGGAAGTTCTCGTGTGAGTTCCCAGAAACAAAACCATGAGGGCGTGGTTGGGGCCCAAAGCGGACAATATCGTGCTACGGCGGAGTCGAGCTCGGGATGTGGTGGAGCCCGGGTCGGGATGTGACAGACAATGTTTTGGTATATGGTGCGACATATTTTTGTTGTTATTTTTTTTTTAACAAACGATATTATCTACACTAAGGGGGATAGGGGTGACTTAGCCTCATGATGGTCTAGCAATAATGTGGTTCAAATTCGCCTTTGGCGATAATCAAATCTAAGACCTCTCACTTACAAGTGAAGAACAATACCACTAAACCGTTGTACTAAGTGGCCGTATTTTTGTTGTAAAATTTGAAGTTTTGAATCTTCATCATGTTTTCTTTTTAGGTAGATTACACTGTACCCCCTCAAGTTTGGGGTCTATTACAATTGCATACAACATCTTCAAAACATTTCACTTTCATACCTCACCTACTATTTTATTTCAATATAGTACCTCCGTTACATTTTCCATCCATTGATCCGTTAAGAGCTGACGTGGCGGCCACAGTTATGCCACATGGCTGCCAAATGTGTGCCATGTGGCAAATTTTTTTTTTTTTATTCATTTAAAATATTATAATAATTTACCCTTAAAAAAAAGAAAAAAAAAACCCAAATTGAAACCCACCTCCGTGCAACCCCCCACCCCTGCAAACAAACCCAGAAACCTTCCTTCCCCAACCTACCTCCCTCTCCTCCCATCACCATCACAGCCCCCAGACCACTCCTCCCTCTTCACCTTCCCGACCCACCTTTTCCCTCCTCCACTATTTAAATTAAAAAAAAAAAAAACCAAACAAACCCAGAAAACCCAGAAACCCAACTTCTCCCTCCCTTCCCGACCCCCATCACCTTCACCGAGCCTAAACCCCTCTACCTCTGATGCTCTTCACCACCACCATGTCTAACACTCTCCTCCTCACACTCCTCCTCCACCTACTCGCGTCAACGGGGCCCACTTCGACCACCCTCCATTCTCTCTCCCCAGAGACCCACTCTATTCACCGCTTGTTTGGGCCCAATCGGGACTCCCAAACCCCGTCACATAACCCTTCACATCAAATCTGAAACAAACCCACTAACCTATAAACCAAATCAGAAAGAATCACAAAAAAAAAAAAAAAAATTGCAAATACAAAATAACGAGATAGAGATGTCGAAGATACCGAATGAGAGGGAGGCGAGGGGTTGAGTGGCGGTGGGGGGAGGGGGTTAAGGGAAGGGAAGGAGTTGGAAGCGGGGCTCTATAAGTAGTTCGGACAGAAGGATTTGGGTTTCGGTTTGGCGTCGTCTTCGTCGGTGGGTCTCGGCTAGGGAAGGGGAGATGAAGAGAGTGGATGAGGGAGAATGTGGGTCGGGAAGGTGAAAAGCGATTAGTGGTCTACACAAGACCCTAAACCATCTTTGGTCAGACGACACCTTGATTTTGATGCACAGTTCTATAATGAAGAATATTATGCACGCAGTTCTGGCAGCTCAAGTTCGCACGCGAGTCAGGGCACCTTTAAACCCTCTCAGCCACGTGATCAGCATTGGTATACTTATCCCCGAGTGGTGTGTACACCACGTTGTCCTGGTGTGTACACCACGTTGTCCAAATCACAGAAACGTCGACGTTAACGGATAAACTGCATGGCTCGACGACAGGCGGCACATGCGACTTCGGCTACCAAGTGGTAGCGAAAGAAATAACAGATAATGCAGATGATCGATAGCCCCCGATAATCATGGCCGAATTGCTTCAATGCAAGAAAGCAATCGATCATGATTTTGAAACCACGATTGAAGAATCTGAAAAGCGAATCAAACTTCTCTTTCGGCTCGGGGAAATGAAGGCTCGCCTTGAGCATTACAGGAAAGAGACTGAGAGCAATCTCCTCCCGTTGCCTATACAGGAGCCGTTGATCAAAATTTGACGAAATCTACATCCACCATTCCTCGGGGAAGCTCTAGAGTACATGCGAGAGTTTCACAAAAAGCATTCGGCTAATGACTTGTACGGTTTACTGAAGGCGTGTCAAGATACTATCGATCTCGTTGTCACTTGTCCAGATTATACGTGAGGCACGAGTCATTGGCTTCGATGTTGGTCCATATACTGATATCGACGCGGCCGAGCTTCTCTTTTCTCTTAAGGATCTTCAGTATTTGCAATACCATTTCGAAGTCTTTTCAGCCGTCTCTCTCTTCGGCCTTACGGCCGACGAAATAGGACATGTCGCATGATCAGATGCTTACCTTGACATCAGGGATACCTATATCATGTATCAATAGCAAGCTCGTGTCATGACGCGAGTCTCAGCCTCAATTCTGGTTTTAGATGAACCTGAGGCTAATAGACAGAGCAAGACGGCTCTCGAAAACACATTGCAAGAACATACTCTGGCGACAGTCGAGGCAAATAAAATGGATACTCCTCACTTAAATCCAAAAGACAAGAATATAAAGGTAGAGGATCCAGAAGAAGAAGAGGAAGATCGCGACTCGATGGGTCATTCGATCCTTGATAACATGGAAATTAGTATTTTCCATGTCTTGTCCGTCGATTTTCAGCCAAACGCGTCCTAACTGAATTCCTTGGATGGCGACGTAATTGCCGAGGAGACCACGCAGGTTGACTTTGTGGCTACTGACGAAGCCGAGCTAACAACGAAAGAAGCTATACTCAAAGCAGCTATCATCAAATAATTTCCTTGCTCATCATCAGCTAACCTCCATCATTTGAAGCCGTTGTATGTTACGGTGATGTCAAATTAAATTGCACTCAAACTTAAACCCTATTGATGTAGTATATGAAAGTAGGGATCGTTCTAGGCCGGGGATTAAAAGGGATGCTAATCTACCCAAATTATACTCTAAAACACTAACTAGACTCAAAAACAGAAAACTAGACTTAAAGAACTCAAAACAAGCTGATTTGACTTAAAACACACAAACTAAGTTATTATGACTCAAAACTAACACTAAGGGTGACTTTGGACCAATTTTGACTTAACTTGACTCAAAACACTAAAAAGAAACTAGGTTGGACATATTCTAACTAAAGACACGAAATATAAAAGGAGAATTGGTTTTTGAAAAATTTAAAGTAAAAACAAACAAACTTAAAAACTCTAAACTAAAAGGATACGAAATTGGGTGTTTTGGATGGGTGAAAGGCTAGCTAGAGGATCCTTCTCCACACATGACACATATGCAACACAAATCGATTTCCAGTTATTATTCCGATAAACCATGAACCTCAAAGCCCCAAGTTAACCGTGACATCACTTTTTTTAACCTTCAGATTTTCCTAAATTCATTGAATTGGACAGACAATGCATCGACAACCAAATTATTCTTCGATAGTTCCCTACATGAACAGCATAATAGAAATACAATTAAAGATCATTAAGCTTTGTGAAAATCATAAGCATTGACAAGGCATTCGTGACTATGAACAGCATGACACTGCTGCCAGGAATTTACTTAACGCGATCGTGACTAACAACCTCCACTACTTGTAAATATAAGTTTGTAACTATTAGGTGAAACTCCCTTTTAGCATCAAATTCATGCACGGAAACTAAGTAGGCCTCCTTAATCAACATACAAGAATAAGTTTTCAATCAAACAGTTAAGTAAATTGTATTCACGATTTATGAACTAATAACTGGATGTAATCAACTCAAGTCACATACATGCTCATGGCTTTGAATTCGCCCCTAGCTAAAACGAGTTTAGTTCCTCATGTTCGTAATTAAACAAAGACAATTAAATTTAAACATTAAAAACAAAGATAGAATATACCTGGAAACTCCAACAATCTAACGTCTTGAATGGCAAGCACGGCTCCAGGTGACTTCTTCTCCTTCCTTACTTGCAAAGCTGCGGCACAAAAATGATTTCTGGGTTTATGTGTGAATGGCGTGGATGATTGTAGAGAGGGGTGAATGGTGGTTGATTGCTGCAACAAGGGTTGGTATTTATAGGGCAAAGGGGCACAACAAAGGCTGTCAAGGAGAAGGATTTGGGACTCCAAACCAACAAGGAAAAGGCCATCTAGAAATCAGAAACCAAAGGGAAAAGGAATAGGGGGTGCGACAGGTTTTTAGGAGAAGGAATAGCCTTCTAGAAACAGGTTTTTATTATCCTAATATGAAAATAACTCCCCCTTGCAGCTGGAATTAAGTTAGGATAGGATTAGGATAAGATAAGATAAGATAAGGTTTGGATAAGATAAGGATAAGATAAGGCTGTTTGGGTAATGTTTCATTCTTTTGAGCTGATTCCTTATCTTCAATGTCTTGAATTAATTTCTTCAACTCTTTTGCACATTCCTAGCCTCTCTTAAACATCGAATTCGTCCATCCACCTTGATCCATGCATGTGATGTCCATTCCAAGCCCAAAACTGCTCTAAAATGCTCCAAATTGCACTTTCTTGCCAACTTTGTCCTTTGGACCTACAAACACACGAAAATAGCTTAAAACACTCTTATAAGCAATAACTAACTAAATAAATGCAAGAAAACATGCTAACCAAGTCGCATAAATATGCTCCTATCATACGGCTCATATCGAAGGATATTCGGTCTCTAAAATTTTCGTCGACTGTGGAGCGATCGTCAATATCATGCCAGTGGCTATCATGAAGGCATTGCATCATTCCAATGAAAAACTTATTCCCTCAGGGATCACCATGAGCAGCTTCGTCGGTGATAAATCCCAAACTAAGGGCGTACTTCTGTTAGAAGTTAGTATCACAGGTCACAGTCACATGATTGCATTCTTCATAGTTGACTCAAAGACCGAATATAACACACTGCTCGGTCAGGATTGGATCCATCAAACAGGCCGTATTCTTTCATCATTGTATCATGTCCTCGTCTTCTAGTACGGCAAGTTGATTGTGGTTCATTCGGCCAACAATTAGCCGTTCGAAGCTAACATGATCCAAGCACGTTCACGATGACCACGTCAGCTACATCACCTTGCATGGCCTCAACAACGAAGGGCTACCGACGTGAATTTTAGTGCAAAAAGCAATTGAGGTAGGTGTCGAAACTGTGCATCAGGATTTGACGAGACTCGGATTAGCTGACTTCATTACCGATCCCGATGTCTGATAACAAACATGCTGAACGCCGAGCCATGATTTCATCTCCTATGGAACGACTGCTGGCCCATTGGTATACTATTTCCAAAAGACCAAATTTAGGCGTAAACCTCGTGGAGTTTCTCGCCGAATGAGATAATGGTCCCGTCTTGTCTTTAGACAACATCCAAGCTGCCCAGCCGAGCTCGAACATAGTCGGCCCCAAGTTAATGACCCTTTAGAGGAAATAAATATTGGGATGACCCACGGCCTTTATTTATTAGTGCTTCGTTACCCCAGCACATGAAAGCTGAACTTTGTAATTTACTTAAGGAATTCAAAGATTGCTTTGCCTGGAGCTACCATGAGATGCTTGGTTTAGATCGAACGCTCATCGAACACGAGTTACGCATTAAACCTGGGCGTAAACCATTTTGTCAACCACCTCGATAATTCTCAACCGAAGTACAACTCGACATAAAGGATGAGGTTATTCAACTTCGGACAGCCTGATATGTCGAATGGTTGGCGAATATCGTCCCGATTTTAAAGAAAAGTGGTGCTTTACGTATTTGTATCGATTTTCGAAATCTGAATCTGGAAACTCCCAAAGATGAGTATCTAATGCTGATTTCAGATTTGTTAATCGATGCAGCAACAAATCACGCGATCTTATCCTTTATGGATGGACATGCCGGCTGTAACCAGATTTTCATTGCTGAAGCCGATGTTCACAAGACCGTTTTTCGTTGCCCAGGGGCACTCGGCACATACGAATGGGTTGTCATGCAATTCGACCTTAAGAACGCTGGGGCCACGTACCAACAAGTGATGAATACCATATTCCATGATTTAATTGGAACCATCATCGAAGTCTACATTGACGATGTTGTCATCAAATCGAAATGTAGGCAAACACATTTGGATGATCTTCGACAAAATTTCCTGCGCATGCGCCAGCACAACCTGAAAATGAATCCTGCCAAATGTGCTTTCGACGTATCAGTGGTAATTTTTTAGGTTTCCTTGTACATCACTGTGGTATTGAGGTCGACACAAATAAGGCTTAAGCAATCATCAATGCTCCACCCCCTGCGACAAAAAAGCAACTACAGTCGTTGCTCGGCCAGATTAACTTCCTCCGCCGATTCATTGCTAATTCAGCGAGGAAAATGCGAGCCTTTTCTACGGTTTTGAAGCTAAAAAATTATGACACTTTCGAGTGGTGGACTGAACATCAAGAGGCTTTTACATAAATCAAGGTTTCTCTCACGACCCCACTTGTCCTTGTACCACCTCAATGAGGCAAACCTTTCAAGTTGTACATCTCTGTGACCGAAGAATCCATCAGTTGCCTTCTTGCACAAGACAATGACGTTGGGCGTGAGCAAGCCATTTTCTACCTTAGTCTGAATCTAAACCCACCGGAGATCAATTATCCCACCGTCGAGAAGCTTTGCCTAGCCTTATTATTTGCCGCATCAAAACTCCGGCATTATATGCTCCCGGCGGTCACTTAGGTCATCGCCCAAACCGACGTCATTCGTTACATGCTTACTCGGCCTATAGTAAAATGCCGAATAGGGAAGTAGACAATGGCACTGTCTGAATTCAATTTGCAATATGTGCCCCAGAAAGCCGTCAAGGGCCAAGCTTTGGCCGATTTTTTGGCCCAACATCCATCACCATATAGTTTTGGGGGCAATGACGTTGAAATCGGCATGGTGGAAACACGTGATAATTATTGGTGGAAACACGTGATAATTATTGGACGATGTACTTCGATGGCTCTAGTACTTCAGCCTCGGCTGGCGTTGGGATAGTTATTTAATCCCCAGAACACGACCGTTGGTATTTTTCTCTTAAGCTTGATTTTGATTGCACGAATAATCAGGCCAAATACGAAGCCATTGTCGTCGGCCTTGGCGTTCTTCATGACTTAAAGGCAACCCGTGCCCTCATCTTCGACAATTGTGAACTCGTGATTAACCAACTTAATGGTTCTTTTCGTTGCATGAGTTGCACTCTGGTGCCCTATCCCATGGTTGCCAGCTATTTGGCCGAATCCTTCAACGACATTAAATTTGAACACATCTCTCGAGTTCGAAACACAGACGCGGACGAACTGGCTCAAATAGCCTTAAGAGCATAACTCCTGGAGGGCAAGCTAGGCCGGGAAATACTTGTGTTGCGACGATCATACCCGGCCTTGGTTAATCAATAAGTCATCCGACGCGATAAAGTGATCCGCACACGAGTCATGTCCTTACCTTCATTGTTGGAACGTTAGGACCCTATAGATGTTTGCGCTGTTGAGGTAATACCAGATGACTAGAGAAAGTCCATTATACGGTATCTTGACAACCCCAATGGCAACACGATCGCATGACAAGTGTTCATGAGGCGAACTATGTCACGTACCAAAATGAATTGTACTGACGAAGTGAGGACGGTCTATTACTATTATGCCTTGGACCTTAGGAGGCTGCCTAAGCAATCGCAGAAGTTCATGAAGGAATTTACAGGGCTCATCAATCCGGCTGAAAGATGCGATAGTTGCTTCGCCGACATGACTTTTTCTGGCCGAGTATACTGAAAGATTGTATTGAGTTCGCACGAGGATGCGTACAGTGCCAAATTCATGGTCCTATACAGAGGGTCCCAGTCGAATTGCTACATTCAGTCACTAAACCATGGCCGTTTAGAGGATGGGTGATATGAGCATATTTATGCGACTTAGTTAGCTTGTTTTCTTGCATTTATGTTATTACTTCTTAGTTATTTAAGTATTTTAAGCTATTTTGGTGTATTTGTAGGTTTAAAGGGTCAAAGTAGCAAGAAAGTGCATTTTGGTGCATTTTTGAACAGTTGTGGGCATGGAATGGATAGCACATGCTTGGAGCAAAGGGGACGGACGAAATTGAAGACCTAAAGATGCTAGGATTCCTAGTTGAAGAAGAATTCCTAGTTGAAGAAGGATTCCTAGAAGAATGAGGATTCCTACTCAAATGATTCCTAGAAGAATTGAAGACCAAGGTTTCCTACTTTGGTTTTGACCTTTCCTAATCCTAAAGATTCCCTAAGTTCCAGCAACAAAGAAGGCTCCAAGTTACATTAGGACACTCAACAAAGACTCCTAGAAATCCTTGAGTCCTTGCCGCACCATGTTTCATCTTTCCCTTCCTTGCCGCACAAGAGGAATCATTTCCCTTTGTTTTCAGGACCTTTCCTATTTCCTTAAAGGCTTGCCGCACCCTATTACCCTTTTCCCTTTGGATTTCTGACTTTGACTTAGTCTTTTCCTAGTTAATTTAGAGTTACAAATCCTAAAACATTAATAAAACTTTCTTAGCCTTTTTCCTTTATTTTCTGCCGCACCTTAGCCTTTATTCCCTAGGGTTTTTACATACTCCACTATATATATTACCCCTTATTGCACTTTTAGTGATTCCTGGACCATTCGACATATCTCACATCATTCACCACCATTCAACACAACCAAAACACATCTAAACATCCTTTGCCGTAGCCTTCAACTCAACCCTTCACATCCATTCATCTTCTCAGCCATTCTTCCATACAAATCACCCTTCAAACCTTACCACAATCCTTGTGCCACAGCAAAGAGAAGAATGAGGACTCTTGGAGTGCTTGCTATTCATGTTTGGATTGTTGGATCATTTTTAGGTGTTTTCAATCTTTTGTTTTCAATGTTTAAGTTCAATTATCTTTGTTTTTTGAACATGAGGAACTAAACCCCTCTTAGTTAGGGGAGAATTCGAAACCATGATCATATTTACAATATGAATTGATTACTTCCAGTTGTGATTTCATAAATTGTGAATGTAATTTACTTAACTGTTTGATTGATAACTTATTCGTGTTTGTTGATTAAGGTGGCCAACTTAGTTTGCATGCAGGGATTTGAAGCTAGAATATAAGGGAGTTTCACTTAATAGTTACAAACTTATATTCACAAGTAGTGAAGGTCGCTGATCACGATTGCGTTTAGTGAATTCTTGGCAGGAGCATCATGCGTTCATAATTGCGAATGTCATGTCAATGCTTATGATTTTCATAGAACTTAATGATCTTTGATATGTATCTCTATTATGTGTTCATGTAGGGAACTATTGAAGAATAATTTGGGTTGACGATGCGTTCATCCAATTCAATGAATGTAGGAAAATCTTATGGTTAAATTGTGCGTTCACAGTTAACTTGGGGCGTCGTCATTCATGGCTTATTGAAAAAGCAATTGGAGATCAATTTGTATACAAGTGTGTCATGTGTAGAGAAGAACCCTCTAGATAGCCCATCATCCATCCAATTCACCAATTTCGTGCCTAAATCTGTCTAAGTCTTTAGTTTACTTGTTTTACTTTAAATTTGTCCAAAACCCAATCCCATTTACTTTCTTGTGTCAATTAGGTTAGAATCTGTCCAACTTTGTGTTTTTAAGTGTTTTTAGTCTTTATAATTCCAAATTCGTCCAAATTCATCCCTAGAGTCTGTTTTGAGTCTATTAGCTTGTTTTAAGCTGTTTTGAGTCAATTTAGTTGTTTTGAGTCACTAGAGTCTAGTTTTACATTCTTTGAGTCTAGTTTAGTGTTTTAAACTTAGTTTTACATTTTTAAGTCAGTTTCAAGTGTTTTAGTAATCCCTCATAATCCCCGGTCTAGAACGATCCCTACTTCCATCTTTACTACAATTGTCAACAATAGGGTTTAATTTGTGTGCTGTTTTACATCGCATCAAATTTTTGACCCTGTTGCCGGGGATTAGCAACTTTGCTAATCCTCCGTTGTTTGTTTTTGTTTATTTTTCGTGTGTTTGTTTCTGACTTTGTTTTGTTTCTTGTTTTTAGGTACTAGTTTATGACTCGAAGTTCTCAACCTGTTCAAGTACATATCTTGGAGTTTGACGACGATTTTGAACGAACTTTGAGAAGGAAGAGGAAAGGGCCATAACCTAGCCTATCTAGTTCTAGCTATGAATCTGAGTTTGTCGAAGAGGAAGAGGAGGCACAAACCATGGCAGCGGACAATCGAACAATCAAGGAGCTCTTTGCTTCAGGATTGGACAATGCCATTCCTTTGTGTATTCAATATCCTAGGGTTGCCTAAGACAAGACCGATGAGTTGGAATTGAAGTCTAGCTTGTTGCACCACATTCCTAAATTTTGTGAGCTGTCCATGGAAGAACCAAACAAGCACTTGAAAGAGTTTGAAGTGGTGTGTTCAAGCATGACTTCAATCAATGTCGATGGCAACATTTTGAAGATGAAGGTCTTTCATTTCTCTCTTCTAGAGAAGGCTAATGACTGGTTACATGAATTGGCCCCTGGAATCGTCACTTCTTGGGAGAGCATGAAGATGATGTTCTTAGAGAAGTTCTTCCCCACTTCAAGAGTCATTCTTTTGAGGAAAAATGTTAGTGGAATCCAACAAAGCCAATGAGAGTCATTTCCAGTGTATTATGAGTATTTCAAAAGCCTTGTTGCATCATGTCCTCAACACCAAATGAAAGAAGAGCTTCTACTTCAATACTTTTATGAAGGCCTTCTTCCAATTGAAAGGCAAATGCTAGATGCTTCAGCAGGAGGTGTGTTGGTTGACAAGACACCTATGGCAGCAAAGACACTAATTGCCAACTGTGCATTGAATGCACAACAATATGAAGGCATTGGGCAAAGGGACACCCCACGGCAGCAACTAAATGAGGTAAGTTCCACATCCGACATTCAATCTCAATTAGGTAATCTTACTTCTATTGTGTCTCAGATGGCCGAAGGGATGAGGATGCAAGGACCAAGTGTGTGTGGCGTGTGTTCTATCCAAGGACACTTCTATGAGAAGTGCCCTCAATTGATTGAGAATGGTGGATGGGAATCGGCCAATGTCATGGGTTTTGGAAGCCAAAACCAGCCAAGGAACGATCCATACTTTAATACCTACAATCCAGGTTGGATAGACCACCTAAATTTCAAGTGGAAGGAGCCCCAACAACCCCAACAACAAGGAGGCTTTAAGCAGAAACCCCCAGGCTTCTATACAAATCAATATGCACCAACACAATCCCAACAACAACCTGCCCAAAACAATTCAGGTAAGTCTTTGGATAATGATACGCTTATTAAGTTACTTACCAATTTGTCGCAGGGACAAGAAAATCAAAAAAATCGAATAACGGATCAAGACAAGGAGATGAGTGACATGAAGAAGCAAATAGGGTAGATTTCAGAGTTCCTTGGGCAGTTTCGAGAACAAGGCAAACTTCCTTGTTCAACCGTTGTGAATCCAAATGGAGGATTCGAATCTGCGAAGGCCATCATATTGCGAAGTGGAAAACAAGTTGGAACAGACCCACAACCCTCCAAATCACATCCAAAAGAGGATGAGAAGTTACTGATTGAAGAGGAGGAACAATCAAAGCCCACGGAAAGGGTAGAACCACCCTTGCCGCGGCCTCTTAAGCACCATATGCCGTCCACTTTAACTAAGGTAAGTCAAAATTGGATTCCTTCTAACATTATTCCATCAAATGTGCATTTCCCTCGTAGGTTCTTACAAGCTAGGAGTGAAGAGAATGAAAAGGATGTTCTAGAGACCTTTAGGAAAGTGCAAGTCAATATCCTGCTCCTTGATGCAATAAAGCAAATTCTGAAGTATGCTGAGTTTTTGAAGAAGCTTTGCACAACCAAGAAACGAATTCAAGAGAACGAGGTAGTGCATGTGAGTGAAAATGTCTCGGCCACCTTGCAACGTAAACTGCCCCCTAAATGCAAAGATCTGGGTAGTTTTACAATTCCTTGTGTTATTGGCAATACTCGGTTTGAACATGCCATGTTAGACTTAGGTGCATCAATTAATGTCATACCTTATTCTATTTATGCATCTATGAACTTAGGAGAGCTGAAAAATGATGATGTGATTATTCAATTGGCCGATCGTTCTAACGCATATCCAAAATGGGTTTTGGAAGATGTTTTGGTGCAGGTTGATCATTTGGTTTTTTCGGTGGATTTCTATGTACTTGACATGGAGGACTCAGCCCACTCTCCACCATTGCCACTCTTACTTGGATGACCTTTCATGAAAACAGCTCAAACTAAGATTGATGTGGCCAAGGGAGCAGTAATTATGGCGTTTGGTAGTGATATGATTAACTTTAATGTTTCTGAATCTGTTAAGAATACTAATGGCGTTCGTTCTTGTTTTGGCATTGATGTAATAAAAAATAAAGGGCAGGAATATTCAGCACCAATCAAGAAGGATACATTTCGAACCACCAACGAAGAGGGAATTGGAGTGAAGCACAAGGATTACACGGCCACAACCCTCAAACCTCCAAATCTGGCCGAGAGCACCCCACATGCATTTGTTGATAGTGCTGCCACTTCATTGCAGTACATTGGTAAGCCACCTATTCCAATTTTGATTCCCATTTCAACTAATAAGTTGTTACCTTGTATGGTGCATGTCCCCAATCGAATCCAAGCTGGTAGGAATGATTACGTTGATTTTAGGATGTTCAACGCCACAATTAGGAAGGATCACTATCCCTTACCATTTATAGACCCAATGCACGAGCATTCTGAGGAGCATGTCGTTGAGGAAATACCCCTCCAGGCCGTGGGCTCCATGGAAACTTAAATGGAGGTATCGTCCGGCTGCATGATGTTAAAGAAAGCGCTTCTTGGGAGGCAACCCATGCATTCAACGAAGGAAGTTCTAGGAATCACCCAATAACCAGATTTGCGTTCCTAAACCCTTCTCTTTACTGCTTTCATTTTGCTTTGATTAGTTAGTTGTGTTATTTGTTTGCTTTCTGTGAGTTTATGCTTGAAACATTGAGGACAATGTTTGATTTAAGTGTGGGGGCGGTAACAAAGTGTTTTTGATGCAAATTCGTGGGTTTTTATCACCTATCACTTCGACAGTTGTTTCTCACTATTTTTAAGTGTTTTTAGACTGTTTTAAAGTGTTTTTGTGTGTTTTGAAGTAAAAATACGAAAATTTGAAAAAAAAATCAGTTTTTGAAGTGTTTTTAGAGTCATTTTTGTGTGTTTGTGTCTTAGGTACCTTCCAACACAATGATGAGGATTTGGTTTTTAATTACATGACTGTTAAAGAAAGTTACGAACATGGATGGAAGTCTGATATGCTTTTGGTTTATGCTTGGTTGTAGTTGTTGTTTACGAATTCAAATTTGATCACAAAAGGAAAAAAAATTAGTTTTTGTAACATGCTTGAAGGAAGGAACTCAAACTAACGCTACATCCATGTGAGACTTGAGCTTATACCTTCTTTGGAGAGTTATTAACCTATGATGTTTTTTTTTTCTAAAGTCGTTGCATGATCTCATTATTCTTTGCTTGGTTGCTACTTAGAATGCATTTTCATCGCTTTAGATCCAAATACTAGAACTCATACCCGTTTCATTCAAAGCATGACATTGAATTGCATAACACATAAACAAGATGAAGTTGTTTAGTAAACCAAAGCCAAATAGCCGTACCCCCTTCTACTTCATATGTTTTGTAGGTTTAACCCCTTTTGAGCCTTATTTAGCCTATTTTCTTTGTTAACCACATTATCCTTACCTAGCCTAGTATAGGACTATCCATACCTTTGTTCTTAAAGGATAGTGAAGCATGACTTAGAATGAATTCCTTTTGATCTACATTATGCAGAAAAACAAGTATGAGGGAAAGATTGGTTGTTTTAAGCTCAATTGTACGTTTTGTGTCTCAAAAGAAAAGAAAAAGAAGAGAAAAACGTGGAAAAAGAAAAAGAAAAGAAATTATTGAGAAAAAGAAAGAAAAAGAGTTGAAAAATAAGTGAGAATGAGCTCACAAGTGTTGGTTGTTGAAGAAAGGGTCCAAAAACCTTGAATTTGACCCTAAGTGTTGCATGAATCTTCCCTTGTGCTTAAAGTTGATTTCTGCATTCAAAATTGAATTCTAAGTGTCAATTTCATTACTTTGGTTACTTTGCTTAAAGAACGTTTGTTATCCTTAATCTTTCTTTGTTAGCCAATCACCTTAGCCCCGTTACAACACTTACGCTTCTATCTTAAGTGTTTTGTGTTCAATATGTAGAGTTTGGGATTGGTATGAGCATATGGTGTCCCTGGTTCTCGCATCTAAGTCGTGGCATTCCGTTGAGATCGTATACATCTTTATGTTAATAATTCCACAAAATGCTTTCTTTGCTATAACATATGTGAGTGTTCGTTTTCATGTCTACATCTATCTTTTCACATATACCTAGTGTAGGGTTTGTAGTCAAAAAATCTGAGTGAAAATTGAGTGCATATCTAGTAAGGAATTGAGGGATTCTTTAAGGCATGTTACTACACTCAAAATGTTGTTTTAATTGATTAAATGCAAGCTAGTAAATGGTGACTATGATTAAGTATGTGCTTGAGGGTAGGGATGACTAAAATATGTGGAATTAATGATTTTTGGCATGTCATGTTCATTGGAAATCCCTGAGGCAATTGTTGGAAGGTTTAGATTGTGTTTTGCTCCTTTTGGTTGTTTTGTTTTGCTCGAGGACTAGCAAAAGCTAAGTATGGGGGAATTTGATAGGAGCATATTTATGCGACTTAGTTAGCTTGTTTTCTTGCATTTATGTTATTAGTTCTTAGTTATTTAAGTATTTTAAGCTATTTTCGTGTGTTTGTAGGTTTAAAGGGTCAAAGTAGCAAGAAAGTGCATTTTGGTGCATTTTGGAGCAGTTTTGGGCATGGAATGGATAGCACATGCTTGGAGCAAAGGGGATGGATGAAATTGAAGACATAAAGATGCTAGGATTCCTAGTTGAAGAAGGATTCCTAGTTGAAGAAGGATTCCTAGAAGAATGAGGATTCCTACTCAAAGCAGGAATGTTAGCCAAGGTTTCCTACTTTGGTTTTGACCTTTCCTAATCCTAAAGATTCCCTAAGTTCCAGCAACAAAGAAGGTTCCAAGTTACATTAGGACACTCAACAAAGACTCCTAGAAATCCTTGAGTCCTTGCCGCACCATGTTTCCTCTTTCCCTTCCTTGCCGCACAAGAGGAGTCATTTCCCTTTGTTTTTAGGACCTTTCCTATTTCCTTAAAGGCTTGCCGCACCTTATTACCCTTTTCCCTTTAGATTTCTGACTTTGACTTAGTCTTTTCCTAGTTAATTTAGAGTTACAAATCCTAAAACATTAATAAAACTTTCTTAGCCTTTTTCCTTTATTTTCTGCCGCACCTGAGCCTTTATTCCCTAGGGTTTTTACATACTCCACTATATATATTACCCCTTATTGCACCTCTAGTGATTCCTGGACCATTTGACATATCTCACATCATTCACCACCATTCAACACAACCAAAACACATCTAAACACCCTTTGCCGTAGCCTTCCACTCAACCCTTCACATCCATTCATCTTCTCAGCCATTCTTCCATACAAATCACCCTTCAAACCTTACCCCAATCCTTGTGCCGCAGCAAAGAGAAGAAGAAGGACTCTTGGAGTGCTTGCTATTCACGTTTAGATTGCTGGATCATTCTTCGGTGTTTTCAATCTTTTGTTTTCAATCTTTAAGTTCAATTATCTTTGTTTTTTGAACATGAGGAACTAAACCCCTCTTAGTTAGGGGGGGGGGATTTGAAACCATGATCATATTTGCAATATGAATTGATTACTTCTAGTTGTGATTTCATAAATTGTGAATGCAATTTACTTAACTGTTTGATTGATAACTTATTCTTGTTTGTTGATTAAGGTGGCCAACTTAGTTTGCATGCAGGGATTTGAAGCTAGAATATAAGGGAGTTTCACCTAATAGTTACAAACTTATATTCACAAGTAGTGAAGGTCGCTGATCACGATCGCGTTTAGTGAATTCTTGGCAAGAGCATCATGCGTTCATAGTTGCGAATGTCACGTCAATGCTTATGATTTTCATAGAACTTAATGATCTTTGATATGTATCTCTATTATGTGTTCATGTAGGGAACTATTGAAGAATAATTTGGGTTGACGATGCGTTCATCCAATTCAATGAATGTAGGAAAATCTGATGGTTAAATTGTGCGTTCACAGTTAACTTGGGGCGTTGTCATTCATGGTTTATTGAAAAAGCAATTGGAGATCAATTTGTATGCAAGTGTGTCATGTGTAGAGAAGAACCCTCTAGATAGCCCATCATCCATCCAATTCACCAATTTCGTGCCTAAATCTGTCTAAGTATTTAGTTTACTTATTTTACTTTAAATTCGTCCGAAACCCAATCCCCTTTACTTTCTTGTGTCAATTAGGTTAGAATCTATCAAACTTTGTGTTTTTAAGTGTTTTGAGTCTTTATAGTTCCAAATTCGTCCAAATTCATCCCTAGAGTCTGTTTTGAGTCTATTAGCTTGTTTTAAGCTGTTTTGAGTCAATTTAGTTGTTTTGAGTCACTAGAGTCTAGTTTTGCATTCTTTGAGTCTAGTGTAGTGTTTTAAACTTAGTTTTACGTTTCTAAGTCAGTTTCAAGTGTTTTAGCAATCCCTCATAATCCCTGGTCTAGAACGATCCCTACTTGCATCTTTATTACAATTGTCAACAAGAGGGTTTAATTTGTGTGCTATTTTACATTGCATCAATGGGCCATGGATGTAATCGGCAAAAGTACACCATCTTCTAGGTCAGCAAAGCATGCATGGATACTTGTCACGACAAACTACTTCACCAAATGGGTCGAAGCGAAGTCATATGTTGAGTTAACGTCTAAAGAAGTTTGTAATTTCATAGAAGAAAACATCGTGACTAGATTCGGCATACCAGAAACGATCATAACAGATAATGGTACGATCTTCACATCAGATAGGTTGAAAGAGTATACGGCGAACTGGAAAATTCGACTTGAGCAGTCTACGCCGTATTACCAGCAGGCGAACAGGTAGGCCGAAGCAAGCAATAAGGTTTTGATTGGTATTCTTGAAAAAATGGTAAGAGATAAGCCTGGTATATGGCATCTAAAGCTAAACGAAGCATTGTGGGCCTATCGAACGTCACTCTGAATAGCCACTAGAACGATTCCATATGCGTTGACCTATGAACATGGCACAATGTTGCCAGTCGAGTTAAGTATAAACTCGTTGCGAGTAATTGAACAAAGTAGTTTGTTCAGTCCCGAGTACAGTTAGGCCATGGGACATGAGTTAGAAGATTTAGAAGAAGCTCGGCTTGATGCTTATAACTTATTAGCAACACAAAAGATGATTACTGAGCGAGCTTATGATCAAAGAGTCAGACAAAAAGCGTTGGGCGAAGGAGAGTTGGTTTGGCAAACCGTGCTACCCGTGGGAGTTAAAGACCCTAGGTTCGGCAAATGGTCATCGAATTGGGAAGGACCATTCGTTGTACACAAAGTTCTCAGCAATGGGGCATACCACCTCAGGGATCAAACTGGTTTGATTCATAAACTACCAATCAATGGGAAATTTAAAAAAAAATATTATCCGGTAACTTAGGAGATGCGAGAATAAAAGTTCATTTCATTAATATTCGCAAAAAGGGTGTACAAGTAGAAGCCGATCGACTAATTTACGAAGACAACTCAGGGGAGAAAAGCTTCAAGGGTAGCCTTCAACTCCAACCATCGTACTTCGCCTATTATGATTTCAGCCTGCCGGGTCCTTCTATCCATCTTCAGTTGCTCAATTCACTTTGCACCAGTCGCATAGTTAGTCAAACGAGTTTTGCTCAACTCAAAATTATGAGCAAGATCAGAGGCAACGACCGACCGCTGACGTTGGAGTTCGACAATTCAACGGTTGAGGTCGGTAATTTGGCGGTCGAAGTCAGCCAGCTGTTCTTTCTTTGCCTTTGTCGCCTCGACTTCTGGGCTTAAAACTTCTTGAGTGACTAATGCAGCCTTGAGGTCGTCTTCTCCCTGAAGAGCTCTCGTGAAAATATCAAAATGCTCTCTAGTTCGATCTAGGATGGAAGATAGACGAGTGACGGTTTCGTTGCTCAGAAGACCGCCCGCTGCAAGGTTGTTCAGACATTCTCCCACAGAGTCGAGACCCTTGTTTTCAAGAATTTTTGAAGCCGAGAGAGACAAAAGCGTCTGCAGCTTGACGAAGGCACTTGATTCGACTGTTGATATAGAGGGTCTAGTTGTAGTCCCCGATGAGCCTGCCGCTCCTGAAGTGTTCAAAAGAAGAGTATCAAGTTCAACCTCTCATGAAGGCTGCGTAAAAAGAAACTCGTCAGAACAAGTTAAGTCACAAGGAAGTAAAAAGGGGGGAAAAATGTTAGACCTGCCGATAAAAGACTTCGGTCATGTTTGCTAGCTCATTGCTCGAGCCTAGAGAGCTTAATGGCCGAGCCCAGTGTTTAAAACTACTTTTTAATTCACGTGGCCAATGAAGGTTATCTATGTTTGATGGCCACTGAGGTGGCCATGAGATATAGATAACGTCATTCGGCGCATAGAATTTTCGATGAAATGAGAACGTGGGCACTTGACGTTTAATATTTTCCCTGGTTCAGAATTCTAAGGCAGAAGTTTGATCAATGGAAAGCAATAAGAGTACTTACATAAGCCGAAGTGGCTTCCTGCGGGGGGATGCCGAGGTTTTGATCCTGCGGGTGAATCAGCATTTTCGTCGTCGCTTCAGGCTCGACGGCAGGCATTTTTCCACGATCAGCTGCAGGAGGGTCGACCTGATCAATCGCCTCGATCACAGGGGAAGGATTAGTTGGTCCAGGGCTACGTGCCAGTGGAATCTCGTCGTTTTCATTATCCTAAAATGAAAACTATTAGCACTTTCGAATTTAATAAGAATAGAGAGTTATACAACTATATAATCATACCTCTTCCAAGATGATCGTTGGTCTTTTGGGGGGAGTCATCCTGGCAGAAGGGGTCACAATCCCCAAGATAAGTCCAACGGCCGACTCCGGAGTTGCCAGTTCCTCGACCAGCGGAGCAGCGATTGGTTCAACCACGACTTGAGGGTCAGGTCAAACTTCGGATGCTGGGCCAGTTGAAGCTGGCTGCAAGGCCGTCGAGGCCTGCACGATAGGGGCAGAGGGAGAGACATTGGGAGTAGTCGCTCCCATGGTTTGAATGAGTATTTAAGGAAAGAAAATAGAGATAGACATATACCTTAGGTTGTTTCTTTGGATTGTGGGGCAAGAGTTTTTTGGGGCCGGTTGCCAAAGAGTTTGTTGACGACGTCTTCGACCGGAGTACCAAAGAAGTCCCGGGTATACTCTGTCCACCAGTCAACAAAAGTGGCAGTATTAAGAGTCTCAGGGACGTTCGGCCAGAGGCAGAATTTTTTGCACCTTTCTTGAAATTCTTGCTCGGCCTCTCTGCATTCTTTCTCTGAAGTGCCGGAAAGGCATCCTCGGCATAAAAGAGAGTGAGATGTGAGTAAAGGCATTGGGCAGCCTTGGAGGTAGCCGAGTTGTCGTGTGGTGAAATGAGGTTGGTAGATCTCCCAAGTCGCACGCTTAGCATCGCAGCCAAAAGGGAGGTCCCGAGTTAACACAAACGATCCCCAGTTCTTTCGGAGGTCAGCGTCTTCCGCTTCACTACATGTCGAGGTTGGAAGTTTGATGGAAGGAGGATATTCTTGACGACGGTAGATTAGAAACTCGTCGTCGGAAAGTTTTTCTAGGCTAAAAAAGTATATATACACTTCTTCGGCCAAGTGAGGAGGAGCAGGTCTAGAGCCCAGTTGAAGACCCAACGCTTCAGAGGTTTTGAGGTTGGGGACTTCTGGCCTGAGGTTGGTGAAATAGATTTGCAGCTAGAGTTGAAAAACCCAGAGTGGGCCATCCTGGTGTGGATCGATTTTGTTGATGGTTGTTTCGGCCAAGTAACGCAGGAGGTTGGCAAGGATGGCTGAAGAGATGGACAAGGTGTGGCCACTTGCCAGAGCCTCGGCTACCGGCATGTTCTCGACCAAGCACTTATTTGATTTGGTAGTAGAATAGGAAGGCTTCATGTTCTCCCTTCCTAAGAGTTTGTTCCCCTCAGCCAGCAAAGTGTTGGATAAGGGTGTTGTAGTTGAAGAAGTTCTTGTGCAGCTTTTGGACTTCTTCTTTTGAGGGTTCCTGGTCATTTTTCCTCAGGGATTCGATTGCGCGTTCGTTGAAAAGTGTCTTGAGGTTAAGGTTGAATTGGTGCCAGAGAGGGTGGTGTCAAGTGGGAGACCTGAATGGGAGGTCCCGAGGATGGCTGAGATGTCAAGAATAGTGGGACCAATATGGTCGAGTTGGAGGACCCTAGTATTTGTGGCCGATCACCAAAAACTTAGGGCTGCCATGATAAGCTCTTTGTCCATGATGATCTCGAAGGTCGAAAGCTTGATGGCATCATAAATGCTGAGAGTCTTCAATTCCTTACTGAAGAACTTCTCCATCATTTCGACCTAAGCGACCCATGCCCCAATAGTTGAAGGCCAGACCACTTGAGGTTTGGTTAGTTCCCACTTGGGCCAGTCATATCCTTGAAACAAATGCTCCAGGCAATGATCTTTGAGGAGGTTGGTAATGGACGCTGGGATGTTGTCTTTGAAGAGTGGTCCCAAGATCTGGTGAGAATCACTCAAATCTCCTTCGAAACGCAGGGTTTTAATGGTGCTCCGGTCAATGAAGTCCCGACACTTCGCGCATTCGTCGGAAAGTTTGGAGATGGTGTTGGAAGCCATTGATGAAGACTTGGAAAGTTTCTGGGTTGAGAGTTTTTGGGCATTCTGGGAATTCGAAGGCAAAAGGCAAGAAGATTTCAAGAGTTTAGGAGGCGCAAAGTTTGAATGAAGAATAAATGGGTATTTATAGGCGTTTTGGGGGGAAGATTAATCGTTTGATTTTCAAAATGAGGGAAAGAACCAATCAAGTTATTATGGATATTCAGGGAATCCAGGTGAAAAGACCGAAGATTTCGTGGTTCAAGGACGCACGATTGCGTGTGACGGTGGATTTGATGGAGAAGAGACGTTTCAGCAGCTGAACGTTTTAAGAGTCATTATTAAAGGCTGCTAGGTTAACTGAGGAATTGACACGTGGCGAGACGGGTAGGAGAATCGAGGGTGTGAAATGATGTTTCATAAATGCGCATGGTTGGGGTTTTCGAGACGATTCAATATAGAGATGCCAAAGGACGATTTTGCTTCTTCAAGGACTGAAGGTCGATGACTTCAGAAGCGAGGGGGCAATGTTTGGGCCCAAAATATTGGTTTGGGCCGAATTTGGAGTTGCATTCGGCCAAGTGATATTTTTAGATTTATTGTGGGCCTTTGGATTATAGGTCGTTTAGTTGGGGTCGGTCGAATCCCATAACAAGATGGATTGGTATGGATAAAGGAGTAATCGAGACCTAATGTGAGGAGGAGTTGGAAACATGCTGGGGCTCAGAATGAATCTGGTCCATCAAAAAGGCAGGTTAAAAGTCCTATTTGCATTAGGATTGGCCGAAGCTTAATCAAATTAGGTTAAAGAATCCTGATAGGAGCATATTTATGCAACTTAGTTAGCTTGTTTTCGTGCATTTTTGTTGTTATTCCTTAGTTATTTTAGTGTTTAAAGTCATTTTCGTGCAATTTCAGGTTCTAAAGGCAAAGTATGCAAGAAAGTGCATTTTGGAGCCTTTTGGAGCAAAATTAGGCTTAGAATGGATATCACATGCTTAGAGCAAAAGGAATGGATGAAATTGAAGACTTGACGATGTTAGGATTCCTAATCAACGAAGGATTCCTAATCAACGAGGGATTCCTAATTGAAGAAGGATTCCTAGTTAAACAAGGATTCCTACTCAAACAAGGATTCCTACTTGAAGTAGGAAAGTTAAGCCAAGGTTTCCTATTTTGGTTTGACCTTTCCTAATCCTAAATGTCCCTAAGTTCCAGCAACAATGATGATCTCCTATGCATTTTAGGACACAAACTAAACCTTCCTTGCACCTTTCTAGCCTTTGCCGCACCTGTCCTTATTTCCCTTTCCCTTGCCGTGCAAGGGGACCCCTTTCCCTTCACTAACCTTCATTTGCCGCACCTAAATCAGCAAGGAAACCCTTTTTCCTTGCCTTGCAAGGCATTCCCTTACCCATTTCCCTCTCAGGCGCACCTTCCTTACCTTTTTCCTTGGGATTCTGACTTTAATTCCTATTTCCCTTAAAGTTTTGGTTTAATTTCTGTTACCTAAATTATTTCCTAGCTTGAAAAACCCTGAAGCCTTTAAATAAACACCCTAGCCGCATTCTCTAGGGGATACTGATCCATCTAATTCATCCAGTCGCACAAATTCACACCCATACACATCCATTCATCATCCTACACACTCTCAGCCATTCCCCTTTCCTAGCCGCAGCCCCCACTTAACCTAAACACATCTCTAACCCTTTCACTCATCCATACACATCCCTGGTCACTTGTGTCGCAGCAAGGTGGAGAAGAAGAAGGGCCTTGGACGTTTCAAGCTTGAAGACTGGAGCGTTTTAGGTGTACTTCGTTCTTGTTTTCAATGTCTAATTTATATTTCTCTGAGTTTGCTGTAACTATGAGTGGCTAAAACCCTATTTAGCTAGGGGGAATTCGAAACTATGAGCATATATGTGATATGAATTGATTTCATCCAGTTGTGATTTCATAAATTGTGAATGCAATTTGCTTAACTGTTTGATTAAAACTTATTCTTGTGTGTTGATTAAGGAGACCTACTTAGTTTGCATGCTAGGATTTGATGCTAAAATATAAGGGAGTTTCACCTAATCGTTACAAACTTGTATTTACAAGTAATGGAGGTTACTAGTCACAATCGCGTTAAGTAAATTCCTGACAGGGGTGTCATGCAGTCATAGTCACGAATGTCATGTTAATGCGATTTTCACAAAGCTTAATAATCTTTGATATGTATCTCTAGTATGCAGTCATATAGGGAACTTGATAAGAATAATTTGGTTTGCGGCGCTACGTCCAATTCAATGAACTTAGGAAAATCTGAAGGTTAATGCGTGCAGTCACGATTAATTTGGTGCATTGTTGTTCATGGTTTATAGAAAGAACAACTGGAAATCGATTTGTGTCTCATATATGTCATGTGTGGAGAAGGAACCTCTAGTTAGCCATTCACTCATCTAAATCACCAATTTCGTACAAAACTAAGTCTAGTTTACAATTCTGTCTTGCTTAAGTTTAAAGCCGTTTTCAACCAATCCCCTACTCTTAATTTGTGTTAAGTTAGTCTAAATTCGTAAGAACCTGTGTTTTCTAGTCTTTTGAGTCAATTTGAGTCTTAAAATCGTTCAAATCAATCTTAGGTGTTAGTTTAGAGTCTAGATAACTTGTTTTGTGTGTTTTAGGTCTATTTAGCTTGTTTTAAGTCCCTTGAGTCTATTCAAACGTTTTTAACTTTGTTTTTATGTTTTAAAGTCAGTTTAGAGGTTTTAGCAAGCCTTCCTAATCCCCGGTCTAAAACGATCCCTACTTTCACATACTACATTGATAAGGGTTTAAATTTGTGTGCGATTTAATTTCACATCAAATCCTAACTTGAATATGCTTCTGGCTCGGTTGTGGGAAGGGCTGTTGCTATAAATAAAGGAGGTTGTGCATCATTTAAACACCCTCTAATTCAACACATAAATTGCCCAGCACAAACCTCTCAACAACCTTGAGATTTTTATTTTCTTATTCCGCCAACACATCTTCAGTTTGGATAAACAGCACTGTGAAGGCAACCGGTGATACCTTCAGTTTGGATAAACAGCACTAACGCCATAGAATCAGTCGACTGTGGAGCACCTTCAGTTTGGATAAACAGCACTGCGTCGAGGCCGATTGGTTATCTATCCACGTCTCGGTCGAGAAGGACTTTCGGGTCTTTATTGGCAGAGGTCATCTCTTTAGCCTTCTCGGCGAAGTGAGGTGTTACAGTTTACTAGGGCTCTGCACATTGAACGCCGAGTTGTTTTATGATTGGATACTCACAAGTAAGCTTTAGAGTTCGGCATTCTGACGGCCGAACCACATTTACCATCAAGACATGCATCTCTTTTGAGTACTTTTGTCCGTATAGTCTGGTACCAGTTCGACGTGCTTATACTCTCACGAATATAATCAACGTGACCGAACCCGGCATCGACGATCCGTGAACTTCGCAGAACTAGCAGCCTTGTCTTCAGGTTCTAGAACCCAAAGGCCAAGACGTGTTCCTTCCTCGGTCGCAATCGCAAGACGCAGAAGTCAGCCGTGCGCTCAACGCAACATCAACATATTTTACTCCTCGGCCGAGCTCGGCCGACGAGTTGGCACGCCCCACACACAACCGAAGGACGTAGTTATCTCATTAGTTACTCGGTCTACGTGCCACGTAGACTTGGTAGTTTTTAGGGTCAACAATAGTATAATATCGACTCATCACCCAGTTGTGCATGAATGCCACATATGTGAGCTGTAATATTTTTTTATCGGTTCGTTGCAGTGAGTACTCCATGCAGCTCAATGCTTCTCATATTAAAGTTCTTCAGTCTCAAAATGATGTGGTTAACTCCATGAAGGAGGCAGCATCCAAGGAGCTTCTGAATGTGTGCCAAGTAAAATGTTAATTAGGTGTCCTATGAGAAAAGTAAAATGATCATTCAAATTTTAATTAGAAAAGTAGTATTAAGGACAAAGAATTGCGTGCCCCAGCATGTGATGCTCTTATCTATTTCCTATCAAGTCCACAATTTGATGCAGATGCAAGGCTTTGGATGCAGATGCAGGGCTTTTCATTAGAAAAGTAGTATTAAGGACAAAGAATTTAGATGCAGATTCAGAGCTTTGGAGTTTGAGTGTTGCTTTGATAAATTATTAATAAATAATTCGAATATTAATTGTTTGTCTATATATGTACTTTGCAATGACTCTGCAATGGCAGTGGTCTGGTGCACTGGGTGCAGTGGTCTGGTGCACTGTGTTCAGTTGTTTGTTTTGGCTCAGTTGTTTGTTTTTGTTTAGTTGTTTAGTTATTTAGTTATTTGGTTTGGCTTAAATGGTTCTATTAGTATACTTTTGACATATCAATGATGATCATCTGTGCAATTTAGGATTGAGAATACAATCATGCACATGAATATAAGCACGCAAAGATTATATCACACACAATTACTTTGTAATTTTGGGTAAGATTGTATTCAGCCACCATTGACCACTGATTCTAGAAACGGAGACCAAGTAATTTTGCATCTTTGCATCTTTGTGTAAAGCTTACTTCTTGTATTGATAGTACTTTTTAACTTACCATCCATTGACAAGTTAATCTGATTGTAACTTTTTAATCTGCAGGAGGCCAGATTATTGCATTAGGATTTCACTATTCCAGAACTTGCTCTTTCTCTGATTTGCATGTTGATTTGTGACAAAGCCTTATGGCTTGAGTTTTCCCCTATGAGCAGGTTCTGCCTCATCAAACTCCATTCCCTAATTGTTTCAAACAGGGTTATGGTACCCCTTTGATGGAGGAGGTCGAGCGGATCGCTAGCAGGGAGCATAGATCGAAAAAGATTGCTGTTATTCGGGAGTAGGAACTCATCATTACTATAGGAAATTACGTTACAAGCTTGAAAGCCTTGCATGGTGAAAAATTTTGTATGACGAGATAAAAAAAAAAAGTTTTCATGCAATTTTGTAACAATATCCTAAACAAGTTGTAACTTCATATTGCATAACCAGTTTATTTGTTTTGAGATTCCAAATACACATTTCTTTTGTGGTATTCATGAGCTCTTTTGTTATATTCATGAGTTCTTTTCTAAATTTGGTATATATTTTTTTATTGAGTCTCACTCATCCAATAATATTAATTTTGATAATATCTTAATAAAAAATAAATTAAAATAGAGTTATTTTCATTATCCTGCCTCTTAGTTCGATACTGCACCAAACGCTTCACTAAAGTCAGTCCAACTTAGTCTAGTCTAAGCCAGTCCAACTTAGTCTAGTCTAAGCCAGTCCAGCTTAGTCCTAGAAGCTAGTTCAGTCCGAGATAGTTCAGTGCAACAAACGTACCCTAAATAACCCAGAGTCCTCTCTTTTCTTGCCACCCAAGCATCACTCTCACACCATTAACAAATAATAATGGAGGCAGATTGTCTGCCCTCCTTTTTATGGTGCCCTTCCATGCCCTCCATATTTGTGCGGTTACGGTTAAGTCACGTTAACATTTTTATATTTATTTTTTTATAGAGATAATAAGACAAAAAGCAATAAGAATATAAAATGTTGACGTGGATTAACCGTGACCGCACAAATAGGAAGGCATGAAAGGGCATCATAAGAAGGAGGGCAGACAATCTGCCTCCAATAATAATATCTTACACTTTGCACACATCACCAATCCCTTAACTATTTACAAATCAATATTTTGTAGTTTGTACACACAAGATGAAAAGCCCCCACAGAACCCTAATCCAGAAATCACTTTCTACAAAAGCAAAGGCCAAAGGGAGCTCCTCTGCAACCCCACACACCCCCTCTCACCTGCCTCCCCTCATGTCTCTCAGAGCACCCCATCTTCTGCAATTATGAAACCAAATACATAAACCCACCATTTTTTTCTGCTCAAAAACATCAAAATTTCCATGTCTTCCTCAGCCATGGCTAGCTCTCATAAACCCAAAACGCAAAGAAAACCCACCAAGCAAACGCACCAAAAGCTCCAGAAGCACCATGGGAACAAGAACCCGAAGCCCCGAAAGGCAGAGGAGAAGCCGGCGGAGAAGCCGCTTTACTGGTCAGTTGTGAGAGGCTTACTGACATGCAAACACCTCCAACCAGTTCAGCTACCACAAAAGCAACCTAATGAGCAACAAGCCATGGAGGAAGCTAACAATGCTGCAAAGAAACATAAGAAAATGAGATGTTCCGGCTCGTTGTGCAACAACACAAAAATAATGCTGAGGCCGGAACTGTTAGCATCTCCAGAAGTCCACAAGAAAAGGGCTTCTTCTTCGATGGGTTCTTCAAGCAACAGCAATGAGGCTTCAAGCAGATCCATGAAAGCTCCACTCCACGAAATCAACGGGGTTGTTTCGACATCTTCTTCTTCGTTTTCTGCAGTTTCTTCTTCCTCTAATAATAACTCTTCTGCTGGTGGTGGTGGGTCGTTTAGAGCAATGCCTTTTCGGCGATTTTCAGGCTGCTATGAGTGTAGAATGGTGGTTGATCCTGTTCTTGGTTTTGCTAGAGACCCTTCTCCGAGGGGCAGCATTTGTTCTTGCCCTGAATGTGGTGAGATTTTCATGAAAGCTGAGAACTTGGAGCTTCATCAGGCTGTCAGACACGCAGGTACCCTCGCAATTCTCAACACTTGGTGCCTGTTTGGGAATGCTTTTTGAGGAAGCACTTCTGTTCAGAAGCGCTTTTGTTAGAAACACTTGCAGATTGTTCTTAAAAATCCAAATGCTTCTTGAAGAAGCACTTAGTCGGTACTTCTCGAAGAAGCACTTCTACAATCCAAAAGCACTTTTATCCCTTCCAGAAGCGTTTTTACTCTTTTTAGAAGCATTCTCAAACACGCACTTAATCATATTCAAAGTTTCAATCTTTTTTTTCTAATTTTATATCACGAAATCCAACAGTTTCAGAACTTGGTCCTGAAGACACAAGCAAGAACATAGTGGAGATCATATTCCAATCAAGCTGGCTGAAAAAACAGACCCCAATCTGCAAAATCGACCGCATCCTTAAAGTCCACAACACCCAAAAGACCATCACCAAATTCGAAGAGTACAGAGACTCCATCAAAGCAAAAGCAACCAAACTCCCCAAGAAACACCCCCGCTGCATCGCCGACGGCAACGAGCTCCTCCGTTTCCACTGCACCACATTTGCCTGCTCCCTCGGCCTCAACGGCTCCTCCAACCTCTGCAACTCAATCCCACACTGCAATGTCTGCAGCATTATAAAAAACGGCTTCAACAAGTTCTCTGGGGAGCTGACGGAGCAGGGGATCTTGACGACGGCGACAAGCGGCAGAGCTCATGATAAGGCGGTGGTGGCGGCGGAGGAGGGTGACAAGAGGGCAATGCTGGTGTGCCGTGTGATTGCGGGGAGGGTGAAGAAGAATTTGGAGGGTAGTGTTGGAAATGGAAATGTTGGTATGGAAGAGTATGACTCTGTGGCTGGAGCTGTGGGAGTCTACTCTAATTTGGATGAGTTGTATGTGTTCAATCCCAAGGCTATTTTGCCATGTTTTGTTGTCATATATGGAGGTTATTAAAACTTTCAATCAGTTTTTGGTACACTCATGTTGTATATCTCTAAGGTGATTAGAAATTGTTGTTTTCACTTTCAAATAATTAAGCGTTTTTGACGATATTTGATAGAAAAAGTTAAAAATCACTTGCAAACAAAAGTACTTATGAACATAAGAGTTTTAAGATTTCGACACGAGCTTCTTCAAGGAAACTTGAATCTTTGAGAAATAGTTCAGCGTACTTCTAACAAAAGCACTTATGATACTTTGTCTTTTATTTATTCAACAAGGATTATGCATTATGTTTGAGAAAAGGAAATGATTCTTGGAAAGAAAATTCTCAAACCGCCGCTAATCTCTTTGATTCAGTTTGACAAGGAGAAATGATTTTTGCATATTTTTTCTTTTCTTTTACGCACTATTGTTTATTTATGTGACGTCATTATATTTTGATGTATTTGCGAGAAATATGAATATCATTGTACTCACACTATGATGTGTTACAATCGCACTAATCGTATGTTACATTGTGTTACAGCCACATTGAAAAATAATTCAATTATTTTCTAAAATTTATTGTTGCTAAGGAGACTCTCAAAAGTGGGACTCTATCAAAAGTGGGACTTTTTGGTATCTCATGTTTTTGGCACAATGTTTTATAATATTGGCAAAAAAATTAATGTTAAACTGTGAGATGACAGATAGTCTATAAAAGTCTCACTTTAAGAGTCTCCTTAGCATTTCTCTTTGGAGTATGATTCTCTCCCATTTCATTCCATCCTCTCACAGATTGTTTTTTGTCTTCTTTTGGCTATTAAAACATTAACACAAAACGTTGACGTGACTTAACAGTAACCTTTTAAATAGGAGGAGAGAGAAGAAAAGGAAAAATAGGAGGGGAGAATCCTGCTCCTTTCTCTTTATTGTTTTGTGGGTAGTGAATGGCTCACTGGTTTTATGAACTGAGAAGTTAGAAGGATGTGCATGCACATAAGGTTGGTGAGTTGTGTTAGATCATTGATGTTGGGTGGACGAGGAACAATAGAATTGTTTGGTGCCAGACAGTCAGATGCTAAATGACAAAGAACTCATGGTTTGTATTAATCTTGGTTTTCATAAGAAATTGTGCAATTGTATGTGTATGTATCAATGACTAGATGACATTAAGTGAAAAATTGGGTTTTGGAATTTGTATTATCTTAATCCTACTGACTTTTTCTTTTCTTTTAATCTTCATTTTATGTATACATGTGAGGGAGTAAAATATAGGTTCCTTGAGAAACTACAAGTCAGAAAATACATTACAATAATCCCTAGCCTTTAACATATGAGAAAAACTTGTGTAAAGATGCTTGATTACGGTGTGTTGTACTTTCTTTCCGTCGAGCCGTTCAATTTCAATACAATACTACGACACCCAAAGTTTCTGTACAACTCATTGTCTTTCACGCTGCCCACAGTACAATATTACGATGGTTCGAATAGTTAAAATTCGATGTGAAATAGATCTCATATCTGATCCCTATTTAAAAAAAAAAAAATGAGGATCCCTTCTTTAAAGGGCCTGAACAAACAAAGTCAAAGGAACATAACACATGTCACTCAAGACAAATTCCGCACAATGTTCATGTCATGTGCCAACACACGAGGTATTACAAGTGCAAACAATTTTGTAGCCCAAAAATAATTCAACAAAACATTGTCTCTAACATTATTTGAATGAGATATTTTGTGCACAAGATTATCACCTACATTTTGTGGTAAGGGGGCATGTAAGAAGACTCACTCCCACAAAAGAAAACTCCATTTACATTTTCATCAAACACATTGCCTCTCACATTAAAACACTCAAATATTACAGTCAAATTATGTATCTTAACACGCAATTACTGAAAGAAAATATTAGACAGCTCCTATGCAAACTTTTGGAGAAGAGGAATCGAATACAAGCCCTCGGGTGCACATGAATCAATACTTCCAACCACGCGAGAAGTCGAGCTTTTATCCTTTTTTCATAAAACGAAAATTTCTTAGATGTTAGAAGGAAACACATTGTAAGTTAAAGTTAAATACGTAAAAAGTTTGTAACTCGAGTAGTTAAGAACACTTAGGATACATTTTGGCGCAATATAACATTACACATCCACTAGGCCCAGGAATCCAATTCAAAATATCAACTCAATGGCATTAGGTCTTGCTAATTGTATCATATTTCCATCATGTCTTGTGGTCTTGGATTTAAGGATGAAGGATGGGTATGGGGTTCTTGGTTTGTGGTCTTCGCCCTGTTTTACTAATTATTGACTCTTGTTTTGTACTCATTGTCTTACGATTTGGAGTTTTCTTGGTGTTGGATTAGAAGGTTCTAACAAATATTAATATTTATGTATGCAAACGGCAGGGCTCAATTTTGTCCTCCTCTCATTTAGGTCTTTTTTCATATCGTTTTTGTTTTGTTTATCGTGGCAGAGAAAGAAGTAATGGAGGAACGACGAATGATGGAGAAATGAAATAGAATGTATACAATTCGAATTTGCACAACTCTGAGCACATCACAGCCCTACACATTTCTTCCACGTCCCTCCCACCATCCTTCCCCGTCTTTCTTTATTTCAATTTATTCATCCTTATATCGAATCTATTCCTAAAAGAAGAAAATAACAACACAACTCTACGTACCCAAAGTTAAAGACGAAGTTAAAACTCAAGGTTAAATCAAGGAAGGTAATGAAGAAATGCGTATGGATCAAGTAGTCCCTCCCATCTAGTTGACTTTTATTCCTGATTTTCTGGTACTGGATTACGGATTACGGATTTTAATGTGAAACCAACAAATTGCTTGATTTTATGTGTTAGTAAACACAAGAAGCCAGAAATTTGAACAATTATAATACCCATGTTTTAGTGAACGCGGAAAAACAAAAGATCAGATAATTCCAACTCACATTCCATGTAAGTATACGATTAAGTCAATGAGGAACATGATAGGATTGACACTGGAATGAGTCAATTTTGGCGCCAAAAAGTGAAAGGCACAAAATGATAGTGTAAATTTTTTACAGGTAAATATTCTGTGAAGCTTTGTGCAGTTACTTTATGTTCATTGATAACAGTGAAAACAGAAAAGAAATAATAAACCAAGGGCATGCCTGGCCTGAGGAGGAAGGGAAAGAGAAGCTCACTCACTCCCACTTTAATACTTTACGGGCTGCACCTGCACGGTTGACGCCTTACAAAGCAAATACCTGTCTGTCTCTGCATCCAACACTCACTCATCACTGAAGGTGGAGGGCTTTCACTGTAAAAAAATATATAAAGATGAATAAATAATAAGCCAAATTTTCAGTCGGCCCAGTCACAAAATTACTCCCCGCAACTTCCTATATGTACCTATGTATTCTGTTTGGGCATTCATCAACAAATTCCAAATTAGAGGCAGGAAGATAAGCGAAAAATAACTTGGGGGTGAACGAAGAAAAGAATTCATACAGGGGTTATTAACTTACTACTAATATATACTAAATATTAAGTGTGTTGGGTCAGGCTTTGTTGCTGAATTGTGTTGGGTCAGGCTCATATGGGTTGGACCAGCTGACCGGGTTTAATTAGCAGGTTGGACCATCTTATCTTTTAATCTGACGGAGAGATGGAGCTTCCTGGATTTTGGATGAGAGCCATAACTTGTAGTTAAAGGCTGCAATGACTCATGAGGCTGCCTTTCAATGGGCAAATCCTTGTTTGCTCACAGAAAGATAACAGCAATTGGCACATGCAAGAATAAAGGCAAAATTGACAACTGATCCGCTCTAATGGCTTCTTTTTTTACCCTTCTGTCATAAAGGGGTAAACGTATCGACATGGATTACTTCAGGCCTCTCGGTTTACATTCTCTCAGTTTAGAAGTGATCAGAAAAATAAATAAAATACGGTGGCAAAAGGCTTGTAGGTAAATGAAAGCACTACTAATATTGCTTGAGGGAAAAAAGATGGCTAACCTTCATACTCAACCGGTGGAGGCACCCTTTCTCTTCAACGTTAACGAACCAACTCCCAAGTGAGTTTTCTCCTCCTCCCATTGAACCCATACAGCATCCTGATGAAAGGCAACAGAACAATGAAGGTGAGAAATTAGTTCAATCATCAAGTTTGTGCCAGCACACAGACGTACAAATCATCTAACATCCACCTAGTTATGAATAATCGAGAAAGACTAGCATACAGATTCTAGACGATGCACGTCATTTACAGCATAGTATGAAAAAGCAAGGGTTGAAACTTGATGGCTCATTCATGTATCCATCGCCAGTCATTAGATAAGATTTATTTTCTCTTTTAATAATTGGGATGAAGTAAAACACAGCATATTTACAGTACCATAAAGAAGATGCCAGCTTTCTTCGTATTGTAGAAGCTGTTAATCTATCAGAAAGCAGAAAAAGAGACGTGGGAAATTTCTGGGAGGATCTGTCATTCGGTTGAAGAGACGGGATAACAATGACTGAACAAGAAAACTAACTACACATAAGACCAGATAGAAGAATCAGGTACCAAGATCTTTCCGAGAAACCATGCATTTAGATGATGCTCATAGCACCAACAAAAACCTGCACGCAGACGGGAAAACTACAATGAATAAGAAGACAATATGACAGGTGTTAATTGAAGCAAAGTTGAGCTGCATAAGTAAATACTTCTTTGTTTCTTCTTTTAGTTCTTTGTTTCTTTTTAGACGAAATATCCAAATTGGATGGCTTGACTCGATCCAAATTTCAACCTCAAGAAGGATAAAAAAAAATCAGATTGCTTAAATTTGAAGGGGAGAAAAATGGTGATTATACACACCATAACATAGTATCTCTTTCGACTCGTCACCAAGGGCCATCGCTTTCTAAGATCCTTGCCAGGTCTTCAGTAAAATGATTCATTCATTGAGCTCAAGCAAGGACTTAACGTCAGAGGTTCAAAGCTCGGATGGTAATTGCTATGTATTTCATCAGAAACTGACCCATGCATTTAGTAATGCAGAGTTGAAATCTCAATCCAACTCTTTCCTGCTTCTTTAGTACCCACTTTCTTGATGGCAATTCTAACTTTGCTTAGATCATCCCACATTCCTAGTTCTGCATAAACATTCGAAAGCGTCACATAAGTGGAAGGGTCTTCTGGTAAGGTTGTGAGAATCTGATCGGCAATAACATTAACGAGTTCAGTATTTTTATGAGTTCCACAGGCCACGAGCAATGATCTCCATATGATTGGGTCAGGCTCAAATGGCATCTTAGCAATCAACTGCTCTGCCTCTTTAAAACATCCAGCTTGACCTAGAATGTCAACCATGCAATAATAATGCTCTAAACGAGGTTCCAGACCGTGTTCAATTTTCATGGAATTAAATATGGTCCGTGCCTCTTCTACAAGTCCAGCATGCCTACAGGCAGAAAGAACACCTAAATACGTAATTTCGTTTGGCTTCAATCCTGATTCTGTCATCTCATTAAAAAATTTGATTGCTTCCTCTGCCCTTCCATTTTGCCCACACCCCACAATTATCCCCGTCCAACACACGGTGTCTCTTTCTTCCACAGAATCAAACAGAGCTAACGCATTGTTAATTTCACCACATTTTGAGTACATATCGAGCAGGGATGTCACTACAACTTCCTCAGACTCATATCCACTCTTAACAGAGAACGCATGAACCTGTTTTCCGCTTCCAAGAGATGTTAAACTGGAGCAAACTTTCAGAATAAACGAAAGGACAAATTGATCTACTTCGAGACCCAAATACACCATATCCCGAAACAGTGAAAAGGCTAGCCAGCTTTCTCCCGTTGTTGCACACCCTATGATCAAACCAGTCCAAGCTAGGGCGTCTTTCTTTGGAAGCCTTTGAAACAATCCCAATGCATTATTAATATTCCCCAGCCTTGAATGCAGGTCTATAAGAATGCTTCCAACAATATGATCTAACTCATACCCTGCGGTTACAACCAAGCCGTGCACTTGACGCCCGAGTCGCAAGTTGCGTAAGTTGACACAAGCCTTTAAAGCGCCACTGAAAGTGTAGGAATCCATGCAAGTACCTGAGCAATGGATTTTCAAAACTAAATCCAAAGCTGCACTATTGCATTCGTTAATGACGTATCCTGAAAGCATAGAATTCCAAAGTGCCAAGCTATCAGAAATGGAAGAATAGCACCTTGAACGCTGATCAAACAGTTTTACAGCTTCAGTCAATTCATTGCCATTCGAGTACATATCAACCAGTGCCGACACAGTAAAAATGCCTGATTCAAAACCTGATTTTATAACATAACAGTGGATTTGTTTCCCAGAAGCTAACAAACCATGTCGACCACAGGTTTTAAGCGCGCACGGGAAAGTAAATCCATCTAACTTGAGGCCATCTCGGTGCATTATACACACGAATTCAAATGCGCGCGGACTTCCATTATCCGCCAAACCAGCAATAATGCTATTCCAAGATACAACATTCGGCTCTTGCATTTGATGAAACAGACACACTGCCTCATCCACCAAACCTGCCTTAGTATACCCCGAAACCATAGTGTTCCACGTAGTCGTGTTTTTGCTCGACATGTCATCGAAGACTCTCCTAGCATCACTCAAACTCCCACATTTGAAGTACATGTCCAAAAGGGTATTCATCAAAACAGTGTCAAACTCCAACCTCTCACTACATATCCTCTCATGAATCAATTTACCCGTTCTCAGGTCACCCACCAAGCCACAAGCTTTTAGCACCGCTGAGTACACGAACCCGTTCGGCGTCTCCGATTCAGACTCCAACATCCGCTTGTACAATCCCACAGCCTTATCAGGTTTTCCGCAATTAGTATATCCACAAACCATTGTCGTCCATGTCACAACGTTCCTGTCAGGCATTCCATCAAACATCTTCCGCGCGTCACTCAAACAAGGAAACGCGACGTACACAGATATCAGATTGTTAGCGAGAAAAACGTCATTCAAAGCGCCGAGCTTGATTAGTTGGGAGTGAAATGCTCTGCCGTGATTGGCCTGAGATCGGCCGCCACAGTGGCGGAGAGCGGTAGCTATTCGGTTCAGATACGCGAATTCCATGGGTGAATTGAATGCGGGCTCGTGGGTTTGGCCGCGTTACTACAAACACGGGTGAGACCCACCACGAAACTGGGCCTCGCTTGTTTGTTCTTATGGGCCCGGCGCATTGGCATTACATGGGCTTCTAACACATGGTCAGTATTTAACTACACAACGGTTCGGTTTGGGAACGGAAATGCTATATCCATCCTCATAACCACAAAATTAATCATATCCATAACCGCAAATTAACCATCGGGTATTATCCATAACCATACCCACCGGGTAACGGATTCTCCATCGGTTAACGGGTATATCCATCTTCGTCAATACAAAAAATATATTTGTTCAATTGAGAAATTATAAGTTAGTAGATATCAATTTCGTCATTAAACATTTGATGTATAAAATGATCAAATGAATGGATCTTGTTGAGTATAAAAATTAAAACACTGATGATGTTGGCTTGTCTTTGTTATGTCCTAAAAGCACCATTGAGTTCGCATTGATTTTGATTCAAAACTTTACTTTTTTACATAATGCAACTTTTGTATTCTCAAGTTAATGGTTTGGTGAATAATGGATATACAAATACATACATATATATATATGTATGTATGTATTATACTATTATATTATATATAAATTATATTATTTACTAATCGGATCGGATTCGGTTATGGATACGATTTGGAGACCTCTATAACCATATCCAAAACCATAACCGAATAATATAAACGGTTTTTCCCCATATCCAAACCATACCTGAATTTTCATATCCAAATCCAATCCATTCGGACGGTTATCCACGGTTATCGGGTTTAATAGTTAGAATTGACATTCCTAACTACACACCACCGCCGACTGCCCTTCAAGGGCTTGCACGGAACTCTGACAGAACTGTCCATTTTTACTTTTAAGATATAATAATTTTTGTTTTTTTTAATTTTTAATCACAAAGAAAATACTAAATTGAAATTGAAAATTCATATTCACCCTTAGACCATCTCCGACTCGGGTTAAAACCTAAAATTGTTAGTTCAAAAAATTTAAGTTTTAACCTAAAAACAACTTTTCTGCTCCAATTTTTATGGATTAAAATTTATAACCCAAAATTATTAAAGAATGAATTTAGGCTAATTTCTTTTTTCAAAGTAACTTAAAAAAAATATGTATACTATCCTAATTTAATTTTATGAACATTTTAATCTATAAATATTTAGATTCCAATAAATATTTTAAAAATTCACTAATTTTATAGAGTTTTTAAGTGAATTTTGATTTAAATAAATTTTTTAATCGTTTTAGCCGTTGGATTTAATTTTTGGCTATTAGAACTTTTTTTTAGTTGTTAGATTTAAGGGTAAATTACACTTTCAGACATCAGATTTGGGCTCCATTTCAATTCTTTGCAACATCTTTAAAATATTTCACTTTCATAACTTAAGTACTATTTTATTTCAAAATAATACCTCCGTTACATTTTCCATCCATTGATCCGTTAAATGCTGACGTGGGTGCCACATATATGCCACGTGGCTGCCAAATGTCTGGCACATGGCAAAAAAAAAAAAAAAAAATTTATTTTTTTAAAAAAAAACTTGAATTTTTACAAAAATAAAAAAGGGTAAATTACACTTTCATACCTCAAGTTTGGGGTCTATTTCAATTTCTTACAACATCTTTAAAACATTTCACTTTCATACCTTAAGTACTATTTTATTTCAAAATAATACCTACATTACATTTTTCATGCATTGATCCATTAAATGCTAACGTGGCTGCCACATGGCAAATAAAATATTTTTTTATTTTAAAAAACCCTGAATTTTCTCAAAAAAAAAAAAAATTTGAAACCCACATTTGCAAGAGGAAGAAGAGGGAGGAAGAAAAAAAAAATTGTTCCTCCCCCCAACGACCCACATATACAGGAAGAAGAAGAAGAAGAAAGAAGAAGAATGAAGAAGAAGGAGGAAGAAGAAGAAGGAAGAAGAAGAAGAAGAAGAGGGAGGAAGAAAGAAGCGACCCACATATGCAGGAAGAAGAAGAAAAACCCTTCCCCCTTGCCCGACGACCCTTCTCCTGTCCCCCCCTCCCCCGACCTAGCGACCTTTCTCCTGTCCAGTCCCCCCCCCCGCCCTTCGCGATCCGCGATCTGGTAATTTTCAGTGTGGGTGAGTTTTGAAAATAGTTTGAGTTTGAGATGATTTTTGAACTGGTTTTGTGGTACATCCACCTAATCTCGGGTGAGATTTTTGGGGGTGGGTGATGGGGGATTTTTGGGAGGGGTGGCTCGGGTGGGATTTTGGGGTTTTTTTCTTTCTTTCTTCCTCCTTCCTCTTCTTCTTCTTCTTGTTGCTGATGTGGGTTGCTGGGGGATGGGGGAAGGACAATTTTTTTTTCTTTCTTTCTTCCTCCCTCTTCTTCTTCTTGCAAATGTGGGTTTCAAATTTTTTATTTTTTGTTGAGAAAATTCAGGTTTTTTAAAAAAATTAAAAAATTATTTTATTTGCCACGTGGCAGACATTTGGCTGCCACGTGGCATATATGTGGCAGCCACGTCAGCATTTAACGGATCAATGGATGGAAAATGTAACGGAGGTATTATTTTGAAATAAAATAATACTTAAGGTATGAAAGTGAAATGTTTTAAAAATGTTGTAAGGAATTGAAATAGAGCACAAACCTGAGGTATGAAAGTGTAATTTACCCGAGATTTAATCATATTAGATCTCAGCCGTTTTGTGACAACCTGTCCCAAATTTTACGTTTTTATAAATTTTAAAAGAGTGACTTAACGAAAATGCCCTAAAGGTGAGATTGTTGACTTTTGTTGACCGTCTTTTCATGACGAATACGAGCTATTATTTTACCATAACCTCGAAGTACTTGATGATACGAACGCGTAGGAGTAAGCGGAATCGAATTTGAAGCTACGATAAAGATTTTACGGAACTACGAAACTTGAGGGTGTTTTATAAAATTTGAATTTTGGGTATTTATTAATTTAATATTTTATGAGTGGATATTTTAGATATTTTATAATTTTTCTGGCCCGTGGGGTCCACACCCACACAAGCTCTGCACTCCTTTCTCGCCGCGTGTCCCTTCTCCCTCTCTTCACACTTTCAGACTCTCTCTCTTCTCTCAGTCTTCTCCCGCATCTCTCTTTAACACTCTCCTCCCTCTGTAGAGAAACCATCAGCCGTCCATCACCACTCGCAACAACTCCCCGTCAAACCACCACCATGTTTTACTCTTCCTCCCTCTTATATTTTTCACGCTCCCACTGTCAATGCACGCGCAGAAACACGGCCAACTGCACAGGAAACACTGAGGTAGCAACACCACCACCTAACCTTTTGAATCTTGTTTTGGTGTACGATTAGGGACATTTTGAGATGTTTTAGCTACGTTACGATGCAGAAATGGCACAGGGGATTTTTACCAGTTTTTCCGGCGAGATTCTGGGGTTTTGCAGGCCATTCCCGACCAACTCCAACCACGGCTTCGTCTCCCATTAGTACATTTCGAACCCTTACTTCACGAGCTTCATTTTGACTTTTATTTCGTGAAAAATGGTTGAGTTTTGAGCTCGTTTGGAGCGCAGGAGTTTGCTGCCCAGTTTCCAGCGACCAGACCCGCGATAGGGACCGGGTCGACCCGATCAGAGAAAAAAAAAAGAAAAGAGAGAGGGCCTTAAGCCCAAAACCTAATCCAAGTCTTCGGCCCAAGACTGGCCCAAACCTTTGGGCCATTATTCCAGCCGGCCCAGTTCTGAAATGAGCTCAGAATATTTGGAAATGTTCTCTAGAATATTCTTTGAAATATTCTCTGGAATATTCCTTGTGTTGACCATTGGGCATCTCGGTTGACTTTTTAGAATTGACCGTTGACTTTTTACAAAATTTGTCCGGGACCCTTCTTAGTGTAATTCGACGCTTTGATTCCAAATCCGCACTCCGTTTTCCCAAATTTAGTCGTTTTAGTTGAGTTTTACTAACGGGCCCCAATATTATGCTTAGGGTTTAGTTTCCATTTATTTAGTTTGAACGGCTGCGACCTCACAAGTATCTGTGAGTGGGTCTTTGCTTTTAAATATTATATATTTATTTAGTTTCCATTTATACATTTGAAAAAGAATTTCCTACGTATGCCTAGATTAGACTAATGTTTATAAGAATTAGCGAAATTACGAAATTATCATAAATCCTACAGAATGCACAGGTATGCGTACTTTTATGGGATTTTAATTACAGCCATGATTACTATTTTATTTATTACTATTATGTCGCTGTGAATTATCGAATCACTGTGGCATGACTATATTTATGTTATCTACTCATCGTTTGCTGCACCGATGTTAGTACTCGCCTGGATCAGGGCCAGTCTTTCACGTGTATGTGCACATTGTACCGTACACTCACTTTGGATCCATTGTAGGTGCCAATCCTGTCCTAGATTGCTATAAGTAATTAGGACTTGTATGTGTTGCGCATAGCATCAGTCTTCACGTGATTGTAGTACTAGAACGTATATCATTGTTACACCCAGTCCTATTCATGTCAGAATACCTCTGCATGAACTCGTGTGTCAGCATGTGTCGATTAGCACTCGATCTGATATGTTTCCTTATGCGAGATTATATGATTACAGACGTTATGTATTTATTTCCGAATTTTGTGACATATTGAGTTCTTGAGATTTTGCAGGTTACGGTAAGTATATTCTTACTATACGTAGTATGTATATTTTGGAAACTATACTTGTTTTACGACAAGGGGTTATTATGTTTTTGAAAAGGTTTTTACAAAACTTTATTTTTAGGCCCACTCATTTTTGTTTTTCGCCCCTCCAGGTTTTAGTGCTGAGCTTTCGTGTTGATGAAGATTTTTGGCAAATCTTGGTATAGATGGTTACCTTCGATGATACGATTCTCATCCTACTTTCCTGTACTTTACTTATGCTCTGACATCATGTATGAAATGAGTTCATTCCCACTCACAAGCACACTCTTATATTTAGGCACTTTTAGGTTTAAATTTATCCACATTTTCCACATCACTACACTTTATGGCTTCGTCATCCTTCTGATGTTGGCCAGCACAACTTGATTCGGAGTCCAAGTGAACATCCCGGGTCGGGGTGTGTCACGTTGGATTGAATGTATTTAAAAATTAGATTTTTATAAAAATAATTTGAATCTAGACCGCTGGATCAACCAACGGTCCAGTGAAAGCAACCAACCATAGGATTAGAAATAGAGCTATTAGGCTCGTGACGGTGGACGACAGTTGCCCTGACAATGGGCCCCCCTGTTGGACACTGAAGGCTGCAAACTGCATGCGGCGTGTTGCGTGCGTTGGTGGGCTGCGAGTCAGCTTCTTTTTGGCGCGTCCACGCACACAAGTGGGCTAGATGCTTTACCTTGGCTGATTTCTTGGGTTAAATTTGCCTCAAAAATCAGTTTTAAGTCCAAGGGTTGGAGTTAAGTCATAATAAAGTAAAATTGAAATTGAAATGAAAAGTAAAATACTAAATTGAAATTGAAATTAATAAAGTAAAAGACTGAATGTTACTGTCGTAAATGTAGCCTCGTTATCGAATTCAAATTCGTTCATCCAAACAGAGCTAAGTATGTTCACATATGTACCGCACCCGGTAAACAATGCAGAATTTTGCTACCAATATATAAAACAATGGTTAAACTTGTAAGAACAAAGTATTACCATTATATACTCAGAAATATGCGTAAGTAGGCTAACAAGTAACAATCAAACTGCAAAACCAATGTATAAATCCCTAGGCCTCCAACTCCATCTGACCAAATCTACAACTTCAAATCCAGCTCAAAATTTATATGCTATATATCACTATGTACCACAAATGTATGCCCCAACATTGCCGGAGGGCAGCTTGCGCTTCAGTTATGTCCACATAAGAGATCTAACACCTCCACACGAAAGGGAAGAAAGAATCACATGAAATAAGGAAATCCTTCTGCGACCAAAATTGGAAAACCTGCTGCTGCAAATACTATCTACATTTTCCCAACAGGCTTCAGAGCAACGAGCCCCTCTTCAAAATCCATGGAAGAAAAGAGCTAAAGCCCCCAATGTAAAGCTTCTGACTGATGACAGCACAGGTGGAATAGACGACTCAAGCACGTGGTTTGTTTTTCCATTTCTCATAGCTTTGTTACAAAGAATCAAGAATGTGTAGACGGGACAATCTGCGTGTTATTGTGCTTTTGGAGACAACTACACTCTGGCAAAGGGTACGTGTACACAGAAGATTTTCGGGTGAATTTTTTCACTCTCAGTACTATCTTTCCCTTGCGATCACTTTCAGTGATAATTGCTTCCATCTCAAGTTTGAAATCATTCCAACTGCAAGACCAATATACACGGAGTTTAAATGTAAGCCTAACGTAAGCGTTTATGAACTTTGAAATCTCAAAATTGGGGTATTACAAGCAGAAACTGTTTCATTTTACAGAAACTACACCTACAGAATACCTCATACTCATGTCCTGCAGTAGAACAACAAGCTTGCGCTTATCAGGTATAATAGTCTTGGCATGCCCATTGTAGAGGAATCTCCGGTGACCCATTAGGAAATGCGGGAAGTTCCCACCCTGTGTTGTTACAAATATCTCACTAAACAAGCATACTGTATAATCCAAAGCTGCCAATCTCGACGAATATCCCTAGCAAAAGTAAATAAAATTTTAGGGTGGTTGATTTCAAAGTATTCGTTTCACTAGTCACAAATTACTTTTGTGGGCAGACATTGCACGAAAACTCGTAAGATACCTCAAAAGGAGCAAGCTCATCTGGGGTGGCAAGAGACTCCTTGGTATGCAGATAGGGAAACATCTTTAGCAGAGGGGCTAGATGTTTCTCTGCCCAGTAGATTTTCCCTGAGGCTAAATAAATTAAAGTGCTGTTGTCAAACCCCATACCCCGTAGCATCATTCCAACCTACACGGACAAGAACAAAAAGGATTATTTCTCCAAGGTAGGCAGCTATGAGCAAGTAGAAGATGCATGCGGAATTGAGTAGAGTACCTCCAAGGGGGATAGTGGGCACTTTCCATCAATCCTATTGAGACCAGGTAGAGTTTCACGGCCTTTTCGTTTGAACTTATCTCCCCATCCTTTTTGTCTAATTGAATTCATTGCAACATTTTCAGCCTCTCCTCCATCATACAAACAGCATGAGAATGCCACCATGTCCTGCAAGATGAAGAAAAACAGTTGATAACATGATTAGTTTTCCCGGACCGTTAAACATAAGAGACGAAACAGTTTATGGAAAGGCAAGCTGTATTACCTCCTCAAAACGGAGGTGGACTGCAATATACTTTCCACTGGTCCTTGAACTCATCTCAGTCATTCGTTCAACTAGTTTATTTGCCAAATTTGATATGGGAGAAGAGAATTTCAATGCTTCATAATTAGCAAGGCATCTCAAATGCTGAATAGGAGGTGGGACATTCATTGCTAGTCTATTAGCAAATGGAGCTATGCGGATAACCCTGCATAAACTAAACGAGTAAGAAAAAAACAACCTACAGGCTTGAAGGGTTTATGGCCCGTTTGATATAGAACGGAAAAAAAAAAAACAGTTCAGTACCTACCCTTTCTTTTGCAGGACAGGATAAACTTCTCCTGTGTAATAACGGACAGGAGCCCAAGCTTGGACACGAAGGGTTGGTATGGTAGTGATGTTCTGATCATATTTCTCCATCAGCATCTCCGGTAGTTCTTTAACCACTTTAACATGGCCTTCAAGGGTCGCTATGAAATGATCTTCATTGTATATATCGGTAAAAGTGCTGCCAAACAAAAGATACTGCTTTTTTTATTTCAATTGAAAACACAATAAGAGTATCTTGAAAGATCATTTAAAGAAAGGTAATAAAGACGGTGCTTTCTATAGACTGAGTTTTCCTCTCAAGGTAAATTTCTCGCAGGCTTTTCAACACACGTTATTGATCATTTAGATCAGGACGTTACATGAACCTGGCAACCTAACTTTGGTCCCAAACACGTTGAAGTTGGTCAGACACTGTTATACACACTTATCATTTGAGTTTTAAAGGGCCAGGACTTCATAATTACTTTACCTCGGATCCCTCCAAACATTATGGAATTCAAAGCGAGGAATAAGTAGAACTGCATTTAAAAGTCCAGCAAGTGCCACAGCATTGCAAATCTGTGAAGAAAAAAAACACGAGATACTAATCACGCGAACAAAATGTATATGCCGGCACATAGGTGATACGTAAAGTTGCTGAAAATCACACTAAAGATATCTGATAGCCTTGATACTCTATCTAATTTTCAAAGCAAAGAAATAAAAAATTGAAGAGTAAAAAAAGACTAACAGGAAAAATTCAGCCTACAAATATTAAAGGATTGACATACCGCAGAGCGTTGTTGGTTAAGACCACCATTAACCTCCACAATCAAGTAACCACTAGGGCCAGGGGAATCTGAAATTCAGTGGAGAATATTAGTATAACGTGACGAGAAAAAAACTTATCCCTTGATTCCAAAACTACCAAACCTTGAATTGCCAATGAAATATGTGGCAGCCATCTTAACACAAAATTGTGCTACCTTGTCATACCTAATTGTAGTCCAGCAGTTGACGACGGGCAAGGCTTCTGCTCTTTCAGCTTTCTTCTATATCTCCATACAGAGGACAACTACATCAACAAACAACAAATCGTTTCCGTTAATAACTCGAATTCCACACAATTATGCATAACTGACAAACTTGAGGTATAATTTAATCCACAGTAATTTGATCTTACAATTCAATCCCTTGTAAACCTACTGACCTACACAGAACCCCGATTTCGGAAACTATCAACTCTTTTTACCCTCAAAACAAAGATCTCTGAAATTTAACATCCACATCCAGAAACCAACAAGCTTACAGTTGACTTAATTCAGACTCTAATGTGCTACTAGACAACGTTTGCTTTTAAAAGCAAAACTGGGAAAGAAACGAGAAAAAAGGCAAAATTAAGCAACTGTCCTACATTCCTACGTTTACTTGATCTGAAAGGACATGGGAAAAAATTGAAATCGAAGGTTTACACTGCAACGGTCTTATTTCAGTAAAGTTTCTGTCTTTTAGCTCCAAAACGAAAATCCCAAGTCCAAAAATTGTATTTCGTTTTCTTTTCATGCTTTTCTTGCTTGGAAAAGCTGAAGGAGAAGAACCCTTTTCCTGCATTTTCCCAGAAACCAAACAGAAAATAATAAATGAGGAAAAAACCCAAGAATCCAAACCTCAATTGGAGTCGAATTATCGGCCTGAATGTGAGGCCAGAGCAGCTGAAACATCTCGTGACTGCGGTAAACGGAACCGGGAAGAGGAGTATGGCCCACTAGACCGGAGAACGGGCCCACGCACATGAGCAGGCCGGAGACGTAGAGCAGGGGAAGCACCACCAGTAAGCGGAGGAATCGGCGGAGGAGAAGAAAACCAGAGACGACGGAGATGGTTTTTGTGCGGAGCTTCCGGCGGCAGTGAGGGACTGTGAAGTGACGGCGAGGCGACGGAGGTGGGCTAGGTGAGGTGCTGCTGCTGCTCTCACTGCCGTTGCCTCCACCACCACCTGCACCATTAGCATTGTACTGGTGGTGGTGCGCCTTTGCTTTCGTTCCCATCAAGTGAAGTGCGAGTGTGTGAGTTTAGAGAGAGAAAGTGCAGAGACAATTCTAGAGAGAGAGAGTGGAAAAAAGGAAATATGGATTTTGGTTTTTGACACAGTGAGTTCCAACTTCCAGCAAGATTTTTAGGAGAAATAGTAAGAGAGGGAGGAGATTGAAGGCTTGATCAGTAAGCCAATGAAGGGGCCAGTTGGGAATCTTGGGATGGCGGGTCAGCTTATTTTTTCAGGTTTTTTTTTCCCTTAAAAAGAGGACAATTGGTGATGATATACGGTTACTCACAATTTTCGGACCCAACAGGCTATGGATAATTGGATGTGTACAAGGTGACAAAATATAATGGAGTGCGTTTTGGGTTTTTATGGGTTAGTTTTAATTAATAAATAATCTCTATTATTGTTTTTTTTTTGTCAAGGATAATAAAATTCATTAATCAAAATGGCTATTACAATTTAAGGAAAGCTAAAAAGAAAGGCAGATCAAAACAAATAAGAGTTTGTTTGGATATGCTTTTCAAATGACTGAAAGTGTTTTTGGTGAAAATATTTTTAGAACCAATCATTAGTAAAAATGCAAGTAAATCCTGGAAAAGCACTTAAAGTGCTTCCTAGAAGAAGCACATAATTGGTGCTTCTTGCAGAAAGCACTTTAAGTGCTTTTGAAACCCAAAAATATTTTCTCTAAATACATCCAAACGAGCCCTAAGGCCATCTCCAACCGAAGGGTCCAGAGGGCCAGAGGGCCGAAAATAGCCCGAAAACCGTCTCCAACCGAGGGCTAGGCCAGAGGGCTCTGGAATTTGGGAGGGCCCCACGGAATCGGAGAGGGCTAGAGGGCTGGAGGGTTGGCTCCATGCAGCCAGCCAGCCAGCATAGGGCTGGCCATTTTTTTTTTAAAGTGTTGTTATTACTGTCGGTTATAACCGACAGGAAACTAATATAAATGTATTACTGTCTGTTATAACCGACAGTAATACATTTATACTATGTATTACTGTAGGTTATAACCGACAGTAATTCTTAAGAAAAAATTCAAATGCAACGGCTAGCTGACTAGCCGTTGCATTTGAATTTTTTTTTTTTTTTTTTTTTACAGTTTTATTATTATTTTTTATTTACAAAATTTTTCATATAACTTCTATTTTTTCCTATAACTTTTATTTTACAAAATTTGTTTCATATTTTTTTAAAATTTCATTTTTTCCTATAACTTCTATTTCACAAAATTTGTTTCATTTTATTTTAAATTCTTTTTTTTTCTTCATATAACTTCTATTTCACAAAATTTGTTTCATTTTATTTTAAATTCTTTTTTTTTCCTATAACTTCTATTTCACAAAATTTGTTTCATATTTTTTTTAAATTATATTTTTTTCCTATAACTTCCTAAGTCATTATACAACATTAAATTAAATTAAGTAACATGAAACAACATTCCTAGGGTTTGGAATTTCTTGGACAAGTGTCACCCACTTTGAATTTAAGTTTTAGCTTTTAAATAATAAATTATGTTTGGCCTTATGGCCCTTTGGCCCTCGGTTGGAGACCGTTTTTTGTGATAGGGCTATAACGAGCCCTCTGGCCCTCTGGCCCTCGGTTGGAGACGGAGGCAAATATGGCCTTGTACTGTTCATTAAAATATTAATATCTTGGAGAATCTTGGAGGGCCAGAGGGCTAAAACGAGCCCTCTGGCCAGCCATCGGTTGGAGATGGCCTAAGTAAAAGCACAACCCGACTGATAGAGAAAATACAATGAAAATGGCCAATGAAGAGATAGCCACAACAAATTCTAAACTAAAAACTCTAGACCTGAAACAAGAAAATGCCGCCTCCTCTAAGCCTGCCACAGCACCCGCACAAAGCCAACAGCATCTAGAAGAAAATCTAATGAACCCAAAGAATGAATGGAAAATGGGGGTGGGCAAGCCACCCACATAATAAGTGCTCCTATAATCCTACCAAATAGTGCAAATTGAACTTTAAAGGCCACGGAACACCAAAACAGAATAAAGTTCATTACTAAAGATGGCTATTATTGTCTTTCTTAGTCAATTCATTTCTATTAATTTCCGAAGTTTTCTTTCCCAAGTAAAACTTTGAAAGCTCTGTGTCGTCCTAATGTGTTTGGTTCTTTTTTCAAGTTTCTAAATATGCTACAAATCTGGGGAGATATGATAAGGGTTTCATTTTCACAATGTTTCAACCATTTTGTATTTTGTGAGGTTTAAAGATGATGCACATTACGTTGGCAATCAGAAATACAGCTCAATGAGCTGCAATTCATCTTTATTTCAGATTTGATTCTCACATCTGCATTATCTTCTTCTAGTTTTGTTGATTGATCAATATAAATCTTATATCGTATCATCGAGGTTAGCGCTTTTTTACTATAGAAATATAAACCAAAAGAATTGGGGTGTGCATGTCTTGATTAAGCGTAATTTACATCCTAAACCAAAAGAACAATATCAAATAATATAACTAGTTTGGTTCCACTTCGGCTCGAAAGTAGAATGATGCGTCATGAGCTTCTAAAGTGATTTAGTTGATAGAATAAAACCAACAATACCAATAAGATTCTTCATGAGCTTCAATTCAAGTAACATGAGATGATTGAAGTAATTGAACAAAACAAAAAAGAAATCAATGAAGTAAGAAAAGGACCTAAACTTCAAATCTGTACCAACTCAAAACTTAATTAAATTTCGAATTGTTTTATTTTGATTTTCTTATTTATCATGTAAAATGAGATCTACATTTTGGCCTTGCTCTAAAATGAGATCATAATAATCAGAGAAATAGAAAAGGAGTAAGATTCTTTCGTCTCCTAATATATCTTTCCTTTCCTTCCTTCCTATTTGAATGACTACGATTAAACCACGTCAATATTTTGTGTTAATTTTTTTTATACAAACAAAAAGCAAAGTTTGAGAGAAATAGAGGAAGGGAAGAAGAATATGAAAAGAGAGAATCCCACTCGAGTGTTCAGTCTAGTGACTTGGATGGTTCCATCCACCAGCAAGCCTTCAGCCATTTAAGCCAATAAGCGAAGCCGATCCATTTGTAATGGACTCATATGTCAGAAAATTTAGATACTATATTTTACTGTTAAAATCCCATCATATATAAAACAATATCATATAATTAATAAAGGATAATCTGGTTTCTTAATCATTTGATAACTAATTATTCGTGGTTCTTTAGCATTGAATTTGATATCAAGCATTAAAATTAAGGAGTTTTAATGAAAATGGTCTGACACTATTCATTCTTAATCAAAAGGACATTTTGTGTATGAAAAGTTCATAATGGATCAAGTTCTTTTCATTATTTACTCTTTTGCTATTTTTATTATTATAGCGGGGTCCACAATGATGTTGACATTCTTGTCTGGAAATACATTATTTTACATGATGCTATTCAACTTATGCTAGTTTGCTGCCAGCTCTTCATGCTTCCACATGTTGTCGATGTTATGCGGCTTTTCTTCTGTCAAATTGTTCCAGTACTGTTCATCGCCTTCTACTAGCTCTGCATCTATTTCTCTATCTTCTTTCACCTTGTAGTACATTTTTGTTGTTTCTTCTTTGAAATTTTGAGGCTTCCAATAGGGCTGATGACTGATCCTTGTCTTATTGTAAATATAAATTTCTTCTTCTTCTGCTACTATACCATATCATACCTAAAATCTTCAAACTCATCTAAGGCAAACATTTGGATCCCTCGAAATTTTAAGATATTTTTGTATGAAGGAGTCCACCTGTGTGGAGAGATAAAGGATGGTCTAAAGGACTATTCATTAATCATGGCTATATGCCTAGCTTTCTCCTTATGCATATGTACATACCAATCTAGAGGCCTACTAATAAAACTTATGCAAATTTCCTTTCATCTTTCTAGATAATCTTCTGCTACTTCTATAAGCTTTTCAGGAAATAATTCTAGTTAGGAGACATGGTTAATGAATATTTTATCAAGATAGCCAAACTCTAATAGTAAGGCTGGGGTAACTTCTACCACATTATGCTTTTCCTGATGCTCATAACTAAAATGTCATGGCCTAAAATCTCTCATGTTAATCTTGGCCACAGCTATGCTAACCTTCGGTTTACAAATACAATTCTCTGTACTATCACAAAGACATGATGGATACATCTTTGTAATAATATCCATACCTGGTTTTGGATCAAGGATGGACTAATACAAAGCATTGTAATTGTAATTGTAACTTTTTGATGGACTGTGATGCTCTGCTTAGGATTTCATTTTGCATATCTGGTGGCATTATTCTTAATTTTGCCTTTGAAATTTCTTATAATAGGATATCATCTATTATTAAGTCTAAAGATATATTTCTAAGAAAACTTTCACATTTTTTTTTTGTTTTTCTTTATCACTTAGATACTGATGCTGCTCATTATTTTGATGCTGCTCAATTTCAATGTCTTCTTCTAATAGCTCAATCTTAAATTTCTTCTATGGGCTCATTAGCCTCTTGTTTTATGGGTTCAATAACCTCATTTTCTTTATTCTTATGATGATCAGCTTCCAAACCTATTTTCAATTCTCTTTTCAGGGTGTCACTTGCCTTCTGCTGCATTATAAGAGATTGGAGTTCTTGGTTCATTTTGGTAAACTTATTAAGTAATGACTCATGGTCTCTAGAAATGACTTGAAGGTTGTGCTCAAGAGAATGAATATGATGCTGGCTTTGATGGACACTAAAATTAAAACTATCAAACTCTTATTCGAAGGCTCTAATTAATTTTTCATGACCTAACCTCATGCTTGACTGTTTGATTTGGATATTCCAAAAATTATCTAAGAGAACCTATTGACTATCAGAAAGTCCTGGTACTCTTGGCCTATATCTCAAGGTTGGATTTCTGATTCCTTCAACAATATTGCCATTAAAGTTGAAAGTGGGTACTGGTGGTGATGCTGGTCTGCTTATACTATTTTGGAATCCATTGAATGATGGAGGTCCATGGTGCATCATTATGCTATTGAAGGGTGCTCTTCTGCCGTGTGGTCTTATGCTATTTGATGATGATGATCCACGATATTCCATTCCTATTCAACAAATTAATCTTGATAAGATATCAGCTAATGTATTGTCATTACCTTTTATATGTTCAAAAATTGGTTTAAAACCATTTCCTGTAATTGAATCAACGAAATTAACCCATCTTCGGGCTGCCTGTTTATTAGCATGTATCTTGTTATAATGAGAAACTATATTTTGACAATCTGTTCTAATCGTAAATACTTCATCATGTAAAAATAAAGAGAATGCCTCAAGTGAATTAATTATTCCTAAAATTTCTAAATCTGTTGACGGTAATCTTGATCGCACATTACTAAATTTTCCTGATGAATATCTACAAACTTACTCGTCAGACTTTGGTGACTCCTTATGCTTTTTCTGGTATAGTATTTCTGCACATCCTTATGATGAAGCATCTGTCTCAACTATTTTGTAACTATCATCTAATGGTAATGTTAATGGCTTAAGTTTAGTAATTTCTTTCTTTATATTTTGAACTAATTTAATATCTTCACTATTAAAATATTTTTGTCCCGTTTTGCTAGTTTTACTATATAATACTGCTATTTTTCTTCCTAAATAAGGGATAAAATTTCTTGCATAATTTAACAATCCTAAAAATGCTTGTAGCTGTTTCTTATCTTCTAACTTATCTAGAAATTCTAAGACCTTTTTAGTTATATAATCTTGTAATTATATTGTACATGACTTGATATACATTCCTAAAAATTCTATATCTTGCTTTTCTAATGCTATTTTATTTTTGCTAATCACAATTCCATTATTGATAAATTCTTGTAAAACTATCTCTAAGTGTTTCCTATGTTCATTTCTATTTTTACTATGTACTAAAATATCATCTACATAAACACTACAAAAATTATCATATTTCTTGAAAATTTGATCCATCTTTCTTTGAAAGATCGATGGAGCATTTTTAAGTCCAAATGGCATAACAAGCCACTCAAAATGTCATTCTGGACAAGTAAAATCTGTCTACTCAGTTGATTCTTCTGCTAATCGTATTTGCCAAAATCCTGATTTACAATCAAATTTACTAAAATATTTACTCTCTTGAATTTTATTTATAAGCTCATCATTATTTGGTAACTTATAACTATCTTCATATGTATTATCATTTAATTTTTTGTAATTATAAACTATTCTAGCCTTACCTCTCTTTAGTTCTGAATGTTTTCTCACAATAAATGATGTTGACCTATGTCTAGACTTAGAGGGTCTAATTACTTTTAAATTTAATAACTCTTTTATTTGCTACTCAAACTCTTGTTTATCTATTAAACTACAAGGCATATTAGCTGTTTTTATGGTTAAATCTGGATTAATTATATCTAATTTTGCTAGTATTTTATTTTTATTCCAATGTAACAGTGGGTCTTCTCCTATAATCCTAGTTTGTTTTGCTAATTGTAATAATTCTTCCAAACTCTTTGGTCTATTTAACTGTAATATTTCTATACGGGTTCCTTCTTCTAAAATCGGATATTCATGTTCAAATATTTCTTCATCAAACTCTTCTATGTTATTGTGCTCATCATTTTCTTTTGAGTTATCTAAATAATAACTATCTTGGCCAATAGACTCGTCTATACTTATGCTTTTGTATGCTTCTACAATATTACTTTGGTCAATTATTGTGATACATTTTTTGAAAAATGTTATGTTAGGATTCATAAATAAAAAACCTTGTAAACTTTTCAAAAAGTTTAATCCGAAAATAAATGGATATGATCCTACTGGTGAAACAAATGTTAGTGGTAAATTAAATTGTTGTTTTTCTACTTTAATAGACTCATTATTAATACAATGTGTTAAATAAACTGGTCTCTTATCAAACTGTGTTATTCTCACTGGTTTTGCTAATTTTTGTCTATATTTTTCTGGTACTAACTCTTCTCTTATTTGTACTTCCTGTATCTATCATAGTCGTTGTTTGTATCTTACGTTCTTTTGCTAATTCTATTTCACAATTTATGGTAATTAAAGAACTATTTTTTGGCTTTTCTATACTATAAACAATATTTTCTAATATTTCAATATTTTCTTGTGATTCTGTTGAATTAATTCTAATAACTTATTATTATAAAACTTTTCGCACAATATTGAATATATATTATAGTATTTATTTGCAACTAATTTACTACACCTATGACATTTTTCTGGCCAACCTAAATTAATGTATTTATATTCTTCTTCATGTTGTTCTTCTATGAATGCACACATATACTCTTCTAAATCACTATTTGTGCTACTTGAATCTTCTGAGTCTGAATCTATCATGTTAATACTCTCTATACTATAAATACTCTCATTATCACCTAAATCATCTAAACTATATATTGACTGTATATCCTCATCATCTTCTAACTTAAACAACTCCATCAAATGTATTTTATCTCTCGGTTGTTTTCCTAATTTTGGACATTTAGGTCTAATATGTCCAGCTTCTCCACATGAATAACAATTACAACTACTCTTATCTTTCAGTGTTTTATATTTTCTAATCCAAGGTCTGCCACTTCTTTTCCTAAATTGTTTTGGAATATATTTTCTCTTCTTATATGTTCTTGAAGGTTTTATGCTGAAATTCTTATGCCGTTTGTATGATTTATATTTCTTTTTGTATGTTTTCTTATGCTTATTCTTCTTACGAAAACCATACTGTTGTGGTAAATCTATATTTTTACAGCTCATGTAAAATTGTTTCCTAATCTGCCTCTTAGCTTTTATTTGGCTACACTCCTGTCTAAGTATATCATATACATGTTGAATTCTAGGTCCTATTGCAATATCATTTTTCTTTGGATGCTTTTGCCATTCATTCCAAATCTTTTCTCCTATTGGTCCTTTTATTTTTGTCATACAAGTATCTAATAAATTAATATCACTAATTCTACTTGTTCTTCCTAAATTTTTTAAAGAAATCTGTTGTATATTCAGCTATATATTGCAAATCACAAATTTGTAATTGTTCTAAATTTCTAATTGCTCTTATTTGTTCTTGTACGCTTCTGCCATCTAACCTATTATGATCTAAAAATTCTTGTTTAATCAAAATAACAAAACCATCAATATTAAAATGCGTTTTAGCTGCCTCATGCTATTCTGGATTTTGAACTTTCCATGATAGAAAATAATCAAAAAGTAAATCATCTAAAGTATGCTTAAAGTAATCTACATATTTTGTGAATTACTAAAATCTTACATTAATGCTGCATGTACGCAACCTTTCTCCCATCTCTCAATCGTTCTTTCTCAATCTTGTGGATCTACATTATCTAAATTTAATATATTACTAGCTATATTAATTTGTTCTAATCCTCTCAAATATGGAATCCTATTTTTTCTAGTTGGTTTTATCATACTTTCATCCATATAATCTACTCTTGCTTTTTCATTACATTGTTCATTTGTTGGTCTCAAAAATTGTTGATCAGTTCTACTTGAGTGTCCTGGATTTTCTACTCATGATGTACTACTTTCTTTTGCTAGATTACATTCTTCTTTCAATTCTAATAAATTGTTATATTCTTTTGATCCTAAACTATGTTCTACTCCTATTTCTAAAATTAAAATTTTCATCTCTTCATCTGAAATTTTGTGTAGTCCTAAATCATATGTCTTATATTTTTCTAAGTACTCTTCTTCATCTAAATGATCAATATCTTCTATAAGCTTATCTACAATATGATCAAAATTTTGCTCAACTAAATTAATATCTAAATTATCAAAGGCCATATGAATACTCTCATTTTCAATCTCACTCTCATCCTCTTCTATTTTTTCTAGTTGATTGTAATTACTAAACCTAATTGTTGCGTTACCTGTACTAGTTTCATATATTTGTACTCTATCTGGTTGTCTATTTTTTACTCCTTGTAAATTAGGTAGTGTCCACCGAGTTCCTTCTAAAAAGCTATTATCTACGAGTTTTGCTTCTATCATATTTACATGTTTACTACCAAATGTTTGAACTAAATTTTGAAATTTTAAATTAAACTTATGGTTATACTTATCAGACACTTTACCAATATACATTAAGCTAATACACAAATTCTTATATTCTCCTTTCATATTATAATTTTTTGTTCTTATGCTCACTTTAATATATTTACTAAATTCATTAATTGTCATAACATAATTCGGAATACATTCTATGACTGCTAAGTTTCAACTTAAGTCTACTTTAGCTGTTGCTATTGCTGCTTGTTGGTGATTATCCCATCTATCATCATATATGTATACTAAAGCTTTTGTGCCTACTTGTGCTCTAGTTAATCCTGATATTCCAATTAATATTGATCCTATGTGAATCTGACTAAAATGTGATTTTCTCAAATGAGTAACTGCTTCTTTACTGAGTAAATTAAGTGTAACTTCTTTATCAATACAGCTAACTTCATGTTGACTGATGCTACTTACAATTCTGCTTCTATTTTCGAATAAACCTAAATGGTACAAATTATATTTATTTTTCTGTGTTCTCTCAAAACCTCTTCTAATAAATTCTTGTGCTTCTTCTTCATTTGGGTAAATATTTTCAGCTCTAACTAATTATTTTCCTTTTCTCCTAATGATTTCCATTTTCTGTTATCAAAAGGATTTATCTTAGGTCCTCTAATATGATTATTTGTACTTAAAGTTAGATTTTCAAATTTTTCTAATAAAGATGGTGGAAGTGATGAAGATGCGTTTTGTAAAACTTGGTTTATTTATGCTATTTGTTCTTCAACTTGGTCTAATTTTTCAGCTAAACTTAAATCTAATTGGATGATTAAATTATTTTGTCTAATAGGAATATTACTACTAGCTACTTGTGTTGAAAAATCTGTTAAACCTACTAATTCTTTATCTAGCTTACTGATTTCTTTCAGAGCTTGGATATATTTTCTGCTAGTTTTAGAATCGGTCATTAAACTAATAATTTATCTATTTTATTATGTAACTTATCTACTTGTTCACTCAACTCTTTTTGCACTAGTTGAATTTTTTGAACTTCTAATTTAACTGCTCAACGATTTCAAATGATCTAAGTTCTACTTGCTTCGGCTTACTATCTATGAGGTCAATAAGCTCTTTTATCTCTCTTTTACTAGGAAACCTTTGAATATTTTTATTATTATCTTCTAACTGAGATGTAATATAATCTAAATTTTGTCTAATTGTTTTTATGGAATTTTTCTGAGAATGCTCTAACAATTGGTTTAATAAATGATTATGCTTATTATTTTCTAATTTTATATTTTCTTCTTGACTAATAATAAGATCTACAATACTATTGGCTTGTGGATTTTCTTCACTATGCAAAATATGATTATGCTTTCTCAATGGAAAATAACAAACTAAACTATTTTGGTCTAAGGTTATTTTTCTTTTTTTAGGTTCACTAATTTCTAAATTAAGGTAATTTGTCATAAACTACAGTCTACCTTTCTCTAAGGTTACAACTAACTGGTTTCTTAGAAACTCTCTTTCTTCTCTCAAGGTCTCTAAAACTTGATATGTTGCTCTTTTTGCTTCTAAAACTTTATGCTGCACTTCTGTGTTATTATATTTACTAATAAATGAAGGATGTTCAAGATAACCAAGATAAAACTTTTGCTTCTTCAAAGTCCTGCTAATTCTTTTGGAGATATATGCTAATCTTCTTTTTATGCTAGTTATAGTTGGATGTCTGGGACAATAAATACCTGGTGGTTGTGGTTGACAAGGTCTACAAGGACAATAATATCTGTTGTTCATACAAAATAAACAAGTGTGATATCAGTTTTGTTAATGACTTCCGTCCTCAAGGTACTTTACTACTATAATTATACTATTAAAATGCTAAACTTGGCTCTGATACCAGATTCGGACAGCAGGCCCGATTAAATAGTCGGATGGCCATTATAACAACTAGACATATAACATTGCACATGGAACTCGACATGTTTCAGCATGACGGCCACTCATAGTACAAGTATAAGGCCTTAACGGCTGAACTCAGAGGTACCCTGGTTAATGTCCAGTTATTTGTGTGGCAAGCATTCAACTATAATAGAGTGCTCGAACAAAGTATGATCGTTAGTTTAGCAGGTTAATAATATAACTACAATAGCGTTTCCCTGTCTTGGACTAGAAGTCTATTTAAACAAACACACTAAAGAAAGAAAAGGAAACTTACTCAAGACTTGGAGATTGCTTGAATCTGAACACTTGAACTTTTATTGATATATATATATAATTAGGGGTGGAAAAAATTCCCAAAATTCTCAAACCAAACCAAAAAAATACCGATCCCAAACCAAAAATGTCCCAAACCGATTTTCCCAAAATTTCGGTAAAGGAATCGGGATTGCCTTTCCAATATTTCGGTATTCCCATACCAAACCGAAAATATATATTTTTAATTATTATATATATATATAAATATACACAGATAATAATATATATTGTTTTTTTAATTATAGTTAGAGTTAATTTGAACCGTTGGATTGCTTCAAATTAATCGATGCCGTCCATTCCTTGTTAGGGTTTCTCCCAGTCGAGTTTCATTTCTGATTTCTCACTCAAATCCAACACCAAGAGCCCTCTCCTCCTCTCTGTCTCGACTCTAAATCCAACTTAGGCCAGTCACCGACCCACCACCACACAGAGCCACCGGTGTCTCTCTCGCGATTCTCTCTCTCAGGAGTCTCTCATGCGATTCTCTACTCTATCTCAGATTCAGACACAGGTAAATAAATATTGGAATTAATTTAGGGTTTGTGAAATTTAATTTTCGAATTCTAGATTAGGGTTTGTAAATTTAGGAATTTTCGAATTCTAGATTAGGGTTTGTAAATTTAGGTTTTTTGAAATATAGTTTTCGAATTCTAGATTAGAGTTTGTAAATTTAAGGTTTGTGCAATTTAATTTTCGAATTCTTGAAATTTTGGTTTCACAGATTCTATTTAATTGATCTACTGGTTATTGGGTTTTTGCATATTGGTGAAAGAACTGGGCTCTTTTGCTTTGCTTCTGTAGCTTCTGTGCTGGAGTTTTATTTACCAACAGGTAAATTTCTCAGATGGAGTTTTATGCATTTTTTATTTTGACCAAATGCTTCAAACTGAAACCCCATGATTAGTTGACTTTTGTGGAAGAATCTAAGGAAACTATTTTAAATTCTGTGTGTTTAACTAGTTAATGATGGGCCTGAATTGGATTAAGGCAGAGATTATAGTGTTGTGGTCCTGTGGATATGAACTTTTGAATGTATAATGGATTTCTGTGGCGATTAAGACCTGAATTAGATTAATTATTTTTAAGGGGTTTTAATTAGGGTTTTGGCTTTGGGTGGGTGTTGGTTGCTGCAACTTTCAGATAGTAATTGTGTTGTGAAGGTAAATGAAGATGATAAGTGGAGCTTTAAGTCTTAGTGTTTGTGTATTAGCCGAGATAAATGGGTCTTGGTCCATTTGCTTGGTTCCTCGAAAAGTACAAGAGGAATTGAAATGCATTGTGATGCATGATGATGTTCCTCTGAGAAAATTTTCAATGCATTGATGGTTTTCTGTTGAGTCTCGCAATTTGGTGAGTGTTGCAGGAATCTGTGTTTGCTTTAATCCTAAATTAGGGTTTTATTTGAAATCTCTATGTATATTGAAGGCTCTGTGTATATTGAAAGCTCTGGTTGCAAATATGTGATTTTGCATACTGCACAGCCAAGATATGCAAATTGGCTATTTTGCACAGTGCACAGCCAAGTAAATATAGCCCAAAAGCCAAAAAGCCCAAAAACTATAGATATGCATAGATTGGTTGCACACTGCACAGCAGCACAGACAATAGCCCAAAAACCAAAAAGCCCAAAAGCACAAAGGAAAAAGCCCAAAAAGCCCAAAATTATTTCTGGATTCCCGATTTGTCCCGAAATCCCAAAAATTTGGTTTGGGATTGGTCTTGAAATTGGGAATCCCGAAAATTTCGGTTTGGGAATTGGGACAACGTTTTTGGTTCGGTATCCCATACCGAACCAGCCATATATATAATGTTTACAAAGATTATTGATACCGAACCAGCCATATATATAATGTTTACAAAGATTATTGTTTACAAGAAAGTGTTTACAAGGATGTGATAAAGGCTACGGATGCTTGAGTGTATGAGGATGGAAGTATGGAGTAAGTATCTGGAGAGGTGTTGAGATGTTGAGGTGTGTTTTCAATGAATGGAACTCCACTTATATATATACTGAATGAGGATACAATGGTATTAAAATTCTTTATAAATAAATGGTGTGGTCATCTCCTTGGTACTTGTCATTTGTCACTTTGCTTCTAATGTTGCTGGAATTGTCAGCACTGTTTCTGAAATGTGGTCTGACTTTTTGCTTTGCATGTGAACTTGCTTGTCTCCTTTTTCATGTGAATTTGCTGTATGGTTTGTCTCTTGAAGCCCATGACCTTGTCATTTTTTGTACTTGCTTTCATGTGAACTTTGTTGAATGTTGGAAGTTTGCCTTTTTCTGTCAAGGGTAACCTTGTCATTTTTGAAATTATTGGTCCTTATGGTTAAATGAAAGTTTTTCAGGTGCTTTTGGATAGTTTTCCCTTAAAAGTAAGACATTAAATGTACATTCATTTGTTTTTTACTTGTGACATCAAAATAAAAAGTGAATAAACACGTATTTTTTCAATCACTAGTCACCAAAAACTAACTCACATTTTTTTTTTAATATAAGATGCATCCTATTAAAAATTGATGACACACTGGTGCCCTCTTCATATAAGTAGCTATTGTGACAACCTGTCCCTAATTCTACGATTTTATAAATTTTAAAAGTGTGAATTGACGAAAATGTCCCTAGAGGCAAGGATTTTGACTTTCGTTGACTATTGTTTAGAGAGACATATGACTCATTCTTTTAGCGTATTCACGTAGTGCTCATCACTATCAACTCGTGGGCCCAAGTAGAATCGAATTTGGTGTTATGACAACAATTTTACGAAATTTCGAACGTGAAAGACGTTTTGGTAATTTCGTATTTACTGGAGATAATATTTATTCTTGTTCTGTCTTTTGTGGTTTGGGCTGTGTGCCATGTGGGGCCCATACCCCATTCCTTCCATCTCTCTCGTGTTTCCCTCCCCGTGTCCTCTTCTCTGTTCTCCCTCTCTTTTCCCTCATTATCTCTTCTTCTCTCAAACACACACTCTCTCTTAACTCTCCATCTCAAACTTTATTTTTCTGGGAACCACAGAGAAGCCGAGAACGTCACTCTCCCACTTTGGCGAGCTTCACAACCTTTACAACCTAGACCTCTGCAAGGAACTATTGAACTCGGAAGTAGGGAAAAACCACCCAAGCTTCTGTGATCATCTTCTCTGCTTCATTTATCCGAGGACTACATAACACACTCGCCATCTCTCATGTAAACCAAACAACCAACCCAGTCGGTGAGTTTTAATCTTTCATGACCTAGGTAAGCTTTGAGGTTCCTCATTTCTCTTCCATTTTGATATTTAGTTCAATTTCTAAGTCGGCGTGCTCGTTTTGGTGAGTTTGGGAAGCAAAAAACAAGAAGAACAGATTTTTCCCCAGATTCAGGCTGAAATTGGGCAGCTTTGAGCTCTTTTCCGGCCAACTCGGCCACGGTCGAGGAACCAAATGGTATACTTTGATTACTCATCCTTTAAGCTTCAATTTGGTATATTAGGTTAGGTTGCTAGTGTTAGTTGAGTTGTAGAATCGATCGGAGCCGGTGAACTTCCGACTTTCTCTTTCGCAGAAACCAATGACCGAATTAGGAAAAAAAGAAAAGAAAATAAGCTAACCCGGATTTCGTGGGCCAGATCCGACCTGGCCCAAAACCTGATCCAAGCTCGACCCAAACCTTTGGGCCGTTGACCCATGACCCATTAAACCCGGTTGGCCCATTTACCAAATAGGCTTCTAAGAACATTCTCTGGAATATTCTTGAAATATTTTATGGAATATTCCTTTATGTTGACTTTTTTTGGAATTACTCGGAAATCTTCCTAGGCTAATTTCGACGTCCTGAGTTCGTTTTTGACATCCATTTAGTGAAATTCCAAAGTTTTAAAATAGTTGACCATCGGAGCGTCTTGGTTGACTTTTAGGGTTGATTGTTGACTTTTTATAAAATTTGCACGGGACCCCTTTTAACGTATCTCGACACGTAAATTCCAAATCTGCCATCCATTTTTCCAAATTGAAACGTTTTAATTGAGTTTTACTAATGGGTCCCAATATTATGCTCAGGTGTGGTTACTATTGGAGACTCCGGCTTCTGACATCCGAATGGCTGCGACCTCGCAAGTAACTGTGAGTGGGTCTTTTCTTTTATATAGTATATATAATTGTTAGTTTCCATTTATACATTTCATAAAGAGTTTTCTACAATATGCCTAGATTAGCGTGACATTTATAAGATTTAGTACATTGATAGAAATTAAGAAGTTATGCTACGTCCCACATGATGTACATGTATGCGTATTATTATTGATGCCATAATTATATTACGGCTATGAATACTAGTATGTTGACTAGAATTATCGAATCACTGTGGCATGACTATATTTATGTTATTTGCTTATCGTTTACTGCACCGGTGTTAGTACTCGCCTGGGCCATGATCAGTCTTTCACGTGTATGTGCATATCGCACCGAATGCTTACTTTGGATCCATTGTAGGTGCCAGTCCTATCCTAGATTGCTATAGGCAATTAGGATTCGTATGTGCTGTGCATAGCGCCAGTCTACACGTGATTGTAGTGCTAGAGCATATATCATTGTTACACCCAGTCCTGTTCATGTCAGAATATCTCTGCATGAACTCGTGTGTCAGCATATGTCGATGAGCACTCGATATGATATGTTTACTTATGTGAGATTATGTGATTATGGACGTCATGTGTTTACTTACGAAATATTGTGCCGTATTGAATACTTGGGATATTGCAGGCTACAGTAAGTATTTTTTTTACTATACGTTGTATATATATTTTGGAAATTATACTTGTTTTACGGCGAGGGGTTATAATGTTTTCAAAAAGGTTTTATACAACTTTATTTTTAGGCCCACTTACCTTTGTTTTTCACCCTTCCAGGTTTTAGTAACTGAGCTTTCGTGTTGACGAGGATTCTTGGCAAATCTTGGTATAGGTGGTTACATTCGATGGTATAATTCTCATCCTACCTTACTGTACTATACTTATGCTTTGACATCACGTGTGAAATGGGTTCATTCCCGCTCACCAACGCACTCTTATATTTAGGCACTTTAGGTTTAAATTTACTCATATTTTCCACATCACTACACTTTATGGCTTCGTCACCCTTCAGGTGTCGACCAACATAGCTCGATTCGGAGTCCAAGTGGGCATTCCGGGTCGGGGTGTGTCAGTTTGGTATCAGAGCATAAGTTTGGGCAATATTGCGTTCATCACACACGTGATGTAAGCATTCTCGGTTCTTAAACCTAAGTGTCGAATCTTGCCAGCTCGTCGAATATGAAAAAGTGTTAGCTTTTCCAAAGTTTTGGGCAGTTTAGATGACTTATCGATGTTAAAGATGAACATTTCGACGACCACCTCTAGAGTTTAAACAAAGAAACTTCCTACCAAGGAAAAATCCCGATTCGGAGATGAGTTTGTGGCCCTGAAGCAGGCCTATTGTGTTGGTAATTGTGTACCACATAAGACTTTACTCATTAATTCCACTACTATTATCTCGTCATCTTTACCAACCCTTTCGAGTTAGGAAACCAAGAATAGTTTTGATTCCTTGGCAACACCTGTTAGTATACCATTTATCAGAATTCCTACGAAGTTTACTTTCCTCGAGATTCCAAAAATGTCTTGAGCGACAACCTGGTGCTAAAGTGGTAGCACTCGATGGAAGAACCTCTGGGGGACAGCCATTTTTGGTCCCCGATGGCATTAATCCTTCAAATGTACTAGTATAGTTCCAAATCTTTGGAGGAAGATTGAATCACTTTAAGTTCATTCTAAGGTAAGTTATTATCAAATTCCTTTTTCCGACCTTAGGACATTCCAACCAATACTAGTTTCCAAAATTTCTTTTGGTGCTGTACTCGTCATTTCGATGAGCATAGGCATAAGTGTACAAGTTGTTATACCTATGATTAGTAGAAATCTTCGAAGTAACCAGTTCCTTACCAATCATTCGAAACCATCCACCCGAGCGGGCTCTAACCTGTAATTAGTCTATGGTGGCGCTACTAATTGACGATACTGTTCGATATCCAGGAACTGTCAACCAGTATTTAGGTGGTATGATTTTTGATAACGGACACATGTACCAGTATCTGGGAGTAATACCCTTATGCCAGAATGCCGGTTCATAGTTTCAGGGTAATGAGCAATATCAAAATCTCTTAAACGCGTTAATTAGCAGTGCGATTGTCAGATTGATTAATAGTGATTACTTAAGCCGAAGAAACTAAATCTTGGAAATTTAGGAGTAAACTTTGTTGGAGAACAGTAAACTTGTAGTTGTTTTAACCATATTTTCCACTTAGGTAACCAAACCCACTTCGACCAGCCATCTTTCCGATCACTTCCACAAGCAAATATTAGTTTGAAGCACGAGTTATTTCCCCCCTGTAAGAGCGAAATGAGCATTGAGAAAATTATGAAGACCTAGTAGCACGTGGCGTATAGAAAGGAAGTAGTATGGTACGTTTCGAGGACAAATATCTCTAGCGTCATTTTTCCAAATTTTATTTGGGATACCACGGAAGCGGGAAGTTAAATACACCATTGATCTACTTTCTTGTACTACACCAATTTTCCTTGCTTCATATTGAATGATTCCAATGTCATTGAGAAACTTAGTTACAAACCCAACTAAACACTTTATCTTGGGAACCTCAAGCCCATCCGTAAAGGCGAAAGGCCAAATCTTAGGATTGTACCTAGATTTTAGCAACTCAGTTGGTTAGTGATTAAAATTGTTAACTCATACTTCGAATTGATAGTCTCTCCAACAAACTTTTGGAGCTCGAGTTTTCTTCTGTAGCCTGATGGATTCGTAGTGGTCTTACTAATGACTTTCTCACCTACCCTAGCAACGAAAGCAAATCCTCTAAACACCGACAGTCAACTTTATACCAAATTCCTTAACTATTAGCTTTGGTTTAATTGGTGCTTTTCTTGGGAGATGTGATCTTAGTGGACGATATCCTTTTGCTTTTTTCCCAAAAGGTTGAAGCGGAATAAAGTTGAAATTCTCACAAAGTTTTGTTAAATGCGAGATATCTTTGGCCTTATCGATTTTATCGATAGTTCGTTAGTGACTTTTCAGTTGTAGTGTTTTGTCTTTCATGTTGGGCGAGGAAAAATCAGTTTAGCTGAGACGTGAAATATGATTAAAGTTGTGACAACTGAAGTGTTGTCTATTTCCTACCCTTGTTCGTACATTTCTATGACATTGATAATTTTGAAAATCCACGATGATGTTTTCTCTGGATGTTTTGGCTGGGTTGATGCAGCATGACGAGGTATCACTTATGTTTCCCAACGGTTGGAACCGTATGAAATGAACCACCTTACTCATGACTTAAAGTCAACAGTTACCATCTTTACTTGAAAACTGGATGACACTTCTCTGTGGAGAAATGTGTCCAAAATCTTTGTCAACCCTAGACTTCTCAAATACATCTTCAATTGAAAAGAACTAGATTTTTAACATTGGTGAAGGAAAAACCAAATCAGCGTCTATGTTTGCACTATCGTGTATCACCCCGGTTGTGCAAACGTAATTACTTTTGCAAAAGACATATATATCCTTGAACACTTCCAGCCTTTCCTACCCCATTCCAATTGGAGTTCACAAGCATCGATTTGACATTAGTTTCGAATTATCAAGAAATCGTTCGGGTGGTTATAATCACTTCTTGTATCCGAATGAAGATGGGGAAATATCACCATAAGCTCCTAGTACAAGGTATCCTATACATGTGGAGATCATGATGATGTTTTGGTGATTATTAACCGACTTGACAAGTCAACTCACTTTTCGTTGGTTTTAGAGGGACTACATTTTAGACCATCTGGTAAAATTTCTCATTCTTGAATTTATCAGATTTTCTGGTATTTTGATCAGCATCTACTCTGACTATGATTCCATATTCACCTCTTGGTGTTGGAAGACATTCCAGTCAACCTTGAATACATGTCTACCCTACTGAACTTCGTATTGTTCTATAGCACAGACAAATCATTAAGGAGAATCCCTTGGACCTTGAAATTTTAGTTTGGACCATTAATTCCTCAATCACCCAACAAATACTCTACTAAACGAATCTTCATCATTGGTCATTGAATATTACGGAAACCACCATTGTAACAAGATGTTATGCATTCAATTCAGTTACCTTGTATCCTATATTTGATGGACTTGTTTTGACCCTCAAATTCTTGAGTGTTCCTTTAGCCTTCCCGACATAGTTTTTGCTAAATCCGAGAGAAATTCAATATGAATCTGCTCACTATGGCGTTGTGAATTGCATTGTTTGGCTACATGGTGTGTATGTCACTACTGTATCTCACCGTGATACGTGTTTCACTTCTAAGCCTTGGGAAGTCTTCTCGAAGGTTATGAGTACTAAGTTGTTGTTCGGTACCACACTTCATCCTCAGACTAATGGCCAGTTTGAATGAATTATCCGGACTTTCATGGACATGTTGTGTTCATCCGTTCTATAGTTTTGGCATGATTGTAATAGACACTTACCTCTGTTAAAGTTGCGTGTAACTACGTTTACTATTTTGATTTTTGATATGGCACCATTCGAGATGTCGTATATAGATTTTACGCACAGTACATGATTGACAGGTAAGTATTACGAACATGTATTTGAATGATTGAGTTACGATGTAGGAAATTATGTACTATTGACGATGTCCTCCAAAAGGGTAGTATGCGTGCGCGATTGAGGCATTAACCGGACGATTTATATGTATTTCCCAATGAGGGGCAAGATGGTAATATTGCACCTTCAGGAATTATTTGCTTGCTTGTCGTGACAACAGTGAGTTGTTGGCATTGCGGGCTGCAGACCGTAATATTGATAACTTATTTGTTGGATTTGTTAAGCAGTGGACAAGTCGGTCCTTTTACGTTAGCATTTTTTGTTATTTATTTATTGTTTGGGTTTGACCCAAGGATACTACACACTTACCTTCGGAGTATGTGATGCAATGAGTGCGTATCCTATATTTAGTTTTAATTTCAGTACAATTATTTTAAATTTACGGTATTATATATATGTATTTTGACGTGATGTTATTATACATATATAAATACTTTCAGCTTATTGTTTTTATAAGAAGTATTATATCATAGTATTGTATTGAAGGAGAAGGAAAGTACAAGTTTGGAGGCATGAAAGAGGAATCATTGCAATCCAATCGCGACGGAATGACATTTTTTTTTATGCAACCGCTCTATCTTGATATCTTCTTTACATATTTATTTCTTTGCTGTCTTTTCACAATTTTTGTATAACAAATGATTTCAAATTTCAGGGACGAATTTTTTTTAAGGTGGGTAGATTGTGACAACCCGTCCCTAATTCTATTATTTTATACATTTTAAAAGTGTGAATTGACGAAAATGCCCCTAGAGGCAAGGATTTTGACTTTCGTTGACCATTGTTTAGAGAGACGTATGACCCATTCTTTTAGCGTATTTGCGTAGTACTCATCGGTAAGAATGCGTGGGCGCAAGCGGAATCGAATTTGGTGTTACGACAACAATTTTATGAAATTTCGAACGTGAAGGACGTTTTGGTAATTTCGTATTTACGGGAGATAAAATTTATTCTTGTTCCATCTTTTGTGGCTTGGGTTGTGTGCCATGTGGGGCCTACACCTTATTCCTTCTATCTCTCTCGTGTTTCCCTCCCCATGTCCTCTTCTCTGTCTCCCTCTCATTTCCCTCACTTTCTCTTCTTCTCTCAAACACACTATCTCTCTTAACTCATGATAGGAGCATATTTATGCGACTTAGTTAGCTTGTTTTCATGCATTTACGTTGTTAGTTCTTAGTTAATTTTGTATTTTAAGCTATTTTCGTGTGTTTGTAGGTTCAAAGTGTCAAGATGGCAAAAAGAAGCAATTTGGAGCATTCTAGAGCACTTTTGGGCCAAGATTGGGTAGTGCAAGCATGGAGGCAAGTTGATGGACGAAATTGAAGATATAAAGGCTTGAAATCAGCTAAGAAGATGGAAGAAAGAAGTCAAAGATAAGAAGATAAGGAATCAGCTCAAAAGAAAGAGAATTATCCAAAACATTATCCAAAACAACCTTATCTTATCTTATTTTATCCAATCCTTATCTAATCTTATCCTAATCTTATCCTAACCTGTTTTCTTCAGTTTAGGGGACTTAAAACCTGATTTCTAGAAGTCCTATCCATTCCTCTACAAAAGTGGCGCCCCAAACTCTTCTAGAAACCCCAAAATCTGGCCAGAAACACATTCTTTCTAGAAGCCTAAAAATCTAGCGCCTCCCTCCTTTCTAGAAGGTCTTTTCCTTGCCTTGCAAGGTTCCCTGCCTTATCCCTTTGTGCCGTGGGTTTTCACTCCCATTCCTTCTTGGATTCTGATTTATTAAGCCTTTTCCTTGTGGATTTGGGTTCTACAATCCTTTTCAGACATTAATTGGACCACAATTCCTTTTCTAAAGTGATTGCCGCACCTAGAGTCCTAATTCCTTGTTTTATGCTAAGTCCAAGTCCTAAACTGATTCCCCTAGGGTTTGCCATGCTATATATACATATTTCTAAGCCTTGCTGCAGACCACCACCCATCCATACGAATTCTACACCCCCATATACATTCAGAAATCCATATTTTGCTGCAGAGAAGAGAAGACAAGGCCTTGCCGTGGCTTCCATTGGAGAATGAGGAGTTCTTTCTTCTCTTGTTTCGTTTCTATGTTTAATTTAATTTGTTTTTCAATTATGTTGAACATGTGGAACTAATTTCGTTTTAGTTAGAGGTGGATTCAAAGCCATGGACATATGTTTGATATGAATTGATTACCTTCAGTTATTGTTTCATAAATTGTGAATGTGATTTACTTATTTGTTTTATGAAGAACTTGTTCTTGTGTGTTGATTAAGGAGGCCTACTTAGTTTACATGCATGAATTTGATGCTAGGATATAAGGGAATTTCACCTAATCGTTAGGAACTTATATTCACAAGTAGTAAAGATTGCTAGTCACAATTGTGTTAAGTAAATCCTAGGCAAAAGTAACATGCGTATTCCATAGTTATGAATGCCTTGTCAATGTTTATGATTTCCATGGAACTTAATGATCTTTGATATGTATCTCTATCATGCGTATTCCATAGTTAGGGAACTTGATAAGAATAATTTGGTTGTGATGTGTTATCCATTCAATTCAATGAACTTAGGGAAATCTGGGAATTGATTAGTGCAATACAATTAATTCAAAGCATTGTCATTCATGGTTTATCGAAAGAATAACTGGAAATCAATTCGTATGCATATGTTTATGTGTAGAGAGGAACCCTCTAACTAGTTTTCACCCCTGAATTCACCTTTATCTCTTTCAATTTACTTTGCTTGCTTAAATCTGCTTAGTTTTGCTTAATTCGTCCAAAAACCCCCTAGTTCTTAATTGAGTCTTAGTTTGTTTAAATTTGTCCAAATCTGTCCCCTTTTAGTGTTTTGAGTCTAACTAGTCCAAAAGTCATCCAATTCACCCCTTAGAACCTGTTTTGAGTCTGTTTAAGTTAGTTTTGTTGTTTTGAGTCTATTTAGCCTGTTTTGAGTCTCTAGTGTCTAGAATCTGTCTAGTTGAGTTTTATTTGTTGTTTTAAGTTTGTTTTGGTTTGTTTGAGTCAAGTTAGGTTGTTTTAAGTTGTTTGAAGTTAAAATTCGTTCAGATTGACCCATAGTACCTGTTTTCATTGTCTAGAGTCCAGTTTTAGTGTTCTAGAGTTTAATTTGTATAGATTAGCATCCCTTCTAATCCCCGGCCTTAAACGATCCCTACTTTCATATACTACGTCGATAGGGTTTTAATTTGAGTGTCAAGTAATTCTCACATCAACTCACACTATCTCTCTTAACTCTCCCTCTCAAACTTTCTTTTTTTGGGAAACACAGAGAAGCCGAGAACCTCACACTTCCGCTTCGGCGAGCTTCACAACCTTCACAACCCAGACCTCTGCAAGGAACTATCGAACTCGGAAGTAGGGAAAAACCACCCAAGCTTCTGCGATCATCTTCTCTACTTCATTTATCCGATGACCACATAATACACTTGCCATCTCTCCGGCAAACCAAACAACCAACCTAGTTGGTGAGATTCAACTCCACCACCATTCCCTGATCTTCTATCTTTTCCTAAAGCCTAGGAACGTAGACCACGAAATCAAACCAAAGCACGAAGCCGTACACTGCACAATGTTTCTTCACTGTTCAATTTGTTTCTTGGCAAGTTTTTGTCTTTCACGACCTAGGTAAGCTTTGAGGTTCCTCATTTCTTTTCCTTTTTGATATTCAATTCAATTTCTGAGACGGAATGCTCGTTTTGGTGAGTTTGGGAAGTAGAAACAAGAAGAACATATTTTTTCCCATATTCAGGCAGAAATCCGACAGCTTTGAGCTCTTTTTCTGCCAACTCCGGCCACGGTCGAGGAACCCAATGGTATACTTCGATTCCTTGTCCTTTAAGCTTCAATTTGGTATATTAGGTTGCTAGTGTTGGTTGAGTTGTAGAATTGATCGGAGCCGGTGAACTTCCGGCTTTCTCTTTCGCAAAAACAGGTGACTAGATTAGGAAAAAAAGAAGAAAAGAAGCCAACCCGGATCCGTGAGCCAGATTCGACCAGGCCCAAAACCTGATACAAGCTCGACCCAAACCTTTGGACCTTTGACCCATGACCCATGACCCATTAAACCCGATTGGCCCATTTACCAAATGGGTTGAGAATATTCTAAGAGTATTCTCTGGAGTATTCTTGGAATATTTTCTGGAATATTCTTTGTGTTGACTTTTTCGGGAACTTCTCGGAAACCCTTCTAGGCTAATTTTGATGTCTTGAGTTCATTTTTGACATCCATTTAGTGAAATTCCAAGGTTTTAACATAGTTGACCACCGGAGCGTATTGGTTGACCTTTAGCGTTGACCGTTGACTTTTTGTTGACTTTTTATAAAATTTGCCCGACACCCCTTTTGGCGTATTTCGACACGCTAATTTCGAATTCACCGTCCGTTTCTCCAAATTGAAACATTTTAATTGAGTTTTACTAATCGGTCCTAATATTATGCTTAAGAGCGATTACTATTGGAGACTCTTGCTTCTCACGTCCGAATGGCTGCGACCTCGCAAGTAACTGTGAGTGGGTGGGTCTTTTCTTTTATATAGTATATATAATTGTTAGTTTCCATTTATATATTTCATAAAGAGTTTTCTACAATACGCCTAGATTAGGGTGACGTTTATAAGATTTAGTACATTGATAGAAATTAAGAAATTTTGCTACGTCCCACGGGATGTACAGGTATGCGTATTATTATTGATGCCATAATTATATTTACAGCTATGAATACTAGTATGTTGACTAGAGTTATCGAATCATTGTGGCATGACTATATTTATGTTATCTGCTCATCATTTGCTGCACCGGTGTTAGTACTTACCTGGGCCAGGGCCAGTCTTTCATGTGTATGTGCACATCGCACCGTACGCACACTTTGGATCCATTGTAGGTGCCAGTCCTGTCCTAGATTGCTATAGGCAATTAAGACTCGTATGTGATGCGCATAGCGTCAGTCTTCACGTGATTGTAGTACTAGAGCGTATATCATTGTTACACCCAGTCCTGTTCATGTCAGAATATCTCTGCATGAACTCGTGTGTGAGCATGTGTCGATGAGCACTCGATATGATATGTTTGCTTATGTGAGATTATGTGATTACAGACGTCATATGTTTACTTACGAAATATTGTGCCATATTGAATTCTTGGGATATTGCAGGCTAGGGTAAGTATTTTTTTTACTATACGTAGTATATATATTTTGGAAATTATACTTGTTTTACGGCGATGGGTTATAATGTTTTAAAAAAGGTTTTAAAAAACTTTATTTTTAGGTACACTCACCTTTGTTTTTCGCCCCTCCAGGTTTTAGTAGCTGAGCTTTCGTGTCGACGAGGATTCTTGGCAAATCTTGGTATAAGTGGTTACCTTCGATGGTATAATTCTCATCCTACCTTACTATACTATACTTATGCTCTGACATCACGTGTGAAATGGGTTCATTCCCGCTCACCAACGCACTCTTATATTTAGGCACTTTAGGTTTAAATTTACTCACATTTTCCACATTACTACACTTTATGGCTTCATCACCCTCCAGGTGTCGGTCAGCACAACTCGATTTGGAGTCCAAGTGAACATTCCAGGTCAAGATGTGTCAGCTCTTGCATCTCCCTCCTCTGCATCTGCTTCTCAAGCAATCCGTTCTAAACCTTTGTTCAATTTCTAATAATTGATAGTTAGATTTTAATATTAAGCATATTAATTTATTCTTTATTAATAATATGAAATTTTTATATGAACAAATAATATCAAATTTAATAGTGAATAATCAATTAATTTTAATTCCCCCAATAATCAAAAGAACAGTTAAGTATTTAATTCGTAACGCAGGCACAAAGAGTTGCCGAATGAAAATAGAAGATAACGGCTGAGCTGCAAACCCCGTTTACACGGTCGCCTTAGGGTCTGCAGTTCCCCCGTTTCACACATTCCCACTATGCTTTAATTTGAAAATCCTTTTATTTGCCAAGAGAAAATGTAATTCAAACACCTTTTGGACCTTTATACCCTCGTGTGACCCGTACTATTACGTTTTTACCTCCACATGGTGCTCTGCCGTTATCTTTTTTATTCTCTAAATAAATAAAGTTTAGAATATTGTGGAATATTGTGGCGGATAAATCTAAAAACAGATATTGAAACACCTTCTTTTCACATTATGAAGAAGCATTTCATCGTACATGTAGAGTAAAAAATAATCAAGAAAATTATAGAGGTGAAATATGGATTTTTAAGTTAAAAGGATAACATTACCCTTGAGGCACAACGGGATTCCTACGCGCATACAACGGATAATAACGGCTCAATCAAGAAAGAGTCAAAGGTGATTAAAATGGTATTTATTTCAATCCCTCTCATCACTCCTCATCAAATCCTTATGCAAAAGGTAACTCCCAGATTTCCTATTTAAATTAGGATTAATTGCCATGTTAATTGCAAGATATTATTTCACATAATATCTTGCAATTATTCACCTAATTACACCATATATGGCTGGTCACTATTCTCCAAATAAGGCCAGCCACTCCCTATAAATAGCCATATTATTCCACTAAAAAAGTTAACTTATTTGCTACCCATAAACTTTTAAGCACATTATTTTCAAAATTCTAACTTTGGCATCGGAGATTCTTCGGCCAAAGCCCCCTATTCATTGTGGGTGCGTGAGGCTTTTGGCCTTAATCTTAGGTGTTATTATTTTCCAGGTGCATTTTCGTCAAAGTAGAAGATGATGGAAATTTGAATCCACAAATTAATGCTTTCATTCAGAGTTTGATTCACATGCTCGAATAAGACTTTTGCATTCAAAATTTGTCATTTCTCTTTCGTTCATAAATTTTTCATACTTTCTTATTCCTAGAATTTTTTTTTAATTCTTTGAATAGAGGTAAGATAAAAATACAATGGCGGGAAATTCAGAAACTACGACGAACGAAACTTCCTACGTTCAAAGATCCGAATCAAATGATGGAGGACGAGACGTAGCCTCACCACGGTGATCTATGAGGCTCAACGCAATGGCAAGAGGAGTAACTTTGCCACCATGGAGCACTACTACCATGGCAGCCACGGGGACCACTGTGGCAGTGGGGAGTTAGCCAGCTCCATGGCAACCCCACGGTGAGTAGGGAGTAGCTACGCTAGCAGCCCACACCGTATCGCGCCCATGCGCCACACACCTGATTGGCCCACTTCCGCGGCCCAGCCCACTCCCATGGTCCACCAAGCAATCCCAACTGGTCCAAGACCGGTTCAACCATCTCGGCTTTAGATTTCTGGACCGACGATTGAAATAGAGGTATTTTTACCTCATTTCTTAACAGATTTGACATTTCCCAGCTTAAATCTCGCGTTCGGAGTCTATTACACTTCCACTACTCAAGGAGACACATATCATCCAAGCTCTTCCAACCCAAATGGCGAACAACACTTGTCCCGACAAGTCATAGAGTTGATAAGCGCATTCGCGCAGCAGACGACCTTGGTGAATTAGGTCTTGAAGCGTGCCCCAGACGAGGTGTCCCGAAGTAGGACAAGGGCAGACGACTAACCTCTTCAGTAGCGTCCCGGCAAGCAGCCACTTGATCAGTCACGAACCAAGCATTCTGGCAGTGTAAACTTCTGACTGGGCCTCCGAGATAGTATATACTCTCATCTTAGCGCACGGATGAGCATGCATTCTCGGTTAGGCTCATGGATGATCATACATTCATAGTTGGGGCACACTCCGATAATCAACATGAGCAATTTTTCAGGCAAAGTGTTTATTCGAGGCTAGGCCTACAAGGAGCATCATTCACCTCACATTGGAGTAGGCAGCACGACAGATGGAGATAAGCAGTCACTCAATCCGGCTCAAGTTCAATCGACAGCCTATGAGTAATTCGCTCGCCTGCTAGGAACATACCACATGCATCGCAGCCGCAGCAAATATGAGCCGAATATATGGAAGAACAGCCTAAACCAGCATGTCACGATCAGAAGCAGCTGAGAGCTTCACTACCTCAACAAAGGTAAAACTAGGAACAAGTAAAGAGGCTCATGACCGAGCGAATGCGCGATTTCCAGCGTAACGAAGTCACTGACGAGGTGCTCTGACGACACATGACCAACATAAGCAAGTCACCCTTCATGGACGAGATTGAGTAGACAGAGCCTCAACGCAAGTTCAGTATGCCACTTTCACATCATTCAAATGAGATAGAAACCCGAAGAGGAACCTAAAACACTACCAAAGCGCAATGATCCTTTATTGGAACAATGACGCTCTTATGTGCAAGATATTCGCCACTACTCTACAAGGTGATGCGTAAGATTGGTTCCACACCCTGCTGCCACGATCTATCCAGAGTTTCGATGAGCTCTATTTGGTTTTCACTAAAGAGTATTCATTCTATCGCTCGATTAAGAAGAAGTCCAATTGTAGTATCCCACATCGGCGGGGTGAGGGTTGGTCCCTGGCCTTATATGTACATACCCCCTCTCTTCTTAGCAAAACGCGTTTTGGGTGGAAGCCCAAGAACAAATCCGTGAGGCCTTGGCCCAAAGCGGACAATATCGTGCTACGGCGGAGTCAGGATGTGACAGTTTGGTATCAGAGCAAGACTCATCGTCCGTTCAAATGTGTCGACGAGGACGTTAGTCTCCATAAAGGGGGTGAATTGTAGTATCCCACATCGGACGGGTGAGGGTTAATCCCTGGCCTTATATGTACATGCCCATCTCTTCCTAGCAAGACGCATTTTGGGTGGAAGCCCAAGAACAAATTCGTGAGAGCGTGGCCTAAAGCGGACAATATCGTGCTACAACGGAGTCGAGATGTGACAGTTTGGTAACTGAGCCAGACTTACTGTCTGTTTAGATATGCCGACGAGGACGTCGGTCTCCCTAAGAAGATGGATTGTAGTATCCTAAATTGGCGGGGTGAGGGTTGGTCCCTGTCCTTATATGTACATGCTTCTCTCTTCCTAGCAAGGCGCGTTTTGGGTGGAAGCCCAAGAACAAATCCGTGAGGACGTTGCACAAAACGGATAATATCGTGCTACGGTGGAGTCAGGATGTGACAGTTTGATATCAGAGCCAGGTTCACCATCTGTTCGGATGTTCCGACGAGGACGTCGGTCTCCTTAAGGTAGGTGGATTGTAGTATCCCATATCGGCAGGATGAGGGTTAGTCATTGGCCTTATACTTCCTAGCAAGACGCGTTTTGGGTGGAAGCCCAGGAACAAATTCGTAAGGGCGTGGCCCAAAGCGAACAATATCGTGCTACAGTGGAGTCGAGAAGTGACAGTTTGGTGTCAGAGCCAGACTCACTGTCCATTCGGATGTGCCAATGAGGACGTCGATTTCCCTAAGAGGGGTGGATTGTAGTATCCTACATCGACGGGGTGAAGGTTGATCCCTGGCCTTAAATGTACATGCCCCTCTATTCCTAGCAAGACGTTTTTTGGGTGGAAGCCCAAGATCAAATCCGTGAGGGCGTGGTCCAAAGCAAACAATATCGTGCTACTGCGAAGTCGGGATGTGACAGTTTGGTATTAGAGCCAAACTCATCGTCTGTTCGGATGTCCCGACGAGGATGTCGGTCTTCTAAAGGGGGATGAATTGTAGTATCCCATATCGACGGGGTAAAGGTTGATCCCTGGCCTTATATGTACATGCCCATCTCTTCCTAGCAATACGCATTTTGGGTGGAAGCCTAAGAACAAATCCGTGAGGGCGTGGCCCAATGCGGACAATATCGTGCTACGGCGTAGTCGAGATGTGACACTAATCACTTGTTCAACGTCAAGAAGAACCTAAAGGTGTCGTTCCTCGAATATGTGAAGAGGTTCAAAGCAGAGAAGGCAAAGATAATCGAATGCAACAACTCGATCGCTAGTGCAGCCTTAAAAAAAGACTCATAGCAGACCACCCACTATTTAGAGAATTGATAATGAAAGAAGATTTAACTCTGGCAGACTCATTCGCTCTAGCAGAGAAACATGCACCTTGGGACGAGGCTTGGTGAGCAGACAAGGTACCCGAGCAGCCTAAAAAAGAATTGGTAGTAGCTCAAAAGAAGGAGGACAATAAGCAATACAACAGCAAAAGTCAGTAGGAAGCCATACGCAGGGACCGATCCCCGACTAAAGGAGGCCCAACTCCTAAGAACTATTCTAAGTTCTCGTTCTGGATCAACCAAATCTTCTATGACATCAAAAGCGAACCGTGGTTCAAGCTGCTGAAGCAATAAAAGGGAGACACCTCTAAGTTGGATCACACTAAATACTGCGCGTTCCACCGAGGTCCCGGTCACACGACCAACAACTGCTATACCTGGAAGGATTACCTAGAGAAGCTAGTAAGGGAGGATAAATGCGGCAGATATTTGGACAAACTAGTTGCACAGCCTAGGAGGAACGCAAACGCAGACGAAGAGCCGTCTTTCAAATCAACGACATCTTTGCAGAATCTGAGCATTTGGGGGCCAACAAATCCAATGAGAGGAACATCCAGCGGGCCATATCGGTCTCACAAGCCCAGGCAGCCGATGTCAACCCTGGACCCATCGTTGGCTTCATCGAGCAGGATGCCGAAGGTGTAGACTTCCCACACAACGATGCTTTAGTCACATCTGTCTAACTGACCTATGCCATAGTTGACATAATGATGATGAACAGCTGCAGCGCAGTCAACCTACTCCAACTCTCAGTCATTCAGCAGATGAGCCTGGAAAACATGATCATACGCCGAGCAAAGTTACGCACCGGATTCAACGGTCACACCTCGACTGCCATCGGTAAAATAACACTCGACGTGAGAGCACCCTAGTGGTCTCAAAGCAGACGTTCACAATAGCTAGTGACCCGTCTCCCTATAATAAGATTCTAGGTCGGCAGTGGCCAATGAGATTGAGAGCGGTAACCTTTATCGAGTTTCAGAAAATTCGATTCGGTATCCAGGGAGGAGGAATCAGAGTGATCAAGTCAAACCAGGTCACATCTCGACGATACACTGTGCAAGTACTGAAGGAGTCAAACAAGAAGTTATTTATCCCCGTATAGGCTACTGAAGTGTAGAAAGACAACTTTACCTTAACTGAAGACGGGTCAAGAGACACTGAGCACATATTTCTTGACCCAAAGCAACGGTCAGATCGCATCAACAACTTGGCGGAGGCAACAAAGCCCAACCCCGCTGAATGCACATTCATGGCAAATTCGAGCGATCTTGAATATGAAATCCCCCACTACTCTGAAGAAGATTCAAGGTCTGACTAGATAAATAGGATAATGAGTGCGAGAAAGTGTTTAAGGACTTAAAGAAGTACCTGACATCACCTCTCTTCCATTCAAGCCGGAAGCAGTGGATGACTTATTTACATGTTTGGCGATATCTGAAGTAGCAATAAGCTCTACCGTCATACGAGAAGAGCTGGGGGCTCGATTACCTATTTTCCACAGTTCAAAAGCTTTCCTAGATGTGAAACCTTGCTACCAAAAATTCAAAAGCTAACTTTGGTGACAGTTGTTGCAACCCCGAAGCTCAAGTTATACCTTCAGATGCACACAGTCATCTTTATGACGCACTATTCTGCCCAATCTAGACACGTGATGACAAAGGTGCAGACACTGGCAGATGTAAATTTTTCCGAAGAACCTAACAACTTAACCCAAAAGGTGCACTAATGGCAGATGAACACTAGAAGGACACACTCGAAAGCAAGTTTTCTCCTCGTTAGCCCTAAAGATTCTGTATATGAGCAACCTGTACCGGCAGTTGAGCACCACCTCCTACTGCGTGTCACACGCCCTAGCCAACCCTTGCTTCATAACTCAGCTCTAAGGTGGCCCAATACCGACAGTTGAGCATCGCCTTCTACTGCGTGTAACATGGCCCCAGCTTCACGACTCCCTGTCGTGCCTATCTTGCATCACAGCTTCCGACTATAAGGTTCATACTCTGTGGCTCCTCGCCACGCCAACTCAAGCTTCGTAACTTCTCGTTGTGCTGATTATGTTCGTGACTCTTTAGACTTCAAAGTATTCAATGACAGAGCATAATACGAGGCTTTACCAACATGCATTCGAATGGCAAAAGACTTGGCGGTGAAAAAGCTCGTAGTTTATTTCGATTCCCAGCTAATCACCAGCCAGACTGCCAGAAAGTACACTGTAAATCATCCGAAGACGGTGCAATACCTAGAGAAGGTATGAAAGCTACTTGAGACGTTTCAGACTTACACCCTTACTCAAGTTTCATGGGCAAATAACGCCCACGCGGACTCGCTAGCCGGCCTAGGCTCCGCCCTTGACCATTAACATAAATTCTCTACTTCGGTGGAATATTTGGACAAACAAAGTATAAAGGTAGAGTCAGCAGCCGAGGTGTCACATGTTAGTATAACTCCAAACTGGCAAGATTCCATTATAGACTACCTGATCAATGACACACTCTCCACGGAAAGATTGGAGTCTAGAAAACTTCAAATGAAGGCAGCACTATACTATATATGGAACGACATTCTCGTTCAAAGATTCTACATAAAACCACATCTTTGCTGCCTAGCGCCTCTCAACGACCTAAAGGTTCTAAGTTTAATCCACGAAGGAGTTTGTGGAAATCACTCCGGAGGCCGATCCTTAACACATAAGGCTCTTAACACAGGCTACTATTGGCCTATTCAGCATTATGATGCTAAGGAGTTAGTACAAAAGTACGACAGCTGCCAACGCTACAAGCCGGTACCAACACTTCCTGCCAGCGAACTAGAACCGCAGACAAGTCCTTGGCCGTTCATGCAATATGTAATAAACCTGGTAGGGCCAATCTACTACTAGGGGCAGATGCATGATGATCGTGGCAACTAACTACTACACCAAGTGGATGGAAGCAGAGCCCATGACAACCATAACTCAGACGGACATAGAGAGCTTCATATGGAGAAACATCATATGTTGATTTGGCATCCCTCAATCCATCTTCACAAACAACGACCCGCAATTAGTTGGCAAAGATTTGGTGAAGTTCTTCCAAAAATATGGTGTCGAGCAGCACATGTCCACGCCGAGGTATCTTCAAGGAAATAGGCAAGCCGAAGCATCCAACAAGACGATTCTCGACTACCTCAAGAAATCCATATTTGACAAAAAGGGAAAATGCCCAGATGACTTCTTGGATGTCTAGGCGTATCACATAACCAAACGACGAGCCAACCGGTGAGACTCTTTTCTCCTTGGCATTTGGTTCAGAAGCCATTATTCCTCCCAATGTCATCGTGCCAAGTATCAGCACTCTACTTCCAAGCATCGAGCATAATAGAAATGAGATAGCCATAAACTTATATCTGGTAGAGAATGAACGCGAGAAGGTCATCACCCGCATTACAGCCTACCAGCGGTAAGTTCTCTCCAGCTACAACAAAAGGGCCAAGATCCGGTAGTTCCAGCCCGGAAATCTAGTCTTAAGAAAAACCTTCATCATTGTCCGCAGAGAAAGCTCCAAAAAGATGGATCCTATTTAAGGAGATCCGTATAAGATCAGCAGAGTAGGCGGCAATGGTAGCTATACCCTCGCTACCATGAACGACAAATAGATTGAAAAGCAATAGAATGCCTACAATCTGAGGAAGTACCATACATGACCTCCCGCTACATCAAAGCCTGAAGACTCAAGCAGCTCGACGGGCACCACTTCGCAAGCCGATGACTATTCAGTTGTTATACAATTTCTACGTTTTGCAAAGTGGATACATTTCTTTGAAGATCAAAGAAGTCATTCACAAACCTAGCTTAACTGTATGCCTACAACAACTGATCACTTTTGTTTCTCATTGAAAATCGCGCCTTTTTTTGGGACATATCGTAGAAATTGCACCCCTTAAGGACAAACATGCTCTCCAGTATGAGAGGGTAAACTAATCCCCTGACACCCACATGGGTCTACTATCTGATGCGAGAGGATAAACTATACACTTCAAATATCCAAACGTGGATAAGTCGGGCTGCCCTGGTGTAAATAGGTGCACAATGGCTTACACCGGGATTCTTAGAAGTAACCACAATGATTTTTTTTCAAAGCTTAGCTAACTGAAGCATTTTTTGTCCTTGGCCAAATCCGCGGGGAACCGGGCCTCATAGACGGATGAGGCACATTATGTAGTACGTCTTATGGATAGTTGCACTAGAACCCTAAAGCTGCTACCAAGTGCACTAAGGTAGACTATGGTTTCCAAAAGATTGCTTACAGCTTGCCCTCCGAGTAGTAAGCTGCATTAACGGGGAATGATCGTTCAGATCTATGCTAATTCACTGTCGACATGCTACGTAGTCGATAAGCTTTATCTCTGCCAAACGGGGAATGATCGTTCAGATCTACGCTAATTCCTAAAATGTTGTGATACTTACTACGCAATTGTTTGGGCCCAAACGACGATTTGGGCTGAGAGTAACAAAATGGGTCAAGGCTCTTGGTCCAGCTGTCTTCCGGAGGTATTATGGGACGGCTAGGCACTAGGGGTTGTTTAGTCCGAGTCCTAGTATGAAGAGGATTGAATTGGATAAAGGTGAGGGAGTCGAATCCTAATACAACGAGGGGTTTTGAGGCTGGAAGTAGGAATGAATATGGTTCATTATGGGGCTTGGTTCAGAAACCTGTTGGAACTAGGATTGGCCGAGACCAAATCGAATCAGATTAAGGAGTCCTGATTTGAATACATCTTTGGTTCGGCCAGAAGTAGGTTTGCTGCTATAAATAGAGAGGGAAGTGCATCATTCAAAGCCTCTCCAATTCAACACATAAACTACCCTGCACAAACTTTCACTATATGCGAAACCTCTCAATAACCTTGAGATTTTTTATTTTCTTTTTCGCCAACACATCTTTAGTTTGGATAAACAGCACTGTGAAGGCAACCGGTGACATCTTCAGTTTGGATAAACAACACTAAAGCTGTAGAATCAGCACTGCGTTCACAGTGTTGTTTGGATAAACAACACTGTAAAGACAACCGGAACACCTTTAGTTTCGATAAACAGCACTGCGTTGAGGCCAACTGGTTATCTCTCTAAGTCTCAGTCGAGAAGGATTTTCGAATCCTTTTGGCAGAGGTCATCTCATTAGCTTTCTCGGCGAAGTGAGGTGTAACAGATTATTGGGCTTAGCACATTGAACGCCGAGTTGTTTTATGATTGGATATTCACAAGTTAGTTTTAGAGTTCTGCATTCTGACGGTCGAACCACATTTACCATTAAGACATACATCTCTTTTGAGTATTTGTGTCCGTATAGTCTGGTGCCAGTTCGACGGGCTTATACTCTTACGAATATAATCACCGTACCGAACCTGGCGCCGACGATTCGTGAACTTTGCAAAATTAGCAGCCTTGTCTTCATGCTCTAGAACCCGAATGTCGATGAGTGTTCCTTCCTCGGTCGTAATCGTAAGATTCAGAAGTTAGCAACGCGCTCAATGCCACAACAACACATTTTATTCCCCGGTCGAGCTCGATCGACGAGTTGGCACGCTCTGCACATAATCGAATGACGTAGTTAGTTTATTAATTACTCGGCCTGCGCGCCACGTGGGCTTGGTAGTTTTTAGGGTCAACATTTTGGCACGCCTAGTGGGACCAGTGCTAAAACTACGAAGTTCATGCCAATTGAGACACGGTCAGTAATGGGAAAATCAACGATCGACGTGCCAGTTCAAAGCCTAGGATAGAATTTGCCACATGCACATCCCCTGACTACCGTGACACCTGAGGCCTCAAGCTTGACGAATCAGGAAAAATAAGTTGGTCTCGGCAGTCAGCCTTGCGATGTAGAAATCCCTAACAAAGCCATAAGCGCTTTCATGGAAGGGATAGCAGAAGACTGCGATGAAGATGGTGGTGAAAGTTTCGATCCACCGACTAGGATATTTCTTCATAAACGACTTGAGGAGCAGTCTCGGCAGGTTGAACAGACAGTCAGCCGAAAAGTAGATCGTTTACTCGAGGAAATACATAGAAACGGTGATGCACACACCAAATTGCTCAAACTATTGGTTAGTAAAGCCTACAAAGGTGGACCCGCTAATCATTCCTGATAATTTCCACCTAGAAATAACCTCTCACCGTCAATACAGGCCGAGTCAAGATCTGCTCGGCTCAAAATGATTGACTTGGAGAAAAAAAAGAGGATCAAGCAGTAAATTAGATAGAACTAACTAGAGCACGGAAACACCGTCCGTCGATATGACCAAAGTCTAAAGAATGATCGATTCGGCTTTGAAGAAGGGGCCGAAGTTTCCAAAGTTTATTCGTCCATATCCCGCATTCGTGGAAAAATTCGAGTATCCCAAGGGCTTTAAAATTCCGGACTTCAACCTTTTTTCTTGAAGAATCATCCTTATCATCATTAGAACACGTAGACCGTTTCACTGCTCAATGTAGGGATGTTAATAACGATTTTCACAAGTTACGTTCGTTCAATTTCTCGCTAACAGGCTCGACCTTCGCACGGTATATCGACCTCCTACCCAACTCCATTCAGAGTTGGGAGGAATTAGTCGAGAAATTTCATGAGCAATTCTATCAGCCAGGGATGGACGTGTCAGTGTCTTCCTTAGCAGGATGGCTCAAGCCTCTGACGAATCACCAATGGAATATCTTAAAAAGGTTTAAATCAGCCAGAAATTAGTGTTGAGTACCCCTTCCTGAAGTCGAGTTCGTTTGGATTGCTCTAAACGGCCTGGACATAGAATACAAAAAGAAATTTTTAGTGGCGAATTCCATGACATGTATGAATTGGCTCAGCATGTTCAGCAATATGACTACCTACTCCAAGAAGAGAAAGTCTCTAAATCTCCGTCCCGAGGAACAATTTACAAAAACCCCACGATTAGTTATGCGTCCGCCAAAGGTGAGGAATATGCTAGTATAGACGCGGCCGAGATAGTAATTGGCAAACCATATATATGCAAGGCGTTGGCTCAGGCTAATCCTAAAGATGCCAAAACCCGCTCGACCCCTGAAGAGTCGACCGTCAAAATGTCAAAAGTTTATATTTTCGACATCACTAAGGCCGACGCCATCTTCGACCAATTGCTACTTGCCAAAATCATCAAACTTCGATTGGGGCATAATATCCCCAAGGCTGAAGAGTTGAAAGGAAAAACGTATTGCAAGTATCATAACTTGAACAAGCACATGAAGAACAACTGCGTTGTGTTCCGAGATGCCATTCAAAGCTGGATTGACAACGGTAAACTCAAGTTTCCAGAAAAGAAAATGGGAGTCAACACTGACACATTTCTTACAGTGACGATAAGCATGGTAGATGCTCATTTTGTTAAGGACAAAGGGAAAGGAAAGGCCGATTTCGTTCCAATGCGATTCATCTCAAAACAAAACTCTCGACCACGATTGAAAATTGATTTATTCTCGAATGAGCCACCCCAACATGTAATTTGACTGGCTGTTGTTGAATCGTTATCAAGCTCTAGTACCGAGGAAACTAACGAACCAACAATTCTATGTAGTCGGTGCAAAGTGGACGTCGTTTTAGCTAAGAAGGAAGAAAAGCCATGACGAGAAGCAATACTACAAGTACCTACAACCGTGATGGCAACGGGCCAACATCATAAGCTTTTTGATAGGCTTGGTCCTAAAACACAAGATACTAAGCCGTCTTCGGTTAGACGACGCTTAGATTTCGACGTTTCATTTTATAACGAAGATTATTACACACGAAGCTCTGGTAGTTCAAGTTCACCTGTTAACCAGCGCACTTTTAGAGCTCCTAAGCCACGAGATTAGCGTTGGTATACCTACCATTCCCTTAGTGATGTATATACCGTACTATCCAAATCACAGAAATAACGGTGACAAAGAATAGACTGTATGGCCCGCCAACGAGCAGCGCATGAGTCTTCGGCCCCTAAGTGGCAGTCAAAAGAAAAGGCCACCGATGATGAGGAACGACAACCTCTGACAATTATGACTGAATTATTCCAGGGAAAATAGGTAGTCGATCGTGATTTCGAAACCACGATTGAAGAATCTGAAAAGCGGATCAAACTCCTCATTTGGCCTGGGGAAATGAAGGCTCGCCTTGAGTACTTTAAGAAGAAAGCCGAGAGCAATCTTCCCCCGTTACCCATACAAAAACCATTGATCAGAATCAGACGAAATTTACACCCACCATTCCTCGGGGAGGCTTTAAAGTACATGCGAGAATTTCACAAAAAACATTCAGCTAATGACTTATACGGTCTGCCGAAAGCATGTTAAGATATTATCGATCTCGTTCTCACGTGTCCAGATGCTGAACGAATCATCCAAAAGAACTCGAACTCTAGATTGACAGCTAGGTTCCAGCATATACACAGGCTCAGGTCATCAACTTTGATGTTGACCCATTTACTGATATTGCCGCAACCAAGCTTCCCTTATCTCTCGAGGACCTTAAATATTTGCAACACCATTTCAAAGTTTTCTTAGTCGTCTCCTTATTCAGCCTTACAGCCGATGAAACAGAACGTGTCGCATGATTAGATGCTTACCTTGACACCAGGAATGCCCGTACCCTCGACGAGGAGTCAGAAAAAGAGGAAGATCTAAAAGCAGACGAGGATCGTAATTCTGTAAATCCAGAAGAAGATCGCGACTTGACGGGTCTTTCAGTTCTTGACAACATGGAGATCAGTATGGTTGTTGAGGAAGCCACGCAAACTGATTTTATGGCTACTGAAGAAATCAAGCTAGCAGCGAAAGAAGATAAGCTCAAAGTAACTTTTGCCGAATTATTCCCTTGCTCGTTGTCATTTAATCTTCATCATTTGAAGTCGTTGTATGTTACGGCTCATATTGAAGGATATTCAATCTCCAAGATTTTTGTCGACCGTGGAGCGACCGTCAATATCATGCCTATGACTATCATGATGGCTCTACGTCACTCCAATAACGAGCTTATCCCATCATGGATCACTATGAGTAGCTTCGTTGGTGATAAATCCCAAACCAAGGGAGTGCTTCCGCTTGAAGTAAATATCACAGGACGAAACCATATGACGGCATTTTTCATAGTCGATTCAAAGATCAAGTATAATGCACTACTTGGCCGAGATTGGATCCATCAAACAAGCTGCATCCACTCGTCATTATATCAAGTCCTCATTTTTTGGGATAACAAGTCAGTCACGGTTCATCCGTCTGATAATTAACCGTTCGAGGCCAACATGATCTAAGTCCGTAACTACGACGACCACATAAGTTACATCACCTTACACGACTTCAACAAAGATGGTTAGTCGACTGGGATCTCAATCCAGAAAGCCATCGAGGTTGGTACCGAGACTGTTCATCAAGATTTAGCAAGACTCGGGTTGGTTGAGCTTATTACCGACCCCAATGTTTGACACTAAACAGGCCGAACATCGAGCCGCGATTTCATCTACCATGGAATGATTGCTAGCTTACTGGTTTACTATTTCCAAACAACCAAATTCAGGCGTAAACCTCATGGAGTTTCTCACCGAATGAGATAATGGTCCCGTCATATCCCTTGATAAAGTTCAAGCTGCTCTAAGTGAAAGATCTGCTAGAGGAAATAAACGTCGGAACGGGGGATGATCCTCGGTCGTTATCTATCAGTACTTTGTTACCCCAACCTATGAAAACTGAATTGTGTAAATTGCTAAACAAATTTAAAGATTGTTTTTCTTGGAGTTACCATGAGATGCCTGGTCTGGATCGAACCCTAGTCGAGCACGAGTTACGCATTAAAGTCGGTTGTAAACCCTTTCGCCTACCCCTTCGGTGATTCTCGACCGAAGTACAACTCGGCATAAAAGATGATCTCGTTTGACTTTTAAAAGCTGGGTTTATTCGAACCGCTCGATACATTGAATGGTTGGCGAATATTGTACCAGTGCTAAAGAAAAACGGTCCTATACGTATTTGCATCGATTTTCGTAATTTGAATTTGGTAACTCCCAAAGATGAATACCTGATGCCAATTTCAGATTTGTTATTCGACGCCGCGGCTAATCATGAAATATTGTCCTTCATGGACAGACATGCTCGCTACAACCAGATCTTTATCACTGAAGCCGATGTTCACAAAACTACCTTTCATTGTTTGGGGGCACTTAGGACTTACGAATGGGTAGTTATGCCATTCGACAATGTGCCATGAATACCATCTTTCATGACCTGATTAGAACGGTCATAGAAGTGTATATCGACGGTGTAGTAGTTAAATCGAAGGTCCATCGAACACATTTAGATGACCTTCGGCAAGCTTTCCTTCGTATGTGCCAGGATAACCTTAAAATGAACCCAGCCAAGTACGCCTTTGGTGTATCAGCTGGTAACTTGTTGGGTTTTCTTGTGCACTATCGTGGTATCGAGGTAGACACAAATAAGGCTCGTGCAATCATCGACGCTCCACCCCCGATGACCAAAAAACAACTTCAGTCATTACTCGGTAAGATAAACTTTCTTCGCCGTTTCATAGCTAATTCGGCGGGAAAAATGGAGGCATTTTCTACGCTTTTGAAGCTCAAGGATTCAGACAAGACAACGACATCAGATGCGAACAAGCCATCTTTTATCTCAGTCGACATATTAACTCACCTGAAATGAATTATTCAACCTTAGAGAAACTTTGCCTGGCTTTGTTTTTTGCTGCGTCTAAACTTCGGCATTACATGCTTCATTCCGTCACTCAGGTCATCGCTCAGACCGACGTTATTCGGTATATGCTCACTTGGCCAATGGTCAAAGGCCGAATTGGGAAATGGATAATGGCATTATCCGAATTTTGTTTGCAATATGTGCCATAGAAAGTAGTCAAAGGACAAGCACTGGCCGATTTCTTAGCTCAACATCCTTCTCCATATGGTTTCAGGGGCAACGACGTCGAAATTGGCATGGTGAAAACACGTGAGAATCATTGGACGATGTATTTCGATGGCTCAAGTACTTCAACCTCGGCTGAGGTTGAGATCATTATTCAATCCCCTGATCAGCACCGCTAGTATTTTTCTCTCAAGTTTGATTTTGATTGTACAAATAATCAGGCCTAATATGAAGCCCTTATCATCAGCCTCAGTGTCCTTCACGACTTAAAGGCAGCCCGCGTACTCGTCCTCGATGATTCAGAACTTATGATTAACCAACTCAATGGAATTTTCCGTTGCATGAGTTGTACTCTAGCGCCTTATCATATGGTTGCTAGCTATTTGGCCGAGTCATTCAACGGTATCACATTCAAACACATTTCTCACGTTTGAAACACTGTTGCAGACGAAGTGGCTCAAATCGCCTCTGAAGCATAACTCATGGGGGGCGAGCTAGGCCGGGCGATACATGTTGTACGACGATCGCACCCGGCTTTGGTTAATCAACAAATTCTCTGACATGACCACGTGATCCATACACGAGTAATGTCCTTACCTTCGTTGTTAGAGTGAGGAGATCCTGTAGACATGTGTGCAGTCAAGACGTTACCATACACCTGGAGAAGGTCAATCATCCAATATCTCGATAACCCCGGCCGTAAGATCAAGGTCTATGCCATAAATTACGTGTTGTACAAGAATAAGTTGTATCGAAAAGGTGAGGATGGGTTATTATTATTCTGCCTTGGCCCGCAGAAGACTGGCCAAGAAATGACAGAGGTGCACGAAGGAATCTACGGAGCTTATCCATCTAGACGCAATATGCGTCGGTTGCTTCAACGACATAGCTATTTCTGGCCGAGTATATTAAAAGATTGTATTGAGTACGCATGGGGATGTGTACAATGCCAAATTCACGAGCCTATACAGAGAGTCTCAGCCGAATTACTCTACTCGATCACTAAGCCATAGTCGTTTAGAGGATGGGCCATGGATGTAATCGGTAAAATTACACCGTCTTTTGGAGTAGCAAAACATGCATGGATACATGTGGCAACGGACTACTTTACTAAATGGGTCAAAGCAAAATCATATGCCGAATTAACATCAAAGGAAGTTTGCAATTTTGTAGAAAAAAACATCGCGACCAGATTCGGCATACCGAAATCGATCATAATTGACAACGACACAATCTTCACAGCTGATAGGTTCAAAAAATATACGGCGAACCTGAGAATCCGACTCGAACAATCCACCCCGTATTACCCATAAGAAAATGGACAAGCCGAAGCAAGCAATAAGGTTTTGATCGGCGTTCTCAAAAAAATGATAAAAGAAAAGCTTGGTATGTGGCATTTGAAGTTAAACGAGGCTTTATGGGCATATCAGACCTCACTCAGATCAACAACCGGGATGACCCCATATGCGTTAACTTATGGGCACGACATAATGCTACCAGTCGAATTGAGTATAAATTCATTGCGAATAATTGAACAAAGTACTTTGACCAGTGCCGAGTATAATCAGTCCATGAGACAAGAGTTAGAAGACTTGGAGGAAGCTCGACTCGATGGTTATAATTTACTGGTGGCACAAAAAAAGATTGTCAAGCGAGCTTATAATCACGGAGTTAAACAAAAAATGTTCGGCAAAGGATAGTTAGTTTGGCAAACTGTGTTGCCCATAGGAGTCAAAGATCCTAGGTTCGGGAAATGGTCGCCGAATTGGGAAGGACCGTTAGTTATTCATAAAGTTCTCGGCAAGGAGGCATACCACCTTAAAGATCGTACTGGTCTAATTCATAAGCTACCAATCAATGGGAAATTTTTAAAGAAATACTATCCAGTCACTTGGGAAATACGAGAATAAAAGTCGTTTCATTAATTTTGCAATAAAGGCCATACAAGCGAAGTTACAAAAGATTCCAACAGTTGATTGCTAAAGCCGAAACCCTAAGGGGTCGAAGGAAAGAAGGCTTCAAGAGCGGCCTTTAGTTCCAACCACCGTACTTCACCCATTGTGACTTCGGCTTGCCTCGTTCTTTTATCAAGCTGAAGTTGATGTATTTGCTTTGCACTAGCTGCAAAGTTTGTTAGTCAAGCACTATTTGCTTCAAAACCTTTTTCGAGTTCCGAAGCAACGACTGACCTTCGCCTTTGGAGTTTAGCAAGTTGACGTTGAAGCTCAGAAATTTGATGATCAAGGTCGACCAGCCGCATTTTCTTTGTTTTTATGGCCTCAACCTTCGGCCGATTGGCTTCATAAGCGATCTTTGCAGCATTTAGGTCATCCTTGGATTGGAGAGCCCTTTCAAAAGTGGTAAAGTACTGCTGAGTCCGTTCCAGGATATTAGATAAGTGGACGACACTTTCGATGCTCAGCAAGCCACCAGCTGCAAGATCGTTCAAACATTCTTCTATAGAGTCGAGGCCTTGACGTTGAAGGACTTGTGAAGTCGAAAGGGATAGGAGTTCCTGCAACTTGGCGAAGGCATTAGATTTGGTCGCTTTCATCAGTCGACGCGGCAGATGGCCAAGTTGCTCCGGAAGTACTCGAGAGAAGAGTGTCGAGTTCCACTTCCTATGAAGGCTGCACATAAAAAAAATTTAGAAAAAGGAAAATCATAAAGAAGATAGAAGAGAATTTGTTTTAGACCTGTCGAGATGAGACTTCGGCCATGTCCCCTGGTTCATTGCTCGAACCTAGAGAGCTTAATGGCCAAGCCTAATGTTTAAGACTGCTTCGTAATTCACGCAGCCGATGAAGGTTATCTACGTTCGATGGCCATTGAGGTGGCCATGAAATATAAATAACACCATTCGGTGCATAGAATTGATGAGGAAAAGAGTAATTGGGCACCTGACATGTAATATTTTTTTTTGGTTTAGAATTCTAAAGCATGAAGTTGATAAAAGGGTAATGAAGGTTCTTACGAAGGTCAAAGTAACCTCCTATGGAGGAATGCTGAGATTCTGATCATGTGGGTGAATCGGCGTCTCTACCGTTGCTTACGTCTCGACAGCAGGTACCGTTTCATGCCCTATGTTCACTTCGGCAGTAGGAGGATTGGCTTGGCCAGCCGTTTCGACCACCGGCTGAAGAATAGTGGATGGCAGCTTGGCTGGTTGGGGGCACTTCATCAACAAGGGTTCTTCGTTCTCGTCCTCCTTGGCAAAGAAAAGTTGTTCATTAGTGGAGAATCCAATTAAGAAGATAAGGAAACTTGCTAGCCAAAAATAGTTATACATCTTCCTCCATGACGATTATTGATTTCTTTGGATTTGGAGAAGGGTTTTTCTAGGCCAAAGTGGCCGCTTTCTCGATGACAGGGGTTACTGAACCAACAGCAGGAGTGACAACCAGGCCTGGAATGGCAAAACCCTCGACCAATTGAGCGACGATTGATTCGGTCACGGTGAGAACGGTGGGCTTCACTTAAGTCGCCTGATCCGTTCGAGGGTTATGCGGTTCTTTTGAAGAGGCCTCAAGAACGGGAAGGGGGAAAGAAGCACTGGGAGTGCTTGCCCTTGTGCTTTTTTTTTAATGTGTTTTTAAGGCGGGGCAACATTTCCAGCCGTTCCCATCTCAGGGCAAGGCTGTTTACTCGGCGTGACTGGGACAGTAGGGGCCGCCATTGGAGGAAGAGAGGTCGCAGGAACCCCAACATTTGCAGTCTTCTTTGGATGAGCAAGCTTCTTTTTGGCGGTGACCATTGTGGCCGTGTTGGCTCGCTTTATTGAACAACTCACTGAAAATAAAGTCAAGTTAGGATAATAATTTCGAGTGAGGCAAAAATAAATAAAAGACGTATACTTTAGGCCGTCTCTTTGGATTTTGGGGTAGGTACTCTTTTTGGACGATTGCTGAAAATCTTTTTGACAGCATCTTCAACCGGTGTGCCGAAGAATTCTTGGGTGTATGTGTCCCACCAATCAGGGAATGTGTCAATGTCGTGAGTTTCAGAAACGTTCGGCCGAAGGTGGAGTTTTGTGCACCTCTCCTGAAATTCTCACTCGGCCTCTCTGCACTCTCTTTCTGACGAACCTGAGAGACGTTCTCGACTTAGAAGAGATTGAGAGGTGAGTAGAGGCACAGGGCATCCTTGGAGGTAACCAAGTTACCGAGCAGTAAAGTGGGGGTGGTAGACTTCCCAACTCGCACGTCGAGCATAACAACCAAGGGGAATGTCGCGAGTTAGCACGAACGCTCCCTAGTTTTGTCGAAGGTCGACATCTTCGGCCTCACCCCATGCTATGGATGGAAGTCTGATGGAAGAAGGGTATTCTTGACGACGGTAGATCAGGAACTCATCGTCAGAAAGATCTTCCAAGCTGAAGAGGTATTTGAAGACTTATTCGGCCGAGTGATGAAGAACTGGTCTAGAGGCCAGTTGGGGACCAAGTGCTTCAGTGGTCTTGAAGCTAGGGATTTCTGGCCTCAGGGTGGCAAAGTATACTTGCAGCCAGAACTGGAAAACCCAGAGTAGGCCGTTCTGGTGCGGGTCGATTTTGCTGGTGGTCGTTTCGGCCAAGCAAAGTGTGAGGTTGGTAAGGATGGCTGAACTGAGAGCTAAGGTGTGACCACTGGCTAGGGCTTTGGCCATTAGCATGTTTTCAGTCAAACATTTATTTGACTTGCTACAAACAATAAATTTGTTGTACCAGTAAAAGATGATGGCTTCATGTTCTCCTTTCCGTAGGTTTTCTTCCCCTCGGCCAGCAAAGTGGTGGATGAGAGTGTTATAGTTGAAGAAATTCTTATGCAGCTTCTGAACTTCTTTTTTTGGGGCTTCTTGGTTCTTATTCTTTAATGCTTCAACGGCACGCTCGTCGAATAATGATTTAAGGTCTACGTCGAATTGATACCCAGAAAATACGACATCAACTGGAAGACTAGATGGAGAAGGGCGGAGGATGGATCGGGCCGAATGGAAGTACCATTATGTTAGAGGCTGGGCACCAAAAGCTCAGGGTCACTGTGAGAAGCTCCCGGTTCATGACGATCTCAATAGTCGAGAGTTTGATAGCATCATAAATACCGAGAGCCTTCTATTCTGTGCCGAAGAATTTGTCCATTTGTTCGACCCAAGTTACCCAGGGTGCAGGGGTCGAGGACCAGGGTCCTTGAGGCCTGGCCAAATCCCACTTTGACTAGTCGTACCCTTGGAATAAGGGTTTCAAGCAGTAGGCTGTGAGCATCTCAGTAATGGTTTCTGGGATGACATCCTTAAACAGAAGTCCCAAGATCTGGTGGGAAGCGACTTAATCGCCTTCAAAATGTAAGGTTTTGATATTATTTCGGTTAATGAAGTCTTTGAATTTGGTGTACTCCTCAGAGAGTTTGGTGATAAACGCATTGGAAGCCATTGTTGGAGATTCAAGGATTTTTTTTAGGGCTGGGATGTTTTGTCTGGGTTTCTAAGATTTTGGAAAGCAAATGGCAAGAGGTTCAAGAGTTCTGAAAGTATAAGCTCTGAATGGGGGAGAACCAGGTATTTATAAGCATTTTGGAGGAAGGTCAACCGTTTAATTTTCCAAGTAGGGGGTAGAATAGACTGAAAAATTGATAATCATGATGGATATTCAGAAGATCGAGGTGAAGGGACCAGGGTTTTCATGGTTTGAGGATGCATGTTTGCGTGTGGCAACGGATTTAGTGATGAAGAGACGTTTCAATAGTCGCACGTTTCGAGGGTCATTATTAATAGCAGACGGGTAGGCTGAGGAGTCGCCACGTGGCGAGTGCATCTGACAAAATCAAGATCGTGCGATCGTGCTTCATAAATACATTTGAGTGGATGGAATATTTGGGACTCTTCGTTATCTTCCAAAGGTGCGTTAAGGGTTTGATTTCACTTCTTCAAGGTTGAAACTCGGCCAAAGAGTTGTAGGCTGAAGACCTTAGAAGCGATGGGGCAATGTTTAGGACCAAAATGACTATTTAGGCCGAGAGTAACAAAATGGGTAGAGGCTCTTGGTCCAGCTGTCTTTTGGGGGTATTATAGGCCGGCTAGGCACTAGGGGTTGTTTAGTCTGAGTCCTAGTATGAAGAAGATTGAGTTGGATAAAGGTGAGGGAGTTGAATCCTGATCTAACGAGGGGTCTTGAGGCTAGAAATAGGAATGAATCTGGTTTATTATGGGGCTTGGTTCAGAAACCTGTTGGAACTAGGATTGGCTGAGACCTAATCAGATCAGATTAAGGAGTCCTGATTTGAATACATCTTTGGTTCGCCCAAGAGTAGGTTTGCTGCTATAAATAAAGAGGGAAGTGCATCATTCAAAGCCCCTCTAATTCAACACACAAACTACCCTGTGCAAACTCTCGCTCTACACGAAACCTCTCAATAACCTTGAGATTTTTATTTTCTTTTTCGCCAACACATCTTCAGTTTGGATAAACAGCACTGTGAAGGTAACCAATGACATCTTCAATTTGGATAAACAACATTGAAGCCGTAGAATTAGCCGATTGCTAAGCACCTTCAGTTTGGATAAACAGCACAGCGTCGAGGCTGACTGGTTATCTATCCAAGTCTCGGTTGAGAAGGATTTTTGAATCTTTATTGGCAGAGGTCATCTCATTAGCCTTCTCGACGAAGTGAGATGTTACAGATTATTGGGCTCGGCACATTGAATGCCGATTGTTTTATGATTGGATATTCACAAGTTAGTTTTAAAGTTCGACATTCTGACGGCCGAACCACATTTACCATTAAGACATACATCTCTTTTGAGTATTTGTGTCTGTATAGTCTGGTGCCAGTTCGGCGGGCTTATACTCCTATGAATATAATCACCGTGACCGAACCCGGCGCCGACGATTCATGAACTTAGCAAAATTAGCAGCATTGTCTTCAGGCTCTAGAACCTGAAGACCGAGGCGTGTTCCTTCCTCGACCGCAGTCGTAAGATTCAGAAGTCAACAACGCGCTCAACGTCACAACAACACATTTCATTCCCCGATCGAGCTCGAACGACGAGTTGGCACGCCCCGCACATAATCAAATGACGTAGTTAGCTTATTAATTAGTCGGTATGCATGCCACGTAGGCTTGGTAGTTTTTAGGGTCAACAGCAACCCACGAAATTAGTTACATAAAGGGCAATGAGTTCTCTCAGATTTCATGTCCCAGAAATCTTTAGTATGTTGTGATGCAAGCCAGACAGCTCAAAGGATTGAAGAAAGCTAAAGTTAATAGCTAAGTGGTCACGCGAACTCGTCTACTTTTGTAAGTAAGGCGTCCGGCTGCCGACCCTATGGCTAACAACTTTGTAAATGTTCTACATCAAAACCTACGGCTATAAGGCTACATGGGCCTGTCTGCTTATAAAAAAGCAGCATGTCTGCCGCTGGTCTAAAGGTCAAAGGTTGGGTGTAAACAAAAGAAGCGAAGATGAAGAAAAGCGAAAGAAGCAAGTTTATCAAATTTTCTAGCAAAATTGATAAACAAATAGCAAAGGCCGATGAAGTTCAAGCAAAGTAAAAAGCAATAAGGAAAATAAAGAAAATCCTAAAGGCTACCTAGAAGACTACTCTTCAACAGCTTGGACATCCCACAACTACTCGGTTGCCACACTCTCAGCAGCGGCATCATCCAGCGCTTCACCCTTAGCTGCCACAGCTTAGGCACCAACTTCTTTGACTACTTCACCAATGGTCTCAAAGTTTTTCCCAGCAAACTCAAAGTTAGACGGCCTACCGAAAAGATGATCTACATAGCCTAACTTTTAGAAATCGATCTGACACTGGACAAAAGAAGCCTCGATCCCAACCTTCTCACCTTTCAATTGCTTGTACTCCTCGAGCAGGCCAACATGGACGTGTTGCTGCTCATCCACTTCCTTCTTTAGATCTTCATTGGTCTTCAACGCACCTTAGAGTTCCAACACTTGAGGTTCAAGCCTATTGACGATCTTCTGGAAGTGGCTCACTTGATTATAAGTAGTAATCAATTCTTCATCCTTTACATAAGTAGCAGAATAAAGCTAAAAAATGGTGCTCTCAAGATCTTGAATATGAGGTATGTAACGACCAATCTCATTCTCCGCACTTTCATACTTAACTTGGATCGCGTCTAGCCTAGTCTTTAAGTCAACGATCTCCTGGTGAGCAATCTCAAGCTGTAGAAAAGTGGGGGCAGAGATATTTGACCCCTTTAAAGCGACGAGCTCAGACTCCAACCTCTTAATCTTCTCGGCAAAAGAATAAGCCTTAACTGCCATAGTCGTTACGATTTCCTTGGCAGCCTTGGTATCCTTTTGGTCAATGAGCATAGACTCGGCTGCTTGAATCGCTGTTTTTTGCATCATGGCAAGTAGATGAGTCATACTATACTGGGTCGTATGCTTCGCAAAGGAACTTGGGCAAATAACCCCTCTAACGCCATCAATAAGTTTAGCACACACGTCTATATCTTCAAGCAGATCTGGCTTCAAAAGGGCACAGATCTCAGCAGACTCTCTAGAAACAAACTTGGTGGATTTCTCACAATTGCCCACGCAAGCAGTCTCATCTTTCTCAGTAAGTGAATAAGTCTCAGCAGCAAGAGGAGTAGGCCTTGGCGCCACTTTAGCAGCAGGGTTCACCTTATCGCTCTTTATAGTAGCAAGCCTTTCCAAAAATGAACCAGACCTAGCTCCTAGCGGATATCATGGTACAGACTTCGGCAGTGGGGGCACGACGAAACCTCTACGCTGAGCAATCTTATCAGCGATCGTACTAGCCATCTTCGGCATGGCAGGCGTCACAGGCTCAGATCTAGCAGCCTCATCTGTCTTCCCTTTGAAGAAGTCAAGTCAATCACAAACTTCTCGGCGATAGGCGGACCCTTACGAGCACCGGATGAAGTCTTTAGTTTTTTCTAAACCAACATCTCTTGAGCAGGCGGGGAATATCTCTTATTTCCACCTTCATTCACAGCAAGCTCCATGATAGTGATCGGATGAGCCAATGCCTCCGCCTTGATCTACTTTATCTCCTGTGTCGGGGGCAACGCCATTCACAGTACTCGACAGGGATACCTAAAATAATGTGCACATTCTTCATATTTGGAGAAGTCTTGGTAGTTAAGCCAAATTCTAAATCTACATAGACAGAAGATGACAATCAACAAATTAGAGAGCAGCTCAGCAAGCATAGAACAGCCTAAAGATCAACCTTGACTGCCCATGAACCAGGCCCTACGCCTTATCTTTCTCGGCTCAACTAGACAACATGGGAGCTCAGCCTATGCTGGCTTTTCCCTCATTCTTCTTTCTCGCACCAGTAGACAAAAGGCTTGCATGCCCAACATTCCAGCAGCCTATGAGGCCCATGACCTCATCATTTCTCTCAATTCCCGGCTTGGTCCATGTCAAGTCCAAAAGCCCATAGAGCTTGAGCCATGCGGCTCGCCCAGCACTACGCCCTAACGCCTCAAATTATGGCCCCAGCCGCACAGCTGCCCTTGGCTTTAGGAGTAACCCAAGCCGTGGTTTTTGCCACACCACCTCCTCGGCCCATGCCGAGCTGACTTTTGGCCCTTACCAGCTGACGTGCCGCACCACCCCGGTGGCTGCCCTGCAATAGCACCATCCAAGAAGAAAACAAGGAAAATTAATTTTTTTTTCTTACTTTGATGCGGCGCAGAGAAGACAAATAAATCAACTGAAGATGGTTCTTTGCACGGGCAAGCGAAGAAGAATGCTAGGGGAGGGGGAACAAATATCCTCTAGCTTTCTCTCTTTCTTGTAAGGATAAATAATTGCTCTCTGAAGTTGATTTAATCCTCCACTTAAGCTAAGCTTAAATAGGCTTTGATGGTGATTTACTTCCCTTTCCTAGAAGAATCTAATTCCAAGTCAAAGTGGGAATCCACATCAAAATAGGAAACAATCTTATGTTTCCTAAAGCAAGGAAAGATCTCTACACATGATGCGCTTTCCTAGGAGTAGCCCAATAGGTGTGGGGGCATTTTTGGAGCCAAAAATAATCAAGAAAATTATGGAAGAGGTGACACGTGGACTTTTGGGTTAAAAGGACAAAATTACCCTCGAGGCACAACGAGATTCCCACGTGCATGCAACGGACAATAACGATTCAATCAAGGAAGAGTCAAAGGTGATCAAAATGGTATTTATTCAAATCACTCTCAACACTCCTCATCAAATCCTTATTCAAAAGGTAACTCCCAAATTTCCTATTTAAATTAGGATTAATTGCCATGTTAATTGCAAGATATTATTTCACATAATATCTTGCCAATGACACCATATATGGCCGGCCACTATTCTCCAAATAAGGCCAACCACTCCCCTATAAATAGCCCTATTATCCCACTAAAAAGTTAAGCCATTTGCTACCCATAAACTCCTAAACACATTCTTTTCAGAATTCTAACTTTGGCATCAAAGATTCTTCGGCCAAAGCCCCCCCCCCCCCCCCCCCCCAATTCATCGTGGTTGTGTGAAGCTTTTGGCCTTAATCTTGGGTGTTATTATTTTGCATGTGCATTTTCGTCAAAATAAAAGATAGCGGAAATTTGCATCCACAGTACACATTTCCAAATCTATGGGGATACCATTTGGCTAATTACATGGATTTAGTTTCAATGCTATGTCTTACACAGTATTACGAGTTTTATGCAAGAGTTAACTGTTGTAAAGATTCATTTAGTTGTACACATTGTTACGAGTTTTATGTAAAACTTAACTGCTGTAAAGATTCATTATATTCTTATATGCATGATATAATTGTTGATTTTTCTAACCACTCAATTGTACGTATAATGGAAGAAGAATTGCATTAGAGATAATAAGTCATTCATTTTTACATAATGACATAAGATTATTTCTCATAATTGTTTATTCTCTTTACTGAATATTAAAGATCATCTCTACAAAAATTATTTAATTTCAAGACCATTTAGTCATTAATATGTATTAAACAAATCGATAGTTATGCTAACAAGTTTTTTTTTTTTTTTTTTTTTATTTTTTTTTTTTTATTTTTTTACTTCTATACGATGAAATGATAACATATCATCATGTAAGGATGCATAAGTTAACTCATTACATAACAATGTTCATTTTTTAGGAAGATGTTATCCGCATCCTCACATGCCCGCTTATACTAGAAGAAGTTTATCCCAAAACCAATTGGCAACAAAGTGATTTTCTCAACTTATATGTTGTGGAATTTATGGCTCGTTTACTAATCCTTAATTAGATTAAGAGGGATTAAATTGAGGAGGAATTGGAATGATGTGGAGTTAGAATCAGATTCCCAAGTGTTAGAATAGAATTTGTTACCAAAGCTCTCCATTAGCCTTGTCATGGTGTTTTTTGCTCCAAGCTCGTCCAGTTTGCACCGGAGGGTGGGGGGTGGGAGGGGGGGGGGGGCGCGGGGATGGTGGGAATAGAATCGGTGGGGGGGGGGCGCGGGAATGGTGGGAATAGAATCGGTCGTCCAATTTGCGCCGGAGGGTGGGGTGGTGGGGGGTGGTGGGGGGGGCGGGGAGGGGGGGAAGGTTAGAATAGAATTGGTTAATCCAAAATCTTCTCTCTGTAATTATATTAATGTAATTTTCTATTTTTCTATTCTAACTATATAACAATTCTTCCCACATATTCTCGGTAGCTCTTGATCTATTACCATTCAACTCTTCATGAAAATCTTCGAAGATACGTGATTTTCACACACTTGTTTTTTATTTTGCATTCTCATGTTTCTTTTTGACATATGATTGAATAAGTGAAATGAGAATTAATTGACAAGAATAAATAAAACATGCATGTGCAGAAATCACTTCTATCCTAAAATTAGGTGTTTACAAAACTTTCTGTGGGAGTCATGGGTGGACTTGAGCTAAGCAGACGATTCTTCAAGAGAAATACTTACTTGCAACAGTTGTACACAATGTTTATCTTTTACAATAACTAATACCCTTGCTAGTCTAGTGGAAGATGTCGACAGAGAAAGAAAGTATATCTCCCGGTACTTGTAAGTTTTTCTCTTCCATAACCAACTTCGAATGCTTTTGCCACATTGCTTGTCACATCAACTCGACTCACCATCGACAAAAATTAAAGTCCAAATCGATGTGGCCTAGTGGAACATACCACAATTGACAGTCGGACAGAGGCGTGGGATGTATTTAACTATTAATATGCTTTTGTATACCGTCCCTTTCATCCGCATGCCATTTCTATTAGGCAAAGATCGGGCACCACAAAATTCTCAGTGACTCCATCACTATCCAGTATTGTTAAATGGAGAATTCTAAGTCAAGATTTAATACAAAAATATCACAAACTGTTATTACTTGGAAAGAAATGCAACTAATTACAAACTTATAAACCACTCGGGTTTATTTCTAATTTGTAGTCGTGTGATAGGATTTTTAGTACCTGAGCAAATAGGGTTAAAATCACTGAAAATACTTGCAAGAATACAAGGTAATTATAGTATAATTGCTCATGCAAGGTCGTTGTCCCCAAAGATTGTTTGACTAGTTCGTAATTAAACTAACTCTTAATTAACTATTAAAACAGATGTTTATCAAAGATTTGAGATTTTCAAATTTAAAAAGATTAAATTAATAATAAAAGAAATCTGAAAGTTTGGAAATAATAGTAGCAAAGAAGGAAAACGTTTTTAAATTAAAATCAATTTAAAGGAAAAACTAGGGTTTAGCCGTCACCGTTAACAATCCTATGAATTTTTACCAATTACTTATGATCTACACATGCCACTTTGAAGGTTAGGTTTTCCTAAGTTATATTCTACTTGGAACCTCCAACATAGAATGTATATCCAACATGCAACCCGTCCGGACGTTTGGATCAAATCTGAACATAAAAGACTCATTATGCTTTATGAAAACCCTTTGAAAAACCATGCAACCCTTAAGACGCGGTGTTCATCTTAAGTGAAATTACAATTATCAATCACAAGAAGCCAACATCAATTTCAGGGAACCTTCCGACCAAAATTGCATCAAATTACTTTTCTAAAGATCCTAATGGTGATCAGGCATTAAGACAATTAGATAGTTTTAATCACGGTGATTAATAATTCAAAGTAGGCATGCAATCAATCATAAGCAATTAAATAAAAATTACATATTCATGCTAAGGCTCAAAACTTCGTCCTAGCAAACAGGAATTAGTTACGCATATTCATAATTAAAATCATAGAAAATATCATTAACTAGAAAAAGAATGAAAACACCTTAAAGTAGAAAATCTCCAAGAACCCTAACAATTCTCTCTGCCTCCAAAGTTGCATAAAAGAGAGCGTACCTAAAACTAAGAACGGCAAAGCAATATATTTGCTAAGCCATCGCACAAACCCTAAAACATAGGTCTCTTATTCCAACTAGGAAACTAAATAATAATAAAATATCTTAGAAAATAGAATCCTAATTAAACTAGAAGAATCTGCAAGGGAACTGTTCAGCCACGTTTTAGCCTCAAATCTCCTCCAAATTCAGTCCAAGATAGCTTGTTTTAAAGATAAAAACGTTATGAACACATCTCCAGAAGGCCACGAATCCATCTGAGATCATCTTGGGCTCCAAAAACGCAATTCAAGCCCAAAACGTCACTTTCCGGCACCGCATATCGCTCCTTAATTCTATTGCCAGAAAATCATCGCTTGGTAGAAAAATCTGATATTTTGATACGATCACGCCAAGTAACTCACGAACATCCTCCAACTAGAATTACTCCAAAATTCGTCCATTTGATTATGTTTTGCTCCAGAAGAAATCGAAAGTCCTATATTGAAAATACAATTCAAAGTATCAAAATTCTTCCAAAATATACTAAGAATAGGGTCGAATATATAATATGAAATTGACTCATCATCGTGCATAGATTAATACGACTCATAAGCATAAATTGATGTACGGTTATACAACCAGTTAACAACTCTCTGTAAGTACATGTAAAATTTGATAAACTCTCGATACGAGACATATTTTTCACATCCTCGCAGTTTAATTGGTTTTTGAAAGATAGTTAAGTTCACCAAGTATGCGTATATGTAGTGGTCAAGAGTAAACTACAAAATTAATCCTCGAACTTTCACTATAGTTTAGATTTCGTCCGTGAATTAAAAACTGTCATCCTTGAATTTGAAAAAATTTAGAAAATTGTCTTTCCATTCTAACTCCGTTCTGTTTTCTGTTATCACGCTTGCATGGCACTAAGATTTAAAATAAAAAATCATACCTAGACTTCTCTCCCCTCCGCCCCATTTCTCCCCACCAAATGCCTCCGTGTCCGCAACCTCACAGATGGACTAACTTTCTACGTTAAATAAAATTTAGAAACAAAAATTAACAAATTGAGAAATGAAATTTTTTTAGTTTGAACAAATGAACTTTTCTACACTGAAAGAGTGAGGGAGTGGACTAAGCTTCATAATAGGCTTGTAAAAATATAGTTCAAATTGGCTTTTGATGAGAATCGAGCATAAAACCTCTCACTTACAAGTGAAGATGAGTATTACTAGACTATAGTACTAAGTGGTAATTGATGAATGGAATTTAAACCGTAGTAAAAATTTAGGGACCAATTTTTGCTTAATTTTAAGGAGAGCAAATTTTTAAACCAAATTGTTAATCGAATGATATGTTACAAATAAGAAACAAACATTTTAATCGACACTTAGTTAATAATTCAATCATCAACAACCACATCTTTTAATTTCCAAATTTAATGTAAAAAAATTCGGTCTCCTTAACATTATTGTTGACCCTAAAAAACTACCAAGCCTACGTGGCGCGCAGACCGAGTAACTAATGAACTAACTACATCCTTCGGTTATGTGTGAGGCGTGCCAACTCGTCGGCCAAGCTCAGCCGGGGAGTAAAATATGTGGATGTTGTGGCGTTGAGCGCGCTGCTGACTTATGAATCTTGCGACTGTGGTCGAGGAAGGAAAATCGGCCTTCAGGTTCTAGAGCTTGAAGACAATGCTGCTAGTCTTGCAAAGTTCACAAATCATTGGCACCGGGTTCGGTCACGGTGATTATATTTGTAAGAGTATAAACACGCTGAACTGGCACCAAACTATACAGACACAAGTACTCAAAAGAGATGTATGTCTTGATGGTAAATGTGGTTTGGCCATCAGAATGCCAAACTCTAAAACTAACTTGTGAATATCCAATCATAAAACAACTCGGCGTTCAGTGTGCCGAGCTCAATAATCTGTAACACCTCACTTGGCCGAGAAGGCTAATGAGATGACCTTTGCCAATAAGGATTCAAAAATCCTTCTCAACCGAAACTTGGATAGATAACCAGTTGGCCTTAACACAGTGATGCTTATCCAAACTGAAGGTGCTTCATGGTCCCCTGATCCTACGGCTCCAGTGTTGTTTATCCAAACTGAAGATGTCGCCGGTTGCCTTCACAGTGCTATTTATCCAAACTGAAGATGTGTTGGCGAAAAAAGAAAACAAAAATCTCAAGGTTATTGAGAGGTTTTGCGTAGAGCGAGGGTTTGCGCAAGGCAGTTTGTGTGTTGAATTGGAGGGGGCTTGAATGATGCACTTACTCTTCTATTTATAGTAGTGAACCCGCCCCTAGCCGAGTTAGAAACATACTCAGATTAGGAATCCTTATCCTGATCTAATAAGACTCGGCTAATCCTAATTCAATTGGGATTTTGAACCCACCTACATAATGAGCCAGATTCATTCCCTACCTCTCAGTGCCTTTAGCTTTAACATCCCTGGTGGTATAAGGATTCAACCTTCATTCTCTATCCAAGTCAAATCCTTTCCGCAAAAGGACCCGACCGAAACCGACTAAACAACTCCTGATGCCTAGCCGGCCCATGATACCCCCAGAAGACTGCTAGACCAAGAGCCTCGACCCATTTCATTACTCTCGGCCCAAATCGTCATTTTGGGCCCAAACAATTACCTACTCTAAAAACAATTTAAAATAATATTAGCGATCGGACACCTAATAAACCCGATTGGATTAGCACAGAGATTAATTTGTATAAGTTTACCAAATGCCATCGACATTTGGACGACCAACTTATTGGGTACATGGTAGTCCGATAAATTTAAGGGGGGTGTAGTCAAACTTGGATTTGAGAGGATTTTAAAAGACTTTAAAATCCTAGTGTAGTCAATTTTAAAGGATTTTAGAATCCATTCAAATATGGGTGTAGTCAATTAAAGGATTTTAAAATCTATTCAAATCTAGGTATAGTCAATTAAAAGATTTTAACGGATTTTAAAATCCATCCAAATCTAAGTGTATTAAAAAAAATTAAGATTTTGGAGGATTTTAATAAGTTGTGGATTTTGTGGGATTTGAAAGCAAAAAGTATATATAACCAACCTCACCCCCTAGGATTTCAAATCCAACCTTACCCCCTAGGATTTCAAATCCTTCCACCACAATCCATTCAAATTCTTTATAAAATCCATATGAATTTCAAATCTATCACTTTTAAAATCTCAGTTTGACTACACCCTCCTAAGTTCATTCCATCCACAACAAAGTGCCCGAACTGGAGAGTTCTCGAAACTCTTTTCACCTTTTAAAGCTTTTAACGAATTCATTCTTCCCACGTGATGGGATGCCACTACAACCTTGATCCGTGGGACCCTCCTTTTTCTTGTGACTATTATGTTCCTTGAGAGTCTTAATGAAACACCCATGTTACTGTTTACTTTTAACATTAAGGACATTTTTACTTTAAAAGGTTACTCATGTTACTATTCACTTACAACACATTTTTGTCTTTTTGGTTAAAACTCAAAGTTTTCAAGCCATTTTCACTAGTTTTCCTTAGATTTTTAAACTTTTCACGAAAAAAGAGTAGAACAATACTTGACGTTGCAAATTCAGCAACAATTCCTATTTTTATCCAATTATAAATAGACATGTGTATAAATAATTAAAATTATAAATACAGATTAAACATGTGTCTATCTGTAGTTGGGTAAAAGCATGAGTTGCCACTCAAGTTTAAAATTACCATGTCCAATCACAAATGGACATGTGTGCAAATAATTAAAATTACATGACCATTTGTGATTATAAAACTATTCAAGTTCAAAGCACATGGGTCAAAGTAAAACTCTAAAAGTATTTCATCCTTAAGAAAACAAATAATCCAAGCATAACATGGATCCTTGACGACCCATTGCATGAATCGAGTCTCGCATTTTCTGCGTCATGTGAGTCACATGCGACTACGAGTGTGAGACACCCACAGCGAAACAAGAAAGTTTTTCTCGTTCCTAACTGTTGAAGTATGTATAACTAGTTCTTAATTTTTAGATCTAAATGTTGGTTGTGTTATAAGTGTTTATTATATACACACGAATGAAGAGCTTGCCCCACGCTATAAGTAAATACTTTGTAGTTCATCAATGGACTGGTAGCTGTAGCTACCCACTTGTCTAGAGTAAGTCGAATGTCGAGATCTAGTAACACAAAGCTAGTTTATGATTGAGTTTTGATCATCACATATATAACCAATGACATACTAGTAAAAAGCGCCTAAAACTTGCTTAAAAACATTCATTCTCTTGATTTGAGGTTCCAAGTTTAATTCCGTTCGTTCAATATTGCTTGTATAAAGAAAAAAGAATACTGACGTGCTAGTTGATGTATAAAGCCGAAACAAAGTGAGTTTCGTGTATGGCAGAACTAAAGATTCTGCAGAGTTCACAAATATTGATTTTTCTTTTTTATTCAACACCTGTCATTTATAAGATTCGAACTTGACATCTGTTGAATTTAGAATTTGATAATTAATGCAATGTTCGCCCAACAGAACAAGCATAAAGCGGGTTTGCGTATATCTCTCCAAATTGAAAAGGAAGTTTAAAGTGACTAATAAGTTCAACGCCACTTAAAGTACAATTCACAGACGAAGATCTACCAAAAATCAAAATGGTAAATCCAAACATGTTAACTTAGGAGGTGTTAGGAGGTTGTAGGCAGACCACATGCACCAAAGGAAAGGTCCATAAATGTCTTAATCTTTACTATTCCAGGCAGTTTCCTGCACGTTGCATCAGTATCCTCCTCAATAGGCAATGCCAAAATGGTATCTGTGGAGGTGGTGGGGCTGCCATTGCTATTAGCCATGGATGCCATTTGATGTGCATAAACTTACAAAGCTGGTTAAGGGAGATAAGTAAATCTAAGAGCTTTCTTGTTAGATGCATATCTAAATGCATTTGTCCATGTCTCTTGAGAGACGTCCTACCTTCCATTTTAGAAACTCGTGGCCTTTGGACTAGCACTTGAGATATTTGTGTCGACGAGTTTTAAAAGTCGAGAGACAACGATCGTTTGGTTCAGAGATACCCAATATTGATTCTTTTTCTAAAGATTCCGAGTTCAAATCCCGGCTTTCATTCGATTCCAAAAAATCTCAACTTGACTCATCATCAAAACAATATAGGGGTTTTTGGTGTTCAATTTGGTTGGCAAGAATTAAATAATACATACTAAATTTTTACGCAAGCCGGTTCAAATTCAATAAGCACTTAAAAGAAAAAAGGGGTGAAGTTCGTAGATGAGTTCCATCAAAGCTCCCAGATTTGTAAACTTCGCTGGATCCTTTTCAGATAATATTTTTTAAATCTAATCCTATCTAATCTACACTACATGAAATGATTCAATTTTTGGTCAAGAAAGCAAACACACTGCTTTAGGGCTCATTTCGAAGTACTTTTAATATGACTGAAAGTGTTTTTGGTGAAATTGATTTTCAGTTTCAAAAGCACTTAAAAGTGCGTTCCAAGATTCACCTGGATTTTTACTAAGGATTAGTTTTGAAAATATTTTCACCAAAAGCACGTCCAGTCATTTTTAAAGAACTTACAAAAGAGCCCTTAGGGCTGGTTTGGTATTGCTGTGCTTTTAAAAAAAGCTGCTTCTGCTGTGCTGTGAGAATAAGCAGCTGTGAAATAAAGCGGCAGAGTGTTTGGTAAACTTTTTTGTAAAAGTGCTTTTGAAAGAAAAAAAGCAGTATTATAGTGTTTGGTAAACTTTTATGTAAAACAGATGTGAAAAAAAGCTGGTTTTTCAAAGCTGGGTTTTGCAGCTTCTTGTTTTTGGCTTTTTTTCACCCAAAACTGTGAAAAAAAGCTGAAGCTGAATGTTTACCAAACACCAAAAACTGTCCCAGCTTTTTTTCATAGCAGCTTTTTTTAAAATCACCTCAACCCCAAACTGGGGCTTAGTCAACTGAGAGTCTCTAAAACACATTGAACCCGTGCCCAGCTGGTTTGGCCCTACAAGCAATGATCAGCCCAGACCACAAACACTACAGCCCAAGCCCAGCCAAACTGAGCATGTATAAGGTGGCTTCGGAAAGTCTTGTGGTATCTCTCTGGTAAAAGGGGTACCAGATAGTTCCCGAGCAATCCCCGGGATCACCAAAGATTTCGGGGGTAAAAGACGCTATATATGTTCTAAAGCATGCAGGAGAGATTCGTCTCCAACAGAAACCACAGGTGAATCTACAACAAAAACAACAGAACTGTAAAATTATCCTTTCAATATTATTTAAGAGCATTTATTACACTCACCTGTTATCTCGTTCAATTGGATGGTTTTACATCGTCAACTAAAGTTTGAAAATCCTCCCAACTTAATAAGGTACAAGATCATAAAAAGGGAATAGAGCCGCAATCACAAGTAGACCAATCTCTTCAGTTTGATTGTAATGCAGCGTCCATTGTTCCAAAAGCCCCAACCCTATCTCGAGGAATCAGGCGTAGTTCAGAACCATGCTTGAGGAATACATTCCCTGAGAAAGCCAGTCAAAGTTTGTGTGAAACCAAGGGCCTAATCCATGTGAACAATAATGATGAACTCAATACCACAATTATTCTAATTGACAGTTTAATATCTATCTGTTTGGGGAGTGCACATAGCGACATTTGTTTTTTTGTGTACACGAATATACATCATAGCATTGAAACTAAGCACCACTAAATAGTCTTCATAACAAGAATCCTTGAACTCCTATTTATACCCCTACCAGTTTTGAAGTCGACTACTGATAATCATCCCACGATGACAAGTTTTAAGCTTTATATATTTTGTTCCAATGGGCCCTATTTGATATGCAAAGAATGATACAGAAGCAACAGACAGAGCCGCAGCAGCAGAACTTACACGTAACAGTTCCCTACCCCCTCTAGGAGATGCAGAGGGGGGCAAGGAATCGTACACACTTTCATGTCAAACTAACGTCATATCAAACACTAATTCTGAGATGAAATTGGTAGGGTATATTGTGAAGATGTGTCCCACATTGAAAAGTTAAGAAACCTTGCAAGGGCTAGTGGGGCCGCTTCCCAAATTCCCAATTAGTTTTGGGGTGGAATCTCAACTTCCCCCAAAAATCTATAGAATGGATCTAAAATGCTCACTAGGGTACAAAATTATACCATAGCACAAAAATGAATAGAGAACTTAAAATTACAGCAACAAAGGTAAAGCATTGGCATACCTGCGCTTTGCTGAGGATTGATTCCGACACCATCTGCACAAATAATAACAAACAAGTGAGAAATAAGAAACAACATTTCAACACTCAAGGCAATGATAACCTGGAAATTGAGAGGTCTTGCAAAGTACGCTGCATAAATCTATACCGTCCCTTGTGATTCTATCATACATTTACTTCTATGAGTCTATCAAATAAAAGCTAAAGCTATTATTGTTCACAGAAATCTTACTGTTTGTTAAAATTTCAATTGTCCAAAGATTGGACAGTATCAATTCTAATTTCAGATTGGATCTTGGGATAGGAAAAATCGCACAATAATTTAAACTAAAAAGACAAAACTCATTGTCCCTTGAAGGGACGAGGACTAAGATATCGGTATGTGTTGGGTGCATTTCAAACTGCCACATTGATCCTTCCAACTTCATACAAAATGTAAGACATTTCATTTACATTTCAGTTGAAGCGGAACAAATTATGCGCTCTTAATATTCTTGAGGAATTTTAGTGAACTCAGTCCCATAAGACCAAATGACGAAACATTTTTTAATATCAAATTCGAGAATGTCATCTGAATTCAAATTCCCCATTTTCTTACCTCAGCTCTATACATTCCCTAATTTTAAATTTCAGTCTTTTTGTCGAGGTTTATACCACTATTACTGTACATGAATTATAAGTCCGAGCTGTCAGTTAAAAAGACCACAAGATCCAACCTTCATAAGCGTATTGCAATCTCATACTTTGGATCATAAAAAAAGGGATGCCCAATTTCCAGAAACCAAAAACCCTAATCGATTCCGATCAATGCCCACTAAACTCCACAAGCAAATCAATTGAAATTTCCAACAAAACCCAAATCATAAATCAGAAAGTCACAAACTTCACGAGACAAAAACGAAATCAACAGCTACATGCAAAAGCCCACAAATCAAATTACCGTTGGTGATGATAGCGCTGGTTTGGGGAGGCACTTTGAATTCCTCGGCCGCGAATTTCAGCACGGCGGTGAAAGGGGCTGCTTCCGGCACGCTAAACCTGAAAAAAAAAATCACAAAAAATTGATTGAATTATAAAAAAAAAATGAAAAATCGAAAAAGGAATTGGAATAGAAATTGAGGGGGTTATGCGATACGAACACTTTGAAGGGGAGCTTCGGATCGGAGGTTAGAGTGACTTTGAAGGAGACCTTTCCACCACCCGCCATTTATTTTATTTTTCTTGATGCGTTTTGTGTTGGGGAGAGAGAGGTCCTTTATATGTGTTTCGTATTTCTAACGCAGACAAACACAATGCTTTGTGATTTTGGCTCATTCCATTTTGAGTAGGTGTTTGTTTCTATTTACCCGCTAATTACAGTTTTACACGCGTATATATATTCGTTTGATTTTGTTATTATGAATTTTTCTAGATACTTTGAAGCATGGACTAGATTGAGTGCTAAGTTGAGCATCGAGGTATATCACATTGTATTTGTGAGTTATAATGGGTTAAACGTGTAATGACAAAATTGAGGTTTTAGACTAAAACTTCTTACGATTGTATTGTGATTGTGATAATAAATTTGATAAAAAAAAAAAAAAAAAAGAGTATAGTGATAATAAAGTGTCGATTCATATTGTTCACGATCTAATTCAATATGATCGAATCAAACACATTGAAGTGGTTTGGAAATTTGGGTCCTAATTTATTAGACCGAAACTGACAAAGATCCAAACTCATGAACCACCTTTTTGTTTAACAATTACAATGAATTCATGGGATTTGAACTAGGTTCAAAGGATAGAGCACACTGCTCTGGCCAATATGGTTAAACTCAGATCTTCTATGATCCATTCCTTTTAGTTAATCAACAACTGTCGTCCATGAGATTTCAACTTAGGACCTCCCTCGACGAAGTTACTAACTCAACCTTTAGATCATGTAAATCAGAAGTTGAAGATGGAGAGAGGAGAGAAGAAAAGTTTGAGTAAACCAACTGCATTCAAATATATTCTCTCTTTGAAAAGAAAAGAATAAAATAAACATCATCATGTACAACCAACCAGCATGGACAATTCTCTGAAAAAAAAAGACATTCTTCTGAAGTGCTGCTTCCAAGTTCAAAAGGGATGCAAAAAACACACCTCTAAACTTAGGTTAAAAAATAAAACTCTATTTTCAAAAATTAACCCATAAATTAATCATCATTATCACTCCAAGCATCACAGCCCACCATCTCAATGACTTTAAACCTACTGATCCAGATCCATTACCACACACAAGCTTGTGGTTATGATATGTGCACACTGGTTGCTTCCTGCATGCATATAAACGACAATAAAAGTGGATAACTTGCACCACAAGGAAATAAAAATCAGATACTTAGTGCTAAAATAGTGATCAATATTTAGTTGCAAAGCGTGCACTATCAAGAGTGCCCATATATTTGACAAGAGAACATACAAATATATGAGCAAGAGTCAAATTTCAATGTTCAAAATCTTTTCTTATTTCGAACCTCGATTATCTAATCCCTGCATCCAAATCCCAAAGAGAGATTCAAAACAGTTTTCAGTGCATGTAATTAACTGATGACAAACCTAGTTGAGCAGAAGGCGACGACATAATCTGTGCCCGAGCAAGTAAAAATACTGGTCGGATCATCGTAAGCATAGCTGTAGGCCGTAGGGCATGCTTCTTTGAACTTCTTGGAATAATATGTGGGTTTACACACAGCAGCATTGCCATAAAGCCCTCTGCAGCAGTACTCATCAGTGTCGAACACGTCACATGCGCTTCTGCATCCAACGTTCTTCCCATTTGCTTTGACAGCTAGCTCATTAGGGCAATTTGGTCTCAGGTCCCCGTCACAACCAGATACGCTGCAATTTCCCTTACCATTTAGAGGTGTCACAACCAACGGCAAGTTGAACCCGTCAACAAGGCTCACATCATAAAAGTCTAGCGCGGCCAATGTGAACTCGGCAAGTGTTGCTGGGGGCTTTCCCGAGGCTCCACACTGGAGGGCGCTGCCACAGGACCCGGTCTGGCATGAGCCATTGCCATTTTTGTCAAAGTTGCAGCCCGTTCGACCCCATATCCTGCCAGACCAGCTTACTGGGGCGGTAAATACGATTGACTGGCCCGGTTTTAGCACAAAACCACCACCATTGAAGTTCTCCCCAGGAGTCACTGCTGGCCAGACAGTCTCTTTGCAATTGTTTATAATGGTGAAAATTCTAGCGGACTCGGATAACTTTGGTCCTGCAAACATCCAAGAAACCAATTGCTCTAAAATTTAACATGAAATGTTGGTGCCCAAATTAACAAAACGGGTTGTTAAAACTCCAAGGATGTGACAGATTAAATATCGAATTTCAATATCATATATTGTAGGATTCGAGCATGTTTACAAAAGACCCGAACTACATTTTAATCAATGTCATTATCCATACAAATTGTGAAAGAAACATAAACTAGAAAAATTGATATGATCAAGATATAATACCTGAAAGAACCATAAAAACCGATAAAAGCAGTAACATTAATCGATTGAAACGTTTTGCCATTTTTCTTACTTCCTCTTTCGATCTTTTGATTCGTTCCTTCTAACTTTAAAGGTGATGGGGTAGATGAAATTACATGAATTAATTGCGCTAAGAAAGTTTGACAATATGCACATATAAAGGACAAAGGTGGTGAAGAATAAGTATGGAGAAAGTAATAGTAAACCAAAGCAGTAGCAATTCATGGGATGCTTGTTGGCAATGCTAGCTAATCTGATTCCTTCCCTAATCCTTTCCTGCAAGCTTATTAAGGTTCCCTACCACCGTTTCTACTTTTTTTCCACGTCAAAGCCTAATCCATATGAACAATCTCTGTTCGAAGAAACTATTCACTCCTTTTTTCTTTTTAATCATTTGATCTTCAAGACTTAATCTAATTTAAAATATGAAGAAGCAGGATTCAGACTCAAATGTCTAAAATAAGTCTACAAAACTATAAACTTCTTTACTTCCAAACGAGAGGCACCGCATTTCAAACGATTTAACTTCCAAGTTCAGTAAACTATTAAATATAGCTATAAGATTCGAAGTGTACATAGTGGACAAAAGGTTCCCTGGTTAATATGCAACTACGCTACCGACTTGTGTTTGATACGAAAACTGAGGGGCCGATCTTGTAATTGGCCTTGCTCAACCTAGAGGACCCAACTCTGGATAAGAATTACAAGAGTGAAAGAGTCATGGGCCTAGTTGGAACAATTACAAGAGTGAAAGAATCATGGGCCTAGTTGGAACAATCTCTTGCTCTAGTTTGTTGAATAATGTTCAATCTCATGATCTTTCTTTTTGTGCTTACCGTAGACTTTAGGTGGTTTGAATAAAAATAAAATAAAATAAAAAACTTTAGGTCTCACTTGGTGAAGAGTGACTTATATGACATGTGTACACTTTCATTATAGATTTCTATGCTAATGATACAACATTACATGAATAAAAACTTACAAATATCTTTGCATCATTGACACATGACGTCATGATGGTAGTGTAGCCATACCAAGATCGTGATTAAGTCTAACTCTATTCCATACTATCCCATTCTTAAGGAGAGGATTTGGTTTCTCTAATATGATCAATTTTTTGACTTAGTGAGTCAGATTATTTAAAACAACCTCTGGCAATGGGGCCAATTTTTTGATGGAATTTTTACCACCTGCAAAAATAGGGATAAAACCACTTAAAATATGCAAGAGGACAATGTAATTGTAATATAGCAACTCAAGCAAAGTCGTTCTCCACAAGAGTTAAATAAATAATTTATGTTAAAACTAAATCTTAATTAATTATTTAAAAACAAAGTTTGGAAAAAGGTGATTTTGTGACTTAAACTATTAAAAACGAATTTAATAAAAATAATTAAAGAAATGAGCGAAGTAAAGAAAACAAAAGAAATAGTTTTGAAAATCAATTTAAGCACTAAAGTTTCGCCGTCACCTTAACAATCATATGTAACCTTACCAATTACTTATGAATTACACATGCAACTTTGAAGGTTAGGTTTTCCTAATGCATATTCTCCTCGTGATATTCAAGCAATAACGTATATCTAACATGTAACTCGTCTGTATATTCCGATCAAACATGAACATGCAAGACTCATTATGTTTTGTGAAAACCCTTTGAAAAACCATGCAACCCCTAAGACGTGATATTCAGTGAAATTACAATTTCTAACCACAAGAAGCAATACTCAATCCTCCGGTGATAGTCTGACCGAATTGCATTTGATTACTTATCTAATTATCCTAATGATAGCTAAGCATTAAGACATAGAAACAATTTAAATACATTGATTAATAATTCAAAATATGCATGCATAACATCATAAGCAATTGAATAAAGACTACATATTCATGCTAAGGCCTGTAGCTTTGCCCTAGCAAACGAAAATTAGATATGAACAACCATAAAACAAAAAGAATTTTATTGAAATAGAAAAAGGATAGAAAATACTTTGAAATATAAATCGTCAAAGCCTAGCTAAGTTCTCCAAATTGATGTGTTCCCTCTAAAACCCTAATGGCTAAAAAACCTTATTTATACTACTACAAAATAACAAATCCTTCCTAGAAAATGTGTTCTAAAAAGTAGGAAACATAATAGAATAAGATAACTAGGAAATGCATTCCTGTTCTAACTTTGGAAAATCTGCCCAGCCATGTTTTTGGATCTTCAGGGCTCCAAAACAAACCCAAAACGACGTGAATTAAAGCTTGAGATGTCCTAAACATAATTGCGAAGGGCCTTCAACCCAAAAGACATCATCTTGGACGCCAAAAAGCCCAAATGAGTCCAAAACGTCACTTTGACAACATTGTGTGCTACTCCTTTATTTCATCGCCATAATTTAATCGCTTGGTAGAAATATCCTAAACTTTGAAACGAACAAGCTGAGAGACTAACGAACATCCTCCAATTGGAATCATTCCAAAATTCATTTGTTAGAATACTATCTGCTCAAGAGGAATTCGAATGTCCTATATTGGAATATATAACAAAATTTCAAAATTCTCACATAATAATCAATAAATTAATACTAAGATTAGGGTAAAATATATACCATAATATCAACTCATCATTCATCAAACATGAGACATGGCCAATTTAATTGGATTTATCATATTCTGACCCGCCCAACAAAGGAGGCCCAAAGGAACATACATTTTCTTGAGGTCCAAACAAAGCCAAAACTATTGCAAATGTTCTTTTAGGAAAATGAGATAACTATATACGTCTAAGCGTATGAACCAAGTCAAAAAGTGGGTTATGTAGTTGCTTTTTTATCCTTTTGATGGATCCAGTTTTCGTTAGGTACTATTTGTATTTAATTTCAAATAAAAAAATTTATAAAGATTTATGGCCACACGATGTACGACAAATGGATAGAATGTTAGGATCCTTACAAAGAGGATCCGGATGGGATCCAAATCCCCACTTTTAATCACCCTTGTATGTTTGTTATTGTTAAAGTTGCATATGCAATGGTTGAAGACTTGAAGTGGAGTTAGGCCATCTCCAACTGAAAGGTCTAGAGGGCCAGAGGGCCGAAAAACTCCCAAAAACCGTCTCCAACAAGCTGGCCCAAATGAGCCAACCAGCCAGCCCCGGGCTGGGCCAGAAAATTGAGCATTCTAGGCCAAATTTCAAATGCAACGGCTAACTGACGTTAGCTAGCCATTAGTTACCATTGGATTCAATTTTTTTTTTTGTTTTTGGTTTTTTGGGCCAATTTTTTTTTTTTTTTAAATTCTTAAAAATTCTCATTTTTTTCCCTATAAATACCCAAACCATTCATTCACCATTCCTCACAAATTTTTCACCATTTCAATTCTCATATTTTCTTACCTCTTTCAAAAATATTTCCTTCAATTCTTTCAATAATTTTCAAATGGCCTCGTCTGCAATAAAAGGTAGGGCTTGTACCCGAAAAGAAGATGAAGCTCTTTGCAGGGCTTATAGATGGGTGTCGGAAGATAGTGTGAGGGGGAGTTCTCAAACAAGTGAAGGTGTTTGGACTCGTGTGTCGAAAATATACTTAGAGTTCTACGAAGGCACCACTCCACTGAATATCCGAAACCACGAGAGTTGTTCTTCAAGATGGAAGAAACATCTTCACCCAAGTTTGAACAAATGTCATCACGCACTATTGGCAGCCGCAAGTAGACATGAAAGCGGTGCTAACTACTACGACGAAGTAAGTGTTTTCACAATTTATTTTAAATATTTAATTATATTACATTTAATTTCATGAATTACTATCCTTTAATTTTTGTAAATATATTTTCCAGGTATGCCAAGCGAAGGAATTGTATATGAAGGGCAGCTCGAAACCCTTTTAGTTTCACGGTTGTTGGGAAATTTGTAAAGGGTGGGTGTTATTTGAAAATCCACCTCAACATAGAGCTCCTATGCCTGTGTTCGGAACTGCATCCTCAGCTGTAGATATGGATGAAGATGGATCTCCAACTATTCAACAAACAATGGTAGAAAATCCGTCTTCGAGTGAAGGTTCTATACCAAGGGCTACGGGACGAAACAAGGCCCAAAGGTTGAAGGAAAAGGGCAAGGCAAATGATGATTACACCGCTCAACAGGAAGTGGCGGCCTCATTGCGATTAATGGCGGAGCAAAATGCCATTGCCGCGGAAGAAAGGAACTGTAGGCATGAAGAACGGGTCAAACAAATACAAGAAGAGATGGATGATAAGAATATGGAAAGCAACACTTTGAATTACACTCTAATGAGTAAGGCCTGTTTTGATAGGAAAAAAAAAGATATTATGACCCTGCGGCAGTTGTTTACCTCTGACTATACTCCTACAATGGCGGATGATGAAGATAATGTTGATTATGGATATTAAATTTAAGTTGTTGTAGTTTTTAAATTTTAGTTATTGTTGTTTTTAAATTTAATTTGTAGTTTTTAAATTTAAGTTGTAGTTTTTAAATATAAGTTGTAGTTTTTAAATTTAAGTTGTTGTTGTTTTAAATTTAAGTTGTTGTAGTTTTTAAATTTAAATAATAAATTATATTTGGCCCTATGGCCCTTTGGCCCTTGGTTGGAGACGGTTTTTTGTGACAAGGTTAAAACGAGCCCTATTGTGACATCCCACATCGCTCAGGGGAGTGATCCTTAAATGTATATTCCCATCCCTACCTAGCACGAGGCCTTTTGGGAACTCACTGGCTTCGGGTTCCGTAGGAACTCCGAAGTTAAGCGAGAAGAGGGCTAGAGCACTCCCAGGATGGGTGACCCATTGGAAAGTTGCTCGTGAGTTCCCAGAAACAAAACCGTGAGGGCTTAGTCGGGGCCAAAAGCAGACAATATCGTGCTATGGTGGTGGAGCGAGCCCGGGAAATGGTCCGCCCCGGGCCGGGATGTGACAATTGGTATCAGAGCCAATCCCTAGTCGAAAGTGTGCCGACGAAGACGTCGGGCCCCTAAGGGGGGTGGATTGTGACATCCCACATCGCCCAGGAGAGTGATCCTTAAATGTATATTCCCATCCCTACCTAGCACAAGGCCTTTTGGGAGCTCACTGGCTTCGGGTTCTGTAGGAACTCCGAAGTTAAGCGAGAAGGGGGCTAGAGCACTCCCAGGATAGGTGACCCACTGGGAAGTTGCTCGTGAGTTCCCAGAAACAAAACCGTGAGGGCGTAGTCGGGGCCCAAAGCGGACAATATTGTGTTACGGTGGTGGAGCGGGCCTGGGAAGTGGTCCGCCCCAGGCCGGGATGTGACACCTATGGCCCTCGGTTGGAGATGGAGTCAAATATGGCCATGTACTGTTCATTAAAATATTAATATCTTGGAGGGCCAGAGGGCTAAAACGAGCTCTTGGCCAACCTTCAGTTGGAGATGGCCTTAGACTTTAGGCCTGGACCTTCTCGGCTATTATCTTTAAACATGTATCAATTGGGATGTTTTGATACCCAAAACCTAGCTGCATATGGTGGAAAATGACCATCCAACTATACCAACCAACCAAAAAAAATGAACATGACTTTGTGTATTAGATCATGTGATTTAATTAATAGTAATGTTATTTAGATAAAACGGACCACATCACTATACAGATGAGTGATACCATTGTGTGTGTGTGTGTGTGTATAGCGTTATTCTTTAAATTTAATAATTACTTATGAATTATTGCATCTTGCAAGTGATTTTAAAAGTAACAAAAGCAATCTTTTTAGAATCTCTATTATCTTTGAACAAGGAAATGATAATGAAACAATGAGTCCAAGACTAGGTAGAAAGTTCACAAGAAGCCGAATTAGATGAAAGCTTATCCAAGATAATATTGGCCAAATGGGAAAATATATTGGTGACGTCGTAATCGGCCTTCTTGCCACACTAGCAGTCGATCGGTCAAACTTTGCAATTGACTTAAAATTTCTCGTTCTTCCATTATAAGTGGGTTTTTATCACGGTTGATCTTTGGAATTGGACTTTCTAATTAAAATGGTTTTTTTTTTTGTTGAAAAAAAAGATATTATCTACACTAAGAGAGATGATGCACCTAGTCTCACAATGGACTAATAATAATGTCGTTCAAATTCGCCTTTAGCGAGAATCGACCTCTCACTTACAAGTAAAAATGAACACAACTAGACCAAATTAAAATGGTTTTCGAAATAGAAAATTCATCAACTTGGTCTTTGAATATAGGTCGTACAAATCAAATTGGTTTCTTCGTTAGCTTTCCGTTAAAAATTAATAGTTGTTGTGCTGATGTGGCAAATGATTGAGTAACCTATCTAATTACATGATGCCATGTGGATTAACAATAAAAGTTATTTTTAAAAAAACTTTTATATTTTTCTTTTCACAAACTTATACACTAGCTCCTAACTTTTCTCATGTTCATTATCCACTGTCCTTCTCTCTCTCTCTCTCTCTCCATTGAAGAAAGCTCGAAAGCTTCAAAATTGTTGCAAATCCAATAACATGTTTTTATTCTTTCACTAATCTTCACTGGAAAAGAATCTGAAAATTTTTTTCAACCATATTTTTTCGAAGTTTCAATTTCAACCTAAATTCTTTATTGTTCGTTTTTTCTCTTCGTAAAAGGAATGTGGAGTTTGGTGTTTGATGTTTGATGGTGATGTAGGAATCTTTGTTGAAAAACTTGTAATTCTACCTCAAAATTGAGAGTTTGAATCGGTTGCCTAATTGAAGGCCTCAGACTTCGATATGACGGAGGGTAGAAGAGACTGCGAAGTTTCTAACTTGTTTTTATTCGCCCAAGAAAATGGGCTGAGCTATATTCTCATTCTTGGTTCTCGAAAAGGTGGTAGATTTGGGTATTTTTGTTCCTTCTCCAATTCAAAGACTCAAATGTTAGAATTTCAAATGAGTCTTAAGATTTGAGTCTTTGCATTGTAGAAGAATCAATCCGTAGTGATGGGAATCTAGGAATGAATGGGGAAGAGGGGCGGTTGATCATTTAGGTTATTTGCTCGATGTTGACTAGATCTATGGTACACATTGATTCTTCTTCCTTCTTTTTTTTCCTGATTTTTGTTGAACTGTATGCATCAAAAGGTGCATGTATGGATTGTGTCACGAACTCCATAAGTGTCCAATACTAAAGCTGCCATGCATTGACATTGTCCTCACTTAACCACTTAGGCCAAACCCTATGTGTTTTATCAAGCCTAATGGACCTCCAGTCTAGGGTTTTATCTCAAAATGGCTCGGTGTAATTAGAAGTGGAACACCTATGTTTAAATCTTAGATTGTTGTACTTCTCCGGTGTGGGACTCTCTTCACATCCATCTTGGCTTGTATCAAGCCATCCAGGGCCAGTCCTTAGATTTTTTAGGCCTGGGTTGACGCCAAAAAATATGCCCTAACTTCATATAAGAAAAATTATTTATTCACAATTAAGATTTCGATAAAATTATACTTAGAAAAACACTTCTAATTTAGAAATACGAAAAAACTAAATTATTCTAAAAGAAGGGAACCAAAAAATCCCGAGCTTACAAGTAGATAGATGATGAGTTTTGTTTCCCTTCTATTTAAACTTTTAAAGTGTTTTTATATAAATCATGTGGTGTTTTTTCTTATTTACTAACCTTGTCAATATGGGATTAAGAAAATAATCATACTTTCGAGTCTTTAATTGATATGTATAAGCAATGAAGGAGCACTAAATTAAACAAGAGCACTAAATTAAACCTGATATTGGTAAAGACCTACATAAAGTAATTTCTTGAAGGCTAATGCTAGGAATACCAAATTTTTAAACCAAATTTTGTAAACCATATGATGTGATTATTGATGATTAGATTATTACTTAAGTGTTGATTAACGTGCTTATTTCCTTTTAGTGGCACGTCATATGATTTGCAAATTTGGTCTAAGCGTTACTCTTCATTGAAGGTTAGACTTGAATTGGAATCAATGTCTAAAAACTGCAACCGACATAGCTACTAGCTAGTAGTTAAAAAGAAATTAACAACCAAAACAAAATTCGTAAAAATTGAAAAGAATAAAGATGCACATAGAATTTGAACTTATGACCTCTTATTAATTTTAAACAACAGAAACCACTGCTTCTATTTAAATTTCTTGATCATTTAACTAAATGTTTTAAATTTATACTTTTATGGAAAAAAAAATCGTAAAAATTGGAAAATAAAAAAGCACACACTGCATTTCGAACCCAAGATTTCCTCGTTAATTTTAAGCATCATAAACAACTACTTCTGGTTAACTTTTTGAGCATTGACAAAATATTAAAAATTTATACTCTTATAAAAAGAAATTCGCAAAAACTAGAAAGTAATAAACACACATAGCTTTTCGAACCGAAGACCTCCTCATTTATTTTAAACAAAAGAAACCACTAGTTATGGTTAAACTTCTTGATCATTTAACCAAATTTTATAAACTTATACTCTCATGAAAACATATATGAATATACCACGTTAATAATTTTGGTGCCCTCCAATTTTTGTAGGCCCTAGACCGATCGCCTTGCCCGCACTGGGCTGGAGCCAGCCCTGGAGCCACCCTTTTACACCAACAAAGAAAACATTGGAATCAAGACTTATATTTGAGTTTTAACAATTTGATAATATGCATTGGAGATGATTTGACTCAAAATTCAAATCTCATTTTTCTTGGTTGAATAACATTTTTTTTTCTAGTTGGCTTGGGCTCCACCTTGGACTCAGATCTCATATTAAAACTCAAATTTGTGTCTCACGTTACCTCAAAACTAAATATGATTTTTAAGTCTCATGTGTATTGGAAATGTTTACCTTATATTTAGACTCAAATACAAAATTTGAATCTTTGCATTGGAGATGCTCTAAGAAATACAAAACAAATCCATCACGACAACTTAATATGAGTTTGTCAAAGTTGAAATTCGGGAAGATGATCACAGTATGATGCACCAAAATCTTCTTATATTTTAGTACACACTAAACCTTCAAAGACATCTGCAACAAAATTAGCTTACTGGAGAATATGACAACAAAATTTAAAGAAGAAAGATGTAAAATGCATATTTCCTAAAAATAGAAAATGGGAAGTAATTTTTCCTTTTTTTATCACCTTCATTCCCTATCTTGTTTCTAGCCATAAAACTAAATCAACCAACTGCGAATTGATTGGCAGAAAGTAATAGACTATTGAGGAGAAAATTGAGTGTGGAACAATAAAAAATTAATAAGATTTACTGTTTGTTTAAGGGTTTAGGAAGTTCTCTATCCAGCCTCCTGTCCCGTCTAATAGTAATAGGAAGTTTTCTATCCAACCTCTCAATTTTCCATAAACAAGGTACACAATGACGAGGAAAAACTGGAAGTCAATCATGGAGTACTTGAATCGATCCACGACGTTGGGTGGTTGTAAGGAACAGCGAAGAAGGTGAGGGAAGAGCTCAAGCAACGAGCAAAATAGAACCGTAATGTAGAGTTGGAGGAAAGGGGAAGAAGACGCCCTCAGTGTATTTTTTTTTTTTTTTTTTTTTTCACGTCATACAAGGATCGATTTGCTCAACTTTTTCCCTTACATTATTGTTTAGTAACAAGGATTTGCTCAATGTTTTTCTAACTAGTGAACATTGATTAGCGAGGGGTGTACCCCAAAAATGATAATACATTTTAACCTTCATCCACGTGGGATGGTACATTTAGAACAAGGTTTGGGCCACAAGTTCAGACATCCCCACCGAACTGGAATTAACTTCTCAATGTTTGAGGATACAATGCTACTGAAAGTAGCGGACTTGGATATATATCCTATAGATGTGCCCTCCTGCCTATGATAGATCAGAGGGAAGCCCCGTGTCTGTAACAACAAACTCTTAGATAACTCAAACTGTTTTAGACAGAGAAAGGTGAATTCCAAGTTAGGCTTAGGGTTGTTATTGGAAATTTTGAGTAAAAATTTCTTATGTGGGGTTTGTCCCACATTGACCATTCCCACAAGGTCTCCACTAGAAGGCTTTATCCCTTATAGAAAGTGATTGGAGGATAGGCCTTGGAGAAGAAAATTGGGCTCACCCTTGGGGTTAGGCTTTGGGGTGTATTAATTAATTGGTAATTAATATATAATTAATTATCAACAGATGGGCTATTGGGCTCGGGCTCTAATAATTAAATTATTTAATTAATTATTTTTGGATTTAATTAATTATTTTTAATTAAATTCGAATTTAATTATTTATTTATTTTTAAACCAACAGACTCATCATTTCAGATGAAGTCTGAAGAGTTCAAAAAAAACGCAGAGCAAAGCACCCCTTCTGAGAAGATGCCTTTCAACAGATGCATCTCTTCTCCATACCTGTTGCGAACATGCATAATCACATTATATATACACCCATCTGCTCGGCATTTAGGAAATAGAAAAGCATAAATCTCCTTCTACAATCCATAAGCATTCTTACTGAGAGTACCACAAAGAAATTCGCCAGAAGTTAATTTTTCCGGTGCTGGAATTCTGACTTGATCGTTGAATCCTGGTGAAGCAGATGTCCGTAGAACTACAAGCACAGAGTAGAGACGAAATTTCTGTTTCAAGGACATTGCGGTATGCAAGCCTCGATCTTTACTATTTTTGTATAATTTTATTTCGTTGTTAATACAATGTTCATTCATTTATCCGCATTTATTATTTATTAGCATAATTAAATTTATCACAGATTGTTGATATATTTCCAACAATCTTGAAACAGAAAATGGATCAACAATCTGTGACTGTGAATGGTGCTGTGCCAAAGTACTCTGAAAAGCCTGAGAAATTCAAGGGGTTGGATTTCAAGAGATGGCAATAGAAAATGCTGTTTTTCCTGACAACCATGAATCTCGCTCATGTTGTCAAGGAAGAAGCTCCGAAGTCTAATGAGAATCCAATGACGAAAGAGACTGTCATGGCAATTGAAGCTTGGAATCATTCTGAGTTTTGTTGCAGGAATTATATTCTAAATAGTTTGGATGACAATCTCTACGACATTTATTCTCTGTGCAAGACAGCGAAGGAGTTATGGGAATCCCTGGACAAAAAGTATAAGATTGATGATGCCAGTTCAAAGAAATTTGTTATTGGTAAGTTTCTCAAATATACAATGGTGGATTCCAAATATGTTGTCTCTCAGGTGGAAGAAATTCAGAAATTGATCTATGAATTGCACTCCAAGGAATGCAAGATCAATGAGCATTTCCAAGTTGGGGCCATAATCGAGAAATTGCCAACTTCCTGGAATGACTTCAAAATTTATCTCAAGCACAAGCGTCGTGAGATGAATATGGAGGATTTGATTCTGAGGTTACGAGTGGAAGAAGACCACAGAAAGGCAGACCGTTCTGGAAGGTTTGCAGCCATTGAAGCCAATGCGAATTATGTTGAGGGAGGAAACTCCAAGGCCAAGCCGAAAAAGAATAAGGCTCCCGCTCCGAAAACCATGCAGTTTGTGCAATCTGCCCTTCCTCCTAAAGGCAAGAATCTGAAGAAGATTAAGGGCGCCTGCTATGTGTGTGGCAAATCTGGTCACAATGCACAAGATTGTTATCATTGCAAAGATGGAAATCATGCCAACGGAAACAACAACAACCATGCTAACATGGCAATCACCGATGAAGAGTTGGCTGCTGTTGTGTCCGAGGTTAACATGGTCTCGAATGGGAGTGAATGGCTGTTAGATACTGGTGCTACCAAGCACATCTGCACTGACAGAAATATGTTCATTGAATATCATCCTGCTGCCCCTGGAGAAAAGTTGTATATGGGCAATTCTGCCTCATCTACGGTGGAGGGAAAAGGCAAAGTGGTACTCAAATTCACATCTGGAAAGAGTCTCACCTTGCTGAATGTGCTTCATGTTCCTAAAATAAGGAGGAACTTAGTTTCTGAACCTATTCTGATTACTAAGGGCTTTAAACTTGTAATGGAATCCAACAAATTTGTACTTACCAAGGGTGGGATGTTTGTTGGATAGGGCTATGTGGCTGATGGCCTTGTGAAACTCAATGTAATTGCCATTGATGATGCTAATAAAATAAATGCTTCTACTTATATTGTTTAGTCTTCTAATATTTGGCATGCTAGACTAGGACATCTTAATTTTTGTTCCATGCAAAGAATGGTTAATTTAGATTTATTACCTAAATTCGAAATTGATTTTAATCATAAGTGTGAAACATGTACTGAATCGAAATTTGCTAGGCAAACTAGAAAGTCAATTTTGGAAAGATCAAATGAATTACTTGGATTAATTCATAGTGATCTTTGTGACTTTAAATCCACACCAACTTGTGGAGGAAAGAATTATTATGTCACTTTCATTGATGATTGCAGTAAGTATTGCTATGTTTATTTAATTCATAGCAATGACGAAGCTTTGAATATGTTTAAGACATATAAAGCCGAAGTTGAAAATCAACTTGAGAGAAAAATCAAAGCACTTAGATCCGATAGAGGATGAGAGTATGAGTCTACTGCCTTCTCAGATTTTTGTGCACAACATGGAATTATACATCAAACAACGGCTCAATACACACCACAAGAAAATGGTGTTGCCGAAAGGAAAAATAGAACATTCAAGGATATGATTAATTCCATGTTAAATAGTTTTGGGCTTCCACACAGTTTGTGGGGTGAAGCTTTACTTACTGCAAATACCATATTGAATAAGGTTCCTCTAAAGAAGATTGACGAGTCACCTTATGAACTATGGAAAGGACATAAACTCACTTATAAAACCCTCAAAGTGTGGGGTTGCTTAGCAAAGGTGCAAGTTCCGTTACCAAAAAGAACGAAACTAGGACCTAAAACTATTGATTGTGTATTCATTGGATATGCAAACAATAGTGCTGCTTATAGGTTCCTTGTTGTAAAATCTTCAATTTCTGACATACATCTTAACATTATATTAGAATCGGCAGATGCAGAATTCTTTGAGGATATATTTCCTTACAAAGAAAAGGAATCTGGTTCTAATACAAAAAGGGTTCATGATCATAGTCATGAAGCCTCTTCTTCTAGTGTCCAAGAAAAATATGTGGAACCAAGAAGAGGAAAAAGAACCAAAGTTTCTAAAAACTTTGGACCAGATTTCATTGCTTATTTGTTCCAGAATGAACCTAGAACTTTTAAAGAAGCAATGTCTTCTTCCGAGGCTCCTTTATGGAAGGAAGCAATTAAAAGTGAAATGGAATCCATTATGGAAAATAACACATGGGAATTGGTTGATTTACTTCCCGGTAGTAAACCAATTCGTCATAAATGGATTTTCAAGAAGAAACTTAAGGCGGATGGAACCATTGACAAGTTCAAGGCACATTTAGTAGCCAAAGTTTATCGTCAAAAAGAAGGGTTGGATTATTTCGACACTTATTCTCCAGTTTCTCGCATAAACGTCAATTAGGATGTTAATAACGATTGCGGCTGTGTACAACTTTGATATACATCAAATGGATGTAAAAACAGCATTTTTAAATGGAGAACTTGATGAAGAAATATACATGGAACAACCTGAAGGGTTCGTGCTTAAAGGACAAGAAAGCAAAGTGTGCAAATTAGCTAAGTCATTATATGGACTTAAACAAGCACCAAAACAATGGCACGAGAAATTTGATCATACTTTGTTGACACATGGATTCAAAATAAATGAATTTGATAAATGTGTCTACATTAAGAGTAATGATAAAACTTGTGTTATTGTCTGCTTATATGTGGATGATATGCTCATAATGGGAAGTGATAAAGACATAATAAACAAAACAAAGAAAATGTTGAATTCAAGTTTTGACATGAAAGACTTAGGTCAAGCCGATGTCATTTTAGGAATTCAAATTAAGAGAAATAGTGAAAGGTATATCCTTACACAATCCCATTATGCAGAAAAAATATTACGAAGGTTTGGTCAATTTGACTGCAAACCTGTTGCAACTCCTTTTGATGTTGGATGCAAGTTGGAGAAAAATAAAGGCAATGCCATATCTCAACTTGAATATTCTCAAGTAATTGGAAGTCTAATGTACTTGATAATTCAACTAGACCCGACTTAGCTTATGCAATAAGTAGGCTTAGTAGATATACAAGTAATCCGACACAAGAGCATTGTGATGCTTTAGTAATAGTGTTAAGGTATTTGAAAAATACACTTGACTACGGATTACACTACACAAAGTATCCACCTGTTGTAGAAGGCTTCAGTGATGCTAATTGGATTTCTGACACTACAGAATCCAAGTCGACAAGTGGATATGTTTTTACATTGGGAGGTGCAGCAATATATTGGAAATCCTCTAAACATTCCACCATGGAATCAGAGTTTATAGCTTTAGACTTGGCTGGAGAAGAAGCCGAGTGGCTTAAACATTTTCTGGAGGATATTCCAGTGTGGCCAAAGCCTGTAACTGCTATATGTATACATTGTGACGGTATGGCTGCGCAATCAAAGGCCAAAAGTCATATATACAATGGAAAGTTGCGACACATCAGGCGTCGACATAATAATCTAAAGAAGTTGCTCTCCAATGGAATAATATCCATTGATTATGTGAAGTCAAAGGAAAATATAGCTGATCCTTTGACAAAAGGCCTACCAAAAGAGCAAATATTATTTACATTGAGAGGAATAGGTCTAAAGCCAATTCAATGAATCGAACTGGGCAGAAACCTAACCTAGCTGATTGAAGATCCCCTGGTCTAGGTTCAGTAGGCAAACTGGTTGAGCTTGATTCACAAGTTGAACACATAACTTACCCATTCTTATGATACAATGTGTGTTGTCTGTTGAGTTTCAGGGGTTATGTTTTATACATTTAATGACATTAATATCTTGTTATCAAGAGGAATATGGCAGACTATTCTTAATTATTGTCACCTATATAGGAGTAAATGGGCCCACATTTATGAGAATTGAAATGGCTAAATTCTTTAAAGCTCCTACGAAATCTGGGATCTGTTCAGGGCCAAAATGAACACAACCGTATGAATTGACGTGTGGTAGACATGATATGTGTGTAGCATATTGTCTCGGTTTACTACTGCGGTGAACAGTTCAAGATCTTCCACATCCACTGCGTCACCAAGTAAACCCGATATGTTTTCACTAGGGTAAGTTCAAGTCCAAAAGACACTTCACCCGATGCATATCATGTCTATTCTCTCTCAGTTTTAGGCAGCCTAGTCATACATTTGCATTTACATTTGCATTCAAATGTGGGGTCATTGTTGGAGTTTGAATGAAATTTCAACTCAAATGTGGGGTATTGTTGGAAATTTTGAGTAGAAATTTCTTATGTGGGGTTTGTCCCACATTGACCATTCCCACAAGGTCTCCACACTTTATAAGGCTTTATCCCTTATAGAAAGTGATTGGAGGATAGGCCTTGGAGAAGAAAATTGGGCTCACCCTTGGGGTTGGGCTTTGTGGTGTATTAATTAATTGGTGATTAATATATAATTAATATATAATTAATTATCAAAAGATGGGCCTTGGCTCGGGCTCTAATAATTAAATTATTTAATTAATTATTTTTAATTAAATTCGAATTTAATTAATTATTTATTTTTAAACCAACAGACTCATCCTTTCAGATGAAGTTTGAAGAGTTCAGAAAAAACGCAGAGCAAAGCACCCATTCTGAGAAGATGCCTTCCAACAGATGCATCTCTTCTCCATACCTGTTGCGAACAGGCATAATCACATTATATATACATCTATCTGCTTGGCATTTAGGAAATAGAAAACCATAAATCTCCTTCTACAATCCATAAGCATTCTTACTGAGAGTACCACAAAGAAATTCGCCATAAGTTAAGTTTTCCGGTGCTGGAATTCTAACTTGATCGTTGAATCCTGGTGAAGCAGACGTCCGTAGAACTACAAGCACAGAGTAGGGACGAAATTTCTGTTTCAAGGACATTGCGGTACGCAAGCCTCGATCTTTACTATTTCTGTATAATTTTATTTCGTTGTTAGTACATTGTTCATTCATTTATCCGCATTTATTATTTATTAGCATAATTAAATTTATCACAGATTGTTGATATATTTCCAACCGTTGTCAAGCATATTCTTTGGGTGAATGGGATGAGGTATGAACTACAGGAGATATATGGCATTGGTAATTCAGTTGAAGGTGACGTGCACAAAGAATGTGTAATTGGCCTGTCTGAACCACGAGACACACCTGTTCTTCCATGCAGACACATGGTAGTCATACTTTGCTCTTTTTCTTTTCAAAGTTTGTCAAAGTTTGCTAGTGGAGAAAGCTGAGCTTAATCTTGAGTAAATTTCTGATTGGTGAGAGCTAATTTGTTGCCACAAAACTAATGGCAACTGAAAGCGGATGTAAAGTTCAACAATGGCTCTAAAGAATGAGTGGATGTGTTCTGCCACTAGCATTCTGTAAGTTAATGGCATCCCAATGCGCCTGGCCCTAAGGAATGAGTGGATGTGCTCTACAATGGTGGTTAGGAGTGATTTTGAGAGTTGAAATCTTCAAAAAAAAGAGGGATATGCATATAGAAAGGGATTTGGGGTGTACTTAGAATTTTCTTTTTTTTTTAAATCTTATAAGATCGAAATTGTCATTGCATATTAAATGTATAAATAATTTAAATTGTGGGGTTTATTAAACATTAAGTAGTGTGCTAATAAAAAAAGCCTTCAATAATTAAAGTTCAATATCGGACGTGGAAAAAAAATTCCAACTTGTTGTAGTCCTAATTTAATTAAGAATGTGATTGTGTAAATCATGTTGGAATTCTATAGAATATTTTAGATATCGTCCTATATCAGTTGTATTACTTAAAGGTGAGGATTTTCCCTTTCGTACTATTATAAATAAAAGCACACTGAGGTGAGATAATACACACCTTATAATTTACCAATTTCTCTCTTCTCTTTGTTGCTGCCACACACCTCTCTCCCTTTGTATAATTGTTTATTTAAATAGGCCTACGATAAAGAACTGAAGGTTCACGAAGGATATTCTTCTACAACTATCATTCAAAGGTTTTATTCGTGTCCAACCAATCAGGTTCGTTTGAAACACATAATTGATATTTTATCAACCTTTGATTACATGAAAAAATTTACTATGAACCCTACTGTACTATTATTATAGTTTTACTATTATATATAAAGTATATGACATACATTTGTCAATATATATATATATATATATATATATATATGCATGTTCGTGCATACGCAATTAATATTTTCATAATTTGATTATGCAAATTATGTTATATTTCGATGAAATTGCTATGTTGATTTATGCGAGTCAAAGAAAACCAAAGAAAATAGAGGCACGAACTAGGGGTTTTGAAAACCCTAAAATCGAGGGAAAAAAAAGGAAACTCACGGCTGAGCCGCGGTCTCAAGCCGATGCGAGCCGCGCTAACAAGCTGCTTTGAGCTTACAGAGCCTGATATATGGGTTGTGCGGCCCACTTCGTTGAGCCTTGCTGCGCACCAAGCCCAAGTCCAAAACTTTCTGGACTTCAACCTGACAAGCCTGCAACACTCATGGCTTGATTCCCTTGGTTCGTTCCCTTCTGCAGCAGCATGCAGCTGCTCCACATGAGCCGCTTGTTAAGGCTTGCCCCAAGCCCAGCCGGCATCATGACGTTGCAGGGCCTGTTTCCTGGACCAAAGGCAACAACCTGCCGCTGCTGTGCTGCTGTTTCTCTCAACCCAAGCCTTTTTTTGGCTTGTTTGCTTCTAGCCGCACACAACTTTGTTGGATGCCCACGACTAAGCCCAAAATTGGGCTCTATTTTCTCCCTTGCATAGCCCGAAGCCATACAAAACCAATATGACCTGAATGTCCATATTTTCTTGCTTTCACGACCGATCTCTGTGTGGTCCTGGTCTATTGAATTTATTAAGTGACTAGCAGTACATTAATTCAACAACCAAAAAAAAAAAAAAAAAAAAAAAAAAATGATTCAACATATATTTTTTTATATATTTTTTTGAATCGTTGAGATCCTTTCATATTCCCAAAGCTACTCATACTTGGGTTCCTGAAGTAACCTCAAATTCATTATACTTAAATTGTATATTGTATTATGTGTTCTTGTAGGTACCCCTTTTATGAACCTGAAGTTCATCTAAACTCGAACCTGTAGTTTCAAATTTAATGTCTTTGAAACCTGAAGTTTTCAAACAAAACACACACCATGAAACCTGAAGTTTTCAAGTAAAATTAAAATAATGCATATCTATAGAACCCCAATGTTCTCCTTTATGTTTATGGTTCTTTACATTTTTTTTTTCATAAGAATAACCACAATCATGTTCCCTCTATTGCAACGACATGTTGAACTTGAATAAACTCGACTTTACCGCTCTGGAAGTCTCTTGCAGAAACTACTTGAATTGTGTCCAAGATGTGAAGTTCCATTTCATCGCCAAAAGTCTCAGAGCCACCATAGAAGAGGTTACGGATGAACTGATTGGTGAAGCTAACGAAGCAATGGCCATGATCTTCATCTGAAGACATTTGCATGATGCACTGCAAACCAAATACCTCGTTAAAGAGGATCCACACAATCTTCGGCTGCTTTAGCAGATCACTTTGATCACTAGAAGATATATTCTTGCCTGAAGTAAGACAGGATTGGCAGCACTTACTCTTTCTAGACTTTAAGTCTGTGAATGAATACAAATTTGAAGTTTGTCGAATTCGATCACTTCTCAAGTTATATAACAAGAACTTGAGTTAACATGATCTCTTGGAGAAGTTCTATTCGACCTTTCGTGCCACCAATATTGTCATGTAACAACAATATTGGGAATAGAAGTTTACCAAATTTTTGGATTTGCCCTGTCATACTTCTCGTTGAAAAGCAGAACCAGCTGTTGATGAAAAATCATCAAGCTCGACCTATTGACACGGATGCACGCCTATAGTGCATGAAACTACTTCAAGGCCACAAGGGACGCAAAAGGCATCATGGTCGTGGCAAAGGGCCGAATCCCGAGCCATGGGCCTAAGATCATTTTAGTAGAGGCCCATACAAGGGAAGAAATTTGGCCCCAAAGCGCAATTCCCTGACTTTTAAGGCTCTTAACTTTGAGAACATGGGCAAAGCTCAAGCCAACCAGGATTCGACTGATCTAGATATATGTTATCGTTGTGGTTCCAGAGAATATTGACCACATGTTTGCCGAGTTTCTTTTGAGGCTATCACCAAGATTATTCACGTCGTCATAAGGTTGAGACAAACTTTGCACAAGTGAATAATCCCGAGATACCACCATGGAGATCTCTGATTTTTAAGAGGAATTAGCTCCTATGGAATACTAAATTTAAATTTCCTAAAACATATTGGGTCAAATTCCCCTAGTAGCCAAACCTATTAGTGGTTGTATTCCCCTTTCAAAATTTGGCGTTAAATTTTTCGAATAGTTTTCTATGTACTTGAATTATTTATTTGGTGTTTTGTTTTGAAATTATGGATATCATTTCTCGAATCATTAATTGAATGAATGAAATTTAAATTACTTTATGCATGTGACCAATTCAATTTATTAATTTATAAGTATGTCTTATTGGAAAGTTAGTTGTTTGGTAGATAGTGCAACTACGCACATCATATTACATGAAGTCACTATTTTACTAACTTCGTACCTAAAAATTCACCTTTGTCAACCCTCTCAGGCTTCTCCAATTTGAATGAGGGTTACAACATTACCCGTATCATGTTGTCCAATGCTACCATATTAACTATTAAAGAGGACATTTATTCTCTCCATTCTAAAATAACATTGTTGGTATATTCGAGGGAATAATTATCATGTCGAAACCACTAAAGAGAATGGTTTGGAATATCTTTGTATCACGTTTTACAAATATGGCCATAAGCGTATTCATAAGATGGAACACCTCCAGAATGGCTTGTATGTCACAACTATTCGAGCTGTAGAGGCCCATCATGTGGTTGACCGGGAACCCAGGTTCTAGAGCGTTTTCTTGCTTTGGCACGACCGTTTGGGACATCCAGGAAGAGATATGATGCGCTTTATCCTCAATGTATCTCACGAGCATCGTCTAACCAGAAGTTTGGACACTAATCTTGGACATCTATTATGTCAAGCTTCCTTTTTGGGAAGTTGAATACTCAACCCTCAAATACAAAGGTAATTCACAACCTCCCTTAAGTTTCTTCAAAGGATTCAAAAGGATAATTGTGAACCTACCTAACCAACTTGTGACCATTCAAATACTTTATGGTGTTGGTTAATGCATCGACTTGTTGGTCACATGTGTGTTTACTGTCCACCCGGAATACTGCCTTTGCGAAACTCATAGCAAAAATTATCGAGCTTAGGGCTTACCACCCGAATTACCCGATTAAGTCAATTTGATTGGATAACGTTGGAAAGTTCATGTCGTAGTCTTTCGATGACTATTGCATGTCAATTGGGATTAAATTTGAACATCCAATATCCTACGCTCACATCCAAAATGGCAGAAGCGTTCATTAAGCGCCTTCAAGTGATCGCTCAGACTTTGATCATGCGCACCTAGCTTCCGATATCTGCCAGTGGCTATGCAATTTTGCATGCAGCTATGATGGTTAGCCTAAGCCCACCGCTACCAAATCCTACCCACCGTTACAATTGGTTACTGGGTACGAGTCTGACGTCTCGCACTTATGCGTGTTTGATGCGCAGGTTATATGTCAATAGTGTAACAACCCAAAATTTATAGTTGGAAGCTAAATCCCGTGATAGACCAAAATAAAATTGTGGTTAACCTCTATGCTATTAACCGAAATAAATTTCTTTCCTTTAAAGAAACCAGCACAATATTAAATTTGCATTATTTTATAGTTGCATCTAACCATTTTGTTAGACTGGCTACGTACCCTATGAAGGGATCAAGCCATTTGTAGTTCACAATATGCTTCTAGAACAACATACTAAAATTTCATACGATCCAACGGTTGGATTTTTGCCAATCACGAATTCAAGTGGCGGTCGACGTTTTATTTTACGAAATTACAAATCCAATTCGGGAAGATCCGTACGTTGGATTCCCAATCCGTTTCCTAAGGTCCTCAAATATTACGTATTATAATGTCTCAAAGTTTGGTGATGATCCAACGGTCGAATCGTCGATTCCTCAATTGACCAAGTAATGTATCGTAATGAATTTAGGTTCAAACAATCAACGTACGTCATACGAATATCAAAACTGAATTCAAGACATTTAATTTAGCCTACAAATAGCATCGACGGCCCTCTGGCCACAAGTCGCCGTGGGTGGCGGTCGGTCGCCCAAACTAGCCGGAAAATTTCAACTATTTCTAAAAATTCTAAAAAATTATAGAAATGAAGATCTCAATGAGTAGAACAAGTTTTAGACCTGTGGCCAAGTCCAATTTGGCCGGGAAAAGCTCCAATTTGTCTCGAAACCCACCGGAACCTTAGAAATAGGGTGTGATTCGACTCGTTAATTCCGAAGCTCCGCCGCCCCAACCACCGATTAGGTCTTGTTCCTGGGTCCAAGAGGAGTCAACTGGGGGTGGTGGTGGACAGTGAAAGTTGCACAAACGGTAGATCGCCACCGTGACACCGCCGAACCCACCAAGGAGTTCCTCACAGTTTCAAGGCCAAATTCACTCAAATTTGGGATGAAACTTTAAGAAGGGAGGTCTTGGAGTTGTTTTTGGGTAGTGGCGATGATCGTTTCACCGGGAAAATGCTGGAATCGACGCCAGGGTGTCTCGAACTTGGGTCGGGTCGACGGAAAGAAATCGGGTCAAGAGTGAACCAGTCATCCTCCCCCCTAATTTTTCCTCCTTCCCCTTTTCTCATTAGGCTTCTCCCCTTCTTTCCTAGCCACGGCCACACACGTGGCACCTTAGAATTATCTGGAGAAATCCAGATTATGGTCAAATAACCATTTCACCCCTAACTTCGCTCGTTCATATCTTATTCATTATAACTCTGTTTCACAAACGATTTACGCCTACACGTTCGTGAGATCGAGCTCTATCCAAATATGCCAAGAATTACGATAAAATATATGAGGATAAAATACGTCCTCGTATAATTACGTTTAGTCAACGAGGGACACTTTTGTCATTTCACTTCCCAAAATTTTTTTTCCACATAATCATATATTTTAAATTTTTCTAGGGTATTACAAATAGTGATGCACTATGTACCAAAATAGGTCCTCAAAGAAGAAGGGAATCTATGTAGGTTATGTTTCGCCATCACTAAATCACTATTTAGAACCCTTGGTAGGTGATGTCTTTATCACATGTTTTGCAAATTGTCACTTTGATATTACAATTTTCCCATCGTTAAGGGGAGATATGAACGTTAATGTTCCTAAAGAACATTGCAAATTTTTGTGGATAAACATCACGATGTCTCATTTAGATCCCAACACTACACAGTCTGAAACTGAAGTGCCTCATATTCTAGATTAATAAAGCGTTACTCAAAGCATGCTAGATGTTTTTTCTGATCTAGCGAAGGTGACATGATCACATATACTTGAAGCACGAGCCTCCCTTGAAAGACAATTGGCCTCACCTACTGCGCGGTACGATATAATTGCGGCTAACCTATCATCTGCTTCTACCCTGAAGCGTGGTAGAGTTGATTCAAAGGATCTATAACTCTGAAAGAGGAAAACGGTTAGTGAACCTAGTGTGAATCTAACCATCGCCTACTCAACCATTCCAAATGCATGAGGTTATTCTAGATTACGGAGATGTCCTTAAAGAGACGAATTCTTCTTTTGAGATTCATGATATTCCAGTCCACTATGCAAGTTTGGATGAGGTTTGGGGTTGGTTTGAGATGATAGTTGATGATACATTCACATATATAGTAGTTACTAATATCACATTGAGCAATGACATTGAATCACGTTCTATTGATGAGTGTCGACGTAAAACAGATTGGTCAAACTGGAAACAAGCAATCTAATTCGAACTCGATTCACTTGCAAAACACAAGGTGTTTGGGCCCGTAGTTCATACACTTCCACATGTGAAGCATGTTGGCTACAAGTGAGGTTTCGTAGAGAAACGTAACAAAAAGAATGAAATAAGTGATATAAGGCATGCCTCGTGGCGTAAGGCTTTTCTCAATGTCCTAGGATTGATTACAAGGAGACGTATTTCCCCGTAATAGATGTTACAATGTTCCACTACCTTATCAGTTTGGTTGTTTCTAAAAAATTGAATATGTAGTTTATGAACGTGGTAACCGCGTATCTCTCTGGGATCTTGATACAGGAATCTATAAGAAAGTTCTTGAAAGGCTTACATTAACTGGATCAAATAGTTCTTTGCCACATAAAACCTTCTCGATTAGATTAAGGCATTATTGTACGAATTGAAACAATCCGGGCATATGTGGTATAACTGTCTGAGTGAGTATTTGATTAGTCAGGGTTATGTGAACTATGAACTATGTCCATGCGTGTTTATTAAGAAGTCACATTCGACGACATGAATCTCATTAGTACTCTTGAAGAGGTTGAGAAAGCTGCCGTGCACTTGAAGTCAAAATTGAGATGAAAGATCTTGGGAAAATTCAATATTGTCTCAGCCTGGAGGTGGAGCATTGTTTAGATGGTATTCTGGTACATCAATCGAACTACACCCAGAAGATGTTGCATCATTTTAATGAGGATAAAGCAAAGCCTTTGAGGCGTTCATTGTTTTTCTTACCTGATGAGGTTTTAATTAGACACCCATCTTGGGCTAGTCATACATTTGTGTGTATTCTACTTGCCTCCTGAAGACGAATAGTTTTGATTTAATGCAACTTCTTACTTTTTTCCTTAGACTATGTGCTTTTGCCCCATACTAAGTTTTACCATAGCGAATTTTTTTGAGTTTTACTACTTAGGCATTCTTCTGTTTGGTTTCAGACTTGCATTCGCTTGTTGTATCGATGATTTCATCAACCGAACTTACTTCATCGTTGAAGACCTAATATTACATTGTATTTGAGTATTTTTACACTCAAGGGAATGTGTTACAGTCCTAATTTAGTTAAGATTGTGAATGTGCAAATCCTGTTAGGATTCAATAGCATCTTTTTAGACAGTATCCTATTTCAGTTGTATTACTTGATAATAATTTTTCCTTCTCTTCTATTATAAATAAAGGCACAATGGGATAATATAATACACAATTCTAAATTACTAATTTCTCTCTTCTCTCTGTTGCTGCTGCAACCCCTCTTTTTATAATTCTTTAGTTAAATAGGCCTACAACAAGGAACATAATTTTCAAAATTTGCCACCGCTAAAACAGTGAGTTTCGAAGACACTTTACCATTTAATCTCATGATTTAGAAGCCGAATCAATGGCCCAAAGAACCCTTTAACGACCTAACCTTTTTTTTTTTAAAGGAGAAAAGGTGTTTTTTAGATCTCTTTTTGTAAAGCCAGTTGGCACACGTGTGGTGCTAATCATGCTTAGCACCATGCCCACCTCGAAACAATCATTCACTCCATTTCTTAGGCTTCCCCACATAACACAAACTCACACTCAAACCCACACACAAACTGCTCCTCTCTAATCCTTCAAAACTTCCATTTCATCCATCCTCCACTCCCAAGTACTAAGAAAAAAAAGGACTCACATGAAACAAGTTTAGCGCCAAGTGAGGGTTTAGTTTAATAATAATATTATTATATTTAAATTTCTCTTGGCATGATAATGCATGATAAATTAGAATAATACAATAACAGTGAACTCATTCTATACAAACTAATTTCATTAAAGATTAAAAAAATGAGAGATTTTGTCATGTTTTATCTCACTTTTCTCACCATACGAATTATTCGTCATCGTCATCAATCCATCAGTAGGCACCAATCTATACACCTCCCAATCCTGGGCCATCCCCGCTCGTGCACATGCATGCTAGGACTGGCCCATCAACAGCTTTTCCATGTCCAAATATCAAGTTAAAAATGAAATGGTGGAAGAAAAAGAATAGATATGGTACCTGATGGGTACGTATCTATATCACCCACCAATGGATATTCTTCAACACAATGAGAAAAAAATCATCTTTTATAAGTGAGATAGTGTGTGCAATGTGCATGATAGTATTTGGAGAATCGAATATATGACCTCTGGTGCACAAGTAATTAACAATTTCTTAATAACTACTTGAGCTAGAATGTTCAGTGCTTAATTGGAAACTTACCAATTAGCATTTTATAAGTAAAAATTACCATGTTCAACATATGAAGATCTATAAGCATCATATAGTAATGTGTGTTGCATGATCATCATTGGGTGAAAATTTTTAAATTACATATATAAGCACTTAAAGTTTCACTGAAAGTGTCCAAAATAACAAACTTGAATAACATTGTTTGATTAAATGTAATAGTTAAGATTTTTTACAACTTTTTATTTTACGTACTAACATGTATATACATATATGCAATCACACCCTGTAGGGCTTAGGGTGATGATCCAGCTATCTCCACTTGGGTGACTCAATTATTGCTCACAAAATTACATCTACAAAAAAGCAAAGGGTGCTATAAGCTATAGCAAAGCTTAAGGAGTGGAAACAGTGAAAAAGAAGCACTTCCTCTATCTATTTATAGACTACTTATACACTCATCCATTGCTTCTTCCTCCCACACCACCGCACCACTACCACTAAGACTATAACAATGACTTCCGAGAAGGTTGAGACTGTTATAGCCGGAAACTATGTCGAAATGGAAAGGGAAGAAAGTGATGCCAAGACAACTGCTAAGAGCAAGCTATCAACATTTCTTTGGCATGGTGGCTCAGCATATGATGCATGGTTTAGCTGCGCTTCTAACCAGGCACATATTTAATCTTAATATTTACCTCAATACTTATGTTTATCATTGTATTAATATAACTATGTTATTTGATGTATGTAGCTAATTATCTTCACTCAGTTTTAATGGAATTAATATTTGATATGTATTGCAGGTTGCTCAAGTGCTTCTCACACTGCCGTACTCGTTTTCCCAACTGGGTTTGTTATCTGGAATACTATTTCAGCTTTTTTATGGATTGATGGGAAGCTGGACTGCTTACCTCATCAGTCTACTATATGTTGAGTACAGAACTCGAAAGGAGAGAGAGAAGGTGGATTTTAGGAACCATGTAATTCAGGTATGTATAATCTATAATTTGTAATCTCATTATTGGTCTATAAGTCTTGCCATGAAATGTTGAGGGGTTTGTTCTACAGTTAATGTTCATAATTCCATTTTCTTTTGCATCAAATAATTTCAACTCGCGATAACATCGCAATTCAGACGTCAGAGAAAAACACTTCAAACGCAAAACGTCAAATACTGATTGGTAATTCATTTGCAGTGGTTTGAAGTTCTTGATGGGCTCTTGGGAAAACAGTGGAGGAATGTAGGCCTCTTTTTCAACTGCACTTTTCTACTCTTTGGGTCTGTAATTCAGTTAATTGCCTGTGCAAGGTAAGTAATCATAAAATAAAGATACTAAATATTATGAAATACATTAAAGTGGGTTTGTCTGATGCGTTTGTTTTAATCCCAGTAACATCTACTATATAAACGACAATCTCGACAAGAGAACTTGGACTTACATCTTTGGAGCTTGCTGTGCTACAACTGTCTTCATCCCCTCATTCCATAATTACAGAATTTGGTCATTTTTGGGCCTTATTATGACCACTTACACTGCTTGGTATCTCACCATTGCTTCCCTTATCCATGGACGGGTAGCCAGATTAATTCTATAATATTTATTGTATTAGTTCATTATATAATTAACTTAAATCAGCAAATATCTTAGAAGTTTTTTTGGCAGTCTACACCCTAATTATAATTACTTTCTATGTGTCCACAAAGGTTGAGGGAGTGAAGCACTCTGGTCCAAGCACAATGGTTCTCTACTTCACTGGGGCTACTAACATTCTCTACACATTTGGTGGACATGCTGTTACAGTGTGAGCATTTGAAAATAATTATAATAAATAAATAAGCAGCAATGATAGAACTTGGGTTTTAGTTAACTAATCTGATTAACAGGGTTAATTAATTCTTTTTGTATAAATATAGGGAGATTATGCATGCAATGTGGAAGCCACAGAAATTCAAGTTAATATACTTGATGGCAACACTGTATGTGCTGACCTTAACCCTACCATCTGCGTCTGCCGTGTACTGGGCATTCGGGGACAATCTCTTGACTCATTCCAATGCCTTAGCCATGCTTCCAAAGACTAGATTTAGAGACACTGCAGTAGTCCTTATGCTCATTCATCAGGTAATTAATTAACACGGTTTCTTAATCATTCCAATAATTTAGGGTTTAGTTTTATAAAGTATAACTGTTGATTGATGACTGGGTTAATTTGTGCAGTTTATCACGTTTGGATTTGCTTGCACTCCTTTGTACTTTGTGTGGGAGAAATTCATTCAGATGCATGAGACCAAGAGCACGGTGAAGAGGGCACTGGCAAGGCTCCCAGTGGTGATCCCGATATGGTTCCTTGCCATCATATTCCCATTCTTTGGGCCCATCAACTCAACTGTTGGATCTCTTCTTGTCAGCTTTACTGTCTACATAATTCCTGCTTTAGCTCACATGGTCACCTTTGCTTCTGCATCTGCTAGAGAGGTTAGTCTTTCTTTTTTACTTTGCATGGAATAGAATCATTGCTAAGGATAATGGTCAGATATATCTAAAATATATCTTAAATGTTATGTTATCAAACTATCAATTTTGATTGTATATTCATATAAGAACCTACTTAATTTTCATAATCTAGATTGATAATTGAGTGACATGACATACTATAATACTAGGAGAACATTTGTGTTGGTATAGAAATATAAACTTGAATAATCAAATTAGTCATTATTTTTGTTTGATAATCTAACTTATTCATTGTTGTTTTTCATTTCTTTTAATGAAACTATTGCATGGGATACCTGCTAAAAATCGTACTACCTCCCATCAAATACATTAATTCAAACTAGAACCTATACAATTCATGGTTTGGATTGACAATCTGATAACATATAGCATATTAAACCGAGTTAGGGAGATATGCATGAACATATGAGTGCATGTATATTCATTACTTGCTGTTTTTTATGGCACACAGAATGCTGTGGAGAAACCACCATCATTCTTAGGAGGCTGGGCAGGATCATACACCATGAACATCTTTGTGGTGGTATGGGTTTTCATAGTGGGATTTGGGTTTGGAGGATGGGCAAGCATGCTTAACTTCATAAACCAAGTTAACACATTTGGTCTATTCACAAAGTGCTACCAATGCCCCCCTCACAAAGCTTGATAGTAGATTCCCCTACTTTTCCAAAAGTTTTTTGTAACAATTTAAAGATACATATGTAAGTGTGTGTAAAGAGATTGGCATTTGTAACCCTTTATTTTCTCTTTTTTCCTTACTTGATTTGTATTTTTTTTATTTTAGCTATTTTCTTTGTAAGATCTATTAAGTTGATGGCTTTTCAGTAAAGGTGTGATGGCAATTATCATGGCCACCCTTATACGGACCCTACAGTTGTACCTTTGTGTGTTTATTAATTAGTCTTTTTTAATTAAGAAATGCAGACTCCCCTGGTTTTCCTCTTCTGGCCGGGAACTAAATTTATCAGTTATCATTTCATAATCCCATTTATCATATCTTTATATTTAGTTAATTAATGTTGAAATTCTTTAGGAATGATTGTAATCCTTTGCTTTTTGCTGATAGTTGAAGTCATCATTCTCCTCTGAATGTTATTATTGCAGATCATGTTTAACAAAACCTTGTTAAGTTGTTACAAGTCATAAATCACATCTACGTCATCTTCACTTGAATATCCTGCAATGAGTAAGTTCACACGAAGTATACGCTTGGCCTTCAACCGTGTGGCTCCATGTCTGCTACTTTCAACCCCTGAGGAACATATACAGTTTATACGACCTAGATTTACGTACGGCATGCACGCCAAGTGCTGAGCAATGGATGGTGCAAGAGATAATTGGTTCATGAGGGCCAATCTGAATGTGCACCAGAGTGAAAAAGGCCAAAGTTGAGCTCACTTTTTTCACGTATTGGTTAGGTTTTTCAGCGCCCAAATCGACCTCAAATAGGCGATATAGCTAGCCGTTTTTTATTGGGTGCTTAGAAGGCCCCATGTATTGGTAATATGGTACAGCTCTTGGACTTTGCTTGAGAAACATTAATAATAAGCAGATATATCATATGAATCTCGAGCTGCAAAAGTTGACGGTATTTTCTCGCCCTAATTATGATTAAAGAGGGATAACATTGACCGTACATGAGCATATTAATATCAGCCATTAATAAAACTAAGTCTCACAACTCATCAATGATTAATAGCAGCTCGTACGTGTGTGACCAATTGTCGATGCCACAACTCTTGATGTGACGTGTTCTATATGTAAGTACGTTACACCCAATTTGCATTGTACACCTTAACGGCAAAGATATATAGTCAAATTAGTTTGAGAACTTCAATCACCTAGTCCTTGGCACAACTGGACCAATGGAACCCAAATTATTGGCGGTTTTTTTTAGTTAAAATGGTCATTGAGATTGACATAATTCTTCACTTTAGTCATTGAGATTGACATAATTCTTCACTTTAGTCATTGATAATGAAAATCAATAGGAGTGATCCAGCAAGTGACCATTTACCACATCGGTGGAAAGATGTTGTGCCCTTGCATAATTACTTTGACGTTACTTTTTAGTAGACTGTGCATTCGCTCAAACAACTAAAAAATGGTTATTGGTATTTTTTTGTTTATGCAAAAAAAATTTCAGTTGCAAAATGGGCTCATTTCACTATCTTTTACACAGCGGAGGCTGTATACGTTTTTTTTTTGGTTTTGAGATATTTAGAAACAATTATAAAACATTTCTTTTGCAATTTTAAAATTTTTTTTGTTGAGTTTTTTAAAAGTGAAGGGGCTGATTTAACAAAAGTACCCTTAAAAAGATAGTCACGTAATCGTTCACTTGACAATTTAACGAGAATATTGACAGATTTTTTACGGAAAGACCAAAATGATTTAAGGTGGATAAACTCAAGAACTTCTATCGATTTTTCAGAAACTAAAGTAAAGAGTTATGACAATCTCAAGAACTATTTTGACTAAAAAAAACCAATTATTGGCATAACACATGAAGGAGAGAGAAGAGGAGAACAATTATTTGTGGGATCAAGCCCGAATGACAAGTTCATATAAAAAATAAAAAAAAATCTAATTAGCCCATCATAACACATTGGTCAAGTTGGTTTTCTTTAAGTCTTCACCAACCAAATCAAGAAAATTTTGTAGGCCCTATAACCCATTTGAGTACATTACAAACAATCCATGCGTAGTCTGAATGAGAAATTTTATGTGACCGTAACACAATCATATTCAAGTTAAATTATAAAGCTGCAACTGATTAGTCTGGTTTATAATGCATTAGGGTAAAATACGTGGTGGGCCGTGGCATAGCGAAAAATCTCTTCGTCTTGTCAACTTATATCATTATGTATAGTTTGCACGTTACCAAATAACTTTGAGAGCTTCACTAAACAAGTACTGTTATTTTCATAATAATCATAAAGAAAGACATCGATATACGTTTATGACATGTGGCCCCAGAAATAGGCCACAATTGATATTGATTCTACAGGGTGGTTCCATACTCCGTACTTAGACCTAAAAATTGAGGTCCCTGGGATAAATGAGCTAAATATCTCCAGTGCTGAGAAAGAAAAAAGTACATAATATAAAGTGGAGAAAATGGAAAAGCCATTGAAACAACAAAGTGGATGCCGATTGCCCATGTACTCCCACCTCTTTAAAGCCAATGAACTCAGAAAATAGAAGAAACAATTCTTCTCTTAGACATTTGCCAAAGATATAACATTGATTATTAAAAGAAGAAAGGGTACTACTATCTGTACATTTTTTTTAACTTTTCATACACTTCTTAATATTTAGCCATCGGATTGAATAAATTGGAAAAAATCAAATGACATAAATTAATAAAATGTGCATAAGAGGTAAAAAAGAGTGTGGGACATCACCACCCAAAAGAAAAAACAGGGAGCTCCTCCTAACTCACAACTCATAAGGTAAATAATAAGAAATAGGTGATGGACATTGACATGAAATTTGCATGAAGCAACTTTTTAAAGTGAGAACCAAAACTTTGAGCGTAATATATATCCTTTTTGGGCTCTAATTTGAATTCCTTCTGATGTGATTAAAGTTAAGCACTCAAATTAAACCCTCTTGTTGTCAAATCGTAGTATAAATGCAAGTAGGGATCGTTCTAAACCGGGGATTAGGAGGGCTTGCTAAAACCTCTAAACTGACTTAAAATACAAAAACAAAGTTAAAAACGTTTGAAAAGACTCAAAGGACTCTAAATAGACTAGTCAGACTCAAAACAGGTTCAAAACACTCAAAACAGCTTAAAAACACTAATTGGATAGATTCTAGACACTAGACACAACTTTGGACGAAAATTGAATTAAACTTGACTCAAAACACACAAAAACACAAACTAAGACAGATTCTAACTAATTAGACTTGAACAAGTGAAGGGGGATTGGTTTTAGAGTGAAACTGAGTTAAAACTAACACAGACTTTAAACTAGGCAGATTTAGACGAAATTGGGTTTTTAGGATGGATGGTGAACTAGCTAGAGGTTTCCTTATCCACACATGACTTATATGCATATAACTTGATTTCCAGTTACGTTTTCATTGAATTACGAATGACAATGCCCCAGATTAACCGTGTCAATCACTAATTAACCCTCAGATTCTACTAATTTCATTGAATTGGACGGACAACTCATCTACAACCAAATTATTCTCATCAATTTCCCTACATGACATCATAATAGAGACACAATCAGAGATCATTATGCTCAATGAGAATCATAAGCATTGACGAGGCATTCATAACTATGACATCATGTTACTCACACCAAGAATTGAACTTAACACGATTGTTCCAGCAACCTTTACTACCTGTGAACATAAGTTTGTAACGATTATGTGAAACTTACTTATATCCTAGCATCAAATTTATGCATGCCAATTAAGTGTCGACCCTTAACCAACAAACAGAAATAAGTTCTAATTCAAACAGTTAAGCCAATTGCATTCATACTTCAAGAATCTGTAACTGAAATTTATCAAGTCATATCACACACAAAATCATGGTTTAAAAGTAGCCTCTAGCTAAAAACGAGTTTAGCCTCTCATAACTACAGCAAAACAAAGGAAAACTAATTTAATCAACGAAAACATAAGGTAGAAAACACCTAAGAACGCCCAGCACTCCAGATTGGGTACAACACGCTCCAAAGCTGCTCCTCCTCTCCTTGCAGGGCTGCGGCACAAGTGGTTTAGGGTTTGCGAATGGTGTTTGGAATGGCTGAGATGTGTAGATGTGTGTAGAATTCGTATGGATGGGTGGTGGTCTGCGGCAGGGCTTGGAAATATGTATATATAGCATGGCAAACCCTAGGGAAATCAGTTTAGGACTTGGACTTAGCAGAAAAATAGGATTAGGGTGCGGCAATTAATTTGGAAAAGGAATTGTGGTCCAATTAATTTCTGAAAAGGATTTGTAGAACCCAAATCCACAAGGAAAAGGCCTAACAATCAGAATCCAAGAGGGAAAGGGCCTGAGAGGTGCGGCACAATAGGATAAGGGCAGGGAATGCCTTGCAAGGCAAGGAAAAAGGATTCTAGAAGGGAAGGAGACGCCAGATTTTTAGGGTTCTAGAAGGAATGTGTTTTGTGGTAGATTTTGAGGTTTCTAGAAGGATTTGGGGCGCCACTTTTATAGGACAAGGGATAGGACTTCTAGAAATCAGGTTTTAAGTCCCCTAAACTGAAGAAAACATGTTAGGATAAGATTAGGATAAGATTGGATAAGATAAGGTAAGATAAGATAAGGATTGGATAAGATAAGATAAGATAAGATTGTTTTGGATAATGTTTTGGATAATTCTCCTTCTTTTGAGCTGATTCCTTATCTTCTTTATCTTTGACTTCTTTCTTCCATCTTCTTAGCTGATTTCAAGCCTTTATATCTTCAATTTCGTCCATCAACTTGCCTCCATGCTTGCACTACCCAATCTTGGCCCAAAAATGCTCTAGAATGCTCCAAATTGCTTCTTTTTGCCATCTTGACACTTAAAACCTACAAACACACGAAAATAGCTTAAAACACTATAATAAGTAGAAACTAACTAAGAAAATGCAAGAAAACATGCTAACTAAGTCGCATAAATATGCTTCTATCACCTTCATTATAATTTTGATTATAAATATTAGAATCCATCAATTAGAAAAAAGATCACATGAACTTTCTATGAAAAGGACTTGTCATGGAATGTTTCAATTATTTTCATTTTTCTGCATCTCCCAAATCATTGAATCTGCCCACATGCATTGAGAAAAGAAAATGCTTTTGACCAGCCAATCAAATGGAATTCCGTTATGTTTTAGTCAACAAGTTAATTAAAGAGAGATTTTTCTGGGTTGGATTTGAAATCAAATCAACTATTAGCAATCCTTTTGTAGCCATTCAAATTGAAAGCTTGTGAAAACAGAATCAAAATCTTGATGAGGGTCCAGCAAGTTAGCAGTGTAGATAAGGCAAAACGTGTGTTGGGGGACCTATATATGACTGCAGTGAAGGGTAATGCTAACGAAGCCTCATGTGAATATTATGTGTAACCAAATGTGTCACCGCATGGTTGGAACTTGAAACTTGGATTGGGAAAGTTCAATCCTAGGAACAAATATGACATACTAACACTGTCTTAACCGTTACCTCACATGAAAAAAAATAATTTTACAAACACATGCAACGTACAAACATTATGTTAATTGTAGAAAAAAAAAAGAAACCTGCAATTATTATTTTTTTTCATCCCAAAAACCCCTTTGTTTGTTTCTACATTCCTATCCAGAAAGAATGTCTCGTAGATCAATAGATGTTGCTGCTCAGATGGTTTAGATTGTGTTCATATGCCATACACGTCCATACAACAATCATTCTTGTTGAATTAATTAAATTTTCAAATTTAGTTCGATTCGATGCAAGTGTGTGACTAACCCTAGTTAGACTTTTTTTTTGAGAGAGCAATTTCCATAGCACAAGTACATTATCACTATGACATTCTATATCAATGATACAATATTATGTGTGCAAGTTTATCTTTACGTGAAATTATCTCATTAACAGAAGACACTACAGTAATAGTACGCCCACACCCTGGAAGTATACTCTTTCCGGAGATTGGTGAAGCAATGAGTTAGCAGAGATTGGGATTTGCCAATCTTGTTAGACCAACTCTAACCCTTGGAGTAAGTCCTAAAATTTCCCTTCTATTCCCCCCCTTCCCACGCCAAATTTCTTTCCAACCCTTGTGCTAAAATTGGTTTAAGTGTTAGAACTAAAAAAAAAAAAAACCAAATACTAGCCAAGATTTAGCCCAAAACTAATGGTGCCCACATGTGAGAGTGAAACAAAGAGAGTGAATTAGACTCGCCAGCCCAGACACGCGCTAGGCCGGCTCAGCTTTCTTGGCCCATCCACGTGGGATTGTCTTTTGGTTATCTGATGGAAGTGAAGAGCCTAACGGCTCTTTATGTGATCTTGTGGCCACAATCAAATGTGTTAGATCCCACATCGCCTAGGGGAGTGGATCCTCTATGCCTTATATGTACATGCCCACCTTCTTTAGCAAGAGGCCTTTTAGGAGCTCATTGGCTTCGGGTTCCATCGAAACTCTGAAGTTAAGCGAGTTCGGGCGAAAGCAATCCCAGGATGGGTAACCCACTGGAAAGTTCTCGTGTGAGTTCTCAGAAACAAAACCGAGAGGGCGTGGTCGGGCCCAAAGCGGACAATATTGTGCTACTGCAGAGTCGAGCTTGGGATGTGGTGGACACACCCTGACCTAGGAAAAATCGAAGCATGTTGGCCGTCACCGAGAGATGACGTAACCATAGGTAAGTGATATAAGAAAGTGAATAAATTTAAAACTAATTAGAACTAATTATACTAAACAGTGAAAGAGTGCACAATCGTGGGAGTAACCCTACAAATATTCAGAGCTTAAAGACAGTACGACTGCCAAAGAGTAGTCAAAGCAGCTAAAGTATACTTATTACACAACAGTGACAAGTTCGTACGTCTAAAATCGAAGATAATGTCAAAACTGCCAAAGGTTCCTCGAGTGCGACGAAGAAATCAGCTTTCTAGGTCCTGGAGGGGCAAAAAACAAAGTTGAGTGGGTCAGCAAAACAATGCTTCTAAGAAAAACCTTTATCTTTGAATATATTAACCCCTCGCCGTAAAACAAGTATAGTTTCCTTTAAAAACATACTAGTTAAGTATGTAACCACAATTCTATATCCATATAATAAGAAAATATGCCAAGTCATGATATATCAATGCCCCAATAATAAAAATCACTTGATAATCAAATACAAATAGTTTGCTCATCATTTAAGCTAGCACACGAGTTGGAGTTGCCTAAAGCAACCTGTACGACAAGACTGGGTGTAATGATGCGCTTTAGTACTACAATCACGTGAAGACTGGTGCCGAGGCACAGTCACATACGAGTCAGAATTGCCTAATGCAATATGTACGACAAGACTGGTACCTAAACTTAGATCCAAGGTGAGCGAACGGTTCAGATGTGAACATACACGTGAAAGACTGGCCCTGGCCCTGGGCGGAGTACCAACACCGGGGTGCAGCAAGATGAGCATGTACAAATATATATATGAATGTCATGACAGTAATATCCCAACCATATAGCAACATTTATCATAATTTATATCACAATAACGAATACTTGGCAATATAAGCGTAAAAGTGAAGTAACTACGCATTTAGGGAAACTATAAATATGTATAGGTATAAAAACAAACTGCCCACTCACAAGTACGTCGTCGGGTCGTAGCCCTCGAGCCTAGCCTGGGTCCGTAAGTCTTCGGGATATGTTTCCCCTATATGTGAAATAACTATAATAGAATTAATTAAAGCACATATACGAAAACTTAAATAAAACCCCCATAATTTGCTTAAACCTAGGGTTTATATACATGAAATTGATCAACTCGACGTCACAGACCTACACAAATTTTCAGAATAATTTTTGGACCCTGCATGCACCGGCCAAGGCACGGCCATACGCGCCCCCACACACAGGCGAGCCCGTGACGTCCGTCAGGAATATTCCATCAGTTTGACGGAATATTTTGTTAAATATATAACAGAAGTTAACGGCGTTACCTGACGCTGTTAGAATATTTCATCAACTTTGACGGAATATTTCCTATCTTCTTCGGCGAGCTCCGTTGTCCGTCGTTGTCCTCCACCGTCAGCGCTGCCGTCATTCGCCGTCTACAACTCGAATCTCTCCGGTTTTTGGAAAATTTTCAAACTTGCATAACTTCTTCATTTCTTAACCATTTTCGACCAATTTTCTGTGGATTTGAAGTTCATGAAGAGTAGAATCACGTTATACTTGTTTGGAGTCCAAAAAGTGGACGGAGGTGGTCAGAAAACACCTCGAAAGATCCGACCAAAAGTTAACTCTTCGAAACTTGGTCATTTCACTTCCAAACTTCTTCCCAATTACTGTAGGAGCCTCGAGGAGTTGCGTAGAAGCTTACCCAAGCTTCAAAACCTCCTAACTCATTCGAAATCACGTCGAACTTGAATTCTTTAAGTTCAGACCTTCCGAGTTCATGAGTCGAAACTCATCCAAAATGAGGTTGGTTGGTATGGTTGTGTTCGTGGGGGTGAGATGAACGTAATGGTGAGGTTTTTAAGCTTGATCTACGAGCTTTTGCTGCTCGTTCATGGCAGTTGCAGAGAAAGAGAGCTTCGGGATGGAGATAGAAAAGAGAGAGAGAGCTTTTCTTCTTTTTCTGATTTCTGATTTGTGATTGGGTGCTAGAGTGTAGGGATAGATGGGATTGGTGGATGACATAAAAAGGGAGCGCGGGATGGGTTAAGAAGGGTAGATAGAGATAGGGTTTTAGATTTTACACAGAAAAGAGAATCGAAAATCTATCCGAAATAGTGTTTTCACACTGATAGAAATTCTCGTACACTTGTAACAACGTGTAAAATTTAAATGCAATGGCAAGAAATAAAATAAAAGCTATATAAATACGTCCACGTCACTTGCTAATAAGGGCATAATAGTCATTTCACATACTCAGGGAGAAATTACATAGAAAATTAGGGACGGGTCATCACAATTTATCCCCCCTAAGAAAATTGAGTCCCTGAAATTTCAATACTAACTATAAATCAAACCATAGAACAGATGTGGGTACATATCTCGCATGCGCTATTCTGTCTCCCAAGTAGCTTCCTCAACTGAGTGGTTCCTCCACAAAACTTTCACCATCTGCACGGTCTTGTTCCTAAGAACCTTATCCTTCCAATCAAGGATAGTCACTAGAACCTCATCATAGGTCAAATCTGGATTGATCTCCAGTGGTTGAGGAGGGATCACATGTGACAAATCAGAGACGTATCTCCGTAGCATCGATACGTGGAACACATTATGCACTCTCGCCAACTCTGGCAGCAACGCGAGTTGATAAGCATTTTCACTAACTCGTTCAACGATCTGGTACGGTTCGATGTACCTAAGGCTGAGCTTCCCTTTCTTTCCGAATCGTACAACACTTTTCCACGACGATAATTTCAAGAATACCCAATCACCAACCTTATAAACTTTGGTTTGTCTGCGATACTCTTCTGCCGATCCTGGGCAGCTTTCAGGTTAGCCTTTATCACCTGAATGTTCTCTGTCATCTTATCCAAGATCTTAGGGCCCACCAAAACTCTTTCACCAATTTCAAACCAACATAGTGGAGTACGACATGGTTTCTTATACAACGCTTCAAATAGTGCCATACCAATGCTAGAATGGAAGCTATTGTTGTAGGTGAATTCTATCAACGGTAAGCGTTTATGCCAAGCGTCTCCAAACTAAAGAACCGATGATCTCAACATATCTTCCAATGTCTGGATAGTTCTCTCTGACTGCCCATCAGTTTGAGGATGATAGGCGGTACTGTAGAGTAATCTCAAACCCAAAGCTTCCTGAAAAGCTACCCAGAACTTCGAAGTAAATCGGGGATCCCTGTCAGAAATGATACTAACTGGAACTCCGTGGTACTTAACCACTTCAGAGATGAACCGTTCGGCCAACTAACTCAACGAGTAATTCTCATGAACGAGTATGAAGTATGCTGACTTGGTAAGTCGATCAACTATCACCCAGATACCATCATAACCATTTCGCGTACGAGGTAATTTGTACACGAAATCCATCATAATGTCTTCCCATTTCCACTAGGGTATTGGGAGTGGTTGTAGCAATCCAAATGGCTTTTTCCTTTCCGCCTTAACTTGCTGGCAAACTGCACAACGACTAACATACTCTACAATTTCTCTTTTCATACCGGGCTAATAGTAGAAATGTCGGATGGTATGATACATCTTGGTACTCCCGGAATGCATCGCATAAGTAGAAATATGCGCTTCATCCAATATGTCTCTTTTTAGTTCCTCAACATTCGGCACATACATCCGATCACCTTGCATCAACATGCCATCAGGACCTCTAATCCTGAAGTCTTTCTTTTTCCCGTTTGACACTGATGTGATATATAATAGCACTCAAATTAAACCTTTTTGTTGACAATTGTAGTATGGATAAGTAGAGATCGTTCTAGGCCGGGGATTAGGAGGGATTGCTAATCTAATTAAAACCGACTCAAAAACACAAAACTAGACTCTAATAACTTAAAACAAACTAGAATGACTCAAAACAAGCAAATAGACTCAAAACAGACACTAGGGAGTTATTTGGACGAATTCTTGACTAGTAAGACTCAAAAGACTAAATTGGACAGATTTAAACACACTTCTAACTAATCTAACACACTTAATTAAAGGGGGGGATTGATTTGAACGAAATTAATTAAACTAAACAGATTGCATAAACTAAACAAAGTTTGGACGAAATTGGGGTGAATGGATGGGTGATAAGCTAGCTAGAGAGTCATTCTCCACACATGACACACTTGCATACAAATTGATTTCCAGTTGCTTTTCCAATAAACCATGAACCTCAACGCCCCAAGTTAATCGTGAACGCACAAATTAACCATCAGATTTTCCTAAAGTCATTGAATTGGATGAACGCATTTGCAACCAAATTATTCTTCAATAGTCCCCTACATGAACGCATAATAGAGATACAATCAAGGATCATTAAGTTCTATAAAAATCATAATCATTGACAAGGCATTCGTAACTATGAACACATGATACTCCTGCCAAGAATTCACTTAACGCGATCATTTATAAGCGACCTCCACTACTTGTAAATATAAGTTTGTAACTATTAGGTGAAACTCCCTTGTATTCTAGCATCAAATTCATGCATGCAAACTAAGCGGGCCCTCTTAATCAACATACAAGAATAAGTTATCAATCAAGCAGTTAAGCAAATTGCATTCACAATTTATGAAATCACAACTGAAAGTAATCAATTCATATTACAAATATGTTCATGGCTTTGAATTCTCCTCTAGCTAAAAGGAGTTTAGCTCCTCATGTTCGCAAAACAAAGATAATTAAACTTAAACATTGAAAACAAAAGATTGAATACACCTAGAAACGCTCTAACTATCCAACGTCTTGAATGGCAAGCACGTTTAAGGGTCTTTCTTCTTCTTCTTTGCTGCGGCACAAGGTGTGGGTGAAGGTTGAGTGGTGAATTATGGTGGTGGATGGATGTAGGTGAGTTATGGTGAAGGGTGGATGAGATAGTCCTCTGAATGGTGCAGCAAGGTTGTATATATATGCTAAGGACCACGACAAGGTTTAAGGAAAGGATTAAAACTTAGCTATTTAATCCCATAATGAAAAAGGGTAAGTAAAGATCAGAAATTAATGAGAAATAGGAAAGGGAGGTGCGGCACAAAGAATAGGAAAGGCTACTTAGCAGATTTTGTGGAGAAAAGGTAAATAAGGCCGGGGCAAGGATTAAGGAAAAGGGGAAGGATGTTTTAAGAAAGGGAAGGTTGATTTGCAGCATGATTTTGGAAGAAACGGTAAGTGATTGCTGCCGTGAGTTTTAGGAAAAGGAAAGGTTATGTGCTGCACAAATTTACCTATTTTGAAAATAAGGTAAGTTTGAATTAATGTTTCCTTTTTCTTAGTTGATTCCTATCTGTCCAAATCTTTGACTTAATTCCTCCAAATATTCCTTAACCCTTCTTGAACTTCAAATTCGTCCATCCACCTTGCTCTAAGCATGTGTTATCCATCCAAAGCCCAAAACTGCTCCAAAATGCACTTTCTTACCACTTTAGCCATTTAAACCTACAAACACACGAAAATAGCTTAAAACACTCTAATAAACAGAAACTAACCAAGTAAATGCAAGGAAACAAGCTAATTAAGTCGCATAAATATGCTCTTATCAGACACTGCCTGTATCAATTCCTGAGATTCTGTATCGTTCTTCTTGGCTTCGAGAACACGATCTAATAGAACCGGTCTGACCTGAAAAACCGGTAGTTAGGGCTCCATGTCGCTCTGCTTCCAAAGCTACTCCAGTGAATCTTAGATCAGTCAAAAGAGGCATACGACTGACATAAAGAGTATTAAGTAGGCATGAAGTTTCCTACTAAGAGCGTCTGCTACAGTATTCGCACGACTTGGGTGATACTCAATAGTGCAGTCATAATCACTGAGCAACTCTACCCACCTCTGTAGTCAGAGATTGAGTTCTGGCTGAGAAAAGATATACTTGAGGCTCTTATGATCAGTGAAGATCTTACACTTTTCCCCCATAAAGATATTGCCTCCAGATTTTCAAAGCAAAGATAATAGCCGCCAACTCCAGATCATGAGTATGATAATTCATCTCATGGGGCTTTAAATGCCGCGAAACATAAGCAATCACCTTTCCATGCTGCATTAACACACATCCAAGACCATTTAGAGACGCATCACTGTAGATCTCGAAGTTCCCACCGTTATCGGGAAATGCTAAAATATATGCGTGAGTGAGAAGGTACTTCAATTGCAGGAAACTCTGCTCACACTCTTCACTCCACACAAATGGAACTTCTTTTCTAGTCAACTTCGTCAAGGGTAGGGCTATAGCTGTAAAGTCTTTCACGAAACGTCGATAATAACCAGCAAGACCAAGGAAGCTTCGTACTTCAGTAACCGTCTGAGGTTGTTCCCAATTCTCCACGGCTACTACTTTCTAAGGGTCCACAAGCACACCCTGAGCTGATATCACGTGCCCTAAGAATGACACCTGATCTAGCCAAAACTGACATTTGCTGAACTTAGCGTACAACTAATTCGCCTATGTCTTTAGAACAAAACGCAGATGCCTGGCATGGTTAGTTTCATTCTTCGAATACACCAAAATGTCATCTATGAAAATAATGACGAACCTGTCGAGGTATGGATGAAATACTCGATTCATCAGGTTCATGAAAGCTGTAGGTGCATTAGTCAACCCAAATGGTATCATAAGAAACTCGTAATGACCATATCGAGTTTTGAAGCTGTTTTCGGAACGTCATCACTTTTGATCTTTAACTGGTAGTAAACAGACCTTAGGTCAATCTTCGAGAATACACAGGCACCTTTAAGCTGGTCAAAAAGATCATCAATACGAGGTAGCGGATAACAGTTTTTAATCGTCACTCGATTCAACTGCCTGTAGTCGATACATAACCTTAACGTTCCATCTTTCTTCCTCACAAGCAGAACTGGAGCTCCCCAAGGGGAAATGCTCAGCTGAATAAAACCTTTATCAACAAGCTCTTGCAACTGGGTTTTAAGTTCCCTTAACTCTGCATGAGCCATATGGTAAGGTGTAAGGGAAATATGATTAGTACCTGGAAGTAGATCGATGGTGAACTCCACTTCACGATCTGGGGGTAAGCCAGGTAAATCTTCAGGAAAAACATCCAGAAAGTGTCTGACTACTCCGACGCCTTCCAATGATGTAGTAGTCTCTTCTGTTAGCACAACATGAGCTAAGTAGCCTTGACGACCTTTACTCAACAACCGCCTCGCCCTCATGGCAGTGATAACTCTGTGCTTTAGACCACTACGTTCGCCAACAAACGTGACAATACGTATGTCTGGTCAGTGAAAGGTAACAACTTTCTCATAGTAATCCAACTTGGCACGATTGTAGTGTAACTAATCCATGCCCAAGATAACGTCAAAATCAACGATATCCAAAGGAACAAGATTAGCCGACATGACTACATCTTCGACAAGGACGGGGCAACCTTGATACTCCCAGCTAACATAATAGATTTCACCTCTAGGCATTGAGAATTCCAACTCGTAGCATAGTGAAGTAGGGTGTGGTTGAGTCGTTTGAGCAAACTTACGGGAAATAACCGAATGTGTAGCACCAGAATCAATTAAAACTTTAGCAAAGTGGCATAGAACATTCAACGTACCTATAATCAAGTCCGAATTAGCCTGAGCATCCTATAGGGTGATGTTGTTGACTCTTCCTTGAACTTGCTGCTTGCCTCCGCGACCCCTGTTGGCTTAAGTCTGATTACCTCGACCCTGATTTGCTCGACCTTGGTGGGATTGCTTTGCCTGCCTGCCCGAACCTCCACTGCTAGACGCTATGTCTAGGTTCTGATACTGTCATCTAGTATACATTGGTGTTCCACCACCCTGATAAGGCGTATAATCTCCCTGATACTATGGATAATCTCCATGAATCTGCTGATAGCCTCCCTGATAGTACGGAACTTCATATGTGTACTGGTATGGTCCATTTTGATACGGGGCTACATCTTCCTGATAGTGGAAAACTCCACCGTAGCCTGTCTGCTGACCGGTACCAGGTGTTGGAAATTGCTGTACGGGGACTGCAGGTGGTAGATTAGCGGGCTGATTCCTCTGTTTCTAAGGACAAATATTTTCTTTGTGCCCCATTTGCCCTCAAGTATAGCATGCTCGCTATACTCTCTTACATTCGCCAAAATGACGGGTGTTACACCTGCGACAAAACTGAGCACCTGAACTACTGGAGTTTCCTTGACTCTGAAAATGAGAACTGCCCGTGAACCTGCCTCCTCTCTGAGGTGTTCCGGAGTTCGATCATCCGCTCAACGATCCAGAGCTGTTTCCACTCCTTTTAAAATTCTAAGCTCTTCTTGGACAAAGTGATGATTGCCCCTTGTTATTGTACCTCTGGGCATTCCTGCCATCACCATCATCCTCGTCATCAGGAGCATTCTCTGAATCTTTAACCCGAAGCAAGACCTCGAAGAATTCCTGATAAGTAGCACAAGGAGTAGTGGTCGCCATAGAACGTAATTTCTTGCGAGTTCCCCTCTTAAACAGACGGAGCATCTCTCGAGGATTAGCAGCAGTCTCGGGATAATAGCGAGATAAATCTGTGAACATTCAATAATACTCAGTGGTTGACATCTTACCCTGCCTCAGATCTGAGAACTTATCCTTCTTATGATCCAAATACTCTGGAGAAACAAATTTGGTCTGAAATATCTGCTTGAAAACATCTCAATTCATAGCATCCTCAGTAGACATTGGTTTCTTCTCCTGTTCCCACCAAAATTCTGCTCCTAAATGAAATAACCAGGTCGCTGTCTCGACCCATTTCTCTACGGGAAGATTACCCTGCTAATGCATGACTCGAAAGGTTTTCTCAACATGATCGAACCATATTTCTGATTTCTCCGACCCCTCATTACCAAAGAATTCATTAATCTTCATGCGAGATACAATATCCAAAGTAATCCTTAGGCGAAGGCAAAGTGAAGACTGAATAGCATTGGCAATAGCCTCACCAAACTGCCCAAAGTCCGGAAAATTATTCTCAGCTGGAGTACATGGCTCTCTACGAGGTGGCATGGTTCTGACATAAGAAAACAAGAGTTAAAACACACTAGGAAGTGCAGGACTGTCTAAACCTATACTCTGATACCAAGCTGACACACCCTAACCTAGGAAAGGTCGAAGCATGTTGGCCGTCACTGAGAGATGACGTAACCATAAGGTAAGTGATATAAGAAAGTGAATAACTTTAAAACTAATTAGAACTAATTATACTAAACAGTGAAAAAGTGCACAATCGTGGGAGTAACCCACTACAAATATTCAGATCTTAAAGACAGTACGACTACCAAAGAATAGTCAAAGAAGCTAAAGTATACTTATTACACAACAATGATAAGTTCGTACGTCTAAAACCGAAGATAATGTCATAACTGCCAAAGGTTCCTCGAGTGCCACGAAGAAATCAGCTATCTAGGTCTTGGAGGGGAGAAAAACAAAGTTGAGTGGGTCAGCAAAACAATTCTTATAAGAAAAACCTTTATCTTTGAATATAGTAACCCCTCATTGTAAAACAAGTATAGTTTCCTTTAAAAGCATACTACGTAAGTATGTAACCACAATTCTATATCCATATAATAAGAGAATATGCCAAGTCATGATATGTCAATGCCCCAATAATAATAATTAAGTGATAATCAAATATAAATAGTTTGCTCATCATCTAAGCTAGCACACGAGTCGGAGTTGCCTAAAGCAACCTATACGATAAGACTGGGTGTAATAATTGATAGGAGCATATTTATGCGACTTAGTTAGCTTGATTCCTTGCATTTACTTAGTTTGTTTCTGTTTATTAGAGTGTTTTAAGCTATTTTCGTGTGTTTGTAGGTTTAAAGGACTAAAGTGGCAAGAAAGTGCATTTTGGTGCATTTTGGAGCAGTTTTGGGCTTGGAATGGATAGCACATGCTTGGAGCAAGGTGGATGGACGAATTTGAAGTTCAAGAAGGGTTAGGAATATTTGGAGGAATTAAGTCAGAGATTTAGAAAGAAGGAATCAACCAAGAAAAAAAAACATTAACTCAAAGTTACCTTATTTTAAACTTACCTTATTTTCAGAATAGGACACTCAAATACATTCCCTTTTTCCCTAAATCCTTGTCGTGCACTACTTCCCCTTTCTTCCAAGATCCTGCCGTGACTCTCCTTACCCTTTTTGGTCCTTGCCGCACCTTCTTTCCTTTTTCCTTCTTGGATTTCATATTCCCTTTTCTTCCTTCTTAAATCCTTGACGTGCCTTCTCTTCTCCGTTTAGATACATTCTGCCGCACCATTCTAAATGGGGGTTTACATATACACTTTAGCCTAATTTCAGAGAAAAACACTTTGTCCCGCAATGTAGCAAGGAAGGAGAATGAGACCTTTGGAGCCATGCCCCGCCATTCAAGCTTAGATTGCTAGAGCGGTTCTGGGTGTTTTCCATCTTTTGTTTTCAATGTTTAAGTTTAATTTTCTTTGTTTTGCGAACATGAGGAGCTAAACTTGTTTTAGCTAGGGGAAAATTCAAAGCCATGAACATATTTGCAATATGAATTGATTACTTCCAGTTGTGATTTCATAAATCGTGAATGCAATTTACTTAATTGTTTGATTCAGAATTTATTCTTGTATGTTGATTAAGGAAGCATACTTAGTTTGCATGCATGAATTTGATGCTAGCATTTAAGGGATTTTCACCTAATTGTTATGAACTTATATTCATAAGTAGTGGAGGTTGCTAGTCACAATCGTGTTAAGTAAATTCTTGGCAGGAGTATCATGCAATTCATAGTTACGAATGCCTTGTCAATGCTTATGATTTTCACAAAGCTTAATGATCTTTGATTATATTTCTACTATGCTGTTCATGTAGGAAACTATTGAAGAATAATTTGGTTGCCAATGCGTTATCCATCCAATTCAATGACTTAAGGAAAACCTGAGGGTTAATTAGTGCTGTTCACGGTTAATCTGGGGCGTTGAGGTTCATGATTTATTGGAATATAACTGGAAATTAATTTGTATGCAAGTGTGTCATGTGTGGGGAAGAACCCTCTAACTAGCCTTTCACCCTTGAATCAACTTAAATTTGTGCCTTTTGTTTTATTCTTGCAATCTGTTTGTTTAAGTTCTAAATTCGTCAAAACCAATCCCCCCCTTTAATATTTCGTGTTTAATTAGTTTAAATCTATCCTTTGTTAGTATTTTGAGTCAAGTTAAATTTAGAATTCGTCCAAAATCACTCTTAGTTTTTGTTTTGAGTCAATTTGATAGTTTTGTGTTGTTTTGAGTCATTCTAGTATGTTTTAAGTTATTAGAGTCTAGTTTAGTGTTTTAAAGTTTAATTTGAGTAGATTAGCAATCCCTTCTAATCCCCGGCCTAGAACGGTCACTACTTACATCTTTACTACAATTGTCAATAAGAGGGTTTAATTTGTGTCCTAGTTTATAACACATCAATAATGCGCTCTAGTACTACAATCACGTGAAGACTGGTGCCGAGGCACGGTCATATACAAGTCAGAATTGCCTAATGCAATCTGTACGACAGGACTGGCACCTAAACTTGGATCCAAGGTGAGCGAACGGTGCAGATGTGAACATACTCGTGAAAGACTAGCCTTAGCCCTGGCTGGAGTACCAGCACCGGGGTGCAGTAAGATGAGCATGTACAAATATGTATGAATGTTATGACAGTAATATCCCAACCATATAGCAGCATTTATCACAATTTATATCACAATAACGAATACTTGGCAATATAAGCTTAAAAGTGAGGTAACTACGCATTTAGGGAAACTATAAATATGTATACGTATAAAAACAAACTGCTCACCCACAAGTACGTCGCCGGGTCATAGCCCCCGAGCTTAGCTTGGCCCCATAAGTCTTCGGGATACATTTCCCCTATATGTGAAATAACTATAATTTTAATTAAAGCACATATACGGAAACTTAAATAAAACCCTCATAGTTTGATCAAACCTAGGGTTTAAATACATGAAATTGATCTACTCGATGTCACGTACCCACACAAATTTTCAGAATAATTTTTGGACCCCACACGTGCACTCACGCGTAGGCCAAGGCAAGGCCATATGCACCCCTACGCGCAGGCGAGCCCCTGATGTCAGTCAAGAATATTCCATCAGTTTGACGGAATATTCCGTTAAATATATAACAGAAGTTAATGGCGTTAACTGACGCCGCTAGAATATTCCGTCAACTTTGACTGAATATTCCTTGTCTTCTTTGGCGAGCTCCGTCGTCCGTCGCCATCCTCCGCTGTCGACACCGCCGTCTGCAGCTCGAATTTCTCCAGTTTCTGTAAAAAAATTTCAAACTTGCATAACTTCTTCATTTCTCAACCATTTTCGACTTACTTTATGTGGATTTAAAGCTCATGAAGAGTAGAATCATGTTATGCCTGTTTGGAGTACAAAAAGTGGACGGAGGTGGTCAAAAAACACCTCGAAAGATCTGGCCAAAAGTCAACTCTTCGAAACTCCCTCGTTTCACTTCCAAACTTCTTCCAAATTGCTATAGGAGCCTCGTGGAGTTGCGTAGAAGCTTACCCAAGCTTCAAAACCTCCTAACTCGTTCGAAATCACGTTGAACTTAAATTGTTCGAGTTCGGACCTTCCGAGTTCATGAGTCGAAACTCGTCTAAACTGAGATTGGTTGGTATGGTTGTGTTTGTGGAGGTGAGATGAACGTAATTGTGAGGTTTTTAAACTCAATCTACGAGCTTTGCTGCTCGTTCATGGCAGTTGTAGAGAAAGAGAGCTTTGGGATGGAGAGAGAGAAGAGAGAGAGAGCTTTTCTTCTTTTTCTGATTTCGATTTGTGATTGGGTGCTAGAGTATAGGGATAGATGGGATTGGTGGATGACATAAAGGGGGAGCACGTGATGGGTTAAAAAGGGTAGATAGAGATATGGTTTTAGATTTTGCACAGAAAAGAGAATCGAAACTCTATCCGAAATAGTGTTTTCACACTGATAGAAATTCTCGTACACTCGTAACAACGTGTACAATTTAAATGTGATGGCGAGAAATAAAATAAAAGCGATATAAATATGTCCACGTCATTAGCCATTCATTCTTTAATAATTTGGAACTAAAATTTAGGCTAGAAGGGTGCAACTTAGATTTTAACCCAAAAGTTGGAGATGATCTTAGGGTGCAACTTCTTTTTTTTTTTCTTTCTTTTTCTGTGGGGACCCTTGAAACCAGACGCGGATATAGGAAAGAGAATGGAACCTCATCAGCCTATTTAGATAAATAGAGAAGAAAAAGTTGATATAGTGTGGGGGCTGAGGTGGGTGTTGGTCAAAATCGCTAGGACCCATGGAAGTTTCTTGAGATGGTGAGAAGATATATCAGGGTAAAAGGCTGCCACTTTGTAGCCTGCACTGCACTAAGAGTTCGATAGTGCTTGTGCAAGGATCTGTCTTTGTCTTTGACAACGTGCTATTGTGTTTGCAATTGCTAATATAATGTTTCTCGAAGAATGTTACAGTTGGTAGCCCACAATCGTGACCTTATTACTGCTCATTGTTTTATACATGGATCTGCCATATTATAACCAACTTCCTTCTCCTTTTGCTGAGGGCTTCTTGTTGGTCAGGCATCCAGTTGTGTGGTTTTGGGCCGTTGGACATTCGATTACGTAAATTAGAGCCCTTTTGTTTTCTTACATGATTCACTAAGGACCTCATTTCATTACCAGCTCTCGGCATCCCTTCTTCATCTGCTCCTGTAAAACGAGTACCAGTTCCTATTCCGTTATGCAACCACGACGATCACATATAATCAAATCATTCACGACTACGTTAAGTTCACATCATTTCTTTCCTATTTAGTCGCAAATTCTGTCGCCTCAGCAAACCTCCCATCGCCACAAAGAAACAAAAGAATCATAGCGTATGCTAGTGCAAAAGGCATTGTCAATTAAGACATTCCAGCAGCCCTTGGCATTTCTTAGTTCTCATATATTCAAGTTGGGAATCTTCAACTAAAAACATATATGTTTGGTATGCTTTACGATCAAAATCCATTAGACGATTACGAAGGAAAAAGAAATTGAACAAGAAGTAAGAACGGCGAACATCAAATGCTTTCTGTTTTGAGCAAGAAAGGAAACCATGTGCAAGTTTTCATTTAGATTTTGGAGGGCAAGGGGAACGCAGCAATACCACTTTTTCCAAAGAGGCTGTTTATGCCCCTCGAACATTCGACTTCAACCTAGGACTAGCAATTTTGGTAAGCCAGTCTGGATGCATCTCTATTTTCTTCCCAAAAGTTCAACTATGGAAGTTCAATGCAAAGGAAAATGACATGTCGTGAAAGATTAAGATTGTTGAAATGAAAAAGGACACTTAAGGCCAGACCAAGTGTGATCATGCCGAACAACAACAACAACAACAACAACAAAGCTTTATCCTACTAAGTGAGCTCGGTCATATGAATCTTAGAACGCCAAACTTGATCATGCTAAAGGGGGAAAAAAATCTAATCTCGACTCGTCAAATTTCAACCTCTCATGGATCATCATCTAGGATAAGTGGTTATTGTTCTTTCCAAGGGAAGTGGATGAAATGAATTAATTAGCATGTTGTTGCTCTGCCCTTCTGCTACCATTCAAGTTGATGATAACTATCAATACAACAGCTAAACCATAAAATCAGTCTTCCAACCATAAAATTTGAGCAGCGACCGTAAAACAACATCCACAACAATTTCAAGGGACAGGATATAATATCCACGACTAATAACCAGAAAAATGAGAAAACAGTTAAACGTCCCTCTCAGATGGAGGACCGTTTTTTGTTGTTTAGACAATTTAGACTTTAAGGATATCCAAGAGGAACAAAGATCAAATTGGTATTTGCCTATTTGGTGCCCAGCTACGATTACTCAAATTCATCAAATCCCATCGACACTCAAAATTGATCACACTGCTGAGTCGTACCATTGTACCTGCAACGCGCCTAAAAAATGTGCCAACAATGTAATCAATTTTGTGTGTCTAAATAGCATTGCTCAAAGTATAATCTACAAGGTCCAACAAAAATCTAGTTCAACGGTAATAAAAGCGAGAAGGAAAACTAATTCAAAGAACAAACGAATTCAAGTGGTAAAAATGACACCAAAACATGATCATTAATTTCAGCTTTCATAGATTCCGTATTTGAACAACAAAAATAGGTACAAAAATTGAGGAACCGAAAAACAATGAATGGGTGAATGGCGGAAGAAGAAAACAACTACCATCTAATCTAATATATGCAAAATAATCATCCAAATCATGCAAAACTTAACAATGCGCGGGAAACCACAGGATTTTATACGCTTCAAATCCTCATTTCTGATCATTGGGACATTCCCTTGCCAAATGCCCCTCCTCTCCACAATTATAGCATCCACCGCCACGCCCACCGCCTTCTCTACCACCATATCCCCGACCACCGCGTCCACCGCCGCCAAATTTCTGGACGACAGTCCCACCACTCTGAGTACAGTCCCTCGCCAAATGGCCAATACCACCGCGACCCCCACGACTCCTCCGTAACTGCCACACCTTCCGCCTCCTCTCGCTGCATTATACCCACCAGGGTCTCCACCTAACCTTCCATAACCACCTCCCCCGCCTCTCCTGCCATATCCGCCACGCCCGCGGCCTCGGTCAAAGCCCGGATGGCGGGATTCGACGTCGATGGCTTTTGTGCGTCCGTCCTCACTGAAATCGATGAGGAACTCCAAGGTCTGGCCCTCCGATAGGATCCGGAAGTCGTCGGATTGAATCGAGGTCTGGTGGACGAATAGATCCTCCCCGCCGTCGTCCGGAGCTATGAAGCCGAACCCCTTCTGCGAGCTGAACCACTTGACCGTGCCCGTGGATCTCGCGCCGTCCGCCATGGATGGGACGGATCTACAAGCTTCCATGTTATAAAATGTTTTTTAGTTAGCTGTGATGGAGTGGACTAACTGTCCTGTTACTGACTCTCTCAGTCCTCCTCTCTCCTCTGCTGCTGTTTTTCAGTATGTGAAGAAATTTTTTATTGTGACGGAAATATATGTGGAACATCACAATATTTTTATATAAATGATGATAAATTTGATTTTTTGAGCTATTATCTTTTTTAATATGCATATCTTACAATTTGTATAATGACATGTAATGTACTATTAAAATGTCTCGGTTGAATAAAAATTAAAGAAAGTTGTGCGTGCGACCCGCTTGGTTACCTCATCCAATGGTTGGCTGCCACTTGGGAAAAGGAGTTGAGTTGTCTACGGGTTTTATCCTATTATCCATTTGGAGTCTTCCACGTCAATTTGTTTTGGACAAAGAAACGAATTTTTTTTTGGTCAAATACTGAGTTGTCTACGGGTTTTATCCTATTATCCAATGGTTGGTGCTACCGTCTCACCTCAACGTAGTCTTCAACTTTTACTTCGAACCTGCAATAACAAAAAATTCAATATAAAATTCTACACTTACAAGTAAGAGAAATAGATTATAAAGTAAAATTATTTTTTATTTTTTGAATAAATAATATTATTTAAACTAAGGGCCGTTTTTGAATTGTGATGTTTTTAATAAAAGCAGCTTAATAAAAAATCTAAAACATAAAACATGTTTGGTAAGAAAAAAAATGTTGTCAATGATGGTAGAAAACAAGAAGCAGAGTAGACTATGCTTCTGAATTTTTTTTTTTTTTTCAATGCATAGTAATCAGTGCTTATTTAATGAAATTTTCAAATGATAAGTATATCCTCGCATATTTTACAATATCTTTGTTTTAATATTGTCTATAACAATTATTATAGCATATTAAATATCATATCCTTATTAGTCATTTAGCATATTCACAACAACTTATATAAAAATTTACTAAACACTAAACGATTTTTTATTTTTTTTGTTAAAAGAAAAGTTTATCAAATACTCAACAACTTTATTTTACAACTGTTTATTCTCACTGCACAGTAAAATAGTTTAAAAAAAAAAACACAACTATACCAAACTAGCCCTAAGGGGGTGAGAGAGTGGACTGAGAGATATAGAATTATTATAGCCGTCTTATTTGGTTAAGATTTAATCTCAACCGTATAATCGAAATCAACTATTCTCTCTCGACTTCACCTTATTTTGCTTTTAAGTCTCGACTCTTTCGCCATAGTTGATTCTCTCGATCTCCTTTCTCCTCCCTATTCTCTCTATGTCTTTGAATCCCGCAACACCAGTGACACAACACACCCACATCACTCCCCATGTACCCCCCTAAGTTCGGCTGATTGAGTATGCAGTTATTACTTGGGTTGCAATTTAGCCTTTGATTCATGTAAAGAAGGTCGCTATAGTTGGCGAATTCGCTCCATTTGCTGAAAGAGAGCCGCATCCGACAATCATGTGTCTAATCAACACAAGGAAAAATGAAAGGAAAATTACCAAAGTCATTTCATAAAAGAGATTGAAGCGTTACCTCATATCGACTTTCGTGAGCCTGCCCAGCCCAGATTTCTTTATGTCATAAGGGAAAATCCGCTCTATGTGAAAAGGGTTAGACATTTCGAAAAAAAAATAAAAAATTTTGGCTTGATATCGCATCATGACATGCTTAAAGGATGTATAAACTCCCTTGTAGTTTGCCGAGGCAATTGCAGCTCTAAGTAGAGTTCGGCTGTAGTATCCCACATCGACGGGGTGAGGGTTGGTCCCTGGCCTTATATGTACATGCCTCTCTCTTCCTAGCATGACGCATTTTAGGTGGAAGCCCAAGAACAAATCCGTGAGGGCGTGGCCCAAAGCGGACAATATCGTGCTACGGGGCAAAGTCGGGATGTGATAGCTTGGTATTAGAGCCAAACTCACATTCTGTTCAGATGTGCCGATGAGGACGTCAGTCTCCCTAAGGGGAGTGGATTGTAGTATCCCACATCGGCGAGGTGAGGGTTGGTCCTTGGCCTTATATGTACATGCCCCTCTCTTCTTAGCATGACGCGTTTTGGGTGGAAGCCCAAGAACAAATCCATGAGGGTGTGGCCCAAAACGAACAATATCGTGCTACGGCAGAATCGGGATGTGACATCGGCAAAATCGACATTTCGAATTCGACTAGCGTCTGCTAGAAGGGCAACATGAATTATTGAAGGCCTAATCACAAGCGGAGATTCCATTCCCCCTTCAACTCTGGTTGAAATTGTCAACAAATGAGTGTTAGCTCCAGAAGGCACCACAATGGGTTCAGGTAGACACCTTGTCTCTGGAGGTATTAGAACTGGGATAAAAGGGGATTCAAGGACTTGAACTTCGTTTTGATGTGGCGGCGAAGATCAAACACAAGGAAGCATCCAAGACGCTTGGAGAAAACTTAAAAGCCTTCCGCTTAGGTGATAACCTTGTGAACACACTGATGAGCTTTAAGGATATGAAAACTCTAAACTCTCATCTTTTTAATTTGTAAAGAGTCTGGTTTACCAACACTAGGTTTTGAATTTCATGAGTTATAAAATTGTTTTTTAGTACATGCTTACTTTAAGAGTTATTATGTATGTTTGGATCAATTAGACAAAATTTTTCCTTCACTTCCCATCTCCAATCACTTATCCATTCATTGTCCTTTTCAAGATATAAATAAGAGTTCCATTTCTGTGCAGCAACAACATTCATCACCATCAACTTAGCTCTTATGATTTCTAGCAATTGGAATATTGGTTATAGTCATTCTTTTCAACTCCAAGAATTGAATGCCTCATCAATGATTACCATATCCAATCATATCTGCCCAAAAAAACCTAGAAGATGATGAAACCATAAAGTATAGTGATGTGAAAAATGTGAATAAATTAAAACCTAAAATTGATTAATTAGAGTGCGCATGTGAGCATGATTGAACCCATATCACACAAGTGATGTCAGAGTATAGATAAATTGCAGTAAAAGAAAAGTAAGGACATTTATACCGAGAAGAGAAGTCTCCTACATAACAGCTTTTACCAACAACCCTCTTTGTCGTGAAATCTTTGCCACTAAAATCCTGGAGGGGCGAAAAAAAAAAGTGAGTGGGCCTGAAAAATAAAGTTTTGTAAACCATTTTTGAAAATGTGTAACCCCTTGCTGTAAAACAAGTATAAAGTTTCCGAAAATATTATAATACTAGTATGTAATACGGTATCCTGCAGCAGAAGTGGGTCAAAATATGTAGGATACAACAAGAAGGTATCTCAACATTAAATCTCAAATCGTTATTACAAGGAATCAATGCTCATTAATTTATGTAGGGACACAAGTCCATTGCAGAGATATTCAGACAATGGAACAAGCTGGGTGTAGGTTTTACATTTTAGTACTACATCACGTGAGCTGCACTAGTAGCATCACATACGAGTCCAAAACATCACACAAAAGGACAGGCTGTCACCTAACTCTAGATCCAAAGCAAATGTAAACGGTGTATGTGAACTACACATGAAGCTGGTCCTTGACCCAGGACAATACAAATAACTAAGAGACATCGTGCCAACGTGTAATAATGAACAGATAAAATGCAAGCATATCGTGCCACAAGTTTATGCTCACGAATAATATTAAAAATATAAAGTGTACGAAAAGTCTATTTGTAAAGCTAAACATAGCATGTCACATCTTAGTAAAAAAATCAGTTGTTGGAAAAAAATCACATATACATATATATACGTAAAAATGAAAAGACCCACTCAAAGGTACGTGTATATCATAACCGTCCAACTATTCTGCTCACGATATACCTTCGGATGGTCCTTTCCTAAACGGAAAACTACTACACTAATCATTAAAGTAATAATAATTAATGTAATAAACTCATTCCCCTTAGTTTGCACAAGAACGAGATTTTCGTCGGAAATTTCGGAAGAAATTCAAACGCCTCGTTCAGAGTCGTTACACAACCAAATTTGACCCACAATATATCAAAACGAAGCTTAGGACGATAGGAATAAAATTTTACCTATATCAAGGTCACAAGTTGACTAGAGCTGCTTGAAAAGGAGCCTAGAAGCTACTGCCCGACTTGGAACCTTCATAACAGAGGGGATTCGAGCATGCAAGCTCAAACCTGTGGTCTAGGAGTTATGGGGAAAATGTCCTATGCCTTCAACTCAACCAAACCAATGAGATTTGGGCGGGTTTTGAACGGGAATCCTACAAAATCGCCGGAAAAATGGTGGGTTAGATATTTGTCCCTCAAACGCACCGAAACATACATGCATGCTAGTAAAAGGTACTGAAAACTTGAGAGAGAGTTTAATGATGGAAATCCCGAGCTTACCATGGTCGGATGAGTGATTATTCCGTAGGTGATCGTCGAGATACACAATGTGGTTTTCGTTTTTCTCTGGGTTTTCTCATGGTCAAACAGTGGGGAACAAGTCCTAGAGGCTTTAGGTGATTTTTGGTTGAGTTTGGGGAGTTTTGGAGATGGTATGATGGCTGCTTGGGTAGTGTCGAGAGGAAGAAGAAAGTGCAATGAGAGGAAGAGCTGGATGAGAGAGTTAAGAGAAGAAATGAGAGTGAGTGAGTGAGGGAGTGGAAACATAGGGAAGAGAAAAAGTTGAAAATATACAAATCAAAAGAAATGAATGTGGATTAATGTGAGAGAAAAAGTGTGAGGGGAAAGATGAATATAATAATGGTTGAGTGAGCAAGTAGAGAGAGAGAGCAGAAAAGAGAGGGAGTGAGCTAGAGGAGAAATTTTTAGTTGTGACCAGAACATAAGTGGTACACTACGTGTTTTAATAGGATTGGTAGGAAATTTTATTTTTTAAGTTATTAACTTTTTAGCACACATATCCCATCATTTGTGTCGGTCACACTGAAAAATCTCTCGCTAGGAAGATGTGGGAACCGGCCAAAAAGAAAGAAAATGATGATGTGTGCGATGAAACAAGTGTGGGTTTTCAAAATCCAAAATAAATATTATTTTAATTCCTACGTGTACACTAAATGAATCAAATATCATGTATGGTTTGAACAAAGCCTGTTTAAGGTTGATTTAAGCTTTCCCTCGCCAGACCAAGGTGCACATTGCACGAGAAAATTAGAATTTATCTTAGGTAAATTTACACTGTTTTGAACGTAACTTGTTCGTTATAGCTCGGAATTGAGTTTGTATGCGGCCACGTGTCCATAAAAATGAGTACTATTCAAAAATAGTAAAATAAGAGTGGAAAAGTGAAGGGAAAATTGAGTCCACGTGGAAGGCTTACGTGGCATCTTAGGGGTATTTTGATAATTTTACTACTACTAAAAATAAAATACCATAAATCTCGAAACGGGATGTAATATGTTACGCGTAGAGACATAAATTAACGATATCCAAACAAAGAGTGCCGCAAACAAATTCGCCACCACAATTGGGTACGGTATATATAGAGATCTTAAGAGTCCTTGTAGGAAAAGTGATCCCAATTAGATTGGGAGACTATCTAGGAGGGAATCTAGGATAAGATGACCAATCCTCGTAGGATTATGATTACGTTGCCTAATCCCCAAGATATCTTAATTTGATTAAATTAGGATTTCTTTATTTGGGAGACAAGTAATATCTTTCATAGGCTTATGTCTAACCATGGTTGTCTGACATCGCTTGGTATTTTGAGTTCTTCTGACTTTTCTGATCTGACTAAATCTAGTCTGGTAGATTGACCTGACTAAGATAGTCCAGAAGTTCAGTAGTCCATCTAACTGAGGTAGTGCTGTAGTCCGACCTGACTATGGTAGTTCGGAAGTTTGATTTGACTATGATGCCTATAAAAGTAACCTGTTCCGATCCACATCAAACCTTTTAGATTGTTCACCTGATCGTCAAGTGCTATAGGCATTCCGGTCCTTCTTGCCACCAGAGGTGCCACTTTTCAAGGTCCTAGAAAATCATTTTCCCACGTCTCTCCCATATTTCACTCCACCTTTTTTTTTTGTTTTTTAAATATCTCTTCACTTCTGCTTTGGTTTCTTTGTCAAATTTTGTAACTAGTAATGCTTGTAACCATCTGATCCTCGTACCTTTGCGTGCTAGGAAGGTTGTTCCCCGTAAATTCATTATTTTCCTTCATTTGTATGTTTCATAGGCAGAAACATGCAAGGGTCTAACAATTACTTCACCCACATTGAATTTTTCTCAAAGGTACTATGCTATTATTTTTTCTTTCGTTTGCTGCATTTAAGATTTTTTTTTCAATTTTTCTTGCAGGGTTTGGTTTCCTCAGAGTAGGAGATTACACCATTCTTGAGAGATGTACCAGAATATGAAGTTAGTAAGGCCATCTACAATGAAGAGGATTAAAGATTTAAAAGCCAAAAAATGGTCTGATTTGTCAAAAAATTCATCTCCAACCGATTACTGGGCTATAATTGTGTGGAGCCCACCAAACTATTATTTGGCCAAAGAAGTATCTGGCTAGCCAAATGTAGTCCCCTTCTTAGCCTTTTTTTTGGGACTCAACTCCTCAGTTGCAATAATTAATTCAAATTCAACAACTATATTTGAAAAAATTCAACGGTAGTTTAACTAAATTAACCAATAAATTTAAAATATAAACTTAAAACTAATAAATTATTGAAAGGATTATGTTTAGGTCATTCAATTGGAGATGGTACATGATAACCTGACACTGTTTATTTATTTATTTATTTATTTATTTTTTTTTTGCTGAGCTATAATTCTGGACGGAACTATGTTTAGCCCTTCGGTTAGAGATGGCCTAGTTTTATTATTGTCAGACTATATTTAATAATTATTGTAAAATTCTAGGTATGACCAAACTCATGAATTTGGGTTTTATTTTCTTTTCGCATTCGTTGATGTTTGAATCATTAAAATCAATGACTCGTTTACTAACTCATAATTAGATTGAACGGAATTGAATTGAGGAGAAATTTGATTGAGGAGGAAACAAAATTAGATCCTCTTAATTTCTGTTAAAGTTGTTTACTAATATATCTAAAATCAGAGTAAGAATGATCTTGGCTCCATATAAGTTGTTTACTAGTTCACTTAAATCGGAACTAAAATTAGCTTAATTGCTAAATTTCCCTTATTTGATTAAATTATTTTCATGCTAATTAATAAATAAAATTTTATGTAATAAAATATACCATGGCTATAATGCTTAGTCTATTTTTTTTTTTTATAGTATAATATCTACTTTGGGGATGCTGTAGTGGGAAAAAAATGAAGGTTGCTGTAATTTTGCCACTGCAAAATTCTGGCAATAAAAACAACTAGTGGGAAAAACCCATACCATGATTTTGATGCTTGGTCTCTAATTTCAAATTTCAAATTTAGGAATCAACATTGATGGGTTTTAGGATTTCAAAATGCCAAATTTTTTATTTCGCATAATTCCTAACTTTTTAAGGATTTAAACGTTCAGTTCAGTTAATAGAAAAGATGGGAGTTTTAGATGATTTCATGTAGATTGTGCACTAAGAAAGAAATTTATTTTATGTTGTCGAGTCAACTAAATCCTATGAAATTCATGAAAGAAATCTATACAAATCCATATAAATCTGTAGTACAAATCTATATAATTCTGCCAAAATCCATGTAGAATTCTGAATCCATTATAATCCTTTGAAATCAGTTACTTAAAAAAAAGGTCTATTAAAATTCTCCGCAATCCAAATTGACTACACCCCCTAAGTATCCACTTTAACCTTATGTTGTGGCTCCAAACGATTACACAAACCCCATTCAAGGCTTACAGTGAAAGTCATCTTGCCAGTGAATCTTTCCTGGATTTTTGGAATTGTGTTTTACATTTGTTCGGGGTCTCTTTCACTTTTTTTCCTTCCTCCACCGACAACAACTTATGCGTTTTAAGGATATACATGTTGATGCAAATTTCCGCCGTCTTTAGCTTTGACGAAAATGCACCTGCAAAACAATCAACACATTTGATCAAGGACCTAAGCCTCACGCGCCCACGAGGTGGGGGGGAGTGGGGGGATTAGGCCAATGGATCTCCGATGCCTTAGTTTCTATGAGTAGATTAAAGTGTTTAGGGCTTTTTAGGGTATCAAAAGCTTAGGAAATTTGGTAGAATATGGGGTATATATTGGGGAGAGGGCTGGCCATAGTTTTACGGTTTTACCCTACACATGGCGGCATCTTATTGGCCAAGGTTTATGGAGAAATATTATCAAGATATTAAATAGAAAATAATATCTTGAGATAATGGAGTAATTATCTCTAATTGATTTAAATTAGGGATTACTTACTTGAATGAATGGAGTCAATCTTCAATTGGAAGTGTATTAAAGATAGGATTTAGGTAATTAATCCTTATCTTTAATGCTTTGACTTTTCCTTGCCAAGGGCAGATGAGATGTGGGCAGTCGTATTCAGCTGCTGGGACCTTCAGGGGTGTGAGCTGCGCGTGGGAGTATCTGAGGAGCATGCCCATTCATTGAGGGCAATCTTGTCTTTTTTGAGCAAAAATTCACGTGTTGCATTTAGAATTTTTTGGATTATTTTAGGCTCCACAATACCTACCATGGCTCTGATGCTTGGTCTATTTTTCATAGTATAATATCTACTAATGGGGTGCTGTAGTGGGGACAAAAATGAGGGGTGCTGTAATTTTGCTACTGCAAATTCTAAAATAAAAACTAGTGAGGAAAAGCCCATACCATGGTTTTGATGCTTGGTCTCTAATTTCAAATTTCTAACTTAGAAATCAATGTTGATGGGTTTTAGGATTTCAAAATGCCCAATTTTTTTTATTTCACATCATTCCTAACTTTTTAGGGATTTAAACGTTTAGTTTAGTTAATAAAAAAGATGGGAGCTTTGGATGACTTCACATAGATTGTGCAAAGAGAAAGAAATTTCTTTTTTGTTGTCAAGTCAACTAAATCCTACGAACTACATGAAAGAAATCTTACGAAATCCATGAAAGAAATCTTACAAAATCCATGAAAGGAATCCATACAAATCCATAGAAATCTGTAATAGAAATCCATATAAATTTGTCAAAATCCACGTAGACCTGTGAATCTATTAAAACCCTTGAAATCAGTCACTTAAAAAAAGTCTATTAAAATCCTCTGAAATCCAAATTGACTAAACCCCCTCAGTATCCATTTTAATCTTATATTGTAGATCCAAACGATTACACAAACCCCATTCAAGGCTTATGGTGAAAGCCATCTTGCCAGTGAATCTTTCCTGAATTTTTGGAATTGTATGTTATATTTGTTCAGGTCTCTTTCATTTTTTTTCTTTTTGAAATTGATACAAAGACCACACAAGCTCAATTTCTAGATCCCTATCTACGGAGCAGCTTTACCTTCGTGCAAGCTTGCCTTAGACAAAATGAATGCCTTCTGTCTTCACCATATGACAGCTCCTCATGAACTCAATGCCTTGTGGCACTGAGAACCAACATGATCAGTGCAGATGATATAACAATGATGGCTTTAAAATCAGTCAGTTTCTCCAATCAAACATTTGAACTCCAATCAAACATTTGAAGGAAGAACTGACTATAATCTAAAACCTTGATCTAATTGAGAATTTAACTCAAAAACTAGATCAAGAACACAACACAAAACATGAGAACTAATGCAACCTAGATGCACAATGATCTTGGGGTTTTAATGCACAAGAACGGTTTTGTGGCTGGGCAACTCGAAGAGAAAGCACCAAGCTCAAACTCCCTCTTTGATAAATGTAGAATGTTCTAGCCAAAGAACCAAAGAAGGCATCTAAGGTTTTAACATGGGAGTTGCCAGATTTTCTGTCTAAATAAGGACAAAAGACACTTGTCAATGCAGAACTTAATTTGAGCAAATCTAAGGCTGAAATTTCAACCTAAAACATAGATGTAAAAAAGCCCATATAGGTTGACTTAAAAAGCGTGTCCAGACAACTGGACAACAGCGACAATTTCTGACTAAACAACATGACTAGATAGAAAGAACTCAGGTTTACGCATGGAGTGTATATGAATGATCAAACCTATTGTGATGATGAATTGTCTTTGACCTATGCCTTCAGACACAATATCCACTAAGATGAACCCATACTAGAGTTGTAAAAATCAGAGACAATCTAATAGTGTGTGGTACCATTTACAACTTTTGACAAGGAAAGCCAAATAACTAAAACTAGACTTCACAATCTCCCCTTTTGGCTTTCCTTGATAAAATATTCCCAAAACCTATAACTAAAAGCACACAACCCCACACTCAAAAGAACATCAATCAAAAGAAGATCAAGTAACTCTTACAAAATACAGTTATTGGTAAGAAACAAGTGAAATTTTATCAAAGGTTAGGAAATAGAATATATGTGTTTTCAAGGTTTTGCATGTTTTCTCCCCCATTTTGTCATGGCAAGACAAAGTGGGAATGACGAATATGCAACCACATTAAAGTTCATGATGACTATGATCACAAAAAAAAAAAAAAAAAAGAAACCCACAAGAATAAGACATCATACTAACAAAGAAATCATTCCAAATACAAATGTCCAAAGACATGAAAACAGAACTCCCCCAAAATATATGCCCCCTCAAGTTAAGTACACTCCCCCATAATACTAAAACTCCTCGGATTGAGACGAGCCAGTTGAGTTGAGAGGGGAACCCGTAGCAACAAACTTTTCACTATGATCATTTTCAAGGTCTTCTTCTTCAGGGCAGTTGACAGCATATCATCCTCATCATCAGAATAAGTAAACCAGATGTGTTTGGCCATAAAAATAGGAAAAGAGAGGTTGACACCAGCATTCGAGGCAACATCTTTGCCCTTAGCAGCATAAGCGGCTGCCATTTATGCAGCAACCTGTTCAGAACGTGCAAGGGAAGTGGCTGAGAAATATGATGGGGATTGAGGAGACTTATGCATTGAACGAACATGGACAAGCTTAGGGGGACGCACATCACATTGCTCAGGTTCATAATGCCTTTATCAAGGACTTTGGTGGATCTAGGGTAGATGTCATCAGGATGAGTGGGAACACCAGATTTTTCACATAATTGAGTTATCAAACAGGGATGGACAGTTGAACCTCTTTACTGTTTACCAGGACGATCAGTTTTGGACAAAATGGACTTGAAAATAATATACCCAAAAGGAACGACTGACCCCGACAACTTAGCAAACAAAGTCCAAGCAGACTTAAGAGTTGGATTACCATTATTTGATGAACCTAAAACATCCTTACGAATGAAATCTGACCAAATTCTATAAAATGGTTTCAGACGAAACTTTGATGCCTGACCTTTAACTAAAGGAATATATGAATCTAAATATGCTTCAAGATGGTATGCATTCATATCATAATGGCATGTGACAGTGTTATAAATCATAGTACAATTGTGATGTGTCAAGATATATCATAGTACAATTGTGATGTGTCAAGATATGAGAATGGGATTGGAGAAAGCTATTCCTTAAATCAAAACCTCAACCAACGAGGCTCAAAACAATTTTTAAAAGCTAGCCAAACTTTTAATAATCCATAAAGTTTAAGAGCTAGCACTTTCAAGATAAATTGAGCAAGAAGTAAAACACAAAACTATTACACTTGGAAAGTTAAAGCCAAATGAAACTTTAAGATAACATATGGAAGTAAGAAACCTAATTCATTTGATATGGTTGGTGCAAGATGTATTCGAAGCACCCCAAAACACTTTTGAACTTTTTATGACAAGAGGGAGAGAATTGAAGACAGATGACATTGCATGTTAGAACATACTTGTAAGGATGAAAGCTTGAGATCCCCCTTTTTTTTTGGATATTTAAGAAAATCCTCATCTTTTGTGATATTGATGCTCATAATAGTGATTTTCTTGTGAAGAGTAATGAGCAGAAAGCAAGATAAAAATTGGTGGTGTCTTGCACTGGAGTTGATACTTAAACTCAATTTATAGAATAAGTAGTGTCACTATAACCCAAACAAGACCAAAGTAAGCCTAGCCCCAAAATCAACAAGAGCTTTCGAAAAGAATGATTTTTTAGAGGATAACAACCATAGTAAGGGGAACCTTTGACACCACAGTTGAAGGATTATCCAAGGTTAATCCATATAAAACTGACAAATGTGAGCATAAAGTACGCAGTTTGATAATACAAACAAATATATGTACATTTACTTGATGAGTGGACAGACACAATAGAAATAGGACAAATAGAGAACATGCAGTAACTGAGTCAATTTTGGAAGCATAGTTATTCAATATATTCATGAAGCAATAGACCATCGAAGAGATTTGAGTCTTCGATTGTCCATGAAGTGTGAAAACCATTTTGCTAGTTGTTCCTTATCTGGTACCTAGACAACAATAACACTATCATTTCTTTGCACAACCCTTCTAAGAGTCAGATGGAGATTCTCAGAATAATTGAAGGACAATAACTTCATAAATTTCATCCAAACATTAAAGGTGTGTACAAGATCTTCATGTAAGAGACTGAATATATAATCAACAATAAATATCACTCAAATGCAACATCCATAACATAATAGTATATGCTAATGTGCCACAAGACAAATTTGCATCAATAATTGAGAAGTGAGCGTACCTTTGCAATTCACAGCTTCCTGCAACCACATGAGTACTCAGCTCACCACAAGTCATTAATGGGAGATTGCGTAAAATCTCAATCACCAAAGAGAGATTTGGAGTATCCTTAGCTATGATCCCAGGCATGAGACATGACAGTGTGATCTTTCAGGTTGCACATTTCACACAATTGACATGCAGAAAAAGAATAATTGTGATAGTTTCCTTTCAAGTCTTGGTTCAGAGACATCTTCATCCCAAATGGAGAGCAAATCACATATGAGGCCAACCAAATCATAGCAGTTTTCCTTTGATCTTGGAACGGTTACCGTGATCTTGTTATTTTTATCAACAACTTTACAACCAGTCTTCAAAAAGTATACTTCATCAGCAACATCGTCACAAAAGCTGACCAATGCTAAGCAGACTTGTTGAAAGCCCAGGAACATAGTAGACATCTTCAAGAAAAGGGAGACCAGGAAAGATGATTCTTTCTTTGCCTATAATTTCAGCCTTATTTCCTTTACCAAATTCTGCCTTATTACCTCTGAATGGCATAAAAGATTGGAATATGTCGTCATAAGTCATGTGATGAGAACAATCACTTTCAAGAAGCCACGTATTAGATTCATAGGCTACAATTGAATCTTGGGTAATCATACATTTGTCAAAACCATACTGAACTCTAATTGACTTTGAATAGTCTGAACTTGATGAATAACTATTTTTGCCATTTTGTTGACTTTTATGGTCGGTCAATCAACATGTTCCTTTAAGTCACATTCCTTATATAAGGGAAACTTTATGTGGCTTGATTCACACTGATCAGATGCAGCTGTAATAGGAAATCCATCATTTAAGGGATAATGACTTAAGCCTGACATGAATGGTGATTCATCCAAGGTATAAGAAGTTGTACCTATATATCTTGAGATACATTCCGCATCACAATCAGCAGTTTGACCCTCATTTGTCAGAAATCCATCTGAAAACCCAGCATCAACAGACAGAAATGATAATTTGCTTGTAGCTACACTTAACTCATAGGAGAGATTCAAGTTGAGTTCACGAAACATTTCATTATTGTTCCTTAAAAGCTTAATTTGTCGAAGAAGACTTTTGTGAGATAGCATTAAGTCATGAATATGAGCTTCAAGAAATACAATCAAACTTTCTCTTTCATCTTCACTTTCACACATGGACCTTCTTTCATACATAGTATGTAGCTCAGTTTCAAGAACAGTGACCTTGTTATCAAGTTCAGATCTGACCAGTCGAAAAGACTCAACTTTATCTAGTACTTCTGACACCCTTTTGGTGAGCTCATCATTTTCCAACAAGGCAACACAGGTCTCATCAAATAGTGCTCATAATTTCACTAGAAGATGCTTCATCAATAGAAGCAATGAACGTAATAGCACAGTCTTTTATCATCACTATCACTCCAAATAGCCATCATACCCTTTTCATAATTTTGTCCAAGGAATTTTTTGTTAGCACATTCAACTGCCCGATGTCTGTTTCCTCCACACACAAAGTAAGGCCCAGACATATTTAACAAGCTCATATATCTTTTTCCAGCATGACTTTTATGATTCTCTTTTGTATACTGGTTCTCACGATTAGTTGAAGACTTACCAGACCACTTGCCATCTTTTTCTCTATTTCTGAAAGCTCTTTTGAATTGTTTAACAAACCGTGCAAGATCATCATCAGAGCCTTGTTCACAAGGACCTCTTACACCCTCACATTCCTTAACACCATGAAGAGCCACTTCCTTTCTTCTTTTGGAGTCACTTTCATCCATGTCTAGCTCCATCTCATAAGTGATGAGTTTTCCAACCAACTTCCCAAGCTTGATTTCATTTAGATATTGAAACTCTTATGAAATCGTTTAGGCAAGGATCTCAAAAAAAAATTGAACGACAGTCATTTCATCAAAGGCTTCCCTATTCCTAAAGCTTCATTTGTTAACATTTCAACTTTTTCATAAAAGACTGAAAGAGTCTCAAACTCGAGCATTCTCAAGTCCTCAAACTTTGATAGATTCATTTGGAGTTTTAGATCCCTCACTTGTTTGTCACCTTTATGAATGATTCAGAGTTTATCCCAAGGTTGCTTTTTCATTGATCAGGAAAGGAACAAAGTCAAACATGATTGAGTTTTCCCCCCTTTTTGAGTCATTCATGCATGGTTCACTTAGCTATTTTTGGCATTCTTGGGGTAACACACCTAACTTTGTTTCTCATTACATACCAAAGTGCATTTGGATTTGAATCCCAATACATATTGAGCTCATAGTTGTTGTCCCATTCGTTTGACAAAATTTGGATCTTCAAATGCTTGTGGAAGAATAAAATAGCCATATTCATGTCTTTACAATTGAGGTAACTAGATCTTGTCATGCATTACAACCTTGTTAAAAATATTTTTTTTTGTGGAACTGTCTAGATGAAGATGCTTATAGTGATCAAATTGTATCCGTTCTTCTATCTTTATATTGTGGAACACTGAGAACAACAGAAATATTTGTTCACGAATATTTTTTATCACGCTATGGCAAATTTGGATTTCTGTTTGCCTTTTTGGCAAAACTGAATGTCATTGTAACACATCTTGTTAGAATTTAGATATTTCTTTGATATCAGGAAACGTACTTGTCAAGTAGATTATTTGACACGCAGTGTAATACCCTGAAAAATTTAAGTATATGAATTTGATATTCATAATTAAGAACATGTGGGGAAAAAATCGAAAAAATCTATTTATGGTTATGTAAATTTAATTGGGAGATTTTTAAATTTTGTTACCGGAAATTATTATAAATTTAATTGAGTGACTATAATATAGGTGATTTATATTGAATTGTTATTTTATTTTATTGCCATTGATCTACGTTTGTGAATTGTGAACTACGATTGGCTTGATCCCTCCAACTTTCTCTCTCTCTCTCTCTCTCTCTCTCTCTCTCTCTCTCTTTGACAATCACTCATTCACACACATGCACAAATGTAGTAGTCCCTATTCTTTGGCACTGTGTTATTGATAAACATGTTTCTATAAAGTTGTTAATCATGAGTGTTAGGAGGGGCTTGTACTACACATGGTATCATGATTACTAAAGTTTAATCAAGTTCATTAGTACCTCTGTTTTCATAGTATTTTCCCTGCATCTTTTCAATTCTAGTTATATTTCTTGGCAATAACATGGAAAATGGTGGATGATGTTCCAATGCAGACTTCGTTCCTGTGGATTTTAGTTTCAAAGTATTTCGATTTCATAAGAGTTCTAAATGTACATGGCAGTATATGTAGGCGAGAAAGGTGAATGGTTATAAGCAACCATCTTTACATGAAACCCTAGAGACCGGGTAAACCTAGGATACAAGCTTTCCCTTAATTCAAGGTGATTTGCATCAAACCCAAGACTAAGAAGTAATCAGCAAGTTAAATGCCTTGAATCAAGGAGAAAAGAAAGTTGGAAAGCTGGAAAGCAAAAACTGGCGGTTGACTTTGTGCATCCATGATTACTTGGAGACTTGTGATACGAGGTGACATGCTAGGGTTTAGTGACTGGTTCCAACACTCCCCCTCAAGCTAGATCAAGAAGTGTAGTCGAGCCAAGCTTGCTCAGAAGCCGGTGAAACTGATGAGAGGGTAGAGCCTTGGTGAACAAGTCAGCCAATTGGTCATGGCTTCGAGTGAATTGAGTTTGAATGACTTGTGTCTGAACTTGAGCTCGGATGAAATGGCAATCCACCTCGATGTGCTTGGTTCTTTCATGAATAACAGCATTGGCTGCAATGTGCATGGTAGCCTGATTATCACACATAAGAGACATAGGAGCTAAGGAAACCTTGAGTCTAAAATGAGGCTTTTAAGCCAGATTAATTCACATGCAGTAGCTGTCATTGCTCGATACTCTGCTTCAGCACTAGATCAAGCAATAACCTATTGTTTCTTACTTTTCCATGTCACAAGGTTTCTTCCAACGAAAGTGCAATATCTAGTGGTAGATTTTCTATCAATTGTACTACCTGCCCTGTCTGCATTTGTGTAAGCACTGATTTATGTGGACTGATTGTTTGACATAAGAATGCCTCTATCCAGTGAACCTTTGAGATAACGCAAGATGCATTTGACAAGTTGAAAATGTTGCATTGTGGCAGCATGCATAAACTGGCTGACTAAGCTAACAACATGAGTGATGTCTGAGCGTGTGATAGTGAGATAGATAAGCTTGCCTACCAACCTTTGGTAGTAGCTTATATTGGTGAGAGGTTCTCCAGTCAAGTCGGGCTTCATTTTGCTGTCAATATATGTGATGGCAGGCTTACAATCAGTGAGACTAGCCTCAGTGAGTAAATCAACCATTTACTTTCTTTGACTAAGAAATAACCCTTTGTGAGAGGTGGTTATCTCAATGCCAAGAAAGTACTTTAATCTCTCAAGATCTTTGATGGCAATTGTGTGGTGTAAGGAATGTTTCAAGGCTTCAATTTCACTCTCATTGTCACCAGTGATGATCAGATCATCTACATAAATAAGAATCACAAGTTTACCACTAGAGCCATTTCGAATGAATAATAAGGAATCAGCATTGCTTCTTATGAATCCTACACTCTCTGAGACAGAACCTAGCTTGGCATACATGCCCTCAGAGATTGCTTTAATCCGTAGATCGCCTTGTGTAGCTCACAAAGCATTCTTTTTTCCACCTGAATATAACCTAGTGGAGGTTGCATGTAGACTTCTTCTTGAAGTTCTCCATGAAGAAAAGTGTTTTTAACATCCATTTGGTACAAGGACCAACCACAATTGACTGACATAGAAAGCAATACCCTAACAGTGTTCATCTTAGCCATTGGGGCAAAGGTTTCCTTGTAATCAACCCCGAATGTTTGCGTGAAGCCACGAGCCATAAGTTTGGCTTTGTGTCTCTTTATTAAACTGTCTGCCTTGAGCTTTGTTTTGTAAACCCACCTACTGTCGATAGCCTTATTTCCTGGAGGCAACTTGACTATGCTCCAGGTTTTATTTTCTTCCAATGAATTTAGCTCTTCAACCATAGCGAGTTTCTAATATGGCAAGGAAGAAGCTTCTTGAAATGTTCTTGGTTCAGCAATCTTAGAGACTTCAGTGAGAAAGACACGGTGAGAGGTTGAATACTTCAAGTACTATAGCGCATCAGTGATGGGATACCTTGAGGCATAAGTGACATAGTCCAAGAGCCTTGCTAAGGGTTTTCTTGCACGAGAAGGATTTCTTCGTACACCTTGGGTTGACTGTGATGGTTATGCATTGTCAACTTGATCTTCAGATCCATGTTCAATGTCCCTTTATGAAATGACCTGTGAATTTGAAGAATTCGTGACTTGGTGTACTTACTCATTACCTGGAGTATCATGCACTGCTGAAACATCATCATCATGCTCTGTACACCTAGGTAATATAAACAAATCTGTATAGACTCCCCCTCACAAGAAGCATGCCTATTTGGTTGAAATAAATGGGTGTCTTCATCAAAGAAGACATCTTTGGAGACAATACATTTGTTGGAGCGAGGATTGAAGCATTTATATCCCTTATGTGTAGGTGAATACCCTGGAGCTATATCTCGTGGAACATGATCATGATCAGCTAGAAATCCTACAAACTGTCCAAGAAGTGCAGTGTGATTGTTCCCTTCACCCTTTGATGTTTGTGCAGCTTCTCCATGATTTTTAGTTTGCAAGTAGGCTGCAAACTCGTTGATAAGAGTCACAGGGTTGGCTGTGAAGTCCACCAAGCTATGAGTGAAAGAGCTAGTAGCATTGTTAGCAACATGCTAAGCTTTGAAATGAACCACTATTGGAGATTTTGGAGCCATCATCCTGTTGTCTTTGAACTTGGGCTTAAGTTCAGGATGTAACTCCTAACACCCTTCTTCTGTGTGACCAGTAGCATTACAGTACTTACACATAAGATGTGGATTTTTCCCTTTGTATACCTTGGAATCATGGCTCATGTGGTTTGCAACATATCCTCGAGTCTCTGATAACTTGAGATTAGACTCCATATTCATCACCCTATTTCTTGCTTATTCACGTTGTACCGTAGCACAAACAGTCTTGAATGGTGGTAGCTCCGCACTTATTAATATGTGACTCCTGAGATCCTCATATTCTGAGCTGAGACTTGCAAGCAGTTGATAGATCTTATCCTCCTTAGCTCTTTTGAGAAGAATAGTAGAGTCTGTGGTATGAGGGAGGTATACATCCAACTCATTCCACATAGTCTTTAAACTGCCAAGATGTTGAACAATTGACTTCTTTTCTTACTGAAGACAAGTGATATCTCTTTTCAACTGGAATACCCGAGCATAGTTGTTCTGGTTTCCATACATATCCTTCACAGATTTCCACAAATCTTTTGAAGATTCAGAATAACTAAATATCTCATCAACATGTTTCTCCATGGTGTTGAGCAAGGACATAACAAACTGATCCTTGCACAGCCATGCTTCATAGGCCTGAGAAGAAAGGTCTGGAGTTTCAACACTTCCATTGATGAACCATAACTTGCCCCTTCCTCCTAGAGCAAGTGAAACTGCCTCAGACCAAGGAAGGTAGTTGAGCTCATTCAGCAACACCGAGCATAGGCGCTGGCTAGTATTGACTTCAGAATCTAAGAAACTTGAAGGAGCTATCTATGAGCTTTATCTCTCAAGATTAACTGAACTTTCCTCAGCCATTACAAAAGCTCATAAGAATAGCAGCAGAAACTAAACAGGCAGAGATAGGTCAAAGATGACACTGCTCTGATACCATGTGGATTTTAGTTTCAAAGTATTTCGATTTCATAAGAGTTCTAAATGTACATGGCAGTATATGTTGGCAAGAAAGGTGAATGGTTACAAGCAACCATCTTTACATGAAACCCTAAAGACCGGGTAAACCTAGGATACAAGCTTTTCCTTAATTCAAGGTGATTTACATCAAACCCAAGACAAAGAAGTAATCAGCAAGTTAAGTGCCTTGAATCAAGGAGAAAAGAAAGCTGGAAAGCTGGAAAGCAAAAACTGGAGGTTGACTTTGTGCATCCATGATTACTTGGAGACTTGTGATACGAGGTGACATGCTAGGGTGTAATGACTGGTTCCAACAGTTCCTAATGCATTTTTGTAGTTTGGTTCTTTCTTGATGGGGTGGAGGGGTGTTGTTTTCAAAAGAGACATATCCTATACGTCCGATTATTGGGCCATTCGATTGTCAATCGGTTACTTAGGAAGCCTTACAACTTTCAGCGTTTCGAACCAGAAAATGCTTGAACTCAGTGTTTAAGGCCATTGGGTGTTTGCTCTGCTCGGTTTTCTAATAGTAAGATGTCATATTCTAAAGAATTGCTGCAGTAGACATGTGGGTGGCTATGGCAAACATGGTGTTTGAATTTCATTTGAATCTATGTTGTTTCAGCTTTGATGCTTATTATCCTTGGATTAATCACAAACCGAATGTAGCTCAAATTGCTGGACTAATCTGAGCTTCTCTTTTATGTGATGGATTATATCAGGTTTGTTTCTTGTGGCCTACCCCATCATTTTTGGGGTAGAGACAGCTAGGGGTTTTAGGCAGCTTATTGATATGAGCTCCGTATGTGGTGTCACTAGCTCTACAAGCGTCACTTGGTAGCTTTAGCAGTGTTGTTGCTGATGCTAGGTTCTCTGTTGGGTGTGAGTGGAATATTGTTGAGAGAGGAATTTAACAGCGACAGCGGCGAGGCGCAACAGTGGTTGGGTTGCATAGTTGGACCTCTTGGTGTGTGGATCCGGTGGTTCTTAGCCTGGCTTAATGGACGGGAATTGGGGATGGCGGGGTTGTTAAAATAGGTTCTATTTGGTACTCTGATTGCAATGTTTCTGTAGCTTCTGTCATGGCTGGTCTGGCTACTGTGAAGAAAGCCGTAAGCTCTTGTGATATGATCTCTGTCCACATCCACTCGATGACTTGATCCTCACCATTACTTTCCGTGTGTTATGGTCTCGTATACGAGAAGCTTACAGTTCACATATATTTATCACATTATAAACTGCCATAATCTAACAAAATCTAACGTGCATAACTTTTTCTATTTGCGCAGGTGAACGCTAAGACTTGCGACATTGTTGCAACAGGCATACAATTTGGATTTCTGGGTTGCCTGAGTACTGTTTCTACCTTCATTGCTGAGTTCAATGCGATGAGAGAAAGCAAATACCCTTGGAGAGCATACGCATACGCCATGGCTACAATGTGCGCCTCGTTCGGTTTGGGGATCCTGATATGTTGTGTACCTGTTTGGACAAAGGGATACAAGTACTTGCATGCTCAGCCATTGTTTTGATGTGTAATTTGTGGTTATACCTCGAGATTTTCTTCACCCTCGCTGGCTTCAATCTGACCGAGCACAGGGCACCCTTGTGCTTCTTGAGTGTGTCACAGAATCTTGTGGGTGATACTTACACGAAATATTTTCATGTATCCGTCTCTGCCCTCCGGCGATGTGACAGATACATAGGGGTATGCACCCGGTTTGATGTTAGTTTCTGTCATCTCGCAGAAGTATCTCCCGACTGGGCTGCGACCAATGCTTGCTGGAACACCGGTCAAGTTCTTATTGTACTACAGGTGCATTGGCATAGCATCTGGAAGCAAGAATAATCCATAAATCTACTCTATTATATTTACATTTCACTCGATAGCTTCATAATTTATTGTAAATCTTTCAACAGAATAGAGATAAGTATTTATGACACTATTTGCACTAACTGCCATATTCAAACTGTGATTTGTAAATAAAGAGGAATGCCTTTGTTTTAAAGAAAAAATTACAACGATATAATTACACTAAGAGGATGAAGATATAGCTAAGCCCCACATTAAGTCAATCATAATAATTTAGTTCAAACTGTTCATTCACAAGATCAAAACATAAGACTTCTTTGACAAGTGAAAATGATACAACTTGAAATACAACCCTAATAAATTAGCTCAGACTATTCATGCATGAGATTCAAACCCTTAATGATAAATATAGAGAAATAAACAAGATTGTAATATTAAGTAGTTTGCTTGTCAATTCCAATTAGAAAATTATATCATTCCTTAAAAGTAGTTTGCTTGTCAAAATATTTAGTCTTTCCCCCAACCAAACCACCACGTGATTTTACACAGCTGACATCAACTTGTTTCGGAGGTTACATTATTGAATTCACTACTTGGACGTTCTTGAACTCGTTTTGGATGGTAAAAGGTTCTAACTTACAAACAACCAAACCCTCCTCCAATATTGGTTTTGGGATGTGACAGACGTTACAATATTATTTAGCACAGTCAAATTTGTCTCCTCGTTTCCTTTCTTTTCTTCTGTAAATGTACACTACAAAACTTTTATAAGTATTATTTTTATTCCCGTCTCTAATCAACCTCATTGTTAGAATAAAACTTTACTTGTTTAAATAGTTTGATCAAGGTCCATCATTTAAGAAATTTAACTCATGCATTTATGCACTCATACCCCACAAATTATTGAATTTATACAAATCCAAATAATATTGTTACAAATATAACAATTACTAAAAAATCAATAATAAAGTAATTTGTTTTTCACATAGTTATAGCAAAAAAAAAAAAAATAAAGTACCCACATAAATATTAATATAGTGCAAGAAATAATTATTGATATATTTTAAAACATAAAATAAACACATATAACACTAGTAGGAAAAACAATTTGCGCGACGTTGGTTCCTTCGTTGTGCAAAGTCAAAAATCGTTGCCTAAGGGTTTGCACGACGCAACCTTCGTCGCGCGCTAACAGTCGCGTCAAGGCCGTGACGGTAGGGTTTGCACGACGAAGAAGTAACGTGTGTCGCGCAAAGTGCCCTTTTTTTTTGTTTTGGTCAAAAATAATTTTTTTTTTAATTTTTGATAAATATTGTAATTAAATTATAAAGAATAATTAATTAACCAAGCAAAAGTATTTAATTATAAAATATATGAAAATGTACATACAAGATGTTCGAACAAAAAAGAAAAAACTACAAGTAGTCTTCTAGGTTTGATACATCAAGCTATTGGGACGCCGTGCACTACGCGGCTGAACCGACACTGATGACGTCGATGAGACGGGCACCTGGGATGCCGTAGGAGTAGCCTTAGCAAGGGGTGTAGGCTCCCCAATCAATGGAGCACTCATGCCTGGAGTAGTAAATGCTGATAATGCAGTAGGCGCATTGGTCACACTCCGACGACGAGTGATCAACCACGACATCTATACACTTTTTGAACCATAAAATTATAACTAATCCTTTCTTGCATTTGAAACTAATCAATTAGCAGCCAAAGTAATAGCATATCCTTTCTTGCATTTGTTCACACACACACACACACACACACACAGATATATATATATATATATATATATATATATATATATATATATATATATAAAGCAGTAGTGGAACGGTAGAAACAACACTAATTAAAGATGTCAACTATACTGTAAACCTAAACCAATGGGATCAGATGTTCCGTTTATGTGTATCTTGATTATTTTGGTCGCAATCGTGATGCGTTCTCTATATACCAAAGTGTGATATATTTTAGAACTTAGCTGCAGCATCTGTAAGTTGGTACTTTTTGAAACAATTTGTAAAGGCTAGTGTTTAAAAACCATTTCAGCATGCCAGCTTTTGTAAAATTGTAATTACTACCACTACTGTTAGGGTTAATTATAACAATGGGGAATGTTTAAAAGGCATTCAGTTTTTATCAATTCAATGTCTAGGAAGAGAATCTTCATTGGTTTCCCTCACTCGAGTGCCGACTTTACATACCTTGATTTCTCTTTGAGAAATTTAAATTATCTTTTACCGCTTCCGCTACATTATGGAATTAATTATTAAACACGTGCCAACAGTAATATAGTAGAGAAAATACTAATGCATCTTCACTTATTGCTGTAACTTCAATTAACCATGTCCTAGTGACTAGTGTTAAATAGTACAGTAAATCACTCAATCATAAAGCAAACACATTTGAAGTGGACTCCTGAAGGTATGTTTTGTCACATTACCTTCACAATAGGAACGGCAAATGATGAAGGAATGAATGAAAATGCAAACTAACAATCACTGCAGCTGAGAATGCATCCAAATCCTGCAAAATAAACACAAGTAAATATGAAATTCACAGATCCTCTCCCTCTGTGATTGAATTGAACCCTATCGAAAGAATCAGAGACTTTCACAAGCACAACTGCACCATGAATGGACACCAAACTATACAATTTAGGTTTACCATATTTAACGTTGGAAAATCCAATTAGTGTTACATAATTCAAACTACAAATTATAACATATAGTTGATACAGAACCACTTCAATTTAGTCAGTTTATTGGTGCATGCCACCTAACAATCAAGCAAGCCAAACACTTTCAAGACAGCTCATTGCGTAAAATTTATGTAGAACAGAGCAAAGAGGAATTAACAGAAAAACTTTCAGTGATAAAATAGGAAATAGAGAAACTAAACAAGCACAAGAAATTGTAGCTGAAAACACTTAGAAGCGTATTCATATATTCCAGGCTTGTGGCACCACCATTCACAAATGCTCTCGTAGGGAGATTCCATCCTGGACATTTTGTCATATTCATAAACTCTAAACTCTAAAGAACGTTCTCCACGTAACTTGTACCTAAATCTGTTATGTCTTTGGTCTGTCTAACTTAGCATGTATCAGATAAATTTGTCTTACATTAGCATTTATCAAGCAATGTAGAAAGAATAGATAACGGAATCGAATAATGCGGATTCATGACATAGGAAGATATTAATACATGGGAAGAAAAAAACATTGGAGAAACAGTATATAAAACAGAACATGAAACACAACAATCCGATTGTAAATTTTAAGAAAACCCTAAATGGTGGCAACAGATAAATCATCAATCTACAAATTCTAATTTAAAAACCCTAATATCCCTACACCAGAAATTCACATTAATAACAAAACTCTAAATCAAAATTACCTAAATTTTAGAGGGATGACGGCGGGGGTGTTGTCGAGGAGGAGAGAATCGACGGCGGGGGTGATAGGGTGATGGCCTGGGTTCTCTGGGATGTCGTCGAGAAGGATGATGGGTGGTGCCGTTGTGTTGGTTGACGGCGGTGATGGCTGGTGAGCACTATGAGGAGGAGGACGATTGAGAGTTGGAGAGTCGAGGGAAGGGAGTCGAGGGATTGAGAGTCTGAGAGTGATTCTGGAACTCGGGTGGAATTGTCTGAGGAGGATAGTCGACTGGAGTTAGGAAAAGGATTTGGGTTTGGTTTGGGAAGAGAAACCGAGTGAGAGAGATGAGAGAGCGCAAGGCTTTTGGTTTGGAAAATTTAGGAATTTTTTAAAAAAAACGCCTATTTTTTACTATTGCACCGCCAAAATTATCACAAATGGCACGATGCATGTATACATTTCGACATTCCGCAAAATGCTTTTGCGCAACGACCATATTGTGATGTCGCGCATGGTTGTTTTTCAAAAAAAAAAAATTATAAATTTAACTGAAAAATTACTTAATAAATATATACATTTGAACTTGATGGGATACGCATTGTACGAAACTAATTTCAACAATCCAACCGTCAAACTTGTTTGTATATATTCTGAGATCGCATACGCCAAAAATTGCAAAAAACAAACATTCGTATATCAAGTAACGAGACAAACCTTTTCGACGGCTATAAACGAAAGATCACGATTTAACGATTATTTAACTCCGATTTTGATGATTTTTTACAGCTACACTCCTTGATCCTATATGAATACAGTAAACTAATTTGATCGTCAATTTAAAATAATTACGCAAGTGGATACCACAAAATCTTATGTTATACTTAATGAAAGTATAAATAAACTCCAAGTGTTAGTGAATATATTGTTTTGATGGGATACGCATTGTACGAAACTAGTTTCAACGATCCAACCAACCGTCAAACTTGTTTGTATATGCTTCGAGATCACGTATGCCAAAAATTGCACAAAAAAAAAACATTCAAAGATTATGTTACGGGATAAACATTTTCGACAGCTATAAACAAAAAATCACGATTTAACGGTTATTTTAACTCTGATTTTGATGATTTTTTACAGCTACACTCTTTAGACCTATATGAATACAATGAACCAATTCGATCGTCAATTTAAAATATTTACACAAGTGCATACCACAAAAAAAAAGGCAATGCAAGAACCCCAAAAGAAAAGCAAAAGGGCAAAAAAAAAAAAAAAACTTTGCACGATGTAGGTGTTGTGTCGCGCAAAACAGCTTTGCACGATGCAGTTGCACCTACGTCGCACAAAGGTTTTTTGTTTTTTTTTTTTTTTTTTTTTTTTTTTGCCCTTTTGTTTATGAGTACAAAATAAATAAATTAAAATCTACTTAGTAAATATATATATCATTGAACTTGATAGGAAACACATTGTACGAAATTAGTTTTAACGATCCAACCGTCAAACTTGTTTGTATATACTTCGAGATCGCATATGCCAAACATCGTAAAAAACAAACATTCAGAGATCAAGTAACGAGACAAAACTTTTTGACGGTTATAAACAAAAAATCAGGATTTAAGAGTTATTTTAACTCCGATTTTGATGATTTTTTACAGCTACACTCCTTGATCCTATATGAATATAGTAAACTAATTCGATCGTCAATTTAAAATATTTACACAAGTGGATACCACAAAATCTTATGTTATACTTAATGAAAGTATAAATAAACTCCAAGTGTTAGTGAATCTATTGTTTTGATGGGATACGCATTGTACGAAACTAGTTTTAACGATCCAACCGTCAAGCTTATTTGTATATGCTTTGAGATCGCATATGCCAAAAATCGCAAAAAAGAAACATCCAGAGATTATGTAACGGGACAAACATTTTCGACGGCTATAAACGAAAAATCACGATTTAACGGTTATTTTAACTCTGATTTTGATGATTTTTTACAGCTACACTCTTTAAAGCTACATGAATACAATGAACCAATTCGATCGTCAATTTAAAACATTTACACAAGTGGATACCACAAAAAAAAGGCAATGCAAGAACCCCAAAAGAAAAGCAAAAGAGCAAAAAAACACAAAAAATAAAAAAAAACAAAAAACTTTGCACGACGTAGGTGTTGCATCGCGCAAAACAGCTTTGCGTGACGCAGTTGCACCTACGTCGCACAAAGTTTTTTTTTTTTTTTTTTTTTTTGCTCTTTTGCTTATGAGTACAAAATAAAGAAATAAAAATCTAGTTAGTAAATATACCATTGAACTTGATGGGAAACACATTATACGAAATTAGTTTCAAAGATCCAATCGTTAAACATTCAAAAATTATGTAACGGGACAAACATTTTCGACGGCTATAAACGAAAAATCACGATTTAACTGCTATTTTAACTTTGATTTTGATGATTTTTTACTGCTACACTCTTTAAACCTATATGAATACAATGAACTAATTCGATCGTCAATTTAAATCATTTACACAAATGGATACCACAAAAGAAAAAGGCAATGCAAGAACACCAAAAGAAAAGCAAAAGGAAAAAAAACAAAACTTTGTGCGACGTAGGTTAGGTCGTGCAAAGATGTTTTGCGCGACGCAGGTGTACCTACATCGCGCAAAGTGCCGTCACGCAAAGGTCGTTTGCGCGACGAAATTTGCTGTGTCAAGCAAACATGTTTTTCCACTAGTGTAATTAGCATGGGTATGTTCATAAAAAAAAATATTGGTACAAATTAAATTAAAAATATGGGTACGTATTAAAATGCAAAACTATGGGTACAAATTAAATTGAAAATATGGATAATATTAAAATTCAAAATTATAGGTACAAATTAAAACTAAAAAGAATATTGGTGTAAATTAAAAAAAAAAAAAAGGATACAAACTACAAATAGACGTATATGAAAAAAAAAAAAGGATTACAATTGAAAATGATTAATAATTTTTCATTTTCAAATTGACATATAATGACTTGTAAATAATTTAATATTCAAATAATGACATGAATTAAAGTCAAGGGACCTTGATCAAAAATGAAAAATAAATAAGGTTTCAATTAATGAGAAGGAGAAATGATGGATGAGAACCTAATTTAACCCTTTTATAAATGACTTGTAGTTCAAGTGATTAGGAATATATACTTTTGTGTCCAAGGTCCTGAGTTTAATATTTTGGTGTTGTTTGTTTCTTAGGCATCGTTTGGTATCTAGAATTTTAATGGATTGGATAACTCATAAACTTAAAGGAATATTAGGGGTAGGTGTAAATTATTTTTCTTTTTAAGTAGAATGAAATGACATTAGATATGAATGAAACTTATCCTTCTAAGCTTCCCGATTTAGAGGAAATTGGAATGGATAAGTTTCCTAAATAAGTAATGTTCTACCCTTAACTTGGATACAAATTCTTCATTGTTCGTTCAGCATTCATTCAATTTAGTGGGTTATTCAGCCTAATATAATCCTAGATGCCAGAGGAGGTCTTAATTATTGTCCTATTGTGGATTTGAGAGATAAGAATGTTGAAAGGAATCTCATCCTAGATGCCAGACAAGATCTTAACTTGGATAGCTTTCGCTTTCTCGGTTCTGGGGTTTTTTTTTGTTGGGGGGGGGGGGTGTGTGTCACATCCCGGCCCGAGCACAGCCACCTCCCGGGGCTCGACTCCACCGTAGCACGATATTGTCCGCTTTGGGCCTTCCCTATGCCCTCACGGTTTTGTTTCTGGGAACTCACACGAGAACTTCTCAGTAGGTCACTCATCCTGGGAGTGCTATGGCCCCCTTCTCGCTTAACTTCGGAGTTCCTACAGAACCTGAAGCTAGTGAGCTCCCAAAAGGCCTCGTGCTAGGAAGAGGTGGGAATATACATATAAGGATCACTCCCCTGGGCGATGTGGGATGTTACAATCCACCCCCCTTAAGGGGCCCGACGTCCTCGTCGGCACACCACGGTCAGGGTTTGGCTCTGATACCAAATTGTCACATCCCGGCCCGGGCGTAGCCACCTCCCTGGCTCAACTCCACCATAGCACGATATTGTCCGCTTTGGGCCTTCCCCACGCCCTCACGATTTTGTTTCTGGGAACTCACACGAGAACTTCCCAGTGGGTCACCCATCCTGGGAGTGCTCTGGCCCCCTTCTCGCTTAATTTCGAAGTTCCTACGGAACCCGAAGCCAGCGAGCTCCAAAAGGCCTCGTGCTTCGAAGTTCTTACGGAACCCGAAGCCAGCGAGCTCCAAAAGGCCTCGTGCTAGGAAGAGGTGGGAATATACATATAAGAATCACTCCCCTGGGCAATGTGGGATGTTACAGGGGGGCTTTGGATTTAAAGAAGTGAGTCCTTTTGTGGAAATGTATTTTGGGATCAGCGAATCTGATGGTTAAAGTCAGTAAAGGATATCTAAGGCAATTTCTTGTTTTTTCATGCACACGCAACAGACGCAAAGTTTCATCATTACAGACTTTATGACACAGTACTCGAGTATGCATGTGTGAATCTGAAACGACTCACCTACTTCACAAAAAAATTTACCCCAAACGAGTAGCTCCTTGCCAGCTCCTCCAAGCACACCGAGAGATGAAAAGTTGAAGTAGATCTCATCGGCCTTCAGCCTACAGGGGTGATGAAAATTGAACCCTCGGTAATTCAAAGGAAAGGAGCAACTACATCTCCACCTTTTACAAAGGAGCATAGAACAAGAACACCTCCACATTTTTATTCACGTGTGAACCGTCGAGATTAACTCATTTAGTTCTTGTTGTAAACTAATGTGTGGGAAAGAATGACGGCGATCAAACTAATAATAAAATGCACTCTGGCGGGTTTAGCAGATTAATTGAAATCAAACTATTAATAAAATGCACGTTCTTCCATTTAAACAATAAAATTAAAAAACAAGAAACACCCAATAGAAAACCATATGAAAATACTAATTGCTTTGGCAACTATTTTATCAACTCCTTTGGCATCAATGACTTCTCAGAAAAAAATGATTTCGAGTTGTTGTGGTACTAGATACAGTGTCAAGCGTGGATATATTGGAAACAGAGACAGACAATTATGGTGACGATTACTTTTGAATCTCGGATTGAGTTTGGAAAACTACATGAGGAACCAGACACAGAAATGTTTGAATATACTGGAAACAACAGTAGCTAGCTCGGCAGGTCTCCAATTTCTGATTTCCAAACAATGTTACATATACAAATCAAAGGGTCACTTCACAATGCTGCTGCAGACCATATCTTCAACGTGCTTGATCGAGAATGATGTTTCCCCTGAGTGCCTCACCTGTTTCCGAAGGCAAAGAGCAACATTGACCGAAAGAAACGAAAAGCAAAACGATACAAAATTAAACATGAGAAATCCTCACAACTCAAACATTTCGTTTCTATCTTGTGTCGCTAACAAACAAGAATCGGAAAACTGAATTTCAAATTGTGTTTGGAAAACAAGAAGCTACTACCTATTACTATATCAATCAATACGCATGGGGTTTTGCGTGCTCTAAGTAGTTCTAGTTTGACCCAATACAAGTTGCAATGCAGGGTCTAGATTGACTTAAATCGCAAACAATGCAGTCAGTTGATTTTTGATCCGTCCAAAACGAACTTCTTCCTCAAGTGGAAGTGTATGCACAGGAAATACATTGACTAATGCTCTAGCTCTTATCCCTAGTATTGCAACAAATTTAACTGCGAAAGAGAATAAAGACTACCAACAAAGATTACTATTATAAAAATAAATGAAACAGGCTACACTTAGATCGATTTTTCCAAAAGAAAAGAGACCTATTACCAGTCTCCTTTCTTTCTATATTAGGGAGAATCGATCTTAATTTCTTAAAATTGGGAAAAAGTCTCCTGCTCGAGGAAATGTATAACATTTTGAAGAAAAAACCACTGCAACAAGCATAAAACTGTGGCAACAGAACAGACCATGTTTTGCTCTCAAACTTACCTCTAATAGTAAGGACAACTAATCATCCAAAGCATCACGGAACCCGTCCCTTAATATTACATACTGTAAAGGGGCAAGGCCTAGACCCGCCTTTTCCCTTAACTAGCTGCCGAACTCTAGTTACAATTCTCAAATGCCTAAGAACAAAGCTTTGATTTTCTTGACATATAGAACAAAAGCATTAGCCCTTATCCTCTACATATCCATACACTTCCTATTAATCATGGACATCAAACACGAATGGAAGTTTTGAAATGATTAGTTCATAAGAATACAAATGCATACAATGCCATAGGAATCAACTCGTATAAAACGCAATAATGGCAAGAATTGCAAATCCAACTCGGTTTAACTTCAAGGTGTGGAGTCTGTAGACATATATCATTCATTTGTTGTTCAATGATGATGATGTTTCAATTAGATTGCAGTTGCTGCAGATGATGTGATCAAGTAGTGGTCTCTTAATTTAGACACAATATTCAATCCAACCAAGGACTGCAAATGAAATGAAGGCCGATTCATTGAAACTTGAAGTAGATGATTACGAGTATATAACATGCGAATGTCGATCTCCCTGTAGTGCAACAGTTTGAGGCAAAACCACTGCAACAAGCATAAAATTGAGGCAACAGAACAGACCATGTTTTGCTTTCAAACTTAACACCATCGTAAGCACAACTAATCTTGCAGGAGCAATTTAACAGATCGCTCAGTTCGATGGCATAGATTATGTAACGGCACCTCTCACAATCCGTTTACTTGAGCTCATCGCTGCATATATACAGACGACGATGACGAGTCTGCTCCATCTGTTCGATCTGAATTGAACTGCAGAGGATTTTTCTCTTTCTGGGTTTGTCCTGATAGTCGATTATGATTTTAAAAAGTCCACAAGAGCCTAGTCGTAGTGAAAATATCAAGGATTTGCTAGGATTTTAATGGGTGAAGGATTTTGATGGACTTGAGAATTTGAGAGACTTTAATGGATTTATAAATCTATATATTTTTATGGAGTTTAATTAATTTGCACAGATTCCATATAAAATTTTGATTCAATTTCCTCCGAAATCTCATGGACAGAGGTGAGATTTGTTGTAGATGCTTAAAATACACTACAAAATCTCTCCAATTCCCTCTAATTCCTCAACTTTCTCAAATTCTTTAAAATCAATTTCTAATTGAATAAATCTCATGAACAGATGTGAGATTTGTAGATGCTTAAAATACACTACGAAATCTCTTCCAATTCCCTCTAATTCCTCAACTTTCTCAAATTCTTTAAAATCAATTTCTAATTGAATACATCTGGAATATGATAAACTTCTTTAAAATCATAAGTGAATACACCTGATTTCTAAGAATTTTAATAAACTATCTTAAAATTCTAATTCAATACACCTTGAATTTCAGAGAATCACTTAAAATTCTAATTGAATACCCTTAGATTCATTAAAAGAATTAAATCCCTCAAAATCTCAATTGAATACACCCCTAATAACAATTGTCATAAATAGGGGTGGTTTTGGTACATTACCATACCAAAACCTCTGTACCAATTACCATACCAAATATTTGGTACGGCAAAATCTATTACCATCACCGTACCAAACTTTCGGTATACCAAATAGTTTGGTTAGTATGGTATGCCAATGGTAATTGCCACTTTGTTTTACGCCACTTAGTTTGCCCAAAATCTAATATTTTTTAATTAATGTAGAAGTGTAAAAAATATAGAAAAATATATAAACGCTCGTAATGACAAGTTTTACAAATTTCGTGAAGAGCTTAACTTTGAAATTCTCCATTATAATCATATAAATCATAGATCAAAATTTAACCGTTGATTGTTGTTTACATTTACGCTTCATTTTTCTCATCAAATTTTGTTCTTTTCGGATTTTCTTTTTTGAAAACATGATCTATTAGAGGATGCAGGAAGATGAACTGTTTGGATCGTTGATATTATGTTCAGAGTTTTACGGTTAGTGAAAATATTGCTTGATGTTTATAAAGTTTCTACAAACTATATGATATCGACTCATATTTCAGTTAACCATAAATATCGAAACGTGATATCAAAGATCTGAACCGTTCATCTTCTTACATCCACCAGATGATCATGTTTTCAAAAAAGAAAATTTAAAAAATGAAATTCAGTAAGAAAAATAAAGCGTTAATGACAATCGACGGTTAAATATAAATTTAAGATTTAAGGATTATAGTGTTGGATTTTGAAGCTGACTCTTTCATGAAAGTTGTAAGGCTTGTCACTATAAGTGATTGTATATTTTTTTTACATTTGTTACACTTCTACAATAATTATTATTAATTTTATTAATTTTGCCCTCAAATAATTATATGAATAAATACATAATATAATATTAATAATATTTGTAGGTACGGTATACCACCGGTACTGGTTTTGGATACTAGTATCGTACCGAAACAGTATGGTACGGTACAAATACCGTACCATTACCAATTGGTACGAATTTTTGGTAATAATTTGGTATGGTATGGTTGGTAGGACGGTTGGTACGGTAATTTGGTAAAAAATTTCACCCCTAGGATTTCATTCCAAGAACAAAGTATTCTATTTGTAGAAGAGGAATAGTCTTCCCCATTTTTGACCCAGCCTGAGAACCCGACTGCGATTAAAGCTTATGAGTGTTTGCTGTTGTTCGAATCCAATACAAATCATGGATGGCATTGAATAAGGATGGACAAGTGAGTCACTCTTTGATTACTATGTATGCAAGGTGTGTTGAGTGGGTTTTTACACGGAAAGTGTTTGATGAAATTACTGAGAGGGATTTGGTTTCATGGAATTCCATGATTTCTGGGTATTGCAAGATGGGGTGTACTGGAGATGCGGTGGGGTTGTTCCAGGAAATGAGGGGTGATGGATTTGAGCCTAATGAAACGACTTTGGCGACGATTCTTGAGCATGTGGGGACATGGGGAATTTGAATTTGGGTACGTGGGTGGAGTGTTTTGTAGTTGAGAAGAAATTGGGGATGGATTCAGATGTAGGCTCCGCGTTGATTGGCATGAAAAAAGTCCTAAAAAATTCATACACATCCATAGACATCTATAAGTGAAATCCATATAAATCTGTCAAATGCATATAAGATTGTAGAATCTATTAAAATCCTTTAAAAAATTTCACTTAAAAAAATCTATTAAAATCCTCTGAAATCCAAGTTAACTACACCCCTAGGGTTTTCGAATTTGATTTGATTTCAACGGTAGCTCTTGGGTTTTCCCTCTTCTCTTATTTGGGCTGCGTTTCTTTCTTCCTTCTTCTTAGCCTAAATTACATTTTTGCACCCTTTTTTTTTTTTTTTTTCTTTTATGCAATTGCAAACCTCATACGTTACAAAATTTCAATCTCACACATAAACTTATATTTTAGTTGCAACTAGCAAAAATGGCCACGCTTTGCTGCGGGTTTTCAAATTATAATCGACAACAGACATGAATAATATCCATAGAAAAACTAACTAAAAATGTTGAAGCAATTTAGACAACACACGTTTTGCCTGAGTAACACTCACAAAACCACAAATTTACACAATTATCTCCAAATAAAAGAAAACGCAAGAGATAAGTGAATTGATGCAATAAAATAAGCAGCTTAGTTTACATTGCCACTTTGTTAAGTCGACATCGAGAGCCAATATAGAATCAAAATTACTTGTAGGAAAGTTTACGTTGACAAAATATAGTGTATGCGTATCAGAGACTAAAGTACCATGCAGTTCACTCATATTTTGTTTGTGCATGCAACGTGACAAAATACATGTCCTGCAAGGCTTGCTGTCGTTCCAATAGTTGCAAAAAATATTAAGACATGTTCTTATGGCTTGTGCATTAGGTAACTTTAGTAGTGGAATGCCCAAAAAGTATATATCTATAGTAATGGAACGGCGTAAAATATATATATCTTTGATCCTTTGCAGCAATCCATAATGAAGTCTTCCATAGCTCATTTTTTTTGTGAATGAACGTCTCCAGTATTAAGCAGCAAACCAAAATAAAAATTCAATAATTGTCCAAGTTAGCATATATTATTGTAAACAATATCTCATTATACCTGTCCTTGATTTTCTTTGTCTGTGATCTACTTCTTAATGCACTAATCGGAATATTGTTTGTAGGTTCAACTTTTGGGCAACCAAGTTTAAGAGTTCCGCAAAGATTCTGGTTGAATTAGCAGACAGTGGTTGGCTCCTCTTGTCATGTTTTCACAAGGATCCATTCCCGTATGCAGAATTGGATCAGAGTGTGTAGCGTCAGAAGATTCACCGGTTGATCTACTACCTCGCGAAGACAATGAATGCAATTGCTGCAAGATCAGATCTTGAGTTGCTCTAAATTCATTTCTTGATTCTGTGAATTCGATTCTTGACTCCTTGAGTTCTTTTTGGAAATCGGCAAATAAGGACTCGAGATTGGAAACACGGGACTCCATGGCTTTTCTAGAAGCAAGGTGAGTCATGCATGAGGAAGGCTTAAGCAGTGGCTAATACCAATGATAGAACCCCACTTTACTTCTTTCTAAATGGAGCAATACAATGTATATTTATAATATTCTTTTCATTCAATAACCGTTTCATTCTTCTTACAATTTCCTTATATAGTAACTAAACCGACTTAGCTACTAAGTAACTAACTAACAACCTTATATCTTACCATAACCAACTAACCAACTAACCAATTTGATAGTGCTGACACATCATCCTAATCAGCATCCTATCATTTTGGATTTCTGTTTTTTTTTTTTTTTCGTTTGACAAAACTGAATGTCTTGCAGCACATCTTGTTAGATATTTCCACTACTAGAAAATTTGACTTTACCGACAAAAGTAGTTTGTCGGCAAAAGTCAAAATTTGTCGGCAAAGTGTCTTTCCCGAGGAAAAAATTTGTCGGCAATTTTGTTGCGCAAAGCATGTTGCCTAAGAGTTTTGCCGATGAATTTTGTCGGCATTTCCATCTTTTCCGACAAATATTTTCGTCGGTATAGGCCTTTTTAGCCGACTAATAATACTTTTTAGCCTACAAAATATGTTTGTCGCCATGGATATTTCGTCGGCACAACCTTCTCTTTGCCGACAAATTGGTTTTGTCAGGAAGACATTTAATTTATCAAAAAAAAAAAAAAAAAAAAGCTTTGATGCTCAGCTCGTACATATGCATATCAAAATAGAATAGACAATTTTTAAAGAAATAATATTTTACTGATTGATAAATGTTGAATGTACATCCAGAGTGCTATACAAAAGCATCGTTAGTAAAATCATAAAACAATTGAAGGAATGTTACACATGAACCAAATAAAAAATATCAAAAGTCGTGGACTGAAACTATTCACACAAAAGCTCCCATTGTCCTGGTCTCTCGTCCATCTCTGCAGCAGCATTGGCTAAAGGCTCATCAAGCTCCTCAGGCGACCCAAACTCTCATCTAACTCAAACTTGAACTCCCTGAATTGACTAGCCATGAATCTGTTGAGGTAGTCATAGTTTTCGTAAACAGCTAGATTGAAATAATGATTAGAAGCTCTCAAATGTGCTAAATATCATTCCACTAGATTGAAATAATGACAGAGAGCGTACAAATATACTGGAAGCTTCTCAGAGTCTAACTCCTAAAATTAGAGTCTTTTTTTCCACACAACACAAGAAAATGAGCATTCCCAGCTTTAGATCAAATTACCTTCAAAAGTTCAATAACCCCACATATGCAAACTCAAACATTTAAAAATATTATATTACGAGTGCAATTATATATTTCTCATTTAATATTAGCAATATCATAAATGTGAGCATTTGTCATCAGGCAAGATGTGGTTTACTGAAGAGCATCAATTGCGACTTTAAACCTTGGACGATATAGCACCATAGTAGAAAATGGGGCAGAGCTGCAATGACACCATAGTAGTACAATAAAAAATTAAAACTTAACATCATATTAGTATCAAGCATATAGTGAGTTTGACTAAGCATCAGACATTTACCATACATAGATTCTTAGAGGCCAGGACAATGGTTCATCCAACCTTGTAATGAACATTTCAAACCACCTGCCAATTGAGAAGTTTTCTTTAGTCCCTTAATAAGATGCAAATCAAAATGAATGAAAGGAGGTACAATAAGTTGCACAATAATAGTTAGTAGCAGTTCAAATATGGGATTAATTAGTAGCCCTCAAGTACGGAGAGGTTCTCTTTTAGCCTCTTATGTAATAGTTGACTAAAGTACTCAATTATTTTCATCCAATCGAGGTATATCAAACATCTGATTAAACCGTAAACTACAGAGCTTTATTAGAGTTTACACAAACATGAAAAATCTAACAAAGAGGATTCTTTCAATAAAACATGTAGTGTCAATGTAACATAATTAAGATTAAGAGATGACTGATGCCTTACAACAACTATTTTCAGCATAAGAACTCCATGTACAAGTCTCGCACTTTCTGTGTTGACATTGAATCCAAGTCCAATTGCACTTCAGGACAAGATCCTAAAATGCAACATACGATAAATTTAAACCACTGCACTGTTCATAACCAAATGATACTAGCATAGTAATATCTACATGGTTAACTGCTAAATGTGAAGCAAGGTGCCAAAAAGACTTGCTTCTCGGACAACATTGGAAGGTTTCTTTGCCCATGGTAGGTTTCTTTGCTCTAACTCACTTCAGAAAACACACATATCATCAAATGAAAAGTACCATTAACATCACTGTTAACAAACACGAGCAAATAAAAAATATGAAGCCATTTTCTAACCTTGTTTGACAACCTATTCAATTCCCTTCAACTGGTACTTTTGAAAAATTACAAGAACCAAGCATTGACCCTGCACCATAAAAATCTTTCAAACATACCCAAATTAAACCATTACAAGAACCAAACATTGACCCTGCACATAAAAATCTCGCTGCTTCTAAGACAATTTAAACCCAAGTTAAATATCCAAACACAAAACAAGAAATCATTCAAGGTACCTCTAAAATCTAAATGGAATGGAAACCAATATCAAACCAATATCACACAAAATGGCATCTAGTTAATTAAAAATTGTATTAAATAAAAAGAAAATAACTAACTGCTATACCTTTGGCGCATTGCGGGTTTGTGATTGGGAATTGAACAGATGGGCCGAAGGAGAGAGAGCCGGAGCAGATCGAGGCTGAAGGAGGGGGCTACGAAAGATTTGTGGAGATTTGGGGTTTTCGTGTTTGAATTGAGAGGGCGATGACTGCAAGGCCGTTTTAACCAGATGATCGGGATGAGAAACCAATCTAGAGCCTAAAGGGTGATGACTGCAAGGTAATTTCAGAGTTGGAGTAGGAGGTGGCATCGACGACGTTGTAGAATAGGAGCGTAGATTCGAGTCCACGAACGGAAGACGACAGAGCGAGAGAGACGAGGCGGCAACAAATATGTGAGAAATGAGAGAGAAGCCCGGCACTAATTTTTTAATTAATTAGGTTTATTAATTTGAAGATTACCAATTTTAATTCTAACTGGCAATTGTTCAAAAAAATTCTAAACGGCAAATTTTTTTTTTTGTTGCCCGCTTAATTAAAGAAAACGTGCGAATTAAAAAAAAAAAAAATCATTTTTGAGAAGGCGGGAAACCTCCCACCAAATTCTTACCCAACAAAAATCAAGTTTGTCGGCTAACAATATCTTCGCTGACAAAATATTTGTTGGCCATAACCTTAAGTCGTAGGGAGAAGTCCTTGCCAAAACCTTAACCCTGGGGCGTGTATTTAGCCGACAAACCAAAAAAATTGTCGGGTAAAAACTTTTTTGCCAACAAAATAAGTTTTGTTGGCTCAAAATTCGTCGGCAAAATTAGATTTTCTAGTAGTGTTCTTTCATATCAGGAAACGTACTTGTCAAGTAGATTATTTGACACGCAGCATTGTGCAGGTCTTAACGAGATATCTGCTGGAAACTTTGTTTGGCCCTGGAGTTGTTGGTGCAACGAGCAACCAAACCATTCTCTACCTCGATCTTCCTTCTAATATGGTCTCTCTCTCTCTCTCTCTCTCTCTCTCTCATACACACACACACATGCACAAACGTATTAGTCCCCATCATTTCTAAAGTCATATTTCTTGGGTAGAATATGGAAAATGTTGAATGATGCATACTTTATTCCTAATGCATTTTTGTAGGTTGGTTCTTTCTTGATGGGGTGGTTCGGTGTTGTTTTCAAAGGAGATCTATCCTATACATCTGATTATTTGGCCATTGGGTCTTTGCTCTGCTCGGTTTTCTAATAGGTAAGATGTTATATTCTAAAGAATTACTGCAGTAGACATGTGGCTGGCTATGGCAAGCATGATGTTTGAATTTCATTCGACTCTTAGCTGGTTTCAGCTTTGATGCTTATTATCCATGGATTAATCACAAACCCAATGTAGCTCAAATTGCTGGACTAATCTGAGCTTCTCTTTTATGCGACAGATTATATCAGGCTTGTTTCTTGCGGCCTACTCCATTTTTGGGGTAGAGACAACAAGGGGTTTTAGGCAGCTTCTTGAGAAGAACTCAGTATGTGGTATCACTAGCTCTAGAAAAAGCTCGAGGGTTGACAGCTACAAGCGTCACTTGGTAGCTTTCATAGTGTTGTTGCTGATGCTAGGTTCTCTATGGGGTGCGAGTGGAATATTGTTGAGAGAGGAATTTAACAGCGACAACAGCGAGGCGCAACTGTGGTTGGGTTGCATAGTTGGAGCTTTTGGTGTGTGGATCCGGTGGTTCTTAGCCCGGCTTAGTGGACGTGGATTAGGGACAGCGGGATGCTTAAAATGGGTTCCATTTGGTAATCTAATTGCCAATATTTCTGCAGCTTGTGTCATGGCTGCCCTGTCTACTGTGAAGAGATTGGTAAGCTCTTGTGATATGATCTCTGTCGATATCCACTCGATGACTTGATCCTCACCATTACTTTTCGTGTGTTATGGTCTTGTGTTCGGGAAGCTTATATTTCATATATATTTGTCACATTATAAACTGCCAAGCTTGTTAGTTTGGGTTTTTTTTTTCTCGTCGAGGTTTTAAAAGCGTCTTGAAGTGTAATCGTTTCTATTGCAATATTTTGTGTGTTACCTTTGTCCTGCATTGTCTTGATCCATGCTCCCGGTTGTTTAATAAAATCTAACGAAATTTAAAGTGCAGAACTTTACTGTTTGCGCAGGTGAAAACTAAGACTTGCGACATTGTTGCAACAGGCATACAATTCGGATTTCTGGGTTCCTGAGTACTGTTTCTACCTTCATTGCTGAGTTCAATGCGATGAGAGAAAGCAAATACCCTTGGAGAGCTTAGGCTTACGCCATGGCTACGATATGCACCTCGTTTGGATTGGGGATCCTGATATATTGTGTACCTATTTGGACAAAGGGATACGAGTAGTACCACGCTCAGGGATACGAGTAGTACCATGCTGGCTTCAATCTGACAGAAGCACAGGACAGCCCTGTGCTTCTTGAGTGTACAGAATCTTGCAGGAGATACTTACACGAAATCTTTTTCATGTATCCGTCTCTGCCCTTTGGTGATGAGACAGATAGATGGGGTATGCACCCAGTTTCATGTAAGTTTCTGTCGTCTCGCAGAAGTATCTCCAGACTGGGCTGCGACCAATGCTAGCTTGAACACCGGCCGAGTTCTTATTGTACTCTACTATATTTTACATTTCACTCGATAGCTTCATAGTTTTTTGTTATCTTTCAACAGAATTGAGATAAGAATTCATCCATTATAAGGAAAGATAAATTATGACACTAATTGCTGCCATAATATATTCAAATTGTGATTTGTAAATAAAGAAACATGACTTTTTTCAAAGAAAAAATTACAATGATATATTTTCAATAAAGAGGATGAAGTCATACAATAAGTCAGTGGCAATAATTAGTTCAAAATATAGAGAAATTAGGTTCTCATTCCTCTTTTTTCAACTCCATTGATTGAAACCTTATTCATTTTCAAATTTTAATTAAGGTCCCTTGGTTTTAATAAACATTAATAATTATTTCAATAATAAAATATTTTACATATCAAGATAATTAAAGGGTAAATTACACTTTCATACCTCAGGTTTGGGGTCTATTTCAATTTCTTACAACATTTTTAAAACATTTCAATCTCATACATTACTTATTATTTTATTTCAATCTCATACATTCCGTTAGTCAAACCGTTAATTTGACTGTTAAGTGATTGTGTGGCAATTGCAGGTTCCATTATTTTGCTGACATGGCAGCCAATAACATGCTACATGGACAAGTAAAATTTTTTTTTTTTTTTTTCTGAAATGCAATTCTAAGAAAAAAAAATTTAAAATATGATCTTTTCTATAAAAATTAGTGGGCCCCACCCTATAAATCTCTTCCACCCTTGTTCCTTGTGAGACCTTCTTCCTCCGTGCACTGTTCCTCTTCCTTCGCCACGCACCAACACTTCAAATCCCTGCAATTAAATAAAACCCAGCAAATTCAAATCCAAATCCCTCGTTGCCCAAAACCCATCACCCTCTGCCGCCAAATCTAAATCCAATCCAAACCTCTATGCCGCCGACTCCACCCAAAACCAACCCAAAATCCGTCATCTTTCCCCACTCTATCTCATCTCACCGAATTTCACATGGCTCAGCCGCCCATCCCCCAATTTCAAACCCTCAAACACAAATAAACACTGTCGTCGATATGTGTTGTTCGATTTTGTCGATGAGGAACCAAGTCGAAGATCCGATACCAAATGCGGTGGTGGCGAGGTGGTGGGTTACTTCAATTTAGAAGATTTTCGGTGCCCGTTTTCACTGGAAACCATGGGTAATCCGGCAAGGCACATCCAAAACTACGAGGTCCGAGTTCTTCGATTCTCACTCGAACTGGACGGATTTTTTAGTGGAACGGTTTGCCATGGCCTGCAGCAACACCGCGATCGAGTTTCTTGGGGAGGCTGAGATGGACGCATCACAAAAGAGAAAGAAAGATAAGAGGTTGAGATAGCGGCGGCGTCGTCGTCAAATCCGACAAAGGATGGAGGGATTGATGTTCCAGAAAATCACGGCTAACAACTTGAAAAATCCTTTGCCTTTGCCTCCTGTTAACGACAGAGAAGAGAGTTGGCTCCGATTAGGGCGTCGATGGTTGGGGACGGGATCGGCGATGAAGACTTTGGGTGCAAAGGAAGTTGTGGCTTCCTGTCTTGGTCCTTGGGTTAGGGCTTATTTTTTTCAATTGTATCTGATGCATTTCAATCTGCATTTTGGATTGCATCTGATGCATTTCAGCATCTGATGCAATTGTTCATAATTATTATTAAAAAACAATGGGGCGGGAAATTTTGAAATTTGAATTTTTGGCCACGTGGCACGTTTTGCTGAGTTGGCATGACGTGGCTGATGGATATCCACGTGTGCAAGTTTTGGAGGGAGTGGGCTGACGTGTAACAGGGTCCACTAATGCCACGTCAACATTTAATAGACTAATGGATGTAAAATATAACGGAGGTATTATTTTGAAATAAAATAGTACGTGAGGTATGAAAGTGAAATGTTTTGAAGATATTGTAAGAAATTGAAATAGACCCCAAACATGAAGTATGAAAGTGTAATTTACCCATAATTATATTTTATTTCTAAATTATTAAATTATTCATTTAGTGGTAGAAACGTTACATTTGATATATTTAAATTTATTGTAACAACCCATCTCGGAGTTTTCGTATGGCGGACGTGAAATGACTAAAATGCCCTTAGGCATTAATTATGGTAAGTGTGTGGTTTTACTTTGAGTGTGGTTGTATTTGGACCACACACACACACACACAGAGTCACTTTACCTCTCTCTCTCTTTCTCTCTCTCTCTCTCTCTCTCTCTCTCTCTCTCTCTCTCTCTCTCCCCCTCTCGTTTTCGTACGGACAAACCCAAATCCTCCCTAAACCTGGCAGATCGAGGACGTGAAGTACACCAGCGTGTTCCTGAGGCCCATACGAACTCGTTGGTACCAGTTGCAGGTAAGAAAGCCTTCAAAAAACCCGAGTTCTCATAACCTCCGAATTTGTCACTATTCATGCTCACGTAAAACCTTGTGTTTTTAAAGATTTGAAGCTTATAGAAAGCTTATTGAGGTCCTCAGGAAGCTCGGAGTGCTTCATTGGAAGAAATTGGATGTCGGAATAGCGAGATCGAGAAGTTTCATTTTCGCCGGAATTATCGAGGCTTTTTCCGGCGAATCCCCGACGAGTTGGGGGTCGAGTCAGGTATGGATGTGTTCATCTTTGTGAGATCTTCATTTTGGTATAAAGTACGTAGAAAATGGTGCTAAAATGAGTGAGAAATCATGTTTGGAAAAATACCCAGAAATTGGCGAACAGTCGCCCGCGACCGGTGACTCGCCGAAGAAGAAGGAGAATATTCCATCAATTTTGACGGAATACACTGACGCCGTCAGTTAGAGTTAACTGCTACCGTTAGGTTTTAACGGAATATTCTGAGGAATGTTCCTGACGGCGTTAATTGACGCCGTCAGTGTGTAAGTCACGTGGTTGCACGTGGCTGGCGCATCTGGCCGTGCCTTGGTCGGCGCGTGGCGGCGAATGGATGGTCGGAAATTTTTTCTGAAAATATGGGGATGATCCTGAGATTGTGTAGATCACAGTGGTATATTCATATACCCAAATTGAGCAATGTATGAAAAGTTACTTTTAAGGTTTCGATTATGTGCGTTAATTAACGTTATTTCAGTTACTTCTCATATAGGCAAGACCTATCCGGAGGACGAGCGTAGCCAGGCTAGGCATGAGGGTTACGACCCATTTACTTATCAGTGAGTGGGCATTTGTTTTCCATATATACCTATATAAATGAGTTTTTCCCAGAAAATCAATTTAAATGAAATGTGATATGAAATGCCATGCAAAGTATCTATTTATTTATTATGCATTATTGATTGCTTATATTGATGTTGGTGCTGAGGACGCACAGGTAAGTGGCACGTAAATTTTATTTACTAGTTGTTGAGAACGAATGATGTGATGTGATGTGATGTGATGTGATTAGAGCTCATAAACCTGCACACTGATATTAATGCTCCCGCCCAGAGAGGGGCTCAGTCCTTCACGTGATGTTCACCTCCCGCACCGTATGCTCGCCTTGGATCCAAGTTAGGTGCTCAGTCCTGTCGAATAGGCCACTATAGGTGGGTTCGACTCGTAGGTGACCCGCGATTTATCGCTCAGTCTTCACGTGATCATAGCACTAGAGCATATTATTTTATTATCAGTGATGTTGTGCAGACCACTAGAGGTGGTATTGATGTGTGTGCAGGGTATATATATATGATGATATGATTGAGATTGTTATGAGCTATATGATATGATGATTGTTATGAGCTATATACAGCCGAGGGCTGAGATAATTATTTAGTATTCAATCACATTCACAGAGTTATGCTTTGGCATTCAGTTATGATACTTTGGCATGGCATATACATACTTTCATACATACATATTTCCAGCAGGATTTTGAGAATTATATATATGAGTATATACTTTATTTCTCCGAGATTATACAGGTTTTACCGCAAGGGGTTATAACTTTTGAAAAAAGAAGGTTTTGAAAAGATTTGTTTCTGACCCACTCAGTTTTCTGTTTTTCGCCCATCCAGGTATTAAGTAGTGAGAGTTGGTGGCACATGAGGAGCTCATCGGACGTTCTGACAAAATTCACTTATGTAGGACCACCTTTGGGTGTTATCTCTATTTAGTATTTCTGCTTGACTGCACGTAGACTTTTATGCTCTGTATTAGTGGAATTCACACTTCTTGTACACTAGTATTGCTAGTGTTTCGATTTTAATTGACTAGTAAATTCTATCATTTATTGCTTCCGCACTGTGCACTTGGTTACGTCACCCTCACGTGACGGCCAGCACGCCCCTCTTTCGGGTCGGGGTGTGTCAGATTGGTATCAGAGCCTAGTTTAGCAGTCCTGCATATCTTGTGAATATTCTAATTATCTTGGTGTTTCTGTCAGAACTATGCCGCCTCGTAGAGAGCCACGTCGTTCAGATGAACCTAGTTTCCCTGATATAGCTCAGTTAGGGAAAGCTATAGCGAATGTTATTCAGTCAGTTATTCGCCCGCCTTAGCAAACCCCTCTGGATTCGGTTCATAATTTGAAGATAACCACTTTTGTGGGGAATGGAGGCCCCGAGGGTTCAGAGAAGTAGTTGATGCATATTGAGAAGACTTTCAAGCTGATGCAAAGTCAGGGGAGTCTATCTCCGAACATATGGGTCGAGAGGACTTCATGGTTTTTGGGTAAGGAACCAGCTTCTTGGTGGGGGCAGTTGGCTGATGAGTTACCCCAGGAAGAATCTAGAGACTGGGAGGTATTTAAGCAGTTGTTCTATAAGAGATTCATTCCTCCTGCTTACATTGATTGTAAGAAACATGAGTTCACTAGTTTAAGGCAGAAGAAGCTGTCAGCTAATGAGTACTACAGGAAATTTACTGATCTATCTCGTTATCATCCGGAAGTTGTTGCTAATCTGGTTGAGATGCTACGTCGTTTTAAGTTGGGCACTAAGAAGAAATGGCGTACCATTGCAACTACGATTCCCTGTACTACTTATCATAAGTTTTATGAGGCTTTACTTCAGATTGAGGATTCTGAGAATTTGCCGAGCGACAGTGAAGAGGAAGAGAAAAATGGGAATCAGAATAAGGATAAGGGTAAAGGTCATTTCTTACAAGGGCCTCACCAGACTCAGAGCTTTAAACGCAGTGGGAGTAGTTCTAGTTCTTCCAGTGGAGGTTTCAGTTCCACAGGTCATAGAGGAGGTGGTAGATTCTTCAGAGATTTCAGATCCCAGAGGCAGGGGAACTTTGGTAGAGGAAATGCACCTTGGTGCCGTAGGTGCGGTAGCCGACATTTAGGGGAATGTCGAAGAGGTAGCAGTGGTTGTTTTACTTGTGGTCAAGAAGGACATCAAGCTAAGTTTTGTCCTCAAGGCCAGCAGAGGCCTCAGCAGCCTCCCTTACCACCGCCAGCTTCAGCTCAGCAGTTTGCAGGACATGGTGGTTATACCCAAATGGGTCGTGGTGGTGCATACCACTATCAGGGGGATTTTGTTCCTTATTCTTCAGGACAGTAACAGTACCCCCAAGATCTCTATCAGCAAGGCAGTCATGGTCAGTATTTAGGAGGATATATGCCTACACAGCAGTACTCTGGATGATATATGCCTCAGCAGCAATTTTCAGCTGGTGAATCCCAATGGAATTCTGGAGGACAGTCTCAGTAAGTTGATGCTACTACCAGTGGAGTTGGGTCTTCGAAACAGTCTAGTCAGCCAGGACATGGGCGTAATCCTCAAGGGCGAGGAGTTCATGCTAGCAGAGGCAGAGGAATGCAGCAGAACCAGGGACGTATCCACAACCTTTCGCTGCAGGATGCTCAGAACAATCCAGATTTGAGCATGGGTACATTAAATATTCTTGGTCATTATGCTAAAGTGTTGATTGACTGTGGTGTTACTCATTGGGTAACTTCTCATACGTTTGTTCAATTGACATAACCTCAATCTTCACCTCTTGGGTATGAGTTGGAGTTTGCTATGCCTAGAGAGGAAAAGTGTTATGTAGATTATCTTTACCCAGGTTGTCCCGTAGTAGTGAAGAATGTGGTTATGCCTGCTAACCTCACTCCGCTTGACATTGTGGATTTTGACGTTATCTTAGGCACAGATTGGTTGCATTGCAATCATGCTAAGATTGACTGTTACGGGAAATCAGAAACCTTTCATCGTCCTGGATTACCTGAGGTTACATTCTTTGGTGAACCTAGTGGATTGAGGCATGGAATCATTTCAGCTGTGAGAGCCAAAAAGTTACTAAAGAAAGGTTGTCAAGGGTACTTGGCTCACGTGGTACTAAATGATGATGCTCCGGTTAGCGTGGAGAATATCAAGGTGGTTAGATATTTTTCTGATGTTTTCCCTGATGATTTACCTGGATTGCCGCCAGACAGAGATGTGGAGTTCGCCATTGACTTACTCCCAGGTACGAATCTCATTTCTTTAACTCCTTATCGTATGGCTCCTACCGAGTTAAGAGAATTGAAGATTCAGTTACAAGAATTGGTTGATAAAGGTTTCATTCAACCTAGTACTTCACCTTGGGGAGCTCCAGTTTTGTTTGTAAGAAAGAAAGATGGTACTTTGAGGCTTTGCATTGATTACAGGCAATTGAATCGGATGACGATTAATAACCGTTATCCTTTGCCTCGTATTGATGATCTTTTTTATCAACTCAGAGGTGCCTGCATATTTTCTAAGATTGATCTAAGGTCTGGTTATTATCAGTTGAAGATCAGGAGTGATGATGTTCCTAAAACTGTTTTTAGGACTCGTTATGGTCATTATGAGTTTCTGGTGATGCCATTTGGATTGATTAATGCACCAGCAGCTTTTATGGGTTTGATGAACAAGGTGTTTCAGTAGTATTTGGATAGATTCGTCATTGTCTTCATTGATGACATTCTGGTGTATTCTAAGTCAAAAGCAGATCATGTCCGACATCTTACTTTGGTGTTGAAGAAGCTGAGGGAACATCAGTTATATGCTAAGTTCAGTAAGTGCCAATTCTGGTTAGATCAAGTTGCTTTCTTGGGGCATGTTGTTTCAGCTCAGGGTATTCGGGTAGACCCTCAGAAGATAACAGCTGTGGAGAATTGGGAACAGCCGCGAACCGTCACTAAGGTACGGAGTTTCCTTGGTTTAGCGGGTTATTATCGGCGATTTGTTAAGGATTTCTCAGTTATGGCTTTACCACTAACGAGGTTGACTAGGAAGGAAGTTAAATTTGAGTGGGATGATAATTGTAAGTAGAGTTTCCAGCAGTTGAAGTATTATCTCACTCATGCGCCTGTTTTGACTCTTCCTGATGATAATGGTAATTTTGAGGTATACAGCGATGCTTCTTTGAATGGGTTGGGATGTGTGTTGATGCAGCATGGTAGGGTAATTGCTTATGCTTCGCGTCAGTTAAAACCTTACGAGATGAATTACCCTACACATGACTTAGAGTTGGCAGCCATTATTTTCACTTTGAAGATTTGGAGACACTATCTCTATGGTGAGAAGTGTAGGATTTTCTCAGATCACAAGAGTCTCCAGTATCTGTTCACATAGAAAGATTTGAATCTTCGTCAACGGAGATGGATTGAGTTGCTAAGTGACTACGATTGCACGATTGAGTATCACCTTGGACGTGCTAATGTAGTGGCTGATGCTTTGAGTAGGAAATCTCAAGGTCGGGTTAATGCTTTGTATACTTCTCGTGTTTATTTTCTTGTAGATTTGAGGTCTACTGGAGTGAAATTGGAATTGGAAGAACGAGAAGAAAGAACTGTGGCAGAGCAAGAAAGAGCCTTACTTGCTAGTTTCCAAGTTAGGCCTATTCTGATTGATCGTATACTCGAGACTCAAATGAATAACGAAGAGATTCAAGAGTTAATTCATTTAAGGAATCAAGTGAAAAAGAAAGACCTCAGAGTTAGAGAGACGGATGGCATGCTTATGCAAGAGAATAGGATATACGTGCCAAATAATAAGGAATTACAGAAGGCAATTCTTAATGAGGCACATATTTCAGCTTATACGACGCATCCAGTAGGAACAAAAATGTATCATACCATTAGGCCATTTTATTATTGGCCAGGTATGAAAAGGGAAATTGCTGAGTATGTAAGTATGTGTATCGTGTGCCAGCAGGTTAAAGTCAGAAGAAAGAAGTCGTTTGGTTTGTCACAGCCACTTCCCGTTCCATAGTAGAAATAGGAAAATATTACTATGGATTTTGTGTACAAGCTTCCTCGTACACAAAACGGCTATGATGGAATTTGGGTGGTTGTTGATCGGCTTACTAAGTCAGCGCATTTCATTCCTGTGAGGGAAAAGTATTCTTTGAACAAGTTAGCCGAGTTATTCATCACGAAGATTGTGAAGTATCATGGAGTTCCTATGAGTATTATTTCAGATCGAGATCCAAGATTTACTTCTAAGTTTTGGATAGCATTTCAGGAAGCTTTGGGTTCGAGATTACTGTATAGCACGGCATATCATCCTCAGACAGAAGGATAATCTGAGAGGACGATTCAGACCTTGGAGGATATGCTAAGATCTTCGGTGTTGCAGTTTGGCGACACTTGGCATAAGCGGTTGGATTTGATGGAATTCGCCTACAATAACAGCTTTCACTCGAGTATTGGTATGGCGCCATTTGAGGCATTATATGGCAAGCCTTGTCGTACACCTTTATGTTGGTCAGAGGTTGGTGAACGAGTTTTAGTGGGCCCTGAGTTAGTGGAGGAGACTACTCAGAACATTCAGGTTATTAAGTCTAATATGAAAGCAGCCCAAGATCGCCAAAAGAGTTTAGCAGATAAACACGCCACTGATCGAGTGTACAAGGTTGGTGATTGAGTATTTCTGAAGTTATCTCCGTGGCGAGGTGTAGTACGATTCAGGAAGAAAGGCAAGCTAAGTCCTAGATTCATCGGACCTTATCAAATCACCGAGCGAGTTGGTGAAGTTGCTTATAAACTTGAGTTGCCGTCAGAGCTGTCTAAGGTACATAATGTGTTTCATGTATCGATGCTTCGTCACTATGTGGTAGATCATTCTCATGTGATACCTCATCAACCTTTAGAGATCAGTTAAGATTTGACTTATGATGAGGAGCCAGTGACGATACTTGATTGGAAAGAAAAGGTTTTGAGGAACAAGATAGTACATTTGGTTAAAGTCTTGTGAAGGAACCATTCGGTGGAAAAAGCGACGTGGGAGACAGAGGACAAGATGAGAGAGATGTACCCGAGGTTGTTTTATGAGTACTAGTGGATGGTTTTGGTTGTGTAAATTTCGGGGATGAAATTTTTATAAGGTGGGTAGATTGTAACAACCCGTCCCGGAGTTTTGGTACGGCAGACGTGAAATGACTAAAATGCCCTTAGGCATTAATTATGGTAAGTGTGTGTTTTTACTTTGAGTGTGGTTGTATTTGGACCATACACACACACACACACATAGTCACTTTACCTTTCTATCACTCCCGTACTCACTCTCTCTCTACCTCAGACTCTCTCTCTCTCTCTCCCTCTCGTTTTCGTACGAACAAACCCAAATCTTCCCTAAACCTGGCAGATCGAGGACGTGAAGTACCCCAGCGTGTTCCTGAGGTCCATACGAACTCGTTGGTACCAGTTGTAGGTAAGAAAGCCTTCAAAAAACCCAAGTTCTCATAACCTCCGAATTTGTCACTATTCATGCTCACGTAAAACCTTGTGTTTTTGGAGATTTGAAGCTTATAGGAAGCTTATTGAGGTCCTAAGGAAGCTCAGAGTGCTTCGTTGGAAGAAATTGGATGTCGGAATAGCGAGATCGGGAAGTTTCATTTTGGCCGGAATTATCGAGGCTTTTTCCGGCGAATCCCCGACGAGTTGGGGGTCGAGTCAGGTATGGATGTGTTCATCATTGTGAGATCTTCATTTTGGTATAAAGTACGTAGAAAATGGTGCTAAAATGAGTGAGAAACCATGTTTGGAAAAATACCCAGAAACCGACGAACAGTCGTCGGCGACCTGCGACTCGCCGGAGAAGAAGGAGAATATTCCGTCAGTTTTGACGGAATATGCTGACGCCGTCAGTTAGAGTTAACTGTTACCGTTAGGTTTTAACGGAATATTTCAAGGAATATTCCTGAAGGCGTTAACTGACGCCATCAGTGTGCAAGTCACGTGGCCGCGCGTGGCCGGCGCATCTGGCCGTGCCTTGGTCGGCGCGTGGCAGCGCGTGGGTGGTCGGAAAATTTTTCTGAAAATATGGGGATGATTATGAGATTGTGTAGATCACAGTGGTATATTCATATACCCAAATTGAGCAATGTATGAGAAGTTATTTCTAAGGTTTCGATTATGTGCGTTAATTAACGTTATTTTAGTTACTTCTCATATAGGCGAGACCTATCCGGAGGACGAGCGTAGCCAGGCTAGGCATGGGGGTTACGACCCGTCTGCTTATCAGTGAGTGGGCATTTGTTTTCCGTATATACCTATATAAATGAGTTTTTCCCAGAAAATCAGTTTAAATGAAATGTGATATGAAATGCCTTGCAAAGTATCTATTTATTTATTATGCGTTATTGATTGCTTATATTGATGTTAGTGCTGAGGACGCATAGGTAAGTGGCAGGTAAATTTTATTTACTAGTTGTTGAGAACGAATGATGTGATGTGATGTGATGTGATATGATTAGAGCTCATAAACCTGCACACTGATATTAGTGCTCCCGCCCAGAGAAGGCCTCAATCCTTCACGTGATGTTCACCTCCCGCACTGCATGCTCGCCTTGGATCCAAGTTAGGTGCTCAGTCATGTCGAATAGGCCACTATAGGTGGGTTCGACTCATAGGTGACCCGCGATTTATCGCTCAGTCTTCACGTGATCGTAGCACTAGAGCATATTAGTTTATTATCAGTGATGTTGTGCAGACCACTAGAGGTGGTATTGATGTGTGTGGAAGGTATATATCTATGATGATATGATTGAGATTGTTATGAGCTATATGATATGATGATTGTTATGAGCTATATACAGCCGAGGGCTGAGATAATTATTTAGTATTCAATCACATTCACAGAGTTATGCTTTGGCATTCAGTTATGACACTTTGGCATGGCATATACATACTTTCATACATACATATTTCCAGCAGGATTTTGAGAATTATATATATGAGTATATACTTTATTTCTGGGAAATTATACAGGTTTTACGGTGAGGGGTTATAACTTTTGAGAAAAGAAGGTTTTGAAAAGATTTGTTTTTGACCCACTCAGTTTTCTGTTTTTTGCCCCTCCAGGTATTAAGTAGTGAGAGTTGGTGGCACACGAGGAGCTCATCGGACGTTCTAACAGAATTCACTTATGTAGGACCACCTTTGGGTGTTATCTCTATTTAGTATTTCTACTTGACTGGACGTAGACTTTTATGCTCTGTATTAGTGGAATTCACACTTCTTGTACACTAGTATTGCTAGTGTTTTGGTTTTAATTGACCCGTAAATTCTATCATTTATTGCTTCTGCACTGTGCACTTGGTTACGTCACTCTCACGTGACGGCTAGCACGCCCCTCTTTCGGGTCGGGGTGTGTCATTTATGGCTAAATTTTGTATCATATATTTTTATTTTTAGTTTGTACCCATTTTAATTTACAACCCTTTTTTTTTTAAATTGTGCCAATTTTCTATTCAGTTTTAGTTTGTACCCATATATTAATTTCTTTTCATGTCCATAGTTTTCAAACTTTTATTTGTACTCATATTTTTTATTTATTTTGACCTTTTATTTGTACCCATAATTTAATAATAATGTACCCATTTGTCTTTAAAAATGTACCACTTTGTTATATGTAAAATGTACCCATTTTTTTTTTTTTTTTGTAAGTACCATCTCTTTTGTGTAAAATATACCCATTGTTTTTTTGTATGAAATGTACCCATTATATAAAACTTATCACCTTTTTTTGTATAAAATGTACCAACTTTTTGTATGTAAAATGTATCTTATAAAAATTACCAATTTTTTGTATGTAAAATGTCATTAATATAAGTAGTGACAAATCATGGGTTTGGTTTAAGTATAATTTCTTTCAATATTTTCAACAAATTATGGATTTTATTTAAAATCTCATTAATATAAATAACTACAAATATCAAATTTTAATTTAAAAATTATAATAACCTACATAGAAATGCATTATTGCATTAATTTCAAGAACTTCAATAAAAAATCGAAAACTAATAAGATTTCAATCAAAGAACTTTGATAAATAAGGACCTCATCCAAAGTATTTTATTTACGAGATTTAAACATATGACCTCTTTGACAAGTAAAAAGAAATACAACCGAAATTATTTAATTTGAACTATTCATTTATGAGATTGGATCCTCAATAATAAATATATAAAAATATAATTAAACTGTAATATTAAGTAATAAAAAAAGGTTAGACTCTTTTAATAATCCTCAAACGTCTGTATCAAAAAAGAAAAGAAAAAAAGCCGCACACGTCAACTCCAAATGGAAATTTATAATTACACCATTTCCTTAAAAGTAGTTTGGTTGTCCAAATATTGTTTCGATGTGCTTTTAAAATGACTGAAAACGTTTTTAGAAAAAAATCTTTTTGGGTTCCAAAAGCATTTGAAGTGCTTTCTGTAAGAAGCACCAGTTATGTGCTTCCTCCAGGAAGCACTTTAAGTGCTTTTTCAGGTTTACTTGCATTTTTATTAAGGATTAGTTCTAAAAACATTTTCACCAAAAACGTTTTAATTATTTTAAAAACACATCCAAGCGAGCTCTTAGTTTTTTCCCCAACCAACCACCACGTGATTACCTCCTCCAAAAGTGATTCTGGATATGACTACAATATTGTCTAGTACAATCAAACTCGGCTCCTTATTTTCTTTCTTTTCTTGTGTAAGTATAACTTTTTTTAATAGATTACGCATTCTAAACTATAAAAGTTTTACAAACAACTTGTAATTTAATTGATTAAAATATATTTTTTTGTATTCGAAGTTCTGAGTTTAAGTATATTTTATATTCTTTATTTCTTAGGTATTGTTTGGTGTCTAGAATTGTAATAAATTGGACAATTCATAAAATTGTAGGAATACTAGATGTAGAGGTAAATGATTTTTCATTTAGAGTACATTAAAACATGATTAGATATGAAGGAAACTTATCCTTCTAATCTAACCATTTGAGAGGAAATTAGAATGGATAAGTTTCCTGAATGAATTAGTCCATCTTCTAGTTTTAAGTTGGATACAAAATTTTCATTGTTTGATCAACATTCATTCAATATAGTGGTTATTCAGTCTAATCTAATCCTAGACACCAAACAAGATCTTAATCCTAAACATATTGTGAATTAGAGGAATAAGAAAGTTGAAACCGAATCTCATCTTCCACAATCAAATACAACTAAGTATGATTTTGCTCATCACCTTTTGATTCGAATAATTTTTTTTTAGCACAAGTGAAATCTTACATTAATTAACACTAAAAGGTCAAGAAATAGTTTGAACCTGGAACACAAATTCAAACAATTATTTCATATTAATAAGGTACACACCACTCACAACACCAACAAAAAAAAAGGAAAAGAAAAATAAACAAAGCCACCCACTTCATAATTTTATTTATTTTGGTGCTTATTGTTTATTTATTGGGGAAGCTTGTTAATCTTACAGTAAACATAGTCGCCGTACTTCTTGGTCTTGTACTTTGGTGGATTAACGGCGTTCACAAGCTGTGGATGAGGACCGACGACGTGGTCTGCTGGCGGCTCCAAGAACACAGGCCATGAGATTCTTGTCTTATCCTTGTTCACAGTGGTCCTGTGCAGGACACTCTTGTACTTTCCATTGCTCATTATCTACGTCAGCACAATTAGTTAACTTAGTGATTAGAAAAGGAGGGTCGATGAAGAGTTTTCATTGTGCCGAAAATAAGGCTAGATATATAACTTGTATTTATAAAAGGTGTTGCGGAACTCTAAATATTTTATCTTCCACTTTTCTGCAATATGAACTTTATTTGGGTTTTAAAATTAGAAGCCTAAAACTTCTTTAGATTATGGATTGAAGGTGTATCTTTTACAGAATGATATATTTATACACTAATAGTGGAGGAATAAATCAGTATTAAACTCGTCATTAATGACATTTAAATTTAAGATCTCTTACTTATAAGTGAATGAATAATCCTAAAGTGTAGTATTAAATGACGGGCTAAAAGTGTTAATTATTTAAAAAAACAAAAAATTATTTTTTTATTTTTTATTTTTTATTTAGTATTAAGGAGTAGGGCTGGAAAAAAATCCCAAAAATCCCAAACCGAACCTTAAAATTCCCGAAACCAAACCAAAAAAATCCCAAACCGAAATTCCTGAAAATTTTGGTACCTAATACCGAACCGATCCCGAAATTTTGGTACGGGAATCGGTCTCAAGTTTTAGGATGTCGGTATTCCCAAACCAAACCGAAAAATATATATATTATTTAATTTTTAAATATATAGGATCACATCTTTAAGGAGAACATCATCTACCTACAATAGTGAAAATTGAAATAATGAAGGAGCACTGGAAATCGATGATGGAACATATACAGGAAAGAGCCCTAAGATTGATAGTGGAACATATGCAGAATTTTTAAATCACAGAAGATTGATAGATGGATACATAGATGCAGAATAAACATGGGAGATTGATAGATGGATACATGGATAGATTATAAGTTACAATTTGCTTGAGAAAACTTTACATGTATCTATAATATTTATATTATATATGTACAAAAGTTTACTCAAGCATATATTAACGTTTTAGACGTAATTTTGGGGACTAACATGATTATAGATAGATTTACTAGTTTACTCAAGCATATATTAACGTTTCATATTGGCAGATTGCTTTTGAATAGGCAGATATTAACTGGGTCTTGCCATTTGATTGGCAGATTTGTGTGCACATATTAGTAGAAACAAATTGGCAAATTGGGCATGCCTATATGTCAATTTTTCAATATAAAAGGTTGAATTTTAGCCCAAAAGCGTAATATGTCAAATTTTAGTCCAAAAGCCCAAAATCATTTTGGGATTCCTGAAAATTTGGTTTATGATCGGTATTGAAATTGGGATTCCCGAAAATTTTCGATTTGGGAATCGGGACAAGGGTTTCGGTATGGGAGTTTCGGGATTCTCAAAAATCAGGATTCCCGAAAATTTGGTTTGGGATCGGTATTGAAATTGGGATTCCCGAAAATTTCGATTTGGGAATCGGAACAAAGGTTTAGGTATGGGATCCCATACCGAACCACCCCTATTAAGGAGCAACATGCATATTATGATTAGGTGGGTTCCCGTACGTAGTTTATAAATACGTACCTCCATCTGATCACCAATATGGATGACAAGGGCATTAGGGATGTACTTAACGTCGTACCACCGACCATCTTTGCAAGCCTGGAGGCCCTGAACATCGTTGGGGACGAGAATGGTGACGGTGGACATGTCGGTGTGAGCCACCACTCCAAGGGCAAGATCAGGGCGAGGACATGGTGGGTAGTAGTTAATTTTGAGAAGGTACTCCAAGTTATCACCACCGGCAGCCTTCTTTAACTCTTGTCCTTCAAGCCCTAACCCTAAAGATAGCAGCCTAAACAGCTTTTCCACCACCTTGTGCATATGCTTAGCATACTCCTCATTAGCTTCCCTGCACCCCATCAAATTTAAAATAGTTCATTATTAATTATTTCCATTTGCTCTAATACTATTGAAAGAAGATTTGTTAAGAGTTATTAAAATAAAATAAAAATTGTTTTACTCAATTGTTGTCATTTTTCTTAGAAAAGAAATTTACTTTTCGTTTTTTCTACATAATTAACTCAATCCTTCTAACTATTAATAATGTTATTGAGAAACACTTAATTACACAAATAGAAGAAGAAAAAAGAAACTTCCAATTGTAGTGTAAGTAGTCCAGCCTAGAGTAAGTTTGTATTTTCTTCGTTGAAATGAGACTTTAAGTATTCATGTATATGAAATGGGATTTGGTAGTGCTCAGTTTTACTTATATATTATTATAAGCAATATTTTGCATTATTTAGACAGATATGACGAAAAAATGGTTTGAACTCAAAACGAAGTGTGTTAAAGAAGAAAACCTTAATCACCGAACAATCCACCACTTATTCTAAAAAAAATAGTTTAACTCCTTTTCTCTCCACTTTTGATGTATATTTTTGCAGTAATAACGCAAATAATAGCTTCATATTTTTTGCTAATAATTTTTTCAAGGGTTGCGCTATTTACTCACCAATTTTATCTTTTACTCGTTCTTTATTAATTTATGTCATTTAATTATCTTTAATATATTTAATCCGATAACTGAAAATTAAAAAATAGACGTACAAAATAAAATTGGGCATGTGGATAAGTGGCTTCAAAGCAAGCCAGGCGTTCCTCTCGTATCAGTATCGGTACGTCAACGCCCGCGCTAGTTTGAAAATGGTTTTGTTTTGTGATCATAAAAACGAAAGTGATGTTATGTTGTGATCCATTAGACAATTGAACTCTAAATTTTACTCTTTTGCATTGTTAATTTTTATTTCCATTTTAGGTATTTACTTTCTACCTCTTTCCATTTTTTCCTCTGACTTCCATAATTACCATTTAGGGTAAATAACATTTTGCACTGTCGAATTTGGGTGCAATTGTAACCTCATATAACATCTTTAAAACTTTTCAATATCATACATATACTATTATTTCATTTTAATTTCATACAACTGTTAAAAAATCTGTTAAATTAACCATTAAGTGATAACATGGCAAAAATAAATTCCATATTTGTTTCGATGTGACTGCCAAACTTATACCACATGGTCAAGCAACTATAAAAATATTTAATTAACAAAATATTTATGATTAAAACTTAAAATGTAGAAAAGGATAAAAAAAAAAGAAAAGAGGACATGGCTTCTCTACCCTCCCACTTCCCATATATTCTCATCCTCTACTATTTTGTACGGTCACTATTAAGCATCGTCAATATTTTATATTAATTTTTTTATAGAGATAATAAGACAAAAAGCAATAGTAATATAAAATGTTTACGTGACTTAACCGTGACAGCACAAATAGGAGAGGATGAGAATGTATGGGAAGTGTAGTCCAAAAAAGAGAGCCCTAAATCTTTCACTTCACCACCATTCCCACCCAAACTTCTGCAAATGCAGAGAACCCCGCCCCCAACCTAAGGCCATCTCTAACCGAAAGGTCCACATGGCCAAAAGGCCGAAAATAGCCCGAAAACCGTCTCTAACCGAGGGCTAGGCCAGAGGGCTTTGGAATCTGGGAGGGCCCCAAGGAATCGGAGAGGGCTAGAGGGCTGGCTGCAACCAGCCAGCCAGCCAGCCCCAGGCTGGCTATTTTTTTTATAATGTTTTGTTATTACTGTCGGTTATAACCGACAGAAATAATGTATAATAATTATTAGTGTCGATTATAACCGACACCAATGGCAATGTAATATAATAACAATTTGAATAGTATCGGTTATAACCTACACTAATTGTAATTTGAATTCCAACGGCTAGCTAGTCACTCGGCGTTGTATTCATTTTTGTTTTTTAATGAATTTAAACCTTTTTTTTTTCTTTTTTTTTTCTATAACTTCTATTTTACAAAATTTGTTTCAAATTTTTTTAAATTTTATTTTTTTCCTATATCTTATATTTTACAAAATTTGGTTCATATTTTTTTTCATATTACTTCTATTTTACAAAATTTGTTTCATATTTTTTTCTAATTCCATTTTTTTACTATAACTTCTATTTCACAAAATTTGTTTCATATTTTTTTTAAATTCTATTTTTTTCCTATAACTTCCTAAGTCATTATACAACATTAAATTAAATTAAGTAATATGAAACAAAATTAAACAATATGAAACAACATTAAATAACATCTACATAAAACTTAAACAACATTTAAGTTGTAGTTTTTAAATAATGAATTATGTTTAGCCTTATGACCTTTTGGCCCCCGATTGGAGATGATTTTTTGTGATATGGCTAAAACGAGCTATCTGGCCCTTTAGCCCTCGGTTGGAAACGGAAGCAAATATGACCGTATGTTGTTCATTACAATATTAATATCTTGAAGAATCTTGGAGCCATCGGTTAGAGATGGCCTAAGAGTTTTCCTCAATTGGAAATTTTGGATTTTTTTAGTTTTTGGTTTCTTGGTTTTGCTGGGTTTGTGAGTATTTGAAGTGGAATGGGTGGATTAGGCTCTAGATATTGTTTGGGAAAGATAACAAAATGAGAGAAAATGTGCAGGAAAATTTTGGGATTTCTCTGTTTCTGTTTTGAGTGTGGGAAATTTTGCGAACTTTTTCAGTTTTTGGCTTCTGGGATGGAGATCGACGGATCTGGAGCGGGATGTGGGCAGGCAGGAGTTCGAAGAAAAAAAAAATTGAAGACCCCACTGATGGATCTACTGCTAATCATGACGTGCAGGTAGCCTTTGATGGTCGACTCGTTCAGAGTTGGCTTGCTCGGATCTTCGCTTTGCTCACTGAGTTCACTCGCTCGTCGGTTTAGAAATCGCCATCTTCGCTTCGACGTAAACTCATCAATCAGAAATTCAGAAATCAGAGTCACCATATACTTTCTTAATTTCTTAATTTACATTGGAAATTTGGAATTTTGATTTGTTTGGGGTGGGTTTCAAGGTTTCGGAGGAGCTCTGGATTTGCAGGCTGTGTGATTTCGTCCAAGCTTTTCGATTGGGGTTTTTGGACTCGAGTTGGGTTCTCAATTGTGGTTTTGGTGGTGAAGGTGAAGGGAGGGGGACAGACGGAGGGGGGAAGGAGGGTGAGGATGAACGGCGGAAACTTGCTCGAGAACATGAAATTTTGCTTTTTTTCGTTTTTTAAGTTTAAAAAAAATATTTTTACCATATTATTTTCTTCTTCTTTTTTTCTCAACTTTTATCTGTGACAAATTTTATGGGGCCTGTGGTGTCCTAATGGGCAGATAATTGAGAACTTAACAAAAAATATGACAGATGTACAAAATTGAAATGAAATAATTTTCCGGATATGAAATAGAAATATTTTTAAGATGTTGTACGAGATTGTATTTCAATGAACAATGACTCTTGCTTAATTGAAATTTTCTTGTTGCTTAATATATAATCACAATTCAAATCTAGTAATAAGGTCTCGTATGAAAATGCTTTTGAAATGATTAAAGTATTTTTTTTGAAAATATTTTTTAAAATCAATCTTTAATAAAAATTCAAGTGGATCCTAAAAAACAATTTTACGACCTTTTGAAAGAAGCACTTTATAATCCAAAATCAATTTAATCGAAAGCGCTTTAAGTCATTTAAAAAGCATTTCCAAACGAGTCATAAATTATATATATATATATATATATATATATATATATATATATATATATTAGAATTCTTATTAGTACTTCAAAAATCTCATTTTACTTTAACAAAAAAAGAAGAAAAAATGTCTTATTATACACTACTCACAAGTATATTTTTCTTTCTAATTATAAAAAGTTGGAGTGCCTAATGAGAATTTAGAGTGCTAATTGTAGAACCTCTCATTTACAAGTGAAGAGAAATACCAATAAATTGGAGTACGAAGTCGCACTAATATTACATATTTGACACCAATATTTTATTCTTAATTTTTTTTGTCAAACGATATATTTATTAGATTAAGAAGTCGATGCGATTCGAACAAGTACCGTAATGTAAGACCAAACACTCTTTTTCACCACGTGGGAAATTCTTAATAATATGTATGAGTTTTCATATATAATAACCTTGGAAAATTCGTCAAAAAAAAAAAATAATAACGTTGGAAAAAAGAACATTGAAAAACGACCACGAAATGAAAAAATTATCACAGAAAAAATATACAAAACCCAAACTAAAAGAATAAAATATATGTAAACCACATTTAAAGAGTGTCGTTCTATGTAATTTTGATAAAATTGAAACGACAACAAGAGTGGATCACTGAATGTGCAGTTTTGTATGTCTAAATAATAGTAGTTGGCACTCAAAACAAAGTGTGACTAACCTGTAAGAAGGTGGGTTCTTAGGCCAGAACTTGTAATTAATAACAGATGGAGGCCAAATCTTATTGAACAGATTGTCCACCCACCCTTTCTTCGTAATGTCGCCTTCAGAAATTTCCTTGAAGAGCTTTGTCCCATAGCCTTCTATTGAGCCGGAGTCCGGAGGCTTAGCATAAGCCTCCTTTTCCTCCTGTGGAAGCTCAAAAAACTCCTTCCCAACAGCCTGCAATTTGCTTATGACCTCGCTGGGAATGTCGTGGTTCACTATCTGGTACATGCCCCAGTTGGAGCTGGCCTCAGTAATTTGGACGATGAGCTTTTCCTCATCAGGGTCACTGAAATCAATTGTTGGTACTTCCAAGACTTTCCCATGAACGGTTGTGATTCCCGGTTGCTCGTTCTCCGACCTAATGAACTCAGCTGGGATTGTACCCTTATTGCTTTCGCGTTCTCTCTCCACAGACTCCACTCCCATTTTCTGAAACTCCAAAAAGAAACAGGAAAAGAAAGGTGGTGAACAATCTATTTGAAGGGCTTTGGACTTTTGAGTATCTGATATTATGGTCACACTCCCTTTACGTGAAGTGTTGTATATATATACTTATATTTGTGGCAGAAGAAAGTAAGATGCATTCATGAAGACGACGTGGCTCATTCCTTTTCGCTAGATAGTCCAACTGCCCTTTCTCACAATACCCATAAAAAGGAAGTGACGTTGTCTCCGTTTCCACCGCTATCATCTCTCTACACAATAAGATAAAATATTGTAAAATATATTCTAATATAAAATATTGTAAAGGGTTTTTATCACAAATGATCCCTGACATTGATCAAACACATCATTTTGGTCCTTGACATTGAAAATCAATAGAAATGGTCCCTGAGATTGATCAAACACATCACAAATAGTCATTCCGTTAAAAACTCTTTGGGCAATTTTCAAAGCTTCGTAACTCAATCGTTTCTTAACCAAATTTGACCCATAATATATCCAAATGAAGATATGAAAGTGTAGAACAAAATTATACCTATTTGGAAGTCCAATGGTTGTCAGAGATGGCCGGAACATAGCCTCAAATATGACTGGTCCGCAGAAAAACTAGAAAACTCGCCGGAAACTGGGTAAACTTTAAACGTTCAAAACTTCTTCAATAATCAACGAAATCGAGTGATTCAAAAATTAAAATCATACTTCTCGACGAGACAAAGAGAATTGTATCTTTTTTTATGGCTAACTCCCCGTAGTTTGGCCGGAAAACGGATCGAAATTGGCTAACTCGAAAATGGTTATCCAATTTCGAGCCGTTTTCCGGCCAAACCATGGTGAATTAGCAGTCAATAAAGGTACCATTCTATTTGTCTCATCGAAAAGTATGATTTTTATTTTTGAATCACTCAATTTCGTTGAGTATTGAAGAAGTTATGAACGTTTAAAGTTTACCCAGTTTCCGGCAAGTTTTCCAGTTTTTCCGCGGACCAGTCACATTTGAGGCTATTTTTTGGCCATCTCCGGCAACCATTCAGCTTCCAAATGGTATAATCTTGTTCTAAACTTTCCTATCTTCATTTTGATATATTATGGGTCGAATTTGGTTAAGAAACGATTGAGTTACGAAGCTTTGAAAATTGCCCAAAGAGTTTTTAATGGAATGACCATTTGTGATGTGTTTGATCAATCTCATGGACCATTTTTATTGATTTTCAATGTCAGGGACCAAAATGATGTGTTTGATTAATATCAGGGACCATTTGTGATAAAAACCCTAATTAAAAAATATGAAAATTCTCATAAAGCAGTGGCTCGATATTGGAAATAGAATATGTTGTGTTTGACGTAAACCCTAGCCCTCTTCGAGAAGGAAGATCACTACATCTAATGATGAAACTGAGACATGAATCTTCCCAATTTCAATACAAAGATTTAATTTGATCATTGGGCTGGATGAGGGGTTGTAGATTGTATATATAGTATACAAAACAACAAAAGACCGTTCCGGGAATTATTGATGATAAATGTCATACTGCAATACTTGAATTAGAATGTCCTGTGAATTTGGTAGTTAGAATTGCATGATATGAAATTGGGTTGACAATAGCATGTGATTGCTAATTATTCTTTGATGTCGTAAGGTACAATGATACATTACAAAATTAATTAGGGCGTTGAACTGCATTTGGTTTATGTATATATTCATCATGTATATGCCCTACTCACGGCTCGCCTCGATGATTTGGTTGAGGATCTTTATGTCGTCCTGGATGCTAAAATCAATGGTAGGGCACTCCAAGGTTTTCCCATGAACAGTCTGGTTGCTCATTCTCTGACCTAATGAACTCCTCCGGGATTTCATCCTTGGATATTGAAGCAATGTCTTGCACTCTCTCAACCTGCGGATGCATTTTCGTATATATTTCGATGGACTGCCTGCACAAATTGCACAAATTACAAATTTGAAAGCCGTTGTGAGATTTTTTTTTTTTTTTTGTTTTTGCGTTTTGTTCTCAGGATCACGAAGTCATAAGCTTGCCACGAAGCACGTATCGTGGCAACAAACCTTTCAAGCAAAATTTCAGACTGGTGGTAAATGCATGATTCGGGCGGGCGGGTGGGGGACGTGGCTCATTGCTTTTCACTAGCATAATTAGACACTACCCCCTTCCACGCGGTCAAATAAAAATATAAATGATGCTATTTTTATGGGTGCTGGCTCTTTCTTTTTTTTTTTTTTGTTTTTTTTGTTTTTTAGGGTTCATATAGGTGCTCTCTCCTATTATCTCTCTCTTAAAAAGGAAAGAAAATCAAAACTATCTTAATCAACATTCCTGATATAACCTAAAACTCTAAAGCTAGATTATGGATGCAAATTTCCGCCGACTTCTCATTTGACGAAAATGCATCTGCAAAATAATAACACCTAAGATCAAGGCTAAGAGCCTCACGCGCCAACGATGAATGGGGGGGCTTTGGCCGAAGAATCTCCGATGCCAAAGTTAGAATTTGAGAGAGAAAGTGTTTAGGAATTTTTGGGGAGAGAATGAATTAGCATTTTAGTGGGAGAATGAGGCTATATATAGGGGTGTGGCCGGCCCTCTTTGGAGAAATAGGGACCGGCCATTATTGGTAGAATTATGAGTTTAATTGCAAGATATTATGTGAAATAATATCTTGCAATTAACTTGGCAATCAATCCTAATTTAAATAGGATAATTGAGAGTTATCTTTTGAGTGGGGATTTGATGAGGAATGATGAGAGGGATTTGAATAAATACCATTTTGATCACCTTTGACTCTTCCTTGATTGAGCTGTTATTGTCTCTTGCATGCACGTGGGAATCCCGGTGTATCTTGAGGGAAATTTTGTCCTTTTTACCCAAAAGTCCAAGTGTCACCTCCATAATTTTCTTGATGATTTTTGGCTCCACAAATGCCCCCACACATGTTGGGCTGCTGGCAGGAAATGGCAGCAGGTGTAGAGATCTTCCCTTGCTTTAGGAAACATAATATTGTTTCCTATTTTGATGTAGATTCCCTCATTAATTGAAAATTAGATCCTTCTAGGAAAGGGAAATAAATTACTTCTAAAGTCTATTGAAGTCTACCTTAAGTAGATGATTAAATCAACTTCAGAGAGCAATTTATTCTACCCTACAAGAGAGAGAAAGCTAGAGGATATTTGTTCCCCCTCCCCTAGCAATCTTCTACACTTGCTCGTGCAAAGGACCGTCTTTCGTTGCTTTCTTCGTCTTCATGCCGCACCAAGGTAAGAAAAAATTAATTTTCCTTGTCTTCTTAATTTTTGGGAGCCTAGGGGCTTGAAATTTGGCTTGACGGGGGTTGAGAATGTGTCAAAAAAAGGTTGAGGAGCCACGGCATGGTTGTTGTCATGGGGCTGCTTGGTGCGGCGGTGTCTCGGCGTGGGCCGAGGTTTGGGTGCAGTGGCGTGGACCGTGGAGTTGATCTGGGGCTCGGCTTGGGCCAAGATTGAGAGGTGCTGGATTTTGAACCGTTGGGCTTGGGCCTGTGCTGGTGAGATGAGAGAGAGGGAGGCACATGGGCGCCAGCCCCTCTTTGTTTGGACTGGGCCGCGAGGGTTTTGAGCCAAGGAAAAGGGACCAGGTCGTGGAGCCTGGTATGGCTGCTTGGCTTCTATGATCTGGGCCATGACTTGTTCTTTTGTCCATGGGGCTTGATGTGTTGATTGGTTTTTTTTTTTTTTTTACCTGTCTAACGAATTTTCCTTGCGTCTTTGTAGAATTTTCTTGAGCATGTCTTCTTCAAGCCACAAGGGTGATGATGGCGTACCGCCGTTGTATCATCAAGACGGGTCTTTGAGTAAGGTGGGCTACTTCAAGGCTACTCACTTCAAAATTAGCTCTGATCACTCGTTCAGAGAGTTTCTTGAGGCATATAGGCATGCAATTCTATCTAGGGTGTATGTGAAGCGTGCCAAGGAGGGTAGCAGCCGTGAGCCATGTAGTGGGTCTCGAAGAGCCATCAAGTTTCATCCCTACTACTTCGTGTTGGGATTTACTTTTTCCATGCCGCATTTCTTCCAAAAAGTGCTTTGCTTCATGAAGTGTGCCCCCGCTCAATGTTCTCCAAATGCAGTCCTTGTGGTGGTTGGATTCCTCAATCTAAGCCAATTCTTCGACTTGGATTTGACCGTCAACGAATTTTGGTACTTCTTTGACATAGGCCATGAAGGAAATATTTGTGAAAACAAGTTCATTTGAGCAACATCTATGCATGTTATTAACAATTAAAATGCAGAATCTTGCTTGTATGCACTCAAAAACAAAACTTTACTCATTAAATTCAAAGCTTAGTAGTTGTGGTGAACCAAGACTCAACTCAAGAACAAAGTGAGTTGAGAAATATTATACCTTTGTTGATTCCTCTTTGCATAAGCAAAGGCTAATCACCCAAGAGATATGGTCTTCATTCCTTGCTTCTTAGCTCCATGGATTTCTTGGAGGATGATGGTTGAAAGGATTCTCCAAGTTCCCAAAATAGAGAACCTTTCATTTTTCCACACCAAGGAAAGCATTGATGAGGAGATGAGTGACCTAGGAAGATTTAGATGCTAGTAAAACCTTCCTAGGGTGGCCGGCCTCTTAGAGAGAAAATGAGAGCATTGTGTTCTCATCTTTTCTCCAAAAGAAACCCTAATGACTTTTTGGTTATAAAGTCCTTTATATAGTCACTTCAATTAAGTGACAAAATGAACTAGACACCCTTTCATCAAAATATGGCCGGCCTTGTATGGTCTTTGGGTTGTTTGGGCCCTTTTGAATCTTTATTCATTAAGTTGTCATACAAATCAAGTCAATGGGCTTGACTTTCGAAGCCCATTGGGCCTTAAGGCCCAAAACTAACCCGAGGTTTATAACAAACATATTTGTTTGATTAATTAACATATTAATTAATCCTAGCCATAAATAATTAAACCATTTAATTATCCTTACTCATCTCCGTTGTTTCTTCAATCTCTACTTTACTAGGTGTACGATCCATTAGGTTCCTTTTAGCGAGGCAGTGGGCGATTAGAACTCTTCAAATCGATTGTGAATTGAAACTTACTTTCAATTCTCCCTTTAATGGTTATACACGTTTAGGGCTTCCACAAACCATGAGTGACACCTAGCAGTATGTCATGGTTACCCAAGCTAAGCAGAAGAGGTGGGGAACCTATTCAGTTTAGGATTACAATGCAATATGGTCTTTCTCTAATACAATACTCTTGACCACATTGTTTGGTTTGATAGTTTATTCATGTCAGTTATCCAATGTGATTATTTTACTTATATGATTACCTTGAATGTGATCTGGAACGACTTCCTAAATCTCATTCATACTCTGGCTAGAGACTCTTAATCATATCATAGAGTATTCTCCCTCAAACAGTTTGAAGGCTAGAGATCCCTTGTTGCGTATTCACTTGCCTCCACGGCTAAGTGGCTTAACCCCAACTATGTTGTGGGCACCCTCTGATGGAGTGACTTTGACATAGTCAAAGATCAAGGACCTAACCACAAGATAACTATGATGCCTCAGGTCAAATGACTACTTTGCATTATCCCAACCATGAGTTCTCATTTGACATGAGTATGAAAACTCTTCATTAATCGTGTTCAGTGGACTCATTCTCTATTGAGAACCTACATGCTTGTCTTGGTGTCAGTCACACCAATGACTTGAGACTAGTCACTCTCCTTAAGAGAAAACATAGCACGATTTGATCTTAACGGACTATCAATGCCCAATTGGCAATCTTATGATCAGGAACGTCTAGGATATGTATACGAAAGAGAATGATCTCATGAATCTAACTTCTTTAGATCACATTCTCCCAATTACATATTCCTTAGACTTATCGTTTAAGCATATAACATTTATATGAGACGGCTTAAAACAATAATCATTGCCCTTTATATTAAACTAAATTAGTTTAACATGTGAAATGTCCGTAAAGTATCATCATATGATTGGTTTTAGGGCACATTTCCAACAGGCCACATTGAAGGAGTTGTGCAGCTGCGATCCCGTCATATGGTCTTCGATCATTCGAGCAAGGGAAATCATGATTGGGCCAATGAGACTTTGGAGATAAGTGGGGAGTCTGATTCTTCCCCTGAGCAACATGTTCCGACGATTTTCATCACCGGTAAGTAGACTACTTAGTCTTTAGGCTGCTTTGTACTTTTGCTGAGCTGCTATCTGATTTATTGGTTGTCTTCCTCTGCTTATGTAGATTCAGAATTCGACTTAACTCCCAAGACTTCTCCAGATATGAAGAAGGTGCTTGTTGCTCTAGGTATCCCTTCTGAGTACCGTGAATGACATTGGCTACTTAGTCCTATTCGTTGGGAGAAAGATGGGCTGCCCCCGAGAGATGAGATAATGCGGATCAAGGCAGAGGCATTGGCTCGTCTGATCGTTGTCGTCGAGCCTGCTGTGAATAAAGGTGGAAAAAAGAGATCTTCCCCACCTGCTCAAGAGATGCCAGCTGAGAAAAAGCCGAAGACTTCATCTGCTGCTCGTGAGGGTCTGCTTGCTGCCGATAAGTTTGTGATTGATTTGACTTCTTCCAAGGGGAAGAAATATAGGGTTGCTAGATCTTAGTCGGTGACGCCTGCCACGCCAAAGGTGGCTACTACGATTGCTGATAGGATTGCTCAGCATAGAGGTTCCGTCGTGCCCCCAATGCCAAAATTTATGCTAAGACATCCGTCGGGAGCTAAGTCTGGTTCACCTTTGGAGATGCTTGCCATTATGAACAGCGATAAGGTGGACTTTGCTGCTAAAGTGGCGCCAAAGCCCATTCCTCTTGCTGCTGAGATTGATTCGCTTGCTGAGAAAGATGAGACTGCTCGCGTGAACAGTTGTGAGAAATCCACCAATGCATTAGAAGGGTTGTTTGCCCAATTTCCTCTGTGAAGCATACAACTGAATACAGAATGACTGCTCTACTTGCTATGATGCAAAAAATAGCAATTTTGGTAGTCGAGTTTATTCTGCTTGACCTAGGGGATACCAAGGCTACCAAGAAGGTAGCAAAGACCATGGCAGCTGAAGATTATTCTTCTGCCGAGAAGATCAAGAGGTTGGAGTCTGAGCTCATTACTTTGAAGGGATCTAACATCTCTGCCCCCACTTATCTGCAATTTGAGATCGCTCACCAAGAGATCGTTGACTTGAAGACTAGGCTTGACGTGATCCAAGTTAAGCATGAAAGTGCAGAGAATGAGATTGGATGTTACATACCTCAGATTCAAGATCTTAAGCGTGTAGTTTCTGAGCTTCGTTCCGCTACTTATGCAAAGGATGAAGAGTTGATTACTGCTTATAATCAAGTGATCCACTTCAAGAAGATAGTCAATAGGCTTGAACCCCAAGTGTTGGAAGGTGCACTGAAGATCAACAAAATTCTGAAGAAAGAAGTGGATGAGCTACAACGCATCTGTGTTGGTCTGCTCGAGGAGAACGAGCAGCTGAAAGGTGAGAAGACGGGGCTCGAGGCTTCGCTTGTTCAAAGTCAGGCCGATTTCTACAAGCTGGGTTATGTAGATCATCTCTTTGGTAGGCCGTCTGACTTCGAATTTGCTAGGAAAGACTTCGAGACCTTCTTTATTTCTTCGGAAGATTTGCTTGCCTTTACTTTTGAAGCTTCCATTAAAGAAGTAGTTGGAGAAGTTGGTGCCCAGGTTGGGGCAGCCGGGGGTGAAGCGCTGGATGATGCCGCTGCTAAGAACGTCACGGCTGCTGAAGGTGTAGCGATCGAGTAGTCGTGGGATGTCCAAGCTGTTGAAAAGTAGTCTTCTAGGTAGCCTTTAGGATTTTCTTTGTTTTCCTTGTTGCCTTGCATGGATTCCTTTGGCCTTTGCTATTTGTTTATCAATTTTGCTAGAAAATTTAATAAACTTGCTTCCTTCGCTTTTCTTCATCTTCGCTTCTTTTGTTTACGCCAACCTTTGACCTTTAGACTAGCGGCAGACGTGCTGCTTTTCTATAAGCAGACAGGCCCACGTATCCTATGCAGCCGTAGGTGTTGGTGTAGAATTTTTGCAAAGTTGTTAGCCATAGGGTCGGCAACCGGACGCCTTACTTACAGAAGCAGACGAGTCCGCATAACCACTTGGTTGTTAACTTTGGCTTTCTTCAATCCTTTGAGTTGTGTGGCCTGTATCACAACATACTAAAGATTTTTGGGTCATGAAATTCGTTAACCTTTCGCATCAAAAGTACGCGATTATATGGAATTTCATAAGCAAAGGTCCGAGAGAACTCCTTGCTTTTTATGTAACCAATTATGTGGATTGCGTAGCAAGTAACACAACACTTTAGGAATTAGTGTAGATCTAAAGGATCATTCCACGCTTGACAGAGGTGAAGCTTATCGCCCGCGTAGCATGTCGGCAGTGGATAAAGCTTCGTATATGCACGCTAACTTGTTTAACCTTAAAAAAAATATGCGGTTGTATAAGTGTAAACGCGAAAATTCTGTAAGGAATGAAACGAGAACACGTGTACAAGTAGTAGATTTGTATTGATGAATTTGTAGGGTTACAATCTCTGTTTACAATTTTCCTCTGATTCAGTCTTCAAATTTGATGTAGATGCGTAGGTTGTTGATCCAAGGGTCGCGATGACTGGATCTCGAACGAATGATTGAGTGATTGCTTCAAGTTTTGAGCTTGAAACAATGCGTGGATAGTCGTCACCTCTAGGTTTGTGTATGACCTGCGACAAAGGTGTTGATGTGGGATTTTGTTGATTCAAGGGTCTTGGTGACTTGATCTTGAATCGAACGTTGTTACAAGTTTTAAGCTTGCAACAAAGCCTTGAAGGAATCTGCACAAATGCTTGTTGATTCTTCAATGGAATGCTTCAGCTTTGGTGGAAAGAAAGCTTCAACTTTGATTGTACGTTCTTCGAATGGAGCTTTGCCAACATATTAGACTTCAAAGATTTGGCAGAGGTTCTCCTTTTGTGAGAATTTAGTCCATTTTATGTAGAAATTGTCCACCTTTATGCTTGTCTAAAGACCTTGTAGTTATAGACTTCTCAAAGCTTGCCTTTGGCTGGATTTGGCTTTGATTTGTGTCTTGATTTGTCCATGGGAGAACTTAGGCATGTTTTGTGTCTTAATTTCAGCCACTTTCCCTTACCTTGGCCAAATTCTAGGGCTTTCTTGCCTATTTTGTGGGCAATCTTCAATTCTTGCTTGTTTTATGAAGATGCTTTAGTTTTCTTTCCGATTTTAGGAGCAATTTAGGCCCCTTGCTGATTTTAAGGAGAGATTCCCCCCTTTTGCCGAATTTTGGGGAAGTTTTAAGCTTCCTTTGCTTGATTTGTGCTACATGTCATTGATGACTTGTCCATTTGTGATGAGTCATATGCCACGTGGATCTTTGTGATATATCATTTGCATGCAACGAAATTTACATGTCTACAAATGCCCCCACTTCAAGGCGCGTTGTTGGCATGTGCTTGTCACATGTAGGAAACGCGTTTTGAAGTCCTGCAATGTGAATATTCTAACTCATGGGTCATCGAGACTTGATCTTGAATTAGTTTGCTTCCTCAAGGGCGGTAGAGGCGTATTTCTTGAACGAAATATTTCTTCAAGGGCCGTTGAGGCTTAGCCTTGAATTGAAGTGATGAATTTGGTCAACAGCTATTGAGGCGTATTTCTTAGACGAAACATTTCTTTAAGGGCCGTAGAGGCTTGATCTTGAATGAAATAAAAATGATCTTCAAGGGCCCTAGAGGTTTGATCTTGAGTGAAAATGAATTTTTTCTTCAAGGGCCATAGAGGCTTGATCTTGAATGAAATGAAATTTTTCTTCAAGAGCCATAGAGGCTTGATCTTGAAAGAAATGAATTTTTTTTTTCTTCAATGGCCGTAGAGGCTTAATCTTGAAAGAAATGAAATTTTTTTCTTCAAGTGCAGTAGAGGCTTGATCTTGAAAGAATTTTGGAAATGGATAAATCAACACATACTTATTGTGCGTATTGATTTTCCATAATTTTGACAAAATATATTTGGTGTATTTTGATACTTGGATTTTTTTTCCTTGTGGTTGTGGGAAAAAAATGTTTTTCCTTCCTTAGATAGGAACCTCCTTCAATTTTGGCAATGAGGGTGATTTCCTTCAAAGTTTTGGTAAGATTTAATGCTTGTCCTTGGGTAAGTAGCATGTGCATTTTTTTTTCCTTTCCCTTTCTTTTTCCACGGCAAGAGGGCAATTTTCTCTCCTTGTTTTGGGAAACTTGAATACTTGTCCTTGCCTTGGAGGGATTGCCTTTTGTATTTTGGCAAGGAAATGTACTTTCCTTCGATGTTTTGGAAATTTTGAAGCCCTTTCCTTATTATTATTTTTTTTTTTTTTCCTTTTCTTTTCTTTGCTAATTTTTGTTGCAAAAAACATGTTTCCCTCCTTGTTGCCGATTTCACCTTACCCTTTTTTTGCTTGGAATTTGCTTCCTTCTTTTGGTTGGAATGTACTTCCTTGTTTTGATTTTCCTTTTGCTATTTGGGTATGTATTCTCCCTCTAGCATTAGGAAGCAATTGACCCTTATTTATAGGACAATTGGGTGTGTGTTTTTGTCACAAATCATCATTGCCGTTCACTGCTTGCTGCTGTTTGCCGTGCCATTTGTTGCTGCTTGTCGTGCCTTTTGTTACTGCTTGGTGCTGCCGTGTGTTGTTGTTTGGAGCTTGTGCAGTGCATCACTTTTTACCGCATGGTGCTGTGCAAAAGATTGCAGTGGGGTTGTGCTGTGTAGTGCCTTTTGGTCACATTTTCCCTCGGTGGTGACGTTGCCGTGCAGTGTCATAAACTGCTTGCGTAATCGATACGGGGTTGCATAGTGCGATTGGGTAGCATTTTGGTTTTCTTTGCTACTGTAGTGTGCTTTGAATGACCGTTCTGTAGCTGCCCTCTTTGCCATGCTGCTCAAGCTTTGTGGCTGATTTCTTTTCGTTTGTTGTGACTTTGTCATCGTCATTCTTCAACGCTCATGAGGTTTGTCTCGCATGTCTTTTGCTTTAGTGAAGCAATCTTTTTTTTCTTCTTGTTGTCCCACCTTATGCTTATGTTGTCTCTTTTTTTTTTTTTTTTTTTTTTTTTGCAGCCATGGTCTTTTTCAAGTGCTTTAAGAGCAATACCATCACTATTCTGGCAAAGGAAGGCGATTCGCAAGATAGGGGAACAACGTTGAAACTTTGTGCGCCGTTGACTAGCCCTAAGGCGCTTGTTCTTCTTGCAAAAGACAACTCGATTCATATCAAGTTGTGGTCTTCTGAAGTATCTTGGGAGGTGACAGATTTTGGTCGACCCAATACAAAGAAGAAGGCGTGTATGTCGAGGATTCTTATCTTGAATCCTTCGCACCATGTTCGTGACAATTCAACGGCTTTGTTTGAGCTTTTTGGTGATCGCATTCGTAGTTGAGCTATGACTTAGAATGGCATCTTGTCTACTACTGGAGAGGCCGTCTTTGCTAAGTTTTATTGGGAGTGGCTTCAAGATGTCTTGCGCCAATCTAAAGATGTGCTTCCCAATGTGGGCCTTTATCACTCTATATACGCATCTTTGTTTACTTATGATCGACATCCTTCTGTCCTTCGTGCGTTCTTTGAGCATTGGTGTTCAACGGCCAACACACTTCACATAGCAGAAAGGTAAATGTCGATTTCACTTTGGGATCTCCACAAGATAGGAGGCTTGCCGATCCAGGGTAAGTTTTACGACGAGGTTGTTCCTAGCGTGGAGGAATTTTCTCATCGTAATAGCCGAGGATAGCCTGCGAGTTGCCACTATTTGTTTTGGGTGTATCACAAGCTTTCCCATGAGGCTTAGGGTAAGTCAGGCATGAAGATATCTTCATGGATCTTATTTTGGTATTGGGATGCCATGAAGTACAAGAAGCCTTTGAAGAAAAGTGGTCACAACAAGACCATTAAGCCAAAGGAAGACTCAGACCCGTCAGGTGCCATTAGTTCAATTAGGCGTCGTTCCCCTGCTGAGTTGAAAGCGTTTGAGGATCTTGGCATAGCGTCAAAACACGTGGAAGAATCTTACCTAGTTGCTTTCTTAGCTTGTTGGCTTTGTAAGTTTGTTTTCCCCAAAGACGACGTTAACTTTATCCACCCCAGAGTCTTCAAAGTGGCTAGCAAGATGGTTGCAGGTGAATCTTTCAACCTTGCTATTTCGGTCTTAGCCAATATTTATGATGGCTTAAGTGTTGTTTCGAACTCGGTGATTACCGAAGATCGTGCTGCGATACTTCCTTACCAATATGTGTATGGTTTGTTGGGTGAGTACTTTGGCACTCATTTTTCTTCGTCGACTTTAGACAAGTCAGGGTCTCCTTCATTAACTTCGGCCAAGCTGGGGCCTTTGATGACAAAGTACTCTGGCGTGCTTTCTGTAAAGAGCCTTGATGATTTGCAGGCGCGAGCGTTGTTTAGAAGCTATGATGGTTTGACGATGGACCATCTGGTGAGAGTTGGCTCGGCGCGGTGAGGCCTCATAAATGATTCACACCTTCATTTCTCAGACTTGTTTAATCTCACAAGTCTTCGCTCGGGGCATGTTTCTTTGCTGCAAGGAGACCGATGTATTGTTCAGCCATATAGTCCTCACCGTTTCAGCAGGCAGTTTGGTTTTGTCCAACATGTGCCAGTCAAGCTGAAGGAAAACGCGCAGTCGGAATCCTTGATGCGCCAAAAGAGGGTTATTCTTCTCATTCAAAGGTACATCGTGAAAACTTGGGGATGGCAAATGACACTAATTCTTCTTATTCACGTAATGATGTGCCGAGAGATGGTTGTTCTGTGATTCCTACACAGCTAGTACCTTTTGATTGTGCGAGTGCAACTCTTTTGGAAGATGGACATGCGGCTTTGGCTCTTCAATGCCTATGCTTATCTTCTCAACATTCGGATGCTTCTGAAGAGGCAGGTAATGAAGTTGATTCGCATGAAGATGAACTTGTTTTACGGCAATGTCAACAAGTTTTGAACAAGCAATCGCTTGAAGGTGCTCAGGATGACAGTGACGTCAAATTTCGTCATATGAAGAAGAAAGTGTTTAGACCTTCTCAGTTTGACGGTCGTGTGTCACTTAAGAAAAATGTATGTATTCCCTTCTTCTTTCTTGTGATTTCTTCTGCTTTTGTTAGTGTAGGTCTTGTTTCTAATATCTTTCTTTGTCTTCTTTAGGTTGGGCCCTCTTGTTCTTTTGATTTGGCAAACATGGGCATTCATTCCTTTACAGAGATGTTATTTGGAGGCAACCTACCTACGGACGAGGAGACTGGGGATTCGCCTGGTGTAAAGCTTGCTACAAATCTGCCAAGTTGCCCAAGTTTGTCGTGTGTAGATGTAGGTATGCAAGAGTCTGTCATGCATCCAACACCTTTGCCAGCTAGCTCCGAGATCTCTCTTAGAGAATCGAACCTTAGTGGCACTAAGCAGCTCATCCATCGCATCAACCTTCACGCGGCTATGGATATCAAGAGCCACATTGAGAAGAGGATTTCAAAGTGCGCACTAGAGGACCTTGCGTTTCTCAAGGAAGACTTATCGAAGCTTGTTTTTGCGATTGATAACCTTAATGTTGATTCCTCACTCTTGAGAGTCAAGATTGCCGAACTTATGTCTACCTCAACTGAGTATTCTTCTTTGCATGCTATTTCTTTGAAGAAGATGAATCCAGAAGTTAGTGCTCAGCAACTTATGGGCAATAAACTTATCAATTGCCCAAGCAATTTATTCCCATGATTGGCAATATTCAGCTCCATATCTTGGGATCGAGTTGCCAATTGTTCAAATGTTCTCGGTTTAATGCCTTGGAGGATGTAATGTAACCCCCAGTGCGTGCCTTGAACACACATCTCAATGGCGGAGGTTTTAGAAAGCCGATCTTTACAATCTAGACTTAATGAACGCCACTTATTGATGCAGTTAACAACATGTTCATCCTTCCACTATTTCGTACTTGTCAGCTCTAACATGTTTACGGTGCGGCGAGTGTTGTAAAAGTGGTTGAGGAATTCCCTTTCAAGCTGGTCCCAGCTGTTGATAGACTCGGGCTCAAGGTCGGTGTCCAAGTCAAAGGCATTACCTTTTAGCGAGCGCACGAACTTCTTGACGAGGTAGTCTTCCTCCGTCCCAGCATTGTTACAAATTTTAATGAAACGAACAATATGTTGTTTAGGATTGCCCTTACCATCGAATTGCATGAATTTAGGTGGCTGATAACCCATTGGCATCCTCAAGGCGTTAATCATTTTAGAGCATGGCTTTGAGTACAGCACAGAATCATGCGAGCTTCCTTCGTATTGTGCCTTGATCGTGCTTATAATAATTTCTTACAGCTGTTGCATAGAGAGAGATCCCTTGAGCGGTCATAGCTCGATCTACCTCTAGTTTCTTCTCAGCTTTGTCCATAAGAAGCTCATCATTTTCGTCAGTTTCATCATTTGGTGGATCAACCTTCGGGTCAGCTTTCTCGTCGTGCTGCTCCTCCAGACGGTTGACGAGTGTAGCAATCTGCAAGTCCTTTTCCTCCACGGTCCTTGCCAGCCTTATGATTGCTTCGCTCATTTATGCTAGCTGCTCTTCGATTGAAGTCACACCAGTAGTCATGACTTGCATGGCTACGGGATACGAGCTGCTTCTTAAGTCGGCATCAGAAGTTAACGACTTGAAGTACCTTCTCGGGCTTTCTTCCCTTGGCATCCTTAACGAGGCCAAGGTGATTATGGGCTCGTGCCTCGGGTGCTCTTGGTTTTTTGGCAGAATTGATGTAGGGGTGGAAGGTACGGCAAAGATAGCTCTTGCCTTGCTTCGGGTTGTGACGCCTAATGTGCCACCACTTGTGGTAAAGATGTTCTTGTTCTTCGCGTTGGTTGCGGGAACAACTTGATCCTTTCTTGATGCCATATATGTTTCTTATGGGTTTGAAGACAGAGATGAAAGACAGAGAGATCCCACTGGGCGTGCCAAATTTGTAAACGCGAAAATTCTGTAACGAATGAAACGAGAACACGTGTACAAAGTAGATTTGTATTGTTGAATTTGTAGGGTTACAATCTTTGTTTACAATTTTCCTCGGATTCAGTCTTCAAATTTGATGTAGATGCGTAGGTTGTTGATCCAAGGGACGCGATGACTTGATCTCGAACGAACAATTGAGCAATTGCTTCAAGTTTTGTGCTTGAAACAATGCGTGGATAGTCTTCACCTCTAGGTTTATGTATGACCTGCGACAAAGGTGATGTTGATGTGGGATTTTTTTGATTCAAGGGTCTTGGCAACTTGATCTTAAATCGAATGTCGTTACAAGTTTTAAGCTTGCAACAAAGTCTTGAAGGAATCGACACAAGTGCTTGTTGATTCTTCAAGGGAGTGTTTCGGCTTTGGTCGAAAGAAAGCTTTGGCTTTGGTTGTACTTTCTTCGAATGGAGCTTTGGCAACGTATTAGTCTTCAAAGATTTGGCAGAGGTTCTCCTTTTGTGAGAATTTTGGCCTTTTTATGTAGAAATTGTCCACCCTTATGCTTGTCTGAGGACCTTGTATTTATAGACTTCTCAAAGCTTGTCTTTGGATGGATTTGGCTTTGATTTGTGTCTTGATTCGTCCATGAGAGAACTTAGGCATGTTTTGTGTCTTCATTTCAGCCACTTTCCCTTACCTTGGCCAAATTCTAAGGCTTTCTTGCCTATTTTGTGGGCAATCTTCAATTATTGCTTGTTTTATGAAGATGTTTTAGTTTTCTTTCTGGTTTTAGGAGCAATTTGGGCCCCTTGCTGATTTTAAGGAGAGATTTCCCCCTTTCGCCGAATTTTGGGGAAGTTTTGAGCTTCGTTTGCTTGATTTCTGCTGCATGTCATTGATGACTTGTCTATTTGTGATGAGTCATATGCCACGTGGATCATTGTGATGCATCATTTGCATGCAATGAAATTTACATGTCTACAATAAGTTTAGTGCGGCTTACTGCTAGAAGGGCAAGCCGTAGGCAGTTTTTTGGAAATTATAGGCTACCTTAGTGCACTCGGTTGCAGCTTGCCTCCTCCGTCTCTGAGGCCCGGTTCCCTATGGATTAGGCCAAGAGACCCAAAATCCTTCAGTTAGCTAAGCCTTGAAAAAAAACCATTGTGGCTACTTTTAGGAATCCCGGCGCAAGCCATTGTGCACCTAGTTACACCAGGGCAGCCCGACTCATCCACATCTAGATATTCAGAGTGTATAGTTTATCCACCTGCATTAGAGAGCAAACCCATGTGGGTGTCGGGTAATTGGTTTACGTTCTCGCACTAAAGAGCATGGTTGGTCCCTAGGGGGCGCAATTCCTACGATAAGTCCCTAAGAAGAGCGCGGTCTTCTTTTGAAGTGCAAGAGTGATTAGTTGTTGTAAGCATGCAGTCGAGCCAAGTTATAAATTACTTTTGAATTCCTCATTGAAAACTTAGTTGTAAGGTAGGAACTGCTTAACAACTAGATAATCCTTGGCTTTGCCAGGTGGTGTTCATCGAGCTGCTTGAGTCTTTGGGCTTTGATGTAGCAAGAGGTCACGCATGGTACTTCCTCAGATTGTAGGCATTCCACTGCTTTTCGATCTCTTTGTCATTCATGGTGGTGAGAGTGTAACTAACCTTGCCGCCTACTCTACTGATCTTGTACGAACCTTCCCAGATAGGATCCATCTTTTTGGAGCCTTCTCTGGGGGCAGTGATGAAGGCTTTTCTTATGACTAGGAGTGTAAGAGTAGTTACTCCGCATGCCCTTAACTACCTTGTATTTTATTGGACTTCTTTTTTAGTGTGGCATCATTTAATTCGGGTGATATTTTTATATATAAATGTAGACACAGAAAAAACCGCGGATCATAATACAACATTGGCATGTATGCTTCAACAAGGTAACTTGTGTTCTGTGACTTAAAATTTAAATTTGATGAGTATATTATAACTAATTCATTGATTAAATTTAATAAATAAAAAAATTTATGTTGTTAATGATTTTTATCAAATGAATTTATATTTTGAATAGTAATCATATTTTGTTAGCGTATTGATCTGCACATAATAAATGTCACCTGTGAGAAACAAATGAACCTAACGCACCCATCTATATCATATAATTGATAAGTGACCACCGAACATTAACGTGCTTAAGCGATAAAGTTCATCAGTGACCCTACGTTCACGTGCCTATGTGACCTATGACAAATGAATCTAAACAAACGTACCTATTTACAAAGCTATAGTTTTGAAGACTCTTAAATATATTTTAGTCTCGTCAGGTCATTATCGTGTAACTCACTGGTAGGGCTGGAAAAAAATCCCAAAAATCCCAAACCGAACCGAAAAATTTCCGAAACCAAACCGAAAAAATCCCAAACCGAAATTTCCGAAAATTTCGGTACCCAATACCGAACCAATCCCGAAATTTTGGTACGGGAATCGGTCTCAAGTTTTTGGGATTTCGGTATTCCCAAACCAAACCGAAAATATATATATATATATATATATGTTATTTAATTTTTAAATATATAGGATCTCATCTTTAAGGGGAACATCATCTACCTACAATAGTGAAAATTGAAATACTGAAGGAGCACTGGAAATCGATGATGGAACATATACAGGAAGGAGTCCTAAGATAGATGTGGAACATGTGCAGAATTTTTAAATCACAGGAGATTGATAGATGGATACATAGATGCAGAATAAACATGGGAGATTGATAGATGGATACATGGATAGATTATAAGTTACAATTTGCTTGAGAAAACTTTATATCTATCTATAATATTTATATTATATATGTACAGAAGTTTACTCAAGCATATATTAACGTTTTAGACGTAATTTTGGAGACTAGCATGATTATAGATAGATTTACTAGTTTACTCAAGCATATATTAACGTTTCATATTGTCAGATTGCTTTTGAATAGGCAGATACTAATTGGGCCTTGCCATTTGATTGGCAGATTTGTATGCACAGATTAGTAGAAACAAATTGGCAGATTGGGCATGCCTATATGTCAAATTTTCAATATAAAATGTTGAATTTTAGCCCAAAAGCATATTATGTCAAATTTTAGTCTAAAAGCCCAAAACCATTTCGGGATTCCCGATTTGTCCCAAAATCCCGAAACTATTTCGGGATTCCCGAAAATTTGGTTTGAGATCGGTATTGAAATTGGGATTCCCAAAAATTTCGGTTTGGGAATCGGGACAAGGGTTTTGGTATGGGAGTTTTGGGATTCCCAAAAATCGGGATTCCCGAAAATTTGGTTTGGGATCGGTATTAAAATTGGGATTCCTGAAAATTTCGGTTTGGGAATCGGAATAAGGGTTTTGGTATGGGATCCCATACCGAACCACCCCTACTCACTGGGAACGAAAATCGAACTTAAAACGTGCCGTGTAGAATACGGATCTGAAATTTATTCTAACTATTGGACCACCTTGTCGTGGTTGGTTTTGGAAGTTGATAGTATGGAGCCCAACGCAAGCCTAGCAGGTGAGTTGTAAAGGTTATCATTTTTTTTAAGTAACGTTAGGTTCATCAAATTCCTAGACTAAATTTGTTAATAAAATGACGTGTAACTAATAGAAAATAACCAATCAATCCAATTATCAACATCTACATTATATAGTTTATCAAATTTGGCCTAAATAGTTGGTCTCATTTGCATTAACCATTTTAGATATGAAAAATACAATGGTTGGTAGAAATTTTTTTCATTGTGCCGAGAACACGGCTTCCCTCACCTTCTCTTGTTTGGCATGCTGATCCTCCTCTTGAGATTCTTGATTTTCTACAATCAGATTTCTTAGGCATACCGGCCTACAGATTTATCTCTCTGAAGTGTCATTTTCTTTTTTACCTAATCATTTTGGATATTCTTTTTTATTTTGCAGTTTTTCTTGTAGGTCCTTACCTTTTAGGTTTTATTTTGGAAGGGTTTGGTTCTATGCCTCCCCTCTTTTTCTTCTATTTTCTTTTCCGAGAGGGATAAGATTTATGTTCCCTTTCTTTTTCTTGTATTTTCTTTTTCAAGAAGAATAAGATTTATGTCCTCTTTGTTTCTTTATAAGGGATAAGGGTTATGTCCCCTTTAACTAGGTGTTTTTTTTTTTTTCATATCAATAAAATTCTCTTGTACCGTCGAGGTCTTCCAAAAAAAAAAAGATCACGATCTTGTACATTAAGTATCACAATAGAATTGAAATTTTTTTCCAAGCAACCAATCACTTGTATTACAATACTTGGTATACCAATATATGTTTCTGGCACGTTGAAAAGTCTCTGGTTGTGGTGATATGCAAAAGTGTGCAATGAAGTGTCGTGAAGCCCTTGTGATAAACACGATCTCCAACTCCAACAGGAACTTCCGCACCTCTATTCGCATTTTCTTCATATGTATTTTGTACGCGCCTTTTGACCGCATTTGAAACGACAAGTGTGTGCATTTCCCTTTCAAAGCCCTTGAATTTTACGCACGAAGCGCATTCTGAGGCTAATCGTCTGGATTCACCAGGCACCCATATATTAATTTGTTGAAATTAGCTCTTTCGCCTATTTGTATTTCTACAATCATGCTTACCAATATGCAAATGACTGAACAGGATAGGCAGAACGACTTTGCTTAAGACCGGAATGTTACCCCCGCTCGAACTCAAGAAATAAACTCAAGTCATTGATCATTCCCGCAATCCAATTTCTAATGAATCAAGATAACATTTCATTCCGATATAAATAGTCAGTATCTGTTCTTCCACCGAAAGCGGGGATGATTGAGATAATTTAAGCAACTTATGGCTATGAATGACTTCTTTTAAGCTAACCTTCCTTCTTCACCAATCAGTTAATATTCTAGAAGAGAAAGATTGATTGAATTATCAAAAATTTGGAATGTGAAGTTCAATTAGATCCACTTTTTCGGGAAGGTATAGGGATTAATATAAGCAATTAGAATAATTTATGGTTCTCTTGGCTAGGCCAATCAAATGAAGTTTCCACGCTCCGTTTAAAAAAAACGATAATAAATCTATTCATTATTACTATTTTTCTTTTTCAATTACTCCCGATGAAATATAAAACAGAGTAGAGTATTGGATGTTTCTCTATTTGTCAATCTTTCTGACTTGCTACTACAGAACCAAGGTAAAAAAGATTGAGAAAAATCAGTCATTCACAACCACTGGTGAATGATTCCTTTTCTTTGTTCTTGTTCTTCCTTGTTCTTACATGGAAGACTTTTCTTGTGGTTGAGCACAAGGAATGACACTATCAATCTGGACAGAGTCACATTATAGTAATAAACTTACAGAATAATGGTATTATCTTTTGTTGATAAACAATGGGTCAAAAACTGATCAACATGAACTATTTCTAGCACTGCAAACTAGAACGGTTTCTGAATTTGCAGTTTGACACTATTTCTATTTGCACTCAAGACTCATTCCTTTATTGGGCCAGTTGAGACGTGTTATTGGGCCAGTTGAGACGTGTTTTTCGTTGGGGCGGAGATGGGCTTAGCTAACATGACGGCGTATGAATGGTAATTGAGTTGTATTTGACGGTAGGCTGCGTGTCTTGGCATCGAACTGTCAGCTCATATCCTTCTTCAGTGATGCATCAAGATTTGTCTTGTGCGCGTGATGGGTTTCTATTTTGGCTACCTGTGAAATTGTAACCTGTAATTATTTGTATAATTGTTTACTGACAATATTTGTTGTTAATTATGTTCCAAATGAAAAGCTCACTATTTTTATAGAATTGCAAATTGAAACACCTATAAATGCACTATTCTTCGAAATGCACTATTTGTAAAAGTGCAAACATGAACTATTTATGAAACTAAAACTACAAATCAGTCATTATTTATTGATATGCAGAGTGAAATGACTTGATAATAGGTTATTACGTTAATTGGTTTTCCAATGAAGTTGTAACCCAACTCAAACATATCCAACAAAACTCACACATCCTGGACTTAGCGTTTAGGAGGCAGATTAAACAAAACATAAGTCTACGTTGAAAGAATGGATAGCTCAATTGATTAAGAAAATTTTACTCAAGCATCCTATGTCTTTTGTTCATTTACGCCCTCCCCTACAACGCTTCTGACACTTTCGGGCCGTGGCAGCCTCGAGTGTAATCAAGGCACCAATGCCTTGAACCATTAGCCCCGGTCGTGGTGCCGATGCCATGACACTGGCAACGGCCCACGTCTCTGCCATACAAGTCAGGAACAGCATAAGCGCAAGGGATGACTGTAATGGCAACAATTGAAGCATACGAGTATAGAACACTGTAACCTGAGTAGTATTTACCCAGTTATGTGAGGTGCGGTAAAAAAGTCCTATAAACACTAGGAAAAATTACCTACGACACCAACTTTCGTCGCACTCAAATTAAACAATATTTTGCCAAAGAAACACGCACTCACCACATCAATAATTCTGAAAGTGAAGATTCTCATGCTTGAAATTATCATCACGACTCACTCACATCCTTTTACATAGATAAAACAGGCACGTCAATTCTTAAGATCTGGCATCAAAAGACGCAAAATACAGTCGATTATTGCATATATCATAGTGTTTCTCTCCCTGTTCATGATCTATCTACAGTAACATACCAATTATCATTCCTAAAAAGTTTCAAGGCACAATGAAAAAGATGCACAAGACATCATGCTGATATGATCTTCCCCCATTTAACCACAGCAGGAACCACAGGCGGGTACAGCACCTGAGAGTTCAACAGAAAGCAGTATTAACGAGAATTAAAAAGAAAAGAAAATCAAACAATGACGAGAGAGAGAGAGAGAGAGAGAGAGAGAGAGAGAGAGAGATGATGATGATAATAATTAACTTACTATGGTCAATTCCACGGACATTGTCTAGTCCCCGAGGTGGCCCGCGTGGACGGCCACCATATGGCCCTCCAGGGCCTCCGGGGCCACCGCCATCCCATTTCTTTCCAGAAGCAGATCCTTTTTTGTAAGCATCGGACTTTTCCATCTATACAATTAAATATTAAGAGCATAAGTTTCTAGTAGACAAAATTAATTTGATACTTCCAAAAGTAAGATACTGTTTTACAGAGCAGAGAACAGGACGACTCTTATTCTTACCGAGAACATTGTAGCAAAAAACACGCCTAATAAGTTGACAATGGCCCAGAAGAAATCAGTTATCGTCTTGAGTCGCCAAATGGATCGCTTGGATTTCACAACACCTAAACAAACAAGTATGCAAATTACCACCTGGTCAGCCCCATAATCATGACACAAGAGTATCAATCGTTAACATTTCCCAACATCATTTAGATATAGGATATTTGTTATTATCAAATATAAAAACTGGGAAACACAAAAAACACCTAATTCCCAATGCCACCTAATTGCATTATTGCTGTCTCTTGGACTCTGGTTTCTCGTGGCCACTACATATTAGAACAATAGGTGTAGGTGCTACTTAGACCTAAATTAGTAGAAGCAGCTCAGCTTGCAACTAACCAAGCAAACATGGATCAGTAAACCAGCTAATTCACGCTCATTAAGGTGCATTAAGCATCAGTGCTTCCAACAAAACAAGTCATATTGTAACGCGGTTAAGGACAAACAGAGAGCTTGTTTCATAATATTTTCAATGAAGGACTTGAAATGAGTACTTCTTTGGGTGAGTTGAGTAACACGGAAGAGTGTAGTAGGGGGACTGACGACATACAAAGTGTGGAAAGTCTTGGAGAGACGGGCTCACAAACCTTTTCAATACGATTTTGAAAACAAAAAAGATGCTAGATGAGTGGTGGAAAAGCACATTGTTGCCAATCTACAAGAATAAGGGAGACATATAAAATGCATGAACTATAAGGGTATTAAGTTAATGAGACATACAATGAAGCTTTGGGAGAGAGATTGAGCATAGACAATCAATTTGGGTTCATGCCAGGATAGTTGACTACGGAGACATACAAAATTGCATCAACATGTGCAAAAAAAGTGTAGCGGAGATGAGAATGCTTTGTTGGATGTGTGGCCACGTGAGAAATGACAGGATTAAGAATCAGGATATTCGAGGTAAAGTAGGAGTGGCCGCAATTAAAGATAAGATGAGAGAAAAGCAGTTAAGGTGGTTTGGACATGTAAGCACAAGACCTATAGATGCTCTGGTTTGAAAATGTGACCATGAGACAAAGGATGGGGCAAAAGGGGTAAGGGAAAACCTAAGAAAACTTGAAAAGAGACTCTAAAAGAGACATGGAGTACTTAAAGCTAACGAAAGAATGGACGCAAAACTGGGCAGAACGGCGTACTAAGATTCTTACAGCCGTCCCCACTTGGTGGAATAAGGTTTTGTTGTTGTTGTTTTTGTGGTAAAATAATGTTGGTTTCACTGGATTGAACCTTGGAATGGAATGCTGGTTATTTGTATACATGGAATGTCCCGTCCCCAAAAATAATGCATAACGTCAATTACATTCCTCATTGATTTTCAATTTTAGTGCTTTACCAGTTAACTCTCTTCAAGTTTCAATTTTAGTTCAATTTCATCATTCTCAACTTGATTTCATTCCATAAACCAAACACTACCCAAAGCAGAGATACGGCATTAAGGCCCAAAAGAAACTTGACAAAATAGAAAGCAAAAAATACCCCGTACTCAAAATCCAATATAAGCATAAATAACACGAAAGATAGATAGGTACTGCATAGGAATTTTCCAAAAAGCAATAGAACATTTCATATCGAATTCTAAAAACAAAATGGTCATTTCCAAGCCGAGCTCATCTTCACTTGTCATCCATAATATTCATAGTAGAACCAAAAAAGCATAGCCAAAGAAACAAATAAAAACGCCATAAAAATCACTCAAACTTTCTTTATGCTAGCCCTTCAATCAAGTTGGAGCACATCTAATTGACTAATTGTCATTGTTAGCTACGCAAAACACAAACTCGTTAACAAGGCAAGTATCGCAAATTATAGAAAATAAAAATCCCCTTCAAAAGAAGACACAAACAACAAAATTGAACCCCTAATTACAACATTGAAAAATCAAGAAATTAGGATCCCAAATTAAACAAAAAAACCATGTTCCAAAACCTCCAAAATGATCATCTGTATCAAGATTAATCGTACAAAAGAATTACGAAAATAAATTAAAAGAAAAAAACAGATTTCGTCCTGATAATTGCAGAGAATTAAAGATAAAAAACAAAGATTGACAAACTTGGAACCCAGAAATCTATTCATAAGAAACACATAATTTAACGACATTTGCTGATCAAACCGCAATTTCAAATTCTAGCAACAAACCCTAGCTTCCGAAATCGATAAAATTACCCAACATTTGCAAAATAAATTTACGAAATTACAATAAAGGCGCAGAGAGAGAACCTCGCTCGACGTACGCCATGGAGATCAGAATCCAAAATCTAGAGTCTTCGAAGCTCTTCTTTTTTGAACGGATCCTACAATTTATATTTGTTTACTTTTTGGTTGGAAAATTCGGCAATTTATGTAACCCAATTATTTTTTGCCTTCACCAATTTTAGTATTTTACAAGTCATCTCAATTTTCATTGGCTGCAGGAACGTCAGTTTTGAGGTATTATCTACGTGGCACGGATTCATTGGTTGAGGCTTGGGTGTTAAACGTGGCCTGGTTACGACTCATATGGGAGAAGGGACTACATGAAACGATTTCACTGTCAAATGATAATTTGTCCGATAGTATATGTTATGTATAAATTTTTCTTTACATGTAGGACTTGTTTGAATGTGCTTTTAAAATGTCTAAAAGCGTTTTTAGTTAAATTGATTTTGAGTTCCAAAAACACTTTAAGTGCTTTTTGAAAGAAGCATCATATATATGCTTCTTGCATAAAGTACTTAAAGTGTTTTTCTATGATCCACTTGAATTTTTACTAAGGATTGGTATCAAAATCATTTTTACCAAAAGTGCTTTCAGTTATTTTAAAAATACATCCAAACAAACCCGTAATGTATTAATGAATAGGATTGTCATGCAACAGTGAATTTGTTCCATATATCTGGCGGTAAAGTGCGAACATGATATGAAGAGCCATTTGGCTAAATGGCATTTTTAGTATTTAAAACATCTCTAATGAACGATAGAAAATGCATAGGAATGTTCATTTTATACTTTGTAGTCGAAAAGTTTTCTTGTATATGGTATGTAAATACTCATTTTGACTAGAATAGATTACTATATTAATAAAAATGAGAATATACATTGATTGTTGCATATTCTTTATCAGTATAGAACAGTCTCGATCGAGAATTGGCTAATCCGAGTTGGAAAAACACAATCCTCTGCCCACTAATGGTCCCTGAGGCCTGTGGGCTTTCAATCCAAGAAAGGGTTCGACTCAGTATTCACGAAAGTGGAACTATGAAAGGATTAAGTTCAGATGATGTTCGGTTAAGTCTTAAGTAAACTAAAATTGCCAATGATCAGAATGAATGCGAACTATTCTATGGATCATAATTCATTCTTGATCAAATAAGAAAGAACTAATCGCATAAAGCGATTAAGTTTAGAATCCTAGTTGGAATCAAAGAGGTCGAGACAGGATGTTGATGAAGTTTTGTCTAAGAAAGGAATTAAAGAGATAAAGGGAGAGTATTAAGGTAAATGCTAAGCAAACACAATCCTACATAGGCATGCTTGTTTATCATGAAAACCATCCTTATAAATTATAGATAGAAGAGGTTCTGCTACATGAAAAATCTCCTCAACTTAAAAAACAATATAAAACGCTCTACGCGAAAACCTTGCTCTACCAGAAAACCTTCTCACACCCCCCCCCCCCAGGAAAAACACTAACTATGATCACCCTCATGTCAATACACACCCATCATCAAAGCGGAGAGGATGAGTTGTATTTGATCGACAAAGTCAATCTTGAGTTGTTTATTCTACATATGTCTTTAGTAATAAAAGATGTATGTATGATTAAGTTGATTCAATAACCCTAATTTATGGTGAAAAAGACAAAAGTCAGGGATCTTTAACAGACTCAAAGTTCTGATTTCATTGATGTCTTCTGCAGTTTCACTAAAGTCAATTAATTTAACAGCAGTGCCAATTCCCAATGGTGGGAGCAATTATAAGAAATGGCATAGAGAGATAGAATTGCTTTTGACACTGAATGAGTATGACATTGCTCTTGACACTCCAAGACCTGAAGCATTGACCGACAAGAACACAAATGCTGAAAAGGCTAATTTTGAAAGATGGACTAGAACTAATAAAGTGGCTCTATCCATTCTTGAAAGTGGCATGACAAATATAGTGCGTGGTGGAATCAAAAAATGACATATAGCAAAGGATTATCTTAAGGCTGTGGAGAACAAGTTCAAAGAATCAGAGAAGGCTGAAATTGCTCAGCATATGTCACTCTTGACTTCCTACAAGTTTGAGGATAAAGGCTTAATTCGAGATCACATCATGAAGATGACTGATAAAGCTGAAAAACTTAGTTCCATGGATGTTATGATTGGAGAAAAGCAGTTGGTGTTCATGATGTTACAGGCACTGCCATATAAGTTGAGTCAGCTGAAAGTGTCTTACAATACTCAGGATAAGATGTGGACAGTTTATGAACTTATTGCTTGGTGTGTGCAAGAAGAAAATCGTCAAAGGCAAGAAAAGAGCAAAGAGGCTAAATCCATCAATTTTGTGCAAGCTGCAAAGGGAAAGAAGGATTTTCATTCTGGTAACACTTCTAAACCTAAGCATTTTGACAACTCTGTTGTACTTGCTAAAAATACCAACTCCTCTAAGTCTAATAATTTTAAGGTGAAAACTAAAAACATTGAAAAAATATATGTCACCATTGCAAAACCAAAGATCATTATAGAAAAGTCTGTGAAATATTCAAAGATTGGTTTAGGGCTAAAGGAAAAACTAATCTCTATGTATGTGAGGAGTTGAATCATATTGATATTCTTGTTGATTCTTTGTGGTTTGATACTGGTTCATCTGTGCATATCACTAATTCATTGCATGGTTTCGAGCAACAAAAGAAAACAATATGTTTTAATGTTTTTATTGGTGAGGGAGTTAAAGTGACTGTTGAAGCTATTGGCATTGTCAAACTTAAACTAGCTACAAGTTTTATAACGCAATTAAATGATGTCTTGTATGTTCCTACAATGAGAAGAAATCTAATTTCAACATCAAAATTGGTTAAACATGGCTATGTTTTCCTGGGAGATGAAAAATGCACCAAGTTTCCTACTATTTTCTTTCATCTCCTAAGCACGAGACTCGGTTGTAAATGACACGTGCCACAAATAAGCCGCTAGAAATACACAAAAAAGAAATATGAAAAAAAAAGGTGGGGGGATGCAACACAAGGACTTCCCAAGAGGTCACCCATCCTAGTACTACTCTTGCCAAACTTGCTTAACTTCAGAATTTTGATGGGATCCGATACATGTGAGTTGGTATGATCGAATCCGTTAGCCTATGACTTGTAATTGTATATAACCTCTTTCTTGGACATGACCCTGTAACCTTTATGCATATGCAAACCACACCGGCTCAAAACGATCACACCAAATTCAAAAACATTAATCAAGATGATCCCACGAAATTCAAAAACTTGAATTAGTAGTCTTTCCCATTCTTTTCTTTCATTTCCCAAGCACGAGACTCCGTTGTAAACTACTTGCGCCACAAATAAACCACAAGAAATATGCAAAAAAGAATTATGAAAAAAAAAAAAAAAAAGAGGTGGGGGGATGCAGCACAAGGACTTTCCAGGAGGTCACCCATCTTAGTACTACCCTTGCCTAAACTCGCTTAACTTCGGAATTCTGATGGAATCCGATGCATGTGAGTTGGGATGATCGCATAAGTTTTTTTTACATGTAATTGCATATAACCATTTTCTTGGCCATGACCTCGTAACCTTTATGCATGTGCAAATCACATCGGCTCAAAAAGATCACACCAAATTCAAAAATATTAGTCAAGACGATCCCACGAAATTCAAAAACTTGAATTAATTGTCTTTCCCACTCTTTTCTTTCATCGCCCAAGCACGAGACTTGGTTGTAAACGACGCACGCCACAAATATGCCGCTAGAAATACGCAAAAAAGAATTATGAAAAATAAAAATAAAGAGCTAGGGGGATGCAACACGAGGACTTCCTAAGAGGTCACCCATCCTTAAACTACTCTCGCACAAACTCGCTTGACTTTAAAGTTCTGATGGGATTCGATGCATGTGAGTTGGTATGATCGCATTCATTAGTCTATGACTTGTAATTGTATATAACCATTTTCTTGACCATGACCCCATAACCTTTATGCATGTGCAAATAACACCAGCTCAAAACGATCACACCAAATTCAAAAATATTAGTCAAGACGATCCACGAAATTCAAAAACTTGAATTAAAAGTTTTTCCCACTCTTTTCTTTCATCTCCCAAGCACAAGACTAGGTTGTAAATGACGCGCGCCACAAATAAGCCGCTAGAAATACGCAAAAAAGAATTATGAAAAAAAAGGTAGGGGGAAGCAACACGAGGACTTCCCAGGAGGTCACCTATCCTAGTATTACTCTCGCCCAAACTCGCTTGACTTCGAAGTTCTGATGGGATCCAATGGTCGCATCTGTTAGTCTATGACTTGTGATTGTATATAATCATTTTCTTGACCATGACCTCGTAACCTTTATGCATGTGCAACTCACACCGGCTCAAAATGATCACACCAAATTCAAAAATATTAATCAAGAGAATCCCACGAAATTCAAAAACTTAAATTAATGGTCTTTCCCACTATTTTCTTTCATCTCCCAAGCACGAGATTCGGTTGTAAACGACACATGCCACAAATAAGTCGCTAGAAATACGCAAAAAAAGAATTATGAAAAAAAAAAAAGAGTTGAGGGAATGTAACACAAGGACTTCCCAAAAGGTCATCTATTCTAGTACTATTCTCACCCAAACTCGCTTGAGTTTGGAGTTCTGATGGGATCCGGTGCATGTGAGTTGGTATGATCGCATCCGTTAGTCTATGACTTGTAATTGTATATAACCATTTTCTTGGCCATGACCCCATAACCTTTATGCATGTGCAAATCACACCGGCTCAAAACAATCACACCAAATTCAAAAATATTAATCAAGACAATCCCACGAAATTCAAAAGCTTGAATTATTAGTCTTTTACACACTTTTCTTTCATCTCCTAAGCACGAAACTCAATTGTTGTGAACGAGGCGCGCCACAAATAAGCCGCTAGAAATACGTAGAAAATAATTATGAAAAAAAAAAAAAAAGAGGTGGGGGGATGCAACATGAGGACTTCCTAGGAGGTCACCCATCCTAGTACTACTCTCACCCAAACTCACTTAATTTCAGAGTTCTGATGGGATCTGATGCCAGCAGTATTAACTTCTCGTTCTTCATCAATAGCTGCCATATCCTGGGCAGCACTGTCATCAGCCGCCCCGACCTGGGCGGCACCACCTTTGGCGCACATCCCTAGGTAGCTTGATCTTCATCTGCTCCACCAATGGCGCTTTCGAAGGAAAACTTAAGGAGATCCTCGGAAGAAATAGTAAAATGCTCGAGATCCTTATAGAAAAGGCGTAGTCATACAGCATGCCAAGGAAATGATCTATATAGCCAAACTTGTAGAAGTCAGCTTGCCCTTGGGCAAAGATAACCTCAAGACCGCTTATTATCCTCAACCAAGTTAGTACGAACATTCTTCAACTCATCAAGTTCATTCTTCAGGTTCTCGTTGGCAGACAACGCTCCTTACAACTCTACTTCCTTAGGCTCAAGTCTGCTAACGGCCTTCTTGAGTTGAACAATGTCATTATGCATGGCGAGCAGCTATACATCCTTGGCATCACGGGCAATCCAAAATTTTGAAATGGCACGTTGAGGTCCTGCACCAGCAATACTTGGACCTCAATGTCTTTCTTTGCAACGTCATATCTCCCCTGGATCACATCAAGCTGAGCCTTCAAGTCACTGATCTCTTGGTGAGTGGTCTCAAGCTGATGAATAGTGAGGGAGAGACATTAAATCCCTTCAAAAAGGAAAGTTTAGACTCCAACTTTTTAATTTTATCAGCAGCCAAGTAAGCCACTATTACCATGGTTGCTGATATCTCCCTAACAGCCTTGGCGTCATCCTACTCTATACAAGTGTACTCGGCTACCAAGATCATAGATTTTTGCATCATAGCAAGTAGGGAACCTCTTCGCGACTGAGCCTCAAGCCTTGCAAAGAAACTGGAGTCGACAACCTTGCTCACGCCATCAACAAACTTGGGGCATGCTTCCGTGTCCTCAAGCAGTTCGGGCTTTAACAGTGCATAGATTCGAAAAACTCCCATAATGCTGGTTTGACAGGCTGATCATGGCTGCTCATGCAGGCAAGTGCTTCCTTCTTAATAGGAAAAGCCGGCCCTAGCATCACCTTGGCAGTGGAATCACCATCATCGCTCTTTACTGCTACACACACCTCTTGAATCGGATCGAACTTGGGCACATAAGGTTGTCTCCTAACAAAACCAGGCACTACAAAACTTTTTCGCTGTGCAATCATGTCAACAATCATTCTTGCAACCCTTGAAACAATAGGCTTTGCAGGCTTAGATATAGCAGCCTCTATCTTCCCTTTGGAAGAAGTTAAGTCAATCACAAATCTTTCAGCAGTGAACGAACGTTCGTGAGCAGCAGAGGAAGTCTTCGGCTTTTTCGCCACCAAAGGCTCTCGAGCAGGCGATGAAGATCTCTTTCTCTCACCTTCACTTGGAATAGGCTCCACAGTGGCAATTGGACGAGCAAACGCCTCACCCTTGATGTTCCTAATCTCCTCTTACGTGGGTAGCCCACCTTTTTCCCTACGAAGAGGACTGAGCAGCCAACGCCATTCACGATATTCAACAAGGATCCCCAAAGTGATGTGCACCTTCTTCGTGGCTGCCATTCTCCTTTTTGCCACATCCTCGACCCCTGTTAAGCCAAAAATTCAAGCCCCGAGGCTACGAAAAATCAGGAAGAAAAAGAAAATTAAATTTTTCTTACCTTGGAAAAGAAGAAAAGCAACAGAACGCAATTCTCTGCATGGGCAAGTGAAGAAGATTGCTAGGGAAGGGGGAACCAATATCCTCTGGCTTTCTCTCTTTCTTGTGGGGTTTTTAATTGCACTCCAAATTTATTTAATCCTCTGCTTGACGCAGACTTAAATAGGTTTTGGTTGTAATTACTTTCCATTTCCTAGAAGAATTTAAATTTCAAATGGAAGACGGAATCTACGTCAAATTGGGACACAAACTCCATTGCAGCTTTGGATTCCTACACCTCCTGCCCTTTCTTGCAAGCAGCCCAGCAAGTGTGGGGGCATTTGTGGAGCCAAAAATAATCTCAAAAATTATGGAGTTGACACGTGGATTTCCCAAGAAAGATAAAACTGCCCCTATTAAATGAGAAGGGAGCAGCCTCATTCACCACGCCCAGCTGAGGTAAAGCAGACAGAGATCACCCTTGCCCGTGGGAAAGTCAAAGGTATTTATGACAGAATAAACCTTTATTCTTATCCTAAATACATTCTTAATCAGAGAAGACCTCTTTCAAGTATGTTATCCTAATTCCATTTATTTAGAATATGTACCTATTTATTCTAAGATATTTATTTACACAAATATCTTATAATATTCCATTTCTCCTATAAATACCCCATTTATCTCCAAAATTCAGTAAGCTGGAACTACCCCTAAATAGGCTTTTTGCTTCCCACAAACACTCAAACACATTCTTTACAAAATTCTAACTTTGGCGTTGAAGATTCTTCAACCAAACCTTCCCATTCATCGTGGGCGCGTGAGGCTTTTGGCCTTAATCTTAGGTGTTATTACTTTGCAGGTGCAGATTCGTCAATCAAGGAAATCTAGAAATTTGCATTAACAAATAGCTTCAACAGTCACTTTAATTCCCTCACCAATAAAAACATTAAAACAAATTGTTTTTTTTTTTGTTGCTCAAAACCTGCAATGAATTAGTGATACGCACAGAACCAGTATCAAACCATAAAGAATCAGCAGGAATATCAATATGATTTGACTCCTCACATACATAGACATTAGTTTTTCCTTTAGCCCTCAACCAATCCTTGAATATTTCATAGTCTTTTCTATAATTACCTTTGGTTTTGCAACGATGACATATATTTTCACCATAGACGTATAGGAGTTGGTATTTTTAGCAGGTACAACAGACTTGTCAAAATGCTCAGGTTTAGAAGTGTTATCAGAATGAAAATCCTTCTTTCCCTTTGCAATTTACACAAAATTGATGGATTCAGCCTCTTTGCTCTTTTTTTGTCTTTGATGATTTTCTTCTTGCACGCACCGAGCAATTAGTTCATCAACTGTCCACGTCTTATCCTGAGTATTGTAAGACACTTTCAGTTGACTAAACTTTTGTGGCAGTGCTTGCAATATCATGAACACCAACTGCTTTTCTCCAATGATAACATCCATAGAACTAAGTTTTTCAGCTGCATTGGTCATCTTCATGATGTGATTTCGAATTAAGCCTCCACCCTCAAAGTTGTAGGAAGTCCAGAGTGACATATGCTGAGCAATTTCAGCCTTCTCTGATTCTTTGAACTTGTTCTCTATAGCCTTGAGATAATCCTTTGGTATATCGCATTTCTTGATTCCACCACGCACTGTATTTGTCAGGCCACTTTCAAGAATGGATAGAGCCACTTTATTAGTTCTAGTCCATCTCTTAAAATCAGCCTTTTCAGCCTTTGTGCTCTTGTTGGTCAATGCTTCAGGTCTTGGAGTGTCAAGAGCAATGTCATACTCATTTAGTGTCAAAAGCAATGCTATCCCTCTACGCCATTTCTTATAATTGCTCCCACCATTGAGAATTGGCACTGCTATTAAATTGATTTACTTTAGTGAAACTGTAGGAGACATCAATGAAATCAGAACTTTGAATCTGTTAAAGATCCCTGACTTCTGTCTTTTTCACCATAAATTAAGGCTATTGAATCAACTTAATCATACATACAGCTTTTATTACTAAAGACATATAGAATAAACAGCTCAAGATTGACTTTGTCGATCAAATACAACTCATCTGTTCTTTGAATTTGCTGTTGTAGATTTTTCATTAACACAAAAGCAAAATATGTACCGATAACACATATGCATTCAAAAGGGATTACAACTTTATGTTAATTCATACAGCAGCGGAAGTGTTATAACAATTGCAGAAATTATTTATCAATTTGATTCAATAACATATAGGAAGGATCAAAATATATAAATTAATTACATCACCCTAACATTGTTGTCAGTATCAAGTATATTTAACTTCAAGGAAAAGGAAACATACCTGCTCTTGATTGATTTGTTATAGTTGTTGTTAGTTTTAGCATCAAAACTCGAATTAGAACAACGATTAAGAGACAATAGGAGAAAAAACCAAATCTTTCAAATAATAAAGAAAACCTAAAAACAAAACCCAGACTTCTAATGGTCATATTGTTTAAAAAGAACCCAACGACTGTACTCTTAACGGCTCTTTCTTTCCAAAAAAATAAAAATAAAGAAATAAATAAAACGACTCTTTAGTGAAATAGTGCCGTTTAGAGATGTTTGTTTGTTTGTTTGTTTTTTATTTTTTATTTTTTATTTATTTTTTACTTTTTTATAATTCAATTCAATTTGAAGAACACAAATATGAATTCCAAATTCAGATCTCCAAATATAATTTATGGATCGATGAATTTCAATGATTAGAACCCGCGGCTCTGATAGCACATGTAAGAGCAAGATTAACACTAACAAAGATTCAACCAATTGAATGACAACTCTCCAACAATAACAGCATGAATTAAAACCCTATTATTAAAGCTGCAATATTAACCTGCAAAATTTGATCCAGATGATGAAGCCATTGTAGCTTCAAGAACTATAACCTTCTCCTCTTTAGCAACACAAAAAAAAACTCTCCAAAGAATAGGACATGAAATCTCAATGAGCTAGGGAATTGCAAGAGCAGTGGCCAAGTTCTTATACAGTATTCTTTAACCATTCCCAATCAGAATCGGTTTAGAATTCAAACTCAACACAGCCAACATGTAAACATTAGTCCTAAATAAGTTCCAACACTGTGTTTCTATTCCACAAGAATTACTCATAACTTTTATCATACTTATTCCACAAGTAGTTTGAATAAGCCACAGCTTCAAATTTTAGAATTCTCCATATCAATCTCAAACACTACAGTCAGTTCTCTGTCATGTAAGTATGTTGATTAGGATTAAAGTTCATCTCATGCATTTTAGTGATGTCTTATAATTATGAAATAGAAATTGACCACGGTGGTGGATATGGAATTCAGGTAGGGGAAATATGACAGGCTTTACAGAGATTGATTGTATTAATTTTATGAAGTGTTATAATATTCTTGATCTTTTTGGTTGATTAATTTGGTTGGATATTATTTGGATAATTACTTCAGTTGAGTGTTTACTTGTTATTGATTATGAAATTTCTGCTGAAATGTTATTCATTGAGAATATGATGTAATATTTGTGAAACATGAGTTGAGATTATTTGTGCACACCAGTGTTCGAAAACGTGGCCTAGGCGGCCGCCTAGGCGCTGGGCGGTGGTTCGCCGCTACGATTTAACCAAAATCGTTGAAGAAATTGGAAAGGGTATTAGGCGGCGCCTAGACGGGCGCTGGGCGGGCTAGGCGGCCTCGGTGACCGCCTAGGCGACTTTGATGGTAAGTTGATTACAACGTTGTTATTTTGCTGTGGTACTGTGGTTGGACGACTGGGCGACCATCCCGACAGTTTCGATCTGCAATTGCAGAGAAACGAAGTGAGATGATTTAGCTGCCGCTGGGATAAGAGCGATAACCATGGATCTGCAATTAAAGAGTAAATATGTGGGACGAGATAGATCTGCAATTGCAAGTTAAAGAAGAGGGACGGCTTGGCTGGGAAGCGAGAGAGTGAGAATTACTTGACACTCAAATTAAAACCCTATCGACGTAGTATATGAAAGTAGGGATCGTTTAAGGCCCGGGATTAGAAGGGATGCTAATCTATACAAATTAAACTCTAAAACACTAAAACTGGACTCTAGACAATGAAAACAGGTACTATGGATCAATCTGAACGAATTTTAACTCTAGACAACCTAACTTGACTCAAATAACACAAAACAAACTTAAAACAACAAATAAAACTCAACTAGGCAGATTCTAGACACTAGAGACTCAAAACAGGCTAAATAGACTCAAAACAACAAAACTAACTTAAACAGACTCAAAACAGGTTCTAAGGGGTGAATTGGATGACTTTTGGACTAGTTAGACTCAAAACACTAAAAGGGGACAGATTTGGACGAATTTAAACAAACTAAGACTCAATTAAGAACTAAGGGGGGGTTTTTGGACGAATTAAGCAAAACTAAGCAGATTTAAGCAAACAAAGTAAATTGAAAGAGATAAAGGTGAATTCAGGGGTGAAAACTAGTTAGAGGGTTCCTCTCCACACATGAACATATGCATACGAATTGATTTCCAGTTATTCTTTCGATAAACCATGAATGACAATGCTTCGAATTAATTGTATTGCACTAATTAATTCCCAGATTTCCTTAAGTTCATTGAATTGAATGGATAACGCATCATAACCAAATTATTCTTATCAAGGTCCCTAACTATGGAAGACGCATGATAGAGATACATATCAAAGATCATTACGTTCCATGGAAATCATAAACATTGACAAGGCATTCATAACTATGGAATACGCATGTTACTCTTGCCTAGGATTTACTTAACACAATTGTGACTAGCAATCTTTACTACTTGTGAATATAAGTTCCTAACGATTAGGTGAAATTCCCTTATATCCTAGCATCAAATTCATGCATGTAAACTAAGTAGGCCTCCTTAATCAACACACAAGAACAAGTTCTTCATAAAACAGATAAGTAAATCACATTCATAATTTATGAAACAATAACTAAAGGTAATCAATTCATATCAAACATATGTCCATGGCTTTGAATCCACCTCTAACTAAAACGAAATTAGTTCCACATGTTCAACATAATTGAAAAACAAATTAAATTAAACATAGAAACGAAACAAGAGAAGAAAGAACTCCTCCTTCTCCAATGGAAGGCACGGCAAGGCCTTGTCTTCCCTTCTCTGCAGCAAAATACGGATTTCTGAATGTATATGGGGGTGTAGAATTCGTATGGATGGGTGGTGGTCTGCGGCAAGGCTTGGAAATATGTATATATAGCATGGCAAACCCTAGGGGAATCAGTTTAGGACTTGGACTCAGCATAAGCAAGGGATTAGGACCCTAGGTGCGGCAAAATATGTAGGAAAAAGGATTATGGCCCAATTGATTTCTGAGAAGGATTTGTAGAACCCAAATCCACAAGAAAATAGGCTGACAAATCAGAATCTGAGAGGGAAAGGGATAGGGATGCACGGCATGGCTTGGATAAGGCAGGGAATTGAGTGCAAGGCAAGGCAAAGGCCTTCTAGAAAGGAGGGAGACGCCAGATTTATAGGGTTCTAGAAAGAATGTGTTTTGTGGCAGATTTTGGGGTTTCTAGAAGAGTTTGGGGCGCCATTTTTGTAGGGGAATGGATAGGACTTCTAGAAATCAGGTTTTAAGTCCCCTAAACTGAAGAAAACAGGTTAGGATAAGATAAGGATTGGGTAAGATAAGATAAGATAAGATAAGGTTGTTTTGGATAATGTTTTGGATAATTCTCCTTCTTTTGAGCTGATTCCTTATCTTTTTTATCTTTGACTTCTTTCTTCCATCTTCTTAGCTGATTTCAAGCCTTTATATCTTCAATTTCGTCCATCAACTTGCCTTCATCCTTGCACTACCCAATCTTGGCCCAAAAATGCTCTAGAATGCTCCAAATTGCTTCTTTTTGCCATCTTGACACTTTGAACCTACAAACACACGAAAATAGCTTAAAATACAAAATTAACTAAGAACTAACAACGTAAATGCATGAAAACAAGCTAACTAAGTCGCATAAATATGCTCCTATCAGAGAGGGAGAGAAAGAGGGAGAGAAAGAGAGAGAGAGAGAGAGAGAGAGAGAGAGAGAGAGAAAAAGAGAGAGAGAGAGAGAGAGAGAGAGAGAGAGAGAGAGAGAGAGAGAGAGAAAGGTTTCTGCAATGGTAGAGAAAGGTGAAGCCGTGAAGGAGCGGAAAGGGCAAGGTAAAGAAGTAGGACGACGACTGAGCTTAATTAGAGCTAGGGTTTTTTTTCTATTTTAAATGGAGAGGAAGGTGAAAAGGCCACGAGGTTGGGAGCCCAAAGTGGGCTGAATGTCCAGCAATGAGTGTCTTAAAAAAACTAGGGAATAAACTGTTTTTTTTATTAAAAAGAAAACAAGGCCCAATTCATTTTTAATGAAAAACAAAGGTCCAACAATAATTAAAATAAATAGGGTGACTAAATGTTACAAAATCAACATAAAAAGTCTTAAAATTTTACATATATACTTAAATCCGCCTAGGCGCTAGGCGCCAGCCGACCACCCGACTAGCGCCTAGCGTTTTTTAGAACCTTGGTGCACACTCATGTGTCAAGTGGTTGGAGATTTCGATGTTTAGATTAGAATTAGAAATGAGGGTAAAGATAAAAGTTATGTTTAGGATTTAATCTCAATTCTATATTCTTCTCACTCTAGGAGGAAACATATTTATACATAAGCTGCACATCTTGCAGCACAAGCAAAATAAATGACTCATAGACTAACTAGGAAACACAATCAAATAGTTATATTTATATTCACATTCCTATTCGAATAGGGACTCAAGTCAACACTCCCCCTCAAGTTGGTGCGTATATATCTCCTAGCCCCAACTTGTCAAGTGAGTCCTGAAACCTCCCAGCAGAGACCGCATGAGTTAGAATATCTGCTAACTGTTCTTCCGTTCTGACAAACGGAATATTGACGAGCTTAACATCTAACTTCTCCTTTATGAAGTGCCAATCCACCTCAACATGCTTAGTTCTATCATGTTACACTGGATTGTTAGCTATCTCTCGTGTCGCTTGATTATCACAATACAACATTATAGATTCCTTGGGCTTGAATCCTATCTCAGTGAGTAAAATCTGAAGCCATAAAAGCTCACAAATACTGTGAGCCATTCCCCTGTATTCTGCCTCTGCTGATGACTTTGCCACGACATTCTGTTTTTTACTTCTCCAGGTAACAAGATTACCAGCAACAAATGTGAAATAACCTGACGTAGATCGCTTATCAGTAACATTCCTGGCCCAATCAACATCAGTATACCCTTTTACCTCCATGTGCCCATGCTTCTTGAACATTAAACATTTTCCAAGAGCCCCTTTCAAATAACTAAGTATCTGAATTACCGCCGTCATGTGATCCTCACTTGGTGCATGCATGAACTGACTTACCACACTTACCGCATACGCAATATCAGGTCTCGTACGTGATAAGTAAATCAGTCTCCCAACTAAGCTTTGATATCTCTCTTTATTTGTCGAAACTTGATCTTGATAAATTGCCAGGTGATGATTTTGCATAATCAAAGTGTCCACTAGTTTGCATGCCAACATACCAGTTTTTGACAATAAATCCAACACATACTTACGTTGTGACAAGTATATGCCTTCTTGAAACCTGGCAACTTCTATTCCCAAAAAATACTTAAGACCTCCTAGATCTTTCATCTCAAACTCAGAGGACAAGTACCTCTGCAACTGTTCAATCTCTATTGTATCATCACCTGTGACAATCATATCATCCACATAAATAATGAGTAAAGTCACCTTACCACCTTTACGCTTGATGAATAAGGTATGATCTGAGTTCCCTTGACGATATCCATACTTTTTCATAGCCTGAGTGAATCGCCCAAACCATGCTCTTGGTGACTATTTCAAACCATACAATGCCTTCTGAAGTCTACATACCTTTCCACTGGAGTTTTCAATACCATAGCTTGGTGGAAAATCCATGTATACCTCTTTCTCTAAATCCCCATGCAAAAGCGCATTTTTTACATCAAACTATCTCAGAGGCTAATCAAGATTAGCAGCAAGAGATAATAGAACTCTAATGGTATTCATCTTTGCCACATGAGCAAAAGTTTCGTGACAATCAACACTAAATGTCTGAGTGGTTTTCCTCGAATTTTTCTAAGAGGCAACATATAAATTTGTTTATTAGATTTTGAATCAGTACTTACCTCAAAAGGGATATCCGTATGACCAAGGGTATGTACTCGAGAAGTTGTAGATGGGTTATTGTTGTTGTGCTCACGAGAATTCACACCCAAGTCTTGGACTTCACTCGGCCATGAGACAACATCATGCCTATTTGGGCTTTGTGAGCTGCTGTCTATTTCAGCAGCATCTGCTTCATTGCCGTGCCCATTTGGGCTTTATGGGCTGCTGTCCAATTCAACAACATCTGCTCCATTGTCATGCCCATTGGGGGCTTCTTGTTTACCGTGCCCACTTGGGCCTTCTTCACTAACAATTATTCTTCTTTCGGTGCTACCACATGCAGGGTCTCGACTACCACATGTAGGGTCTCGATCACGTGGGATGTTGCCACCTGCAGCATAATCATCATGGCTTGCTATGTTGCTGCCATTATTACGCCTACTCAGTGGGCTACCTTCTGTGGGCCTAAATACAGCGGGGCCGGGGACATCCACCCTTCCATAATCTTCTATTTCGATCGTCTCCTCCTGAAGAGAATGGTTGGGAGGAAAAAAGAGTTCATCTTCAAAGAATGTCACGTCTATAGTTACGTATACATGTCGAGTAGGGGATGATAACATCTATACCCTTTCTGTTGAGGATTAAAGCCAATAAAAACACATCGCACTGCACATGGATCAAGCTTGCTCTGTTGATTTTTATGAAGATGAACATAAGCCACACACCCAAAAATTGGCGGTTCGAGATGAAGGGTGGAAGGAAGAGAGACATGATCAGCAAGCACAACTAAAGGAGTTCTAAAAGAGAGAACACGCGATGGCATTCGGTTCATGAGATAAATGGCATAAGTTATTGCGTCAACCCAGTAAGTCTTAGGTGCACCTGCACCAATGAGGGGGCACGGGTAATCTCAAGTATGTGTCGATTCTTCCGTTCAGCTACTCCATTTTGTTGTGGGGTCTGGGGGCAAGTAATTTCGTGGAGAATACCCTATTCTTTACAAAAATGAGACAGATCCTGATTAGGATATTCACCACCATTATCAGACTGAATTACTTTAACTGAGAGTGAATATTGAGTGTAAATCATGTGATAAAACATTTTGAAGATGTCACCCACACCACTCTTATTTTTCATGAGGTACAACCAAGTCATCATGGTGCAGTCATCAATGAATGTTACAAACCAATGCACTCCATGCTTAGTAGTAACTAGAGATGGTCCCCACACATCAGAATGAACTAACTCAAAAGGAACTATTCGTGTAGTAAAACTTGGAGAATATGAAGCACGATGGCTTTTAGCTAATGTGCAAACATTACACTGTAATGAAGAATCGGGAATATTACGAAACAATGACAGAATTAATTTCCGTAAATAACCAAAGGAAGCATGACCAAGACGATGATGCCACAACTAAACAGTCTTCAACTTCCCACTATTACGACCTTGCACTTGATGAACACGGCCCTGTGTAATATCGTCAACATAGTACAACCCCTTCCTCTTAGTACCACGCCCAATGATTGCCTGAGTTTTAATATCTTAAAGTAAACAGAAAGACAGAAACATTAGCACAACGCAGTCTAATTGCTCGGTGACCTGTCCCACTGATAACAAATGGCTAGAGAGTGTGGGAACAAGTAAACAGTTATATAATGGGATAGTAGGAGTAAGTGCTATCGAACCCGCCCCTGTAATTGGGGCAATACCTCCATTAGCAGTGACAATACTATCACGTGGTGGTGGTGTTGTAGAATTAAATAAATTACGATCATAAGTCATATGATTAGTGGCTCCGGAATCAATTATCCAACCTGTATCGAGATCAACAGATGCAATCAAGGCTGTGCCTGTGTTACCTGGATCATCGGATTTCTCTTGACAAGTAATCAAATTTAGTAAACATAGTTATGGGTCCAAATTGTTTGGTCCAGGTTCCAATCTTCTGAAATGGTTGCTGGTGAAGTGAGCGGGCATGCCCACTCTGTCAACATCCTCATCACATGCACCGGTTCTCTGTCTGCTTGGAGTTTGGGCTTGAGACACAGAAAGCCCACGATCGGGCATACTTGAAGTTAGCCCCGCAAGCCGAGGGTCTGTGTCAGGATTTTTGGCCTGCGAACCGTCTGCAATTTTGGCGAAAGCTTCGTTTGAGGCGTGAAGGGCATCTACGATAGAGAACATAGCATGGCTTTCAGCCATTTGAAAACAGCGGCTTGGTGATTGTACTATTTAGGTTTTGTAGGATTTGTGACTCTCTTGTCTCGAGATCACACCTTAAATTTTTTTTTCTTTTTCTGCAGATTGGTATTGAAGCCAACAAGAACCTCCAATGTCGACAGTTCTTTGTTTATGATTTGAAGTTTATAGGAAAATCTCTTGCCTCGAGACTTTCAAAAGGTGCAGTCGGTCATGGTTTTGGTTTTCTCACGGTTGGTAATTTATGGGCAGCAAGTTGAGGAACTCTCGGCTTTCTACAGTCGATGGAGCAGCTAGCAAAGAATTTGTTCACGCTGGCGATTTGGGGTTTGAGAAAGAGACAGGCTGAAACCTGCTCTAATACCAAGATAAAAGTTATGTTTAGGATTTAATCTCAATTCTATATTCTTCTCACTCTTGGAGGAAACATATAAATACATAAGCCGCACATCTTACAGCACAAGGAAAGTAAATGACTCCTAGACTAACTAGGAAGCACAATCGAATAGTTATATTTATATTCACATTCCTATTTGAATAGGGACTCAAGTCAACAGGTAATGGAAAAGATCTTTTGTATAGTTGAGCCAAACTCTTAGTACATACGTACCAAGTCTCAGGCAAGTCCACAATGCACAGTCTATTTTAGGGTAATTCGAGATTGGCGACGAAGGATTTTGGAAAGGCGACTACGAGAATGGGAAACTGGGATGATTGAGTTACAGGGGGTTAATTTGTATAATAAAACATTTGAACCACCACTGCAAAGGTAAAATGCACGGTATGGGACGTGCAAAACCGTGTGTTTTTTATATTAAATTAACAGGTGGAGACTAAGAGTATTGCATTGCACTCATGCATTGTTATTGCTAATAATTTCATATTTGGTTATATGGTTTTAGGACACTTTATTTAGTATTGTCAATTTACTATTGTAAGGTTATGTCTCTACTGAGCTCTTGAAGGTCATCCCTCTATTTTTATGCAAGTTTACGAAGTAGACCGTCAAGAGGGTAGACGAGATGAGATCGGGCAAGATGTGAGGATAAAGAGCTTATATATTTATTTATTTATTTATTTATTTTAGCCTTGTAAAGAATTCTTGAGGTTCCTTTTATAAGTGGAATTTTATTTTCCAGCCCCTTTCACTTTCCTTTTATTTAATTTTTTTTTTAGCTCCCGTTTCAGATTCGGGTTCGAGTTTTTCCGCCAATCCCGAGTCCGAGGCGTGACAGAATATTTGTTTGTCTCAAAAAAAAAAATGTCATTGTAATACATCTTCTTAGATCTTTCATCATGTGGAATCCTATTCGTTAAATAGATTATTTGAGTAGTCCACATCATAGGAGTTTTCCAATGAATACCATTGTTTAAAACAAAAACTAATGAAAATGGCTTGAAAACTTTGAGTTTTAACGAAAAATGACAAAATAAAGGGTAAAGTGAATAGTACCAAGATTGATTTTTTTAGTGTAAAAATGTGGTTTTTCGTTAAAGTGAATAGTATCAGGAGCTTTTAGTTAAAGTTCCCTTGTTTTTTTTTTTTTTAAAAAAAAAAAAAAAAATCTTGTACGATATTCATTTCATAAGGGAACAACGTACAAACAATGGAAAAGGGTGTTAACAATGAGCCTCAATAAAAACCTTCCCGGGTAAAACCTGAATGAAGGGAAAAAAAATGTCCCACACCAACGAAATTAAGATTGTAAATTATCCTCCAAAATAAGATCAGAGATTACATCAGGAGGTTCTTCAAACCACGAAACTGGTTGTGCAGTAAGACCATTACGAGCTAGTCTGTGTGCCATTGCATTAGCACCACGTCGCACAAAATTAGCCTTCCATTGTTGAGCAGATTGTAATAACCTCCTTGTATCATTTAATATATGGGCAAGGGGACCATAATTAACCTCCAAGTTATTTTGTATAGCAGCTATTACCAGTAATGCATCTCCCTCCAACATTACTTTCTGCACTCCCCATTTCAGAAGAAACAGAGCAGCCTCACGGGCAGGAGCAACTTCAGCCATTAAAGCCGACATAATCCCCTCCAGTTGCAACGCCATGGCAGCAATAAAATCCCCAGCTGCGTCTCGGATAATCAGTTCAGCTCCACCTCTGTTGTTTGGCTCATCCCATGCCCCATCGAAATTACACTTTAACCATCTTTCCTCGGGCCTCCTCTATTTATGTACCTCACCAACCTTAGATTTCGGCTGGACCACATTCCATTTCTTGAACTCCAACAACCAAGTATATGCTTGAATTTGGAGTTCTTAAAGTGGTAAAATTGAGACCCGCCATAATAACTCATTACGAGGTTTCCAAATATTCCACATCAACATGAGAAGTAGATCAAAGCTCTCCCTAGACATCAAAGAAGCCATTCGAGCCACCCAATCTTGTAATCCCACATCTCCTAGTTGCGTCGGATTTAAACCCAACGGACTAGCAAACCATGTCGCTTTAGCATGGGGGCATTGCAGCATAACATGCTCGATCGTTTCAGGTACAATCCCACATACCACACAACAATCATCCTGTACAATCTTTTTCAGTTTCAACTTAACTTAGACGACAGAGCATTTAAACAACACCTCCATATGCAAATTTTTATCTTCTCTGGTACCTTAGCACGCCATAGTGCCTTCCAAAGGAATTTAATCTCTGCCGGCATCTTAGATCCCATGGGAACCTCCCCACATATGTCACTACCAGTCCGAGCTACAAAATATGCATTCTTCGTCGTAACTCCTTTAGGCTCTTTGCACCAGAACAACTCATCAGGCGTATGAAAGAAACTCAAAGGAATACTTAAAATAAGATTGGCCTCCTCGGGAAAGAACATTCGAGAAACCAACTGCATATTCCATCTCAAACGATCCACCTCCATCATCAAAGATCTAATAGTAAGATTAGGGTGAACTCCGAGAGGTGTACCGGACTCAACACCTTGGCATAGTTCTCTCTCGGCAACCAAGAATCCCCCCAGATTTTTATCTTCAAACCATCACCTATGCGCCATCTAGCTCCTTGGTGGATTAGAACTCAAGCTGCTGCAATGCTCTTCCAACAAAGTGAAGAATTGGATTTAACTGGGGCATGTAGAAAATCCTATTCTTTGAAATATCAAGCCTTAAAGACTTAGGCAACCAAAGACTGCGGTTGTTTGATAATATGCCAACCCTACTTAGCAAGAAAAGCAAGATTAAAGGTGTACAAATCCTTGAAACCTAAACCGCCCTCACTTTTTGGCTTACACATTTGTTGCCAACTCATCCAATGAATGCTTCTTTTGCCTACCTCTTTCCTCCACCAAAATCGAGCAACCATTTGATTCAGTTCCTGACAAAAGGTTTTTGGAAGCAAAAAGGTCTACATCGTGTATAACAGAATAGCCTGGGCCACAATTTTAATTAAGATCTCTTTCCCCGCACTACTGGGGAGACTCCCACGCCAACCATTAAGTTTTTTCCAAAGCTGATCTTTAATGTAAGCAAATGTTTGCTTCTTAGACTTACCCGTGTACACCGGCAGGCCAAGATACCTCTCACGGTATTGCACTCGATTCATACCCAAGCAGTCCACAAGCAACTGAGCATCCACCTCATTTACATTGGTACTAAAGGCCACCCCACTTTTCAATAGATTAACTGCTTGTCCTGAGGCTTCTTCATAAATTCGCAATAAAGTCTTCAACTCGCAACATTCTTGCAAAGTACTCCTAGCAACTATCATCCGCAAAGAGTAGATGATTTATACTAGGTGCATCATTACAAACCTTTATCCCTTTTATTCTGCCTTGGGCCTCCCATGCATCCAATAATGCTGATAAACCTTCGGCACAAATCATAAATAAGAAATGAGACAACGGATCACCCTGCCGGATGCCTTTCTTAGGCTGTACTAACCCCACCGGTTCCCCATTAAGCTTGAATGAGTAAGTTACGGACGTAACATATCGCATAATCTAAGTAATCCATTCTCTGCAAAACCCAATCTTCTCATTATTTGTTCTAAAAAAGATCATTCAATACGGTCGTATGCTTTACTAATATCAAGCTTCAGTGCCATCACCCCATTCCAACCACAATTTTTCCTCTTCATAAAATGAGCAATTTCAGATGCCACCAAACAATTATCAGAAATTAATCTACTAGAAATAAACGCACTTTGTGAAGGCGAAATAATATCTGGTAAGATACTTTTCAATCTATTCGTAAGCACCTTTGAGCATATCTTGTATATCACATTACACAAACTGATGGGCCGCAATTTGGTCATAGATGTAGGATCAAGTTTCTTGGGTATCAGAGTAACATATGTGTAGTTAACTTTTCGGAGCAACTCCCCGGACTCAAGAAGGTGACTAACACCATCACAAACATCCTTACCAACAACTGCCCAATGCTTTTGATAGAACCCAAGTGTCATTCCATCAGGCCCCGACGCCTTAGTAGGGTGCATTTGAAACAACGCATCCTTAATTTCTTCATCAGAGAATGGTAACAGAAGACTTTGATTCATCTCAACCGTGACCTTCGGAACAACCTGACTTAGTATCCCCGAGGTATCTACTACCATAGTGGAATCAAACAAATTCATGAAATAAGACATAATAACTGATTCCATACGGGCCTTGCTTTCCTGCCATTGTCTCGATGCATCAAACAAACCATGCAGACCATTCCGTCTCTGCCGTCGAGTTGTTTTTTGGTGGAAGTATCTTGTGTTTTGATCCCCAAGACGCAACCAATTTTCTTTAGATCCTTGACACCAGACTGCCTTCTCTTGCGCAAGTAGAGACTGTAACCTAGTATACAGTTCATGCCTCTGTGCAATAGTCGTTTCAATGAAAAGATTCCCAAACAAAACTTGTAATTTATCTTTGTATCGAAAGCTATTCTTGAATTTAGCTCTTTTCTTGACTTCCCATTCTAACAAAATTGGTATGTGATCCGACGATGTTGGTTTCATATGAGCAACTCGAAACCCAGGAAATAACTCAATCCGGCTCTGAGTTGCCAAGCCTCGGTCCAACCTCACCTTTATACCTCCGCCCATTGTTGGAGCCCAAGTAAATTTATTGCCAACAAAGCCCATATCATGCAGATCATAATCTGCTAATGCATTTTGAAATCCTTCCATTTGCCTCTCACTATGTAAATCGCCACTTTCTTGTTCCACAGCTTGGAGAATCTCATTAAAGTCGCCTAGACAACACCAAGGTAATGTTGAAGTGTCCTTAAGACGGCATAAAAGTTTCCAAGACTTATGGCGATCGGCTTCAACTAGATAACCATAGAAAAATGTCAATTTCCAATGAAAAACTTCCCCCACTCCCCCCACTTCGAGATCAATGTGATTCGACGAATAAGAACGAAGTGAAATTTGAGCGTCCTCCTTTCACATAGCACACAAACCACCAGATCTTCCTGAACTTGGTACCGTAAACACACGATCACAGTGGGATCTTTAAAGAGAACAGGTCTCTTCAGCGCTCGAATTGCACGGAGGTTCCCAAGCCCCCGACAATTCTGACTAATACAACTCATTGCGCTCGGCGAGGCTGATCACCGTCAGCCTTCGCCGTTCGATCATTCATAGAACTCACTGCAGCATGTCTCTTAGTTGCATGGGAATCTCCAATATAATCCATATCCCTCTCTACCCGTTTACCAGTTCAGGTGGAATAAACTGGGCACGAAATAACTGTCTAATTCCTGATTTACGTCCCGGGCATCGTTTAAATTTTTTTCCAGCCAACTCCCTCGTACCAAAGATGAAGAGATCAAGATTAAATGGATTGGACCCTAAAGACAGAGTCAGTTCAGCCTGCTGCACAATGTTCGCCCTCCCTGAAACGAGAGCAGCATGATCATTTAGACGGTCACCAATCCCAGTTGCTGCAGGTTGATTAGTTAAATCCTGACGATCCCCTAGCTGCAAGTTACATTGTGTCAGGATCTCAGAACCAAACAACATTAGAGGCTGAGGTTGTCTCACAACTGCCTGTTCCCTTGAGTGATAACGCTCAACTTCGATACTCGTTAAGGAGCCATCTGCCAACGGTCCCACATATGGTAGAATTGCCCTCAAGTCATCAACCATTTGATCATGCATGATAGATCCAGGCATTACGACTTCATTAAGATCAGGAACCTCCACATGCAAATGTCTCGTTTGAATCAACTGACTAACAAGGGCTTTTTTCCCTACTACCATTACACGCTGACCTATATCCGATTCCTGGGAATTGACACCCCTACCCATTTCATCCTCCATATTCTTCTCCATGACCTCATCCATATCCTCCTCCAACGGTACTCTCATAACCCATCCAATCTCAGGGTCTAGACTAAACCTTTTGCCAGCAGATTTCCTATAGTCTTTCCCCAAAACATCATCTTGAAACCATCTCCCATAAGGTTTAGCAAAATCATCATCCTGTCTTCCTTTGAACTTAGCACATTGATCCTCCACATGATCCATCATGCCACATAGGAAACAAGTTAGAGGTAGCTTTTCGTACCAGATATCAACATTCAACGTTCGACCTTCTAATTGCAAGGCCACCAATAGCCTCAATGGTTTTCAAACATCCAACCGAACCCTAATTCTGAGAATACTACCAAACTGTTCCTCATTTTGACTGCGATCAGTAAGTACGCACTCCCCTAAATGGTTACGCAAAACTTCACCCATCTGCCTTGTCATGTAACTGAATGACAGCCCCTTCACTTGAACCCAGAATTCTTGATAATACAAAGGAACCCTTGTTGGGTGAGCCATGTTGTCTACCTCTTTAAGGAGCAATAAGAACTGTTTGTTAAACAACCATGGTCCTCCCCGCATAATTGACATTCGCTCATACAGATTATTAAAACCAAACGCAAAGCGGTCATCTTCTAGGTAAAAAATCAATACATTGGCCTTAGGGCGCCATAAGTTCCTCATCTGCCTTTTAAAGTTTTCCTTATTAACTGGTTTGAAGGATAGAACTTTGCCCACCAGAAAAACCTTCAAGGATTTCAAGGACTCATCTTCATGCTTCTCCATCACTATAACTTACTGCTCGTCCTCAGTAATTGCAAAATGCCCTGAGAACTTTGAAACAGTTTCCTCCATAGCCGCCATACCTTTCGTAAACCAATCCCAACCCCACGTACAAACTTGGATACACTTTGTTGAGAACTATCGGACTTGCTCCCACACCATCAGGTATGCAAACCGTCACTCTCAGTCCCGCCTGCCTCCTCGTCGGAAGCAACAGCCTAGAACACCGAACCCTAACGTTCCTCATCGTCGCCCTCCTAGGGTTTACAAGAAAACCTAGAGAGCCTATTCTTAAATGTTAAAGTTCCCATGTTTAAATTGTACAAATGGTTTCAAAACCATTATGTCAAGAAATGGATAAAACTTGGGCTACACAATGACATTGGTTATTATGAACCGTCCTAAAATTAGAGTATTTTAATCTCCAAAGGTCGGGAATGACCAAAATGTCTTTGAAGGGGGGAGTGTTGGCTTTCGGTGACTATCGTGTTGTGACACGTTTGAATTATCTATTAGTATGTGAACATTTTAAATGTTTTTGGCTAATTTTCATCTATGGAGTCAAAGAAAATCACCTGGTTTTGGGGATATTTGAATGGGAATTTGTTTTGGTATTAAGCGGGCATTGATTCGGAAGGAAAAAGGGAAAAGATTATTATATGTTTGTTCCCCATATTTTTAATATGTTATAATAATTTAATTTATATGTCATTTTATTTTGCAATTTATGTATCCTGATACCATTATGTATTTTTGTAACTATAAACAAACACTTAATTATATGATATATAATATATTTACTTAAATCCGCTTAAGCTCCTCCTAGCCACCTAATCACTAGGCCCCAGGCCACCCAACTAGTTCCTAGCGTCAAGGTGAAGAAACATGATTTGAAACCACACATGTCACGGTTTAGTATTATGTTCGAATGGTTTAAGTGCATATGAATCACATGATTGTATAAAGACACCAACACGGTGGTCAATTACAAGTCTTCTTCTAGGTGTGGGTTTTTGCTTTTAAGTTGTGCTCTCTTATTTCTCTCCATTGTATACATGTTTGGTTATTTATTACTACCATATGTCCACACGCTATGAGTGTGTGAACATTTTTTTTTTAAATTTGAAAAATGAAAATGTTGGCGGGTTGGGGGGGGTGTTTTGGAGGAGAGGTGTGCGTAATTAGCTATAGAAAGACTTATGGTCTCTCTGAAACTCAAACGTCCCCACCTGGAACATATATGGGACCGACCACTCAAAAAGACTATGCCACATGTGCCACTGAATTTGATTATAAATCTCCACTATGCATCAACATTCAACAATTAGAAAATATTAAGTTTAAAAGAAGAAAAGTAAGAATGGAAATTTTTGTTGTTGTTGTTGTTGTGCTTGAGTTGCAGAGATGAAAAAAAAACAAAGATATTGATTAGCCTGATGGACCCAAATCAAATCCACATAATCGAATTAACATAATTGCGCTAATTTTGAGTTTTACAGATTAAAATTAGGACTTTTGAGTTCTACAGGGTCAAATGGGATCAAAATCGAGTTTCAAGGGGTAAAGTGGAGCGAATTTTTAGCTTTAGGGAGTAAAGTGATGACTTTTCAGTTGACATGAGCAAAGTGAGATTAAAATAGAATTTCAAGGAGCATAACTAAAGGTAAATCTTGATAGAAATGTGAGAGGATTGATGGGGGGAGAAATTTATTGCTAACAAGGGATTCATTTATTTTGAATTTTTGAAATTTATTTATTTATTTTGGTAAAAAAAAAATGACTTTCATTAATTAAAAAACTAATACAAGAAATAGAAAGCCCAAAGGCAATCTAAATACAAGTATAATTCAAAAATAAATACAACTGAAAAGTCCAAAAGAATAAGCCCATAACAACGAAAACCTTAGACCTGGAAAAATGCAGACTTCACCACGCCAGTTGCGCTACCATCCCCGATCCGTCACCATCACCAAGAGAAAGAACCCACGAACAAGCTAGATGAACGGAAAATGGGGGTGAGCGAGTCACGCGATGGGCCCGTAATCCTGCCAAATAGTGCTAAATGCATTTTAACAACCACCCAACACCAAAATAGATTGCCAAAGAGAAACAAGCGATGGGCCGAGTAACAGAGGTTGGCGGTGGAGGATTGATGACGAGGAGAAACAAAATGGACATAAAAGCCAAGATCTAAGCCAAGCTTAAGGAGGTTGAGACAAAACTTAAGAAAGCTAGAACTGAAAGGCCCAAATAAAAGGGTAAGCAGAAGCCTAAAAATGCAAGGGAAATAGAGGGAGGAGACAGAGGGAAAATGAGAAGCAAAGAGACGGAGGAAGGAGGGGTCGAAAGGAAAAATGGGAAGCAATCACTGGAAGATGGTTTTTGGGAGAGAGGAGAAGGGCACAAGATCTAGAGAGAAAAAATGGGCAAAACTCTGTTGTGGTCTATTTGTTGACAAAACTTGTGCTGTTTTGTGCTTTTTTTTAGGGCACTCTATATTTCTCTCTCCTCTCTCGCCTATCTTTCTTTCACTCGCTCATAGTCTTTTATGAAATAAACCTCTTCTCTGTTCACCCTTGATCCGTTCGTCAGCCATGTTTCTTTAGGAGATTGTGTGTAGAGCTCCAATGTCTTCACCGGCTCGGGTGTTACAACCACTACCACTTTCTCCAGGTTGTCTGTCGATTCTGACAGTGTTGTTTGTGGGTATCCACGAACTTCATTTTGATAATCGGCTCTGCTCACTTGGTTGGCGATTATCCCTAGTTTATGGTTGTGCTCCAGATGTTGAGTAATTGCGGGGTTGGAGGTGGTATCTGGGGAGGCACTGCTAGACGGAGGATGGGAAGCAGCTGCAGGACCTGTTTCCGAGAGGAGTGATGGATGTGGAAGCTTCTGGCAGTGGTTGGTTGGTTTCTGGGTCTTTTTTCTGGTTTTCTTTGTGTTAGGCCTTTTTTTTATTGTAATTAATGTTTGTGTTGGGCCTATGTTGTAAATTGTGTTTTGTTTTCATAAAACTCTTATTTGACCCAAAAAAAAATAAAAAATAAAAACAAGGAATAGAGGGGGAAGTAAGAGGGAAAATGACTGTATCATCTTTATTAATATTGTTTATTGTAAGAAGTAGAGGTACTTTGGGAAAATAAAGAGACATGATTGGGTACTTTGAGAAGGAAAATGATCCCATCCGGATCCACTATGTGGGGATCATAGGGATCTTCACATTTCAACCGTTCATCGTGTATCGTGCGGTCAGTTTTCGTCAAATATTATTTGTGTTTAATTTAAAATAATAAAAGTCAAATGATTTCTGACCGCACGATACACGATGAACGGCTGAGATGTGAGGATCCCCACATAATGGATCCAGAGGAGATCCTTTTTCCTTTGAGATAAGGGTTGCCACTATTCTATTATTTAATAACAAGAATCCATTCGTGTTACCAATTGAATTCTCACCGATCATAATTTGTAAACTCAGATGGAACTTAAACTAAAATTCCAGTAAAACCCAATTGCCAGTAAAGTAAAAGATGTGGTCTAATTACTGGGTTAGGATCATCTCCTGAGCAAAGGGTGAGGATCTTCTTGACCAAGCCCATCGGGCCGTTGAAATTTTATCCAACGGCTACAATTATTATAACTTTTAGAGGGACACCTTGTTTGTTGCCGTTGGATAAAATTTCAACGGCCCGATGGGCTTGGTCAGGAGGATCCTCACCCTTTGCTCAAGAGAGGATCCTGATCCCTAATTACTATCTAATTATAGGTCACACAAAGTTGCAATCCTTAAAGTCAAATTGAAACACGTGCACAAAATCAAAAAATGAAAAATCCCAGAGAGAGAGAGAGGGACGCACTTGGAGAGTGAGCGAAGAGCTTGGCCTTGTTGAGTTGGGAGGAGTGGGCGCGTAGACGGCTTCGATTGTGTCATGAATTGGGATCAGGAGTTTTTTGTGTGTTTACCATTTGTGCCATCAAAACCCAGGTCGTGGCTCAGCCGAAGATTTCCCATAAATTTTAAATTCTTTTTTGAAATTTCTAGGTAGGGCTGGCATTTTGAACCCGACCCATTAGAACTAGTATTTGGGTGAGTGCTTAACGGGTTGGGTTGTTAACGGGTCAACCCGTTAGTCACCCGTTAAGTAACGGGTCATTTTGGGTCAACCTGCAAAACCCATTAGCACCCATTAACACCCATTAAGAAGGACTTTTGTGTAATTTCATAGTTGGAATAGAAAACCTAGCTCTCTCTGTTCTCTCATGTTCGAACCCAGACTGAGTGGCTGCCGTTCTCTCCCTCATCTTCTTCCTCAAAGTTGGCTGCCGTTCACTAAGTTCTGTCACCCTCTTTCCGGTAAGTTCCGATTCCCTTTCACCTCTTCTTCCATGGCGATTACTTTTCGTTTTTGCTGATTATATTTTTCGTCTAATTTTCCCAGTTTTTACTTGAGCTTGGTTTGAGGTGGTACTCTTCAAATGAGCTTCGTATTAATTTGGAATTAGTTGATTTGTGTTTGATGATTTCGATTGCGATTGGGTTTTTGTTGTGCAAATGGTGCTTTCTATGTGTGATTGTGCTTTTGTTCTCTTCCTTCGCAAGTTAGATAGAGAGAGATCTTCCCACTTCTCCATCCCATCACACACTCGATTCATACACACACACATACATACGCTATTCTTCTATCATGGGTTTAATGGTGATTGAGGAGGAGAAGCAGGCGGCGGCCAAGCCCTTCGACGAATTGGGTTTTGATTAGAATTGTATGAAGTTTATGAAATTTAGAAAAGGTCATTGCTTTTCTCTTTTGCTTTCCCTTTTTAGTTCCTTTATTTATTGCTTATTGTTTAGAAATGTATGAAATTTTTGGAAATGTTAGTGCTAAGAGTTGTGGAGGTTGTAATTTATTTTAATTTTTAGATGATTTGAGAGAAAAAAGTCACGGGTTTTTTGGTTTGGAATTCTGTTTTTCTTTTCCCATTTAAAATGGTGGTAAGAGAGAGGTCAAGTCTGTTGAAGTTTTGGGACGAGACGGTTCAGCTGCCCACTACTAATGAACATCGATATTGTCCCCAACTAAATCGTCAATAATATCCCCCGGGGACGGCTTCAACAAAGTCCCATGTAATTATTTGTTGTTATGCTTTGTAAATGTATGATGCTTCTTTCTAATTTCAGCCACTGAATATATATTTTTCCGTGTTTATGAGAGAACTAGTTTTAGAATTTAGGGTTTAGAAGGCTGACCATTTCTTCACTAGATACTTTTAGCTGGAAATGCAGATGTTGAGGATGTTGAGTCTCATATATGCGAATACCGTTCTTGAAGTTTGAGTTGTGTGATACTATTTTGTTATTCTGATCCATAAAATGTTCAAGTTCATACCTTAAGGCTGCATTTTTTAGAGAGGACTAGCTTGGATAGGAGAACTTCCAAATTTTGTTCGAGTTAAAGGCAAAAGATGGAGTATTTGAAAATCCTGCTATATTTCTATGAAGTCAATCATGCTTCTAAAATGTTTTTAAGTAAAGATAATGTCCTAAGTTTTGTTCTTTCTCTTCTACAGAGTAACGTGTTGTAAAGTTGCATAGCATGGTTTAGTCATTGTAGGGTTTTGCATATCTTTCTTTCGTCTTTCATGTATTTATATGGTTGATGGAATTGCTTTTTCATCCTTGGATTACGGGCATTGATAATCCCATGTGTTATTTCATGAGCAACCAAGCTTATAACTTTTCAAGCTTGGCTGTGTTATTTGATGTCTCTATGCACATCTGGATTACAGGCATTGATAATCCCATGTGGTTTTCGTTTATGGTTAATGCAGATGGATAATGATGAAGAGAACACTGAGGCTATGGAAATGTCAACATTCAATCTAACAGATACGCAAGGTACATCAAGTGCACCAAGTCCTTCAAAGAGAAAGGCTAAAGGTATACGAGTAGGTAATATACGTCAAAAGAGATCTCGTGTTTGGACTTTGTATTTTTTTTTTCTTACATAATAGATTATAATTGTTTTCCTTTTTTTACTTTTATGTGTAGCTTTAGAGAAAGAGGGTGCTGACTTGGAAGAACTCACTGAAGAAATTTTTGACATGAGCCTTAACGAAAACTCGGGACAATGCTTCAATAGTATTCGTCTTGATTAAGCATGGTATGTATTTTCACTTGTTCATTTAAAGATATTTTCTGTGATGTTTAATAATTAGGATGGATTGTGCAAGACTAATGTCTGATTTTGTATACTTGCTCATTGCTCTTGATTTTGTGGGTGTGTTGCAGATTTTTGGGTGTTTGATATGCAAATTCTTCCTTGAAGTAGCGATGTAATTGGGCGGTACATCTTGGTGATGTTGAATACGGCATTGCCCCATGACGTATAGCTATGCTTCACATTTTGTAAAACCCTTATGGAGTTCTATTAATTAGTTGATTTGGAAGATTGTAGTTTGATATATATATATATATATATATATATATATATATATATATATATATATATATATATATATCTTGGTGATGTTGAATACGGCATTGCCCCATGATGTATAGCTATGCTTCACATTTTGTAAAACCCTTATAGAGTTTTTTTAATTGGTTGATTTCGTAAAAAGTTACATTGACATTAGAGTTGAACACTATAATTGTTTGGTATGGGGCTGAATGTAGTAAAACATTTATAAGCACCATATCTCCGAATGTCTTTCGCAGTCATATATATATATATATATATATATATATATATATATAAAATTTTGGGTAAAAGATGTGTAATTTGTATTGGAATGCAAAATGTAATAAAAAGAAACTGTTAACGGGTGAAACGGGTGACTTATTAGGCTTAACAGGTTGGGTTCGGGTGACCCGTTAGCTTAACGGGTTGAGTTTGGATGACCCGTTAAATTAACGGGTCGGGTTGAACCCAACCCAAACCCAATAAACCTGACCCATTTACAGGTCTATTTCTAGGGTTTGAAAAAAATCCTAATTGCTTCTAATTTCTTTTGATTATTTGACTCACAAATTCCACATAGTGATTTATATCTGTGTAATAATGTGGGCCTATATATATATATATATATATATATATATATATATATATATATATATATATATCGGAAGGAAAATATAAATGTAGGGGGTTCATGCATCATGGGAAATGTTTTCATGCTTCATGGTCATTTCAAATATCTTAATTTATTTTAAAAGAACCTGATTGGTAGAAAACAACTGAGGCTTTGAATTTGTAGATGATCCTTCTTGGAAAGCCGGAATTGCATCTCCAATGCGTTATGTCACGTTCAACAAAGAAAAATTAAATTGCATCTCCAATGCGTTGTATCACGTTCAACAGAAGAAAAAAAAAATTTTAAATTGCATCTCTAACGCGTTGTGTCACGTTCAGCAAAGAAAAATTAAATTGAATCAATAGCATGCAAATCAATTCAATAAAATAATAAATTAATCATAAAAAGAATAATTAAAACGCAATACTCCCCTGATTGAAGAGTAAACTCTCTTTAGCGCAGCGTCAAGAGCGTGCTGATAACGTGTTGTAGATGCATGAACTATAATAATGACAGAGAGAGAGAGGTGCGGCAACAATAGAGAGAAAGAGAGAGATGTGTAATTGTGAGGTGTGTACCATTGTGCCTTTATTTATAGTAGTAGGCAATAGGATTACAAATCTAATAGGATAATATCTAGTCTAAGAGATATGGTAGAATCCCATAAGGATATCCTAGATATGATAGGATTTATTCAATAACATTTCTCTATATTGCTGCTGCAGGAGCACATTAGAGGCATGAAAGGTGTTGAAGGTCTTTTCCAACATATCTTCCTCAGTGATGGTCTCTCCATATAACTTCATCTGGGAGCTAATTCTGAATATTGCAGAATTGTACTCAGCCACAGACTTGAAATCCTGAATCCTTAGGTAAGTCCACTCATAACAAGCCCTTGGAAGAATCACTGTTTTCTAGTGATTGTATCTATTTCTCATTGCCTTCCAGAGGGTTAATGGATCCTCAACCGTCAGGTTCTCACACTTTAGTCATTCATCAAGGTCGCGAAGGATAAAGATCATGGCCTTCGCCTGATCTTGAGAAGATGCACCGTTTTTCTCCTTGATGGTTTCTCCAAGATTCACTGCCTCCAGATGGATATTGGCATCCACTACCCAGGTAAGGTAGTTCTTTCCAGTAATATCCAAGGCAACAAAATCAAGCTTTGCCAAGTTCGCCATTTTCTTTTCTGAAAGATAAATAAGATGTGTAAGAACTTGCAACAATATGTATTTTGGAGGGATGTAGTGTTAGAACTTCTAGTTCTTACAAATTTTTCATTTTGATCTTCAGGCCAAATGATAAGCACTCGAAACTTCAGGCTCGAGATTTATATGATTGATGAGGATGGCGATCATTCCGCACCACTCTCGTTGAAACAATATAGCATAGGATGGGCGATTATTCCGCACCACTCTAGTAGCAGGAAAATTTAAATATGCAAAGCAGGGTGGGCGATTATACCGCACCACCTAAAATTGCAGTAAAATTAAATCTGCAGCTCAAGATAGGTGATGATACCGCACCATCTTAGATTGTAGTAAAATTAAATTTGCAGTTCAAGATGGGCGATTATACCGCACCATCTTTGATTGCAGTAAAATTAATATAAATAAACACTGAGTTAGTAATCAGGAACGACTCCAAACAAGAAATCAAAGGCATGGTGCTAGCAGATCTTCACGAGGGCATATTAGGAAGATGAGGCAGAGGAGGAAGAATAACAGTAAAATCCTTGGAGGAAGCACTCTCGGCGAAGGGAGATGAGAACAAGTTAGGGTTAGAGACTCGTGCTGATAACGTGTTATAAATAGGCAAAGTTAGAGAGATAACATTTGCTAAGGATAGGAGCAAAGCGTGTGCAAAATATCACACTGCTTGGTTTTGTAATACTAATACAAAAGTATTGCAGATATGAGAAATGGAGGGATACTGATATTATTGCTTTTCTTCTTTTTTCTTTCAGTTGTGTGTTGATCACCTGTGGAGTGCTCTGTTTATAGAGCTGCATCCGTAGGTTTACAAGAAATGAAAAAATCACCAGTGACTACACCCCTTGAAAAAGTATAAGAAAACAAATTTATTCCCTACTATTCCCATGTGGGCATTCAATCATTCATTTAATTTTTACAACAGTTTCATCTTTATTAATATTGTTTATTGTAAGAAGTAGAGGTAATTTGGGAAAATAAAGAGACATGATTGGGTACTTTGAGAAGGAAAATGATCCCCTCCGGATTCATTATGTGGGGATCCTAGGGATTCTCACATTTTAACCGTTCATCGTGTATCGTGTGGTCAATTTTCGTTAGATACTATTTGTGTTTAATTTAAACTAATAAAAGTCAAATGATTTATGACCGCACAATACACGATGAACGGTTAAGATGTGAGGATCCCTAGGATTCCCACATAATGGATCCGGCTGAGATCATTTTTCCTTTGAGTTATGGGTTGCCCCTATTCTATTATTTAATAACAAGAATCCATTCGATTGAATTATAACTGATTATAATTTGTAAACTTAGATGGCACTTAAACCAAAATTCTAGTAAAACCCAATTGCCAGTAAAGTAAGACATGTGGTCTAATTACTATCTAAGTATAGGTCACACAAAGTTGCAATCCTCAAAGTCAAATTCAAACACGTGCACAAAATTGAAAAATGAAAAATCCAAGAGAGAGAGAGGGACGCACTTGGAGAGCGAGCGAAGAGCTTTGGCCTTGTTGAGTTGGGAGGAGTGGGCGTGTAGACGGCTTCGATTGTGTCGTGAATTGGGATCGGGAGTCTTTTGTGTGTTTACCATTTGTGCCATAAAAAACCCAGGTCGTGGCTCAGTCGAAAATTTCCCATAAATTTTAGATTCTTTTTTGAAATTTCTAGGGTTTGAAAAATATATGAACATGTACAATAGCGATTTATAATTGCGTAATAACGTGTGTTTTTATATATATATATATATATATATATATATATTGACAAATATATGAACATGTACAATATATATATCGGAAGAAAAATATAAATGTAGGGGGTTCATGCGCCATGGGGAATGTTTTCATGCTTTATGGTCGTTTCAAATATCTTAATTTATTTTAAAGGAACCTGATTGGCAGAAAACAACTGAGCCCTTGAATTTGTAGAAGATCCTTCTTGGAAAGCCGGAATTGCATTTCCAATGCGTTGTATCACGTTCAACAAAGAAAAATTAAATTGAATCAATAGCATGTAAATCAATTCAATAAAATAATAAATTAATCATAAAAAGAATGATTAAAACGTAATACTCATCTGATTGAAGAGTAAACTCTCTTTAGCGCAACGTCAAAAGCGTGCTGATAACGTGTTGTATGCCTAATTCACTGAACTATAATAATGACAGAGAGGGAGGTGCGGCAACAATAGAGAGAAAGAGAGATGTGTAATTGTGAGGTGTGTACCATCTCACTCCATTGTGCCTTTATTTATAGTAGTAGACAATAAGATTACAAATCTAATATGATAATATCTAGTCTAAGAGATATGGTAGAATCCCATAAAGATATCCCAAGTATGATAGAATTTATACAATAACATTTCTAATCTAATAGACTGCAGCATTATTATTATTTTAAAGTTGTGGAGTTTGTTTGTTTGATGGGCGTTTTAGTCCAATTATTTCTTGTGAAGTATTCGGACACCAATGGCCAAGGCGGGTGCTTGCATTTAAATATTAGAGATTAAAGATAATTATAAATTTAGCGGCGCCATAATTTTGTAAGTGACGTGTAAGTGTAACCAGCGAGAAGTTCAGACAGTCAAATCGTTTCGTTCTCTCGCCATTGCAGTACGGTAAACTTTGCCTCGCTGATAATTTGGAGGGGGATGCCTGTTGTTCTATGACCGGGGATTCCTCCTTTTTGAGGAAGCATTTCTGTTTCTCATCTCTTTGGTTAGTTGATTTTACTCCGTCTAATGCCAGAATTTTCCCTTCTTTATTTTTTTTTATTTTATTTTATTTTATTTTTTTACAGGAGACAGCATCATCTCCCTGGAACCTACGAGCTTGGTTTCAAACCATTCTCCATAACCTAAGGTACCTTCTAGACCTACTGCATGTCAAAATTTGCTTCAATTTTGCGATTTAATATAATTGGGTTTTACTAAATTTATCATGAATTTGTAGAGTTTTACGTTTAAGGTTCTGGTTTTGGAGAATTATTCATTAAAATTTTGGCTTCTTCAGTTTTTCTGTTCAAAGAAAAATGATCTAGGTTTTGGTTTAACCATTTTCAGCAAGTTACCAATTTTTTTGTACTATTGTTTCCAAATAAAATTTTGTGGTCCCCTATAGCTTCTGATGCGTGATCCAGTTGTGGACCATTCTGTGAATTCTGATAAGTTAGGAGGCCAGTCTCCCCCTATTCAGTTTGTGAATTCTTCCATTATATTTATGGGTTTGGTATTGGTTTTTGATTTTGTCTAGAGGTGGCCTTCATCTATTGTATTTTCTGACAATTTCAACTTCCAGTGATGCCAAATGGATGGTTATATACTCAACAACTTAAGACACATTTTTGACGTGATTAAGTCCGCCTTTTGCCTGATTACTTTGGACTAATCCAACTGTTCATTTTCCTAATTCCAACTGTCTCTGTTTCTAAGGTTTTCGCTCTTGCCTCCTTGCAACATTAGGAAATATAACCACCTGTCTATGTTTCCTTCGGTTTTTTTTTTATTTTTTTATTTTTTATTTTTTTATTCTTTAAACTTGTCTGGGGAAAAAGTCAACAAGAAAATGTTTTAGCATAACGATGATCCCTGATAAAGTATATGGGTTCGGCATGGCTGATAAAATATACGTTGAATTGATTAATGTATTAAAATACAACATCCACTTCTGCAACAAACTGAACTTTTCATGAATTTGTACTATGTCATGGAAGTATCTAAATCGGTGTTGACTGATTTTGGTTTTTAACTGTTTGGCTTAAAAAAATGCATCTTAGATTTTGGTCCGTAAACATTATCGAAATTTTGATACCTTATACCCGATATATAGTTCGAACTACAGTGAAAGTGCGTTCAATTGATATCTATAAACCTTCCCTTACTGCTTCTTTTTCACTTGCAATTACAATAAGCTTCTTCTGCTTAAGTCTTTATTTAATTTGATTTTTCATCATATAGTTGATTAGTTGTTAATTAAAATTCAACCTTTTTTTAAGAATCCAGATATTTTGCCAAATTGCAATCAGATTAGGATTGCATATAATCTTACATGATAAATATTTTGCTATTTGCATAATAGTTCATAGATATTTATATAATTAAGCTGTTTATCTTCCAATAACACACTCACTGATCACATGGGTTTTGATTAAATGTGGTAATTGGGTCTTTTTATTTTGTGAGTGTCATATTTTTGTATTGATTTTCTGATATCTACAAATATCCTTTAATATATTCTCAAAACTGTTTTCGCTCTTCTGTTTATTGAGGATAGGGATAAAGTTAATTTCTCCTAGGTTACGTTCAATTATTTGCCAATTTCTTTACTGTTGTTCCAGTATTTTTCTCATTTTAAAGGCTCTAAATTGCTTACGAATATACCTTTTTTTATGTTCAGAATTTTCGGTCATTGGCGCAACAAATTTGTTGCTTGACATTTTGAGGTATATAATTCGCATTACTTTCGTTTCAGTTTCTTCAGTTAGATAAAGAGTGGATAGGTGTTTGCTATATGCCAAGTATCTTTTGTACGTACATACCAAATCTTATGTTGAGATGGAAAGCTTTTTTATTAACAGCTGCATGCCTGGGTTTTTATTAACAGTTTATCCATGAATGTGAACTATCAAGCTTTTTGTTAATTAGAATTGGCTAATTCTTTTTAAGAATTTGTTTTTACTCGCCATGTTAGTTCTTCTTCGTATAAATACATAGCATGGGCATGTAGAATGTCATGTCTATGTGTCGTATGATTTGCATAAGAATTACGGAGTGGGAGCATGTTGCGATGGTGTAAATGCAACTTTGTATATGGTTTGTGTGTAAAACTTAGTTGCATAAGAATAACGGAGTGGGAGCATGTTGCGATGGTGTAAATGCAACTTTGTTTATGGTTTGTGTGTAAAACTTAGTCCACTTGGTGATTGTTTTCCCATTCTTTTCAACTTCAGTGTTTGAGTAGCATAGATTGTTGAGGAATTCAACAAAAAGGCTTCCAGATAAAGTCACTTTCTTATTTCCAAGGTTCATGCATATTTCTCCATTTTTTCAATGTTTAAGTTTTTTAGTTACATTTTTTTTTCTGTTTTAAATTATTGTATTTCAAGGCCAACTTTGTTATATTAACTCTGAAATTTGAACACAAGTTTCTAAAATATAATGTTCTTTGGACCTTTCCTTATTTCTGAGTACGCATTGCATTGATTAAGGTTTTTTAAATTTAAGGCCATGATGTTTGCATGCCCGCAATCATGTGAATTGAGACTAAAACTGATGCAAAGTTTGATGAGATCAATTCAAAGATTTAAATTAGTTTTCTAACATTAGTCACTTTGTAAAAAGAAAAGAAAAAGAGCATCTCTTTCATGAATTATATTTGACGTGCATCTTAGAATACATACAGTTCTCAGTTTTCTGTCTTCCTTTATTCTTTTATTTTTTGCGTGTGTGTGTGTGTGTATTTATCTATGTATATACACAGATCTCGGATACTGTAAATCTAAGTCAGGCTGATAATGTTAACATGCATCTCATACTCCTTTGTGCAGAGAAGAGATAATCATTACAAGGAACTCAATCCAACACTTTTATTACTCTTAAAAGCATCCTGTGAACCCTGAGCTGAAGTAAGTCCTCAATTTTCATGTACTTTTTATTTATTGATGTCTAGGTGGTTTACATGGTTGGTTGTTAACCATTAGATCGCCTAATGTGTATAATTGTGTTGTTTCTGATGTTGATATAAATTCCTTTTAGTTACCAGCAAGACGAACCATGACGTGTTTGTGTTAATGGTATTGAGTATAATTGGAGAAACTGTTTGTTTAATGTGTTCATCATGTTGTGGGATTTTAAAGTAGAAACCACTTGCCTTGAATCTTTTGGAAGAAATTAGCTTTGTAAAGTAATAAAACAAGGACATTTCAGGAGGAATATTTTCCCATCCTTTCTGATTCTGACTTGGCCTGGCCCAGTCGCCCTATGCGACTAGCGCTTGAAAAGGCAAAACTCTCGTCGTAGTTTGTTGACCTAAGGGGCCTTTAGTCTTTTGATTAGAGTACGGGTCGCGAGAGAGCAATGTGTACCGCCCTGCTATAGTCGCGACTGTTGTCATAGTCAACAAGGTTGAAACTCCCGGCAAACTGACCGTACCCCAACCGACACAGGTGAACAAGTAGAGTATACTAGGGCGCTTGAGAGAACCTTGTCGAAGGGGTAAATTGGCCCTGTAACTTCGAGAGAAGTGGTGCTCTCCTATCTTTTGATTAGGAAAGCGGCACATACCAGGGGGTAGCGACTATTTATTAAAAACACAAGACTCTGCTATGTGGTAACACTATGTATAGAGTCTGACACCTGCCCGGTGCTGGAAGGTCGGAAGGAGAAGTGTTATATGGCGGCAGTAACTGTAACTGTCCTAAGATGGCTAAATTCCTTGTCGCATGAGTAGCGACCTGCACAAATGGTGAGCTTGGACAACCTTGATCGACTGTGTATGATAGGTGGGAGGTGGTGACACACAGCAACCAATCCTGAAAGACTACTCTTTTGTCTAAGGATGCCTAACCACTGCACCTATAATTTGGGGGGTACACTGCGAGGTGGGTAGTTTATCTGGGGCGGATCCCTCCTAAAGAGTATTTGATGGTGCAATCTGTGTTTTTTGAATGAGTTTAAACTGAAAGGTGATTTCTGGGTATTTTTCTTCTTGTTTTTGTATTGTTTCTGTTTATCGCATATGTCAGTAGCCTATTGGTGCTGTATTGGCCGCTCGGTAATCTAAGTCCTTGTCAAGGAGAGGAATTATCCTGCAAATGCTAAGGTAACCACTGCCTGATTGGATAATTTGGACTTTGATGGAGATATCTACTGCTCTGTGGAATAGTAAGTGCTAAGTAATCAGATAATATATATGTATACACTACACACACACACACACAGAGACAGATTATATATATATATATATATATCTGTGTGTGTGTATACATATTTTAGGACAAGCTTATTGGGTTATATGCATTTTTAGCATTGAATATCTTTCTGAGTTTTGTTTCGTATGCTCATGTAAAGCACTGTTTATTTGTTCTTTTTTCTATTCTATTTGTTCATCGTGTTCGTTGGTTCTCAACTTTGTCCGTTCTTATGCTCTTGTAAAGCACTGTGTTGATTAATGTGGTTAAACAAGATTCTGCAGTGTAACTGTACTGTTCTGTTGGAGATAGAATTAACATTTTCTTTTAATTACTGGGTTTTTTGTTGCTGGGTTTTAATGGTGCAATCTAGGTTTTTGAATTTGTTTAAACAGATAGGTAATTTCTGGGTATTCTTGGTATTTTTCTTCTTGTTTCTGTGAGTGTCATATTTTGGTATTGATTTACTGATATCTACAAATATCCTTTAATTTTCAAAACTGTTTTCACTCTTCTGTCCATTGAGGATATGGACAAAGTTAATATCTCCTATGTTACGTTCAATTATTTGCCAATTCCTTTACTGTTGTTCCAGTATTTTTCTAATTTCGAAGGCTCTGAATTGCTAATGAATATACCTTTTTTTATGTTCAGAATTTTGGGTCATTGGCGGAACAAATTTGTTGCTTTACATTTTGAGGTATATAATTTGATTTACTTTGGTTTCAGTTTCTTCAGTTAGATACAGAGTGGATATGCGTTTGCTATATGCGAACTATCTTTTGTATGTACATATCAAATCTTATGTCAAGATGGAATGCTTTTTTATTAACAATTGCATGGCTGGCTTTTTTATTAACAGTTTATCCATGAATGTGAACTATCAAGCTTGTTGTTAATTAGAATTGGCTAATTCTTTTATTAAGAATTTGTTTTTACTCGGCCGTGTTAGTTCTTCTTCATATAAGTACATAGCATGAGTATGTAGAATGTCATGTTTGCTGTGTCGTATTACTTGCATGAAAATTACAGAGTGACACCATGTTGCGATGGTGTAAATGCAACTTTGTATTTGGTTTGTGTGTAAAACTTAGTCCACTTGGTGAATGTTTTCCCATTCTTTTCAGCTTCAGTGTTTGAGTGGCGTAGATTGTTACATTAACTCTGAAATTTGGACACTTGCTTTGAATTATGCTATTTCAAGGCCGACTTTGTTATATTAACTCTGAAATTTGGACAGAAGTTTCTCAAATATAATGTTATTTGGAACTTTCCATATTTCTGAATAAGAACTGCATTGATTAAGGTTTTTTAAATTTAGGACAGCGATGCTTGCATGCCCTCAATCATATGTGAATTGAGGCTAAAATGGATACAAAGTTTGATGAGATCAATTCAAAGATTTAAATTAGAAAAAGGATTTAAATTAGTTTTCTAATCACATTAGTCACTTTGTAAAAAGAAAAGAAAAAAGAGCATCTCTTTCATCAATTATATTTCACATGCATCTTAGTATACATACAGTTCTCAGTTTTCTGTCTTCTTTTATTCTTTTATTTTTTGCGTGTGTGTGTATTTATCTACGTATATACACAGATATCGGATACTGTAAATCTAAGTTAGGCTGATAATTTTAACATGCATCTCATACTCCTTTGTGCAGAGAGGAGATAATCATTACAAGGAACTCAATCCAACAACACTTTTATTACTCTTAAAAGCATCCTGTGAACCTTGAGCTGAAGTAAGTCCTCAATTTTCATGTACTTTTTATTTGTTGATGTCTAGGTATTTACATGGTTTTTAACGATTAGATCGCCTAATGTGTATAATTGTGTTGTTTCTGATTTTGATATAAATTCCGTTTAGTTCCCAGCAAGATGAACCATGGCGTGTTTGTAATGGTATTGAGTAAAATTGGGGAAACTGTTTGTTTAATGTGTACATCATGTTGTGGGATTTTAAAGTCGAAACTACTTGCTTTGAATCTTTTGGAAGAAATTAGCTTTGTAAAGTAATAAAACAACGACATTTCAGGAGGAATGGGATAATCTGTGTTTTTTTATTACTGGGTTATGAACCTTGTTTCATCAAAGTGTTTCTGACTTGGCTTGGCCCGGTCGCCCTATGCAACTAGCGCTTCAAAAGGAAAAACTCTCATCGTAGTTTGGCGTCCTAAGGGGCCTTTAGTCTTTTGATTAGACTAGGGGTCACGAGAGAGCAGAGCGTACCGCCCTGCTATTGTCGCGAGTCTTTTTATAGTCGCGACTATTGTCATAGTCAATAAGGTTGAAACTTCCAGGAAAAAAATTGGAATTGGGACGAACTGGCCGTACCCCAAACCGACACAGGTGAACAAGTAGAGTATACTAGGGTGCTTGACAGAAACATGTCGAAGGAGCGCGGCAAAATGGCCCCGTAACTTCTGGAGGAGGGGTGGTCTCCTATGTTTTGATCAGGAAAGCGGCACATACCGGGGGTAGTGACTGTTTATTAAAAACACAGGACTGCGCTATGTGGTAACACGATGTATAGTCTGACACCAGCCCGGTGCCGGAAGGTCGGAAGCAAAAGTGTTAGAAGCTTTGAATGGAAGCCCCGGTAATCGTCGGCAGTAACTCTAACTGCCCCGCTGTCTCTGACATGGACCCGGTGAAATTGAATTCTCCATGAAGATGCGGAGTACCTACTGGTGGACTCTAAGACCCCGTCCACCTTTACTATAGCTTCGCAGTGATAACCTTGATCGAATGTGTAGGATAGGTGGGAGGTGGTGGCACACAGCCTATTGGTGCTGTTTTGGCTGCTGGGTAATCTAAGTCCTGGTCAAGGAGAGGGATTATCCTGCAAATGCTAAGGTAATCACAGCCTGATTGGATAATTTGGACTTTGATGGAGATATCTACTGCTCTGTGGAATAGTAAGTTCTAAGTAATCAGATAGTATACATGTGTGTGTGTGTGTGTGTTTGTGTGTGTATATATATATGTGTGTGTGTACATATTTTAGGAAAAGCTTATTGGGTTATATGCATTTTTAGCATTGAATATCTTTCTGAGTTTTGTTTCGTATGCTCATGTAAAGCACTGTTTTGATTTGTTCTTTTTTCTATTCTATCTGTTCTCGTGTTCGTTGGTTCTCAATTTTTGTCTGTTCTTATGCTCATGTAAAGCACTGTGTTGATTATTGTGGTTAAACAAGATTCTGTAGTGTAACTGTACTGTTATGTTGAAGATACGATTAAGTTTTTCTTTTAATTACTGGGTTTTTTGATTCTGGGTTTTGATGGTGCAATCTGGGTTTTTGAATTTGTTTAAACAGAAAGGTAATTTCTGGGCATTCTTGGTATTTCTCTTCTTGTTTTTGTGTTGTTTCCCTTCTGTTTATCCCTTATGCGGAACAATTTCAGACCTTTTCTATCATAGTGTCCGTTGTTTGTTTGTTTCCTTTGGTCCCTGGTTTTATGGTTTCTTAGTTGTTAGTTTGTATCGTGGTACTCATTGTTTTAGTTGTGTACTCTATTGTTTGCCATGGGTGAAATATTAGAGAATATGTCAAGTAGCAAGTGAAAGCAGCCCATTGCTTCTCTTAAATTGGTTTCTTTTACTTTCTTTTTTTGTACTTTTTGGAGTGATTAAAAAGTGATCTCCGAATTTGTCTTGAATCTATGATGTGAAGGCTCTTTGTCATCAACAAAATGAAATCAAAATCAAAGCAAAAGGCAGTGATCCTTAAGAGATATTTGGGTGGATCCAAAGTTCTCTATTCGAATTCCAAAGTCAGTTCAACAATGTCCACTTCTAGGACGATCTGACCAGTCACTTGCATTTAGTGCACAAAGAAGTGACTTTATTGTGGCTACTAACCGAGCCACGGTAGGGTCTTCATCACCTTCTCATCCCATTCTAACATTGAAGAAACTGTTGGATTCAACTCAAGTTTCTGATCGTTGGTGCAACAATCGTGTCGTCCAAAAGATCCGTCTATTTATTAGGTTCGTATTCATTAATGGTTAAGATATCATCGTTGTTTATTTGTTTTTTATGAAATGATGTTAATTGTGACCTTTCTTTTTTTTCTTTTTCTTTCCTACGAAAGGGATGTTGTTGACATATTGTACCAGATGGAGGTTGGAGGCCATAAACGTGGCTATTTGAGCAGCGCTGACATAGCTCTTGTACAAGGACGAGCTGAGGTCCTGGTTAGTCCTAAGATAAGACCATTCCCTGAATATAAGCAGCAATTCAAGGAGTTGATAATTGAGGTACTGGGGGCTGATACAAGTGACAAACCCGAGTTGGCGTCCTTCTACAAGTGGATTGATGAACGGTGAGTGACCTTCTAAATGCACTTTCTGTTCTTTTATTATTTTAATTGTTTTGAATCAAGTAACAATGTTCCTTCTTTTTCCTTTGTGAAGTAAAATATCATTTGAATTACTCTGGACGCACCCCCTTCTCCAGTCTCCAAAGGAGCGATTGCATATGATGGTGGAGGGTCCATTATACCTGGACAAAAGTTTTCATCGTAAGCATCATGAGGATTGGGGGGATAGCTATAGGGAACTTTATACAGATGTGGTATTAATCGAGGATGTAGTAAAAGGGGTTACGGGATTTGAGGACGTCTTCTACTACGAAGGAGACACTTGGTTTAAGGACAAGAGTGAGGATCCAAATGAGCGGTATGAGAAAAACGATCTTGGGGTTTTGAAGTTTGCCAGAAATGCTGTGATACACGTAAGCGAATGCCTAGCGGAAGCGGGTGAAAAAAGAATGGTATGCAGGTTACTTTTAACATAAAGATGCTTAGATTGTTAATTTGTTTGATATAATTGATTCTACAACCCTTGTTCTATCAAAACTTTTTGCAGGAGGAAGAAGTGGAACGAATGCTCTCTTCGATGTTCCCGAAGCATGTCACCAATTTATACAACTTTTTTGCTCATTATCAGATTGGGGTGAAATTCTTATTTGAAAGGAGGTAAGACCTATTAACTGCATAAAACTAAGAAAGAAAACCCACATCTTTTAGTCCCCAGTTACAGCCTTTGGATAAGCCACCCTTCTGTCTCTCTCTCTCCCGAACTTTACATAATAATCTGTTTGGAAAGTTTCTTGACTATCATCAGATGGGGGTGAAATTCATATATGTGTTTTTTGTTTGTTTTCTTTTTTTCAGAGCCTCAAAAGCATAAAGACCCAATGTTGCAGGTGTCCCAAGATTAAAGAACTCCGAGACTCTTATGGATAGAAGATTTCGATTTTTGTCATTAGTATTATTTTGGACACTTCGCGTTTCCTATATGTTATTTTGGCATTTCTTGAGAAACTTTGGGTTTCCTATATGTTATAACAGGGACGCCACTGTGTCAGTATTCCAAACCCATCAAGCGATGTTATGTGGGATAGTTGAAACACCCGACAATGATTGGGTTGGAATACAGCGAGACTAGCATCCTAGTTGTAGATATGTGGCGTGAGGATTTGTCTTATGTATATGAACTGAAATTCACAAGGTTTGATACTATAAGTTTGAACAGAAATTATGTTAAATTGATAAAAGTGAACGGAAATTGGTTTCAATACTGATTATTGGATCGAAACAATTATTGGGTGCGCTGGATTTAGGTCGGTTTAAAGAGCATTTTGTGATTTGTTTGGTACAGAGATTTACTCTATGATTTCATTAGTTGGTAGGCCCTTGCATTGGCTTTTTGTTGGTATTGTTAAACCGTGGGGTGTTACTGAAAAAGTTAAGGAAATTAGATGATGGCAATGAAAGTGAATGTGTGTGAGAGGCAGGAGATATTCGGGATCGGGCTCCTCACAGAAACGGGCACAGTGAGAGTGGCAGCATCCACTTGTTTCCTTGAGAGGGCATTCAGCTCCAATCCTATGGGTTCTGGGGTCGTGACCCTGTTGCATCCAAAGCAATTTCCCCTGTTTCTCCCTTGCTAGAGGAAATCCTATCTCCTCTTTCCAGTGATGCGATCATACATGAGGACAAAAAGAAAGTGAGCTTTAGGTTGATACCTTGTTATTGTATATAATCTTCGTTAGAGATCCTTGACCATGTACAGGAGATTTGGTTTGCTTTTTCATTGATCACGAAAGTAACAAAGTCAAACATGTTTTAAGTTTTCCCCCCTTTTGGTTGGATCATGCTAGTAACAAAGTCAAGCATTTTATTTGAATCGCAATATATATGGAGTTTGTAGCTGTTGTTGCCTTCGTTTGACAAGATTTGGATCTTCAGATGCTTGTGGAAGAATATACTAGCCATATTCTGGTCTTGACAATTGAGATAACTAGATCTTATCACGCATTACAAAAAAATTTCCTTGCTAAATTTTTTTTTTTTTGGGTGCAAATCTCTCTCGATGAAGATGCTTATAATGATCAACTTGCATCCTTTCAATCCTTATATTGTGAAACACTCGAGAATTGCTCTCAAAAATCTTTGATCATGCTCTTGCAAGTTGGGATTCTGTTTGTCTTCTTGACAAAACTGAATGTTATTGTAACCAATGGTGGAGCCACAGTAAGGGCTATCCTGGGCTATAGCCCAAGTAGTTTTCAGTGAAAAATAAAATTTTACATGTAATTTTTATTAATTTTTTAATATAACCCATCATATATTTAGTTACTCATCCGAATTCTTTCAGTTTGATTATATAAAATTATATAGTACAGTTTACAAACCATCTTTTTTTCTTACATCTTTTTTCTCATCACTTCTTGTACCTATACAAGTTTGGATTTGTTTGAATTTTAACACGTATTTGTTTAATAACGAAAATTCGTGGCTCACTTTGTGAAAAATTTCTTAAGCTAGCTGATACTGTGAAAAATACATGGTGTTAGATATATCTTTCATATTAGGAAACCTACTTGTCAAGTAGAGTATTTGACACAGCATTGTGCAGGTCTTAACGAGATATCTGCTGCAAAAGTTGTTTGGTCCTGGAGTTGTTGATGAACAAGCAACCAAACCATTCTCTACCTTGATCTTCCTTTTAATATGCTCTCTGTCTCTGTCTCTCTGTCTCTCTCTCTCACACACACACACACACACACACACGCACAAATGTACTAGTACCCTTTATTTGGCAGTGATTTATTGATAAACATGTTTCTGTGAAGTTGTTAATCATGAATGTTAGGAGGGACTTGTACTACACATGGTATGATGATTACTGAAGTTTAATCAAGTTCCGTAGTACCTATGTTTTCATAGTTTTTTCTCTTCATCTTTTCATTTCTAAAGTCATATTTCTTGGGTAGTAATATAGAAAATGTTGGATGATGTTCCAGTGGAAACTTTGTTCCTAATGCATTCGTGTAGGTTGGTTCTTTCTTGATGGGGTGGTTGGGTGTTGTTTTCGAAGGAGATATATCCTATACGTCCGATTATTTGCCATTGGATTGTCAGCCGGTTACTTAGGAAGCCTTACAACTTTCAGCTGTTGGAAGCAGAAAATGCTTGAACTCAGTGCTGAAGGCCATCGGGTGTTTGCTCCGCTCGGTTTTCTAGTAGGTAATGTCATATTCTAAAGAAGGGTTATTATACAAAATGGTCCCTGAGATTTGCATGATCAATAGAAATGGTCCCTGATATTGAAAATCAATATAAATGATCCCTGAGATTGTCCACCATCCATGATTTTGGTCCTTCTGTTAAAAACTCTTTGGGCAATTTTCAAAGCTTCGTAACTCAATCGATTCTTAACCAAATTCGACCCATAATATATCAAAATGAAGAAAAGAAAGTGTAGAACAAGATTATACTAGTGTGGATAAGTAAACAGCACTTTGTTGACAGTCAGCGATACCTTCAGTTTGGATACATAAATTGCACTGAAGTCGTAAAATCAAGCATCATAGGAGCAACTTCAGTTTGGACAAGTAAACAGCATTTCTCCTAGGTTGGTTGGTTATCTATCCATGTCTCGGCGGTGCAAAAAGTTTCTAATTCTTTCACCTAAAAAGGTCACCACCACTACATTTATTCTGCTCATCCGACCAAGCTCGGTTGCGAGTTGGCACACCTACATTCACAAGAAGAACGTAGTTAGATCTAGTTACTCGATATCCGTGCTACGTTGGCTTTGTATTTTCAAGGTCAACATTTTGGCAAACTCAGTGAGACCAGTGCTATGATAATTACGAAATTCATGACCATCGAAACTCGCTCTGCTAAGAAGAAAATGTCGATGGGGAAATCATCTGCAAATTAGGTGCCTGCAAATTAAGGTCACAAGGTAACCAAACACTTAGGCCTCCTTCTATTCTTCCCTTCTCCTTCTATTTTTACTGCAATTTTCTTTCAATTGATTGAATCTAGTTATTGTTTTCTTTCTAATTTTGCAACTGATTTATATCATTTTTTTGTTTTAATCAGAATTTTCGAATTTTAGGGTTTATTGTTGGGGTTGAAATTTAGGGTTTGTTGTAAGTCAAGATCTGGACCATTTGTTACAACATCTAACTGAATCATCCATCGTAATAACAAATGATTATGAATGTAGAACATGAATGTCAAAGTTTGTATAGTTTTGTTGCATTGTATAATACCCCTCTGTTTCAGCTAAAAGCAGATTGTGATTCTGAATTCAAGTTTGAACTTCCAATGTTGTGCACATGTATTCTATGTCTTTCCTGCAAAACACATTAATTTGAAACAATTATCCAACAGAACACAAAACACATTAATTCCATCATTTTATGTCTCCCACATTAGTGATCTTTATACTTCAACACATCAAAATTTGACAGCAAGATAATTAGCCAATAACCATATATTCATGGCCAGACAGCAAGATAATTAGACAATAACCATGTATTCTTGTATCCTACGAATGTTTAATCTTGTTACATTCTTGCTTTAACTAGCTAATAATCATGTCTTCTGGTATCCTTCTTATGTCATTACTTACATATATCCAATGATTTATTTATTTGCCAACATCTAAGAGCATCTCCAAAGGAGATGTCAAATATAATATATCAAAATTTTATTTGATGGCTGATTTGGCAAATTGAATACAAGTACTAAATTCTCTTCTTTTTTAATTGATGTGTCAAATATTTATTTTATTATTTTATTGGGCCTATAGTTACATTAACTATTAAAAAATAATCAAAATTAATTGTAGTTTTTATTTTATTGGTTGTTAATGGGACCCATGTATTAAAAAATTCAATTAAATATATTTGACTCCTTCTTTGTTTGCTGTAAAAAAAGCAGCACATGCTTGAAGGAAGGAACTCAAATTAACGCTACAACCTTGAGAGACTTGACCCTAAATCGTTTATTTGGAGAGTTGATAATCTGTGCATTGTTGTTTTCTAAAGTTGTTCCATGATCTCATTATTCTTTGCTTGGTTGCTACTTAGAGGGCATTTCATCATTTAGTTCCAAATCCTAGAACTCATACCCATTTCATTCAAAGCATGACATTGATTTGCATAACACATGATCAAGATGAAGTTGTTTAGTGGGCCACAGCCAAATAGCCGAACCCCCCCTCTGTCATTTGTTTTGTAGGTTTAAACCTCGTTGAGCCTTGTGATAGGAGCATATTTATGCGACTTAGCTAGCTTGTTTTCGTGCATTTACGTTGTTATTCTTTAGTTATTTTAGTGTTTCAAGTCATTTTCGTGCAATTTCAGGTTCTAAGTACAAAGTATGCAAGAAAGTGCATTTTGGAGCCTTTTGGAGCAAAATTGGGCTTAGAATGGATATCACATGCTTGGAGCAAAAGGAATGGACGAAATTGAAGACTTGAAGATGTTAGGATTCCTAATCAACGAAGGATTCCTAATTGAAGAAGGATTCCTAATTGGAGATGGATTCCTACTCAAACAAGGATTCCTACTTGAAGTAGGAAAGTTAAGCCAAGGTTTCCTATTTTGGTTTGACCTTTCCTAATCCTAAATGTCCCCAAGTTCCAGCAACAATGAAGACCTCCTATGCATTTTAGGACACAAATTGAACCTTCCTTGCACTTAAATCACCTAGCCGCACCTCCCTTTACTTTTCCCATTCCTTGCCATGCAAGGGAGGCCCTCATTTCGTATTTTCTGCACAAAATCACATTCCCTTTTCTTCCAAAAATCTGCCGCATATCTCTTTTCCTTTTCTTCAAATCTGCTAAGTATCTCTCTTCCTGATTTCCTTAACTTTTGTTAACCTTTTCTTGGGGATTTGGAAAGTTAAAACCTTCCCTAAAAATACATTAAAGTCGTGGCCCTCCCTTGCTCTATAAATAAGTCAATTTGCCGCACTATTAAGGACCCCTGAACACATTCTCTGCATCCATTCCATCCACCTATCTACCTATCCATCCTCTACCACCCATCACCACCCATTCTACACACCTTAACCCCTTGTGCCGCAGCTCTACAAAGGAAGAAGTAGAGGATTAACTTGAAGCCCTGCCTAGCCATTCAAGACGTTGGATTGCTGGAACGTTTCTAGGTGTAATCTATTTTTGTTTTCAATGTTTAATTTAATTTATCATTGTTTTCCTGTGAACATGAGTGGCCAAACCCCTTTTGGCTAGGGGTGATTTCAAAGCCATGATTATGTGTGCAATTTGAGTTGATAAATTCCAGTTATGAATTCTTGAATCGTGAATGCAATTGGCTTAACTGTTTGATTAATAACTTATTTGTGTTTGTTGATTGAGGGTCGACACTTAATTGGCATGCATAAATCTGATGCTAAAGTATAAGAGAGTTTCACATAATCGTTACAAACATATATTCATATGTAGTGAAGGTCGCTAGTCACGATCGCGTTAAGTTCAATTCCTAGCATAAGTGACACGATGTCATAGTTGCAAGTGCTTTGTCAATGCTTATGATTTTCATTGAACGTAATGATCTTTGATTGTATCTCTATTATGATGGCAAGTAGGGAACTTTTGAAGAATGCTTTGGGTTGTCGAATGATGTCATCCAATCCAATAATACAAGGAAAATCTGAGGGTTAACTAGTGATGTCACGGTTAATTTGGGGCATTGTCGTTCAGAATTCAATGAAGGAGTAACTGGAAATCGAGTCGTTTGCATACATGTCATGTGTGGAGAAAGAGCCTCTAGCTAGTCCATCATCCATCCAAAACACCTAATTTCGTGTACATCTGTCTAGTTCTAGTTTCTGTTTTGTTTTACTTTATTTTCGTCCAAAACCCAATCCCCCTTTACTTTGTTGTGTTAATTAGGTTAGAATCTGTCCAATTTGTGTTTTTAAGTGTTTTGAGTCAAGTTCAAGTTAATTTTCGTCCAAATCATTTGTCAAGAGCAAGGTTTTAAAAGGTGCTAGGCGCTAGTCGGACATCGGGATGGGGCCTAGCGCCTAGGCAGACTAGGCGGATTTAAGTAAATCTATTGTATTTCGTGTAAATAAGTGTCTGTTTATACTTAAATTATACATAATTTCATCATAAACTAGAAAATAGAATGGCATATATATTATGAAGTATTGGAACATAATGAAAACATAGGGAGCAAACATATAATGTGTATTTATTTAAGTGTTCAATAAGTCTCTTACAATTTATTGGAAACAATAAAATGCAAAAGGAAAGTTATCTATTTTTTATCTAAGTGAGTTGCAACCTAGGTAGGTGTCCAGGCGGGTCTAGGCAGGCTAGGCGGGTGCCTAGGCAGTCTAGGTAGTCTAGGTGGGCGCCTCAGCAGGTCTAGGCGCCCTTTCTTAATTTTCAAACGCCTAGGCAGTAATCGGGGCGGTGACCAGCCGCCTAGCGCCTAGGCGGGGCCTAGGAGGCGCTAGGCGGGAATTTTTAGAACAGTGGTTAAGAGAATGGTAGGATCAGCCTATTTAGACAATATAATAAGACATGATGATGTTCACTGTGTGAACCAAATCAGATGCTTAGTGACCACTGTAAGAGTCAAATTGGATGGTGCAGTGACAATGGAAGAACAAGTTTGCATGTTTTTGCATATATTTACACATCATGTAAAGAATCGCACAATTAGGAGTAGGTTCTGTCGGTCCGGGAGACCATAAGTAGGTATTTCAATTCAATTTTACTTGGAGTGTTAAGCCTACAAAGTAGACTTTTGAAAGTGTTAGAACCCGTTCCTAATGCCTATCCAGATCCTAAATGGAGTTGGTTTGACAGCTTGCTTAAGATGCGCCACATGTGAAGTCAAATGGCTACATGCGCTCCACGTCATCCATTGTGTTGTCCACGTGTTAGACTTGAAAATTCACCACACATGAAGGGGCGTGTTGAGAATAATCTCACATTGATGGAAAGAGCGACCTTGCATGAGCTTATAAGTTGGGCTATAATTACAAAATGATTTTATGGTGGAACCTCAATTTCCTTTACTAACGTGGTGAATAACCAAACTCCAACTTAAATGAAATCTTTAGGATGGATGAATGTAATTTAGGAGGCTTAATGAAATGACATCAATTGATCAAATAGTGGACTTTAGAATTGACAGAGATCATGAATTCTCACAATTTCTTGAATTCATGAACCAAATCAAGTCAATGGGATATTTTATTCAAGAATGTTATATAAAACTCTATTGAATTTCTGCAACTTACTATGGTGCAATGATATTCTCTCCACTTGTAAGTGAAAGATATTAGGTTCGAATCCCGTAAATAGCAAGGTCAATACCAATTTTATTCACCAGCATCCTACTTTCACGCAATTCTCATAAACATGGTTCAATTATCAATCAATATTTCACAATCAAGGCTTCTTGTAAGAAGAACTAGTTAATAATGGAAACTTTCTTAATGGTTCACTCATAACAGAAAATTTCCTCTAAGATGAACTAATAATTGTTAGAACTTCTGCATGACACATTGTAATCCCAGCAATTTTACAGCAACCACAGATGTAGAAAGAAAAATATCTATTACAAAAGAAGAAATTAATATTCCCAAGAATACGACCGAGTGAAAGATATTGCTTATGGATGCAGTACAATGATTGTTTAGCAAAGGGAACCCCATAGGATCCAGTGTCCTTGTTTAGGATTTGTATTGTTCTTTGTCCTAGGAGTCTAGGACTCCTCAGTCACAGGTCACAACCAGTAGTTGGATGCACCAAAGAATTTGGTGAAGTAGTTTGTAGGACATTGATAGCCCATCTGTCCATATCCTCACATGCTTCCAATATTTTACTTTCTGTTTCCCAGTCCCATATGTCCTTGAATTTGGAGTTTCTACCTCCTGAAATAAAATTTAATTTACCGCAACAGTAAGATCCCAAACCAACAATGCCATTTGAAAGTAACGAAGCGGAAAAAAAATCGTTGGTAAAAAGGAATGACTTTTAGCTCAAGATTTAGAACAGCTGCATAGGATGCATCATCATCATCAACAAACATCTTATATGTAGCCGTTGGAAACATGTACAAACCTCCCGGGGAAAGGACAATAGGGGCTTCTGACTCATTAACTTGCAGAGGAAGATATTGTTTCATGACCGAAAATGCTGTTTCAATGTCAAGATAGCCTACATCCACCATCCTCTTCAAAACTCTGGCTTGGAAAGTTTTTCCTCTATGACATAGTAAAAGTTTGCTTTAACAAGTATTAAACTACTGACCGGAAAACAAATTGCAATACTTCACAGTTCTGGAACTACCATGGGTAGTAGCACAAAGAACAAAGCTAAAAAAGAACCAAAACAACAATAGAAATGACAAACCTGGAAGGATCTCTGAGTGGCGATCGAAGTTCTGGGGCAGGTATTAATCCAGCGAGCATTGAGGACTCCCCCAAACTTATACAAGATGGATGCTTACCAAAATAAAATGCAGATGCTGATTCAACGCCATAAATTCCATGTCCCCAGTATATCTGTCATACACCCTAGCTCTGTTATATATAAAATGCAGTCCGGATTCAGTAACAATAAAAAGGACGGCAGTGATATTGGCATTCCACTTTTTAGATTCTCGTCAACCACAATAATATCTATACAATGTATCTATGCGTAATGTATTCTATATGCATATGTATTTCTCATGAAGTGCCTTGCACATTTGTCACTAGTAATCTCTTCACATGTACAGATCTCTTTCCTGCACACACCAGGTAACCATCAGGAGTACCAAAAAGTTGTAGTGGGACTCAAACTAGAGATGCAACACCTCATGCTCCATAACTCGAGTTTAATAAAGAATGATGTGTTTAATGAGTAAAGCAGCAACAGGGGTGCCAAAATTTTGAGTTTCAGTAGTAAGAAAAACAAATAATGGTACAACTGATGATAAGAAATCACTATATCAGTTATTAAGGAGGAACATAAGAATTCAAGTTCCCACTCGATTCATTGCCAGCAGGGGCAACATAGCACACCAACTTCAATACTGTCTTCGTTACCATTACCTTTTTAACACATAGAGCTTAATCGGTACCAGGAAATAATTTAGTTAAGACAAATAATATAAGCTGGGAAAAGAGAGGTGCACTGATGCTCACAGCAACGGTAGCCAATGAACCAAGCAGCTGAGACTTGGCTTGATAACCATCAAGACTTAGGACGAGGGTTGTTAAACTAGCCTTCTTTTTCGCTTACCTCTAGTCTCCATTCTTTCAGGAGAGAATAAAAGATCTCCGTAACTGGGTATCTTAGATATCTGCAAAACTACAAGCCTCCTACCTAGCATACGACAACCCAACTAAAAACGGAGAACAATATTGCAGTAATCCTAGGACCTCACCGAAATTGCACCTAATAACCATCTGGACTTGTAGTGAGTTCAAAAGTACTACAGAGAAATGCCATCCCTGATAGATAAACTTGTAAATTGTATACTTATGGATAAAGAATGTTCAGTGATCCGATAAATGACAAGTATATCTGACCTTACTCATATAGCAGCTCAATATTTCCCCTTTTGACATTGTCCTCTCCAATGCTAGTGACAACACCATCTCAACCAATTTTCTTGAGAATGTGCGTTCATTTTTAAGGAAAGTATTTTTCACCAGCTGCCATGTGAGATTAGAACAAGAAGAATATATAGAATCATTAGTCGAGAAAGTAAACGACAGTTCAATATATTTATAAAACTGAATACTGAAAACCAAATGAATTCTTCTTAGTTATAAAGGGTGTTTAATCATAACAAACATCAAAAGAAATCCTTTTGCGGTATCAGAGCGTCGTACAAATTCAAATCCACCTTGTAGGTCTTACAATGTAAATCACAAACAGGCAAATAGTGAGCAGAGGAAAGATGAGGTTTGTTAATAGAAAATATAAATACCATGAGTGAAATTACACAATTATATCTCTGACTGCATAACAAACGAAGTGAGAAGAAAACTCAGGCAAACAGGTGGGGAAAATTAGCATGTCATAAATAACATTTATGGCAACATAATATAAAGGATACATCTAATTTCCATACAATTAACTCTTATTACTTACTCAAAGAACTCTTTACACAAACCGCACAAAAAACAGTCATTCGCAGACCTTGGACCTTGGACCTTGTGGAATGCAAGAATTATACAGTAGATTCTAATACATAGTGAAACAAAATTAAATCCAAAATCACAAACATTTAATTCCCGTTCACAATTAAACTATACAGAAGCTGCTTAACTAAAACACTATCTTGGGCCTGAAACCTGCTGTGAAGAGACGTAAGAGAAGAAAGTACGCGAGTCCATTGTTGCTGTTGAAGCATACGCTTCTGGATACAACACTCTGTCATTTTGATCAATTCCCTGATCTATCATAGAAGCCTCAGCAAACCCACGCCCAATAAAGCGCAAGAAATTCAATGATTCCAAATTTGGCTGACCTAAAGGGATCCCACCTTCCAGCATGCCAACAACCGTATTCATACTTGGCCTGAGTGTTGGATCCTCCTGAACACAGCACAATGCGACACGCACAAATTTCTCCACTTCTTCACTTGTCACCTGTCCCTCCAATCTCAAGTCAACAAGCTCCAAGTACCTCCCCTGCTCATGCATCTCCAGTGCAAATAGAGGAAAATAAACAAGTAAGGACACGGATGATGATGATGACTGACCGCCACCACTCCCACTGTTATTCAGGCTACGGCTTTGCAGTCGTAATGTATTTTTCCTTCCACTCACAAGTTCAAGAAGTACCATTCCAAAACTATAGACATCAGTTTTTTCCGAGATTGCAGAATTAGTTAGCCATTCTGGTGCAAGATAACCCCGTGTGCCTCTCATAGTTGTAAACAGACTAGACTGTTCAGGAGTTAAAAGCTTTGAAAGACCAAAATCTGACATCTTTGCCTGAAATTGGTCATGCAAGAGAATGTTCTCTGGCTTGACATCACAGTGGATTATCTTCTGTTCGCATCCACTGTGCAGGTATGCAAGCCCACGTGCTGTCCCTAGTGCTATGTCAAGCCTCTCTTGCCATTCTAAGACTGGTCCAGTGCCAAAAAGACTCCGGTCAAGTGAGCCACGATTCATATACTCATAAACCAGAAGGCGTTGTCTCCCTTGGGCGCAAAACCCTTTCAATTTGACCAAATTGGCATGGTGAATGTTACCAATTATTGCAATCTCGGTGCAGAAATCCTTTTTCCCTTGAACACCTAAATTCATTATCTTCTTTACAGCCACAACAGTTTTATCAGGTAGAACAGCCTTATACACGGCACCAAACCCACCTGAACCGATCAGGGTCTTGAAACCATCTGTAGCCACTTCAAGTTCTTCAAGATCAAACCTCCTAGGTAAACCAGGGATGTAGAAAGCATCCATATCTCCTGAGGAAAGTGACCCAAAATGCCCCAATTTTATGTCTCTTCTCTTTGACTGTCCCCGTCTTCCCCACAAGAGGAAACCTAGAGCTACCAACAGAAAGAACCCACTGAATGGCAAAAGCACCAGAGCAGCTACAGGAAACTTTTTTCTACTAGGATTCTTATTATCACTGAAGTTTGATGGAGTAGATCCAACAAGAGCTTTGATGTAGCCCGACAGGTTATTTTGAGCACTTTTACTCACAAAAATGGAACCCAAATCATCTTTAAGTGTATAGCAAGAACCATATGAATTTTCATAGAAAATTCCCAAGCAAGAGCAGTCTTTTGAGCAGAGATCTTGACAGGTTGACAAATTGACACCATATCTTACAGGATCAGAGAAAATATTGGAAAAATAATCCGTACCATAGTCAAGCCCGAAATATGAGACGGCTGGTGAATTTAACTGACTACCATTATCGGTTGAGTTGCAAGGAACCAGCAATGAATAAGAACCACTTGGCACACAACCACCTGTATCTTGTGAACCTACAAGGAAGTTTGCAGGGCATGAACAACTATGGGTGGTGGATGCAGTACACAAACCAAGTCTGCCACAAACATATGGAATTTGACAATCACCAGCTGGCCCAACAAATTCTTGCTTCCAGTCTGTACCAGAAAAACTTTGGACAATGAATTTGCCATAGGAATCCAACTTGGCAATACGAAAGTCAGAGGATGACAAAAGCACCTGAATCACAACCACTGTTCCATTACCACCAAGCAGTTGAAGACCTGTTCCGTTAATCGCCATGTATTCCACTATAGTGTTTGAATTTGTAATAGCACTTGTATCCATTGACAATTTCCAATATGTCTGTCCATGCCATTGCAGTATTGCATCAGAACCACTTAGTATGAGCCTGTAATCACCAGTTGAAAAATTCGATAGAATACTGGACAGAAAAGACCCAACTGGTAAGTGCTGCCCATTCACAATCGTATCCGTTGGGTTTTGAAAACTTTCCCAAAGGGAACTATTGAACCGATCAAGAAGGATAAGATTACCCATTTCATTCAGCAATAATGCAGAAACTGATGACTTGAATTGTGGAGTTGACCATACAGGATTACCATCGTCATCTGAGATGCTAATACCCTTAGCCGTAAGATTCATCTCAGCAGAAGCCGAGATGGAAGCATCAGGATTAGCAGTCCAGATGATGGTGTTGGATGCCGTATGGATGATGCACAAATAGAAGTTATGTTGATTAGCATCCGGATTGACAATAGCAGCTTTAAATGTTCCATTTTGAGAGGACAAGAAGGCACCGGCGTTGTCAATGAAGCGGAAGTGAGAAGCTGAGAAGTCCGGGTATATGAACTCTGAGAAAGAACCACCGGAGACGAGAATAAAGAGAAGAAAAGATGAGAAAACGGTAGGGATGAATAAGAAGGACCCCATGCAGGGGTTACAGGGAATGAAGAGCAAAAACAAATAGAGGGTTTGACAAAGATTTGTTTTGTTGAGGCTGGAAATGGTCTATTCTGGCTATCTCCATGCCTTTTGTCCAATTCTGCTTCTGGGTTTTACATTGGCGTTGACTCTCTCTCTCTCTCTCTCTCTCTCTCTCTCTCTCTCTCTCTCTCTCTCTCAACATGTCTCTCTCCGCCCACTTGTTCCTAACTGGTAGACAAAATAGATAAAAATCATTTATTCGGTGCCAAGATCAGCTGGGTTTGCAATATATTAAAATCTCAGTGCCGGCCAAACCTCAGCAAGTCCTTATCTAAACTAAGAAGATTGGCGTGTCGTGCATTAACATAATTTTTATATCCTTACCATTTTCACAGAATTAGCATTCCAAATTTCTATATTTTATACTCTTCTTACTTCAAAATAAAGACAACATCGCGCATGCCATTACAAGCTGTAATAAAGATTTCGTGCCATGTGACACCAGAAGCTACAAAACCATTATTTTTATTCTAACTTGATTGTTCTTTATATAACTATTCCGTTTTCAGACCATGCATTCACAAATCACAACCATCAATCATGCTTTATAAAATATTGTCTACACCTACATAACAAATTAATAAAGAAGAACAAAAGGAACCATTTTCTAAAGGAAAATAACTACAATAAACATAACATTTGGTTTGCCAATCATTTCCAGTAATGTCGATACATTATTTATATATTGACGACACAACAATGACATATCAACGACACAATAGTGACATGATAACAACATAATGATGAAACACAATAAACACATCATTTTTGCAACGAAATATCAAAATATGTTTATTGTAGCTAATAAAAAAGGAGTTTAAAAAACAGAAAATATATTTCTTTGAGTAAAAACGTCGAACACTTGCTGTGCGTAAAACGTTCAACAAAAATGTACCTGCTGGGTAATCGTGCTGCCGCCGCCTAAGGCGGAAAATGACACCACTGCACGAGCAATCCCAACTGGGTCGATCCCAAAATGCCTAAAGAACCTCCAGTCCTCGTAAGCAACAGCGGCTTGCCACACATGCGGAGGGTAGGCACTGGTTCTGGCTTCAGCTTCGGGAGCAAACGCCACGAGGCCCTGCCACCGGCGAGGAAACTCCGGCAATAGGACGGCGGAGAAGAGGCGCAGGCAGAGAAGGGCCAGAGAGAAGGCAAATAGGACAAGAATTTCGAGAACGAATTGGGGTTGTGAGGGGCTCGAAGAGGAGCTGTGGGAACGAGGGAGGAGCGAGTTCACTCGGCCGAACAGTGAGTTTGAGTGAGTTGGAGGTCGAAGAATGAGGTGGGGGAGTGGAGTACTGCGAAATGGAGGTGGGTTTGTGTTGGCTTGTGGATTTGGGTGATTGGTTTTCAGGAATTGGAATGGTTTGGTTGAGAGGAGAAGACGATGAGCAGGATTCAAGGTCGTATTCATCGGTTCGGTAATACAGTTGAGATGATGTGATTTTTTCTTCTTTTCCCTTTTTCTTTCCTTCGGGTGGTAATACAGATAAAATTGTAAGAAAATTAAAATAAAAAATCCCTAAACCATTAAAGCCGGTTGCGTCTCTCTCCTTACGATTAACGAATTAAACATTATAATCGGAACTATTTATTCTCTTTATTATCGTTTAAAGATTATATGCGTTAAAAATTTGAATTTGAAAATCTTTTAGTCATTCATGTACATAAAACAAATTGATGATTTATCATGAGAATACTACTTATTACCAGAATCATTGATTGGTTTAACGTATGAATAACTAATGATCTCCAAAGGGACGCAAACATTATCCAAACTGTATAAGATACTTCAGAATACCATAACAAATCTATCATTTACAAAGTTTCTCATAATATAACAATTATTTCCCTGTATTTTACTCATTTGGCCAATTAGTTCTTGTGTTTTCAATTGGCCAATTTAGTCGTTTAATCATTGTCGAGCTCTTGTGTTAGAAGTGTTCTATTATAAGCATGTAAAAAGAAGCACGCACATATAGCGAAGATTTTTTGTTGAAGCTGGAAAAGTAGAAGTCATGTTTCTATCTCTCTATTCTAGCTGCCCTTTTTGTAAAAGTACATACCAAATGTTTCTTTTTTAAGAAAATGGTTTTACTTTTTAAGTTTTTATGACAACTGATGAATCGATATTATATTATATATTTTATCCTAATCTTAGTATTACTTTATCGGTTATTTTGTGTGAATTTTGATATTTTGAATTATATTTTCAATGTAGGATATTTGACTTCCTCATAAGCAAATAGTATTCAAACAGATGAATTTTGGAGTGATTCTAATTGGAGGATGTTCGTGAGTCTATCAGCTTGATCGTGTCAAAATTTCGACTTTTTTCTACCAAGTGATTATTTTATAGCAATGAAATGAAGGAGCAGTGCGCAATGCTGTCAAAATGACGTTTTGGGCTTATTTGGACTTTTTGGCGTCCATTATGATATCTTTTGGGTTCGAGACCTTCTGCAATTATGTTCGGCACATCTCAAGCTTTAATTCAAATCATTTTGGACCTGATTTGAAGCCTTGATTGATTTCCCAAAGTTAGAATAGGAATGTATTTATTAGTTATTTTATTTTATTATGTTTCCTAGTTTTTAGAAGACCTTTTCTAGGTAGGTTTTATTTTGTAGTAGTGTATAAATAAGGCTCTTTAGCCATTAGGGTTTTGAGAAGGGGGGAACGCATTACTTTGGAGAATTTCAAACTTTTTACCTACAAAGAGTTTTCAATCCTTTTTCTAGTAAATGATATTTTCTTTAGTTTTTATTATGATTGTTGTAACTAGTCCTTTTGCTAGGGCGAGGCCATGAGCCTTAGCATGAATATGTGATTTTATAAATTTGCTTATGAATGGATGCATGCTTGCTTTGAATTATTAATCACCGTGTTTAAACTATCTAATTCTCTTAGTGATTCGCGACCATTAAGGTATTTAGACAAGTAATTTGATGCAATTTCTGTTAGAACATCACCCTGAAATTGAGGAAGGCTTCTTGTGATTAGTAATTGTAAGTTCACTTAAGGCGAACATCACGCTCTTAAGGGTTGCATGGTTTTTCAAAGGGTTTTCACAAAGCTTAATGAGTTTTGCTTGCTTATATTTGACATGAATATTACAGATAAGTTGCATGTTAGATATACGTTTTCACTTGAATATCACCGGGAAAATATGCATCAGGAAAATCTGACCTTCAAAGCATGTATGTGGAAATTCATACGTAATTGGTAATTGTATAGGATTGTTAATGGTGACAGTAGAATCCTAGTGTTTAAATTGCTTTCCAAAAACGTTTTCTTTTGCTTTCTTTAGTTTGCCAATTATTTAATTGTTTTTTTCTTTACTTTGCTAATTATTTACTTGTTTTTTTTTCTAAATTCGTTTTATTATTTGAAGTCATAAAATCAACCGTTTCCAAACTTTGTTTTCAAATAATTAATTAAGATTTGGTATTTAGATTAATTATTCATTCAATCCCTGTGGAAAACGATTTTGCTTGAGCTGCTATACTACGACAACTTTGTACTCTTGCAAGTATTTTTTAGTATTTTTATCTCTATTTGCGCTGATGGCAAAAATCGTATCAACAACCATAAGTCCTTATGGATGACAAAGTCCCTTCTTGTACTTTGGATCCACAAGAAATTACTTGATCTCATACATTTGTGACAATTGCAATGGCAATCCACACAATATGGTTACAAAATAAGTAATAAATCTTGATGAAATGAATAGGAAAAATTACAAGGAAATTGATATTCCTTCCAATGATTGTAAAACATGGAATCAACATTGATCAAGGTTCTGAATTCGAAACATGTTACCCAGCATATTAATATTTTTTCGACCAAAAAAAAAGTATTTTATTGTCTAACATGTGTGTGTCTTTTCCATGTGCAAAATCAAATTGCAAATTATGTTCTCTTCTAACATATATTGAATTTAACCCAAATGGTTGGTCTAGAGGAAAACGAGTAAATGCTTCAAACTCTTAATTCGAGCTAAAACCCTCACGGATGTATTTATTGAGGCTACCAACTCTATTTTGATGTACCATTTTATTCGGAGGTCAAAAATACAATGCCGCCTCATATAGTACTGAAGTTATATAAAAAGGAAAATTAATCTACTGTTGTTATACGGTGGAACATCTCCTATATTAAAAGAACAAACATACATTGCATCTGTTCACCTTCACCTGCATCCGGTGGGAGATGCGTATATGGACCAATCCAGGCTGTTTGCCATACACAATACATACCATCTTCTTCTCCCATTAAATTGCACACTCAAACAAGAGGTCCAAGTCTGCAACTTGTTCGATTAAATGCCTCAAAAAGGAGGTTGAAGCAAGGCCAAAATAATACAAATGCATTGACATTGGTGTTTTTGAATTTAATTGCTACTTTTATTAGCTTATACATACAAACATTTGAAAACTTGATCAATATTTGATAGCTTCTTCGTCATGTCATGTTCACGTGAAATTTTTATTTTGAATCCGTCACTGAATTGCATTATAAATTTGCCACAAAATCATTTGCGCTTTTTATTATTAAGTACAACAACAAAATAAGATCTCATTCATACAATATGAGTTCAAAGCATCCGATCTAGCAAAATATATACTAAATGTCACTAAATCAAATGATCTTCGACCAAAAACATGCCTTTTCTTTTTCTTGCAGATAGATATATATATACACACACACATATGACTAGTGTTGATATAAAGCCTTGGTTGATTCTTTAATCTGATATGCTAAAGTCTTTGCGAAAGGATGGTTGGCAAGTATGTCTTTGGCTTGCCAAACTACCCTAAATTAGCTAGGTCTTGTTGGAGAGTTGACCTTTGCAATTAGCTTAGTTACCTGTTTGGGTCCTTGTAATCAGGATGTAATTAGGATAGATATTATTTGGTGTTTCTTTCCTTGTAAATCAATCATGTACAATATATATTTCCCTCCTTGGTGAGAAGAATAACATCAAAAAATTAAACTCCAAAATAAGCCCTAATTAGTATGGTATCAGAGCAGAGATCCTAGGATTTCTGCTCTGCCCGTTCCCTCAAGCAAACTCGGCCCTCCCATGGAGAACCTACCACCACTCTACGGTGGAAACAATTTCATCCTAACTGATCATACCCCTATACTAAACACTACTACCATAACTGACCCTACCATGAATCTTCATCTTGTTTCGAGTTCTTCCGACATGCCTCCGGAGTCCTCAAGTAATTGTGGTTATGCTTTTAATATGAATAATTGTGATACTCAGTTCGGTTGGATCATTGACTCCGGTGCCATAGACTATATGACATATGACCCCACTGATTTAGCTTGTGATACTGTTCCACTTCGACGAAATATTACTAATGCTAATGGTGTCACCTCACCAGTAACTGGCGCTGGCACTGTATGCCTCACGCCTACCCTCTATTTGCCGCATACACTACTTGTACCTTCACTAAAACATAAATTGATGTCTCCTGGCCAAGCTACTGAGCAATTGAACTGTTGTGTACTATTGTATCTGAAGTTTTGTCTTATTCACGATATTCTCACGAATGAGATAATTGGTCGTGGTACTAAGATGAGGGATCTCTATTTTGTGGACGATGTCAGTACATGACGGGTCAATCTCGCCAAGGAGCCGTTGATGACAAACGACGTCAGATATGGTTATGGCATCACCGTTTAGGCCATCTGTCTTTCAGTTATTTACAGCATATGTTTCCGGATTTATTTGTTGGTTGTTCAGTTTCAGACTTTAAATGTGATACTTGCGTACTTGCCAAGAGTCACTGTGTTTCTTATCTGTTGAATTCTAATAAGAGTGCTATTCCTTTTGGTCTTGTTCATTCGGATGTTTGGGGACCATCTCTGATTACTACTTCATCTTGTATTAGGTGGTTTGTGACTTTCATATATGATTGCACACGAATGGCATGGTTATACCTTCTTAAGCATAAAAGTGATGTGTTTATGATGTTTAAGACATTCCACACCATGGTTCAGACATAGTTTTCTACTAAAATCTGCATTTTGCATTCTGATAATGGTGGTGAATATGTTAATAATGATTTTACACATTATTTAACTAATCACAAAATCCTCCACGAGACTACTTATCCTCAAACTCCTCAACAGAATGAGGCGGCTGAGCGCAAAAATCGCCATCTATTAGAAATGGCTCGATTGCTATTAATTGGGGTGCATGTTCCCCGTTCCTCTTAGGATGTTGCTCTTTAGACTGCCACTTACCTTATCAACCGCATGCCATCCAAAGTATTGAATTTTCTTACATCTTTGCAAGTTCTTGCTACACTCGTGCCTCTACTGTTCGTTTTGGTGCTCCCACCGCGACTTTTTGGATGTGTTGCCTTTGTTCATCTACATAAAAATCAACGGACAAAACTTGACCCACGTGTTCTCCGTTGCGTTTTCATGGGGTGTGGACTACATCAGAAAGGGTACCGTTGTTACCACCCTTCTTTACGTCGGATGTATACTACCATGGATGTTACTTTTTCTGAGTCTGAGATGTATTACTCTTCGGCTTCTTCCAACCCTCATCTTCAAGGGGAGACACTGCATGACGAGTAGGTTTGGACCATGGCTACTACTACTAATCTTCGGTTGCCACTATTAGCCAAACAAGTAGCCGAGCCCGCAGTGGCTGCGCTGCCAGCCCAGCCAACAGAAGCAACATTGCTGCCCACAGAACCAGCGGCAGGCATGGCGGTGCCATCCTCACCCACGACAATAGTGCTGCCACTTGCCAATCTTGAGACTTCTACTTATACTACTCCCCCTCATCTTAAAATATAGTACCACCAGATGACCATACTCCAGAGAATATTCTTGAGGTAAGATCTACTATCCCTATTGATGTATCCGATGTTCTGAATTATTAGTTACTTTTCAGGCACAACCGGGGAAAGCCACCCAATCGATATTCACCGAAAATAACGAAAGGCTCTAAGTATCCCATTGCCAACTATGTGTCATCACATAAATTATTAGAACCCGGCACAGTTTTTGTACAACAAATATCCAATGATCGCACACCAAGTTCATTGAATGATGCATTATCTGATGATCAATGGACCAAGGCAATGGAGGAAGAAATGGATGCACTTCAAAAAAATCAAACATGGGATTTAGTTCCGCTACCCCGAGGAAAGAAGAAAGTAGTATGTTGATGGGTGTACATCATCAAGTACAAAGCTGATGGGTCGATTAAACGATACAAAGCACGATTGGTGGCCAAGGGATACACTCATACGCATGGTGTTGATTATACAGAAACATTTACTCCGGTAGCAAAGATTAATATGGTAAGAGTGTTACTTTCGTTAGTGGCTAACTTGGATTGGCCATTACAGCAATTTGATGTGAAAAATGCTTTCTTATATGGTAATCTTAAAGAAGAAGTGTATATGGATATTCCACCTGGTTATGCATCGGTTTCACAACCCGGAATGGTGTGTAAGTTGAATAAGGCATTGTATGGATTGAAACAATCACCTCAGGCATGGTTTGGTAGGTTACGGACGACTATGAGGAAGTATGGGTTCAAGCAAAGCAATTCCGATCATACATTTTTCCTGAAACATCGAATGGGTAAATTGACGGCACTTATTATTTATGTGGATAATATGATTGTTATAGGTGATGATAAAGAGGAAATTCAAGGCTAAAAGATTACTTAGCAATTGAGTTCCAGATGAAAGATCTTGGCAGATTGAAATATTTCTTGGGTATAGAAGTAGCTCGATCTAAAATATTTCTTGGGTATAGAAGTAGCTCGATCTAAACAGTGTATATTTCTATCTCAAAGAAAATATGTTCTTGACTTGTTAGCCAAAACCGGAATGCTTGATTGTAAATCAGTTGACACCCCTATAGTCCAAAATCACCATCTTGCCGTGCACCCTAATCAAGTTCCCACTAACCGAGATCGTTATCAAGGTTAGTTGGGAAGTTAATTTATTTATCTCATACCAGGCCTGATATTGCATATGCAGTAAGTGCTGTTAGTCAATTTATGCATTCCCCGAGTGATACGCATATGGGTGCAGTTGAACACATTCTACGATACCTAAAGTCCTCCCCGGGTAGAGGCATCATGTTTTCCAAGAATGGTCATTACCGAATAGAAGGTTATACCGATGCAGATTGAGTAGGGAATATTACTGATCGACAGTCCACATCGGGTTACTTTACATTTGTGGGGGAAAATTTAGTGACTTTGCGGAGTAAGAAACAGAAAGTGGTTGCTTTATTAAGTGCAGAGGCGGAATACAGGGGTATGGCAAAAGGAGTATGTGAATTATTATGGCTTCGGAGGTTACTAGCAGAACTCGGGTGTCCTTCAATGTCGGCTTCGAATTTGTTGTATGATAATAAAGCAGCGATTGATATCTCACACAACCCAATCCAGCATGATCACACGAAACATGTGGAAGTTGACAGACACTTCATTAAGGAGAAGTTGGATGGGAATATTATTCAATTCTTGTTCCTAAAGTCAGAGGATCAATTAGCAAACATCTTAACTAAAGTTGTTGCCAGTCAAGCGTTCTACAACTCTCTCGTCAAGTTGGGCATGAACGACATTTATGCACCAACTTGAGGGGGAGTGTTGGAAAGTTGACCCTTGTAATTAGCTTAGTTACCTATTTGGGTCCTTGTAATCAGGATGTAATTAGGATAGATATTATTTGGTGTTTCTTTCCTTGTAAATCAATCTTGTACAATATATATTTCCCTCCTTGGTGAGAATAATAACATCAAAAAATTAAACCGCAAAATAAGCCCTAATTAGCAGGTCTCCACACACATAATTGAATTATTATTGAAAGAAGAAACAGGGCGTGACATCAGAGAGAAAGAGAGAGTTGAGGAATTTTTATGAAGCATATTTTTCATCACTTGTGCCTGTATTTATGTTAAAATGGACAAGATTCTTTGCCTTGTACATAATACAAACCTAAAGAAATAAGATCTTCTATTATCCTAACAATCTACCAATGGAGAAAATTTTCATTATGACCGGAATACGGGTGGTATACCATGTGTTTTTATGTAAGTGGTAGAAAATTTTATTTTTTAAGTTATTAACTTTTTAACACACATATCCTACCATTTGTATAGTGACACGTACTGTACCATCCCGTGTTCCGGTCACATTGAAAAATCCCTTCTACCAATGATTTACACAATCACACATGTGATTGATATCACAACACTCCCCCTTGAGTGGGTAAATACTCAAGTAGTTGCCGTATTAGATCTTCATGGATGATGTAGAAGTAGTTGAAGTCATCTTGTCTTGTTGGCACAATGAGCAAATGCAAGTCTCAAAACCTAGCTATGGTAAAATCCAAGGTAAGATAAAACTCATAGCTTAAGAATAAAAGTGAGAAGATGCATTAAGTCAAAACTAAACGCCTTCAGAACGCAAGTAGAATGCATAAGGGTATGACCAGCTCAGAGTAGGTAACTCATTAAAACCTCGTCAGGTTAGCAAAAACCCAGTGGGAAAAATGCTCCTGATCTAAGGAAAAGGATACACTAAGGTCAAGTTAGTATACTTACAGATACTCTCCCAGAGTTTGACAAAATTCCAGTAAGAATTACTAGCATTGCAAATCACACAATTTATGCATACCAATTACTTTAAAAAGTTTCTGAAAAGTAGCATTTGGTAGTGACGTCTTGAATAGGTCAACAAGGTTGTCATAGGATCGGATTTACTTGACTTCAATCTTTTGATGTTCTTAGGGCTGGTTTGGTACTGACGTGCTTTGAAAAAAAAATTGTTTATGTTGTGCTGTAAGAATAAGCTCATTTTTGCTGCTTCACGTTTTCAGCTTTTTTTCACCCAAAACTGTGAAAATAAGTTGTTTTTGAAGTGTTTACTAAACACCTTTTTTAGCTCAGCTTTTTTTTTATACCCACTTTTTATAAAAGCACCTCAGTACCAAACAAGTACTTATTGTTGATGTGTGAAGAAGAATTTCAGTGCGTTATGCTTGGTGTTGTCTCATTTAATGTATCATTTCTTGATCTCGTCGATATAAGCGGTTTTGTTATCATAGATCATTGTAGGGACGTCAACGATGGAAGAAAGTATGCAAAGCTTTGAAGATGCTCAACAACGTCTCTTGGCCAAAAGCATTCATGAGTAGTTTCATGAAGGGTGAGAATTTCAGCATGGCTTGAAGAAGGCGCAACTAAGGTCTATTTGGTTGACCTCCAAGGTATTTCGATGTCTCCAATGGTAAAGACATAACTCGTTTGAAAAAGTGTCTTGTATGGGTCAGATAAATAACAACGTCGGCATAATCAATAAGACGAGCATTATTCCAAAGATCAAGCGTGTATGATCTATTCTCAGATGCATAAAGATATAACAAACTTAATCTGTAGTACCCTTACGGTAAAAAATGACGTCTTTAACACCATGACAGTGTTTGCGTGTTGGCATTTTGTTATATCTTTCCAAAGATTAACATCGAATGAAATGTCCCATTTAGTGCACTGAGCTAAGTACAATAAAGTGCCAATTGCATTCAGATGCGGAACTTCAGGCTCCAAAACCTCTTCCTCAGCTTCTTTAGGATGAAAAGGGTCTCATTTTACATCTAGTGTTCGGACGACCATAGAAGTACTTGAATTTTCCACTTTATATTCATTAAAGAGTCACAACACCTTCTGGGTGTAGTTCAATTTTTGGATCATAAATACTATCTGAACAATGCTCGATCTAGGTTGCGATAGTATCAAGTTTTACCTAGATCTTTCATCTCAAATTCCGACTTCAGGTGCGAATCAGTTTTCTTAAGCTCTTTGGGAGTTCCAATGGCATTCATGTTATCGACATAAACTGCAACTATCGAAAAACCGGAGTGTGACTTCTTGATAAACACGCATGGACATAGTTCATTATACACATGTCCATGACCAATCAAATGTTCACTCAGACGGTTATACCACATTCACCAGAACTTTTTCAATCTGCAGAGTGAGCGCATCAATCTAATTAAAAATGTGTTCCGTGGTATAGAACTATTTGATCCAATCAATATAAGTCATTCGAAAACTTTCATATAGATTTTCGTATCGAAATCCGTATAGAGATACGTGGTTACCACGTCTATAAATTGCATATTCAGTTTTTTGAAAACTACCAAACTGATAAGGTAGTTGAATGTTATGACGTCCATTATAGGGGAGTACGTCTCCTCGTAATCGATCCCAAGATGTTGAGAGAAGCCTTGCGCCACAAGGCATGCCTTATATCACACTATTTCATTCTTTTCATTATGTGTGCTTACGAAAACCTGCTTATAGCCAACATGCTTCATATGTGGAGTGTAAGAACTATGAGCACAAACACTTTACGTTTCGCAAGAGAATCGAGTTCGACCTGAATTGCTTGTTTTCAGTTTTACCAATCAATTCTACGTCTATATTCATCATCAAGACTTGGTTCAATATCATCACTCATCATGATATCAATAACTATTGTGTATGCAAATGTGTCGTTGACTATCATCTTATTTTGAATCCCAAGTACATCCAAGCTAGCATAATGGACTGAAATCTTACGATCTCGGAAGGTGAATTCGTCTCTTCGAGGATGATTCCGTAATCTAAAATAACTTCATGCGTATGAATTGATAAGTTAGCACTGGTAAGATTCAAACTAGGTTTGCTAGTGTGTGTGTGTGTGTGTGTGTGTGTGTGTGTATGAGTGTATTATGGTTTTCCTTTTTTGGATTGTGAATCCTTTTAACCAACTGGTTTACCAAGCTTCGTGGTAGTATCAGATGATTGGCTAACCACCAGTATACTAGGCCACGCAACAGGTATGACCAACCTTCCTTCGGGGACAGCTTGTCTTTCTAGGGGATGTTTCGACATACGTGTGGCACATCTATCCTTGCATGTGTGTTTTCAACTGGTATATGTGATCTCGTCACTTTTTCTAGATCAATAAAAACATCAGACATGTTGTAAGCAATGCTCTATAGATCTAGAATACGTCACACTTCAGGGATCTAGATGAGACATAATGAGGTTAATTCACAACAACTCACGACATTCTTCGTGAACATTAATGTTCTTATCTCCCCTTAACGACATGAAGACTATCATCAAAGTGACAATCCATAAAGCAAGCGGTAAAGAGGTTGTATGTCGGGCTTTAATTATCGAATAATGGATGGTGAATCATAAGATGCACATCAAACATATGTAAGTGCGAGACTTTAGGCTCATAACCAATAACCAACTATAATGGTGAAAAGGATTAGACAGTAATAGGTCTTAGGCGAACCAATATAGCTATGTGCACAATTGCATAGCCCCAAGCAAATTCCGAAAGCTTAGTGCATATGACCAAGGTCTGAGCGATCAATTGAAGGCGCTAAAAGAACACTTTTATTCGGTCGTCTTGAGTGTGAACATGTGGTACAAGTGTTGGATTTCTAAGCATATTATTGGGATTAATTTAATTCAAATAATTAAATACGCAACAAAAAATAAATAAACAACACACAGTATGTTATCCTAGTTATATATCCGGTTGGTTGTAATTGATAAAACAACATACAAAGAAGTAGAAGAGATTAACTTACTTGAATATCTAGCCACATGCGTTTCTCATGATTGGATCATCCATATGCTTACAGTCTTCCTCTTTATAATTGATCACACGAAGCTCCTCAATGTTGACCCTCTAAAAGTATCAACACTGATAAATCTAGCAATGAATGATGGAGTTATTGATTTAAATGTGCTAGCAATATATTTCACTTAGATCAATATAGAATGGGCGGCACTTTGGTGTTTTGGCTTTGGTTTTTTCTCTCTTTTCTCTGAGGAATAAAACAATATGTCATTTTCTTATGCGAGAAAATACAAGGAGTATTTATAGAGACTCTTTACCCCTTTATTTTGCACCTCTCCTAGGGTTTTGACACTATGGGCTTGATCCATACGCCAAGCCTAATTTCACGTACCCACTTGAGTTTGTGACTTGGACCCCTTTTAATTAAATAAAGCCCAAAGCTATTTTAATTAAAACCATGTCCAATAGGCCCAAATAATTAATCCAATATAATTAACAATTAATTATATCTTATCACTATCTATATGACAGCACCAGAACTTATCATATGTATGTGACCTCTTAGGTTCTATCTAAAGCCGGCAGTGAAATTAATGAATGAGTTAATTTAATTTCACAAACCATGAGTGATGCCTAGCAACATGTCCTTGCTACCCAAATTAGTAGAAGTATACGCAAACTAATCATGATACTTTTTCAAACCTCGATTGTAGTTACAATCCAATTCAGTTCTTCTATTATCCGTATCTCGATCAAGATTTATGTGATGTGGATTTATGTCAAATCACAAATAGTAATCTATGATGGCCATGATGCATCTCATATTGAAGCAGTTATAATAAACATAGCTTGATCAATAAGTACTTCAACTAAAGATTTCTAAGATAGATCTTCAAGTGGCTTCAAATGATATTTCCTTAAACTGAACAATTACTAGAAGGTGATAGATTACTTTTTGCGCATTCATATATCTTCATACTCATACATATGAACCTGAGTATCACACAAGTTGGGCATTGTGAAGCAGTGAAAGCTTTGAGAATAAATCAAGGTTCGTATCATTAAGCATGAGATACCTATGATGCATCATGTCTGAGCATGCTACAACCAGAAGCTTTGTAAGGTTTGACATGTAGTAAGCATCCATATGTTTAAGTTTCTTGTATGGTCAATGTTTAGTGAACTTGTTTAATAGAGAAGCACCTGTATATTCATCACATGTCCAACACGTATAACACGAAACCATGTTAACCTTAATGTGATATACGTCAGCCTTTTCGAATAGTCAATGTCCAGTTGACTATCCAAATGGCTAGGAACTATATTTAAGGACTAACTGACAATATAATACAAGTCACCCTGCCCTACATTGGTTTAGGACATTGCTTTCATATCTTAAATCCTATGAACTCATTCATAGTATATTATCATAACATAAAGCCAAAAGTATGAATGATGAATAAACCTTGCCCATTAATTTATTAATTAATATAGAGTTGTTACATAATATTCAATGTTACAAAGTTGGCTTTTAGGACACAACTTCAACAACAGAATGTTCAACTTCAACCCTAACAGACATGCAATACTCGTTGAAAGTCTTTGATGTAAACTCTTCAACATTATCTAGTCGAGTCAACCTAATTGAATAATCATGGTGATGAAAGCTTAATAATCGGTGCCAGGAGTTTCGAGAACGCAACATTATGTGTGGACAGTGGGCAAACATGTGACCAATGTGTTGATGCATCAACCAACACCATAAAGTAACAAAATGGTATGCATGGTGGTTGGATAGGTCGACAAATGTTCCCTTGAATTCATTGAAAAAAGGTTAGAGGGTTCTTTCAAACTTTGTCTGAATATGAGCAAGTATTAAACTTACCCAAAGTACAAGCTTTACAAGAAGTGCAACCAGGAAAGATAAACTTACGGTAAGAGGATGCTCGTGAGTAGCTTTAAGGATACAGCGCATCATCATAGTTCCTCGATGTCCCAAGCAATCATGCCAAAACTTGTGTTTCAATGCAAGCCAAGTAGTAAGGCCGACCACATAGTGGGCCTCGAGAACGTGGATGGTTGTGACATACATACCATCTGAAACTCACTCCATCTTTTCATGAATACACTTCTGGCCATATTCATAAGAAGTGATGCAAAGGAGTTTAGTTATATTTTATATATTACAACTCAACAACATTATAGTAAAACGCCTCTTTTATGGTTAATTCAGTACCAGTGGACAACATTATACTGGCAGTGTCATACCTTTCAATCAAGTTGGATGGGCCTGAAATGATTTTCATAGGTGAATTTTTAGGTACATAGTTAGTAAAATAGTGGAGTTCACGCAAAATAATGTATGTAGTTGCACTATCTGCTAAACAACTAACTTCCTCACAAGACATACCTAGAAATTAATTAATTGAATCAGTCACATGCATAAGGAAAAATTAGTATTTCATTTATTCAATTAATCATTTGAGAGAAAATATTCATAAATAATTATCCAAAAATTTAAAACCAACACCAAACAAATAATCCAAAACATAAAAATTGTTCAAAACTTAAAACAAAACTTAAGGAGAGGTGTTTCGGCCACTAAGAGGAACTCGGCCACGTATAGGCCTATTTCTAAAAAGTTCTGATCTTCCATTGGTGTAGATGTCTCTTGAAAACTGAATTTCCAAAGTGGTATCTTCGGGATTATCCACTTGAATTATACTTAACAATAACTTAAGCAGAAGCTCAGCAAATGTGGGATGAATAGTCCTTGGAACCACAACGGTAACACATACCAGCTTCTCTGCTGGCGAGTGCCTTGCCCTTATGTTTAAAGTTGGAAGCCTTGGGAGCAAGGAAATTGAGCTTCGGGGTTAGAACCCTTACCAAAGTTTTGACGCTTGTTGCGACCATTTGGGCCTCGAGTTGTGTTGGCATGTGCTTCAGGCGAAGTGCTCAAGCCAATAGGTATAGTTTGATGATTCTTCATCAAAAGCTGGATTCATTTTTCAGCAACTAGTAAGATAGAGATCAAATTTGAGAACTACGTAAATGTTTGTGTCCGATATTATTGATGCAGGACATATTGGTGATGCAAAAAGTTGAATAGGTATTCTCCAAGAGATCATGTTTAGTCAAGTCCTTTTTACAGAACTTCAGCAGTGATCGGATTCGACAAACTTCACAATTGTATTCATTCACCGACATAAAGCCTTCGAAGTGAGAATGTTGCCACTTATGACTTGCTTCAGGCAAGAAAATAATTTTTTGATAATCAAAGCGTTCTTCTAGAAGCTCTTGGATCATCTTCAGTGAGATACTCAGTATGCAATACCTCATGCATATGTCTTCGCATAAAGATCATGGTGGTTGCTTTAGCTTAGCCAACTAGGTTGTCATGTTCAACTTCAATGGTAGCCTGCAGTGAGGTGGAGTGTCATGTCTTGGAACCACTTTAGGTAGTTTCTTCAAGAGACTTCTAGAGCGGTAAAGTCAAGTTTGTTAAGGTTTGACATGTCGCTACAATGGAAGGAGCAAGATCGTGGTTGGTATTATGAGAAAAAAAATTTCCATAGTCAAAAGTAGAACATTTATGTTCTGTAGGCATGTTTTGGTTTAAATTAAGCATGAAAAATGTCAGGTTTCATGGGTGTAGTGTTTTATGAAAACTTCAGATTTCTATGGCACTTTGTTCGAAACTTTAAGTTCAAAAGTTTAAACTTCAGGTTCATAACACTTGCAAATAACACAATATGTATAAGACAATATATAGAGCAATTGAAAAATAAATATAGTGAAATAGGGGTAGATTTGGGACACTTTGTATGAAAAAGATAGGTCACGGTCACAATATGGGACTAACATGGAAAGGATCTGCAGGCCCGAAAACGTGTGGAGCTTCAGGCCTAAAAGGAAATAAATTACTATTTTAATTTGCTGGGTTCCAAGCCATCTGAAAGAAATATGTGGGTTAACATAACTCAAGGTCTAAGTAATGGGCTAAGAAAGAAAAAGTGAAATACAAATCCTGATTAATAAGGTTTAGGGTTTCATACGAGACAAAGTAAATAGGGTCAGAAGAAAAAAAAACTGAAGAAGCCCAACTCAAAAATAATGGACGAGGTTGGTCTAATTGCATGCCCACTACAATGCGGAGGCGTCAGTGACATAAACACCAAAATGGTGTCGGAGAATTCGATCTCAGACGAGGTGGACCCGAGGTTCGACTCGAACCTTTGGTTTCACGACAGAGAGGATTTCTCGACGTTAGAGTCGCAAGGGAGATGGTTGCAGAGGCATCCTCGAGTTGCTTGAAGTCCAACGAGCATGTACCGTTGGAGTCATCAAATTTGATGGTGGTAGCTTAGGAATTGATAACAAACTTATCATCGAAGGTTTGCAATCATGGCGGACATCAATGGAAACCCAAGACTTTCTGCATAGGTGTCTCAACCGTAGGTCGAGGTTCGAGGTTCGATGTTTCCATCGTAGAAACATCCCTTGAAGATGAAGGATGACTGCATGTAGTCAGACGAGATCGCAATGATCACCAAAGTTTTGTAACGTTGCGGAGATTGAAAGATAAGTACGACGTGAATGACGTTGTTTTAATCTAATCAATTCAGGGTTTTGGCGGCTTGGCTCAGAGTGCTCAACAGCTCGGCGCGGCTTTACCTTGCGGCTCATGCAATTAGGGTTTAAAAAATTATTTTTTTCCCATCCCTTTTCTTTGCTTATTCACCCGATTCAATTCACCATAATTATAATAGTAGTAAAATAATAATAATTGCAAATAATAATTTAAGTAGAATATATAATTCTAAAACAAACATTAAGGTTCTGCTCAATGGTGAATGTTTGATGCAATTAAGGTTTTAAAAAAATCGACATTTAGAACATGATTTTAAAGGTACTTAGATTACGATGATGAATCTTGTGAACGGGTTTGTAGCAGAATATCCTGCAGTTCCTTACCGCATTGTCAGGAATGTGCTGATAACGTATTATGGCTTATTTTACTTAACGGAGAGACAAGTTGCGGTAGCACAGATAAAGAGAGTTGAGTGTAATGTGTATTTCTCATCAATTGTTCCTTTATTTTTAGTAAACTGGATATGATTCTTTGCCTTGCAATTAATACAATCCTAAAGAAATAAGATGACACACCCCGACCTGAAAAGTCCACTTGGACTCCAAATCGAGTTGTGCTGGCCGACACCTGGAGGGTGACGAAGCCATAAAGTGTAGTGTAGTGGAAGAAGAATGTGAATAAATTTAAAACCTAAAAGTGCCTAAACAAAAGAGTGCGCGGGTGGGCGGAATTGCACCCATTTCACAGGTGATGGTAGAGCATAAGAACAGTACAGTAATTAGGGTGAGGGTTATACCACTAAAGATAACCATCTCCTGAGATTTGCCAGAATCCTCGTTTACACGTAAGCACATATACTAAACCTAGAGGGGCAAAAAACAAAGTTGAGTGGGTCAGCAAAACAACGTTTTGTAAAAACCTTTATTTTCGAATATACTAACCCATTGCCGTAAAACAAGTATAGTTTCCTTAAAACATACTACATAAGTATGTAAACAACAGTACAATAGTAATATAACCAGAAATATGCCAAGTTATGATGTATCAAATGCCACAGTAATATAATCATGAGATAATCAATTATTAATAGTTTGTTCATCATCTAAGCTAGCACACGAGTCAGAATTTCCTAATGCAATCTGTACGTCAAGACTAGGTGTAATAATGCGCTCTGGTACTACAATCACGTGAAGACTGGTGCCTAAAGCACGGTCACATACGAGTCGGAATTGCCTAATGCAATCTGTACGACAGGACTTTCACCTAAACTTGGATCCAAGGTGAGCGAACGGTGCAGATGTGAGCATACACGTGAAAGACTGGCCCTGGCCCCGGGCGGAGTACCAACACCGGGGTGCAACAAGATGAGCATATACGAATATGTATGAATGTCATGACAGTAATATCCCAACCATATAGCAGCATTTATCACAATTAATATCACAATAACGATACTTGGCAGTATAAGTGTAAAAGTGAAATAAATACACATTTATGGAAACTATAACTATGTATAGATATAAAAACAAATTGCCCACTCACCTGGAGTCCGCGCTACAACTTCCTAGCACGAATATCGAGGCGTCACGAACGACCGTCGCCTAGAACAAATATCAAATCACAACTCAGGATTCTTATCAACAGAACGCGCAATTAACATACAACACATCCCCAAGGACATTCTAGAATGATTTCAAACCCATTGTCTAAAAGCCAACCGTCAGTCAAAGGTCGACGGTATGGTTCACAACCCTACGTAATTCGATCCGGAAGATCTGTACCTCAGATTTCCGATCCGTAACTTCCAAAGATCCACATTATGCTCCTAGAACAACATCCTGAAGTTTCAGAATAATCCAACAGTCAAATCTCCGCCAATTGCTAAAATTAAGTGTCAGCCGACGTTTTAATTTACAAACTTACAAATCTAATTCAGAAAGATCCGTAAATCGGATTCCCGATCCGTAAGTTCCTATAATCCTCAAATATTACGTACTATAAGGTATTAAGGTTTGGTGATGATCCAACGGTCGGATCGTCAATTCATGCAAGGACCCCATGACGGCCAACTAGGTGGTCAACTACAAAACTACATTAAAACATCATAATTTCACTAAACAGATGTCAAATATAGAATCGGGGCTTCAAAATTAGCCTAAGGTGGTCAGGTGGGGTCTCGGCCCACGCGCTGCCGCGCGTGGTGGCTGGCCACCATGGTTCTCCAAAAAATTCCACTATTTCTAAAAATTCTCAAATTTCACAGAAATGAAGATCTCAAAGAGAGGAACAACTTTCATACCTGCCACGAAGTCCAAAAATGGACGGAAGATGGTCAATTTTGCTCACAAAGCTGGCGGGTGCCTAAAGCTTCCTAGCGTCGATTTGCCGTCTACGGTGGTCCAACGAGGTCAAGGTTGGTTGGGATTTTCTCCCTGGGATGATGGACTACAAAGCCCAAGTGGTGGCATCGGTCGTCGCTTTGCCGATTCGCTGGAAAATTGAAGAGGGTGGCCGGAGCACCACGAGAACCGTCGACTTTCTTGGCCTCAAGCTACCACATACCATGGTGGTGTCGAAAAACTCCTCCAGAGTTCGTCGAAATCGGCCTTGAAAAATGGGAGGTCACGGAGGTGGTTTTGGGTTGTGCACAGGTTGAAAGGTTGACGGGAATGTAACAGCCCGTCCCGAAAATATTGTACGACGGATGTGAAATGATGAAAATGCCCTTGGGCGTTAAGTAAGGTATGTGTGTGTTAAGTTTGGGGGTTTGGTTGGTTGTATTTGTACCACACACACACACACATATTCACACTTCTTCTCTCTCTCTCTCACTCACGCACTCTTTCTATCTCTCAGACTTTCTCTCTTTCTCAGATTTTTCAGTTTTTCCGTACAAACCATACGGACGACACCAAACCAGCCGTTTCTATCATGGATCGAGCTTGTGCTCAGCACCATTATCTTCATCTCATCCTTGCGAGTTCATCCATACCAGTTTTTGGAAGTAAAACCTTCGAAAACCCAAGAACCCGTCTTACCCGAGTTGAGGTACTGTTCATGCAATGCGAAGGTTTCAGAGCATTTCAAGCTTATAGGAAGCTTTAGATCATCCTTCCGAAGCTCGGAGAAGAAAAACCAAGTGATTTGAACGTCGGGAAGTGGAGATCGACAAGTTTGAAAATTGGCCGGAATTATCGAGGCTTTTTTCTGCGAATCCCCGGCGAGTTGGGGGTCGAGTCAGGTATGGTTGTGTTCATCTTTGTGAGATCTTCATTTTGGTATAAATTTCATGAATTTTGGTTGAGAAATGAAGAAGATATGAAGATTTGAAAATTTTCCAGAAATCGGCGAGAATTCAAAGTTCAGACGGCGGCGCTGACGGCGGCGGACAACGACGACTAGCGAGGTCCATCGGAGAAGAAGAGAGAATATTCCGTCAGAGTTGACGGAATATTCCTAATGGCGTCAGGTAACACCGTTAGTTTTAACGGAATATTCCTAACGCCGTTTACTGTTTCCGTCAGGGTTCCCTGCGCGTGGCCGCGCGTGTGGCCGTGCACTTGCCGACGCGTGGCGGCACGTAAGGGATCAAAAAATTGTTTTAAAAATTTGGGGATGATCCTGAGATTGTGTAGATCACTGTGGTATATTCATATACCCAAATTGAGCAATATATGAGAAGTTATTACCTATTGTTGGTTATGTGTGTTAAATAACGTTTTTCGGTTATTACGCATATAGGTGATGCCTATCCTGAGGACGCACTCCATCAATCGAGGCTCGGGGGTTGCAACGCTTCGATATATCTGTGAGTTGGCAGTTGTTTTCCGTATATACCTATATAAATGAGATTTTTCCCAGAAAATCAATTAAGTGAAATGTGATATGAAATGCGATATGATATGCCATGCAAAGTATATATATCTATTTATTCATGCATTAGTAGTTGCATATAATGGTAATTGGTGCTGTGGACGCACAGGTATGTATCAGATGAGTATATATTGATGATAGAGAATGATTATATGATTTGATGTTTATGTTGAGATGTATTGAAAGCTCATAAACCTGCACCACGGTGTTAGTGCTTCCGCCCAAGGCCAAGGCTTAATCCTTCACGTGATGTTCACCTCTCGCACCGTACGCTCACCTTGGATCCAAGTTAGGTGCTAAGTCCTATCGAATAGACCATTATAGGTGGGTTCGACTCGTAGGTGACCCGCGATTAGCGCTCAGTCTTCACGTGATCGTAGCACTAGAGCGTATTTATTTACACCCAGTCTTGTCGGTGAGACCACGTGAGGTGGTTCCGACTCGTGTGCAGGATATATTTTTATATGTGATGACGAGATTGATTATGAGCTATAGTTCAGTCGAGCTGATCACTCGGTGAACATGTTATGAGATATGATCAGCTGTCACCTGATATAAATATATAATTTGATGAGATATATTTGGCATGGCATATACGTATTATATATTTATGGGAAATTATTACAGGTTTTACGGCGAGGGGTTATAACTTTTGAGAAAAGAAAAGGTTTTGAAAAGGATTTGTTTCTGACCCACTTAACTTTTTTTTTCGCCCCTCCAGGTTCTAGGTAGCAGAGTTTTGGTGGCCACGAGGGAAGAAACGGAGTTCTGACAGAATTCACAAAAGTAGGATTCACCTTCGGGTGTTTTATTTTAGCAATTGTCCTTGACTGCAACTAGACGTTCCTTTTGCTCTGAATGTGTATTTAAATTTATCTTATTAGCTTCCACGTTATGCACATGATTACGTCACTCTCACGTGACGGCCAGCACACCCTCCTTGGGACAGGGTGTGTCAGGAATGGAGGGGAGAAATCCCTCTTTTTCCTGATTGGCTGTTGCCTTCTTTCTCAAATTCTGATTGGTCCTCCTTTCTTTTAATTGATTGGTACTTTATTTTCTTGCTTAAATCTGATTGGTTTCTTTCCTACAAGATGGGAGTTCAACTTATTTATAACTAAACTTTAAATAACCAATTTCAAATGTCTGTAACTATACCGTTATAATCCAAACTCGCAAATGGCTTTCGCCTATGCGTTTGTAGGGACGAGTACTACGAGGATACGCTAAAAGAATAAGTCATACATTCCTCTAGACAATGGTCAACGGAAGTCAAAGTCCTTGCCTTTAGGGCATTTTCGTAAATTCACGCTTTTAAAATTAATAAAAACGTAAAATTAAGGATGGGTTGTCACATAAGATCTTCATGAAGCTACTACATTTGAAGCCCTCAAGAGAAATGTCATCCCCAATGAGCCAAAAAATGGGAATAGATCCACCACTTGGGCTAGCAACTTCTTTCCTTGGGTAGAAAAAAAATTAGACTACATCTAACCCCAACAAACAATGGGTCCCACGAGAAAAGTAGTTACCCATGTGAGCCAAATTATCTCACTCTCTCTCTACTTGCGAATACACTTATACTCTCATTTTATTCTTTTTAATTATTTTTCTTTACATACTTTTATTCCAAATGTCCTCCAATTTATTTGTATGTTTAATGCTTAAGACTTAAAATGATATAAGATGTTCTACTAAAGGGCTTACTTCTATAAATTTCTAAATAAAAACACACTACATATTAAAATGACATGGAAGTTTAGAGACCTAAACCGAAAACATAAACAAACAACATACCTAAATTGCAAAGGCATTACAATTTAGTTATGAGATGAAATCTTATCTTGTTTGATTTTAGAGAAACAAATCAATGGATAAGATTGAGACGATATAATGTAATCCAACTATTCAAAAGTAATGAAATCTAACTTTGTTAGAATTTGAATTTTTTTATGTTGAAATGTTCATAATTTTTTTTTTTTTTTTTGAGATAATATGTCCAAAAATCAAAATCAACTTAAGAAAAGTTAACACACACAAAATTTTTTTTATCACGTAATCAAATTACTATATATATAGAGCGCAAAAGTAAATATCCCTTCGAGAAAATTAGAATTAGATGCCTCATTTTAAACATTTTTAGATAAAACATTCATTCCTTTTTAACTTTAGATTTAGATGCTTTAACTTTTGAGTAAACCATATATTCCACGTATATTCCTGATTTAAATGCTTTTAAAATTTATATTAAATGAATTTCTACGCTAGAAATGCCTTCAAATAATATTTATTTAATTTATTATCTTTATCCTTTCCTCAATTTAAAAATTCAATAATATCCAAATAGATAATAACCAAATTAATTGAGGACCAAGAGAATTAAATTATTAAGAATTTTCAATAGGGTAATACATATAAATCGTTTCTAACTTGGTACAATCTTTACTACTGTAAGGGTTAATATTCTTTGGGAAAGAAAAAAAAAACATCTTGATTCTCTTTCCCAAATAAGGAGTCTCTTAAAACGGATTCATGAAGAACAAAGAGGAGGTTCCATTAAGAAGAGAATTGCATATATGGTTAATGTGTGTTTCTCCGTCTATCCATGTCTAATTTGAATTGTACCCATGCCATGTTGAAACGTACTAATATTGGCTTGAGACATACCAATGCCAAATTGAAACGTACTGATACTGATAGAAACGTACCCATGCCAATTTGAAACGTACCAATATTGGCTTAAAACATACCAATGCCAAATTGAAATGTACCGCTACTGATAAAAATGTACCCAGGCCAAATTGAAACATACCAATATATCATCTAGAAATGTACCAATGCTAAATTGAAACGTACCTTTTAACATCTACCACTAGGGTCACATCCCGGCCCTGGCTCCCACCACATCCTAGGCACGCCTCCGCCGTAGCACGATATTATCCGCTTTGGGCCCCGACCACGCCCTCACGGTTTTGTTTGTGGGAACTCACACAAGAACTTCCCAGTGGGTCACCCATCATAGGAATGCTCTCGCGGCTACTCGTTTAACTTCGAAGTTCCGATGGAACCCGAAGCCAGTGAGCTCCCAAAAGGCCTCGCGCTAGGTAGAGATGGGAATATACATATAAGGCTCACAGGATCCACTCCCTTGGGCGATGTGGGATCTCACAATCCACCCCCCTTAGGGGCCCGATGTAACAGCCCGTCCCGAAAAATTATTCTCGAAGGTGTGAAAAGACTAAAATGCCCTTGGACGTTAATTAAGGTGTGTGTCTGTGTGTGTTTAAGTTTGGGGGTGATTGGTTAGTTGTATTTGGACCACACACACACACATTCACACACACTATTTCTCTCTCTCACTCTCGTACCCTCTCTATCTCTCAGACTCTCTCTCTGTCTCATTCTATACGTACGGATACACTATAACCCATTCCAAAACCTTGCAGATCATGGGTATTGAGGACACCATTGTGTTCCTAAGGTCCATACGAACACATTCATAGCATTTTCAGGTAAGAACTACATCAAATTCACGTAGAAACCTTACCCTCCGTACATGCACTATTCATGCAAATTTTCATGCTTGATTTTTAGGGGATTTTAAGCTCATAAGGAGCTTAAGGAGGTCCTTACGAAGCTCGGAGTGCTTCGTTGGAAGAATTTGGACGTTGGAATCGCGAGATCGGAGAGTTTCATTTTGACTGGAATTATCGAGGCTTTTTCTGGTGAATCCCCGACGAGTTGGGGGTCAAGTTAGGTATGGTTGTGTTCATCTTTGTGAGATCTTCATTTTGGTATAAAGTACGTAGAAAATGGTGCAAAAATGAAGAAGTTATGAAGATTTGAAAATTTTCCAAAAACCGGCAAGAATTTGAGTTTCAGACGGCGGTGACCGGCGAGGTTCGCCAGAGAAGAAGAGCGAATATTCTGTCAAGTCTGATGGAATATTCTGACGCCGTCAGGTATCTTTAACGGTTTCTGTTACGTTTTAACGGAATATTCCTAACGGTCTCACTGTTCCGTTACACGTGCCAGGCACGTGGCCGCGCGTGGCCAGCATGTCTGGCCGTGCCTTGGCCGGCACGTGGCGGCGCGTGGAGGCTGGAAAAATTATTTTAAAAACATGGGGATGATCCTGAAATTGTGTAGATCACGATGGTATATTCATATACCCAATTTGAGCAATGTATGAGAAGTTATTTCTAAAGTTTCGATTATGTGCGTTAATTAACGTTATTTCAGTTACTTCTCATATAGGTGAGACTTATCCGGAGGACGAGCGTAGCGAGGCTAGACACGGGGGTTACGACCCGGCTACTTATCAATGAGTGGGCTTTTGTTTTCCGTATATACCTATATACTTGCTTTTCCCAGAAAGTAAATTTAAAGAATAATATGATTTGAAATGCCATGCAAAATATCTATTTATTTTATTTATGCATTAGTGATTGCATATGATAATGTTGGTGCTGCGGACGCACAGGTAAGTGGCAGGTAAGTTTATATACTAGTTGATGAGAATGAATGATATGATGTGATATGATGTGATGTGATTAGAGCTCATAGACCTGCACATTGATATTAGTGTTCCCGCCCAGAGTTAGGGGCATAGTCTTTCACGTGATGTTCACCTCCCGCACCGCAGGCTCGCCTTGGATCCAAGTTAGGTGTACAATCCTGTCGAATAGGCCACTATAAGTGGGTTCGACTCGTAGGTGGCCCGCGAATCATTCGCACAGTCTTCACGTGATTGTAGCACTAGAGCATATTATTCTATTTATAGTGATGTTGTGCAGACCACTAGAAGTGGTATTGATGTGTGTGCAAGATATATATATATATATATATATATATATATATGATTGAGTTGGTTATGAGCTATATGCTATGATGAGATTGTTATGAGCTATATACAACCGAGGGCTGAGTTGATTATCTAGTATTCCATCACATTCACAGAGTTATGATTTGGCATTCAGTTATGATACTTTGGCATGGTATACATATATTCATACATATATATTTTCCAGCAAGATTTTGAGAATTATATATATGAGTATATACTTTATTTCTGGGAAATTATACAGGTTTTACGGCGAGGGGTTATAACTTTTGAGAAAAGAAAAGGTTTTGAAAAGTTTTGTTTCTGACCCATTCAACTTTGTTTTTCTCCCCTCCAGGTATTAGGTAGTGTTCGTTGGTGGCATACGAGGAGCTCATTGGACATTCTGACAGAATTCACTTATGTAGGACCATCTTCGGGTGTTATCTCTATTTAGTACTTTCTGCTTGACTGCACGTAGACCATTTATGCTCTGGTTGTGTAAACCATCTTAATTCTCGCACTAGCACACTATCTTGATTTGGGTTCCTTGTTGCATGGTTTTACATTGTTTGTATCTTTCTGATTAATCTTGTTTCCGCACTGTGCACATGGCTACGTCACTCTCACGTGACGGCCAGCACGCCCCACTTTCGGGTTGGGGTGCGTCAGTTTGGTATCAGAGCATAGGTTTGGCAGTCTTGCATATCTTGTGAATATTCTAATTATCTTGGTGTTCTATCAAAACTATGCCACCTCGTAGAGAGCCACATCGTTCAGCTGAACCTAGTTTCCCTGACATAGCTCAGTTAAGGGAAGTTATAGCGAGCGATATTCAGTTAGTTATTCGACCGCCTCAGCGGACCCTTCTGGAGTTGGTTCATAATTTGAAAATAACCACTTTTGTGGGGAATGAAGGTCCCGAGGGTTCAGAGAAATGGTTGATGCATATTGAGAAGACTTTTAGGCTGATGTAGAGTCAGAGGAGTCTATCTGCAGACAGATGGTTCGAGACGACTTCATGGTTTTTGGGTAAGGAACCAGCTTCTTGGTGGGGGCAGTTGGCTGATGAGTTACCCCAGAAGGAACCTAGAGATTGGGAGGTATTTAAACAGTTATTCTTCCTGCATACATTGATTGTAAGAAACAAGAGTTTACTAGTTTGAGGCAGAAGAAGCTGTCAGCTAATGAGTACTATAGGAAATTTACTGATCTATCTCGTTATCATCCGGAAGTTGCTGCAAATCCGGTTGAGATGCTACGTCGTTTTAAATTGGGTACGTTAAATATTCTTGGTCATTATGCTAAAGTGTTGATTGATTGTGGTGCTACTCATTCGGTAATTTCCCATACGTTTACTCAATTGACACAACCTCAATCTTCACCTCTTAGGTATGAGTTAGAGTTTGCTATGCCTAGAGGGGAGAAGTGTTATGTAGATTATGTTTACCCAGGTTGTCCCGTATTAGTGGATGACGTGGTTATGCCTGCTAACCTTACTCCGCTAGTCATTATGGATTTTGATGTGATTTTAGGCACAGATTTGTTGCATTACAATCATGCCCAGATTGATTGTTACGGGAAGTCAGTGACCTTCCATCGTCCTGGATTACCTGAGGTTACATTCTTTGGTGAGCCTAGTGGATTGAGGCATGGTATTATTTCAGCTGTGAGAGCCAAAAAGTTACTAAAGAAAGGTTGTCAAGGGTACTTGGATCACGTGGTACTCAATGATGATGCTCCGGTTAGTGTGGAGAATGTCAAGGTGGTCAGACACTTTTCTGACATTTTCCCTTATGATTTACCTGAATTGCCGCCAGATAGAGATGTGGAGTTCGTTATTGATTTGCTTCAGGGTACTGATCCTATTTCTTTAACTCCTTATCGTATGGCTTCTGCCGAGTTAAGAGAATTGAAGATTCAGTTACAGGAATTGGTTGATAAAGGTTTTATTTAGCCTAGTACTTCACATTGCGGAGCCCTAGTCTTATTTGTTCAGAAGAAAGACGATACTTTGGGGCTTTGCATTGATTACAGGCAATTGAATCGGATGACGATTAAAAACCGTTATCCTTTGCCTCATATTGACGATCTTTTTTATCAACTCAGAGGTGCCTGCGTATTTTCTAAAATTGATCTAAGGTCTGGTTATTATTAGTTGAAGATCAGAAGTGACAATGTTCCTAAAACTGCTTTCAGGACTCGTTATGGTCATTATGAGTTTCTCGTGATGCCATTTGGATTGACAAATGCACCAGCAGCTTTCATGGGTTTGATGAATAAAGTGTTTCAGCAGTATTTGGATAGATTTGTCATTGTCTTCTTTGATGACATTCTGGTGTATTCTAAGTCGAATGCAGACCATGTTCGACATCTTACTTTGGTGTTGAAGAAGCTGAGGGAACATCAGTTATATGCTAAGTTCAGTAAGTGCCAATTCTGGTTAGATCAAGTTGCTTTCTTGGGGCATGTTGTGTCAGCTCAGGGTATACAGGTAGACCCTCAGAAGATAGTAGCTGTGGAGAATTGGGAACAGCCACGAACCGTCACCGAGGTACAGAGTTTCCTTGGTTTAGCAGGTTATTATCGACGATTTGTTAAGGATTTCTCAGTTATGGCTTTACCACTAACGAGGTTGACCAGGAAGGAAGTTAAATTCGAGTGGGATGATAATTGTGAGCAGAGTTTCCAGTAGTTGAAGTATTATCTCACTCATGCTCTTGTTTTGACTCTTCCTGATGATAGTGGTAATTTTGAGATTTACAACGATGCTTCTTTGAATGGCTTAGGATGCGTGTTAATGCAGTATAGTAGGGTAATTGCTTACGCTTCGCGTCAGTTAAAGCCTCATGAGTTGAATTACCCTACGCATGACTTAGAGTTGGCAACCATTATTTTCGCTTTGAAGATTTGGAGGCACTATCTCTATGGTGAGAAGTGTAGGATTTTCTCAGATCACAAGAGTCTCCAGTACCTGTTCACGCAGAAAGATTTGAACCTTCGTCAGCGGAGATGGATTGAGTTGTTAAGTGACTACGATTGGACGATTGAGTATCACCCTGGACATGCTAATGTGGTGGCTGATGCTTTGAGTAGGAAATCCCAAGGTTGGGTTAATGCTTTGTATGCTTCTTGTGTTCCTCTTCTTGTAGATTTGAGGTCTACTGAAGTGAAATTGGAATTGGAAGAACAAGAAGAAGCTGTGGCAGAGCGAGAAATAGCCTTACTTGCTAGTTTCCAAGTTAGGCCTATTCTGAGTAATCGTATACTCGAGACTCAGATGAATAATGAAGAGATCCAAGAGCTAATTCATTTGAGGAATCAAGGGAAAAAGAAAGATCTCAGAGTTAGAGAGACGGATGGCATGCTTATGCAAGAAAATAGGATGTACGTGCCAAATAATGAGGAATTAAAGAAGGCAATTCTTGTTGAGGCACATATTTCAGCTTATGCGATGCATCCAGGAGGAACTAAAATGTATCATACCATTAGATCATTTTATTATTGGCCAGGTATGAAAAGGGAAATTGCTGAGTATGTAAGCAGGTGTGTCGTATGCCAACAGGTTAAAGCTGAAAGGAAAAAGCCGTTCGGTTTGTCACAGCCACTTCCCGTTCCACAGTGGAAATGGGAAAATATCACTATGGATTTTGTGTACAAGCTTCCTCGTACACAAAACGGCTATGATGGAATCTGGGTGGTTGTAGATCGGCTTACTAAGTCAGCGCATTTCATTCCTATGAGGGAAAAGTATTATTTGAACAAGTTAGTTGAGTTGTTTATCACGAAGATTGTGAAGTATCATGGAGTTCCTGTGAATATTATTTCAGACCGAGATCCGAGATTTACGTATAAGTTTTGGATAGCATTCCATGAAGCTTTGGGTTCGAGATTACTGTACAGCACGGCATATCATCCTCAGACAAACGGACAATTAGAGATGACGATTCAGGCCTTGGAGGATATGCTAAGATCTTCGGTGTTGCAGTTTGGCGACGCTTGGCATAAACGGTTGGATTTGATGGAGTTCGCTTACAACAACAGCTTTCACTCAAGTATTGGTATGGTGTCATTTGAGGCACTATATGGCAAGCCTTGGCGTACACCTTTATGTTGGTCAGAGGTTGGTGAACGAGTTTTAGTGGGCCCTGAGTTAGTGGAGGAGACTACTCAGAACATTCAGGTTATTAAGTCTAATATGAAAGCAGCCCAAGATCGCCAAAAGAGTTTAGCAAATAGACATGCCACTGATCGAGTGTACAAGGTTGGTGATTGGGTATTCCTAAAGTTATCGCCGTGGCGAGGTGTAGTACGATTCGGGAAGAAAGGCAAGCTAAGTCCTAGGTTCATCGGGCCTTATCAGATCACCGAGCAAGTTAGTGAAGTTACTTATAGGCTTGAGTTGCCGTCAGAGCTGTCTAAGGTACATAATGTGTTTCATGTTTCGATACTTCGTCACTATGTCTTAGATCCGTCGCATTTAATACCTCATTAACCCTTAGAGATCAATTTAGATTTGACTTATGATGAGGAACCAGTGACTATCTTGGATTGGAAAGAAAAGGTTTTGAGAAATATGACAGTGCATTTGGTCAAAGTTTGATGGAGGAACCATTCAGTGGAAGAAACGACGTGGGAGACAGAGGATCGGATGAGAGAGATGTACCCAAGGTTGTTTTATGAGTACTAGTGGATGGTTTTGGTCGTGTAAATTTCGGGGACGAAATTTTTATAAGGTGCGTAGATTGTAACAGCCTGTCCCGGAAAATTATTCTCGAATGTGTGAAAAGACTAAAATGCCCTTGAACGTTAAGTAAAGTATATGTGTGTTTAAGTTTGGGGGTGTTTGGTTGGTTGTATTTGGACCACACACACACACACACATTCACACACACTCTTTCTCTCTCTCACTCCCGTACCTTCTCTATCTCTCAGACTCTCTCTCTCTCTCTCTCTCTCTCATTCTATACGTACAGACACACCCATAACCCATTCCAAAACCTTGCAAATCATGGGTACTGAGGACACCATTGTGTTCCTGAGGTCCATACGAACATATTCATACCATTTTCAAATAAGAACTACTTCAAATTCACGTAGAAACCTCACCCTTCATACATGCACTACTCATGCAATTTTTCACGCTTGATTTTTAGGGGATTTTAAGCTCATAGGGAGCTTAAGGAGGTCTTTACGAAGCTCGGAGTGCTTCGTTGGAAGAATTTGGACATCGGAATCGCGAGATTAGAGAGTTTCATTTTGATTGGAATTATTGAGGCTTTTTCCGGCGAATCCCCGGCGAGTTAGGGGTCGAATCAGGTATGGTTGTATTCATCTTTGTGAGATCTTCATTTTGGTATAAAGTACATAGAAAATGGTGCAAAAATGAAGAAGTTATGAAGATTTGAAAATTTGAAAATTTTCCAAAAACCGATGAGAATTTGAGTTTCAGACGGCGGCGACCGACGAGGTTCACCGGAGAAGAAGAGCGAATATTCCGTCAAGTCTGACGGAATATTCTGACGCCGTAAGGTATCTTTAACGGTTTCTGTTACGTTTTAACGGAATATTCCTAACGGTGTCACTGTTCCGTTACACGTGCCAGGCACGTGGCCGTGCATGGCCGGTGCGTGGCGGCGCGTGGAGGCCGGAAAAATTATTTTAAAAATATGGGGATGATCCTGAGATTGTGTAGATCACGGTGGTATATTCATATACCCAATTTGAGCAATGTATGAGAAGTTATTTCTAAGGTTTCGATTATGTGCATTAATTAACGTTATTTCAGTTACGTCTCATATAGGCGAGACCTATCCGGAGGACGAGCGTAGCCAGGCTAGACACGGGGGTTACGACTCGGCTACTTATCAGTGAGTGGACTTTTGTTTTTCGTATATACCTATATACTTGCTTTTCCCAGAAAGTAAATTTAAAGAATAGTATGATTTGAAATGTCATGCAAAGTATCTATTTATTTTATTTATGCATTAGTGATTGCATATGATAATGTTGGTGCTGCGGACGCACAGGTAAGTGGCAAGTAAGTTTATATACTAGTTGATGAGAATGAATGATATGATGTGATGTGATGTGATTAGAACTCATAAACATGCACACTGATATTAGTGCTCCCGCCCAGAGTTAGGGGCATAGTCTTTCACGTGATGTTCACCTCCCGCACCGCATGCTCGCCTTGGATCCAAGTTAGGTGCATAGTCCTGTCGAATAGGCCACTATAAGTGGGTTCGACTTGTAGGTGACCTGCGAATCATTCGCACAGTCTTCACGTGATTGTAGCACTAAAGCATATTATTCTATATACAGTAATGTTGTGCAGACCACTAGAGGTGGTATTGATGTGTGTGCATGATATATATATATATATATATATATATATATATATATATATATATATATATATATATATGATTGAGTTGATTATGAGCTATATAATATGATGAGATTGTTATGAGCTATATACAGGCAAGGGCTGAGTTGGTTATCGAGTATTCCATCACATTCACAGAGTTATGATTTGGCATTCAGTTATGATACTTTGGCATGGCATACATATATTCATATATACATATTTTCCAGCAGGATTTTGAGAATTATATATATGAGTATATACTTTATTTCTGGGAAATTATATAGGTTTTACGGCTAGGGATTATAACTTTTGAGAAAAGAAAAGGTTTTGCAAAGTTTTGTTTCTGACCCACTCAACTTTGTTTTTCACCCGACGTCCTCGTCGGCACACACGCGGCCAGGGTTAGGCTCTGATACCAAACTGTCACATCCCAGCCCGGGCTCCCACCACATCCCGGGCACGCCTCCGCCGTAGCACGATATTGTCCGCTTTGGGCCCCGACCACGCCCTCACGGTTTTGTTTCTGGGAACTCACACGAGAACTTCCTAATGGGTCACCCATCATGGGAGTGCTCCCACGCGCTACTCGCTTAACTTCGGAGTTCCTATGGAACCCGAAGCCAATGAGCTCCCAAAAGGCCTCGTGCTAGGTAGAGATGGGAATATACATATAAGGCTCACAGGATCCACTCCCCTGGGCGATGTGGGATCTCACAACTAGACTCTATTTTCCAAATGTACGATGGTAAGGATCCTCAAATGTACAATGCTAAATTGAAACATACATAATACCATCTACCACTAGAATCTATTTTCCAAATGTACCATGGTACAGATACTCAAATTAAGAGGTGTGCATAAAATGAAAATACAAAGGAAATGAATATGACTAACAAGGGAGAACGGAAGAGTGTCAATTGACCTGAGCAAAGAAATGGCATGGAAAGATTGTTGAATGGTCGTGGAAGAAGGTGGAAGAAGATGGCAAAAATATATATCACGTTAGAAGTAGAAATAGATCAAATTTGAATAGTTCTTAGATTTTTAAAACGTACGTCAACTAGATTCCAGGAGATTTGGAATATTAATATAATAATTATTAATTAATTGGTACATTATATATAATGGCAAATTGTGTAATTTTGAATTAATAAAATGCTACTTATAATACATGTAGCACCTAAAATGTAGGAAAATGTTTAATAGAAAATCTAAAAGTTATAGATGTTTAATCTAACAAATAGCACAATGAGGCATCTAATTCTAAACGCCCCCTATCCCTTCATTGGAAGAGATTCTTTTATAAAACCCCAAAAATTCCTCGGAGCTCTAAAAATGCTATATCCACCACTTTTTCAGTCTCATATAAAACCCTTCACTAGAAATGCTCTAATGATTTATATCATCACACATGTACGATTATTAATATCACAACACTTCTAAATTTTTTTCTTTCTTGTTTGATAAGAAGCTGATGAGAGAATATTTATTTATATAGGAAGAGTTGCAAGTGCATGTTCGCCGGGGAGATTCATTGTCCTTCGATGATTCAAATCTCCATCAAATCCGGGTGACAACCAAACTAAGTCTAAACATTCATTTCTTGGCCACCACCTATGCAATTATCAACCTAATTATTAGTTTATTCTCAAACCTAGCTGGGCAATAATTTATTAGGGTTTGTTAGTTGAATTCGAGAATTGTTTGTGATTTTCTATCCACTTACTCGAGGTGGGTTAATGTGATTTCAACATGAGATGATAATGAATTTTTTATTTTTTTTATTTTAAGAAGCAATAGCAATGTTTCATTGATACGAAAAATTTAATACACGATTATAAGGGTGCCAATTGAGTACATCTTCTCTAGTGTCCAAATCCTTAATCTAGAGATAATAAGGGCACTATAAGCAAACTTAGTTAACCCCTATATGGCAACTAAAATGAACAATGAAACACACAAGAAACATCGATATAGATTTGCCACAATATATCGGTGTTGGCAAATCCAAAGCCCATGAACACACAAAGCCATCACTAAGAAGCGAGGCCACACAGGCCCCTAACAGAATTATACACAAAAGACAACTAAGCCGAGAAGGAAACCATTGTTGATTCATTTTCATAGCAAAAGCAAGGCACGCTCGTCAATCGCTTCGTCTAAATAGCATCTGCAATAGTTGCACCCTATCAAGGTGTATCCACCTGGGGGCTTTTGAAACCTTGAGCTTCAACTCCTCCAGGTGTTTCAAGTCGGCAGAAGCGAAGCCCCTTAAATAAACATCGATGTGGAAGATGGAGATCGCCTCCATTGGCATCTTTGAGTTATGCGCATATGTAGCAATAACTTTACATATCTAACAATATAAAGCCTTATAACATAAAGGTTTAGGGGTAAAATATAGGAACGTATTATTTACACATTTATTTTTTACTTACTACATAAAACCTTGTTGTTGGTTTTTTTTTTTTTTTTTTTTTAGTACAACGATACTTTTACACTAGGAGGAGGAAGAGTTTGGCTAAGCCACACAATGAGCAATCTAATTTGGTATCGAATTCGCCATCCACACCCTTGTTAATTTTAGTTACGGAGCTTCTTTAATTTATTCAATTCAATTGCTGAAAATTGGGAGAAGTGTGTGAGAATAAAAAATGAACTCTGTGTACCCAGAAGATAAACATTAATCAAACATGATCATATTCTTACTATTTTATTTGGATAAAAACCAAAATAAAATATAGAAATGCAAAAGTTGACCTATAATTTCGGAGGCCATACATTAATTGAGAAATCAATCCTGTTGATGGGCAGAACTAGAGCAGATAATTCAAAGGTCATGCAGCTGCATAGGTTGAATGTTTTGGTTTTTTTTTGTTTTTTTTAACAAACGATATTATCTACATTAAGGGGAAGGGGTGGGCTAAGCCTCACAATGGGCTAGCAATAATGTGGTTCAAATTCGCTCTTGACATAATGAACTTCATGGTTCATCAATCGTGTGCCTCACATTTACGACTTCTTGGAGAAAAACTTTAATACACCCGGTGCATAAAACAAACTTCATAGAAATAAGAAGCGAAAATAAATATAGGGTTTTTTATATATTTAAAATGGTTTCTGAGATTTTTAAATCGGTAGAAGTGGTCATTGAGTTAGTCCACTATTAATCATTTTAGTCATTCTGTAATAAAAACAATTGTTAAATAAGGTCAATGACAAAAATACCCTCAATATAATAAACAATGGGTCAAAATGGTTGATAAAAATTGAGGGTACTTTTGTCATTATACCTTATTTATCGAAGATTTTTCACGGAAGATGTGAGATCCCACATCACCTAGGGGAGTGGATCATATGAGCCTTATATGTATATTCTCATCTCTACCTAGCGCGAGGCTTTTTGGGACCTCACTGGCTTCGGGTTCCATCGGAACTTCGAAGTTAAGCGAGTAGCGCGCGAGAGCACTCACATGATGGGTGACCCATTCGGAAGTTCTCGTGTGAGTTCCCAGAAACAAAACCGTGAGGGCGTGGTCGGGGCCCAAAGCGGACAATATCGTGCTACAGTATAGGCGTGCCCGGGCCGGGATATGATAGAAGAACCAAAATGATTAATGGTAGACAAATTCAGGGATTAGTTTTATCAATTTTAAATCTCAGAAACCAAAATAAAAAGTGATGTTAATCTCAAAAACGATTTTAACTGAAAAAACCTAAACATAAAACACCATCTTCATTCAACAAGTGCGTGAAAGTTTTTACATCTAGCTTGCCAAAATGGACCAAGGCAACCACCATACCAACACGTTGAATTGTTGCTTTAGTTTTTACTCCAACGTGATAAAATACTACAAATAAAACTAAATTAATTAATTAATCCCAATGATGAATAATACCAATTAGACCGACCCCTCCTGTATAAAATTTTCTTCTGGAATTCTCGAGTATAATATTATTACTCTTTGACATTGACAATGAATTTAAAGTTAATAAGAAATTTGTCACACATAGCCTAACGTACGTGACAAAATGTTACTTGTGGGTTTAAAACTTAAAGATTCATACTAGCGCAGCTGTCACGATCATATTATATTATAATGTACGGAAAAGAAACAATGAATTATTAAGATAGTAAATAATTTGAATGCGACTTTGTTAACAACATTGTGATGGGAGTCTTCAATCTATACTCTTTTGTATTATATCATGGGTGGCAATATATGGCAAAGAAATTATTGAATACTAGCCAACATGATAGGAGTGGGACGTGAAAGGATTAGGACTAGGGCTACTTTCTTTGTTGTTTATTTATGTTTGGACAAGCTATAGAACGGGATACTTCAGTTGCGTTCCCACAACAGGCCAACCACAATTAGGTATCAAATTTACTACAAATTACTGTTTTAAAATATTCCAACCTAGTGTTGCGCAGGCCTCGGTTAGGCACTAGGCGACTGACCACTCTCTTTGTTGTTCGTTTGTGTTTGGACAAGTTGTAGAATATGATACTTAAGTTACGTCACCATAACAGGCCAACTATAATTAGGTATCAAATTCACTACCATATATCTAATCGTAAAGAGTCCAAGTGTTGCAAATTCTCAGCTTTCGACTCACTTCTTTAGTTTCTATCTCTCAAAATTTGGTCCCTCGTATCTCAATGAGTGTTTGAGGGATTCAAGTTTGGAAGTTTCGCTGCCTATTTTTGGGCACCGACCTGAGCTTTGGGCTATATTTTCTATGGCCTTCCACTTGATTGGAATAGTCATGTGATATTTTGTCTTTGTTCAGTCTGGTTCTAAGGGGTGCGGTTTTGTGGGCCAAGTCTCGCCAATAGCTTCAAGATGTTAATCCAAAAGGATGGGGCCTAAAGGGCCCTCTTGTTTACCTAAACAAAGTTTATTGGTTGATTTCTTTTTATTATAGAATAATTATAATAAATTCATTTAAATTTTGAGAAAGAGAATTCAAACTTAAATGGAAAAAGTGGAGTACGCTGTTCAAACTAACTTAGCTAAACCTATGTCTACTATTGATTGATCTTTCGACTAGTCGCTTTTGAAGTGCTTACTCCAAGAAAGTTATTTAAACACATTTGAGATTTTTATTAAAAATTTAGGTACTGTGTTTATGAGCGTTTTTGTTAAAGTATTTTTGTTAGAAGCATGTTCAATTTTTTTCTTAAATTCAAATACTTCATCTTCAAAAAGCATTAGAATGTCTTTTATATTTCATAAGCCCCTTTAACATTTTTCTGCCTAAAGCTCCACAATTTTTTTTCTAAACGCATCTTTTTTTTAATCACCTAAAATAAATATAAAACTAGAAGAGTACTCCACAAGTATAAGTTTTTTTTTTTTTTAATTCATGCTCTAATTAAATCTTAATTGTGAAATTTCTTTGATGTCCCATTACAAAGTTGGTTGTTTTGTTCTTCTAAAATATTAGAATTGAAGTTCTATTTTTCTTTTGAAGTGTGGTGTTATAAAAGACTTACATAAATAAAATGTCCACATACATAGGCCATGAGAATGGAGAAATAGCTAATATAGATGGCATTGTAACATTTATATGACACAACGATATATATTTATATTAAGGGATGGAATGAATAAATTAGTATCAAACTCGCCGATCATGAAATTCGAACTTAAGACACTTACAAGTGAAAAAATACCACTAACTGTAGGATTAAGTGACATATTATAACATTTATAATTAAGAGACAATATTGTTAATGTGGGATGCTAACCGTCCGCTATGTCTCCTATACATCATACTTGGGTATTGGCTAATCAATTAGCTGCAAACATTGCACTAAATATATCATTTTCTTTTTCCCTTCCTTAAGTAATCAACTAGATCTTAACCAAGGGAGAAGAATGAGTGATAAAGGCTTCAACACCAAAGTACAAAAATTGATACTCGAAAAACCAAAAGATACATAAAAAAACATTTAGAGGGAGGCAAAGTAAAAGAAAAAGGCTCCCTCTTTCCTCTCGACCCTCGCCGAAAGAAAAAATCATAAGCCCCCTTCTTGCCGCTGACTCCTACTTTTGGTGGGGGTCAGTGGCAACTCCTTTTACTTGCCAATCCAAGCCACTCCTTCCTCTTCTTCTTTGGCTTTTGCATATCCTTTTCTTTTGGCCTTTAATTTCAAGTTTTCTTGAATTTTTGTCTCAAGCTCACTAAGCTTGTTCAGATCTGGGCTTTTATGCCCATTTTTTCCTCCAATGTTTCTCTCGTCGTTAGTCTTTCATCGCCGACCTCTTCTACTCGGGCCATCGCATGTCTCTCCTTGGTGGTGCAGTTTGGTGTTGAGTGGTTGTTAAAGTGTTTTTAGCACTATTTAGTAGGATTATGGCAGCGTTTTGTGCGCGGGTGACTCGCTCACCCTCTTTTTTTCTATTCATGGTGAGTTTTTCCTTTTGGTGGTGATGGTGGATCAGTGATGGTAGCGCAATTGGTGTGGTGGAGTTTGCTATCTTCTAGATCTAGTGTTTTTGTTGTTGTGGGCTTGATCTTTTTGGGCTTTCCTGTTGTATTTACTTTTGGACTATGCTTGTCTTTGGATTGCCTTGAGGCTTTAGATTTTATATACTAGTTTTTTTAATTAATGAAAATTATCTAGTTTGACCAAAAAAAGAGGGAGGCAAAGTATATCTCAAGGCAAAATTTAGATAAATGATAAAAATGCGCATATTTTTTCTCCTCCTGCAAACTTATGTTTAATCATGCGTTGTTTTTGTTTGATTATTAATTTCGATGACCAGGAATAAGGAGAATGATATAAGAGAATAAAACTAGTGTGTGAGTCAATTCCCAAATTTTAATATTTAAAAACGTTTTTTATGCTATCATGCCAAAGAATGAAACAAACCTATTATTGTGGCGTAGCAAGTAGTCTTGCAATGAAGTTGGTAAAAGAAGCTTATGGTAATAGATGACTGGCTCCAACATATCTCTTGATGTGCGGCATGACAAAAAAAGAAGTGGCAATACCAACTCTTTCAAGCTAAAGAGCAATATAAGCTACTAGCTAAAGCTAGGCTAGGCATAAAGAGGACAATACATTCATTCAAACCCCTATCATAAGTCATTTCACTTTCTGATCTTATCAATTTCTCACATGAAATTCATGGGTGACGCTATCCAAACATACTTTTTACCTTCAATTCAACGGCTAAAAGTTAAAAAAATTGTAAAAAAAAGTAAAATAAAGTGTTTGGATAGTATCACCGTTATTCATAAAAAAAATTAAAAAAACAAAAAAAAAAAGAAAGACCAATGTCTACATGAAATCACTGAACTTCACACCTTAACGCCGGGCCGATAAAATACTAGGCTCAAGCTACCTTAAGCCTTTTCAAATTGAAACTATTTTAATTGCAAAACATAAAAATAAAAAAAAACAAAACAAAACAAACAAAAATAATTTGTAGAAAGTAGCTGGATTTCTTTTAGACACACATGGTGACATTTTTCTTCAACAAGTGGAAATAGTGACAATGAATAAACCAATACATTTGAGGATTTTTGCATAAACTTCAAGTGTGTTTATCCCTATCATGACATTTCTGTGATTAAGATTTGTATCCCTATATGGAGGTTTTGATTTTGATTTTGATTTTTGAATCTTTCAGGGTTATTCGTTACGAAGAGGGTTATTTGACACACCTCGACCGAGATCGAGACATGTTGGCCGTCACATGAGCGTGACGTAACCATAAGCACAATGTGGAAGCAAGATTAATAAGGGAAATACGAACAAATTAAAACCGAGCAACTAGCAATCCTAGTTAAGATAGCATGCTAGTGCAAGAATAAGTGTGAATTACACAACCAGAGCTTAACTAGCCTAAGTGCAGTCAAGCATAAAAGTTCTAATTAAACAACACCCGAAGGTGGTCCTATATGAAGGATGTCTGTCAGAACCTCCGTTGAATCCTTGTAAGCCACTAACAAATGCAACCTAATACCAGGAGGGGCGCAAAACAAAAACGTGAGTGGGCAAAAACAAAGGTTTTCTAAAATCATACGATATCAAAAGCGTTATCTCCTCGCTGGAAAACCTGTATACTTTCCAAGAAAAATAAGATACATATATATGTATATAAATATAATTCAAAACCATGCTCAATGTATCCAAAACCACATAAATATATGTATGCCATGCCCAATGCCTCATAATATCACAAATGTAAGCCAGGAGATGCAATTCAATATAACTCATATACTAGCCGAAGTCACCTGACGTGATTTATACGGCAAAATTTAGAGCTCATTTCAATCATCTCAATCTCATATCTCATCACATAATTCATCATGTATATACGTCACATATCTCATCATATCTCATCATGTATATACATATCTGCACACGAGTCGGAACCACCTCACGTGGTCTGACTGACTAGACTGGGTATAAATAATAATACACTCTAGTGCTACAATCACGTGAAGACTTTGCGATAAATCGCGAGTCACTTACGAGTCGAACCCATTGAAAGTGGTCTATACGACAGGACTGTGCACCTAACTTGGATCCAAGATGAGCGTGTGGTGCGGGAGGTGAACATCACGTGAAGGACTATGCCCCTAACTCTGGGTAGGAGCACTAATACTGGGGTGCAGATTAATGAGCTCAATATGCATCACAACATCACCATTCATCTCATAACTATTACCAGCATGATATACTCACATGTGGCTTACCTGGCCTCCGCAGCACCATGCAACAATATGCATAATTATGATAATGCATGTGCTAATATATAATACGAGCATGACATGGCATTTCAAATCACATTTCCTTTAAAACACTTTTTCTGGGAAAAACGTCAAGTATATATATATATATATATACTGAAAACAAAAGCCCACTCACTGATATGTAGTTGGGTCGTAACCCCCGCGCCTAGCCTGGTTACGCTCGTCCTCCGGATAAGTCTCGCCTATATGAGAAACAACTATATAGGCGTCATTTTAAAGCACATAAACAAAACTAGGCAATAACTTCTCATACAATGCTCAAATTGGGTATATAAATATACCACCAGGATCTACACAACCTCACGAACATCCCCATATTTTTAGAAAAATTTTCCAACCACCCACGTGCCGCCACACGCCAGCCAAGGCATGGCCAGACGCGCCCCCACGCGCGGCCACCTGCCAGGCATACTGACGGCGTCAATCAACGCCGTCAGGTATATACCAGGGAATATTCCGTTAAGTCTTAACGGAATCTGTCCAAACTAACTGACGGTGTCGGAATATTCCATCAGACTTGACGGAATATTCCGTCATCTCCTACCTTAGAACTCCGGCGACGGTCGCCGTCGTCAGAAAACTGGAAAAACTTTAAAACTCTATATCTCGGCCATTTTTCCACCATTTTTCACGATCTTTAAACCAAAATGAAGCATACGAAGAATAGAACAAATTTATACCTCTTTCAAGTCCCAAAAACCACGGAATCTCGTCGGGAAATTTCGAGAAAAACCGGCAAAGTCTCGATCTCACGATTCCGACGTCCAATTCCTTCTAACGAAACACTTCGAGCTTCGTATGGACCTCCTTAAGCTTCCTATGAACTTAGAATTCCCAAAAACAAACATTTTTACGTTAGCATGAACAGTGACCAAATCGGATATAGGGTTTCCACGTGATTTTATAATAGTTCTTACCTGAAAATGGTATGGATGTGCTCGTATGGACTTCAGGAACACAATGGTGACCTTGGATCCTTTGATCTACAAGGTTTGGGTCCCTTTATCTGCTTGTCCGTACGTAGAGGGAAGAGAGAATGTGAGTTCGAGAAAGATAGAGTCTGAGAGAGAGAGAAAGTGTACGGGAGAGAAGATAGAGGATGTGTGTGTTTGTGTGTGGTCCAAATGTAACCAACCAAAGACCAAGACAAGTTTTTTGTTCCAATTGGGTCCAATTATTTAGGACTTGATATAATTGGCCCAATTTCTTAACCCAAAACACAAACACTCACCCAACGCTCAAGGGCATTTTTGTCATTTCACATTACGAGAATAATTTTCCGGGAATGGCTGTCACATTATTCGGGGTGATACACTTTCTTAATAAAGTGAACTAATTTACAACTCTCAATTTTAATTTTATGCGAAACAAAAATATGACCTCATTGTATTGTAACATAAGTGTATATTTTTTATTGACAACGAGACATAAGTTCGAAAAAACATTGAATATATTTTTTCTTGAAGTATATCCTTCTTATTTTATTTCTACATATATATATATATATATATATATATATATTAAATTTTCTTCTTTTTAGGTCAAAATCTGAATAGAATGTCATATTATGAACGTGTCTATTTGTCTAACTATCTTATATTCAACTCCAAAACCATTTTAAAGGAAAACTAATGAAAAGTCTAATAAAACTTCTATTTTTAAAGAAAAGCCATTTTTAAAGGTATAGTGAATAGTGTCAGGTAAAGGTAAAAAAGTGGCTTTTCGTTAAAAGTGAACAGTACCATGAGTGTTTCGTTAAAACTCCATTTTTTTAACCCCTACTAGGTATTAAAAATGTATTTTTTTACCACACAACTATGAAACAAGTGTCAAATATCATTCTTGTTAAATTTTGTTTTAAGTTCATATAAGAAAAAAGTGAGAGTAACACTGATATATTAGCTCATATAAAAAACAAACTTTTATAATAGTTCGAAAAATTTAAGTATAATATTAATATATTGAACTCATGAGTATGGTACTTATATTATATTGGGTTCTAAAGTATGACTCTCAGTCTCTGACAATTATTAAACTTACACTAGTATACTAAGACCATCTCCAACCCTTTGGTTAAACTTAAAATTTAGGTTTTAAACTAACCCAATCTTTCTCTGATTTTTGGACCTAAAATAAGTTTTGGGTTAAAACAAAAAGTTTGGGCAATTTTGACCCAAAATTTAGGCCATGGTTAAAAGGATGTTCCACCAAAATTTAGGCTTTAAATTAACCCAAATCATTCTCCAATGGTTTGGTCTAAAATAAGTTTTGGGTTAAAATGACACACCCCGACCTGGAAATCAGGGCGTGTTGGCCATCACAATCAATCAAAACTCTAGCAAAGTGACCAAGGATGTTTAAAGTACCCATAATCAAGTCCAGATGGTTCTGAGCATCTTGCAGTGAGATGTTGTTAACAGGTCCCTGGGTTTGTTGTCGTCCTCCACGACCTCTATTACTCTGATTACCTCGCCCATGAGAATTACGTCCCTGACCTGCTTGGCTAGACTGCCTAGATAGTCTTGCACTACAAGCAGCAACCTCTCCCTACTGGGACGTAATTCTCAGGGGCGAGGTAATCAGAGTAATAGAGGTCGTGGAGGACGACAACAAACCCAGGGACGTGTTAACAACATCTCACTGCAAGATGCTCAGAACCATCTGGACTTGATTATGGGTACGTTAAACATCCTTGGTCACTTTGCTAGAGTTTTGATTGATTGTGATGGCCAGCACGTCCTGATTTCCAGGTCGGGGTGTGTCATAAAATCTAAACTTTCGGCAGTTTTAAATTATTAAATACATTAAATCCAACGGCTGAAATGAATATGATCAAATCTAACGGTAAAAAAAGAGGGCTAATGGCCCAAAATTAAATTCAACGGCTAGAACAATTGAACAAAAATTTTAAGCCAAAATTTACCAAAAAACTCTATAAATACATGTTTCATGATCTAAATATTTTAGGTCAAAATGCCTAAAAATAAATTATGATAATCTACATAAATTTTATTTTTAAAAAGTTACTAAAAAAATATTTAGCCTAAATTTATTTTTTTTTAAAATCTTGCCCTAAAATTTTAATTCAAAATCATCGGAACAAAAAAAAAAAATTTGTGGTTTAAAACTTAAATTTTTTGGATTAAAATTGTTAAAATTTTAACCCAAAGGTTGAAGATGGTCTAAATAATATTGTAGATATTAAATTCAAGCTATGTGATTTCACTATGGGTAATGTTAGGGGAGAACAAATTTTTTAAACTAAAGTTACAAACTAAATGATATGACTGCTGATGATTGAATTATTACCTAAACATTAATTAACGAACTTTTTTTTATTAATAACACATAATTTAGTTTGCAAATACAATTTAAGATTTTAATCTCTTTAATCATATTTGAATATCCGTATCACACACACTCAAATTATTGTCAACCACCTAATAACCAAAATTTCCAAAAAAAAAAAAAAAAAAAATCAAAAGCAAATAAAGGGAAGCCAGAAAAGAAAAGCAAAAGCAGAGAGAGAGAGAGAGAGAGAGAGAGGAAAGGGAAACGACAAAGGAATCGAAAGTCGGCGCCTCATGTCTGGTGAGCTTAGCCGACCAATCATCACATCCTTTTCCTCTCCCCCAACCAGAGCCACCCCTCCCCCCCTCCCCCCCCAACCAAACCCAACACCCCCCCCCCCCCGCGCCCTCCCTCTCCCTCTCTCTCACTCCTCTAACACTCTCTGTTCTTATAAAACCCTAAATCCCTCTCTTCCCTCTCGTTTTCTTCTACTTCTTCTCCTTTTTTGCGTTTTATTTATTTTTAACTAAGTTAATTCCTCTCTATCTTTCTCTCTGCGGTTTCTTCCGTATATATTTTTTCCCAATCGGAAGACGCTCCAGTTCTATTCAGATCTTCCCCAAAAGATCTTATCTTTTTCGGGTTTTAATTTCTGGGTTTATTTGGAATTTGGGTTTTTTTTTCTCTTTAAATTATGGAAGACGCGGTTGTTCAAGCGGTGGTTGAAAGGGTTGAAGACGGCGATAAGGAGAAGAAGAAGAAGCGCCGACCCAATCGCCGATCCAGACAAAATAATTCCACTTCAGGTACTTTGATCAATTTCCCCTTTTTCTCACTGAGCAACGATTAAATTTTTATTTTAATTACTGGGTTTTGTTGGTGCAATCTGGGTTTTTTGAACTAGTTAAAATAGAAAGGTGATTTCTGTGTATTTTTGGTATTTTTCTTCTTGTTTTAGTGTTGTTTCTGTTTATCCCTTATGTCAGTAGCCTATTGGTGCTGTTTGGCTGCTGGGTAATCTAAGTCCTGGTCAAGGAGTGGGATTATCCTGCAAATGCTAAGGTAATCACTGCCTGATTGGATAAATTTGGAGTTTGCTGGAGAAATCTACTGCTCTCTCGAATAATAAGTGCAAATTAATCAGATAATATTATATATATATATACGTATGTATGTATGTATGTATATATTTTAGGAAAAGCGTAGTGGGTTATATGCATTCTTAGCAGTGAATATCTTTCTGAATTTTGTTTCTTATGCTTATGTAAAGCATTATTTTGCTTTGATTTGTTCTTTTTCTATTCTATATCTTCGTTGTGTTCTTTGGTTCTGAATTTTATTTTTGTCCGTTTAATTGCAGCAGCTAGCCCGAGAACTGAAGTATCTGAGTGCCTGGCAAATGGAATAATTTCTAATCATGTAACCACATCCTTGAAGCAACCTCAGTTAGACATGCATCCTCCATATGAGCACGGAATGATAAAAGCATCTAATTTGCCCTTCAATTCATTGCCAACAATGCACATCAATGAACAAGTCAACCACGAGGATGTGCAAATTTCGGTAAATCAACATTCTCTCCCATGTGATCCTGCTGGAAGATTTATTTCAAATTCTTGTCCTGAACCCGTGGCTTGTGGAGGATCGCCTGGAATGTTCAAGGATTTCCCTCCTCATCACGCTGAGAATTATGCTCGAAGAAAATGTTTTACTTCACACTGGCCCATGGAGGCTGTTAATGATGCTCTAGGGGTATATTTATTTGGTCTTAATTTGTGTTTACTCATTTTTCCATGGAATCTGTTAACTCATTAATCATTATATATGAACCTGTTTGAAGTTGTATGGTTGCCGAAGAAAATGATCACTGTGACTCATTTATTATGTTATTTTTTCAGAAAGGTGATGCTTTTAAAGCTTCGTTTCGAGTCAATGCACACAACCGATTTGAGGTTTGTGATCTTATTCTATGTTTATATTTGGATATGTTTTGTGGGGTTAGTATTTCCCAATGCTTCACTGTCATAACTTGCTTATGTAGTATGCATACTGTGTTCTGTGCTTGTAGGCCTATTGCAAAATTGATGGTGTACCAACAGACATTCTCATTGATGGACTTGCTCAGCAGAATAGAGCTGTAAGTCTGGAATTATTTTCTTTTACATTCTGCATCTTCACTTGGAAACCTTTTGGCTTGTTTGCTTTTTCGTCTACTATACTTTTAAGGAGTTGACAGCCTCATTATTTTACTGGATCACATAGCCTTCATGATTTCTATGTATTTTTTTATGGTGACATTCTCTTTTGTTGGGAATACAGTTCAATGAGCTCACAATTGCTTGGCATTTTCTTTTTTATATTTAGATGGAAGGAGACATTGTGGCGATTAAGGTTGATCCCTTGGCGTTATGGACGAGGATGAAAGGATCAGCTGGGATTTGTACCAGTTCTGCACTGGTGGAGGATTTTAACTTATCACAAGAAGCTAATGAAATTTCTGGTCTCAACTGCAAAGGTAAAGCTAAGGTAGACAAGCTGGATTTGTATGCTAATGGTAGAAGAAGCCTGCTTCCTGAGAGGGGCTCATGTCCTCAGGAAAGTACTTCTCCTGGTGAATCTATTACTTCAAAGCCAATTGGACAAACAAGTTATGATCATGTTGCTGGGAGGTACCCCTCGGCTTCTGATTTTTTACAAGAAGGTTCTCATGGTGAGCAGAATGAAGTTGCAGTTGCAGTAGAGAGGATATGTGCCATGATCAGTTCATTCCCTTCAAAACGACCAACTGGCAGGGTCGTTGCTATCATTGAAAGGTCTCCACGTCGAGACTCTGTTGTTGGTTTCCTTCATGTTAAGAAGTGGATTGCTTACAGGGAAGTTTGCAGAAACAACATGAGAAAGAACAAAAATGCATCATTTTCTAGTGACGAGTACATTCAGTTGACCCCAACTGACCCAAGATTTCCTAAAATGGTGGTCCTTGTGAGAACCCTGCCTGATTCAATCAAGAAGAGATTGGTGAATGGTGATGAGTCAATCGAAATGGAGTTGTTTGCTGCCCGAATAGATGAATGGGATGAGGAAAGTTCTGCTCCCCAAGCTGTCATCTTGAATGCTTTTGGCCGGGCAGGTGAAGTACAGCCACAAATTGAAGCAATTTTATTCCAAAATTCAATTAATTCATCAGATTTTTCTCATGAATCACTTTCCTGTCTTCCTCATCTCATGTGGGAGGTGCCTCAGGAGGAAATCAAAAGTAGAAAGGACCTTCGAAACCTGTGCATATTAACCATCGACCCTTCAACTGCTACTGATCTGGATGATGCACTCTCAGTTGAGAAATTATCCAACGGAATTTTCAGAGTTGGTATCCACATTGCTGATGTGTCGTATTTTGTTTTGCCCAATACACCGTTAGACGAAGAAGCTCAATCTAGATCAACAAGTGTGTATATGTCACAGCGGAAATTACCAATGTTGCCTCCTTTGCTCTCAGAGAATATTGGTTCGCTTAAACCAGGAGTAGAGAGACTTGCATTTTCAATTTTCTGGGACATAAACCATGTTGGGGATGTTGTTGACCGATGGATTGGCCGCACTGTGATAAGACCGTGTTGCAAACTTTCTTATGAACATGCTCAGGAGATTATCAATGGGAAACTTAATTTGGAAAGTTCTAACATTTTAGGAAAGGGTTGTCCTCAGTTGCATGGCCATTTTGAGTGGTCTGATGTAATTAGATCTGTTAAAGATCTTCTTGAAATTTCCAGAGTTTTGAAGGAGAGGAGGTTTAGTGATGGGGCTCTTCAGCTTGAGAGCTCTAAAGTTGTTATTCTGTTTGACGAATATGGAGTTCCATATGATAGCATGTATTCTGAACGGAAGGACTCAAATTTTCTTGTCGAGGAGTTTATGCTTTTGGCAAATACAACAGCGGCTGAAGTCATATCTAGAGCTTTTCCTGAGAGTGCATTATTGCGGAGGCACCCAGAACCTAATATGCGCAAACTCAGGGAATTTGAAGCATTTTGTTCTAGGCATGGTTTGGAATTGGATACATCGTCTTCTGGGCAGTTCCAGCAATCATTGCTGAGAATCCGGGAAGAGCTCAAGGATGATTCTGTTCTATTCAATATTCTTATGAGTTATGCTACAAAATCAATGCAGTTGGCTTCTTATTTTTGTAGCGGCGAATTAAAAGACAGAGAAAATGATTGGGGTCACTATGGACTTGCTGTTCCTTTGTACACTCATTTTACGTCTCCACTGCGTCGGTATCCAGATATTGTGGTGCATCGCACGCTGGCTGCAGCCGTAGAGGCAGAGGAGTTATTTTTGAAACATCGGAGAATGTTGAATAATTTTAGTAGGGGGGATGAAGTTAAAATGAGATGTTTCACTGGTATTTATTTTGATAAGAATGTTGCTGAATCCTGTGAAATCAAGGAAGCACTATCGGCTGCAGCAATAAAGCATAGAGTTCCCTGCTCTGAAATGCTTGCTGATGTTGCTGCTTATTGCAATGAAAGAAAGCTGGCTAGTAGACATGTCAAGGATGCTTGTGATAAGCTCTACATGTGGGCCCTGCTGAAGAAAAAGGAGGTACGGTTGTTTTCTACTTATACTTTTTGAGTTATATTTAAATGTTAAATCTCTGTTTTCATTGTTACTCTTTAGCTGGAGGGCAGTGTGCTAAGAAATTTTGCCCCTCATTTCCATCATCTTTAACCTGATATAGAATGACGTTTCTGTAGTTTTATGTGCCATTACAAGTAATGACTCCCATAATAGACCAACTGTGCTGTCTTGTATTGACCATAGCATTATCTGACTTCATATAATGGTGTTGCCAGACCCATTGTGTCCTCTTTTTATGCGACCCTTCTCTTGATTCTTGTCTAGCTGAGATAGGTGGTTTGAATACAAGCAGTCCTATTGTTCTTTGGTGCTGCCTTCATTTTGCATTTACGCTTTAGGTGTTTTAGTTGTGTCTTCTGTGCTTAATGTCTGGCTGTCATTTATCGGTTGCAGATTGTATTATCAGAAGCAAGAGTATTGGGTGTGGGGCCTAGATTCATGTCCATTTATATTCACAAGCTTGCTGTAAGTAGCTGTTTTCAGTCGTGTAATTTTTATGCGACTATAGCATGGGAATCCATATGCAATTGACTGTTACTACATGTCTTCAGGTTGAACGTCGAATATATTATGATGAAGTTGAAGGCTTGATGGTAGAATGGCTTGATGCTACATCCACATTGGTGCTGAATTTATGTTCTAACAGACACTCGCACAGGAGAGGTAGTCCTGGTAAGTGGAGGGCGCTTGAAGATGTTGCCTTGGTTGTAAGACCTTATGACCTCAAAGCTGAACTAGGCGGAACTGGTAATAGTTCTAAAGAGGGTGCCGTGATCCAAGATGTTGGCGTAGCCACCCATAGTGAAACTGATCCAGTGGTTTTCCCCCTTACACTGCGTGTTCTTTCAACATTTCCTGTAGTGCTTCATGCAATCGGGGGGGATGATGGACCCGTTGATATTGGGGCAAGGCTCTACATGAGCTCATATCTCTGATAGATTGGGTTTTGAACTGGTTAACCTAGTTGCTGATCGGTGGAACTTACGGAGATGAATGGATAATGGAGCTTTGGAATTGGTTGACTTATTACAGATGAATGATAACAAGGCTCTTCTTGGAAATGGGCAGGATGTGTTGTAGATAGGACGTTAGTGTATAGTCCGGATAGAGTTTAAGAAAAATAATAATTTTCGGTTTAGATCTCCGCTGATGCTCTATGGATTATCTCATGCCGAAACGTTTTGTGGGAGGGTGTTGATAATGGTAGAAGGGGGTGTGTCTTAGTTTGTGTCATTGGCTTATAGCAGCTGTTTTTGATAGAGCTGCTTGCTGGAATAGGCCTCTGTTTTTGCTGGCCAGTCTCATCCAGTGTAACTTGGTGAATGTGTCCTGCCGGCGTCTGGTGTTTCGACACCGTGTTTCATAAGCCAAATTTGTGGGTCTAATTTTCTCTGTTTGTAGGTATTCCTGGATTGCTGCCCAATAAGGTTTTTGGCTTTGGGTGGCCAGGATTAGGGGTAATGACCTGGGTTTGTTCTAGTGACATAAATGTGTGTGACTGGCAGTCTCCAGTTGATTCATATGAAAGCACAACACTTGTGTGAATTACATTTTCTTCATTAAGTTGTAGACCAAAGGAGCAATGAGAGCCAATCTTCTACATATTCCTTTGTGCGTGGACTCTTTATAGCTTTTATCATTAATTGACATGTGTTAAGTGTACGACAGTAGAGCTAAGGAGATTAAAGTTTATGGACGGGTCAATTAATGTTAGAAGTTATAGAGAGACCACACAACCTGAGTGCAAAAGATTTGAACTTGCAAGTAAACATTACTAGGGTTTGTGATTTTCAATCTTCATTTTTAGCTGCTCAACACATTTTTATTTTTGGTCGTCATATTGAATAAATCAAATTGAAATAACGGGATATAATTAAATGTGGGTGCATGAGAAGTTAAAAATGGTTTTTATTTATCATCTTCCTTAAAAGTTCTTACGTACATCTTTAGATATTTAGTTGGTCAAACGACAATATTTGAGACTGATAACAAAATGACAAAATTGCACATGATTATAGGTTGTACAAACGTTCTCTAGATAAGCACACGTTAAGTACTTAATAATTTACTTTTAAGTGCTATTTTAGAAAGCATTTTGATTTATATAAGAAGATTCAATGTTTATACAATAAAAGTACTTTTAGTAGAAACACTTACGAGAATAAACAATTCCAAATCAGTCATAAGAGCTTCAATATGCACTCAAAATCTCGAGTTCAGTTTCCTTGATCCGTAATGCCGCTTGTATGCAAAATAGTCCATCCATTTTCTTCTGTAACAATGTCGTTCAATCTAGAATCTTTCATTTTCCTACCAATTCTTATTCAAAAGTTATAGAATTAGTTTTTGCAATAAAAATTATCATTTTTATCTAATAAAATAATTTTCTTGTTTTATAGTACTGATGCGAAATATTTACAGTTAAACTTTTTATTTAAATATCTATAACTTTGATAACTTTACATAAAATTCGTACTACTAATCCAGCACTTGTAAATGAAGTGCTTTTTCTTTTTTTTTTTGGAACAAGAGTAAATTGTAGCAATGGTCTCTCAACTTTAATCAAATCGGAGCAATGGTCCCTCAACTAAAAATCCATTACCATTGGTTCCTCAATTTATCAAAATGTGTAGCGTCATTTTCATCAATTTCGTCAAAATTTTATCAAAATAAGTTATGTTGGAATATCCATTTATATAATTAGAGTCAATCAACTCATCAAAGTGTGTAATTATGATCCCTTTCGTCAACTAGGTCAAAATTTTTGTCAAAAAAAGATCATTGCTACAATTGGGTTAAAATTAAGGGATCATTTCTCCAGTTGAATTAAAGTTGAGAGACCAATGGTAATTGATTTTTAGTTGAGAAACCATAGCTATACGTTTTGATGAGTTAAGGGACCAATGATAATAGATTTTTAGTTGAGTGACCATTACTCTAATTGAGTTAAAAGATAAGGTACCGTACCTACCATTTACTCTTGGAACAATATAAAGTGCCTTTTTAGTACTTAAGTTGGCCGATTGCGCGGCCGAACAAGGGGGAAGAAAGTTTTAGCGGCAAAATCTACCAAAGAGAGAAGAAGATGGCGTCAGTAATCGGATGGTACGGACCGCTCATCGACTTGTCCAAGGCGGCTCTTCATGTCGGCGATTACGTTCAGCTCGTCGTCTACGTCCACCGAAGGACTCCTCTTCAGGTGTCGTATCTCTGCTATTTTCTTTCTTTTTTTTTCATTGTTATTTATTTTTAAAAATTAAAATTATTTTTCTTTCCAAAAGTATAAATTAGCGAAAGGCGGAGAGGTGATCCGAACCGACATCCAAGTCGGCGATGAGACGAGGCCCTTCTTCTCCGTATCCATTTGGCAGAAGCCAATCGGATCCATGGCCGTAGCCGGCGACGTCGTTTTGTTACAAAGTGAGCGAAGCTCCAACACTTACTAATTATTATGATTAGTGATTAATAATCCAGTTTAATTTTGTTAATCAGTTTGTTTTTTTGTCTTTTCTTTTCTTTTCTTTTTTTTTTTTTTATGGTTAATTTGATCCAACAGATGTGAAGATAACGAAATATGGTGATGTTGTTGAGGCCAGAACCCACCAGTATTCGTCCCTAAAATGTCTACTCCACCCCTATGAATCCATCCTTACAAAGGGTATGATAGTAATTTTGTAGCAAGCGTTACGTTTAGAAACAGGTGTCACACTGTCAATCGGGATCTTGCATTCAATCAAAGAATGATCTTGATTGATAGTAAGACCACATAACATATCAGACGGTATGATAAAAGATAAAACGTGGTCGTAAATTTTCGAGACTACATTCTAAGACTGCTTTTACATTCAGGGGTCAATCACTTGATAGAGGAGTGTAGAGATGGGGTAGCAACAAAGGAAAAGCTTAAAAGGGTAGTGGAATGGGTGAAGAAGAGGAACACTCAAGAGCTCCATGGATGTCAACTGCAGGAGGGAAAACTCTTGCGAAACTGGAAGCCTCCGGAGGAGAGGAAACAACCCAAGGACTGCTTTTCGCTTTTGCAGTTATCGAGTCTAACCAGTTCTTGCAAGGCGCTCATTTACGCGTCTGTTGCTGAAATTTTTCTGCCCGTCAACTCGACATCTCATGTTCAATGCGAGTCCTTCGACAAGGAGGACATGTTTGTTAGTAGGAGACTGTATAAAGCAGGTGATGGTGGTTTGGCGAGAGATCTCATTTGCACAGGCTGCCAGCTTTGTGGTTCTCCTCTGGAGCTAGACAGGTATCAATCGAGACCAGATTACCATACGCTTTGTTCCATTGCAAAATAGAGATGATTACGGGTTGATGGCGAATGTTTTGGTGCCTTTTGTTGCAGCGAGAACATGTTTAAGCAGAATGCAGTAGCACTTTACTGTTCAGAAAGCTCGAACCGCCTTCATGTCATAAGCTCCATGTACAGGCCCTTCATGGTAGGGATTCGTTTTCCCACTGATCAACTTTCATGTTGTTCGAATTCAGTTTACGCCAACTATTCCCCATGATTTGTTCCAATCTGATTGCTTTCTGAGTTCTTGTTTGTTAAATACATGTTAAACACGGCTGTTCTCTTTACCGCAGCTATATGTGTGGGATGAATCGGATTATGCGCCGCTCCTGGTCAGAAACAAGGCCGCAGAGCTCTTGTTCGGGAACATCAAGGCTGAAAGAGTCTATTCGTGGGGGGAAAAGCAAGCCGGACAAGTTGATTCAAAAGATGTCCCAACACATTCTAGTCTAAATGCAGAAGCGGCCTGGCAACCTAAAGCGGCTGAGGGAGGTGTTCTGGTTTCTTGTTCAGCAGATGGAGACAAGAAGAGCTCGGAATGGAAGGGAAAACATTGTTTTCCGGAAACTGTGCACTTTTACAGGATTTGGTTGATTCTTCTGAAAACAATGCTGCGGAAAGGAAAGAACAGCCCTTTGAAATTCAAAGTCGATGTAAATGCCGGTTTAGACAAGGAAAATGGGAGGTTTGAAATGGTTTCTGTACAGTTGCCATGCTTCGAAACCAAATAATCTACACTCTTATTGTTTCTCCAGAAGAATTAAGAGTTTCTTTTCGTAATTAGACATGGTATGAATCACAACATTTGCTGCTAAACACCTTTAAAGTGATTTTTCGTTCGGGTATTTCCCAAGATAGATAAAAACAGAGCAATTAGAATTCTCTGCTTCGAATGATTAACTCAAGGAATCACCGCCATGTGATGGAGATTAGACATGACGTCATATCATTAACAACTTTCGCGTGATTATTAACCCATGAAAAAGGGAAGGCAGAATTCAAACAAACAGCATAGAAATTTGAAGAGAAAACTGACAGAAGCGAAAGACGAGTGTACTGTCCGTATGCTTACGAGTTAAAACTATGACTCTGCCCCAGTCTCAGCAAAACAAGCATCAGTTGCAGAAGTTTGTGCTTCTAATAGCTTTGCTTGGCGTTCTGCATGTTCTCTTTCACATTGAGTGATTCCCATAATAATATCGAGCATAGTACCTGTTGTGCCGAAGAACACAAGCGGAGCTAGAGATTTCCTTTTTATCCCCACCGGAATTGCTAGTAGAGCCCCTGCCACTGAGAATACCCAAGTGCCCATTGCGCTGCAGATAATCAGGTACACGGTATTACTCAACTGTCCCTTACGGTAGCAAATAAAACAGGGTAGAGCTAAAGCGGGAAAGACAGTATCTACGATGACAAAGAGAAATATGCCTATATAATGATTTTGACATTGTATAATGAAGCTGAGCGATGAATTGCTGGTTCAGCCAGATGACATCCAGAATGTAATAATAAACATATCTTGATATCTTATTTACGAATGTTCATTTTTATCAGGGAGGGGTAATAAAGGAAAGAAAATCACTCTTCTCTTTCAAGAAACAGCATGGATCAATAAAACAAGCAATACAATGAAAAAGAAATGCAAATCTCTGCAGATTGCAGACCATAAAAAAAGTAGAACGGAAGAAAACAGCATGGATCATTGCGAAACATGTTCCCAACACTTGTACAACTCTCAGTATATAGGTCTAAATCCTCGATGCTAGAAAGAAGTTGTTAATGTCAATTGTAGAAGAGTAAATATCCTGGTTTATAACAGAACCAAGCAGTTTAAAAGAAAATTGGTGATCTCCTTGCTCTGCGGAGATTTGTTAACCTAATTTTCAATAACAAATTGTTTGATGTTCTTTTTGACAGGTGAACACCGATATGTATGAGATTATATCAATCAAACTGTCCTAAGATACGCTCAGCTTAAGAGTCTCTGAGTAACCAAAACAAGCTTTTTCCTGTCAAAATAATAAAAACTCTGGTGATGTAACAAACAAAACCGTCACACCGGTTGATGGTACCATAAACTGATAAACATAAGTGTTCACACAGTACTGTCAAAGATAAGCCTTCGATATGTTAATCATGAATTGTGTCATGATCCAGCATTTGAAGTAAATTTCACTAGAAAACAAGTGGCACCCTCAAGAGCTGAAGAAATGGTTTTCTTTTCGAGTCTACTGCAGCCGAAGAAATGGCAGAATGTTCGTAAAAGAAGTTTAAAAAAACCAAGAAAGCATGATCGAACAGGTAGAATGCATTTAAATCTTAGCTCATTTCACCAATTCCATAAGCTTCCAATGAATTCCTAATTTCCTGATGTCTTATTACGAATATTCGAAAACAATCTGCAGTCAGTGCTGTTCTAAATGGGCCAAAAAACTGAAACTTCAAAGACAATTGAACACGAAATTATCCCCTAACACATTACTTGAGCAACATCAGTAGTGATCCGCAGACATCGAAAAAGTATAGATTCAAGCACAAAGCAGAAACAATAGTGTAAAAAATATAAAATCACAGGAAGGAAGAAAGATTAAACTGACTTGGCAACTGAGCAATCCTCAAGCTGCTTCACAGTCTCTTGGCTTCCCATTCCTCTCTGGTTTCAGCTGCAAGCAATCCACTTCAATCCTGTTTCACTCTTCTGTCATTTCGACAAAGCGAGGTTTTAAACTACTCTAATCTACATGGACACGGAAATTCAAACTTAATTACAATGGCGGGCACACTACCCTGACCAACCGGCCTAACCCACATCCGCTCGCACTTTAGTCAGTTCAAAAACTAAACTTTCTCTTCCCATTTTACTAAATTTTAGAGTTATGAAAGAAATGAAGCTTAATGCTGGATATTGTTAATCACCAAAACCCTAGAGAAACTGTAAAACCCCAAATCAAAAGCAAAACCCTAAACCCTGAACAAAAAGCAATTCAATTGTGAAAATTCCAACAATACCCATTGAAATGCAAGCAAATGGAGCTCACCTGATCAGACACGGAGCCGGGAAGACGAAGAAGCCTTCTTCACAGTCCTCAAAGAGTGAAACTCTGATTTTGTGCCCGAGACCGATTCGGGATCGTTCCGGGTCGGGTTTATTCTCAAACTCAAAAAGCCCAAAGACCGGCCCGCCTGATATAAAGGAGTTTCAGTCTCTTACAGGGGAAGACGAGAGAGCTGATGAGAGGTGTAGGAGGTCCTCTTGTATGCATTGGCGATCTGCTGAGCGACGTGGGGGAGTCAGATGCTTCGCCACCACCGCAACAACATGAGCCCTCGCCGTCGTCTTCGTCTGTTTCCAGCTCCGCTCAGAGCTTGGACCTCACCAAGTTGTTTCAGGTTTCCACGGTTTACAGTCTCATTTGCTTTTTTTATTCGCTTTTTGTGAATTGCAAAATCAGGTTGGTGGTTTGGTGGATTTTTCAGATATGGTATTCTTTTTTATAGGAACACATTTGAGAATTCACAATTTTTGTTAATAAAAGTGCTTCTATGACCCATAAGCAATTTTAAGTCTTTCTCCCAAACTTAGTCCCAAACAGGCCTTTAGACTTTTGAGATCATGGGCTAACTTGGTACATTTTGCTAAACTTCTGCTGCTCTGAAAGAGCTGAGGTTTCTGCGTCTTGAAAAGTAGTTTTGCATTTCTCTTATTGTTGTTTGTGAGTGTTCCTTACTCCATATTCTATCTTTGTTCTAGGAGAACTATGAGCACTTGAATGAGGCGCTTGGCGGTACCGATCACTCATGGGCAGCTCTTACTTTGAAGGTGATGGATGATCTTTATAAGAATGTTTGAATGACATATCTGTAGATTCTGCGAAACTTTGACAGAGAAAGGAATCCGGAATGGAATGATTTTGAATATCGATTTATTAGTAAAAAGTCGTCTCCTACATTTGAATTGCCGAAATAAGAACTTTATGTGAGAGTCGAAGCCCCAAAGGGAGAATTAGGAATTTTTCTCATAGGGGATCATAGTGGTTTTCCTTGGAGACGCAAAATCCGCCCTCCGGGTTTTATCAATTTACAAATTCTTCCAAGGTTAGTTAAAATAATGAAATTGGCTGATATTATGACGATACTAGGTAGTATAGATATCATTATGGGAGAAGTTGATTATTGAAATGATAATTGATACACCGGAAGTACAAGATATCAATTCTTTTTCTAGATTAGAAGTTTTAAAAGGGGTTTATGGAACTCTATGGGTTCTTGTTCCTATTTTGACTCTCATAGTGGGAATCAACTCTTGTCCATGTTTCGAAGAATGGATTCTTGAATCCCATTGAATCTAAGATACAATATTTGGTTTACGGTATGAGGAAAATGCATGTATATGCGATATTAGACATTAACTAGGTATATATGAACGAAAGATATATCTAGTTTGTGATAGCAACGTTCAAATATTTTCACTTAGAGTGGCCCACATATTAGTCATTAATATTTAGTTAATGATATTGTTAATTAGTTAACAATGAATTAGTCAAACAACCCCCTCAAGTCATGACTCTAGTTGATTACAATCCACTAAGAGCATGACTCTAGTTGACAGATAAGAGGAGAGATTTTGACTCAGCAAATCCCTTGATGGTAGGGATTAGTGGAGTCAGTTTGTTTTCACGTGAGATTAAGGGTCCCTAGCCTAGCCTATATAAAGCCTTGCATTCCATCAGAGAAAGGCACTCTCGAGTGGCTATAGGCTAGAAGATCACTTAAACTAGAGTTACAGGAGCTTTCAATATTGCTGTGCTGCTGGAAACCTGCTGTTGGACGATCATGGCTGGAGGTTAGTTCGAATTATATGTTACATGTGTGCTGCGCTGAATGTGATTACCAAAACTGATAACATGTGGTATCAGAGCCACCTTCAGTACATATTGTTCACAATTCAGACCCAAGGCACGAAATGATATTGCTTGATCGTGCTTAAGGGTTCAAACTTGTTTAATATATTCATATTATGAGTTTCATTTCATTATTAATGAAGACTGTAAGTTGATGCCATATCCATGTATGTTATGAGTTTCTTTGCATCTGTACTCAGTAAATTGATACATATATAATAGCTTCATGTTGATTTAAGATTAGCCGCAACATCTTAAGTCTATAAAGTGTGTGATTTAATCATGTAAGAAGTTCAGTTTTAAAAAAAAAACATGAAACAAGTAATGAGGCATCTACAAGTTACAGTAATCTAAATAACTACTCTACCCGCAGGAAGTAATTATTTAATATTAGTGAAAAGCAAAATGGTAATCTAGACATATCAGTATTAGTTTTCCTATTCCCACAGGTATGGATTTTTGGTTTTGATGTCTTGATTACCTTAAAGCATATGTAAATTCTTGTGTTAAACAACCTCTGCCCACATGAAGGTGTGAATTTACATTTCAAAAGCATGATTTGTTTGTTTTTTCTTTGGTTTGCAGTTATATCTTTTGATTCATCTCGTGTTCCAATGTTGTGTGGTGACAATTTTTCTGATTGGAAAGACAAAGTCCTGTTGGCTTTGGGGTGCATGGATCTTGACCTTGCTCTCCGTGGAGATGAACCACCCATGCCCACAGAATCAAGCACTCAAGAAGGCAAGGCTGCGTATGAGCGGTGGGAGCGATCTAATCGCCTAAGTCTGATGCTCATCAAATCCAGTGTGAGCAAGAGCATTCGGGGTTCAATCCCAGAATGTGATAAGGTGACAGATTTCATGAAAGCCATTGAAGAACAATTTGTGAAATCTGATAAGGCACTTGCTAGCACCCTGATGCAGAAACTTTCAGGCATGAAGCACGACAATTCCAAGAGTGTGCGTGAGCACATTATGGAAATGAGGGACATTGCAACTCAACTTAAGTCCTTAGAGATAGAGATTTCTGAGTCATTCTTGGTCAATTTCATTCTCAATTCTCTCCCTCTTGAGTATGGACCATTCAAGATTTCTTATAACACACATAAGGAAAAGTGGTCTTCCAATGAACTTCTGATCATGTGTGTTCAAGAGGAAGAGAGATTGAAACTTGAGAAATTGGAAACTGCTCATCTGGTAGTTAATGAGCATGAAGGTGCCAAGAAGGGCAAACGTTTTCCTAAGGTGAAAGGATAGAAACCGATGAAGCGTTTTGCCGACAAGGATGCATGCTTCTTCTGCAACAAGAAAGGACACAAGAAGAAGGAATGCGCTAAGTACCAGAAATGGCTAGAAAAGAAAGGTACTCTATTTGCTTATGTGTGTCATGAATCTTATTTTGTTGAGGCTCCTAGTAATACATGGTGGATTGACTCTGGTGCTTCAATTCACATTACCAATGTCATGCAGGGGTTCCTAAACCACAGGAAGCCGAGGGGCAATGAGCAACACATATACTCAGGAAATCGGATGTGCTCCAGTGTTGAAGCAGTGGGGACTTTTAGAATAAAATTAGCATCTGGCTTTAATTTGGATTTGGAAAATGTCTTTTATGTTCCATCTTTTTCTAGAAATTTAATTTCAGTTTCAAAGTTGGTACTTTGTAATTTTAAGGTTTGATTTGACAATCCAATAATAAGTTTATTTAAGAATGGTTTGAATATTGGTGATGGTGTTTTATTAGATGGTTTATTTAAAATGAATTTAGACCCCACGCATGAGTGTAATCTTTCAACAATGCCTGACAATGTTGGTACTAAACGATGTATTATTAATGAAAACTCCTCAAGGCTTTGGCATAAAAGATTAGGTCATATCTCCATGGAGAGAATCAAGAGATTAGTAAATGATGGAGTCTTGATGACTTTAGATTTTACTGATTATGGGACTTGTAGAGATTGCATTAAGGGAAAGCAAACCAACAAGTCCTCTAAAGGTGCCAAAAGAAGTTTGGAGTTACTTGAGATCATACATACTGATCTTTGTGGACCTTTTCCCACTCCATGTCTAAATGGTCAAAGATATTTCATCTCATTTATAGATGATCATTCTCGCTTTATGTATCTTTACCTTTTAAATGATAAGGCTGAAGCACTAAGTGCTTTTAAAACATATAAAGTGGAGGTAGAGAAACAAAAGGAGAGGAAAATTAAAATTGTAAGGTCTGACAGGGGTGGAGAATTTTATGGAAGGTACACAGAAAAGGGACAAATGCCAGGTCCATTTGCTAAGTTCCTTGAAGAAGAGGGTATTATTGCACAATATACAATGCCTGGCACACCACAACAAAATGGTGTGGCCGAAAGAAGGAACCGTACACTTATGGACATGGTAAAGAACATGATTAGCAATTCAAGTCTCCCTGTATCCATGTGGAGTGAGGCCTTAAAGACCGCTGTGTATGTTTTAAATAGGGTTCCATCTAAAGCCGTTCCTAAAACACCGTTTGAAATTTGGAATGGATGGAAACCTAGCTTAAGACACTTACGCGTATGGGGTTGTCCAGTTGAAGTGAGAGTTTATAATCCACAATTAAAGAAACTTGACTCAAGGACAGTAAGTGGTTTTTTCATAGGCTATCCACCTAATTCAAAGGGATTCAAATTCTTTTGCCCTTCACACACACCTAGAATTGTTGAAGCTAGAAATGCTAAATTTCTTGAAGATCATGAGCTTAGTGGGAGTGAATTGCCTCGTAATGTAGAAATTGAGGAAATTAATGAGGCTAATGAGCTTTCTTCGAGAGAAGAAAGAATGGTCGTTTTTTCACGAGAATCATCTAATTGATACTCCAGAAATACAACCCGTTCAAGTGGAACCACTTCATGAAGAACAAGCACACGAAGAACTTACTCTTCAAAATGAACAAATTGAAGATCAGGGAGTAGTTATAAGAAAATCTGCAAGAATAAAAAAGCCTGCCATTTCTAGCGATTATGTTGTATTCCTACAAGAGTCTGACTATGATGTTGGACCACTAAATGATCCCTGCTCGTTTTCCCAAGCCATGAATGGACCAAATTCTAATCTTTGGTATAATGCCATGCAAGATGAAATGGAATCTATGGCTAAAAATCAAGTTTGGGAGGTCGTTGAACTACCTAATGGGCATTCAACTATTGGATGCAAATGGGTTTATAAGACCAAAAGAAATGCATCAGGTAGTATCGAACGATATAAGGCAAGACTTGTAGCTAAGGGTTTCACTCAAAAGGAAGGCATTGATTACCATGAGACATTCTCTCCAGTCTCAAAGAAGGATTCATTTAGAATAGTCATGGCTTTAGTAGCTCATTTTGATTTAGAGTTACATCAAATGGATGTGAAAACGGCATTCTTGAATGGAGATCTTGAAGAAGAGGTATACATGAAACAGCCAGAAGGTTTATTTCACGAAAAGAAAAGTCATTTAGTTTGCAAATTAAGAAAATCCATATACGGACTGAAACAGGCCTCCCGCCAATGGTATTTAAAGTTTGACAATGTAATTTCCTCTTATGGTTTTGAGGCTAATATTGTCGATGAATGTGTATACCTTAAAATTAGTGGGAGTAAATTTATAATTTTAGTTTTGTATATGGATGATATTTTGCTTGCAAGCAGTGACTTGGGTTTAATGCATCAGACGAAAAATTTTCTTTCACAAAATTTTGATATGAAGGATATGGGTGAAGCCTCCTATGTCATTGGCATAGAGATTCACAGAGATAGATCTTTACGAACATTAAGCTTGTCTCAAAGGTCCTACATTGAAAAGGTTTTGGAAAAATTCAAGATGAAAGATTGTTCGCCTAGTATTGCACCGATTGTCAAATGAGACAAGTTCAGTCTTAATCAATGTCCACGGAATGACTTGGAGCAAGAACAAATGAGGAATATACCCTATGCATCAGCTGTTGGCAGTCTAATGTACACACAAGTATGTACAAGACCTGATATAGGATTCGCAGTTGGAATGTTGGGTAGATACCAAAGTAATCCAGGCTTGGAGCATTAGAAGGCTGCTAAGAAAGTCATGAGATATTTACAAGGAACCAAGGAATATAGGCTTATGTACAAACACTCCGACTTTTTGGAAGTAGTTGGTTATTCAGACTCGGACTTCGCTGGTTGTGTAGACTCAAGAATGTCTACTTCTGGATACATCTATCTCCTTGCTGGAGGAGCTGTGTCTTGGAGGAGCTGTGTCTTGGAGGAGCGCCAAGCAAACTTTAGTTGCTTCGTCTACCATGGAAGCAGAGTACATCGCTGTTTTTGAAGCTTCTGCGCATGCGAATTGGTTAAGGAATTTTATCACAAGTTTAAAGATCGTCGATAGTATTGCAAGGCCTTTGAAGATTTACTGTGATAATATGGCTGCAGTTTGTTTCGCAAAGAACAATAAAAGTGGAAGCCACAATAAGCATATCGACATCAAGTATTTGGTTGTCAGAAGACATGTTAGAAATGGTGAAATTTCTATTGAACATATAAGCACTCAACAAATGATAGCAAACCCCATGACTAAAGGTTTGCCGTCAAATTTGTATAAGAGTCATGTGGGTAATATGGGAATCATTGAATCATCTTTGTAATTAATTGTTGAGCTTTGTATTTAAGTATTTTGAATTCAATAAAGTGTTTTCATTTTTGTGCACAATAAAGTGTTTCAATTCAATGGAATTGATAAAGAAGGACCAAGAATAACAAGTTAAAGTTGTTCATAAAGGACTCAAACGGAGAGTTTCAGACATTGTAATACATGGAAGGGAAAGGCATGATTTTGCGTCTTGACCGCCATGATTCATGTTGGAGATTTTCTATTCGGGTTAAGTTTCTTGTCATTATCTGTCTGGGAAGTTTCGATCAAGCTGTCTATCTATTCAGGTTTATATCATTCTTAATGTTTATATGTGGACCAAGTGGGAGAATGTTAGCAACGTTCAAATATTTTCACTTAGAGTGGCCCACATATTAGTCATTAATATTTAGTTAATGATATTGTTAATTAGTTAACAATTAATTAGTCAAACAACCCCCTCAAGTAATGACTCTAGTTGATTACAATCCACTAAGAGCATGACTCTAGTTGACAGATAAGAGGAGAGATTTTGACTCAGCAAATCCCTTGATGGTAGGGATTAGTGGAGTCAGTTTGTTTTCACGTGAGATTAAGGGTCCCTAGCCTAGCCTATATAAAGCCTTGCATTCCATCAGAGAAAGGCACTCTCGAGTGGCTAAGCTAGAAGATCACTTAAACTAGAGTTACAGGAGCTTTCAATATTGCTGTGCTGCTGGAAACCTGCTGTTGGACGATCATGGCTGGAGGTTAGTTCGAATTATATGTTACATGTGTGCTGCGCTGAATGTGATTACCAAAACTGATAACAGTTTGTCCTAATTTAGATAGGGATTCCAATGGAAGTCCTTCCGTTTTAGGATGATTAGTGTTCCACTTCTTCTTACCACGCTATTAATTGTTCTCCATAATTTGTGCAGTGTCTAGTATGCTTTGTAACATTTAGAAACTTTTTCTTGCATGGTAAACATTTTATTTTATGGGTTCGGATGTGGGGGGATGTACATTCACATGATTTTAGAAGTTTGAAAGTTGGAATTCTTCCAAGGTAACTTGTAAAGATGGGGGGATATGCATCTTTGTGCGTAGACGTTGAAGCATTGGTTTCTCCTATATCCTAATCTGTTTCCAAAAGGTTGTTCACTTGAGCAAACGCATTTGTAAACACTAGTTGGACTTCACCTGCGTAATTCTTTTGTTTTACGTTTCCATGAATACTCATTTGTCTTGTAGATTATCCTTTGTTTATTTAGGGTAATAGTATCTTTTCTGCAACTCATAGTATGGTGTAAAGATTCTGAACTGTTTATCTTTTATTTATTCCACTTATGCAGTGCTCTGCAAACTGCAAACAAGTTAGTTCAATCAACAAACTCAAATGTCCTGTTGTTGTCGGAGAAGGTTGGAGAGCTTGAGGGAGTTGTCAAGAGGGCAGATTCTGCCATGGCTGCAGCAAGGGTCGTCCATGGTTCACTAAACAAAAAGGAAGTACCACTTGATAGCAATCAAAACGCCAAATGATCTCTGTCTTGTCGAGAACAAGGTTAGTAAATTCAATCACGGGAAAAAGTCTGAAAAATACGAAGCCTTAGAAACTGCAGTGTTTGCTTTAGTGTTGGAATATTGTCTTTTCCTGTACTTTTCTTGATAGTGTAATAGATATTATATCAAGATGCAAATTCTAATTCTGAGTAGCGATGCTAAATGCCATGTCAAGAATTGTATGCGTGATTAAAATAATAAAACTTTGTTTTTTTGCCTTCATTTTCACAACAAAAGGAACTTATAATCATGTAATAGGAGTAAGAAAGCTGACTAGTCTGATGCAAAAGGGAGATGTAACAATCAACTGTGCATCTTTGATGGATAGAAATCATAGAACAGATCTCTCTCTTGCTTATTTCCTGAGATGACTCATCAAACGGAGAGTTTTTGTTTCTACGGTTTTAAGATATATTCCAACACACAGGTCATCAGCTCACTTGCTTGATATTATTTGTGAATCGACAGGTTTGTAAGAATCTGTCTTGATATTATCATTTCAGCAGTTATTGGTTCTTACATTCGTTTTTACCATCTGTTGCCTCAAAGAGCTCTATTGTAGAATATAGCATTGACAGTCTCATTGCGTTGGCTATTTTTTCAGTTAAATGATTGCAAGCTGCGTTGACGGATCTGAAGCAGGGACATCATTGCCGCGATGAATGTTGTTTAGAAATCTGTAGATTGTTGTTTCTTGTCCGAGAAATGTTCTGAGTAGTGTAGAGGTGTTTTCTGCTCCGTACGTGCTTGCAGCGCGGTAGTACACTGTCGCGGATTCTATAGACTCGCCCGAGTTATATTTGTTTAAAACCCAAATCTATAGCAACAACCCATAACAAAACGAAACCCAAATTCAGTTCAATTTCCTAGTCTTGTTAAAACACTACTAATTTTACCAACCTCTTTAATTCAGCAGAATTTTAATACATTTTCGTTCAATTTACCGCGTTGAAGTTTTGTTAGAAGTATGACATTAAGGCCACTCATTTGACGTAATAGCTTTTGGAATACTTTTTTTTGTTAAAATCTTTTTTGATTTCATGGAAGGGCAATGTTAATTGTTAATCACTATTTAATGTATTATCTATTTAATCAATAACAGAACCCAATGAATGTCATAATCAACCTAAGAGAGAAGTGATCTAAGTGTTAGATCAACGATACATTCTCTTATTATGTTCGTTTCTAAAATGTTCCTCGCCATAGGATTGTCAACTGGGCATTGGTAATCCGCTAAGGCTAATATGTGTTATGTCAACTCAATCAGGAGTATGGCTGGCCTCAAAGTCATTAGTGTTAGACACTAAGCCAAACACGTAGGTGCTCCAATGGTTGTTGAGTATACTAAACAACGATCAACGAGTTCTAACATACATGTCATGTAAGAACTCATTGGTTCTAATAATGCATATTAGTCCTTTGACTTGAGACACCACTGATGCCTTGTGGGTATGTCTTTGATCATTTGACAGTGTAATAAAGTACATGCCTTATCTTGGCCAATGTTCCTAGCATTGTTGGGGTCATTGATTTATTCATAAAGACATGTGAGTGTACAACAAGGGATCTCTAACCTTCCATAGTGGAAGAAGAATACTTTAATATATGGTTCGAAAGTCTTTGGCCAAAGCATATGAATATAACTAAGGAAAAATGTTCCAAATCATACTCACTAGAATCATATGGAGAAGTATCATATTGGATGGTAGACATGAAAAAACTATCAACCAAACAATGTGATCAAGAGTATTGATTTAGAGAAGGATCGTATTGCATTGTAGTTGTAACTGAATAGGTTATCTGATAGGAGCGTATTTATGCGACTTAGTAAGCTTATTTCCTTGCATTTAGGTTGTTAGTTCTTAGTTATTTTATTATTTTAAGCTATTTTCGTGTGTTTGTAGGTCTAAAGTGCAAAGTAAGCAAGGAAGTGCATTTTGGAGCAGTTTCGGGCACTAAATGGATTGCACATGCTTGGAGCTAAGTGGATGGACGAAATTGAAGATCAAATGAGCTTAGGATTGAATGAAGATATGAAGAATTGGATTCAAGGCAAATGAAGAATGAAGAGTTCAAAATTGGAAGCCAAAGTTTCTAAAGTTAGAAGTTTCTATTCTTTGAGGTTTCCATTCTTGAAAGTTTCTATTCTTGGCTTGGAAGTTTCCTAATCCTTCCTCACATATGTTCCAGCCACAAAAGGATTCCAAAATATGTTAGGACATTTAATTACATGTTCTAGAAGCCTTAGACATGCCCTAAAAGGCCATGCCGCACATTCCTGTTTTGATCCTCCTTTTTTCCGCACATATCCCTCTTTCTTACCTATTTTCTGACCCAAAATTACATTCCCTTTTGTTTCAATTCTTGCCGCACAAGGGGAGAGGATTCTTACCTATTTTGTGCCTCAAAACACATTCCTAAATCTGTCATACACTCTCTGCCGAATTTCCTTTCCTATTCTCTTTAATTCCTGCACCTTACTTGCCTATTTTCCATTGATTTCTGACTTTTAATTATAGGACAAAATAGCTAAGTTATTTCCTTCCCTAAAACACATAAAAACCGTAACTTCCCCCCAATAAATACATATGCCGCACCCTTTAATTGGGGGCTACACATTCTCTACACACTCTCTGCATCCCTTCCATCCACCTATCTACCTATCCATCCTCTACCACCCTTACACACATCCCTGGACCACTCTACACACTTTCTACCGGAAATTCATCCTCCATCCTTCACCATAACTCACCTACATCCATCCACCACCACAAATCACCACTAAAACTCACCACCATACCCTTGTGCCGCAGCAAAGGAGAAGGAGAGCTTTTGGACGTTTTGGCATTCAATTTGGATCGCTTGAGCGTTTAGGTATTTTCTTTCTTTTGTTTTCAATATATAAATCTGTTTACCTTTGTTTTGCAATTATGAGGAACTAAGCCCTTTTGGCTGGGGGGAATTTCAAAGCCATGAACATACTTGCAATATAAATTGATTACCTTCAGTTGTGATTTCATAAATCGTGAATGCAATTTGCTTAACTGCTTGATTGATAACTCATTCTTGTATGTTGATTAAGAGGGCTTGCTTAGTTTGCATGCATGAATTTGATGCTAGAATATAAGGGAGTTTCACCTAATCGTTACAAACTTATATTTACAAGTAGTGGAGGTCACTTATAAACGATCGCGTTAAGTGAATTCTTGGCAGGAGTATCATGCTCATCATAGTTACGAATGCCTCGTCAATGCTTATAGTTTTCATGAAGCTTAATGATCTTTGATTGTATCTCTATTATGCTGTTCATGTAGGGGACTTTTAGAGAATGTTTTGAATTGTTGTATGCGCTTTCCCGTCCAATTCAATAACTTAAGAAAAACTTGAGGGTTAATTTAAGCGTACCTAATTAACCTGGGGTGTTGAGTTTCATGGTTTATCGAAAGAACAACTGAAAATTGATTTGTATGCAAGTGTGTCATGTGTGGAGAAGAACCCTCTAGCTAGCCCATCATCCATCCAAAAACACCCAATTTCGTGCAAATCTGTCTAGTTCTAGTTTCTGTTTTGTTTTCACTTTAAATTCGTCCAAAACCCAAACCCTCCCCCCATCTTTCTTGTGTCAACTTAGTTAGAATCTGTCTAAACTTATGTCTTTTAGTGTTTTGAGTCAAGTTAGAATCAATTTTCGTCCAAACAACTCCTTAGTGTCTGTTTTGAGTCTATTTGGTTGTTTTAAGCTGTTTTGAGTCTTGTGAGTCTTGTTAAGTGTTTTTAAGTTTGTTTTTGTGTTTTTAAGTCAGTTTAGAGTAGATTAGCAATCCGTCCTAATCCCCGGTCTAGAACGATCCCTACTTACATCTTTACTACAATTGTCAACAAGAGGGTTTAATTTGTGTGCTGTTTTACATCGCATCATTATCCAACCACTTTTACTTAGCTTGGGTAGCTATGACATACTATTAGGTGTCACTCATGGTTTGTAGAAGCCTTGAAGATTAGCAATCAATAATCTTCATCACAGGGAGAATTTAAAGAAGTTTCAATTCACAAACGATTAAGAGTTACGATCTCCCATTGCCTCGCTAATTGGAACCTAGATCGTAAACCATGTAACGATATGAAGAAATATAAATGAGATTAATAAGATCAATTAAATAGTTTAATTGAGCATAGTCAAGATTAATTAAAGTTTAATTAATCATAGAAATAAGTTTGTATTGGCCTTAAATTAGTTTTGGATTCTCGAGGCACAATGGGCTCTGGTCCATAAGGCCCATTAGGCTTAAGTTGTATGACAACTTAAGACCAAATGAGCCAAATGCCCTAAGAAAGAGCAACGCTGACTATGCTAGAAAGGATGACCTTATTTACACTTATACCACTTAACTTTGAGTGACTACAGAAGGGCTGTTATAAGCCAAAACTCATTATGGTTGTTTTGACAAGAAACTTAGAGGCACATTCTCTCATATCTTTCTCTACCACAGCAGGCCACTATTGGGAGATTTATTAGTATTAAATCTTCCAATAGTTCTTCCATTTTCTCTTTGTTATTGAGACTTAAGGCACCATTCATTTGGTGCTTAGAGAATACTTTCATCAAATCCTCAAGAAGCAAAGAAGTAAGGAAGAAGCAAAGACCTAGGGATTCAGGGAGCCAAATCCATAGAGCCTATGAAGACGATTGAAGGTCCTCACATGGGTGATAATCTTGTGAAAACAAGGATAAGCTTTAAGGGTATGAAAGCTCAATCTTTCTTCTTTCTTTTATGAAACAGTCTTGGTTTGCCACTCATTAAGCCTTGAGTTTTGGGGGACAAAGATTTGTTTTTGAGTTCATGCTTTCTTTTGTAAATATATGCATTTGTTGCTCAGATAATCTATCCATAGTCAAAAAATTTCTTCAAGTTTTTCATTGCAAACATGCTTAGAGGAGAAAAACTTCAGTGTGGCAATCGATGTCACGCCCCGATCCCAAAGTACGTCCAAGATTGACTCGGGACGTCACCACATCCCTGTTTATCTATCATGTCTCGTCTCCGAGACAAGACCAAAACACAATCAATGGTTCAACCACACAATCACTTTCTTTTATTTCATGGCTGTATCTAACACTTGCGTTAGACTGCCTACGTACCCTAAATAGGGATCAAACCATTCGTAGTTCACCTTTTGTTAAACTCTAAACTTTTTGCAATACACTTCCTAACATAAACAGAGTACCACACTACATAATAACCATATGCCTATCAAGATTTGTCATTTTGTCATTCACATATGACACATTCTTTCCAACACCATTCCGCAATCACGTCAATTAATCAATTCCATGAATCAAAGATACACAATATTAACATTTAACTACGCTAATCAATCATCAAGATCACATATCATTTTATGAAATTTAATAAAGGAATTCTACATAACTCCCTACCTGGATTCCAAGTAATAACATGGTAACTAAATTATAAACACGATGTCTACTGTGAGTAGTTCTCATTCACTCGAATCTAGGGTTTCAAACTAAACTTTATGGAAATGAGTAAAGGCGGGGATTCCGGACCACTCAATGGAATCCAACTAAAATATGGTCACCTATCGAACTGTACCAAGTACAACTAATCCTCATAACCCTAGGTAGGCAGTGATCACCCATCGCAGATATACCAAGTATAATCACCCTTAGAATTTGTATGGTCCCCCATTGCAGATATACCAAGTAGAACTATAGGCACAATCTAATCGTGTATGCAATGATCACCCATCGCGGATATACCAAGCATGATCACTCCTAGAATGCGTATTATCCCCTATTGCGGATATACCAAGCAGAACCATAGGCATAGTCTAATAACGTAGGTAGTGATCACCCATCGCGGATATACCAAGCATGATCACCCCTAACATATGTACAGTCCCCACATCGCGGATATACCAAGCATGACTATATCCTATAGCTCTAGGTAGTGATTACCTATCACGGATATACCAATCATGATCACTCCTAGAATGCGTATGGTCCCCTCATTGCAGATAAATCAAGCATAACCATAAGCATAGTCTAATCGTGCAGGCGGTGATCACCCATTGTGGATATACCAAGCATGATCACCCTTGAAATACGTATGGTCCCCTATTGATGATATACCAAGCAGGACCATACATGTACCACTGCTACATGGTGCAGTTAGATCAACACATAACCTACTTACCCCTACCTCAACCCTTATGATTTACTACGTAAGCACCTGCACTATCAACATATCACGACCACTAAATATCTTGTCATACTAGCAAATAAGTTATATATAATACTTCTAATGAGATTCTAGGCTCGCATTTCTATACTAGCAATCATACATTTCATTTGTATCATCTAAAAGTTTAGTAAACATGTATAACACAATAAGGTGCCACTTACACGTAAATCGAGATCAAGGTCTAAAATATCGATGATATCGGAAATATCGGTAGTCCAAAAACACGGAAATTTCGATGGAACTATCGAGATATTATCGATATCGATAAAAATTGAATAAAAACCATGGAAATTGTAAGAAAAACTTGGAAAATTTTATTGAAACTTTGCAGGATGTTTATTTAGTCAATTATCTATTAGTTTATCACAAAAAATTGGAAGGAAATGCATTGCATGATGGATTTAACTGATTTAAGTTGATTATATATCGAGCTGGCAAACATTGTGAGTGTAGAAAATATGTAGTAATTAATGAAAGAAGTTTAAACACACCATAATCATTTATATATAATGAATTAGTACAATATTTTACACTTTATACATTGCATCGTAAGATACATGAGTGACTTAGTACCACATAGAGTTCCTATGAGGTTCAAAATTTTCACTATCTTCATCATTTCTATGTGTAGAGTAAGTGTATTTTAGCATATTTTCACAAAAAACATAAGTGATATGGTGGTCAAGGTGTTTAAGGAGTAAAATGGGAATCCCCTTGGTGTTTTTTTAAATATAGAAATTTATCCTAGATAATAAATATTAGCTTGCAAGCCTCGCAGACATCGTAACGACTATATAAATATTACAGGATGAATATGTAATCACAAACACATCTGTAGCGAGTTGGATAAGGCCCAGGTGTGTGGTTGACAAAGGGAGGGGTTCGAATCCCTCTATGCGCAAGATTGAGACTTTTTAGCATTTTTCAAGTATTTTTGGGTTTCATCTCGCGATATTATAGATAATATCGCGATATACTTTATTTTCAGAGTTGTTATTCTTAGGACTCGACCCAAAGACACATCTATTCTCGGAGTACGTGACGTTTCGTATGCTTGGGCGAGACCCACTCTCAATTCCAGTTTTGGTTTTCAGTACGAGTATTTTAACTTACTTTTCTTTAGTTATTTGTTTTTGTCATTACAAATGTTTTTGGAAAAGTATTTCTGCTTCAGTTTTAAGTTCAGCACGAGTTTCGACCTATATTTTATTACTTATCTATTTTGATGTTATCATATTTTACGTACATATTTTTGACCTTACGTCAATATGCGTTTTCGACTTTATATTTTTATAAAGTATGTTTTCTACTTGTACACCGACTGGTAAGAAGGTATGAGCTTAGAGGCACGAAAGATGGAATCATTGCAACCTGATCATGACGGGATGGCATTTTCCCTTTTGTGCAACCGCTTTGACTTGATTTCTTCGTTACGTACATATTTATATATTATTTTTCTTCCTATTTTCGAGTATTTCAGTTTAGTAAATGATTTTAAATTTCGAGGACGAAATTCTTTTAAGGGGGGTAGATTGTTACACCCACCCCTAATTTAAATTGTATTTTCACTAAGTTTGAGTTTATTTTGCTTTTAAAATTGTTTTTGAGTCTTAATAGGTGTGCCACGGGGCACACCTTTGTTTGTTGTTCCCCGGGTCCAAGCCTAACTCTCTCTCTCTCTCTTCTCTTTCCCTCCCTCACACTCTTCATTTTCCTCTTCTTCCCCGAGTCTCTCTGTGTTCTCTCATCTTCCCGTCGAACACACACACACACACCCAGTCACTGCACACCCTTTGTAGTACTCCGTCAACGACATCATCATCACCATCTAAACCTCGTCTTTCTCTCCCTTTTCTCTCGGTGCAGCTAGGACAATGGAACCCATGAACTCTCCGGCGAGTTCTCTTGATCCTTCTCCGGTTAGGTAAGCCTCGGGTTACCTCAATTCATCTTAGATGTTGTGTGGTTGAGATATACTAAGTTTTATCTCATTTTTTTAACAAGGTTTTAGAACGAGATCGACCAGAGGGAAGGCACACCCAGCTCCGGCGCGGCCGTGAGTGTTGAGGAACTTTCCGAACACTTCCGACCGTTTCACGGCAAATGAAAGGTATAAAAACATTCCTCTCGTCTTGTGTTTCATTTTGATACCTAGATCGGAGTCTAGGGTGCTCTTTTACAGTCGGCCGGAGCTATAGAAGCTTTGGGGTTCTTCTCCGATTCGTACCAGGCCTAAAATATCGAGATATTATCGATATTATCCCGATATATTGACGATAATTAAGTGGATAAGTGTGAAAATATCGCCCTCTCACAAAAACGATATTATCGGTGAAATATCACCAATAATATCGATATTTTAGACCTTGATAGAGATGCACATCTCCTAGGATAACTTGCTATCTAAGATAAGCCCGTTAGGCTCCACTAGGTCTCTAATAATGCTACTTTTAGTACTGAAGAACGCTTCAGAACATCTTGACCAAAGTCAACCCTAGTAATCCAATCAGGAAGATCCGTCCATTGGATTTCCAATCCATAAGTTCCTAAAGTTCTTAAATATTACATACAATAACATACTAAAGTTTGGTGACGATCCAACGGTCGGATCGTCGTTCACTACAATGGTCAGGTGGTATTCCTTAATGAAACTAGGTTCAAATGATAGAGTTTCACTAATCAGGTGTCAAATATGGAACCGGGGTATCAAATTTAGCCTAGAAGGATCAAGTGGTTTCTCGGGCCACGTGCCGCATGGCGGTGTTTTCCGGCGAATGGAAACCAAGTTTTCCGACCAACTCTAAAAATTACCAAATTTTGCAGGATTGTAGAACACAACAAGGGAAAGAACTTTCATACCTAGGCCAAAGTCCAATTCGGCCGAGAAATACCTGAAATCTGACATGGATCACCGGAAACCTTAGAATTAGGCGGTTGTCGATTTGTCTTCTTCGTTGCTCCATCGCCCCCAAACTTGTTTAGGTTTGTTCCTGGGCTCAAGAGGATGCTAAATATGGTGGTGGTTGATGGAAAATGCTTTCAGAAATGGTGGATCGCTGTTGGAGGGTTCTCGGATCCGTGGGCACTATGCACCACGAAATAGGGCCAAAACTTGTAGGATTTGGGGTGGAAATTGCAAGAGGGATGACGAGAAGACGTTTGCAGGTGGTGGCGGACTTCATCTCCCTGAAAAGTTGCCTGAATTCGAGCTTGCTGCCGTTGAGTCAGCAGTCGAGTCACGCGACCCGCTGGTTCTCTCATCTCCCTTCCCTGCTTTCTTTCCTTTCTCTCCTCTCCCATTGGTTCACTCCCTTCTCCCCTTTCTGATTGGTCCACCCTCCCATTAAATGGGGCTTTCTTCCACTCTCCCATTAAATGGGGCTTTCCTCACAATCTGATTGGTCATTCTTCCAAACAAAAATAATAATTTTTTTTTATAGAGAAATTCCTAAATTAACATTTCTCTCCAATTTCCGTTGCTCGTAACTTCTCCGTTATAGGTTCGATTCATGAACGGCCTTCGTCTACGCGTTCTTAGGATTGAGCTCTATTTGAAACATTAATTGTGACCTCGAAAGGTCTACGAATTTTAAAGTATTATTTTCAAAACTTTAAACTTTATAACTAAGTAATTAAAATTCTAAATTAACTAAATTAAATTAAATTAAATTTGATAAAAAATAATGTAAAATCCCGCGAATATGAATACATAAATTATAATAGTGAAATCCACGAACGAGATTTCAGAATCGATGACCCGTTTGCCCAAACACACAACATAGCTTTGCCCCCTATATTTTGTTGCACCCACTTTCTGTGGTCTCTAAGGATGTAAACTGTCATAGTGCAACAATCCTACTGAATATTTCTTGGCCAACGAGACCCAAGGGTGACCAGGTGTGTTCCAATTCACTTCAAATTAGAAAGAAGAGGAATTCTCTCCTGCGCATGTGAGTTGTGTGCATGACCCGTATTGACGTTGTATTCGTACTATATTGGCAATATAATGGCATACAATATTTATGTACTATCAAAACTATAGTGGAGACACATGGTCAATACAATATAATACGACTCATGCGCAGTCCATGCCCAAAACCTGCATGGGCACATGAGAATTTTTGTTAGAAAGAAAGGGAAATTATGTTTATACCCAACAGTGGTAGAAATGTGTTGAGCTCTTGCATGACAGTGTGGGTTCAAACCTGATCAGTGGCTAATCTAACATCTAATCTAACAAAATCTATCGTTTGACAAAAAAAAAAAAAAAAACTTTTGTCTCTGAACACCCTTCAATTTATTTAAAGTAAAAGTAAAATGACACTTATACCCATATGTTAATTTACTTCAAAGAACTTACTAGACTCTTTAACAAAATCTTAGGGGATGTATTCAATTGGAAATTTGAGGGAGTTTAATGGATTTATAAATTCATGAATTTTGATGGAGGTTAATTGATTTGTAGAGATTCCATATAAAATTTTGATTTAATTCTCTCGAAATCTCAGGGGAAGAGGTGAAATTTGTGATTACTTAAAATATACTATGAAATCTCTCCACTTTGCTCGAATTTCTCAAATTTTTAAAATTTTTCAAAATCAATTCCTAATTGAATACACCTAGAATGTTATAAATTTCTTTAAAACTAATTAAATACACCCAGATTTGTAAGGATTTTAATAAACTATCTTAAAATCTTGATACTTTGAATGGTTAAGAATCACTTAAAATACTAATTGTATACCCATAAATTTATTAGAAGAATTAAAATCCTCAAAATTCCAATTGAATACACCCCTTAATTTCTTGTACATCCAAATTGGACACCCACCAGAGTTTTCATACAAAGAAACGTGTTCATCAAGTACTCATTCTCCCACCTTCAACAACCATTTGTCTATCTCTCCAACATTGATGAAAAAAAAAAACAGAGGAGGAAGAAATCCACATCAATGATGAGTATGAAGACAAAAAGGCAAGTGTTTCATGTGTTTTTACAAGTTTTGATTTGATTCTTTAATTAACACTCATGTTTACTTTACCCATAGGGAAGTGTTATTAGCACTTCAAAAATCTCATTCTACACTCCTCACAAGTGTATTTTTCTTTCCAAATATAGAAAATTTAGAGTGTAAAATAAGATTTTTGGAGTGCCAATAACAATTTCATACCCATATTGATAATGAGTTTGGGCCTTAGTGATTGAAGCTCATTTTAGCTCGACCCATATTTGATACTATCTAAGAAGAGTTGGGGTTATGAGAGCAATTAAGCATAAATTGACACCAACTTCTCAAAATTTGTTAACTTCAACTCCATTAAAACCACTTATGAGTCTTTTTTTTGGATTACACCCACTATCTCAAGTTTTTATTTTTTATTTGTTTTATTTTAACTAACGATATTATCTACGCTAAGAAAGAGGGGGTGAGTTTAGCCTCACAATGGGCTAGCAATAATGTGGTTCAAACTCGTCTCTGACGAGAATCGAACATAAGACCTTGCACTTACGAGTGAAGAGGAATATCACTAGACCGTAATACTAAGTGGCCCATTATCTCAAGTTTTGAATCGAACTAATTTAACTTGGAGTAGACTAAAGATAATCCTAATCCTAAATGAGTTGGATACTCGCATCAGCTAAGGATCGATGAGATTATCACCAAATCCTAAGTATTAGCTAAGGATGAAATGAGATCATTATGGAATACTATTCCTAAATGAATTAGGTCATCCAACGACATTATATCAAGACCTCGCTGCCGTTTCTCCAAAGTATGCACTTCTAAAAGCATCTCCGACAGTCACCCAATTGCAAGGGAAATTGGTTTGAACTGTCCTTGGCCCAAAAATATGTGTTCCGGTGCGGGGGAAAAATTGGAGGCCATTGGGTTAAAGGCAAGAGCTCTTGCGGTTGTCCTGCCAATTGACGCTAGGGCTTGCACCTGCATGAAGCCCAACAGACAGGGGGGCCCACGTGATTGTCTTTTGAAGATCCTTCTAGTTCTTGAGGCTGAAATTACAATAATATTCCATACACCAAAAGTAAATAAAAAAAAAGTAGCCATTAGATTAGACTTGACAATTTCTTACACGACCCGTTAACACGACACATAAACGACATGAAAATAACAGGTTTCAGGTAGACACGAAAACTAATTTGGTTGTTATCGAGTCACACGATAAGAACCCGTTAATAACAGGTCCTTAACAGGTAATGACACATAGGTAACCCGTTTCGACACGTTAAGCAAAAATTTATTTTGATGATATTAATTTTTTAAATTACTAAAAGAAACTTATTGAAAAATACAATAGCCATAATGTATATGTATATATAGTATATTAAAATATGTATTATTGTATTATTATTCTATATAAATTTAAAAAATTTAAGTTTTATTTATTTTTATAGTATACCACAGGCAAAGAGTGAGATTAAAAAAATTATAAAACACATTAAAAATATAAATATAAAGTAATTTGAAAATACCGAACATATTAAAAAATAATAATTAATTTACAAGTGCGAAATATGTGAAAATTATGCAAACGCTCGTGATCGCATCTTCTACAATTTGAGGATTGGTACATCGTTGTTTGAATTTTTAAAACCATACAAACCCTCATGAATAGTATTTTTAAGGGAGTTCAAAATAAACCAATATCATTTCCCTTGGTGATTGATAAAAATTGAAGGGTTTTATTGTCGAAAATGTGCAAGGTTTCCTCAACCTTGAAACGCAACTCCTTTCATTTTGCATATCCTTGAACATTTGGTATTTTGTAGTAATGTACTAATGTTTTTTCATTAGACTCTTATTTGAGGTAGGTATTATATATACTTAAAAGACAAATGTTGTTTTTATGTTTTAAAGTATTATTTATGTGACAATGTGATATACATATACAAATTTAGTATTATGTTTTCAATTTTTTGGGGTCAAATTTTGTTTTTCATTTTCATTATTTATTGATTTAAAATATATTTTTCTTAATAGGTAATGGGTCGGGTCATATTACCTGATAATATTAACGGGTCGATTTAGAGTCGGGTCATATTACCCGTTTATTTTAACGAGTATTACACGACACGACCCGATAAGATATCGTGTATGTCACGAATACGACATGAACACGAAAAACACGACACGAATGCTAGGCCTACATTAGATGTGGAGCACTTGAAATTATCACACGTTGAACATTGAAAATTTGTCATCCCATGGTGGGGATGGAAATTCAAGAATATAAACAATAAAAAAATTCAATGTTATAGGATCCATCCAAATTATTTAAAAAATTTAAAAATCTTACAAAGTTCACGCTTCGGGAAAAAAATATATAATAAAAGTCACTATCTGCTTTCCAATGGAGAGCTAGCTCCCAATTGATGCTTTTATAAAAACTAATTAAGGAACTAATTAAACATTTCAAACATAAACAACTGGAATATCTTGCTTAGCAAGACAATTACGTCCCCACCACTAATCACCACCCTTATCAGTTTCATCGAGTATTCTACCTCAGGCAGTGACATCACTGCATTTAACTTTCATATTCCTGTCCAATTTCTATTTTATTTTTTCTCTAATATTATCGATTTTTTAATGATGTATATTTTAAAAATACAAGAAGCATATTGGTAAGTGAGAGGTCTTAGGTTTGATTCTTACTAAAAACGAAGTGAATTTGAATCACATTATTGCTAGCCCATTATGAGGCTTAACCAACTCCTCCACCCCGTTAATGTAGATAATATCGTTTATTTAAAATAAAAAATAAAAATACAAGAAGTGAGCATAACGTGCAAAACCTCTCTCAAAATAAAAACTATCACTCCACGTGAAGGACAACGTGATACACATGGGAGATTTTTCAATGTGCTCGGGTATTCCAGGTACACTGAAAAATCTCAACACGACCCAATACACCAAATAACATAGTACAAGTGGTTAGATGTTTGAAAACTTGAGGTCCATGCGCATACTGCTAAACACCTCTACCCTAAGAACTCCCCATCACCCAGTCCTCTAGTGTGTTCATCCATCCATTCATCATATCGCGACTGCTCCATGTTAGTCATGTGGCTTGTGTTAAGATCAAATTTTTCAATATGCCGGAAATATGAATTAGTACGTCATATGTCATAATACAAATAGTTAAACACTTATAGCTTTAAGGTCCATGCGCATACATCCCATCACGCAGTCCTCTAGTTTGTTCATCCATCCATTAATCATGTCGCAACTGCTCCACGCTAGTCATGTGGTTTGTGCATGTTTCGATCCACATGAAACGATAATAGTTTACACCACAAAAGTCAGGCAAAAAAATAATGAGAAAATCAATAATAGTTTACACCACAAAGTCAGGCAAAGATAGTGAGAAAACAATAATAAAGTTAGCTTTCTCACTTGAATCATGCATTCTTACCATTTTTATATATTAACTGGCAACGTTCTAATCTTCGGTCCCAAAAATAAAATAGAAGTCACATTATATAAAAAATATATATATATATATGTATGTATGTATATGTATGTATTATATATGGGTTAGGATCCGTAGCCATATATTTTGACACTTATTTTGTAAGGCCCACTTCGTAATGTATTTCAACAAATCGAAACGTTTGTATTTAGGTCTTCCCTCAAATAAGATCATGTATTACCAAAAATCACCAAAATCCGAAACTATATAACCATTGAATTAAATGATAATCATTTTTAGTATTTCTCTATAAAACCATATTTGTCCATTTTAATCACTACAAGTGAAGTGAATGTCTTAGTGATTTTGAATTTGTCAATTTTTTTACAAGGATGATCTATTAATGATGAATTGAAATATAACGGTTTGGGTCGTAAAAAAAAATTAAGTAGGCCATACAAAATAGGTGTCAAAATGTTCGTGAAAAAATGGGTATCTCCAACTCCAATTCCTAACCCTATATATACATATCATCATTTTATATAATGTAGGAAGACAATTCGTTTTTGTTCAAACGTAGAAATATGTTAAGAGCAGAACAGATTGGTGTTAAGTCTTATTTTGTTGAATTTTGAGGAAAAACAATTAATTTTTTTAGACGAAATGATAGCAATTTTATTACAAAATTAAGAATTGATACAAATATCAAAGAGTACATTCCATATACATTCAAGAGGTCGGTAAGACTTATTTTTGTAATTATATGATAGTTCAATAGTTTTATTTTCTCTTTTTGTTTTAGTTAATACAAAAATGTTGGGGAATTAGATATTAAAAAAGGGGAGAACTAAACTTTATATGCAGAGGTTAAAACTCTTATCAATTATAAGTATTATGTAATCACTACATTAATTAAGTTCAAAGATGTGGAAAGTGGGAGTGGTCAGTTCAGACGGTTGGAAAACCAAAAATGTTGCATATATTTTTCAAGCAGATATTAGAAATATTTTATGATGATATGGCTAAGTTAAGAAGTTGATCATGATAACGTGTGCATATTAATTTTCTCTACTTTAAATCAGCTTAGTCATGATTTAGGGTTCTTAAAAAGCTAACTTGTTTTAGGAGTTACGACCAGTGCAAAGACTAAAGAGGAACGGATTGCTTAACTAGGTTAGTGATGTTATATAGCTCATCCTCGAGATGGCAAGTCATCATAAAAAAAAGATGTAGAGTAGAGTTAGGATCATGACAAGTTAATAGTTCATCAATTGTTTTCTGCCAATCAGGTTCTCTTAAAATCCAGTTAGATATTTTCAACGACCATGGAGAATGAATATATTCCCCATGATGCATATGAACCCCCTACATTTATATTTACCTTACTACATATATTGTATATGTTCGTATATTTGCCAATATAAATATGTTCATGCATAACAGAATTATGAATTTGCTATGTGGAATTTGTGAGTCAAAGAATTAAAAGAAAATAGAAGCAATTAAGGTTTAATCAAACCCCAGAAATTTCAGAAAAAAAAAGTAAAAAATAGGGGAAATTGTGATCGAGCTGCGGCTCCCAATCGCGCCATCACACCACGTCAACGCCAAGCGGGGCTGACTGGCCTGCAGCCCAACTACGGCGACCTTGCAGCTTGAGCTAGTGACAGGGACGACGTCATAATGACGTTAGTCCTGCATCATCAACCGTTTGGGCTTGCTGCTCGAAGTGGACCAGGCCTACTGCCTGGGTCCTCAGTGCTGGGCTTCACGTCCGCAACCTATCCCAGAAGCTAACAAGCTGCTGGGCATTTCGCGCATTGGGCCATTGCCAGCAGCCTTACGTTGCAGAGCCTCGCCCCCTCTTGGCCCACTATTACCTGCAACCATCTGGGCTGCTATGCAGCCTGTGTCCCTGAGCCCAGAACAAGGCCTATAGCAGGGTCGTAACCCGTGTGTAGCCAACATTTTTGCTAGGCTGCGTCCTTTTTTCGACCCGATGCTATATTTTGGCATACCCTACTTCTTAACCATATCCAAATATTTTTGGGACATTTTTAGTAAAAGCCGTACTAGGCTATATTTTTGTTATCGCTTGGCCCGAAGCCAACAAAGCTTATATGACCCGAACGTCATTATTTGGCTTCCATGATCAAACCTGAATGGTTATGATCTATTGAATTAATTAAAGGGACCAGTAGTCCATTAATTCGACAAAAATCCAAATTTTTTGGCCTGAAGTCCACTTTATTGGCATTAACGATTCAATATTTTATTTCTTTCTTTAAACCATTGACTTCCTTTCGTTGTCCCGAAGCACTCACACTTGGGTTCCTAAAGCAAACCCCAAATTCACTACACTTAGTTGTTTATTGTATTCTGTTTCTTGAAAGTACCCATTTTATGAACCAGAAGTTCATGCTAAATCGAACTTGTAGTTTTGAATTTAGAGCCTTTGAAACTCGAAGTTTTCAAATAAAATCGTATGCCATGAAACTCGAAGCTTTCATTTTTAAATTAAATCAATACATGCCTATAGAACCCGTATGTTCTAAACTGTATGCCTATGGCATTCCATATGAATATCTACATTTTTGCTCCCTCCGTTTCAAGGACATGTCGAACTTGAACAAGCTCTATTTCACCGCTCTGGAAGTATCCAGAAGAAACTACCTGAAGTGGGTTCAGGATGTGAAGCTCCATTTCACCACCAAAAGTCTTCGAGCCACTATTGAAGAGGCTACAGACCTCCTGGTTGATGAAGCTAACAAAGCTATGTCCATGATCTTCATCCGAAGACACATTGATGAATCACCACAAACCGAGTACCGCACTGAAGAGGATGCACGCGCTCTCTAGGTCGCTCTGGCCGATTGTTTCAATCATCAGAAAGACATCTGCTTGTTTGAAGCAAGACACGAGTGGTAGCACTTACGTTTCTAAGGCTTTAAGTCTGTGAATGAATGCAACTCTAAGGTTTGTAGAATCCGATCACTGCTCAAGTTCTGTAACGATGACTTAACATCTCCTGGAGAAGACCTATTCGACCTTTAATGCCACCAATATTGTCCTGCAACAACAATATAGGGAACGGAAGTTCACCAAATTTATGGATTTAATCTTTGTTTTACTTCTCACTGAGAAGTAGAACCAACTGTTAATGAAAAATCATCAAGCTCGACACACTGGTTGAACGATATGCCTGAAGCGCATGTGACTAATTCTGGCAACCACAAACGATGGAAAAATAGTTGTGGCCGTGGAAATGGGAAGAAATCCTAACAACGGGTCCAAGTTTAACATAACAGAGGCCCTGCCAAGGGAGGAAATTCGACCCAGAAGCGTAATTCTTTGACCCCTAAGGCCTCTAACTTCAAAAACAAGGGAACATAAGTATCATTCCCATCATAAGACTAACTTTGCACAAGTGGAAAATCTAGAAGATATTGCCAACACCACTATAGAGATCTCAGATTTTCAGGAGGTAAGCCGCTCCTATGGAAGAATAAGTTTATTTTTTGTGACATGTTTCATGTTTGGGAGGGATTCCCCATAGTGTCTAAACCACTAGGTGTGGCCAAACCCCCCTCCCCCCCCCCCCCCCCCCAACTCTTTTTTATTTAGTTTATGGTTTAATTTTTCGAACAATTTTCTAAGTATTTGGAATAATTTGTTTGGCTTGTTTTGAATTATGGATAAATATTTTATGGATATTATTTCTCGATTGACTATTTTTTTTTTCTTCAAAATTTCTCGATTGGTTAATTGAATGAATAGAGTTATATTTATGCATGTGACTGATTCAATTAATTTATTTCTATGTATGTCTTGTGGGGAAGTTAGTTGTCTGGTTCAGAGTGTAACTACGCACCATCTTACGTGGGCGACACTGTTTTACTAACTTCGTACCTAAAAATGCACCTCTAACAACCCTCTCAGGTTCATCCAACCTGATCAATGGATACAAAAAGGCCTTATAATGTTGTCTAATGGTACTGAATTAAACATTAAAGAAGCCCTCTATTCTCCCCGTTCTGGAATAATGTTGTTGAGCTTTAGAGATATTTGAGATAATAAATATCATATTAAAACCATTGAAGATAATGGTTCTAAATTTCTTTGTATCACTTCTTACGAATATGGCCATAAGAGTATTCACGAGAAGATGAAACGTCTTCCAAGTGGGTGATATATCATGACCATTCGAGCCGTTGAGACCCACCATGTGGTCGACCCTGTGCCCGGGTTCCAAAGCATTCTGTTGCTTTGGCATGTACTTTTAGGATATCCAGGATGAGATATGATGCACTGTATCCTTAACGTATCACACGAGCATCTCTTAACTCGAAGTTTGAAAACTTATCATGGACACCTGTCTTGCAAATCATACTCCTTAGGGAAGTTGATTACTCAACCCTCGGCTACAAAGATTATTCATAACCCCCTATGCTTCTTCAGATTATTCAGGGGAATATTTGTAGACCTATCCAACTAACATGAAGACCATTCGAATACTTTATGGATTTAGTTGATGTATCAACATGTTGGTCACATGTGTGCTTATTGTCCACATGCAATGCTGCATTTGCGAAACTCCTAGCTCAAATTATTAAGCTTGTGGCTCACCACCCTAATTATCTAATTAAGTCGATTCGACTGGATAATGCTGAAGAGTTTACGTCATAGACTTTTGACGATTATTGCATGTCTATTGGGACTGAAGTAGAACATCCAGTACCTTATGTTCATACCCAAAATGGCCTGGCAGAAGCTTTCATAAAGCGCTTTCAATTGACAACTCAGACTTTGGTTATGCGAACCAAGTTGCCGGTATCTGCCTGAGGCTATGCAATATTGCATGCAACCATGTTGGTCCGCTTGAGGCCCATTGCTACCCAACCTCATTTATCGTTACAATTAGTTATTGGGTACGAGCCTGATGTCTCACACTTACGTTTGTTTGGGTCCTTAGAAAAGAATGAGAATCTATGCCGATTATGATTTGCCATCGATTATGCGCTACTTAGATCCCTTGACAAGAGATCTCGTTACCGCACCTTTTGCAGATTGTCACTTTGATGAGACAATCTTCCCATCGTTGGGGGGAGATAAGAATGCTGCAAATTGTCATGGATTACCCCCACTATGTCTTAGTTAGATCCCGCACTACCCATTCTGAAATTGAAATGCGTCGTATTCTAGTCTATAGAGCATTTCTCAAAGCATGTGAGATGCTTTTACCAATCTGCAAAGGTGACGAGATAAAATATATTAGTTGCAAATGCACCTGCAAGGATCGACGTACCTACCGTACATCATAACATCACCCCAGAAGGATGAGCCGGCCCCAAAGGAGGGTCGGCCGCACCTACCATGCATCTCGGTACATTGTGGCTAGCCAATGATCTACTCCTATCCTGAAGCATGGCAGACCCTTTGGTTCAAAAGATTCACAACCCTGGAAGAGGAAAACAACACAAACTCTTGAACTTTGTATGAATCCGACCATTGCCAACTCAACCTTTCCAACGCATGGGGTTATTTTAGACTATGGTGACATCTTGAATGAGACAAATCTGCCTTTCGAGAATAATTAGACTTCGGTCCATTATGCGATTTTGGGTGAGGTTTGGAATCAGGCTGAGATGATAGTCGACGATGCATTTGCATACACAGTAGCTACTGATGTCATGTTAAACGATGACATTGAACCAAGTTTCGTTGATGAGTGTCGATGTAGAACTAATTGGTCAAACTAGAAACAAGCAATCCATGTCGAACTCGATTCGCTTGCGAAACACAAGGTTTTTGGGCCATAGCTCCCACACCGCCACATGTGAAGTCCGTTGGCTACAAGTGGATTTTCGTGAGGAACCGTAATGAGAAGAATGAAATAGTGCGATATAAGGCACGCCTTGTAGCACAAGGTTTCTCTCAATGCCCTGGGATTGATTATGAGAAGACGTATTCTGCCGTAATGGACGTGAATATAGTTGCTACCTTATAAGTTTGTTAGTTTCTGAAAAACTGAATATGCAGCTCATAGACGTGGTAACCGTATCTCTATAGGGAACTTAATACGGAAATCTACATGAAAGTTCCAGGACTTACATTGACTGGATATTATCCTATTAGAGTTGTAATCCTATTATGGAAGGGAATTTACCTTGCTTACTACTATAAATAAAGGCACAATGAGTTGAGCTAACACACACCTCACAATCACATCTCTCTCTTCTCTCTCTTGCCGCCACACCCTCTCTCTCGCTATCCTTTATATTGTTAAGTTAAATCGGCCTAAAACAACGATTTAATTATGTATAATGCAATGCATTTTTTTATTAGATGAGCTAATGTATGTAATTTAATATCTTTTAAATGAACAATGAAGATCAAACAAAGACAAAAGAAAAAACAAGAAGTTCAAGTTCCTAAGTGTCTTGTTGTAAGTAATTAATTAATCTCGCCGACTGGCTTCGCCTATGAGATTTATGCGCTGATGATCTGCTGGTTGTTTAAGAAACAGTACCCGACTGTCGACTCATTCATTCCATCCAATGAAATCATCAGAAGAACTCGTCTTTGAAATAAGGGTTATTTTGGTTCGTTTCTAATGAGCCTAATCGTTAGACTGAAACCTTGTTTGTTTAAATATTTTGATCGAGGTCCTTAGCCTCATTTAAGACATTTAACTCATGCATTTATGCATTTAATGTCCCACAAATTATGAAATTCAAACAAATAAAATAATATGTTTAGAATATAATAAATACTTAAAAATCAATTATAGAGTAACATTGTTCTTCACAAAAATTATAGCAAAAAAATACTGTACCCACATAATTATTAACATATTTTAAAAAATAACTATTGATATATTTTAAAACATAAAATAATACATATAATTAGCATGGGTACATTTAGCAAAATGAAAATTTGGTACAAATAAATTAAAAAATATGGGTACAAATACAAATAAAGGTTTAAAAAATATGGGCATAAAAAATAATTAATATATGGGTACAAATGAAAACTGCAAGGAAAATTGGTACAAAATAAAAAAAGGGTTGCAAATTAAAAATGGGTACAAACTAAAAATAAAAATATATGATAAAAAATTGGCCATATATTTGTGAATAGTAATCGCCCTTGCCCTTGCCCTTCCTCATTCCAAACGGATAGACTTGCATAATAACAATTACTGTTTAGAGTGAATAATAATGGCAATTTCATTACCCTGACCCTCCAATTGCCCTTGCCTTCCACTAACATGTAGATATGCTCTAAACACGAGCTCTTTATACACTTTGCTCTCCGTACTAGATTGACTTAGGCATTAGAAGGCCTTTAATTGGCACCACACCAGTGTTCCCCCATAGATCTTGCTTTCCGTAAGCTCTAGATGATGTTCTACCCGATCACGTCGAGCTAGTTTTGAAGAATTGTCTGACTTCAATCTCTAGATATCACCTTGTTCTTGAACCAATTTAAGCCATCAACATGAAAAATGATGGATAGAAAAGAGTAGAGTAAGGATGGTGGGAGAGATGTAGAAGAAATGTACAACGGAAAGGACAAATAATGAAAACTGAAAATAAAAAAATGAGTGGTATTCACTTCCAAAATTTTGTTTTCATTCACTCTCCTCCTTCCTCTCTCCACCCTTTTTCATCCCTTCTTTTCCCCATATGCTCTCCCCATATTTCATGCTGAGCAGTAAAAAAAACTGAAAATATAAGTACATCCCTTGGAATTCAATTTTCTTTAACTAAAACCCATCACGGTAAATTTCTCTAACAAAAACCCAATGACTAGGCTCCAACTAAACAATATCCATAATTAAGTTTGACATGGCAAAATTTATATTTTTGGATGTCTAAATTACCCCTAATAACACTTACTTTGGGTCTCTCACTTGTTATCTACATTTATTTTACATTATTTCATTCACTTAAATGTCTTCAAATACCTTACGGGGATTTGGAAAAAAATTTAAATGCCGTGATTCCTATGCATTTAATAACAAAAATTTACATGATACCAATGTTCCTTATACAGTTGTTTTCACATTATGCTAACAGGTAAATTAGTATATCCTACAAATATAAAAAAGTTATTTTATTAAAAGAATATCAATTTTTTAAATATAACATAGGTGAATTATTTTGCACAACATATATATAATAACTGACACACCCCGACCTAGATTAGGGCGTGCTGGCCGTCACGTGAGAGTGACGTAACCATGTGCACAGTGCGGAAGCAATATTGATATAGAGAAATACGAATAAATAAAAACCAAACTACTAGCAGTACTAACTAAGATAACATGCTAGCGCGAGATTAAGTGTGAAATACACAACCAGAGCATAAGTAGCCTAACTGCAGTCCTACAGGACAAGTATTAATTAAACAACACCCAAATGTGATCCTACATTTGGTGAAATCTGTCAGAACCTCCGGAAATCCTCGTAACCACCAAAGCATTTCTACCTAAAACCTGGAGGGGCGCAAAACAGAAAGTGTGAGTGGGCAAAAAACAAGCTTTTCAAAATCATTTCATTTCTCAAAAGTTCTAATCCCTCACCGTAAAACTTGTATAATTTCCCAGAAAATATAATATATGCCATATCAGAAATTATGCTCAGGATGAAAATCCATAGAAGTATACCATGCCAAAGTATCACAATGAAATGTCACAAGTAATCCAGTTAACATATATAAATGCCAGATATCATATCAGCTGGGTCCACCTAACATGACCCGCATAGCTGAGTCTATAGCTCATAATCAATCTCAATCATATCAAATCTTGCACACGAGTCGGAACCACCTAAAGTGGTCTGTATGACAGAGCTAGGTGTAAAATAAATATGCTCTAGTGCTACGATCACGTGAAGACTGTGCGCTAATCGTGGGTTACGTACGAGTCAGAACCACCTATAGTGGTTTCTATGACAAGCTTGTGCACCTAACTTGGATCCAAGGCGAGCATACGGTGCGGGAGGTGAACATCATGTGAAGGACTGTGCCCTAACTCTGGGTGGGAGCACTAACATCGGGGTGCAGGTTTATGAGCTCTCAATGCATCATCACATCATATCTCATAACTAAAACAATCCCAAATCTTTAATTTACCAACTTACCTGGCACTTACCTATGCGTCTGCAGCACCAATCACAAATATATGCAACTACTAATGCATAATTAAATAAGCAGACACTTCGCATGGCATTTCAAAACATATAATCTTTCAATTTCGTTTTCTGGGAAAAACTCAAGTAAATAGGTATATACGGAAAACAAAAAGCCCACTCACTGATATGTCGAAGGGTCGTAACCCCCGAACCTCGATTGATGGCGCTCGTCTTCAGGATAGGTCTCACCTATATGCGAAACAACTATATAAACGTTAATTTAAAGCACATAAACAAAACTAGCTAATAACTTCTCAAACATTGCTCAAATGGGGTATTTGAATATACCACCATGACCTACTAATCCTCAGGAACATCCCCATATTTTTAGAAAAATTTTCTGCCGTTAGGAATATTCCATTAAAAAGCAACAGAAACCGTTAAGTATACCTGACGGCGTCAGAATATTCTATCAACTTTGACGGAATATTCTCTTGTCTTCAACCTTCGGACGCCGGTGACCATCGCCGTCGCTGGAAACTGGAGAAAATTTCAAACCTTTATATCTCGTCCATTTTTCAACCAAACTTCACAAAACTTGAACCAAATTGAAGCTTAAGACGAGTAGAACATAACCATACCTGTTTTGAGACTTAAAACTCACGGCATCTCGCCGGAGAGCCTATGATATTCCGGCCAACGTTGCAACTTCTCGAAACTAGGCTTCCCGACGTCCAATTTCTTCCAAAATGCTTCTCTGAGCTTCGTGAGAATGTCCTTAAGCTTCCTAGACCCTTAAAATCCTCTGAAACCTTCGCATTTACGTGTGCATGAACAGTGCACCAAATCGGGTTCTCTAGGTTCTCGAGTTTTCGAAGGTTTCACGTCTTAAAAATGGTATAGATGTACTCAAGAGCTTGCAAGGAGTACGAATATGGCTTCCAAAACCTCGATCCGTGACTGGGAGTGTGGGTTCGAATGTTGTCCGTACGACTTGTACGGACAATAGCAGAAAATTGAGAGAGAGGAGAGAGAGAGAGAGGGTCAACGGGAGAGAGAAAGAGAAAGGGTGTTGGTGTGTGTGTGTGGTCCAAGATTGAACAACCAATCACAACTAATAAAACCTTAAGTTCCCATTGGCCCCAAAAACTTAGGAACTTAACATATTGGTCCACTTCAAAAAGCATGTCACACACAACACATCTCAACGTCTAAGGGCAAAATGGACATTTTACACTGTCGATAAAAATAATTCGGGACGGGCTATGACAATTTACCCACCTTAAGAAAATTTCATCCAGAAATTTATACAATCAATACAATCCACTAATAATCATAAAACAACCTTGGATACAACTCTTTCATATGCTATTCGGTCTCCCAGGTAGCCTCCTCCACTGAGTGATTCCTCCACAAAACTTTCACTAAGCACACGGTCTTATTCCTCAAAATCTTATCTTTCCAATCCAAATCGTCACTGGCTCCTCATCATAAGTCAAATCTAGATTAATTTCCAAAGGTTGAGGAGGTATTACATGCGATGGATCTGAAACATAATGACGAAGCATCGAAACATGAAAAACATCGTGCACCTTAGATAACTCTGAAGGTAACTCAAGCCTGTAAGCAACCTCACCGACTCGTTCGGTGATCCGATACGGTCTAATGTACCTAAGACTTAACTTACCTTTCTTCACGAACCGCACTACACCTCTCTATGGTGACAGCTTAAGAAACACCCAATCACCTACTTTATACACCCTGTCAGTGGCATGTCTGTCTACTAAACTCTTTTGTCGATCCTGGGCCGCTTTCAGGTTAGACTTAATTACCTGAATATTCTGAGTAGTCTCCTCTACAATCTCAGGGCCCACCAAAACTCTTTTGCCAACTTCCGACCAATATAAAGGTGTACGACAAGATTTATCATAAAGTGCCTCAAATGGTGACATACCAATACTTGAATGAAAGCTGTTGTTGTATGCAAATTCCATTAAATCCAACCGCTTATGCCAAGCGTCACCAAACTGTAAAACCGGAGATCTCAGCATATCCTCAAACGTCTGAATAGTTTTCTCTGACTGCCCATTTGTTTGAGGATGATATGTCGTACTATAAAGTAACCTCGAACCAAGAACTTCCTGAAATGCTACCCAGAACTTAGAAGTGAATCTAAGATCTCGATCCGAGATAATATTAACTGGAACTCCATGGTACTTCACAATGTTCGATATAAATAATTCAGCTAATTGGCTTAAAGAATACTTCTCCCTCACTGGAATAAAATGTGCTGACTTAGTAAGCTAATTAACTATCACCCAAATTCCATCATGACCATTATGTGTACGAGGAAGCTTGTACACAAAGTCCATAGTAATATTTTCCCATTTCCACTGTGGAACGGGAAGTGGCTGCATCAATCCAAAAGGCTTCTTCCTTTCAGCTTTAATTTGCTGACAAATGGCACACCTACTCACATACTCCGTAATTTCTCTTCTCATACCCGGCCAATAATAAAATGGTCGAATGGTATGATACATTTTAGTACCTCCAGGATGCATTGCATAAGTCGAACAGTGCGCTTCATACAAAATTTCTTTCTTCAATTCTGCATTACTCGGCACATACATTCTCTTATCCTGCATAAGCATACCGTCTGATTCTCTAATTCTGAGATCCTTCTTTTTCCCTTGATTTCTTTCCAGAATTAATTCCTGGATTTCTTCATCATCAAATTGAGCCTCGAGCACTCGATCAATTAAAATTGGTTTGACCTGAAAATTAGCAATCAAAGCTTTTTCTCGATCTTCCAACCCCAACTTCACTCCAGTACATCTCAAATCAGCTAGAAGAGGAACATGACAAGCATAAATGGCATTAAGTCTAACTGGAATCTTCCTACTAAGTGCATCAGCCACCACATTTGCATGACCAGGCTGATACTCAATCGTGCAATCATAATCACTTAGCAATTCAATCCATCTTCGTTGCTGAAGATTAAGATCCCTCTGAGTAAAAAGATACTGAAGACTCTTATGATCTGTGAAGATCTTACATTTCTCACCATAAAGATAATGTCTCCAAATCTTCAAAGCAAAGATGATAGCCGCTAACTCCAGATCATGAGTAGGGTAATTCGTCTCATGAGGTTTCAATTGTCGCGAAGCATAAGCAATCACCCTATCATGCTGCACCAACACACAACCCAGACCATTCAAGGAAGCATCACTATAGATCTCAAAATTACCATTATCATCTGGAAGCGCTAAAACAGGTGCATGAGTGAGACAATACTTCAACTGCTGAAAACTCTGCTCACAATTATCATCCCACTCAAACTTGACATCTTTCCTAGTCAATCTTGTCAGCGGTAATGCAACAAGTGAAAAATCTTTAACAAACCGTCGATAATAACCAGCTAGGCCAAGAAAGCTCCGTACCTCAGTGACGATTCGTGGTTGCTTCCAATTCTCACCAACTGCTACTTTTTGAGAATCCGCCTTAATACCTTGAGCAGATATAACATGTCCCAAAAATGCCACTTGACTTAACCAAAATTGGCATTTGCTAAACTTACAATTGGTGTTCCCTCAATTTCTTCAACACCATGGTAAGATGTTGAGCATGCTCTGCTTTAGACTTAGAGTACACTACAATATCATCAATGAACACAATGACAAATCTATCCAGATATTGCTGGAATACTCGGTTCATCAAATCCATAAAAGCTGCAGGTGCATTAGTTAACCCAAATGGCATCACAAGAAACTCATAATGACCATATCGAAACCTGAAAGCAGTCTTAGGAACATCATCATTTATGACCTTCAATTAATAATAACCAGACCTCAAATTAATCTTGGAAAACACACAAGCACCTCGAAGCTGATCAAACAAATCATCTATACGCGGCAGTGGATAATGGTTTTTAATCGTTACCCGATTCAATTGCCTATAGTCAATACATAGCCTCAAGGTTCCATCATTCTTCCTCACAAATAAAACTGGAGCTCCCCAGGGTGAAGTACTAGGTTGAATAAAACCTTCATTGACTAATTCTTGCAACTGGACTTTCAATTCCCTCAATTCAGTATGAGCTATTCTATAAGGAGTCAAAGATATAGGATCCGTACCTGGAAGCAAATCAATAAAGAACTCCACGTCACGATTTGGTGGCAATCCAGGTAAATCATTAGGGAATACGTCAGGAAAATGCCTGACTAAACGCACATCCTCCACACTACTAGAAGAAACATCATTCAGCACCACATGAGCTAAATATCCCTGACAACCTTTCGATAACAACCTTTTTGCTCTCACAGCAGAAATGACACCATGTCTTACCCCACTACGTTCACCCACAAAAGTAACCTTAGGTAATCCAGGACGATGGAAAATAACTGTTTTCCCGTAGCAATCTATATTGGCACGATTATAATGCAACCAATATGTGCCTAAAATCACATCAAAATCAACAATATCTAATGGGATAAGGTTAGCTAGCATAACTACATCTTCCACCATCACTGGACATCCTGGATATACACAATCAACATAACATATCCCTCCTCTAGGCATAGCAAACTCTAAATCATATCCTAGAGGTGTAGGATGAGGTTGCATCACTTGAGCAAATGTATGAGAAATAACGGAATGTGTAGCTCCACAATCAATTAAAACTCTATCAAGATGACCAAGAATATTTAACGTACCCATAATCAAGTCAGGATTATTATAAGCATCTTGCAGTGTGATGTTGTGAATACGTCCCTGGGTTTGTTGTCATCCACCACGACCTCTACTAGCTTGATTACCTCGCATCTACACACTACGACTCTGACTTGGCTGACCAGGTTGCCTCGAAGATCCTGCACTACTGGAAGCAATCTCTACTTGCTGGGGCTATCCTCCCTGGTACTACTGAGATTCACCAGCTGGAATGGGAGGATACGGCGTGTAACCTCCAGAATACTGAGGATACCCACTTTGGTAATAAGGATCCTGCAAATACTGGTACTACCCTGAAGCATAAGGAGCGGCGTCGCCCTGGTAATGGTAAGCACCACCACGACCCATCTAACCATAACTACTAGATCCAAGAACTTGCTGGATCAGCGCTGGTGGTGGCAAAGAAGACTGCTAGGGCCTCTGCTGATTCTGGGGACAATTTATAGCTCTATGTCCTATCTGCCCACAAGTAAAACATCCACTGCTACCCCGCCTACACTCTCCAAAATGCTTATTATTACATCTGCGGCACAAAAGAGCACTTCCTCTACTAGAATCTTCCTGTCTCTGGAATTTAGGACCACTAGAAAATCTACCACCTTTTCTCTGACCAGTGGAACTAAAACCTCCGCTGGAAAAGCTGGAACTAGCTCCACTTTGCTTAAAGCTCTAAGTCTTGCGAGGTCCTTGAGAAGACTGACCTTTATCTTTATCATCCCTCATCTGATTTCCATCTTTTTCTTCTTCCTCTTCACTCTCACTAGGCATATTCTCAGAGTCCTCAATCCTCAACAAAATCTTATAAAACTCCTAGTAAGTGGCACAAGGAGTCGAGGTCGCTATAGAACACCATTTCTTCTTAGTACCCAATCTGAAACGACGGAGCATCTCAACCGGATTAGCAGCAACATCCGGATGGTAATGAGATAAGTCAGTGAATCTCCTGTAATACTCGTTTGCCATCATCTTGCCCTGTTTCAATTGAGTAAATTCTTGCTTCTTACGATCAATATACTCAGGAGGAATGAATATCTTCTGAAATAATTGCTTAAAAACTTCCTAATCAGCAGCTTTCTCTCGTGATAACTCATAAGTCTTTTGTCTCCACCTGGATGCAGGCTGCTCACCTAAAAACCAAGTAGTCGTCTCGACCCACCTATCAGGAGGATGACTCCCCTGACTCTACATCACACGAAAAGTCTTTTCCAAATGATTGAACCATTTCTCTGCTCCTTCATGTCTTTCGTTCCCCACAAACTGATTCAGCTTCATATTATACACAGTCTCAAGAGGTGTCCTTCAGGGAGGACAAAGCGAATACTAAATAGCATTAGAAATAGCTTCCCCTAACTGAGCAATATGCGGGAAACTAGGCTCAACTGAATGACGTGGCTCTCTGCGAGGTGGCATAGTTCTGACAGAAGACACCACAATTATTAGAAAATTCACAAGATGTGCAGGACTGCCAAACCTAGTGCTCTGATACCAAACTGACACACCCCGACCTAGATTAGGGCGTGCTGGCTGTCACGTAAGAGTGACATAACCATGTGCACAGTGCGGAAGCAATATTGATATAGAGAAATACGAATAAATAATAACCAAACTACTAGCAGTACTAACTAAGATAACGTGCTAGAGCGAGATTAAGTGTGAAATACACAACCAGAGCATAAGTAGCCTAACTGCAGTCCTACATGACAAGTATTAATTAAACAACACCCAAAGGTGATCCTACATTTGGTGAAATCTGTCAGAACCTCCGGAAATCCTCGTAACCACCAAAGCACTTCTACCTATGGTGGAAGGGCGCAAAACAGAAAGTGTGAGTGGGCAAAAACAAAGCTTTTCAAAATCATTTCATTTCTCAAAAGTTCTAACCCCTCGCCGTAAAACTTGTATAATTTCCCAAAAAATATAATATATGCCATATTAGAAATCATGCTCAGGATGAAAATCCATAGAAGTATACCATGCCAAAGTATCATAATGAAATGTCACAAGTAATCCAATTAACATATATAAATGCCAGATATCATATCAATCAGGTCCACCTAACATGACCTGCATAGCTGAGTCTATATCTCATAATCAATCTCAATCATATCAACTCCTGCACACGAGTCGGAACCACCTAAAGTGGTCTGTACGACAGGGCTAGGTGTAAAATAAATATGCTCTAGTGCTATGATCCCGTGAAGACTGTGCGCTAATTGCGGGTCACTTACGAGTCAGAACCACCTATAGTGGTCTGTACAACAAGCCTGTGCACCTAACTTGGATCCAAGGCGAGCATACGGTGCGGGAGGTGATCATCACGTGAATGACTGTGCCCTAACTCTGGGTGGGAGCACTAACACCGGAGTGCAGGTTTATGAGTTCTCAATGCATCACATCATATGTCATAACTAAAGCAATCTCAAATCTTTAATTTACAAACTTACCTGGCACTTACCTGTGCGTCTGCAGCACCAATCACAAACATATAAAACTACTAATGCAGAATTAAATAAGTAGATACTTTGCATGGCATTTCAAAACATATAATCTTTCAATTTCGTTATCTGGGAAGAACTCAAGTATATAGGTATATATGGAAAACCAAAAGCCCACTCACTGATATGTCGAAGGGTCGTAGCCCCCAAACCTCGATTGATGGCGCTCATCCTCAGGATAGGTCTCACCTATATGCGAAACAACTATATAAACGTTAATTTAAAGCACATAAACGAAACTAGCTAATAACTTCTCAAACATTGCTCAAATGGGGTATTTGAATATACCACCATGACTTACTGATCCTTAGGAACATCCCCATACTTTTAGAAAAAATTTCCGACCACCCACGCGCCGGCCAAGGCACGACCAGATGTGCCCCCACGTGCAGGGAATCCTGACAGAATCCTAACTACCGTTAGGAATATTCCGTTAAAAAGTAACAAAAACCGTTAAGTATACCTGGCGACGTCAGAATATTCCGTCAACTTTGACGCAATATTCTCTTGTCTTCAACCTTCGGACGCCGGTGACCGTCACCATCGCCGGAAACTGGAGAAAATTTCAAACCTTTATATCTCGTCCATTTTTCAACCAAACTTCACAAAACTTGAACCAAATTGAAGCTTAGGACGAGTAGAACATAACCATACCTGTTTTGAGACTTAAAACTCACGGAATCTCGCCGGAGAGCCCACGATATTCCGGCCAACTCTGCAACTTCTCGAAACTAGGCTTCCCGACGTCCAATTTCTTCTAAAATGCTTCTCCGAGCTTCGTGAGAATGTCCTTAAGCTTCCTAGACCCTTAAAATCCTTTGAAACCTTCACATTTACGTGTGCATGAACAGTGCACCAAATCGGGTTCTCTGGGTTCTCAAGTTTTCGAAGGTTTCACATCCTAAAAATGGTATAGATGTACTCAAGAGCTTGCAAGGAGTACGAATATGGCTTCCAAAACCTCAATCCGTGACTGGGGGTGTGGGTTCGAATGTTGTTCTACGACTTGTATGGACAATAGCAGCAAATCGAGAGGGATGAGAGAGAGAGAGAGGGTCAGCTGGAGACAGAAAGAGAAATGGTGTTGGTGTGCGTGTGGTCCAAGATTGAACAACCAATCAGAACTAATAAAACCTTAAGTTCCCATTGGCCCCAAAAACTTAGGAACTTAACTTATTGGTCCACTTCAAAAAGCATGTCACACACAACACATCTCAACGTCCAAGGGCAAAATGGACATTTCACACTGTCAATAAAAATAATTTGGTACGGGCTGTGACAATAACAATATAAGTTCCTAGTAAATTATGTAATGATACATGCAAAATAATTTACCTACAAAATAAATAAATATTTTTTATCCAAAATTAATTAAATACCAATATTTTGCAAAAACAAATATAAAACAGTTTACCTACATGCAAGATAATTTACTTACATAATAAAAGAATGTCGATTCATTGCACACTCTATATAATAATAACAAAATGTGGCTAGTATATTTGTAATATCACATGAAAAATAATTTACCTACAAAATAAATAAATGTTTTTTGTAACAGCTCGTCCCAGAGTTTTCGTACGACGGACGTGAAATGACGAAAATGCCCCTAGGCATAAATTAAGGTATGTGTGTGTATCTACTTTGGGAGATTGATTGGTGGTGTTTGGGCCACACACACACTCACACACATTCACAGTCATTCTCTCTCTTCTCTTACTCCCGTGCACTCTCTCTCTCTCAGACCTTCACTCTCTCTTTTTCTCTCTCTCTCTCTTTCCCATTTCGTACAGACAAGCACCCAAAACCCTTTGGAACCTTGCAGATCGTGGCTAAGGAGGACACCATTGTGTTCGTGAAGCTCAGATGAGTCGATTGATACCATTTCCAGGTAAGATTACCTTCGAAATCTCGTGAAACCGATACCCCAATTTTCATGCACTGTTCATATGGACATAAAATGTTGACTTTTAGGAAAATCTAAGCTCATAGGGAGCTTAAGGGGGTCATAAGGAAGCTCAGAGTGCTTCGTTGGAAGGAATTGGATGTCGGGATCGTGAGTTTCGAAGTTGGCCGGTTTTCTTGGAATTTTTCCGACGAGATCCCATGAATTTTTGGAGCTTCAAAGAGCTATAAATGTGTTCTCCTTGTTTTGGGCTTCATTTTGAGATAAATTTTATGAATTTTGGTTGAGAAATGAAGAAGATATGAAGATTTGAAAATTTTCCCAGAATCCAGCGGAAATTCAAAGTTCAGACGGCAGCTGACGGCGGCGACCGGCGAAGCCCATTGGAGAAGAAGGGAGAATATTACATCAGAGTTGACAGAATATTCCTAACGGCGTCAGGTAACACCGTTAGTTTTAACGGAATATTCCTAACGCCGTTTATTGTTTCCGTCAGGGCAGGGTTCCCTGTACGTGGCCGCGGGTGTGGCCGTGCACTTGCCGGTGCGTGGCGGCGCGTGGGTGATCGAAAAATTATTTTAAAAATATGAGGATGTTTCTGAGGATGAGTAGGTCTCAGTGGTATATTCATATACCCAATTTGAGCAATATATGAGAAGTTATTAGCTTGTGTTGTTTATGTGCGTAATTAACGTTATTGCAGTTATTTCTCATATAGGCAAGGCCTATCCGGAGGACGAGCGTATCCAGGCTAGGCACGGGGGTTACGACCTGTCTACATACCAGTGAGTGGGCTTTTGTTTTCGATATATATATATATATATATATATATATATATATATATATATATATATTTGACGTTTTTCCCAGAAAACGTACTTTAAAGGAAATGTGATTTAAATGCCGTGTCATACATGCATCATATGTTTGTATATGCATTATCATGATATGTATATTGTTGCATGGTGCTGCGGAGGCCCAGGTAAGCCCAGGTAAGTATATTATTCTGTGAATGGTTGTGATATGAATGATGATGTTGAGATGTATATTGAGCTCATCAACCTGCACCCTGGTGTTAGTGCTCTCGCCCAGGGCCAGGGCATAGTCCTTCACGTGATGTTCACCTCTCGCACCACACGCTCACCTTGGATCCAAGTTAGGTGCATAGTGCATAGTCCTATCGTACAGACCATTATAGGTGGTTCCGACTCGTAGGTGACTCGCGATTTATCGCACAGTCTTCAATTGTAGCACTAGAGCGTATTTATTTACACCCAGTCTTGTCGTACAGACCACTACAGGTCCGACTCGTGTGTAGATATATTGCCGTACAGGTCACTTTAGGTGACTCCAGCTAGATGGAGCGATGAGTTATATAAATTAATCGTACAGGCCACTTCAGGGGCTCCGGTTAATATGTTATTTCATTGAGATTATTTTACCTGGCTTACATTTGTTATATTGTGATATTGGGCATGGCATATGCATGGCATACGCATGGCATACACATGTGGTTTCAGATATTTGTATTGAGCATGGTTTTGAGATATATACGTATGTATACTATTTTTTGGGAAATTATACAGGTTTTCCAGCGAGGGGTTAGAACTTTTGAGCTATGAAATGATTTTAGAAAACCTTGTTTCTGACCCACTCAACTTTTTGTTTTGCGTCCCTCCAGGTATTAGGTGAAAGTTTGGTTGGTGGCGTACGAGGATACAGCAGAGGTTCTGACAGACCATCATTCATGTAGGACCACCTTTGGGTGTTGTTTAATTAGTACTTTTGCTTGACTGCTCTTAGGCTAGTTAAGCTATGGTTGTGTATTTTACACTTATTCTCGCACTAGCACGCTATCTTAGTTAGAATTGCTAGTTGCTTGGTTTTAATTTGTTCGTATTTCCCTTATTAATCTTGCTTCCACAATGTGTTTATGGTTACGTCACGTTCACGTGACGGCCAGCACGCCTTGATTTAGATCGGGGTGTGTCATTTTTAGCCAATTGATTCAAAATTAAATAATTACATATTATTTTACATAAAAATATAGATAAATTATTTGCATGCATATATATAATTTTAACAAAATGCCTAATACATACATGCAAAATAATTTACCTACAATGATTGTCAAACAAATAAAATAAATGCAACATATGATGGTAAGAGAAGTATAAAGTAGATAATTTTATAATAATAAGGCACTTATTTCCCACAATAATGGTGGATAATTAAATTCATTAACATAACTAGAGTGTTGTGGCACAATTGTAAATAGTTTGAAAATAATAGGTATTTATTTGTTATTTGTTTACATGGCAGTCTACTTCAAATTTGAGTTTTATTTAGATGTTTAAAATGAGATGGGTTTTTATCAAGGAAATAAGTGTTGCATGGGTTTATATCTAAAGAACCAAAAAAAAAAAAAAAAAAAAATTAGCTATCAAACGGCTTCTAAAACTTTAGAAGAAAATAAAGTTGTACTAAAATTTAAGACTAAAAATATTCTACACTTTCAAGTTTGAAGTGATTTCCAAAATGGGCCACGATGTTTCAATTTTCTCATATAGCACCCTAAGGTTTTAAGATTTTATCGATTTACACCTTTTGTCGTCAACTAATATGACTTGCACGTCATCAATTCAAATAATCGTATATTCAATCAAACCAAAGATACAAATTAATACAATTTCAATACCTTATGGTGTAATATGAGACATTTGAAACTCTGTGACGGTGGGTGAGAAACACGAATGAGGATCCTCTCCGAATCCTCTTTGTGAGGATCCCAAAGATCCTCCAATCACATTCCTTCATCATCTATCGTGCGACCAGTTTTCGTGAGGTACTGTTTATATTTAATTTTAAATAAAATGATTTACAATGATTTATTTATGGCCGCAAAATATACGATGAACGGATGTGATTGGAGGATTTCCTGGATCCTCACAAAGAGGATTCATTCGAGAAACACCACTTGCTTTGAACAATAAACCATGCGCCACCAGATGAAGAAAACTACATTGTCAAGAATCTTTCCATTTGGTCTGTCATCCAAACTGCTGCCAGTTTCCAACTTTTTAATTAATAAAAGTCACGCTTCGGAAAAAAATGAATATAATAAAAGTCACTATCTGCTTTCCAATGGAGAGCCAGCTCCCATTTGATGCTTTTTTAAAAACTAATTAAGGAACTAATTAAACATTTCAAACATAAACAACTGGACTATCTTGCTGAGCAAGACAATTATGTCCCCACCACTAATCACAACCCTTATCAGTTTCATCGAGTAATCTACCTCAGGCAGTGACATCACTGCATTTAACTTTCATATTCCTGTCCAATTTTTATTTTATTTTTTCTCTAATATTGTCGATTTTTTAATGATGTATATTTAAAAAATACAAGAAGCACATTGGTAAATGAGAGGTCTTAGATTCGATTCTCACTAAAAGTGAATTTGAATCACATTATTGCTAGCCCATTATGAGGCTTGACCAACTCCTCCACCCCATTAATGTAGATAATATCGTTTGTTTCAAAAAAAGAAAAATACAAGATGTGAGCATAACGTGCAAAACCTCTCTCAAAATAAAAACTATCACTCCACGTGATGGACAACGTGATACACATGGGAGATTTTTCAATGTGCCCGGATATTCCAGGTACACTGAAAAATCTCAACACGATCCGATACACCAAATAACATAGTACAAGTGGTTAGATGTTTGAAAACTTGAGGTCCATGCGCATAATGCTACACACCTCTACCCTAAGAACTCCCCATCACCCAGTCCTCTAGTGTGTTCATCCATCCATTCATCATATCACGACTGCTCCGTGTTGGTCATGTGGCTTGTGTCAAGATCAAATTTTTCAATGTGCTGAAAATACAGATTAATACGTCATATGTTATAATACAAATGGTTAAACACTTATAGCTTTAAGGTCCATGCGCATACAGCCCATCACACAGTCCTCTAATTTGTTCATCCATCCATTCATCATGTCGCGACTACTCCACGCTAGTCATGTGGTTTGTGCATGTTTCGATCAACATGAAACAATAATAGTTTACACCACAAAAGTCAGGCATAAATAATGAGAAAATCAATAATAGTTTACACCACAAAGTCAGGCAAAGATAGTGAGAAAACAATAATAAAATTAGCTTTCTCACTTGAATCATGGATTCATACCATTTTTATATATTAACTTGGCAACGGTCTAATCTTTGGTCCCAAAAATAAAATAGAAGTCACATTATATAGAGGTTAGGATCCGCAGCCACATATTTTGACACTTATTTTATTGGGCCCACTTCATAATGTATTTCAACGATCTGAAACGTTTGTATTTAGGTCTTCCCTCAAATATGATCATGTATTACCAAAAATCACTAAAATCCGAAACAATATAACCATTGTTGCAGTCATATTTGGAATAGGAATATGATTGTGTAAATCATAGTATATTTTGGGATATCTTTTATATTCTTTTTATAGTCTAATTCCTATTAGAGTTGTAATCCTAAAAGGGTAAGGATTTTACCTATCCTACTACTATGAATAAAGGCACAATGGGGTGATACAACACACACCTCACGATTAAATCTCTCTCTTCTCTCTCTCACTACCGCTGGCCTCCCTCTCTCTATTCCCTTAGAATAGCTCAGTTAAATAGGCCTACAATAGGTTATCAGCATGCTCTTGCCAGAAGCTAAGGAACTGAATGATCGTAAGAGGAGGCTCTCTTCTACAAAATTCAAAGACTCTTATTTGTTTTCTGCCAATCAGGTACACTTAAAATAAAGGAAGATATTTGAAACGTCCATGAAGCATGAAAACATTCCCTATTATGCATGAACCCCTCTATGTTTATATTTTCCTTCCGATATATATATTGTATATGTGTATATATATATATATATATATATATATATATATATATATATATGTTTCATGCATTACGCAATTATATTGCTATGTGGAATTTGTGAGTCAAAGCATATAAATAAATTAGAAGCAATTTGGGTTTTTTTTTTAAACCCTAGAAAATTCGAAAAAAAATAAATAAAAAAAAAAAACTGGGATTTTTTTACAACATCGCTGCACCATCGTGACACCATGCCGAACCACCGTGCTGGCCTGAAGCCCAGCCACATGGGGAAACGATGTCGTATTGATACCTAGACAAGGCACACCGCCCTTTGGGGTCGCTGCCCTATTTGAAACAAACCATGCTTCGGCCTGGGTTGCATAACCTACGGGCCTGAAGCCCCGGTCCAACCCGAGCCCATAACACATAAGCCTTTGGCTTGTTGGGCTTGCTACCGCCCAGTCCCACATGTACCGCAACTAACCTTACTGGGTTTGTCCCACGGCCCAAAGACCCGAACCTGGCCCCAGCTTCGGCTGGGCCTCGCATATGCTGACCCACAAGCCAGCTTCGGCTAGGCTTGCTCCTGCGCACCCTTTTGCCCAACAACGCTAGCAGCTTGCTGCTGGGCTACCCAGTCCCTCGGCTTGTGGCCTGCAGCCACATGTGGGCTGCTTAGCAGCCAAACCTGAGACCCAAAAGCCTCTAGGGCTTTGCCCTACTCATGGCACCCAAGCCCAAATGCTATTATGATATGGTTTTTCGAATCTAATGCTAATTTTTGGCATTTTAAATAATTTTAACCCGAATGTTATTATTATTTTTGCTTCCACAATTGATCATGTTGGGTTCCAATCTATTGAATTAATTAAAAGTGACATGCAGTCCATTAATCTGATAATTAATCCAAAATTATTAACCTGAAGATCACTTTTGGACATTATCGATTCAATAATTTATTTTTATACTTTGAACCGTTCACATCCTTTTGTAGTCCCGAAGCTCTCACACTTGAGTTCCCAAAGAAACTCAAATCCACAACACTTCAATCAGCATATTGCATTATGTGTTTCTTATAGGAACCTCTCCTTTATGAACTAATCGTTCATAAAACTAAATTGAACTTGTAGTTTCATATTTAGTGTCTTTGAAACCTGAAGTTTTCATTCAAAATTTACCACATGAAACCTGTAGCTTTCATGCATAAATTAAACCAATACATGTCTATAGAACCCGAATGTTCTATGATGTATGTATTTGGATTACCATATGACTAACTACATTTTGTTGTACCTTCTGTTTTAGGGACATGTCGAACTTGAACAAGCTTTATTTCACCGCTTTGGAAGTATTTGGAAGAAACTACTTAAAGTGGGTTCAAGACGTGAAGCTCCATCTAGAGCAAAGGGTATTAGAGCCACCATTGAGGCACCTACTGACGACAAATCTGTCGACGAAGCTCAGAAAGCTACTACAATAATCTTCATTCGAAGACACATCCACGATGCACTGCAGACCGAATACTTTGCTGAGGAGGATCCACGAACCTTCTGGCTTGCTCTGGCCGACCGTTTCGATCACCAGAAAGACATCTACTTGCCTGAAGCAAGATACGACTGGCAGGATCTTCGCTTCGAAGACTTTAAGTCTGTGAATGAATACAACTCTGAAGTTTGTAGAATCTGATCACTGCTAAAGTTCTGTAAAATGGAACTAACCGAATCATATCTCTTGGAGAAGACCTATTTGACCTTCCATGCCACCAATATTGTCCTGCAACAACAATATAGGGCACAGAATTTCACCAAATTTTTGGATTTAATCTTTGTTTTACTTCTCGCTGAAAAGCAGACCAGCTTTTAACGAAAAATCATCAAGCTCGACCCACTGGGCTCGAACGCCGCGCCTAAAGCACATGCGACCAATTCTAGCAGCCACAAACGACGCAACAATCATCGTGGTCGTGGCAATAGGCGGCAAGCCCCACCACGGGCCCAAGGTTAACATAATCAAGGCCCACCCAAGGGAGGAAATGTGACCCAGAAGCGCCGACCTCTTGCCCTTAAGGCCTCAAACTTCAAGAACAAGGGAAAAGCTACCGTTCAATCGGTTTCCACTGAAATGGACATATGCTACTGCTGTGGATCAAGGGATCATTGGTCACACGTATGCCGAGCTACCCCCGAGGCTATTGCCAAGTTTCATTCCCGTTATGAGTCTAACTTTGCACATATGGAACATCTGGAAGATGCTACTACATCCATGGAGATATTAGATTTTCAAAAGGCATAAGCTCCTATGGAAGAATAAATTTTAGACATGTTTCTAGGGTGTTTTACCTCTAGTGGCCGGACTTAATTTTCTAGGTTTATGGTTTAATTTTGGACAATTTTTCTAAGTATTTGGAATAATTTGTTTGGTTTTGGTCTGTTTTGAACAATGGATTGTTATTTTATGGATATTATTTCTCGAATTGATTAATTGAATGAATGGAATTATATTTACACATATGACCAATTCAATCAATTTATTTCTAGGTATATGTCTAGTGGGGAAGTTAGTTGTCTAACTGATAGTGTTACCACGCACACCATATTACGTGAGCGACACTATTTTACTAACTTTGTACCTAAGAAAGCACCTCTGACAACTCTCTCAGGCCCATCCAACTTGATTGAAGGATACAGAAAGGCCTGTATCATGTTGTCCAATGGTACTGTCTTAACCATTAAAGATGCCCTCTATTCTCCACGTTCTGGAAGAACGTTGCTGAGTTTTAGAGATATTCGAGATAATCAATATCATATTGAAATCACTAAAGATAATGGTTCTGAATTTCTTTGTATCATTTCGTACGAATATGGCCAGAAGCGTATTCATGAGAAGTTGGAACATTTCCCGATTGGGTTGTACATCACAACCATTCACGGCATAGAAGCCCACCATGTGGCCGGCCCTGTGCTTGAGTTCCAGAGCACTTTGCTGCTTTGGCATGACCGTATGGGACATCCCGAATGTGATATGATACGCAGTATCTTCAAATCATCACATGGGCATCATTTACCTCCCTACTTTGGATTCCCACCATGCAAAGAGTGTTCTTTGGGGAAGTTGAATACTCAACCCTCGATTACAAAGATTATTCACAACCCTCCTAAGTTTCTGTAGCGGATTCAATAGGATATTTTTGAACCTATCCAAACAACATGTGGACCATTTAGATACTTTATGGTGTTAGTTGATGCATCGACACGATGGTCACATGTTTGCCTGTTGTCCACACACAACACTGCATTTGCAAAACTTCTAGCATAAATTATTAAGCTAAGGGCTCATCACCCTGATTATCCGATCAAGTTGATTCGACTGGATAACGTTGGAGAGTTTATGTCATAGACTTTTGACAATTATTGCATGTCAGTAAGGATTGAAGTGGAACATCTTGTACCCAATGTTCACACCTAAAACGGCATGGCAGAAGCTTTCATAAAGCGCATTCAATTGATAGGCCGGACTTTGGTTATGTGAACCAAACTGCCAGTATCTGCCTAGGGCTTTGCAATATTGCACGAAGCTATGCTGGTCCACCTGAGGCCCACCGCTACCCAATCATATTCACCATTACAGTTGGTTACTGGGTACGAGCTTGATGTGTCGCATTTACGTGTGTTTGGGTGCGCAGTTTATGTGCCAATAGCGCCGCCACTACGTACCAAAATGTGTCCTCAAAGAAAAATAGGAATCTATGTCAGTTATGATTTGCCATCAATTGTTCGCTATTTAGAACCCTTGACAATAGATCTCTTTATTGCACATTTTGTGGATTGTCACTTTGATGAGACAATCTTCCCGTCGTTAGGGGGAGATAAGCATGCTATGTTCTTGGAGAATGCCGCAAATTGTCGCAGTATGCTTCCACTATATCTCATTTAGATCCCCGTACTACCCAGTCTGAAATTGAGGTGCGAAGAATTATAGATCTTCAGAGCATACCAGATGCTTTTAATGATCTAGCTAAGGTGACAAGTTCACATATACCTATTGCAAACGCATCTACAAAGATAAATGTCCCCCACGTACGTCACAATCTCGCCTGGGAAGGCCGAACCGTCCCTGAAGGTGGGGAGGCCGCACCTTCCACACGAGCCTGTACATTGGCGGCTAGCTAGTCATCTGCTCTGACTTTGAAGCATGGCAGACCCCTTAGTTCATAGGATTCACAACCTCGGAAGAGGAAATCGGCACCAAATCGTGACCTTGGTTTGAATCCGACCGTTGGTCACCTATCTGTTCCAACGCATGAGGTTATTCTAGATTACGGTGATATCTTAGATGAGACAACCTGACCTCCCGAGAATCGTGAGATTTCGGTCCACTATTTAGTATTGGATGAGGTTTTGAATCGAAATGAGATGATCGTTGACGATGCATTTGTGTACACAGTAGCTACTGACATCATGCTTAGCGATGACATTGAACCACGTTCCATTGATGAATGCCAACGTAGAACGGATTAGTCAAACTGGAAACAAGTAATCTAGATCGAACTCGATTTGCTTGCGAAACGTAGGGTGTTTAAACCTATAGCTCCTACTCCACCACATGTGAAGCCAATGGGCTATAAGTGGGTTTTCGTGAGGAAGCGTAATGAGAATAATGAAATAGTGCGATACAAAACATGCCTCGTACTGCAAGGCTTCTCTCAGGGCCTTAGGATTGATTACGAGGAGACGTATTCCCTCGTAATGGACATTATAACATTTCGCTACCTAATCAGTTTGGTAGTTTCTGAAAAACTGAATATGCAGCTTATATACGTGGTAATCGCGTATCTCTATGGGGATCTAGATACGAAAATCTACATGAAAGTTCCAAAATGACTTCCATGGACTGGTTTAAATAGTTCTAGACCACGGAATACTCTCTCTATTAGATTAAGGAGATCACTCTACAGATTGAAACAATCTGGCCAGATGTGGTATAGTCGTCTGAGTGAATACCTGACAAGTCAGGGTTATGTGAACAACGAATTATGCCCATGCGTGTTCATAAAGAAGTCACATTTCAGATTTGCAATCCTTGCAGTTTATGTCGACGACATGAACCTTATTGGAACTCCCGCGGAGCTTGAGGAAATTGCCGCGCACTTGAAATCGGAATTTAAGATGAAAGATCTTGGGAAAACTCAATATTGCATCGGCTTGGAGATCGAGCACTGTTTGGATGGAATCCTAGTACATCAATTGAACTACACCCAAAAGGTGTTACGACGTTTTAATGTGGATAAAGCGAAGCCTTCAAGTACACCTATGGTCATTCGGACTCTAGATGTTAAACGAGATCCTTTCCATCCAAATGAGGATGGGGAAGAGATTTTGGAACCCGAAGTTCCATACCTAAGTGCAATTGGGGCTTTATTGTACTTGGCTCAATGCACTAGACCCGACATCTCCTTCACTGTTAATCTTTTGGCTAGATACAACAATGCGCCCACGCACAGACACTGGAATGGTGTTAAAGATATTTTTCGCTACCTCAAGGGTACGACGGATTTAGGCTTGTTCTACGCCCATGAATCTTCGAGAGTTGTTGCCCCCTCGGTTCTTGGATTTATTCCCACCTTGTTGGTTATGCAGATGCTGGATATCTGTCTGACCCACATATGGCACGTTCTCAAACGGGCTATGTCTTTACCGTTGAAGACACCGTTATATCTTGGAGGTCTACCAAGCAAACGATAGTTGCAACTTCTTCGAACCATGCTGAGATTCTCGCCCTGCATGAAGCATTGCATTAGTGCTTTTGGTTAAGAGCAGTCATGGAACATATTCGAAGCACTAGTGGTCTTACTTCTGTCGTTGACCTTCCTACAACGATCTCTTAAGACAATGTTGCATATATCGAGCAGTTGAAGAAGAGATACATCAAGGGAGACAACACCAAGCACATAGCACTAAAGTTCTTTTATTCTCACCCGCAACAACAGCATCAGAACATTGAAGTCAAGCAAATCCGTTCCCAGGACAACCTGGCCGATCTCTTCACCAAGTCATTGCCCAAGTCTACTTTTCAGAAGTTCGTCCAAGGAATCGGTATGCGTAAGTTATCTGAGTTGAATTGCTTGTAGTGTTCTTATTTGGAAGTTATGTCTAACTTAGGGGGAGTATCTAGAAGCATACTCACTTAATCTTAATGTACTTTTTTCCTACGATTAGGAGCATTTTTCCCACTGGGTTTTTGCTACCTAAAGAGGTTTTGATGAGGCACCCATCCTGGGATGATCATACTCCGTTGAGTTCACTACTTTCGTCCTATTTGACTTTTGTTTTAGACATTATGCATACTTCTCACTTTTCTCCTTAGTCTATGGGTTTTTCTCCCATCTTGGGTTTTACCATAGCGAGGTTTTGTGAGTTTTACTACCAATGCATACTTTCTTTAAAAATGAGACTCGCATTCGCCCGTTGTGCAGCTGACTTCATCAACTGTTCTACCTTATCTGTTGAAGATCTGATGCGATGTTTTGTTTGAGTGTTAACACACTCAAGGGGGAGTGTTGCAGTCATATTTGGAATAGGAAGGTGATTATGTAAATCCTAGTGTATCTAGGGATATCTTTTGTATTCCTTTTAGTAGTCTAATTCCTATGTTGTAATCCTAAAAGGGTAAGGATTTTTCCTATCATACTACTATAAATAAAGGCACAATGGAGTGATACAACACACATCTCACAATTAAATCTCTCTTTTCTCTCTTTCACTACTGCCGGCCTCCCTCTCTCTATTCCCTTACAATAGCTCAATTAAATAGGCCTACAACAACCATTGAATTAAATGATAGTCATTTTTAGTGTTTCTTTATAAAACCATATTTGTCCATTTTAATCAATACAAGTGAAGTGAATGTCTTAATGATTTTGAATTTGTCAATTTTTTTACAAGGATGATATATTAATGATGAATTGAAATATAATGGTTTGGGTCGTCAAAAAAAATTAAGTAGGCCATATAAAATAGGTGTCAAAATGTTCGTGAAAAAATGGGTATCTCCAACTCCAATTCCTAACCCTATATATACATATCATCATTTTATATAATGTAGGAATACAATTCTTTTTTGTTCAAAAGTAGAAATATGTTAAAAGCAGAACAGAGTGGTGTTAGGTCTTATTTTGTTGAATTTTGAGGAAAAACAATTAATTTTTTTAGATGAAATGATAGCGGTTTTTGTCACATCCTGGTCCGGGATGGATCACTTCCCGGGCCTGCTCCATCACCGTAGCACGATATTGCCCGTTTTGGGCTTACCATTCCCTCACGGTTTTGTTTCTGGGAACTCACGAGCAACTTCCCAATGGGTCACCCATCATGGAAATGCTCTCACGCGCTACTCGCTTAACTTCGGAGTTCCGATGGAACCTGAAGCCAGTGAGCTCCCAAAAGGTCTCGTGCTAGGTAGGGATGAGAATATACATTTAAGGATCACTCCCCTGGGCGATGTGCGATGTTACAGTTTTATAACAAAATTAAGAATTGATGTAAATATCAAAAGTACATTCTATATACATTCAAGAGGTCGGAAAGACTTATTTTTGTAATTATATGTTGTAATTATATGATAGTTCAATAGTTTTATTTTCTCCTTTTGTTTTAATTAATACAAACAATGTTGGGGAATCAGATATTAAAAAAGGGGAGAACTGAACTTTATATGCAGAGGTAAAAACTCTTAATCAATTATAAGTATTATGTAATCACTACATTAGTTAAGTTCAAACATGTGGAAATTGGGAGTAGTCAGTTCAGACTGTTGGAAAACCAAAAACGTTGCATGTAGTTTTCAAGAAGATATTATATTTTAGGGAATTGTTATTAGCACTTCAAAAATCTCATTCTACATTCCAAATTTTCTATATTAGGAAAGAAAAATACATTTGTGAAGAGTGTAGAATGAGATTTTTGAAGTGCCAATAACACTTCCCATATTTTATGATGATATGGCTAAATTAAGTCGTTGATCAAGATCAAGGTATTAAATATCGACGATATCGGAAATATCGGTAGTCCAAAAACACGGAAATATCGATGGAAATATCGGGATATTATCGATATCGATAAAAATTGAATAAAAACCACGGAAATTGTAAGAAAAACTTGGAAATTTTTATTGAAACTTTGCAGGATGTTTATTTAGTCAATTATCTATTAGTTTATCACAAAAAATTGGAAGGAAATGCATTGCATGATGGATTTAACTGATTTAAGTTGATTATATAGCGAGCTGGCAAACATTGTGAATGTAGAAAATATATAAATATTTTAGCATATTTTCATAAAAATATAAGTGATATGGTGGTCAAGGTGTTAAAGGAGTAAAATGGGAGGGGTTCGAATCCCCTTGGTGTTTTTTTAAATATAGAAATTTAAAAAATACGGAAATTTCGATGGAAATATCGATGACATCGGAAATATCGGTAGTCCAAAAATACGGAAATTTCGATAGAAATATCGGGATATTATGGATATTTTAGACCTTGATCAAGATAATATGTGTATATTAATTTTCTCTACTCTAAATCAGCTTAGTCATGATTTAGGGTTTTTAAAAAGCTAACTTGTTTTAGGAGTTACGACTAGTGCAAAGACTAAAGAGAAACCGATTGCTTAACCAGGTTAGTGATGTTATATAGCTCATCCTCGAGATGGCAAGTCATCATAAAAAAAATGTATCGTAGAGTTAGGATCATCATAAGTTTATAGTTCATCAATTGTTTTCTACCAATCAGGTTCTCCTAAAATTCAGTTAGATATTTTCAACGATCATGGAGCATGAAAACATTCTTCATGATGCATATGAACCCCCTACATTTATATTTACCTTAAATATATTCATGCATAACAGAATTAGGAATTTGCTATGTGGAATTTGTGAGTCAAAGAATCAAAAGAAAATATAAGCAATTAAGGTTTAATCAAACCCTAGAAATTTCGGGAAAAAAAAAAGAAGGAAAAAATAGGGGAAATCACGATCAAGCCGCGGCTCCTAGTCGCACCATCACGCCACGTCAACGCCAAGCCGTGCCTAACTAGCCTGCAGCCCAGCTGTGCCGAGCTTGCAGCTTGAGCCAGCGACAGGGATGATGTCATCATGACCTTGGTTCTGGGCTTCACGTCTGCGACCGATTTCAGAAGCCAACAAGCTGCTGGGCATCTCGCGCATTGGGCCATTGCCAGCAGCTTTGCGTTGCTAAGCCTCACCCCCTCTCGGCTCGCTGCTACCTGCAACCATCTGGGCTGATGTGCAGCCTGTGTCCCCGAGCCCAAAATAAGACCTATTGCAGGGTCGTGACCCATAACTGCCAACAATTTTTGTTAGGTTGCGTCCATTTTTTAACCTGATGCTATATTTTGGCATACCCTACTTCTTAACCATAGCCAAATATTTTTGGGACATTTTTAGTGAAAGTCGTATTAGGCTATATTTTTGTTATCGCTGACCCGAAGCCAACAAAGCTTATATGACCCGAACGTAATTACTTGGCTTCCACGATCAAACTTGAATGGTTACGATCTATTGAATGAGTTAAAATGACCAGTAGTCCATTAATTCGACAAAAATCCAAATCTTTTGGCAGGAAGTCCACTTTATTGGCATTAACAATTCAATATTTGATTTCTTTCTTTGAACCATTGACTTCATTTCGTTGTCTCAAGCACTCACACTTGGGTTCCTGAAGCAAACCCCAAATTCACTACACTTAGTTGTTTATTGTATTCTGTGTCTTGAAAGTACCTCTTTTATGAACCCGAAGTTCATGCTAAATCAAACTTGTTTTTTTGGAATTTAGAGCCTTTGAAACTCGAAGTTTCAAATCAAAACGTACGCCATGAAACCCGAATCTTTCATGTTTAAATTAAATCAATACATGCCTATAAAACCCGTATGTTCTAAACTGTATGTTTGTGGCGATATAAATAACTACATTCTTGCTCCCTCCATTTGAAGGACATGTTGAACTTGAACAAGCTCAATTTCACCATTCTAGAAGTATCCAGAAAAAACGACCTGACGTGGGTTCAGGATGTAAAGCTCCATTTCACCACCAAAAGTCTTCGAGCCACTATTGAAGAGGCTACAGACCTTCTGGTTGATGAAGCTAACAAAGCTATGGCCATGATCTTCATCCGAAGACACATTCATGATGCATTGCAAACCGAGTACCTTATTGAAGAGGATGCACGCGTTCTTTGGCTCGCTCTGGCCAATTGTTTCGATCATAAGATGAAGGAAATTACTTGTCCTAGCTAAGAACATGTAAGAACATTTGAACACAAAAGAAAACTATTAACACTTTAAAGTAGGCATGCATTAAAAAACAATTCTAAAACCCATGACTTTCAAAGTCTAGTGAATTGTGAACCACAAGACTCTTTAACAACATTAAAGAGAAGAAAGGATTTTGAGATTCATTACCCTTGAAGCTCATCCTTGTTTACACAAGGGATTCACCTAAGTGGAGGGTCTTCAGGTCAACTCCTAGCTCCTTAGATCTTCCTTGTGATTTTCTTCCCTTTTGATACTCATTTGCTCCTTAAGGATGTGAGGAAATGAACTCCAGAAATACCAAAAGTTTGGTACCTCTAAGTCTCCACACCAAGGATGATGGTGTGAAGATGAAATGGGATGCTAGTGAACTCCCCTAGGAAGGCCGGCCTCTATAGAGAAAAAGGAGAAAAAGTTTCTCTTCTTTGCCTCAAGAAAACCCTAGTGAGAGAATGGCTATAAAGATGCCATTATAGCACCTCACATGTGAGTGGCAAACTTGCAATTAACCCAAGTTTGCTACCACTCACCCTATGGCTACTTTGTATTTGGGTTAATTTCCATTTATTTTTAGTTGTCACACAACTTAAACTCAATGGGCCTTGTGGACCAAAACCCTTTTGGGCCCCGAGACCCGAAACTAACTTGAAAGCCCAATACGAACCTTTCGTATAATTAATTAACTAATTAATTAATCTTGACCATTCTCAATTAAACCATTTAATTGCTTATCCATCTCATTTATATTTCTTCACTTTCATCATTACTCGGTGTACGATCCATTAGGTTCCAATTAGGCGAGGCAGTGGGCGATTGTTACTCTTAACGATCGATTGTGAATTGAAACTACATTTCAATTCTCCCTTTGATGAAGATTAGCATTTGCTAATCTTTAGGGCTTCCATAAGCCATGAGTGACACCTAGCAATATATCATGTCTACCCAAGCTAAGTAGAAGTGGTTGGAGAACCTATCCAGTTACAATTACAATGCAATACGGTCATTCTCTAATACAATACTCTTAATCACATTGTTTGAGTGATAGTTTGTTTCATGTCTACTATCCAATGTGATACTTCTCTATATGATTCAATTGAATATGATTTCGAACTAACTTCCTAAGTCATATTCGTATGCTTTGGCCAAAGACTCCCGAATCATATCTCAGAGTATTCTCCCTCCACCATGGAAGGTTAGAGATCCCTTGTTGTGCATTCATATGCCTACATGACTACATAGCTTAACCCCAACAATGTCCTGGACACTCTCGATGGAATGCTTTTGACATGACCAAAGATCAAGGACCTAACCATTAGACATTTATGATGCCTCAGGTCAAAGGACTGCTTTGCATATTGCAACTTACGAGTTCTTACATGACATGTATGTTTGAACTCTTTTTTTATCGTAGTTCAGTGTACTCAATTACCATTTTGAGCACTTATGTGTTTGTCTCAGTGTCCAACACTAAATGACTTGAGACTAGTCATACTCACACTTGAATTAACATAACACACACTAACCATAGCGGATTGTCAATGCCCAATTGGCAATCCTATAGCTAGGAACGTTTTAGGAATGAACATAAGAGAAATTTCTCGTTAATCTAACTTACTTAGATCACTTCTCTCTTAGATTAAATACATTCCTTGGATTCCCTTATTGCTTAAACACATAATACAATAAATAGTGATTAACAATAAGCTTTGCCCTTCATTAAACATATAATAGTTTAACATAATAAGTATTCCAAAAGCTATTACATCAAATGAGTGGCTTTGTGGGCATACTTCCAACACAAGAAAGACATCTACTTGCTTGAAGTAAGAGACGAGTGGCAGCACTTACATTTCAAAGGCTTTAAGTCTTTAAATGAATGCAACTATGAGGTTTGTAGAGTCCAATCACTGCTAAAGTTCTGTAACGAGGACTTGACTAAATAGGATCTCCTAGAGAAGACCTATTCGACCTTCAATGCCACCAATATTGTCCTGCAACAACAATATAGGGAACATAAGTTCACCAAATTTCTGGATTTAATCTCTGTTTTACTTCTACCTGAAAAGTTGAACCAGCTGTTAATGAAAAATCATCAAGCTCGACCCACTGGCTTGAACGCTATGTTTGAAGCGCATGCGACTAACACTGGCAGCCACAAACAACGGAAGAACCGTCGTGGCCGTGGAAATGGGAAGAAATCCCAACCACAGGCCCATGTTCAACAAAACAGAAGCCCTGCCAAGGGAGGAAATTCGATCCAGAAGCGTAATTCTCTGACCCCTAAGGCCTCTAATTTCAAAAACAAGGGAACATAAGTATCATTCCCATCATAAGACTAACTTTGCACAAGTGTAAAATCCAGAAGATATTGCCATCACCACCATAGAGATTTCAAATTTTCAAGAGGCAAGTCGCTCCTATGGAAGAATAAACTTATTTTTTCGTGATATGTTTCATGTTTGGGAGGGATTCTCTATAGTGTTTAAACCCATTAGGTGTGGCTGAAACAACACCCCCCCCCCCCCCCCCCCCCAAAAAACTCTTTTTTATTTAGTTTATGGTTTAATTTTTTGGACAATTTTCTAAGTATTTGGAATAATTTGTTTAGATTGTTTTGAATTATGGATAAATATTTTATGGATATTATTTCTCGATTGACTAATTTTTTTTTTTTCAAAATTTCTCGATTGGTTAATTGAATGAATAAAATTATATTTATGCATGTAACTGATTCACTTAATTTATTTCTAAGTATGTCTTGTGGGGAAGTTAGTTGTCTGGCTGATAGTGTACCTACGCACACCATCTTACGTGGGCGACACTACTAACTTCGTGCCTAAAAATGTACATTTGACAACCCTTTCAGGTTCATCCAACTTGATCGATGGATACAGAAAGGTCCTATAATGTTGTCTAATGGTACCGAATTAAACATTAAAGAGACCTTTATTCTTCCCATTCCAGAAGTAGAACATCCAGTACCCCATGTTCATACCCAAAATGGCCTGGCAGAAGTTTTCATAAAGCGTCTTCAATTGATAACTCAGACCTTGGTTATGCGAACCAACTTGCGGTATCTACCTGAAGCTATGCAATATTGCATGCAATCATGTTGTCCCGCTTGAGGCCCACCGCTACCTAACCTCGTTTATTGTTACAATTAGTTATTGGGTACGAGCCTGATGTCTCGCACTTACATATGTTTGGGTCATCAGAAAAGAATGGGAATCTATGCTGGATATGATTTGCCATCGATTACACGCTACTTAGATCCCTTGATAAGAGATCTCTTTACCGCACATTTTGTGGATTGTCACTTCGATGAGACAATCTTCCCATCGTTGTAAGGAGATAAGAACGCTAATGTTCCTGTAGAACGTTGCGAATTGTCATGAATTACCCCCACTATGTCTCATTTAGATCCCTCACTACCCACTCTGAAACTGAAGTGCATCGTATTCTACTCTATAGAGCATTGCTCAAAGCATGCCAGATGCTTTTACTGATCTAGCAAAGGTGACAAGATAAAATATATCAACTGCAAATGCACCATCAATGATCAACGTACCTACTGTACATCATAACACACCCCAGAAGGACGAGTCGACCCCAAATGAGGGTCAGCCGCACCTACCATGCATCCTGGTACACTATGGCTAGCTAATCATCTGCTCCTACCCTGAAGCGTGATAGACCTCTTGGTTCAAAGGATTCACAACCCTGGAAAAGGAAAACGGCACAAACTAGTGAACTTTGTATGAATCCGACCATTGCCAATTCAACCTTTCCAACTTATGGGGTTATTCTAGACTATGGTGACGTCTTGAACGAGACAAATCCGCCTCTCGAGAATCATGAGACTTCGGTCCATTATGCAATTTTGGGTGAGGTTTGGAATTAGGTTGAGATGATAGTCAACGATGTATTTGCATACACAGTAGCTACTGATATCATGTTAAACGTTGACATTGAACCAAGTTTCGTTGATGATTGTCAATATAGAACTAACTGGTCAAACTAGAAACAAGCAATCCATGTCGAACTTGATTCGCTTGCGAAACACAAGATTTTTGGGCTATAGCTCCCACACCGCCACATGTGAAGTCCATTGGCTACAAGTGAGTTTTCGTGAGGAACCGTAATGGACGTGAATACATTTGCTACCTTATAAGTTTGGTAGTTTCCGAAAAACTGAATATGCAGCTCATAGACGTGGTAACCACGTATCTCTATAAGGAACTTAATACGGAAATGTACATGAAAGTTCCAGAATGATTTACATTGACTGGATATTATCCTATTAGAGTTGTAATCCTATTGTGACAAGAAATTTACCTTCCTTACTACTATAAATAAAGGCACAATGGGTTGAGCTAACACACACCTCACAATCACACCTCTCTCTTCTCTCTCTTGCCGCCACATCCTCTCTCTCACTATCCTTTATATTGTTCAGTTAAATCGGCCTACAACAATTATTTAATTATGTATAATGCAGTGCATTTTTTTATTAGATGAGCTAATGTAAGTAATTTAATATCTTTAAAATGAACAATGAAGATCAAACAAAGACAAAAGAAAAACAAAAAGTTCAAGTTCCTAAGTGTCTTGTTCTAATTAATTAATTAATCTCGCCAACTGGCTTCGCCTACGAGATTTTTGCGTTGATGATCTGCTGGTTGTTTAAGAAACAGTACCCGGCTGTTGACTCATTCATTCCATCCAATGAAATCATCAGCAGAACTCGTCTTTAAAATAAGGGTCATTTTGGTTCTGGTCTCTAATTAGCCTAATCGTTAGACTGAAACCTTATTTGTTTAAATATTTTGATCGAGGTCCTTAGCCTCATTTTAGAGATTTAACTCACGCATTTATGCATTTAATGTCCCACAAATTATGAAATTTAAACAAATCAAATAATATTTTTAGAATATAATAAGTACTTAAAAATCAATTTTAGAGTAATATTGTTCTTCACAAAAATTATAGCAAAAAAATACTGTATCCACATCATTATTAACATATTTTTAAAAAATAACTATTGATATATATTAAAACATACCATAATAATCTGATGTGTGAGCATATGAAAATCTATATTAAAACAAAATTATATTTCCATCAATTTTTTCTAAAAGAAAAGGGAAAAAACTGATAAACTTACATTTGTAAGTACTCAAAGGTTGGCCTAGGATCATACCTAACCAGAATATACGAAGGGGGTGACTTGCCCAAATGGGTCCAATCTTGCCACCTCTAGTAGACAATTTAGTGGCTCCAAAATTATTGAACATATGCTGTGCATGTACAACTACTAATTTTGTACCACAACTCCATATTAAAAATATTTTAACTCCTTTCGACAAAAAAAAAAAGGAAAAAAAAAGAATATATATATATATATATATATATATATTAACTCCGTGGGCAGAAAAATATAGTATTTCTAGGGTATATACGATTGCATATGTCTATTGGTTGAATTTTTTAGTTATATGGTGATCGGGTTGACAAGAATTCAGATCAAAACCTATATATTATTCCTTATACGTACGTCCATATGTTTGTGGCCAATAATGGAGTGTGGTTTGTGCCGAATTCTTAGCATTCCAGTTGGTTTTGATGCTTTTGGTTGATAAGTGTATCTGAAGTGGAACAAGTGATGGTAATTTTTTTTGTTAAATCTGCTTATATGTTGGCCATTAATTTGAGGGAATTTTCTTGAAAAGGGTTTGGGCTAAGTTTATTTTAATAAAAAAACTAAACTATAACTTTATTCAATTAAAAAAACTTAAATTTGAATGAAAAATCCTTAAATTTTAATAAAAATGACAAAAGAACTTAAATTTTAATGAAAAAGATATAATTTTAATATTAAAAAAAAAAATTTTAAAATCTGACGCTCGGACCCACACGTCCTCACCCAAATTGTTTATGAAACTTTTTACACTGTTTATGAAACTTAACGGTACTACACTGTTTATGAAACTTACTATACTGTTTATGAAACTTACGACACTTTTTATGAAACTTATGACACTGTTTATGAAACTTACTACACTGTTTATGAAACTTACTACACTATTTATGAAACTTAAACTTAACGGTACTACATTGTTTATGAAACTTAACAGTACTACATTTTTCTCTCTCCTCTTCTTGAATTTTCTTGGCACATTCTCACCTTCCAAACACATTTTCTTCTTCTAATTTTCTTCGATACTCATCAAATTTTCTATGTATCTCTTCAATTTCTTAACTTTCTACACCAATTACTAAATTTTCTTCTATTGTCTGCCCATCTACAGCTTCCTTTTCTACACCAATTACTTAACAGTACTACAATACTCATCAAATTTTCTATGTATCTCTTCAATTTCTTAACTTTACTCATCAAATTTTCTATGTATCTCTTCAATTTCTTAACTTTCTACACCAATTACTTAATTTTATTCTATTGTCCGCCCATCTACAGCTTCCTCTTCTACACCAATTACTTAACAGTACTACAATCTTAATTTTCTTCTAATAAGAATAATAATAATAAGAATAATAATAATAATAATAATAATAATAATAATAATAATAATAATAATAATAAAAAATAAATAAATCTCTCATATTGGGGGGGGGGGGGGGGGGGTTATAGTGGAGGTTAGTTTTGTCCATTGCTTGTTGGTTTATTTGGTATTTGGCGAAATAAATTTATTTTTCAGCAGGATTTTGCAATGATTGATAAACCTACAAGTGCTATTTGTATTTATCTTCGTGAATGGTTGAAGGCAAATACTCACAAGATTGATAAACCACATATGATTGAATCTTTGCTCCATTGGAAAGTTCCTCCTTCGGGTTGGTTTAAGCTTAATGTTGATGGTTGCAAGAAGGAAAGTAATAATTCTATTGGAGCAGGTGGTGTTTTGAGTTGATTGTAAATGGATTTTTGAGTTTTGCGCCAATTTGGGCCGGCACAGGTGAGATTCTCACTGCTGAGCTATGGGGTCTTTACTTGGGCTTACAATTAGCATGGAGATTACAGATTGATAAATTATTGGTGGAATCAAACTCTACAGTCATAGTTTATTTGGTGTTGCAAGCTGCTGGCAATAATTATCCTTTAGGTCCCCTTGTTTTGGCCTTTCAAGATTTGCTTTCAAGATCTTGGCAATGCGAATTTCGGTGTCTTGTGGCAGACAGTTTAGTGATTTATAGTCTTGATTTAGATTTACGTAATTTTTATTTTGATACTCCTTGTTCAGTTAGTTTTATTCGTGAGGATCAACTTGAGATGTCCCGGTCTAGATTTATTATTAAGTAGGTTTGTTTGGGCTCTTGCTTTTAGCCCCTTTTTTCAACAAGAAAAATAATATGATAAATGACTTTTACCTACTACTCTTGTCACCTCCCGTAATGCAACAGTGCAACTTTGCTAATGAAGAGGTTTTGGCCACCCTTTGAGAAACCAAAGAGGTTCTAGGGGGATTAATTCCCTTAGAAGTGCTTTGCATGTCCTAATCGCTCGTGGGCTAGATTCATGTTGGAAATTTCTTTCTTGACTAGATTTATGGATGGAGTTCCTTGCATGGTAAAATTTGTGGTGGGTTCACCTTGTTTAGTGCAAGGTTGTTGTGAATCTCTTTAAAGAGAGGTGAATTCGTTAGTGGTGTTGGCTAGACCTGCCAATTTTATGATGCAACGGTGCCGAAGACTAGTGGATCTTTCGGCTTTAGTGTGTGTTTGTAATAATTACATAAATTCAATGTGAGTTGAATGTGTTTTGCAGTCTCAATTTAGGTGAGTTTTTGTAATCTCGATATATGCTCTAGGTGAGTTTGGTGCTCTAAACTATAATCGAGTTTTGGTTGATTTGACATCAATTCAGTAGTTTCTACATCATAATACTGGATGTGTATTGTTTGAGTTTGTTGAATCGACTGTTAACTAGTGCTTTGGGATCATAAAGTGATCTGAAAGTTATTATGTATCACATGATCTTGTAACATCGAATGTGTAGATTTCTTTGAATTTCCACCTCTTTTTTATTCTTGCAACATTTGTGAATATTATTTTGTATTATTGCTTGTAAGTACCTTGCTCATAGGATCTGATTGTGATCTTTGTCCCCTTATTCGATCACCTGAACTACCGTCATTGGAACTTTTTCTTTATTGACTGGCACTTACTCAATGTCAACTGTTCCAAAATACAAAATAAATGAATAAATAAATAAATAAAACCCTCAAGAAAGAAAACTGAATCCAGTCCTGAACTGCTGCTCTCTCATTCAATTCCTATTTCATCTCCATAATCAAATCTGTTTGATTGTATTACCTAAGATGTATTTCTTGCACAGCACGTATACTTGTGTATCAATCCATTGTACTGCTAAATATTTGAATAAACGAAACACTCCTCAATCAACGAGGTTCATCAAAATGTTTTAGGTTTAACAGTTTCTTTGACGTCTCCCTGCCGTCCCGCAGGTGGAAGAGCTATGGAGTGCCCAAAAAATGAGCGTGCTTCTCTTTGAGAAACATGCCTGCCTTCATATTATAATAACATTCTGATCCAATCAAGCGCCTAATTAACATGTCAATCCTGATCAAATAATTCATTTAACTGTAATTATTTATGCTCTTATAATAGTCTTAATTTCTTTTATCAATGAAAGTTAACATACTTGTTTCCTCTTGGAGTATACAACTCCTATCTTAGACGTCTATCCATTCTTCTTATTTTGGAATGTCACGTAAAGTCCTTATTTATTGTGCTACTATATAATCCTGGCCATTGATCAGCTTGACTTTGTTTATTGTGATACTAGCATTTCCATTGGCTGTGATGGTTTTGGATTTGGGACTTGTCTGTAGAGAATGAATATTTGGTGGGTCTAGTTAAGAGGTGAAGATGGCTTTAAAAAACAATTAAGGTAAAATATTAATATATGGATGAATTCACTAATTTTTAACATCTCGGAGTTGGCTACGTACATATATTTATTTAATACATTCACTAAAGGTTAGATACAGTTAGATATGACATTCTCACTTTTGGGTTGCATATATAACTGTTATATAATTAATGTATTAAGTAAATGCATGTACCGTAGTTAAAAATTTCACAAAATTTGTTGGTACATACATTTGAGCAAATTATAGCTAGTAAATGTAAAATATCAAAGATAGAAGAAACATGTAGGATGTAATGTGTGTTTGTTGGCCCTAAAAATTATAGAACCTACATGGCGCGTAGACTGAGTAAATTAATGAGCTAACTATGTCCTTCTGTGGTTAATTGCTGATGTGGAAGCTATCAAGCTCGGCCAGGGGAATGCCTTGAATATGATAGATGTGGTAGATTGCACTTCTGACTTCTGAATTAGCTAACCTCGGCCTTGGTTTCTATAACTTGACGACAAGGTTGTGCAACTCACTGTGAAGTTCTGGATCTTGTGCATCAGGTTCGACAGCCTTGACTATATTAGTGAGAATATAGGTCCGCCAAACTTGAATTAGACTGTAGGGACAAGCATACTCAAAAGAGATGAGTGTCGTTATGGTAAAAGTAGTTTGGTCGTCAGAATGCCGAACTTTGAATGTCACTTGAAGATATTTGATCATAAAGCACTACACTTTGCAGAGAAAGTTAATGAAATAACCTCATTCGACGAAAGAATAAAAAACTCTTCACCAACAGAGACTTGGGATAACTGACCATTTGAAAAAGGAGAACCTGTTGTTTAACCAAATTGGCAAGACTCCTCAACCGAGCTAATTCTACAACTCCAGTGCTGTTCAACCAAACTGTCACCTTCGTCGGTTGCCTCTGGAAAATTTTGTTTAACAAATCTGTAATCATCCATCAGCTACCAACCCAAACCTGTTTGATCAAATTGAATTTGTGCTAACTTGTTAGTTGAACAATTAGTATTTTCTCAAAAGGGTTGAGAGGGTTTACGTAGAGTGTTGATTTGTGTGTGAATTGAAGGTCGTTTTTTATTGTCTGCAACTTTGTATTTATAAGGTATGCATGCCTTGGGTGACAAGTTGTAGAATCAATTTCGATTGCACATATCTCCTGGAACTTTAAACCCTCATTATTTGGAGACCGGTACAAATTAATCTCTGCAAAAAGAATCTGATTGCATAAAAAACCAAATTTATTTGGCTTATGTGATAAAAGCACATGTTAATAATCAACTCACGGCTCCTTGACTTGTGATGTTCCAACTTCCCATCTACTAGCAAAAAAATTATACCATTTGATGCTTTTACATTGTATTCATCCCACATATCTTGCACAGAACAATGTCAAAATAATTCCACAAAACTTAAAAATCATGATATTATTAATTAGCAATAACTGAAATTTATCTAACAGCTCCTTTATCCAACGGCTAAAACACATAAGCTATTGGTAAAAAGTGGTTGTAAACAATGGTCCAATTTCCTTGAGTTTCGTCATACACGCGGAATGGTTTGGGAAATTAATCTTGGTCACCAAAATCGATACGACCATGTATGCTTGTTCCATATTAAGCAATTTAGCTTCCTCTCAGCCGAACAATAAACTATCAACCCAACCATTAACCAAATCTCTCCGAACTCCCACCGGGACTGCCCAGTCGAAAAGAATTGGCAAGTTGAAATCAAGTTTCTCGGGTAAGAAGTACAAGACAAAAATATTCTCGCACTGTGCTCGGCTAGATTACACACCATAATTTAGATCAATCGCGGACTCATACTTAAAAGAAAAATGCATCTTACCGAAGGCACAACAAATGAATCAATCTTGCCCTAAACGACCGAACGATTTTTTTTTTTGGTGCTGCAACTTGTTGCTCCCTTATTTTCTTAAGCAATGGCCGAAACAACCTAATGGTTAAGAAAATAAAAGTAGCTTAACCATGATGAGGAGAAGGTCAATGATGCTTTATTCCGTTTTCAATCTGATTTTGTTCTAGAAATTGTTTGCAATTTTTTACAAATGCCTAGATTGTGCAATATCTGCATATAGAATGAAGGAAGAATGAAGGTTGAATACAACGCACAACACATGCGTGCGCACCCTGAAGTTCATATGACACGCCCGACCCTGATATCCTCCAAATACCAAGGTAGGCACATGTTGGCCGACATCCGAAGATGACGAAGCCATATTAGAATGCATGAGAACTAGAAAGAAATAACTAAAATAAATAAACTTGTAAATTTAACTATAATGAATATGCAATTGCGGAACGTGTTCAGAGTATACAACTAATCCAAGACACTAAAAAGGAATAATATAAAATTGAATGAACAAATGGATGGCTCCTACACCAAGACGACTCAAAGATGCCGAAAACTCGTATTGAACTTAAAACTAAATGTTTGGGTGAGTCTTTTCCACTTTCAGTTTTAAGTTTAGTACGAGTTTTCGGCATCTTTGAGTCCTCTCGGTGTAGGCCTCATCCCTTTGTTCATTCAATTTTATATTATTCCTTTTTAGTGTCTTGGATTAGTTGTATGCTCTAAACATGTTCCACAATTGCATATTCATTATAGTTAAATTTACAAGTTTTATTTATGTTAGTTATTTGTTTCTAGTTCTCATGCATTCTAATATGGCTTCGTCATCTTCGGGTGCCGGCCAACACATGCCTACCTTGGTATTTGTAATGACTCATCCCGGATTTTACAAAGTATAAGGGAAATTTTGTAATTTCACTTTGGTTGGGAGATATTTTGAAATGGTTGCTTTATGGATCTTGTTTGGTGTGCCATGTGGGGCCCACTTTCCTTTTTGGTCCCCTGGTCCACTCTCTCTCATTCTCCCCTTTCTCCTTTCCGTGAGACTCTCATCCTCAATCTCTCTCAGCTCACTCTCGTCTCTCCCTCGCTACAAATGCAGAGATACCAACCCAGCCACATTTCCCTCCGGCGAGCACCACAAACCATCACCATGTGGGCCTTCTCTTCCTCACCACTCTTGGACTCCATCAATCTCTCTCGTCCCTGCAACTCACCATCGCGGCAGAGCCGCCATCTTCGGCGAGTTACTCTGCATCCCGACTTGGGGCAAGCCTCGGAACCATTCAAATGATTTCATTTTAGGCGATGTAGTCCTGTGTTTGACCCTTGTATGTGGTTTGGAGGGAGATGGGTGTAGAGAAAACCTAAAGAACGTAATCAATTCTTCGGCGATGGGCCCGCGACTTTACATGGATTTTCCGGCCACGGCTGGACCAAACATTAATATATTTCTTTTCTTCTCCTTCGTAGCTTCAAATCCATATATGGCATGCTTGTGATTGTTGTGAAATAGAGATAATCGGACTCTGTTTAGCTCCCTGGCCATTTTTGCAAATTCCGACCGAACCCACAACCTAAAATCGGGTCGACCCGACCCAAACCCAAATCCAAACTAGATTCGCATCCGGCCCAAACCCAGCTACCTAACCCAATCTAGAAACCAAGCTCAATTGTTTAACCTAGGCCCAACTCAACTTTACTACCCGGGTCTAACCTATTACCTAGGCCTAACCTTGCAACCTAGAATATTCTATGTTGACTTTTACAAAATTTGCCCAGAACACCTCTTAGGGTAATTCGACGCCCTGATTCCAAATTCGATGTCCGTTTTCCCAAATTCAATCGTTATAGTATAGTTTTATTAATTGGTCCCTTTATGTGCTTAGGTGCATTTGTTAGTGGCGTTTTTGTCCTCCTTAGTTAGCACGACTCTTCGACTACAGAGTATCTGTGAGTTGACCCCTTCTAAAACACATGATTTTACTATTAAAAATGCATACATGAAAAGCATGATGTAATGGTTACGTTTTATGAAATGTTTATGAGTAAATTGGATTTACGTTTATTGATATTTCATGTTGTACTGGATTTACTTTCACTGAGATACTTATGAACATGATTTATGATATGATGTTTGAGCTATTGAGCTCTGATGAGATATATATTTTGGAAAGATTATGTTCATGATTTTATGTGCTTACTTAGTGGTTATCCATACTATGAGCCTACGGGGCGATTGATACTTTTATTAGGCTTCGGTAGGGTGATGTAGTGGCTTTAGTCGGAAGATATTTATATTTGGCTTTGGTCGGGTAATGTAGTGGCTTCGGTCGGAAGATATATATATTTGGCTTCGGTCGATTGTGATAACACTACTAAGCACATTATATATGATATATGTTTTTTGAAAGGTTTTATGGCATGCTAGGGTTTTGGAAAACCTATTACTTATTATACTATTGAGTTTTCATAAACTTTGGGGGTTAGTATGTTGATGAATAACTGTTTCAGTATTACTTATATATCAACTTGGTCCATTCATGTTTTGTTTTGCACCCATTCAGAACCTAGGAACGAGGCATACAATCCGAGCTACGAGGCATTTCCATACCAGTGACTTTGTGTCCTTCTCTCCACTTGGACATTCTTGTAATAGCACTTTCTGTTACACCTTCCTCTTGTATTCTGCATTAGTAATATTCTCTGAATATGTCATGCATTATCACTTTTATTTTGTTGACAAATGAACTTATTATATTATTTTGTTAAGGTTGTATTTGAATATTACATTGCGTAGTTATGCGTGAAAGTTATATGCATGTTTCACATGTTCTCAGCATATGCATTCATAAAATGGCTTGCATCACCCTCGAGTGTCGCCCAACACGTGGCCATCATGTTGTCCTTTGGATAACAGGAACGGGGTGTGTAACGCCCCACCCCCGAATTATTTATTTTCAGGGATTAAGTTTGTTGATGGGCCCAAATTTAATTTTCTCAAATTTGTTTAGGTGCCAAAATTCAAGTCCCTTTAATTAAGTTCCTTTATTTTAACATGTTCTACAACCTTAATTCTCTTACCAAAACATAACAATTATAACTTCAATTTACTACCATGTTCTTTTCTTAGATCAATTTTCCTATCTAAGAATAGTTCTCAACTAAAGTGAAATTCTCAATTTTATTTAAGGTTGCATCTAACTCTGTTAGACTGCCTACGTACCCTAGAGCGGGATCAAGCCTTTCGGAGTTCACATTTCATTCGATTCTCCATTTTTAAACATATTCTAGTATTGGCCAAATTCAAATTTTAAACTTCACAATTGAATCATATCAAATGGTTATCAATTATAGGTTCAGAACATCAAAATTTGCATGAAAATGGCAGCGTTGGCCCACTGGCCATGCGCCGCCGCCGCTGGTGGCAGTCTGCCGCCCTGAATCGCAGGAAAATATCAACTATCTCCAAAAATTACCAAATTTTACAGGAAAGTAGATCTCAGTGAGAGGAACAACTTTCATACCTGTGACCAAGCCCAATTTGGCCGGGTTGGGAAACACCTCAAAATGGCCACGAACCGCTGGAAACACTTGGATTTGGGTGTGTTCAATTCAACCTTAAACGAACTCCAACGCCCACAAACTTGTTTGGGCTTTGTTCCAGGCCTCAAGGGGAGTTTAATGGTGGTGGAGATGGATGTAGTTTGCTTCAGATTTAGTTGATTCGAACACACACATCTGCCGCACCCTACCGTGCGGTTTCTCCCTATTTCAAGCCCAAATCCCTTGACTTTTGGGGTGTAATAGGAAGAGGGAAGGTCGTGGAGGGTTTTACAATAGTTGGTTTGGTGTAATTCGCTAGAAAAAGGGTGAAATTCCATCGGAAAACCGAACAAAACTCGATCGGGTCGGGTCACCTTTACACGGGTCGCGGATCCTCTGCTCCTCCTTTCTCTCCTTTCCCCTCCTTTCTCCTCCCCCCTCCTTCGTTCCCCCCCTTTCTCTCCTTTCTAATATTTTCTTTCAATCCCAGCCGTCCATTCTTGTTTCTTCCTTCCATCCCAGCCACACACGTGGCATGTCATATGACTCCAGATTTCTGGAACCTTCTCAACGAAAATAAAATTACCAAAATATCCCTGACTTCAAACGTTAATAATTTCTTCGTTATAACTCTGTTTCACGAACGGTTTGCACCTAACTGTTTGTGAGATCGAGCTCTTTTCAAAAATATAAATTGTGACTTCAAAAGGTCTAAAGATTTTAAATAATTAATTTACAAACTTCATACTTCATAACTAGTTTAATTTAAAACTAAATTCAAATGAATTAATATAAATTCTCAATTCCTTTCACATATTCATAATTATGAATAGCCAATTCATATATTAAAAATTTTCAGGGTATTACATTTTTTTTTTTCCTCCACACTTTTTACCACACACACGGACGATGCCAACAATTAGGAAGCATCGATTGGGGAATTTAGAGGCCACAAATACCATCTTCAGAAGCCAAACCATGAAATTATACAAGCTTTGCGTGAGAACTATTTGAGTATGCCCTTGTTACTATGATTCCGGATGTGAAACTTGGATTAAGTTCCACCTCCCACGTCACAATACCAGTCAAATCTCTAGACAAGCCAAGAGTCCTCTATACTAATATTGTAGGTGATAAACCTCAGCACAATAAAGGATGACAAGATCATTCAAGAAAACCAATAATTGAAAAAAAAATTCGTAGTAACGGCATAGTATAGTCAATGATGGTAAGTGATTTTACAAATAATTGTGATTATTATGATTGTATTCACTATAAATGGAGCGGTGGGATTAGTTGAGAACTCAATCGAATGAAATGTGAACTCCGAAAGGCTTGATCCCGCTCTAGGGTACGTAGGCAGTCTAACAGAGTTAGATGCAACCTTAAATAAAATTGAGAATTTCACTTTAGTTGAGAACTATTCTTAGATAGGAAAATTGATCTAAGAAAAGAACATGGTAGTAAATTGAAGTTATAATTGTTATGTTTTGGTAAGAGAATTAAGGTTGTAGAACATGTTAAAATAAAGGAACTTAATTAAAGGGACTTGAATTTTGGAACTTAAATAAATTTGAGAAAATTAAATTTGGGCCCATCAACAAACTTAATCCCCGAAAATAAATAATTCGGGAGCGGGGCGTTACAGGGTATGTCATCATATGCGGTTGAATCACGCAATAAGAGCCATCGTCCGCATGAGGTGCCCATGATAGCCTATAAATGAAAGAATATCTCCCCTTAAGGTGAAGGAGATGCGATGATAGCAGAGCTTTCGAAAATGTGTTTTTTTAATTAATATTTTTAATAGTTTTACTTATTAGATAATTACTTATTTAATTAGTGTATTTTTACAACTAACACTTATTTTTTTGTCTATTTCAGAACAACTTCGAGATCAACTTGGAACAGCCCGATATGTCCGATAAATAACTTGGATGTGAAATAATATGAGTTCCACTGGTACTACAGGACTTTAGAAATTGATGATGAAGCTCTGACCCATCCGCCCTATGCCCTATGGTTTTGAGTTTAGGATGGATGAGTGACACTGGCTCTGCTGTTATTTTTCAGGATTTATAATTTCTAAAGATGAACGTCTTCCAAGATGAAGCAGTTGGACGAATGACACACCGAAATTTTTTTTTTTTCAATTTTAATATAATTGTACGAACACATTGGTTTTAGTAATAAAATAATTTTTTTTTTAATATTGTGATATCTTGTCAGATTAATATAATAAAAATTAATTAATTAACATTATACATAATTTAATATAAATTATATATAATTTTTAAATATTAAAGAACTTTTTATCAAAAATAAATTTATTTTTCAATTGTAATGTAATTGTACGAACATTTTGATTTAATTAATAAAATAAATATTTTTTATATGGTGATATCTTGTGAGATTAATATTATAAAATTGAATTAATTAACATTATACATAATTTAAAGCTGGTCCGACGAAACTTTCTTCGGATTAAAAAAAAAAAAATTTTTTTTTCATAAATTTAACTTTGCCCAATGAAATATTTTGGTCGGGCATGCGGTGTTCATCAAGAAAAGTTGGCCAACGCAGTTTTGCTTGACGAGATTGTTGTCGGAATTGTTGTTGGGCAAAGTGCTATTGGCCGACGGTTTCTAATTTTCGTTGGGCAAAACCTTACACAACGAATTTTGTGCGACGAACTTTACCCGATGAAGCGATTTGTTGGGCGAAATCTAAGGCGACAAAATGTGTGTTTACACGACAAAAAAAGTTTGTTTGGAAAAAGTATGTTTTTGTAGTGGATGGTGTTATCCACACAGCCCCTTTTAACTCCCACACACATTCTGTTAATTTTTATCATTTGTCTTTTTCAATTCATTTGATCCGATGAATGGAAATTGAGAAGAGTGTGTGGAACATAAAAATAAGTGTGTGGATAGCACCACCCTATATTTACACTAACGAGTATAGGAATACATTTCTATCAAATTTGCCATATTCAGGAGATTCAAATCTAAGACCTCTGATCTATAAATGAAGAGGAATACAACTAAGTTGTATATTAAGTGACTACTTAAGATTATAAGTTAAAGATAATACATAATTTGTGCCAGGATTACTCTTGCGTAGTAAAAAAATTGATACCCTAGATGGAATTCCTATCGTCACCCAACCATATGTTTCTCTGACCTAGCTAGAAGACCCCCATGGGGTGGTGAAGCCCTTAGTGTTATATAACCCACTCACAAAGACCTTCTCCGTGTAAAATTAGTAATTGAAAGTGAAAGAAAATGAACTTAGTGGGTCAGACAATAAAGATTTGAGCAATTAAAACTAATTAACAAAAACACATCTCTCTTTATCTATCTATCTCTCTTGTTTTGGATTGATACGATTCAAATCCATCGCATTCTCATAAAAAAGGTTTGAAGTAAGTTGAGCTTGAGCCGGTCGAGCCGGCAAGAGTGACGTGACAAGGATGCTGATGTGGTGATTTTGCATGGTAGTCAAACAATCAGAGGAAGCTTTTGAACCCTTTGCAGCAACTGAATCGTAAGTGCCACAAACAAAGGTTGTGTTTTTATGGAGCTTTTGTCCAAAAGCTCTTTTCACAACGGAGCTTTCAGTTTGATGATTTCTACGCCACTACAATTGGTCGCTCTCCTACGTTACACTTCCGGGATTGCTTGTTTAATTTGCTGTGGAGGACTTTTCTTCCTCATATTTCCACTTCTTTCCACTATGCTTTTCTTATTTTTAACACTTCCCCAACCTTGGTCACTTAGTTCTACGGTTTAAGAATATTTCTCTCATGAGGTCTAAAGTAGAATCTTATGTATGACGAGTTCGATACCAATTTATTCATCTTACTCCTTAGTATAAATATATTGTTAGGTCAAAAACATTTCCTCAACTCTTGATGGATGGTTAGTAATTACTGTAATTCTCACAATGCAAAAACAAGCGAGTTGTGGCATGCATATATATATATACATACATACATACATACATACATATATATATATATATATATATATATATATATATATATATCAATCGGTTTAAATTTACAAAATCTCTTTCAATTCAATATTGAAAAGAGAAACAACTAAAGTAAAAGTTAATTTATGCAAATAATTATTTTAATGTTTCACACATAAATTCTTGATTACATCATACATTTAGAGAAAAACATTTCATGTGACAGTTCGTCTCTGATTTTATACAATTGTAAAATCAGGGACGGGCTGTGACAATCCGTCCCTGATTTTACAATTGTATAAAATTGGGGACAGGCTGTCACATTTCAAATTCAATATTTTATAAAAATCTCAACTTACTTTATAATGTAACAGCCCGTCCCGGAATTTACGTACGGATGACGTGAAATGACGAAAATGCCCCTAGGCATTTAATTGAGGTATGGGTGTATTGTACCTGGGATATTTTGATGGTTGTTTTTGAACCACACACTCACATAATCTCTCTCTCTTCCCTCACTCCCGTGTGTGTCTCTCTCTCCCCCTCAGAAACTCGACTCTCTCTCTCTTCCCTCACGTACGGACCACGCCCAAGGACGCCAAAATCTTCACGGATCGAAGCAGAAAAAGGTTCCATTGTGTTCCTGAGGTCCATACGAACCCATCGACACCAGTTTCAGGTAAGAACTTGTACGTTTTCACGTCGAAAACCCGAGGTCCGATTTGGGTACTATTCATCAACTTTTTATTGGCTTTGTTTTAGGACAATCCAAGCTCACAGGGAGCTTTGTGAGACCCTCACGAACCTCGGAGTGTATCGTTGGCTCGAGTTGGACGTCGGAAAACCCCAGTTCGAAGGTGGCCGATTTATGACATTTTGCTCCGTCGTGATTCGAAGGTTTTTCAAGGTTTTGGAAGGTATAGCCCTCTTCCTCTCTTAATTTAGAGCACGTAGGAAGAAAAATGAGACGAAATGGTGAAGAAATGGCCGAGATATGGCGAGTTGCAGGTTTCCGGCGACCGGTGGCCGGCGCCGGCGACCCGAGGAAGAAGACGACACGCGCCAGCGCGTGCCATGCGCGTGGGGGCGCGTTTCACAGTACCTTTTCAGGCGCGTGGGGGCGCGTGAGCTACAGTTAAATTATTTTAAAAATATCACGACGCTCGTGACGTCATGTAGGTCTCGTTGGTATATTCATATGCCAAAATTGAGCTACGTATGAGAAGTTATTTGTAATTGTCGTTTATGCACATTAATTAACGTTATTTCGGTTACTTCTCATATAGGCGAGGCTTATGCGGAAGACGAGCACAGTCGAGAAAGGCTAAGGGGTTATGACCCTTCGATATAACTGTGAGTGGGCAGTTTATTTCAGTATATATATATATACTTAACGTTTTCCTAGAAATCGATTTTTGAATGAAAGTATATTGTGAAATGCCATGCATAGATTCTATGAATCATGTGATTTGAAATGCCATGCATAGAATTTATATGAGAGATGTGAATTGATATATGATGCATATATGTGAATTGGTGTTGCGGACGCACAGGTGAGTATCAGGTGAGTTATATTTGGTTCATTGAATTGTTTGATGAGATTTATGTTGATAGCTCATAACCTGCACCCCTGGTGTTAGTGCTTATGTTATTCACCGCATCACACGCTCACCTTGGATCCAAGTAGATGCTAGTCGTACAGACCACTGGAGGTGGTTCCGACATGCTAGTCGTACAGACCTTAGAGACGGTTCCGACTAGTAGGTGACCTTAGATTATGTGCACAGATAATTGATGAGAGAAGCACTAGAGCGTATTATTACACCATCCGAGTCGTACAGACTACTATATGTAGTTCCGACTCATGTGCAGCGTAGTGCCGTACAGGTCGCAGTTGGCGACTCCGGCAGGGCCGTACAGGTCACAGTTGGTGACTCCGGCTGGATTGGATAATGAGCTCTAGAATCAGCCGTACAGGACCACTGCAGGGTCTCCGGTTGATTTATTATTTCACCTGATTTATGTTGATGCATCCATATTATGTTTTTGGCATGGCATGGCATATTTCTCTGAAAAATGATGAAGAATGGTGTTTTGAGATTTCTGAAGCTATATATATTTATATATGCTATTTTCTGAGAAAGTATACAGATTTTACAGTGAGGGGATATATATATATATATATATATGTTGATAAAGGAAAGATTTTGAAAGACTTATTTTACTGACCCACTCACCTTGTTTTGCGCCCCTCCAGGTTCGAGTTAGAGCAGAGCTTTGGTGGCCACGAGGAATCCAACGGTATTCTGACAGAATTCACAATGGTATTTTAAAGCTTCCGAACTATGCAAATGGTTACGTCACTCTCACGTGACGGCCAGCACGCCCTCCTTCGGGACGGGGTGTGTCAGTTGGTATCAGAGCTTAGTTTGCAGTCCTGTACATCCTGAGAATTCTCTAGTGTTTTCTGTCAGAACTATACCGCCTCGTAGTGAGCCAAGTCGTTTAGTTGAGTCTTGTTTTCCCTATTTAGCTCAGTTATGGGAAACTAGTACTAATGTGACTCAGTCTATTATCCAAAGGATTTTTCTCTTAGGACTGGATATAAGTTGATGCTGAATCACTTTAGGGAAAATGATGACCTGAGGGAGCAGGTCGATGGCTTAATCAGTGGGAAAAGGTGTTTTAGATTATGCAAAGTCAAGGGAATCTTTCTTTTGACGGTAGGTCAAGACGACTACCTGATTTCCGAGCATTGAATTTGCATCTTGATGGAGACAGGAGTCTTATATGATGTCACCAGAGGAAACAGCTGATCGAGAGTTATTTAAAGAATTGTTTAAGGAAAGGTTTAGTCCTCCGGCATATATGGATGGTAAGAAGCGATAGTTTACAATTTGAGACAAGGAAAGATGACGGCAAATGAGTATTATAGAAAGTTTACGGAGTTGTCTCGTTACCATACAGATATTGTTGAGAATCGAAGACTCAGAGCTTCAAAAGGAAATAAGGTTTAGTTCTTCCAGCTGAGGTTTTTGTGCCACTGGTCAGAGGTATGGTGGTAGATTCACTGGTGATTCCAGATTTCAGAGACAAGGTGATTCAGATAGAGGGAATGTACCTTTGTGCTGTCGGTACAATAGCGTACACTCTGGAGAGTATAGACAAGAAAGCAGTGGATGCTTTATATGTGGATAAATGGAACATAGAGCTGCAAATTGTCCCCAGAATCAGTAAATGCCTCCATAGCCTTCTTTGCCACCACTAGCGCTGATTCCGCAGGTACCTGGATCTAGAAATTTTGGTTAGATGAGCCGTGGTGTACAGGATTAGAGTCGTACAGGTCACTAGAGGTGACTCCGACTTATATACTAGCATGGATCGATGGGTTATGAGTACAGCCGCACAGGTCATATTAGATGACTCCGGCTGGGTGGACGAGCTATAGGTTCAGTCGCACAGGTCATACTAGCTGACTCCGGCTGATATATTCCTTGTTATTGATGATGTTGCCAAAGAGAGTAATGATGGAGCACGATCGAGGCATGCATATGTAATTCTAATGAAGGGCAAGATGGTAATGTTGTATTCTTGAGGATTGTTGCTTACTTATCGAGACAACAGTGAGTTATCGTTATTGCGGGCTGCAGACCGTAATATCCATAACTTATTGTTGGATTCGTTAAGCGAGTAAACAAGTAGGTCATCCTACGTTAGTATGGTGTTATTCAGAGTGTCCAGTGATGGTGAAAGATGTTGTTCTGCCTATGAATCTTATCCAGTTGGATATTGTGGATTTGATGTGATTTTTGGCACAGATTGGTTGCATTATGATTGTGCCAAGATAGATTGCTACGGGAAATCAGTTGCTTTCCATCGACTTGGGTGACCAGAGGTTACTTTTGGGGGATGCAAAGTGTAGTGAGGTATGCCGTTAGTTATGCTGTGAGAGCAAAAGAGATTGTTATTGAATGGCTACCTAAGATATTTAGTTCATGAGGTATTAAGAGATATTGCTCTGCGTAGTGTGAAAGAGGTTAAGGTGATTAGACATTTCCTGACGTTTTCCTTGAAAATTTACCTGGATTGCCGCCAGGCAAAGATGTGGAGTTTTCTATTGATTTGTCTCCAGGTACGGACCTTATATTAGAGATTGGTTCATGATGAGTTAAGGGAATTGAAAGTCGGTTGCAAGAATTGGTTGATAAAGGTTCCATTCAACCTAGTATGTCGTCATGGAGAGCCCAGTTTATTTATGAGGAAAAATGTGGACATTAAGGCTATACATTGACTATGAAAAATTGAATCGAGTAACGATTGGGAATCGTTGTCCATTATTGCGTATTAATGATTGTTTGATCAGCCTAGAGGTGCCTGTGTATTTTCAAAGATTGATTTAAGGTTTGGTTATTAACCAATTGAAGATTTAGTGAGGATGTCCCTAAGATAACTTCCAGGACTTGTTATAGTCTAATGAGTTTTTGGTAATGCCATTCGGATTGACGAATGCGCTTGCTGCTTTCCTGAGTTTGGTGAATGAAATATTTCGAGTATATCTCGTCAGGTTTGTGTTTGTTTTCATTGACGATATTCTGATATACTCTAATACTAGAGCAGGACGTGCTAGACATTTTAAAGTGGTATTACAAAGTTTGAGGGGTCGTCGATATATTCTAAGCTTAGCGAATACCAATGTTGGATGAATCAGGTGGCATTTCTGGGACATGTTATACCTACTTAAAGTATTCAAGTGAATTCTTTAAAGGTAGCAGAAGTTGAGAATTTGGAACAATCGCGAACCGTGACTATGACTCGGAGTTTTCTTAATTTAACAGGCTAGTATGGACGGTTTGTGAAAGATTTTTTCAGTCTTCGACTTGCTATTGACGAGATAGACGAGAAAAGAGGTTAAGTTAGAGTGGGATGAAAATGGTGAATAAAGTTTTCAACAGTTGAAGTATTTCCTCACCTATGCACTTGTGTTAGCTCCCAGATGATAACGGAAGTTATGAGGTCTATAAGGATGCTTCTTTGAGTGGTTTGAGATGTGTATTGATACAAGATAGGGTAATTGCTTATTCTTTGCGGCAATTGAACTTCATGAGATGAATTACCCTAACTATGATTTGGAATTAATCGCTATCATCTTGGCTTGAAGATTTGGAGAAATTATCTTTATGAAGAAAAGTGTAAGTTTTGTATGGATCGTAAGAGTTTCCAATATCTGTCTTCTCAGATGGATCTTGATTTTAGATAACGAATGTGGATTGAGTTGTTTAGTGATTATGATTGCACGACCAGGTGATCGTGCAAATGCTTGGGCTGATGTACTTAATATGAAGACTCTCGTGAGAATAAATGCTTTGTATACTTGTTATGTTCCTCTTCTTGTGGATTTGAGATCTACTGGAGTAAAGTTGGAAATAGAACAACAAGAAGAAACCTTGCTTGCTAGTATCTAAGTTAGGCTTATTTTAATTAATCGTATACTCGAAGCCCAGAGGATTGATGAAGAAACCAGGAATTAATTGAGGCAAGGAATATCGAGAAAAAGAAAGATCTCAGAGTTAGAGAATCAGATGGCATGTTTATGCAAGAGAACAAGATGTATGTGCTTAATGATGTGGAATTAAAGAAAGCAATTTTTGGATGAAGTACACTGTTCAGCTTCTACAATGCATCCCGGAAGTATTGAGATGTATCATACCATTTAACCATTTTACTATTAGCCGGGTATAAAAAGAGAAATTTTGGGTATGTAAGTAATTGTATCATATGTCAGTAAGTTAAAACGGAAAGAAAGAAGCCTTTGGATTACGTGTACAAACTTCCTCGTTCACGAGATGGGTATGATGGAAATTGAGGTGATAGTTGATCGGCGTATTTAGTAACGTATTTTACTCCAGTGAAGAGCAGCAACCTTTCCAGACAAGTGCAACGGTTAATTATTTGTTTTAATTATTTGTTTTAATTATTTGTTTTATGGAAAAGAGATTTGGACTTACGAATCTGTTGAGCTTTTGGGTATGTTAGTCACTTTTAAGTTCTAGGTAACTTTTCAAGAAACTTCGGATACAAGATTACTTTATAGTGCAGCATATCATCTTCAGACAGAGACAGGACCATTCAGAATTTGGATGATATACTAAGATCTTCGGTATGGTAGTTTGGTGATGCTTGGATTAAAAGTTGAATTTAATGGAATTTGCCTACAACGATAACCTTCATTCGAGTAGTGGTAGGACACCACTTGAGGCATCTTATGAGAAAGCTTGTTGTACATCTTTATGTTGTCAGAGGTTGGTGAACGAGTTTTAGTGGGCCCTGAGTTAGTGGAAGAGATTACTCAAAACATTCAGGTGATTAAGTCTAACCTGAAAGCGGCACAAGATCGACAAAAGAACTTAGCAGTCAGGCATGCTACAGATAGAGTGTACAAGGTCGGTGATTGGGTATTCTTGAAGTTATCGCCTTGGAAGGTGTTGTTCGATTTGGGAAGAAAGGAAAGTTGAGTCCTAGGTACATCGGGCCGTACCAGATCACCGAGCGGGTCGGTGAAGTTGCTTACAGACTTGAGTTACCGCCAGAACTGTCTAAAGTACATAATGTGTTTAATGTGTCGATGCTTCGACATTATGTCTCAGATCCTTCACATGTGATACCTCATCAACCTTTGGGAGATTGGTTCGGATTTGACTTATGATGAGGAGCCAGTAACTATATTGGATTGGAAAGAAAAGGTTTTGAGGAATAAGACAGTGCAGTTGGTTAAAGTTTTGTGGAAGAACCATTCAGTGGAAGAAGTTACTTGGGAGACGGAGGATCGGATGAGAGAGATGTACCCGAGGTTGTTTTATGAGTACTAGTGGACGGATTTGGTTTTGGTTATGTAAATTTCGGGGACGAAATTTTTATAAGGTGGGTAGATTGTAACAGCCCGTCCCGGAATTTACGTACGGATGACGTGAAATGACGAAAATGCCCCTAGGCATTTAATTGAGGTATGGGTGTATTGTACCTGGGATATTTTGATGGTTGTTTTTGAACCACACACTCACATAATCTCTCTCTCTTCCCTCACTCCCGTGTGTGTCTCTCTCTCCCCCTCAGAAACTCGACTCTCTCTCTCTTCCCTCACGTACGGACCACGCCCAAGGACGCCAAAATCTTCACGGATCGAAGCAGAAAAAGGTTCCATTGTGTTCCTGAGGTCCATACGAACCCATCGACACCAGTTTCAGGTAAGAACTTGTACGTTTTCACGTCGAAAACCCGAGGTCCGATTTGGGTACTATTCATCAACTTTTTATTGGCTTTGTTTTAGGACAATCCAAGCTCACAGGGAGCTTTGTGAGACCCTCACGAACCTCGGAGTGTATCGTTGGCTCGAGTTGGACGTCGGAAAACCCCAGTTCGAAGGTGGCCGATTTATGACATTTTGCTCCGTCGTGATTCGAAGGTTTTTCAAGGTTTTGGAAGGTATAGCCCTCTTCCTCTCTTAATTTAGAGCACGTAGGAAGAAAAATGAGACGAAATGGTGAAGAAATGGCCGAGATATGGCGAGTTGCAGGTTTCCGGCGACCGGTGGCCGGCGCCGGCGACCCGAGGAAGAAGACGACACGCGCCAGCGCGTGCCATGCGCGTGGGGGCGCGTTTCACAGTACCTTTTCAGGCGCGTGGGGGCGCGTGAGCTACAGTTAAATTATTTTAAAAATATCACGACGCTCGTGACGTCATGTAGGTCTCGTTGGTATATTCATATGCCAAAATTGAGCTACGTATGAGAAGTTATTTGTAATTGTCGTTTATGCGCATTAATTAACGTTATTTCGGTTACTTCTCATATAGGCGAGGCTTATGCGGAAGACGAGCACAGTCGAGAAAGGCTAAGGGGTTATGACCCTTCGATATAACTGTGAGTGGGCAGTTTATTTCAGTATATATATATATATACTTAACGTTTTCCTAGAAATCGATTTTTGAATGAAAGTATATTGTGAAATGCCATGCATAGATTCTATGAATCATGTGATTTGAAATGCCATGCATAGAATTTATATGAGAGATGTGAATTGATATATGATGCATATATGTGAATTGGTGCTGCGGACGCACAGGTGAGTATCAGGTGAGTTATATTTGGTTCATTGAATTGTTTGATGAGATTTATGTTGATAGCTCATAACCTGCACCCCTGGTGTTAGTGCTTATGTTATTCACCGCATCACACGCTCACCTTGGATCCAAGTAGATGCTAGTCGTACAGACCACTGGAGGTGGTTCCGACATGCTAGTCGTACAGACCTTAGAGACGGTTCCGACTAGTAGGTGACCTTAGATTATGTGCACAGATAATTGATGAGAGAAGCACTAGAGCGTATTATTACACCATCCGAGTCGTACAGACTACTATAGGTAGTTCCGACTCATGTGCAGCGTAGTGCCGTACAGGTCGCAGTTGGCGACTCCGGCAGGGCCGTACAGGTCACAGTTGGTGACTCCGGCTGGATTGGATAATGAGCTCTAGAATCAGCCGTACAGGACCACTGCAGGGTCTCCGGTTGATTTATTATTTCACCTGATTTATGTTGATGCATCCATATTATGTTTTTGGCATGGCATGGCATATTTCTCTGAAAAATGATGAAGAATGGTGTTTTGAGATTTCTGAAGCTATATATATTTATATATGCTATTTTCTGAGAAAGTATACAGATTTTACAGTGAGGGGATATATATATATATATGTTGATAAAGGAAAGATTTTGAAAGACTTATTTTACTGACCCACTCACCTTGTTTTGCGCCCCTCCAGGTTCGAGTTAGAGCAGAGCTTTGGTGGCCACGAGGAATCCAACGGTATTCTGACAGAATTCACAATGGTATTTTAAAGCTTCCGAACTGTGCAAATGGTTACGTCACTCTCACGTGACGGCCAGCACGCCCTCCTTCGGGACGGGGTGTGTCATATAACATCAAGAACTTTCATAGCTAAAAATCAATTAGAGTATGACAAGTGGAAAAACGAATAGTTTTTTTTTTTCTTTGAGCTCATGAGTTATGGTGTGTTTTTAATTTCTTTATAAAAACCTAAAATTATTTAGTTTCTTTTAATTTCCTAATGATATATGTGTGTTATGCCCATATATAAAAGGTGAAGGCAAATTCGGTGAAACATTTATAATGCCAAAACTACCCTTTCTTCTTCCAAATTTTAAAAAGTAAAAAATTTTAATTAAATAAGTGCAAAAGAGAAATAATTTTCAAATAAAAATTAAAAAAACCCTAACGTGAAGAAGTTAGTGACATTTTTTATGAATTTATTATAAATAAAAAATAGCAAATAAAGTTTAAAAAAAATTAAAATCCAATATAAAATAAATAAAATACAAAAAGCATATTGTCACACGCCTTAATGGGTGACAAGAGTATGAGATTAGCCTACCACTCTTTCTTTGTACTCGTGATTCACAATGAGAGAGGAATATATAAAAAAATTGATCGTGAGGTTTTCGCATGGAAAAAAATGTGGAGTATTTTACGCTTTTTTTTTTTTTTTTTTTTGTTTTGTTTACTTAAGTGCTGCATTATGTTAGTATATTGGAAACACATGTTAAAGTCATAAGTTTGGTTGACAAAAAAAATGTTGAAGTCGTAAAGAGCATACAATCTCGAAGAAAAGTATTAAAATATCTGTTTTGTTTATGCACTTTTGTCGCTTTCTTAAATAATACTAGTCAGTTATGAGTAAGAGATCCAACGGCTGTGATATTGTTGTAAGAATTACTTAACCTTCTAAGTAATCATAGTTAAGTATATAAATCATTGTAATAGAAACACTGTACTATCAAGAATCATTAATCCAGAACTACCAGTTTCTTCTTCCTTGAAATATTCTCTCGATTCCTCTCTGAACTTCTTCTCTCCACTCTCTCTGCTATGGCTAACACTATTGACCAAAAATGGATACTGGTTCTATACAGCAAAACCAAAATGATAAACGTTCTAGAATAGCTAATGCAAAATATGAGAGATGGATGGTGAGGGTAATAAAAACTAAAAAATTCATTTAGACTAGTCGAGCAATATTAGGGCTATGCTTAGATGAGGGGTGCCTTAAGAGATTTAGTCTTTTTGATGAAGAAATAAACTACAAACGGAAATTAGAAATGCACTACATAACCATTATAAAGGCATATGATTAATTTGTAAATGACTCATTTCAAGTTGTCATTTGCAAATTTCTCCCACATGCTTTTTATAATGCTCATGAAGTGCATATTCTGTACTTTGGCTTTAATTCCTTGAAACTTAGAAGTTACTCGCCCAAACGTAGCAAAAAAGAGAGAGTATATATGGCATTTAAATGTGGTAGAAAATAAGGGTCTGTTTGGTACTCTACTTAAATCCAACTTTTTAAACTCAAAAACAATTTTCAAGTTTTAATGTCACATCCCGGCCCGGGGCGGACCACGTCCCGAGCCCGCTCCACCACCGTAGCACGATATTGTCCGCTTCGGGCTTACCATTCCCTCACGGTTTTGTTTCTGGGAACTCACGAGCAACTTCCCAGTGGATCACCCATCATGGGAGTGCTCTAGCCCTCTTCTCGCTTAACTTCGGAGTTCCTACGGAACCCGAAGCCAGTGAGCTCCCAAAAAGCCTCGTGCTAGGTAGGGATGGGAATATACATTTAAGGATCACTCCCCTGGGCGATGTGGGATGTTACAATCCACCCCCCTTAGGGGCCCGACGTCCTCTTCGGCACACACGCGGCCAGGGTTAGGCTCTGATACCAATTGTCACATCTCGGCCTAGGGCGGACCACTTTCCGGGCCTGCACCACCACCGTAGCACGATATTGTCCGCTTTGGGCTTACCATTCCCTCACGGTTTTGTTTTTGGGAACTCACGAGCAACTTCCCAGTGGGTCACCCATCATGGGAGTGCTCTAGCCCTCTTCTCGCTTAACTTCGGAGTTCCTACTGAACCCGAAGCCAGTGAGCTCCCAAAAGGCCTCGTTTGAATTTGTTTAAATGTTATAATTTGTTGGATATTAACTCCGTAAATACAGGAGTTACAATGATGCTAAATACTTTGATCAAAATATTTAAACAAACCTGCTTTCTGTCTAGCAATTGAGTTGACTAGAAACGGAACCAAATGACCCATAATATTAATTACTTCTACTTGCTCATTCACTTTCAAACATGCTTAGCTAAAAATTGATCAATGCTAAACCCGAACCTTTATTTTGTCCATTTAAAACTGCAACTGCAACTTGAACTTAATACAAACTCTATCTCACTAATTGCTTTCATCTTAAATATCTAGTATTGTACTGATATTATATATAAAAAGTGGTCCTATGAAGTTTGAAGTTAAACACATAAATAAATCAAAATAAAATAACCCACAAACATAAAAATATACCCCAAACCTAATTGAGTAATGTTATGGAGATCACATTTAAAACTACATTAATGTATCATCTCATATGGTAAGTGATGCATACAACCAACATCCAATCACATAGATTCATTAACTCATGTGGCATGTACACATTACTTGCCACGTCAGATGTTACACAAATTACTTAAATTAATTAAACTAATTAATGAGGTGGGTTAAGGGTTTTTTTTTTTTTTTTGGAAAGCAGGTGGTTTGAGGTTTGTAATTATGTTAAAACTTAGGGGGCAGCAGTGTAAAGTTAATTAAATATATAACAGTAATCATGCTGATTAGGATCGGCTGTGTATAAAACCAATCTCAACCTCGGGCATGATGATCATGATGAGCCCATCAATTAGTCGATAATTAATCTCTTCATTATTAGCTTAACATACTGTCTCTTGATCCACCTCCTTCTCCTCCTCCGATTCCTCTGTAAATCTACCACCACTTCATCACCAAAACTGAAACCCATTAACTCATTAACCCAACTGGCATGACCCAGTTGCTGTTGAACTCAGCTATGGCTATGGCCATTGATGGGCATGATGACCCTGATCTTGATTTATCCGGCTGCAGCCCCACAACCACAAGCACCAACACCGTTTCCACCGATCACTGGTACGCCTGGTCTCCGGTGGTCGACTGGGAAGCGCTGGCTCCGATAGACCAGCTCGCCGGAGACGACTTTCATGGGCTCATTGAATCGATGGTGGAACACCAAGATGGCAGCACTGAGCTGAACTCGTTGTCGGCCCAGGACGAGCCTCTAGAGTTAGAAGCGTCAAACGATACGACGACGTCGGGAGAAATTATGACGTTGACGGATGAAGACGGCGGCGCTAACGGCGAGGACATGAAGGGGTTGAGGCTGGTCCATTTATTGATGGCGGCGGCGGAGGCGCTGACGGGCTCAAACAAGAGCCGAGATCTGGCTCGGGTGATATTGGTTCGGCTCAAGGAGTTGGTCTCTCCAACTGAGGGTTCTAACATGGAGAGGCTGGCGGCGTATTTTACCGAGGCCCTCCAGGGTTTGCTAGAAGGCACCGGGGTTTTGCATGGTAAGCATTTGATTGGGAGTGGGGCGCACCGCAATCACAGCCACCATCCGACGGACGTGACCACAGCGTTTCAACTGCTCCAGGACATGTCGCCTTACGTTAAATTTGGGCACTTCACAGCCAATCAGGCGATTGTAGAGGCCGTGGTCCATGAGAGGCGGATCCACGTCGTAGATTATGACATCATGGAGGGTATCCAATGGGTTTCCTTGATGCAGGCCTTGGTTTCCCGGAAGGAGGGCCCACCTACCCCACATCTTAGGATCACCGCCTTGTCGAGGGGCGGCAGCAGAAGGCAGTCGATTGGGACCGTCCAAGAGACCGGCCGTCGTTTGACTGCATTTGCCGCGTCGATTGGTCAGCCATTTTCTTTTCACCAATGTAGGTTGGATTCTGATGAGACATTTCAACCGTCCGCTTTGAAGTTGATAAAAGGGGAGACCTTGGTGATCAATTGTATGCTAAACCTCCCACATTTTAGTTACCGGTCTCCAGATTCAATTGCTTCGTTTTTATCCGGAGCCAAAACTCTTAGCCCGAGACTAGTCACTTTGGTCGAGGAAGAAGTACGGTCCACATGGAACGGAGGCTTCGTGGCCCGCTTCATGGACTCATTGTACCATTACTCGGCAGTATATGACTCACTCGAGGCCGGCTTCCCAATGCAAAGCCGGGCTAGAGCTCTAGTGGAGAGAGTATTCTTGGGGCCTCGAATAGTAGGGTCATTGACTCGTATCTACCGCGCCCACGGAGAAATTGGCTGCTCTTGGTGGGAGAGGTTGGGCGTGGTAGGGTTTAAGCCTATTCCAATAAGCTTTGCCAATCATTGTCAAGCAAAACTTTTGGTGGGTCTTTTTAATGACGGTTATAGGGTGGAGGAGGTGACCAATCATCGGCTGGTTTTAGGTTGGAAGTCTCGTTGTTTACTCTCAGCTTCCATTTGGACGTCACCCTCAGAATCTGATGTTGTCAATTAGCTTCTTCATGTTTTTTATTTGCCTTTCAGCCCCTTTTTCTCACTTAATCGTCTTTTTTCCAATTTAGCTAAATTGTCAGCAAAATTTCGAACCATATGGTGGTCAAAATTGTAACCAAACAAAATTTTGGGATTTCACCTCAGGCCAATGCAATTGATTTCTTTTAAAGTGTCTACCTTGTTGTTTGAGACTCTTGAAGTTTTAAGAGAATAGGATTTGGTTCTCCTAAGAATACTGGGAAGGATACAATATTTTGCATGTATAGATGTAAATGGCAATTGTTCAATGCCCAAAATTATCAAGGAGGTAGAAAGGAATGTAACTATACTTACATGTTAATGTTATACATACATATTAATAATATGAGAAGCGATTTCACAAACATTTTTTCTCCTTATGCACACTTATCATTACTTTTGTCCATTGATTCTCATTTAGTTATTAAATTAAAAACTTAAAGAACAAAAGTATGCCGATAGAGAAAACAGTGTGTGAAAATTGTTTTCATATCGTATATAAATGACTTTGGTCAATAAAAATTGTTATTGTCAATTATTCATGCACGTAAATAACTAAGTATATATGTTAGCATCAGAAAAGGAAAGTAAAGAACCTTATCTGTCATTTTTTTTTAACAAATGATATTATCCATAGTAAGGGGTGGAGGAGTGGACTAAGTCTCACAATGGGCAACTAATAATGTGGTTCAAATTCACCTTTGACGAGAATAGAGCCTAAAACCTCTCACTTACAAAAAAAAAAAATATTATTAGATCGTAATACTAAGTAGCTAACCTTAAGTGTCTTTCAAACACACATTCCCACAGGTCTTTCAAATAAGCTTGGAAAATTTTCCTCTTGTATATTCTATCACTGCATGAGTTAATATTCTATTTCATTCTTGTCAGTTTTAATTTTTACTATTGACTTCAGAAGTCCCTTGTACTTTCCGTTCACATTAGAACCAGAGTTATTCCTATTATTTTATCATATAAATTTTATAATGTGTTTTTATCATTTTTTTCGAATAATGTGTTTTTATCATACAAATTTTATATTCAAAAACGTTAAATTCTTTAATCTTTATTTGAATATAATCCTTACAAAATACAAATCAATCAAATCGAAGATTGATTATAATTCGAACATATCAAATAAATAGACTGTGCATCATTAATATGTTACTTTGTATAGTTGGTACCCACGCTGTAACACAATTAAACGTTAAGGTAAGGAACCCAAAAGTAAATAACGATTAGGGTCATTTTCATGACGTCCACTAATAATAACTTACGTCTATACTGTAAAAAAAATGCTAAACTTTCATAGTCTAATAATCAATAACGTTCTTTAACCTCCCGATTATTATGTAAGGTACCATAGAATTTCAAATTAAACATATCCAAAAAAAATAGTAGCAAGAGTATAGAACTTCAAATGGAAATTAAAAAAACAAAAAAAAAGTTATTTTATCAAGTGAAAATTTCATTCATATCACAAAGGAGTTCAAACGGCAAACATATGAAAACAAAACTGATTTTTTTTAATCTACATGCAACCCAATAATTTAAACCTAGATTATAGACTGATACATCATACAAATAGAATTAATAGGTTTCTGACTTTTGAACCTACATGAAAACCCAATAATTTAAAGGAAAACTAATGAAAATGGTTTAAAAACTTTGAGTTTTAACGATAAAGACAAAATAAAGGGTAAAGTGAATAGTACCAAGATTGACTTTTTAGTGTAAAAATGTAGTTTTTCGTTAAAGTGAACAGTACCGGGAGCTTTTCGTTAAAATTCCCATAATTTAAAGGGTTCTTTAGAAAAAGGCCATTAAAACTCCTATTTTCCAAACAAAAACCCACCTAATATTAAACATCCAAATAAAACCCAAATTTCAAATAGAATACCATGTAGACAAATATGTAACCAATTATTATCACATATTTACAACTTATACCACAATACCCTAATTATATCAATAAATATTATTACTCACCCTAATTATGATTATCAATTAACCCCATATTGAAATTTTAGCTTTCTTGTATGATAAATATTAGGAACATATATATATATATATATATATTAATTTAGCCATGTTCATAAACAATAATTATGGGCACATTTTTCGTATGAAAAAAAAAATCCTTTGTACAATTAGTTATTTTGCATCAAATAATATTGTTTGATAAAAACAATAAAGAACCAATTAATATTCTTTTATGTTGTAGGTAAATTATTTTACCTACATTATTACATACATTAGGCATTTTTTGTTTGTTATTATATATGCGTGTTAAAAATAATTTATCTATATATATATGTAAAATATAAGTAAATTAATTTTCAATCAAATATCATTTATTTTGTATGTAAATTAAAATAGTAGTTCCATTATTTTAGTAAAGTTAAACAGTGCCTAAATTATTTCATAAAAATTAAACCAAGACAAATTATCTCCATTAAAATAAAACAGTAGATACATTATTTTCTTATAAGATTAAACAATAGGTAAATTATATTGTAGGTACATTATGTTTGTAATTAAAAAAGAAAAAGAAATTTAAATTCATAAACAAGAAGTGGTAGATATATTAATTTTTAATCAAATTTCCTTTATTTGTAGGTGAATTATTTTCATGCATTATTATATATATTGGGCACATTTTACTACTAATATATGTGTGCAATAATTTACCTATATTATTATATAAAATATAGATAAATTTATTTTGAATCAAATAACATTTTAATTTTATAGGTAAATTGACACACCCCGACCCAAAAGTGGGGCGTGCTGGCCGTCACGTGAGAGTGACGTAACCATGTGCACAGTGCGGAAGCAAGATTAATCAGAAAGATACGAACAATTTAAAGTCATGCAACCAGCAACCCAATTAAAGATAGTGTGCTAGTGCGAGAATTAAGATGGTTTACACAACCAGAGCATAAATGGTCTACGTGCAGTCAAGCAGAAAGTATTAGATAAAGATAACACCCGAAGGTGGTCCTACATAAGTGAATTCTGTCAGAACGTCCGATAAGCTCCTCGTATGCCACCAACAAACACTACCTAATACCTGGAAGAGCAAAAAATAGAAAGCGTGAGTGGGCAAAAAAAAATCTTTTCAAAACCTTTCTTTTCTCAAAAGTTATAACCCATCGCCGTAAAACCTGTATAATTTCCCAAAAATAAAGTATATACTCATATATATAATTCTCAAAATCCTGCTGGAAAATACGTATGTATGAATATATGTATGCCATGCCAAAGTATCATAACTGAATGCCAAATCATAACTCTGTGAATGTGATGGAATACTAGATAATCAACTCAGCCCTCGACTATATATAGCTCATAACAATCTCATCATATCATATAGCTCATAATCATCTCAATCATATCGTATATCCTGCACACACATCAATACCACCTCTAGTGGTCTGCACAACATCACTATATATAAACTAATATGCTCTAGTGCTACAATCACGTGAAGACTGTGCGAAAGATTCGCGGGTCACCTACGAGTCGAACCCACCTACATTGGTCTATTAGATAGGACTGTGCACCTAACTTGGATCCAAGGTGAGCATGCGGTGCGGGAGGTGAACATCACGTGAAAGACTGTGCACCTAACTTACCTGTCAATTACCTGTGCGTCCGCATCACCATCATTATTCCATGCAATCACTAATGCATAATAAAATAAATAGATACTTTGCATGGCATTTCAAATCATACTATTCTTTAAATTCACTTTCTGGGAAAAGCAAGTATATAGGTATATACGGAAAACAAAAGCCCACTCACTGATATATAGCCAGGTCGTAACCCCCGTGCCTAACCTGGCTACGCTCGTCCTCCAGATAGGTCTCGCCTATATGAGAAGTAACTGAAATAACGTTAATTAACGCACATAATTGAAACCTTAGAAATAACTTCTCATACATTGCTCAATTTTGGTATTTGAATATACCACAGTGGTCTACACGACGACACGAACACACACATATTTTTAAAATAATTTTTTCGGCTTCCACGGGCGGGCAGGGGCATGGCACCACGCGCCCCCACGTGCATCACCTTCAACCTCCAGACGCCGGAACAGTGTCACCGGCGCCAGATTCTGGGCAGACCTGCAACTGCCCTTTTCTCGCTCGTTTTTGCATAATTTTCTACGAAATTTTCACCAAAATGCCACAAATCACGAGAGGAAGAAGGTTATACCTCTTTAGAGCTTCAAATCTTTCGAAATCTCGTCGGGAAATTTCTACCAAAACCGGCCACTTTCGAACCTCGTGATCCCGACGTCAAAACTGAGCCAACGAAGCACTCCGAGCTTCGTGGGGACTTCCTAAAGCTCAATGTAAGCTTGGATTATCCTAAAACACAACCATTCAAAAGTTCATGAATAGTGCTCAACTCGGAGCTTGAGCTTTCAGCGTGAAAACGAATGGGTTCATACCTGAAATGGGTACTAATGTGTTCGTATGGACGAGATGAACACAATGGTGGTCTTCACGTCCTCGATCTGTTAAGTTTGGGGAGGTTTTGGGTCTCGTCCGTACAAGGGAGAAGAGAGAGAGAGTGTGTCTGCGAGAGAGTGAGATACGGGACTGAGAGAGAGAAAGAAGTGATATGGGTGTAGTTCAAATGTAACCAACCAATCACAACTAAACCATTTCCTAATTTCCAATTGGTCCCAAAAACTTAGGAAGTTGCATAATTGGACCAATTCTTTAATGAAAGTCACAATTTCACACACCCACGCTTAGGGCAATTCCGTCAATTCACATCTACTGTACAAATTTCCTAGGACGGGCTGTTACATAAATTATTTTGCATGTATCATTACATACACAAGGCAAATTTATTACTTATACACATGTCCAAATAATTTACTTATATTTTTTAAATATAGATTATCTTATAGTGCTATTTCAGATTTTCATTTGGTAAGAAATTGACAAGATTAAATTAAAATTGTCTAATTTTATGCAAATTTGAAAAAACAATTACAAAATCTTAAGGAAAGGATAACATTATTAGTTTTTTTTTCCCTTAACATAAAATTTGTTATGATATATTAATATGCAATGATTTTAAATTAATGCATTTTTTTCCCATTAATCTCTCCCTTCAAATCTGCATAGAATTAAATGTCTACATTAAAACTGTAATTAGGGGTATTTTAGGCATCTGAAAAATGAAAAATGTGTAAAGGCAAACAAAATTAATGAATCTGCTTATGTGGAGCCTAATCATTGGGTTTTATTCAGATAAAAAGACTATATCGGGTTTTATGTAAAGAAACTTGAGTTTCAAGGGCTAAAGTCATATTTTCAGTAATTTAAACCTAGATTAAAACTGATGAAAGTATATTGGCAGTTGGAATATATCCATCCCCTCCATGTGTAATCCATCCCTAATTGTGGGACGATAACGTAGGCAAAGCAAGATTATTCTGAGACTATGTATTTAAACAAGCTTTAACTTTGGATTTAATTACACCTGAGTACGTACATGACAAAAATCGCTTGTGATGCTCTGTGTTCCCATCCAAAGAACCACCATATTTTATACAGACATATTGTAGGACGTCACCAGAAATTGGGCTCCCAGACAAGTGCTCAGAAACCTTCAAACAATGCAGCGCGCAATCTTTCATAGATTAATGGCAATTGGGGTTTTTAAATTAAACAAGGTGTATTGTTAACGTCAATATTTCGTCAACTGTAGATGACAACAACTTAAAAGTACACGGTTCTCTGCCCCGTAAGAACTCTTTGCAATAGGAAAAAAAAAAGGGGAATTGGGTCACAGGGTTGGCGTTGACGTTGTTATAGTTTGTACGAGAAAAATTGTCTGCGCGTTGCTACGGGTGTTTAAAATAATTTGGAAATATATCTCTACAGAAAACAGAGGTCTCTTAGGCTTCGAGTTTCAAAACCGTATAGAACATGTAAAATGTGTAAATATATATATACACAGACATACATACAATAGGTGACTATTTACATACATGCGGAATGTATGAAGGAAATTATAGTCCTTTCGTTCCAAATCAAGATCACAAATTCTAAACTACAATTCCAAAAACTATTTCTAGACTGTTGGACATCAAGAAGAACACTAATTTTGAAATACAAATTCAATTTCTCTCATGTTAAAAAGCATGCAAGCAGAGAGTCAAAGAACATAGTTTCTATTACCGGTAGGATTAACTTGTAAAGGCTTGTCCACTATGTTCTGAAAATTAGTCTCCGCTGTAACCATTTCTAGAGAACTTTTTTGTAGATAATCCCACTACGTAAAAAGAAATCCATGTTAAACTCAGAATGCGTTGTTATTGATAATAACACGTTTACAATGGAGTATGATCGGGATTTTAATGTTGTATGTCGATATATAAAATAGAACAAAACCACCAACAATCTACAAATATCATACAATTGATAGTGATATATACTTTTGGTAGATACTCTATAATCACATGTCTAAGTTTTCTCAGGAGTGTTCTCCTTGGAAGAGACGATCTTGTATCAAGATTGTAGTAGCAAGCTATTATTACCTAAGATTGTTAAAAATTTCATCCTAAATTCAATGAAACAAATAATACACCTAGAAACCTGTAAGGAAAAATTCTATATCAAACTTACATTATTACGGGATTGCATATGCGTCTCTTGATAATAGTTTTAACGACCCACGTTCCATGTCATTTGACCTTTTCAGATTCACCAAATGAACCCTACAAGTTTAAATGGATTTTTAATAGTTACCAAAACCATTTAATGATGCCCATTCTGACATATTAGTTGCTTGTATGTAGAACTCAACAAAAGGTTGTCCTTATTTCCCTATACTATGGTTTTGCCTACGTACTACTTCTGGATAGTGTAGCTTTACTTTCATTATCGTAATGCATGTGATAAAGCTCTTCCATTTACATGCATGTATCATCACAAAAGGAAATAGATGAAAGAAATGAAAAAAAATAAACAAAATTTAAATGCACCAAAACTTAAACAAAATCAACCCCAATGAGCAACCAAATTCAACTTCAATATAAACTTACAATCAACTCCGAGGAACAACAAAAATTAACTCCAATATAATAAAACTTAAACAAAACTCTAAATCCACCAAAAATATAAATTGCTTACCTTGAGTACATAGGGCTTTTGAAAATGATGGTTTTCAAGGCTGAAAACAAAACGTCCAAAATCAGAAAAACAAAATTTGCACAGAAAACCCATTTCAAAATTCAAATTTACAGTTCTATACGTACTCAGCTGCTCCTAAGGTATTGGCTAACCAAGCAACATCGCTATTAGCAATGTCCTGCAAGATCTAGCACTCAAGTGCATCCACTGGTACCCTAATCAACAATAAAATTAGATACTTCCAACACAAAGATTACCATTCACCGCTGCAATATTATTAAGTTTGTTAACTCGTCATTTGACATAAAATCCTCTTATGAAATGATGCAGTCGTTGACATCGATCATTTTACTCCATTTAACTCACTCCCAAAAATAGAAATAAAGGAAGAGCAGTAAACGGAAAATCGTCCTTAGATGCTTAAATAAAATAAAAAAGTCAATAAACATTGCTCCTACCATCTAACTTCTCCAAATTGCCACCTATTTTCAAAAGAAAAATTCGAGAGTCCAATAACTTTCCATCTTTCCATCGTTTTCCTTCTTCATTCCCAAACCAAAAAAAAAAAAAAAACCACAGTTTACTTTACCCAAGTATTGAACTTTTATAAATTCAATAAAGAACACTAACCTCCATTGGGACCAAGAGAGTGCTCCCACCATCACATCACTGAGTTTTATAAGATCTTCCATGTTCACAAAACATTCATAATTGAATTCACGTAAAGGCTCAACATCCTACATTGAAATACAATGCAACACTACAAATTACAAACAACAAAACACAAAAAAGAAAAATAAAGATGATACAGTAATGCATCGTTGGCAGCATCCAAATTGACAAATATAATTTTCCTGCAAGCCGAAACTGATGAAATGGTCAATGCAAACATTACAGAGATTCAAAAACAAAAATTGAAGCCATGAAACAACTTGAAAACCCACAAAAAACCAAAACCTTATAGGAGCTTCCTTGTACTAATCACACAACGAAAATTACGAACAACAAAACACGAAAAAAATGAAAAGGATAGGGCAATGCATCGGTGGCAGTATCCAGATTGACAAATGCAATTTATGCGAGCCGAAAACAATGAAATGGTCAATGCAAGCATTACGGACAGATTCAAAAAAAAAAATTGAAGCCAAGGAAAAATTTGAAAACCCACAAACAACCAAAATCTTATAGGAGTCCTATCCTTCCATCGTTGTCCTTCTTCAAAATAAAAAAAGAAAACTCTAATTTGAGTGCCTACACATATACATAGGATAAAAACGTAAAAGAATAAATAAATAAATAAATCCAAAACAGCAGCATAGATAACAAAAATTATAAAAAAACCATAAAAAATTTCAATCAAAAGTTTAAGAATTAAACTCGCATGAAGCTCTGTAACCAGTTGCAAGTGGCTGCACCCTCGTTGGTGACCAATTGCAAAGTGGCCTTTTTGCCCAACTCTGTAACCAATTGTAAAGTCGTCTTTTTGCTCAGTTCGCTACGGTTTCATTTCAGTTATTTTCATTCGTATGTACATATATTTGAATCATTGATTGCTATATGAACTCTAGAAAGCCACAAATGGAAGTTGAAGTATTAAAGGAGTCAACACTTACTATTTAGTTTAAATACTTTATCTGCAAGTGAGTTGAATTCACAACCTACGCTAATTCAGGGTGTAGAGTTTCACCTTCTTCGGACCCATAAATGGTCGAAAAGTCTTGAAATTGGCCAGAGAAAGCTGGGATCCTCGTCGAAAAAACCCACCGAGGTGCGCTTATGGAACTCCTCACCGTTTAATCTGCATTACTAGAACAAAATGTACATTGACCAGTTAAATGCGTGCATCAATTTCATAATGTAATTTATTACAAAGATTACGAAGCGAAAATTACCATAGCAGCAGTGACAACTCTGAAAAGGGCAATGAGGGACGGCACAGCTACTTGGCCAACAAATGTGGCTAGGGCTCCAAACACTAAAACCCCGTACACTGAACATAAGGATGCTGCAAAATAATTAACAGAAGAATAATTACCGTAAGAAACAATTAGGATTGGGTATATATTAATATATTAATTTATCAAAGATGGGCCTTGAGCCTTGGGGCTCTTGGGCTTAGGCAGATGACTTAAGTTTTTGGTTCACCGTTTTTTTTTTTTTTTTAATTTAGTTGTACCAAAAGGATAAAATAGGTTCAATCAACAGTTACAACAATTTCGAAAGGATAAGAATGATTTCAAAAGGTTGTAACTGTATCCAACAGTTGCAAACGTTCGAATTAAGCCATTATATATATGACTGAAGTGTTAAACGAATTCATTCAATAAAAACATTCCTCTTACTCTTTCATTGAGAAACAAATATCAATTCGCCAAGAATTTAAGTTTGAGTGCAAGAACTTGAATTAGATAGTTGTATCCTGCAAGATAGATGTCCATGAACCACTGCAATGGTGTAGGGCGCATTTTTGTCTTAGGAGATTGCTACTGCAAGCCTCTATCTTCCGAAATCAAGTCAGTGATAATTGTTGTGATTTATTTACAACTTCGTTTATTATTCATATTGTGGTGTGGTTATATACTGTAATTATATTTCAATATAATATGAGTAATTATTATATATATTATATAATATGTATTTGATTGGTTCTCTCAATCTAAGACCGAAATAATGGATCGATCAAGTGTTGGTGTCGTCAAGCAACACATTGAGAAACCTAAGAAATTCAAGGGAGTTGATTTCAAATGTTGGCAATAGAAGATGGTGTTTTACTTGACAACTTTGAATTTGAGTCATGTCATTACATCTGAGGCCCCTGAAGTGCCAGAAGAGGGAGTTATCCCTGCCCAAATTCTGTAGGCTATAGAAGCCTGGACTCACAGTGAATTTCTGGAACTACATTCTGAATGCTTTAGATGACTTCTTGTATGATGTTTATTTATCATATAAGACAGCTACGGAACTGTTGGAGTCTCTGGACAAACAATATAAGTCTGAAGTGACTAGTTCCAAGAAGTTTGGGATTGAACAATTTCTGAATTACAAGATGAGTAACACCAAGTCTGTTGTAAAGCAAGTTAAAGAACTTTAAGTGATTGTTCATGAGTTAGATGAAGAGAATCCGAGTCTGAAAGAAGGCTTTGTGGTTGGCTCTATTATAGAGAAATTGTCTTCTAATTGAAAGGACTTCAAGATTTATCTGAAGCTTCTGACTGAAGACATAAGCATGTATCAACTAATTCTCAAACTATGTGTGGAAAAGGATCATCGCAAGAATGAGAGGTATGATACCTTATCGCTAAAGGCAAAAGATAATATTGTGGAAGGAGGAGACTCACATAAGGAAAATGACTATCAGAAAAACAAAAGGTAAGGATGCTGCAAAGAAAGCACTTACTACTCTGAAAGGAAAAACCTTCAAGAAAATCAAAGGATGTTGCTGGGTTTGTGGAAAGACAGGTTATAGGGCAAAATATTGCCGCCACAAGAAGGATCAGAATGCTGAGAATTCCAATCAAGCAAACATTGTAGAAGACAAGTTTGTCGTTGTTGTATCTGAGGTCAATTTATTGACCAATTCCAATGACTGGTGGGCAAGTTTCTAAAAAACACTAGGCGCTAGTCGGGTGGCTAGTTGGTGCCTAGCGCCTAGGCGACTAGGCGGGGTCTAGGCGGGTGCCTAGGCAGATTTAGGTAAATTTCTTGTATATATTGTAAATAAGTGCATATTGACACTTACAAAAAATTACACTTGTATGAAATCCATGGATAAGATGATAAAAGAATGATAAAATGCAAAAAGAGTATCCAACAAGTCCAAAATTTAAAAACACATTAAGCATATATGCCATATTACCATAGTGAGGAGTATTGTAGGATGACACATGTACAATAAGTTCACAATCTAAGCGGCGCCTAGCTCGCCTAAAGCCCAGCCGATTTTTCCAACCGATTTGCAAGAAAAAGCCTCGGGTCACCACCGCCTAGCCCCTAGGTGGCCGCCTAGGCCGTTTTCTAGAACATTGCTGGTGGGTTGATATAAAAGCAACAAGTCATGTTTGTACTAATTAGAATCTGTTTGTTTCTTACTTTCTTACCAACCAATTGATAGTGGAGAGAATCTGTACATGGGAAATACAACGGTATCTGCCATTGTAGGGAAAGAAAAAGTGACGCTCAAACTCACTTCTAGGAAAGAGTTTTCACTCACCATTGTTCTGCATATTCCTAATATTCGAAAGAATCTGATTTCTAGGTCATTTCTTAGCAACAAAGATGTTGTGGCAGTGGTGTCAAATGTGTTATTGACTTCTATACCTAAGCAATCATGGCCGAGGAAGGAACACATCTCGGCCTTGGGTTCTAGAACCTGAACACATGGTTACTAGATAACTGCAAAGTTCAATAACTGGTTTGTCATTCACTGTGCCAAACAAAGGGTAACTTGGTATCACCTCACTTTGCCAAGAAGCTGATTAGATGACCTATTGAGGCAAAAGAATTGGAAACTTTTCGCATGTCGAGTCTTGGATAAGTAACCAACTAACCAGAAGTAGTGATGATCACTTGTCCGAATTGAAGATGCTCTTAAATCGCATGGTTATATTGCTTTATTGTTGTTCACTTATCCGAACGAATGATGTCACCGGTTGTCAACACAATGTTGCTAATCCAAACTGAAGATGTGTTGACGGAGATGGTTAGGACAACATTGCAAAATTACTTCTATTTATAGGGGCAACTTTCATGATGGCCAAGTTGTAGAATTTTCCATGAATACAACACCTTGTAAAATGATAATTATGAACTATCATTTAAACGCTATACAAGTATCCTAATGCATTTAATGGATCATGATGATAATCATACATTTGATCTTTTTACTCTTCACGAAATATTCCTTAGCTTGTATGGCTCCACCTTAATCAACGACGTGAAACAACTGAGCATCTTAGGTAACCAGTATATTCCCATGTTTCAATTAAGCAGCCAGTAAAAGAGTATTCTTTATAAACATTATGTTCGGGCACGAATTTCACTAGGAATGGTCCTTGGCTCGAGCATACAGCTCCCCGAGGATTTGGCACTTTGGTTGGTCGTCGGGCTCCTGCCTGTTGAGAGTCTGCGCGATGAGGACGGAGTTAGTTCTGTAAGGTGCCTTTGTGGGCCTTAAGTGTAGGCTTTGAGGCTTGCAATTAAAACTAACTAAGTGCCAAGGTGTGCCACTGCAGTCTTAGTATGGCAGATGTAGAACAAGTATGTTTAAGCCTATTACTTGCGCCCCAAGTTATTCTGACTTCTTATTATCAAAGGATTGTCGTGGATGGGTTAAGTCCACATTAAGTTTTTTTCTGTGCCTTGAGATCAAGGACTTTTAGTTCATTATCTTGTATGCTTAAAGGGTAAAGGTTCAGATCTAATTAAGTTATTAGTTTAATTCCCATTTAATCTTCTTAAGACAGTAAAACCACTAACTGAACCATATCTGAGAACTGATGGAACTTTCAATCATCTAAAGACTGGAAATGACTTGAATATATAATGGGGAATACATCATAACACCAGATCCACTAATTGAAAGACAAGACAAAGAGAGTTGGGCAAGATTTCACCCTGTCAGGCAAGGTTAAACATCTTGAGATCCCTTCTCTTTGTAGTTACAGAGGGTTGTGTGCTAAAAAAAAGGTGAGTGGTAAACGAGTTTACACGAATGAATCAATGCTATAGCATTTAGAGAAAGTAGCGGAGCTTTTACACTGGACAAAAAATGTCTTTCTAAAAGGAATCTATGGCTAAAAGAGTGCTGAGTCTAGACAAAGCGCAGCTCTCTGGGTATTTGCTTGACTAAGAGGCAAGTTGTATGTTTGTTTGTTTGATTGGTTGAGTGTCCTTGTCTCTGGGGCCTCTTCCCCCTTTTATAGGCGAATTAACCTGACTGTGCTGTCTCTGCTCTTGCCCAAGAGCAACTGGAGTGTAGTGACTCATTAGGCTTTTACTTGTATTGCCACTGAAAATTACTTTATGGCTGATAGCTGGCTGGTTTCTATCACTTGTCTTTTAAATTATAGGCACATAGCCTATGCATTAATGAGGAGCCGTCATATTGTCTTGAGATGGATGGTCTGGGCATGGCGTTGGGCCTCGAGTGAGTCTCCTCACTCTAGTCCTTTTGGGCCTTCCTTCATTTAGGCCCAAAGTTCAAATATTAACCCAAACAGTGCCCCCTTTAATCATGGTTGAGCCTTCGGCCCAAGACGTAAATAATGATTAAATAATCTCTCATGCCTTCACTTGGGACTCGCACCTCTTTAAATCAACCGTTGGTTAACTGAGACCCTTGCATTAACCCATGAATTTCAACCGTCAGTTAACCACTTATTATATAATCCCCACTTAATCCTTTCAGCAAATCTCCAAAGCCATCTCGAGCCTTCGAATTTCCAAAAATTCCAGTATGCTCTCGCCTCCTTAGTTCTTCAATTCTTGCTCCCTAATCTCAACTTTTCTCATCTTTCCCTCAAACTCTCCCAATGGTACCCAAAGTTGTAACCTCCCTACGAAACTAGTGAGGGGATTTCCACCATACGTTGCTTGCTTAACAGCCTTGATCGTCCTCGGGCAGGTCTGCGAACTTCTCAATTTTTCGAGGAAGGATGAGTACACTCATTGGGACCTGCACGGACTTCAGTGACATCGAGGAGTAGCCAAGCCATTTTAATCGCATAGGTAGATTCTACCTGTGAATATAAAGCTATATTCTCTTGCACTGATCTCCACAAGCCCAGACTTCCCCATAGCTTCTGCTTTCTTGATCACTTCATCATCATAGGTGTATGCTTCGGGATCGATTACCCTGATTCTGTCGGTTAGAACTTATGATGGAAAACATTGCTACAGAGGCCAAGACTATATAAGTGTCCTCCGCGATTAAGAGGTGGGGGGAGTAAATGTCCGCCCCAAACAGCTTTACTAGAAGATTGAAAGAAGTCAAGAAAGTAACTGTTGGAGTTTTAAAGACGCTGAAGCTTAGTTAGCCTTTTTAGGGTAACTATCTTAGTCAAGGATGTAAGACTATTGATCTGTTTCTTATGTAACTTCAACCTTTGATGAAATAAAAATGACTTCTTCAATCTTCTTTAACTTGCATCTCCTCCTTGAAGTTTGGCTATGATAAGCATATAAATTGACTCTGGGATCCCTTATAATTTTTAAACTTCCTCAATGTAACAGTCCCTAACATCCCACAATGTTGGGTGATATTTCTTTAAAAACTTAATATTGATCGGGTTTTTCTGCAACCTTCCTTCCAAATCTGTCAAGTAAAATCCTCATTTATCCAATACTCAATTGATAATGAAATGACTTTCCCAAGTCAGGCTCCACTTCCCAAAGCCTCTAACCTGAGCTCCTAAAGGCAGAATTGTTTTCCATACTAACTCCCTTTCTGTGAAGGTTTTCAATTTCACCTTCTTGTTGTATGACAGCTCTCTTCCCCTCTTGGATTTTATCTAGAGCTTCAATTCGGGCTATATCTAGATCCTCAACTTCTTGACACATAGCCTGAATGTACTCTTCACTGTGTAGCCCAAATTGGTTCTGAATCCTAACATAACTCACATTTATCTCCATAGGGAGTGTAGTATCTTGCTCGAAGGTTAGAGCATAAGGAGTAGTTCCAGTTGCTGTCCTCTTGGAAGTTCGGTAAGCCCACAAAGTATCTCCCAACTTTTCATGCCACTTTTCTGGACTATCTGCTACCATTCTTTTGATAATGTTCACCAAGACCTTATTGCTAGCTTCTGCTTGACCATTTGGTTGAGGATAGTAAGGAATAGATTGAGTCATCTTTATCTTGAATGTACTTGCAAATTCCTCTATTTCCCTTTAAATAAAAGATGGCCTGTGATCTGTTACAATTATTTCGAGCACCACATATTTGTGTAAGATCTTAGTTTCGATGAACTTCTTGATCACGGTTGAGGTGATAGTCTTTACAGCTGAAGTTTCTACCCATTTGGTAAAGTAATGTGTTGCCACAATTATAAACGTGTGTCATTTGCTAAAGGCTGGGTGAATCTGCCCGATGAAATCTATTGCCCATCCTCTAAAGGGCTAAGGCTTGACTACAAGGTTCAAAGGTATTAAGGGCACATGTTGGAGTGGCCCATGTCCTTGGCATTCTTCACACCCTCGGGCATAAGCTTTGCAATCTTTCTCCATCTCGGGCCAGAAATAGCCATATCTTCTTAGTAACCACCTCATCTTAGTTCCAGCCTGATGAGCCCCACAGATTCCTTCATGCATTTCGGCCATTACCCTCATTAATTCTTCCTGGCCTAAACACTTTAGTAACAGTCCATCTGGAGTTTTCCTTAGCATAGATTTGTCCCACAAAACATATTTAGTTGCTTGTTATCTATTTTTCTTACTTGTGGGAAATGACGGATCTTTCAAATATTGAACAATAAGTGTCATCCAATCTTCTATCTCCAATTCTTCAATCATCACATCTAAGCTGAACCCCTTTTCAAAGATAGACGGGAGACTTCTTTGCTGAACTTCTATATCTCATTTAAACTTTTTTTCTTGGATTAACACTCCAGAAGCCAATTGTGCCATTTCATTGGCAATTACATTTGACTCTCTTGGGATATGGCTGATTGATATTTCCGAGCCCCAGTAGCTCAATAGTTGTGTAGATGCCAAGTAATAACCCGCCATGGTAATGTGTCTGCATTTTTACTCTCCATTTAACTAATTGATCACTAATTCAGAATCGCCAAACACCTCTACTTCAGTTGTCCCCAACTCTATTAAAATCTCTAAGCCAATTATAAGTGCCTCATACTCCTCCTAATTGTTGGTAGTCTGTTGATAATCCAAAAGGAATGAATAACAATGATGAGTACCTTCGGGATTGATGATGACAATCTTAGCTCCCGCAGCATTCTAAGTGCAAGACCCATCAAAATATAGTCTCCAATGAGTGATCCGGAGGATAGTTATTCTTTTTATCTCTTGCTGGACCCATTCTTCCTTGCCTGATAAGGCTTTGCCTGGCGGGATCCATACACTGGCTACTTCCAAAGTTCCCGGGATGCTGACAATCTTTTCTTGAGACTCTCAGTGCTCAGTTAAGAAATCCGCAATTGCTTGTCCCTTGATTGGTCTTTGGGGCACATAACAATGCTAGAATTCACTTTCCAATCCTACCAGTCAACATTAGTTTTGACAGCATATATTTGATCACGTCGGTCTTGGCAATGATGTGGATGTGGCAAGGCAACATGTAATGCCTTAGCTTGCAAGCAGTAAAGTACAAAGCCAAACATAATTTTTCCACTGGAGTATATCTTATCTCTATCTCAGTAAGGATTCTACTGAGGTAATATATGGCTTTTTCCTTCCCACCTTCATTGTTTCGGGCCAGCAAGCTTCCAATTGACCTCTCTAAGGCAGAAATATAAAGCTTCAACGGCTTCCCTCTCTGAGGTGGCATGCGCACTGGTAGAGAGGCTAAGTAAACCTTTATGCTGTCGAAAGCCTCTTGGTGTAGTGGGGCCCATTCAAACCCTTCTTTGTCTTTTAGTCTTAGCAGAGGAGTTAGCGGCTGAATCTTGCCTGCTAAATTAGCAATGAATCTCCTTAAGAAGTTGATTTTTCCTAGCAGCCTTTGCAATTGTACCTTATTGGTGGGGGAAGGTGACTCCATTATTGCCCGAGCTTTGTTCTTGTCGACCTCCACTCCTTTTTGATGAACAAGGAACCCCAAAAAGTTGCCCGATCTTACCCCAAAAGCATACTTCTTTGGATTCATTTTTAGCTTATGGATCCTCATTCTTGTTAAGGCTTATCTGAGGTCTATCAAATACTGCTCTTCAGTCTTGGACTTTACCACAATCTCATCAATACATACTTTCATGTTATGGTCGATTAAGTCATGAAAAATGGCGTTCATTGCTCTTTGATAAGTTGCACTAGCATTTTTGAGCCCGAATGGCATTACCAAATACTCATATTCTCCGACATGACCTGGACACCTAAAAGCTATTTTATGTATATCTTTTTTAGCCATTTTTATCTGATTGTATCCTTCATTCCCGTCCATGAAAGATAGAAATTTTTGTTTGGCAACTGCATATATAGATAGGTCAGCCATGGGCATGAGATATTCATCTTTAGGCATGGCTCCATTAATGTTTCTATAGTCAACACAACATCTAACTGCTTTAGTTATAGCTTTTAATATAGGTACAACGTTGGCCAACCACTCAACATATTTGGCAGGCCTAATAAATCTGGCCTTCACCAGCCTCGCGATCTCTTCTTTGACCATTTCCTCAATCTCTTTTGACATCCTCCGTGGTGCTTGCTTGACAGGTTTAAACCCCTCCTTAATAGGCATCATGTGTTCTACTAAGGTTGGATCTAAACATGGCATTTCGGTGTAATGCCAAGCAAAACAGTCTTTAAATTCATGCATAAGGTTGACAACCTTTGCCCGATCCTCGGTTTCCAACAAACCACTTATCTGTATAGGTCTCGAATCCTCCTCAGTTCCCAAACTAATGGTCTCCAATGGGTCTTGTAGTTCTAGGGCTGGTTTATCAGGCTCCGCACACAAAAACTCAACCAGTTCTGGATTCTCAGGCAAATCCTCTTGCCCATCTAAGTCATATATACACTCAGCCATTTGGATGGCTACTTCTAACTTCTCCCCAAAAAAAATTCTTTATTCATTTGGCTGCTTAAAGCCTCTCTTCTCCAATCATTTTCTTCCTTGGCTGAGTTCTCCATCTCTTGTTTTTTCTTTCTCCCATACACCAACAATCTTTTTATTAAGGACCTAACTACAACCACTTGGTCCTTCCTTTTCTGTTCTGACATTAATGGTGTTGGGGAGTTGGGATGATATAGGGCCGATCCCATTCTTCCCTTGTAAGAGATAACCCTTGCTCTAGAAGCTTTTGGGCCGTCACCTTAGTTGGGCGGCCGTTCTTATCAGCTCTTGAACATTGAAGAATCCCAACACTGGCATTGTAGAAGTTGGCTTCTGCGACGTTGGATGTAGGGAGGAATGGTCGTGATTCGGCCTCTACCATTTCCCAGAACCTAGGTCATGTTTCCCCTTCTTCATGGTAGATAGCCACTTGTTGGTGTAAGGTAGATGGCACAAAAAGACTCTGATAAATCCAATCTCTGCCCAGTAAAGCCCCATAAGTGGAAGTACTGTTTACAACAAAAAAGGCCAACATGATTTGTTTCGAACCCAAGTCAACCTCTAATGGCAGTATCCCATGAGTCCTGGTGATAGTTCCCGAGAAACTAGAAACGGTAAGATCTGTGGGGATAAGATCATCCTCACTCATGCACATTCTCTTCATCTGCTTGTATGGCAGCACATTGACCGCGACCCTTTCATCAATCAAGACCCTTTTGAAGGGTACTCCCTCCAAGTCAGCAGTTACATATATGGGCTTGAGATGGTTGGCCAGGGTCAAATTCAGGTGAACAAAGACCATTTTGTCCGAGTATATTCTCTCAGGCTTCTTCCTTGATTGCTTGGTCAAGCCTGTCTGGCTGGGCTCTTCTTGTCCTGCCTCTTCGACGCTAACATGCGCCATCATAGGTTCTGTTACCAAGTAATCACCTTCCATCGTGGGAGGTTTATCATGCTCGGCGCAAAACATGGCTGATAAAACATATGTCATCTTTACGTGGAAGTTGCTGGGTCCAGGTAAATCTTTCTCCTTACCCCCAATGTGGTTCATAAACTCATCCAACCAAACCTGTGCTTCTTCTGGCAGCATCAGTTTAGGCAACCCCTCTTCCTGGGTTATGCCAAAATTTGGCATCTGTTCTGGAACCTCGCAGATAGTATCCACCAATAATGGCATGGGCAACCCCCTCTCGGGCGAAATAGTTCCAAAGCAGATTGGTTTTGGGCTCCATCTTGGAGTAGGTATCATCACCATATCTTTTTGAGCTCTCCTCAAGATTCTGTATTTTCCAAGTTGGAGGTTCTGCGGTACATAGCCTCTTTTTCCTTCGATTTTGCTGTTTGCCTTCTTCACCTCATTCATACTCCTCCAATGAGGTTGATTTCTCCCTTTGTGAGGTACATTTTTGAACTTTACATTCTCCGAGGTTTCTGAAGTAGTGGGAACTTCTAACGAGTTCATGTGGGCCTTATGCTGCCTTTGGACTCTCCTGATCATGGAGGCTCCCATCTCTTTGACAAGTATTTCATCATTTTCGACTATATACCATTTCCGCCCGAGTCAGGCAAGATTATTCTTTGTGACCAGGTTCACTGTCCTTCATTTCATTCTAACATCTCCACGGGCATAACTTGGCTGGGGTGGCCTCACATCCACCCACTTTGGTGTCTTGGCCTTATTGTCCTCCACTTCTTCTGAAGCTTCATAGTTTCTGAATACTTCTGACAAGTTTTTAGGCTGAGAGTCTCCTCCCAACCTCTGGAAGACGTTCTGAGAGGTTTCCTTCTCAGCTGCCCGCATAATGGTCATGCGATTTTCATGCTCTTCCTTCTCAATTCTCTTGATCAACTCCTGATCAAAGATGGCTCATGCTGCTGGTACCTCTAGCTCGCACTCACATTGACACCTGCTGCATAACAATACTTATCTGGTTATGGCAACCTTGGGCTTTTCAGTCAGCTTGATAGCTCCCTCAGTCGGTCTATCAACTGGCCATCTTTCTACCTTTACTTTCCACGTGGCTTTTCCTTTTCCCTTTTCTGCCTATGTTAGGTTGATCATGTTTACTAGGGCTCGTAGAAAAGGATCAGTATCAATCATTATATCAACATGTGGTTCTTTCAGTAACCGTTTTATTTCTGGCACGCACTGCCCCCTACTATTTAATGAAAATAAGAAGGGGTCGGGCAACTTTCGTTCTCTGATTTTCTTCAACACTGGCTGATTTATTCCAGATCCTTCTTTGTTCTTCCCCTTACTCATTTTTTCCTCAAGCATAGGAAATAGAGAAATAACTGGCTCCATCACAGAGCTGGCTTCTCTCATCATTTCCCTAGCACGATCATTTTCTGGGGTAGAATACTTCAGATCTAGCCTTCTTTGCAGATTCCCTGTTAAGAAACAGAGTCTACTTACTTCCCCTTGGTTTCCAGAGAGATTTTCTCCATGCTCTTTAACACAGTTACCATGGTAGCCTGCAAATCTTCATTTGTGACCTTTCCTCCGAATTTCTCAGAATGAGTCGAGCTTTCCGTCAGGACAGGTCCTTGCAGATCTTTAGGGAGATTTTCCATGTTTCATCTTGGTGTGCACTGGGGTGGTTTTTGTTTTGCTCCCTACTTGAAGGTTTGTTCTTTCCTTCGTCTTCTTGGCATACAAAATTTATGATCCCACCGGGCGTGCCAAAACTATGTTCAGGCAGGAATTTCGTTAAGAAGAGTCCCTGACTCGAGCACATAGCTCCCGGAGAAGTTGGCACTTTGGTTGGTCATCGGGCTCCCGCTTGTTGAGAGTCTGCGAGAGGAAGACGGAGTAAGTTCCGAAAGGTGCCTTTGTGGGGCCTTAGGTGTAGGCCTTGAGGCTCACAATCAAAACTAACTAAGTGTTAAGGCATGCCACTGCCATCTCTGTACGGCAGATGTAGAACAAGTGTGTTTAAGCCGATTACTTGCGCCCCAAGTTATTCTGACTTCTTATTATCAAATGATTGTGGGTTCGAGTCCCACCGAGTGTGCCAAAATTATGTTCAGGCAGGAATTTCGCTGGGAACGGTCCTTGGCTCGAGCACACAGCTCCCCGAGGAGTCAGCACTTTGGTTGGTCGTCGGGCTCCCGCTTGTTGAGAGTTTGGGAGATGAGGGCGAAGTTAGTTCTAAAATGTGCCTTTGTGGGGCCTTAGGTGTAGGCCTTGAGGCTGGCAATCAAAACCAACTAAGTGCTAAGGCGTGCCATTGCCATCTCAGTATGGCAGATGTAGAACAAGTGTGTTTAAGCCGATTACTCGCGCCCCAAGTTATTCTGACTTTTTATTATCAAATGATTGTGGGTTCGAGTCCCACCGAGTGTGCCAAAACTATGTTCGGGCAGGAATTTCGCTAGGAATGGTCCCTGGCTTGAACACACAGCTCCCCGAGGAGTTGGCACTTTGGTTGGTCGTCGAGCTTCCGCTTGTTGAGAGTCTACGAGGGGATGATGGAGTTAGTTTTGAAATGTGCCTTTGTGGGGCCTTAGGTGTAGGCCTTGAGGCTTGCAATCAAAACTAACTAAGTGCTAAGGCGTGCCACTGCCATCTCAGTATGGCAAACGTAGAACAAGTGTCTTTAAACTGATTACTTGGGCCTCAAGTTATTCTGACTTCTTATTATCAAACGATTGTTGTGGATGGGTGAAGTCCACATTAAGTTCTTTTTTGTGCCTTGAGATTAAGGACTTTTAGTTCATTATCTTGTATGCTTAAAGGGTGAAAGTCCAGATCTAATTAAGTCATCAGTTTAATTCCCATTTAGTCTTCGTATGACAGTAAAACCACTAAATGAACCAAATCTGAGAACTGATGGAACTTTGAATCATCAAAAGACTGGAAATGACTTGAATATATACTGAGGAATACATCATAACACCAGATCTACTAATTGAAAGACAAGACAAAGAAAGTTGAGCAAGATTTCACCTTGTCGGGCAACGTTAAACATCTTGCAATCTCATCTCTTTGTAGTTACAGAGGGTTATGTGCTAAAAAAAGGGTGTAAACGAGTTTACACGAAGAAATCGATACTACAACATTTAGAGAAAGTAGCAGAGCTTTTACACTAGACAAAAGATGTCTTTCTAAGGAGAATCTATTGCTAAAAGGGTGCAGAGTCTGGACAAAGCGCAGCTTTCTGGGTACTTGCTTGAGGCAAGTTGTATGTTTGTTTGTTTGATTGGTTGAGTGTCCTTATCTCTGGGGCCTCTTCCCCCTTTTATAGGCAAATTAACCTGACTGCGTTGTCTCTGCTTTTTCCCGCAAGCAACTGGAGGGTAATGACTCATCAACTTTTTACTTGTATTGCCACTAAAAAGTACTTTTTGGCTGATAGTTGGCTGGTCTCTATCACTTGTCTTTTAAATTATAGGCACATAGCCTATGCATTAATGAGGAGCTGTCATATTGTCTTGAGATGGATAGTCTGGGCATGGCGCTGTGCCTCGGGCGAGTCTCCGCACTTTAGTCCTTTTGAGCCTTCCTCTCTTTAGGCCCAAAGTTCAAATATTAACCCAAACACATTCACCATCCTTAGCCAAAATAACTATCCACGTGCATAGCAAAAGTCATTCAAATGTATGCAAACTACAACTCATGCAGTTGTATGCAAATTGCAACTCTCTCCACTCAGATTGCACCATACACCTGGACACTTGATCGGTTCACATTCATTTCCATTATGAAAAGTAATTCCACATTACTCCAGTTTTTTCATAGCTTTATTTAAGACAGAATAGGGAGTAAGGCTGAAATGGCACACATTTGATAGTTTCACACCCTTATCTGAAGCTTCCCTTGATGTCCACCATATCTCATTAGCAAGAGCCTTGAAACAAATTATTATTGACACTTTTGTCAATCACTTCATCTTTGAATGGCATATCGCTCTTAATATAGGCATAACTTCTCAATCAAAACATATCTGATTTGCCGCTTGTCGTCATTCAGCAGTTTCGAGATTTAAATGCAGGGAAGCCATTTGTTCCATAACTCATGACATCAACAATATTCCTATTTTTTGTTGCTGAGTACAGACTAGAAATTTTCATTGTAGCAGCTGAATCCAGTTGAACGGGTCGAGTTATGAACGAAATTTTCCTTTTTAGTCGGCTGTAGCTTTCTTTTCTTGGTCGAGAAGTACAAAAACTGAGCCGAGTACAACCAAAGAGAAGGAAAATTGGTTCCAATAGCGTATCCGAGTCAAGCTGTGCGAAAAGAACTGAGCCGACCACCAAAAGCAGCAGGCTCAAGTCTTACTAAGGGCTGGTTTAGTATTGTTGTGCTTTGAAAAAACAAACTGTTTCTGTGTTGTGAGAATAAACTCATTTTTGCTGCTTCACGTTTTCAGCTTTTTTTCATCCAAAACTGTGAAAATAAACTGTTTTTAAGTGTTTACCAAACACCTTTTTAAGCTTAACTTTTTTTTATATCCACTTTTTATAAAAGCACCTCAGTATTAAATCTGTTCAGCCTAGAACATTTATGTTATGTCAAGCCACATCTTTAAAAACAATGATCTGTTCGACACATTCAAAACGAAATTCCAAATCCAAAATAGAATTGATTAGGGCACCTAAATTTCTCTTTGGGTCATCATAGTACCACCATCTTATTAACATGTCCTGTGAACTAAACCTGGCATTTTGAACTCGACCTGTTAATCCGACTCGACTCACCTGTTAAAAATAGTATTTGGATGGGTGTTTAACAGGTCGGGTTGTTAACGGGTCAACCCGTTAATCACCAGTTAAATAACAGATCATTTTGAATCAACCCACGAAACCCATTAACACCCGTTATTGAGGTCTTTTGTGTAATTTCAATAGTAGTGATAGGACTTCGAACTCAAAGTAAGGCTCTGCTCTATCTCCGCCGTCGCCGATAAGCTCCAGGACTACATTCCCAGCCTCAAAATGGCAACCGACAACTCTTCCTCCTCTGGTGGCTCTGACACTTCGTCTCAGCCACTTTCCCAGGAGCGAGTCAAGTTTCCCACAACAGCAACTCGTCCTCCAGCTCGCTGGATCAAGATCCTTCCTTCAAGTGCTTCTCTGTCTCGGACTTGGAGAAGAAGGTCATGGCAGGCCTCTGTCAAAACGGCAAAAAGGAAGGGTGATGGAGGTAAAGTTCAACCCCTCGGATTGATTGATTGATTGATTGATTGATTGCTGCTCTGTTGTGGTGTTCTGTCGCATTGGTTTTTCTTATGTATTCTACTTTCTATGACTTTACTAGTATTGTTTATTTTCAGATCAGGCTTCTTGTTGTGCCTTATACATTTCACTGGTAAATGCACTGCCAACTATTGTAAATGAAATCTGAATGTGAGATCTTGTTTGTATATAAAAATGTGTAATTTGTATTGGAATGCAAAATAAAACAAAAAACAAAAAGAAATTGTTAATGGGTGTTAACGGATGAAACGGTTGACCAATGAGTTTAACGGGTTAAGTTTGGATGATCCGATAACTTAACAGATTGGGTTCGGGTGGTTAACTTAACGGGTTGAGTTTCACCCAATCCAAACCTAATAAACCGATCCATTTACAGGTCTAGTGTGAACCATTCTTTTGACAAAAAGAATGCCAATTGATCTGAGACTAATTAATAGGAGATCATCAATCCACAAAGGCATCCCATATTAGCTTCAGGTCATCACATGCAAAGTCAAAACAAATTCCACCGATTGCTTCATAAAGGACTTCGACCATGCAAACACTCTTTGACCTCTGAATCGACGGACAGCTTTTCCGCCGCATACTGTTTGTTGCCCGCTTTATTTTCTTACGCATCCGCCTGAACTGTCAAACGGTTAAGAAAATAAAAGTTTTATTTTACCAAACGAAAATAAAAGTGGCCAACCAATAATAAGGAGGAGATCAACGATGCTTTATTTAGAATCGAGATATTTTTATGGCGACGTTTTCGATCTGATTTTGCTCTAGGCCGAATAAATGATCAATAATAAGGAGGAGGCCAACGATGCTTTATTTCAAGCCAAGATATTTTTATGCCGACATTTTCAATCCGATTTAGCTCTAGTCCGAATAAAGGATCATCTCCAAATATTTTTAATTCGTCCAAATAGTTTCTATTCTCAGTCACCAAATACGCTGAGCTACTATGCCCCCCCCCCCCCCCCTAGCATAATCACTTCACCAATTTTATAATACGCTGAGCTACCATGCCCCCCCTCCCCCTAGCATAATCACTTCACCAATTTTATTTTTAAAATCAAACAATTCAGCTGAACGAGATTGCTCCATATTGGCTTTATCTCCAAAAACATATCAATTGACATGGTTTTTGCGTTTGAGGCCGTGTTTCGGCCTTGTTTGTCATTAGAAAATTCCTCTGACAAACCATCAGAAATGTTTTCTTCTACCAAATTTTCAATCTCAACCAAAAAAATAGGTGGCCTAACTTCTTCTTCGGTCAAATTGACAAACTTCTTAGGCCGAAGCTTGATTGTGGCCGGAATGTAAAACTGTTTCCCGGACTTTTGATCCAATCATTCTTTACATAGAATAAACTTGTACCAAAGAACAAAAGAAAAGTGCTTGTCATCCAGCCAAGTATTAAAGCGGGTTTTATCCTCTTTTGCCTAATGTTCTTATAGGGTGCTAGGAGCTTTCACTTTCAACATGTGGGCGAAGGATTTTTGCATCTCGTCATGGGCATCAAGAATTTTTTCACTTCCCACGCTCGTTTATTCTACTCACACTTTTGAATGTGTCTCTCCAGTTGTGCTTAGATCTCGTCCAATCGGTCAAATGGAGCCGGATTGGAACTTAGTAGTTATCCTAGCACTGGTCCCACTAGGCATGCCAAAATGTTGATCCTAAAAATTACAAAGCCTATGTGGCGCACGGACGGAGTAACTATGAGCTAATTGCATCCTTCTTGTGAATGCGAGTGTGCCAACTCATAAGCGAGCTAGGTCGGGCAAGTAGAATAGATGTGGTGGTGGTGGTGTCGAATGCATTGTTGATTTCTGCAATTAAGCGATTACAGCGGAAGAAGAAATACGTTTTGGCCTTGGGTTCTAGAACCTAAAGACAAGGTTACTAAATCACTGCAGAGTTGAATAACTGGTTATTCCGTTATGGTTTCTCATCTAGTGTGCTTGGTTCGTGAATTGCACTTCTACTCCAAACTTAAGAGTCTTGTGGGTCGTGAATTCTTTTCTTCACTTCTGTTTTGATCCTGTTTTTTTTTTTTTTTGGCCTAGTGTGTATGTCCTGGTGGAAAAGCAAAGTCATTGATCCGATTGATCCTCTGGGAAAGAATATTAAGCGAAGGGTATTTTGGAGCACTCGCGGTAAATCAAAACGAAAAGAGTGCTAGGACTCGTTTACTTACCGAAAATTGGGAAAGCAAGGTATCAGATAACTTAGGAATGAGAAAAATAAGGTACCTGTGTGGAAAGAAGTTAGTCCTATTAAGCTATTTACTAATCATTTGAAATCGGAGTAAAAATATCTGAATTCTCATTTTACTGTTTACTAATTATGAACCAGGATCCTCGCCGGATCCCTTCCCTAGGGATCTTAGGGATCCTACAATCCTATCCGTTCATCGTATATTGTGCGGTCAAAAATTATTTAAAATTTAAAATTTAAAATTCAAATATAAATAGTACCTAACGAAAACTGACCGCACGATATAAAATGAACGGACATGATTGTGGGATCCCTAGGGAAAAATCCGGCGAGGATCCTAGTTCACTAATTATAATGAATCGGAATGAAAAAACTTGATTCCTAAAATACCCTTTGTTGGAACTTGTGACTTGTGAGGGACTTAAAGTCCCACACATCACCCATTCCATCTCTGTAGCTCATCTTTATAAGTGTTCCCTCACTTATGGTTTGAAAGAAATTGGGCCAAAGTTATGGACCTTGAGCCTTAGACTTTGAGGGAACACAAGTTCAAATTTTACGTTTTTGATTTTTTGGATTCTTTTTTTTTTTTTTTCTGAAAGGATAAGACTGTTTACAAAACAGTTACATCCTTTCTAAAAGGATAAGTTTGAACAGCCATAACTGTTCACAAATGCCATTATATATATGGTTGTGATATCAGAAACGTTCACATCAATTCCATCGCTTCCTTTTCATTCTTGTCAAAGAAACACCACATTCAATTCGCCAAGAATCCAAGTTTCAAGTACAAGAACTTGGATTAGATAGTTGTATCCTGCAAGATAGACGTCCGTTGAACTATTGCACTGGTGTAAGGGCAAATTTTTGTCTTAGGAGATTGCTACTGCAAGCCTCTATCTTCATAAACAAGTCAGTGATTTGTGATTTTATATACAATTTCATTAATTGTTTATATTCTGATATATTGTATCTACTGTGGAAATTTCATTCGAAATAAACTGTGCAAATTATTATATATTATATACCTGTTATTTGATTGATCTTAACACCCTTGTCTTTGCGTCATTACTAAAATGCCTTATTCATTTCACATATTATATACAACAAATACACCAATAACACTTGCATATGCAAACAAGACATTTCATGTTGGATGGTCTCTTAAGAAAATAAGCAGTGTAAACCATTCATTAAAGTTCAGCAAAGATTTTTTTTTATTAAAAAAAAAAAAAATTAAATTAGAAAGAGTCACCATGATTACAACCAGTGCCCATAAAATAAAATAAGAGGGCTCTACGAGTCATAGAAGGTATAGTTCTATCCCAAGTGTGGAGGTTTTCGTACTAGAATCCTGAACTCGTAACAACGTCAACCAGAAAATTTGCTTCTCGATACACATGCGCCCAGTAAATACAATCGAAGGAGCAGGCGACGTGATCTTGTTTGTTAAAGCCAAATATGTAACAAAAAAATTGCTGGAGAAGTAGCAAAAAGTATTAATCAAAGTGCAGGAGAAGTTGGAGCATAAGGAACTTGCTATACAAATTTGCACGAGGTGTTATTTTTGGGAAATAGTAAAATATTGAGGGCGTTTTTTGTAAGACAACCTCAAAGGAAAGGAAAAGGAATTCTATAAATTACCCCACGTTTAGACCTAGCAATTTCTTACATGATCGGTTAACATGATACGTAAATAACACGAAAATAACGGATTTCGGATCGATATGATAACTAATCGGATCGTTATCGGGTCACACGATAAGAACCCATTAATAACGGGTCCTTAACAGATTTACATGATAGTGACACGAGGGTAATCCGTTTTGACACATTAAGAAAAAAGTTATTTTGATGATTTTAATTTTTAAACTACTAAAAAAACTTACTATAAAATACAATAGTCATAGTGTGTGTGTGTTATATTAAATGTGTATTCTTGTATTATTATTCTATATAAATTTAAAAAATTTAAGATTTATTTATTTATTTTTATAGTATACTATAGACAAAGAGTGAGATTAAAATATTATAAAACACATTAAAATAAAAATATAAGTAATTTAAAAATACCAAACACATTAAAAAAATTATAAAAATTAATTTATAAGTGCGAAAAATGTGAAAGAATATGCAAACGCTCGTGATCGCATCATCTACGCTTTGAAGATGGGTACATCATCGTTTGAACTTTTAAAACCATACAAACTCTCGTGAATATTATTTTTAAGGGAGTTCAAAATAAATAAAATTCATAATCATTAATGTACAAGTCTGAAACATGTGAAATCACATATAAACACTCGTGATTGCATCCTATACGCTTAGACTACATGGTTTAGATTTTTAAAACCCTCCAAATGTCATGAAACACAACTCCCTTCATTTTACATATACTTGAACATTTGGTATTTTGTTGTAATGTACTAAGGTTTCCATTAGGCTCTTATTTTGGGTATGTAATACTTGAAAGACAAATGTTTTTTTTTTAATGTTTTGAACTAATATTTATATGACAATATAGTATGCATATACTAATTTAGTATTATGTTTTTCATATTTTTTTTGGATCAAATTATGTTTTTCATTTTCATTATTTATTGATTTAAAATATAATTTATTTAACTGGTTGGGTCATATTACCTGATAACATTAACGGGTCAATTTCGGGTCAGGTCAAATTACCTTTTTACATTAACGGGTGTTACACGACACGACCTGTTAAGATATTGGGTATGTCACGAAAAACACGACACGAATGCTAAGTCTACCCATGTTAATCAAATTCTTGAATTTGTGGTATTCCTTTCCCGATTTGAAAGTATCTCATTACGGATTTTGATTTCTTATGCGCAAAAAAACGCAAACAAAGTTCTAAATCAATTAGATTTTCTTTCTTTTCATTTCTATTACTAATTAGTAAACGAGACCTTAAAATTTTCCTTTGAATAGAATTAAAAATAATGAAATTGAAAGAAGCACGCTAAGACCATCTCTAAATGAAATGTAAAAAATGTCACATAGACATATAACGGTAACAAATGACATATCATTTACTCAAACCGAGATATGAAAGCTGACGTAGAAAAAAAGGCTAAGCTAACATGGACAAAGAGATGTCAAAATTGACGTTGCCTTCAAATATGATTTTTGCTATTTCCAAAGGCATTCCACTTGCCTTATCTTAAATGCTAGCATATTTAAGTATTATTTTATTATTTTTAAACCAACAACTACTCAACTTTTATTATTTTTGTTTAAAAAAAACATAAATGAAGCAATAAATTTTGGCATCGGGTGGAAGTGAAATATTAACAATATATTAAATTGTCAAGTCATCTATCAAATTGAAATTTGATGTTTTGAATTTAACGTTTTATTTGAAAATGCTCTAAAAACTCTTGGATTCGTAGCAAACCTCGATATTTGGTTATTAATTTATAGCAACATGATACATGCCAACCTAATAAAATTCACAAGGGCCCACTAACTTAGAGCACTTCCAGTGTAGGAAGGCCCCCCATGGCAATTGGCAATTGAATCCCCTCCAGTGAATAGTAACTGTTTTTAATGAACAGTAATTGTCTTTTACATCTCTACCCCTAAACTTAATAGTCATGGCAATAGGCAATAAAACATTAGTATTTTTTATTTTATAAAATAATAAAAAATAATTTAAATTTAAATTTCAAATAAGATTTTTAACCGATCTCGTCATGCCACGTGTCATTATCCGAAAGTACAATTTTTGTGAATAGATTTCGATAAGATTTTTAACAAATTCCGTCACGTGACATGTCCTTACCTATTTAGAATCGTTGAAAATATAGAAATGTGGTGTAAGGTGGGAGAAAATGGTAAGGTATTTATAAAATAAAATAAAATTTAATTTTTTCAAAATTTTAATTAATTTTAAAAAAATTATTAACTTAATTAATCTGGACCGTCATATTACAAAAAATTTGAAATCCAACAATTCAGAATGAGACACGTGGCCCACCCAAACATTTCAGATTTTTTTTCTTTTTCGAAAAAATATTTAGAGCCGAAAAACTGGACTATTGATCTGGAAATCAAACGGTCCAAATTCAAAGTGACTGAGTGGGGCTGACACGCAGACCCCATCATCTGAAAATCTGCCCGAGACGCAGCCCCACACCAGCGTGTTGCCCATGCACCTAACGCAAAAAAATTTATAACATAGCTGACGTCAGCCTTGCATCACTCTCCCTCAAGCACTCGAGCCTTAGACTCCCACAAGCTCTTCCTTAGCCCAATCACCCAAATGAGCTGGAGCTAGTTTGGGAGGGGATTGGGTTCCAAATGTTCCTTGTCGACCGAAGTGCTCTTAGGCCATCTCCAACCGAAGGGTCCAGAAGGCCAGAGGGCCGAAAATAGCCCGAAAACCGTCTCCAACCGAGGGCTAGGCCAAAGGGCTTTGGAATCTGGGAGGGCCCCACAGAATCGGAGAGGGCTGGCCATTTATTTTTTTAAAGTGTTGTTATTCCTGTCGGTTATAACTGACAAGAAAACATTGTATTACTAATATAAATGTATTACTGTCGGTTATAACCGACAGTAATTCTTAAGAAAAAATTCAAATGCAACGGCTAGTCTCTAGCTGACTAGCCGTTGCATTTGAATTTTTTTTTTTTTTTTACAATTTTATTATTATTTTTTATTTGCAAAATTTTTCATATAACTTCTATTTTTTCCTATAACTTTTATTTTACAAAATTTGTTTCGTATTTTTTTAAAATTCCATTTTTTCCTATAACTTCTATTTCACACAATTTGTTTCATTTTATTTTAAATTCTTTTTTTTCCTATAACTTCTATTTCACAAAATTTGTTTCATTTTATTTTAAATTCTTTTTTTCTTCCTATAACTTCTATTTCACAAAATTTGTTTCATATTTTTTTTAAATTATATTTTTTTTTCCTATAACTTCCTAAGCCATTATACAACATTAAATTAAATTAAGTAACATGAAACAACATTAAACAATATGAAACAACATTAAATTAAATTAAGTAACATGAAACAATATTGAACAATATTAAACAATATCCAACGGCTAACTGACGTCAGCATGATGTCAGCTACCAACGACTAGCTGACGTCACTTAGCCGTTGGATTTGAATTTAAATTGTAGTTTTTAAATAATAAATTATGTTTGGCCCTTGGTTGGAGACGGTTTTTTGTGACAGGGCTAAAATGAGCCCTCTGACCAGCCATCGGTTAGAGATGACCTTATAGTTTTTGGTTTGGGCCACACTTGAAAACCATATTCCCACAAAACTTAAAATATTCTCCAACAAAAATAGTCGTCCGGCTAAGGCTGCCTAACCGAGCAGATTCCCAAGTCCAGATTCCGAATTTCCGACTCTTCACTTTCCTTTGGTTGCCATTGAGGCATTTTGTAATGCAGAATAAATTCACCCGGCCATCCCATGAGATGCGCCTCGGCCCTTTCACATTCCTCAACTTTTCCAAGCATTTCTGTGCAGACTTTAACTTTATCAGGACCGGAAGAACATCCTCCGCTCCTTGCCCATCTTTCTCAGCCGCCATGTCCGCCGTTCCCACTCAAAACGATGTCGTTTCAGGTCAAACCGAGTCGACCCAGAAGACCCAGCAGCCTTTACAGGTATTGCCCACTTGTCATTGCTCCTATTTCATGGAGATTTGTTTAAGTTTGTGATTTGAATCGAATTGGAATTTTGGGGATTTTTGTTATTTGCTAACTTAAAAATGGTAAAAAAAACTTCTTTTTTGTTATTTGGATTTTGGGGCTCTTTGATTTTCTTATGATCCGCAGCAGGATTAATTATTCAGGTAAAGTTAGAATCTTTGTTTACAATTTACTTTTAACTTGTAGAATGATTGTGAAGCTTTAGCCGATGTACTGCAAATTGTAAAAAATTGACTGCAATTCATCATGTTACGCAACTTAAATCCTGCTGAAGCAAGATCATAATGTAATTAACAATTTAATTAGATAATGCACTTGTATAATTAAATATAGGTTTATCATTGGATAATGGGGTTATTGGATGTCTAAATTTAGTGCCACAAAGTCCAAAGATTCATATTTTAACATCAAGTGAAGGAGTTGCCTGTTCTGCCAACTATAAGGTCAAATACAACAACAACAACAAAACTTTACCCCACTGAGTGGGGTTGGCGGTATGAATTCTAGACGCCACTGCTCGACTTTGCATCAAGCATTCCGTTAGTTCAAGGTACTCCATATCTTTTCTTAAAGTCTCTTTCCCAAGTCTTCATAAGTCTTCCTCAACCCTTTTGCCCTGAACGTCTGTCTCACAACTGAATTTGTAACCGGAACATGTGTAGATCTTCATTTCACATGTCAAAACCACCATAACTGATTTTCTCTCCTCTTATCTTCAATTGTGGCCACTCCTACTTTACCTCTCATTCGTTCTTAATCATGTCCTTTCTCTTGTGCGCACATATCCAATGAAGCATTCTCATCTCCGCTATGCTCATTTTCTACACGTGTTGATGCTTGAACGCGCAACATTCCATGCCGTAAAGCATTGCCGGCCTTAATCTTGTTCTTTCTAATTTTTTTGCAACTGTAAGGTCAAATAGGTATTGAGTAAGAAAACCAAGTGAAAACAGTGGTGGTAATAGTAAAACAAAACAGTAAGTTATGATGAAAATTACAAAATGACTATTAGTGACTTCTAATTACAGTTATGGGGCAGTCAATTCTGGATTTCCCAGCTATATTCTATTACAGCTGCTCTGATATTAAGGGTTGACGTTTTTTGCCTCCTAATTTGTTAGTTTGTAACTTCGTATTTTTATCTTCTTTTGTTTCTTCTTATTGGTATCCCTTTTTCTTTTTCAATTCCAGCCTTCTGTACCTCGGTTTCATGTAGAAAGACTTAAACCTTGCATCATACAACTTATTCAATTGTACTTTTTCTATCTCTATATCAGTGCATGCTTGCTTCCAAAAGCTTTAGGCATTCTTGTAGTGCTAAATTATTTGACTTGGGGCTCATAGACGACAATGTCATGGGATAGTGATATCTAATTGAGATGAAATATAGGCGGTGGTCATGACTTATAACATGTGAATTTTTTATGCGGTTTCTGCATAAGATACCGTCTATGATTGAGCTATATGTGTAAAAGCTTATTCCCTGATCTGCAGTTGCAGATTTGAAATCTTCCTCATGTATGTGCATTTTTTTTTGTGTCAGGTGGCAAAGCGCTTGGAAAAGTTCAAGACGACAATCTTCACGCAAATGAGTAATCTCGCAATTAAACATGGAGCAATAAACCTTGGGCAAGGCTTCCCCAACTTTGATGGTCCAGAGTTTGTAAAGGAAGCAGCAATTCAGGCTGTTATAGATGGGAAGAATCAATATGCTCGCGGATATGGGGTTCCAGACCTTAACAATGCCATTGCTGAGCGATTCAAGAAGGATACTGGACTTGTTGTGGATCCTGAGAAAGAAATAACTGTCACCTCTGGGTGCACAGAGGCAATTGCGGCAACTATGCTGGGGTTGATAAATCCTGGTGACGAGGTTATCCTCTTTGCTCCTTTCTATGATTCATATGAAGCTACTCTTTCCATGGCTGGTGCTAAAGTAAAAGGTATCACATTACGCCCTCCGGATTTTGCTGTTCCCATTGATGAGCTCAGGTCCACAATCTCAAAGAATACTCGTGCAATTCTTCTAAATAGTCCACATAACCCTACTGGAAAAATGTTCACTCGAGAGGAACTCGATGTGATTGCATCACTCTGCATCGAAAATGATGTGTTGGTATTCAGTGATGAAGTTTATGATAAGTTGGCTTTTGAAACGGATCACATTTCACCGGCCTCTCTTCCTGGAATGTACGAGCGTACAGTAACCATGAATTCGTTGGGGAAAACATTCTCATTGACCGGGTGGAAGATCGGTTGGGCTATAGCTCCACAACACCTGTCATGGGGAGTTCGGCAGGCACACTCTTATCTCACATTTGCGACCTCCACTCCAATGCAATGGGCAGCTGCAACCGCTCTTAGAGCTCCAGACTCCTACTATGTGGAGCTGAAGAGAGATTACCAGGCAAAGAAGGCGATTTTGGTAGAGGGATTGAAATCTGTCGGCTTCAAAGTGTATCCATCAAGTGGTACCTACTTTGTGGTTGTTGATCACACACCTTTTGGACTGGAAAATGATGTTGCATTTTGCGAGTATCTGATCAAGGAAGTAGGAGTGGTGGCAATTCCCACCAGCGTATTTTACTTAAACCCGGGAGATGGAAAGAATCTAGTAAGGTTTACGTTCTGCAAAGACGAAGGAACTCTTAGGGCTGCCGTTGACAGGATGAAGGAGAAGTTGAGAAGATAATTCGAATGAGCTGTTAGAATAAGTGAAACTCAAACTTGTAGCAAGTATCTGAATGCAAGGGATCTTATCCCTGTGCCCTGCACTTTGAAGCCATGTTTTTTCAGACATCTTATAAATAAGATTATTTAGCTGTGTGGAATTTTACTGGCTTGTGATAATATATTGCTCTGAGCAACCCCTTCATGTTTGGTTGGAAATGTTTTTTCCGATTACTTTTATACAGCAACACTCTCAATTCGAGTGCATTTAGTAAGATTATTATTTGGTATATTCCAGTGCATATTGTTTATACACCCAAATCATCATTTTCAAAGTGCAAAGAAAATAACAAATGAAGTTTTACCACTTTGGTACAGGTTCGATTCCCACCGATCCCCTCTCCCATAATAACTAACAGTTTAACTCATTAACGCTATTGTTTGTAAAAAAAAATAAAAAATAAAAAAATAAAAAATTGCAAAAAATCTTGTAACAAAATTTATATTTCTAATCAACTAGTACTTGAAAGCCCTGAAGAGGAGTATCACCTTAATTACATGTTGGTAACTTTTATTTTATTTTTGTGAGACATGTTCTTCGTACAATAGACATGTTTTCCTTTTTATTTTGAATAGTGTAAGCTTCATTCAGAACAAAAGCCCGAAAGGAGTCAAATCCCGTTTCATTCAGAACAAAGCCCGAAAGGAGTCTAAGTCCCGACCCACAACAGGACTGAGTTTTATTTTTTGAGAACTTTAACGAAAAGTTACCGGTATTGTTCATTTAAAGAAAAATCACATTTTTACACTAAAAAGTCAATCATGATACTATTTACTCTACCTTTTATTTTGTTTTATCGTTAAAACTCAAAGTTTTCAAGCCCTTTTCATTAATTTTCCTTCTTTTTTTGAAGTAAAAAGTTAGTGAGAAACAATCATTAATGTCTATTGAATATGCATCTCAAACATAACTAATGGCTAAAAGACGATAAAAGATTCACGATACTTTCACAATTACTCATTAGGAATACAATACAAAGTAAAGATATAAGAGGTTGAGCTACTCTCCATATTACCAAATGCTTTCCATTTACCACAGTGGTGGAAAGGTGTTGTGTCCTTGCATGACGGCGTGGGCCCGTCGATGGCTAATCTAACATTTAACTTACTAACGCTATCGTTTCACTCAAAAAAAAAAAAAAAAAACTCTTCTTAATTGGTTTTCATGTTGTGGTTAAAGTAAATAGAAAAGAAAAATGACAAATGTAATTTAAGAAGAGAGAGAGATGAGAGTTTTAGGTTCAAATCTCGTGAATGGCGAATTTGATACCAAATTAGGCTACCTATTGTGTGGCTTAGCCGAATTCTCCCTCTCCTAATGTATCCCCTAGTGTAAAAATATCGATGTACGAGAGAGAGAGAGATGAGAGTAGATTTGTAGTTAGATATGCCCAAATTACTGTTTGATTCCAAATTGGAGTTCAAAACATGAATATATTTTTAGTTATGCATATTTATGTATTTAGTAATATTTATCTAGTGACTGAAGTACAACTGCAAAATCATATAATTCCCTAGTATATTCCTTCTCTCACTTACCACCCGCACAGAAAGACAGAATCCAAAACATCTCTAACTCCTCTCGTTAAAACCCTTATAAATTCTCACTACGCACACTCTATTCAATAATTTGAGTTTAGAAACAAACAAATTTAATCTGAAAGTGAGTGAGAAAGAGAGAGAGAGAGAGAGAGAAATTCACAGGCCTTCGTCATGGCGCTTGAACTCCTGAGCCAGCTGGACTCGGCCAAAATAAAATTTTACCATTTTACGGCGGTGGTGATTTCAGGTATGGGCTTCTTCACAGACTCATACGACCTATTCTGCATCTCACTTGTCACCAAGCTCCTTGGCCGCATTTATTACCATGTTCCGGGGTCTTCAAAGCCAGGCAGTCTACCCCCAAATGTGGCGTGCGCGGTCAATGGAGTTGCCCTATGCGGAACCCTTGTCGGTCAGCTCTTCTTTGGGTGGCTGGGAGACAAGCTCGGCCGGAAGCGTGTTTACGGCATAACCCTAATGCTCATGGTGGGTTGTTCTATTTGTTCCGGCCTTTCTTTGGGTAGCTCCCCAACTTCTGTCATGGCCACTTTATGCTTTTTCCGATTTTGGCTAGGGTTTGGTATTGGCGGTGATTACCCACTTTCGGCCACGATCATGGCGGAGTACTCCAACAAAAAGAGCCGAGGGGCGTTTATAGCTGCTGTTTTTGCTATGCAAGGGTTTGGGATCTTGGCTGGTGGGGTGGTGGCTATTGTGGTTTCTGCTATCTTTAATTCTTTATACCATGCTGAGCCCTACTCCGTGGATCCACTTGGGTCGACTGTCCCCCAGGCGGACTATGTGTGGAGGATTATTCTCATGTTCGGAGCAGTCCCAGCCTTGTTGACTTTCTACTCCCGAATGAAGATGCCGGAGACCCCTCGTTACACTGCCCTGGTAGCCAAGGATCAAAGCAAGACGTGCCAAGACATGGCTAAAGTGTCGCACATTGAAATCAAAGAGCTGCAACAAGAAGAGCATGCCCATATTAACAAGTCCTCAAGTTTTGGTCTATTTTCCCAAGAGTTTCTTCAGCGGCACGGCAAACATTTATTGGGCACGGCCACCTGTTGGTTCTTGCTAGACATTGCTTACTACAGCCAAAACCTTTTCCAGAAGGACATCTTCAGCGCCGTGGGATGGCTGCCGTCAGCAAGCTCTATGAGTGCCCTAGATGAGCTTTTCAAAATCGCTAGGGCACAAACCCTAATAGCCCTATGCGGCACAGTTCCAGGATACTGGGCCACGGTCTTCCTCATTGATTACATTGGCCGGTTTGCAATTCAGCTAATTGGGTTCTTTTTCATGACTGTTTTCATGCTTGTCTTGGCAATTCCATATGAGCACTGGTCTAGACCTCAATACAATATTGGATTTATTGTCATATATGGCCTAACATTTTTCTTTGCCAATTTTGGACCCAATGCTACAACGTTTGTTGTGCCGGTGGAGATTTTCCCAGCTAGGCTTCGGTCCACTTGTCATGGGATTTCAGCGGCTTCAGGCAAGTTGGGAGCGATTATAGGGGCTTTCGGGTTTCTGTATGCAGCCCAGAATCAAGACCCGGCTAAGGCTGATCCAGGGTACCCAGCTGGAATTGGAATGAAGAATGCTCTCTTTGTGCTTGCAGGAATCAATGTTATTGGGTTCTTCTTTACGTTTTTGGTGCCAGAGTCTAAGGGAAAATCACTGGAGGAGATGTCAAGAGAGAACGAAGATGAAGCTGAAGTGCAGACCAGCAGAGTTTAGTTTTTTTTAAGGAATTTGCGTGTGTAAGAATTTGAGTTAAGTTTTTAGGTTTACTTTTTCTTAATTTTGCTCTAGATAGTTTCCTTTTGTTAGTCCTCAATAATTTGATTGCTCAGTTGGTGTAGTACATCTGGAAGATTAGAATTAGAGTAAATTGTAGTTATGGTCCCTTAACTTTAACTCAATTGGAGCAATGGTCCCTCAACTAAAAATCCATTACCATTGGTCCCTCAACTTATCAAAACGTGCAGCTATGGACCCTCAACTAAAAATCCATTACCATTGGTCCCTCAACTTTAATTCAACTGGAGAAATGATCCCTTAACTTTAACCCAATTGTAGCAATGGTCCTTCCAATATAACTCGTTTTGACAAAAATTTTGACATAGTTGACGAAAAGAACCATAATTATACACTTTGATGAGTTGAGGGATTCTAATTGTATAAATGGTCATTCCAACATAGCTTATTTTGACAAAATTTTGACAAAATTGATGAGAATAACTATAGCTACACATTTTGATAAGTTGAGGGACCAATGGTAATGGATTTTTTGTTGAGGGACCATTGCTCCAATTTGATTAAAGTTGAGGGATCATTCGTACAATTTACTCTTAGAATTAATGAATGATCAGAGTCTTTTTTATCATGTGGCGAATGTCTTGAATTTTTTTATTTTTCTTATCATCAGGATCCAAATTAGTGAATATTTATTGTTTTTAAAGTTCTTTTGCATTGACTGATGAAACCAAACCAATTTCATTCATTAATTTATGTAGAAAAGAAAATTCGGGAAGCGATAATTTTCACGATACTGATAAACGTATAAACAGATGCAAGATGTATATTTGGTATATAGAAGTATACAATAATCTCATCTCTCAATATTTATCTCATAACCTTATCGCTTTTATCATCTAAGGATATGATTTTATCAGGAAGTGTGGTTGAAGACAAGGACTGTGATGCTTGTTTGCTCGTCTAACAATATTATCGTCTAACAATATTATTGCTTTTGGGAGCAGATTAAAAGAATCCAAAATTTAGATAAACTGCTCTAAAATTACATGAGATGCAATTACACAGTATAATTACAATCTCTGGTTTAGTTATGATCAATGGTTACAATTGTTTATCAATCAATCTTTTAACCGTATATTATATATGAGCAAGTGATAATCATGCTCATATAAATCATTATATGAAGTCTTCTTTGTACTTTGAAAAAGATTTTGAGTGTAACTATAATACCGTCTGTTTGGGCGAAGATTTCTCCGAAGAGGGCTCCTCGGCACTCAGCATAGCTCCCCAAGGGATTGGCACTTGCGATGTGTAGTCGGGCTCTTTCTTCCTGCTTGTCTGCAAGAAGAGAACAAAGTTAGTTCTTAAATGTGCCTTTGTGGGGCCTTAGGTGTAGGCCTTGAGGCTCGCAATCAAAACTAACTAAGCACTAGGCGTGCCACTGCTATCTCAGTATAGCAGATGTAGAACAAGAGTGTGTATAGTCGATTACTTGTGCCCCAAGTTACTCGAACTTCTTGTTATCAAAGGATTGTCCTGGATGGGTTAAGTACACATTAAGTTCTTTTTCTTGCCTTGTGGCCAAGGACTTTTAGTTCATAGTCTTGTACGTTCGAATGAAGGGAGTCCAAATCCCCTTAAGCCATTTACTTGGATTGGTCTTTAAATGAAAGCATATCCATTAAACTAACCAGATCCAGGTGCAAATGAGATTCTTAAAGTAAGAAAACTGATGGGAATGATTTGGATACATGCTGGAGAATACATTAAGCATTAGATCTATTAACTTAGAAGACAAACAAAGAGCTTTGAGCAAGATTTCACCTTGTCGGGCAAGGTTGAACCTCTTCCAATCACTTCTCTTTGAGTTTACAGGGGTTGTGTGCTAAAAAAGGATGGATGGTAAACAAATTTACACAAGCGAATCGATACTACGCCACTAGGGGCGGTAGCAGAGCTTTAAACTAGACAAAAGATGACTTTTGTAGGGAATGATCCTGAAAATGACTGAGATCTGGGCTGACTACAGCTTTTGGATGCAAATCTGGCTTAAGAGTAGAGTTTGTATGTTTGTTTGTTTGATTGGTTGAATGTCTTTATCTCTGGGGCCTCTTCCTCCTTTTATAGACGAATTAGCCTGACTACTGTGTCTTTGCTCTTGCCCGAAAGCAACTTGGATGGTAGTGAGTCATCAGCATTTTACTTGTATTGCCACTGAAAAGTGCTTTTTGGCTGATTGTGAGTTAGTCTCCATCACTTGGCATTTAATGCATAGGTATATGGCCTATGCATTAATGGGGAGACGCCAATTTGTCTCTGGGCTTGGTGCTGAGCTTCGGGCAAGTCTCCTTTTAGTTAGCATCCCTGGGCTTCTTCATACTTGCAGCCTAATGTCCAAATATTAACCCAAACACCGTCTCCACGTGCATTGATTTTATTTGTACATAACTGACTAATGTGTAGCATGCGTCCATTTATCTGGTACCATACAGGAGAAGAAAAAAGTGTATTTATTCGGTCAAAATATAACAGTACTATCTTAACAAATAATGCCAGATCAACCAAAGTCTAGCTTTTTAACTACATGCAGCTGATCAATTTGACTAACTGTACACCATAGTCCTGGATTTTTTCTGACTCTCTGAGGCTTCTGAATTTTGTTGCTGCGTACAATGTATAGCTAGGTTAAAATGTAGAAAATGATATTTCACATTTCTTTTATGAGCATTATATATATATATATATATATGTATATATATATGTATATGTATATGTATATGTATATGTATATGGTTGAGAACTTAGAGAATTAGAGAGCTTCAGAACTCTATATGATGCACATGCAGTAGCACTATAGAATTATGCTCATTACACACCATTTTTTGCACATCCTTTGCAATTGGTGGCCATAGATATAAAGTTGCTACTCTTACTATTTTTTGGTGGCTTTATAGTGGGATGCCGTTGATATCGGTGGCTTTGTAAATTAAACTGTCACCATTGTCAAAATTTGGTGGCTTTAACCTTTATGACACCATTCATTGGTGGCTTTAACTTGGGGACCTGTTTTTTTATTTCTTTTTCAGTCTTCTTCTCCTTTTTTCTGTCAAAAAATTTTTTTTTTCATTTAATATTTTCGAAAAGAAAATATCTACCCACCCCCTCTCTCTCCTCTCTCTCTCTCTCTCTCTCTCTCTCTCTCAAGCTCTCCTTGTCCTTGTGAGCCGTCTTCCTCCCTCCCGTATCCTCTCTCACCCTCTTCTCTTCCACACAACAGTGCCGCCGTCAACCGGTCACCAACAACCGGCAAATTATACCTATAGAGTTCTCTTCCCGTCCTCTTTCCAACCCCCAAGTTAGTTTCTACAAATTCATAGCCGAATTTCCTCAATTTCAGATCTAATAAACGCTGACCGCGGGGTTTCCGGCCAATTTCCGGCAAAGCCCGCCGAAATTGGACCTCGACCCAAAAGGTAAAAATGATCCTCTCCTCGACGGCTATCCTCCAGTGTAAGTGCTTTTCCAAAATAAAAGGTTTTAGTTATGGGATCAATTCTAGATTTGAAATTTTAATTACATTATCAGTATGCATGTCAAAGATTGGGTTCGAGGAAGGTGAATTAAAGTTGTTTCCAACCTGAGCCGACCCTGCCAAGCGTCATTCACTTCCACATCCATGGATCCACTCTCTGTTTGGGTAAAATTCCTTTTTTTTTTTGTTTTAATTTTTTTATTCTGGGTAATTGTTGAAATTATTCACCTGATGAATTTATACATGTGTAGGTATTTTAATTATTTGGAAATTAAAGTGGAACTTTGGAAATGAAATCTCAGCAGTTCCTCGTTGGTGCCATTTTCAAAAACCCAATCGGAGAATTATGGAAACGAAACTTGAAGGCCCTGTCGGACGACGGAGCTGGGCCGTGTACGGTTTTGGTCCGCCGTGTTGAACATTTTTTACGGCAAAATCACCTCCGTACGTTTTTACTTTCTCGTTAATTATTAATTACTTTCCTTAATCTCCTTCGTGTTAATATTTTCAGATTTGATGCGTTTAACTGAGTTTAACTTCAAGATTAATAAATTAATTAAATTTCCAGATTGTTGTACTAGGTTGCTTAGCTATGAATTTTGCTGTAATTAGAATTTAGCTCAGCTGATGAGTGGTGTAAACAAAGCCAGTGAGCTACTATGTGAAAACTGAGACTAATTTGACTCACAAAGCATGTTTTAAGTTAATTAATTTATCGTTTCAACCTTGCATGGTTGTTTGATGGTTGCTTCACTAATGAAGCTGTAGAATCTGCCGATTTTCGTGCATGTGGAACACCCTATGCTTGCTAGAATTCAACCTGTATCTTTGTGACTGTGGGATCATAGTAACTTGAGTAATATGGGGTCTTCGATACGCATGTACGAATCTTTTAAATTTTGTTTTTGTTTTTGTTTTGTTCACTCTGTAATCTTTACATTCGTTGATGTTAGAACGGAACTCAAAAGTTTTCATCATTTGTGTAATGTGAACTTCTTTTGAGATGCAGCGGAAATTTAAGAAACCCCAATGAGACAATGAGGCTTGTGGTGACAATCTTTGTTGGAGCTGTAGTCGGGTTTTTTTTAGGAGTATCGTTTTCAACAATTTCGTTGACTAAGGTGCACAAATTATTATTTTATCTTTTTTTTTGTATGGTTGTGTTTCAAATGAATTTGGTTCTAAATCATATGCTTGTATGAAGAGTAACATGGACTTCTTGATTGTGTTTGAATATGGTAGATGAATCTTCCGTCCACCTTTTTTCCTTCAATTGATCTTTCGTACATAGAGGAAAAGTACTCCGGGTTTTCAACCCAAGCATTGGTGAATGCCTGGTCTTCTTTGAAGGGAAACAAGCAACGCACTAAAAAATATGTATCTCAGGAGACAAAGGTATGCTTAAATTATACTTGTGCAGTACGAAAGGATTTAGGCCTTCTCCTAGGCTAATTATCGTAACAATAATGAGCAGAAATTGCTTGCTTGCTAGTAAACGAAATTAAGATACTTCTCTAAATTCACACGCTCATATAGTGGTTCTAGAGGCAAAGTTATAGGGTTCAGTGAAAGGTTATACTTTTCTTCTGGATGTTTTGGTGTTATAATTGTTCCAGGAAATTTGGTGCGATCTACTGTTCTGATGTTTATATGTTGGCACTGACTTCTATCCATTTTGACTGCAAAGCAGATTTGGGTTCCAACTAATCCTCGAGGTACTGAAAGCCTAGCGCCTGGTATCATTGCATCTGAGTCGAATTTCTATCTTCGCCGACTATGGGGTCTGCCCAGTGAGGTGCATCTGTTACTCTTAACTTTAGTATGAATGACACGTCCTGTTTTTGTTTGAGAATTGGATTATTTTTTCAGACCTGTTCTTTAATCTTAGCCTTTTCTTTTGGAGGTGGAACTTGTAGGACTTACTTGTCGAGCCAAAGTATCTTGTAACATTTACCGTAGGTTATGCTCAGAAAAATAGCGTTGATGCAGCAGTTAAAAAGGTCAATTCTCTCAACAATAGCGAAGTTCACATGTAAGATTGGCATGACATGATTAAGCTCTTTGGAAACAGAGTGTTCAAACACTTTTCAAAGTTTGAGTCCCAACATTTGTTCAAAATTGTATAAAAGATCAGTTATGCAAATTTGTAGTATATTCTTATATCAAAGATATTACAATTTGTTTCCTCACAAAAAAAAAAAGAAATATTATATTCAAATCTGGGTGCCCCCCTGAGGCATCTTTTTTTTTTAATATTATTTTGCAACTTTGCCACCAATGTGAATTAGGGTGGCATCTTTTTTTTTAATATTATTTTGCAACTTTGCCACCAATGTGAATTAGGGTGGCCTTGATTGCATACCCACCAATGCAATATTGGTAGCCATTGTTACAATAGAGTCTTCTACATAGGCCACACTCTCTAGTTAGTGGCTGCTTGGTGGCCATAGAGGTTTGCCACCAATGTGAGTGGCAACACTTGACAATAGCCACCAATGAAAAGGGTGGCTTATAGCCAAATTTCTAGTAGTGTGTTTATATAGGAAACCAATCCTGATTATGCAATATGTGTGTGTGTGTGTGTGTGTGTGTGTGTGTGTGTGTGTGTGTGTGTGTGTGTGTGTGTGCATATTTTTTGGAATACAATATATGGTAGTTTGGGCCATCCTCTTCAAAGTAATGCTAGCTAGAAAATAATGACAATAGCTAACTAATGAGCTTCAGCCTCAAGTATGTGTTCAGAAGAATGTAAATAATTATCACATGGAGGTGTATAATTGCTAAATGTGTGTCAAATTGGATGCAAAGGTGAATTCCTTTTTGAGATGGTGATATATAGAAGAGCCCCTTGGCCAGCCCAAACCCATTTATCAGTCATCACAATCACTAATTCTTTTTTATTTTTTATATACTTCAATGATCCAAATTCTATACTTTTACATTTTTTTTTAAAATATTTTTTGTAGAGACGAATTAGGCGAGATTAGCTCTTCGTCGACAGTCGCGTGCGAGGCACCAACCCTCTCCCAAAGGAGAAAGGACCATTGCACCCAGAAACCCCCCGCCCGTCCCCCCTCTACAAGATTTTATTAATAATATGAAGAAAAAAGGAAAAGTAAAACAAACGGGGGGACTAGGCCAATACCTGCTAAAAACAATCAACGAAAATGATATGGACTAGTTTAAGACTGCTTAGCTTCAGTCACCTAAAATTGATTTCCCATAATTCAGCTGCTCATATTTCATTACCAAAATCCACTTCCATAACAACAATTTGCTCCTCATGAGCTCGAAAGGAAGAATGGAAGCCCGACACAGTCTCTTCTATAAGATGCATCAGCAAAATCGAGTACCAAGTCCCACCACGTAAAGCTACTATTCATTGCACCAAAATTAGCAAAAGCATCCACCAAGCAATTCCCTTCCCTGAAAATATACGAAAAACACAAATGCAAGTGAGCAATATGCCATAAACAATTTGCCCAAGAAACTTTAAGAAACCATGGAACATCCATGGAGTGAGCTGGTAGTAGGCTGATGACATGCATAGAATCTGTCTTTAACCAAATGTTATGTCATTCTTTATCCCATGCAATCTGAATTGCCTCGATGATAGCCACAATCTCCGCAACAACTGCACTTGGATAAGAAGACGAGGAGGCAAACGCTCCTAAAAAAAGACCACTGGAGTCACGAAAAACACCAACACTACCCACCTAACCATTCCTTTTACAAGACCTGTCTGTGTTAATCTTAATCCACCCAACAAGAGGCGGACGCCAAAACACAGGCACAAAACAAAGAGCATCCAAAGAAAGGGATGAAATTCTTAACATGGAGAATATGGGAATCAATACACAACCAGTGAAAGAAGAAAAACAAATAGAAGCTGATTCCCTCCAATGCCGTAAAAGACGACGTTGGGACTCGACAATACTAAAACTTTTGTTCTCAAACATGATCTTGTTCCTTTCGTGCCAAAGCCACCAAAAGAAACTACAAATAACCAAGAACCAAAGTTTGCAAACAGATGTGGGGAAAGATGAGACCAAATAACCATAAAAAATATATATAAAAAAATCTTCAATGCATTGCCAAGGATCATAAGGCTTGCCAAAAAGAACGAAAATCCATTTCCATAAAGCAACTGTTTGAGGACAATGCAGAAGAAAATGGTCACAAGATTCCCTAGCATTATGACAAAAAGCGCAATAAGAAGCTAAAGCCACACCTCAATGTTGCAATAAATCATCAGTCAATAATCTTCCATGACAAGCTTTCCAAACTACTAAGCTTTTGCGTGGCTGAATAGATTGATGCCAAACCATTTCAGTCAACCTCACCAATATTAGAGAGCAAAGGGGTTCCAAGCCAGTTATTACATTCATTATTCAAAGATGTTTACTGGGCACGTTCAGAATCACTTCTCGTATAAAGCACATGAGAAAATGTTTTTCATAAAATTACTTAAAAAGATCTATAAAGAAGCACATGAGAAGTATTTGTCTATAAAATTACTTTAAAAATTCATAGAGAAGTCTTGGAACTTAATTCATGCGCCACCATGCATTGAGGAGGCATGAACTCAAGTAACCTGCAAAATAGAAACAACCGTGAGCAAGTCTTAGACCCCGCAGGGGGGGAGGGAAGGGGAAGGTTTGCCGGTCAAAGACTTTCCGACATTCAAGTTAATAAACGATTTCAGTCGACGCAAACAATAGGCAAGAGAATTTGAATACTTATGATACCTTAGATGAACCCTTGGTGGGTGTTTTATATTCACCTTGTGAGAGTCCTTTTTAGGACAAAATCTTTGTTCTAAAATGGAAAAAACCTAGAAGATATTTAGGATTAGATATTGCGTCATCTTAGTAGTATAATTACTTACGGCGCATGCCTAATCCTAGATTGTAGGAACTGCAAGACATATAAAGATCTGATTGTGTCCATATCCGAATCAGATCTCATGCCTTGCTAAACAAGTATGGTCATTATGGCGGAGTCGTTCGGACTTCTCTTATTGCCTCAGACCAGGGTGATGATCGAACCATTGCTCCGTTTGATACAACTCCGCTCGGAGTTGCTGAGTCCATGACTGCACTTCTGAGGTAACGTTATTCCAATCAGCCTTTCCTCAGCCCTAGAAAATCATGATCCCACAATTGCCCCTAATTATGCATAAACCCTTTCAGAGTAAGCTGAAATACGTATCGTTTGGTCTTTTATTATTTTGCGGTAGTCCGACTACTAGAAGAGTAATGGAGGTGTTTCAGCCCTCAAACGTGTAGCTTCAAGTTTCATGTCATAAAGGGAGCAATGATGAAATTCCATATCTTGTTTTGGGAAATGAGAAATCGCTTTCAACATACCTTTTTGTCTCTAATCAAATATGATCCAAAAAACGGGTAGTTCCATATTCAACGGCTAGATTATTGGAAGTGCTCCCTTTTAAATCCTGATCGTACCTTAATCTTTATTTCCACACAAAGTTATCCATCACCCCATGTCCCCAATCTGCATCTTTCTTTCTTCACAAAAAACTTCTCCAGAATTTCGCACCTCATGGCTGATCTTCCATCAACGCACTCTACCTCTCTTGGCAGTAATGATTATTCTCCAGATCTTCCAATGGTAAGGGTCCGTAATAGAGAAGAAAAAAAAGTTTTCTGGCTGGTCGCTCCCATATTATGAATGGATTGCAAAGTTTGCTGGCAAGATAATTGTGACGTCATTGAAGAACTTCCACCTCCCTCAGACCCTAAACGTATTTGTACCAGGATTCATCCCTGGTACCAAATTTAGGTTTGAGGTTTCCCCTATCACCCATTCTAAAGGCAATTCTCGTCTTCATTCAAATAAGCCTTTGTAACCTCACCCCTTCTTCCTTTCGGATAATCACATGCTTTGAACATCTGAATTAATGGTACGGGCTGCGTTGGGACTCCCTGATTCCTTGTCCTTTATGCACTACGGAGGAGCACAAACACTCGATACTACCTTCAAACTTGGATTAGTCTTAGATGACAGCCTTACAACACTGGTTTCCTTGGTCAAGATAAGGATTGGTACAGTGACATCCTTCTCATTGATAGGAACTTGGAATGAGACATAAATCAAGCTAGAGTTCCCAACAAATCGATTAAGCAAGTTCTGAAAATCGAGGTCAAGACCTTGGGCCCTTGTCACTTGAACATATTGATAGGGCTTTCGAAATCATTCATTCCGCCCACCGGAGCTGGAAATGGCTCATGGCTCATGGTTCATGAATAGGAGAGAGCACATGGAAGGAACGTCATTATGGACATTTGCTCAAATCATCCCATCTTTAACCCAGAATGGGTTGGTGCGAAAATGGCTAGACTGCCCCCAGATCCTAAAGATGCCAAAACTGTTTCTAAACCCGAGAAAGAGAAGATGAAGAAGTCTGAAGAAATAAATCCTAAGGAGGTTCGTCTGAATATTTCGAAAAAGAAGTCTAAGCTGGTTGGTAGCCCTAGTGGCAGTCAGGACAAGGCTCCAGTCACCATCGATCTCACTTTTTCAGTAGAGGAAGGTCTCCATCGTCCATCGTCAGCAGGTGGTGAAGAGGGGGAGACACCACTTCTGGGAGGTTAGAAAGTCATGTTGAAGATTTGATGAGCCAAGTTCTTGTAATAGTTGTAACAGACCAAGATGAGCGATCCCAACATCAAGATTCCTAGACCTTAGTTATTGATTCATTGATCAAAAGGCCCTCATTCGAATTCTTTTGCACTTCATCTCCACTTGAAAGAAATGTTAAAGGCCTTTTTGCTCCGCCAGCCATTTCTGAAGGGGTTTCTAATAAAGCTCTGAGCCTAACAATCACGCCTCTCTTCAACTTAAGCCACTTCCCTGGGATGCGAACGGCCTGCACAACGCCCAACATGCTCAGGCCTTGGTCCGCTCATCTATCGCGCCCCTACTGATCTCAGAGAGGTCACAATTTAGGAGGCCATTAAGGAGAAGTGTTATCACAGCCAATATTTTGTTTGCTTTCCTCTAATTTTTGGTATTGCTTTCTTCTTTTCTTTTCTTTTCTTCTTTCTTTTTACCTTTGCTTTTTCCAGGTCAACACTTGGACCAAGGCCTTGATCTGTGCTCAGGAAAATGACATATCGAGACTCGAGGCAACTTATGAAGCTGAGCTTGGGAGCCAAATCAAACTTGAGAGGGAACTGCAAGGGAAAAGTTCCGGGCTTGAAGCGCTCATCCTGATTATTATTATTATTATTATTATTTTGTCAATGCAATACAAATATAGCTTACATGACATGTTAGCTCACATAAGGATCTAACGCTCAACATGTCATCAATTGTATGAATTGATAAACAATCAATCTTACCAAAGACGTAAATTGATACAATTTTAATACGTTATAGTTATAATGTAAAATAAGAAAATTCAAATTTCATGGTCATTTTGATACAAGTTGCCTACCGATGCTAGTGAAACGGATGAACTAACATACATGTGTGTGAAAGATCCATAAAAAGAAAAGGATGTGTGTATAATTAGTGCAGGTAAACAAGAACACTTAACATTATCCTTTTTATTTTGTTCCAAAACAAAAGAAGACACATTGTCGTTTCTAAGTTACAAAGTATTTATTAAATTCGTTTTTAAGTTACAAAGTACGTACGGCTTCTTAAGTATCCACTTGTTGCTCTACTATTACTACACCTTGCTAAAAGTAATTTGACAATATGTCTCACATAATTATATTATTTATGCGAGATTACATCAAAACCGTACATGTAATTAGCATGACGCCGGTTACAGTAACATTTATAGTTTTTTTTTTTTTTTTTTGACAAACAATAACGTTATTGATTTAAATAATTAGTTGTTTAGAAAAAAAAGAATCAGTAAAAATTAAACTTGCACTGTTATAGATAGACATAATTATTTTTTACTATCCCGGTAAAACGCTATCAACTTAGATGAGATTTTTCGATGTTAACTTTTGGGTGTTGCTTGTGGTGCAGGTAGCCTACAAATTTTGAAAACGAAGATCTGCTTACATGATTATACATGGACTAAGGAAAAGCAAATTTACCAAAGGATGACGTTTGGTTTCGTAAAATAACGATATTTTGTATTTCATTTGGTCAACAAAGCTATAATTTATTACTTTGTCACTGGTAGGAGAAAGAACAAGAAAAGGTTCGGCTGTGCATGCAGCTATAAAATTAGAAATTGTGCTTGAACATAGAATTTAGGTCAAATTTTTAACGCCATGTTTTTATTTTTCTATATATCTATGCAATATGTGACAACTCATTCTTGTGTTTGTCTAGTTCGTTACGTCGGTTATGCATATGACCAAAATTCATCGTACAATAAGTTTAACGTAATGCGAGAATACGTAATAGTAAACATGATAATTTTTGCGGGAAAATTTATGTCTCTCTTTTTTCAATTGGATCATTTGTACTTTATTTTTATTTTATTTCCTTATTGGATTGGTTCCTATCCTTAACCCTTATGCCTTATTGTGATTTATGGTTTATTTGTTGATTGATGCGAGGTACTTATCTGCCATTTCCATAAGGGACACTCCGGAAATTGGTAGGGAAGATAAGTGTCTTGCCTCGCACTTATCTGCCATAAGGGACACTCCGCGGCTTAGCCACGGATTTGAAATGTAAACATCTCCGTGAAATCTCTAATTAACTTTGATTTGTAATGTCTTGGTTGTTTTACAGGTTGTAGGTCTTAATTAGTATCCCATTGTTATTTCTCTCTCTATAAAGAATGGTAAGAGATAAGGTACGAAATCAAAGAAAAGTTTTTGTTTTTATACTTTTTCAAAAAGAAAGGCTTCAAGCACCACGTTTCATAGGGAACACATCTTAAAATGATCGTTGAACACATACAATTACTTTGGAATCACCCATGTCAGGTAAATTTAATTGCTCGCATGCGTAAAAATTCAAATTCCAAATATTCAAATTTATGACTCACTAGTTGTACGTGTTTCTGTTCTTTATCAACATGTATTTGTCGATACTACGTAACATTTTAAAAAAGAAAGTGAAAACGAAGGTTTGAAAAGCAGCTAGCAAATTTCACATTAATGTGTAATATTATTGGTGTTGTTTTTGGCATATGGTAGGTGCAAAATGGTGCTCAATTTTCACATGCAGAAGCCTGTTAAGTATGCAAATTACAATACGAAGCATCATAATGCATGAGAAATTGACAAATTATTAGACATGGTTTTGGGAAATTTTCCAAAAAATATAGGAGGGTGGTCCCCACTTGAATTGCATATTTGTATGCTTAAATATAATTATTTTACTATATTTGCCGGTGAGTTGTGGCAGATCTCACCATTAATTTACTTTCTTTTCTATGCAACGTGATACCCAAAGTAACTTTCACCTGATACACTTGAACCAGTAATTGCGTCTCTAAAAATTAATATCAATCAATCAATTAAGTTAATTAAGAAATATCGAAGGGTCACTCCGTAGTTTGTAGTGCACGTCTAATTTTAAATTTTTTAGTTGATAATAAAAGATTTTAGATTTAATTTTCGACAATTTAGTATCAATTTATCATTGCTGACTTAATGGTTGATTTAACTTAAATTTTCTAACACTATATTTTGATGAGAAATTGCGTAACAGGTGAACACAGCTCGGAAGGACGGTGATGTGGAGGTGGCACGTGCCGGCCTGCACAGTATAGCGAAAAGGAGCCGAAGCCGAATCTAAGATCCGACGACCACATCTGTCCCGTCAAGATCATCCCAAAACCAGTCTAATCCAACGGCGTCTACCTCATCATCGACCTCGACCGTCTGATGAGAATCTGACGGTTCATATTAAATATCACTCCCTCTCTCTCCCCAATGCAGCATCAATAAAATCAAAAGGCTCGAAGCCGGTCCAGATCTCCAGACAGAAACTCCAGACTCACACACTCTCTCTCTCCTCCCTCTCTTCCTCTTCTCGGTTTTGAATCTTCAGAAGAGTTGGTTGTTTTTCAGTGGGTGCTAAATTGTGCCGGCGGTGGGTCCAGCGGTAAGTTAATGTGCGCCGTGAGTGTTTTGCGCGCGAGATGCCGCCGTTGTGCTCGATAATACCAGCCACGTTAGTTATAAGAATCTGACGTTTGGTGTTGAACCAGTCTATCAGTCGGTTTTCTAAATGGACGGTCAGAAAAGCCAGGCGAACCTCACGAGGACCCAGTCGTCGCTGCTGCGGTCGTCGCCGACGATTCGATCCTCCATTCACAGCCTCAACTCCGTCACGGAGGAGGACGTCGCCGCCGCCAACGAAAACCACCACCACCACGACGATGAAGAAGAGCTGAGGCCCAAGAATTACAATCCCGGGCTGACCCACCATAAATCCGGGTCGACCCGGATCAGCCACCAGCACCTACCGATGGCCGCCATCACACTCTTCATCCTCTTTAGCTTCTTCGGCTTCTTCTTCTTCTACTACCTCCGCCGCGAAGAAGTACCCACCTCCGAAAACCTCCTTCTGGCGCTGGCCTTCGTCGCGGTCACGCTTTTCTTGGCGAACAAGAACAAGGGTCTGATCAACCACAGCGTCTCCGTCCTCAAGCACTCCTGGGACGAGAATGCGAAGTGGTGCCGCTTCCACCGGTTCTATAAGACCAACAGCAGCACGAAGCCGGTCCAGTGGTTCATCGGGTCGGACTCGAACCCGAACAAGACCCGGATGGTGAAGGAGATCTTAACGGAAGGGGTCGAATTCTACAGCAATGGGGATTTCTACGAGGGTGAATTTCACAATGGGCAGTGCAATGGCAGTGGGGTCTATAATTACCTCGTCAACGGCAGATACGAGGGGGATTGGATCGACGGCCGATACGACGGCTACGGGATTGAGGGCTGGGCGAGAGGGAGCAGATACAAGGGGCAATACAGGCAAGGATTGAGGCATGGTTATGGGGTTTATAGATTCTCGGCGGGGGATTCGTATGCAGGGGAGTGGTGCAATGGGCAGAGCCACGGCGTCGGAGTGCAGACTTGCTCCGATGGCAGCTGCTATGTTGGTGAATTCAAGTATGGCGCCAAGCACGGCCTCGGTTGCTACCATTTCAGGTCAGTTCTTCGGTTCCTGATTTCGAAGAATTTCGGGGTTTCGCCAATGATTTTGATTTCGTATCTTTTGATTTGAGTTGGGTTTTGGGTTACCAATTTTGGGTTGTTTTCTTTTTTACTGTACTTGAACTGTTCATGGTGGATGAAACAGTGAATTCTGGTTGTTGTTGTGTGGTTGGTTGTTTGTGGGTATCCATTTAATACATCTGAACAAGTCTCTATTTTGTTCTTACATTTTATGGTCAAGAATTTGATTTTGTTAACCAACTTTTTGAGATTTGTTTTCTTAATTGTGCATTTATGAGTAAATTCGTATGTGAACTCACTTGAGCAAATTGAAGTTTCTTGCTGCAATGCAATTTAATTGATGAATTCGGTTCTGTTTGCAGAAATGGAGATAGATACGCCGGAGAATACTTCGGAGACAAAATGCATGGATTCGGCATCTACCACTTTGCCAACGGTCATTGTTACGAGGGGTCATGGCACGAAGGTCGTAATCTAGGCTATGGCGTTTACACTTTCCGAAATGGCAATGCAAGATGCGGTATATGGGACGGTGGCACCCTTAAGCACCCTCTTCTGCCTCTAACCGATGCAGTTGTTCGAGCTGTTCAGGTATTTTTATTGTCCCATTCAAACTGGTACTTAAAACACATCACAGTTCCATGGTTAACACATACTTAATTCATTCATTGCTCATTCTTTCTCTTTTAATGGAATTTTGCAGGCTGCTGGGAAAGCTGCAGAGAATGCTGTCAACCTCCGGCGGGTGGATGAACAAGTGAACAAGGCAGTCATGGCCGCGAACAGAGCTGCCACTGCCGCCAGAGTTGCTGCTGTTAAAGCCGTTCAAAACGGAATGGACGGAAAATTTTGTGATACGAATGTCTAAAAGACATTTTTCTTTCAGTAGTGTAAATTTTTCACTGATTTGAAGTGTGCTTTCGAAAATGTCAACCCGGCGAGCAAACGCTCATCGGAGGTTGAGAGAGAGCCTGTGTTAGAGGGCTTGGATCATCACACTGTAACTTGTACATACACCATGTATATCAAATGGAAGAAGAGATTTCAGACAAGTTTTTGCACCTTTCCCCCTTGTGATGCATTTTTCTTCCGCATCAAGTTACATTATTGTGTTGTTGCAATCATGAGACCAAGTGTTCGATCCCAGTTTGTCTCTTATTCTATACCATCATCATCCTCATCAGCTTATCGTCAATGCCAGGGCCTTTTAAAAGCGTACAAATTGGTACCACAAAACCAAATCTTCAATTTGGGGGTACTTTACAAGAATGGGAATGTCAAGTGTACTAGCTCACTGCCCTACCCCTCGACGATGTATTTCGGGGCTCGAGAAATTATTCGTCTCTGGAATTTTTATCGAGTGAACATAAATTGGCAAATATAACTAGCTCTTGATCTAGAAATACTTCTACTCCTCGGTTAGTAAAAGAAAACATAAATTGGAAGGTCAATACCGAAGCTAAGGTTCGTTATTGGACCCCCAAAAAGTAGCTTTCACTTCTCATCCAACTATTTAAAAACCTAGTTCAACATACCAATTATTGTGCCGAATCATTTGGCATATTTGTCGTAACTTTTAACGATTCAGATTGACAGTCTAATCTCGAAACAAAGAATTCACAAAGCAATCTACTTCTTCAAAGATCTAGATTGACAGTCCAATTGCGGAAGACAATTGGGTAAGAAACTTCCCCATATGCATATATTCACATTGTTTTTTCAAATTATAGACAAGTTTTGTCCTTGCTCAACCTTTCCCGTACAAGGACCTTCCGACCAATTCATGGCCATGCCCATGACAGAAACCGTCAAAGATGAGTAGTAACGTGAGAAGTAGGAGAGTATTCCACTATGCATAATGCCACTATTCCACCACAACACTCCCATCCACATGTGCCCAAAAGTGACTATTACTCAACACACCCATATGACAGTCTCTCATCTTAAAGCTTTTTAAATGAAAAAAATTTCCTCCCCCGATCTTGCAATGGTTTAATAGAGCATTAAAGTTATCGTTACCGTTAAAACGAAATTACTTTGTTCATTACTTCAAACAAATCATTTTAAATCGTAGGTAAATTAAAGTTTTACACTCTTTGTTTTAATTTTGTTTGTGTTAATTACAATGATTAGAAAATTAGGAGAGTGTTTCCGTACTTCCCTTTTCATATTCAACACTCTCATCTTTAATTACGTTCGTTAATTTTCTTTATTTATTCAATTTAATGAAAAATTGGAGCCAAAGCAATAGCTCTCAAATTACATGGACCCTCTCGAACAATATGTGACAAGTAAGTGAGGTTTTGAATTTGGCGTGACCATCTTTTAGAGCAAAAACATTGTTTAGTAGAACACCGATGGGTTCAAGTCCAATACATGCACATTCGAATTATTAATCTGGTGCTAAGCAGCCATGTGCAGTCCTCGTCCGGTAGGATACTGTTTAGGGGGGACTGGCTATTATTTATACAAAATTAGGGCATCATGTGGGGGAGGAGGCTTCTTGTCTTTGCGCTAATATCTTTCAACTATCGTGCTTGCGGGATCCACAATCTCTGTTGCATCCCAATTTAAAATATAAGATGTACCCAACTTTCTTTTTCTTTTTATTTATTTCATCTTTTCTTCTTTTAGAATGTCTGAGATAAGATAATTGTAATTACCTGTCGTTTAATATTTGATTAAATGGTACATGGAAATGTAAAATAACAAAAAATGAAAGAACACTTTCTTTTCTCCTTTGTTAGATCAAGATAAAGTAGTAAAGTGTTTAAAATATCGGCATCCGTAGAAATATTGACATACAAATTTGTATAAATATCGATGGATATATCGAATATCGATGTCGGTATCGGTATCGGTTGGAATGATGAAAATTTTAAATGAAACTTTTGGGAATGTCAAACACTGGTTTGGACGAAATATAAAAGTTTTTTTTATATTTAACTAGTATGTTGGAAATATCGAAGAAATCTATCAATTTTAACCTAAACTTAAGAGTTTATCCGATATGAGGTGAAGTCTTTTTTTAATCACAAGGGTCAGGTGAACGGGACTGTTTAAAATGTATAGGATGTGAGATTCCTTTTTTCTTTACTTTCGTTATCTTAGGTCACAAGGGTAATAATACCCCTCCCCAGATTCAAATACCTTTCTAGGTTAATTTTGCTAACAACTCCCACATGCACGTCGAAAAAGAGAGTCCAACAAGCAAAAAAGCACTGGTTGTGTTTGGTAACATTTTTAGGTCCCCGTTTGGTGGGATGGGATAGATGGGATAGATTGTGACCAACTAAAATGAACTTGAGTCCAGTCTGTTATTTGTTATGTCAAAATGTGAGATGGATATTGTGACAGCCCGTCCCTAAAAATTATGGTTTTTATAATTTTAATGCGTGAAATTACGGAAATACCCTATGGGCAAAGCGTGATTTTTCGAGGACGTTTGTGATTCTCCTATATTTTATCATGTTTCTTGACATATTCGGATAGAACTCGATCTTACAAACGCGTAAGCACATGTAGAAGTGATTTTGGAGTTACGGTTAAAGTTTGGTTGATTTATGAATCCGAAAGTATGTTGGTAGGATTGTTATTTATTATATTCATTTCTTTTATTATTATTATTATTATTATGTTAAGTGTTGTTATGAGAATAATAAGAAGGGAATCGAGGGAAGAAGGAAAGAAGGGAACAGAGGAAAAGGAGGGCTGCTGCCCAATTGGAGGAGAGAAAATGAAGGGGCTTTTGCCCAACCAGGAAGAAGGAGGTGAGGAGTGACCAATCAACAGGAGAGGAAAGGAGGGAAAGGAGGGAAGAAAGAAATAGGGAGAAAATGGATCCTCCCTTCGACCCATAACCCGACCCGGCTCCCTCCATCATTTCCGGCGGGTTTTCCTTGATTTCTCCGGTTATTCACGCCATCTATCCACGGGGAAACCACTCTGCATCGTTCTCTCATCCCATTGTACCCCAAAATCAAAAGAAATTGACCTTTAATCCGAGAAAAACCGCACCGGTGGGTGCGGGTGTTCTTGTCATTGATCCTTCAATTTTTGAAACAATTTCCTTAAATTACCACCACAAATAGACTCCCCTAAATCCCAGGAACAAAGCCCATGCATTGGTTGGGGCGTCGGAGTTGTTTTGGAGTCGAATCAAGAACACCCAAAAACAAGGGTTTCCGGCGGTTCGTGGCAAATTTGAGGTGTTTTCCGGAAAAATTGGACTTGGCCGCAGGTATGAACGTTTCTCCACTCATTGAGATCTACTTGTCTGTAAAATTTGGTAATTTTTGGAAATAGTTGATATTTTCCGGGGTTCGGAGCGGCTGACTGCCACCCGCGGCGGCTGGTGCAGGGAGCCATCATTGTGTTTTTATGCGAATGTTATTATTCTAATTATGCTTTTGAGACCTAACTGCGGTGGTTTGAGTAGTAGTACGATTGTAGTATTTGTTGGAGTAAATAAATATATTTGGATTTGGTTTGAAATCTGGAATTATGAACTACGAATGGCTTGATCCCTGTTTAGGGTACATAGGCAATCTAACGAGACGTTAGATGCAGCCATACAATAATTGAGACAAAAGCCTTGTTTGGGAAATTGAGCAAAGTGAAGGAAATTGGTGAAAATGTGAGTTTTAACTTTATGATTTGGTGGTAATGTGGTCATAAATCAACGTGTGAGGAATAGAGAAAATGAAGTAAGAAATCGTAAGTTTTGATAGTTAGTTAAACTATGGTTTAGTTGGGCTTGTCACCGATAATTATTCCTGAAAATAAATAGTTCGGGAGTATGGCATTATAGATTGTGCATTTTACGCCATATTATGTGTATGTGTGTGTGTGTGTGTGTGTGTGTGTGTGTATATATTTGAATGCACTATGATATGGTTGATTTTTAGATGGGATCATGGCATATCCATATGTATGTTATCTGCTCATAATCATAGTAAACACTTTGAAATGCGAAGGTGAATTTATGGTATTAGTGGAAATGATTGAGTTATGGTATGACTATATTGATGTTCTAGGCAATTCCAACATTGTCCTACTGATTGCCTATGAATTGTACATGTTGTGTTGAGATGTGGTTAGAGCTCATCAACCTGCACCCCGGTGTTAGTGCTCTCGCCCAAGGACAGGGCCTAGCCTTCACGTGATCGTTCACCTCCCGCACCACATGCTCACCTTGGATCCAAATTTGGTGTCAGCCTGGCGTACAGACCACATTAGATGGTTTCGACTCGTCGGTGACTTGAGATACTTCGCACATCCTTCACGTGATCGTAGCACTTGAGCGTGTTTATTTACATCCAGCCTGTCGTACAGACCACTAGAGGTGGTTCTGATTCGTGTGCAGGGATATTGGATATTGATTATTGGATGAGTTCTAGGTTCAGCCGTACAGGCCACAATGGATGGATTCGGCTGACCTGTTACTTGGATATTGATGAGATATGGATAAGCCGTACAGGTCACTATAGGTGACTCCAGCTTATGTGCTAGCATTGATTGATGAGATAGATAAGCCGTACAGGTCATTATAGGTGACTTTGGCTTATGTGCTAGCATTGATTGATGATATATGGATTCAGCCGTACAGGCCACAATGGGTGGATCTGACTGACATATTACTTTTCATAGATTTATTTCACCTAAATTACTTATTCTTTGTTGAGATATTTGACACGGCAGATTGTGGTTTTACTATGTTGATTATGGTTTTGAGATATAGATATTATGCATGCTATTTTCTGGGAAAGTATATATATGTTTCATGGTTCTAGCAGCAAAGTTTCCATATCGACGAGGATTAGTGGCACTTCCTAGTATAGGTGGCTGTTGTATTGGTATAATCATTATATTACCTCACTGTATTTTACTTTTGCTCTGCGTCACGTGTGAAGAGGGGTCCATAACCGCTCGCGGCGCACTCGTGTGCTTAGACACTTTTAGGTTTAAATTTATTCACATTTTTCGCTCTATCACACTTTATGGTTTCGTCACCTTCCAGGTGTCGGCCAGCACAACTTGATTCGGAGTCCTAGTGGATATACAGAGGGTCAGGCTATGTCACACATGACTAGACATGATGAGTTATGAATCCACAATAGAGTGGGTTATCTAACATATCATCTTACATGAGTTACAAGTCATATCTCACAAGTCACTGCCAATTCAATCATCTCATCCAGTCTACCAAACAGGCCCTTAGGGTTTTAAAATGTTATAATCTTTGACCAATCTTTTTAGGTTGTTTTGGTTGAATGCGGATCCTCGCCGGATCCTCTTTGTGAGGATCCCAGGGATCCGTGAATCGTATCCGTTCATTGTACATCATGCAGTCAAAAATCATTTTAAATATTTTTATTTAAAATTAAACACAAACAGTACCTGACAAAAACTATTCATACGATGTACGATGAACAGACACGATTCACAGATCTTTAAAATCCTCATAAAAAAGATCCGAAGAGAATGATGTTGGTTTTGGTTAAGAAAATGAAAGGAGATCCCAGAGGATAGGGATAGGGATGGACTACATCAGCCCTGACCAAACAATATTAATAGGGTCCACATATGGATATTAATTATCATTAATTTGTTGTTTATGTATGTCTTGGAGTGTGTTATGTCCCTACCATTACAATATTAATATTAGCAATTTGGTCCGCATATGGATATTAAATTTGCTAATTTCTCGTTTCCTTGGGTTGGAAGAGATTGAAATATCATATGCATCTCTCTAAGTTTTCGTTCTTCCTTCATTTGAACCACTAAAATCTAGACTAGTAGTTTCCAGTCAAATTTTCTATGGATGAATCCTTATAAAAATGTTTTTGTTCAAGACTCAAGTAGTAATTAAAACTGAGTAACAATGGGCAAACTTGGACGTAAATAAGTTGGTTAAAGTTGATACTTAACTATTTTTCAAAAAAAAAAAAAAAAAAAGGAGTTGACACTTAACAATGTGCTTTTTTTTTTTTTGCCTTCAAGTTCGATTCAAATCTCACTTTCTGTTGTTTAGAATAGATTAGAATATCGTTTGTCAAAAAATAAGTATTTTAATTTAGTGAAGATATCAAAATTAATCTTGAATTTTTTCTGTAATTTTTTCTCTAGTTCACTTGTTGATCTTAAAAGTTTTAGTAAAGATGCATGTGGATCCATTGTTAATCTCTATTATATTAACTGTTAATCTCTATTACCATAAAATCTAATATTTTAAATCTAATAAGACACAGGTCAAGAATCTTAAATTGTGTTTAACAAAGCTTTATATATGCTCAGATCTACAGTATAACATCATATTTGATATGTACATGTACAATAATTGGCTTGGAAATGCTAGATTAATTGAAAAGGTTATAAAGGAAGGGAGAAAGAATTGGAGAAAAGTATAAGAAATTAGCTAGAAAGGAGAGGGACCCTCTAAGAATGGAGTAGTACTAATGTTCATGGCATTGGCGGATGAGGATCCTTTCTGGATCTTCTTTGTGAGAATTTTAGGAATCAATTCATCTTAGACGTTTATTATACTTCGTATATAATATGATTAGTTTTCGTTAGGTACTGTTTGTGTTCAATTATAAATAAAAAATTTAAAATAATATCTAACCGTAGGATGAACTGATGAATGGATATAATGAACAGATCTCTAGGATCCTCACAAAGAGAATCCAGATAGGATCGTATTCCGGCATTGGCAACACTACCTCTACAAATATGTGTATATAAAATTTGAAGCGTTCAGTGATTTTCCAGAAGATTTTGTGTTTAAAAAAATGGATAGGATATGAGAAGCATGTCTGGTTCATGCATTGATTATCCATTATCACACCGAGCATTCCTCAATGTCCATGTTCCCCTCAATGATATGATTTCTTTATTTGATCATATTCTTTTTAAATGTTAGAATAATGTTCATGAAAAGAAAAAAAAAAAAAAAAAAAAAAAAACCTCTCATAAATATGATTACCTTTCTTTGGGAAATTGTATCAATCATCTTTGATTGGATCAATCAGTTATATCTTAGGTCATTCACAGTAGGTCGGAAAAAATGAATGTGATACAAATATATTGAATTCATCTTAGATCATTTAAACCGACCCTTATAGAGGGTTTAACTCGAATCACACATTCAAGCCCGAGCTTTTTCCTATGAGCTAACCATTTGTGGCGGGTTATAGGGCTACCTACATACCTGCCATATGGACCGTGACCGTTATATATCATATGATTTAAGATAGTATTTATGATATAAAATTCGAAATATAAATAAGATTTGTAAACATAAATTGTACAGCGAGCACTATTCTTATACGATCAACATGGATAGCAATTTATCTTAGGAAACCCAAAGAACCCTAGCTCTCAAGTCCTCAACAGCATTTTCCAAAACACACGCGCACACACATATATGAGATTCTCCATTGTTGTTTGGCTCCAAATCCATCAAACCATGATGTAACTTCGGATCTTCTTTTTGAAAAGTGCTTTTTGGTTCCACAATTGGCTTAAGTTGCTCTCAGTCTCAACTCTCAAATTTTCACAAAAAAGAATGCAAATGCTTTCTTGAAATACAAAAGTATACAATGTCTACAAGGAATTGAATTTTGGTTTTGCACAAAAGATGGAAGTGATCACTTTATGAATCTGCGTCGTAATGGCTCATGAGCTTTATTTGTCCATTAAGCACTTCGATTTTAAGCACCGTTGAGACCATCTCCAAATATTGGGTTAAAACCTGAAATTTTTAGCCCATAAAATTTAGGTTTTAACCTAGAAACAGTTTTTTTCCTCCAACCTTTCTAGGTTAAATATTTAGCCCGAGATTATTTAAGAATGAATTTAGGATAATTTCTTTCTTAAAGTAACTATTAAAAAAAAAATTATATAGACTATCCTAATTTAATTTTATGAACATTTTAACCTAAAAATATTTAGATTTCGATAAAAATTGAAAAATCACTAAAATGACACTATGAAACTCGTGGAACACTACGAAAGAATATGAAACACATAAAATATTTTTTTTTAATTACTTTGGCCGTTAGATTTAAATTTGGATCATTATATATATTTTTTTACCGTTGGATTTGATCAAAATAGATCTTAATCGTTGGATTCAATTAATTTATAAATATAAAACTAAAAAAAATATACATATATGGTAGGCCAGCCTCACTAACCCAGGGGAGAATCCTGGCCAAAATATTAGAGTAATTTGAGGTAAGTTTAAAATCTAAAATTTGAGTTTTACTCTAAGAGTTGGAGTTGGTAAAGTCCTTTTTTCTGATGTTGAAAAACTAGTGGTGCTCACTGTTCTTTCATCTTTTTTGTGAGCCTTCCTAATATGCTTCGAGTATCTTATAAACCAAGATCTTTAGTCGTTAAAGTCTTAAGTAAGGATAATGTCCTAACAGTTTAAAATCATAATTATAGGATGCATCGGAGTATAATACAGTCTTGTGTGCTTTTCTCTCTCTCCCTCGACCAAATATTTGGTTGAATATAATTTCTAGCTTTATATGTACCAATAACACTAATATATATGCAGGTTGAAAAAAATTGAGGTTCCATCGTAAAATCAATTGTTAATATAGAAAATTATCCAACTACTTATAAGTACATGTAAGATCCATCCCCTCATTAATGTGGGATTCATTCTCAACATGCTCACTCACGTGTGACGAATTTTCAATCCAAACACGTGAATAACACAATTTAGATGACGTGAAGCACGTGTAGTCGTTGGGTTTCACACGTGGGATTACATGGCTCTGATACAAAAAAGAAAGTTGAGGTTCCACCATAAAACCAATTAGCAATATGAAAAGTAGTCTAACTACTTATAAGCATATGTAAAATCTCTCATTTCATTAATGTGGAATTAATTGTCAACGCAGGTGTCCTCAGTTTTTGGCAAGAACTTTCTTCTTAATCAAACAAAAGTACACTCGTCCTTACACACCAAAATAGACGAAAATAAAATAATAAAATTATAGAAACGATCAAAGAAGGATGTGATGAACTTATGAAAGCATGACCTAGTTCGTGATCATATATCAACCAGGAGGATCTTCGCCAGATTTTTTTTGTGAGGATCGTGGAGATTCTCCAATCATATTCGTTCATCGTACATCATGAAATAAAAAATTATTGAAATTTTTTTTATTTAAAATTAAATATAATCAGTACCTGACAAAATTAACCGTACAATGTATAATAAAATGATGTGATTGAAGGATTATATCTGACTGACGAGAATCCTCATAAAGACGATATCATGTATCAGACCCAGAAAAAAACAAACAAAAAAAACGAAGAAAAGGAGCAAAGATCGTGGAGTCTCCTGACCGTTGATTTCAAAACTTGCCAAGCGGTCCAAAGCAAACAGCTCAAGAAAATTTGACTTTAAAATCTCACTTATAATTTAATTTAAAAAAAGGGAGTCGCCAAATGTGTGTGACCCGATAAACAGTACTTGTTCCTTGGCAATTAGGGAACTAGTTGTGGGAGGTTTTTAGTCACCTAATCCCTATCCTCTTTATTGACTGAGTGCCTATGTTGTTGTTTTTAAGCCCCTTTTGACTTGCGTCATTATCATTGATCAATAACAAAATGTCCACGTCAAAAATCTTAAGTTTGAACTACAACACATGGTCTAGTAGTAAGAACGGGAATTGGGATTTCCCAATAAACAAAAAATTGTAGGAGGTTTCAGGTTCGATGCTATGAGCTGGTGAATCTGCTTGACTGTGATCATGTGTATGGTAAAATTCATCATAGCCTCTATAGACTTGAAAATGATGGATAACTGTAGTTTGTTACTAGTTGTCCCCCTTGTTAAAAAAAAAAAAATCACAAGTTTGAGAAGATTTTGAATGTACACGTTAGTAAGATACGACACAGAAAAAATCATATATAGAATGCGATAACAAGTTTTATAAAATATGGTGAAATGTTGCGAAGAAATTAGGATGATGGCAAAGTTATATTTGTTTTTCATTCCCGACGAAGTTTTTAAATTGAATTATTATTGAGAATAATAGTCTGAACCGATGAAGTTAGTAATTTACTATGAAACTAACCACATGTCCAGGTTTACTTTAAAATTATCGTGTCTTATATAGAATAGAATATAGTGTTGTTGATAAATGTGCACGAATAATTAAAGGGCAAAACAATTTTTCAATTTAAATGAAATAAGATGATTTATGTACGATAATTTAAAAAATGAACAATTCAAATCACAAGATAATTTAAATTAACGTATCTAAAAGAAAGTAGCGCCATGTTAAGTTGGTATTAATTAACACTTGAAATCTCCTATTATAATTTATAATTAAAAAACTAATATAGTTATCGATCGCCATCTTATATAATATACATACCTTTGGTTAATTACATATTGAAATCATCATACATGGGTACTACCATACTAGGAAGTTTGCAATACGTGACGCACGCCATTACATCACTTTAGTATATATCAACATGTTTTTATTTAATATTTGAATTTTGCAGCATCAAGGTTCAAGTTCAAATTAATTTCTTCAGCTACCTGATTGACTGAAAGGGTGCCTTCACACTTTTATAAAATGATGGTGGTAAATTCTACGCTTAAATTTAAACTATACATAAAGTTGCCACTTTTTTTTTTTTTTGGTCAAGGAGGAATTTTATAACAAAATCCAAACGGACACAGTACAAATACATCAGCATCATAACTGAGGTAGGTACAAAAGAGACGCCACTTATGCATACATCACATGAGTAAATGTTCTCAATTATACCTAAAAGCAAATTATTACATGAGATGTGGCTCGGCCCAAAAGCCAGAGTCCACCCGAAGAGGCCCAAAAGTGAACCCTCTGAAAAGCCTGATAAACCTAAAACGAAGAGCATCTGCCGCAACAACCGCCGCCGAAAAGATGGAGACGACCGGCGAACGGAAAACCTGTGAGATACCACCGCATAGTGCAATACAAAAACCCATCAATGCTTCAAAGTTGGAGAAAAGAAGCCCAACCTGCATATCAGGAAGACCCCAACCCATCATGAACGCCACACATCCTGTTCTCAGACGAACACAAAAACAAACGAATACCCAGAACCAAGCTGTAACAAAAAAGGTCAGGTGGTGTAAACACCATTCTAAAGAGATACCAGACCTTTGTAGGGGTGACAACATATAGTTGCCTCTGACCAGATGTAGCATACAAGAGATGAGATGAAATCCCCCAAAAACAGGAGTTGAATTGGAGAGCAGATTCGAAGTATTGGAGTTGTTTGAGAGTAGAACCCAAAAATGACCCCAAGAACCCATAATCTGATCCCAAAACCCCAAATAAAAGGAAAAATACCTTGAAACATGGGCACAAAACCCGGAAATAGAGTTCCGTCCATACCACCCGTAGATGGCAAGTTGCTCCACTGATCCATGAAGAGGATTGGGGCGATCGCATTTACGGGGAGGGATAAGAAGCCTGGAGATAGACCTCCAACCACATCGGGAACCGGGACCATAGCAGAGCGAGGAGGAAAACCAAAATTATGGGGACGAATCACCCAATCTGAGACCAAGCTCAGGCCCACCACCACCGAAATTCGGGGATTGGGGCTCACCACCGTTTGCTCCCAGTTTAAGTGAGAGATACGGGGAAGGCCACACTCCATGGAGATGAAGAGGGATTAGAGACCCAAAAAAATTCTTCAAGCAGCACCAGTGGGCAGCCAGCAAAAACAACTAGAGGATGATGAAGGGGAGGAGGAGGCGCGGGTAAGGGAAATAAGGGGTATAAAGATGAGATGGGAGGAGGGGAGGCGGGGCACGGGGTAGGGGAATGGGGGGGGAGAAAATGTAGGAGAAGGGATGCAATGCACGGGGGAAGAGGGGAAACGAGAAACGAAAACAGGGTGGTGGCGCTGTGTGCTGGAGTGGACAACGAAAATGATAGGGCTGCCACCGACCCCAAACTGGAGCAAGAGGCCGGCGGCTGCGGGTGTACAGATCTAGGGTTTGGGGGTTTAGGGAAAAAACACGAGAAAGGAGGAGAGGTGTATATTAGTTAGTGATGGGCTCATCTGTTGGCTAGTATTACGGTGTAGTGGTATTCATTTTCATTTGTAAGTGAGAGGTCTTATGTTCGATTCTCGCTAAAGGCGAATTTGAACCACATTTTTGCTACCCCATTATGAGGCTAAGCCCACTTCCTTCCCCATTATTGCTAGTCTATTGTGAGTCTAAACCCGCCCCCCTCTAATTTAGAATAGATAATATTGTTTGTTAAAAAAAAATACTGAAAGTTATTATTTAAAAAAAAAAAAAGAACAAGTGTGTATATATATATAGTATGGATGGCCGTTAGGGGAGGGGGAGGGATTTCCATTAAAAAAATGTGATTAGTTGTGAGGTTCACATCATATTGAATTTCAATGTTCGAACCATCTATTTTTCAAGTTGCACCTCATAGATCGTCCTTACAAAATATTAGTCAAATCGAAAATATTTGAGATATCTAATTGAGTTTAAAGAAATAGACGAACACTTTGTTTTATAAGAAACAATAAAACTTCATCGTGATCATTATATAGACAAAATGATTTTGGATTGAATTGAATTTTGGCAAGGATAATCTAATCGAGACTTAAAAAATAGCCGGTTCGGATTGTTAAAATTCGATGTAGAATGAGTTCACATCTCCTTTTTTTTTTTTTTTTTTTTAAATAATGAGGATCCCTTCCCTTTTATATATATACACACACTGATAAGTTTATGATATTTTGAATTAAAAGTGCTTGATGACCATGAACTTTTGGCAAATAGTAGGTTTGCATTATTCAACTGCATTTTTAAGGAAATTGATCATTATCTCTTCTTCCTAATTCACTAAATTAGGAGATCCGTACCATTGAAATTATTATAACTTTTAAAATGGGCCCTTATTTGTAACCGTTGGATCAAATTTCAATGGCACGGATTCCTTGATTTGGTGGATTAGAAAAAAATGATCGGAAGAGGATCTCTTTCCAATTTTTAATATGTTTCTTTTGGTATTTCCTTGGGAAACAAGAGGCAGAGCCAGACGTTGCACATATTAAATGGTCATGCACAAACATTTATGATGAATATAACTTTTTTTTTTTAATGAGTAGAAAAATAGGTATATCTAAATTATTGTCGACCATTCCTCAACATTTTCATTAAAACAACTAAACAAGTGGACGAAAGAAATCTTAGTAGAGTAAATTGGTATTCTATCTCCATTTCATAAGCATTGAAGATTGAAAAGGTTGGACTTCAATGAATGACAATTTCAATATGTTGTAGCTTAGTCTATTATGTGATTTAGCTATAATTTTTCGCTCTTTAATATAAATTCACTGTTGTATAAACACAAAAATTTAAACTAGGGGCATGAGTTGTTTTTTGAACAAATGATATTATCTATGCTACCGGGGGGGGGGGAGTGGTGGATTAAGCCTCACAATGGACTATCAATAATATGGTTCAAATTTGCCTTTGAAGAGAATCGAATATAAAACCTATCACTTACAAGTAAAGAAGAATACATTAGACAGTAGTACTAAGTGGCTGGTCATGTGTGAATTAGTAGTTTTAAAAAAAGTTAAGGTTTGAAGAGTTAATAATGACGGTGCAATTTTATAATCTGAGCTCAAATTATAACATTGTTTTGTTCAATTGAATCTTCGTTGGTTTCATAATTATAGTCACTTTTATCTCGTGGATGTGACCATGACTTGTAATTGGATAGGTTTTTTAGTGTGCTCGAAACACGGGACATAAAATCACATGTTATTATGCAATTTGAGAAAAGTTTTTTTTTCTTCTTTCCAAGTGTCCCTCCAACTGTACTACGACATGTGGTGTTCCGTCCTGTATTCTCGACACATTGAAAAATCTCTCGTTGTAATTGTAAATTCATTTCCACTGAATAATGTGTCTTTAAACAAATTTGGTCGACCGATCATAGGGCTGAGTTACCATTTCAAATCTCATTTTTGGGCAAGTGATTCAAACAATGGCCCAAGTCTGCAGGCGTGGCTCATTTTCAAGTCCAGTCCACAAACATAAAACAATAGGCCCAAACAATAAAAATCCATGCTCACCCGTTATGACGTATTTTAACCATATAAATGTTATAATCAGCAGAAATGTTCATTTTTCATAATCGTAATCTTTTTAAAATTTTCTGAAAAAAATCAATCAAATCGAAAATCGTTTAAACATGTATATGTATCGAACAAATTGAAAATTTTAATATCAACTAGCAACTTTATAATAAATTGTCTATTCATTTAATACGTACAAATGACCAAACATTATCCAATTTAATTGATTTCTTGCATAAGTGATGCTTAAACAATGATTAAGAAAATGAACTATCTAATTATAAAACATGTAAAAAAAATATATGTTAATCGCAAACGACGGACAAGGTATCGCAGCCATAGGTGGATGCAATGTTTCTCATCAAGAATATACTCTCCGACTACGAAACGTCGACATATGCATCGTTGCATGCATGCAGTGATACTCATCCCTTTCTTTGTGAAAACGAAATGGTGTGAAGCCCCTATAAACCCTACAATCCCACAAGGCAAACTTTAGATACAGTTCAGAATGCAGAAATAGAAGGAAGGAGGATTGCTTTGTGTACCCCAAAAGCCATTCTTTGTTTCATTTCCATCATTTCTCCTTCATATTCTTTCCAAATAAAACCCTAAACTTCCATCAGAATGGTCAATATTTTTCAAAGCTCCCAAAACTAAACATGTCTCTGAGTCCACCTCGTTCGAGGGACATTAACAATGACAATGGCACCACACCACTATACGGACTCTACTGGTGCTACCATTGCATTCGGACGGTGAAGACGGCCTCCAACAACCCATCAGAGACAGTCTGCCCTCGTTGTTTCGGGCAGTTTCTATCGGAGTTTGACATGTCGATTAGACCTAGACTTCTCGTAGACTACACCAGTTTCGATCCATCCCCGGAAGCTCGCCTGCTCGAAGCACTTTCCCTCATGTTCGACCCGCTCATGAGGCCTTTCAACCGTGAATTATATGACCCGGAGGCCGATTCCAGAGGACGTCCATGGTATTGGCGACGCCACCTTGGCCATGAGGGCAGAGGTACAGGTATAGGTACGTGGTCTTGAATTTTGATAGTTGCAATAATTTACAGTTGTTCGTACATTATTCATATTGATCAAATAAATGTGCATCGATGTTATGATTATCGACCAAATATATCCAACATGAACAAATTTAATAGTAATGCACACCAACTGTGAAAATATAGGTCCATCAATAAGTTTTTTTAACGGTTTAAAGCCGTTTAATTACGAAAATGTTTGGCTCAAGGAGGTTTATTCATTTTTTTGGAGACAAATTAGATTTCGACATATATGCATAAACTTTTCGTTTTGTAGTTTAAAAGAAATATTCTGGTATGCGTCAAATTATGATTAGAAGTTAATATTACAACGAATGACTCTTTATATTTAAAATCCAAACAGTCCCTACACCAGCTGAGGCAGTTAAGACCTACATTAGTCCTAGGCCTACCTTGATTGAAAAAAAGAAGATGATATTACACCTATTTCTATTGCTTTGCAACCCTTCTCAACAACTAAAACAAATCCAATCATTATTTATTTTTCATCCAGCAGATCCCTTCCCAAAATTAAGTATATATTTTAAATGGTCATTTATCACAAAGGGTGGTGCTATCCACATACCTTTTTTTACCTTCCACACACTTCTTGTTAACTTATGTCCTTTGATCTTCTTCAATACATTTGATCCAACGGCCGAAAATTGAGAGGGGTGTATGGAAGGTAAAAAGAGGTGTGTGGACAGCACCACCATTTCACAAATCAATAGCATTAAATTAAAACCCATAATTCACTTTTAATTAAAAAAAACCATCTTTCACTTATGCACTGGTAGAGTTATTCGCTACTATTCTTGAATTTTATATATTTAGTCATTCCAACTCCCAAATTTATTGAATAAGGAGAAAAAAGGTTTGTAATACTCTATTATTATTATTATTATTTTTGTCGAAACTTTATTATTCACTATAAAACATTTGTTTCTATTCTATCTCACCTCTTACTTGAATTTTAGGTTTGCAAAATTTTTAGTAATTCTCGCTATTGAGATTAATAATTCTTTCAATAGTATAGATGACATGATGCTACTGTTTCAATGAAATTTGCCAAGAATAATTTTGATTACTATAAATAGATAAAATTATCTATGCATATGTTAATTTTGACTACCTAATTATTTGGATATATATTATGATGTTTTGCATTGTAATTTTATGACCACTATTAGTTTTTTTCTTCTTCTATACTAGTGTGAATTAGCCACTGAGTGCATATGAATTAGCAATACTTTTCTCGACATTTGACATGTTGCTTTGAAACAGAACCCGAAGTTCAGACGGAGGCGGCGCAACCCTAGCTTTGATGGTAGAGAAAACGGGGAGGTAGAATCCGAACCCCGTACTCGAAGCCGTCCCGGGAATTTGATTATAGTCCGACCCATGGAAGACCCTTCTAATCCGGTGGGACCCACTTATAGACCACAAGAAAATCCAGTACTACCCGTTCCACGTGGAGTCGATGCAGGAAACTACTTTTTCGGGTCGGGCCTTCACGGACTGATCGAAGAACTAACCCAAAACGACAGGCCCGGCCCGCCTCCAGTACCTGAAATGGCAATCAACGCAATACCAACTGTGAAAATCAGCGAGGTCCATTTGAGCAATGAGTCTTGTTGCCCAATTTGCATGGAGGAGTTTAAGATTGGTGGAGAGGCGAGGGAGTTGTCATGCAATCACATATACCACAACGATTGTATTGTTCCGTGGCTGAGGCTCCACAACTCTTGCCCGGTTTGCCGGGTCGAGATTCCGGTATGTGGTGGCGGATTGGTCGAGTCGGGGGGCTCGAATAGTGGCGGAGAGAGGCGGACAAGACGGCGCGTGAGGTGGAGTAGGTTGGGATCTTTGTGGCCATTTCGATCAAGTTATCGTTGAAACGAGCCACAAGGTGATAATGCTACTTCTACTTCTAGAGTTGGTTAATGTTAATGTTAAATTATTATTTCTACTATTTGATTATGAAAAAAATTTCAAGTTATGAATGTTATACATAATTGTGATAACAATGGGAATGGTTGTGATTCATTTGTATTCATTTTTTGCTTAAAGCATTGTATCTTTTCCAGTCACAAAAATTAATTAAACTATTGCAACTTCAATTTCTTTTGTTAATTTAGTGACATATCATCTCGTACCATGTCAAAGTTTTGAATTTAAATTTCCCGAAACAATAGTTGATTTGTTTTTCATTTTGTTTTCATTTATTTGTGTTTTTTTAGCGGGACTGAAATGCTGTAATTAAAAAATACTCGACTTTTAAGTGCGGCTAGCATCTTTTACACATTAGTACGGAACAAAAGATTTGTCCATACCATCATGTTTGTAATAACAACTGATTCTAAAATGAAATAAATGAAAAAAAAGCAACATGTCGTGTTAATAAATAATTATGAAAATATTCTTGTTGGGGCCCAAAAATGTCACACACCAACCCAACCAAGTCTCAAAACTCAATTGTCATGCAAAACCTACATTCAAGCCCAAGCACACAGCAAGTCACGGGATCGACGAGGAATATATTTACAAACATGCCATGCCGCACCATGCTTATGCCTATTCATCACGCCATGCTTCCTTGGCCACAAATCATGCTACGCCCAAGTCATGTATTCGGGGCTTGCCAAGTGGGTTGTGGTGTGAATGGTTACAAAAGGTTATCGGGCCTACGTGGAATTGGGGTCATAGAAGACTTTGGGCTGCTTGGGAGCCCAAAGATCCAAGCCCATACCCTTTGTATTTCACGCAGACATCATTGAGAGAGAACTAGCCTAGTTTATCCATTTCCCTGGCAAGCCAACCCCCCTTGGTTAGGATTAAACTAGATTCTTACATTAAATACATGTTACGCCTAGCAAGTCAGGCATTTAATGCTGACTTCCCCTTCCTAGCCTGCACAGACAGCCAAAGCGCAAAAGCCATGAAGCGCGCTACCAGATTTAGCGCTTGCAAAAGACCACCCTGGGAAAGCCGTGCCTCAGGAAGTAACAATTTGCAAGTCTCAACAGTGCAGCTAGTTTACACCAAAATGGGAATAATAGGATAGCTAGGGAGAAAGGAGGGGAAGACTGAGCCACAATGGGATATTCTCTTGAAACCTAAAGAAGAAGCCTTAACATAAGGAGGGAAAGAAGCCATCAGAAGAGGATTTAGAAAAATAGGGAGGAGGAGATTGAGAAAACGTAGTGAAAGAGAACCACCCAGGAAGAAGCCAGAAAGTTCCACTTAGCCCAGAAGCCTACTCCATGCCCTAAGCATCACCATCCATGCAACCTTAATAATTTCCATAGCTTTGCATCAAACATCCTAGTCATTAGAAACCTTACTATCACACTAGGAAAGCCCAGATTATCCAGCAAAGAATGCCATGTGACCATGCAAATCCTTTCTCTCTCATGTAAACTGATAATCTTCTAGCTTCCACAGCACGCTTCACTTGAGCAAGTCATTATCTTGATCATTCATGCTATCATCGAGCCATTGATGTTAGCAGCGTATTTCCTAAGACAAGCTAGCTCTTTCGAGATATCCCGGGACTTGTTACGAATCCGTACCAAGAGAGACAAGAGGACGTTCTCAAAGCCTAAGTCCGCTTCGACCTAAAAGTCCCCCAACAATTCCATTCTTACTAAATAGGTCCAAAACCTTATTTAAATTGTTTGAATTCTTGTTGTGCAATAAAATAAAATAAAAATGAATTTGGTCGTGTGAATAAATGGATAGAGCCCTGCTATGGTTCCAATTTTAGGGAAACAAAAAGTCCTTAAGAGAAATTGTATTTTGATGCAGCTGATCCATGGTGGAGTTCTTGCCTTATTTTTAGTCCTCAAAAGTGGCTGTTAATTACGCCGGACGACATAACATTGGCTATTATTTCATGTTTCAATAATTTTGGGTTGTAATTCTCTGCGTCCCTACGATCATAGGCTCATCTCTATCTCTAAGGTCAGCATAAATCTGTAACACAAAAAAGAGAAAAGATAAAAAAAGAAAGGCTTGATCGAAATTGTTTAAAATCAAACTGGTCCGTGTTTAAACAGTAATGACACATCTTCAACCAAACGGAACTCAACGCTGCAGCAGAAACCGTAAACCTTCAACCAAAATACCATCTATTGCTCCGACATTATTTGTCTGATACTGTTCGGAATGTCTTAATTATGTATGTATACATAGACGATATAAACACTTCTGCATAGGTTCATGTTATAATACTACAAATAAGCTGTTCTGTCATCGGAAGCCAACGTACTGATGAGCTGAAGTAATAAGTCAAATGCACTAGCCAGATTTTGTTATCAGCATCATATATCGTAAACACGAAACACACTCGCAAAAACATTATTTTTAGAAAGGAAGCATCTCATAAAGTTTTAAATGGTCACATACCTATTCTATCAAATGTAGAAAAGAGCATTCGAAATATAGCAGAGCATAAAAATGATTCAAACCTGGAGCAGTTTGATTCTGCACTCTCTTGCGACGGAGAATGGGAGAAAGAACTCAAACAATCGTCAATATGTACGGTGTGGATAATGGCGCTTGCCAGCAGAAAACCCTTCAGTATATGCGGTGGATTTAAAGATCATCTGCAATAAGAATGATCTCGTGATTACGGATATGAACAATTGTTTCAAAATCTTCCGAGAACTGGATGTACACTAATGAGTAATGACAGTAAAGAGCATACACACTTAACAGCTTTTTAATAACTAGATAATAAATCCTTCCTGATAAAACATTCAACGGATAATGCAAAATACTTACAAGGGTTCTCTCAAAATCTTCTCGCAGTCGGCTTCTGATACTATCTGATACCTTAGTTCCCAATTGTCCTTCATGTTTCGCAATAGTCTCCTCGGTGATCTGTATGACTTGATTCCATGAGCCTAATAAACTACTGCTGAAGTTGAAATTGGAGAAAAGCATAGTATTGTTCAAACCTCTGAAAGCAATAGAGAAGATGTTCTATCAAGTAAATCTTCAACCAAACTTTGAACATCTGTTACGATCTTCGTCGCATTTACACCGTTGACTTGTTTGTCCTTAGTTCTTTTTGCACTAGTGGATGGCTTAGAAGAGTTCACTGCATCATGAAAGAATATTTTACTGGTTAACATGAATAAAAAACAGGAAGCCCAATTTTAACATCTCCACAATCCCCAAACAAGAAAAATGCTAATATCTCTCTGAAAAAATGATCGGAAACGAGCTACTTAAATGTAGAAAGTACCATAACAGCATGGCAACTTATGAGGACGAAAATTAATTATCATAGAACTATATTAGGAGAATTTATCGTGGAATCAACTCTCATTGTATTTCTATATTTCTGCAGAGTGCAGTTTCACATGACAGTACCTGTACTTGCTGTTGATTTGTTATCCACAGAAACTTGAATTTCTACACGACCTTTTGAGGAAGTTGCTGGTTGGGGAGGGTCTGGCAACACTGTGGAACCTGACGGAACAAAGCAGGCAAGATCAGGCGGTCAATCCTTCCCAACCGATGGGTTAGCCTGCATGAGACAAATAATTTTTTGATAAAATGATTCCGTGTTCTTTAAACTATGGAGACAAACATCAGTCTCATTACCTCCAAGTCAACATATGAAGGGTCTCTCCCAATTGATTTTAGAAACTTGTCAAGATCATGGGTACCAAGTGCTGGAAACAGAAATTTCGTCACGGATCAGGGGTAAACTTATTGAGAATGATAACATACAGAACTTTTTTGAGTAAGAAACTAAAATTTTGTTGAACATATATTGATAGCAATGGAAATTATTTTCCGGAATAAAAACCATAAATCAAGTATGAATTTGTTCAGTTGCAGAATAGTAAGATAAAACAAACAAAATAAAATCCATTACAGAGAATCCAAAGGCTCATATCAGGCACACACAACTCTTTAAGACATCCAATTATTTAGTAACAAGATGTCCGGTCTTGTTACTCCGGGAGCTCTCAACAATTAATGCCTGATTAAACACACTAATGCACAGAAACACAAGTGTGCACGGACACAATACAGATGCACACATGTAAAGTCTTCGTTGACTACACATCATTAAACTTATTAAGTAACACTGCTTCTGCATATACCTTGTTACCAAAGTTCTATAGATCTAGAATTATTGCCATACCCATGCTTCTTAAGACATTATTGTGTAAGCCACCAAAAAATGAATTGTTGCTCCAATGCTCATATGAATTCAACCAAGTAAAATAATACGATAAGACCAGCAGAAACCTTACAATTGAAAGTAGTGGTTCTTTGCCTAGACTATTCCAAATCCATCCCAAATGATAACAAAATTCCTCAAGGTAATTGCGAGCAATTAACTTGTAACATTATGCTCACGCTATAGCCACAAAAACAGACATTCTGGGTAAGACTACTCATATAACAGTAGTGTATGAGGTTTATAAAAATGAAGAATCCACAAGTAAATTATAAAGCAACATAAAACTTCAGGAGAATTATAAGTACACACACAGAATTTTCAAAACAGATGAGACAAATATATCATTTCCTCTCATTCAACCCCTATCACTTACAGATTGACATGTCATTCGATAAAGGGTGGAAGAAGCACCACTCCTGACTTTTAAATTTGTGATCCAACAACAGAGAGACATGGCTTCACGAAAAGAAAAGAAAAAAAAAGAAGGCACAAAAAGCATAAGAGAATTCACTCAAGATAATAATATATGAAAGAAAAATGATTACAGTATCAACATGCACAGGCTAAATAACATGACTTCGGGAGAAAAGATAATTATTTCCACAACCTAAATGATAAGAATGGTCACGATTTAATTTTCCAGAAACCAAAATGGTAAGAATTACGACTTTATTCAGTTGGTCATTGATCAAATGGAAAAAGCATAGGCTAAGTAACTGATTTAAATCATTTCAAAAGATAATTAAACTACTTACGTTCAAGGGCAAGAGTAACAAATTATAATGCTGAATAGAAAATATCGAAGGAAACCTATTGTTTATTTGGATATCAATTAAATGAAAGAGTAATGCATACCGTCCAGATTCATTCACCAGGGAAAAAGGCTTACACCCAGAGGGACCTTGCAACAAGAAACAGAATCAGAACAAATACTAAAAACAGAATCAGAAAGGCAATTACATACATGACACTTCATGATATATTTCTTCTAATGAACATATGAAATATAGTCCGCTAAATTAGAAAGTATCAGGTGAAACGCCAAAGAATTCTCAGAAATCCAAGAATTAGCATCGTTTCTAATTAGATTGGATTGACAGTTAGAAGAATATTTGCATATGCCAACCTGAAGTATTTCTCCAAGTGCTTCTTCAGGAGCCATTCTCAAGCCCCCTTTTCCCAAACCAAGCCTCACAGATAGAACTGCTTAGCTTTTAAGTTGTAGATAAAGCTCATAAGTATTCAGACAAACTCCAAAATTTCAAATGATGCATAAAGCAAGAAAGATTTATGTGACGACAGATCAAAATGCTTACACATAACAGAATGAACATAATTAGGAATGCATGCATACCTTTCAGATCTACTTTAGTATCTGCCAAGGTGGAAACAATATAAAACCTACTTTTCTTGTCCTGCAGTTATAAAAGAAAAACTATAGATGCTCAGCCGCATAATGAAAAGTAGAAGAAAAACCAAACTGCAGAATTTATATTACCCAATGTGAATGCTGTTTCCAAACTGTCAGAATACGATACCTTCAAGAATAAATTTTTACTTAGTCCACCTCCCAGAATTCCAACATATTTGGCCTGATGAAAACAAATCATATTCTTGCTACAGAACATGTAATTAATCGGCGCAAAAAGACTACATAACTTATTCCCATATTCATTTATCTTCTTTTACCTGAGCTTCAACTGTCAGAACAACAGGATGTTCATGTTGGGAAAAATCGACTTGTAGCTCCTAATAAAACCAACGGAATAGGTTAGTTCCAGGAAATTAAAGAGATTCGCAGCAGTAAAATTGTGAAACCACGGCCATACTCAACAATGCAGGTTCATTCCCCTTCGCTATCCATTGTCGTGTTCTAATTGATTCTTAGTTTGAAATTCCTTTTCTGGGTTTGAAGTGTTTTTAGCTAAAGTGTAATGTTATCGAGGGTTTATATGCGAAAGACGCGATATAATAGCTTTTTGGTTCACAAGCTAAAGCAAATTCAAAATCAATATATAATCCCCAAATTATAGTTGGTACACTAAGAATTACAAAAGACCATCAAACAACAAAAGGCAAATGGGTACCACAGTACCACTACAAGCTATGGAGAATTGGAATAATTTTCAACATTCTTCGCAAACAAAGAATATCCAGATCATATACGGTATAAAGAATCAAAATTTCACTAGAATTTTGAATCCTGACATAAAACAAAGAATACCCAGATCAAATTTAATAGCACAGTCCAATACATATAAACATTATATACACAGAGAGAGAGAGAGAGAGAGAGAGAGAGAGAGAAACCTTTAAACGGGCAAGCAGCTGTTCTTTGGAGAGACCCATGAGTGCTTCAGCACAGGTTTTGCAGAGGCAGAGGCAATACTGAAAGAGTGGGGAAAGAGTGTGGGCAGACAGAAGACGGCGATGAGACGCAGAGCCGGAGGATTGTAAACATAAATTTAGAGGTTTTCTTCCCTCTCTCGGAACCCGAGAAAGTAATTTGGTGCTCTTCGACTCGGAGTCGGGTTGTCGAGATGTTTTAATCAAATGGGTTTTATCGGTCGGCTCAGATTTTAGACAAAAGAAAAATGATGTAATCCATATGGAAAACAAAGCCCATAAGGTGTGTAGGATGAGCCCATTGGTGATTGGGAGTGAATATGATGGATGGGGAAATGCTGCATACTTTTTATTTTTCTGTACATTTATATTTATTTATGTTTTTAGATCCGAATTTCACACGGCATATTCTGAGTTCAATTCCTGTTGCTGGTGAATCGCCCGACGATGGTCAGGGGTAAGACTGGGCACGGGGCCAGACCCAAAATAATAATAACCGGACTGATCCCGTTTGGAAATAAAGAGGAGAGGGTAGGGGCGGGGCGAGCTGGGTAATAGAAATTAAAAGTAAGTTGGAACCGGACCTAATGGGCCGATTCTTGCGGGTCCACATGTCAAATTTCTTTTAAAAATTTCTCGACAGCACCGCTCAACCCCGCTTGGAAAGAGCTCTCCGACCCGAACTGGCCTTGGACCTTGGTTCCCTTAGAAATGGCGTGTCTTGATCTCCCTTAGAAACGTGCAGCAACAACCTAACGGTGGTTTGGAACTCCATAGATGGCGATCTAAATCTCTCTCTGAAATGGGCAAAACAAACCTGACTTTGGCTTTTATTATACCTGGCCAAATGCGACACCACCTGCGCGAGCTTCTTGAAGACAGTGGCCATAGACGATTTCGAAGGCGCGAGCTTCTCAAACGTGACGCCTCTTGATCGATTTCGATTCGCAGGCGCTGGTCGTAGACGATGCTGGTGGTGGTCGCAAGTCACTGAAGAGAGGGAGATGAAGACGGAGTAGAGTGACGGTGGATTGGAGATGGCTGAAGGGAATGGATGGGACAGATGAGGTCACGAGAGACTCAGAGATGAGTAAGTCTATTTGTTTGACTGAGAAAATGGTAGAAAAGGTTCGGGTCGGGGGCTCGTTTCTCCCAATTTTTGGACTCGTCCTACCCCAAGCCCATCCCATTTCTTCTTTGAAATATTTGGGTCCGCCCCGATCCGCTTGGACCCGTACCGACCCGCGGGTCCACGACCCGTTTGTCCACCTCTACTTTCCGTCCTCCAGAAAGGTGGACTGTCGTGACAAAATCACCAGCTGATCCTTTTTTTTTTTTAAGGGAAAAAAAAAGCTGTTAATCAATGAAAGCACAAAATGTATCATAAATTGATGTCAAAATGTATGTGGTTGATATCTAAATTGCTCTTATATATGTCCATGGGAAACTCATGTCATGGTACAGTTATGGTTTATGAATTCTTTCCTTTTAGTCCTTCCAAGTTTCTACTAACCTGTACATTGATCTCTTTGTGATTGGGGCCATTTTGCTTTTAGCGGGAGACGAATGCTTTAGGGGCAATTGGAATCGATGCTTATACAACCTAAAAAAAAAAAAAAAAAAACTTTCGCACCATTTGCTTGTCTACTTGTACAAATTCGGGAAATTAGTTTCAGCTTAGATCACCTACTCCACCTCTGATGACGAGACCTTCTTCACCAACCACATCAACAAACTCAAGGGACTGCCTATCCTAGAATTTTAAGCAATAATTTCCATAAATTTAGGATAAGAAATGGAGCCGTGGGTGTCTTCTTTGGGGCTGCGTATATGGTTTCAATTCTCGAACCCTCAAAGCATCGTCTTCTACCTCGGACAACATCCTCTAAAGTCACCCCAAAGGCTGCCACTATTTCTAGCAGCAAAATAAGCGGTGCGTCATTTATTTGGCCGTCCTCTTCAAATAAGTTTAAACTGATTTGAGATTTTGATGAATAGATTTTATATTATATATTTAACCCTATTTTTAGTATATTTTGGTTATTATTTTGGAAGATTTTTGATACTCTGAATTGTATTTTCAATATAGGATTTTCGACTTCTTGGGGAGCAAAACATGGTCAAATGGATGAATTTTAGAGTAATTCCAGTTGGAAGACGTTCGTGAGTCAATTAGCTTGATCGTGTCAAAATATCAGATATTTTCACTAAGCGGTTATTTTCTGGCAATAAAATAAAGGAGCAATGTGAGGTGATGGAATAGTGACGTTTTGGGCTTGAATTGCATTTTTGGAGCCCAAGATGACCTTAGATGGGTTCGTGGCCTTCTGGAGATGTGTTTAGAACGTCCTGATCTTTAAAACAAGCTATTATGGGCCAGATTTGGAGGATATTTGAGGCTAAAATGTGGCTAGACAGTTCCTTTGCAGATTCTCTCAATTTAATTAGGACTTTATTTTCCAACTTATTTTATTATTATTTAGTTTCCTAGTTGGAACAAAAGACCACACTTTAGGGTTTGTGCGATGGCATAGCAGGATATATTGCTTTGCTGTTCTTAGTCTTTGTTAGGACGCTTCTTTTATTCATCTTTGGAGACAGAAAAATTGCTAGGGTTCTTGAAGATTTTCAGACTTTTACTTTAAGGTGTTTTCAATCATTTTCTTCATAATAATATTTTCTATGATTTCAATTACGAATATGCGTAACTAATCCGTTTTGCGAGGGCGAAGCCTTGAGCCTTAGCATGAATATGTAATTTTTATTTAATTGCTTATGATTGATTGCATGCACGCTTTGAATTATTAATCACCATTTTAAACAATCTAATTGTCTTAATGCCTAATCACTATTAGGGTCTTTAGAAAAATAATTTGATGCAATTTTTGTCGGAAGGTTCCCTGAAATTGATGCTGGCTTCTTGTGATTAGTAATTGTAATTTCACTTAAGATGAACACCATGTCTTAAGGGTTGCATGGTTTTTCAAAGGGTTTTCATAAACCATAATGAGTCTCTCATGTTCATATTTGATCCGAACGTCCGGACGGATTGCATGTTAGATATACGTTGGTTCCAAGTAGAATATAAATTAGGAAACCTAACCTTCAAAGTGACATGTATAGATCATAAGTAATTGGTAAAAATTCATAGGATTGCTAGATGATGGTGGAACCCTAGTGCTTTTATAAATTGGTATTTAAAACTCTTTTCTTTGTCATATTATTTTTAGGAGAATTGACTATTTATTTTTAATTAAAAAATCGTTTTTAATAATACCCAAATTCAAAATCATCTTTCTCAATTTTTAATTTCAAGTAATTAATTAGGAATTGTTTGCATAAATTATTAAAATAGTCATTAAGAAAAACGACCTTGCGTGAACATCTATACTATAATAACCTTGTATTCTTGCAAGTATTTTGTATGATGTTAACCCTATTTGCGTAGACGGTAAAAATCCTATCAGATTTCACCACTCTTTAGCGTAGAACACAGCTTATATTCGATATTTTTTTTAAGGCATGATAAAAGTGTTCGATATATAAAATGTCTCAAGGCAACTAAAGTAGGTAGTCGGCTATATTATACGCTCCCACGAAGAAAAATTCATGAATATGCCATTAGGTTAAGCTCGAAAGCTCTACTTTCTCAACTTCAGTTCACGAATAGGCATATGTAATACCTCTCAATATTTTAACGCATATTTCTAATGATTAATTTTGTGTTGTACATTCTAACAGTGTGTATCACGATTCAAATGGTAAGCGTAGGCTAAGCCTACATTGAGGGGTGGGGGAGTAGGCTAAGTGGCCAAACTTAAGTTTAAACACTATTCAAATCAAGACATAAACAAAACCCCTGATACTGATTAATCTCAAAATCTAAATAATAGATGCATAAAATAAAATAGAAAGATAGACAAACCCCCTGGAATTAATCAATTACCAACCTTGATTTTGTCCTAATGAGGCCAAGCCTAAAACATTGAAGTCATGCCCGTGTTGGATCTGACCCCCATGAGGTCACACATTGAGCATCATAATCCTTTTAGTTAAGACAAAAAATTGGCATAATCATTTTAATTACGAAAAACAAATTGCATAAGCATTTTAATTAAGAAAAACAAAGGATATTTTGTTCTCTCAATCGAGAGAACTTTCGGTAAGACCTAAGTTGTCATTGAATGGTGCTTTTCAGCTTTGCTTATGCTGAAAATTTTCAGAGCCGATTAACAAACCACCAAAAACATCTCAAACAAAGAAAAATGGGTTTTGATATAAGTTGAGCCAAATATAAACAAACACAACAATCTCTCATGCAATGTTCATAGAATCATATGCCATCTTTATACTCAATAATAGTGATAGAAGCATATTTATGCGACTTTGTTATCATATTTCTTTGCATTTACTTAGTTAATTTCCATTTATTGTAGTAATTTAAGTTATTTTCATATTATTGTAGGTCCAGTTGGTAAAAATGATGATAAATGGCAAAATGGAGCAATTTGGAGCAGTTTTGGACTTGGATTAGATAGCATGCGTGGAGGGCATATGGGCTGGACGTTTTTGGTGTTTAAATGGTGCTAGATATGTGCTAAAATCTGGAGAAATTAAAGTTGAGGCTTGGAAGACAAGGAATTACACAAGAAAAAGGAATCCTAGTTGGAGAGGAACATTATCTTATCCAACCTTATCTTATCTAACCTTATCTTATCCTATCTTATCCAATCTTACCTTATCTTATCTTCAACTGCAAGGAGGAAGCCTAATCACATTCAAACACTTTCTACCTGATTCTAGGAGTCCCAAAATAATTCAAATAACCTAATCTTTTTCCTCCTAGGGTTTAGCCGTGCCCTCTGCCCTATATATGCAGATTGTGCCGCAAATATCAGGAAAACAAAGGAGAGAAGGAGATTGTGCAGCAGCCTGCATCCAGAGGAGTGCCGCGCCTACCATTTATCCATTGAAGTTGCTGGAATTTTCAGAGTTCTTTCTATCTTTGTTTTAAGTTTCAATGTTTATTTTAGATTGTTTTTTAGTTATGATGAACATGGGTAACTAAGTTTCTTTTTAGCTAGAGGATAATTCGAAGCCATGATCATATGTTTTATATAAATTGATTACATCCAGTTATTGTTACATAAAATATGAATGCGATTTACTTATCTGCTTTATAGAGAACTTATTCTTGTATGTTTATTAAGGGTGCACACTTGGTTTGCATGCAGGGATTTGATGTTAGAATATAAGGTAATTTGACCTAATCGTTATGAACTTATATTTGTAAGTAGTAAAAGTCACTAGTCATGATTGAGTTAAGTAAATCATTGGCAGGAGTATCATGCTTTTCATAGTTATAAATGCTTTGTCAATGCTTATGATTTTCATAGAACTTAATGATCTTTAAGATGTATCTCTATCATGCTTTTCATAGTTAGGGAACTTGAGAAGAATAATTTGGTTGCATCGCTGAGTCCAATTAAATGAACTTAGGAAAATATGAGAGTTAATTAGTGCCGTTCACAATTAATTTGGGGCATTGTCATTCATGGTTTATAGGAAGAATAACTAGAAATCGATTTGTAAGCATATGATTCATGTGTGGAGAAGAATCCCTTAGCTATCCTTTCATCCATATTTCATTCACAACTTAATTTACTTGCTACCCATTACTTTTGTTTACATTAAATTCGTCCAAAATTCCCCAGTCATTGTTTTGATGTTAGTTTAACTTAGTTTTCAGTTTTACAAGTTTAATTTGTGCTGATTAGCATCCCTTCTAATCCCCGGAATAGAACGATCCCTACTTACTCATACTACGATTGCATAATTTAAAGGGTTTAATTTGTGTGTTAGTTTCTACCACATCAAATTTTGGCGCCGATGCCGTGGATTAGTAAAATTACTAATTGCTCTATGGTTTTTATTTGTTTTTTTCTTTCTTGATATTTGATTTAGTTTTATTTCTTTGATTTCAGGTACTAAAGAAGCAAGACATGGCAATTGATAATCTTCAAGCTCAAATGGTGAATCTTACTTCTCTTATGTCGCAGTATATCGAAAGGTCCCCAATGCAAAGTGTCCCTACATTTGGTGTGTCCTATAGGCAAGGATATCAAACTAATCAACATCCTCAATTAATTGAGAATGGAGGTTAGGATAGTGTCAATGATTGGGGTTATCAAGGCCATAGTCAATCAAGGAACGACTTGTTTTCCAACACTTACAACCTAGGTAGGAGAGATCATTCAAATTTTATGTGGAGGGAACCTCAACAAGTTCAACAAGAAGGATATTGACAGCCGTCTGAGGAGTTCTATTCAAGAACTATGCAGCCACCACAGCCTCCCCCATAACAATTCCAACCAAATTCAAGTATGCCAATGGATCATGTTAAAATTCTTCAAACACTAAATATTTCTTGTGCTTATTTGACTCAGGATCTAGAAAATCAAGTCAAAGAGATGGGCGAAATGAAGAATCAAATGGGACAGATGACAGAATTTATGGGACAATTCGAGGACAAAGTGAACTTCCTAGTTCAACCATTGTCAATCCAAAGGGAGGTTTTGAAACTGCTAAAGCTATCACTTTGAGAAGTGGTAAAGAGATTGGAACTAATCCAAAAACATCCAAACAAAGCCAAAAAGAGGACGAACAACTGCTACCCGAAGAAGAAGAGGTGGACAAGGCCACGACAAGAGAAAAACAATCCTTGCCGTAGCCTTCTAAGGCTCCTACGCCACCCAATTTAGGTAAGGTTGGTTCGAATTCAATTCTTTCTAACTCTATTCCACCAAATGTACCTTTTCCTGGCAGGTTTATGCAATCAAAGAAGGAAGAGAGTGAAAAAGACATCTTAGAAACCTTCAGGAAGGTACAAGTTAATATCCCGCTTCTTGATGCCATAAAGCAAGTTCCAAAGTACGTTAAGTTTTTGAAGAAGCTTTGTACAACAAGAAAACGGATTCCAGAAAAGGAGGTTGTACATGTAAGTGAAAATGTATGCAGTTTTGCAAAGAAAGCTGCCACCTAAATGCAAAGATCCAGGTAGTTTCACTATCCCTTTTGTTATTGGTAATACAAGGTTTGAACATGCTATGCTAGATTTATATGCTTCCATTAATGTCATGCCATATTCCGTTTATGCATCTATGAATCTAGGAGAGCTTAAAAATGATGGTGTTATTATTCAATTGACTGATCGATCTAATGCATATCCAAAAGAAGTTTTGGAAGATGTTTTGGTGCAGGTAAACCATTTGATTTTTGCAACAGATTTTTATGTGCTTGAGATGGAGTATTTAGCCCACTCTACACCATTGCCAATCTTACTTGGAAGACATTTCATGAAAACAGCCCAAACCATGATTGATGTGTCTAAGGGAGCGTTAACTATGGAGTTTGATGGCGATATGATTAATTTTAATGTTTTTGAACCTGTTAAGTATCCTAATGATGTTCATTCTTGTTTTGCCATTAATGTGATTGAAAACATAGGGTAGGAACGTTCAACACCTATCAAGAATGATGTATTTAAAACCACCATTGAAAAGGGAATTGAAGTGGATCACACGGGACAAGTCACTACCCTCACACAAAATCTGGTCGAGAGCAACAATCCTGAAACTTTCGAAGTAGTGTTTGTCCTTGAGTTCTTGTCGCAGCACACAGGTAAGCCACCTCTTCAAATTTTAATTTCGTTTTCTACTAACATGTTGTTGATTTCAATGATTCAGGCACCCACTCTAGAATTTAAACCATTACCGGATCATTTCAAGTATCACCTTCCATTCAAAGATCAACTCCATGCCGCTAGTCCTAGTGAGGATTAAATGGAGGTGTTGTCCAACTGGAAGACGTTCAAGCAAACGCTTCTTGGGAGGCAACCCATGTATTCAAATAAAGACACATTGGAATTTCCGGCTTCTACAACCAGATTTGCTCTCTTTTACCCTTCTCTTTATTGTTTTTACTTTGCTATGATTGTCTTGTTTGCTAGTTATCTTTTATTGCTTTCTTGTTTAAGTTTATTTTTGAAACATTGAGGACAATGTTTGGTTTAAGTGTGGGAGGGTAAACATGATGCTTTTCATTACTTATCTTCGAATTTCACCACCTATCACTACTAATGTTGTTATTCACTGTTTTAAAGTGTTTTATTGTGTGTCATAATAACAAAATGTTGAAAAAAAACCGAAAAAGCTTGAGAAAAAAACCAAAAAGAGTCATTTTTGTTGCTTGTTTGTGTCTTAGGGTACCTTCCATCACAATGATGAGGATTTGGTTTATAAATGCATGGCTGTTAAAGAAAGTTACAAACATGGGTGGAAGTTTGATATGCTCTTTGGTTAATACTTAGTTGTAGTTGTCATTTACGAATTCACATGTAATCACAAAGTGCAAAAATCAGTTTTTGTAACATGCTTGAAGGAAGAAACTCAAACTAACGCTACAACCATGTGAGACTTGAGCTTATTCATTGTTTGGAGAGTTATTAATCTGTGATATTCTTGTTTTCTAAAGTCGTTCCATGATCTCATTATTTCTTTGCTTGGTTGCTACTTAGAATGCATTTTCAACATTTTAGTTCCAAATACTAGAACTCATGCCCGTTTCATATAACAAATAACAAGATGAAGTTGTTTGGTTACCACCAGAGGCAAAAAGCCTTATCCCTTGCATATGTTTTGTAGGTTTAACCCCCTTTGAGCCTTATTTAGCTTATTTTCTTTGTTAACCTGCATTCTCCCTACCTAGCCTAGTATAGGAATATCCATACCCTTGTTCTTAAAGAATAGTGGAGCATGACTTATTGGAAATTCCTTTTGATTTACGATTTGTAGAAATACAAGTGTGGGGGAAGAATTTGTTCTTTTGAATCCGGTGAAGTAGTGCTTATGTTTTATGTTTCAAAGAAAAAAACAAAAGAAAAAAAAAAGAAAAAGAACAAGAAAAAAAAAAAAAAGAAGAAAAATGTTGAAAAAAAAAAGTTGAGAAAAGAAAAAAAAGAGGTTAAGAAAGAAGTAAGAATGAGTTCATAAGTGTTGGTTGTTGAAGAAGGGTCAAAAAATGTGAATCTGACCCTAAAGTTGTACGAATCTCCCTTTTGTGTTTATAGTTGGGTGCTGCAATTAAAAGTTGAATTCTAAGTGTTGATTTCATTACTTTGCTTACTATCACTTTAAGAACCTTTGTTATCCTTAACCTTTCTTTGTTAGCCAATACCTTAGCCCCATTACAACCCTTAAACTTTTATCTTGATTGTTATGTGTTTCAATATGTGGAGTTTGAAATTGGTATGAGCATATGGAATCCCTGGTTCTTGCTTCTAAGTAGTGGCATTCCGTTCATGAGATCATATACATGTTTGTATTAATAATTCCAGAAGGTGCCTTCTTTGTTATAACATATGTGAGTGCTAGTCTACATGTTTACATCAATCTTCTCACATATACTTAGTATAGGAAGTGTAGTCAGAAAATTTGTGTGAAAATAGAGAGTATATCCGGTGAGGAATTGAGTGAATTCTCTAAGGCATGTTACTACTTTCAAATGTTGTTTTAATTGATTAAATGCGAGCTAGTGAGTGGTTACTGCAGTTAAGTATAAGCTCAAGAGTAAGGATTGCTAAAATCTATGTAAGTAGTGATTTTTAACATGTCACGTTTCATTGGAAATCCCTAAGGCAATTGTTGGAAGGTTTAGGTTTGTTTTGTTTTGTTTTCTTTGTGTTTTGCTCGGGGATTAGCAAAAGTTAAGTGTGGGGGAATTTGATAGGAGCATATTTATGTGACTTTGTTATCTTATTTCTTTGCATTTACTTAGTTAATTTCCATTTATTGTAGCAATTTAAGTTATTTTCGTATTATTGTAGGTCTAGTTGGTAAAGATGATGATAATGGCAAACTGGAGCAATTTGGAGCAGTTTTGGACTTGGATTGGATAACATGTGTGGAGGGCATATGGGCTGGACGTGTTTGGTGTTTAAATGGTGCTAGATATGTGCTAAAATCTGGAGAAATTAAAGTTGAGGCTTGGAAGACAAGGAATTACACAAGAAAAAGGAATCCTAGTTGGAGAGGAACATTATCTTATCCAACCTTATCTTATCTAACCTTATCTTATCCTATTTTATCCAATCTTACCTTATCTTATCTTCAGCTGCAAGGAGTAATCCTAATCACATTCAAACACTTTCTACCTGATTCCAGGAGTCCTAAAATAATTCAAATAACCTAATCTTTTTCCTCCTAGGGTTTAGCCGTGCCCTTTGCCCTATATATGCAGATTGTGCCGCAGCCTGCATCCAGAGGAGTGCCGCGCCTTCCATTCATCCATTGAAGTTGCTGGAATTTTCGGAGTTCTTTCTCTCTTTGTTTTAAGTTTCAATGTTTATTTTAGATTGCTTTTCAGTTATGATGAACATGGGTAACTAAGTTTCTTTTTAGCTAGATGATAATTCGAAGCCATGATCATATGTTTTATATAAATTGATTACATCCAGTTATTGTTATATAAAACATGAATGCGATTTACTTATTTGCTTTATAGAGAACTTATTCTTATATGTTTATTAAGGGTGCACACTTAGTTTGCATGCAGGGATTTGATGCTAGAATATAAGGGAATTTCACCTAATCGTTATGAACTTATATTTGTAATTAGTAAAAGTCACTAGTCATGATTGAGTTAAGTAAATCCTTGGCAGGAGTATCATGCTTTTCATAGTTACAAATGCTTTGTCAATGCTTATGATTTTCACAGAACTTAATGATCTTTGAGATGTATCTCTATCATGCTTTTCATAGTTAGGGAACTTGAGAAGACTAATTTGGTTGCGTCGCTGAGTTTAGTTCAATGCGTCGCTGAGTTCAGTTCAATGAACTTACGAAAATCTGAGAGTTAATTAGTGCTGTGCACAGTTAATTTGGGGCATTGTCATTCATGGTTTATAGGAAGAATAACTGGAAATCGATTTGTAAGCATATGATTCATGTGTGGAGAAGAATCTTTTAGCTATCCTTTCATCCATATTTCATTCACAACTTAATTTATTTGCTGCCCCTTACTTTTGTTTACATTAAATTCGTCCAAAATTTCCCAATCATTGTTTTGATGTGAGTTTAACTTAGTTTTCAGTTTTACAAGTTTAATTTGTGTTGATTAGCATCCCTTCTAATCCCCGGAATAGAACGATCCATACTTACTCATACTACGATTGCATAATTTAAAGGGTTTAATTTGTGTGTTAGTTTCTACCATATCACATAGTACCAATTTTATTTTTATTTGGTATAAAAGAAAGAAGACAACTTTCTTTGGATTATAATGTAATTCCAACCCTGAATTATTAATTCAAAGTACATCTTTTAATTTTTATATGATGAACCAATATAGCATATATACTTCCAAAGAGTAGAATCCTGCAGAAAATACAACATAAAATTTGCTGCATTATGCCAAACAATGAACCTTTTAATATCAACAAAATTAGGGCAACAATAATATAGTAGGACCATGGAAATTTGGGATTAATATTTGAAGCTTTGTAATGAGAAATCACATGTTGTCTCGTGGAATGTAGTTTTAGAAACTTGTCATTTAGGGCTATCATGTGGCTCAAAATAGTTTTATAAAATGCGGTAATCCAATGTACTCGCTTAATTCTGAGGGCCCAAAAATGGCCATATTCTAATATCCAAAGGCAGGACCTCATGAAGTGATGAGTCACTCCTCAGGAATTCACATATTTCCAAATTTGTATGGCCCAGAGAGAAAATTGTGAAGAGACCAAATACAACGTAAAGGGAGCAAATGAGAATGGGATCCCATGCTCTCACGCACTGCCCTTTTAGGGCAGATCATGTGCAATCTTGGCTCAAACCACTACTACTTCAAAACACTTGACCAGATTCAAAAGTTGATCACAAAGTATCAAATTTGTCGATTCAATCTGTAAAGAATTTGATTAGACATATTTATTAAGGCATATCATTCTTTTAGGAGGAAAACATTGACTTGTTCGTGGGATTGTTTTTGTCACGTTATGGAAAACTACCAATATACCCTCTAATATGTATCACATGTAAGTAACGTAACTTAAATTGACGGAAAATTGAATATAGTAGCTTTGAATATAATATTAGGGATGTAATTGACAGATTTTTATAATTCAAAGACTAATTTTTCTGAAAAAATAGTTTAGAGACCTAATTTTCACTGAGGTGATAATTTAGGGACTAAATTGGCAATTCACCCTAGTTAAAATATGATATGTATTTAAATTTGATTTTGACTATTTTTGTTGTAAGTGTGTTATCTTTTAGCTGGACAATTCCACACTCAGAATAATCACATACTTACAAAGTTTGTATTGTCGTATTGTTAATCCAACTATAGTTTCTAAGAAAAATTCACTTGATTAATATAGTAGTTTGATATTATTAGCATATGCAGACTATCAGACACTCAATAAATTTTTGATCTTTTGAATACATATTAAATGCATATTTGATGTGTTTATTTACATAAGTTCCAAATTAAGTAACCCAAATGCATGCTCGTCACTGTTTATCATATGACTAGATGCAATTAAAGCCATGGATATTGGGTCTAATGCAAGTCTTTGTTTCTCTAATCACAATGATTTCCCTTAGGTAGAATTTTTTTTTTTGGGAATTATTACTGGCTCTCTAAAAATCTCTTTTGGCATTCCAAACTTTTTATAATTATTAAGAAAATTACATTTGTAAGAAATGTAGAATGAAATTTTTGGAGTGCTAATAGTAATTCCCTTTTCTTTTTTCTTTTTTTAAAAATCAGAGTACAAAACTGTTCCTTGAGATGAAAACAAATTCAGATGGTTTCAAGTCTCCACAACCCTCTCCTGCTCTTGTTCTTTAATTTGTTCCAACTGAGATAGGCATATCCGACATCTCCATAACACAATAAGTGAGTCTCCCACATGAGACGAGGCATAACATGTGACATAGCTGAAATTGGAAGAAATTAAAATTAAAAATTTCCACTCCTTATTCAATTAAAATGTATGTAAGACCATTGACAAGATTTTCATTAATAATAATAACAATAGTATTACACACTTAGTTTTCATTAACAAATACATAAATACAAATATAATATATTAGAAAACCATGTGAGATAGAGTCCAAAAAGATGTCTCACATCTCTCCATTTGGAATTTCTAATTCACCTATCTCATTCACTCATATAGAATGGAAATAATTTGTGTCACTGTCAGTAAAATCTTCAAGCAATAACTTCAAAGATCTTGAATGTATATATGAATAATTGGGATTAAAAAGAATATACTGATTTTCCTCGTCGTCGATCAGCAGAAGCTCCACAAGCGAATGTCACTTTCCTCATAAAAGTCATACATCATAGGTGAATGTGGATCCAACAAGGCGCCATCGAACATTTGGTCAAAGTTGTTCCATGAATCCATGCTAGACAGTGGTAATTGATCATTTGCTTGATCATAGTAAGTGGGAGTGTAGGACCCCCCAAATGACCCCATTAGCGATGACATGTCATCATCGATGAGGTTAATGGAAGGCGAGGACGACATCGATGGCGACGAGACCATGGACGAAGAAGAAGAAGATTGAGGAGGGGGTGATGGTGATGAGGCAATGTTTGTGGTGGTGGTAGCGGCATTATTATCAAGAGCAAAACTATTGGCAGCGGCTGCAGCCACTCTCTGGATGGACTTGGGGGACATGACGGTTATTTCCTGGGGGATAAAATGTGAGAAGGCAGTGGTGGGGAAATTGAGGTTGGCTGAGGAGCCCTTGAGGCACACTAGGGCAGCATCGTAGGCCCTTGCTGCAGCCTCAGCTGTCGAATATGAACCTAACCATATTCTTGTTTTTTGGTTTGGGGCTCTAATCTCTGAAACCCAAGAGCCCCAGCTCCTCATCCTCACTCCCTTAAACTTCTTCTTCTTGCATGCTGAGGAGGAGGAAGAAGAAGATGGAGAAGTCGATGTCGTTTTCAATGATGCAGTCATCTCTGAAGGCAGCTGAATAATCCTCTGAGCTGTCTTCACCATTGTTGCAAATTGCAATGGAACACAATGCTTGATTTGTTGATGGAAGATGAAGTTGAAGGTGATTGGCTGCCTCTGTGTTTCTCTTCTCTCAAAGGTCGTTAGCTTCTTCGTTAGTTTCTTGTGCAAAGTGAATGAACGAACGAACGAATGTGATGGAATAGAACTCAATGTGATGGAGAAAAGGTTGCTGCTATTTATAGATGATCTCTAGTCAAAAAAGGAAAACAGTATGGCTCTATAGTTGGTTACTTAATATATTATTGAAAATGGTGGGTGACAGATAATTTCAAGTTTGTATAATTAAAATAGAAATCAAATATATTGTATCCTTGAAGTTACTTTCCTGTCGTATTACAGTCAAAATAGGGGCTTCACATGGCCCAAAATTCACAAATTCAATGAAGAAAAAGTACTAGTCTTCCAAATTTCCATGAAGATTGTTTGCAAGTTTGTGAGGGTTTTTACATTAGGAAATTAATCACTGCTACACTTTTTTTTTCTTTCTCACGCACACTTATACTTATTTTTGACATTTTAATCAATTCAAGTATAATAAATCAACAGAACACATAAATAAGGATTTGCAAAAAAAGAAAAAATGTGTGCCGAAATTATATTTTCTTAGACCAGTGGATGTAGATTTTATAATGATATATTGTTGGTTAAATTTGGAAAAAGAAAGAAGAAGAAACTTAAATTTAAGTTTTTTAAGATGCTGGCAGTTGCATAAAAATAAAAGCAAGAGCAATCTACTTAAAAGTGTAAAAGTTTTCATTGTCAACGAATATTGCAAACCTGGGATCCATATGCCCAAATCAGTAACCAGCATGGAAAGTTCTATTAAATATTAAAGTAAAATGACTTTGTCTAGAGAGTTTATGACTTACAACAAGTCACTCCGTCCCTAGTTGACACCCAACAATAATACTTAATTAACAAAAAAACTTACTCAGAAAATGAAACGACGGGCAAAAGGGTTATTTTGATATATATCCTTGTGAATTATCTTATATATTATGTTAATCTCTAATGTCTAATATATATATATATATATATATATATATATATATATTATCTATATAATCAGGGCAGCATCATATCTTTATAAGAGAAACTTAGGATTCTCTCTCTCTAGAGGCAGCTTCCACGATCTGCAGTAGTGCAGTTTATAAATAATTTGGGCTGTGAAACACAAAACAAAAATGTATGTACAATTTTTTAATGTTCGCACAAATGAAAAAAGAAAGAATAAAAAATGTTATATATATAGTTTAAAATATAAGTTAAACACAACACTCAAAAACGTACGCGCAGTCTGCAGTAAGCCTTTGCATTTGCATAGGTAATACACACAGCTGTGTATTGCTGTCTCGCAGCGCCGGTGGCTAAAACCGCGTCTCATGGTCGTTTTCTGCTCATGCAAAAGTATGAAATTCTACACACTCTCTCTCTCTCACTAGAAATAAGTACAAAGTGGATTTTTTTATATTAATTTAAGGACTCAACTGTTTGATGGCAAATTTGGTTGCTTACGCCTATATTGTGGATGCAAATTTCCGTCTTCTTTTTCTTAAACAAAATTGCATCTACAAAACAAATAACACCTTAGGTCAAGGCCAAGAACCTTACACCCCCACGATGAATGGGGATGGGGGCTTTGGCCGAAGAACCTCAGATGCCAAAGTTAGAATTTTGAGGGAAAAGTGTTTGGAGAACTTAGAGAATTTTGTAAGAGGGTTGGAATTGAGTTTTGGAGAAAATGAGGTAGAATTTATAGGGGTATGGCCGGCCCTTTTGGGAGGATGGGGATGGGCCACTTGGATGGTTTTTTGAGTGTGATTCATAATTTATTAGCTAATTAATAAATTAATTGAGTAATAAATAAATTAATTAGCTAATTAATATAATTTGAAAAGAATGATTTGGGGGTTACCTTGTGGAGAAGATTTGATGAGGATGGACGAGATTTGTTTTGAATAATTACCTATTTTGAGCACTTTTGACCTTGATTAAGTCATGATTGTTCACTGCTCGCGCGTAGGAGTTCTGGTATTCCTCGAGGGTAATTTTGTCCTTTTAACCCTAGAATCCACGTGTTGCCTCCATATTTTTCTTGATTATTTTTGGCTCCACAAATGCCCCCACACCTGTTGGGTTGCTTGCAAAAAAGGCCAGCAGGTGTAGAGATTTTCTTGCTTTAGGAAACATAGAATTGTTTCCTATTTTTTATGTAGATTCCCTCTTTAATTGGAAATTAGATCATTCTAGGAAAAGGAAATAAATTTTTCTCAAAGCCTATTTAAGTCCACCTTAAGTGGATTATTAAATCAACTTTGGAGAACGATTTATTTTTCCTACAAGAGAGAGAAAGCTTAGAGGATACTTATTCCCCTTCCTCTAGCAATCTTCTACATCTTGCCCGTGCAAAGGATCGTCTTTCGTTGCTTGTTTCGTCTTCACACTGCTTCAAGGTAAGAAAAAAAATTAATTTTCCTTGTCTTCTTAATTTTTTTAAGAGCCTCGGGGCTTGAATTTTGGCTCAACGGGGGTCGAGGAAGCATGAAAAAAGTGGCTGAAAAGCCATAGCACAGTGGTTGCCGTGGGTTGGCTCGGCGTGATGGTGACTCAGCTCGGGCCAAGGGCTGGCGGAGCAGGCCTGGCGCTCGGCTGGCTGGTGTTTTGGGTCGAACCTTGGCCCATGCAAGAAAAGGAAAGAGAGAGCATGGGGCATCATCCCCCTTCCATTTGGTTTGGGCCACGAGGCCTGAGGGCTGAGAAGGTGTCAGGCCATGCTGTGGGGCCTGGCACGTTTGCTGGGCTCTTGCGACTTAGGCTGTAATAACTTTTTTTTTTGGAAGGCTGGGCTCGGGCCCGTGAGGAGAGAGAGAGGCCGAGTGCCTTATTGGGCCGTGTCTTTTCCTTTTTTTTTTTTGCAAGCAGTCGTCTAACGAATTTCCTTCGCATCTTTGCATGATTTCTTCAAGCATGTCTTCCTCGAACCTTAAGAATGATGATGGTGTGCCGCCATTGTATCGTCAAGGCGGGTCTTTGAGCAAGGTTGGCTATTTTAAGGTTGCTCACTTCAAAATTAGCTCTGATGACTAATTTAGAGACTTCCTTAAGGCATATTGGCACACCATTCCGTCGGGAGTGCGTGTGAAGCGTGTCAAGGATGGTAACAGCCGTGAGCCATGCGGTGAGGCTCGGAGGGCCATCAAGTTCCACCCCTACTACTTTGTGTTGGGATTTACTTTTCTCATGCCTCGCTTCTTCCAGGAAGTACTTTGCTTTATGAAATGTGCCCCCTCAATGTTCTCCGAACGCATTCGTGTGATGGTGGGGTTTCACAACCTAAGTCGGTTCTTTGACTTGGATCTGACTGTCAACGAGTTTTGGTACTTCTTTGACATAGGTCACATTGAGGGAGTTGGGCAACTGCAATCTCGCCATAGGCTTTTTGACAATTCGAGCAAGGAAGATCATGAATGGGCCAAGGAAACTTTGGAGATAAGTGGAGAATGGGAGTCTGATTCTTCCCCCGAGTTGCGTGTTCCAACGGTTTTCATATTCGGTAAGTAAACTGCTTAATCTCCTGGCTGTTTTGTATTTTGCGCTAAGCTGCTATCTAATTTTTTGATTGTCACTCGCTGCTTTTGTAGATTCAGAATTTGGCTTAACTCCTAAGACTTCTCTGGACATGAAGAAGGTACATGTCGTTCTAGATATCCCTTCCTACTACCGTGAGTGGCGTTGGCTGCTCAGTCCTATTAGTCGGGAGAAATATGGGCTGCCTCTGAGAGAGAAGGTAAAAAGAATCAAGGTAGAAGTGTTGGCTCGCCCAATCACCGTTGTAGAGCCTGCTGCAAATGAAGGTGGGAAAAAGAGATCTTCCTTGCCTGCCCAAGAGACGCCGGCCGAGAGAAAAACCTAAGACTTATTCCGCTGCTCGCGAAGGTTCGTCGACTGCTCCTAAATCATCGGCTACCCCCAAGCTCGTGATTAACTTGACTTCCTCTAAGGGCGAGAAAGAGGAGGCTGCTAGATCTGTGCCGGAGATGCTTGCCATTTCGAAGGCTACTAGTTCGATTGCTGACAGGATTGCTCAACGTAGAAGTTTCTATGTGCCTTCAATGCCAAAATTTATGCCAAAACGTCCGTCTGGGGCTAAGTCTGGTTCGCCTTTGGAGAGGCTTGCTACTATGAAGAGTGACAAGGTGCCCTCGCCTGCTAAAATGGCGCCAAAACCCATTCCCATTGCTGCTGAGACCGGCTTGTCTGCTAAAAAGAAGGAGACTGCTCGTGCAGGCAGCTGTGAGAAATTCACCAAGTCTGTTTCTGGGGAAGCTGCTGAGATTTGCGCATTTTTTAGACCAAATCTGCTTGAGGACATAGATGTGTGTGCCAAATTTGTCGATGGCATCAAATGGGTTGTTGGCCCAAGTTCATTCGCGAAGCATACGACTGATTATAGGAGGACTGCTCTGCTGGCCATGATGCAGAAAATGATGATTTTGGCAGCCGAGTCTATGTTCCTTGATTAAGAGGATACCAAGGCTGCTAAGGAGGTGGCAAGAACTATGGTAGCTGAAGCTGGCAAGAATTATGGTAGCCGAAGCTTACTCCTCGACCGAGAAAGTCAAGAAGTTGGAATATGAGCTTGCTGCTTTGAAGGGGTTTAACATTTATGCCCCCACTTCTATGCAACTTAAGACCGCTTGCCAAAAGATCATGGATTTGAAAACTAGGCTTGACGCGATCCAAGTAAAGCATGAAAGTGTAGAGAAAGACATCGAGTGTTACATACCTTAGATTCAAGACCTTGAGCGTGTCGTCTCTAAGCTCCGCTCTGCTGCTTATGCAAAGGATGAAGAACTTATCGCTGCTTACAACCAAGTGATCCACTTCAAGAAGGTTGTTGATAGGCTTGAGCCTCAAGTGTTGGAACTCTAAGGTGCTTTAAAGATAAACGATAGTCTGAAGAAAGAAGTAGAGGAGCTGCAGCGGGTCCATGTTTGTCTGCTCAAGGAGAATGCTCAGTTGAAGGGTGAGAAGGCTGTGTTCGAGGCTTCGCTTACTTAGAGTCAAGTTGATTTCTACAAGCTGGGTTATGTAGAGCATCTCTTTGGGCGGCCGTCTAACTTTGAGTTTTCTAATAAAGACTTTGAGACCTTCTCTATTTCTCCGGAAGACTTGCCCACCTTTACTTTTGAGTCTTCTATTGGTGAAGAAGTTGGAGAGGTCAGTGCCCAGGTTGGGGCAGCTGAGGTTGAAGCGCCGGATGGTGCCGCTGCTGAGAGTGTGGCGACTGCTGAATGTGTGGCGACCGAGTAGTCGTGGGATGTCCAAGCTACTGAAGGGTAACCTTCTAGGTTGCCTTTAGGATTTTCTTTGTTTTCCTTATTGCTTTTGCTTGAACTCCTTCGATTTTTGCTAGTTGTTCATCAATTTTGCTAGAAAATTTAATAAACTTGTTTCCTTCGTTTTTTCTCCATCTTTGCTTCTTTTGTTGTTGCCCTAACCTTTAGACTTTATAGACTAGTGGTAGGCGTGCTACTTTTCTATAAGTAGACAAACCTGCGTAGCCTATGCAGCCGTAGGTGTTGGTGTAGAACTTTGCAAAGTTGTTATTCATAGGGTTGGCAGCGGGACGCCTTACTTATAGAAGCAGACAAGTCTGCGTAACCACTAGGCTATTAACCTTGGCTTTCTCCAATTTTGTAGGGTATCACAACACTTTAGGACTTGGTGTAGGTAGTTCCGCACTTGGTAGAGGTAAAGTTTATCGACTACGTAACATGTCGGTAGTGGATAAAGCTTCGTATATGCACGCTAGCCTGTCTAACCTTTCACAAGAATGTGCGGTTATGTAAGTCTAGCACGGCATTACTGCTTAAAGGGCAAGCCTTAGACAGTCTTCCAAAAACTGTAGGCTACCTTAGTGCACTCGGTAGCAGCTTTAGGGTTCCAGGGCAGCCGTTTACATGGCTTACTGCGTGATGTGCCCCCTTTGTCTTTAGGGCCCGGTTCCCCGCGGATTAGGCCAAGAGACCCAAAATCTTTCAGTTAGCTAAGCCTTGAAAATGACCATTGTGGTTACTTCTAGGAATCCTAGCGTAAGCTATCGTGCATCTAGTTATACTAGGGCAGCCCGGCTCATCCACGTTTAGATATTCGGAGTGTAGAGTTTATCCTCCTGCTTTAGAGAGCAGACCCATATGGGTGTTGGGGAATTGGTTTATCCTCTCGCATTGGAGAACATGGTTGGTCCCTCGGGGGGTGCAATTCCTGCGATGAGTCCCTAAGAAGGGCGCGATCTTCTTTTGAAGTGCAGGTGAGATCAGTTGTTGTAAGCATGTAGTTGAGCCAAGTTGTAAATTACTTTTGAGTTCTTCATTGAAAAACGAGTGAAATGAACGAAACACGTAGCTGTAAAGTAGAGACTGCATAATAACTGGATAATCATCAACTCGTGAAGTGGTGCTCGTTGAGCTGCTTGAGTTCTTCGAACTTTGATGTAGCGGGAGGTCACACATAGTACTTCCTCAGATTGTAGGCGTTCCACTGCTTTTCGATCTCTTTGTCGTTTATGGTGGCGAGGATGTAATTACCCTTGCCGCCTATTCTGCTGATCTTGTACGGACTTTCCCAGATGGGATCCATCTTTTTGGAGCCTTCTTTGCGGTCAATGATGAAGGCTTTTCTTAGGACTAGATCTCCAGGTTGGAATTGCCAGATCTTGGCCTTTTTGTTGTAATTGGAGTGGAGCTGCTGCTGGTAGGTTGCGATGCGGGTGATGGTCTCATCGCACTTCTCTTCTACCAGATCTAAGCTTGTGGCCATCTCCTTACTATTCTGCTTAATGCTTGGCAGCAGAGTGCTAATACTTGGCATGATAATGTTAGGAGAAATGATTGATTCCGAACCAAATGCCAAAGAGAAAGAAGTCTTATCGGTTGCTCGTCTTTTGGTGGTGCGATATGTCCATAGACATATGGGGAATTTGTCTGACCATTTTCCCTTCTTGTCAGAGAAGGATTTCTTGAGGCAGTCCAGGATCGTCTTGTTGGATGCTTCGGCTTGCCCATTGCCTTGAGGATATCTTGCCATGGACATGTGCTGCTTGATGCCATACTTTTAGAAGAACTTCGCTAAATCTTTGCCCATGAATTGCGGACCATTGTCGATGACGATGGACTGAGTCGTAGTTGTCATGGGTTCTGTTTCTATCTATTTGGTGAAGTAATCGGTTACCATGATCATCATGCCTCTACCCCCAGTAAAAGGCGGCATTAGTTTTACCAGGTCAATTGCCTACTACATGAACAGCCAAAGACTCGTTTGCAGGTGTAGTTCGCTGGCAGACAATGCTGGTACTTGTTTGTAGCGTTGGCAGCGGTCGCACTTTTGTACTACCTCCTTAGCATCTTGGTGCGTAGTAGACTAGTATTAGCATGCGTTAAGAGCCTTCTATGCTAAGGATCGGCCTCCAGAGTGATTTCTACAAACGTCTTTGTGGATTAAGCTTAGAACCTTTAAGTCGTCGGGAGGGCTAGGCAGCGGATATGTGGTACAGTGTAAGATTTTCGGACAAGAATGCCATTCCACATATAGTAGCGTGCTGCCTTTATTTGGTGCTTTCTAGACTCCAACCTTTCTGTGGGGAGTATGCCATTGACAAGGTAGTCTATAATAGAAGCCATTAACAAGGTAGTCTATAATAGAACTTTGCCAGTTGGGAGTTATACTAACTTGTGACACTTCGATTGCTGGTTCTGTCTCTATGCTTGGCTTGTCTAGATATTCCACCGGAATAAAACGTTTGAGTTGGTGGTCGAGGGTGGAGCCTAGGCCTGCTAGCGTGTCTGCATGGGAGTTGTTTGCCTGTGGAACTTGAGTGAGAGTGTAAGTCTGAAATGCCTCAAGTTGCTTGCGTACCTTCTCTGGGTATTGGGCTATCCTCAAAAGTTTTGCCATGTACTCCCCAATAGTCTGGCTGGTGATTAGCTGGGAATCGGAATGAATTGCGAGGTTTTTCACCGCCAAGTCTTTTCCCATTCGGAGGCCTACTAGTAGGGCCTTGTACCCTGCTTGTTGTTGGATGTTTTGAAGCCTAAAGTGATTACCTGCTCGAGCATTGAATCATCTGGGGTGACAAGGACCATGTCTGCTCCCAAGCCTTTGTAATTGGATGCGCCATTGACATGCAAATGCCAGAAGTCTCCGTTGGCAAGAGCAGGTGCTGCTAAGGTGTGCTCGGCTGCTTCTGGGGCTTCGTTAGAACGCTCTGTTGCGTCGTCTTGGCCAAGTTCCAACGCCCATTTCATCACTTGTTGAGAAGCGTCCGGACCATGTAGGATTAATCGTAGTGGATATTGAGTTATAAGGATGACTGTATGAGCTTGAAAGTATGGTCTGAGCTTTCGAGCCCAACAACTAGTGCCAAAATTAATTTTTCGATCTTCGGGTATCTGGTTTCCACATTGAGAAGAGCTTTAGAAGTGTAGAATACCGGCAGTTGGGCCCTCAGCTCTTCTCGTATGAGGGCAGAGCTCACTATGTATAAGTCATCCGCTGCTTCCGGCTTGGATAGTAAGGGAGGTGATGTGAGATACTTCTTCAGGTCTTGGAAAGCTTTTTCGCACTCATCATCCCATTTGTCTCGTTGCGCTCTCTTGATAACCTTGAAAAATGGCTTGCATTGATTGGTGGACCGTAAAAGGAAGCGGTTGAGGACGGCTGCTCGTCCGGTCAAGCTTTGGATCTCCTTCAAGGTAGTTGAAGTATTCATCTCCAGGATCGCTCGAATTTGCTTAGGATGTGCTTCGATTCCTCGTTAGGTTACTAGGTACCCTAAAAATCTTCATGAACATACTCCGAATGTGTATTTGGTGGGGTTGAGCTTCATCTTGTACTTTATGAGGATGTTGAAAGTTTCCGCAAGGTTGTTGATGTGGTCTGACCACTGCTTACCCTTTACCATGATGTTGTTGACATAGACCTCCATGGTTACCCAAATTTGTTTCTTGAACATCATGTTTACTAACTTTTGGTAAATGGTTTCTGCGTTCTTGAGGCCAAAGAGCATAACTTTGTAGCAGTAGGTGCCTCGTTCGATCACAAACGTGGTTTTCTCTTTGTCAGGCTCGTACATGGCTATTTGGGTTGTAGCTGGAGTATGCATCCAAGAAACTGAGCAGCTGGTTCCCAAAAGTTGAATCTATTTGGGGAAGTGGATAATGATCCTTTGGGTATGCTTTGTTGAGGTCGATGTACTCTACGCAAACCCTCCATTTACCCTTCTCTTTCTTCACGACTAGTATGACGTTGACAAACCATGCTAAGTGTGCTTCATCTTCTATGAATTCGGCTTCCAGTAGCTTGTTAATTTCTGCTTCGATGATCGCTACTCGCTCGGGTGTGAAATGTCTTCTTTTTTGGATCACCGGTTTAGCATAGGGGTCAACATGAAGCTTATGGCAAGCTATCTTAGGGTCGATGATGGGCATGTCGGAAGGTGACCATCCAAAGACGTTACGATTTTCCCTAAGGAAAGCCATGAGCTCTTCCTTCTAGGCTGGGCTTAGACGTGAGCCGATTCTAGTTATTTTTTCCGGCTACTGGGGATCAATAATGATGTCCTCGGCGTCTTCTTTGGGTTTCCATCCTATCTCGTCTACTTAGGCACCATTTTCTTGATCCGCTCGCTGTACTTGCTATTTAGTAGGTTCTTCATCCCTTTAGACCTCAGTAGCCTCTACAAGAGTAAAGGTCTTCTTATTTAATTCCTTCAATTCTTGCACAATGCATCGTCGATATGCGGCCTGGTCAGACTTGATTTCTCTGACTCCTCATCCTGGGATGGGAAATCAGATTTTTTGGTACTTGACGGAAGTAACGGCATCCAGCTTGATCAACCAAGGTCTCCCAAGAATCCTATTGTAGGGAGATGGGTCGCTTACGATCGTGAACGTTTGCTTTGACATAGCTGGTGGTGTATTCACGTCAAGTGTGATGTGACCGATGACAGTCGAGGTATGCCCATTGAATCTGGTGAGTACCTCTGCTCGGTGTATGATTGTGCTTTCCAGGCCCATCTTCTGAATTACCAATAGTTGAAGTAGGTTGACTGCACTTCCATTGTCAACCATCATTCTGTCGACTATAGCATGGGCTAGTTGGACAGATACCATTAGTGCGTCGTCGTGTGGAAAGTCGACGTCTTCTGCATCCTTGTCGGTGAAGCCAATGATGGGTCTAGGTTGGGTGTTGACTACTTGGACTTGTGAGACTAGTAGAGCTTGCTGGATATTTCTCTTTTTGGAGTTATTGGTCGCCCCCAAGTGCTCAGATTCGGTGAAGATGCCATTGATCTGAATCATCTTGGTTGGTGGCTCTTCATCATCGTCTGCGTTCCTTCTAAGTTATGCAACTGGCTTGTCCAAGTATCTGTCAACCTTGCCTTCTTTCATGAGCTTTTCCAGGTAGTTCTTCCAAGTGTAGCAGTTATCGATTGTGTAACCGGGACCTTAGTGGAATGCGCAGTATTTGGTATGATCCAACTTGGAAGTATCTCCCTTTAATTATTTCGGTAGCTTGAACCAGGGCTCGTTCTTGATGCCGCGAAGGATTTGGTGGATTGGGATTGAGAACTTAGAGTAGTTCTTGGTCATTGAGCCTTCATTGGTCGTGGGTTGATCTCTACGCATGGCCTCCTATCTGTTTTTGTTGTACTGCTTCCCGTCCTCCTTCTTTTGAGTCATTGCTAAATCTTTTTTAGGCTGCTCAGGTGCTTTGTCTGCTCGTCGAGCCTTGTCCCAAAGTGTATGTTTATCTGCTAGAGCGAAAAAGTCTGCCAGAGTTAGATCTTCTTTCATGATCAATTATCTGAACAACGGGTGGTCTGCTGGGAGTTCTTTTTGGAAGACTGCACTTGCTATTGAGTCATCGCATCCGACTATCTTTGCCTTTTCGGCTTTGAACCTCTTCACGTATTCGCGGAACGACTCTTTTGGGTTACTTTTCATGTTGAACAAATGGTCAAATTTTTTCTTGATCAAGCGGTAGGATGAGTATTCTTTGGTGAAAACCAAGGAAAGATCATCAAAACTCCGAATGAATCGTGGGGGCAAGGTGTGGAACTAATCTTGCGCCTCACTTTGCAAAGTGGTGGTGAATATCTTGCACATAAGAGCATCGTTGTTCTCGTAAAGGATGATTGTACTTCGGTAATGCTTTAACTGCCTCTCCAGATCTCTATCTCATTTGAAAGATGTGAAATGTGGTATGCTAAACTTCTGTGGAGGCTATGTCTGCTCGATCTCATCCGTGAAGGGTGACCTACTCATGTTGGTCATGTCTCGTCGTAGCGCTTCAACAGCCACTTCGTTACGTTGGAAATCACACAATCACTTGTTTAAGAGTCTCTCTACCTCTTCCTGAATTTACTTTTGTTGGGGGTAGCGGAGCTTTCGGCTGCCCCCGGTCTTGACCTGCTGGTCTAGGTTGCTCTTCTATGTGCTTGGCTCGTCTATATCGCGGTAGCGGTGCATGTGGTCCGTTCTTAGCATGCGAGGGAATTCTTCACAAGCTGTCGGTTGAACATGAGCCGGATTGAGTGACTGTTTCTCTCCATCTGTCGTGCTGTGTAGGATGCCGATGTGATGTGGAAGATGCTCATTGCGGGCCTAGCCGCGAATAAATGCTTTGCCTAGAAGGCTACTTATGTTGATTATCGGATTGTGGCCCCAACCGTGAGTATATGCTCGTCCGTGGGCCTAGTCGAGAATGCACACTCCTCCGCACGCTAAGACGGGAGTATACGCTATCTTGGGGGCCCAATTGGAAGTGTACACTGCCCGAACGCTCGATTCGTGGCTACTTTTTGGGACGCTACTGAAGAGGTTCCTCGTCTGCCCTTGTTCTACTTTGGGACACCCCGTCCGGGGCACGTTGGATCTTAGTGCGTTGCAAGAGCTGATTCACCAAAGTCATCTGTTGTGCAAAGGCACTCGTCAACTCTATGACTTGTTGAGACAAGTGTTGTTCGCCATTTGGATTGGAAGAGCTTGGAAGGAATGCATCTCCTTGAGCAGTGGAAGTGTGGTAGGCTCCGGGCATGAGATTTAAATTGGGGAATGTCAGATCCGTGGAGAAGTGTGGTGAGAATGCTCCGGGTTCAATTGTGGGCCCAGTAATTTGAAATTAGGACTGTTGAACTAATATTGGGTTGACTTGGGCTGCTTGGAAGGCCACGGGAGCAGGCTGGGCCACGAGAGTGGGCTACTCGGTGTGTGGTGCACGTATGTGCAAGGCTTAGGCTCGGTTTGGCAATGCGTTGGGTTTGGACGGCACGGGTCAGCTCGGCTAGGGCTTGGGCCCTTGAAGGTTGAAGCGGCACGGCTTGGGCCGTGGCCTTGGCGCTGTGGGTAGCCACCATGGTGGTTGCCACGGTGGTGCCCCGTGGTGGTGGTGCCGCTCCACTCATTGTTGTGTTGAGCCTCGTAGATCGCCACGGTCCTAATCCTTGAACGTTAGAATTTTCGTTCGTCGAGGTTTTCTAATCTCTTGCCATTGTACTTTTCTTTTACGTTTTGTCGAAGAATTTTTAGAAATAAAAATTCCAAGAATAAGAACGCACGAAAAATCTACAAATAAGCAAGGAAACAAAAAACCTTAGATGCGAGAGTCTTGTACGAGTATGTGACTCAGCTCACAATGAAAGCACCAATTTGTGGATGTAAATTTCCATCTTCTTCTTCTTGGACAAATTGCACCTACAAAACAAATAACACCTTAGGTCAAGGCTAAGAGCCTTACGCGCCCACGATGAATTGGGGGGGGGGCTTTGGCCGAAGAACCTCCGATGCCAAAGTTAGAATTTTGAGGAAAAAGTGTTTGGAGAACTTAGAGAATTTTGCAAGAGAGTTGGAATTGAGTTTTGGAGAAAATGAGGTAGAATTTATAGGGGTATGGCCGGCCCCTTTGGGAGGATAGGGACCGGCCACTTGGATGGTTTTTTTGAGTGTGATTTGTTAGCTAATTAATAAATTAATTGAGTAATAAATCAATTAATTAGCTAATTAATATAATTTGAAGGGAATGATTTAAGGGTTACCTTGTGGACAATCATGACTCAATCAAGGTCAAAATTACCTATTTTGAGCACTTTTGACCTTGATTGAGTCATGATTGTCAACTGCTCGCGCGTAGAAGTTCCGATATTCCTCGAGGATAATTTTATCCTTTTTACCCTAGAATGCACGTGTCGCCTCTATATTTTTCTCGATTATTTTTTGCTCCACATGCATTCTCTAGGTGTACGGCCACAAACCAAAACATACATTCATATATATATATATATATATATATATATATATATATATATATTCAACTGCTACTTTTCTTACTTTGGTGGAATTAAAAGATGCCAGCATGCAAACACATGCATGGAGTCGTGGGGGATGTGGCAAAAACACACGCTATTGTGAAGACACAGTTGAAGTTTGATACGAACATAGGTCGAGCAAAAAAAATAAATAAATAAATAAATAAATAAAAAAAAAAAATATATATATATATATATATATATATATATATATATATATATTCAACTGCTACTTTTCTTACTTTGGTGGAATTAAAAGATGCCAGCATGCAAACACATGCATGGAGTCGTGGGGGATGTGGCAAAAACACACGCTATTGTGAAGACACAGTTGGAGTTTGATACGAACATAGGTCAAGCAAAAGGAAAACAGAGAAGGAAAAGGGAAAGAATAAACTAGAACATCAGATTTTCATTTCATGCCTTTCCTAAATAGTGAAATGATGCTTAAATACAACCTTAAGAGCAAGTGCACCGGATTAGAACACATCACCATGTTCTTTACTGTTGGTTAAAACCAACACATACAAGGATAAAACAAAATACTCATAAATGACAGCTGCTTAATATTCCTGTATCCTAACATTCCTGCCCCCTAAGAAGGAGCTTGTCCTCAAGCTTTGAAATCTGGAAAACGGTCGAGAATGGCATCAGCATCCTCCCAAGTGGCATCATGTTCTGGTAAACCCATCAATTTGATCAGCCAGCGCGTAACAGCATGGTTCCCGCGCTTGAATAAGCCGCGTTGTAGGATTGACTCTGGTGTCCAAGCCACCAGGCCCTTGTCGGATATAGGGGGATGGCGGAGGAAGTAACGACATAAGAACCGAGCTTGGGCTTGAGGAGAGAAACGTGGAAAGTAGGATGGATGCGGGAGTCCGGAGGCAGGTCTAAGGTGCAGGCAACCTTCTCGACCCGAGCAAGGACTTTGTATGGTCCGTAAAATCGAGGTGCTAACTTAGGGCAGTTTGTGTGATTGACTGAGGACTGGCGATTGGGTTGAAGGCAGAGGAAGACCCAATCACCCACTTTGAACTCACGCTCAGAGCGATTCTTGTTTGCATATGACGCATGCGGTCCTGAGCAATTTGCAAATTCTCACGAAGGAGGCACAGCAAGGCGTCCCAGTCATAAAATGTGGTGTCCACGAGGTGCATTGGTGAAGACCGCGGCAAGTATGAGGAGACACATGGGGGAAGGTATCCATAGACGGTTTTAGAGAGAGTCATTTGGATGGCCGAATGGAAAGTGGTGTTGTACCACCATTCCGTCCACGACAACCATTCAACCCAAAAGGTGGGTTTGTCGCCCACAAAGCTACAGAGGTAGTGCTCTAAGGTGCGGTTCAAGACCTCGGTTTGGCCGTCCGACTGGGGGTGGCAAACGGAGCTACGAAAAAGTTGAGAACCATTGAGCTTAAAGAAGGATTCCCAGAAATGGCTTATGAAAATAGTGTCACGGTCACTAACAATTGTTGAGGGCATTCCATGGAGGTGAAACACCTTACGTAGAAAAATGTCAGCCACATTCGCTACTGAGTAGGGGTGTTTGATGGCAATGAAGTGGGCATACTTGGAGCGCCGATCGACTACCACTAATAACGCATTGCGGCCTTGTGTAGAGGGGATGGATTCATAGTTGGTGCGCTGGCAGGTGTCACATGTGGAGACAAAGTGCTCCATTGCCTTTTTTAAGCCCGACCAATTGAAATTTCAACGAACCTGTTTGTAAGTGCGGAGGATTCCCGAGTGGCCGGCTGTGGGGGAAGAATGGAATTCCTTGAGGATTCGATTGCGCCATGAAGATGAAACCACGACGTAAATGCCATCTCGGTAATAGAAGAGATCCCCACGGAGAAAGAAGTGCTTGGAGAATAGCAGAGGCTTCTGTATCTAGGGCATATTCGGCTTGGATGTCCGAAATGCTATCAAAGATGGGTTGGGAAACACCCATAAGGGCCAAGCACTTATGTTACCGAGATAAGGCATCTGCTGCTGTGTTCTCCTACCCCGAGCGGTATTCCAGTGTGTAATTGTAGTCCAACAGTTTGAGAACCCATTTCTGTTGAATTGGAAAGGTTATCCGTTGGTTGAGAAAATACTTCAAGGTTTGGTGATCTGTTAGGATTTTGAACGGGTGCCCGAGCAAGTAAGGGCGCCACTTTTGGACTGCATACACAATTGCCATCATCTCTTTATCATAAACGGATAAAGCCTTATGTTTCTCTGCCAAAGACTTGATTAGGAAAACAATAGGGTGGTGGTTTTGGGAGAGAACAGCCCCTATGCCGGCGTCGGATGCATCACATTCAATGGTGAAAGGCATAGTGAAGTCCGGGAGAGCCAAAACAGGGGTGGACGTAAGGGCTTGTTTTAGAGCCGAGAAAGCCTTGTCCGCTGCCGGGTTCCACTTGAAATTATCTTTCTTCAAAAGGCCCGTCAGTGGGCGAGTGAGCAAACCAAAATTGCGTACAAATTTATGGTAGTAACCTGCAAGGCCCAAAAACCCTCTTAAGCCTTTAAGTGTATGAGGGTGAAGCCACTCCAAAATACACTGTACTTTCTGAGAATCGACGGCCACTCCTTCAGCCAAGATGATGTGCCCAAGGTAAACTACGGTGGGTTGGCCAAAAGAGAATTTTGAAGGCTTGACTTTCAAGTGGTGCGTGAGCAGAATCTCGAACATCGAGACCAGATAGGTGAGGTGAGTTTACATGTTCGGGCTAAAGACGAGAATATCATCGAAGAACACTAAGACAAACTGCCGTAGGTATGGTTTGAAGACAGAGTTCATTAGGGCCTGAAATGTGGAAGGAGCATTGCAAAGCCTAAGCGGCATCACCAAAAATTCAAAGTGTCCAACATGTGTGCAAAATGCGATTTTGGGAATGTCAGGCTCATACATCCGAATTTGGTGAAAACCCGATCAGAGGTCCAGTTTGGAGAAAACTATGGCGCCGCGTAGTTCATCTAGCAGCTCATCGATGACCGGGACAGGAAAATGATACTTGACTGTGACTTGGTTAAGGCCGCGGTAATCCACACAAAACCGCCTAGTGCCATCTTCCTTATGGACCAACAAAGCAGGGGAAGAAAAGAGACTTGAGTTAGGGCGAATCACGTCGGCTGCAAACATGTCCTCTACCTGACGTTCAAGTTCCACTCTCTGAGCATGGGCGTAACGATAGGGACGGATATTGACTGGATGGGTGCCCGACAATAGGGTGATCCGATGATCAGTTGGCCTAGAAGGGGGAAGATCCTTTGGGGGTGTGAACAGGTCCGAGTAAGTGTCCATAAGGGGCGCAATATGCGGTGGAGTGGTCGGGGCTCCTACATTAGATGGGGAAGCGTGTATCAGAGAGGAGACCGAAGGACCTGAGACCCCCGACGAGGACACAGATGAGGATGATGATGGGTGGGCAGGGGTATCTTATGATCGTAGGCCCACCAAGCAATAGTTTTTGCCCTCGACTTGAAACTCCATAATTTTGTGTTTGAAATGCCAACCAATGTAACCCAAGGATTCCAACCATTCTGCCCCTAACACCAAGTCACACCCTAGAACTGACAAAAGTCGAATATCCGAGGAAAAAACACAATCTTGGACATGAACCGAGACATTGTGGGCAAGGCCTTTGGTGTAGTAGAGGCGACCATTAGAAACTGTGACGGGTTCGATCTGGGAAGTGTCGATGCGGAGGCCAAGGAGGGGTGCTGTGGGAAGATTGAGAAAATTAAGATCGGCCTTGAAGTCCAACAAAACCCAAATAGGGAAGGTTCCAATTGAGCCCATCAGGTGCATAGCCCTACCCCGAGTGCGTTTGGGAGAAACCAATGCATTAAGGAGGGTGGGAATAGGGTCATTCAATTGAATTTCATCAGGCACCTGAGGAAGGTCTTCCGTATGTGCCGCAAAAGTAGTCTCAGAGACGGCCACAGCGTCGAGAAGGAGCAGATGAGGGGTTGCTCATGTATGACCAGAGAAGTATTTGTCAGGACAATATAGACATTGGCCGCGGCGCTCACGAACCTCCGCGGGATAGGCGCAATGGTGGCCGAGCTGAAGATGACTGCGATGAAGGATTGGGTGGGGAAATGGCAAAAGAGGCCCATACGACGTTGATGTTTGTTGTCGTAGATGCGGGCCAGTTCGATGGCGCGGGCCAAAGAGCTTGAAGCCTAGGCCAAAACATCATCCTGGAGGTCCACTTTGAACCCCCCCAAGGAAAACCCCTAGAAGTTGGGAATCAGACCAGCCTTGTTCCCTACAAGACAATCTGATGAAATCATTGATGTAGGCCTCTAGTAGGCTTTTCTACGGCACATAGGAGAATGACATATTGAAGTCCAATTGGTTGCTCGGCCCAAACCGTTGGAGTAGGAATTCGGTGAAAGTGGTCCAAAGGCCAGACCCAATGTGCACCTTGTACCATTTGAACCAAAGTGCAACATCACCCTTGAAATAGAGCCTCGTTATTGTGACCCAGTCGGTAACGGCGACCCGATGATAGTCCATATACTCATCCGCAAGGGCCAGCCAACTATATAGGTCATCCCTGGAGAAACATGAGAGTTCAATCTTCATATGTTTTGGGCCGATGGAAGGAGGTGGTGCCCCCGTAAGAAATGGCGGTGGTTGGGAAGGTGAAACGAATATGAGGGTAGGTGAGACCGGAGGGTAGTGGTAGCTGTCGAGTGGAGAGGGGAGGCTTGTGGGTAACCGGTGACTGGGGTAGGTGTATAAGGGATGGAGGGGGAATGTGAGTATAGGGTACCCCATGTCGGAGGTGGTTCAGCGAAAGGGGGCTGGGAGGGTTAGGGCAATGGGGTGGAGGTCGAGTTCAGGGGGATGTGAACAGAGCCAATCAGAATTTGGGGGATAGTGGTAGGTACTAGCGGGGCCTCCACCAAATGGCTCTGTACGAGACTGATATTGGCCAAGGAAGCTTGGATGTCTGTTAGATTCGACTAGAAAGATTCCTAGCGAGTGGCTAAGAGAGACACCGAATCATGAAACCCGTTGAACTGCTCCATAATTTGGTGTTGTTGGTACTCCAGTTCCAGGTCGGCCTCTATGACGTCGGCCACAACCACGGAGGCTTTGCTCTTGCCCATGGATGGCAACAACCTGTCGCTGATACCAGATGATACGAACAGAGGTCAAGCAAAAGGAAAACAGAGAAGGAAAAGGGAAAGAATAAACTAAATCATCAGATTTTCATTTTATGCCTTTCCCAAATGGTGAAAGGAGGCTTAAATACAACCCTAAGGGCAAGTGCACCAGATTGGAACACATCACCATATTCTTTACCGTTGGATAAAACTAACTCATACAAGGATAAAACAAAATACTTGTAAAGGACAGCTGCCTAATATTCCTGTATCCTAACGGAGTTGGATTGGACCAAGACCAAGAAGGAACGGGGCATTTGCCCCTTTGCCAATTCAGTACATGCTGCATGCAGTGACTATTTTATTTAACTTTCCATCGAAGTTGTCGCCATTATAAGGTCATGATCACCAATGCCTTCTGAATTTGTAAGAATTGTAAGCTTACCCAAATTATTTTCAAGTTTCATTAAACTACAACTAAGTATATGTCAATAGAGAGTAATGATGAGATACCTTACTTGGGTAATGTTGTTATGATGAGGTATCGATATGTAGTGTGTTGTTTGTAAGCTTACCCAAATTATTTTCAAGTTTCATTAAACTACAACTAAGTATATGTCAATAGAGAGTAATGATGAGATACTTTACTTGGGTAATGTTGTTATGATGAGGTATCGATATGTAGTGTGTTGTTATAACTTTTGAGAAATTTTTGGGGTGACACTAAAGATATGTGGCATGTCAATGTGGTGGGATGGAAATTTTAGTATTGAATAATAAAGTTATCAAATTATAGTACACATATGGTATAGTTTGTAATGACTTATAACACCACGTGGCATAACTAAAACTCTTTCAATACACATGTTATAGTTTGTTTGGATTTGTAACATCACGTGACATATAGACATGGCATGACTGAAATTTTAAATTTGAATGGTAAGTCTTTCAATACCCATGTTATATTTACGTGGATTTGTAATATCACATGGGCACACGTCGACTTGGCATGCCTGAAACTTTAAACTTGAGATAGTACACATGTTATAGTTTTTTTGGACTTATTATAACGTCATGTGACATGTCGACATGACATGATTGAAACCCTAAATATGAATGGTAAGTCTTTCAGTACACATTTGTGTGGACTTTGCATGGTCAAATGGCTCTATATCTGAATGGTAAATCTTTCAGTACATGTGTTATAATTTGTCGAGTCTCATAATATCACCAAGCAGAGTCACGCAAAATAATGTTTTCAAACTGTGATCACACACTGAAATAAGAATGGTCGACATATTCTAGAACATTTCCGCCATATACAAAATGATGAAGGTCAAAACATAGTATTGTAATGGAAAAATCTGCAGTCAATATGAACTGGCCATGTAACCCTTAACATTATGTACAGTTTGGTTACGAAACTATTGTGAACTTTTCGAACTTTTCAAACCACCACCCTGGCCATGTGATCTGCTTGAACAACTTATATATATACATTTCATCTTCTCATTTGCAGAAAGCAGAAAGTTATTGATTGCCAATTTATTCTTCTGAAACTATTTTAAGCCGGATTTCTTTCTTATTTGTTATAAAAAAATCATCATTTTTCAGCTATGTCGATACATTCCATATACATAAGGCATATTTAAATACGAAAATTTTCGTATGAATAATAAGAACAATACTTGACTACTCAAAACTCCTACTCAAAACTCTTAGTATTTTAATCATAGAACTTTGTACTTATGATCAGAACAGTTCATACTATGAATCACACTGTAAAGATCATCTCTGCAAAAAATAAATTAAAACTAAGGTGGTTTAGTCAATATAGACGGTTCATAATGATTTTACCAATACCGTTCATTTATTTTTAAATAGTTTGATGACTAAATGACCTTAATTTTAATTGATTTTTTGCAGTTGTGATCTTTATATGGTGATTTATAATATGAACAATTTTGATTATAAACATGAAGTTTTATAAATTGACAATGAATAATTTTGAGAAATTTTAAATAGGAGTTCTTATTCATATTTGAGTATCCAAGTATTGAACGAATAATAAACTATGAAGCCAAAGGGATGAGAGAGATTAAGAGCTAGGGCTTCCATTCAATGTCGAGCAGAGAATTGGTTTCTCCAATGATAATACACGTGTGTGAAAAGAAAAGTGTCGTCAATCCGTACGAGGGTCATCTCCCTCCTCCCTCCTTCCTTCCCTTCCCGCTTTGACTCATTCACACACTTATGACAAGTTTACGTATTCGTAATCGGAATCAATTTACGGAATTGGATTCTGATTACGGGATATACTTTTGTTTACGTAGTCTTGGAGAATCAAAATACATGTGGGGTCCATGCACATTAAGGAATCCAACTCCTAATTTTGGAGGAATTGGACTCCCTACATGAGGGAGGTATTTCAATTCCTTGAGACTTGAGGAATCCGGAGTGGATTTTTTCTACCAATTATGATCTCATTTGTTTCTTATTATCCCAATATTACCCTTCATTTGACATTCATTATGCCATCTTTTAGTAAATAAATAAAACCTATTTATATATTTTATATAGATGAATTTTATTATATAAATTTAATTAAGAATTGAATTTAATTAATTAGTATGAAACTAATTTATTTATGCAAGGGCAATTTAATAATCAACCTAGTTTTCATTCCGATTGAAGTGAATTAGTAAACAACTTATATAAACTCAATAACATTACTGTCATCTTTTAATAAATAAATAAAATCTATTTATATATTTTTATATAAATGAATTTTATTATATAAATTTAATTAAGAATTTAATTTAATTAATTAGTATGAAAATAATTTATTCATGTAAGAGCAATATAGTAATCAACCTAGTTTTCATTCCGATTGAAGTGAATTAGCAAACAACTTATATGGACTCAACATCATTTTTACTCCGATTCCAGACAGTTTTAGTAAACAACTTCAACATGAATCTGATTCTGATTCCACCTCATTTCAATTCCTCCTCAATCCAATTCATTCTCAATTCAATTCCTCTCAATTTAATTACGGATTAGTAAATGCGCCCTTAACATAATCATGTTAGCATTAAAGGCATATCCTTTTCTTAAAACGCAGCAGCATTCTATCCGTAATTATATATTAATTCATTGATTTTTTTTAAATAATATAGTACTTCGATCATATACTATCAGGTGCAGCTGACAGTATGATTCTCCATGAATAATGTGAATTTTTTTAATGACCACTCTCACATGCCAATCCCACATTAGCTTTCTCATCTTTTTTTTTTTTAATTTTCGATTTGTCAGAAATCCTGGAAAACAAAACTAGACTTGTCCTTTCTTGGCAATTAGAAGGCAATTTCGTTATTATTATTATAATAGTTTAATTAGGATGAATTATATTCCACATTGTTTAACTAATACTTAAGTAAATGTCAAACAAAAAGGTCATAGTAATTTTATTTGACATGCATTGCGAGTGCTTCGAGCTGGCGAGAAGATAATAGTAGAAAGCAGCTTCTTAATAATATTATTTTAGTTACATGGAAAGATTTCGAACTCTGATCTCTAGTCTATTTCTACTTATCACCCTGCCGACTAAACTAACCCTTCTGTTATTGATTACTTGAAATAAAGAGTATTTTTTTATGGTGTTTTACTTTTGGAACAAGCGAACAAGTAACAAGAGCCACAAGGGTCTCTTACTAAGAAGCTGCCTATATAGATGGGAAAGCAGGACTAGTGTCAATTTTGTTGGTCTGGATGTGAGTTGTATTCAATATTCATCGTCATGGGACGATGTGATGTCTTCAAAATAAGCATGCAGATACTGAAATACATGATGTCATATGCTTATATTGTTTATTTTGTTTTTCATTCTGGAAGCCCCTATGATCTAGTGTGATCTATCGTCACATATAATTAGGAGGTTTTAGACTTCACTCTTATCAATGTATACATTCCCAAAAAAAAAAAAAAAAAATTCTACTTTTGGAACTTACAACTTTGATTGCCAAAGAACAAGCATCCTTTTCAGTCAATATGGTCTATAAACTACATCTATAGGAGAATAACTACATCTATCGACTTCTTAGACTCAAGTAGCCTCCTTTGGCAAAAGCGGATCCACCTTGGGACAAGGTGTAGAAATATCAGAGAGACGGGCCATACGGCCAACTTCCAACAACACCGATACTGTCTCCAATTGGTAATTACCACCTGCACAATCCGTCAGGTGTGGGGTTTTATCACAAAAGGTCTCGGTATTAGTTAAAGTGGGGTTATGATATTTAAACTATTACTTATCTTTTACTACGGTCGATGTGGGATTCAACACGCCCCCTTCACGTGGGACCCAATTAGTGGGTCACATGTGAAAAATCCACACATCGGCAACCACGTGGAGCCAAGGGGACTCACCCTACACGCAGGGCCAAGGGACCCACCATCATCGCGTGGGGCCAGGGGGACCCACCCATCATGTGGCAGTACAGTACGGGTCCGCTCCCTAGCTCTGATACCATGTAGAATTATCAGAGAGACGGGCCATACAACCCACTTTCAACAACACCGATATTGTCTCCAACTTGGTAATTACCACCTGCACAATCCGTCAGGTGTGAGGTTTTATCACAAAAGGCCTCGGTATTAGTTAGAGTGAGGTTAGGATATTTAAACTATTACTTATCTTTTACTATGGCCGATGTGGGATTCAACACAAGGTGGGTCAGCTGATCCCCCAAACTTAAAAATTCTCCATGGAAGAATTAGGTTCTCCTTTGGAAATCTGAGATGCCTTTCAAAGCTGCCCTCCAACTGTTCGACGAATTACCTCTCTGGCACTAGGCAAGGTAGCTGATAGCCTCATGCCTTTGTATGCTTTGAGATGGGCATCTTTCGATAGGCTCACTCGGCATATGTTTGTATCTGTCAGTATGCTCGCTCAAAAGCTATTGACATCAGCCAACATGCTTGTTTGGAAGTTGTTGTCATATGTCGATAGAAGTGCAATATAACTTGGCAAATGACCTTAGGCTTACCAATGTTCGATCAAATGCCAATTTTTATGCTATACCGTCCAAAAAAATTTGTGAGCTACTCACACTTATTCTTATTAACCCTCCCAATAATATTTCTTAAATCCGTCACTATCCTTTGGTTAATAATATTTGACTTTTTACGCATAAGAAGTCAATTCATACTTATTTATTAATCACATGGACACTTGTAGTAATTGCAGAAAAGGATAAATGGATCCTTCCAAGTAAGGAAACACGTATGTAGTTTCTTTTTGTTATGCAAATGATTCAACAACCAACCACAATATATGAATGAAGATTCATTGCTCCTTCTGAAGAACTCAAATCCTCACTATCTCTTAACTGGCATGCACCGTACCAATTGGGTCTCTCTTCCCGTACCTTGCATATCAGTGAAAGGAACATACATCTAATAAGGAAGTCCGCATTAAAAGGATGTAGGTCGAGCCCTGAGGTGGTAGGGACCAATTTGGTTGAGGCCAAAGTGTCATTGACCAAAATAGTTAGAGATCCCAAATTGTTGGTTTAAAATATAAACGATACCACGTTTTTATCGGCAGACTGTTTGACAACATAAGATATTTTTATTGTAAGAGATCGATTGATCAATATGAACCTCAAGAGTGGTTGATCGTTTGTCATCCCCTTTTCTTGGAGGCTCTCGTGGAGGAACTTGGAGTTGTAACGCTTTCTTCCGATGTATGTGAAGAGATTGACAAAATCATATTTTCGGCTATAGGTTGGTCCAAAGAATGAGAGTTGCTAACTAGACCACTGACTATATGTTGATTGTTTTTAGTGCCGTTTGAACGTAAACATTTGCCTGACAATGTAAGTATGAGAAAATAATGTAAAAGTATAATAACATAGAGAAGGGAAAGAGATTGGGTTAGGAGGGATGGGCATGGGGCATATACGAAAGTGCAGTGAAGGTTTTCAAAGGTGGGAGTGTGTTGGATAATGAAGAGGCAAGATCCATGTGGGTACGTACGGTCTAAATATATGAGAATCAAATCCCATGTTTTTGGTATCAACGAGAAAGTTCGAGGAAAAGGTCCATGGCATCGAAATTCAATCAAAATCCATACTATCCACTCTATAATATATAATTAATTATATAAACAAATATTTGGATCACGTAATTGTAACAAATGTTTGGTGGTTGTGTTTTGTGGGAACTAAATTATAATCATATTACAGCTAGCAACTATATAAGCTTCTAACCTTGATGAGGTATGCATAATGCATGCACAGCTTCAAGATAGTGACTTTTAGCATGTCATATACTACTATATCTATCCATCCCACTTTCTGTCCCAATTTCTATAGATGCGGACAGGAGAGGCATTTTGAGCCTAAAACAGTACATGTACCTGGCATTCCAGTTTCTACCCCTATGGAATATAACGCGTCATTCGCATTTGGGTCCCACACTAGTCAATGGTTTTTGGGTTTTGTTCTTCCTCTTTTCTGGGTTTTTTTCTTCCTCTTTTATGGTTTTTTTGTTGGTGTAACAAATTTTTTTAATTATTATTATTTAATTTTTATCTTTTGTTCTCCATTTTATCTTCCGTGAGTTTTTTAATTCTTTTTTATTTAACTTTTCTTTTTCATTTTATCATCAATTTTTTCTTAAAAAATATCTTCTTATCCGATGCAGTTTCAAAACAGTATCCAAACGTCTGATTATTTAGTTAGTACTATCCAATGTATAAATTATCTTATCCGACTGAAATAGTCAGTACAATCCGACCTGTCAAACGAAGCTTAAAGGAATCAAGTTGTCCTAAGCCTCTTATGCTTGAAACTCCCTTATTTTCATCAGTCTTTATACCTTTTCTTAAGTTCTACTCTCAAATTCTAGTCGGCCAAGTGAGTAGTGATTACAGTCTGTAATCTTTTTTTAACTGTCTTTATCTTAGACTGTTGATTAATCTATGACTATGAGTATTGGATGACTTACATTGTTTGGACTATTATTTTTATTGTGGCTCTGTGAATTCAAACTAACAAATGCTACATAGTATGACAGCGTGAGTTTGAACCTCGTCAGTGACTAATCTAATATTTAATCTAACAAAATATATCGTTTGACAAAAAAAAAAAAAAAAAAAAAAACTACGTAACATGAAAGTAAGTCAATCTATATAATGCTTTGGTGTGTATTAGAAGTTAAGAAAACGAAGGTTTATATTCCGTAAAAGGCAACTGTGATGTGAAATCCTGACTCCACGACTCTGCTGATCAGTGATACTTGATAGCATCATGACCCGCATGCAACTGAACCCAGGCTTGCAATTAAAGCTCTCTACCTTATTACATAATGTGAACTTGGCTGGAGGTTTTGGAGCGTTGGATGAAGTTATAAATGACCACTGACAACCGTCGATCTAGCCAAACCTCTACTACCCCTAATATATAGCTAAAGTGGTGAAGGGCGTTTATTTATACACCCAAAGCAATCTTATAAATTCAATTCTTCTCAGCTCTCTCATAATTATGTATTAAAAAAAAACACTGAATTACGGAAACACAAGTAAAAAAAAAAACTAGTTAAAGACTGACTATATTAAGTACCAGTTTGGTACTGAGATGCTTTTATAAAAAATGGATATAAAAAAAAGCTGAGCTCAAAAATATGTTTGGTAAACACTTAAAAACAACTTATTTTCACAGTTTTGGGTTAAAAAAAAAACTGAAAACGTGAAGTAGCAAAAATGAGATTATTCTCACAGCACATCAGAAGCAGTTTTTTTCCAAAGCATAGCAATACCAAACCATCAAGAAACTAAGTGCACTGCCAGGCACGCAGGCTTGACAAAAACGACTTTGCTCCCCTAATTTTAATTTTGTTTATCATTTTCTTCCAATCGTTGTAAAATATCATGAGTGAAAGTGATGATCCAGTCAAAGGTCTAACGCTTAATTTTACTTAAATTAATGACATAACTAACGGTTAAGAGAGATGTTGAACAATTCAATTCACTGATTTATGACATAGGCATAACATGCGAATAGCTTAATCAAGGATAATTATGTTTATGTTAACCAACATCATCTGCTATCCATTTGCATATACAATCCAACTTCTAGTTATATTACTACATGCACCACTGTAACATCACCAGTAATGGAATGTTTACTTACTTCGAATGAACAAGTCATGAACCATACAAGTCAGAATATGTGAATGAAGCAATGGGTATGAGATCAACTACCTCCCATTATCTAATTCTTAATTCTCCGTGTATTAGATTACGGTAAGTAAATATGTCATTACAACAATTACGAGGAATTTTCCATAGAACTCTGTCATTAACAGATTACACAGTCGATTAACAAATTTTACAAACACGATTATACATTTACATTGACCAACAGTTTACGGAATAGTTTTAAATAAATAAATAAATCAACCAATGTCTAGATTCTTTCGTAGAATTAAGCAAATGTGTCTCATTTCAAGATGATACATGACATAACTGATTTCGTGATCTCTCTAATTCAATCATATAAAGCATTTGAAGGACGGACATGCAATTCAGATAAATGAGGTGTTGGGGTCCAAAAATCTCACGTATAAGCCTAATCACATCTCGAGCCTGATTGTTGTAAAAATACCCCAAACTAAGTTTAAATACAAGCAAAGTTGTGAAATAGAGAAGGAAGCATATTTACAATCATGTCACGCCAATAAAATAATAATTTATGAGTTGGTCATTCATATGATCATGCCAAGCCCATGTAAATCCATGCATAATTGTGCCAAGCTTTTTCACAACATTGCCATAGTATACAAGTCATGCTAACATGGTATAGTGAGCCCAAGCCACGTATCGAGGCTTGCCAAGTGGATCGTGGTGTGGATGGTTACAAAAGCTTATCGGGCCTATGTGAAACCAAAAGTGTGGAAGACTTTGGGCTGCTAGGGGGTATCAAAAGTCCAAGCCCATGATTCTTGAGATCCACGTGGGTAGGTCTGGGAGAGAACAAACCAATTTTCCTTTTCCCTTTGCAAGCCTACCAGCCAACTTAGGAAGAAACTAGAACTCAGAACTTCAAAATCACATGTAGGTCTAGTGCAAGGCATCTATTAATGAAAAGAGAAGAGATCTTTCCCTCCCAACTCACACACAAAAACGAGGAAGGAAAACAAGGAGGAGTGGTGCCAAAAGTAACCCTTGTGGAAATTGACTAGGGAAGAAGGCGGTTTGGGTAGAGTATGCGACTCAATCTTCACGAGAACAACGACGTTCCTTCAATGTTACACTAAAAAGGAAGGTCATAATTGTACTGCGAGAAAAATAGAGGAATACTTAACCATAATGAGAATAAATAAGGAAATCAAGGGATTTCCTAAGGAAAGCTAGAAAGTTACCCTACACATGTAAATGAGAAGGATTAATTCAATGTAAGGAGATAGATAAACATAACCTAGAGAGGCGACGTAAAGGGAGAGAGGATTCATGATTATATGCACCAGGCAGGGAAAATTTTCTCCAAGTGCAGAAAGCTTTTCCTGGTGTTTTCAAGGCTTCTTTTGAGTTTCCTTAACTGATACAAGCATCATCTGACCCTTACGAAACCTGGTTTATACATATTTTAAAACTATGCAACCATGTACAAGTTATCTCACTGATCGCTAATTCTTTCAAGGTATCTCGAGACTTGGTGTTGGAACAAACCATAGAAAGTACAAACAGTTTCCACCGAGGCCCAAATCCAACTTGATCAAAATGTCCCTAACATAAACTGGCGGCTTCATTGGGGACCAGGTTGAAACTTTGATTCAATGGTTCCAAGATCCCAAATAAACGCCACCATTAGGGGCAACGCCAGAAGAGGTAGGCGAGATTGCTTTCGTGTTGAACAAGTCTCAACGGGAGGAACGGTGCCAGGATAGCCAATAAAACTTGGAAGAGTATGTCGTGCCAGATATCAACGTTGCCATTCATGCTTTGGGAAAAGCCAATAAAGAAATCACTGCATCGGGAAAGGAATTGAAAAATTCAATCCGAAGCCAAGTGAAAAGATGAGTGAGAAAGACTACATACATCGAGAAAAAATCCCTAGGAAGAATCGACTGTTGTTGTCTGGAAAGGTTCTCCACACGCCATACCTAAGAATTACCGAACTCCCAACTTTGTCCTATTTGCAGGAGAAGGGTAACCCAAAGGAGCACATAGGTCATTTCATCGACGCCTTGGGTCCTCATGCTGGCGACCATAACCTCCGCCTTAGGGAATTTTCAAAAAGCCTTACTTACCGTGCCTACACTTGGTACTTTACACTCGCGCTAAGTTTCATTCAAACTTGGGAATAGCTGGCAAGCAAGTTCCGTAAAAAGTAATTTTAGCATGATGACAGGGTTACCACAACCCAACTAAACAACACACGCTAAAATCATGAGGAGGATCATGTGACCTTTGTTCAACGTTTCCGGGACCTTGCCCTTGACTGTTACGATGAAAAAGATGAGGAAACGCTTGTGTGGATATATGCAATAGCACTATTGTCTTAGAATACAGGGTGTATTTGGCGAATATTAGCATAAGCTACTCCTCGAGGCTCTTGGAAGCAGTAAGGAAAACCATCATGTCAATCAAGCATTCCATTGGAAAATCTTGGAAGAATGAAAAGAAAGAAAGTTCATCGGGCCTTGACCGTTGACAACAGGTTTGGCTAAATCTTTAAGATGCCTTAACCAGGCAATCATTGACCCATTAATCCGACCAAGATGCTTCCAAAGACGCGCTTATTCTTTCAAGGTATCTCGAGACTTGGAGGTGGAATGAACTAGGAGAAGCAGAAAAGGTTTACACCAAAGCCCAAATCTAACTTGGTCAAAATGTCCCCAACAAGAGGAAGCCTTTTCTTGGTTACACGTTGTGATTATTAAAATCATCAAACTCGGAATGAGGGCAAGTTGAACAATAAACAGATTCAAAGTCATGCTTAAAATAGCACGCAACACTTAGATCAATCTTCTACAAGTGTTAGTAATTATTATTAGCCAACAAAGCAACTAAAACATGTTGGACTGACATTAAGATTTGGAGGCCATCCTGGACAAAGTCGATAACTTTCTTATCCTTAATCCGATCAATGCATCAAAGCAAGTTTTGGAGCAAGAGATTTTTCGTGAGTCTCAGACCTGGTTTCGAAATAAGGTGGTACTCCGACTATGTAATAGAAATCTTTATAAACACTAAGTTTGAGGAATAACATTTTTTTTGCAATGTTGTCATGGGGGTCTAAAGCTCACATAAGCCAACAAATTTATTCGAGTTTGACTCTACTACTTATCAACTTTAAGTTGGTTAACTCTGGAAAGATTATTGGGATAAAGTATATTTTCCAATATGGAAGCAAATGATGAAAAGTTATAATTGTTTTACTCTAAAATGATTAATGACTTGAGTAAATAGCCTTAGCAAGTATGTGCAAAAAATATTCAATGCATGAAATAATTGAAGTCTCATGGATAAGGAAAAAAGGCACAACTTCGAGGAGACAAGGCCTCGCCTCTAGCAAAAACAATCTCCAAATGCTTGAAGGAAATAGTATAGTTCTTTTACGATAGAGACGTTCCTTGTTCCAACATTCATATCCTTGTCTGCCTCCGAAGGATATCCAAAAGGTTCCAATAAGGAAGATCTGCTCAAGAATTTCGACGCTACACTCCAACTAAATCTGTATACAAAGACTGGTAAAAGGATGTCGCCTTTGACAAAAGAGTAGAGCGTGAAGACTAAGAAGGAGAAACTTGATAGGAAAAGGAAGTTCCTTTCTAAAAAATTGTTAGTGAATCCATATCTCATATAGAAAATCTAGGTGTTGGGGCCCAAAAATGTCACACACCAACCCAACCAAGTCTCAAGGCCCAATTTTCATGCAAAGCCTACATTCAAGCCCAAACACACACCAAGGCACAGGTTTGATGAGGAATATATTTACAAACATGCCAGCCACGGTGATTAAGCCAGATATTCATGCCTTGCTCATGCCTATTCATCATGCCATGCTTCTATAGCCACAAATCATGCTAAGCCCAAGTCACATATTCGGGGCTTACCAAGTGGATTATGGTGTGGATGGTTAATACTAAACTAAAATTTGACCTAATTAACAGTTAAGAGAGATGTTGAACCATTCGATTCACTGTTTTATGACATAGGCATAACATGCGCATAGCTTAATCAAGGATAATTATGTTTATGTTAACCAACGTCATCTGCTATCCATTTGCAAATATAATCCAACTTATAGTTATATTACTACACGCACCACTGTAACATCACCAGTAATAGAATGTTTACTTACTTCGAATGAACAAGTCATGAATCATACAAGTCAGAATACATGAACGAAGCAATGGGTATGAGATCAACAACCTCCCATTATCTAATTCTTAATTCTCCATGTATTAGATTACGGTAAGTAAATATGTCATTACAGCAATTACGAGGAATTTTCCATAGAACACTGTCATTAACCGATTACACAGTCGATTAACAAATTTTACAAACACGGTCGTACATTTACATTGACCAACATTATACGGAATAGTTTTAAATAAATAAATAAATCAAACGATGTCCAGATTCGTTCATCGAACTAAGCAAATGTGTCTCATTTTAAGGTGATACATGCCATAATTGATTTTGTGATCTCTCTAATTCAATCATATAAAGCATTTGAAAGACGGACATGCAATTCAGATAGATGAGGTGTTGGGGTCCAAAAATCTCACATATAAGCCTAATCGCATCTCGAGCCCGATTGTCATAAAAATAGCCCAAACTAAGTTTAAATACATGCAAAGTTGCGAAATAGAGAAGGAAGCATATTTGCAATCATGTCACACCAATAAAATAATAATCTATGAGTTGGGCATTCATATGATCACACCAAGCCCATGTAAATCCATGCATATTTATTGTGCCAAGCTTTTTCACAACGTTGCCATAGTTTACAAGTCATGCTAACCACGTTACACGGTATAGTGAGCCCAAGCCACGTATCGAGGCTTGCCAAGTGGATTGTGGTGTGGATGGTTATAGAAGCTTATTGGGCCTATGTGAAACCAAAAGTGTGGAAGACTTTGGGCTGCTTGGGGGTGCCAAAAGTCCAAGCCCATGATTCTTGAGATCCACGTGGGTAGGTCTGGGAGAGAACAAACCAATTTTCCTTTTCCCTTTGCAAGCCTACCAGCCCACTTAGGAAGAAACTAGAACTCAAAACTTCAAAATCACATGTAGGTCTCGTGCAAAGCATTAATGAGAAAAGAAGAGATCCTTCCCTCCCAGCTCACACACAAAAACAAGGAAGGAAAACAAGGAGGAGCGTTGCCAAAAGTAACGCTTGTGGAAATTAACTAGGGAAGAAGGCGGTTTGGGCAGAGTTTGCGACTCAATCTTCACGGGAACAACGATGTTAATTAAATGTTACACTAAAAAGGATGGTCATAATTGTACTGCGAGAAAGAGGAATACTTAACCATAATGAGAAGAAACAGGGAAATCAAGGGATTCCCTAAGGAAAGCTAGAAAGTTACCCTACACCTACAAATGAGAAAGATTAATTCAATGTGAGGGGAGAGACAAACTTAACCTAGAGAGGCAACGTAAAGGGAGAGAGGATTTATGATTATATTGCACCAGGCAAGGAAAATCTTCTCCAAGTGTAGAAAACTTTTCATGGAATTTTAAAGGTTCATTTTGAGTTTCCTTAACTAATACAAGCATCATCTGACCCTTAAGAAACCCGGATTATTCATATTTTAAAACTATGCAACCATGCACAAGTTTTCTCTCACACTAAGTTGAAAAGCTTTTAGCTTCCACACCACCAGCCTCGCTTAAACAAGCCATAATTTTCCTTAATAATGCATTTTTGAGCCATTAATTCGACCGAGATGCTTCTTGAGACGACACTAATTCTTTCAAGGTATCTTAAGACTTGGTGTTGGAACAAACCATAGAAAGTAAACACAGTTTCCATCGAGGCCCAAATCCAACTTGATCAAAATGTCCCTAACATAAACTGGCGGCTTCACTGGGGACCAGGTCGAAACTTTGATTCAATGGTTCCATGATCCAAAAGAAACGCCAACATGAGTGGCAACACCTTAGAAGAGGCAGGCGAGATTGCTTTCCTATTGAACGAGTCCTAGCGCGAGGAACGGTGCCAGGAAAGCCAATAAAACTTGGAAGAGTATGTCATGCCAGATATCAATGCTGCCATTCATGCTTTGGAAAAAGCCAAAAAAGAAATCACTGCATTTGTAAAGGAGTTTAAAAATTCAATCTGAAGCCAAGTGAAAAGATGAATGAGAAAGACTGCATGCATCGGCAAAATATCCCCAAGAAAAATCGGCTGCTGTCGTCGGGAAAGGTCCTCCACATGCCATACCTAAGAATTACAGAACTCCCAACTTTGTCTTATTTGTAGGAGAAGGGTAGCCCAAAGGAGCACATAAGTCATTTCATCGATGCCTTAGGTCTTCATAATGGCGACCATAATCTCCGCCTTAGGGAATTCTCAAAATGCCTCACTAACCGTGCCTACACTTGGTACATTATGCTCGCACTAGGTTTCATCTGAACTTGGGAAGAGCTGGCAAGAAAGCTCTGTAAAAAGTAATTCCAGCATGATGACAGGGTTACCACAACCCAACTAAACAACACACGCCAAAATCATGAGGAGGATCATGTGACCTTTCTTCAACTCTTCTAAGACTTTGCCCTTGACTGTTACAATGAATAAGATGAGGAAGTGCTTGTGGATATATACAATAGCAAAATTGTCTTAGAATACAGGGTGTATTTGGCGAATATTAGCATAAGCTACTCCTCAAGGCTCTTAGAACCAGTAAGGAAGACCATCATGTCAGTCAAGCCTTCCACTGGAAAATCTTAGAAAAATGAAAAGAAAGAAAGCTCATCAGGCCTTGAACATTGACGACAGGTTTGGCTAAATCTTTGAGATGCCTTAATCGTGCAATCATTGACCTATTAAGCTGATCGAGATGCTTCCAAAGACAGGCTAATTCTTTCAAGGTATCTCAGGACTTGGAGGTGGAATGAACCAGGAGAAGCAAAAAGGGTTTACACTGAAGCCCAAATCCAACTTGATCAAAAGGTCCCCAACAGGAGAAAGTCTTTTCTTGGTTACATGTTGTGATTATTAAAATCATCAAACTCGAAATGACGGCATGTTTAACAATAAACAGATTCAAAGTCATGCTCAAAATAGCATGCAACGCTTAGATCAATTTTCTGCAGTGTTAGTAGTTATTATTAGCCAACAAAGCAACTAAAACATGTTGGACTGACATTAAGATTTGGAGGCCATCCTGGACAAAGTCGATAACTTTCTCACCCTTGATTCGATCAATGCATCAAAGCAAGTTTTGGAGCAAGAGATTTTCCGTGGGTCTTAGACCTGGTGTTGAAATAGGGTGGTACTTCGACTATGCATAAATCTTTATAAACACTACATTTAGGGAATAACATTTTTTTTGCAATGTTGTCAAGGGGGCCTAAAGCTCACATAAGCCTACAAATTTATTCGCGACCTTGCTACTTATCAACTTTAAGTTGGTTAACTTTGGAAAGATTATCGGGATAAAGTATATTTTCCAATATGGAAGCAAATGATGAAAAGTTATAATTGTTTTACTCTAAAATGATTAATGACTTGAGTAAATAACCTTAGCAAGTATGCGCAAAAAATATTCATTGCATGAAATAATTGAAGTCTTGTGGATAAGGAGAAAGGGCACAATTCTAAGGAAACAGTGCCTCGCCTCTAGCAAAAAACAATCTCTAAATGCTTAAAGGAAATAGTACAGTTCTTTTATGATAGAGATGTTCCTTGTTCCAACATTGATATCCTAGTATGCCTCAGAAGGATGTCCAGAAGACTCCGATGAGAAAGAATCCACTCAAGAATTTCGACGCTACACTCAAACTAAATCTATATACAAAGAATGGGAGGAGGATGTCACCTTTGACTAAGGAGCAGAGCATGAAGGCTAAGAAGGAGAAACTTGATAGGAAAAGGAAGTTCCTTCCTAAAAAATTGTTAACGAATCCATATCTCATTCAGAAAATCTAGGTGTTGGGGCCCAAAAATGTCACACACAAACCCAACCAAATCTCAAGGCCCAATTGTCATGCAAAGCCTACATTCAAGCCCAAAAATAAGCCAAGGCACAAGATCGACGAGGAATATATTTACAAATATGCCAGCCACGATGATTAAGCTAGATATTCACGCCATGCTCATGCCTATTCATCACGCCATGCTTCCTTAGCCACAAATCATGCTAAGCCCATGTCACATATTCGGGGATTACCAAGTGGATTATGGTGTGGATGGTTATGGAAAGTTATCGAGCCTAGTTGAAATTGGGGTCATGAAAGACTTTGGACTACTTAGGAGCCCAAAGATCAAAGCTCATACCCTTTGTATTTCACACTGGCATCATTGAGAAAGTATTAGCCTAGTTTATCTCTTTCCCTAGCAAGCCAACCCCCTTAGTTAGGATTAAACTAGATTCTTGCATTAAATGCATGTTAAGCCCAGCAAGTCAGGCATTTAATGCTGACTTTCCTTTCCCAGCTTGCACAGACAGCTAATGCGCAAAAGCCATGAAGCGCGCTACCAGATTTAGCTCCTACGGAAGGCTGCCTTGGGAGAGCAATGCCTCGGGAAGTAGCAATCAGCAGGTCTCAATAGTGCAACTAGTTTACACTAAATGAGAATAATATGATAGCTAGAGAGAAATGAGTGGAAGACCAAGCCACAAATGGATATTCCCTTAAAACCTAGAGAAAAAGCCTTCGCTTACATAAGGAGGGAGATAAGCCATTAGAAAGGGATTGGAAGAACACAAAGAAGGAGATAGAGAAAACGTAGTGAGAGAGAACCACCCAGGAAAAAGCCCAGAAAGTTCCACTTAGCCTAGAAGCATACTCCAAGCCCCAAGCATCACCATCCGTGCAACCTTAGTAATTTCCATAGCTTTGCATCATTAGAAACCTTACTATCACCCTAGAAAAGCCCAGATTATTCAGCAAAGAATGCCATGCAACCATGCAACCATGCAAATCCCTTCTCTCTCATGTAAACTGATAATTTTCTAGCTTCCACACTACACTTCACTTGAGCAAGTCATTATCTTGATCTTTCACGCTATCTTCGAGCCGTTGATTAAACCGGGGTATTTCCTAAGACAAGCTATCTCTTTCGAGATATCTCGGGACTTGTTGCGAATCCGCACCAAAGGAGACAAGAGGACGTTCTTAAAGCCCACGTCCACCTTGACCTAAAAGTCCCCCAACACTCGGCAATGGTGGGAAAAAGAATTAGAATCCTTTTGGCTACGTACTCTGGTCATTGAAGGTTCAAATAAAATGTTGTAACCAGTGGCAAAAGTTGCACGCTCAAAGATGTCATTTTTCAAGAAATAGAGTAGAAATTTAGTAAGAAAGCTTGGAAAGGCTGGAATACTCAAAGATGTTTCCCATAAGAAAATTTGTATGCATGAGGAAATTGGAGGAGAAATCTGGACTATTTATATAAAAAAAATTTCAAAATCATCTCATCATTGGATTCAGACCGTTTCGCCTCAAGATCTATGCGTTTGGTTGTCGAAATCACTCAACAAACATAAAAAGTAGCTCATCATTTCTCGTGCGCACACTAAGTAATGTCTACCATAATTGTTGTCCCTATGGCATAATTTTTGAGATCACGTGTTTGAATCCGATACATCTCCACTACTTTGCAACAGTAACAAGACTGGATTGTCACATGTCAAAAGAATCTTAAAACAATATGTGTTTGGATTTAGCTCCAAAGGCATGGTCTTTGGATAACTATCCATCCTAAAACGGAACGCCATTTTAGATCCATAGTTATCGGCAATTGTGGGACCATGATTTTTTAGGAGCAGAGTAAGATGGATAGAAATACATATACCTCAAGGGTCCGGTCATAGACTCAACAACTTTGATTGAGCTACTCAAACGGACCAGCGATGCCACCACATCCTACTCTAGTTCGAAAAGGTAGGCGAAATCTGCCGACTTCGCTGAGATTGACTATTCTTGTTTCCCCAAGACACAAAAACCTAATCCGATTGGGGATCCGACGAGTTTCTGATAATCTTGGAGTTTCTTACAATATATAGATTGGCATCGATGAAACAATCACACTCCTAAGAAGACACAATATTTGATCCTATATATCCTCTTGGATTCTCCCGATTCAATATGATTATATATCCTAAAGGGTCTCCCTACTAGTATAAGTATTCTCATATAGGATTCATCTCTGAAAAACGCTTTGATAATGCATACATTATTCTCTTGCTCACTGCTTGAGTCTTATACTACTTACTAACTTTATCGTCGAAAAGCCTTTGATCGGTGCCCCAATGATAACTAAGGCTAATCGTGGTTGTTTGTTATTTTACAGGTAGTTGAATTTGCCCCGCTCATCCATCCACAACAGTACGTAAAATTTGATTTTAATATAGACCATCCAATGCTCGTAGCATTTAATTCCATGTAGCATGGGAGTATAATCAATCTATATAATGTTTTGGTGTATATTAGAAATAAATGAGAGACTTTGGATACGGTCCCTAATCACCAATGTTCTTTAACTAAAACCTTATTGATTTTCAGTTTTTTATCAAAGTCCATTGATTTTATACACCTCTGCATATTAACACTACTATTACTGTTGAAAACACTGAAGTTAATTATCTAGGTGGTAGATTGTTGTTCTCATTCAAACTTCGTACTAGAGATGACCCATAATTTGAATGAGTAATACTAGTACCCATACTTTGTTCTGTTTGATTTAATAAATTATGTGCCACAATTTTGTTTTTGAAAATGACGACTATGATCATTTGATGATTTACATGTGTTTGGGTACATTTTTCGGATTCGCACATACTCCATGCTTGGGTACATATTCCAAGCTTGGTTTAGGGTTTATGAAATAACTTGTACCCATTGATTATACCAAAAGATAAATTGTACCCATCGATTTTATCGACGAGTTTACAAATTTACAATGTAATTAGACATTTATGTTCTGGTTTTTTAATAATTAGAGATTTTTTATGAAGCCTTGAGACACCAAAGTACTCCTCTGGCTTTCTAATATTAGAGATATGTAATGAAGTTCTGTCACTGATCAAACCTAAGAAAAAAAACCTAAACATTTTAAATTATTTTAGTAAGTAGCTAGTGCATGCGTATTATCCCTCTAGTTTTAACCTAACAAAAATAACTATATGGGAACAAATTAAACTTAAAATTATGGATGCAAATAAAAGATTACAAAAAATTATGGTACAAAATTACAAATAAAAGTTTAAAATATGGGTACAAAAAGAAATTAAAATATATGGATACAAATTAAAACTAAAAAGAAAATTTGTATAGATTAAAAAAAATGGTTGCAAATTCAAAAATAGAATATATGATAGGAAAGAGGGGGCAACTCCCATTGAGTTCTTATTAATCATAATATTTTTTTATAGGTTCGTCAAAATTGAAGGAGTTCAATATTGCTTAATAAATTGACCTACATTTATTTGTTCACTACCACTATGTTACATAAGAAATCTAAAAAAGGGTTATGATAATTATTTTGTTATTAAAACAATGACGTGGAGAAAAACCAAAGGGTTTTAATAAAAGATTGAAAAGAAATAACGTTTCAATCAATGCAATAGGAAAATGAGAAATGAGAACGTAATGCCCTAAATAAATCTTTATATTCAATAGAAGACCCCTCGTGATTGAAATCTTGACTTCACCACTGCGCTCATTGATGTGAAATTAAATTGCACTCAAACTTAAACCCTATCAATGTAGTATGTGTAAGTAGGGATCGTTCTAGCCGGGGATTAGAAGGGATGCTAATCTACACTAATTAAACTCTAAAACACTAAACTAGACTTAAAACAGAAAACTAGACTCTAATGACTTAAAACAAACTAGAATGACTCAAAACAGCTTAAAACAAGCAAATAGACTCAAAACAAACACTAGGGAGTTATTTGGACGAATTCTAACTTTAACTTGACTCAAAATGCTAAAAGACACAAAATTGGACAGATTCTGACCTAAAGACACGACCAAGTATAGGGGGATTGGTTTTGGACGAATTTAAAGTACAAACAAACTAATTAAGACACTAAACAAAGGTTGGTACGAATTCGGGTGAATGAATGGGTGAATGGCTAGCTAGAGGGTCCTTCTCCACACATGACACATATGCAACACAAGTCGATTTCCAGTTATTCTTTCCATAAACCATGAACCTCAACGCCCCAAGTTAACTGTGACAGGACTGCTTTAACTCTCAGATTTTCCTAAATTCATTGAATTGGATGGGATACGCATCGTCAACCCAAATTATTCTCCAATAGTTCTCTACATGAAAAGCATAATAGAAATACAATCAAAGATCATTAAGCTCCGTGAAAATCATAAGCATTGACAAGGCATTCGTGACTATGAAAAGCATGACACTCCTGCTAGGAATTTACTTAACGCGTTCGTGACTAGCAACCTCCACTACTTGTAAATATAAGTTTGTAACTATTAGGTGAAACTCCTTTATATTTTAGCATCAAATTCATGCATGCAAACTAAGTATGCATCCTCAATCAACACACATAAATAAGTTTTAAATCAAACAGTTAAGCAAATTGCATTCAAGATTTATGAAACAATAACTGGATGTAATCAATTCATATCACATATATGTTCATGGATTTGAATTCTCCCCTAGCTAAAAAGAAATTAGTTCCTCATGTTCGCAATTAAACAAAGATAAATAAATTTAAACATTGAAAACAAAGGATAGAATACACCTAGAAACGCTCCAACAATCCAACGTCTTGAATGGCAAGCACGGCTCCAGATGGCTCTTTCCTTCTCCTTCCTTGCAAAGCTGCGGCACAAGAGGTTGTGTGGTGGATGGTGTGGTGGATGGATGGATGTAGGTGAGTTATGGTAGAGGGTGGTGAATCTGAATGGTGTAGCAGATTGGGGTATATATAGGCCTAGGGATTACTTGGCCTAGGTTGTCAAGGAAAAGGATTGAGGACTCCAATCCAACAAGGAAAATGCCTTCTAGAAATGTTGGGGCGCCAGATTTTTAGGGCTTTTAGAAATGAGTGTTATGTCATGTTTCTAGAAGGAAAAGGCTTTCTAAAAACAGGTTTTGAGGTGTCTTAATATGAAAAGGAGTCCCCCTTGCAGCTGGAATTAAGGTAGGATAAGATTAGGATAGGATAAGATAAGGTTAGTTTGGATAAGATAAGGTTGGATAAGGTTTTGGATAATGTTTCTTCTTTTTAGCTAATTCCTTATCTTCAATGACTTGAATTAATTTCTTCAACTCTTTTGCACATTCCTAGCCTCTCTTGAACTTCAAATTCGTCCATCCACCTTGCTCCATACTTGTGCTATCCATTCCAAGCCCAAACCTGCTATAAAATGCTCCAAATTGCACTTTCTTGCCAACTTTGTCATTTGAACCTGAAAACACACGAAAGTAGCTTAAAACACTTAAATGAGCAATAACTAACTAAATAAATGCAAGGAAACAAGCTAACTATGTCGCATAAATATGCTCCTATCAAATTCCCCCACACTTAGCTTTTGCTAGTCCTCGAGCAAAACAAACAAACAAAACAAACAAAACATAACCTAAACATAACCTAAACCTTCCAACGTTCGCCTCAGGGATTTCCAATGAAACATAACATGTTAAAAATCATTACTTACATAGATTTTAGTTATCCCTACCCTCAAGCACATACTTAATCATAGTCATCACTTACTAGTTCGCATTTAATCAATTAAAACAATGATTTGAATGTAGTAACATGCCTTAGAGAATCCCTCAATTCCTTACTAGATATACTCTCTATTTTCACACAAATTTTCTGACTACACTCCCTACACTAGGTATATGTGAGAAGATTGATGTAAACATGAAAACTAGTACTTACATGTCTATTAACAAAGAAGGTATTTTCTGGAATTATTAATGCACATATGAATATGATCTCATGAACGGAATGGTACTACTTAGATGCAAGAACCAGAGACACCATATGCTCATACCAATCCCAAACTCCACATTATTGAAACACATAACAAGCAAGATTGAAGTCTAAGGGTTGTAACGGGGCTAAGGTATTGGCTAACAAAGAAAGGTAAAAGATAATCAAAGGTTCTTAAAGAAATAGCAAGCAAAACAATGAAATCAACACTTAGAATTCAATTTTGATTGCAGCAACCAACTTTGAACACAAAGGGGAGATTCACACAACTTTTAGGGCCAGATTCAAACTTTTTGACCCTTTCTTCAACAACCAACACTTGTGAGTTCTTCCTCACTTATTTCACACTCTTTTTCTTTCTTTTCTTTTCACCCAAACCACTAAAAACCTTCCCCCACACTTATTTTTCTGCAAATTGTTGATCAAAAGGAATTCCCTCTAAGTCATGCTTCACTATCCTTTAAGAACAAGGGTATGGATAGTCCTATACTAGGCTAGGTAAGGATAATGTGGCTAACAAAGAAAATAGGCTAAATAAGGCTCAAAGGGGTTAAACCTACAATACAAATGCAAAGGGAGTACGACTGTTTTGCTCTTGGTTCATTAAACAACTTCATCTTGGTATTTGTTATGCAATCAATTTAATGCCTTGAATGAAATGGGTATGAGTTCTAGTATTTGGATCTATAATGATGAAACGCATTCTAAGAAGCAACCAAGCAAAGAAATAATGAGATCATGCAACGACTTTAGAAAACAAGAATTCACAGATTAATAACTCTCCAAATAAAGTATAGGCTCAAGTCTCTCAAGGTTGTAGCGTTAGTTTGGGTTTCTTCCTTCAAGCAAGTTACAAAAACTGATTTTATCCTTTTGTGATTACATGTGAATTCGTAAACGACAGCTATAACCAAGCATAAACCAAAGAGCATATCAAACTTCAATCCATGTTTGTAACTTTCTTTAACAATCATGCAATTAAAAACCAAATCCTCATCATTGTGTTGGAAGGTACCCTAAGACACAAACACACAAAAAACGACTTAAAAAGACTCTTTTTGGGTTTTTTCAAAACTTTTTCAATTTTTTTTTCAAAATTTTCGTATTATCTTTTAAAGACATAGAAAGACACTTCAAAACACACTAAAAACACTCAAAAACAGTGAAAACAACTTTAGAAATGCTAGGTGGTAAAAACCCACGAATTTTCAACAAAAACACTTTGTTTACCCCCCACACTTAAACCAAACATTGTCCTCAATATTTCAAACATAGACTCACACACAAGAAAGCAAACAACACAACTAACAAACATGACAAATATGGCAAAGTAAAAGCAATAAAGAGTAGGGTTTAGGAACACAAATCTGGTTTTGGAGCCGGAGATTCCTAGGTCTTCTGTATTCGAATGCATGGGTTGCCTCCCAAGAAGCGCTTGCTTTAACATCTTCCAGCTGGACGATACTTCCTTCAATTATGCTTCATTGGAGGCCACGACATGGAATTGATCTTTGAATGGAAGGTGATACTTGAAATGATCCGGCAATGGTTTAAATTCTAGTGTGGGTGCCTGAATCATTAACAACATAATAGTATAAAACAAAATTGAAATTCGGAGAGGTGGCTTACTTGTTTGCTCCGACGAGAACTCAAGGACAAACACCACTTCTTTGAACGTTTCAGGAACCTTGCACTTGGCCAGATTGAATGTGATGGTTGTGACTTGTCCCGTGTCATAAAATTCAACTTCTTTGGGCTTTGTTGTCTCATGAACGTCCTCTTTGATGCATTCTACATATTCTCCAGCCTCCTGAATCATTCTTCTTGATGTACAATTTTCTTCAATAAATTCAACACATTCTGGAACTTGGTTTGTTGTAACAAGAATCGGGATATCACTTTGCACCTTTGGAAGGGCTTCCACGATGTCTTTTTCACTTTCTTCGTTCTTGGAAATCATGAACCTATGAGGAAAAGGGACATTTGGTGGAATGAGGTTAGAATGAATTGAGTTTGGAACGATATTACCATAGTTGGATGGCCTACAGACTCTAGAGGGCTGCGACAAAGGTTGTTCTACCCTTGTCGTAGGCGTGGCCTCTTCCTTTTCTTCTAGCAGCAACAATTCATCCACGTTCGGGCTGTGTTTGGACGGTTCTGGGTCAGCTTCAACCTCCATAGCACTTCCCAAAGTGATAGCTTCAGTGATTTCAAAATCTCCCATTGGATTTACAATGTTTGAGTTGGAAAGTTTACTTTGTTCTTGAATCTGTGCCATGAACTCTACCATCTCTCCAAGTTGATTGTTCAATTCACCCCACTTTTTGGTTTGATTTTGCATTTCTTTGGTTTGATATTGCTGCCCCTGTGCCAAAGTAGTTAGTAATTGAATAATTTAATCATTATCCGTAGACGAACCTGAATTGGTTTGGGCTGAGGATGGCTAAGGTTGTGTGGGTGCGTATGGCCTTGGATAGAACTCATGGCTGCCAATATCCTTCTTGTTGTGAGCCATGCGTCAAAGAAGTTAGTACATCAAGAATTTCATCATAATTCATGGACATACTTGAATTCGATTGGAATTGTTGTGGGGGAGGCTGTGGTGGCTGCATAGGTCTTGAATAGAACTCCTCATCTTGCTGCCAATATCCACCTTGTTGAACCTCCTTAGCTTGATTTTGTGAACCCTGCGCCAAAGAATTTAATTCATCAAGAATTTGATCATAATCTATTGACAAACCTGAGTTGGGTTGGGCATATTGCATATGAGGTTGTGGTGGATGCGCAGATCTTGAATAACTCCTCATCTTGCTGCCAATATCCACCTTGTTGAAATTGTTGAGGTTCCTCCCACATATAATCTGAAGAATCTCTCCAATCCGAATTGTAAGGGTTGGAAAACATGTTGTCCCTTGATTGGTTATGGCCTTAATAACCCCAAGGACCTCCGTTCGTAGTGAATTGAGGACATTGATGAGTTTGATATCCTTGCCCATAGGGCACCCCAAATGTAGGGACACTTTGCATTGTGGTCCTTTCGATATATTGCGACACTTGACAAGTAAGATTCTCTATTTGAGCTTGAATGTTTGCAATTGCCATGACTAGTACCTGAAACAAAGAAAACAAAACAAAAAATCAAAACTAAAAGACACGAGCATAAACAAAGGGGATTAGCAATTTTACTAATCCCCGACAACGGCGACAAAAATTTGATGTGAAATTAAATTGCACTCAAACGTAAACCCTATCAATGTAGTATGTGTAAGTAGGGATCGTTCTAGCCGGGGATTAGAAGGGATGCTAATCTACACTAATTAAACTCTAAAGCACTAAACTAGACTTAAAACAGAAAACTAGACTCTAATGACTTAAAACAAACTAGAATGACTCAAAACAGCTTAAAACAAGCAAATAGACTCAAAACAAACACTAGGGAGTTATTTGGACGAATTCTAACTTTAACTTGACTCAAAATGCTAAAAGACACAAAATTGGACAGATTCTGACCTAAAGACACGACCAAGTAAAGAGGGATTGGTTTTGGACGAATTTAAAGTAAAAACAAACTGATTAAGACACTAAACAAAGGTTGGTACGAATTTGGGTGAATGAATGGGTGAATGGCTAGCTAGAGGGTCCTTCTCCACACATGACACATATGCAACACAAGTCAATTTCTAGTTATTCTTTCCATAAACCATGACCATCAACGCCCCAAGTTAAGTGTGACAGGACTGCTTTAACTCTCAGATTTTCCTAAATTCATTGAATTGGATGGGATACGCATCGTCAACCCAAATTATTCTCCAATAGTTCTCTACATGAAAAGCATAATAGAAATACAATCAAAGATCATTAAGCTCTGTGAAAATCATAGGCATTGACAAGGCATTTGTGACTATGAAAAGAATGACACTCCTGCCAGGAATTTACTTAACGCGATCGTGACTAGCAACCTCCACTACTTGTAAATATAAGTTTGTAACTATTAGGTGAAACTCCCTTATATTTTAGCATCAAATTCATGCATGCAAACTAAGTATGCATCCTCAATCAACACACACAAATAAGTTTTAAATCAAACAGTTAAGCAAATTGCATTCATGATTTATGAAACAATAACTGGATGTAATCAATTCATATCACATATATGTTCATGGCTTTGAATTCTCCCCTAGCTAAAAAGAAATTAGTTCCTCATGTTCGCAATTAAACAAAGATAAATAAATTTAAACATTGAAAACAAAGGATAGAATACACCTAGAAACGCTCCAACGATCCAACGTCTTGAATGGCAAGCACGGCTTCAGATGGCTCCTTCCTTCTCCTTCCTTGCAAAGCTGCGACATAAGAGGTTGTGTGGTGGATGGATAGATGTAGGTGAGTTATGGTAGAGGGTGGTGAATCTGAATGGTGCAGCAGATTGGGGTATATATAGGCTTAGGGATTACTTGGCCTAGGTTGTCAAGGAAAAGGATTTAGGACTCCAATCCAACAAGGAAAAGGCCTTCTAGAAAGGTTGGGGCGCCAGATTTTTAGGGGTTGTAGAAAGGAGTGTTGTGTCATGTTTCTAGAAGGAAAAGGCCTTCTAAAAACAGGTTTTTAGGTGTCCTAATATGAAAAGGAGTCCCCCTTGCAGCTGGAATTAAGGTAGGATAAGATTAGGATAGGATAAGATAAGGTTAGTTTGGATAAGATAAGGTTGGATAAGGTTTTGGATAATGTTCCTTCGTTTTAGCTGATTCTTTATCTTCAATGACTTGAATTAATTTCTTCAACTCTTTTGCACATTCCTAGCCTCTCTTGAACTTCAAATTCGTCCATCCACCTTGCTCCATACTTGTGCTATCCATTCCAAGCCCAAAATTGCTCTAAAATGCTCCAAATTCCACTTTCTTGCCAACTTTGTCATTTGAACATGAAAACACACGAAAACACTTAAATAAGCAATAACTAACTAAATAAATGCAAGGAAACAAGCTAACTAAGTCGCATAAATATGCTCCTATCACTCATCAATGGTGTATGATAGCATCATGCACCCACATGCAAATGAGGGTTGCAAAGCTCTGTACCCTAGTACATAATGTGAACTCGGTTGGAGGTTTTCAAGCGTTGGAACTAAAAAATGACGACGGACAGCCATGCATCAATCTAGCCGAACATCTACTTTGTGGCAACTTACTCCTAATATAGCCCAAGCGGTGAAGTGCATTTATTTATACAGCTGAAGCGATCTTATATTTGATACTTCTCAGCTCTCTCAGAATTGTTTTTATTAAAAAAAAAAAAAAAAAACTGAATTACGGAAACAAAAGAAAACGAAAAAGAAAAACTATTTAAAGACTGAATATAGTAAGCACCAAGAAACTAAGTGCATTGCCTGGCACACAGGCTTGACAAAAACGACTTTGCCCCCCTGATTTTAATTTTGTTTATCATTTTCTTCCAATCGTTATGAAATCTCATGAGTGAAAGTAATGATCCAGTCAAAAGTCTGATGCTTAATTTTCCTTAAGTTGATGACATAACAAGTGGCTATAATTAACGATTAAGAGAGATATTGAACAATTCAATTCACTGTTTTGACATGAGGCATGACATGCGCATTGCTTAATTAAGGATAATTATGTTTATGTTAACCAACGTCATTTGCTATCCATTTGCACATATAATCCAACTTCTAATTATATTACACATGCACCACTGTAACATCAGCAATAATGGAATGTTTACTTGAAATGAACAAGTCATGAATCATACAAGTCACAATATGTGAACGAAGCAATGGGTATGAGACCAACTACCTCCCATTATCTAATTCCCGATTCTTCCTGTTTTAGATTACGGTAAGTAAATATGTCATTATAGCAATTACGAGGAATTTGCCGCAGAACACCGTCATTAACAGATTACAAAATCGATTAACAAATTTTACAAACACAGATCGTACATTTATATTGATCAACAGTCCACGGAATACTTTGAAACAAATAAATAAATCAATCGATGTCTAGATTCGTTAGTGGAACTAATACGTGTCTCATTTTAAGGTGATACAAGCCATGATTAACTTCGTGATCTCTCTAATCCAATCATATACAGCATTTGTAAGAATGTACAATAATGTTGTTACAGCAAGACGCATGTAAAGAAGATGCAGTGCAACTAAAATGGCAGCTCCAGGACTTTTATTCAGTGTGGGCAATTTATAACGCTTTTCTCGAACAATTTGTAAATCTGTTAAATCAACACTTAACCTTTCAGACGGTGCCCTTTACGTCTCCCGAGTGCAAAACGCCCAGAATCGTGCAGCACTGACACCATCTCAAGTTTAGCATATGATAATTGTCGTCTCCATTTAATACTGCGAGAGAGTGGCTACTGAGATGTTCGCTCAAAGGAACTCAAAGCACTGATTAGAGATTCATATACTTTGATGCCCTTCATGAATACGGTATCCTTTAGGTGCTGCAAAACAGAGACGATGGAGTCAGGAAAAGATATTCATGATAAATTCATGCTAAAGGGATTGGCAAAAACATCAAACCTCATTATGGTCATGAAGTAAGATGGGAGTATTCGTCATTGGGGAGAAACCAAGCGTAGGAATGCCTTGCTGCCTCATGTATTGTGCATCGGTTGTTGATGACAAAATTTCAGGCTTTGCAAGTTTCCCTCCAGCTGATTCGATAGCTTGTTTGAAAACTGACCACCAAGGATTTGAATCATCGGTTGCTGTCGCTAAAGGGCGACCCTTAAAATCTCTAGTCGGTCCTTTCTCAATGAGCTGCCATGTGATCAAACGTAAGAAATGAGCCATTTCTCACTTAGACTCCAGTCAGTTGCAGAGAAGATATAGGAAACAAAGACAATATACAGATTAAGGAAACAAAATGACAGCATAGTGATCTTCAACAAGGAATTTAAAATCTAACACTAAATATTTTGGGTCTTAACAAGCTTATACGTATGGATTTTATAAGATATGATCCAATAAGATGACAAAAATCATGTTCCCAGAATGTTTTGGACAGATTGAACCAAATGTTAACAGATGCCGTTATACCGAGTGAGCACTCTTTGGAGATCCAAGGAAGAAAAGTGCTTCCTTATTATGGCCAATCATCATCCATACCATGACAGATCAGGCTAACCCCAGAAAAGGATATAGCTGTGCTCCCAAACCAAAGTTGAGCATCTTTTGTAATTTGATGTCTGACTCAAATCCCAATCCGAAGATAAACGTCTGAGACATGATTGCTCACTATCACTAAAGATGACCACCAGGGATGAACTGCTTGAGCGTCATATCGCAAGGATGCTTTCAAATTGTCCATTATAAACGATTAAGAATCTGAAATGTTTCTTTAACTTCTTTTCATCCTATGCAATGAAGATGTGGAGAAACTTTTCAGTGTGCCGGGAACACGGCCCGGTACACCAAATATCATAATACAAGTGGTTAGAAATTTTTTTTTTCAATTATCCAACGACTTGATTATGACACTTGGGGTACCGGGCCGTGCTCCCGGCACACTGAAAAATCTCTCGAAAATGTGAGGCATTATACCTGGCAATGTACAGTTAAAATGAAGTGTACAACTAATGACTTGAGCTTCAGCCTTCAGGAGTTGGAAATGTAATGAGGATCTACAGAAAAATGAGCAACCTATGCCGATAACTGTTATTACATTACAAGATAATAGTTTGCATGCAGGGTTTGTCTTCTAAGATAACTGCAGAAAGCCTACACAAACTAACCATTAACATATCAGATACACTCCAGTTTTATATAATTCATATTACACTAAATGCCATGGGCAAAATTAATTAACTAAACCAGTGGAAATAAAGGCTCACTTGGAATGTCAAATTCCTTGCTGCCGGCGCCCATTCCTCAGCAATCCTCTTCCTAACCAGCTCCGGGTCTACAGTAGGCGGGATTCGTATATTAAACCCGGCTTCCGCCTCTGAAGGCTGCATATTCATCACAAACCCCTGCATAGACAATTAAACAAACACCAAGCACCTTATGATCATCAAAACAACAAACCACCCATTAATTTTACACACACAATCAAAGCACAATCAGCACTTCAAAACTCACATCTCCAGAAGCAGTCCCACTTTTCAAATAAACGGGATTGACAGAAATAACCTCTGACATTGCCGCATTCCCGGCTTTAACCTCGTCCAATTGGGCCTCCCTAAACCGAGTCATAAGCTCCACGCTCTTCATCAAATTCTCCATCGCTCCGTTATCGTACAATCTCGAGCCGTGTCCCGGCGGCCCCCCTGCCTTCACGATCAAATTCCACGGGGTCCGGTCGGCGTAGAAAACCCTAAACTCGTCGCCGGGATTGGCCTGTCCTTCGTCCAAAATAAACCCCACGTTCAAATCCTGAAATTGCTTGGAGGCGGCGAACTTCGCGGCGCCGTCGAGGCCACCGATCTCCTCGTCTGGGACTAGGGACACGTGGACGGTGCGGGTAGGGGTGAAGTTAGCGGCCTTGAGGTTGCGGATGGCCTCGAGATACTGGATGGCGATGCACTTGTCGTCCTGGGCGCCACGGGCGAAGATGAGGCCCTCCGGGGTGCGGTGGGCAGAGAAAGGAGGGTGGGTCCACTTGTCGGGCTCGGCGGGGACGGAGTCGATGTGGGAGTTGAGGAGGAGGGAGGGGAGGGACGGGTGGGAACCGGGCCAGGTGAGGAGGAGTAGGGGCTTGGATTTGGAGGTGGTGAAGTGGAGGGTCTGGATTTGGAGGTTTAAGGTTTGGGCGATGGCGGTGAGGAAGGCGACGGGGGCGGTGTAATTTGGGTTGGGGTGGGCAGTGTTGATTCGGAGGTAGTTTTGAAAACGGCCGACGGGGGTATCGTTTTGGTGGTCGGCGTAGGCCCCGGTGGCGGCCACGAGGTGGAGGAGGAGGAGTGTGAGGAGGAGAGAGTTGGACATGGTGCCGGGCGTGGAGGTTGTAACAGTTTGTACTTGCAGTTCAGTCAACTGTCACTCTCAGCTCACCACCACGCTTTAGGGAGTGTAGTAAATTTTAAAAGGATTTTAAAAGAACTGTTTTAAGTAGGGATGCACACGGGCCGGGCCGGCTACAAAGATTTTTAATTTTGGAGCCGAACCTTACCCGGCCCGTTTGAAACAGGACGTTTCCGGACGGATCCATGGGTCCAACTCTTTTTTTTTTGTTTTATAAAATATGTCATTTTTATAAAATAAGGCTACAACCGTTGCGCTACAATGCACACCGGCATTGCAGCAGCACATATTACATTTACAGGAGCTATCTTTAAAAATTGAGGATGCCCTGCAGTGCATTGCAGCAGCACATATTAGGGGAGTATTGAAGCACAGATTGTGCCCAACAGCACATATTAATATTATTACCTAAGATTCCAAATCCAAAATAACATCCAAATCCAATCCAAAATAACAACTCCAAGACATCTAATGCAAAGTCCAAATCCAAAATAACATTCAAATCTAAAATAACCCAAAAGAAAAATTAGAGAATAAACCCTTTGAAAACTTAAAGAAGATTGCGGTAATCTATCCATGGTTCCTAACCGAGTGCATATTATATAGTAATTGGTAATTAACATACAATAAAAATTGTTTAGGGTATGATACTTATAGAAATTTGAATTTGTGTTGGTTGATTTGGAGCTCAGAAAAGACTCCAAGTGCTTCAGCTTCTCTCTTTTACTCTGTTTGCTGGTAAGCCTGCAAGTGCAAAAATCTAGGTCTCAGACCCAGAATACAAAATTAATTGAAACCAAAATAGAACACAATAACTCCAAATCCCTAAATCTAGAAAAACCCTAATTGCTTAAATCCCTAGAGGCTAAAATTTGAATACCTTGTGGCTTTGAAATGGACTGGTCAAAATTCATGAGTCAGGAGACTCATGACCATGAGGTGGTGATCGACGTTGAGAGGAGCAGATGATGGTGATCGGAGACTCGAAGTCGACTTTAGAGAAGCTAAGGGAGGGAGCTCAGGTATCATGATTCGAGAGGAAGTCTGAGAATCGAGAGGGAGGAGAGTTAGTATAGACTTTGGGAGAGAAAGATCGAGAGGAAGGAGAGTGAGAATCGACGATCGATATCCAAAAGGGAGGACTGAGGTGAGGAGATTCAATCAAGTTATGAAGAGTCTTCCAGAAAGTGTGAGACCTTTGTGTGTGAGATTTGAACTGTATACAGCTAATCTCCACTATTTAAAATCCATGGTCCGGGCGGGGGGCCCGTGTCTTTAGAAAATAGGACCTGCCTCACCCCGCATTTTACTTGGACTCGACCCGCCCCGAAAAGCTAATACCCAGCCTTACCCGCGGGTCCAGGACCCGTTTGCCCACCCCTAGTTTTAAGTGGCAGATTTCAATGAATTTTAATAGATTTTATAATTTTATATGAATTTTGACAGATTTGTACGGATTTTCATTATAGATTTGTATGGATTTATTTTATGATTTTTTTAGGATTTCAAAAGATTAAGTTACAATGTTTGTACCCAAAACTCTTGCCAACTATTCTTGTAGTCGCCTTATATGTCTCTCCACATGTCCATAATAATAATCCTGGCTTTCAGATGATAGTTGGAGACTAGTTTTCTAAAACACGTCCTATTGTACAGGTCTCTATACATTTTGTTACATGAACTTCGAGCAATTTGCATACATTTGCATAGTCTTTTTCTTTATTTGGGGTTCAAGTAATCCATTATTTAGGGTTAATTTGACATGTTTCACTATAATTCGCTATTCTATACAAATCAAAATTACCAAATCACAATACCAAATGAAAATTATCTATTAGCTATACAAATCGAAACAAAAGAAAAAAGAATCCAATTTTGTAACATGAAAATGGGTAATTACCAAAAAAGCCAAATTCCCCTTAGCAGCCAAGCGAAACTCCAAATTCCACCGCTTAGTTATTGGAAAGCCACCAAATTAACAAATGGGTTTTGCAGAAAAGCTTTCAGCTTTCTTACATTTCATTAAATATGCATAGATCTGTGTTCCTAAACCCGAATTTTTGTCGATAAATCCAGCTTGTGGCAACTAGGTTTTGCTAATTACTTCACCAAAAACCAAGCAAAACCCACAATATAAACGCTGAACCAAAGAACCAAAATTTTATATATAATATTGTTCAGAAACGAATTGTGAAGTATTAGAAATTTATTTATAATTTCTTTGTTCTTTTGTGAAAAAATGAATATGGGGTGGGGTGGGGGAATTATAATTAGCTAATCGAGAAATTGGGGCATACAATGGGTGACGGCACTCCTTGAATTCCTGGCTTGCTGTCGGCACTGCTAAACAACATATATGGTTTTGCCGTAAAGCACTAGGCATACTTCGACAAGAAACGAATATACAGTCTCGGAGGTTTTAGCACTAGGTTTGCAGACTGAGTACAACTACATAGAAGAGAAAAGCAATACCTTGAGAGATTGAGGAAGACTTTTTCTTCTAACTGAGAGAGGAAGTCTGATGAATGTGAAAAGAAATCAGAGGGGGAGGGTTGGATTCTTGATGGTATTTGGAATTTGTACAACCCACTCACAAGTTCATCAAAATTCTTCATTCATTGAAATCTTAGAAAATCTTTGATATTCTCAGTACACCTAGATTTCGGTGGACTTTTTTAAAAACGTAGTTGAGTACCCATGGATGTGATTGTATTATTTAAAATCCTCTTAAATCATAATCTGACTATACCATGATTTCAAACTCCTTTAAAATCTTCTTTCAAAATCTTAATTGACTACACCTTGATTTTAGGGATGACAATTCTAACCGTTAAACCTGATAACTGTGGATAGCCGCCCGAATGGAACGGATTTGGGTATGGAAGTTTGGGTATATTCTGGATATGGGGAAAAACCGTTTATATTATTCGGTTATGGTTTTGGATATGGTTATAGAGGTCCCCAAACCGTATCCATAACTGAATCCGACCTGATTTGTAAATAATATAATTTATATATAATATGATAGTATTTTATATATATATATATATATATTTGTATATCCATTATTCACCGAACCATTACCTTGAGAATACAAAAGTTGCATTTTGTAGGAAAGTAAAGTTTTGAATCAAGTTCAATGTGAACTCAATAGTGCATATGTGAGATATCAAGGACAAGCCAACATCATCAGTGTTTTAATTTTTATACTTAACAGGATCCATTCATTGAATCATTTTATACATCAAATGTTTAATGACAAAATTAATATCTAGTAACTTATAATGTCTTAACTGAACAAATATATTTTTTGTATTGACGAAGATGGATATACCTGTGACAGCCCGTCCCTGATTTTACAATTGTATAAAAAATTTAATAAGTGATTTTCCAAAATTGCCCTTCGAGGCACGTGTGTTGACTGAGGTTAATTACGGTGTTGTGTCACCTAAGTTTTGTTTTCTTAGTATATTATCGTAGTACTCGTCGCTACGGACGTATGGGCGCAAGCGGTTCGTGATTTGGAGCTATATCGAAGAAGATATTAATGTTTAAAGTTGGGGGTATTCTAGTAAATTAATTAATCTCTAGAAAGCCCCAGATTTTTGGAGCTCAATATGATGGAACCACGTGTGTGGCCCAGATTGAAGAAAAATGGGATGGATGGTGGAGATAAAAGGAAAGAAAAGAAGATGAAGAAGAAAGGTAAGGAGAAGGCTGCCTGATGACGGCGAAGGAAAGGGGAGGAATAGAGCACAGGAGGGAGATGGCCAAATGAGGAGAAGAGAGAGAAGAGACCGGCCAATAGGAGGAAGAGGAAGGGAGAGAAAGAAGGGAGGAAAGAAGGAGGGGAACAGACAGGTCATCCTCTTGACCCGCAACTCGGTCTCGACCCGGAACAAATTCCGGTGGTTTTCATCAGTTTTTCGGACGGATTGAGCCAAACCACCACTCCCAATCCCTATATCGACCTTCCCTCTATCCATTCCACATCAAATTTGGGAAGATTTGGCTTTCAAAATGGGTGAAACCGCACGGTGGGTGCGGCGGCCTCGTGTTTGAAATCCACCAATTCCGAAATGTTTTCCTTCAATTACCACTACAATTAAACTTCCATTGAGGCCTAGAACAAAGCCCAAGCAATGGTTGAGGCGTCGGAGTTGCTTTGGAGGTCGAATTGTAGCACACCCAATTCTAGGGTTCTTACGGTTTTTGATGAAATTGGAGCTCTTATTGACCGAATTGACCTTGGTCATAGGTATGAAAGTTGTTCTACTCTTTGAGATCTTTAATTCTGCAAATTTTTAGAATTTTTGGAGAAAGTTGAATTTTTCGGCGAGCCGGGGTGGCCGACAGCCACCCACGGGGGCGCAGGCGGCGGCGCGTGGCCAGTGGGCCGTCAATGTTATTTTTAGGCTATGTTTGATATCCTGAATTCAGTTTTGATAGTGGTTTGACATAAGTGGATCATTGAGCCAGATTCTTTACGATTCGTGGTTAGGTAAAAATGTGAATTGGCGATCCAACCGTCGGATCGTCACCAAACTTTGATATGTTGTAGTACTTAATATTTGAAGAATGTAGAAACTTACAGATTGGGAATCTGACATATGGATCTTCCCGAATTGGATTTGTAAGTTCATAAAATAAAAGGTTAATCGCCACTCGGTTTTGGAAATTGGCGGAGATCCAACCGTTGGATCATAACGAAACTTTAGTATGTTGTTCCATAAGCATAATGTGAATCATGAGAAGTTTCGGATGGGAAATCTGATATGCGGATCTTCCAGATTGAGTTATGTAGGGTTGTGGACACTACCGTCGATCTTTGATCGACGGTTGACTTATGGTCAATGAGTTTTGAATCACCCTTGAATACCCTTGAGGATGTGTTTTATGTGAGTTATGTGTTCTATCGACAAGTATTATGAGATGTGATTTAATAATTGTTCTAGGCGCCGATCGTTCGGAACGCTTCGGTACTCGTTTTAGGGAGTTGTAGCGTGGACATATATATATATATATATATATACATATATATACACAGAATTACATTTTAAATGATTTTATGAAATTGAATGCCATGTCGAATGCCATATATATTCATTGCTATGTTATGTGATTATATGTCGAGGCACCGCGGACTCCAGGTAAGTCAGGTAAGTATGTACTTTCGTTATGATGATTATGGTGATATTGATGAGATTAGAATATGGCTCATTTACCTGCACATCGGGGTTTGTGCTCCGCCAGAGTAGGGCTTAGCTTTCACGTGATCGTTCACCTCCCGCATCGTACGCTCACCTTGGATCCAAGGCAGGTGCCAACCTGTCATACAAACCACTATAGGTAGTTTCGACTTATAGGTGAACCGCGATTCATCGCCAGCCTTCACGTGACCGTAGCACGGAGAGTCTTTCTATACCTAGCTTGTCGTACAGACCACTACAGGAGGTTCCGACATGGGTGTAGGTTATTGATTGAGAGTTGAATTGAGGATTTGGTTGAGGAGCCATAGATTCAGCCGTACAGGTCACGAGAGGTGACTCCGGCTGACTTATATGCATTGCCGGCATGTTATGCATTGAGATATCACCTGATGGACTTTGATGATATTTGTTGCATGCTTTGATATTGGATATGGTTTATTCGGACATGGCAATATTTGAATGTTGGTTTTCAAGTATGAGTACGTATATATTTTTCTGGGAAGTATATATGTTTTACAGAGAGGGTTTATAACTTTTATATCAAAGTGATTTTGGAAAAACTTTGTTTTTGCCTACTCACGCTTTTTGTTTTGCGCCCCTCCAAGTTCTTGTAGCATAGTTTCTTTATCGACAAGGACTCATAGCATATCTCAGTTCAGGTGGCTACTTCTGAGGGTATGATCTTTACCTACACTACTGTACTTTACTTATGCTTTGACAACGCATGTGAAATGGGTCCATACCCACTGACAGGGCATTCTGATAGTTAGGCACCTTTAGGTTTAAATCTATTCGCATTCTTCCATATCATCACTTTTTTGCTTCGTCACCTTCCAGGTGTCGGCCAGCACAGCTCGATTCAGAGTCCTAGTGGACATTCTGGGTCGGGGTGTGTCAATTTGGTATCAGAGCATAAGTTGGGCAGTATTGCATTCTTCACACTCGTGATGTGAGCATTCTTGGTTTTCGTGTCTAATATTTGGATTTTTCCACCTCGTCGATTACGAGAAAATATATTAGCTTCTCTAAGATGTGGTAATTTGGTCGACTTGTTGATGTTTTAGAAGAGCACTTGGCGAATGTCCTTAGAATTAAAGTGAAGAATTTCCCTTGTAAGGATCGATGCAGAGGCAAGTGGATGGCCTGAATCTGGGTTAACATATTATTGGATGTTATCAGATGCTTTACCAATCGATTCGATACTTGTCCTCTGGCCATCAACATTAAACGTTGAGATTAGAATCTTAGAGTAGTTTGATTCCTTGTTAGTTCGATTAGCCTATCACCTATTGGAATTCTTGCAAAGTCTACCTTGTTAAGACTCTAGGATAGTTTCATGTGACGATGGTGCTAAAGTGGTAGGATTTAACGGAAAAACACTTTGGGAAGATCACTTTCGGTGTATGATTGGACTTGGGAATTAATATTGTACACTCTTAGTGCAAAATATTTTGTATATGTTGAGAATGTGAGAATCAATAATCATGGTGCTGAACCTATGCTATGCTCATGAGGTGTTTCAATTGGTGGTAACTTTGCTTAAGTGGGAAGTTGTATTCTTCCAGCTCTACAGCTTAAAGTATTGGTGATGTTTTCTTTCCTTTAGTGGGCGCTAAAATTTCGACGACGAAGCATTAGTGGATCGCTAAGATAGAAAGGTGAGTTGTTATTAATTTCTCTCACCTTGTGATATAAAAGTCTGTATTCATGATCTAATCAAGTGTGGAGATATGAAAGGAATTAAAGTCGAGACTCCACTTGATATGATTGAAGGAAATTCTCAGCTTAGGCGAGCCTACCTTTGGTTAGAGCAGAAGAATGTTTGAGGATATACAGTTTAACTTCCTGGGCAACCACAATTTCTTATTGGTTGTTCCAGAGGATGATGGCATTATGAGAGAGCTATTTTTGGACTCTTATACTAGTTCAAGTAAGCAGAAATCAGAACAGATTACTAGCTGGATATAATTATATTTCATCGTGTTACACGTTTCATTTCCAAGCTTTGGGAAGTCTCTCCAAAAGATTATGAATGCTAGATAGTATGTGATTTGCAGAAGAGCATTGTAATCAGGTATTTGGATGATCAAGATTGTGGAGTAGGAATCTTATGATATTGACGATGATGCTCGAGAAGGTAGTGCGTGAGCACGAACGAGGCTTTGTTCAAACGTTACGTTCTAAAGTTTATCGATTAAGGAATTTATTCAACCAAGTCTCTTATTTAAAGAATTTCGAACTTTGGGATTTTACCTAGAATTTAGTCACTTCTTTAAGTGACGGTTGGAGCTGTCTTTCTTAGACACCAGTTTGGTATGTTTGGTTTTATCTTCCAATATTTTCGCCTTTTAGCATACCAAGGAGACTGATGGGCTTTCGGTGCACCAAAGAGGCCGATGGATGAAAATTCCCTCCACATGGTTGATGATCGTTGCACGTTTTCCTTTCCATTTCGTTTGTTTTTTCCTTCGGCTTTCACCTCCATCCTTTTCTATACTTTCTACCAATGGACGAAAATGCCCTCCACGTGTTGATGATCGCTGCAAGTTTTCTTTTCCATTTGTTATGGTTTTTTATTTGGCTTTCACTTCTCTGTCGGTCATTTTCCATCTTCCATCCTTTTTTTATGATTTCTTTCTTTTGTTTTCAGCCTTGGTTTTCTCCCGACTCTCCGCGTCGTGGTGTTTTTCTTGCAAAATGTTAACGAAACAGGTTTTATTGTTTGGAAATTATGGGTGCAAGTTTGTTTAGTTGTTTGGTTCGAAGTTCGTAGACACCGATTGCTGGTGAGTTGTAGAGTTGAGTTTAATTTTTTTTTTTTCTTTTAAGAGTTACATGTCTGAGAAATGGTTTTTCTTTCTTTTTTCTGGCATCTAGGTAATGCTACCTAATATAAGTGTATGCTCGGATTTTATTTTTTGTTTCAGCAAACCCTATTTTTGGGTTTTTTATGGTTTTTGTCTACATACTTGGAAGCTGTTCGTGTTGAAGGTGAGAAATTTGGGTTTTTCTTTTTATAGATTGTGGATAATGAAAATTGGTTTTTGCCGTAGTTGGATAGCATGTCTTTTCTACTTTTTTTTTACAGTTTTTGCTACTATTGTATTAGTTGTACTCTGCTTAACAATGTTATATATGGTCTCCCTCTTGGTTTATTTGGATTTTTGGGTGTTATATCGTCTGTTTGGTTAGTAGGAAGGTGTGTAAAAAGGGGGTGTAAATTTGACCAATGGATTTGGTTTTTTTATTGTTGAATTTTGTTGTTTTCATTTTTTTTTTTTTTTTTTTTTTTTTGTGGTTGCATATTGTTGTTGTTGCCTAATTTTTCTTTTTTGTTTTTTTTGTTTTTGTTTTTGGTTTGGGTAAGTGCTTTTTTTAGATTTTGTTATAACATGCTGTGTAGAGGGATTCAAAGAGTATTCCATAACATGTTGAATTCCATCACCATATGTTAATATACAATGCATAGAAATGAATGTTCCATTTATATGCATTTGAATAACACACTATTAAGTGTAAAATGGCAAAATATTTTTACCATAATTATAGGGTGCATTTGTTTCAAATATAAATATCAAAAAATGCATGTGTTATATTTGGATTTTGGCTTCCAAATACAAGGATAAGTCATTGGTCTATTTAATAATTGTTGTGATTCTAGCTATACCCCCAGGTTAAGCAAATCGGAAAAATAATGTATAAATTTCTTATGTGGTGTTATGTTTACAGTAACTATGTTCGTTAGGAACAAGAATTTCGCCTTTTGTATTACAAATTGAACCTCTGTTGCATAGCTGAGGTGTACGAGTTTAATTTCTGTGTTTTTTATTTATTGTATCTAATGACAATTCATGTTTGATAAATTTTTTGTCATTCCAATATTTCTTTTAAGCTTGAATAGTTGAAGTGGAAGCTGTAATCCCAACTCTTCTGGGTCAGTTGCGGTCGTACGAAAGAGTGGAAAAAATTAAAGTTCGCATATGTTGGATGTGGACACCAAGAATTACAGGATTTGATAAATATGCTGGTCTTCACTGTATATTGGTTGATGAAAAGGTAAACAATAAGTTTTTAATAACTCTAATTAATAAAATTTCATATATTGTGGGTAGAAAATTTGTTAATTGTTTTAATGTATATGATATAACAATTTTACTTTCTATGATAATGTTGACCCTAAAAACTACCAAGTCTATGTGGCAGGCAGACTGAGTAACTAATGAGCTAACTACGTCATTCGGTTGAATGCGGAGTGTGCCAATTACCAAGTCTATGCGGTTGGTGAGTGAATGAATGTAGTGGTAGTCGTGTTGAACACGCTGCTGACTTCTGCGTCTTGCAATTGCGGCCGATGAATGAACTCGTCTCGACCTCTAAGTTCTAGAGTCTGAAGACAAGTTTGCTAGTTTCTTCGAAGTTCATGAATCATCGGTGCTGAGTTCGTCTTTGTAAATATTTGTGCAAATATATGTATGTCGAATCGGTACCAGACTTTACGGACACAAATATTCAAAAGAGATAAGTGTTTTGATTGTAAATGTGGTTCGACTATCTGAATGCCGAACTCTAAAATGCACTTGCGAATATTGATGCGATATAAAACAGTACACAAATTAAACCCTTTTATTGACAATTGTAGTATATATGTAAGTAGGGATCGTTCTAGGCCAGAGATTAGGAGGGATTGCTAATCTACTTAAAACTGACTCAAAAACACTTAACTAAGCTGAAAACACTTAATTAGACTCAAAGAACTCAAAACAAACTAAAGAGACTCAAAACAGACTAGAATGATTCAAAACAACACAAAACAAGTAAATTGACTAAAAAACAGAGACTAAAGAGAAGTTTGGACGAAATTTGAACTAACAAGACTCAAAACATAAAAGGGGAATGTGTTTTGATGAATTTAACTAAACTAAGACACCAAATAAGAACTGAGGGGGTTTTTGGATGAATTTGACAAACTGAAGTAAATTGCATCAAACAAAGTAAATTGAGAATGAAAATTGGGTAAAAGGCTAGCTAGAGGGTTTTTCTCCGCACATGACACATATGCATACAAATCGATTTCCAGTTATTCTTTCAATAAACCATGAACCTCAACACCCCAAGTTAACCGTGAATGCACAAATTAACCATCAGATTTTCCTTAAGTCATTGAATTGGATAGACAACGCATCGACAACCAAATTATTCCTCAATAGTTCCCTACATGAACGCATAATAGAGATACATATCAAAGATCATTAAGTTCTATGAAAATCATAAGCATTGACAAGGCATTCATAACTATGAACTGCATGATACTCCTGCCCGGAATTCATTTAACGCGATCGTTTATAAGCAACCTCCACTACTTGTAAATATAAGTTTGTAACTATTAAGTGAAACTCCATTATATTTTAGCATCAAATCCTTGCATGCAAACTAAGTGTGCACCCTCAATCGACATACAAGAATAAGTTATCAATCAAGCAATTAAGCAAATTGCATTTACAATTTATGAAATTATAACTGGAGGAAATCAATTCATATTACATATATGTTCATGGCTTTGAATCAACCTCTAGCTAAAACAAGTTTAGTTCCTTATACTCGCAAAACAAAGACAATTGAATTTAAACATTAAAAACAAAAGATAGAAAACACCTAGAACACTCCAGCAATCCAAACTTGAATGGCAAGCACGTCCAATGGTCCTTCTTCTTCTTCTTTGCTACGGCACAAGGTATAGGTGAAGGTTTGAGTGATGAATTGTATGAAAGAATGGCTAAAAGTATGAATGGTAGTGAATGGATAGGTTGGTGCTTATTCTTTTATGCGGCAAGGTTTTTTATTTTTAAAGGGAAGGAAAAGCACGCTGGGAATTAAATTGAAAAAGGTTTTAAGACTCCAAATCCTCCAAGAAAAAGGTAACAAATCAGAATCCCAAGAAGAAAAGGGTAAGTGATATGCGGCAAGCCTAGAAAGAAAGGGAAAGTGACTTCCTTGCACAGCAAGGAAGGATTCCTTGCAGATTTGGTGCAGCATCCCTTTATGGTTGGGATTAGGACTTCTAGAACATTTATTTAAGTGTCCTAATATAATTAAAGATCCTCCTTGCAGTTGGAACTTAGGTGAATTAGGATTATGAAAGGTTTAGGACCAAATAAGGAGACTCAGTCAACATTCCTTCTTTCTTGCTGAGTTCCTTGACTTCTCTTGTCTTGAATTTATTTCCTTCATCTCGTTAGCATATTCCTAGCCTCTTTTGGTCTTCAATTTCGTCCATCCACCTTGCTCCAAGCATGTGCTATCCATTCCAAGCCCAAAACTGCTCCAAAATGCACTTTCTTGCCTCTTTAGCCCTTTGAACTTACAAACACACGAAAATAGCTTAAAACACTAAAATAACTAGGAACTAACAACATAAATGCAAGAAAACAAGCTAACTAAGTCGCATAAATATGCTCTTATCAAATATCCAATTATAAAATAAACTCGACTTTCGATATGCCAAGCCTGGTAACACCTCACTTTGCCAAGAAGGCTAATGAGGTGACCTCTTTCAATAAGGATTGAAAGACTACTTACTGGCCGAGACTTGGATAAATAACCAGCTGAACTCGAAGCAGTGCTGTTAAGACTAACTGAAGGTGCTCCTCGATCACCTAATTCTACGACTCCAGTGTTGTTAAGACTAACTAAAGGTGTCGCCGGTTATCAAACACAGTGCTGTTAAGACTAACTGAATGTGTGCTCGACGAGGTTAGGACGGTTAATGTTTTCTAAAACATTATAGTAGTAACTTTCCTAGTGCCGAGGTAGAATCCTACTAGGACTAGATTTCATCAACAACCTTCTCCTGATCGTAATTAGATTTCGAACACTCATTCTAACCCTAGGATTCTGAATTTATACATATTCCTGCCATTTGATGAGAGTATAAAGCATATTCTCATTATCCTGCTTACCAAGGATTCCTAGTTGGATCAAACTTTATTTGGAACTATCTTGAAAAGCCGGAGAGTCCTTCATCATGTTGGACTCGGCCAGATCATTTTGAACTGGGCCGAGATCTCATCATAGGTCGAGCAAATAACTTACTCAGCCCAAATCCATTAATTTGGGCCTAAATAGATAAGTAGTATCTACAATTTGTTTCTAAACTTTACACATTGCTTAGTTTGCTGTTGTCAAATAGAATATGCATTTTTGTATGAACTATGTCTGCATGTGTGCATAAGTTTTATGAAGTGTTAATTGTAATCACAAACTCATTGTCAGTGATTGTTCACATTCTTCCTTAGTGTTTCCTATGGACATGCTTATACATATTATTTTTAAAGTGTTAGTGACAATGGTAAACTCACTTAGGGGCGGGATGGAAAAACCGAAAACCAAAAAAAACCCGAACCGAATACCTAACCGAAACCGAAAAAGCCCAAACTGAAAAAAAAAACTGAACCGAAATAAGAAAACTGAACCGAAAGTTATTGGTTCGGTTTCGATTTCGGTGATTCAAAAACCAAACCAAACCGAACCGAACCGAATTAAATATAATTAAGTTTATTTATTTATTTAATATTTGAGTGTTTATATTCCAAGCCCAATTTAAGTTTAAACCCAAGTTTTAAGCTTTTGTTTTAGGCCGACCATTAACCCATAATCCAAGTCCCTTTTCTTCTCCCCACCCAACCCTCTTCTTTCTTCCATTTTTTTCTCCCCATCCGACCCTCTGCTTTCTTCCTTTTTTTTCTCCCCACCCAACCCTCCCTGCGTCTTCTTTCTCTTTGTTTCTTCTTGCATCTTCTTTCTATTTCTCTTTTTTTCTTCCTTTACTTTCTTTGAAATGGAAAAACTGTAAGCAAAGTTGTAGAGCATAGACCCATTTGCAATTTTTTTTTAAAAAAAAAAATTAGGTTTTATAAAAAAATCGAACCGAACTGAAACTGAGCCAAAAAAATTGAATCAAAATTAAACCAAACCGAATAAAAACAACAAAAAATTGAACTGAACCAACATTTCGGTTTGGTTTCGTTTTTGGCAAAAAACTGAATCTATTGAAACCGAACCCATCCCTAAACTCACTATTGTCATTTATTGATATTCTTGCTCAGTGTTTTTCTATGAACATGCATATACATGATATTGTATATATAATATTCATTGTTATTCACTTATTGATTAAAAGTTTAATTATTATTTTTTCCTCCATTTTTTTTTCATAACGAATCCTTAAGGAACAAGCAATTGAAGCATCTTTTGATGACATGGACTATCAAAAGAATGTATATGATTACTTTGGATATTATAAGTAATTATAACTGTATTATTTGTATAGGTAAATTAGTAAGTAGATTGGTGAATTAGCATGTACTACAAAAATGCAGATAAATTAGCTTTTAATAAAAGAACGTAGGTAAATTAGTGAATTTTTAAAATATAAGTAAATAGTTTGTATCAAAAGAATGTAGGTCAATTAGTGAATTTTTAAAATATAGGTAAATAGTTTGTAATACATGGTTTTAAAATAGGAGCTCATTGCTCATTGAGCATAATTGAAGGTGAGTAGTAAAAATATTTAAGGAAAACTAATGAAAGTGGTTTGAAAACTTTGAGTTTTAATAATAAGAACAAAATAAAGAGTAAAGTGAATAGTACAAGGATTTACTTTTTAGTGTAAAAATATGATTTTTCGTTAAAGTAAACAGTACCGAGAACTTTTCGTTAAAGTTCCCTAATATTTATTGGGGTAAATTACATAAAACTACCTCAACTATGAATCAAAACACAATCTCATACCTCATGTTTTAAATATTACAATGTCATACCTCAACTTATGAATTCGTTATAATGTTAGACCTCCATTAATTAATCTGTTAAATTAGCCATTAAATGATGACGTGGCAAATGTTGGGTCCATATTTTTCTGACTTGGAAACCACATAGATAAAAAAAAATTATAAAAAAAATTAATTAAAAAAATTATTTTATGCTAAAAAATTAAATAAGGTGGAGTGCGGCCCACCCCAACCAAACCCTCCATCCTTTCTTCCTCATTCATCCGCCCCCTTTTCCTTTCCTGACAACCAAAACCACAGCCCCGCCAGCGCCTCCTCTGACACCCCTCCTCCTCCTGAAGCCCCACGAAGCTCCGGAATCAACGACTTAGCTGCAGCCCCGCTTTTTCTTCTACAATCCGAGCCTGTACAATCAGCAGCCACGATGTCGTTCACAATTTCTCTCGCGAGCCCCCGCTAAGACGTCGTCCACAATTGCTGCTGCTACGATGCAGATGAACACGACCTTCGCGGTCTTTGGATCTGAAGTCGCCGGCGAGAAAACTTTCGTTGTTCCCCTGCAAAAGATGAACACGAACCAGAAAAAGCAATTTTTCTTATGTCAAAGAACAACCAGAAAAATTATGAAACCTCTTTTACTCCCATAAAATCAAACAAAAAACCAACCTTGAGGGACCAAAAATTAACCTTCCAAACTAATTTTTTCCAAGGAAAAAAAAATTAAAATTTAGCTAAAAAATGAGAAACTAGAACGAGATGGGTTTGGGCCACAGGTGGTGCCCAATCGAAACCAGAACGAGAAGAGAAGAGAAGGGATAGAAGAGGGAGATAGTTTTTCTGTTTAATTAATTTTAAGGGTAAATTACAAAAAACTACCTCAACTATTGGTGTCACGACACTTTCATACCTCATTTTTTTAAATTGACAATGTCATACCTCATCTTACGAATTTGGTCCAATGTTATACCTTCCGTTAGCTTGCCGTGAATTTCTCAGTTAAATGTTGACGTGGCTTGATCCGGGGCCCACTTTTTATTAAAAAATTAATAAAATATTATTAAAAACTAAAAAAAAATCATTTAACATTTTTTAAATATTAAAATAATAAAGAAAAGTTCAAAAGAAAAAAAAAAAAACACAAACCCGTGCCCTTCACTCTCCTTCCCCCTCTCTCTCCTCCCCATCTTCTTCTTCCCCACCTTCTGCAACCCAGAAAAAAAAAGTGGAAAAAAAAAAAAAAACCAATTTGTCTTCTCCCACCCTCAGTTCGTCTTCCCCACCCCCTCTTCTCCCCGCACCCACCCTCCGCACCCAACCTCGGCACCCACCTTCGCACCACCCTCCGCACCACCCTCTGCACCCAACCTCGCACCCACCCTCTTCCCTCCACACCCATTCCCCCCATTTTCTGCTCGCCCAGGTTCTCCACCCTTGGAATCGGCCTGACGAAGGTTTCCCGATTCCACCTCAACGGGATCTGGGTTTTTTTTCGATTTTTTTTTTTTTTTTTTTTTTGGGTTGCAGGTAGTGGGTGTGAGGTTGCAGATAGTGGGTGCATATGGTTTAGGGAAGACGGGATGGGGGAAGAAAGAAAGGGGGGTCAGGGAAAATCGTGAACCTTCTTTGTTTTTTTTTTTTTTTTCCTTCCTTCTGTGTTTTCTGGGTTGTAGGAGGGGGGGCAAGAAGAAGATGGGGGAGAAGAGAGAGAAAGGGGAGGGAGAAGGGCACGGGTTGTGTTGGTTTTTTTTTAATTTTTTAATTTTCTTTATTATTTTAATATTTAAAAATATTAAATGATTTTTTTTAGTTTTTAATAATATTTTATTAATTTTTTAATAAAAAGTGGGCCCCGGATCAAGCCACGTCAGCATTTAACTGAGAAATTCACGGCAAGCTAACGGAAGGTATAACATTGGACCAAATTCGAAAGATGAGGTATGACATTGTCAATTTTAAAAAATGAGGTATGAAAGTGTCGTGACACCAATAGTTGAGGTAGTTTTTTGTCATTTACCCTAATTTTAATTTTGTTTAGAAATTTTTTTATTATTTTTTTAATTTGGAGAGTGGGCCACGTACTTACCACGTCATCACTTAATTGTGAAATTGATAGAAAATTTAACAAAGGTCTAACATTGTAACAAATTCATAGGATGAGGTATAACATTGCAACGTTTAAAACATAAGGTATGAGAATGTGATGCGACTCATACTTAAGGTGGTTTTGTGTAATTTACCCTATTTATTGACATATTTAGGGCTTTGTGGCATAAGTTGTAAATGTTTTATAAGGATAGGTCATTTATCTGCCAACATGACAGACTATTTGAATTTTAGGTTTTATTTGGATGTTTAATATAAAGTTGATTTTTATCTAGACAATAATAGTTACAAGGATTTATATCTAAACATCCCAACTATCAATTGTCAAACTAGTCTTGGTTCCCTTTTAATATTTTATTTATTTTTTACTCTTTCTCCAAGCCTTGATCTTGATTCTATCACTCATTTTATATTTTATTCATTTTCTACTCTTTCTCCGTTCCACGTTTTCATCTCTCATCAAAACTCCCACTTTATCAATCTCTTATTCTCTCTTGTCCCTTCTGTTTCAGTTTCTTTTCTCAGAAACCAAGTTGTCTTCCACATAGCTTCGATAGCACATTGACAAAATTACAAGACTTTGTTTGCTTTGCAAATCCATGTTCTCATCACTCCACCACATCACCATTCTCTATCTTTTCCCCTCCCTTTTCTCATCAGATCTCAGAAAGCGAAGACGAGAGTTGTGATAGCGACCATAACAGAGTCTGCAAGAAAGAAAAAAACCACTGCTTAGATCACCGCTTGGGTCACCGCTTAGGCCGCCTAGAACGCCTAGAGAACGACTAGGTGGGCGCCTAACTCCAACCCGATTTTGCTCGATGATGTGGCCTAAATCGCGGTAGCACTCCTTCGCCTAGCACCTAGGTGGCTGATGTGATAAAAGTTAAACACTCAAATTAAACCCTCTTGTTCTCAAATTGTAGTAAAGATGCAAGTAGGGATCGTTCTGGACCGGGGATTAAGAGGGCTTGCTAATAACCTCTAAACTGACTCACAAAACATAAAAACACTCAAAACAGCCTAAAATAACCAATTGGACAGTTTCGAACTCTAAACACAACTTTGGACGAAAATAAGATTTTGGCTTGATTCAAAACACTTAAAAACAACAAACAGATTTTAAACACTTTGAAACAAGAAAGTAAAAGGGGGTTTTGGTTTGGACGAATTTGAAACAAACAATCAAGTTATAAAACTAAACAGATTGTAAAACGAATTTTGGGAATAAGATGGTTGATGGATTAGCTAGAGGTCCATTCTTCACACATGACACACTTGTACATAAATTGATTTCCAATTGCTTTTCAATAAATTATGATGCTCAACACCCCAAATTAACCATGATGCACTAATTAACCCTCAGATTTTCCTTTACTCATTGAATTGGATGAATGCATGCGACAACCCAAATCATTCTCCAAAAGTTCCCTACATGAATGCATAATAGAGATACAATCAGAGATCATTACGTTCCATGAAAATCATAAGTGTTGACGAGACAATTGTAACTATGAATGCATGATACGTTTGCCAAGAATTCAATTAACGCGATTGTGACTAGCAACCTTCACTACTCATGAATATAAGCTTGTAACGATTAGGTGAAACTTATTTATATTCTAGCATCAAATTCATGCATGAAAACTAAGTATGCATCCTTAATCAACATACAAGAATCAGTTTTGAAGAAAACAGTTAATTGAATTGTATTCACAACTTATCAAATCACAATTGGAAGAAATCAATTCGTATCTCAAGCATGTTCATAGCTTCGAACTTCCCCCTAGCTAAATAGGGGTTTAGCCACTCATAGTTACAACAAACTCAAAGAATAATAAATTAGACATTGAAAACAAGAACGAAGTACACCTAAAACGCTTCAGTCTTCAAGCTTGAAACGTCAAAGGTCCTTCTTCTTCTTCACCTTGCTGCGGCACAAGTGATCAGGGTTGTGTATGGATGAGTGAAAATGTTAGGGATGTGTTTAGGTTGAGTGGGGGATACGACTAGGAAAGGGGGAATGGCTGAGAGTGTGTAGGATGATGAATTGATGTGTATGGGTGTGAATGAGTGCCCAAAGCTGCGACAAAGAAGGTTTATTTAGGCTCAGGCACGGTAAAGAAAGAGAAAAGGGTTATTAAAGACTTAACTATTTTGTCCCACAATTGAAAAGGTAAGAAAGATTCAGAAATTAAAGAGAAATAGGTAATAAAGGCGCTACACAATATAGGAAAGGTAATTAGAAATTAGAAATCAAAGGGAAAAGGGAAATAGGGTGGGTGCGGCAAGGGATAGAAACAAAAGAGGAATGTGGTTTTAAGGCAGAAAATAGGAAATGATACTCTCCCTTACACGACAAGGAAGAGGAAAGGACAAGGGAGGTGCGGCAAAGGCTAGAAAGGCGCAAGGAATGTTTAGTTTGTGTCCTAAAATGCATAGGAGATCTTCATTGTTGCTGGAACTTAGGGACATTTAGGATTAGGAAAGGTTAAACCAAAATAGGAAACCTTGGCTTAACTTTCCCACTTCAAGTAGGAATCCTTGTTCAACTAGGAATCCATCTTCAATTAGGAATCCTTCTTTGATTAGGAATCATTCTTTGATTAGGAATCCTAACATCTTCAAGTCTTCAATTTCGTCCATTCCTTTTGCTCCAAGCATGTGATATCCATTCCAAGCCCAATTTTGCTCCAAAAGGCTTCAAAATGCACTTTCTTGCATACTTTGTCTTTGGAACCTGAAATTGCACGAAAATGACTTTAAACACTAAAATAACTAAGGAATAACAACATAAATGCACGAAAACAAGCTAGCTAAGTCGCATAAAATATGCTCCTATCAAATTCCCCCACACTTAGCTTTTGCTAGTCCTCGAGCAAAACAAAACAAACAAAACAAAACAGTAAACAAAACACATTATAATCCTTCCAACAGTTTCCTCAGGGATTTCCAATGCACATGACATGCTAAAAATCATTACTTCCACATATTTGAGTCATCCCTACGCTTAAGCACATACTTAATCATAGTCACCATCCACTAGCTCACATTTAATCAATTAAAACAACATTTTGAGTGTAGTAACATGCCTTAGAGAATTCCTCAATTCCTTACTAGATATGCACTCAATTTTCACTCAGATTTTCTGACTACACACCCAACACTAGGTATATGTGAGAAGATTGATGTAAACATGAAGACTAGTACTCACATATGTTATAACAAGGAAATCACTTTTCTAGAATTATTAATGCATATATGAATATGATCTCATGAACGGAATGCTACTACTTAGATGCGAGAACCAGTGACACCATATGCTCATACCACTTCCAAACTCCACAAATTGAAACACACAACACTCAAGATAGAAGTTAAGGGTTGAAACGGGGCTAAGGGAATTGGTTAACAAAGAAGGATAAGGATAAACAAACATTCTTAAAGCAATAGTAAGATAAATAACGAAATTGACACTTAGAATTCACTTTTGAATGCAAAAATCAACTTTAAAACACAAGGGGAAGAATCACACAACATTTAGGGTCAGATTCAATCTTTTGGACCATTTCTTCAACAACCAACACTTGTGAGCTTATTCTCACTTATTTTTCAACTCTTTTTCATTCTTTTCAAAACTTTTCTTTTCTTTTTCTTTTTTCTTTTTCTTTTTTTCTTTTTCTTTTCTTTTTCCACGAATTTTTTCTTTTTCACCAAACCCGTGCCCTACTTCTTTGATTGGCACACAAACACACACAAATGCCTTCCCCCACACTCGTTTTTCTGCAAGAAGACAATCAAAAGGAATTCTTTTTAAGTCATGCTTCACTATGCCTTAAGAACAAGGGTATGGATGGTCATATTCTAGGCGAGGAATGGATAATGTGGTTAACAAAGAAAATAGGCTAAACACGGCTCAACGGGGTTAAACCTAGAACACAAGTGAAATAGAGGTACGGCTATTTGGCTGTGGTGGTAACTAAACAACTCCATCTTGATCATGTGCTATGCAAATCAATGTCATGCTTTGAATGAAATGGGTATGAGTTCTAGTATTTGGAACTAAATGATGAAACGCCTTCTAAATAGCAACCAAGCAAAGAATAATGAGATCATGCAACGACTTTAGAAAACAAGAATGCACAGATTACTAACTCTCCAAAGAACGTTTTAGGCTCAAGTCTCTCAAGGTTGTAGCGTTAATTTGAGTTCTTTCCTTCAAGCATGTCACAAAAACTGATTTTTTCCTTTTTCTGATTACATGTGAATTCGTAAACTATAACAATAACCAAGCATAAACCAAAGAGCATATCAAACTTCCATCCATGCTTTTAACTTTCTTTAACAGTCATGCAATTAAAAACCAAATCCTCATCATTGTGTTGGAAGGTACCCTAAGACACAAACACACCAAAACGACTCTAAAAACACTTCAAAAACTTTTTTTTTTTCTTTCAAATTTTCGTATTTTTACTTTAAAACATGCAAAAACACTTAAAAACAGCTCTAAAAACACTTAAAAACAGTGATAAACAACTTTAGAAGTAAAGGGTGATAAAATCCCATGAATTTGCTTCAAAAACACTTTGTTACCCCCCCCCCCCCAACACTTAAATCAAACATTGTCCTCAATGTTTCAAGCATAAAGTCACAGAAAGCAAACAACAAATAACGAACTAAACAAAGCAAAATGAAAGCAGTAAAGAGAAGGGTTTAGGAACACAAATCTGGTTATTGGGTGATTCCTAGAACTTCCTTCGTTGTATGCATGGGTTGCCTCCCAAGAAGCGCTTGCTTTAACATCGTGCAGCCGGACGAATACCATCCTTTAAGCCTCCTTGGAGCCCACGGCATGCAGGGGTAGTTCCTCCACCACATGCTCCTCAAACAGGTCGTAATAGGGCTTTAAACGATGCCTATTCACCTTGAATTCGTGGCCGGTTTTCAAGCTTTGGACTTGGACTGCACCATAAGGAAAAACATTAGTAACAACAAAGGGTCCAATCCACTTAGAACGTAACTTACCGGGAAATAACCGAAGTCGAGAATCAAAGAGGAGCATTTTCTGCCCCTTGGAGAATGTCTTTGTACGAAAAATCATATCATGATACGCCTTGGTCTTGTCCTTGTATATGCGAGCATTCTCATAAGCCTCGTGCCTAATCTCTTCGAGTTCAGTCAATTGGAGTTTCCTATGCACCCCAGCTGCATCTATATCCATGTCGAAGGTTTTCACAGCCTAATGTGCCTTGTGTTCTAACTCTACAGGCAAATGACATGGCTTACCATAGATGAGCCGAAAATGTGACATGCCAAGAGGAGTTTTGTAGGCTGTACGATAAGCCCACAATGCATCGTCCAAGCGCAAGCTCCAATCCCTCCTTGTTGGCCCCACGGTTTTCTCTAGAATCTGTTTGATCTCCCTATTTGAAACCTCGGCTTGCCCATTGGTTTGAGGATGATAAGGTGTTGAAACCTTATGCGTAACGTTGTACTTCTTGAGCCAAGCCTCAATGGTTCGATTACAAAAGTGGGAACCTCCATCACTGATGAGAACTCTAGGCATTCCAAATCTAGCAAAAATGTTAGTTTTCACAAAATCTGCAACCACCTTAGAATCGTTAGTACGGGTGGCTTTTGCTTCCACCCATTTCGAAACATAATCAACAGCTAGCAAGATATAAGTGAAACCATAAGATGGAGGGAAATGACCCATGAAATCAATACCCCAAACGTCAAAAATTTCAACAAAGGATAGAGGTTGCTGCGGCATTTGATCTTTGGCACCTATATTTCCCATTCTTTGGCAACGATCATAGGTTAGACAAAAAGTTCTAGCATCTTTAAACAAAGTGGGCCAATAAAATCCACATTCCAAAACCTTTAATGCCGTTCTTTGGGTGCCAAAATGTCCACCACAAGCATAAGTGTGACAAAATCTTAAAATTGCATGAAATTCACAATCATGCACACATCTACGCAAAATCTAGTCAGAGCAATACTTCCACAAATAGAGATCATCCCAAATATAGAATCGTGCATCATTTCGAAGTTTATCACATTGGTGCTTGGTGATAGTGCTTGGAACTTGTTTAGTCACTAAGTAATTCACTAAATCGGCATACCAAGGTTCACTTACCTCAATGGACAACAGCTGCTCATCGGGGAAAGTTTCAGGGATAGGCACGGCATACTCATCATGGATGATTCGGCTTAGGTGGTCAGCCACCACATTCTCGCTTTCTTTCTTGTTTCAGATTTCGATGTCAAACTCTTGAAGAAGAAGCATCCAACGAATGAGCCTAGGTTTTGCTTCCTTCTTTGTTAGTAAGTACTTCAAAGCTGCATGATCAGAATAAACAATCACTTTAGTGCCAATTAAATAAGACCGAAACTTATCTAAAGCAAAGACAACAGCAAGAAGTTCTTTTTCCATTGTGGAGTAGTTCAATTGGGCATCATTCAGAGTCTGAGAGGCATTGTATATAACATGCGGTTGCTTGTCCTTTCTTTGTCCCAAAACAGCTCCTAATGCATAGTCGGATGCATCGCACATAAGCTCGAAAGGAAGGCTCCAATTTGGAGGAACAATGACAGGGGCCAAAGTGAGCTTCTCCTTGAGTTGCTTGAATGCTGATTCACACTCTTCATCAAACTTGAAGGGCACATCTTTCTGAAGCAATCGGCAAAGGGGGTTGGAAATCTTGGAAAAATCCTTGATGAAGCGCCTATAGAACCCTGCATGGCCAAGAAAAGAACAAACCTCTCTAACCAATGTAGGGGAGGGTAAGTGACGTACAAGGTCTATTTTTGATTTATCTACTTCAATTCCTTTTTCTGAAATGATATGACCTAAAACTATACCTTGTTTAACTATAAAATGACATTTTTCCCAATTTAAGACAAGGTTAGTTTCAACACATCGTTTCAAGATCAAGGTCAGATTGTCCAAACAATTATCAAAAGAATCCCCAAATACACTGAAATCATCCATAAGGACCTCAATAATCTTTTCAACAAAGTCAGAGAATATACTTACCATACACCATTGGGAAGTGGCAGGTGCGTTGCATAAGCCGAATGGCATGAGACGATAAGCAAAAGTTCCAAAGGGACACGTGAAGGTGGTCTTCTCTTGGTCATCCAGGGCTATCACAATTTGATTATATCCAGAATATCCATCAAGAAAACAATAAAAAACATGACCGGCTAACCTTTCAAGCATTTGGTCGATGTATGGCAAAGGAAAGTGATCTTTTCTTGTTATGGCATTTAGCCTCCTATAGTCAATACAAACTCGCCATCCAGTTTGAATTCATGTAGGTACAAGCTCGTTCTCTTCATTCTTGACAACAGTAACTCCAGACTTCTTGGGAACGACTTGAATTGGTGAAACCCAACAACTATCGGAAATAGGATAGATCACCCTACAATCTAAGAGCTTGATTATTTCTTTCTTTATAACTTTCATCATTGGAGGGTTGAGACGGCGTTGAGCCTCTCGAGATGGTTTAGCCCCCTCCTCAAGATCTATGTGGTGCATGCAAGTGGTAGGGCTAATTCCTTTAATATCGGCCAAGGTCCATTCTATGGCTGTTTTGTACTATCGCAACACCTTCACAAGCTTCTCTTCCTTATGTACCGTGAGACTTGAAGAAACAATGACAGGCAATGTCTCGTCATTTCCCAAAAACACATACTTTAAATGGTCTGGCAACGGCTTAAGTTTAAGAGAAGGTGCCTGAATAATAGAAGGTAACATCTTAGTAGAAACTGAACTTGAAAGTGAGAGCGCAACCTTACCATATTGTTGTGGTAGTGACTCTACAACTTCCTCATTGAAGGGCATGGCATTGGAGTCCATAATCTGGCCGTGGGTGTGCAAGGCTCCAATGTCTTGGTTTTTGAGTTCTATGCCCTTTGTAATGGCTGTTTCAAGGGCATCCTCGTTCAATTCCTCAAGATACTCCTGCGCCAAAGAATCAATGATATCAATAGAAAAACAAGAGTGATCATCAACGTGATATCTTATAGTTTCAGAAATATTAAAATCGATAACTTCCCCATCAAATTCCATCGTCAAAGTTCCCTTGAATACATCTATCTTTGTGCGGGCTGTCTTCATGAATGGCCTACCAAGGAGAATCAGCAAAGATGTGGAATGGGCTGAATCTTCCATGTCTAGAACGTAAAATCAGCCGGAAAGATCAAATGGTTCACCTGCACTAAAACATCATCCAATACTCATTTTGGATAAGCGTGAGAACGATCAGCCAATTGTATAATCACACCATCCTTTTTCAATTCACCCAAGTTCATAGATGCATAAATAGAATAAGGCATGACATTTACAGATGCACCTAAATCCAACATTGCATTTTCAAACCGAGTTATGCCAATCACACAAGGAATCGTAAAACTTCTGGGGTCTTTGCACTTAGTGGGCAGTTTATGTTGCAAGACGGCTGAAACATTTTCACTTACCTTAACCACCTCTTTGTTCGACATTCTTCTCTTGGTTGTGCACAGCTCCTTGAGAAATTCGGCATATTTCGGGACTTGTTTAATTGCATCAAGAAGCGGAATGTTGACTTGAACTTTCCTAAACATCTCTAGAATGTCCTTTTCAGTTTCCTCTTTCTTTGTTTGCATGAATCTGCGAGGAAAAGGTACATTCGAAGGAATAACATTAGCAGGAACTGAATTGGACACGTTCTTACCTTTATTGGACAAATTGGATGATTTAAGATCAATGGGGACCTGTGGCAAAGGTGTTTCCACCCTTGTCGTGGGTTGAGTGGATTCTTCATCTTCAGATTGCAATCTTTCATCTTCCTTGTGACCTGATTTTGATGGTTGTGAACCTGCCGCGACTTCCTTGCCACTTCTTAAGATGACTTGGCAGATTCAAAACCTCCATTTGGATTTGCAATGGTTGAACTAAGGAGTTTTCCTGGGTCTCGAAACTGTCTTACAAATTTTGCAATCTGCCCAATTTGCTTTTCCAATTGATCCACCCTTTTGTCTTGGTTTTGCATTGCTTTGGTTTGATTTTCTTGCCCTTGAGACAAATTGGTGAGTAACTTAAGAAGTGTGTCATTATCCAAAGAAGTACCTGAAGTGTTTTGGGCAGATTGTTGTGGGGCTTGTGTTGGTGCGTATGGCTTTATGTAGAAGCCCGGGGGTTGTTGCGTAAAGCCTCATTGTTGTTGGGTTTGTTGGGGCTCCCTCAACTTGAAATTTGGGTGGTCTCTCCAACCTGGATTGTAGGTATTAGAGAATGGATCGTTCCTTGGCTGGTTTTGGCCTCCAAAACCCACGATATTGGCAAATTCTCATCCACTATTCTCAATCAATTGAGGGCACTTCTCAGAGGAGTGTCCTTGGATAGAACACACGCCACACACAGTCCTTGCATCTTCATCCATTCGGCCATCTGAGACACAATAGAAGTAAGATTAGCTAATTGAGATTGAATGTCGGACTTGGAACTTACCTCATTTACTTGCTGCTGTGGGGGTTCTCTTTGCCCAATGCCTTCATATTGTTGTGCATTCAATGCACAGTTCGTAATTAGTGTCATTGCTGCCATAGGTGTCATGTCAACCAACGCACCTCCTGCTGAAACATTTAGCATTTGCCTTTCAATTGGAAGAAGGCCTTCATAGAAGTATTGAAGTAGAAGCTCTTCTTTCATTTAATGTTAAGGACATCATGCAACAAGGCTTTTGAAACGTTCATAGTATGTTAGGAACGACTCGACTTGGCTTTGTTGGATTCCGCTGATCTTCTTCCTCAAAAGAATGACTCTTGAAGTGGGGAAAAACTTCTCTAAGAAAGCCCTCTTCATGCTCTCCCAAGAAGTGACGGTTCCAGGGGCTAATTCGTATAACCAATCCTTAGCCTTCTCTAGAAGAGAGAAGGGAAATGCCTTCATCTTCAAAATGTTGCCATCGAGATTGATTGGAGTCATGCTTGAACACACCACTTCGAACTCTTTCAGATGATTGTTTGGATCTTCCATGGACAGCCTATGGAATTTGGGAATGTGGTGCAGCAAGCTAGACTTCAATTTGAATTCATCGGTCTTGTCTTCAGCCACCCTAGGGTATTGGATGCATAAAGGTGTAGCATTGTCTAATCCCGAGGCAGAAAGCTCCTTAATTGTTCGATTGTCCATTGCCATGGCTTGTGGTTCTTCTAAATTCCTTGCCGTGGGGTCTTCTTCCTCTTCTAGCACTTGTTTTTCAAGCCCAGGTTCATGGCTAGGTAGATTAGATTCTTGCTGGTTTCTCTGCCTTCTCAAAGTCCTCTCAAAATCGTCGTCAAAGTCCAAGATATTCTTACGAACAGTTTGAGAACTCCGAGTCATAAACTAGTATCTAAAAACAAGAAACAAAACAAAGTCAGAAACTGAAATAAAAACACACGAAAAAGAAACAAAGGATTAGCAAAGTTGCTAATCCCCGGCAACGGCGCCAAAATTTGATGTGATAAAAGTTAAACACTCAAATTAAACCCTCTTGTTGTCAAATTGTAGTAAAGATGCAAGTACGGATCGTTCTGGACCGGGGATTAGGAGGGCTTGCTAATAACCTCTAAACTGACTCACAAAACATAAAAACAAAGTTAAAAACACTCAAAACTGCCTAAAAACACCAATTGGACAGTTTCTGACTCTAAACACAACTTTGGACGAAAATAAGATTTTGGCTTAACTCAAAACACTTAAAAACACCATTCTCTATAAGCAAGCTAATTATTATTAATATTAATTCAAAATTATATGTACATATGCAACATGATCAACGATCCATATTCAAAATTATATCGTGATTGAGCTTATGCAGAACACCACTAGTAGTTAAGCAACACAAGATGAGAAAACTTATTCAAGTTGTTTCAAGATTTTTTTGGATGTAAGTTGTTGCTCTTCAACAGCTGAATGTACATAAACATAGTTAGTTATGGAGAATGAATTTATATTTCGAATTTGTCACATCCCGGTCCGGGTTCGACCATTTACTGGGCACGACTTCGCCGTAGCAAGATATTGTCTGCCTTGGGCCCTTACCATGCCCTCACGGTTTTGTTTCTGGGAACTCACACAAGAACTTCCCAGTGGATCACCCATCATGGGAATGCTTTTTCGCACTACTCGCTTAACTTCGGAGTTCCGATAGAACCCAAAAAGCCAGTGAGCTCAAAAAAAAGCCTTGTGCTAGGTAGAGATGGGAATATACATATAAGGCTCACAGGATCCATTCGCCTGGGCGATGTGGGATCTCACAATCCACCCTCTCTTAGGGGCCCGACGTCCTCGTCGGCACACACGCGGCCAGGGTTAGGCTCTGATACCAAATTGTCACATCCAAGCCCGGGTTCGACCACTTCCCAGGCACGACTCTGCCATAGCACGATATTGTCTGCTTTGGGGCCCCTACCACGCCCTCATGGTTTTGTTTCTGGGAACTCACACGAGAACTTCCCAGTGGGTCACCCATCATGGGAATGCTTTCGCGCGCTACTCGCTTAACTTCGGAGTTCCGATGGAACCCGAAGCCAGTGAGCTCCCAAAAGGCCTCGCGCTAGGTAGAGATGAGAATATACATATAAGGCTCACAGGATCCACTCTCCTGGACGATGTGGGATCACACATAATTTGTCATCGTTGCTTAATTAATGGTTTTATATATCTTTCTTTCTTTCTTTCTTTGTACCTGATAGTTATTTGATTTTCCCTTAAATATATAATCATGTATGTATATATTTTAATATATTAAAGGTTGGTTAATTCTTGATGACGAATGAATTTTGTGATGAAATGTTTAACTTGATATAATGTTACTAATTAAAAATATTATAATGTATTCAACACCTTTTTTTTTTTTTTTTTTTGGAAACTATTCTACACCTTGTTAACTGGCCTTTTTCATGTTCCTGTTGGAACTATTATGTGACGACCCGTCCCTAATTTTCACTGTAATTTCCTTTCCGTTTGTGTAATTAGACGTTTTTACCCTTTTTGGGGAAAAGTGTAATCTGACGTGGACCTTGTTTTCGACTGTTGTTTATTTTTCCTAGCTTTCTACTTAAATTGTACTCATCACTACGAATGCGTGAGCGCTTGTTAGACTTGAATCGGATCTGTAACGAAAAGTTACGCTCCGTTAAAGTGCGTTGACTATGGGTATTTTTGTACACACATGTACGAATTTACAGTGCCTGAAATACTGTAGGAAATCCCATCCCTAAAGAAGTGGATTCGTGTCTCCCCAATCAACAACAAACTAATTTCACTTTCCACCAATCACTCTCCTCCACTCATTTCCCGGTTTGTCTCTTCACCACCCAATCTGATATTTTTCCTCTCTTCAAAAGCAACCAATCAGTCTCTCTCTCTTTCTTCACTCACTCTCTCTTTCCCTCACCGAGCTCTCTCATTCTTTGCAGCTCACGCCTGCCATCACACACCCACATATCAAACCTAAAAACTACACCACCGTGTTCATTTCATCTCCACGAACACAACCATACCACTGGATAACGAGTTGACCGAGTTTTGGACGTCGACCTCGGAAGGTCTGAACTCTGTAAGTTGGGTTCAACGTGTTTTCGACCGAGTTACAAAGTTTTGGAGGACGGGAAGCTCTCTTACAACTCCCCAAGACTCCTAGACTAGTTTTGGTGAGAAGTTGACATAAAAAACACGAAGTTTCGAAGAATTGAGTTTTGGCCGTACCTTTCAAGGCATTTTCAGGCCACCTTCGTCTACTTTTTGGACTAAAAAAAGGTATAACGCGATTCTACTCTTCATAAGCTTCATTTCCTTCTAAATTTTGTGAAAAATGGTTGAGAAATGAAGAAGATATGAAGGTTTGAAGTTTTTCCCAAAAACTGGCTACTTTCACCAGATTCTGGCAAACTAGACAGCGGCGGACGAGGGCGACCGGCGAGGACCACCAGAGAAGACAAGGGAATATTTCGTCAACTTTGATGGAATATTCTAACGACGTCAGGTAACGCCATTAACGTCTGTTAGCATTTTAATGAAATATTCCACAGAATATTCTTAACGTCCGTCAGCCTCTGCCTGTGCGTGGTGGCCCATAAGGCCGTGCCCTAGGCGGCCCGTGAGGGTGCGTTTGGCCTCTGATTTGCTTTCTGTAAATTTTTGTAGGTCCGTGACATCGAGTAGATCGATTTCATATATTTAAACCCTATGTTTGAGCAAACTATGGGGGCTTTGTTTAAGTTTTCGTGTATGTGTTTTAATTAATTTAAAAATAGTTATTTCACATATGGGGGAAACGTATCTCGAGGACTTGAGGGGTTAGGCAAGGCTCAGGGGCTACGATCCGACGACGTATTTGTGAGTGGGCAGTTTGTTTTTATACCTATACATAATTATAGTTTCCATAAATGAATCTTTACTTCATTTTTACACTTATATTGCCAAGTATTGTTATGGTGATATTAATTGTGATAAATGCTGCTAGATGGTTGGGATATTATTGTCATGACATTCATACATACTAGTACATACTCATCTTGCTGCACCCTGGTGTTAGTACTCCGCCCAGGGCCAATCCTTCATGTGTATGTTCATATCCGCACCATTTGCTCACCTTGGATCTAAGTTAGGTACCAGTCCTGTCGTACAGATTGCATTAGGCAATTTTGACTCGTATGTGATTGTAGTACTAGAGCGCATTGATTACACCTAGTCTTGTCGTACAGGTTGCATTAAGCAACTCCGACTCATGTGCTAGCATAGATGGATGAGCAATTGTTTATACTTGATTATCACATGATTATATTACTGTGGCATTTGATATATCATGACTTGGCATATTTTTGGTTATATTGCTATTGTATTGTTGTTTACATACTTACGTAGTATGTTTTAAGAAAACTATACTTGTTTTACAACAAGGGGTTACTATGTTCGAAAATAAAGGTTTTCTTACAAACGTTGTTTTGCTGACCAACTCAACTTTGTTTTTTGCCCCTCCAAGACCTAAATAGCTGAACTCTTTGTGGCATTTGAGGATCCTCCGGTAGTTCTGACATTATCTCTGTTTAGAAGTATGAACTTATCCACTGTTGTGTAATAAGTGTACTTTAACTACTTTGACTACCTTACTGTAGTCGTACTGTCTATTATGCTCTAAATAATTGTAGTGGGTTCATCCCACGATTGTGCAGACTTTCACTGTTTAGTTTAAATTAGTTCTAGTTTGGTTTTAATTTATTCACTTTTTCACATCACTTATCCTTATGGTTACGTCACCTCATGGTGACGGCCATCATGCTTCGACCTCCGTCAGTCGGGGTGTGTCAACTTGGTATCAGAGCATAGGTATAGACAGTCCTACACTTCCTAGTGTCTTTTAACTCTTGTTTTCTTATGTCAGAACCATGCCACCTCGTAGAGAGCCACGTGTCTCTTCTGAGGCTAATTTTTTTGACTTTGGGCAATTTGGTGAGGCCATCGCCAGTGCCATTCAGTCTGCATTTCGTCCTCCCCAGAGGAACACCTTGGAGACTGTGTCCTACCTGAAGATAAATGATTTCTATGGTAATAAAGGATCTGAGTAATCCAAGATTTGGCTCGATCATGTTGAAAAGACCTTTCGAGTTATGCAACAGCAGGGGAATCTCGCAGTTGAGAGATGGGTTAAGACAACGACTTGGTTCTTTTGTCTGGGAGCGGAATCTTGGTAGGCTCAGGAGTCAAGCCTATTGTCCGCTGAAGATGCCATGAATTGGGATATTTTCAAGTGTCTATTTCAGGTTAGATTCATACCTCCAAAGTACTTGGATCGTAAAAAGGATGAATTCTCGGAGCTGAGACAAGGTAAGATGTTAGCCACTCAATATCACCGAAAGTTTACAGATTTATCCCGTTACTGCCTTGAGACTGATGCGAATCCCAGGGAAATGCTCTATCTTTTTAAAAGGGGGACTCGTAAACGGTTGCGTTCTATGGCAACCACTACTCCCTGTTCTACCTATCAAGAATTCTTCGAGGTTTTGCTTCGGGTTGAAGATTTGGAGAATGCTCCTGATGATAAGGATGAGGATGATGACAGGAATGCCCAGAGGAACAGTAACATGGGGCAATCATCACTTGGTCCACGAAGGACTCAGACTTTTAAGAGAAGCGGAAACAGCTCTGGATCGTCTAGCGGAGGTTTAAGCTCTGGTACACCTCGTAGAGGCGGAAGATCCACTGGCAGTTCTCGTTTTCAGAGTCAAGGAAACTCCAGCAGTTTGGGTGCTCAGCTCTGTCGCAGATGTGACACCCGTCACTTTGGCGAGTGTAAGAGAGGAAACAGTGGATGCTATACTTGCAGACAAATGTGCCATAGAGCCAATAATTGTCCTCAGAACTGAAGGAATCAACATGCCATTCTACCACCCGCAGTTCCCCTACAGCAGTTTCCAGCACCTGGTACCCATCAGCAGACAGGCTACGGTGGAGCTTTCCATTATCAGGGAGACGTACCCCTGGACCAGGGAGGACCATACCAGTACACACATAAGGTTCCCTACTACCAGATAGGCTATCAGCAATTTCAAGGAGACTATACACCATATTTGGGTGGTGGAGCACATATGTATACTGGATGATAGTATTAGAACTTAGACATAACGTTTAGCAATGAAGGCTTAGGCAGACAGGAAAATCTGCCTAACCAGGGTTGAGGCAATCAGGGACGAGGTAGTTAGACTTAAGCAAATAGGGGCCACGGATGCAGGCAGTAAACACAGGGAAGAGTCAACAACATTACCCTACATGATGCTCAGGCTAATCCAGACTTGATTATGGGTACGTTGAATGTTTTAGGTCACTTTGCTAAAATTTTAATTGACTCAGGTGCTACACATTCAGTTATTTCCAATTTGTTTGCTCAAATGACTGAACTACACCTCACTTCCCTCGGTTACAAGTTGGAGTTCTCAATGCCTAGATGTGAAGTTTGCTATGTTAGCTGGGAGTATCAAGGATGTCCTGTATCGAAGATGTAGTCATGTCGGCTAATCTTATTCCTTTGGATATTGTTGACTTTGACGTTATCTTGGGCATGGATTGGTTACACTACAATCGTGCCAACTTGGATTGTTACCAAAAGGTCGTCACTTTCCATCGACTAGGTATGCTGATTGTAACTTTTGTCGGTGAACGTAGTGGTCTAAAGCACGGAGTTATCACTGCCATGAAGGCGAGGCGACTGTTGAGTAAAGGTTGTCAAGGCTACTTAGCTCATGTAGTGCTAACGGAAGAGACTACTGCGTTTGTGGAAGACGTTGGAGTAGTCATACACTTTCTGGATGTTTTTCCCGAGGATTTACCTGGCTTACCACCAGATCGTGAAGTGGAGTTCACCATCGATCTACTTCCAGGTACAAATCCTATTTCTCTTACACTTTACCATATGGCTCATGCGGAGTTAAGGGAACTTAAAACCCAATTGCAAGAACTTGTTGACAAGGGTTTCGTTCAGCCAAGCATTTCCCCTTAGGGAGCTCCAATTCTATTTGTAAGGAAGAAAGACGGAACTTTAAGGCTGTGTATCGACTGCAGGCAATTAAATAGGGTGACGATAAAAAATTGTTATCCGTTACCTCGTATAGATGATCTCTTCGACTAGCTTAGAAGTGTCTGTGTGTTCTCGAAGATTAATCTAAGGTCTGGTAACTACCAGTTGAAGATCAGAAGCGACGATGTTTCGAAAACAGCTTTCAGGACTCGATATGGTCATTATGAGTTTCTTGTGATGTCGTTCAGGTTAACTAATGCACCAGTAGCTTTTATGGACCTCATGAATCGGGTATTTCGTCCGTAGCTCGGTAGGTTCATCATTGTTTTCACCGATGACATTTTGCTGTATTCTAAGAACAAGGTTGACCATGCTAAGCATTTGCGTCTGGTCTTGAAGAAGCTAAAGGAGAATCAACTATATGCTAAGTTTAGTAAATGTCAGTTCTAGCTGGATTAGGTGTCATTCTTAGGGCACGTGATATCAGCTCAGGGTGTGCTTGTGGACCCTAAAAAAGTAGCAGCAGTGGAAAATTAGGAGTAACCTTAGACGATTACAGAAGTACGAAGCTTCCTTAGTCTTGCTGGCTATTATCGACGTTTTGTGAAAGACTTTTCAGCCATAGCACTACCTTTGATAAAGTTGACTAGAAAAGGAGTTCAGTTTGTGTGGAGTGAAGACTATGAACAGAGTTTCCAATACTTGAAGTACTTTCTCACTCACGCATCTATCCTAGCACTTCCCGACGGCAGTGGAAACTTCGAGATCTACAGTGATGCATCTCTAAATGGTCTTGGATGTATGTTAATGTAGCATGGAAAGGTGATTACGTATGCTTCACGACAGTTAAAGCCCCATGAAATGAACTATCCTACTCATGATCTCAAGTTGGCAGTTATCATTTTCGCTCTAAAAATCTGGAGGTACTATCTTTATGGGGAAAAGTGTAAAATTTTCACTGATCATAAGAGTCTAAAGCATATCTTCACTCAGAAAGAGCTTAATCTTCGGCAGCAGAGGTGGGTGAAGTTACGAATACTGTAGCTGATGCCCTCAGCAGGAAATCTCACGACCGACTTAATGCTCTTCTTACAAGTCGTATTCCTCTTTTGACCAACCTAAGGTCTACATGGACTACTTTGGAAATGGATCGACATGGAGCTCTACTTGCTAGCTTTCAAGTCAGACCGGTTCTGTTGGATCGTGTTCTTGAAGCCTAGATAAATGATGCAGAATCTCAGGAGTTAATGCAGGCAGTGTCAGACGGGAAAAAGAAAGACTTCAAGACTCGAATGCCTGATGGCATGCTGATGCAAGGTGATCAGATGTATGTACCGAATGTAGAAGAACTGAAGAAAGAAATACTCGATGAAGCGCATATCTTAACTTATGCGATGCATCCTGGGAGTACTAAGATGTATCATATTATCCAACCATTCTACTATTGGCCTAGGATGAAAGGAGAAATTGCAGAGTATATGAGTTGTTGTGTAGTTTGTCAATAGGTCAAAATGAAAAGAAAGAAGCCATTTGGGTTGCTACAACCACTCCCGATACCCTAGTGGAAATGGGAAGATATTATAATGAATTTCGTGTACAAGTTACCTCGTACGCAAAATGGTTACAATGGTATCTGGGTGATAGTTGATCGACTTACCAAGTAAGCACACTTCATACTTGTTCGTGAAAACTACTCGTTAAACAGGTTAGCTGAACTGTTCGTTTATGAAATTATCAAGTACCATAGAGTTTTAGTGTGTATAGTTCACGCGATGCTTCATGCAGGGCGAGAATCTCAGCATGGTTAAACGAAGTCACAACTAGCGTTTGCTTGGTAGACCTCCAAGATATAGTAGTGTCCCCAAAGGTAAAGACATAGCCCGTTTGAGAACGTGCTCTATGTGGGGTCAGATAGATATCCAGCATCTACGTAACCAATAAGGCAAGAATCAATCCGAGAACCATAGGGGGCGACAACATTCGAAGATTTGTGGGTATAGAAGAAGCCTAAATCCGTAGTACCCTTAAGGTAGCGGAAAATGTCTTTAACACCATTCCAGTGCCTGCGTGTGGGCGCATTGCTGTATCTAGCCAATAGATTCACAATGAAGGAGATGTTAGGTCTAGCGCACTGAGCGAAGTACAATAAAGCCCCTATTGCACTTAGGTAAGGAACTTTGGGTTCCAAAATCTCTTCCTTATCCTCATTTGGATGGAAATGATCTCGTTTAGCATCTAGAGTCCGAATAACCATGGGCGTACTCGAAGGCTTCGCTTTATCCTCATTAAAACGACACAACACCTTTTGGGTGTAGTTCGATTGATGTACTAGGATTCCATCCGAACAGTGCTCGATCTCCAGGCCGAGACAGTATCGAGTTTTCCCAAGATCATTCATCTCAAATTCCAATTTCAAGTGTGCAACAATTTCCTCAAGCTCTGTAGGAGTCTCAATGAGGTTCATGTCATCGACATAAACTGCAACGGTTGCAAATCCGGAATATGACATTTTTATGAACATGCATGGGCATAGTTCGTTGTTCACATAACCCTGACTTGTCAAATATTCACTCAGACGGTTATACCATATCCGCCCAAATTGTTTCAATCCGTAGAGTGACCTCCTCAACCTAATTGAGAGAGTGTTCCGTGGTCTAGAACTATTTGAACCAGTCAATGGAAGTCCTTTTGGAACATTCATGTAAATTTCCGTATCTAGATCCCCATAGAGATACACGGTTACCACGTCCATAAGCTGCATATTCAGTTTTTTGGAAACTACCAAACTGATTAGGTAGCGGAACGTTATAACGTCCATTACGGGAGAATACGCCTCCTCGTAATCAATCCCTGGGCGTTGAGAGAAACCTTGCGCTACGAGGCGTGCTTTGTATCGCACTATTTCATTCTTCTCATTACGCTTCCTCACGAAAATCCACTTGTGGCCAACGGGCTTCACGCATGGTGGTGTAGGAACAATAGGTCCAAACACTTTACGTTTCACGAGCGAATCGAGTTCGACCTGGATTGCTTGTTTCCAGTTTGACCAATCGATTCTATGTCGGCACTCATCGACGGAATGTGGTTCAATGTCATCGCTAAGCATGATGTCAGTAGCTACTGAGTACGCGAATGCATCGTCTACGATCATCTCATTCCTATTCTAAACCTCATCCAATATTGTGTAGTGGACCTAAATCTTGCGATTCTCGGGAGGCCGGCATGTTTCATCTGAAGCATCACCATAATCTAGAATAACCTCATGCGTTAGAACGGATGAATGAGCGATGGTCGGATTCAAACTAGGGTTACTAGTTAGTGCCATTTTCCTCTTCCGGGGTTGTGAATCCTTTGAACCAAGGGGTCTGCCATGCTTCAGGATCAGGGCAGATGATTGGCTAGCTGCCAATGTACCTTGCTGTGTGGAAGTTGCGGTGTCCCCACCTTCGGGGATGATCCGGCCTTCCCAGGCAGGTTGTTGACGTATGCGGGGTACATCTATCCTTGCAGATGTGTTTGTAGCGGGTATATGTGATCTTGTCACCTTAGCTAGATCAGTAAAAGCATCCGGCATGCTTTGAGCAATGCTCTGATTATTTATAAATCGTCCCACCTCAGTTTCAGATTGGGCAATGCGGGGATCTAAATGAGGCATAGTGAGAGCATACCACGACAATTTGCGACGTTCTACGGGAACGTTAACATGCTTATCTCCCCTTAACGACGGGAAGACTGTCTCATCAAAGTGACAATTCGCAAAACGTGCAGTAAAGAGATCTCATGTCAAGAGTTCTAAGTAGCGAACAATTGATGGCGAATCATATCTGACATAGATTCCCATTTTTCTTTGAAGACCCATTTTGTTATGTAGCGGTGGCGCTATTGGCACATAAATGGCACACCCAAACACCCGTAAATACGAGACGTCAGGCTCGTATCCAGTGACCAACTATAACGGTGAATGTGGTTGAGTAGTGGTGGGCCTCAGGCGAACCAACATAGCTGCGTACAATATTGCATAGCCCCAGGCAGATACCTGCAGTTTGGTTCTCATAACCAAAGTCTGCGCTATCAATTGAAGACGCTTTATGAAAACTTTTGCTAGGCCATTTTGGGTGTGAACATGGGCATATGATTTTCCACATCAATCCCTACTGACATTCAATAATCGTCAAAAGTCTGTGACGTAAACTCTCCAGCGTTATCTATTCGAATCGACTTAATTGAATAATCAGGGTGGTAAGCCCTTAGCTTAATGATTCGAGCTAGGAGTTTAGCAAACGTGGCGTTGTGTATGGACAACAAGCAAACATGTGACCATCTTGTCGATGCATCAACCAACACCATAAAATATTTAAATGGTCCGCAGGTTGGTTGGATTGGTCCACAAATGTCCCCTTGAATCCTCTGAAGAAATTTAGGGGGGTCGTGAATAATCTTTGTATGGGAGGGTTGAGTATTCAACTTCCCTAAAGAACATGCTTTGCATGGTGGAACTCCAGCATAGGGATGTAACTTATGCCTGTGAGAAGATTTGAGGATACGGGGCATCATGTCACGTCCAGGATGTCCCAAACGGTCATGGCAAAACAACAAAGTGTCCTGGAACTCAAGCATAGGGCCGGCCACACTGTGGGCTTCTATGCCGCGAATGGTTGTGATTTACAACCCACTCGGCAGACGTTCCAACTTCTTATGAATATGCTTCTGGCCATATTCGTACGAAGTGATATAAAGAAATTCAGAACCATTATCTTCAGTGGTTTCAAGATGATATTTATTATCTTGAATATCTCTAAAACTCAGCAACGTTCTTCCGGAATGTGGAAAATAGAGTGCCTCCTTAATGGTCAAGATTGTACCATTAGACAACATGATATGTGCCTTTCCGTATCCTTCAATCAGGTTGGATGGGCCGGAGAGAGTTGTCAAAGGAGCTTTCTTGGGTATTAAGTCAGTAAAATAGTGTCGTTCACACAAGATGGTGTGCGTAGTTGCACTATCTGCCAGGCAACTAACTTCCCCACTAGACATACCTAATAAATTGATTGAATTGGTCACATGCATAGATATAAGTCCACTCATTCAATTAAGCAATTCGAGAAAATAATATCCATTCAAATAATAATCCATAATTCAAAACAAACTAAAACCAAACAAATTATTCCAAATACTTAGAAAAATTGTCCAAAATTAAACCATAAACCTAGCAAAATAGGGGTTAAGGCTGGCCACTATGGGTAAACACCCTAAAAACATGTCTAATTTATTCATCCATAGGCCTTGATGCATCCTGAAAATCTGATATCTCCATTGATGTAGTTGCATCTTCCGGATGATCCACATGTGCAAAGTTGGACTCACGACGGGAATGATACATGGCAATAGCCTCAAGGGAAGCTCAGCATACGCGTGACTAATGCTCCCTTGATCCACAACGATAGCACATGTCCAGTTCAGTAGAAGCAGCCTGAACCGAAGCTTTGCCCTTATTCTTGAAGTTTGGGACCTTAGGGGCGAGTGGTGGACACTGTTGGGTCACAATTCTTCTCTTAGGTGCGGCACTCTATTGACCTTGGGCCCGTGGTGGGGCTAGCCACCTATTGCCACGGCCACAACGATTCTTTCATCGTTTATGGTTGCTAAAATAGGTCCATGCACTTCAGGTGCGGCGTTTGAGCCAATCAGTCGAACTTGATTGTTCTTCATCAAAAGCTGGTTCTGCTTTTCAGCGAGAAGTAAAATAGAGATCAAATCCGAAATCTTGGTGAATTTCTGTGCCCTATATTGTTGCTGCATGATAATATTGGTGGCATGGAAGGTCGAATAGGTCTTTTCCAGGAGATCTGATTCGATTAGTTCTACTTTGTAGAATTTCAACAAAGAACAGATTCTACAAACTTCAGAGTTGTATTCATTCACGGACTTAAAGTCCTGGAAGCGAAGATGATGCCAGTCGTGTCTTGCTTCAAGCAAGTATATGTCTTTCTGGTAATCGAAACGATCGACCAAAGCAAGCTAGAGGGTGCATGGGTCATCCTCAACAAGATACTCAGTCTGCAGTGCATCATTGATGTGTCTTCGAATGAAGATCATTGCAGTAGCCTTCTGAACTTCGTCAACAGGTTTGTCGGTGATAGGTGCCTCGATGGTGGCTCTAATGCCCTTTGCACTTAAATGGAGCTTCACGTCTTGAACCCACTTCAGATAGTTTCTTCCGGAGACTTCTAGAGCGGAGAAATCGAGCTTGTTCAAGTTCTACATGTCCCTAAAACGGAGGGAGAAAACGTGATTAGTCATATGGTAAGCCATAGACATATATCGTAGAACATACAGGTTCTATAGACATGTATTGGTTTAATTTATGCATGAAAACTACAGGTTTCATGTGGTATGTTTTGAATGAAAACTTCAGGTTTCAAAGGCACTAAATTTGAAACTACAGGTTCAATTTAGTTTTTATGAACAATTAGTTCATAATGAGAGGTTCCTGCAAGAAACACAGAATGCAATATACTAACTAAGTGTAGTGGATTTGAGGTTCTCCAGGAACTCAAGTGTGGGAGCTTCATTATTATAAAAGTATGTGACGGTTCAAAGTATAAAAATAAATTATTGAATCGTTAATGTCCAAAAGTGATCTTTAGGTCAATAATTTTGGATTCATTATCAGATTAATGGACTGTAGGTCATTTTTAATTAATTCAATAAATCAGGCCATACGGGGTCGATTGTAGATGCTAAATAATATTAAAATAATATTATTGGATCGAAAATATAGCCCCAAAATAATTTGGGCTTAGTGCCGTGGGTAATATGGCACGGGTTTGGGCGCCTTAAGCATAAGGGAAGGCCCAAAGGACCTCGAGTGATAGCTGCAGGCCACGGGTGAAGAAGGGAAACCCCAGCCGCAGCTGGGTTTCGAAGTTGGACCGAGGGAGAGAGCACGGGAGGAAGGTTAAATGCTTGCGAGTTTGGCCCGGGAAGCCCAGCTGCGAGGGCTGGTTGCATGGGACGCGGGCAGTGGGAAAATCCCAGCCAACTGGGCTGGATTGGATGCAGACCGGGGTAGGCAGTGAGCCCAGCAACCATAAAGGTTGCGGCATGCAGGAGTGGACCCAGCCAATCTTGGCTGGCAGCGTTTTGGGTGTGAGGCTTCAGGCCCTGCCGAGTTGAAATCCAGGCCGTGGCCTGGTGTTGTGTCCATAGTGATGGTGCGGTGGTATGCCTCACCATATCCCATTCCCATATAGTTTCCAAAATCCCTTAGGGTTTAGGAAACCCTAAATATGCTTCTAATTTAATTTTATGCATTGACTCACAAATTCCACATAACAATTTAATTGTGCGAGGCATGAAACATACATATATATATATACATATATATATATATATATTGACAAATATATGAACATATACAATATATATATCGAAGGGAAAATATAAACATAGAGGGGTTCATGCATCATGGGGAATGTTTTCATGCTTCGTGGACGTTTCAAATATCTTCTTTTATTTGAAGCGTACCTGATTAGCAGAAAGCGAATAAGCCTTTGAATGTGGTGGATGATAGCCTCCTCCTACGATGCGTCAATTCCTTAGCTTATGGCAAGAGCGTGCTGATAACGTGTTGTAGGCCTATTTGATTGAACGATCTAGGGTTTAGAGAGGGAGGGGTTCGGCAATATTGAGAGAGAAGAGATATTGATTTAATTGTGAGGTGTGTTTGATTCACCCCATTGTGCCTTTATTTATAGTAGTAGGAAGGGTAAAACCTTTCCCTTTAGGATTACAACATTTAATAGGTAATCTACTCCTAATAGGAATATAAGATACATTCTCTTATTCTCTAGGATTTACACAATCATATTCCTATTTTAAATATGACTGCAACAATACATTCATTTTGGTTCATAAAAAAGTTGTAATCTTGTTTTGCTTGTTTTGCCTCTCAATCTGATTAATTGAATTATTTTCCTTGTTTTGCCTCTCAATCTGATTAATTGAATTATTTTCATCTTTACGTTCTATTTGTTAGTAAGAAAGATACGAGAGAGAAACTAGATTGTTTTGATACTTTTGTTTTGGTTTCCTAAGAAAGTTGTAATCCTTTTTGCTGCTTAATTTTGTCTCACAATCTTGCCAATTAAGATTATTTTCATATTTACTTTCTGTTTGTTAAGTAAGAAAAATACGAGTGGGAAAGTTCGTGTTTGATAAATTCGTTTCATGTTTTACTTTCTGTTTGGTTTCTAAGAAAGTTAATCAGTGCTTTATATGCCGCTGCCAACTGCAGCAGTGTGTTGAGAAAGTGGCAATTCTATCCATTAAGGGGACACATGAAAATCAAACCTCACAAGGTTGCTGGTACGTAGATCCATGTTAGCTTCACTTTAGGAGCTTGTGAGATCTCGTATTTTAAGAATTCATTATGGATATTATTTTTATTTGGGATGAATTATTGATGCTTAGTAAGCATTCAAGTTGGAGACGTGTTATGCTATGCATATTCACACCTCATAACCATTATGACTAAGCTATTAAATTGGTGGGATTAAAAGGGGAGGCGTCGCAAGTTTTACATTCAGTGGACAAGTGTGAATAGTGTTTTACTAGTAGGTGTTGTCAAAATATGGGGAAAAGCTATCCTAATTTGGAACCAAGCATAGTTTGTCACCATTTTCTTAAGAAGGACGTGGAGATAGCATGAGTAGTGGCACAACCCCTGCAAGCCAACTTATTTTTAGTCTAACAATTCATAGATGAAAACAAACTGTTTTTGCTGTGCTGTGAGAATAAGCTCATTTTTGCTGCTTCACGTTTTCAGCTTTTTTTCACCCAAAACTGTGAAATTAAGCTGTTTTTAAATGTTTACCAAACACCTTTTTAAGCTCAGTTTTTTTTTATATCCACTTTTTATAAAAGCCACTCAGTACCAAACCAGTACTTATATGTGGCTTATTCTCCTCATAATATTTCTTGTATAGTATATTAAATTGATATTCTTTTCCGGACTCCGAAAGTTTTGGAACGGACACTTTCTAGTATATAAAAAGGTTTCCATATCATTTATTTCAACCATGACTTTTGTTTGTGGTTTTGAGTGGTTTGGGGGAAAGAAAAGAAATAAACATAGGAGAACAGAGAGAGAGAGAGAGAGATCAGCACATTAGATGAAATTGCATGCGACTGCATACAAAGAAGTGCAGAGCGAAAGAAATACAGAAAAGAGAAGGAATAAAGGATGCGATATTGATGTATGCGAATCAATAGGTTGGTTGTCTTGCTGAACTTCTGATAATCGTCCCAAGGAATATTAATCAAGACGATCCCTTGAAATTTAAAAAATAGAATTAATAGTCATTTTCATTCCTTTCTTTCATCTTCCAAGCACGAGACTCGGTTATAAACGACAAATAAGCCGCTAGAAACACCTCCCAAGCACGAGACTCGGTTATCCACGACCGGCGCCACATATAAGCCACTAAAAATGGGCAAAAAAGAATTATGAAAAACAAAAAAAGAGGTGGGGAGATGCAACACGAGGACTTCCCAGGAGGTCATCCATCCTAGTACTACTCTCGCCCAAACTCGCTTCACTTCGGAGTTCTGATGGGATTCGGTGCATGTGAGTTGGTATGATTACATCCGTCACTCTATGACTTGTAATTGTACATAACCATTTCTTTAGCCGTGATCCCGTCACCATTATCCACATGCAAATCAAATCGGCTTCAAACGTTTGCACGAAATTCAAAAATATTAATCAAGATGATCCCTCGAAATTTAAAAAAATATCTAAATAAAATTAATAGTCCTTCTCATCTATTTCTTTCATCTCCCAAGGAATATTAATCAAGACGATCCCTCGAAATTCAAAAAATAGAACTAATAGTCTTTACCACAAATTTCTTTCATCTCCCAAGCACGAGACTCAGTTATAAATGACAAATAAGCCGCTAGAAAAACCTCAAGCACGAGACTCGGTAATAAACGACAAATAAGCCGCTAGAAATACCTCCCAAGCACGAGACTCGGTTATCCATGACGCGCGCCAACTCACGTGCACCGGATCCCATCAGAATTGGTTATGTACAATTACAAGTCATAGAGTTACGGATGCGATCATACCAACTCACATGCATTAGATCCCATCAGAACTCCAAAGCTAAACGAGTTTGCGCAACAGTAGTACTAGGATGGGTGACCTCCTGGGAAGTCCTCGTGTTGCATCCCCCCACCTCTTTTTTATTTTTCATAATTCTTTTTTGCGCATTTTTAGCGGCTTATTTGTGGTGTGGGTCGTGGATAACCGAGTCTTGTGCTTGGGAGGTATTTCTAGCGTCTTATTTGTCGTTTATAACTGAGTCTCGTGCTTAGGAGATGAAAGAAAGGAATGGGAAAGACTATTAATTCTATTTTTTGAATTTTGAGGGATCATGTTGATTAATATTCCTTGGGAGATGAAACAAATAGATGAGAAAGACTATTAATTCTATTAAATTTTGTTTTAAAATTTGAAGGGATCATCTTGATTAATATTTTTGAATTCCGTGCAAACATTTGAAGCCGATTTGATTTGCACATGGATAAAGGTTACGGGATCACGGTCAAAGAAATGGTTATGTACAATTACAAGTCATTGAGTTACGGATGCGATCAGAGTAACTCACATGCACCGGATCCTATCAGAACTTCGAAGTTAAGCGAGTCTGGGCGAGAGTAGTACTAGGATGGGTGACCTCTGGGGAAGTCTTTGTGTTGCATCCTCCCACCTCTTTTTTATTTTTCATAATCTTTTTGGGGCATTTTTAGCGGCTTATTTGTGGCGCACGTTGTAGATAATCGAGCCTCGTGCTTGGGAGGTGTTTGCAGCTTATTTGTTGTTTATAACCGAGTCTCGTGCTTGGGAGATGAAGGAAAGGGATGAGAAAGACTATCAATTCTATTTTTTGAATTTCGAGGGATCGTCTTGATTAATTTTCCTTGGGAGATGAAAGAAATAGATGAGAATGACTATTAATTCTATTTAAATATTTTTTTAAATTTCGAGGGATCATCTTGATTAATATTTTTGAATTCAGTGCAATTATTTGAAGCCGATTTGATACGCACATGGATAAAGGTTACGGTATCCCGGCCAAAGAAATGGTTATGTACAATTACAAGTCATAGAGTGACAGATGCGATCATAACAACTCACATGCACCGGATCCCATCAGAACTCTGAAGTTAAGTGAGTTTGGGCGAGAATAGTACTAGGATGGGTGACCTCCTTAAAGTCCTCGTGTTGGATCCCCCCACCTCTTTTTTATTTTTCATAATTCTTTTTAGGGCATTTTTAGCTGCTTATTTGTGGCGCGCGTCGTGGATAATTGAGTCTCATGCTTGGGAGGTGTTTCTAGCGGCTTATTTGTCGTTTATAACTGAGTCTCTTGCTTGGGAGATGAAAGAAAGGGATGAGAAAGACTATCAATTATATTTTTTGAATTTCGAGGGATCGTCTTGATTAATTTTCCTTGGGAGATGAAAGAAATAGATGAGAATGACTATTAATTCTATTTAAATATTTTTTTTTAAATTTCAAGGGATCATCTTGATTAATATTTTTGAATTCCGTGCAATTATTTGAAGCCGATTTGATACGCACATGGATAAAGGTGACGGTATCACGGCCAAAGAAATGGTTATGTACAATTACAAGTCATAGAGTAACGGATGCGATCATAACAACTCACATGCACCGGATCCCATCAGAACTCCGAAGTTAAGTGAGTTTGGGCGAGAATAGTACTAAGATGGGTGACCTCCTTGAAGTCCTTGGGTTGGATCCGCCCACCTCTTTTTTATTTTACATAATTCTTTTTTGGGCATTTTTAGCAGCTTATTTGTGGCGAGCGTCGTGGATAATTGAGCCTCGTGCTTGGGAGGTGTTTCTAGCGGCTTATTTGTCATTTATAACCAAGTCTCTTGCTTGGGTGATGAAAGAAAGGAATGGGAAAGACTATTAATTCTATTTTTTGAATTTCAGGGGATTGTCTTGATTAATATTCCTTGGGAGATGAAAGAAATAGATGTGAAGGACTATTAATTCTATTTAAATATTTTTTTAAATTACGAGGGATCATCTTGAATAATATTTTTGAATTCCGTGCAAACGTTTGAAGCCGATTTGATTTGCACATGGATAAAGGTTACGGGATCACGGCCAAAGAAATGGTTACGTACAATTACAATTCATAAAGTGACGGATGTGATCATACTAACTCACATGCACCGTATCCCATCAGAACTCCGAAGTTAAGTGAGTTTGGTCGAGAGTAGTACTAGGATGGGTGACCTTCTGGGAAGTCCTCGTGCTGCATCCCCCTACATTTTTTTTTTTTTTTTTTTTTGATATTTTTTTTTTGTGCATTTTTAGCAACTTGTTTGTGGCGGGCGTCGTGGATAACCGAGTCTCATGCTTGGGAGGTGTTTCTAGCGGCTTATTTGTAGTTATAACCGAGTCTTGTGCTTGGGAGATGAAAGAAAGGAATGGGAAAGAGTATTAATTCTATTTTTTGAATTTCGGGGGATCGTCTTGATTAATATTCCTTGTTGGCGTGAGTCAATGCCATATTTTAGGAATTATAGATGTATTGTTTGTGTATGTAATCATGTGATTGATATCCTATATAATTGGGGTTCTAGTTTCTTGATTTATAGGACCTCTTGTACAACCATATATATTCCTTTGAGAGAGAAGAATAAATTATATCATTTAAACCCTATACTTTTATCTTGGCATCAGAGCAGGTTACTGCCTTTCTCTTCCCAAACCAAAAAAAAAAAAAAAAAAACCCAACCTTACATATTGATCAAGTCGTTGCAACCTGAAGCAAAGGATTGAATGATAATCTGTCTTGGTTTTTGAGAAGTACAAAACCAGGCAATTAATCAGAAACAAAACACAAAAAAAAAAAGGAAAAAAAAAGCCAAAAACACAAAGAAGAAAGGGAAAACACCCCTGCGATGGTTGATGAAAGACATTCATACTAGTTGAGTCATGTTCAATCTGGATCCACCTTCAGCGAATCCACCAGCACCAACTCCAATGTATTCGAATTTCAGTTGAGCTGCACGAACTTCGAAGTTTGGTCGAAGATGATAGAGGTTCATGCTTTCGGACTTGGCAAGCATGGTTACCTCACTGGAAAATTCCAATGGTCGACGAAGACAGCATGGCTGCTGTCGCAACAAGTTAGCCTAAAGTAGGGCATGTCGTAGCTGTTGTTCCAGCAAGTCGGTTTGGGCCCAGAGGTAGCACGGCTTCAAATCATGACTTAGAGCACAGCAAGGATGCATCAGCCAGAGATAAGGACATCAGTTCAATGTTGTCCCTAATTAAACAAATTTCAATGATTGACGACTCTGAAGATTCAGGTAAAATGGATACTGCTTTAATGGCATCCACCATGCGCGACTCTGGTTGGATAATAGACTCTGGGGCTACTGACCATATGACCTACGATGCATTCATGTTTCACCACATGACCTCCCTGCCCAAGGAGAACGTCATCACAGCTAACGGTGATGTTGCTCCTGTTACGGGAACGGGTTCTGTTTCTCTTTGCATAACACACTACTTGTTCCATCATTATCAAATCATTTACTTTCAGTTGGTCAGGTCATCGAACGATTAGAATGTGTTGTGCAAATCATTTACTTTTTGCCCTCTTCAAGATATCCAAACACAGGCGATCATTGGGCATGGTACTAAGATGAGAGGGTTATACTACATGGATGATGTGATCGCAAGCCGAGTAAATCAAGTCCGCAGTGGTCACAGTAATAAGATTAAGACAATTTGGTTATGGCATCATCGACTAGGGCATGCTTTTTTTGGTTATTTGAAAAAATTGCTTCCTTCTTTATTTAGCGGTGTTTCAGACTCTGATTTTCAATGTAATGATTGCATTCTGGAAAAAAGTCATCGTGCTTCTTATCATCTGAGTTTCAGTAAAAAAAGGGTACCATTTGAGTTAGTTCACTCCGATGTGTGGGGTCCTTCCCCAATAGTTACCAAACATGGAATTCGTTGGCTCGTTATTGTTGTGGATGATTGCACGAGAATGACATGGCTTTATACAATGAAACATAAAAGTGATGTGGGTCAAATTGTTCAACAATTCTACCAAATGATAAGAAATCAATATTCTTTTTCGCTTAAGGTTGTCAGGTTTGATAATGGTGGAGAATACCTTAATTCTGAACTTTCTCAGTTTTTTCAAGAACACGCATCCTTCATGAAACTACTTGCCCTCAAACTCCACAACAAAATGGTGTGGCTGAGTGCAAGAATCGCCATATCTCAGAGACCACTCGCGCCAATCTCATTGGTGTTCATGCACCCCACTCTTATTGGGCAAATGCCGTTACCTATTCTGTTTATCTCATGAACTGAATGCCCTCCCGAGTCCTTAATTTCCGCACTCCAATGGAAACCTTTGCGGACCATGTCGCTTTACTATTCTCACTTCAGTTATCACCACGCATATTTGGATGTGTGGTTTATGTGCATCTTCACAAAAACCAACGTAGTAAATTGGATCCGTGTGTCGTTCGTTGTGTATTTTTGGGATTTAATGGCCAACAAAAAGGATACTGATGCTATCACCCAGCGACTCAGCATCTATATGTCACTATGGATGTCACATTTTCTGAGAATGAAATATTTTTCACCGATCAAACCTCCTCTACTCTTCAAGGGCAGATGAATACAATCGAAGATTATAGTTGGTTTGATATCATCCTTACTTGGCAAGATAGTGGAAGTGAACTGAATTTGGGTACAAAAAAAGATATGGAATTTGGGGACTTACGAGATGCAACGACAAATGAGCAGCAGCTCACTAATGCCGAGCTGACCAGGCTTGAGATAGACAGGCCAAATGGAATTTTTGTGGGGGAAAATGGGCCACGGCAACAGCAGGCCACTGATAAGCAGCAGCCCATTGTTGGACCACGGCTACAGCAGGCTACTGATAAGTCACAGTAGGAGCAGCCTATTGACAAGTCACAGCAGAAACAGCCCATTGAGGCGACTGGTGGGCCTGAAACAATCATATTAGATAATAACCCTCATTATCCACTTGTAGACGCCCATGTCCCTGAGGATATCTATGAGGTATGTTCATCTTAATCTAACGAGACTCATAACTTGGCTACATATATGTTACCTCCTAGAGAAAATCGTGGAAAACCTGATAGGTTTTCTCTGAATGGAAAAGTAAGATATACAATTGCACAATATATGTCTACTCATCGACTATCACCAAAGTACTAAGCCTTGGTGAATAAAATGGACGGAATTAAGATACCAACAAAAGTGGAAGAGGCCCTACGAGACTTTCGATGGACAGAAGCCATGGAGGTAGAAATGGAAGTTGTGCAAAAGAATGGAACATGGAATGTGGTGTCACTACCACAAAGGAAGGTACCAGTGGGATGTAAATGAGTGTTCACCATCAAACACAAAGCAGATGGAACCATAGACAGATACATGGCAAGATTGGTAGCTAAAGGATACACACAGACGTTCGGGGTTGATTATCAAGAAACTTTTGCTCATGTTGCAAAAATGAATATAATTCGTGTTCTGTTGTCCTTGGCTGCTAACTTTGATTGGCCTTTGAAACAGTTCGATGTGAAAAATGCTTTCTTGCATGGAGACTTGGAAGAAGAAATGTACATGGATTTTCGACCTGAGTACAAAGTACCAAATAGAGCTGGCAAAGTGTGTAGACTTCGGAAGGCTCTTTATGGACTTAAACAATCACTTAAGGCGTGGTTTGGAAGATTTACCGATGCAATGAAGAAATATGGTTACAGACAAGGGAATGCAGATCATACCTTGTTTATCAAACATATGGGGAGTAAGGTCACCTTGTTAATATTCCATATGAATGATATGGTGGTTACAGGTGATGATACAGAGGAGATGAAGAAATTACAAGAGTATCTCTCTTCAGAGTTTGAGATGAAAGATCTAGGTGGCTTAAAGTACTCTTTAGGAATTGAAGTTGCTTATTCTCGTGATGGTATTTACTTGTCTCAATGGAAGTATGTTCTGGATTTTTTGTCTGAAACTGGGATGTTGGCATGTAAGCTAGCAGAAAACCCCATCGTACAAAATCATTATCTAGCAGTATATCAGGATCAAATTCCTACGAATAAGGAGAGGTACCAGAGGTTAGTAGGAAGATTGATTGATTTATCGCTTACAAGACCGGATATTGCATATGTGGTTAGTGTTGTAAGCCAGTTTATGCACTCTCCTAGTGAGGATCATATGGCAGCAGTAATGCAGATACTGAGTTACCTGAAAGGTGTTGAAATGTCCCACATCAACCTTATCAATAAGAAAAAGAAGAGTTTAAATATCCTAACCCCACTCCAACTAATACCGAGGCCTTTTGTGATAAAACCCCACACCTGATGGATTATGTAGGTGGTAATTACCAAGTTAAGGACAATGTCGGTGTTGTTGGAAGTGGGCCATATGACCCGTCTTTCTAATAATTCTACATGATATTAGAGCCCGAGAGCGGGCCCGTACCGTACTGCCACGTGATGGGTGGGTCCCCTTGGCCCCGCGCAATGATGGTGGGTCCCTTGGCCCGCGTGTAGGGTGAGTCCCCTTGGCTCCACGTGATTGTGGTTGTCGATGTGTGGATCTCCCACATGTGACCCACTAATTGGGTCTCACGTGAGGGGGCATGTTGAAATGTCCCACATCGACCGTATCAATGAGAAAAGAAGAGTTTAAATATCCTAATCCCACTCCAACTAATACTGAGGCCTTTTGTGATAAAACCCCACACTTGATGGATTATGCAGGTGGTAATTACCATATGGCCCGTCTCTCTGATAATTCTACAAAAGGTGCACATGGAAAAGGATTGATTTTCAGAAAGCAGGTGCATATGGAGATAAATGGGTATACAGATGCTGATTGGGCCGGTAATATTACTAATAGACGCTCTACATTAGGCTACTTTACGTTTGTTGCAGGGAATCTTGTAACTTGGAGAAGTAAGAAACAAAGTGTAGTAGCCAGGTCCACAGTGGAGGTAGAATACCGAGGTATGGCACATGGGATTTGTGAGTTATTATGGCTCAAAATTCTTTTTACAGAGATATGATTCAAGCCACAGGGACCTATGTTGTTGTATTGTGATAATCAAGCTGCTAGGGAGATAGCTAATAATCTCGTTCAACATGACCGTACCAAGCATGTGGAGGTGGATAGGCATTTTATCAAGGAAAAGCTAGATGTCAAGTTGATTGACATTCCGTATGTGAGGTTAGATGAGGAGTTAGCTGATGTGTTAACCCATGCAATGACAACAAGGGTGTTTCAAGACTTACTTGTCAAGTTGGGCTTGAGAGATATCTATGCACCAACTTGAGGGGAGTGTTGGCGTAAGTCAATGCCATATTTCAGGAATTATAGATGTATTGTTTGGGTATGTAATCATGTGATTGATATCCTATATAATTGGGGTTCTAGTTTCCTGATTTATAGGACCTCTTGTACAACCATATATATTCCTCTGAGAGAGAAGAATAAAATATATCATTCAAACCCTGTACGTTTATCTTTCCTTGGGAGATGAAAGAAATAGATGAGAAGGACTATTAATTCTATTTAAATATTTTTTTAGCGGTGTTTCTAGTGGCTTATTTGTCGTTTATAACCGAGTCTCGTGCTTGGGAGATGAAAGAAAAGAATGGAAAAGACTATTAATTCTATTTTTTGAATTTCAAGGGATCGTCTTGATTAATATTCCTTGGGAGATGAAAGAAATATATGAGAAGGACTATTAATTCTATTTAAATATTTTTTTTTTTAAATTTCAAGGGATCATCTTGATTAATATTTGTGAATTCCGTGCAAACGTTTAAAGCCGATTTGATTTGCACATGGCTAAAGGTTACGGGATCACGGCCAAAGAAATGGTTATGTACAATTACAAGTCATAGAGTGATGGATGCGAACATACCAACTCACATGCACCGGTTCCCATTAGAACTTCGAAGTTAAGCGAGTTTGGGCAAGAGTAGTACTAGGGTGGGTGACCGCCTGGGAAGTCCTCATGTTGCATCCTCCACCTTTTTTTTATTTTTCATAATTATTTTTTGCTCATTTTTAGCGGCTTATTTGTGATGCGAGTCGTGGATAACCCAGTGTCGTGCTTGGGAGGTATTTCTAGCTGCTTATTTGCCGTTTATAACCTTGTCTTATGCTTGGGAGATGAAAGAAAGGAATGGGAAAGACTATTAATTCTATTTTTTGAATTTCGAGGGATCGTCTTGATTAATATTCCTTGGGAGATGAAAGAAATAGATGAGAATTACTATTAATTCTATTTAAATATTTTTTTAAATTTCAAGGGATCATCTTGATTAATATTTTTGAATTTCGTGCAAACGTTTGAAGCCGATTTGATTTGCTCATGGATAAAGGTTACGGGATCATGGCCAAAGAAATGGTTATGTACAATTACAAGTCATAGAGTGATGGATGCGATCATACCAACCCGCATGCACCGGATCCCATCAGAACTTCGAAGTTAAGCGAGTTGGGGTAAGAGTAGTACTAGGATGGGTGACCTTTTGGGAAGTCCTCATGTTGCATCCCCCCACCTTTTTTTTATTTTTCATAATTCTTTTTTGCACATTGTTAGCAGCTTATTTGTGGCGCGCATCGTGGATAACCAAGTCTCAAGCTTGGGAGGTGTTTCTAGCGGCTTATTTGTCGTTTATAACCGAGTCTCGTGCTTGGGAGATGAAAGAAATGAATGAGAAATGAATGGGAAAGACTATTAATTCTATTTTTTGAATTTCGAGGGATCGTCTTGATTAATATTCCTTGGGAGATGAAAGAAATAGATGAGAAGGAGCTTATGCTGAGGAAAAAAAAAAAAGGATAAGCGTGAGTGTTGCTAGAGTTTTATTAACATTTGTAAAATTGCTTAGAGTTTAATGTTTGTACAAGTGGGATTAATATATGTGTTGTAATTTTTCTTCACAGGACAACATGACGAGGATCAAGATAGAGGATGAGGTTCCTCGATTTCCCATCCACCCTCCAACTGAGGGATCCCCTGCCTTCGGGCAGTCAAGGCAGAATGCGACTAAAAATATAGCGTCGGGTTTTGTTTACTAAGAAGAAATCTAGATAATGGAGAGGAAATGGAGGCAGCACCACAACTACTGCTACCTTCGAGACAAGCGAGAGAGAAAGTTCATGTTCACCTCCAGGAATAGCCACTCAGCAACAACTACCCATCCTCCTAAAAAAGGGAGAGAGAATGCTGGAATTTGGGAACATAGAGAAAATATTCATGTTCAAGCCAGGAACAGCCACTCCAATAACAACTAGCCATGCCCCCGAGGCAAGCAAGGCATAATCACAGTGAAAGATATTAACGTGGAATTTGGCCTACTAGATAGCAAATTCAGAAGACGGGGAACGGTCAGCCACTCCAACAACTTCTACTGACAAGAGAATATGTGACTCCTCCACTAGATGATGGTGCAAAACCTCCACAACCCTAGTAGCTTCGTGAGGGACCTCTGGTGCTGCATAACTAACCACTTGGGTTGCAGCTTGGCCTTGGGATATGTGCAACAATAATACTCGAGTTGGTGGTGGTCTGGTTCTGGTTCTCAATCTTCTAACAATCTCCTTTCTAAAAGTTTGAAACAAAAGCATAGTTGTGCATTCAATGAAATTTGAAACCTTTTCGTACAATCTGAATTCCGTTATATGTTACCTATGTGGTTTGACGGTAAAATACGAAATGCTTAATAAATTGCTTAGGTGACATAACAGAAGCACCATAAATCATAAAAAACTCTCATCCTCACCACTTGTTTATTTAAAGAGGTTATCAATTAATACCATTATCCTCCCTATTGTCCTCGTTTTCAACCTCATATTCTTCGTCGTCATTGTCGTCATCTGAATCTTCTTAAGAATCACTTTCAACTGGTAGATGACATTTATAAGAATTTTGCTTCCAGTGTTAATCATTACAATTCAATAATTTCTTGACCTACAATCATTGGTCATAATTTGTTTGCCAATCCATTCTAGTCTCAGGGATTTCGAGCGTTCAAGCTAGAGCATATCGTAATAATGGTCCTCGATGAGTTGAAGTTGTTGAACTCAGTGATCGAATATTGTTTTTGAGTCATCATACTAAGTTTTTAAATGCATCAGTAACATAATATAGACATTCATTTTTTTAACAATCCTGAGCATGCAACTGAAGAATGATATTCATCCGCAAAATGGTAAGCAAACAGAGTATGTACTTAATACCAACATATTATATTCAGTATAAATATTTGATATAAACTTTTTTTTATGTAAACGATAACGTTTTAGTGGGTTAAATTGCTAGTTGTTGCAGGTTGGGGGAGGGAGGGGATCGGTAGGGATTGAACTCGCACCAAGGTGCATAAGTATCATTGTTTTTCTCCACTACGGTAAAACATTATTTGCTGGTATAAATTGTCTCAACGAGTACTTTTATTAGTTTGAACTGAACATGTATTATTTCAAAATACTATTGAAATAGTCACATTTTTGTATAACTACCGAGAGCCCTGTAAAGCTATTTGTATATATGACTTACATTCGCGATTGAGTTTAAAATGCTCCTAATTTCTTTCGATTCCTAAATTATATTTTTATATTTCGTTTGACCTTGCTCAGAATACAATGAGATCAAAATTAAAAATCAAAAATTGAAAATCCCACTTACAATGTTGTTAATATGTCTTAAAAATTAACAGACAAATAAAAAACATGGGCAAGGCCGAGTCGCTGACACTAAGCCTAAAGAAGGTCCGGCCCGAGAAAAAGTTACACAGCTTCCGGTGCAGAAGACCGGAGAATTGGGCCAGTCCCACTTTGCTTAGCATTCGGAAACATGGCTATTGCAGCAGCAGCGACGGCGACAATGGCACTGGCGGCAAGGCCAGCCTCGAACTTGTTGCTAACAACACGAAGGGCGAGGTGGGTCTTCACCCCTTTTGCCGTTTCTTCTTCGTTCTCTTCTTTTTCTTCAAAGCCTTCAAGAGCACTCATTCTCTACTCCAAGCCCGGATGCTGTTTGTGCGATGGCCTCAAAGAAAAACTTCAGGCCGCTTTCTTACTTTCCGGTCCTGATTCCCTCCACGACGTTGATTTGGAGGTAAACCCACCAAGGTTTTCTTCTTTACTAACATTTATAATCTCAAATTTTTTTTTTCTCTGTTTGTTAATGGAGTTTTCAGTGTTGGTTTTGTTCAGGTAAGGGATATTACAAGCAATCCAGAGTGGGAGAGAGCTTATCAGTTTGACATACCAGTGTTGGCCAGAGTGCTATCTGATGGCACTGAGGTTTGTTTCTTCTATTTAGTTTGTTGGGTTGGCCTTAATTTCAAGATTAATTTGTGCAATGTGCTGGTTTTGCATTGGAAAATCTCACAAATTCAGTAACTTATTTGTTCTGCTAAGTCACTTGGAACTTTTACTGCATTATTGTTTAAATAGAATACCGGGGGTATTATTCAGGTTGAACAATGTTACTCAATTACATAGTAACATTGAACTTCTGTTCATGAACCTATGTTAGAGGCTTGGAACAAACTCGTTTTCTGTGAAGAATGCATTAAATGCAAAACAAGCATATGAAGCTGTCGTACTGAGTTTATGTGCGCTTTCTGTGAATTTTAGAATAAACAAGGAAACTGCAAAATGAAATCACACAAGCAATTCAAACTTGTGATCAAGTTTTGAGAAAGACTTATATTGTACATGGCCAATAGTCCAATTTAGTAAGGTGTTGCCAACCAAATATCACAAGGAATGTAGTTTAGGCAAACTATCGTGGCCAGACCCAAGCCTAGGCCGGACCTTAAGCAACTATGCTTTGGTATTTTACAAACCTATGGCAGGTTTGGTTTCAGAAATCCCAGTTGGAGTTTAGCACGGGCGGAATAAGGGTTGAGGTACCTGTTAAGCCTGATAGGCTGATCCATATCGTAACATGAGGCCTACTTCCAAAGTAGACTTCTTTCCTTCTGTACGTATTTTGTTAGTAGTTTAATTTCTTGTCTTAATTTCATTGTTCAACTTATCTTATTTTATTTAGTAATATAATTCAAAATGTCTTATCAACAAATATGTTTTGATAATGCTCCCTTTTATGGGATCACTGTATCCTTTATAGTTTATATTGCATTTTTGCTTTCATAATAGTTTTCCACTATCCTGGCGCAATTTCTTAAAGTTTGATGGCCATCATGACACCAAAGACAGATTTAATATCTTCCTATTGACTGTGAATGGTTGAATCACTTCTTTGTTGACAAAGCTATTTTACGGATGGGCTCCATAATGCAGTCATTTGAGAAACAAGAAATATGGTGTTCAAATAAGATGGTTTTAATGCCTGTATGTCTATGACGCGATGAATCTCATAAATTGTCTATTATGGGGGTTAGAATTTTTCAGAATCATATGGCTGAAAGGAATGGACATCCCATAAAATTTTCTGTATTATCAAGTGAACCATTTCATATGATAGTCTGTTGTGTCATAGATTGTGAGCTAGCCCTTAGAATTGAGGCAAAGTCTCTATTTCAGTTTGGTTCAGTGCTAAGCTGAGTGATTCGTAACTGTAATTTGTAAATGCTACCTAGGATTCGTTGTCGATTATATTATTTTTGGTTGTTTTGGAACTTTGTTCTAATGAACTTTTTTGTGCAAAAATATCATTCAATACCAGCTGATTAATTAGATGCTGAAACCAATTATCCTTCTTTGAGATTGATTAAAATTGGCATAGGCATCATATGCACATGCAACAATCAGATAATGTGTTCCATTACCCTTTGATATTTTTTTTTACTTTTGAATCGATGTGTACATGTCCTTATCTTTCCTTAACTTTTTAGTAGTTGGTCCTCCCAGAGGACATATACCTTTTGTAATCAATTCTAAAGACATTATTTTCAAATATCATTCTTCGTTTTTGCTTTCTTGCTTTTCTTTTTTCCTGCTGCTTTGAACTGTCTTGTGACACATATGATTCTGACTCTAAATGCCTGCTGACAGATGCAGAACCCCTTTGCTATCTGGTGTCTCAGATTTTTTTCCCTTCTCTTTGTCGTAAGATCCATGATCAAATTTTCTCAGTCATAGTTATATGATTAGAGTTTGCATTTTTCCCTCTGCTGTTGTGCATGACTGCGATGTTATGGCTTTAGTTGTTAATCTCTTTTCAAGATATATAATTTTTTTGCTTTGCCAAGTATCAAGCAATTACTTTGCTTTAGATAGTGGATTGACTATCAAATCAACACCCAACTCAAATAATAGATGGAATTGCCTCTATGAGGTGGCCTATCTTGCTTGAATCATCGCAAATTTACTTACCCCGTTCGTTTCCTTTTAACATGGCTTAGATATTTTGTAGATGGTACAAGACTTGCGCTTGTTTCCTCGCTCTGCAATTTGATGATTAGCATGTTAACATTATTTTTCCAAAACAATCTAGAATTTTTTTGGTTTCGCAGGTCACGTTTGTAGTTTCATCTGACTAAATATTGTTTTCCCGTTCAGGAAACTCTACCCAGATTATCTCCCCGTCTTGGAGTGGAGCTTGTTCAGAAGAAAATATCTGCTGCCTTGAAACATTAGCGGGGTTTTGGAGCCCCTTTGTAAAAGTGCGAGTTATTTTTCGTTGAATGTACATCTTTGATCGTTTAAAACTCGCGAAAACTTTGTATCAACGTCGAGTGAATGGTCAGAAAATGTTTCTTTGACTCTCCTTTCCTGATGCCTTTTGTTGTCTTTACATTTGTTTCTATCAATGAAAAATGCACTTTTTCCCTTTTTTCTCTTCCTCTGTCAATAATTGGTCTCCGATGGTCTATGGAAGGAGAGTTTAGACTAACGCACAATCAACAGCAACGTGATATTTCTAACAAGCAAAAAAAAAAAAAAAAAAAAAAAAAAAAAAAAAAAAAAAAAAAAGCATGTCATATGTTTTTTGTATTTGTGTTGCGTTGGTATGAAATTATCGTGCATTTAAGCCACGACCTGTTAACTGAATGTGTCGAGATATATGAATATATTCGCATAATTATCATTTCGTGTCACTAACTTGTTAAAACTTGTTTCGCAAATAAACACTAACCTAACCCTTTAAGAAACATGCACTTATTGTGTCCATATAGATCCGCTACGATACAACTCAACCCAAATTCTTAATTTTTCTTGCAGAATCATGTCGCTTATAATTATTATACGTCTATTTCCATCATCTATAAAAAGAAATAAGTAGAATGTCAGTATGTTTTCAAAGTTGTATGATTTTTAAAGAACCAGACCAATTTTCAAACATTCTCCACTAGTCTCTGGCTTTTGTTGAAGCAGACGGCTCTGTAGTTGTTAGTTCGATAATACGTAGCAATTGCAGGGTCCTGCCTTACGTGCCCCATTTTGCATTGCAATTAAAGAAAAGGAAAGAAAGCAACTACATTTAACAACGATTTCCCAACTTTGATCTACCACTTTAATGCATTATTGAAGCAATAAACTACAATTCATGTAAAGGTTTTCCACACTTTAATTAGTCTCTCTTGCTTTCTCCTAAGAAGACAGATTTCTATCACTTTAACTTCCTTTACATGATCTTCCATTTTCTTTATCTTTTTCTAGGGCATTACAAGGTGAGATCATCATCATCATCTTTCAATGAAAGTGACGTATGTATTTTTTCTGAGGAAAAGATAGGTATAATTCAGACAAAATTCATCTAAATTATGTAAATTGGAGATTCTACTTGAGTACATAAAGGAAATTAACATTGCTCTACCCAACTTAACTAAACATAGATATGTAGAATTAGGTATCCAGTTAACGATGTTCTTTCAATATATACCACCCAAATAATTTGACATAAAAAAACTTGTAAAGAAAGTATTATACTTAATACATGATATTTTATATATAAAAAAAAAAGGATTAGGTATCTAAAACCCCCCACATTTTAGTGACATTCCAAATTTGTCTCAAACTTTTTAAACATTCAAAGCAAGTACCCAACTTATTGAAAATGTCACATCCGTTAAGCCTCAGTGAAATTTTCAAACATAGATTATATTCAAAACCCACCAATTGGGTATATCATGGCGTTAAGCCCCAGTGAATTTTTCAAACATTGGTTATATTCAAAACCCATCAACTGCATATATTATGGCCAACATTAATATATTAGTTGTCTGAAAATCTATATTGCAAACATAGATTATAAAATATGGAACTCAATGATCAAACGGGTATTGAATTGAATTGAAAATGGACCCAAATTGAAATTACATCAGAAGAGAAATCTTCTACCTTAGAAGAGGGTTAAAAATTCAAAGAGTGTTTCAAGGAACTTGTTTTTGCTCACGTGGTTTCCTCGTTCGTCAATTCTTGGCTCATAAAGCTTCAAGTTCTTCTTTGTGGGCAATAAAGATGGTGGTGGCTGCACCATGACAGTCCATAACCTTCTTCTCGATGTTGGCGCTTGAGTTGTAAGTTGGTAGTTTTGGGTTTGGAGGTGATGGCCTAATGGGGTGGTGGTGATCGTTAGTTGGTGGAGGCTATGCTTCCATGACCTTCTATTGATTTTGGAGACAAAGTAAAGACAAAGTAAGCCCTAGTTAAGTTAGCATATTTTTAACTGGGGCTTAACATGTGCGACATTTTCAATAGGTTAAGTACTTGTTTGGAATGTTTAAAAAGGTTGAGACCAATTTAAAATGACACTAAAAGGTTTGACGGTTTTAGGTATGTAATAAAAAAAATATACTTTTAAAGAAATAATAAAACGTACGATGGATTTATTTTTGGTCAAGTTGCTAGTATAAATAAGAAGGAAAATTGAACAAACAAACATCCTAAAGGGAGCAATCATTGATAATATATCGCATAATTATAGTTATCAACTCAACTTTGCTAGTCGCACTTGAAAAAGATGGTGAAAAGGAGGAATTATACGTAAAAGCCCTAGGTCTTGGACATGTTGCAGAACACAAGAAGGTCGATGATGAAGTTTCAAATCACAGAAAATGGAAAAGTAGTGATTAAAGTAATGGATGCTGATATTCTTTGACCGACTACTTTTCATCCCTAATACTGTAATACTAGTGCATGCTTTTTCAAGTTTCAAGTTAATTATCACTAACTTTTTTCCTGAATCTGATGAGGGATTAGTTGTTCCCAACACTTCTCAACTTGATTAGTAGCTACAACTTGTATAAGCTTCTTACATTGACTTTGGTGTTACCGGTTGCAACCGCTTCGGTAGAGAGAGCTTTTTCTGCTATTAAGATTGTGAAAACACCATTGCGTAACAAAATGGGAGATCAATGGTTAAGTGATAGCATGGTTGTTTACATTGAGAGAGATGTATTTGCTTTTATTGATAATGAGCCTATTATGCGACGTTTTCATGACATGAAACATCACCGACAACAATTGTAATTTGTTTGTATTGATTAATTATGGAAGACATTACTATATTAAAAGATTTAGTTGTTGCCATTTTTCTTTAACCTTGTATTCTTTTAAGTTCGCCCCTCCCCGCAAGAAATCCAGGCTTCGCCACTGGCTACAAGCATCAATGATTTAGCTTCTAAATGTCTCTTAAGCTTGTTTCTGCTGCTTTAACTTCCCTTTCTTCTTTTAAAATGAGGTAATTGGTATTCAGATTTTTCAAAAACAAGTTTTAAGTGGAAATTGCTTTCATGGCACACGGTTGTTTTTGCCTTAAAATTTAGCAGTTTGGACCTATTATAACACATTATAGTCATGTATGAATTGTATTCCTTATGACGAGTCAATTCTCTTTCTTTAAGCGCAGACGTGAGTTATGTCAATTGATTAAGACATTGTGTTCTTCTTTTGTTGTCAAGTTTGAATCATTTTCTCATGAATTGGAGTGGTTTAGAATATCGTTTTGCTAAAGAAATATTCTCCCTCTTTAACAGGAATCTGCCTAAAGAAAGATATCCTTTATTTGATAGGAATCTGCCTAAACAAACATATCCATGCAAACCTTTGCTTGACATTCAGACAAGCACTGCCAAACATTTCTATTCAAAAGGGGGGTCAAATTGGAATTCTCCTTGCAAATTTATCACATTGATCAGAATTCAGAAGGGATCAGGGACTGTCATATGCATTATTTTGCACAGGAATGTTGTTTTGCCCATTTGGGTAACTGAAGGGACCAGTGGGAACGGCAACAAAATCAAGTGGTAGACATAATGTAGTTGGTAATTTTGAACTTCTCCAATGAAATTAGAGCTTCCAAATTCATACCATCTTAGCTGAATCTCATATCTGATGGGAAAAAAAAAACATCGTACTTTACTGAATGTTTTAGTGGTTCCCCAAACATGGTAAGCCAGCACTTTCCGGGTTTTGCCAATTTAGTTTAATTTGAGCAGTATAAACCGTGTGATTAAATAATAGGATAAAAGGGGACTAGAGATAGAACTAATTTATAATTTTTAGTATAAAACTGTTGTAGGCATAATTTACTGAACAATTATGGAGACTATAGAGAGAGGGAAGGTGCGGCATAGAGAGAGAAGAGAGAGATGTGTAATTGTGAGATGTGTTTTATTCCACCTCATTATGCCATTATCTATAGTACTAGGGAAGGTTAATTCCTTGCCCTTTTAGGATTACAACTCTTAATAGGTAATCAACTCCTAGTAGGAATATAAGAGATATTCTTATATTTTCTAGGATTTACACAATCACATTCTTAATCTAATAGGACTGCAACACTCCCCCTTGAGTGTGTAAATACTCAAGTAAATGGTGCATCAGGTCTTCAACGATGAAGTAAGTACAGTTGATAAAGTCATCGGCATAATGAGCGAATGCGAGTCTCATATCAACGGAAGAATGCATAAAAAAATAAACCTCACTATGGTAAAACCCAAGGTGGGAGAAAACCCATAGACTAAGGAGAAAAGTTAGAAGTTGCATTAAGTCAAAACTATACGTCTTTTGGACGCAAGTAGAAGAGCTTATAAGGGTATGATCAGCCCAGGATGGGTGCCTCGTTAAAACCTAGTTAGGTAGCAAAAACCCAATGGGAAAAATGCTCCTAATCGTAGGTAAAAAGAGTACAGTAAGATCAAGTGAGTATACTTCTAGATACTCCCCCTGAGTTTGAAAGAACTTCCAAATAAGAACTACAAGCATTGCTTATGTATAGTTAAGCATACCAATTCCTCAGACAAGCTTCTGGAGGGTTGACTGAGGCAGTGACATCGTGTTGAGGTTGGCAAGACTATCTAGGATCGGCTTGCATGACTTCAATCTCCTGATGCTTTGCTGATGTAGATGTAGGCGTAATATGTCTTGGCGTTGACTTCGTTGATGTATCATGTCTTGGTCGAGTGGATACATACGACATAATCTTCATGGATCGTCGTTGGGACTCAACGATGGATGAAAACACAACAAGTACTTCAAATATGCTTAACAAGAACTCCTAACCATGTCTCACTTGTGGCATAGTGAAGTAAGGTGAGTCTTGGAACATTTCGAAGATTTCGCAACTAAGGTCATATTGTGGACCTCCAAGATATTGCGATATCCCTAACGGTAAAGACATAACCATTTGGGGATTTTGCCTTGTGCGGGTTTGATAAGTGACCACCATCAGCATAACAAACAAGGCAAGCATCATACCTAGGATCAGGGGGTCGGATCCGTTCGAGATGCGCCGAGATTTGATTTGCCCAAATTTGTAGTACCTTCAGGGTACGTCTTTAATACCAATTCACTGGTTGAGTGTAGGCGAGGTGCTGTATCTTTACCAAGATCAACAACGAATGAGATGTCTTGTCTAATACAATGAGCTAAGTACAACGAAGCGCGAAGTTGAACTCTAGATATGGAATTTCGGATTCCATAACTTCTTCAGGGGTCTCATTTGCATATAACGTATGGACGATCAAAGGTATACTCAAAAGCAAGACATTTGGGGTGTAGTTTGTCTGGTAGACCAAGGTACCGTCAAAACAACACTTGAACTTCAGGTCAATGCCTTAATGAGTTTTCCCAAGATCATTCATCTCAAATTTCATCTTCAGGTGCGAGGCAGTTTTCTCAAGCTCTTCCGGAGTCTTAGTGATATTTGTGTCAACAACATAAACTGTAACTCTAGCAAACTGAAATAAGACTTCATAGTTTAACACGCAAGGGCATAATTTATATCCCTGACTGATCAGATAATCACTTAGACGGGTATACCACATTCGTCGGATTGTAAGTGAATGCCTCAAACAAGTTAAGAGGGTGTTCCGTGGTTTGAAACTATTTGAGTCAGTCCATGTAATTCTTTGGGAACTTACATGTAAATCTCCTTATTTATATCCCCATGGAGAAACACTAACCACATTTCATAATGCTGCTATCAATCACAGGACGTTTGAGAGAAACCTTGCGTCGTAAGGCATGCATCATATCGCACTATTTCATTCATCTCATAACGCTTCCTTTCCCACTTGTAACAAAACAGGGTTACCTTGGGCATTGTAGGAACGTCAGGTCCAAAACACACTTTGGTAAGGAATTTGACCTGGATTATAATTTCGGTTGTCCAATCAGTTCTACGTTGTCACTTAATCAACAGAACACGGTTTGATATCGTTGCTTTTCATTTATGTCGGTAGCTACCATATAAGTGAAAACATCATCGATGGTAATCTCATTTCAATTCCATTTAGCTCATCCGAACTAGTATACCGGACCAAGAACTTCAAGTCTCAGGAGTAATTCGGATTAATGTCATGAAATGGAAATGATTTGAGACAACAATCAAGTATGGATTCATTGTTGTGTCGTGTCTTTCTCTTCTAGGGAAGTGAAACATACGAACCGAGTGATCTGTCGTGCTCCAGGCTAAGACAGATTGATTGGCTATTTGCCGGTGTACCGGACCGTCCAACAGGGGTGTCCAAACCGTCCAACAAGGGCGGCACACCCTCTAGGAATGTTGACTCGACGTCTGTTAAGTACGTCTATCCTTGCATGCATGTTTACAGCTAGTATATGATCTCGTCACTTTAGCTAGACCAGAGGAATAAGTCTGGAGCAACATTCTGAATGCTAGAATTTATCGCACTTGTTTATCACACTTGTGCGGTACGGGGGTCGAGATGAGACATAGTAGGCTATGTCCATGCAAATTTGCGTCGTTCTACATGAACGTTGACGTTCTTATCTCTCCTAACGGCGGGAATACTATCTCATTAAAGTGACAACCCGCAAATGAGAGGTAAAGAGATCGCGTGCAAGGGCTCTAAGAGAGCTAGTGTGAAGGAGAATCATAATCAACAAAGATTCACATCCTTCTTTTGAGGACCCATGTTGGTACGTTGTGGCAGCGCAACTTGGCACATGGAAAGCACACCCAAATGCGTAAATATGAAAATCGTCAGGTTCATACCCAGTAACCAACTGTAACGTCGATTGCAATACTTTATAAAAAATCGTCGATATAAAATCTCCAGCATTATCCAGTCTCCCAGACCTTAAGGGATAAGTAGGGTGGTGAACCCTTAATCAACCAGAAGGTTTAGCAGCAATGTGTGTGGACAAACATATGACCAGTTTGTCGATTCATCAACCAAAACCATAAGTATTTATATGGTCCGCATTTTGGTTGGATTAGTCCACATATATTCCCTTGAATCCATTTATGAAAAATGATGATTTCGTATCTTTGCGAGGGATGATTTAGAAGATCAATTTCCCTAATGAGCAGGCTTGGCAAAGTGTGCTTGTAGGCACAAAATCCTTACTTCGGGTAAGGAGATGCGTCGTAGCATCATTGTTTGACCTAAGTGTCCCAAAAGGTTGTGCCAAATCAAGTAAACTGCTCATTCACCAGGCTCCAGGCCAGCCACATGTGGTGTGTTCCCAGTTAGGGGGACAACCCATTGGCCCCAAATCAAGGCTTCAGGCTTATTTTTGGAGGTAGTGCAAAGATATTTCACTCTATTTTCTTCAATGGTTCATTTATGATCATTGTCATCTCGAATATCCTTAAAAACTCAACAACAAGGAGAATTTAAGGTCCCTTAAATGGTGATGTAGTACCATTCATACAACGAGGAGCGTGCCAATGCTCTTAATCAGGTTGGATAAACCTACTTTCCTACCTAATCACATGTTTAATTGATTCGGTCACATGTATTAAGAAACATGATTCAATTAACTCATATTCGAGGACAATATCAATAAGATTATCCATAACTAAAACATAGACCAAACTTGAATCCAAGAACATGGAAAAATGTTCACAAAGTAAACCAAAGTTACTAGGGTGGATTCGGCCAACAAGGCCATTCATGTCAAAATTATGCTATTCTAATGGTGTTCAGTGGAGCAAAATTAGTCTTACATATTGACTACTAGAATGGTACTCCTTAACAAGATTGGTAGGGGCACGAACAGGTGCATAACCAATGATCTATTCCATCAAGACGGAAGTAGATTCTGCAGGGTTAAGGTTTGGGAATACTATCCCTTATTCTTGAAGTTTTAGGTCTTAGGTGCTAATGATCACGCTTCGGGTGTGATGCCACACCTTGGCAGGCCCTGATTATACCATATGTTGTAAAAACAAATTCGAAATTGGATTGTGAGAGAGACAGACCCCAAATTGGGTTCGGTAGGCTCCAGCCAAAGCTGGAAGGGTCTGTTCGGTAAGTCTTTACCGAAGTAGAGTATTACCGTTCCGTGCATCCTCACCGAAGTAAGGCACCACTATTTGGTAGGCTTTGATCGAACTGGGTTAAGCCATTCGGTAGACTCCAGCCGAACTGAGTCTATACCTTTCTCTCACGTTTGTGGCAGTAATCAGATCCGAGAATTTGGTAAACTTCCGCTTTCTACACTGCGGCTTCAGGGGCGAGTTAGAAATATGGAAGGACGAGAAAAGTAGTCTCCAGTCAAAATTTGATCGGATTTATAAACTTCAGAATTGTACTCATTCATAGACGTAGTCATGGTATGCTTCAGGCAATGTTTTGTATATTAGAAACGTCCAAATCAGGGAAATTGAACATGTGACGGTTTGACAATCCATTGATTTGGAGGGAACAGGATTGTGATTGGTGCTATGGTAATGAATCATCCATAAGCATCAAAGTTTGAACATTCGAGTTCTAAGACATGGTTTTCATGAAAAATGTCAGGTTTTCATGGGTGTATTTGTTTTATGAAAACTTCGGGTTTCAAAGGCACTAAATTTGAAACTACATGTTTAATTATTTTATGAACGTTTAGTTCATAAAAGAGAGGTTCCTGCAAGAACACATAATGCAATATGCAACTAAGTGTAGTGGAATTGAGTTTCTTTGGGAACTCAAGTGTAAGAGCTTCGAGACTACGAAAGTGAGTCAACGATTCAAAGAAAAGAAATAAATTATTGAATTGATAATGTCCAAAAGTGATCTTCAGGTTAATAATTGTGGATTAATTATCAGATTAATGGACTGCATGTCACTTTTAATTAATTCAATAGATCGGGACCAAACAGGGTCGATTGTAAAAGCAAAAATAATTATAACATTTGAGTTAAAATTATTTAAAATGCCAAAAATTGGCATTGGATTCAAAAAGCCATAGCCCAATAACATTGGGCTTGGGTGCCGTGAGTAGGATACCAAAAATATGGGCTGAAAAAAAACAAGCCAAAAATTGGCTTTGGGTCGAGAACAAAAGGCAGCCCAGCAAAGGATTGTTGGTTGCTGTCCTATATAGGGACCTGCAACATCAATGGGCTTTGGGTCATGGCTACAAAACTGCCCAGATGGCTGCAAGTGGCAGCGGGCCGAGGAAGAAAGAAAAAAAATCGGAAGCCCAAGTGGGAGGGTCAAAGAGCAGGGGCTCTTAATGCAGCTGCAGGCTGATACAACAGGGAGCCCAAATGGGCTTGGTCTGTGATAGGGCCCAACGCAGGCTGGCTTTGCCTCACGACTTGGCTCAATCGACGCGGCTTCAGGCCGCTACTCAACCATATTTTTCCTTTTTTTCCTTCAGATTTTTAGGGTTTTCAGAACCCAAAAAAAAACAATCATGCTTCTATTTTATTTTGATTCTTTGACTCACAAATTCCACATAGCAAAATTTGTGTAATGCATGAAACAAATATATATATTGACAAATATATGAACATATATATATCGGAAGGAAAATATAAATATAGGGGGGGTTCATGCATCATGGGGAATGTTTTCATGCTTCAAGGTCGTTTCAAATATCTTACTTTATTTTAAGTGTACCTGATTGGTAGAAAACAATAAAAGCCTTTGAATTTTGTAGGAGATCCTTCTCAGAAAGTCAGAATTGCATCTCCTATATATCACGTTCAACAAAGAAAAATTAAATTGAATCAATAACATGTAGATCAATTCAAAATAATATATTAATCTTAAAAAGAATGATTAAAACGTAATACTCCCCTAATTGAAGATCAAACTCTCTTTAGTGCAGCGTCAAGAGCGTGCTGATACCGTGTTGTAGGCATAATTTACTGAACAATTATGGAGGCCATAGAGAGAGGGAAGGTGCGGCATAGAGAGAGAAGAGAGAGATGTGTAATTGTGAGGTATGTTTTATTCCACCCCATTGTGCCATTATTTATAGTAGTAGGGAAGGTTAATTCCTTACCCTTTTAGGATTACAACTCTTAATAGGTAATCAACTCCTAATAGGAATATAAGAGATATTTTAATATCTTCTGGGATTTACACAATCACATTCCTAATCTAATAGGACTGCAACAAAAACGTATTATTTACTACCTCTCATCTACTAAATATAAATTAAATAATAATCTGTATTGAAATTGAGTAAGCTATAAGCATGAGTTTACAAAAGAATAGTTTTATTCACAAACCCATTTTTACTTCCAACACAGCCTTATTAATATTTTGTCAGTGATCATCTTCAATTCATTCGATCCGAACAACCGACAATTGAGGTAGGTGTGTAAAAAGTAAAAATGAGTGCATGGATAGCACTACTTTTACAGAAAACCTCACTGGGCTACACAGTGGCGGATCCAAAATTTTAAACTCAGGGGGTCCCAATAATAAAGGTAAAAAAATTTATAGATAAAAATAACATTTAAAAGTTAAATTATAATACATTTCATTCATGAATCATATGCAAACAATATTACAAGCTATAAAATTCTAATTCAAGCGTCTACGACGATGTTTCATAGTCTAAAATGTTCCATTTGCAAATATGCTCTTTGGCTTGAAAAACCTTTCCATATTTCTAATCTTTACACTACACATTAACAAAAAAAACACAAAAAAACATATACCAATTAATCAATAAATAAAATTCCAATAATTAAATGAGTATATAAACATAAAACATATTTATAATCATATCAATAAGAGATTATAAATCTCCATCAATAAATAATATAATTTAGTTGAGATTAGATTAGATTAGATTACCAAAAAATCTTATTTGAATCTTGAACCAAATGGTGGTGGTGTGGATATTTGAAACAAATTGAGATATGATATTCGAGTAAAATTAAAATATGAGTTTGGGTGGGATTTTAGGGTTCTGAGAATTGGGAAATTGAGGATTGGATATGTGAAAATGGGGGGTTTCAAGTTTTGGATGGGGGAAGGGATGAGTAAGGTATGGGGATTCGGGAAGAGTGACGGGGTCTTGGGGACTTAAAACAAAAAGCAAGCAAATGGCAGCGTTTTGCCATTGTCTAATTTTGTTTTTTATTAAGAAAAAAAGGTTTTAATCAGTTGGCTAAAACGTGCGTTTTGGGCCAAGGTTAAAATGGACAAAATTTTCTTTGTTCCTCCGCACGTTCTTATTCCCCATGAGGACGCCATTGCTGCAGCTGCACAACCTTCATTCGAGTACGAGGGGTCCCTGAAAATTTTCAAGCAACGATTCAAGGGTCTTCGAGGGGTCCTGGGACCTCCCAGGTCCCTTTGTGGATCCGCCACTTACAGAGCACCTTAGCCTTGTGGTGGCTACGCCATTGAAGTCTGCTGTCTGCCCCTTACTGGATAACATGAGCATAACACACTCACTGACTTGTTGGACCAGTACATTGCTGCAATCGTATCCTCTTGCGCTAATGTATGATTCAATTTCAAATTAGTAAATTCTATGCGTGACCCAATTAACGAAAGCAATATGTTATTCCCTTTGAATCTAAGATCGAATCTCCTCCCCTAATCTAGATTATATTAGAATATCTCCCCCCCTTAGTTTTGATTGGTGAGTTAAACACAATTTTTCTTTCGCCTTGCTGCCTTTGTCTTTCGACTTTAGGACTAGTTTAGTCTTCTTTAATAAATAGGTATTCAATGGATGACTAAAGATGGTACTCTTAAAAACCCAATAATAAATAATGAAGGAGCATTACCTGTCCTCATCATGCATGCTGAATGGGTAGCAATTATGCATGCACAGAAGTTTATGATGATATATGGCTCTTTTCACAGCCACTAATAATTGGAAACCTTATAAAAAAAAAGTTAGGTGCATGTATACGTCATCTTAATTATTCATGTTATCCAAAACAGAGTTTACGTTCATCTTATATCTTTGCTTAGCCCACAATTTAAGCAAAACCGTGTAACATTGACTAAATATGCAAAACCTAGTACGAATACACATTTGCCCAAATTTGACTCCTCTCTACTTAGCTGGCCAATGGCTATTTCCAGTGGACTTCTCTTCACAATATCAGAAATCACATTTTCAAAACTTGTACAGGGTAGATAAACAAAGAATATTTGCCCTCCTTTGTGTATGTGTCTGAGTACCTAGTTTATCAGTTTACTTGGGACTGTTTTGATAACTATTTCATTTTGTAGTTTTAATTTTAATTTTAATTTTTACTTTCTTTGAAAATTAAAAACTTATTTGATAATTATTTTTGGTTTTTAAAAAAATGAAAATGAAAAACCAAAAAATGGAAGCTATTTTTGTGAGTTTCCAAAATGTTGCGTAGATTTTGGTTGAAATAGTAAACAGTTACCAAACAAGTTTTTAATTTTCAAAAAAAATAAAACTAATATACCAAAAAGTTAAAGCATTTTTCTTCAAGACTACGTAGAATTCAATGATACGGGACAAGTTTTTAATTTTTAAAAAAAATAAAACTAATATACCAAAAAGTTAAAGCATTTTTCTTCAAGACTACGTAGAATTCAATGATACGGGAAATGAATGACTGAAATAAACCTCTAAACAATCTTAGAAATAAAATCTAACGGCTAAAACACTTGTAACATAAATGATATGTAGCATTGAAGCCACACCCAAAATAAAAAATTAAAAATAAAATTAAAAACTAATAACTAAAATAGTTAGTACACGAAATTTTTCAAAATTCTTTTTAATTTGTAATATATTGTTATGTGATATCTCTATTATATGTAGTAAAAAAAATACACAGTTCAACCCCCTTCCCCATAGTGGGGGAAAAGGTTAAGAAAAAGTAAGAATTTTATGATCTATAACTGCATGCAACTAATTATATTGCGTTTTGTTGTTAACATAGTGATGTTATAATTACATCATGATCGATTAACATTGTTATTCCATTTGTTAGGCAAACCAGCTGTTAGAGATGTATGTATCAAAGCTAATAGGTTCTTCAACCTTTATTGTATTAGTGATTTAATGGTCATGTGTGATGCATAAAATTGGATAATATTCCTAATTAATTTATTGTTTATATCCAATAGATGTGATATTACCAACATGATCCTCTGCGGATCTTTTGGTGAGGATCCTAGGGATCCGTGAATCGTATATGTTCATCGTACATTATGCGGTCAGTTTTTGTCAAGTACTATTTGTATTTAATTTTAAATAAAAATATTTAAAATAATTTCTAACCGCACGATATACGATGAACGGACAAGATTGACGGATTCCTAGGATCCTCACAAAGAGGATCCGGATTCGTGATATTAGTGGTGATTATCTGACTGGATCGGGTGTTCCACCTTTTAGATAAATTTTTAATTCATTTGAAGGCATACAAACACCCAATCCCAAGGTTTCAATCTCTCACCCCTAAAGCCAAACACTCTCTATAGGACTTACTTTACATGCATATATAGTTATTTCAATACGAACTCTCCAATAAATTTTAATCGATCATGATGTAATTATAACATCAATGTCATCGTGCTCAATAGCTGTGAAAAATATACAACTGTTTCTTGATTGTAGTTACCACTAATTAGAATTTATTTTTAAGAAAATCTAAATCCCATCAAATGTTTCCAAATTATATCACAATTGAAGGAAAATAAAATCAACTACACAAAAAGAGGAACAAAAACCAAAAAAGGGGATCGTAAATAATGAGCGAAGAAAGCATATAATAGTGTTTCAAGACAGGGACATGCACGCAATCCACAAAGGTTGCAAGATAAAACCCCTTTTCTTGAAGTGGGTTTGTTATCCTAACATAATTAATCTTTTTTTCCTCTATAAGAAGGAGCTTGCATTGCACCTCTTAGCTCCATCTCTAATTAAACAGTTCCATCTCTTGCACAAAGAAAAATAATTGGGTTAAGTTAAATTGTTAGAGAGAGAGATGGGAGATGATGAGCAGAACAACTCAGGTGGGAGGTTTGGTGTGATGATGAAGAAGCTGAAACCCTATTTTCTGGTGGTGAGCTTACAATTTGGGAGTGCAGGGATGTACATAATCAGCATGGCCACTCTCAATCATGGCATGAATCGATATGTTCTCATCGTCTATCGCAATGCTACTGCAGCACTTGTCCTCGCTCCTTTTGCCTTGGTTCTTGAAAGGTTAGTAGCTAAAACTACTATAAGATTAATTAATTAATCACATGTAAGTAATAACCTTTAGTCAATTAACTAATTAATTCTCGGTATACTAATTTTTTTTTTTTTTTGTTTTGCAGGAAAACGAGGCCGAAAATGACAATTTCTACCTTTTTGCACATTATGGTGCTGGGATTTCTAGAGTAAAGATACTCTCAGTCTCACTAACACGCATATACTATACTGCATAGATGACTAACACATATTAACTCTATGATTGACCATCAAGTGAATTTAACCTTTGTCACATATGTAATCAATATATGGTGCATATAATTTTATTCAAAAATATTTGTGACAAAAACAAGCACTTGATTGTGCAGGCCAGTCATTGATCAGGGATTTACGTACTTGGGGATGAAATACACATCGGCCTCATTTGCATCTGCCATCATGAATGCCGTTCCGTCTGTCACCTTTGTAATCGCAGTTATTTTTAGGTAAGAATCAATTAATCAAATAGGTAGATTTCTCTCCAACGAAATGGTTTTCGAGCTTATAACTTCATAATTATATAGTCTTAATCCATTCCTAGGTCATAGTATGATAAAATGAGTATATGTCGGTTACATCCCCTTCCATCAGTAGCTAGCTGGCATGCAAATCTATTTGCAAGCATAAATTAATTAATAACAACGTATATAAACCTGAAACATATATGCACACAGGGTCGAAACTGTAAAAATCAAAGAGGTGCGAAGTCAAGCCAAGGTGATAGGAACCCTAGTAACCTTTGCTGGTGCTTTGCTGATGACACTGTACAAAGGCCCTGTCATTGACCTCCTGTGGTCGCACAAAACCAGCAGCCACCATGAAAGTAGCAGCACCACTACAACCTCCAACCAACACTGGATAGCCGGGACACTCTTTATCCTCCTAGGTAGTGTTGCCTGGTCCTGTTTCTACGTATTGCAAGTAAGTATTAATTGAATTATGTTCCATGCATGCATGTGCGCTTGAATACATTAACAGTGAACTTAACTAACTTATATATTAATCCAGTCTATAACAGTGAAGAAATACCCAGCAAACATCTCACTTTCCTGCTTGATATGCTTGGCGGGAGCGTTGCAAGGCTCAGCTGTAGCATTTACTGTAGAGCGTCGCCCTAGTGCATGGGCGGTTGGATGGGATTCAAGGCTCCTTGCACCTCTCTACACGGTAATTAGTACCACACAACTTAATATGAATTCAACCCTAACAAGAATTTTCATTTTAATTAGATGGTTTTAAGTTTAATCGAATTAGGGAAAATGAAACTAATAAAGAAGCCTTCTCAATGATTTAGGGAATAATTAGCTCTGGGATTACATATTACGTGCAAGGCTTGGTCATGAAGACTAGAGGCCCGGTTTTTGTAACGGCTTTTAACCCTCTCTGCATGATCATCGTGTCCATTCTGGGTTCCATTATTCTAGCTGAGAAACTTCACCTTGGCAGGTAAACATAAAGAGCTAATGTCATATTTACCCTGCAATTTTTCTCTTAATTCTAAATTCTAATTATCTCATAGTATGCGATATTTCTTGGCAATATTTCCGCATTATTCCTATATTTATTTTGATTATAAATTTGCTCCTAATGTGACAAATTCTGATTAAAAAGTATTGATAATGAGGAATAATATATGTTATGATGTTGTACATCTTGTGACATAACTTTTGTTTGGAACAAATACTGCCTACTTTTACTAGAAGGTATCTTCGTGATATAATCAATCAACTTTAAGCATGCATTTGATACGTATCATTCTTATCTTTTTCTAAATAGTACATAATACATTTTAATTCCCACTATTTTTTTTTAATTTAAACTTGACATATAGTATCATTGGAGGCATGGTCATCGCATTTGGCCTTTATTCTGTGGTGTGGGGTAAAAGCAAGGATTATGGCACTAACCCAGCTGTGCAATCCAATACTACTGTTAAGGATGAAGCTCAGGAGTTACCGATTACTAATGCAAATGCTATCAGTGGTGCAAAATTGGTGATTGATAAAAATAGCATCGACCAGCCATCCCAAATGCAATTAAAGACAGTCCAAATATAATGCTGATCAAGAACTTTTTATGTATCGGTCGAATTTTACCGGATGCTCTTGAAGGAACAAGTACTTTATATGTATAAAGAATCTGATAATGCCTCTATATTATATTCCCTTTTGTTTGTAATTATGTAGTAAGTCTCTTTTTCTCTAGCTCTTAGCTATAGCTTTATGTAGCAGTATGAATTAACACAAAAGAACGGTGTCAACAAGCCACAATAAGAATATATACCATGCGTCTATTCGTCCTTCTAAATTGCACAATGTTCTCCAATTGTTTATTCTTCTGCTTTTGGCATTTTTAAAGATCTGGAATGATGCTATTAAATACTTTTTTTACTAATAGCATTACTTCTACGTAATCTGTTTTTATTGTTCGATCTTGTGCATTTACTAAAACCCATCTCCGTATGAGGTGCTTGTAATTAGTCCAAATCCTTGTATTTAGCAACTGTTTATCAATGAAATCTACTATGGTTTGGAAGCAAAATAGCATTACTTATAGGTGAACCACTTACATATATGAGTGAAATTTATATATACTTTTTATAAGAGAGAGCAATGTCATCCATAAATATGAAAATTACCGTTAGTATATGGTACTCTCTTTAAAATAAAATGGGTGATATTACAGTTTATCGAATGATATTTTTGTAATGTAATCAAGCTCACCAATAACATCCGACTTTAATAGTATAATATTATAGTAATAATGTATCGTTTGATTTTATGAATTATAACTTTACCTTTATCATATAACATTGGACTATACATTATGAGGATTATAGTGTAATCTTATATTTCTTGTGATTTAGAGATTAAATGCTAGCATCATGTTGTAATGGGAATCAAAGGTGAAGGTTCAAGAAATTTGAGATTCTATCATAAAACCAATTAGCAATATAAGGCCGTTGGGCTTGACATGTGGCTCCCTCACATTTGGAGAATATTCAAGCAAAGCATGTACACTACACACGTTGGGTGACGTGGAGCCATGAACGGAGCGACCTTGGGCCAGGGCAGGGCGGATGCCCTCACTCAGTTTATTTTGTTGGAAAAAGAATGTACATGCTTGTGACATTAGCCTTAGCTCTTCTAGTTGCTACTGCCAACATTGAAAGAGCATTTTTGGCCATCGGAGATCAATGGATGAATGATAACATAGTTATTCTTATAGAGAGAGGTTTGATGGTATTGGTAACAATGACGGATCCAAGATTCGAATCTTTGGGGGTCGTTGGGTTAAAGGTTCAAGTTTTTTATATACAAACGGATCGCGGAGCACACAAAATATTTTCAGTTTATTTACTAAGGCATTTTGTTGAACACTGGGTGGACTTGTTGTTGTGAGTCATACCATGATGTGCATATATCAACGGATATTGACATATACGGAAGCAATCAAATGAGTGATATCGAGAGAATTTGTTGAGTGTTGCCGACGCAGCATGTTGAAATATGCCTAGCAGGTATTTCATCAAACACTTGGTAGGTACAAAAGGGACCCGTACAAAACATTCGAAGGGTCCTCAGAAGATCTTCACACACACATATATATATATATATATATATTTCTCGAACTCCAGGTGATCCTGGGATCACCTTCATCGCAGTGTGCATCACCTCTGGTTGGTAATGAAGTTGTCATGCAACATTGTCAAAACATGAAACGAGCCAAGCGATATTGTAATATGTTGTATGAAAAATCTTATGGATTAATATATAAGTATTTTGTTTATTAAATTTTTAGCTTTTTACTTTGTGACTTTGTTGTTTGAAGATATCCCCATCTATATAGATCTCTGGCTTCGTCCTTGCATGGAGCGTGTGTGGCCGTTGGGCTTCATACATGTGCGAATATTCAAGTCAAGCACGTGGACAACACAAGTGAGGTCATGAAGCGTATGTGGCCAATTGTTCATGCACAAGTCAGGGTTTAGGGTGACCTGTGTACAAAATGTTCATTGCCTCAATTTTTTTATGTTGTCTTTAGTATTAATAAAAATTCATTAAGTATTTTTGGTTGAAAAGAAATTTTGTGAGGTCCTTTTCATTAAATGAAATTACGAAACTGGTGCACATGCGTGCAAACATATAAATTTGATTCAGGATAATTGTCACGTCACTTCCTTTACAAATTCGTTTGTACACGTTGTTTGTTGCAGCGGTAGGTGACTCTTTTCGTATATCTGATTAGATGACATTTTTGTGCTTCCGTTTACGATACGACACTTATTTTATGGCTGATTAAAACGGACTTGCAGATCCAAAATTTCCCAACTTACCTCTTTCCAAGCTCGATGAAGAAACTCGGAACAGTGAGGCAATCATATTCAAACCATGGAGCAATCTAGTTAGTAGAAGTAGAATTGGTAGAGGACTCTTTAGATACAAGAAAATATCAGTACTGCGAACACAAACTTACAAATGGTGCGTGGGGTTTTCATGGCTACCGCCGAGGTTTTCTAATAAAATAAAAAAAAAAAAAAAAAAGTGATTTTACTAATTTTGTGATAAATTGACAACGTGTTTGAAAGTGTTTTTTTTTATTTTTTTATTTTTTTATTTTTTATTTTTTATTTTTTTAATTTTTTAATTTTTAATTTTTTCTACAATTGATATTACAACTCTAAGCTACCTTAAGAGGAAAGTCCTATCCCAACAGTCCATAAATTACACTTACACATTGGATAAATAGTTCTTACTCTTTTGTTTCTTTCCCTACGACCATGTGCAATTTCTCTGGGTTAATACCTAAAAGTTGCCCAAAAAAATTTATACTCTAATTCAGAAATAGCTTTTCTTCTCCAATAATTATATTGACCTCATTTTTACACATATACATTGCCAGAGGGGGCGTTGAGGGAGAGCGAAAGGTGCAGTCGCACAGGGCCCCAAATTTTAAGGGGCCCCAAATTTTTGCCATCTAATATTATGTAATAATGTTCTATATTTAAAAATTGATTTTGTTAGCACTTTAAAATCTCATTGTACATTGCTTAAAAGATTAATTTTTTTCTATTCTAAATATAAAAATTTGGAGTGCAATGAGATATTTTGGGTATCAATAATAACATCCTAAAAAGGGATATTTTTCAATTTTATTATATAATAACGTTATATATTCAAGTGAAACTTTAAAGTTAGAGTTTTGAAATTTTTTTTTTCATGTTTGGTTGTTGAAGATTGAAATGCTTTTGATCATTTAGTGAATGTTATATTTGTACGTAGCTCTTTTTACGTATAATTAATGACATTTGTAAACTTGCAATAAATGAGTGCTAAAGTTTGTTTTGATTTAAGTGATTGTTTTCTAGCATCAATACATTGTCCTACTTTTTCTAAAACTATCTTAGGAAAGGGCCTTTTTATAAATTTCGCACAGGGCCTCCGAAATCTCAGAGATGGCCCTGTACATCGCATGAAAGTCATGGAAAACGCTTACACATCTGAAACAGATGGAAATTAGGCATAATTGTATGAGGAAAGTGAATTTTGTGTGGATGTTTGAACAAATACATATGTATTTATAGAGTTTTGGGTGAATTTTGATTTAAATAAATTTTATTTTTAAATTTTTTTAGCTTTTCAGGTTTAATTTTGGGCCATTAGATCTTCTTTTTGCCGTTAGATTTAATCATATTAAATTTTAGCTGTTGGGATTAATGTATTTATAAATTAGACTTAAAAATAATAATTTGAATGGTCCAATCATGTGAGCCGTCAGATGCAAAACTGGTCGTTGGCCTTGGTTTGGTTTAGGTGGCCTACAAAGCTGTCAGAGGTTGGTCCCACTCGCTGCAATTCTGTCGTGTGAGCAGGAATCGACGCGAATCATAGTGCTGCTACTGGAGGAAAGCGGAGCGCGCCTACGCGCACTGGCAAACCATCGTTTTATCCTGGGCTCATATTTTGGGCGGAATTTGGACAAAAAATAGATAATAACCCAAAATCTTTTTTAGTCCAATATTACAGAAGTTGTTGAGATAAGGGGAGGAAGAGAGTTTAAACCTCAAATTTAGGTTTTAATCCAACATTGCAAATGTTATAACAACTAGTTAGTTCCAAATTATAACGCTTCATCTCACACATATTAATGACGTTACCCTTAGAAATTTTAAAGTAGGACAGGAAAAAACAGAACCACAAAAAAAAAGAGTCGGCCAAATACATGTGTTGTTTTTTGTTTTCTTTTTGCAATAATTATTAACCACACCCAATTCTGCTTTCAAAAACCAAAGATTTTAGGGTGGGATTCCACCAACCTGATTTAAATTTTTCGTGGAATCCAAACACGAAACCACCATCTTTATGTGTTTGGACTTTATCTCCCCAAGTGTTTTACACTCATCCAGGAAAAATAATGGCAATAGTACTGTGAGTTTAACACACACACACACACACATATGAGTTATTTTGTGTTAATTAGCCTATGGTGGGGGTGAATATGGGTATAAATTAGGTCTAGTGTTTGAAACTCACCAATGTAATTCTTTCTTTCAAAGATTATCTCTACAAAAAATCATCCGAATTCCGAACCATTTAACCGTTGAATTAAATAGTATAATAGTGTTTCTCTTGAAAAATCGTATTCTTCTATTTTATTCACTAGAATGTCTTAATGGTTTTGAATTTGTCTATTTGTTGCAAGGATAATCCATGAATGATGTACTAAAATATATACATTTTGAATCATTGAAAAAAATTTGCACAATGAGGCCCACAAGGTGTTGCTCAAATAAAATTATTGAAAAAAAAATCCCTCAATGTAAAGGGACTATACATATAAAAGTAGTAAAAATGGAAATACTATGTGACTTACACATTATATTATATATCTAAAAATTGCATATTGCACCTAATCGGTTGATTAATTTTTTTTTTTCTTTTCCCATTCTGGTACATCATATGGTTGTAAGCTTGTCCACGAACTAAATGTTATGGCGATCCATAGTTTTGTGTGTTAATGAAAAAAAATGTAGTTCCGAAAAATATGTATGTACATTATTCAGAAATTCTCTCAAAAAAATACGATGAAATATTTTTTACACTCAATAATGATTAAATACACATATCGTATGTGAGTTTTACATGTAATATTAAAAAAGTGTGACAAAAACATGTACTAACGTGAAAATGTATAATATATATAGGGCGTTTGGTTTAAACCAGTAAAGTGCTTTTCCATACCTTAATTAATTAGCTACAAAAGCGATGGAAGTATTAAATTAACAATTTTGTGTAGTTTGCACTAAATTAATCAAGGAAAGAATCAATAGTGGCGTGTTTATAAGCAAACATGCCCGAATCTGAATGTGGAGAATAGGTTTTCGATTATTATCCTTAATTTGTGGCCATACAAAATAAAGAATCATTAGTGTCTTTCTTATTGGCAAAGTTATACTACTGTATGAAAAGCCAGCCTCTACAAGAAATTTAGCTGAGTACCTTAACCACGTTTTAGGGATTGCTTTAGGAGACATTATAAAGACGATGAACAGATAGTGCGTAACCTTGACAAAATTTACCGTCCATGTCAATCCCACTAACATTACTTGATATGAACGAGATTTATTAATGGGAGAAACTTTATAGTATGATAACTGCCATACTACAACATCCATATTATTATATATATATTTTTTTGAGTACATCAATATTTTTATACTAAGGGGTGGGGGAGTTTGGCTTAAGCCACACAATGGGCAGCCTAATTTGGAATCGAATTCGCCATCCACGAGATTCGAACCTAAGACCTCTCACTTCCAAGTGAAGAGAAATACCATCAGACCGTAGTACTGAGTGGCAACATCCATGTTATTATTCATGCATGTTATAACTCATGTATTCGTAAAATATCAATTTTATTGTTTACTCAAATTATAACACGTAAATTAATAACACATCACGTCAGGGGGTGGATGGAAGTGGGGACCAAGGTGGTCCCAGGACCACTTGGTGTCTGGAAAATATACATGTGAAGGTCTCCCGAGGACCCTTCGAGTGTTTAGTATGGGTCATTTCCTACTAAATGTTTGATGTAATGTATGCTAGGCATATCTCCATAGGTTGTGTCGACAACACCCACAAATTCTCTATATCACTCATTAGATTGTTTAAATAGATGCCGTTATTTGTTGACATGTGCGCAACATGGTTTGGTTGACGACAACAAGCCCGCCAAGAGTTCGACGAAATGCCTTAACGAATAATTTTTTTTTTTCACGCTTCACACTCTGTTTCTATCTAAAAAAATTTGTATTTAACACCGAGACCCCCCAAGATTCAAATATTTGATCCGCCACTACACCACGTCACACTCAAATTTTCTCCCATTTATTGAATTTGATGTCAAATTTTCTCCCATTTATTGAATTTGATCATCCCATAGTTAAAAAGCCCCAATTATGGTGAGTTAACTTGGCCATGGGTTAAGTACCATAATATATTAAAGTGGTGTCCACTCTTCATAGCACCCACTTCTACTATACCCAAGCACCACGTAAGTTTAACCTCTTGCATGTATCATGCTGCACTCAACCTAAATATGATTTGGTGGTCAATGAATCAAATCCCCACTTGAAAAGCATTATTTTCATACAGATCCACTTAATTAAACTCCTCTCTCTCTCTCTCAAGTTTTGTTTGATTCCCACCCAATTGAGGATTTTAGTTGCTTGTATGTGCGTGTGCTTGGTTAATGGATAAGAGTATCGACACATTTGACACGCACAGAGAGAGAGAGAGAGAGAGATTGTATGTGTGTTTGAGTGGTTTAGACATGTACGTATCATTTTGAATTGTGGCCGGGCTGCTGTCACTTTATTTTTGCTTTTGAGGCTTATAAGAGGGACATTTCTCAGTTTAGTTTTCGCATCCTCTCCCAAGTAAATCAATTAGTGGAGTGTGTAAGAGGTAGTAGAGAGAGCAACGCTACTACTAGTACTAGTACTAGCTAGCTAGTGCATAGAAAATTAATCATGGGAGAGTCTAAGTTGAGTTTATTTCTCATCAAGATAAAGCCTTACTTGGCTATGATCTCCCTTCAGTTTGGATACTCAGGCATGTACATCATTAGCATGGTCTCGTTTAAGCATGGCATGAGTCACTTCGTTCTCTCCGTTTACCGTCACGTTGTTGCCTTCTGTGTCATTGTACCCTTCGCCTTTTTTCTTGAAAGGTCATCTCTCTCTACCATTTATTACCTCATATATTTCAAAAATATATGCATTTATGCATATATTTCAAAAATATATTGCTACTGAAACTACTTGTTATGAAAATGATACGTACGTTGTTACAACATGTAATATGCCAATATAAATCGTACGGTATTCATACAAAATTTTACTTGCGATTAATGGTTTAAATTTCTAGTTTAACATGTAATATGCCAACTTAGTGGCAAGTACCTGCATGTTAATGCGTGTATACATATTATATTTCCCTTTTTTGCCCTACTAATTTGACCACATTGTTTTTACCTCTCTTTTACAGGAAAATAAGGCCAAGAATGACTCTCCCGATATTCCTCCGAATAGTTCTGCTTGGTTTTCTTGAGTAATACTCTCTAACTTTTCTATATTTTTCTTGTTCTGGTAAACAAGTGAAATTTAACAATAGAGATTACAAGAAAAAATGGCAATAAATAATATGGTTGAAAGTATAGGTTAAGGGGTGAAACAAATAAATTTTCAGATTATTGCATGTACAATCATCATATACTAATATGATTAACATATATTCATATACAGGCCAGTTCTTGATCAAAACTTATACTTTCTGGGAATGAAGTACACCTCAGCAACATTTGCATCTGCTGTTGTCAATGTCCTTCCGGCCATTACCTTCATAATGGCACTTTGTTTCAGGTAAAGTTAATATTCACTCCTGCACTTAATGCATGCATGATTAGTATTTTTAGTGCGCTTATGAAAACAAATAAAAAGGTTTGAGGTATGTTTGGGAGACAACACATTGGAAGGCACTACGGGGATTGGCATATACTGTTCCAATCACATCGTGCCACTTCATGTGTCTATAGACTTTTTTCTTCCTCTTATTTTTGCTGAAATCATGGTGGACAGGATGCTATCATAATCAGTTCACATATATAACATGAAAGAAGAAATATTCATCCTTGTTTGAATTACTATGGAAAAGTTTTGTAAGACATGACGTAAGTCCTCACACGTGGCACTTGCATTAAAGAGAAAAAAAAAGTACAATTAATTTTGACAATAATTAAAAGTAAGTTTGCTGATACGGGTAGCCAAGTTGGTTAAAATAGTGTACTTTTTTTTATCAATAGTTAAGTTTGAATCATTCTTTGTAGTTTATAGCATCTCTAATGTATTGGAGAATGACTCAAATCTTATATGAGTTATGCTTCATATTTGAGTTTCTGGCCAAAGTGAGACCCAAATTAAATGTGGATTTCAACATGAAATTTGCGTACAAGGTGGATCCCAACCAACAAGGATAAATTTTATTCAACCAAGAAAAATAAGATTAGAGCTTTGAGTCCAATCATCTCGGATCCACAATTTTTGAGTTTTGACTCAAATCTTACAGCTCAAAATATAAATATATAAATCTAAGGATATAAGTCTTTACATTGGAGGAGAAAATCAAAATACTAAAAAGCACCACCCTTTTATTATGACAGAATATAAAGAATATAGGTCTAACATTTGTGTCTTTGCATTAGATGCTCTTAGAATAGATTGTAATATCATTTTGTCAAAATAAAAGCAATAATTAACTTGCTACTAATTAATTAGCTCATGGTCGAATGATACTTCTTCTTACTCATAAATAGAAAAATGTAAACCAAGAAATTCGGATTCTCTACTTGTGGAATCCAATGCTAGTTTTCTGTATAAAGTAGTGGTAATATGTGTATAATTTATGTTTCCTAGAATAAAACTTAAGAGATTAATCCAGTGTTTACTCTGAATGACATAAGATACTGCTCTCTTTCCTTCTGGTGCATTTTTCGTCCTTATCTATCCACGAATAATTCCTCTCTATTTCCTATCCCACAAATTCATATTAATTTTGAGGAAAATCAGGATAAGACTAATAGGTCGGTCTCCCAAGAGAATTAGAGAAAATTCATTTGATAACAGAATGTCCAAATGTTATTTGATCGAAAATTATATGATTTGCTCTTATAAGCATTGCATGATACATTGATACTGTCATATACAATCTTTCTAAGTTTACAAACATCTATATAATCTCATTCGATCGGTTGATATTAATATATATTTGATCTAATTAAAATCCTATTTTTCTTATGGAATTATGATATGTACAAATCCAAAATAATAAAAAAGTTTACCTCACCGTTGCCCTAATTATAACTATTATCGTTTGATTAACTAGGCTAGAGACTGTGAACGTTAAGAAGCTACACAGCCTAGCGAAGGTGATTGGAACCGTAATCACAGTGGGAGGAGCAATGATCATGACATTGTACAAAGGCCCCATTGTGGATATCATACGAGGACACTCACACAGCCACAACAGCAGCAGCACCGACTCCAGCGAACAGCATTGGATTGCTGGCCCCTTGATGCTCATAGGCAGCTGCGGTGGTTGGGCAAGTTTCTTCATTCTTCAAGTGAGTACCTAGCTATTCACAATTAATATTTCTCACCTAGCTACTTTTACAGATATAGGTAATATTTGTTGCCAAATAATGAGAAATCCTCTCTTGCCAAATTGGGAATTAGGATTTTTGATTCGGTTGACTATTGTTTGTATTTGAAGTTCAAATTAACAATCTGACAATCTAAGTATTTGACGATCAATATAAGTTTGGCAAGAAAACTCTATTTGGCATGTGAAGTACTTATCAAATTATCAGTATAATGTCAAGCATCAACATAAAAATACTAATCTATTTAGACTAAAAAATTTGACATCATTGCAAACACATTCTCTATTTTGCCGGGCTTAAAAGGGCGTTTTTGTAGTGCTTGAAGATTTCTTATATATTAATGTATATGATAATTAAGTTAATCCAAGCTTTTATGTGTTGCAATCAGTCGTTTACGTTGAAGAAATACCCGGCAGAGCTCTCTCTGACGGCTTGGATATGCTTGATGGGTATTTTGGAAGGTGGAGTAATAACATTTGCAGTGGAACGCAAACTGAGTGTTTGGGTTATAGGTTGGGACTCAAGGCTTCTTGCTTCCGTTTACTCTGTGAGTACACATACAACACTACATTCCCATATTCACAAACCAGCCTTCGTAACATATAATAAAATCATCTCACACATTATATATTAATCTTGTGAATCATAATTAGGGAGTGGTTTGTTCTGGGATTGCATATTATGTGCAAGGAGTTGTGATTAGGGAACGAGGCCCGGTTTTTGTGACCGCTTTCAGCCCCCTCTGCATGATCATCACCGCCGCTCTAGGGACTATAGTTTTAGCTGAGCAAGTCCACCTCGGAAGGTATATAACGCTAAAATTTCTCTATGAATTGAATAAAACTATTTCTATTGTCTCAATTGATCATATGTTGTACCATCTCTCTAATTAAATGAAAGACTGGTGAGGTTTATGACTCACACCTCTATTAGAGAGATGATACAACTCATGGACCAATTTCTCTACTAAAAATATTAAAAAGTATATATGATAGCTCATGTGGATAATTGTCACCGTAAATGCATATAAGTTGTGTAGCACGTACAAATGTACTATTAATAGCTAATAGTCGTTCATGCATGCATGCATAACTCTACAAAACAAAGCAATCATCATATTTGTTTTACTTATTTTGCTGGTTGTCTCCTTTGTTCTCTGTCTCAGTATAATTGGAGCCATTTGCATAGTGTTCGGGCTCTACACTGTGGTCTGGGGAAAAAGCAAGGACCCTCTAGCCTCAAGCACACCGTTGAAAGATGAGAAAACTCGTAACCTTGAGCTGCCAGTGAGTGCCGATCATCACAATAGCACAAATGAACGTACCTGATCACAAGATTTCATTACCAAGATTCCCAAAACCAAAGGAATCGACCTTATCGATATGTATATTGGTGTTCCAATTTATGTTCCTGCCAAGCCGTGTTACAGTTACGAAAGGGCCATGAAAGATTATGCACAAATCCTTTTTGGAACCTCCTTAATTATGTCATGTTGTATTTTGGCTACGTGCATGTGTTAATTTTTTTGACGTATGTTTTGATCATATGCACCTTGAGAGTGAATGAAGTGATCAATGTAATATTTTAGCCAGTTATATATGTATGTTTGTCTTAGCTCTCCATGTTCTTCATGTTTTTCCTTTTCTCTTTTACAAATTTTTGGTTCTTTAGGTTTTATTAAATCTACAATTTTACTGGTGTGTAGTGTAAACTAAATACTTCTACTGCTTTAAGCTCCCTGTGAATTTATCCAAAGAAATTGACCGCTTGCTTGCGCACTTTTGGTGGAGGGATCAAAAAACTCAAATAGGGGTGCACTGTATAGGCTTCAATGAACTTCTCTCTTTCAACCTTGCCCATGCTGGCAAAAATTGGTTGGAAGGTCATGTTATTCCCGGAGTCGCTCTTAGCTCGAATTTTGAAAGCTAAATATTTTCTAACACCTCAATTTTAGAGGAATCGCAGTACAAATATGTTTACTTATTTTATGTACCATTATATTTGCTTGTTTGATAGCATATACATAATCCAATAAAAATGCTTCACATATTTTAACCATTTGAAAATGTGAAGAATGACGGTTCAACCTCCACCTAATTAATAACAATTACAGCAGGCAGATCAAGAAGATGGCATCTAGGTCGACACCTTGACAGATGAGACAAGATGAAAACCAAAAAAAGGCGCCAAGTACATTGTTCTTGATCCCCAACAGCCTGGGAAGACGGTTAGAATCGAATCACCATTTTACTTAGGGAAAATGTGATGTCTATGCTTGGTCACCCTATGACGTGTCCGACATCGATTCCGAGATAACTTTCCACAAGCTGCACGTCGACCCTGCTGTTAAACTAGTGATCCAGAATAGGTGACACTTCGCTCCCGAATGGGTGATGATGATGGAACGAAGATAAACAAGATGTTGGACTCGACATTGGCTTGCTGGTGGACTCAACATTCGAGAACCAGCTACTCAGCTGCATGCTCAGGTTACAATCAGATTGTCATGCACCAGCCTAAGAAGGAAAAGACCGTGTTCATGATCGAGAGAGGCACCTACTATTACAAAGTCATGCCCTTTGATCTCAAGAACACGGGAGCCACCTACCAATGACCGGTAAACATGATGTTCAAGAAGCAGGTTGAAGTAACAATAGAGGTCTATGTCAACGACATCATGATGAAAGGCAAACAACGGTCAGATCACATCGGCAACTTAATGGAAACATTCAACATCCTCTAGGAGTAGAAGATGAAGCTCAACCCCGCCAAATGCACATTCGAAGTCTCCTCAGAAAGATTCTTAGGGTACCTTATGACCCAACGAGGAATCTAAGTGCATCCGAAACAAAACTAAGCAATCCTAAATATGAAATCTTTAACTACCCTGAAGAAGATCCAAAGTCTAACTGGACGAGTAATAGCACTCTCGCGGTGTACTAATCGATGCAAACCCTTTTTCAAAGCCATAAAAAAGGCACAGTGAGACAAATGGGAAAATGAGTGTGAAAAGGCGTTCTAGGACTTGAAGAAGTACCTAACACTACAAAAAAAAAAATAGTCATTACTGACGAAGATTTTCTGAGGGCTCCAAAAAACCGTCGTAAAAAGCACATTTTGAGACCATAAAATCTGGGTCATTGGTAACATGGCATGAAACAAATTTTTATTACCTACACACAAAATGTCCTTGGAAAAAGTCTGAAGTTTCGTCGGAAATTCACTTTTTTTTTGTGGGAAGAATTGGTGACAGTTGTATTAACGACAAGTAAAGTTCTTATCGGAAATAGAATGGTAATTTCCAACACAGTCTAAAATATCGAAATTATCGGCGAAATATCGCCGATAATTTCGTTTTTTTCACATGGCGATATTTTCACACATATACAAATAATTATCGTCATAATATCGCGATATTATTTATAATATCGATAATATCGCGATATTGTTGATATTATCGACAAAATCGTCGAGGCTCCGTCGTCGGAAAACTGCAGTCGAGGCTTCGTCGTCGCAACTGCCAAGATATGCGCCTCTCTCTGCAATCCGCGCTCAGACCCATCCAAATCCGCAATCCCTTCTATCCGGATCCCAAAACCCGCTCGGGTTTGATGGATCATTCGCCTCGTACAGCCTAAACAAGGCCTCCCCTTGCCTGATGCTGCTCGCCGGGAGGTGAGAAAGGGATGAGGAACAGTCCACAGGTGGTGATGGTGCTCGCCGGAGTGTGCACCACTGTGGTGGAGGTCACGGTGAGGTGTGGGTGTGGGTGTGGTGTGTCTGTGCTCCGGGAAGGAGAGTTGCAGAGATGGGGGGAGAAGAAACAAGGAGAGGAATGAGGGAGAAGGTTCGAGGGATTGGGGAAGGGGGAAACACGGGGAAGTAGGGTGTGTGTGTGTCTGTCTGCTAGGGGAAGGAGAGATGCTGAGAAGAGATTGGGGGGAGAATCGGAGAAAAAGAAAGAATAAGAGGGAAGGTGTGTGTGTATGTGTGGAATGAGGGAGAAGGATCGAGAGATTGTGTCTACGTGTGCATGTGTGCGTGTGTGGCACACGGTTTTGGCACATGGTTTTGTATGAAACCACAGTTTTGTGTACGGTTTTGTGTGTGTGTGTGTGCGTGTATGGTTTTGTGTGTGTGTGTGTGTGGCACACGGTTTTGTATGAAAGAATTGGAAGCAAGTAACTTTGCTCAGAAGAACCAAAAATTCTGTTAGAGAAGAACCAAAACACGTGAAGACCAAAAATTCTGTCAGAGAAGAACAAAAAAATATACTTACTTTATCTTCTTCTCCACATGAAGACCAAAAATTCTGTCAGAGAAGAACCAAAAAATCTGCTTACTTTCAATTCTTTCACATTGATGTGAAAATTAACTTGACACACAAATTAAACCCTCTTTTTATCGATTGTAGCAAAGTATGTAAGTAGGGATCGTTCTAGGCCGGGGATTAGGAGGGATTGCTAAACCACTTGAAAACTGACTCAAAAACTTAAAACAAAGTTAAAACACTAAATTAGACTCAAAGAATGCAAAACTATACTTTAAAACACTAAGACAAACCAAAAGACTCAAAACAGCAAACAAACACTCAAAACTGCCTTAAAAACACAAACTGGCTGTTTTGGACTCTAAACATAATTTTGGACGAAAATAAGTTTTAATTTGACTCAAAACACTCAAAAACACAAACTAAAACAGTTTCTAACTAATATGACTCAACAAAGTAAAGGGGGAATTGGTTTTGACGAATTTGAAAACAGAACATAAACTTTGTAAAACAAAACAGATTGTAAAACGAAATTGGTTAAAGTGAATGGATGGAAGGCTGGCTAAGGGGTTCTTCTCCACACATGTCATACTTGCATACAAAACGATTTCTAATTGCAATTCAATAAACCACGAATTCTCAACACTCCAAGATAATTAGGTCTGCTTAAATTAACTCTCAGATTTCCCTTATGTCAATGAATTGGACGGAAAATGCGCATCACAATCAAATTATTCTTCAAGAGTTCTCTATATGAAAGCGCATACTAGAGACACTTGTAACTATGAAAGCGCATGATACTTATGCCAAGAATTTACTTAACACAATTGAGATCATCAACCTTTACTACTTGTGAATATAAGTTTGTAACAATTAGGTGAAACTTCCTTATATCCTAGCATTAGATTTATGCATGCAAACTAAGTTGGCCACCTCAATCAACACACACAAATCAGTTTTAATATGAACAGATAAGTAAATTGAATTCACAATTTATGAAACGCAATTAGAGGTAATCAAGTCATATAGCAAGCATAAACACGGTTTCGAATCACCCCCTAGCCAAGGGGGTTTAGTTCCTCATACGTACAGAACAAAGAGTATTGAATTTAAACATTGAAATCAAAGGAAAGGAAACACCTAAAACTTCCAGCAACTCAAACTTGAATGGCATGCACGTCCCAGGCTTCTCCTCCTCCTCTTCTTTGCTGCGGTACAAGGTCTTGGGACAGGTTTAGGGGGTTATGAATGGTGTAGAAGGCTGGGTTATTGGCTAGGATGGATGTATGGTGCGGCAGGGAGTGAATTAGGTCAGAAACTATGGAGAATGGTGAAGGATGGGTGCGGCAGAGAGTGGTGGATGATTTCTGGCGTGAATGATGTATATGGAGGTGGTGGGCACGGCAAAGGGTGGAGAAATATATATATATAGGCACCAAAAACCCTAGATGAATCAGATTAGGACTTCTAGAAAGCCAAATTCATCCAGAAATAGGTTCAAAACAATCAGATTTCTAATGGGAAAGGTCCTAAGGTGCGGCAGGTTTGGATAAAGAGGGATAAGGCTTCTAGAAAGCCTTGCAAGGCAAGGAAAAAGGATTCTAGAAGGGAAGGAGATGCCAGATTTTCAAGGTTCTAGAAGGAATGTGTTTTGTGGCAGATTTTGAGGTTTCTAGAAGGATTTGGGGCGCCACTTTTATAGGACAAGGGATAGGACTTCTAGAAATCAGGTTTTAAGTCCCCTAAACTGAAGAAAACAGGTTAGGATAAGATTAGGATAAGATTGGATAAGGTAAGGTAAGATAGGATAAGGATTGGATAAGATAAGATAAGATAAGGTTGTTTTGGATAATGTTTTGGATAATTCTCCTTCTTTTGAGCTGATTCCTTATCTTCAATGATTTGAATTTATTTCTCCAACCTTGAAACATATTCCTAACTCCATTTGGACTCCAAATTCGTCCATCCTCTTGGCTCCAAGCATATGATATCCATTCCAAACTCAAATGTGCTCCAAAAAGCTCCAAAATGCATCCTTTTGCATACTTGCCCTTAGATCCTGAAAATACATCAAACTAGCTTAAAAGACTACTTTAACCAAGGAAAAACAACATAAATGCACAAGAACAAGCTAACTAAGGTGCATAAATATGCCCTTATCACACATTCCCAGAGGACATCACACCTTTTTTAACCCTTCGAAAATTGAAAAACCTCTATTACACCTTTTCGTTTCTTCTTCCTCCCTTAGCTCTTTCAAAGCCTTTCCAAAGCCCTTTCAGAGTTTCAACTGAATAAATGCATCTACAACTCACGCCACTTCAAATTAAATGTTAAATACCTTCTTTGTCTCTCATTTATTCACAGATGGCAAGCTGTAGAGGATCGTCGAGGTTTTGCTGCTACGTACGACATCGAAAGTTCCAGATTTGTTACATTTGTGTAATTATTATTCTATTGTCGGTCCACGCAGATTCTATTTGGCCTTTACACAAAGGGTTCCATATTTAAGGTAAGTTTACAAACTTACATGTTAATTTTTTGAAGTAATTAAGCAATGTTGTATAATTATTCCCTAGGATAATTTTAATATGTTTAATGTTATTTATTATTTTATTATCAAATTGGATTATTATTCATTAATATTAGGTTTTATTATTCCATATTATTTTTATAATTACTTAAATTCTTACAATCATTTTCTTTACTTCCTATTTAATTATTCTGTAGAATAACTTTATGATTTAGGTTCTCTTATATAACCGTCACTACTATATATTTTTTGGCCAAAAAATAATTGCCTAATTTCCATGAAAATTAAATATAGGTACGTTTAAGATGTCCAGTGGAGTTACTAAACGTGATCCAGCTTGGGAACATGGAGACCCAATAAACGGAAACAAAAATGGCACAATTTGCAAATATTGTGGTCAGGTAATGAAGAGTGGCGGAGTGACACGACTTAAGTACCATCTTAGTGGATTAGATCTGGGAAATAATGTCCAACGATGCGATAATGTCCCCCCAGAAGTGAAGGCATTCATCACCACATTATTAAAAAATAAAAAACACCAGAAGGAAAAGAAAACACATGGAATGGAAAATATTCGAGCTGGGCTACGAGGAGAAGTCATTGGCCAAGTGGTTGACAGTGATGATGATGACGATGAGGACGAATGTGATGATGACATGGGACCTGAAGAACGACGTAGTTTGAAACAAGCATTATGTGCCTCCAAACAGTCAGCATGGGAAAGGGAACACCTTCATAAAATTCCTAACAGAGCACAAGGTTCCGGGACAAGTGGTGGTGCACAAATGAGACGGGGAGCAAGTGTTAGAGAATCACAACCAACACCACCAATAGCCCCAAGTTTATATAAGTCATCCAAAGCATGTCAAAAGAGTGTTTGGAGTTATTTCACTGGAGGTAATGTGAAGGAGGGAATGGGGCGTCTAATTAGCAAGTTCTTTATCTATGAAAATGTCCCTGCTGAGAAGGCATGATCACATCATTTCAAAAATATGGTATTGGGATGTCAACAGACCGGTGTTGGAGTACAACCTCCCACTCCCTATGAGGTAAGAAACAAATATTTGGAAATGGAGTATAAAGACATTGGCGGGTATGTTAACAAGTTGAGGTCAAAGTGGGAAACTAATGGTTGCACAATCATGTGTGACGGATGGACTGGCTCCACCAGATTGTCTATCATAAACTTCATGGTATACTCCAAGGGAAAGACAATTTTTTTGAAGTCCATTAATGCTTTAGACCATATAAAGAACTACAAGTATATTTACAAATTATTGAGGGATGTAATCATGGAGGTGGGAGAGCATAATGTTGTCCAAGTTGTGACCGACAACGGTTCTGCATTTGTCAAAGCTGGAAAAAAGTTAATGAAGCATCATAATGTGTTTTGGACATCATATGCAGCACATTGTATTGATCTCATGTTTGAGGCAATGGGGAAGAGAGAGAATATTACTAATGTCATAAAAAGAGCTGGAACGATCACAAATTATATTTACAATCACGGTTGGTTGTTGGCAAAGATGTGTGAATTTTGCAAAGGAGAAATTATTCGTCCAGCTACCACTCGATTCGCCACCAACTATATTGCATTAGATAGCCTACTTAAGAAGAAAGCAGGTTTGAAGCAACTATTCACTAGTGACGATTGGGCCAACCACAATTTCAGCCGCTCAAATGCAGGTCGTATGGTGGAAAGTATAGTGCTTGATCATGCTTTTTGGACTCAATCAGAACATGTGTGCCAAGTGTTTGAACCTCTTTACAAAGTTTTACGGATCGTTGACACAGAAGTGTATCCTACTATGGAGACAATATATGAGTTGATGCGTGTAGTGAAGGAGGACTTGGAAAGAAAACATAGTGCAAGGTGGGTCATAAAGATAATTGATGACCAATGGTACCACGATTTGCATGTAGCAGGTATAAATTATGTCATAATTTGCAATTCATTTCTTTAGTTGCATAAGTATTATTTCTTTTATTAGAGTATGTGTTTCTTTGAACAACATATTATTTGAATCCTCGATACCAATACAGACTCGGTGTTGGAGATGATGGTACCCTTATATGTGCTGTACATAATGTATACTCTAAATTAGAACCTGCATCACCAGCAGTTGGCCAATTTGGCATTGAGGTACACAATTACTTAAATTATAATAATTACATTGTTGGATTAAACTAACACGATTTATTGTATTCAGCTAACATGGTTTAAAGATGCAAGAAGAACTTTTGGAGAACCAACATCAGTTGCTGCTCGAACAAAAATGTCTCCTAGTGAGTATAAACATATTTCACTATCAATTTATAATAGAATTTGTTGGAGTTATTAGGCTTATCAACATTGTTTTTCATTGTAGCTGAATGGTGGATCATGTATGGGACTGATGCACCAACTGTGAGAAAGTTAGCAATCAAAGTATTATCACAAACAGCTTCCTCATCTGCTTGTGAAAGAAATTGGAGTACATTTGCACTCATACACACAAAGCAAAGAAATAGGTTGGCTCATAGTAGGTTGGGAAAATTAGTTTATTGCTACTACAACATGAAGCTTCAAATTCGAGATAAAGAAGCAGAAATAGATCATGTCGACCGTGGTGACCCTCTAGATGTGTTTGATATTGTTGCTGAAGATGATGATATAGAAGGTAACCAACTTTATCAATGGATTAGACCTCTTCATTTAGATGATGATGAAGGCAACCCAGCTCCCAGAGTTACTGAAGAAGCACGTAATGAAGGGATAAATGTAGAAAGAGTATTAGAGGAGGAGGTGGGATCTAGCAGCGCTGACTCTTTGGAAGAACTTTTGCGCCCAAGACCAAGAAACACTGGAATTCCACCTTCTTCCAATCCTACACAACCACAAGATCATGCTGATACTAATGATAGCTCCAGTACAAGATTAGGAGACTCACCTACCACCAGAGGTGGGAATGATGAAGGATATAGTGGAGCTGGAGGTAGTGGTGGTGGATATGGAAACAATGTTGGACCACCTCCCGAATTTATGAGCCCTTTCACTGGTGAGGCAAACTTCATGCATGCAACACAGGATGAGGACCATGGCAGTAGGCGGGTAGGACCAGGAATTGGTGCCACAGGGAAGAACTATACTCGTAGAGAAAGATGCAAGGGGACTTTGTTAAGTAAAGAAGATGACTCGTTATCTATAACTTCGGACTCTGTTGGAGTGGGAAGTAGTAACTATGGTTATACTCATAAACAACCATTTCCCTACCCTTCATATCCCATTCCTGTTGGGATGGAATTGAGCGACTCATGGAAAGAATCCGAGACTCAATCTTCAAATGATTTTGCTTATAGACAACATCAACCAATCTCAGATCCATATGGGTGGCATGTTAACAATTACATGCAAAACTATTTTGGGGATTTATCATTTGATGACTACTCTTCACAATATACTTACTCTACACATAGAGATGACGAAGATAGTGAAAAATTTGAACCTCATAGGAACTCTATGTGGTACTAAGTCACTCATGTATCTTACCATGCAATGTATAAAGTGTAAAATATTGTACTAATTCATTATATATAAATGATTATGGTGTGTTTAAATTTCTTTCATTAATTACTACATATTTTCTACACTCACAATGTTTGCCAACTCGCTATATAATCAATTTAAATCAGTTAAATCCATCATGCAATGCATTTCCTTCCAATTTTTTGTGATAAACTAATAAATAATTGAGTAAATAAACATCCTGCAAAGTTTCAATAAAAATTTCCAAGTTTTTCTTACAATTTCCGTGGTTTTTATTCAATTTTTATCGATATCGATAATATCCCGATATTTCCATCGATATTTCCGTGTTTTTGGACTACCGATATTTCCGATATCATCGATATTTAATACCTTGATTTCCAAAGGTTTACTTATGTTGACAAAATTGAAATAAGTATTTGCAACCGAAAAATGCCTTTTTCGACGGTATTTGACCCTCGCTAATGACACTTTGTTTTGTAGTGTAACCTTACACTATTTACTATCAAAGCCAAAGGCAGAAGAGGAATTATACACCTATTTGGCGATATCTGAAGTAGCATTAAGCTCTGCCCTCATACGAGAAGAGTTGGGGGCCTAATTGCCTGTATTCAACACTTTTAAAACTCTACTTGATGCGAAAACCAGAGAAAATTGAAAGCTAATTTTGGCACTAGTTGTTGCAGCTTGGAAATCTCATGTCGTATTTCCAAGTGTTTATGGTTATCATCATGACCCAAATCTTGAGATCAGTCCTGCACAGTCTAGACGTTTCTCAGCAAGTGATGAAATGGGGGTTAGAACTTGTTCTATAAGGCCTAGTTTACCAACCCTGTTGGTGATAAAAATACAAGCACTAGCTGACTTCATAGTAGAGTTTACTCCCAATTCAATGGAAACAGTTCCGCCCAACAACGCCCCAGGGGCAAATGAGCATTAAAGGGACGCACCAGCCCCACCTGCATGATACTTTTGGTGTTTCATGTCTAGGAACTGGGAACAGGTCTTGTCCTCATCACCCCATACAGCTAGATGCTTGAGTCGGCGATTACTCTAAACTTCAAGGCAACAAACAATGAAGTAGAGTATGAAGCCTTACTAGTAGGCCTTTGGATGATGAAAGACTTAAGCAGTGAATAAGCTCGCAATCTATTCAGATTCTCAATTGATCACCAATCAAGCCTTATGAGGTATGCGGCAAAGCATCAAAGGATGATGTGATGCCTGAAGAAGGTAGAGAGCAGCTCATGGCATTTTTGACTTACACCCTCGTGCAGGTTCCATGAGTAGGGAATACCCACGCGGACGTATTGGCAAGCCTAAGCTCTGCTTTGATGCCAATTCAATTGAGTACTTCGAAAAGCCAAGAATAGATACAGAAACAACAGCAGAGATGGTACATATCAACACAACCCAAAGCTGGCAAGATCCCATCATCAATTACTTAATTAATAGAACATTCCCTACAGACATGCTGGAATCGAGAAAGCTCCAAACCCAAGTGGCACGCTACTATATGTGGAATGGCATGCTTGTTCGAAGATCCGTTAGTGGACCACATTTCTGCTGTCTAGCGCCTCATAATGACTTGAAGGTCCTGAGCTCAATTTATGAAGACGTTTGTGGAAATCACTTTAGAGGCTGTTCCTTGGTGCAAAAAGCTCTTAATTCAGGCTACTAGTGGCCAATTGCATCAAGGCGCTAAGAAATTTGTATAAAGGTGTGACAGTTACCAGCGCTTCAAGCCCATGCTCGCAGGTAAAACTGCTGAGCTTCCATGACCAGGGGATCATGATGCATATAGTTCGATGTTTGAGAGTTTGTGTAGTGCAGCTAAAACTGAATTCAGTTAACATGCTAAGTAACATTCAGGAAAAAGGATAACTATTGATACTTTCATGTACAACATAGTTTTGGCAACTGTTGGAAAGTTCAAGCATATATCATATCTTCTTGAATTTTATGAAAGATGAAACTCGATGGAGTACATTTACCTACAACATTCTAATTTCAAGCTTTGGTAGAGCTGAGAAGGTTCATGAGGCTGTGAAAGTATTTGAACAGCTTGAGAATTGTGATTGTAAATCGGATATTATCTCTTGCAATTCGTTGATCAATTGCCTTGTAAAGAGTGGTGATGTGGATGAAGCCCACATGAGGTTTAACGAGATGCAAAGAAGAGTTTTAGCCCAAATTTCATCACCTACATCATTCTAATCGAGTGCTTTGGTAAGACAGATAAGGTTAAAATGGCGTGTAGGTTATTCGTGAAGGAAAAATTTTGTCCTAGCTAAGAACATGTGAGAACATTTGAACACATATGCAAACTAATAACACTTTAAAGTAGGCATGCATTAAAAAACAATTCTAAAACCCATGACTTTCAAAGCCTAGTGAATGGTGAACCACAAGACTCTTTAACAACATTAAAGAGAATGAAGGACATTGAAGAACACACATGAAAACTCATAAGAGCTCCATGAATGTTTTCACTCAATAAAACTCAAATTTTCACTACTCAAAAGAGAATTAACATCCTAGGGTACTTAGGGGTTCCAAAAGTCACTTTAAAACACTTTTAACAAGACAAACATGAACCCAAAAATCCACCTTTTGGATTTGGCCGAATTTCCCCACATACATGGCACCAAATTTTAGTTCCAATATTCATGCTTAAATGAACTACATTTACAACATTTGAGATGCTAAATTTTCAAGCAAAATTTATATTCAAAAAGCAAGAACAAAGCCTGTAACATTTACAACATTTAAATCACAAACCATGAAAAAACACAAAACCCAAAAGGATTCACCATACACTAGACCTAGGCTCTGATACCACTTGAAGGAATAATTTTGTCCTAGCTAAGAACATGTGAGAACATTTGAACACATATGCAAACTAATAACACTTTAAAGTAGGCATGCATTCAAAAACAATTCTAAAACCCATGACTTCCAAAGCCTAGTGACTGGTGAACCACAAGACTCTTTAACAACATTAAAGAGAATGAAGGATTTTGAGATTCATTACCCTTGAAGCTCATCCTTGTTTACACAAGGGATTCACCCAAGTAGAGGGCCTTCAAGTCACCTCCTAGCTCCTTGGATCTTCCTTGTGATTTTCTTCCTTTTGATACTCCTTTGCTCCTTGAGGATGTGAGGAAAAGATCTCCAAAAAACACCAAAGGTTTGGTGTCTCTAAGTCTCCACACCAAGGATTAGGTGTGAAGATGAAATTGATGACTTAGAGAAGAAAAGATTGCTAGCTATCTCTTCCCTAAGTGGCCGGCCTCTTTTAGAGAAAATGAGAGAAAATGTTTCTCTTCTTTTCCTCAAGAAAACCCTAATGAGGTAAAAGCTATAAAGATGCTTTTATATCTCTTTCTTTGGTGAGTGGCAAACTTGCAATTAAGCAAAATTCACCACTTCCCTAACTATGGCCGGCCATCTTAAGTGATTGGGCTATTTGCCCACTTTTGTTTTAGTTGTCATACAACTTAAACATAATGGGCCTAGTGGACCAAACCCTTTTGGGCCCCAAAGCCCAAAACTAACTAATTAATTAATCTTGACCAATTTTCAATTAAACTATTTCATTGCTTATCCATCTCATTTATATATCTTCACTTTCATCCTTACTCGGTGTACGATCCATTAGGTTCCAATTAGCGAGGCAGTGGGCGATTGTTACTCTTAACGATCGATTGTGAATTGAAACTACATTTCAATTCTCCCTTTGATGAAGATTAGTGTTTGCTAATCCTCAGGGCTTCCACAAACCATGAGTGACACCTAGCAGTATGTCATGGCTACCCAAGCTAAGTAGAAGTGGTTGGAGAACCTATCCAGTTACAATTACAATGCAATACGATCCTTCTCTAATACAATACTCTTAATCACATTGTTTGAGTGATAGTTTGTTTCATGTCTACTATCCAATGTGATACTTCTCTATATGATTCAATTGAATAATGATTTGGAACATTCTTCCTAAGTCATATTCGTATGCTTTGGCCAAAGACTCTCAAATCATATCTCAGAGTATTCTCTTTCCACCATGGAAGGTTAGAGATCCCTTGTTGTGCATTCACATGCCTACATGACTAGATAGCTTGACCCCAACAATGTCGTGGACACTCTCAATGGAATGCCTTTAACATAATCAAAGATCAAGGACCTAACCTTTAGACATCAATGATGCCTCAGGTCAAATGACTACTTTGCATATTGCAACTTATGAGTTCTTACATGACATGTATGTTCGAACTCTCTTTTGATCGTTGTTCAGTGTACTCGATTACCTTTTGAGCACTTATGTGTTTGTCTCAGTGTCCAACACTAAATGACTTGAGACTAGTCATACTCACGCTTGAGTTAACATAACACATACTAACCTTAGCGGATTCTCAATGCCCAATTGGCAATCCTATGGCTAGGAACGTTTTAGGAATGAACATAAGAGAAAGGTCTCGTTAATCTAACTTACTTAAATCACTTCTCTCTTAGATTAAATACATTCCTTGGATTCCCTTATTGCTTAAACACATGATACAATAAATAGTGATTAACAATAAGCTTTGCCCTTCATTAAACATATAATAGTTTAACACAATAAGTATTCCAAAAGCTATTAAATCAAATGAGTGGCTTTGTGGGCATACTTCCAACAGTTCGATGACATGCTTGCTTAAGGCTGCTATCCGAACATTGTGACATATAACATCTTACTTGATTGTCTTGAGAGGTGTGTGAGGACTGCTGAGGCAGTGGATATGTATGTAAAACTTAAGTAACTTAAGTAGCAAGGGTTGACACCGTATGCAGTGCTTGAATAATTGTAGAGCAGTTCACATTGAAGAATTAGGGTTCGTAGGCAAATTCTGATCACGGGTTGGGTTGTGAGCCCTTTAAGGTGTTGAAAGGTTTTATGCATAGGCAATGAATCTTGTAGATTTACCCAATTTCGCATTCTTGCTTCTTTGGAGCCAGTTTCCAACAATTATACACATCATTAATGTGGAAGCATGTCATGTATTTAAATTTGAGCCACACTGGACCTTCTTGTAATTCTAACAAGGGGCATTTTGACCCAAGTCCAAAAAAATCACCTACTTTCAATCAAGTTCAGTTTCATTTGATTTGTTAGTATGTTTATTTTGCCCCTTAAAAGTAAAAGTAAAAATATATTTTAATTTGTTAAATTTGAATTTTAAATGCCTTAATCTACTTTCTCATAAATAAATAAAAACATTTTAAAAATCCATATACTGTTGTAGGCATAATTTATTGAACAATTATGGAGGCCATAGAGAAAGAGGTGTGACATAGAAAGAGAAAGAGAGATATGTGTAATTGTGAGGTGTGTGTTATATCACCCCATTATGCCTTTATTTATAGTAGTAGAGAAGGTTAAATCCTTACCCTAATAGGATTACAACTCTAATAGGATAATATCTAACCCTAGAGAATATTCCAAGATATCCCTAGATACACTAGGATTTACACAATCACGTTCCTAATCTAATAGGATTGCAACACTCCCCATTGAGTGTGTAAATACTCAAACAAATGACGCATCAGGTCTTCAGCAATGAAGTAAATACAGTTGATGAAGTCATCGGCATAATGAGAGAATGCGAGTCTCAAATCAACGGAAGAATGCATAAAAGGTAAAACTCACAAAACCTCGCACAAAACCTCGCGATGGTAGGTGGGATAAAAATCCATAGACTAAGGAGAAAACTAAGAAGTTGCATTGGGTCAAAACTATACGTCTTTTGGATGCAAGTAGAAGAGCTCACAAAGGTATAACCAGCCCAGGATGGGTGCCTCGTCAAAACCTAGTTAGGTAGCAAAAACCTAGTGGGAAAAATGCTCCTAATCGTAGAGAAAAAAGTACGTTAAGATCAAGCGAATATACTTCCCCTGAGTTTGACAAAACTTCCAAATGAGAACTACAAGCATTGCATATGAATAGTTAGGCATATCAATTCCTCGGACAAGCTTCTGGAAGGTTGACTTCGACAATGACATCATGTAGAAGTCGACAAGGTTGTTTGTGACTAGCTTGCATGACTTTAATCTCCTGATGCTTTGCTGATGTAGACTAAATATGTCTTGACGTTGACTTCGTTGATGTATCATGTCTTGGTTGGGTTGATACATACGGCATAATCTTCATGGATCGTCGTTGGGACTCAACGATGGATGAAAACAGCAAGCACTTCGAATATGATTAACAAGAGCTCTCAACCATGTTTCACGTATGGCGTAATAAAGTGAGGTGAGTCTTGGAACAAGTCGAAGGTTTCACAACTAAGGTCTTATCATGGACTTCCAAGATATTGCGATATCCTTAATTGTAAAGCAATAACCATTTAAGGATGTGCCTTGTGCGGGTTTGATAAGTAACCAGCGTCAGCAAAACAACAAGGCAAGCATCATTCTAAGGATCAAGGGGGTCAGAACCGCTCGGGATGCGTTGGGATTAGCCCAAATCTATAGTACCTTCATTGTAACGAAAATACGTCTTTAATACCAATTCAGTGGCTGCGTGTAGGCATGGTGCTGCATATTAACTAACAGATCAACAACAAATAAGATGTCTTATCTAATGCAATGGGCTAAGTACAACAAAGCGCAAAGTTGAACTCAGATATGGAACTTCAGATTCCATAACATCTTGAAGTGTCTCATTTGCATATAGCGTATAGAAGATCTAGGTATACTCAAAGGTAACACCTTCGTGGTGTAGTTTAACTGGTAGACCAAAGTACCGTCAGAACAACGCTTGAACTTCTGGTCAAAGCGTAAATGAGTTTTCCCAAGATCTGTCATCTCAAATTCCGTCTTTAGGTGTGAGGCAGTTTTCTCGAGCTCTTCCAGAGTCTTAGTGAGATTCATGTAAACGACATAAACTGTAACTCTAGCATTCAGAATAAGACTTCATAGTGTAACACGCAAGGGCATAATTTCAAATCCCTAACTGATCAAATAATTACTTAGACGGGTGATGAGTCTATATTATACCATATATTTTACCCTATTCTTAGTTATAGTTTATTGGTTATTTTGGTAGAATTTTGATAGTTTGTTATGTATTTTCAATGTAGGACATTCGACTTCATCTAGAGCAAAAAGTGATCAAATGGATGAACTTTGGAGTGATTCCAATTAGAGGACGTTAGTGAGTGTTTGAAGATGATTGTATCAAAATTCCAGAATTTTCTACGAAGTTGTTTGACCGTGGCAATGAAATAAAGACCCAGCGTGCATATTCCAAAACTCCTTTTGGATATGCATTAGAACGATCGGCTAATTGGATAATAACACCATCGTTTTTAAGCTCACCTAAGTTCATAGATGCATAAATAGAGTATGGCATGACATTAATTGAAGCTCCTAAGTCTAACATAGCATGTTCAAACTTAGTACTACCAATAACGCAAGGAATTGTAAAACTACCCGGATCTTTGCATTTAGGGGGTAATTTCCTTTGTAAAACAGCAGAGACATTCTCACTTACTTGAACCACTTCTTTGTTAGAAATCCTTCTCCTTGTTGTACAAAGCTCTTTCAAAAACTTAGCATACCTTGGGACTTGCTTTATTGCATCAAGGAGTGGGATATTGACTTGAACTTTCCGGAATGTCTCTAGAATGTCTTTTTCAGCATCCTCTTTCTTTGATTGCCGCAACCTGCCAGGAAAGGGCACAATTAGTGGAGTAGAGCTTGAAGAATTCATATTGGGACTTACCTTGATGGTTGAGGACGGTTTTGAAGTGGGGATTGGCTGCGGCAAGGATTGTGCATTCCTTGCCGTGGGTTTGGGTGCTTCATCCTCCTCCAATTGCAGCTTCTTGTCCTCTTGTTGACTTGATCTAGATGGTTGTGAATCAGTTCTAACCTGCTTACCACTTCTCAACGTGATTGCTTGGGCAGTTTCAAATCCTCCCTTAGGATTAACAATGGTTGAACTAGGCAATCTGCCTTGTTCTCGGAATTGGCCCATGAATTCAGCCATTTGACCCATTTGTTTCTTCAATTCATCCACCTCTTTAACTTGATTTTTTATGCTCTGCATGTCCTGCGTCAAAGAGGTTAGTGCTTGAAGAATTTTATCATTATTTAACGACGAACCTGAATTGGTTTGGGCCGAAGTTGGGTGAGGTTGTGGGGCTGCATACGGCCTTGGAAACATCCCAGGGGGCTGTCTAAATCCGCTTTGTGGCTGTGCTTGCTGAGAATCCCTCCACTTGAAGTTTGGATGATCTCTCCATCCCGGATTGTATGTGTTTGAGTAGGGGTCGTGTCTTTGTTGGGTTTGGCCTTGAAAACCCACGGCTTGGGCAGTTTCCCATCCCCCATTCTCAATCAATTGAGGGCATTGATCGTTGAGATGTCCCTGCATAGAACACACTCCACATATGGCCGGCCCTTGTGCTTTGTTTCCATCCACAACCTGTGACAAAAGAAGAGTGAGATTAGCCATTTGAGATTGTAATTCTGAAATTGCATTTACCTCATTCACTTGTTGTTGCCGTGGCCCTTCTCTCTGTCCAACTCCTTCGTATTGTTGCGCATTCAAGGCTCGATTTGCAATTAGAGTCTTGGCAGCCACGGGTGTTTTGTCAACCAAAGCTCCTCCCGCTGAAGCATCAAGCATTTGTCTCTCAATGGGGATAAGTCCTTCATAGAAATATTGGAGGAGAAGCTCTTCCTTCATTTGGTGTTGTGGACAAGAAGCAACAAGCGCCTTGAAACGCTCATAATAGGCTGGAAACGATTCCCCTTGGTTTTGTTGAATGCCACTTATCTTTTTCCTCAAGAGAATGACTCTTGAAGTTGGGAAAAATTTCTCTAAGAATGCGCGCTTCATGCTTTCCCATGAAGTAACGGTTCCAGGTGTTAGTTCGTAGAGCCAATCCTTAGCCTTTTCCAAAAGAGAGAATGGAAAGGCTTTCATCTTCAATATACTTCCATCAACATTGACAGGGGTCATGCTTGAACAAACCACTTCAAATTCCTTCAAGTGCTTGTTTGGATCTTCCATGGACAACCCGTGGAATTTGGGGATGTGGTGCAACAAGCTAGACTTCAATTCAAACTCATCAGTTTTGCCTTGAGCCGCCCTAGGATATTGAATGGATAAAGGGGTCGCATTGTCCAATCCCGAGGCTGAAAGTTCTTTGATTGTTCGGTTATCTGCAGCCATGTCGTGCTCCTCTTCCAAATCCTCTTCAATTTCAACTTCAGATTCGGAATTAGAACTTGAACTAAGTAGATCAGGTTCTGGGTGCTTCCTCTTCCTTCTCAAATCTCGCTCAAAATCGTCGTTAAACTCCAAGATATGTGCGTGAACGGGTTGAGAACTTCGAGTCATACACTAGTACTTAAAACAAAGAAAACAAAACAAATCAGAAAACTAAGCAAAACAGAAACAAAAACAAGTTAAAATACACGGCAGAAACTAGGGAGATTAGCAAGTTTGCTAATCCCCGGCAACGGCGCCAAAATTTGATGTGAGAATTACTTGACACACAAATTAAACCCTATTGATGACAATTGTAGTAAAGATGCAAGTAGGGATCGTTCTAAACCGGGGATTAACTAGGGATGCTAATCAACACAAATAAGACTCAAAAACACTAAACTAGATTCTAATGACTCAAAACTAACTTAAAACACTAAAAACAACAAGAAACAATAAAAAAAAACTCAAATCTAGACCTAACAAGTGATTTTGACGAAAATAGAACTTAAAAGACTCAAACAATTAAGAGAAAACAGGTTTTGACTCTAAAAACAAGTTTAAATGAAAGGGGGATTGTTTTTGACGAATTTAAAACTAAAACAGAAACTTTGCAAAGACAACTTAAAAAGGCACGAGATTGGTGATTTGAATGGGTGAATGGCTAGTTAGAAGGATCCTTATCCACACATAAACATATGCATACAACTTGATTCCCAGTTACTCTTTCGATAAACCATGAATGACAATGTTCCGAATTAATTGTATTGAACTAATTAATTCTCAGATTTCCCTAAGTTCATTGAATTGAATGGATAACGCATCACAACCAAATTATTCTTATCAAGTTCCCTAACTATGGAATACGCATGATAGAGATACATATCAAAGATCATTAAGTTCAATGGAAATCATGAACATTGACAAGGCATTCATAACTATGGAATACGCATGTTAATCCAGCCTAGGGTTTACTTAACACAATTGTGACTAGCAACCTTTACTACTTGTGAATATAAGTTCATAACGATTAGGTGAAATTTCCTTATATCCTAGCATCAAATTCATGCATGTAAACTAAGTATGCATCCTTAATCAACACACAAGAACAAGTTCTTAATAAAACAGTTAAGCAAACCACATTCACAATTTATGAAATCATAACTGGAGTGAATCAAATCATAAGAAACATATATTCATGGCTTCAAATTCCCCCTCTAACTAATAGGGGTTTAGTTCCTCATGACAGCAATTAAACAAAGAATACTGAATTGAAACATTAAAAACAAAGATAGACAACACCTAAGAACGCTCCAGCAATAGTCACGACTTAGAGTGGCACCTTCTCCTTCCTTCCTTGAATAGCTGCGGCACAAGAGGGTTTCTGGGTCTGTGTGGATGATTTCTGGCGTGAATGGTTGTGTATGGAGGGTGGTGTGCACGGCAAAGGATTGATTTGTATATATATAGGCACCAAAACCCTAGGTGAATCAGATTGGGACTTCTAGAAAGCCAAATCCATTCAGAAATAGGCTCAAAACAATCAGATTTCCAATGGGAAAGGGCCTAAGGTGCGGCAGACTAGGATAAGGTGAGATAAGGCTTCTAGAAAGCCTTGCAAGGCAAGGAAATCAAGTTTTCTGAAAAGCTAGGTGCGGCAAGGCTTAGAGTTTCTAGAAACTCAATTTAAATGTCCCCCAATCAGAAAATAAACCCTCATTGTACCAGGAATTGAATTAGAAAAGGATTAGGATAGGATAAGGTTTGTTAAGATAAGATAAGGATTGGATAAGATAAGATAAGATAAGGTTGTTTGGATAATGTTTTGGATAATCCTCCCTCTTTTGAGCTGATTCCTTATCTTCAATGATTTGAATTTATTTCTCCAACCTTGAAACATAATCCCAACTCCATTTGAACTCCAAATTCGTCCATCTTCATGCCCATTGCTTGTGCTATCCATTCCAAGCCCAGATTTGCTCTAAAATGCTCCAAAATGCATCTTTTTGCCAACTTTGCTTCTTGGACCTAAAAACACACGAAAATGACTTTAAATACTATACTAAGCAACAAATAGCTAAGCAAATGCAAGGAAACACACTAACTAAGTAGCATAAATATGCTCCTATCAGACGTTTCTGGACGTTTTGGGCATTTTGAAGGTTAAGATGGCATAATTAAAGGAAGATTCCTTCTGAGGATTTGTTAGGGACGTCTCAAGTTAAAAAGAGACCTTTTGGGACCAAATCGGAGTTGATTTGGTTGGTCAAAAGATGAATTTTCTCTGCAGTCCGAATTTTAGTTTAAATAGGAAACCATTTATTTCCTAGTTATCTTATTCTATTATGTTTCCTAGTTTTTAGAAGACCTTTTGATGTGAAATTAAATTGCACTCAAATTTAAACCCTATCAATGTAGTATGTGTAAGTAGGGATCGTTCTAGCCGGGGATTAGAAGGGATGCTAATCTACATAATTAAACTTTAAAACACTAAACTAGACTTACAAGACTCAAAACAAACTTAAAACAACCAAATAGACTCAAAACAGACACTAGGGAGTTATTTGGACGAATTCTAACTTTAACTTTACTCAAAATGCTAAAAGACACAAAATCAAACAGATTCTAACTAATTTGACACAAGAAAATAGGTTTTTGATGAATTTAAAGTAAAAACAAACTGATTAAGACACTAAACAAAGGTTGGTACGAATTTGGGTGAATTAAAGGGTGAATGGCTAGCTAGAGGATCCTTCTCCACACATGACATATATGCAACACAAATCGATTTCCAGTTATTCTTTCTATAAACCATGAATGACAATGCCCCAAATTAACCGTGACTGCACGTATTAACCTTCAGGTTTTCCTAAGTTCATTGAATTTGGACGTAGCGCCGCAAACCAAATTATTCTTATCAAGTTCCCTATATGACTGCATACTAGAGATACATATCAAAGATCATTAAGCTTTGTGAAAATCATAAGCATTGACATGACATTCGTGACTATGACTGCATGACACTCCTGCCAAGAATTTACTTAACGCGATCGTGACTAGCAACCTCCACTACTTGTAAATATAAGTTTGTAACGATTAGGTGAAACTCCCTTATATTTTAGCATCAACTCCTAGCATGCAAACTAAGTGTGCACCCTTAATCAACATACAAGAATAAGTTTTAATCAAACAGTTAAGCAAATTGCATTCACGATTTATGAAATCACAACTGGATGAAATCAATTTATATCACATATATGCTCATAGTTTCGAATTCCCCCTAGCTAAGAAGGGGTTTAGTTCCTCATGATCGCAAATAAACAAAGACAATTAAATTTAAACATTGAAAACAAAGGATAGAATGCACCTAAAAACGCTCCAAATTTCTTCCTTCCTTCCTTTGCAAAGCTGCGGCACAATGAGTGTGTGGTGGATGGATGTAGGTGAGTTATGGTAGAGGGTAGTGGTTTGAATGGTGCCGCATAAACTTGTATTTATAGGGCTAGGGATTACTTGGCCTAGGTTGTCAAAGAAAAGGATTTAGGACTCCAATCCAACAAGGAAAAGGCCATCTAGAAAGGTTGGGGCGCCAGATTTTTAGGGCTTCTAGAAATGAGTGTTGTGGCATGTTTCTAGAACAAAAGGGCCTCCTAAAAACAGGTTTTAGGTATCCTAATATGAAAAGGAGTCCCCCTTGCAACTGGAATTAAGGTAGGATAAGATTAGGATAGGATAAGATAAGATAAGGTAAGATAAGGTTAGTTTGGATAAGATAAGGTTGGATAAGGTTTTGGATAATTCTCCTTCTTTGTAGCTGATTCCTTATCTTCAATGACTTGAATTAATTTCTTCAACTCTTTTGCACATTCCTAGCCTCTCTTGAACTTCAAATTTGTCCATCCATCTTGCTCCATACTTGTGCTATCCATTCCAAGCCCAAAACTGCTCAAAAATGCTCAAAAATGCATCTTTTTGCCAACTTTGCTTCTTGGACCTACAAACACGCGAAAATGACTTAAGACACTATAATAAGCAACAAATAACTAAGTAAATGCAAGAAAACACACTAACTAAGTCGCATAAATGTGCTCCTATCACCTTTCTTAGGTAGGATTTTATTTTGTAGTAGTATAAATAAGGCTTATTAGCCATTAGGGTTTTTGGGGAGAGAAAAAGAACGCATTAATTTAGAAACGCACTACTTTTGAAGATTCACGTTTATTTTCAAGGTGTTTTCTATTTTCTATCCATGTTCTTAATAATATTTTGTTTTATGGTTGTTGGTAACTAATTTTCCTTTACTAGGGCGAGGCCACGAGCCTTAGCAAGAATATGTAGTTTCTTTTCAATTTGCTTATGATATTATGCATGCAGGTTTGAATTATTAATCACCGGTTTAAGCTATCTAATTGTCTTAATGCTTAGCTACCATTAGGATCTTTAGAAAAGTAATTTGATGCAATTTTAGTTGGAGGACGGTCCCTGAAATTGACGAAGGCTTCTTGTGGTTAATATGTGCAAGTTCACTTAGGATGAAAACCACGTCTTAAGGGTTGTATGGTTTTTCAAAAGGTTTCACAAAACTTAATGAGTCATGCATGTGATAAAAATCTCAGTCAACGGGTATACCACATCCGTCGAATTGCTTTGATGCAAAATATATAAGCACACAAATTAAACCCTCTTTTTATCAATTGTAGCAAAGTATGTAAGTAGGGATCGTTCTAGGCCGGGGATTAGGAGAGATTGCTAAACCACTTGAAAACTGACTCAAAAACTTAAAACAGAGTTAAAACACTAAATTAGACTCAAAGAATGCAAAACTATACTCTAAAACACTAAAACAAACCAAAAGACTCAAAACAGCAAACAAACACTCAAAACTGCCTTAAAACCACTTTCTGGGCAGTTTTGAACACTAAGGAAGAATTTGGACGAAAACAGTTTATAACTTGACTCCAGACACTTAAAAACACAAACTAAATTGATTTCTAACTAACTTGACACTTCAAAATAAAGGGGGAATTGGTTTTGACGAAATTGAAAACAAAACAAAAACTTTGTAAAACAAAACAGATTGTAAAACGAAATTGGTTTAAATTAATGGATGGAAGGCTAGCTAAGGGGTTCTTCTCCACACATGTCATACTTGCATACAAAACGATTTCTAATCGCAATTCAATAACCCACGAATTCTTAACACTCCAAGTTAATTAGGTATGCTTAAATTAACTTTCAGATTTCCCTTATGTCAATGAATTGGATGGAAACTGCACATCACAATCAAATTATTCTTCAAGAGTTCTCTATATGAAAGCGCATACTAGAGATACAATCAAAGATCATTACGTTAAATGGAAATCATAAGTATTGACGAGGCACTTGTAACTATGAAAGCGCATGATACTTATGCCAAGAATTTACTTAACACAATTGAGATCATCAACCTTTACTACTTGTGAATATAAAGTTGTAACGATTAGGTGAAACTTCCTTATATCCTAGCATTAGATTTATGCATGACAATTAAGCGTGCACTCTCAACCAACACACACAAATCAGTTTAATTCAAATAGATAAGTAAATTGAATTCACAACTTATGAAACGCAATTAAAGGTAATCAAGTCATATAGCAAGCATAAACATGGTTTCGAATTCCCCCCTAGCCAAGGGGAGTTTAGTTCCTCATACGTACAGAACAAAGAGTATTGAATTTAAACATTGAAATCAAAGGAAAGAAAACACCTAAAACTTCCAGCAATTCAAACTTGAATGGCATGCACGTCCAAGGCTCATTCTCCTCCTCTTTGCTGCGGCACAAGGTCTTGGGACAGGTTTAGGGGGTTATGAATGGTGCAGAAGGCTGGGTTAATGGCTAGGATGGATGTATGGTGCGGCAGGTAGTGAATTCGGTCAGAAACTATGGAGAATGGTGAAGGATAGGTGCGGCTAAGGTTGGTGGATGATTTCTGGCGTGAATGATGTATATGGAGGGTGTGTAACCTGCGGCAACCCTTCAAACTTATATATATAGGCACCACAAACCCTAGGGTAATCAGATTAGGGCTTGGACTCAGCATTGCACAAGGAATTAGGGCCCTAGGTGCGGCAATTAATTTGGAAAAAAAACATTGTGGTCCAATTAATTTCTGAAAAGGATTTGTAGAACCCAAATCCACAAGGAAAAGGGCCTAACAATCAGAATCCAAGAGGGAAAAGGCCTGAGAGGTGCGGCACAATAGGATAAGGGCAGGGAATGCCTTGCAAGGCAAGGAAAAAGGATTCTAGAAGGGAAGGAGGCGCCAGATTTTCAAGGTTCTAGAAGGAATGTGTTTTGTGGCAGATTTTGGGGTTTCTAGAAGGATTTGGGGCGCCACTTTTATAGGACAAGGGATAGGACTTCTAGAAATCAGGTTTTAAGTCCCCTAAACTGAAGAAAACAGGTTAGGATAAGATTGGATAAGATAAGGTAAGATAAGGTAAGGATTGGATAAGATAAGATAAGATAAGGTTGTTTTAGATAATGTTTTGGATAATTCTCCTTCTTTTGAGCTGATTCCTTATCTTCTTTATCTTTGACTTCTTTCTTCCATCTTCTTAGCTGATTTCAAGCCTTTATATCTTCAATTTCGTCCATCAACTTGCCTCCATGCTTGCACTACCCAATCTTGGCCCAAAAATGCTCTAGAATGCTCCAAATTGCTTCTTTTTACATACTTGCCCTTAGAACCTGAAAATACATCAAACTAGCTTAAAAGACTACTTTAACTAAGGAAAAACAACATAAATGCACAAGAACAAGCTAACTAAGGTGCATAAATATGCTCCTATCAAATTCCCCCACACTTAGCTTTTGCTAGTCCTCGAGCAAAACAAAACAAAGTAAACAAAACAAGTATAACACCACCTAAACCTTCCAACAATTGTCTCAGGGATTTCCAATGCACATGATATGTTAAAAATCATCATTCCCACAGATTTTGGCCATCTTTACGCTTAAGCACATACTTAATCATAGTCACTACTTACTAGTTCACAAATAACCAATTAAAACGATGTTTTGAATGCAGTAACATGCCTTAGAGAATTCCCTCAATTCCTTACTAGATATGCACTCTATTTTCACACACATTTTCTGACTACACACCCTACACTAGGTATATGTGAGAAGATTGATGTAAATATGAAAACGAACACTCACATATGTTTATAACAAAGAAAGCAATTTCTGGAGTTAATAAGCATGTTTAGATATGATCTCATGAATGGAATGCTACTACTTAGATGCGAGAACCAGTGACACCATATGCTCATATCAATCCCAAACTCCACATATTGAAACACACAACACTCAAGATTGAAGCATAGGGTTGTAACGAGGCTTGGGGAGTTGGCTAATAACAAAGAAAGGATAGGAAAAACAAACGTTCTTAAAGCAATAGCAAGCAAAATAATGAAATTGAACTTAGAATTCCCTTTGGCATGCAGAAATCAACTTTGAAACACAAAGGGAAAGATTCAAGCAACAATTAGGGCCGGATTCAATGTTTTGGACCCTTCCTTCAACAAACAACACTTGAGAACTCTTTTTCACATCTTTTCAACTCCTTTTTCATTCTTTTCACAACTTTTTCTTTTTTTCTTTCTATTTTCCACGAATTTTTCTTCTTCTTTTTTTTTCTTTTTTTTTTCTTTTCTTTTCTTTTCCGTGCCTCATTCGAGACTTTGGCACACCCACAACAAAACTCACTTCCCCCACACTTGTTTTCTGCCAAACAATGATCAAAAGGAATTCATATTGAGTCATGCATTACTATGCTTTAAGAACAAAGGTATGGATGGTCCTAATCTAGGCTAGGTGAGGATAATGTGGGTTAACAAAGAACATAGGCTAAACAAGGCTCAACGGGGTTAAAACCTACAAATCAAATGAACATGGGGTACGGCTATTTGGCTCTTGGTTTACTAAACAACTTCATCTTGTTATGTGTTATGCTAATCAATTTCATGCTTTGAATGAAACGGGTATGAGTTCTAGTATTTGGAACTAAATGATGAAGCGCATTCCAAGTAGCAACCAAGCAAAGAATGATGAGATCATGCAACGATTTTAGAAAACAACAAATGCACAGATTTTTAACTCTCCAAATAAACGTTTAGGCTCAAGTCTCACAAGGTTGTAGCGTTAGTTTGAGTTCCTTCCTTCAAGCATGTTACAAAAACTGATTTTTCTTTTATGATTGCATGTGAATTCATAAGTTATAACCACAACCAAGCATAAACCAAAGAGTAAATCAAACTTTCATCCATGTTTACAACTCTCTTTAACAGTCATGCAATTACAAACCGAATCCTCATCATTGTGTTGGAAGGTACCTAAGACACAAACAAACACACAAAAACAACTCTTTTTTTTGGATTTTTCAAATTTTTATGGGATTTTCGGATTTTTGAGTCAAAACACACTAAAACACACCAAAACAGCTTAAAAACACTTAAAAACAGCAAGGAACAACATTAGAAGTTATGGGTGATAAAACCCTACGAATTTGCATCAAAACATGTTGGTTACCCCCCCACACTTAAATCAAACATTGTCCTCAATGTTTCAAGCATAAACTCACACAAATAAACAACAAACAAACAAAACAGCAACTAAACAAGAAACAAAGCAAAAACGAAAACAACAACAAAGAGAAGGGTTTAGGAACGCAAATCTGGAATTGGAGTGCTCCCTAGGTCTTCATTTGTTGAATGCATGGGTTGCCTCCCAAGTAGCGCTTGCTTTAACGTCGTACAGCCGGACAAAGAACCCAATCACTCCAGATTGGTACCCATGGCATCCAAGGAGATGTCATCCACAGTTTGCTCCACAAAGTTCTCATAATATGGCTTCAATCGGTGCCCATTCACCTTGAATTCTTGTCCACTTGGAACGTAACTTACCAGGAAACAACCGAAGACGGGAATTGAATAGCAACACTTTCTGCCCAACTGAGAATGATTTGCCACGAATCATCTTGTCATGAAAAGCCTTGGTCTTCTCCTTGTAGATTCGGGCGTTCTCATATGCTCCGTTCCTTATCTCCTCAAGTTCATTCAATTGAAGCTTCCTATGCATTCCAGCCGCATCTAACTCCAAATTGAATGTTTTCACGGCCCAATGTGCTTTGTGCTCTAACTCCACAGGTAGGTGACATGGTTTGCCATATATTAGGCGAAATGGGGACATGCCAAGGGGTGTTTTGTAAGCCGTGCGATAGGCCCACAATGCATCGTTCAAGCGCAAGCTCCAATCCTTCCTTGTAGGCCCTACGATTTTTTTTATGATCTGTTTGATCTCCCGGTTAGAAACCTCGGCTTGGCCATTCGTTTGAGGATGGTAAGGTGTAGAAACCTTATGATTGACATTGTACTTCCTCAACAACGCCTCAATTGTTCGATTGCAAAAGTGCGACCCTCCATCACTAATGATCACCCGTGGCATACCAAACCTTGCAAAAATGTTAGTTCTAATAAAATCTGCAACCACTTTAGAATCATTAGTCCGGGTGGCCTTTGCTTCCACCCATTTTGAGACATAATCCACGGCAAGTAATATGTAAAGAAAACCATGCGATGAAGGAAATGGGCCCATGAAATCAATGCCCCAAACATCAAAAATTTCAACAGGGAGAATGATGTTTTGCGGCATTTGGTCCTTAGCACCTATGTTACCCATTCTTTGGCAACGATCACAAGACATACAAAAGGTTCTAGCATCTTTAAATAAAGTCGGCCAATAAAATCCACATTCTAAAACCATAAGGGCAGTGCGTTGTGTCCCAAAGTGTCCCCCACATGCATATGTATGACAAAAACTCAGAATTGAATGAAATTCAGAATCGTGCACACATCGACGTACAATTTGATCAGGGCAAAATTTCCACAAATATGGATCATCCCACACATAAAACCGTGCATCATGTCTAAGTTTATCACGTTGGTGCCTAGTGAAATTGCTTGGAATTCGTTTTGACACCAAAAAGTTCACCAAATCAGCATACCAAGGCTCACTAACCTTTATTGACAGCAATTGTTCATCAGGGAATGTCTCCAAAATAGGTAGAGACTCCTCGTTATGCACCATTCGGCTGCGGTGGTCAGCCACCACGTTTTCACTTCCCTTCCTGTCACGAATCTCAATGTCGAACTCTTGAAGTAGCAATATCCAACGAATTAGCCGTGGCTTGGCCTCCTTTTTGGTGAGCAAGTACTTCAATGCTGCATGGTCAGTGAACACAATTACTTTAGTACCAATTAGATATGATCTAAACTTATCTAAAGCAAAAACAACGGCAAGAAGTTCTTTTTCCGTAGTGGAATAGTTCAACTGGGCATCATTCAATGTTCGTGAGGCATAGTAGATGACATGCGGCCTCTTGTCCTTTCTTTGTCCCAAAACAGCCCCTAAAGCATAATCGGACGCATCACACATAAGCTCGAAAGGTAGGCTCCAATCTGGTGGAACAATAATGGGTGCCGTGGTCAACAACTCCTTGAGTTGGTTGAATGATGCCGTGCACTCCTTGGTGAATTCAAACGCCACTTCTTTTTATAGGAGACGGCAAAGAGGTTGTGCAACCTTTGAGAAATCTTTGATAAACCTACGATAGAAACCTGCATGGCTAAGAAAAGAACGAACCTCTCTAACCGAAGTCGGAGAGGGTAAGTGACGTACAAGATCTATTTTTGACTTATCAACCTCAATGCCATTTTCAGAGATGATATGGCCTAGAACTATGCCTTGCTTAACCATGAAATGACATTTTTCCCAATTGAGAACAAGGTTAGTTTCAACGCAACGTTTTAGAATCAAACTAAGATTATGCAAGCAACCATCAAAGGAGTCACCAAAAACGCTAAAATCATCCATGAAAACTTCAATTATTTTCTCAACATAATCAGAAAATATGCTCATCATGCATCTTTGAAATGTGGCAGGTGCATTACATAAACCAAAAGGCATGCGACGATATGCAAAAGTACCAAAGGGGCATGTGAAAGTAGTTTTTTCTTGATCCTCGGGTGCTATGACAATTTGATTATAACCAGAATAACCATCAAGAAAACAATAGAAAGCATAACCTGCTAACCTCTCAAGCATTTGGTCAATAAATGGCAGTGGGAAGTGATCCTTCCTTGTGGTGGCGTTTAGCTTCCTATAGTCGATGCACACCCTCCAACCGGTTTGAATGCGTGTAGGAACAAGTTCATTCTCGGCATTGGCTACCACTGTCACACCAGATTTCTTTGGCACACATTGAACGGGTGAAACCCACCTACTATCCGAGATTGGATAGATCACTCCACAATCCAAAAGCTTGATTATCTTCTTCTTCACAACTTCCATCATCGGAGGGTTGAGACGGCGTTGAGCCTCTCGAGATGTTTTGGACCCCTCCTCTAGAAGTATGCGATGCATGCACGTGGTAGGGCTAATTCCCTTTATGTCGGCCAAAGTCCATCCAATTGCTGTTTTGTACTCTTTTAGCACCCTCACCAATTTGTTTTCCTCTTGTGCCGTGAGTGAGGATGAGATGATGACGGGCAACGTCTCATCTTCTCCCAAGAAAACGTACTTCAAGTGACTTGGCAAAGGCTTAAGTTCAAGTGTAGGTGGCTGCACAACTGAGGGAAGCATCTTATTAGCCGAAACTGAACTTAAAATTGGGTCCAAAAACTTACCAGATTGTGATGGCAGTGACTCAAGGGCAGCCACCATCTCAATGACATCCTCACTAGGGGGCGCGGCAAAGGATGCTTCATGCATGCCGTGGGTTGCTTTTGTGGTTGTTTCAATGTTGTGCATGTCCCTTCCTTGCGCAATGGCCAATTCAAGTGCATCGTCCTTCAAATTGTCCAAATGGTCCTGTGCCAAAGAGTCAATTATATCAATAGCAAAACATGAATGATTCTCACTAGGGTACTTCATAGAATCAGAAAGATTGAAATTAATAACTTCCCCATCAAATTCCATCGTCAAAGTGCCATTAAACACATCAATCTTCGTACGAGCAGTTTTCATGAATGGCCTTCCAAGGAGGATGGGCAATGACGGGGAATGGTCCGATTCATCCATTTCAAGCACGTAGAAATCCGCCGGGAATATCAAGTGATTAACCTGCACCAAAACATCCTCCAAAACTCCCTTTGGATAGGCATTAGATCTATCGGCCAATTGTATGATAACACCATCGTTTTTCAACGCTCCTAGGTTCATAGATGCATAAATTGAATATGGCATGACATTTATAGATGCACCTAAGTCTAACATGGCAGATTCAAACCTAGAATTACCAATGACACACGGAATTGTAAAACTACCCGGATCTTTGCAATTAGGGGGCAGTTTGCGTTGCAAGATGGTTGAGACATTTTCACCCACTTTTACAACCTCATTGGTCGAAATCCTCCTCCTATTAGTGCAAAGTTCCTTCAAGAACTTGGCGTACCTGGGGACTTGCTTAATTGCATCCAAAAGGGGAATATTGACTTGAACTTTCCTAAACGTCTCAAGAATGTCCTTTTCTGCTTCTTCTTTCTTTGTTTGCTTGAACCTATTTGGAAAAGGCACATTCGAAGGAAAAACATTAGTAGGAACTGAATTTGACACGTTTTTACCTCTATTGGACAAATTGGATGGTTTAGGATCACTTAGGGCTTGCGGCAAAGGTGTTTCCACCTTTCCCGTGAGTGGGCTTTGCTCATTCTCTTCAATTCTCAACTCGTCCTCCTCATTGGAACATGATTTGGATGGTTTATGGTCAGATCCTACTTGCTTCCCACTTCGCAGACTCATGGCTTTTGCAGATTCGAATCCACCTTTTGGATTGACAACGGTTGAACTTGGCAACTTGCCTTGCTCTCGAAATTGCCCCATGAACTCGGCAATCTGTCCTACCTGCTCCAACTCGTCCACCTTCTTGTCCCTAGTTTGCATACCCTGCGCCATAGAAGTTAGTAATTGAAAAATCTGATCATTATCAATTGAAGAACCTGATTTGTTTTGGGCAGGTTGTGCTTGGGCTTGAGTTGGTGCCAACGGCTTCTGATAGAAACCCGGGGGTTGTTGCCTAAATCCGCTTTGTTGTTGGCCTTGTTGGGGTTCTCGCCATTTGAAATTTGGATGATCACGCCACCCAGGGTTGTAGGTATTGGAAATAGGATCACCACGTGGTTGGTATTGATTGCCAAAACCCACGGCATTGAGTGTCTCCCACCCTCCATTCTCTATCAATTGTGGGCACTTATCTGTGGGATGTCCTTGCATGGAGCACACGCCACAAGAATCTACATTTTGTACTTTTAGACCTTCCACCACCTGAGAAAGCAAAGTAGTAAGGTTAGCCATTTGATTTTGAAGTTCGTTTATGGCACTTACCTCATTGACTTGGTGTTGCCGTGGGATGCTCCTTTGCCCAACACCTTCGTATTGTTGAGCGTTCAACGCTCGATTGGCTATCAATGTCTTGGCTGCCGTGGGGGTCTTGTCCACCAAGGCTCCTCCCGCTGAGGCATCTAGCATTTGACGTTCGATTGGTAGAAGTCCCTCGTAGAAATATTGTAGGAGAAGTTCCTCATTCATCTGATGCTGTGGACATGAAGCAACAAGAGATTTAAAACGTTCATAATAAGTAGGAAAAGATTCACCCGCTTCTTGTTGAATTCCACTTATCCTTTTTCGTAGGAGGATGACTCGAGAAGTTGGGAAAAACTTCTCCAAGAAAGCCTGTTTCATGCTCTCCCATGATGTGACAGTTCCGGGGGCCAATTCATACAACCAATCCTTTGCCTTTTCCAAGAGAGAAAAGGGAAAGGCCTTCATCATCAGAATATTTCCATCTACGTTGATTGGTGTCATGCTTGAGCACACCACCTCGAATTCCTTCAAATGCTTGTTTGGGTCTTCCATGGACAGCCCATGGTACTTAGGAATGTGATGCAACAAGCTTGACTTCAATTCAAACTCATCAGTTTTGCCTTGAGCCGCCCTAGGGTATTGAATGCATAAGGGCACGGCATTGTCAAGTCCTGAGGCTGAGAGCTCTTTGATTGTACGATTATCCACAGCCATGTCGTCCACTTCCTCTTCAAATTCAGGTTCGGCTTCTGAACTTGCACTTGATTCACTTGGTTCTGGATTCTTCCTCTTTCGTCTTAACTCTCGCTCGAAATCGGCGTCAAAGTCCAGAATATGTTCACGAACTGGATGAGAACTCCGAGTCATAAACTAGTACCTAAAACAAGAAACAAAAACAAGGTCAGAATCTGATCTAATTAACCCAAACGAAAATAACAATCCAAGGGATTAGCACAGTTGCTAATCCCCGGCAACGGCGCCAAAAATTTGATGCAAAATATATAAGCACACAAATTAAACCCTCTTTTTATCAATTGTAGCAAAGTATGTAAGTAGGGATCGTTCTAGGCCGGGGATTAGGAGGGATTGCTAAACCACTTGAAAACTGACTCAAAAACTTAAAACAGAGTTAAAACACTAAATTAGACTCAAAGAATGCAAAACTATACTCTAAAACACTAAAACAAACCAAAAGACTCAAAACAGCAAACAAACACTCAAAACTGCCTTAAAACCACTTTCTGGGCAGTTTTGAACACTAAGGAAGAATTTGGACGAAAACAGTTTATAACTTGACTCCAGACACTTAAAAACACAAACTAAATTGATTTCTAACTAACTTGACACTTCAAAATAAAGGGGGAATTGGTTTTGACGAAATTGAAAACAAAACAAAAACTTTGTAAAACAAAACAGATTGTAAAACGAAATTGGTTTAAATTAATGGATGGAAGGCTAGCTAAGGGGTTCTTCTCCACACATGTCATACTTGCATACAAAACGATTTCTAATCGCAATTCAATAACCCACGAATTCTCAACACTCCAAGTTAATTAGGTCTGCTTAAATTAACTTTCAGATTTCCCTTATGTCAATGAATTGGATGGAAACTGCACATCACAATCAAATTATTCTTCAAGAGTTCTCTATATGAAAGCGCATACTAGAGATACAATCAAAGATCATTACGTTCAATGGAAATCATAAGTATTGACGAGGCACTTGTAACTATGAAAGCGCATGATACTTATGCCAGGAATTTACTTAACACAATTGAGATCATCAACCTTTACTACTTATGAATATAAAGTTGTAACGATTAGGTGAAACTTCCTTATATCCTAGCATTAGATTTATGCATGACAATTAAGCGTGCACTCTCAACCAACACACACAAATCAGTTTAATTCAAATAGATAAGTAAATTGAATTCACAACTTATGAAACGCAATTAAAGGTAATCAAGTCATATAGCAAGCATAAACATGGTTTCGAATTCCCCCCTAGCCAAGGGGAGTTTAGTTCCTTATACGTACAGAACAAAGAGTATTGAATTTAAACATTGAAATCAAAGGAAAGAAAACACCTAAAACTTCCAGCAATTCAAACTTGAATGGCATGCACGTCCAAGGCTCCTTCTCCTCCTCTTTGCTACGGCACAAGGTCTTGGGACAGGTTTAGGGGGTTATGAATGGTGCAGAAGGCTGGGTTAATGGCTAGGATGGATGTATGGTGCGGCAGGTAGTGAATTAGGTCAGAAACTATGGAGAATGGTGAAGGATAGGTGCGGCTAAGGTTGGTGGATGATTTCTGGCGTGAATGATGTATATGGAGGGTGTGTAACCTGCGGCAACCCTTCAAACTTATATATATAGGCACCATAAACCCTAGGGTAATCAGATTAGGGCTTGGACTCAGCATTGCACAAGGAATTAGGGCCCTAGGTACGGCAATTAATTTGGAAAAAAAACATTGTGGTCCAATAATTTCTGAAAAGGATTTGTAGAACCCAAATCCACAAGGAAAATGGCCTAACAATCAGAATCCAAGAGGGAAAAGGCCTGAGAGGTGCGGCACAATAGGATAAGGGCAGGGAATGCCTTGCAAGGCAAGGAAAAAGGATTCTAGAAGGGAAGGAGGCGCCAGATTTTCAAGGTTCTAGAAGGAATGTGTTTTGTGGCAGATTTTGGGGTTTCTAGAAGGATTTGGGGCGCCACTTTTATAGGACAAGGGATAGGACTTCTAGAAATCAGGTTTTAAGTCCCCTAAACTGAAGAAAACAGGTTAGGATAAGATTGGATAAGATAAGGTAAGATAAGGTAAGGATTGGATAAGATAAGATAAGATAAGGTTGTTTTAGATAATGTTTTGGATAATTCTCCTTCTTTTGAGCTGATTCCTTATCTTCTTTATCTTTGACTTCTTTCTTCCATCTTCTTAGCTTATTTCAAGCCTTTATATCTTCAATTTCGTCCATAAACTTGCCTCCATGCTTGCACTACCCAATCTTGGCCCAAAAATGCTCTAGAATGCTCCAAATTGCTTCTTTTTACATACTTGCCCTTAGAACCTGAAAATACATCAAACTAGCTTAAAAGACTACTTTAACTAAGGAAAAACAACATAAATGCACAAGAACAAGCTAACTAAGGTGCATAAATATGCTCCTATCATGCTTCAATCCTTAAGTGAACGCCTCTAACGAGTTGAGAAGGTGTTCCGTAGTTTGGAACTATTTGAACCAGTTCATATAATTCTTTGGGAGCTTACATGTCAATCTCCGTATTAATATCCCCATGGAGAAACACTAACCAAATTCACAATGCTGCAATCAATCACAGGGCGTTTGAGAGAAACCTTGCGCCATAAGGCGTTCATCATATCGGACTATTTCATTCATCTCATTACACTTCCTTTCCCAATAGTAACACAACAAGGTTACCTTGGGCAGTGTAGGAACGATAGGTCTAAACACACTTTGGTAAAAAATTTAACCTGGATTGCAATTTCAATTGTCCAATCAGTTCTACGTTGTCACTAATCAACGAAACATGATTTGATATCGCTGTTTTTCATTTATGTTGGTAGCTACCATACAAGTGAAAACATCATCGATGATAATCCCATTCCAATTCCATTATCTCATCCAAACTAGTATACTGGACCAAGAACTTCACGTCTCAGGAGTAATCCGGATTAATCTCATGAGATGGAAATGATTTGAGATAGTGATCGAGTATGGATTCATGTTGTGTCGTGATCTTCCTCTTCTGTGGAAGTGAATCCTATGAACCAAGTGATCTGTTGTGCTTTAAGCCGAGATAAATTGATTGGCTATCCGCCGGTGCACCGGGTCTTCCAACATAAGCGGCCAAACCGCCTTTTAGGGGCGGCACATCCTTCGAGGATGTTGACTCGACATCCGTTAAGTACGCTATCCTTGCAGGCATGTTTGCAGCTGGTATATGATCTCGTCACCTTAGCTAGATCAGAGGAATGCGCCTGAAGCAACATTTTGAAAGCTAGAATACATCGCACTTGCTTGTCATACTTGTGCGGTACAGGGATCGAGATGAGACATAGTGGGCAACGTCCACGCAAATTCATGTCATTCTATAGGAACGTTGACATTCTTATCTCCTTTTAACGGTGGGAAGACTGTCTTATTGAAGTGACAATCCATAAATGAGCTGTACGGAGATCACTTTCAAGGGCTCTAAGGGATCTAGTGTGAAGGAGAATCATGATCGAGAAAGATTCACAACCTTCTGTGAGGACCCATAATGGTATGTTGCAGCGTCGTAACTTGACACATGGAATGCACACCTACATGCGTAAGTATGAAATGTCAGGTTCGTACCCAGTAACCAACTGCAACGTTGAAAAGGTTGGGTGGCAATGGGCCTCAAGGCGGACCAACATGACTGTGTACAAGATTTCATAGACCTTGGCAGAAACCAAAAGTTTAGTGCGGACCAACATCACTTTGCGAGGCTGTTTTGGGGTGAACATGGGAATACGATGTTCAATTATAAACCCAAAAGACATGCAATACTTTATCAAAAACCTTCAATAAAAACTCGCCAACATTATTCAGTCTTCCAGACTTTATGGGATAATTAGGGTGGTGAACCCTTAAAATCGGCTAGGAGGTTTAGCAGCAATGTGTGTGGACAAACATGTGACCATTTTGTCGATTCATCAACCAAAACAATAAGTATTTATATGGTCCGCATTTTGGTTGGATTAGTCCACATATATTCCCTTGAATCCACTGTCAAAAGAAGGGTCGTTTCGTATCTTTGCTAGAGATGATTTAGAAAAAGAAATTCCCCAACGAGTAGGCTTGGAAAAGTGTACTTGTAAGCACAGGATCCTTATTTCAAGTAAGGAGATGCGGCATGGCATCATTGTTCGACCTAAGTGTCCCAAATGGTCGTGCCAAAACAAGTAAACTGCTTAATCACTCGGCTCTAGGCCGGCCACATGTGGCGTGTTCCCAGTTGGAAGACAGCCTATTGGCCCTAAAGAAAAGCTTCATGCTCATTTTTGGAGGTAGGTGCAAAGATATTCTACTATATTTTCCATCAGTGGTTTCATTCATGATCATTGTTCTCTCTAATATCCTTAAAACTCAACGTCGTTCTTCTGAAACAGGGAGAATATAATGTCTCTAAAATGGTAATTTAGTATTATTCATACAACGTGGAGCGTGCCAATGCTCTTAATCAGGTTAGATACTCCTAAAGTGGTTGCTAGAGATGTGATTTAGGTATAAAATTAGTGTGCGTAGTATCGCATTCATCCAGACAACAAACTTTCCCATATTTGTACCTAACCACGTGTTTAATTGAATTCGATAAGATTATCCATAACTAAACCAAACACCAAATGTGAATCCAAGAACATAGAAAAAACAATGTAGTCCAGCTTGATTAGGATGGCTACAGTTCATAGGGCAGAGCCCTGCATCATGGTTGCAGGCCTTTAGGGGCCACGGGAAGGCTGCAGGCCTTTGGGCCGTTGTTTGGGATAAGCCCAGCAGCTCAAGGCTGCTGGAATTAGGCCAAAAACTAGCGTGGGGAAGCAAGCCTAGCTTGCGCTGGCTTGGGTTAGGGTGCAACAAAGCCCAACCAAAGGCTAGCTTCTGTTTTGGTCCATGACATGGCGAGCCCAACAACAAAAGGGGCTACTGCAGGCGGGCCAAGACGTAGGGGCAAGCCCAGCAAGTAGCAGGCTTGCTGATTTGGGCCAAAGGTGCGAGGACATGACTCTACATGTGGCTGCAGGTCATGCTGGATGTGGGCTGGGGCTGTAGGCTTAACTAAAAAACCTAACTAGGCCAAAGGCCTGGTCAGTCTCGCACGCAGCAAGCCAAAAAGGCTGCTGCCTTGGTTCAGACGTCAAATGACGTCGTCCTAGTGGCTGCTCAACATGGCTGGGCTTCAGGCTAGCCAACGTGTCTCGGCTCGGCTTAGGGTCGTGGCTCATGCTGCAAAAAAAATGCCAATTTTTTATTTTTTTGACATTAGGGTTTGAAAAACCCTAATTTCTTCTAATTTATTTCAATGTTTTGACTCACAAATTGCACATAGCAAATAAAATTGGTTCATGCATGAAACGTGTATATATAGATATAGATATAGATATATAGATATAGATATAGATATAGATATAGATAGATATATATCTATCTATATCTATATCTATATCTATATCTATATATCTATATCTATATATCTATATCTATATCTATATCTATATATCTATATCTATATCTATATCTATATCTATATATATATCTATATATATATCTATATATATAGGAAGGTAAATATAAATGTACGAAGTTCATGCATCATGGGGAATGTTTTCATGCTTCATGATCGTTTCAAATATCTTCCTTTATTTTAAGCGTACCTGATTGGTAGAAAACAACAAAAGCCCTTGAACTTAAAGAAGATCATTCTCGAAAAGCCGGAATTGCATCTCTCATGCGTTGTATCACGTTCAACAAAGAAAAATTAAATTGAATCAATAGCATGTAGATCAATTCAATAAAATAATAAATTAATCATAAAAAGAATGATTAAAACATAATACTCCCCTTATTGAATATCAAACTCTCTTTAGCGTAGCGTCAAGAATGTGACGATAACGTGTTGTAAGCATAATTTACTGAACAATTATGGAGGCCACATAGAGAGAGGTGCGGTACAGAGAGAGAAAGAGAGATGTGTAATTTTGAGTTATGTGTTATATCACTCCATTATGCCTTTATTTATAGTAGTAGACAAGGTTAAATCCTTACCCTAATAGGATTACAACTCTAATAGGATAATATCTAACCCTAGAGATTATTCCAGGATATCCCTAGACACACTAGGATTTACACAATCACATTCCTAATTTAATAAGACTGCAATATATACAACAAACATGATAAGTTTATCAAAAATAAAAGTAAAATAATTGTGAGAGGTGGATAAAAAAAAAAAAAAACCTATGATAGAGGTGCGTAAGTTATGTGTTTTTGTCTACCTCTGTGGGTGGCAAAGGGTTTTCATTCTACCTCTGTGGGTGTAATTAATTAATTTATTTTTAGGGTTTTTATCACAAATGGTCCCTGACATTGATCAAACACATCATTGTGGTCCCTGACATTGAAAATCAATAGAAATGGTCCCTAAGATTGTCCACCATCCATCATTTTGGTCCTTCCGTTAAAAACTCTTTGGGCAATTTTCAAAGCTTCGTAACTCAATCATTTCTTAACCAAATTCGACCCATAATACATCAAAATGAAGATAGGAAAGTGTTGAACAAGATTATACATATTTGGAAGCCTAATGGTTGCCGGAGATGGCCGGAAAATAGCCTCAAATGTGACTGGTCCGCGGAAAAACTGGAAAACTCGCCGGAAAATGGGTAAAATTTAAACATTCATAACTTCTTCAATACTCAACAAAATTGAGTGATTCAAAAATGAAAATCATACTTATCGACGAGAAAAAGAAAATGGTACCTTTATTGACTGCTAATTCACCGTAGTTTGGCCAAAAAAGGGCTCGAAATTGGATAACCATTTTCGAGTTAGCCAATTTTGAGCCATTTTCCGGCCAAACTACGACGAGTTAGCCATCAAGAAAGATACCATTCTCTTCATCTCGTCGATAAATATAATTCATGGCGCACTCGATTTCGTTGATTATTGAAGAAGTTATGAACGTTTAAAGTTTACCCAGTTTCCGGCAAGTTTTCCAGTATGATTCAAATGCATATATACATTCTCTTTGTCTTGTCGATAAGTATAATTCTCGTCTCATCAAGAAAGATACCATTAATGTCAGGGACCAAAATGATGTGTTTGATCAATGTCAGGGACCATTTGTGATAAAAGCCCTTTATTTTTATCTACCTGTTTTGGTGGAATGATTTATGTATCTCCAATTCTCCTTGTGTATAATTCATGGCGCACCCAATCCCTCCTCCTCGTATGGCTAGAGTTTGTATACATCCATTTGATTCAAAGCTTGTTTTAGTTACCGTGCTTGTACCTTGGTGGTTGGGGATCTTTAATTATGATGTCATCTTAATTTGTTTAATATTCTCCCTTCTGTCCCAAAAAAAAAACGAAACAAAATTTTGTTTACCTAAATTGGTGGAAGGCGCAGATTAAAGTGGAGCAGCAGTTTGGTGACTATGAGTGCTGGGGATGGAGGGTTTATTCCTTTGGTGGGACATTTAGGATTTGATTCTCCAGATACATTAAATTTTATGTATACCAACTCTTTAGGAAGACAAATACCTTATACCTATAAAACATATTTATTCTACTTAATACATACCAAAAAATTGAAGAAGAAATTAGTCGTGAGAGCTTGCAATTATATATGCATAAACGAGAATCATAAGAGTCTGCAATTCGCGGAAGAAAGAAGAAGTGATTTTGTGGAGGAGGAAAGAAAAAGATGGAATAGAGGAAGTAGACGACCACGCACAAGAGAGTACGGGAGTAATTATGTGGAAGAACAGATAATATTGTTTAAAACTAATCCTACAATTAAGATGATGTGGGCAATGAATCACTGTATCTAACCTAATAATTAAGTAAAACTGGACTATATCTAATGATTGCTTACAAAAATTGGACATATATCAAGTTTTCCTTCTAACAATTATACACATTATTTTTTTTCGATGCAAGCTATAATGGGGACGGGAGAGTTGAATTCATAACCTCGGGTGCAGGGGGCAACAGTCTACCCCTCATTTGGTAACAATGTGAAAACATGTTTTTTGTTATAGGTGGTGATATGCCTTTGAGAATTTGATGTCTCACTGTCTTTGAGAATTCAGCTTTACATGAACAATGAACTAGTATCGATGCTCTTCGGAGTCTCTGTAATTTCAAAACATTCCTTCAATTCGTTATAGACGAACATTATATCCGACCTTTGGATTGATGTCGAAGGCACACGTGCCGTGGTGGTTTCTGTAGCTTTTCGAGCGGAAAAGTTGCTGTGCCGACCCTGTATTCTTGAATCCACTATTCTCTCAATTTCCATTCTCTCAAATTTAGAAGCCACCCATTGACATAAGTGCGAAGGTCAGGTGCTACATCTCTTACTATTGCTGATCTACCAGTTACGAGCTCTAGCAAAAATAATCCTAAACTGGATATATCGCTCTTACGCTCAGCTTTCCAGTGTAGTAATATCTGCACAAAATAAGAAATAAAACAATCCATACTTAAACTCATTCTAGACGTGTAGGCACACTGAGGACTCGTTTGGCACCTAAGATTGGATCGAATTGCGCACTGGATTGAAGGTATGTTGAAGAAATTTTGTCCAACCACAAGATTAGAAGTTAGATTACTTGTTAAGAAGCTTATCCCTTACAATGCCCACAAAATGGTAGGATCAAAAGGGATACGAACGTTTCTTTCATGTCTAATCTCTTCTGATCACCTCAAAACCCTTGAATTTTATGAATTAACAATCCGATCCAATGCCCACAACATACTTAAGTACTCTGATCTTACATAATCCCACATCGACATTCGACCGCACGTCATCAAAACTGTTGTGTTGGATAGCATTCTTAATTTGTTTCTGCCTGGAAAAAGATCAAACGAGTTGTGTTCTTACATAATTTGGAATTGATTTGTATCTTCATCATTTCAGCCTTCCACAATATTGCTTAGTTTCTTCCAGCGACATTCCAAATCTACAAAATAAATAAGAAAACATACTAAACCGTGGAAAAAAGAAAGCATCAGAAACAAATCGAATAGCTCCAAATGTTTTCTCCAATCACAGAATCTACAAAATTCCCGTAGCATTCATGATCTACTACAAAGCTACACTACTAATGCCATGCAAGGGCATATGGCTGGATCTCAATAAGCAATTGCAGTAAATTATACTTGATATTCCACAACAAAACTGCACAGAAAACCAAGCTCGAAGCAATTTATGAACGCTTAACCCAGTGGAAGCTCTTCCTTGCCTTAGCTTTTCCGGGTTTTTTCCTTTCCACCACACGCGAGTCCCTTGTCAAGACACCAGCTGGAAAGACAAATGAATCGCTGGGTTAGCAAGGAAAGAACACGTAGCTATACAAAATCGTGTAAAAGAAAACAAATCGGCACAATCGACAATCTTGCAAGGTTAAGATCTGTTTCTTTTAGTGCAGGACGCAAGTCGGGTTCCCAATTTTGCAAAGCCCTGCTCACTCCTAATTGAATTGCTCCAACTTGACCTGGACAAAATACCATTTTAATGTTCCATAGTTAACACAGACAAATACATTTACGCAAAGAATAGACATAATGAACATATTAAACATTGTTCTTTAAAAAAGGGTTTCAATGTTAACAGTAACAATGTGCACAATGTAGCAGTATCTTTGTACCCAACAACTATATAGGAAGAAGAACTAGGCTAAAAAATAGCATAAAACAATCTTTAAAATCTACAATCAATTCGTATGTAATTCTGTCAGGATTTTGGCTCCGATTTTCTCCACTTTTCCTCTGCTCTCTTCCAGTTTAGTTATCTGATGTGAAATGGAAATCTAACCACTATTAGCCTAGTAAGAAAAGGCCACTCGCATTCATTTGACTTCATGAGAGCGGGGAGGAAAAGCTTTACTTGCATATGGAACTGGACAAAAATTTGTTTTCCATGAGAGTTTAGCAGTGTAGGTACACGTAGTGGTTTTCTGGCATATAAAGCAATAGAATTGCAAGTTCATGGATAACAGAGGGAAACAACAGTTGAAGTGGATCTCAAACAAGTCAATATCAAGGAAAAAGTTCAACATATAAATTAAAATAAAGTGCGTAGCAACAAACTTAAACTTACCTGTGGTGCCGCCTCCTTGAACAGTACAATCGATGTCCCCAAAGGCCCAACGTTTTTGTCTTAGAGAAAGGTCGGAAGAGAGCAGCGCGTTGATCAAGCATTGGAAAATAGGCATCAAATTGTTTATCATTAATCGTGAATTTACCATTCCCGGGTTGAAGCCAGACACGTGCTACACTGCATTTCCTTCTTCCTGTTCCGTAAGCTCTCCCCTTGTCGTCTACTGTTCTCACTCTTGCTTTGGCAATGTCCTGTTTCTGACGCTCTATTTCAGCTCTTGAGGATTTTCTGGTATTTTTTTCATAACGAATGTCTTCAATCTCTGATAGAGGGGGCAATCCCTTTATCCCTTGAAAATCCTTCAATGCAATCAAAGTGTCAAGCATTTCATCTGTGATTCCAGATGCAGCAATAAGGTCACAAAACGCACGATTCGGACCTGCAGTTACCATACTGAATCAGTATAACATCTAAAGAATCACCTATCTGATAAATGGATAAGAAACTCCATTCAAAACAAAATACCATATGAGCTATAAAATTCGAGAAAGCCAAATTAAAATCCCATGTGGAGTGCTTGCAGCTAAAATTCGAGAAAGTACCATATGAGCTATAAAATTCGAGAAAGCCAAACTTTAACTCCTCCTTCCACTTTAAGTGCTTTTAAAATGACTGAAAACGCTTTTGGTGAAATGGTTTTAGGTTTTAAAAGTACTAAGTGCTTTTTGAAAGAAGCACCAGATATGTGCTTCTTGCAGAAAGCACTACAAATGGTTTTCCAAGATCCACTTGGAATTTGCCAAAGGATTGCATTTCCAAACAAGCACAATTAGTATTATAGTTCCCAAAATCAAAAGCAGGAAAATAGACACACCAACATTTTAATGAACTTGCAGACCTCTCAACAACGAAACATACAATTGGTTGATGCCCAAATCAACCCAAAAGGCAACAGTACAGTACAGGTTGTTCCACTAAGCTATCCACTTTCCTACATTTAAGCATATCAAATGTTATCCAGAAATTTACGAAAAAGAAGTAACCCTTGAGAACAGCAGTAAGCTCCTGCTCCTCTTTCTCAAGCCTCTTAGCCTGTTCGGCCTTCTTAATCTCCTCTATACTTGTCTCACTGTCAATGGCAGTAACAGTCTGTACACCCTCTCCGATATCGAACAAGTCACTCTTCTCCTCCTCTCCCAAGCTCCACGGCTTGTACTCCTGCGCTGTATCCCACTCCAACGAAGTCAAGGTCAAGGCGCACTCAAAGTTTTACACTCCTCGCCTCCTTTCCCTTTCAACCAATCGGAATCGGCCTTGCCGGACTCAACTCCAGCAATCCCGGAAAATTCCCCGGAGCTCTCGAATAAAGGGTCGAACTTTACATCAGTTTCCTGAGAAAGTTTCCAAACATCTGATTCGGAGGAACCCTAGCCATCGTCACAGGAGAAGAACCTTGGACTGGAAGTAGTGAAAATAGGGTTTTGGGGTTGGGGACATGGATGGAACTTGGAGGAGATTAGGGTTAGGCGAGAGAAATGTGACGGTTTGGGTAGAAGACGAGAGAGCATGGTGATGAAGCAGAGAAATGTAATGGTTTTATCCCTTGTACAACATGCATTAATACAAACTGTATAACATCATTTGGGCACACCACCTGAGAGAAGATTAAAGGGAAATTCCAACCAAATATATCAAGAGTCATTCAACTGACAAAACTCAGAATCCATGTATGTTTGCAAATCGAACAAAATGTAGAAAATATATAAAAAAAAACAGATAGGAAGGGACTTGTGCACAATAATTAGAATTGAAGTAGCCAATATGAAGATCCCAGACTACGTCCCCTACACACCTGGAATTTTTCTAACTTTTCCCTATAGATTAGATTACGAGCTCCAACTAGAGATGCTCTTAGGAGTTTAGAGCATCAAATTTCTGGGACCAAAAGAACAAGGGAACATGTAATTTATTTGAACCCCAATGATAAAGTTTTTAAATAGAGTAGAAATTTATATTGTAACAAAGTGCACATTTCAGAAGGTTGAGGGAGTGACATCTGCCATGCTTTGTTTGCAGCGCTTCCTAGTTCAGCTGGTGGACGGAGTGACATCAGCCATTCACACTCATCGGGATATCGGTACGGCATAAGCTTGCTTTGGACTTAGGTGGCTCCATTGTTGCATATAAACGTTGGGTATTATAAGAATTTGAAAGGAAAGAGAACATAGTCCCACATTGACGAAATCAAACTCCTACAAGCGCCTTATAAGTAATAGTGTAAAACAACTCCAAAAATCAAGTTATGCGCGTCAATTGGAATAATTTAAAAATCAAAGACGGGCCTCGCGGAACTTGGGAGTTCTATTTTTTATTTTTTTAATTTCATGGTCAAAAAAATGGTTATATACAATTACAAGTCATAGATAGATGGATGCAATCATATCAACTCACATGCACCGGATCCCATCAGAACTCCGATGTTAAGCGAGAGTAGTACTCGGATGGGTGACCTCCTGGAACTCTTCTTGTTGCATCGCCCCACCTATTTTTTATTTTTCATAATTGTTTTTTGTGCATTTTTTAGCAGCTTATTTGTGGTGCGCGTTGTGGATAACCAAGTCTCGTGGTTGGGAGGTATTTCCAGCGGCTTGTTTGTCGTTTATGACCGAGTCTCGTGCCTCGGAGATGAAAGAAAGGAATGGGAAACACTATTAATTCTATTTTTTGAATTTCGAGGGATCGTCTTGATTAGCATTCCTTGGGAGATGAAAGAAATAGATGAGAGAGACTATTAATTTAATTCAATTTTTTTATTAAATTTCACAGCCAAAGAAATGGTTATATACAATTACAAGTATACAATTACAAGTCATAGACTAACAGATGCGATCATATCAACTCACATGCACCGGATCTCATCAGAACTCCGAAGTTAAACGAGTTTCGGCGAGAGTATTACTAGGATAGGTGACCTCCTGGAAAGTTCACGTGTTGCATCCCCCCACCTCTTTTTTATTTTTCATAATTGCTTTTTGCGCATTTTTTAGCGGCTTATTTGTGGCGCGCATCGTGGATAACCGCGTCTCGTGCTTGCGAGGTATTTCCAGCAGCTTATTTGTCGTTTACGATCGAGTCTCGTGCCTGGGAGATGAAAGAAAGGAATGGAAAATACTATTAATTCTACTTTTTGAATATCGAGGGATCGTCTTGATTAGCATTCCTTGGGAGATGAAAGAAATAGATGAGAAAGACTATTAATTTAATTCTATTTTTTTTTTAAATTTCACGGCCAAAGAAATGGTTATATACAATTACAAGTCATAGATTGACGGATGCGATCATACCAATTCACATGCACCGGATCCCATCAGAACTCCGAGGTTAAGCGAGTTTGGGCGAGAGTAGTACTAGGATGGGTGACATCCTGGGAAGTTGTAACAACCCGTCCCGGGATTTAGGGAACAAAAATGGTATTTTTGTATTTTCACTAAATTTGGGGATATTTTCCTTTTAAAAATGGTTTTTGGGTCTTAAATGGTGTGCCCAAGGGGGCCCACCCCTGATTTGTGTCCGCGGTCTCTTTCTCCCTTCTCTCTCACATATCTCTTCTCCCTCACTCTCTCTTTCTCTCCCCGAAACTCTCTGCACCTCTCTCTCGACCTCACTCTTCCCTCCTCACCGTCAAACACACACACACACAAACATACAAACACACGATGGCAACACCACCATCGTTGGGCCTTTCTTCTCTCCTTCCTCCTTTTTGAAGCATAGAAACCACCCAAACATGCTAAGCACACCCACGCCAACGAGTTCTACTATTCTTGACTAGGTGAGGCTCGAAATACCATCACTCATTTCCTTTTCAACGTTCTGGTGGTTTTAATGAAAATAGGTATTATCTTGGGGACGTTTTGACACAGGAAAACCACCTCGGAGAACTAAACCCAGATTCCAACAAATACCCGTGGCTTTCAGGCCACTTTTCGGCCAAACCATGGCCAGTTGGCCGACGTTCAACGAATCAATCTCTTCGTCTCGCTGAGTACTACAACTTTCCTTTTTGTTTCACCCAATTCCATTGAGTATTGAAGAAGTTATATCCATTTGAATCTTACCTAGTTTTTGGCGACCTCCGCGGCTTTCGAAGCATTGTTCGACCAAACCACAGTGAGTTAGATGTCGTGCGGGTACCATTTTCTTCGTCTCGTCGAGATCTATGATTTCCTTTTTTGAATCACTCGATTTCGTTGAGTTTTCCCAAAGTTATGGCCGTTTAAAGGTTGTGTAGTTTTCCGGCCGAATCCGGCTTTCTCCTTCCTTTGAATCCGGTAACCCAGAAACCCCAAGGCCTTTGGGTCTTTCCTGCCAAGCCCAACCCAAAACCCATTTTAGTTTTTATTATTTATTTTATTTATTGTTTTAATGTAAAAGGCCTTTGGGCCATTTTAAATCAGGGCCTTCAGCCCGTCCTTCTTAAAATCCAAAAAACCCTTAGGCTTTACGCTTTTGGGCCTTTCAAACCAGGGCCCAAAGCCCAATTCCTAAACCCAAAACCCATCTACCTAAATCCTAAAACCCTAAACCTATTAACCTAACCTTTAACCCTAGCCCAAGTCTTTACTAAACCCTTTAACATTTCAAACCCTAAACCCTAACCGGCCCATACCTTTTATAAGGAATATTCCGTCAGGGAATATTCTCTGGAATATTCTGTTGACATTTTACGAAATTTAACCGGGACCCTTCTTAGGATAATTCAACGTCCTGAATCCGTTTCCGACGTCCGTTTTCCCAAATTCAATTGTTATAGTATAGTTTTATTAATTGGACCCATTTATTGTACTTAGGGGCAATTATTGGTGACGATTCCTTGTTCGCTAACTTGCGTGGCTCTTCAGCGGCTAAGTATATGTGAGTGGACCCCTTCTAAAAATGCATGTTTTGATAATAGAAATGCATACATGAAAAGCATGATTTAATGATTATGTTCTATGAAACGCTTTGAGATAACATGCTTACTGAGGCTAGATTAAATTACTACTATTTTTCCTATAACCCGTGTTCTTATAGAATATCTTATGGATGACGATATGATATTTAGAACATGTTTCGAAAACCTCTTTATAGTATAGATGATGGATGACTTTATACTATGAAGTTACTTTTCAATATATATATATATGTTCAATGGTTTTGTACTTACCTAGTAGTCCTTATTCCACTACAGAACGTAGAGATAGATTCCGGTCCGTCCCGGGCGACGGTTTGGTGTTGGCATAGGGCCTGAAGGGTGTTTCCTCTGGCTATTTAGCACAGGGACAGGGAGCTGACATGGGGCCTGTAGTGTATTTTCCTCTGACTGTTTGCTCAGAGACGGGGAGCCGGCATGGGGCCTGAAGTGTTATATTGGACATTCACTAGAGATTATTATATATGAGTTATGATTTGAGACATTGCACGGCATGCTAGGTTTCGGAAAACCTATGTTTATCATGATATATATGTGTTTTCATAAAACCTGGGGGTTAGTACGTTGATAACCGTTTTATTATATGTATGTCAAATTGGTCCACTCATGTTTGTTTTGCGCCCCCTTAAGGACTTAGAAACGAGGCATACAATCCCGGCGTCAAGGCATTTCCACATCGACATCATCGAGTCCTCTCGGTTTGGGACCCACTCTTTTATTAATCCAATTTTATATTATTTCGTTTAGTGCTCTAATTAGTTGTATGCTCTGAACACGTTCCAAAATTGCATATTCATTGTTTTATATTTATAAGTCTTATCAATCCCTTGTTTTCAGCATTTGCACTCAATAAATGGCTTTCTTCACCCTTGGGTGTCGGCCAGCACGTGCCTATCCTGGTATTCGGGGAATATCGGGATCGGGGCATGTCAGAAGTCCTCGTGTTGCATCACCCCACCTCTTTTTTATTTTTCATAATTGTTTTTTGCGCATTTTTTAGAGGCTTATTTGTGGCGCGCGTCGTGGATAACCGAGTCTCGTGCTTGGGAGGTATTTCAAGCAGCTTATTTGTCGTTTATGACCGAGTCTCGTGCCGGGGAAATGAAAGAAAGGAATGGAAAAGACTATTAATTCTATTTTTTTAATTTCGAGGGATCGTCTTGATTAACATTCCTTGGGAGACAAAAGAAATAAATGAGAAAGACTATTAATTCAATTCAATTTTTTTTTTCAAAATTTCACGCCAAAGAAATGGTTATATACAATTACAAGTCATAGACTGACGGATGCGATCATACTAACTCACATGCACCACATCCCATCAGAACTCCGAAGTCAAACGAGTTTGGGCGAGAGTAGTACTAGGATGGGTGACCTCCTGGGAAGTCCTCATGTTGCATCCCCCCACCTCTATTTTATTTTTCATTATTGTTTTTTGAGCATTTTTTAGTGGCTTATTTGTGGAGCACGTCGTGGATAACTGAGTCTCGTGCTTGGGAGGTATTTCCAGCGACTTATTTGTCGTTTATGACTGAGTCTCGTGCCTGGGAGATTAAAGAAAGGAATGGGAAAGACTATTAATTCTATTTTTTGAATTTCGAGAGATCGTCTTGATTAGCATTCCTTGGGAGATGAAAGAAATAGATGAGAGAGACTATTAATCTAATTCTATTTTTTTTATTAAATTTCATGGCCAAAGAAATGGTTATATACAATTACAAGTCATAAATTGATGGATGCGATCATACGAACTCACATGCAATAATGAGTGACCTTCTGGGAAGTCTTCGTGTTGCATCCTCTGACCTTTTTTTTATTTTTCAAAATTGTTTTTTGCGCATTTTTTAGCGGCTTATTTGTGGCGCTCGTTGTGGATAACCGAGTCTCGTGCTTGGGAGGTATTTCCAGCGGCTTATTTGTCCTTCAGGACCGAGTCTTGTGCCTGGAAGATGAAAGAAAGAATGGGAAATACTATTAATTTTATGTTTTCAATTTTGAGAGATCATCTTGATTAGCATTCCTTAGGAGATGAAAGAAATAGATGAGATAGATTATTAATTTAATTCTATTTTATTACTAAATTTCGCGGCCAAACAAATCGTTATATACAATTACAAGTCATAGACTGATGGATGCGATCATACCAACTCACATGCACCGGATCCCATCAGAACTCCAAAGTTAAGCGAGTTTGGCGAGAGTAGTACTAGGAAGGGTGACCTCCTGAGAAGTCCTCATGTTATATCCTTCCACCTCTTTTTTATTTTTCATAATTGTTTGTTGTCGGCTTATTGCTGGCGCGCGTCATGGATAACCGAATCTCATGCTTGGGAGGTATTTCCAGTGGCTTATTTGTCGTTTATGATCGATTCTCGTGCCTGGGAGATGAAAGAAAGGAACGGGACAGACTATTAATTCTATTTTTTGAATTTCAAGGGATCGTCTTGATTAGCATTCCTTGGGAGATGAAAGAAATAGATGAGAAAGATTATTAATTCAATTCTATTTTTTTTCTTTCAATTTCACGGTCAAAGAAATGGTTATATACGATTATAAGTCATAGACTGACGGATGCGATCATACCAACTCACATGCATCGGATCCCATGAGAACTCCAAAGTTAAGCAAGTTTGGGCGAGAGTAGTACTAGGATGGGTGACCTCCTGGGAAGTCCTCGTGTTGCATCCCCCCACCTCTTTTTTATTTTTCAAAATTATTTGTTGCGCATTTTTTAGAGGCTTATTTGTGGCACGCGTCGTGGACTACCGAGTCTCATGCTTGGGAGGTATTTCTAGCGCCTTATTTGTCATTTATGACCGAGTCTCGTGCCTGGGAGATGAAAGAAAGGAATGGGAAAGACTATTAATTCTATTTTTTGAATTTCGAGGGATCGTCTTGATTAGCATTCCTTGGGAGATGAAAGAAATAGATGAGAAACACTATTAATTCAAATCTTTTTTTTTTTTTTTAAATTTCACGGCCAAAGAAATGGTTATATACAATTACAAGTCATAGACTGACGGATGCGATCATACCAACTCACATGCACCAGATCCCATCAAAACTTTGAGGTCAAGCGAGTTTGGGTGAGAGTAGTACTAGGATGGGTGACCTCTTGGAAAGTTCTCGTGTTGCATCCCCCAGTTTTTTTTTTTTTTTTCATAATTGTTTTTTGCGCATTTTTTATCGGCTTAGTCGTGCCGCGCTTCGTGGATAACCGAGTCTCGTGCTTGGGAGGGATTTTGCAGGGGCTTATTTGTCATTTATGACCGAGTCTTGTGCCTGGGAGATAAAATAAAGGAATGGGAAAGACTATTAATTCTATTTTTTGAATTTCGAGGGATCGTCTTGATAAGCATTCCTTGGGAGATGAAATAAATAGATGAGAAAGACTATTAATTTAATTCTATTTTTTTTTTAATTCTCACGGCCAAAGAAATGGTTATATGCAATTACAAGTCATAGACTGACGGATGCGATCATAGCAACTCACATGTGATGTGAAATTAAATTGCACTCAAACTTAAACCCTATCAATGTAGTATGTGTAAGTAGGGATCGTTCTAGCCGAGGATTAGAAGGGATGCTAATCTACACTAATTAAACTCTAAAGCACTAAACTAGACTTAAAAACAGAAAACTAGACTCTAATGACTTAAAACAAACTAGAATGACTCAAAACAGCTTAAAACAAGCAAATAGACTCAAAACAAACACTAGAGAGTTATTTGGACGAATTCTAACTTTAACTTGACTCAAAATACTAAAAGACACAAAATTGGACAGATTCTAACCTAAAGACACGACCAAGTAAAGGGGGATTGGTTGTGGACGAATTTAAAGTAAAAACAAACTGATTAAGACACTAAACAAAGGTTGGTACGAATTTGGGTGAATGAATGGGTGAATGGCTAGCTAGAGGATCCTTTTCCACACATGACATATGCATATGAACCAACTTCCAGTTATTATTCCATTAGACATGAATGACAACACTCCAAGTTAACCGTGAATGCACAAATTAACCATTAGATTTTCCTTAGTTCATTGAATTGAATGAAAGATGCATTACAACCAAATTATCCTTATCAAGTCTCCTAACTATGACTGCACAATAGAAAACATATCAAAGGTCATTAAGTTCTTTGAAAATCATAAGTGTTGACGAGGCATTTATAACTATGACAGCATGATACTCCTGCCTAGGATTTACTTAACACAATCATGACTAGTGACTTCCACTACTTGTGAATATAAGTTCATAACGATTAAGTGAAACTCCCTTATACTCTAGCATCAAGTTCATGCATACAAATTATGTGTCGACCCTCAATCCACATACATAAACAAGTTTTGATAACTCAGATAAGCAAATCACATTCAAGACTCAAGAAACAATAACTGGATGTAATCAGTTCATATAAAACATATAATCATGGCTTTGAATTCACCTCTAACTAAAAAGAAATTAGTTCCTCATGTTCGCAACTAAACAAAGATAAATAAATTTAAACATTGAAAACAAAGGATAAAATACACCTAGAAACGCTCCAACCATCCAACGTCTTGAATGGCAAGCATGGCTCCAGATGGCTCTTTCCTTCTCCTTCCTTGCAAAGCTGCAGCACAATGGGGTGTGTGTGGTGGATGGTGTGGTGGATGGGTGTAGGTGAGTTATGGTAGAGGGTGGTGCTTTGAATGGTGCGGCATATTGGGGTATATATAGGCCTAGGGATTACTTGGCCTAGGTTGTCAATGAAAAGGATTTAGGACTCCAATCCAACAAGGAAAAGGCCTTTTAGAAAGGTTGGGGAGCCAGATTTTTAGGGCTTCTAGAGAGAAGTGTTGTGGCATGTTTCTAGAAGGAAAAGGCCTTCTAAAAACAGGTTTTAGGCGTCCTAATATGAAAAAGAATCCCCCTTGCAGCTGGAATTAAGGTAAGATAAGATTAGGATAGGATAAGATAAGATAAGGTAGGATAAGGTTAGTTTGGATAAGATAAGGTGGGATAAGGTTTTAGATAAAATAAGGATAATTCTCATTCTTTTGAGCTGATTCCTTATCTTCAATGTCTTGAATCAATTTCTTCAACTCTTTTGCACATTCCTAGCCTCTCTTGAATTTAAAATTTGTCCATCCATCTTGCTCCATACTTATGCTATCCATTCCAAGCCCAAAACTGCTCTGAATTGCTGCAAATTGCACTTTCTTGCCACTTTTGCCATTTGAACCTGAAAACACACGAAAATAGCTTAAAACACTCTAATAAACATAAACTAACTATGTAAATGTAGGAAAACAATCTAACTAAGTCGCATAAATATGCTCCTATCAAATTCCCCCAAACTTAGCTTTTGCTAGCGCTCGAGCAAAACAAACAAAATATAACAAAACCTAAACCTTCCAACGTTTGCCTTAGAGATTTCCAATGGAACATGACATATTAAAAGTCACTACTTACATAGATTTTAGCCATCCTTACTTTTGAACTTCCACTTAATCGCAATAATCACTCACTAGCTCGCATTTAATCAATTAAAACAACATTTTGAATGTAGTAACATGCCTTAGAGAATCCCTCAATTCCTCACAAGATATACACTCTATTTTCACACAGATTTTCTGACTACACTCCCTTTACTAGGTATATGTGAGAAGATTGATGTAAACAAGAAAACTAGTACTCACATATGTTTAAAACAAAGAAGGCATTTTCTGGAATTATTAATACATGTATATGATCTCATGAACGGAATGCTACTACTTAGACGCAAGAACCAGAGGTACCATATGCTCTTACCAATCCCAAACTCCACATATTGAAACACATAACAATCAAGATAGAAGTCTAAGGGTTGTAACGGGGCTAAGGTATTGGCTAACAAAGAAAGGTAAGGATAAACAAAGGTTCTTAAAGAAATAGCAAGCAAAGCAACGAAATCAACACTTAGAATTCACTTTTGAATGCAGCAACCAACTATGAACAAAAAGGAAGATTTACACAACTTTTAGGGCCAAATTCAAACTTTTGGACCCTTTCTTCAACAACTAATACTTGTGAGCTTATTCTCACTTATTTTCAACTCTTTTTCTTTTTTCTGCACAACTTTTTCTTTTCTTTTTCCTTTTTCCACGTTTTTTTTCTTTTCTTCTTCTTTTGCACGAAAATCCCTTCCCCCACACTTGTTTTTCTGCATAATATCGATCAAAAGGAATTCCCTCTAAGTCATGTTTCACTATCCTTTAAGAACAAGGGTATGGATAGTCCTATACTAGGCTAGGTAAGGATAATGTGGGCTAACAAAGAAAATAGGCTAAATAAGGCTCAAAGGGGTTAAACCTACAATACATATGCAAAAGGGTAAGGCTTTTTAGCTCTAGCTTAAACTAAACAACTTCATCTTGTTATTTGTTATGCACTCAATTTTATGCTTTGAATGAAACAGACATGAGTTCTAGTAGTTGGAACTATAGGGATGAAAACGCATTCTAAGTAGCAACCAAGCAAAGAAATAATGAGATCATGCAATGACTTTAGAAAACAAGAATGTCAAGATTAATAACTCTCCAAACAAATTTTAGGCTCAAGTCTCTCAGGGTTGTAGCGTTAGTTTGAGTTTCTTCCTTCAAGCATGTTACAAAAACTAATTTTTTTCTTTTTGTGATTACATGTGAATTCATGAATGTCAACTACAACTAAGCATTAACCAAAGAGCATATCAAACTTCCATCCATGTTTGTAACTTTCTTTAACAGTCATGCAATTAAAAACCAAATCCTCATCATTGTGTTGGAAGGTACCCTAAGACACAAACACACAAAAACAACTCTTTTTGGTATTTTTCAAAACTTTTTTCTATTCTTTTTTTTCAAATTTTCGTATTTTTCTTTCAAGACACGTAAAAACACTTCAAAACACACTAAAAACACTTAAAAACAGTGAAAAACAACTTTAGAAGTGATAGGTGATAAAAACCCACGAATTTTTCATGAAAACACTTTGTTTACCCCCCCCCCCCCCAACACTTAAACCAAACATTGTCCTCAATGTTTCAAACATAGACTCACATATAAGCAAGCAAACAACATAACTAACAAACACGACAATAATGGCAAAGTAAAAGCAATAAATAGTAGGGTTTAGAAACGCAAATCTGGTTGTGATGGCGAAGCTTCCTAGTTCTTCTTTATTTGCATGGGTTGCCTCCCAAGAAGCGCTTGCTTTAATGTCTTCCAGCCGGACAATACCTCCAATTTAAGCTTCATTGGAGCCCTCGGCATGGAGGTGAATGGAAGGAGATACTTGAAATGATCCGGCAAGGGTTTAAATTCTAAAGTGGGTGCCTGAATCATTAACATCATGTAAGTATAAAACAAAATTGAAATTCGGGGAGGTGGCTTACCTGTGTGCTCCGACAAAAACTCAAGGATAAACACCACTTCGAAAGTTGTAGGACTAGAAAATTCAGCCATATTTGGTGTTTTGAGAGTTGTGGCTTGTCCCGTGTCATAAAATTCAACTTCTTTGGCCTTTGTTGTCTCATGAACATCCTCTTTGATGCATTCTACATATTCTCCAACCACTTCTTTCTCTTGAATCATTCTTCTTGATGTACAAGGTTCTTTAAGAAATTCAACACATTCTGGAATTTGATTTGGTGTATCAAGAATTGGGATATCACTTTGCACATTTGGGAAGGCTTCCACGATGTCTTTTTCACTTTCTTCGTTCTTGGAAATCATGAACCTACGAGCGAAGGGTACATTTGGAGGAATAACATTAGATTGAACTGAATTTGAACCCAACTTACCTGGACTGGATGGCTTAGAAGCACTAAGAGTCTGCGGCAAAGGATGAGAGATGATTAGGTGTTGCGACAAGGCTTCTTCTAAGCTTGTCTTGGCTGAATCTTCCTCCTTCTCTTCGAACATCAGCTCTTTGTTCACTTCTAGGGTATGTTTGGACGTTTTTGGTTCAGCATCAACCTCCCTACCACTTTCTAAAGTGATAGCTTCAGCAATTGCAACATCTCCCATCGAATTGACAATAATTGAGTTGAAGAGTTTGCTTTGTTCTTGGATTTGTGCCATGAACTCTACCATCTCTCCAAGTTGATTGTTCAATTCACCCATTGTCTTGATTTGGTCTTGCATATCATGCGCCATAGTAGTTAATAATTGAACAATTTGGTCATTATCCATGGACGAACCTGAACTTGGTTAGGCCGAATATGGTTGAGGCTGTGGTGGTTCATATGGCTTTTGATAGATCTCCTCAAATGGCTGCCAATATCCTTCTTGTTGTGAGCCCTGTGTCAAAGAGGTTAGTACGTCACGAATTTCATCATAACTCATAGGCATACTTGAATTCGATTGGAATTGTTGTGGGGGATGCTGTGGTGGCTGCATAGGCGTTGTATAGAACTTCTCATATGGCTGCCAATATTCTCCTTGTTGAACCTCCTTAGCTTGATTTTGTGAACCCTGCGCCAAAGAATTTAAATCATCAAGAATTTGATCATAATCTATTGACGATCCTGAGTTGGGTTGGGCATATTGTATATGAGGTTGTGGTGGCTGCGCAGATCTTGAATAGAACTCCTCATCTTGCTGCCAATATCTACCTGGTTAAATGTGTAGAGGTTCCTCCCACATATATGCTGAATAATGTCTCCAATCTGAATTGTAAGCGTTGGAAAACATGTTGTCCCTTGAATGGTTATGGCTTTGATAACCCCAAGAACCTCCATTTGCAGTGAATTGAGGACGTTGATGAGTTTGATATCCTTGCCCATAGGGCACCCTAAATGTAGTGGCAGTTTGCATTGTGGTCCTTTCGATATACTGCGACACTTGAGAAGTAAGACTCTCTATTTGAGCTTGAATATTAGCAATTTCCATGTTTTACTTCTCTAGTACCTGAAATCAAAGAAATAAAACTAAATCAAATATCAAAAGTAAAAGACACGAACAGAAACAAAGGGAGATTAGCAATTTTGCTAATCCCCGGCAACGGCGCCAAAAATTTGATGTGAAATTAAATTGCACTCAAACTTAAACCCTATCAATGTAGTATGTGTAAGTAGGGATCGCTCTAGCCGGGGATTAGAAGGGATGCTAATCTACACTAATTAAACTCTAAAGCACTAAACTAGACTTAAAAACAGAAAACTAGACTCTAACGACTTAAAACAAACTAGAATGACTCAAAACAGCTTAAAACAAGCAAATAGACTCAAAACAAACACTAGGGAGTTATTTGGACGAATTCTAACTTTAACTTGACTCAAAATGCTAAAAGACACAAAATTGGACAGATTCTAACCTAAAGACACGACCAAGTAAAGGGGGATTGGTTTTGGACGAATTTAAAGCAAAAACAAATTGATTAACACACTAAACAAAGGTTGGTACGAATTTGGGTGAATGAATGGGTGAATGGCTAGCTAGAGGGTCCTTCTCCACACATGACATATGCATACGAACCAATTTCCAGTTATTATTCCATTAGACATGAATGACAACACTCCAAGTTAACCGTGAATGCACAAATTAACCATTAGATTTTCCTTAGTTCATTGAATTGAATGAAAGATGCATTACCACCAAATTATCCTTATCAAGTCTCCTAACTATGACAGCACAATAGAAAACATATCAAAGGTCATTAAGTTCTTTGAAAATCATAAGTGTTGACGATGCATTCATAACTATGACAGCATGATAATCCTGCCTAGGATTTACTTAACACAATCATGACTAGTGACTTCCACTACTTGTGAATATAAGTTCATAACGATTAAGTGAAACTCCCTTATACTCTAGCATCAAGTTCATGCATACAAATTAAGTGTCGACCCTCAATCCACATACATAAACAAGTTTTGAGAACTCAGATAAACAAATCACATTCAAGACTCAAGAAACAATAACTGGACGTAATCAGTTCATATAAAACATATAATAATGGCTTTGAATTCACCTCTAACTAAAAAGAAATTAGTTTCTCATGTTCGCAACTAAACAAAGATAAATAAATTTAAACATTGAAAACAAAGGATAGAATACACCTAGAAATGCTCCAACGATCCAACGTCTTGAAGGGCAAGCACGGCTCCAGATGGCTCCTTCCTTCTCCTTCCTTGCAAAGCTGCGGCACAATGGGGTGTGTGTGGTGGATGGATGTAGGTGAGTTATGGTAGAGGGTGGTGCTTTGAATGGTGCGGTAGATTGGGGTATATATAGGCCTAGGGATTACTTGGCCTAGGTTGTCAAGGAAAAGGATTTAGGACTCCAATCCAAAAAGAAAAAACCCTTCTAGAAAGGTTGGGGCGCCAGGTTTTTAAGGCTTCTAGAAAGGAGTGTTGTGGCATGTTTCTAGAAGGAAAATGCCTTCTAAAAATAGGTTTTAGCTGTCCTATTATGAAAAGGAGTCCCCCTTGTAGCTGGAATTAAGGTAGGATAAGATTAGGATAGGATAAGATAAGATAAGGTTAGTTTGGATAAGATAAGGTGGGATAAGGTTTTAGATAAGATAAGGATAATTCTCCTTCTTTTGAGCTGATTCCTTATCTTCAATGTCTTGAATCAATTTCTTCAACTCTTTTGCACATTCCTAGCCTCTCTTGAACTTTAAATTCGTCCATCCATCTTGCTCCATACTTGTGCTATCCATTCCAATCCCAAAACTTCTCTAAGATGCTCCAAATTGCACTTTCTTGCCACTTTTGCCATTTGAACTTGAAAACACACGAAAATAGCTTAAAACACTCTAATAAACATAAACTAACTATGTAAATGCAAGAAAACAAGCTAACTAAGTCGCATAAATATGCTCCTATCAACATGCACCGGATCCCATCAGAACTCCTGGGAAGTCCTCATGTTGCATCCCCTACCTCTTTTTTGTTTTTCATAATTCTTTTTTGCGTATTTTTTGCAGCTTATTAATGGCGCACGTCGAGGATAACCGAGTCTCATGCTTGGGAGGTATTTGTAGGGCTTATTTGTGGCGCGCGTCGTTTATAACCGAGTCTCATGGGTGGGAGATAAAAGAAAGGAATGGGAAAGAGTATTAATTCTATTTTTTGAATTTCGAGGGATTGTCTTGATTAATATTCATTGGGAGATGAAAGAAAGGAATGGGAAAGACTATTCATTCTATTTTTTAAATTTTGAGGAATCGTCTTGATTAATATTTTTGAATTTCGTGCGATCGTTTGGAGCCGATGTGATTTGCACATGCATAAAGGTTACGGGGTCATGGCCAAAGAAATGGTTATACACAATTATACGTCATACACTAACGGATACGATCATACCAACTCACATGCACCGGATCCCATTAGAACTTCGAAGTTAAGCGAGTTTGGGCGAGAGTAGTACTAATCAAACAAAGAGAAAACAAATGCAGAATATCCGTAAGGAAGCTCCAAACTCAAAACTAAGGATTAGCATGCCCAAATGCAGAGGAATTAACTCGTGATACATAAGGAATGACAGATGCTAGCACCATGGTAGAAAATGTACTTTAGGTAAGACAACTGGGGGAACTAAATGAAAATGGGAAATACAGACTTAAAAGAAATTCATCATAGGTAATCAAATTCGGTGAAAGGATGAAAAGATACAGACTTAAAATAAATTCATCATGACTACAAAACTTCAGATCGCGAATAAAACCAACTACTAAATCCATCCCCATTCTATTGATATTTGTTAAATAATTCTTATTTTTTAAGGTTTAAATATGATATGAAGCCAAATGAAAACAATTGAAAGAAACCATATGCTCAAGAGAGGAAGAGAGCAAATTGGAATCAAATAAATCACTTTACATATAATGTGTCAGCTTGATTAAAGAATTATACTCTCTTCTCTTTTGCACAACATTGTTGGGGCATTTAAAGGAATGAAGAACTAAAAGTTGCTTATTGACATTGCCACTGTCCCTATCCAAATGGCCATGTTTGATCCCGACTTAATGGAATAGGATAACGGCCATACCTAATAACAACAAATCATCAGTAACAGACAAGTTTTGGCTGTTATTACTCGCCACTACACTTTTCTAGTGCCATCCCTATAGAAAAATATCAAGAAAGCATTAAGTACTTACATCTGTTGGGTTCCAAAGAAGAAGACTAGTACTTTCTTCCAATCAGCAGAGTAGCCCCACTTCACTGGTTCACTTACATGCAGCCAGAAAAACCGACTTGATAATCACTCACACTGAAATTAAAAGGAGACACAATTTTCTGCATTCATCGTTGGGAATCATAGAAAGCAAGTCTAGTACCGAAAGCATGTGAAGAATAAAAAATCAATGCAGTGGCTGCACTTTTATAGCCACTGTGCACAAGAATCACAGGTAAATAAGATTAAGGGAGCTTCATTCACCCCCATTTCCACATGCATCGAAAAAGAATACGAGAATCCTAATTTCAAAAGGATAATACAGAAATTTGAGGCACCTATGCATTTCCACGTAAAATAACAAAATCCCAAACAACAGAAATTGCAAAGCCGAAATATTTACTCAATGAAATTAACCAAAGAAAGAAATTCAAAATTTCAGATCCAGAAAACCAAACCAACACAGTAACAAACTAACTAAGCTTGCAGAAAAGCACAAAAGCCCTAATTAGAGCATATTCCTCAATTGGGTAGCAGTTCAATTTTCAGATTGATTTTCTCCAATCCCATCATCCCAAAATCCAATTTTCCCATCATTTATCACATATTTACTAAACAATTAAACAACTAACCCAACAGAAAAATAAAATATGAAAATAGTGATCCAAGCCGAATCTATTAGAAACGTCAATAACCGGATTCAAATAGTTGCTTAGAATAAGAAATCATTTCCACAAACCAATAATACGAATCAAATAAAAGAGAGAAGCGAGATCGAAATATCGAATTGTTTGTCAGGGTTTTTACCTGAGAACGAAGAGGCTGCGACAAGAGAGAGAGATTGCGAATTCGAAATTGGGGCTTTGGTAGCCGGCCAAGTAGAAGAAGCAGTGTCCTCAACAATAGTGATGGATTGATGGTGGTTGCGGCGGCGGTGGTGTTGTCGAAGATGAGAGAATCGAGGTTCTGGGACCTGGATTCTCTAGGTCCTGCGATATCGTCGAGGTGGATGGCTGGATAAGTGGTGCTGTTGTGTTGGTCACAGCGGCGGTGATGGGCTGGGTTCTCTGGGATATTGTTGGAGTTGAGGGAGTCGAGAAAGTGAGAGTGACAGATGGCGGTAGAGAGGTGGGAAGGGAGATTAATTCTAGAAACCTGGACTAGGGTAGAAACTAACGGTTCAGATTGCATGATAGGTTATCAATCAATCTCGACCATTCATTTTAATTAGAAACGGGTCGGTCCGAGCCTCTGCTTTTTCTAAGGTGTAGGACTCGGCCTTCCCCATAAACGACACGGACCCGCCCCGACCCACGGTTCCTCTACCTATTTGCCCACCCCTATGCTTGGGAGATGAAAGAAAGGAATGGGAAAGACTATTAATTCTATTTTTTGAATTTTTAGGGATCATCTTGATTAATAACCCTTGGGAGATGAAAGAAAGGAATGGGAAAGACTATTAATTCTATTTTTTGAATTTCGAGGGATTATCTTGATTAATATTTTTGAATTTCGTGCGATCGTTTGGAGCCGTTGTGATTTGCACATGCAAAAAGATTATGAGGTCATGACCAAAGAAATGGTTATATACAATTACAAGTCATAGACTAACGGATGTGATCATACAAACTCACATGCACCGGATCTCATCAACTCCGAAGTTAAACGATTTTGGGCGAGAGTAGTACAAGGATGGGTGACCTCCTGGGAAGACCTTATGGTGCATCCCCCCACCTCTTTTTTATTTTTCATAATTCTTTTTTACGTATTTTTAGCGGCTTGTTTGTGGAGCGCGACATGGATAACCGAGTCTAGTGCTTGGAAGGTATTTCTAGCGGCGTATTTGTGGCGTGGGTCATTTATAACCGAGTCTCGTGCTTGGGAGATGAAAGAAAGGAATGGGAAAGACTATTAATTCTATTTTTTGAATTTTGAAGGATAGTCTTGATTAATATTCCTTCGGAGATGAAAGAAAGGAATGGGAAAGACTATTAATTCTATGTTTTGAATTTCGAGGGATCGTTTTGATTAATATTTTTGAATTTCGTGCGATCGTTTGGAGCCGGTGTGATTTGCATATGCATAAAGGTTACGGGGTTATGGCCAAAGAAACGGTTATATACATTTACAAGTCATAGACTAACAGATGTGATCATACCAACTCACATGCATTGGATTCCATTTGAACACCGAAGTTAAGCAAGTTTGGGTGAGAGTAGTACTAGGATAAGTGACCTCTGGAGAAGTCGTCGTGTTGCATCACCCCACCTCTTTTTTATTTTTCATAATTCTTTTTTGCATATTTTTAGCGGCTTGTCTGTGGCTCGCGTCGTGGGTAACCGAGTCTCGTGCTTGGGAGGTATTTCTAGCGACTTATTTGTGGCATGGGTCGTTTATAACCGAGTCTCGTGCATGGGAGATGAAAGAAACGAATGGGAAAGACTATTAATTCTATTTTTTGAATTTCAAGGGATCGTCTTGATTAATATTTTTGAATTTCGTGCGATTGTTTGGAGCCAGTGTGATTTGCACATGCATAAAGGTTACGGGGTCATGGCCAAAGAAATGGTTATATACGATTACAAGTCATAGACTAACGGATGCGATCATGCCAACTCATATGCACCGGATCCCATCAAAATTCGAAGTTAAACGAATTTGGGCGAGAGTAGTACTAGGATGGGTGACCTCCTGGAATACCTCGTATTGCATCACCCCACCTCTTTTTTATTTTTCATAATTCTTTTTTGTGTATTTTTAGCGGCTTGCTTGTGGCACGCGTCGTGGATAATTGAGTCTCGTGCTTGGGAGGTATTTCAAGCGGCTTATTCGTGCCGCGCGTCGTTTATAACCGAGTCTCGTGCTTGGAGGATTAAAGAAAGGAATGGGAAAGACTATTAATTCTATTTTTTGAATTTCGAGGGATTGTCTTGATTAATATTCCTTGGGAGATGAAAGAATGGAATGCGAAAGACTATTAATTCTATTTTTTTGAATTTCGAGAGATTGTCTTGATTAATATTTTTGAATTTCGTGCAATCGTTTGGAGGTGGTGTGATTTGCACATGCATAAAGGTTACGGGGTGAAGGCCAAAGAAATGGTTATATACAATTACAAGTCATTGATGAACGTCACATGCACCGGATCCCATCAGAACTCCGAAGTTATGAGTTTGGGCCATCCTAGTATTAAGATGGGTGACCTCTTGGGAAGACCTTGTGTTGCATCCCCCCTCTTTTTTTATTTTTCATGATTCTTTTTTGCGTATTTTTAGCGGCTTCTTTGTGGCACGCGTCGTGGATAACCGAGTCTCTCGCTTGGGAGGCATTTCTAGCGGCTTATTTGTGGTGCGCGTCATTTATAACTGAGTCTCGTGCTTGGGAGATGAAAGAAAGGAATGGGAAAGACTATTTATTAATTCTATTTTTTGAATTTCAAGGGATCGTCTTGATTAATATTCCTTCGGAAATGAAAGAAATGAATGAGAAAGACTATTAGTTCTATTTTTTGAATTTCGAGGGATCGTCTTGATTAATATTTTTGAATTTCGTGCGATCGTTTGGAGCCGGTGTGATTTGCATATGCATAAAGGTTACGGGGTCATGGCCAAAGAAATGGTTAGATACAATTACAAGTCATAGACTTATGGATGCGTTCATACCAACTCACTTGCACTGGATCCCATTAGAACTCTGAAATCAAGCGAGTTTGGGTGAGAGTAGTACTAGGATGGGTGACCTCCTGGGAAGTCCACGTGTTGGATCCGCCCACCTCTTTTTTATTTTTCAAAATTCTTTTTTGCCTATTTTTAGCAGCTTGTTTGTGGCGCGCATCGTCGATAACCGAGTCTCGTGTTTGGGAGGTATTTCTAGCGGCTTATTTGTCGCGCGCGTTGGTGTAAACTTGCGAGTGCACAAGATAATCGGAATATCGTGTTTTGCAAGTCCAGGTATCGTTCCCACAAGGATTCTAATTCAATCTCCAATTTGTTAAATTAGACCGAATCTAATTATATTGAAAACACGCAAACACAAAATATAAACCCAAACAACAACCTAGACTCGATCTTAATTAATAATTCAATCAAAGATGTGAAAAGTTTGTTGTGATGATTTTATAAGCGAACAAAAACAGAACCTTAAATTAAAACTAAGATTAAAGAGAAGAAAACATTGTGTTTTAACGCAAGTGATGAAAATCTAGTGATTCGGAATCAACCACGAGCAATCTAGTTTAGGTTTCAATGCATTCAATGGATCTTTCAATTCTTTAGATGATAATTCCTGTATCTAAGTCCTTGTCAGGCACATTAGACCATAGTTTTCCTTAAGTGAATGATTCTCTCCTAGTTCATTCAGAGATTGTATATCCTAACATGCAGTCTATCCTGGTTAAGGCATAAATTTAACAAGTAGGACTCTTTACGCTCTAGAAAACAGGGGAACCAAGCAAACCATTATTCTTTGTCAAGCAATAATGTAATTTACCACACTTAACCACAAGAAGCTAATTAAATTACATTGATAGTTCAGTCTCAAATTCATCTTCCAATCTTACTAGATGCAAAGTGCTAAGGTGATCAATCAGAGAACTCAAACAAAAAGTAACAATTCAAACTGTGACTAAGCATTCATCTGAAAGAAACTAGAAATCCAATGAATAACATTAAAAACCATAAACATACATGCTAGGGCATCATCCTAACCCTAGAAAAAGAGTTTGGTTACTCATAGAATACGAAAAAATAATTAAAAATCTTAAAAACATGAAAAACTTCCGAATGATGAAGATGGATAGGAAAGATGGTTGGCGGCTGCTACTTCTCCAAAAACATGCAGAGAATCCCCCCAAAAGAACCTCTTCTCACTTCCTACAATCTCTCCTTGATATATTCGTCAAAATCCTAGCCTCGTTAGGCCTTTTGCAATCTTTTCCTCATTTGTATTGGACAACTGATGATCTGGCAAGTAAACTTCCCAAGTAAATTACCCCAGACCCATTTGAAATAGAATTAAAATCATCTCCAACGTGCTCTATCCTGGGCTTTGGGCTTCGATTGAATTATGACTTGAAAAACCCAACAGATTTTGCAATTTCCGCGTAGACTTGGCTGACCGACATCATGTCCGAAAATCTTCATAACATCGTCTAGAAAACTCGAAAACACAGTCCGTAAAATTCCTCTAAAAGCTAACATCCATATCTTTCCAATGGTACAAGGCTCAACAGCTGGTTCATTCTGAGGAAGTACAGTTTAATCCGTAAAGTTGGATGATCTGCACAAACAGCCTCTGCTTCTAGCATGCCAGACTCATTTCAATCGCAAAAGTGCTCCTTTTTCTTCTTTCTTTATCTTCACTCTTCAAATCTAAGAAAAACATAAAACTAAGTGAAACAAACTAAATTCACTCAAAAACATAACAAGAATCTAAACTAAAGAGGATGAAAATATATGCAATTATGATTATATCAAATACCCCCAAACTTAGACTTTGCTTGTCCTCAAGCAAACACAATTAAGTCTCAAGATTAAATTTAAACAAAACACAATGCTGTTAGACTTTCCAATAGATTCCTCAAAGATTACATGGAAAATATAGCTCAAAGAATAGAGAAACATTGTAAGGATTCTACACATGATTCAAAAGTTAACAACACCTTACACAACCATTCTTCCGGTACGTATATGACTAGCCAATAATTATTACAATACTTGCAACTTGGATAAGTATATGCAAACAAGTGTGATGAGTGATCTCTGGATAATGAATGTATCGAACCCCATAGGCTTGCTCTTCATATCCTCTCTCCACTAATGTAAATCAATGCAACACCAAAGATCAAATGGACAACGTTAGGCTAGGTTATTGGCTATGAAAGAAAGGATAAGGAAAAACTAGAACCCGAGATATACCAAAATTTCTTCATATGTAATTTGGTCGAGCCTCTTTTGAAATATGATTCTTGGCGTTCAGGACTCATGTTGTAGGAATGGAACAATTTCAAACCTTTTTTTTTTTTTTTCGCAAAACTGAGTAGTAATATGACACATGGTACCTCGGTACACACCACTTCTTAAATATAGAGCTCAGGCTTGATCTCTTTCATCATCTTGGTATTCATCTCAAGCTAATACATGTTAAATGGGTAGGGATTAATGTGGGTGATGAAAGAAAAGGCTAAGTGTTTGGCTTCAAAGGGCTAACTAAGGATAACATAACATAAAGGGTTAAGTAGAAAGGCTCAAATGGTCCAAAGATGGCCAAAATCATCTCCCTAATATTGCATGATTTAGGATTTCGCCTCGAGAGATATTGAAGCAAGTTCTAGTGTTCGTTGAGATCTTAATGATTACTTAATCTGCATATAATTCTCTAAGCAAGCAAACAATGGCAATATTAACATTGGTCATGTGCATGAGGTGTAAAGAATGATCTTATACAGCATAGCTAACCAAAGAATCAAACAAAGAACACAAACAATGCTTATCGATTTCTTATAACCATATTTAAGCAACAACCAAGTTATTATCATTGGATTTGGAAAGGACTAGCCAACACGACTGAGAGAAGAGAAAGAAAAAAAAATTAATTTTTTCTGTTTTCATGGATTTTTTATTTTTTTTAAGACACTAATGACACAACTGAACAACTAACAAGAATCAAAATTGTAAAAAAAATTTGAAAACGAAAACTGCATGTTAGCAATAACCAATTTCTGACCTCTATTCAGTTTTTTACATATATCTTTGCAAACTACTTGGCAGAATTCAACGTTCTTTATATGGTTGGATTCAGAACGAAAAATTAAAGAATGCCGCGCAGACCAAAACTCAGAAACAGCAATAGATTGTTCCAGAATTTAATAAAATAGAGAGCCCACGTTTACTGACACAATACAACTAATGGAAAAACTATCAAAATGAGATCCCTCCCCCAAACTTGAATAACACATTGTCCTCAATGTGAAGTGAAATACAAGGCATGCAATGACTTAACAAATAAGGAAAAGTAGAACTAAATAAAAATAATATGAAAAATAAAGAGTAAAGTTTAGAACTCCCTTGGACATGATGAAGTCCACTCTCAAGCACACAACACACTCCATCATCCTTCTTCAAAAACTTGGGTTGCCTCCCAAGAAGCACTAAGTTTTAAGTCTTCAGTCGGACATAGCAGTCTTTATTTAGGATCATTGAGGTACAAAACCTCCTCATTCATTTGTGGGACAAGTTCCAGGTAGCGCTTCAAACAATGGCCATTCACCTTAAATGTCAAACCACTCTTCATGTCTTGAATTTCCACAACACCATGGGGATACGTTTGCACAACGAGTTAAGGTCCATTCCATCTAGATCGAAGCCTAGTGGGAAATACTTTGAACCTTGACTTTTTCCACAAAACTTTTTGGTTTGGTTCAAAATATTTCCGAAGTAAAGCTTTGTCATGAGCAACCTCAAACTTCTCTTTCATTCGATCCACAACATTGATCTGAAAACATTCATGAGGATCCAAAGGACTCTTCAAAGCTTCAAAGATCTAAAATTTTACGGTAACCTCCTACACAGTCATGGTTAGTAAACCAGCTTTTACATCAATTTTAGTACCTGCACTAGCCATGAAAGGTCTACCAAGAATGAGAGGAAGCTCATTGCCTGCAATTTCAGCTTCTTCCATGTCCAAAACAATGAAGTCAACAAGGAGAATGAATTGATCAACCTTGACAAATACATCTTCAATAATGCCCCTTGGATATTTCACAGAACGATTTGCAAGTTGCAAAGACATGGAACAAGGCTTTAACTCCCCCAAACTTAGATGTTTGTACGCAGAATAGGGCATAAGATTGACAATTGCTCCCAAGTCAAGTAAAGCTCGTTCAAATTTTCTTTCTCCAATAATGCACGTAACTGTAAAGCTTCCTGGATCCTTGAGTTTTGGTGGCAATTTTCGTTGAAGCACTGCACTTACCATTTCTGATAACATCACTTCTTCATGTTTTCCATACTTTCACTTGTGAGTACACAGTTCCTTCAAGAACTTTGCATATGACGGAATTTCTTTGATGGCTTTACGCAATGGAATGTTGATTTGAACTTTCTTGAATTGTTCCAATATATGCCTCGTGTACTGATCTTTTCTTCCTTTCTTTGCACGATGAGGGAATGATAAAGGACAATCATACACCACATCCTTAAGTGTTGGATCAAATAAAGTTCCTTTCGGCTCAGATGGTGGCTGTTTTGAACTCTTAAAAGAATGATTTTGCTGGTGGTCATTCATATATGTGCCCCTCTCTTTCTCCTTTTCAACTTTCTCATGCATCTCTACTTTGTTATCAATCATCTTCCCACTTCTCAAGGTTGTAATGGCCATCACATGCTCATTATTTCTTGGATTAATTTGTGCTTGGCTTGGAAATCGCCCTTGTGCTCGCTCCAATTTGTTCAAAGTAGTAGCTATTTGTCCCAACTAAATCTCAAAATTCGATTGAGCCTTTTTCCAACACCATATGACTTTATCTAAGCGATACAACTTCATGTTAAAACCAATCGGTTTTCTTTTAGAATTAAGATATCATGTCCTTGGTAGAAGGGTCTTGTTGTTGAATTGGAGGAGCTTGATAAGGCTGCTGATATTGCTTTGTTGAATTGGATGGCCACATGCTATTTTGCGAATCTCTCCAACATAAATTCAGGTGTTCTCTCAATCCCAAGTTATAATTATTGGAGTACGGATCATTTTGGGACCTCCCACTAAATGCATTGACCTCTTGTATGCCTTCTAGATTAGGATTTGCTGGACAATTTTCCATGTCATGGGCGATGCTTGCACATAAGGTACAAGGCTGCATGGCTTTCTTGCTTACTAGTGGTGTGAGAAGCTTCGTGAGTGCTGCCATTTGTGCCTTTAAACCCGTCCTTGCATCAACTTCATAAAGGCCTCCTCTTTTTGTTGATGATGCACTTGGAACTCTCGAATCTTTTGTAGGAGTCATAATGCTTAGAATTTTCACATATAGCTTCAAAGGCATGTATGGAGTCTTCTAGAGATTTGTCCATTAAGGTTCCACCAACTGTTGAATCAACCAAACTCTTACACTGAGACTTCAAACCTTTGTAAAAACAATGTATCTTTTGCCAAGTGTTGAAACCATGATGAGGACATTGAAGAAACAAATCCTTATATCGCTTCCAACTTTCATGAAACTGTTCACCTTCTTGTTGTTGAAAGTTCATAATTTCATTGATCAGAGCATTGGTTCTTCGAGCAGGGAAGAATTTGAACAAGAACTTCTTGGATATTTTTGTCCATGTGTCGATAGAGGCTTTGGGAAGAGAATCTAACCAACTGCTTGCTTTATCCCTCAAAGAGAATGGGAATAAATGAAGTCGAATTTGTTCTTCAGTTACATTGGTGAAGGTGAATGTGGAACATAGCTTGAAGAATGCCTTGATATGATGGTATGGATTTTCTTCCTCCTTCCCAAGAAATATAGGTAGCAATTGAAAGATTTGTGGATGAATCTCAAATTGCTGCGCAATTGGACCCAAAACAATGCATGACGGTGCGTTGTACTTCGTTGGTTTTGTATAATCACGCATGAGCCTTCATTGTGGTGGTGGCAATGGTGGAGGATTATCTCTACCATTATTGACTACTCCACCCATGGTTGGTTCTTGAAACACTCGATGTCCCCATTGTTCTCTTAAAGTACGCTCAAGTTCTTGATTTATAAGAATCAACTCAAGTTGCAACGAACGTCAACCTTGCATATACTATTAGACTTTGCTCTTTGTTTGACCACTGCTCGGTATTTTGCAAATTTCTTGCAACTCAAATATCCAATTGTTGATCTGTTTTCTGGGTTGAAAACTAGGCTTCTAGGACTTTCCAACAATGTAAAATGTACCTGGTAAAAAATCAAATAATTTAGTCCAAAACTATGTCGAAACAGTGATACAGAAACTGAAATAAAACAGTGACGAATATTAAACTTGCAAGTGCACAAGATAGTCGTAATATAGCATTTTGCAAGTCCAAGTGTCATTCCCATGAGGATTCTAATTCAATCTCCAATTTGATAAATTAAACCGAATCTAATTATATTGAAAACATGCAAACACAAAATATAAACCCAAACAACGACCTAGACTCGATCTTAATTAATAATTCAATCAAAGATGTGTAAAGTTTGTTGTGATGATTTTATAAGTGAACAAAAACAGAACCTTAAATTAAAACAAAGATTAAAGAGAAGAAAACGTTGTGTTTTACCACAAGTGATGAAAATCTTGGGATTCGAAATCAACCACAAGCAATCTAGTTTAGATTTCAATGCATTCAACGGATCTTTCAATTCTTTAGATGATAATTCCCGTATCTAAATCCTTGTTAGGCACATTAGACCATAGTTTTCCTTAAGTAAATGATTCTCTCCTAGTTCAAGCAGAGATCGTATATCCTAACATGCAATCTATCCTGGTTAAGGCATAAATTTAACAAGTAGGACTCTTTATGCTCTAAAAAACAAGGGAACCAAGCAAACCATTATTCTTTGTCAAGCAATTATGTAATTTACCACACTTAACCACAAGAAGCTAATTGAATTATATTGCTAGTTCAGCCTCAAATTCATCTTCCAATCTTACCAGATGCAGAGAGATGCAGCGATCAAAATGCGAATCAGTTGATTAATAAATCTGGATTCCGATCCTCGAATGGAGAATGGATGTTAAAACAACAACACACGAAATGCGAAAAGTTTCCTTGCAGAGTCGTTGATTGTTAAAGACAATACCGAATTTCACAAGTCCTAAACCTCTTGTTGATTCACCAAGAATGCCAAGAAGTTTATCACACGAGCATTGTTGATTCTCTGCACAAGAATGGTCAATGATCGTGGGGTGTCTATACCTCATTAATTCTGTTGGAATATCCGAGTTGATAGAACAAGAATAAGAATGAGAAAACTCTCTCAAACTGCACTCAATTTTCAATTCAATTCATCATAATCTCCCCCCTAGAATACAAAATACTCTTAATTTATAAAAACTCTAACCCCCTCTTAATAATTACTGATACATGCATCATAGTTCATGGATCATTACTAGAGTTCATGAACTCATTAATATTAACCCCACTTAATCTACCCCACTAACATATATTTATTACATTAAATAAAGATTGAGTCATCCTGCATCATTCTCACTGGTTTGGAAAGAATTCGTCCTCGAATTCAGGCTTCCTTGTTCTGAAATCTTCCAAGAATAATGATCCAGCTTCCATTGTTGGCGTTGAAACTGAGGTTTTCCACTCCAATCAAACAAATATTTAGAAATCATGAATATTTTTGAACCGCAAAGCTCACGCTCCATAGTCAATCGTGCAAAGCACAATTTCTTCTTATTTACCTTCATCATGCTTACAATATCAACCAAATAATAAAATTTGAAACTTTCAACCCCGATCAAATCGACAAATTCAGAACTACCCAACATATGAAACAAGCCATGGGACTCGACTTCCATATCTTCAAAGAAAAACTTGAAGTAGTAGCCTTCAACATTTCCAAGGTCCCATCGACTTGGAATTGCATCACAAATTTCACAACCCTCACAACAACGATCAAATATTACAAGAAGATCAAGATTGAGACCTTCATTTATTGGTAGTTGCGACATGTTGGTGTTGTTACTCTTGACACAACATCACCCTTGGATCGAGCTGACGTTCTGATACCAACTGATGCAGCAATCGAAATGCAAATTAGTTGATTAATAAATCTGGATGCCTATCTTTGAATGGAGAACGGATGTTAAAACAAAAAAACACAAAATGCGTAACCTTTCCTTGCAAATTCGTTGATTGTCAAAGACAATACCGAATTTCACAAGTCCTAAACCTCTTGTTGATTCACCAAGAATGCCAAGAAGTTTATCACACGAGCATTGTTGATTCTCTGCACAAGAATGGCCAATAATCGTTAGGGTATCTATACCTCGTTAGTTCCTTTGGAATATCAAGCTGATAGAACAAGAACAAGAATGAGAAAACTCTCTCAAACTGCACTCAATTTTCAATTCAATTCATCATAATCTTCCCCCTAGAATACAAAATACTCTTAATTTATAAAAACTCTAACCCCCTCTTAATAATTACTGATACATGCATCATAGTTCATGCATCATTACTAGAGTTCATGAACTCATTAATATTACAAGTCATGCACTAACAGATACTAGCTCACATGCACTAGATCCCATCAGCACTCTGATGTTAAGCGAGTTTGGGCAAGAGTTGTACTAAGATTGGTGAACTCCTGGGAAGTCCTCGTGTTGCAACCCCCTGCCCACCCCCACCCCCACCCCCCCCACCTCTTTTTTATTTTTCATAACTCTTTTGTGCGTATTTTTCTGGCTTATTTGTGGTGCGCGTCGTTTATAACCGAGTATCGTGGTTGGGAGATGAAACAAGGGAATGGTAAAGACTATTAATTCTATTTTTAGAATTTCGAGGGATCGTCTTCATTGATATTCCTTGGGAGATGAAAGAAAGGAATGGGACAGACTATTAATTTGTATTTTTTGAATTTTGAGGGATCGTCTTGCTTAATATTTTTGAATTTCGTGCGATTCTTTGGAGCCGGTGTGATTTGCACATGCATAAAGGTTACTGGGTCATTGCCAAAGAAATGGTTATATATATTTACAAGTCATAGACTAACGGATGCTATCATACTAACTCACATGCACCGTATCCCATCAGAACTTCGAAGGTAAGCGAGTTTGGGGGAGAGTAGTACAAGGATAGGTGACCTCTTGGGGAGTCCTCTGTTGCATCCCCCCAACTCTTTTTTAATTTCATAATTCTTTTTTCCGTATTTTTAGTGGCTTATTTGAGGCGCGCGTCGTGCATAACCAAGTCTCGTGCTTGGGAGGTATTTCTAGCGGCTTATTTGTGGGGCGCGTCGTTTATAATCGAGTCTTGTGCTTGGGCGACGAAAGAAAAGAATGGCAAGGATTATTAATTATGTTTTTTGAATTTCATGGGTGGTCTTGATTAATATTTTTGAATTTCGTGTGATCGTTTTGAGCCGGTGTGATTTGCACATGGATAAAGGTTACGGGGTCATGGCCAAAGAAATGGTTATATACAATTACAAGTCATACACTAACAGATGCGATCATACCAACTCACATGCACCAGATCGCATCAAAACTCCAATGTTAAGTGAGTTTGGGCGAGAGTTGTACTAGGATTGGTAACCTCCTGAGAAGTCCTCGTGTAGCGTCCCCCCACCTGTTTTTTATTTTTCCTCACTTTTTTTTGCGCATTTTTAGGGGCTTATTTGTGGCACGTGTCGTTTATAACCGAGTCTCGTGCTGGGGAGATGAAAGAAAGGAATGGGAAGGACTGTTAATTCTATTTTTTGAATTTTGAGGGATCGTCTTGATTAATATTCCTTGGGAGATGAAAGAAAGGAATGGGAAAGACTGTTAATTCTGTTTTTTGAATTTGGAAGGATCGTCTTCATTAATATTTTTGAATTTCATGCAATCGTTTGGAGACGGTGTGATTTGCACATGCATATAGGTTATGGGGTCATGGCCTAAGAAATGGTCATATACAATTACAAGTCATGGACTAACGGATGCGATCATACCAACTCACATGCACCGGATCCCATCAAAACATCGAACTTAAGCGAGTTTGGGCAAGAGTTATACTAGGATGGGTGACCTCCTATGAAGTCCTATGTTGCATCCCCCACCTCTTTTTTACTTTTCAGAATTCTTTTTGGCGTATTTTCAGCGGCTTATTTGAGCCGTGCGTCGTGGATAACTGAGTCTCGTGCTCAGGAGGTATTTCTAGAGGCTTATTTGTGGCGTGCGTAGTTTATAATCGAGTCTCGTGCTTGGGAGGCAAAAGAAAACAATGCGAAAGACTGTTAATTTTATTTTTTCAATTTCGAGGGATCATCATGATTAATATTTATGAATTTCGTGCGATCCTTTTGAGCCGCTATGATTTGCAGAAGCATAACGATCACAAGGTCATGACCAAAGAAATACTTATATACAATTACAAGTCATGGACTAACTAATGCGATCATACCAACTCTAATGCAACGGATCCCATTAGAACTTCACAGTTAAGCGAGTTTGGGCGAGAGTAGTACTGGGATGCTTGACCTCCTGGGAAGTCCTCCTGTTGCATCCCCCCACTTCCTTTTTATTTTTCATAATCTTTTTTGCGTATTTTTACCGAATCCCATGAGAACTACGAAGTTAAGTGAGTTTGGATGAGAGTAGTATTATGATGGGTGACCTCCTTGGAAGTCCTCGTGTTGCATCCCTCACCTCTTTTTTATTTTTCATAATTCTTTTTTGTGTATTTTTACCGGCTTATTTGTGGCGCGCGTCTTGGATAGCCAGTCTCGTGCTTGGGAGGTATTTCTAGTGGCATATTTGTGGCGCGTGTTGTTTATAACCAAGTCTTATGCTTGGGAGATGAAAGAAAAGAATGGGAAATCCTATTAATTTTATTTTTGGAATTTCGAGGGATCGTCTTGATTAATATTTTGAATTTCGTGTGATTGTTTTGAGCCGGTGTGATTTGGACATGCATAAAGGTTACGGGGTCATGGCTAAAGAAATGGTTACATATAATTACAAGTCATACACTAATGGATGCGATCATACTAACTCAGATGCATCGGATCCCATCAGAACTCCAAAGTTAAGCGAATTTTGGTGGAGAGTAGTACTAGGATGGGTGACCTTTTAGGAAGTCCTCATATTGCATCCCCAAACATCTTTTTTATTTTTCATAATTCTTTTTTGCGTATTTTTATAGGCTTATTTGTGCCGCGCGTCGTTTATAACCGAGTCTCGTGCTTGGGAGATGAAAGAAAAGAATGGGAAAGACTATTAATTCTATTTTTTTCAACTTTGTGGGATCGTCTTGATTAATATTTTTGAATTTCGTGTGATCGTTTTAGGCCAGTGTGATTTGCACATGCATTAAGGTTACGGGGTCATTGGCCAAAGAAATGGTTGGTTATGTACCACTACAAGTCATAGACTAACAATTGCGATCATACTAACTCACATGCCACGGATCTCGTCGGAACTCCGAAGTTAAGCGAGTTTAGGCAAGAGTAGTACTAGGATGGCTGACTTCTTGTTAAGTCTTCGTGTTGCATCTCCCCACCTCTTTTTTATTTTTCATAATTCTTTTTTGCGTATTTTTAGCGACTTATTTTTTACCCACGTTGTTTATAACCAAGTCTCGTGCCTGGGCGATGAAAGAAAAGAAGGGGAATGACAATTAATTTTTTTTTTTTTTGAATTTTGTGGGATCGTCTTGATTAATATTTTTGAATTTCGTGTGATCGTTTTTAGCTGGTGTGATTTGCACATGGATAAAGGTTACGGGGTCATGGCCAAAGAAATGGTTATATACAATTACAAGTCATACACTAACATATGCGATCATACCAACTCACATGCACCAGATCCCATCAGAACTCTGATGTTAAGCGAGTTTGGGCGAGAGTTGTACTAGGATTGTTGACCTCCTAGGAAGTCCTCTTGTTGCATCCCCCCACCTCTTTTTTATTTTTCATAACTCTTTTTTGCGTATTTTTAGCGGCTTATTTGTGGCACGCGTCGTTTATAACCGAGTCTCGTGCTTGGGAGATGAAAGAAAAGAATGGGAAGGACTATTAATTCTATTTTATGAATTTCGTGGGATTGTCTTGATTAATATTTTTGAATTTTGTGTGATCGTTTTGAGCCGGTGTGATTTGCACATGCATAAAGGTTACGGGGTCATGGCCAAAGAAATGGTTATATAAAATTACAAGTCAGAGACTAATGGATGCGATCATACCAACTCACATGCACTGGATCCCATCAGAACTCCAAAGTTAACCAAGTTTGGGTGGAGAGTAGTACTAGAATAGGTGACCTGCTGGGAAGTTCTCATGTTGCATTCCCCAACCTCTTTTTTATTTTTCATAATTCTTTTTTGCATATTTCTAACCGCTTATTTGTGGCTCGCGTCGTTTATAACCAAGTCTCGTGCTCGAGAGATGAAAGAAAAGAATGGGAATGACACGCCCCGATCCCGGTGTCCGAAGGTTAACGGGATGACCACGTGCTGGCCGACACCCGAGGGTGACGCAAGCCAATTTGTGAATGCATATGCCGAGAACATGTGAAACATGCATAAAAATTTCACGCATAACTACACAATGTAATATTCAATACAACCTTAACAAAATAATATAATAAGTTCAACTGCCAACAAAATAATAATACAAGCGGAAGGTGTAACAGAATGTGCTTTTACAAGAATGTCCAAGCAGAGAGAAGGACATAAAATCACCGATATGGGAATGCCTCGTAGCTCGGATCGTATGCCTCATTCCTAGGTCCTGAGGGGGCGCAAAACAAAACATGAGTGGACCATGTTGATATATAAGTAATACTAAAATAGTTATTCATCAACGTACTAACCGCCAAAGTTTATGAAAACTGAATAGTATAATTTGTAATAAGTTTTCCGAAAACCCTAGCATGCCATAAAACTTCATAAAACATATATCATATATAGTGTGCTTAGTAGTGCTATCAAAATCGCCCGAAGGCCTTCATTCGCCCATAGGCCCTACATAACCTGATCGAAGCCATATATAAATCTTCATTCGCCCGAAAAGCCCCTACATCACTCGACCGAAGCCATATATAGATATCATTCGCCCGTAGGCACATAGTATGAGTAACCACTGAATAAGCACATAAAAATCATCGAACATAATCTTTCCAAAATATATCTCATCAGAGCTCAATAGATCAAACATCATGTCATAAATCATATTCATAAATATCTCAGTAAACATAAATCCAGTAAAGCACGATATTTCATGAAGCGTAAATCAAATTTACTCATAAACGTTTCACAAAACGTAGCCATTAAATCATGGTTTTCATGTATGCATCTCTAATAGTAAAGTCATGCATTTTAGAAGGGGTCCACTCACAAATACTCTTTCATCGAAGAGCCGTGTGAATTTGGGAGGACGGAAACACCACTAACAAACGCACCTAAGCACATAAAGAGACCAATTAATAAAACTATACTAAAACGATTGAATTTCGAGAAACGGACATCATAAACAGATTCAAGACGTTGAAAAACCTAAAAAGGGAACCTCGGTTACACCCACTCGCCGCCACGGGGTGGCGGCCCAGAAAGCCACGCCCCGAGTTGTGTCACAGGAAAGTTGGCCAGAAAAGTCGCCGGTGCCGCTATGGACAGCGACGGAGCATAGTACCTCTAGTGGAGGCTCGTATCCTCCACGCCCCGGCCAAGACAGGCGCCCATGCACAAGCCCACGCATGGACCCATGCGCTGACAGGGAACTGGGATCCAACCGGGTTGGGTGGACCCGATTTCAGGCCGTGGGTCGGCAGGTTTCTGGGCAAACCTTGAAACGCTCATAACTTCCTCAATACTTAACCAAATTAAGTGATTCAAAAACAAAAATCATAGTTCTCAATGAGATAAAGAGAATGGTACCTTGCACAACGGCTAACTCGTCGTGGTTTGGCCGAAAAATGCCTCAAAAGTGGGTTTGCTCGTCGAAAAACTAGGGAAGCTTTCCCCGTAACTTTCCTACGTCCAAACATCACCAAAACTTCTCAAAACTAGTTCCAAACATACACCAAGACACGATCTACAACTTTTGGACAAGGTTTGAAGCTTACCTTCGCCAGAGGACGTGGAAACTCATCGGAAAACTTGGTGAACAGTGAATGTACTGTGCAGCGAGTTTGGAAGGGTTTTAAGGCTTCTCCTTCGATTCTGAGTTCACCAGGGTGATGGTGGGGATGTTGTTTTTGTTGTTGTGTTGTTTATTTATGTTGAAAGCCCTCGGAGATGGTGGTTTGGGAGAAAGCCGAGAGTGTAAAGAGGGAGAGAGAGATGAAAGTGTTGTGAGAAAGAGAGAAAGTGTTTTTCAGAAAAGGAAAGAAGAAGGAGGTCACGGGGAGGGAAAACGGGAGGAAACATGTGGGCCCTAGGGGCTCACAAAACAAGGTCACTAAGGACGAAACACGAAAATATCCTAAAAACTTTCGACATTTTGTAACGTAAAATCTTCCTTATAACTCCAAATTCGAATCTGTACACGCCTACATGTTCATGGCGATGTGTACGATAAGGATAAATTAATAACATTTGAAATACATATTTCGACGAGATGATCAACAAAGGTCAACTCAAGGGTAAATTGGTAATTCACAAGTCTGACAATATGAAAATACAACAAATTAGGGACAGGGTTCCACAGGGAAAGACTATTAATTCTATTTTTTCAATTTCGTGGGATCGTCTTGATTACTAATTTTGAACTTCTTGTGATCGTTTTAGGCAGGTGTGATTTGCACATGCATAAAGGTTATGGGGTCATGGCCGAAGAAATAGTCATATACAATTTCAAGTCATAAACTAAATGATGCAATCATACCAACTCACATGCACCGGATGCCATCAGAACTCCGAAGTAAAGCGAGTTTAGGCGAGAGTAGTACTCGGATGAGTGACCTCCTGGGAAGTCCTCGTGTTGCATGCCCCCACCTCTTTTTTATTTTTCATAATTTTATTTATGGTGCTCGTCGTTTCTTACCGAGTTTCGTGCATGGGAGAAGAAAGAAAAGAATGGGAAAGACTATTAATTCTATTTTTTTTCTTTTCGTGGGATCGTCTAGATTAATATTTTTGAATTTGTGTGATCATTTTGGGCCATTGTGATTTGCACATGCATAAAAGTTACGGGGTCCTGGCCAAAGAAATGGTTATATACAATTACAAGTCATAGACTAACAGATGCGATCATACCAACTCACATGCACCGAATCCCTTCAGAAGTTCGAAGTTAAGCGAGTTTGGGCGAGAGTAGTACTAGGATGGGTGATTTCCTTGGAAGTCTTCGTGTTGCATTCTCCCACCTCTTTTTTATTTTTCATAATTTTTTTTTGTGTATTTCTAGCGGCTTATTTGTTGCGTGCGTCATTTATAACCGAGTCACATACTTGAGAGATGAAAGAAAAGAATGGGACAAACTCTGAATTCCTAATTTTGAATTTCATGTGATCATTTTGATTAATATTTTTGAATTTCGCCTAATTATTTGGGGGCCGGTGTGATTTGCATGTGCCTAAGGTTGCAAGGTCATGGTTCAAAGAAATGGTTATATACAATTACAAGTCATAGACTAACAGATGCGATCATACCAGCTCACATGCAATGAATCCCACCAGAACTCGGAAGTCAAGCGAGTTTGGGCGAGAGTAGTACTAGGATGGGTGACCTCCTCGGAAGTCTTCGTGTTGCATCCCTCTACCTCTTTTCTAGCCGCTTATTTGTGGCAGGCATCGTGGATAACCGAGTCTCGTGCTTGGGGGGTATTTCTAGCGGCTTATTTGTGTCGCACATCATTTATAACCGAGTCTTGTGCTTAGGAGATGAAAGAAAGAATAGGAAAGACTATTAATTCTATTTTTTGAACTTCGAGGGATCGTCTTGATTAATATTTTCGAATTTCGTGTGATAGTTTTGGGCCGTTGTGATTTGCACATGCATAAGGTTACAGGGTCATGGTTAAGAGAAATGGTTATATGCAATTACAAGTCATAGACTAACAGTTGGATCATACCAACTCACATGCACTAGATCCCATCAGAACCTCGAAGTTAACCGAGTTTGGGCAAGAGTAGTACTAGGATGGGTGAACTCCTTGGAAGTCCTCATGTTGCATCCCCCCACCTCTTTTTTATTTTACATAATTGTTTTTTGCGTACTTCTAATGGTTTATTTATGGCGCGCGTCGTTTATAACCGAGTCTCGTGCATGAGAGATGAAAGAAAAGAATGGGAAAGACTATTAATTCTATATTTTGATTTTTCGTGGGATCGTCTAGATTAATATTTTTGAATTTGTATGATCATTTTGGGCTGTTGTGATTTGCACATGCATAAAGGTTACGGGCTCCTAGCCAAAGAAATGGTTATATACAATTACAAGTCATAGACTAACGGATGCGATCATACCAACTCACATGCACCGGATCCCTTCAAAAGTCTGAAGTTAAGTGAGTTTGGGCGAGAGTAGTACCAGGATGGGTGATCTCCTTGGAAGTCTTCATGTTGCATCCTCCCACTTCTTTTTTATTTTTCATAATTCTTTTTTGCGTATTTCTAGCGGCTTATTTGTTGCGTGCGTCATTTATAACCGAATCTTGTACTTGAGAGATGAAAGAAAAGAATGGGAAAGACTCTAAATTCCTATTTTTGAATTTCATGTGATCGTTTTGATTAATATTTTTTATTGTTGAATGATCGTTTGGGGGCCATTGTGATTTGCATGTGCCTAAGGTTGCAGGGTCATGGTTCAAAGAAATGGTTATATACAATTATAAGTCATAAACTAACGGATGCGATCATACCAGCTCACATGCCCCAGATCCCATAGGAACTCCGAAGTTAAGCGAGTTTGGATGAGAGTAGTACTAGGATGGCTAGCCTCCTGGGAAGTCCTCGTGTTGTCTTCCTGCACATCTTTTTAATTTTTCATAATTCTTTTTTGTGTCTTTCTAGCATCTTATCTGTGGCGCGCGTCGTTTATAACCAAGTCTCATGCTTAGGAGATGAAAGAAAAGGATGGAAAGGACTCTGAATTCCTATTTTTGAATTTTGTGTGATTGTTTTGATTAATATTTTTGAATTTCCGTGGTCGTTTGGGGGCCAGTGTGTGATTTACGCATGCATAAGGTTGCGGGGTCGTGGTTCATAGAAATGGTTATAAACAATTACAAGTCATAGACTAACGGATGCGATCATACCAACTTACTTGCTCGTGTTGCCTCCTGGGAAGTGCTCATGTTGCCTCCCCTACCACATTTTTATTTCTCATGATTCTTTTTTGTGTATTTCTAGCGGCTTGCTTGTGATGCAGGTCATTTATAACTGAGTCTCGTGCTTCGGAGATGAAAGAAAAGAATGGCAAAGGCCACTGATTCCTATTTTTGAATTTCGTGTAATCGTTTTGATTAATATTTTTTACTTTCGCGTGATCGTTTGAGGGCCGGTGTGACTTGCGCATGCACAAGGTTACGGGGTCATGGTTAAAAGAAATGGTTATATACAATTACAAGTCACAAAGTAAATGTTGCGATCATACCAACTCACATCCACCGGATCCCAACAGAACTTCGAAGTTAATTATGTTTGGGTGTGAGTAGTTCTAGGATGGGTGACCTCTTGAGAAGTCCTCATGTTACATTCTCCCCACCTCTTTTTTATTTTTCATAATTATTTTTTGTGTATTTTTAGCGGCTTATTTGTAACGCGCGTCATTGATAACTGAGTCTCGTGCTTGGGAGATGGAAGAAAAGAACGAGAAAACTATTAATTCCTATTTTTTTATTTCGTGTGATTGTTTTGATTAATATTTTTGAATTTCGCGTGAACATTTAGGGGCCGGTGTGATTTGCACATCCACACATCCATAAGGTTACAAGGCCATGGTTAAAAGAAATGGTTATATACATTTACAAGTCATAGACTAATAGATGTGATCATACCAACTCATATGCACCGGATCCCAACCGAACTTTGAAGTTAATTGAGTTTGGGCGAGAGTGGTACTATTATGGGTGACCTCTTGGGAAGTCCTTGTGTTGCATTCCCCCACGTCTTTTTTAGTTTTCATAATTATTTTTTGCGTATTTTTATAGGATTTTTTGTGACGCCCGTCGTTTATAACCGTTTTTGTGTATTTTTAGCAGCTTATTTGTGACGCACGTCGTTTATAACCGCGTCTTGTGCATGGGGGACAAAAGAAAAGAATAGGAAAGACTATTAATTCCTATTTTCAAATTTCGTGTGATCATTTCGATTAGTATTTTTGAATTTCATGTGATTTATAACCGAGTCTCGTGCTTGGGAGATGAAATAAAAGAATGGAAAAGACTATTAATTCCTATTTTTGAATTTCGTGTGATCGTTTTGATTAATATTTTTGAATTTCACGTGATCATTTGGGGGCTTGTGTGATTTGCACATGCACAAGGTTACGGGGTCATGGTTAAAAGAAATGGTTATATACAATTACAAGTCACAAACTAACCGTTGTGATCATACCAACTCACATCCACCGGATCCCAACTGAACTTCCAAGTTAATCGAGTTTGGGCGAGAGTAGTTCTAGGATGGGTGACCTCCTGGGAAGTCCTCGTGTTTCACTCTCCCCACCTTTTTTTCTTTTTCATAATTATTTTTTGCTTATTTTTAGCGGCTTATTTGTGACGCGCGTCGTTGATAACTGAGTCTTGTGCTCGGGAGATGAAAGAAAAGAATGAGAAAACTATTAATTCCTAATTTTTTTAGTTTCGTGTGATTGTTTTGATTAATATTTTTGAATTTCGCGTGATCAGTTGGGGGCCGGTGTGATTTGCACATGCATAAGGTTACAAGGCCATGGTTAAAAGAAATGGTTATACACATTTACAAGTCATAGACTAACAGATGTGATCATACCAACTCATATGCATTGGATTCCAACAGAACTTCGAAGTTAATTGAGTTTGGGAGAGAGTAGTACTATTATGGGTGACCTCTTGGGAAGTCCTTGTGTTGCATTCCCCCACGTCTTTTTTATTTTTCATAATCATTTTTTGCGTATTTTTATAGGCTTATTTGTGACGCGCGTCGTTTATAACCGAGTCTCATGCTTGGGAGACAAAAGAAAAGAATGGGAAAGACTATTAATTCCTATTTTTAAATTTCGTGTGATCATTTTGATTAGTATTTTTGAATTTCGTTTGATTTATAACAAAGTCTTGTGCTTGGGAGATGAAATAAAAGAATGGAAAAGACTATTAATTCCTATTTTTGAATTTCGTGTGATCGTTTTGATTAATACTTTTGAATTTCGCGTGATCGTTTGGGGGCCGGTGTGATTTGCACATGCACAAGGTTACGGGGTCATGGTTAAAAGAAATGGTTATATACAATTACAAGTCACAAACTAACCGTTGCGATAATACCAACTCACATCCACCGGATTCCAACAGAACTTCGAAGTTGATCGAGTTTGGGCGAGAGTAGTTATAGGATGGGTGACCTCCTGGGAAGTCCTCGTGTTGCATTCTCCCCACCTCTTTTTTATTTTTCATAATTATTTTTTGCGTATTTTTAGCGGCGTATTTGTGATGCGTGTCGTTTATAACGAGTCTCGTGCTTGGGAGATGAAAGAAAAGAATGGGAAAGACTATTAATTCCTATTTTGAATTTTGTGTGATCATTTTGATTAATATTTTTGAATGTGGCATGGTCGTTTGGGGGCCGGTGTGATTTGCACATGCACAAGGTTACAGGGTCATCTGAAGCTAACGTTGGGTTAGAAGGGAGTCATCTGAAGCTAACATTGCCCAGGATCCCGCAACTAGAAAAGGATATTTGGCTCCCTCGGAGATAGTTATGGATGATGATGATGATGGAGAGGTGGAGGCATCTGAAACTGACATTGGGTTAGAAGGGAATCATCAAACTAAAGTGCAACTCAAACTCATCCTAATTAATCATCCGCATGTAGAAGTAGCACAGAGAAAGGCCGAACAAAGTTTTGGATGGCTTGGGCAAAATTGCTAGTGTACTAGAGAATATGGTGGAGGGTCATGATTCTAAAATGCACAAGTTGGCTGATGGGTTGAAGGAGCAGGGCGAAAATCATGACCATAAATTTGAGGGAGAAGAGCTCAAAGATATGGGGTTTTCAATTGGATATCGGATTACCTTACCTTGTTTACGGATCTGGCAAAAGTGTGCGTGTTCGAGAACACTACATGAAAGTGAAGATAGGTTTGAGTATGTAAGAATTAAAATTTGGATTTTGTTCTATTTTCTAGTTGGATTTTTAAGAATTTAACTTTGTTATGGAATTTTAATTTGGACTTTGTTATATTCCAAAAATCGTACTTTTTGGATGATTATATAGATGTATCTTCATATGATTTTCTTATTATCAAATTTGTGGCTGTTTTATTTTTTATTTTTTATTCAATTTGTGGTTGTTTTATTTGCTTTGATTAATTATACGTGATATTGAATAAATGAAAATTAAAAAAGCAAATAAAATTTTTAAGTCCAATTTAGTCATGTACCAAATAGTCGACTGGATTTAAGTCCAATCCAATCTCATCCAACTTAGTGTTTCACCAAACAATGGAGTGGGATTCAAAGCCTAACCAATCCATGTCAATCCAATCCTATTCCAAGGCTCAATCTCATCCAGCCCACCAAATAGGCCCTCGGCAAATCAGGGATGTTCCGGATGGAAGGGCAAGCAAACTCAATCCGCTCCCCTCCATTGTCATCCCTAATTATACAAGTCAAGTTTTCTAAGACGAACCGTTCATGTAAAATTCAATTTGGATTTATCCCAATCTTCTTTCCTATTTTTTTGTTTATATTCTAAATTCCAGATGTTAACATACGCAGCTGAAGAACAAATATAATATCTGATTCCTCAGTGTAAAAGATAGTAGCAAGACCAACAAACAGGAGAGGTTCAAAATACTAACAATCTTCCATAAAAGATAAAAATAAAAAAATAAAAAAATTAACAAGTATATACATTGTGTAGTTTACATGCACACCGGCACACGTACGTACGTACGTTAAAACTACTTTCTTACTGGAGTTGGAGGGAGCGTGTTGTTATGTATGCCAAAAGAGCTGCCTCTTGATCTGCTCGAAAAAGATGAAGTAGTTGATGCCTTCTTACTCTTAGAAATGGTGGCCTTCGGAAGTGTGTACGATCTGTAAGAACCCAAGCCACCGCCATAGCTCTTGCTTGCTTTTAGTGCCTTTCTTTGATTATATGGAGACTCTTTCTTTGCAAGATCTTCAATGCTCTTTACCTTTGATAAACATGTAAAGGATTGGCACTTGCCTTCAAAATACTTTGAAAGTCCTCTCCTGTACATGTATAATAAGAAATTTAGCAGAAAGTTAACAAAATCTTTTGAAAGAGGATATTCTAAACCATTCAGATATGGGAGGAAAGATTTAAATTTGGATTTCAGAGAGCGATAATACTGTCCTAACCAACTGATCTAATCTATATTCTGCCTACTTAATCAAATGTTTCATTCTTTCATGCATTGTGTGGAAAATGGAAGATTATGGTACTCATTAAATTAGATGTTTCTTTTCTTTTTTCATAACACAATATAAACTTTATGGAAATTTGGAAATATATACTAATATACCTGAATGCTAAAACTATAGAACATCCAAAACAATGCAAAAACTATCCAACATCCAAAACCTAAAACTAAATATCGTGCGTGGTTATAAATTAATGGAAAAGAAATTAGAAATATAGTCATGATGAGAATTGAGATGGGCTTTCTTTTTCTTTATTCTTACTTGATAGGTAGCTGAGCCATGAGATCTGACAAGTCGAGCAACGATCCATGAGAATGAAAGGAAGAAGAACATAATGATGATGTTGATGGTGAAGATGATGAAATTGAGGTTCCACCATAAAACCAATTGGCAATATGGGGAGTAGCCCAAGACCATATAAGCACATAGCAAACCTTGTCCCTCATCAATGTGGGACAACTCTCAACACGCTCCCGCACGTGTGGCGGATTTTCAAGCCTACACGTGGACAACAACTGGGTGATGTGGAGGGCGTGTGGCCGTTGGGCTTCACATGTGGACAACCTTGCTCTGATACCATGATAAAATTGAGGTTCCACCATAAAACCAATTGGCAATATGTTGGCAATATCCACATCAAAGTGCCATGTCATCAAGAGTTTGTTGAAAGGTTGTTAGATTGATAGAGTTGGTTATTTCTGTTATGTTGGTTATATCTGTTAGCTTTGGAGCTAAGCTTTGTACTCTATATAACTGAGTGGTGAATCATATTGTAATTCATTCAAGTCTCTTGATAATAAAGATCATTTCATTTCTTCTCTGTTGGCTCTCTATTTCTTCATCTTCTCAATTCTTCACTGCTCTTTAATTTTTCCAATGTAGTTAACATGGTATCATAGCCACCAGGCTCACGCCATGGATTCTGGTGGTTCCGTTTTTTTCATTAGATTTCGTCATTTTCATTGTTTTTATTTCATTAGATTTTCTCTTCAAATTTTCTTGAATTTTCCATCAAGTTCTTCGGTGTTTTCTTCTTCTCTCTGGTTCCGAATCGGTGAAGGAAGCAGAATCAATTTTCTTACTCAGGATCCTCCCACTTTGGTTCAACCCCAGCCCAGAACAAGTGGAAGTCTGCATTAACCGTCAACTTGCTGGGCTTGAATACGTGATCATACAGACACCAAAACTCCTGGACGGTTTCGAAGGTGTAGGCTTTGCGGAGCAAGGAGCCCCACGCAGCACCTTGCTTGGGCTTGGATTGGTTATCGAACCAAAAGGTCCACTTTCTCTCCAGCTTGTGAGGACCGCTGCTTGCCTGTATCTTGGTATCAGAGGCCGCCGCCTCAGCCGCAATATTCTACTGTGTGTGCACCTCTGTTCGCGGCACCTCTGCTGCTACCTCTGTCGCCATTGTTGTCACTTGTGGAAACCTTTTGAGCCGTGTGTGTGTCTGGGTTTTGTTGATTGGAAGGAGGAGGAGAAATGAGCGTTATTGTGGAGATCCTTAGTGCCACCAGCGTGTTCCAGGTGGCTCTGTTTCTTGAAGGGTTGGTCAAATTTCTTGAGGGTCTTGTTGGGTTAAATCAACAAGTTAATCCACATAGAGATCGAATTCGGGTTCCAGAGAGAAGAAGCTTTGATCATTCCCAACTGGGTTTTGGAAATTCGATCAGAATCCATCACATGGGCTCTCAACAGAACAGCAAATGCTCAGTTGCAAGTGTTATTTCATACGAAATTTTGTTCTTGCCGGATTCCAAGAGCAAGATGGGTCTTGGTCCTAGGCGGTACTACATCCGCTGTGTTAGATTGAATGGTCGATGATTTCTGGTGTTTCTCTGGGCGCTTTTCGATCAAGAACTGAAGATTCAGGTTTCATCTTTCTTTATGAACTCTCAACAGAAGATGCATCATCTACTAAGTCCGATGAAGATGTCGATGATCTATTCGAAATCGACGTCGAGGATGTTGTGTTGTACATATCATCATGATCATCATGATCTCCTTCCATGATCACCCAGCTATCTTCCCTTTTTGTGTAGTTATCATAATTTGTGATCGAGCTTCCACCCTGAAGCATTTGTTCGTCACTACCTGCACCCATAGATTTTGAGGAAGAAAAAGAGGAGGAGAAGAAGAAGAGCAAAAGAAACTTACGGATAATAATTTCGAAGAAGTTTCGTGTAAATGTAATTAATTTCGAAGAAGCTAATTGGCATATTCCTTTGGGGAAGATATATATACAAAAGAATATATAACACATGTACATAAAGAGTTTTGTGGATTAGATTGCTTGCTTCCTATAAATGTGTATAACTATGACAGGCGATTACATGGAAATTCTATGATTTTTAGGTAAAGAAGCAACACATACACTGGTTTTTAATCTAAAAAATTGGAAAGGATGGTATTTCAGACTTGTTGTGAATAACGTATCTTCATATAATAAAGTTTATAATCAGAATCGTGCAATTTCTTAATCTTCATTTGAAAATTATCTCTACAAAGAACCATTCTAATCAATTAGTGTTTATGCGTCTAAATATAAAACAAATCGACAGTACGAATATCAAGTAATATATTCATGAACCATCCATTTATTTGAAACATTTGAATGACCAAATGATCTCTTATTTAAATTTTGTAAATAAATGTGAAATGAAGATTAAGAAATTGAACTGTTCAGATCGTAGAATTTATACCGTAAAGATACATTATTGGTAACGAGTGGGACATGAATTCAAGTATTATTGAAAAAATAAACTAAAGATGCAATTGACAATTTTTCTTACATTTTAAATTATGGGTGCAATTATGGACCACAGCTAGTCTAGACAAAATGCAAGAATCCATGCACTCGACTGTCTCCCAATTATTTTTTTTTTAAATAAAAATTAAAAAAAACTTGGTTTCTGAAATTATACCTAGGTTGTTTCCTTTTCATACATTGCCTTATCCTAAGATTCTTCATTATCTTCTCATACATGGTTTGAAATATTGACTTATAATTATGGTACGAGCAAAAGGGGATAAGTTCTATGGTACGAACAAGAGGGGATGAGTTCTATATACTTTAAGCCACCCATCCACCCCCGCGGGCGCCCACGTCCGTAACTGAGTCACCATGAATTGGACACTAGTGTCTAATTTAATAATGCAATTTTCAATATGATTGGAACTTCTAAGAGTGGGTCAAAAATGAAGGTCGTTCTAGATGTACCAACATTAGGACACATTGTTTGGATAGGTATGACTTACTCCAACATATCCCCTAAACCTACTTCTTTATTCAGAGTAAAAAAAATTATATAATATAAATAAACTTGGAGGACTTAAATGCTAGTTTCTGTTGCAGTTCTAATTAGGTTAAAAATGTAATTACGTAAATCCTAGAAAATCCTTATAGGATTCAATCATATCTTTTAGGTAGTATCATGTTTAAGTTGTAATACCTATTGAGTAAAGAATTTACCTTCCTACTACTATAAATAGAGGCATAATGGGGTGAGATAATACAACATCAGAATGACACCAAATTCTCTCTCCTGCTTTATAATTTTGTAGTTAAATAGGCCTACAACACGTTATCAGCACGATCTTGTCTAACGCTAAGGAACTGAAGGTTCATGGAGGAGGTTCTTGTACACATTTAGGGGGCGTTAGTTTGACCGGATTAGGGGGGACTGGACAAGGATTAGGTTTAATGGGACTAAAGGGGACTCGCCCCGACTGAACGTTTCGCTAAACGTTCTTAAGGAGACCCCTCGATTTCAAGTGGACTGCTAGTCCCATTCTCTCCCCCGCCGTTGATCCCTCGTCATCTCCCTTCTCCTTCGCCCTCTCCCTTCTGATTCGCACCTTCGCCCACTCCCTTGGGCCTTCATTATCCCACCCAAAAGCCTAAACCCAAACCTCAAACGAAAAACTGAAAAACAATCCACTGATTCCCTTCATTTCTTCTTCGTTCAATTCACTCTCTTTCTCAGCAAAATTGTCATGGTTGCAACAACTAGACGACCATCACCAAAAGCTCACCGTCGATCTCCGCGTTCATACGCCACCCAGACGCAAGTCGGGACCGAAAGCGTACCAAATGCCCAAGTACCAGTTGGGGTTTTCGTTGGTGGTGGGGAAGAAGCTGAGAAACTTGTGAAATTTAGTAGAAAGTTGTGAAATTTGGTATTTGAATTTTGTGATCTGTGAGAAACTTGTAAAATTTGGGCCTTATGTTTTGTGATTCATGAGAAGCGGAGGTGGGGTTTGACAGGAAAAGAGGTAGAGGGAGAAGGAAGAGAGGTTTGATGGGATGGAGAGGTGGGGTGAAAAATGGTTACAGAGATTGTAGAAGTAAGAAGAAAATGATTCTAAAAAAGAAAAAGGAAAAAGATAAAGTAATAGTAAAATATTAATTATATATATTAATTTAATACAAAATAATATAATATTGCAGTCATGCTTCTTAGTCCGACGATGCACCAAACACTTCTCTAAATCAGTCCAGCTTAGTTTAGTCTAAGCCAGTCTAACTCAGTCCCTGAAGCTAGTACAATCCGAGATAGTCCGGTGCAACAAACGCACCCTTAAAGGCTCAGTTTAGTTTTATGCCAATCAAGTTCTCCTAAAACACAAATGTGATATTTCATAGATCCTGTTGCATGAAAACATTCTTCATCATACATGAAGCCGTGGTCTATTATTTTTTTGTACACATATATTGTATACATTTGCAATATATATATATATATATATATGTATGTTTATGCATACGCAATTGATATTTTCGATATAGATTTTTGTGAGTAAAAAAGCTGAAAGAAAATAAAAGCATGAATTTTTGGGTTTTAAAAATCCAAAAATCCAAAAAAAAGAAAAAAAGGAAGAAAAGAATCACGTCGAGCCGTGCCTTGTCGGCCTGCAGCCAAGCACCGCTGAGCTGCGTCGCACCGAGCCTGCAGCTCGGGCCTGCACGCCACAACGACATCATTTTAACGTCTGGATCATGGCAGCATCCCTCTAGCTTTGCTGCGTGCGTGCCACAGAGCATGCTTGATGCTTGGGTCCCTCTCTGATTAGCCTTACGCCCTCGGCCCGCATTTCTGTAGCAAGCCTGCAGATTTTCGCGAGCCCACTTATAGCCTTCTGTGTTATTGGGCCTTTGCTTTTCCTCGGCCCGTGTCTACAGCAAGCCTGCAGCTTGCTTTGCAGAATATTAGGCTGCTTGCAGTAGCCTGCACCGAGCCCACAATGCCTAGCCTTTGCTGCAGGCCGTGCCTTGACAACAGCCAACAATCCTTAATAGGTTGTAACTTTTTCTTTTTTTTTTTTACCAAAGGCTAACATTTTTGGCCCTCGTTGCTTCTTAACCACACGCAATTATTTTGGGGTGTCCTCAGCTAAAGCCTTATCAGGTCATATTTTCTTAATTGCTAGGTCATATTTTCTTAATTGCTTGGCCCGAAGCCCACTAAAGCTAATATGATTATTTTTTCTTCCACGATCAATTCTCTATAGTCTCAATTTATTGAATATTAATTTAAGTGACCAACAATCCATTAATTCGAATAAAGTCTAAATTATTGGCCCGCATTCCACTTTTTGGAATTACGATTCAATATTTTATTTGTTTTCTTTGAACCATTGACGTCTTTTCGTAGTCCCGAAGCTACTCACACTTAGGTTCCTGAAGTAGCTACAAATTCACCACATTTGAATTGGATATTGTATTCTGAGTTCTTGCAGGACCCCTTTTTATGAACTCGAACCTATAGTTTCGAACTTTGCGCCTTTGAAACATACACCATGAAACCTGAATTTTTTCATGATAAATTAAACCAATACATGTCCATAGAACCCCGAATGCTCTAACTGTATGTTTATCAATCTTTCATTTTCCATAAGACTAACCATGATCTTGTTCCCTCCATTGCAGTGACATGTTGAACTTGAATAAACTCGACTATACCGCTCTGGAACTATTCGAAGAAACTCCTTGAAGTGGGTTCAAGACGTGAAGCTCCATCTCACTGCCAAAAGTCTTAAACCCACCATTGAAAAGGCTACGCACGTTCCGGTAGGCAAATCTGATAAAGCCACTGCCATGATCTTCATCTGAAGACATATGGACAATGCACTACAAACTGAGTACCTTGTTGAAGAAGATCCCAACACTCTTTAGCTCACTCTGGCAAGCACTTCGATCACCAGAAATATATTGTTGCCTAAATCAAGACATGACTGGCAGCAATTACGCTTCCAAGACTTTGAGTCTATGAATGAATACAACTCTGAAGTTTGTTGAATCTGATCACTGCTCAAGTTCTATAGATAAGACTTCACTAAACAGGATCCCCTGAAGAAGACCTATTCTACCTTCGATGCCACCAATATTGGCGTGCAGTAACAATATTAGGCACAAAAGTTTTTCAAATTTTCATATTTGATTTCCGTTTTATTTATCGCTGAAAATTAGAACCAATAGTTGATGAAAAATCACTAAACTCGACCCACTGACTTGAACACTACGCTTGAAGCGCAAGCAATCACTTCTAGAAGTAACAAACGACATGGACGCCTTCATGGCCGCAGCAAGGGACGCAAATTCCCAGCCATGTGCCCAAGTTAGAAGCCCAACCAAGGGAAATTCGGCCTCGAAGCTCTAATTCCCTTGCCTTCAATGCTTCTAACTTTAAGAATAAGGGCAAAAGCTAGCTGCCGTTAATTCAGATTCCACTGAATTGGACATGTGTTATCGTCGTGGATCAAGAGCACATTGGTCACACATCTTCCGAGCTTCTCCTAAGGTCATTGCCAAGTATAATTCAAGTCGTGTGAAAGTGAAGGCTATTTTTTCACAGGTGGAAAATCCCGAAAATACCACCACCACCATAGAGATTTCAGATTTTCTAGAGGGATAGAAGATTAGACTTTATTTTTCGTGACATGTAGGGTCAGGATTCCCCTAGTTACCAAAGCCACAAGCTTTGGCCAAACTCCTTTTTTTAATTTTCTTGTCATTTAATTTTCGAACAGTTTTCTATGTACTTGGATTATTTGTTTGATGTTTTGTTTTGAATTTTTTGATATTAAATATATATATATATATATATATATATATATATATATATATTATGTCTCGAATGATTATATGAATGAATGAAATTATATTTATGTATGTGCCGGTTCAATTAATTTATTTCTAGGTATGTCTTGTGAAGAAGTTAGTTATCCGGCAGATAGTGCAACTATGCACACCATATTGCATGATCGACACTAGTTCACTAACTTTGTACCTGAAAATACACCTCTGGCAACCCTCTCAGGCTCATCCAACCTAATTGAAGGATACAGAGACCCTCTATTCTCCCCATTCCTAAGCATGCTCCGTGGGGAAGTTGAACCCAACCCTCAATTACAAAGATTATTCAAACGCCCTACCCCCCAAGTTTCTTCAAATGATTCAAGGGGATTGTTATGGACCTATCCAACCAACATACGGACCATTCAGATACTTTATGGTATTGGTTGATATATGACACGTTGGTCACACGTATGTTTATTGTCCACACATAATAGTGCATTTGCAAAACTTCTAGCTTAATCATAAAGCTTAGGGCTCACCACCCTGATTATCTAATTAAGTTGATTCAACTAGATAATGCTGGAGAGTATAACATCGCGGTCTTTCGACGATTATTGCATCTCAGTTGGATTGAAGTTGAACATCTAGTACCCCTATTTTCACACCTAAAGTGGCCTGACAAAAGAGTTCATAAAGCTCATTCAAGTGACCGCTCGAACCTTGGTATGTGAACCAACATGCTAGTATCTGCCAGAGGCTATGCAATATTTCATGCAACCATGTTGGTCCGCTTGAGGCCCATTGTTACCTAATCATATTCATCGAGTCCTTAGAGAAGCATGAGAATATATGTCGGTTATAATTCGCCATCCCTTATTCGCTACTTAGAGCACTTGACAGACGATCTATTTACCACATGTTTTACGAATTATTAGATGAGACAGTCTTCTTGTCGTTATGGGGAGATAAGAACGCTAACGCTCTTGAAGAACGTCGTGAATTGTTGTGGATTACCCCACTATGTGTCATTTACATCCTTGCACTGCCCATTTTGAAACTGAAGTGTGTCATATTCTAGATCTATAGGCCATTACTCAAAGTATGTCGTATGCTTTTACTGATCTAGCAAAGGTGAAGAGATCATATATACCTGCTACAAACACGCCTACAAGGATAAAGTACCAAAAGTACGCCGTAACATCGCCCTAAAAGAACGAGCCGTCCTCGAAGCGAGGTCGGTCTCACCTAGTGCACGACAAGGTACTTTGGCGACTCGCCAATCATCTGCTCTAACCCTGAAGCTTGGCAAACCAGTTGGTTAAAAGGATTCACAACCCCCGAAAGAGGAAATCAGCACAAACTAGTGAACCTAGTGTGAATCCGACCATCACCTACTCAATTATTTGAACGTATGAGGTTATTCTAGTTACTAAAGTGTCCTAAACGAAACTTTTATGCTCCTTGAGAATAGTGAGATTTCAGTCCATTATGCAAGTTTGGATAAGTTGCCTTTGCATACACAGTAGTTACTGATATCATACTAACCAATGATAATGAACCACGTTTCATTGATGAGTGTCAACGTAAAACATATTGGTCAAACTGGAAATAAGCAATCCAGGTCAAACTCGACTCACTTACAAAATGCATGGTGTTTGGGCCCGTATTTCCTACACATCCACATGTGAAGCCAGTTGGCTACAAGTGGGTTTTCTTATGAAAGCATAATGAGAATAATGAAATAGTGCGATATAAGGCACGCATCATAGCGCGAGGCTTTTCTCGATGCCCTAAGATTAATTACGAGGAGACATATTCCCTCGTAATTGACATCATAATGTTCCGCTACCTTATCAGTTTGGTAGTTTCTGAAAAACTGAATATGTAGCTCATAGACGTGGTAACTGCGTATCTTTATGGGGATCTCGATACAACAATCTATATGAAAGTTTCCGAATGACTTACATTCACTGGATCAAATAGTTCTAGAGCCAGAACACCTTCTTGATTCGTTTGAAGCAATCACTCTACGGATTGAAACAATCCGGGCAGATGTGGTATAACCGTCTGAATAAGTATTTGGTTAGTCATAAAGAAAACAAAACAAAATCTAAACCTTCCAACAATTACCTCAGGGATTTCCAATGAAACATGACATATTAAAAATCACTACTTATATAGATTTTAGCCATCCTTAATCTTGAGCTTGTACTTAAACGCAGTAACCACTCACTAGCTCGCATTTAGTCTATTAAAACATTTGAAAGTAGTAACATGCCTTACAGAATTCACTCAATTCCTCACCAGATATACTCTCCATTTTCATACAGATCTCCTAATTGCACTCCCTATATTAAGTATATGTGAGAAGATTGATGTAAACATTTAGACTAGCACTCACATATGTTATAACAAAGAAGGCACTTTCTACAATTATTAATACAAACATGTATATAATCTCATGAACGGAATGCCACTACTTAGAAGCGAGAACCAGAGATACCATATGCTCGTATCAATTTCAAACTCCCCATATTGAAACACATAACAATCAAGATAAAAGTCTAAGGGTTGTAACGAGGCTAAGGTATTGGCTAACAAAGAAAGGTTAAGGATAAACAAAAGTTCTTAAAGTGATAGTAAGCAAAGTAATGGAATCAACTCTTAAAATTCAACTTTTGATTGCAGTACCCAACTATAAACACAAATGGGAGTTTCGTACAACTTTAGGGTCAGATTCACATTTTTGGACCCTTCTTTAACAACCAACACTTATGAACTCATTCTCACTTTTTTCAACCTTTTTTTTCTTCTTTTTTTATTTCTGTTTTTTCTTTTCTTTTCTCAACTTTTTCTTCAACATTTTTCTTCTTTCTTTGAAACATAAAACATAAACACTACTTCACTGGATTCAAAAGAACAAATCATTCCCCTACACTTGTTTTTCTGCAAATCGTAGATCAAAAGGAATTCCCAATAAGTCATGCTTCACTATTCTTTAAGAACAAGGGTATGGATATTCCTATACTAGGCTAGGTAGGGATAATGCAGGCTAACAAAGAAAATAGGCTAAATAAGGCTCAAAGGAGTTAAACCTAGATACATATGCAAGGGATAAGGCTTTTTGGCTCCGGTGGTAACTAGACACCTACATCTTGTTAGTTGTTATGCAATCAATTTTATGCTTTGAACGAAACATGTAATACCCTGAAAATTTAAATATATGAATATGTGGAGAAAATCGAGAATAAATCAATTTATCATTATGAAAATAGAATTGGAAAATTTTATAGTTTTGTTTCCAGGAATTTTGTTAATTTACAGCGTAAATTAAATCAATAAGTGAAAAAGGGTGACAATGCCCCTAGTAGGCTAAATTAAATTATACAATGATGTATTTTATTCTCACATATTTTATCATATTTCTTGGCATATTTTTATAGAGCTTGACTTCACAAATGCGTAGGCACAAACCGTTCGTGAAACGGAGTTGTGACGAAGAAGTTATTAACGATAGAAGTTGAGGGTAAAATAGTCATTTTGACATTAATGAGAAGATTCCAGAAAATCTGGAATAAAAGAGAGTGCCACGTGTGTGGCTGTGATTGAAAGGGAATGAGAGATAAGGGAGAGACGGGGACCAATGGAAGGAGGAGGAAATGAGGGAAAGGAGAGAAGAAAGAAGAGAGGGGAAACGGGTCTTTTGACCCGTGAGACGCAACCGGCGGGTATCATGGTCTTCCGGGTAATTTCCGGCGAGATGAAGGTCCCCCACCACCTGAAAGTCATCCCTCATCATCCCTTCTCCCTACTCCACCCCAAAAATCACGAGATTTGGCCTTAAATTTGGGAAGAACGCACTAGTGGGTGCAACGATGTTTGTTCGAAATCCACCAAATTGTGAAATGATTTCATCCAATTACCACCACTATTAGACTTCCCTTGAGGTCTGGAACAAAGCCCATGAATTGTTTGTGGCGTCGGAGTTGTTTTGGAGTTGAATCAAGAACACCAAAAAACAAGGGTTTCCGGCGGTTCGTGGCCAATTTGAGGTGTTTCCCGGCCAAATTGGACTTGGCCGCATGTTTGAAACTTTCTCCACTCATTGAGATCTACAACCTTGTAAAATTTGGAAATTTTTGGAAATAGTTGATATTTTCCGGCGATTCACTACGGCTGACCACCACCGGCGGTGGCAGGTGCGGCGGCGCACGTCCAGAGAGCAGGCATTGCCATTTTTCATGTAAATTTTGATATTCTGAATCTTTATTGGTAACCATTTGGTATGATTTGAGTTGTGAAGGTTGATGGTGAATATGGTGGTTATTATATTGTGTTTGGAATTTGGCACAATAATGAATGGTGAACTACGAAAGGCTTGATCCTGCACAAGGGTACGTATGCAGTTTAACAGTGTTAGATGCAGCCTTAACTATTCGAGAAGTAATCTTTTGTTTAGAGGTTGTTTGATAGAATAATGTGGGGAACTAAATTGATAATTTAATTGTTTGTTTGGTAATTAAAACATGGATGTTTGGCAATTTAGAAGTGAATTGAAAGAATTAATAGCAAACTAAACAAGAGTTTAGTTTGGGTCTATCACTATTACTATTATTATTATTATTATTATTCCCGAAATAAAGTAAATATTTCGGGGTGGGGCGTGACAAAATGTTATCAGAGCAAATGATCCTATATTATAGTGTGAGATATTATTATTGAGTTTGTGGATGTGAATTATGAATTGCATTAATATTGCATTATTTTATAAGTTCTATGAGTATGAAGAAAATTATGTGGAATGGATATATTGAAAATTGTTATGCATTGAATTGAATTGAATGGGAGTAGGAAAATTTTAAAATATCGTATTTATGTTATAGCTTTGAAGATAAGCACTTGATTAAGGTTTTGAATTAATCTTGAACTGAGTTGATATTATGATATGCATGGTGGTTGCATTAATTCACAATTTTTGTGAATTAAAGTGACATTCATGTTATACACACACACACACACACACACACACACACACACATATATATATATATATATATATACCCGATTTGTATTGTGTTTGTGGTGAAATTTCCATGGTGAATATGGAAATTTTGTTAATGGGAATTTTGATTCGCATTGATATTGCATTATTCCCTAAGTTATTTGAATAATGAGGAAGCTATGTGGAATATAAATATGTTGTGAATCATCATGAAATGAAATGAACTGGGTTTGTTTAAATGTGAATGAATTTATTTGGATATGAGCATTTGACTCAAGTTTCGGATAAATCCTAAATGGGATTGATATTATGTGATGAGTTATGAAAATGTGAATGTTAAAATGATGGTGGAATGGTGACAAGTAGATGGAAGAATTGCATTATACCTGTGCCAGTGAGAAATATTGTTATGGGCAAAAAGGCCCGTGGATATAAGGCTGTGGATATGTGAATTGGGCAAAAAGGCCCGTGGATATAAGGGTGGATGTGTGAATTGGGCGAAAGTGGCCCGTGGATGTGGAATTGGGCGAAAAAGGCCCGTGGATGTGGAATTGAAAAAAAAAAGAAGAAGAAAAGAAAAAGAAAGTATGATGTGTATTGGCCAGGTATATTACAATCTTTTCCAGTCTACTAGCCATTGTTTGGGGCAAAAGGGGGAAAATGATGAAATCATTGTTTTGTCAATGATAAGTGTGGCCAAAAAAAGAAAAAAAAATCATTTGGCCAACAATAATTGTGATTGAAAATTTTAATATTTATGGAAGTTATGGTGATTATCGAATGGAAATGAGATAATAAACTGTGGTTATGGTTTGCCCATTATAATTAAAATGGTGGGTGGACATGAATGAAATTGGGGAAAGAAATTTGAGTTCATTTAATATAAATGATTTTCCAGCTGAGTTTTTCCCTTTGATGAAAAGAATTGACGGGAAAAGTTTATAATTACAAATTTGTTTGGTTTGGGTTGCCATTCACGAATTATGACGTGAAAATTATGATATTTTGTTAGCCACGATAGTCATGGTTTGAAATTTGACGTTTGATTTTGCCAAAAGTAATGGTAAGTGACATTTTAAATAAGTATGATGTAGACTTCCAAATAATGTGACTGGGATTTCGTACAAGGATTCATCGAATGAGAATGGAATCCTAAACTGAGGTTATGCTTTGGTTATTATAATTTGAAATGGTGAAAAAAAAAAAAAAAAAACCATGAAGTTTTTTTTTTATATACATCAGTGGATATGAATAAAATTATGGGATGAGACTTTGAGTTCGTTTAATATAAACAATTTCTCAATTGTGATTTTCGTTTGATGAAACGAATTGAGGGACAAAGTTGTAATTACAAAATTGATTGGTTGGTTGCCATAGTCATGAGTTAGCATTGTTGGATTTGATATTGTGAACCAAACTGTTGAAGCGTATATATTCTCATGGCTATGTGATTACTAAAATTTATTTTGGTTGGCCGTGGGAGACGTGGTATATGAATTTCTCTCGTTTGGTTTATGAAATGCGAATGGTACTCTAGCAATGTGAGTCACTAATTTATTCGATATGTGGCTACGCTTTGAAGCAATTTAAAAGACAAAAAGAAAGAAAAATATAAAATGTTTTTAAATTTACTCTGAGTAATTCCATTTAATTGAGGATACGAATGAAATCATAGAATGAGATTTGATTTCGTTCAATGTTGATGGTATGGCGGATTTGGTTTAAACTTCTTTCCATTACCTAGTGGGTGTGATTGAGAATTCTAATCATTTTGGTTGGAATTTTGGTAATTTATTTGCCAATTCTAATGGGTCGGTTTGAAATTCTTATATTTACTTAACCATTAATGATCATGGTCTGAAATTCTGATATTTAAACTACCGAAGATAGTTATGGCAAGAATTTATTATACTGTGGTTATTATGCTAGTACTTATCTAGCCGATGGTTGATGTGGTTTGAGAGTCTAGTATTTATTTGGCCAACAAGAATTATGGCTTGATGTTTGATATATTGTTGCCAATGTGTATGTCTAGAAATTCTGATATTTATTCTACCCACGAATGTGGTTGGAAATCGGTGAAGGTGGGTGGAAATCACGATGATTTATTCGTTGATTTCTTTATCTTGAGTTTGAATAAACTCGTAGACTGAGGTTATAATTTTATTCATTATAAAAGGAATGGTGGGAATAGATCAAATCATTTTCCGTTAATTGAGGGCAGAAATCTTTGTTTTGCCAAAGATGATTATGGCTAGAAATTTTAAAATCTTATGGCCAATGATGAGTATGGTTGGAAATTTTAATATTCATAATATCATGATGATTTTACGAAAGGGAGTGAAATCACAACCGAAGCTAAGTTTGGTTTAATAATTAGTGATGGAAGAATAAAGGAAATAAATGTGATCTAGCTATGGTGTCACTTTGATATCGATTTCCTAATTGTGGGTGTGATAAGTGTGTCATCATTTTTTTTACGTTGGTTGTTGTTTGGATTCGTTATTGGGTCAGAATAGATGACGCAACCATATTATTTGACTATATGATTAATACGGTTAGTTGGATTAACGTGAGAATATGAATAAAATTCTAAAATAATACTTTGATTTCGTTTAAGATTAACAGTATTAAGGATTGGCTTAAAATGCCTTATTCTTACACAGTGATTGAAAATCTCGGGGACGAGATTTATTTTAATGGGGGGTGAATGTAATACCCTGAAAATTTAAATATATGAATATGTGGAGAAAATCGAGAATAAATCAATTTATGATTATGAAAATAGAATTGGGAAATTTTATAGTTTTGTTTCTAGGAATTTTGTTAATTTACGGCGTAAATTAAATCGATAAGTGAAAAAGGGTGAAAATGACCCTAGTAGGCTAAATTGAATTATACAAGGATGTATTTTATTCTCACATATTTTATCGTATTTCTTGGCATATTTGTATAGAGTTTGACCTCACGAACACGTAGGCACAAACCGTTCGTGATACGGAGTTATAACGAAGAAATTATTAACGATAAAAGTTGAGGGTAAAATAGTCATTTTGACATTAATGAGAAGATTCCAGAAAATCTAGAATAAAAGAGAGTGCCACGTGTGTGGCTGTGATTGAAAGGGAAGGAGAGATAAGGGAGAGACGGGAACCAATGGAAAGGGAAGGAAATGAGGGAAATGAGAGAAGAAAAAAGAGGGGGAAAACGGGTCTTTCGACCCGTGAGACGCAACCGGCGGGTATCATGGTCTTCCGGCCAATTTCCAACAAGATGAAGGTCCCCCACCACCTGAAAGTCATCCCTCATCATCCCTTCTCCCTACTCCACCCCAAAAATCACGAGATTTGGCCTTAAATTTGGGGAAAACGCACTGGTGGGTGCGGCGATGTTTGTTCGAAATCAACCAAATTGTGAAATGATTTCATCCAATTACCACAACTATTAGACTTCCCTTGAGGCCTGGAACAAAGCCCATGCATTTTTTGGGGCATCGGAGTTGTTTTGGAGTCAAATCAAGAACACCCAAAAACAAGGGTTTTAGGCGGTTCGTGGCCAATTTGAGTTGTTTCTCGGCCAAATTGGACTTGGCCGCAGGTATGAAACTTTCTCCACTCATTAAGATCTACAACCCTGTAAAATTTGGTAATTTTTGGAAATAGTTGATATTTTCTGGCGATTCATGGTGGCCGACCACCACCGACGATGGCGGGTGCGGCGGCGCACGGCCAAAGAGCCGACGTTGCCATTTTTCATGTAAATTTTGATATTCTAAATCTTTATTGGTAACCATTTGGTATGATTTGAGTTGTGAAGGTTGATGGTGAATATGGTGGTTCTTAGATTGTGTTTGGAATTTGGCAAAATAATGAATGGTGAACTACGAAAGGCTTGATCCCGCACAAGGGTACGTAGGCAGTATAATAGTGTTAGATGCAGCCTTAACTATTCAAGAAGTAATCTTTTGTTTAGAGTTTGTTTGATAGAATAACGTGGGGAACTAAATTGATAATTTAATTGTTTGTTTGGTAATTAAAACATGGATGTTTGGCGATGTAGAAGTGAATTGAAAGAATTAATAGCAAACTAAACAAGAGTTTAGTTTGGGCCTATCACTATTATTATTATTATTATTATTATTATTATTATTATTCCCAAAATAAAGTAAATATTTCGGGGCCGGGCGTGACAAAACAAGCATGAGTTCTAGTATTGGAACTAAAATGATGAAAAAGCATTCTAAGTAGCAACCAAACAAAAAAATAATGAGATCATGCAACGACTTTAGAAAACAAGAATATTACATATTAATAACTGTCCAAACAAAGCATAGGCTGAAGTCTCATAAGGTTGTAGCGTTAGTTTGAGATCCTTCCTTCAAGCATGTTACAAAAACTGATATTTTTTTTTTTCTTTTCCTTCTTTGTGATTACATGTGATTCGTAAATGACAACTACAACTAAGTATTAACCAAATAGCATATCAAACATCCACCCATGCTTGTAACTTTCTTTAACAGTCATGCAATTAAAACCAAGTCCTCATCATTGTGTTGGAAGGTACCCTAAGACACAAACAAGCAAGAAAAACGACTCTTTTTGGTTTTTTCTCAAACTCTTTCGATTTTTTTTTTTCAAATTTTTTTTTATGACACATGATATAACACTTTAACACAGTGAATAGCAACATTAGTAGTGATAGGTGGTGAAATTCGAAGAGAAGCCATGAAAAGCAATCTGTTTACACCCCCACACTTAAACCAAACATTGTCATCAATGTTTCAAAATAAACTTAAACAAGAACGCAATAAAAGACAACTAGCAAACAAGACTATCATGGCAAAGTAAAAACAATAAAGAGAAGGATAAAAAAGAGCAAATCGGGTTGTAGGAGTTGGAAATTTCGTTGTCTCTTTATTTGAACACATTGGTTGCCTCCCAAGAAGCGCTTACTTTAACGTCTTCCAGCCGGACAATATCTCCATTTAATCCTCACTAGGAGCTGCGACCTACAGTTGATCTTTGAATGGAAGGTGATATTTGAAATGATTCGGTAATGGTTTAAATTCTAGAGTGGGTGCCTGAATCATTGAAATCAACAACATGTTAGCAGAAAACAAAATTGAAATTTAAGGAGGTGACTTACCTATGTCTTGTGACAAGAACTCAAGGACAAACAATATTTCAAAAGTTTCAGGAATATTGCTCTCGGCTAGATTTGGAGTAAGGGCAGTGACTTGTCCCGTGTCATCAAATCCAACTTCTTTGGCGATGGTTGTCTCAAGTACATGCTCTTTGATGAATTCTAGATATTCCCTAGCCACTTCTTTCTCTTGAATCCTTCTTCTTGTTATACAAAGCTCTTTAAAAAAATTAGCACATTCTGGAACTTGCTTTATTGTATTAAGAATCGAGATATTAACTTGCACATTTGGAAAGGTTTCGAAGATGTTTTTCTCACTCTCTTCTTTCTTGGACTGCAAAAACCAGCGAGAAAAAGGTACATTTGGTGGAATAAGGTTAGAAAAAATCAAATTCGGAACAACCTTACTAGAATTGGATGGTGGTGGAGCTAAGGTGGTGGCGGTACTAGGATTCAAGATGATTTGGTGTTGTGGCAAGGCTTCTTCTAAGCTTTCCGTGGCTGAGTCTTCCTCCTCCTCTTCGAACAGCTCCTCTTTGTCTACTTCTAGGCTATGGTTAAACACCTTCAAATCACCCACAACCTCCATACCACTTCTCAAAGTGATAGCTTCAACAATTTCAAAATCTCCCATCAAATTGACAATGGTTAAGCTAGGGAGTTTGCTTTGTTCTCGAATTTGTCCCATGAATTCCGCGATCTGTCCAAGTTAATATTTCAATTCGACTATCTCTTTAGCTTGGTTTTCTGGATCCTGAGTCAAAGAAGAACAAGAAGTATTTAGTGATTGAAGAATTTTAACATGATCCATGGACATACTTGAATTTGGTTGGAATTGGTGTGGGGGAATTTGTGGTAGCTAGATAGATCTCAGATAGAACTCCTGAGATGGCTGTCAACATCCTTCTTGTTAAACATGTTGAGGTTCCCTCCACATAAAATTTGAATGATCTCTCCAACCTGGATTGTAAGTGTTGGAAAACAAGTCGTTCCTTGATTGATTATGGCCTTGATAACCCCAGACATTGACACTATCCCAACCTCCATTCTCAATGAATTGAGGACATTTACTAGTTTGATATCCTTGCCTAGAGGACACACCAAATGTAGCCACACTTTGCATTGTGGACCTTTCGATACACTACGACATAAGAGAAGTAAGATTTGCCATTTGAGCTTGAAGATTAGCAATTGCCATGTCTTACTTCTCTAGTACCTGAAATCAAAGAAATAAAACTAAATCAAATATCAAAAGAAAAAAAAAAAAAACAAAGAACATAGACTGATTATACTAATCCCTAGCAACGGTGCCAAAATTTGATATGGTAGAAACTAACACACAAATTAAACCCTATAAATTATGCAATCGTAGTATGAGTAAGTAGGGATCGTTCTATTCCGGGGATTAGAAGGGATGCTAATCAACACAAATTAAACTTATAAAACTAAAAACTAAGTTAAACTAACAACAAAATAGTGACTGGGGGATTTTGGACAAATTTAATTAAAACAAGAGTAAATGGCAGCAAGTAAATTAAGTTTTGAATGAAATATGAATGAAAGGATAGCTAAAGGATTCTTCTCCACACATGAAACATATACATACAAATCGATTTCCAGTTATTCTTCTTATAAACCATGAATGACAATGGTCCAAGTTAACCGTGAAAAACACTAATTAACTCTCAAATTTTCCTAAGTTCATTAAATTGGACTCAACAACGCAACCAAATTATTCTTCTCAAGTTCCCTAACTATAAAAAGCATGATAGAGATACATCTCACATATCATTAAGTTCTATGAAAATCATAAGCATTGACAAAGTGTTTGTAACTATGAAAAGCATGATACCCCTGCCAAGAATTTACTTAACTCAATCATGACAAGTGACTTTTACTACTTGCAAACATAAGTTCATAATGATTAGGTGAAATTCCCTTATATTCTAGCATCCAATCCCTGCATGCAAACTAAGTATGCATCCTTAATAAAGATACAAGAATAAGTTTTCTATAAAGCAGATAAGTAATCGCATTCATGTTTTATGAAACAATAACTGGATGTAATCAATTTATATAAAACATATGATCATAGCTTCGAACTCACCTCTAGCTAAAAAGAAACTTAGTTACGCATGTTCATCATAATTGAAAAGCTATCTAAAATAAACATTGAAACTTAAAACAAAGATAGAAAGAACTCTGAAAATTCTAGTAACTTCAATGGATGAATGGTAAGCGCAGCACACTTCTAAATGTTGCAGGACACTTTATATATATATATATATATATATGTATATATATATATATGTATATATATATATATGTATATATATATGTGTATATATATATATATGTATATATATATGTGTATATATATATGTATATATATATATGTATATGTATGTATGTATCTTTAAAACATTTCAATTTCATACATTTACTTATCATTTTATTTCATTTTCATACAACAGTTAAAAAATCTGTTAAGTTAACCGTTAAGTGATGATGTGGCAGATATGGGATCCCTATCTATGCTGACATGGCTACCACATTTGTGCCACATGACTAAACACTTAATACAAAATTAAAAAATTTAAAAAAAAAGTATTTATAAATAAATAAACACAAGAACCCGAGTCTTCCCCACCCGACACCCCTCCACCCCCTCCACCCACTCCACAGCTCCACCCCTCCACCCCCTTCGTCTTCTCCACCCGAACATCCCCTTCCTCTTCTCCACCGAAGCGTGTTTTCTCAAATCTGGGTGTTCAAAATTTCCAAAGCCTTCCCACCTTCTTCAATGTCTCCAAAATCTCCAGAGACGTCCCACCTCCTATGGGTTTGATTTCTCCTAATGATTCATTTTCTTCCTTGTTATAAGGATCCAAGACCCTTGCTTCCTTTTTTTATTAATTTATATTTTTTTGGCCAAACCAAATACCAACAAAAAGCTTTCCATTTCTTAGATTCGGATTCACCAACATTCTTGAAATTCATGCGTCAAAAATGGAAATTAAATTGTTGGCTTCTTCAGACGTTGTTCAATCTTAAAAAACCATATCAGAGTTATCTCCATTTTCCATCTTCGATTTCCCTTCTTTTTTTTTTTAATTTGAACCTTGTCAGTATCGATAACCTCATCATGGCTACGCATTTCTCCAGTGAAAGCAGCGATCGTGGTGATGGTCGGCAATCGGCTCGCCATGCTCTCCGATCTCCTTTTTCAACATCTCCTTCTCCTTTTGGGCGATTAGGTCGATTGCGATGCCGTGACGACGATTGGGACTGCACTTCGTTCTCCTTCTTCAGCGTTATCTCTCATTTTTTAGTGTTATCCCACCGCGATGCCCGATTCAGGAAGAAAACCAAGGTCTTCTACAACCCCACCATGTCCACCTGCTCCATCTTCCAGTCCCATCATGACTTCCTCATGACCCCAATCCAGTTCGCCAGTATCCCGCCCACCTCCGACACTGTCTTCGCCCTCCTCAACTGCTCCGTCGACTCCCCTGTCCTCAACCTTTAAATTTTGGGAAATAAAATTTCAAAATTTATGAAATTTTTGGGTTTTTTTTTTTCGGATTGAGAGCGAAAATAGAGAGACTTTTTACGGAGATTTGGGGAAGAAGAAGAATAAGAAGAATTGGGAGAATTAGAGAATAAGGGTTTAGGGATTGGGAGGGGTGGTGCGCTGGTGGTTATGGAGATTGGAGGAGATGGAGGCGTTGTGGTCGGGTGGAAGAAGAGGGGTGGGCCCCTTTTTATTTATTTTTAATTTAATTTTGTATTTAAGTTTTTTTATGACATGGCAGATGAATATCTACGTGTCTAAGTTTTGGAGCGAGTGAGCTGACGTGTAATGAGGTCCACTACTGCCACATCAACTCTTAACAGACTAATGAATGAAAAATGTAACGGATGTATTATATTGAAATAAAATAATACGTGAGGTATGAAAGTGAAATTTTTTGAAGATTTTGTATGAGATTGTAATAAACCTTAAACCTGAAGTGGTAGAGTGTAATTTACCCTATATATATATATATATATATATATATATATATATATATATATATAGGGATAGGATCAAGGGACAAACATTTTGACAAACATTTTTACACTCCTTTACAACCTTTAGATCTTGTAACATTCAATGGTCTTAATTAAGAATTATGTATAGGATTTTAAATATTAAATGAGGTATAAATTTATAATTAAGAAATTAATAAAAGCTAAAACTAAGAAAAGAAGAAAAACTGAGGGAATAATCCTTCAAACATAAGGAAGAAGCGAAAATGGCCGTCTTGGATGAAAATGCAGAAGCACGACCATCCAAATTGCTTCGTCCAACCCCAACACCTTGAATTCCTATCACTCATGCTGCCAAACTTAGTATCATTCCTTCAATTGATCGATATAAAATTCCGATATAAAAGCAGATCAAGTATCAATCTGCTTCAAGTATTCGTTCCTCGCTCTTTCATTAAATTGACAAAACTAAACCCTAAATCAACAACTCTCACTGCCTCCCTAAAAATTTTTTTATACAATTAAATCTAAGTGTGGATTTGAAACAGAATCAAAGAGGTTTTTGGGGTTTTTATCCAAAGATGACAACGAAAACTCAAAAGGCGAAGGTATTTTGCACAAATCAATGGAGGCCATTGTGCGCAAGGTTTTCTTCCTCTTTTCAATTTTTAATTATTTTTCTAGTTTTTATTCTTTATCAGTTTTTATTCTTTTTCAATGTTAATTATAATCCACATAAGCATCTAAGTTATTGAATGATTTATTGAAGACCCTTAGATGTTATGTAATCTAACGGCCTAAAAGGAATGTAAAAATGTTTGTCAAAATCTTTGTCCCTTGATCCTATCCACATATATATATATATATATATATATATATATATATATAAATCCAAGGAGGAAAGGGATTAGGCGTTTTGCATTATTATAGGACTCTAAGAAACAGTTGGAGAGTGTTGGAATGTGATTAGGATTCTTCCTTGCAGCTGGAGATAAGATAAGATAGGATAATGTTTTACTTCAACTACGATTCCTCTTTCTTGGGCAATTGCTTGTCTTCCAAGCCTTAACTTTAATTTCTCCAAATTTTAGCACATGTTTAACACCTTTTAAACACCAAAAACGTCCATCTCATATGCTATCCACGCATGCTATCCAATCCAAGTCCAAAACTGCTCCAAATTACTCTATTTGATCTCTAATTGTCAACTTTACCAACTGGACCTACAATAAAACGGAAATAACTTAAATTACTATAATAAATGGAAATTAACTAAGTAAATGCAAAGAAATAAGATAACAAAGTTGCATAAATATGCTCCTATCAAGGGTTATGTGAACAACGAACTACGCCCATGCATGTTTATGATAAGAAGTCACATTCCAGATTTTCAATTGTTGTAGTTTATGCTTACAACATGATTCTCATTAGGACTCCTCATGAGCTTGAGAAAACTATCGCGATCTTGGGAAAATTCAATATTGTCCTCGCCTGAAGATCGAGGATTGTTCAGATGGATTTCTAGTACATCAATCAAACTGCACTTGGAAGGTGTTGCGTCGTTTTACTGAGGATAAAGCGAAGCCTTTGAGCACTCCTATGGTCGTTCAGACAATAAATGTTAAACGAGATCATTTATTTCCTAAGGAAGATAAGGAAAAGGTTTTGGAGCCTGAAGTTTCATACTTGAGTGCAATTGGTGCTTTATTGTACTTAGAGTGCACTAGACTAGGCATCTTCTTCACTGCATATCTTTTGGAAAAATGCAATAATACGCCCACATGCAGACACTAGACTAGTGTTAAAGACAACTTTTGCTACCTCAAGGGTACGCTAGATTTAGGCTTGTTTTACCTATACAAATCCTCGAGAGCAATCGCCGCCCCATCAATCCTAGGGTTTGTTCTCACCTTGTTGGTTACGATGATGCAGGTTACTTATTCGACTCGTATAAGGCATGTTCTCAAATGGTTACGTCTTTACCATTTGTGACACTATAATATCTTGGACATCGACCAAGCAGTCCTTAGTTGTGGTGAATTCTTTGGACCATGCTAAGATCCTCGCCTTGCATGAAGATACTCGTGAATGCTACTGGCTGAGAGCAGTAATGGAACATATTTGAAGCACATGTTGTGTTTCTTCCATCGTTGACATCCCTACAACGATTTATGAAGACAACGCAACATGTATCGACTAGATTAAGAAGGGATACATCAAAGGAGAGAACACCAAGGATATTGCGCCAAAATTCTTCTTTTTACATCAACAATAAAAGCATCAGAACATTAAAGTCAAGGAAATCTATACCCAGAACAACCTAGGCTATCTCTTCACAAAGTCATTGCCAAAGTCTACTTTTTAGAACCTCGTCCAAAGAGTTCGTATGTGTAAATTATTTGATCTGAATTACTTGTAGTTCTCATTTTTGGAAGTTTTGTCAAACTCAGGAAGAGTATCCAGAATGTGGAACCATGATTTTTTGGGCCCATGACACGTGGAGAGAATGATTGAAATGCCCGAAGCCCATAAAGCGTAGTCTGGTTGGATAGGCTTAGGCCTATTAAAGATCTTACTAGTCCCCCAAGTAAAGGAAGCCCTAGTTAAAGTCAAATTAGGATATCTTAGGGATTAGGCAATATAATCATGATTCTAGAAGATTGGATATTTTATCCTAGATTTCCTCCTAGATAGTCTCCCAATTTGATAAAGATTACTTTTCCTACAAGAACTCTCAAGATCCCTATAAATACACTAGCCTGGGTATTTATCAGGAGACTTCGATCTCTCTTTCTCGGATCTATCTCCCTCTAGGACGATCATTTTATTCTCTTCAAGACTACCATAGATATTCACCTACACTTCTATCTCTCTCTCAGACTTCTATACACATATTCTCTCAATGCCTAACAAAGGCCCTTACGCCGTCGTCCACGTGTAGACACATGCATGGAGAACTCATCTCCCAATGCCCTACAATAGGTTATTCGTCAAGGATGGTTCATGCCATTCTTTTGTAGAACTACTCCCATGATTTGATTCTCCTTCTCGAAGATATGTAGGTAGTCCTTTTCGGATTCAACCACACCCCCAATCAACCCCATTCTACCCTCACCGGTGATCATGCATAATTTCGACTTGGTTCTCGCCTCCGTCCGTGGAAGTGCGCGAATTTAGTTCCAACATAGAAGTATAATCACTTGATCAATGTACTTTTTTTCTCTACGATTAGGAGCATTTTTGCCACTGGATTTTTGCTACCTAACTAGGTTTTAACAAGGCACCCCACCTGTGTTGGTCGTACCCTTATGAGGTTTTTCTACTTTCGTCTCATAAACATTTAATGTTGACATTATGCATACTTCTCATGTTTAAAGAGAGAATATGTTTAAAGAGAGAATAAAAGGAATTCAAGGTTGTACTGCACCAAGCTTCCTACAATCTCACTATTGAATCCTGGAGATAGTCATCTTCCTACAATCTTCGTGGTTCCTCCAAGCTTCCTTTGATCTTCCTCAGTCAATAAAAGCCCTCTAAGAATCCTAGGAAATCCAGATCACCTCACTTTGAACATCATGCAATCAAGCAAAGTTCTCTCTCATGCTAAACCGACAAGCTTCTAGCATCCATGACGCGCTTTGCTTAGGCTAGTCATTATTTGTCCAATCGTGCTGTCTTCGAACCATTAATCTAACCAACCAAGAGAGACACGCTCATCCTTTCGAGGTATCCTTGGACTCGGTATTCAAACTGACTAGGAGAATAAATGGTGTCTGCCCCAAATCGAGTTCAACCTAAAAATCCCCCAACACATGTTTACCAAAAAGTCACCAAAATAAGAAACCGTATGAATGTTGGATCAAATTGGAGTCATTTTAGTTTTCTTTGAAGCACTATATTCGTCCATTTACTTCATTTTAATTGGATGTTCTTAATGATTTTGAATTTGTCTAACTTTTTTATAAAAAGAATATATAATTACATGAATTATAATATAAACTATTCAAATCATCAAAGAAAGTTAAAAGTAAACCGCAACAATGTGCCACCTCTTGTGTCTTAGCACACCAGAAATCAAGCTCCTTGTAAGATTTTAGCTCCATATTATGTATATAATATAAATCGATATAAAAGAGTTATAGTAGGACTTGATGGGCAAACGAACCTTCTCACATCAATTCAGAATTAGTCATCGCCAGCCGTGGCCTACCAACCATTATCTCCCTCCCTTTTATCCATCCATATTTATTTTTCTACCTTCAACCACCCATCAATATCATATTTTACGACGGTCGAAGAGGATTAAGGGTTTCTACTAATTTATCTTATTTTGTGTCTATCTTAACATATTTTTAGAGTGTGGGAGAAATAGTCAATTTCAGAGATGTAGTTGGGATTTTATCAGGTGGTTTATAACTTTCACTACTAGAATTTGGCTCATAGGCCACCATTTTTTACACACCCTTTGCAATTGGTGGCCATAGATGTAAAGCTGCTACTCTTGCTATTTATTGGTGGCTTTACCATGGGATGCCGTTGATGTTGGTGGCCTTCAACATTGAGCCACCAATGATTGGTGGTTGTTAAATATCTTTATTTCTTAAAATTTCTTTTCTTTTACTTTTTAATTTCATTGTTTATTTTGTTATTTATTTTGTTATCTACCTTTTAATTCCAACTCCTCATCCCCCTTCATTCTTATCGCTCCCTTCTCCTTTCAGTCTCTCTCCCCTCCCTCCCGTATCCTCTCTCTCCCTCTTCTCTTTCATGCAGCAGCGGCTCCGTCCTCCGGTCACCAACGAGCGTCAAACTATACCTCTAGAATCCTCTTCCCTTCCTCTTTCCAACCCTCAAGTTAATTTCTCCAAATTTGTAGCCGAATTTTCTCAATTTCAGATCTAATAAACGGTGACCGTGGGTATTCCGGCCAATTTCTGGCAAAGTCTGCCGAAATTGAACCTCAACCAAGAGGTAAAAATGATCATCTCCTCATGGCTGTTCCCTAGTGTAAGTGATTTCTCAAAATAAAAACTTTCAGTTTTTGGATCGATTCTAGATTTCAAATTTTAATTCCATTTTCTGTATGCATGTCGAAGATTGGGGACGAGGAAGGTGAATCAAGGTTGTTTCCAACCTGGGCCGAGAAGAATGGAAGCCTTGGAAGGTTGTGGGTGAAACTAAGGTAAAGAGGGTTCTTGCTAAAAAAATTAAGGTGAACAGGGTGTTTTTCTCAATTGCCAAGTACATATAATTTTGCTTCAATTTGTTCATCTTCTTCCAGATTTCGGTTCCATTTTTTTTTGTTTTATATTGTTTTGGGATATGCGAATGTAATTTTTTGGGTATTTCTTTGCTTCAATTCTCTCTAATTTTTTGCTGTTTAGTTTGAACTCCAATCGTGGCATCATCATCTGCTATTGCTGCTGCTGCCTTTGATGCAGAAGTTCTCAACCATTACATCGGAATCAAAATTATGGTACGCCACTTGACCTTTTGATGTAGTGCTTCCCCGTACTTTCCATTTGAGTGATTGTTATTTTTGTTTCTGAGGATGTATGATAGGTCAAGGTCCCCACACACGTGTAAAGCTCCGTTTGGTTTTGGTGGATGAAGGAAACTACCATTTTTAGGCCCTCCTCTGTCTTGAATTCATTGATTGGGAAGCAGCTGAAAAAACCACCACCATTTGAGAGAAAAAGGAAGCAACTTTAACCATCTGAAAAAAAAAAAGGATTGCTGACGTTGGTGAGTGAGACTTAAGGAAGATGGGGTTTCTAGAAAACCCTTTCATCTTGCTGCTTTCCCTTCCAGCCGAAGGAGGTGAAAGAGTTTATCCCTTTTAGCTTTTAATTCGTCAAAAAGAAAATCTAAGGAAGATGAGCTTAGTTCCCTGGCTTGTGAAGATCAGAACAAGTGAGGATCCTTCCCTTGTCTCCATTTAAGGTATCTATTTCTTACCTTTGGAATCTAATTGTTATTTGGTTTGATAACCCATGAATTAGTTTGGGTGGGAGTAGGAAACATGAAAGTATCATAGTTCATGTTTTAGTTTTAGAGTTGAGCACCAAGTGTCTGATTAAAGTCCTCAATTAACCTTGAATTAGGGTTTGCTGTTGGGTATTTTGTAAATGGTGTGTGATGAACTTGGTTATGTTTAAAAATGTGGGTGTGTATCTACTACCTTAGTGGCATTTTGCAAAATTTCAGATTTTTGTTCTTTGGAATATATACAGTTTTATTTACAAAGTAATTTGGTGCTGCTGAAATTGTTTTTACAGGAAAACAGCAACATGCCTGGTTTAGTTTTAAATTTTCCTATTCTTCCCGAACTCGAAAATCAATGAAATTTTGACACAACTTAGTTTCATGTGTCTACTTTGGATCTGGAAATTTTCACTCGTTTTGGTTGAACGAGCTATTTTCAATGAATTTTACGGTTCAGGTCGCTTTTGTAGTTTGTATTACCATGAGATCTTTAACTCTATTTCTTTAAATTGACTTTTGTAGTTTGATTTAATGGAATTGTGAAATTTAAATTTTCGTTGACATAATCTTAAGATGAGATTTGTTTTACACCCTTGAACAACTACTTTGTTATAGTTATTTCTCTTAGTCTCACACCTCGAGTTTTGGGGTGTGACATATCACCTGAAAAGGTATCACATGATTTGATTTCATTTCAATGTTTCGTTCATTGTTCGGGGTTGTTATTGTCAATGTAGAAGTTTTGTTCTCTATTTGAGGCTCTGAATTATTTTGATAGAGAGTTTCAAGCTTTATGACTTACGATTAAATAAATTTTTTAAACTACTTTCATGTGATGTAATTTCTGTTCTTGCAGTTTGTTAGGAGCAAGGTCGGTTGTCAGGAACACCATTTGTGAGAGTTTGTGCATCACCTAACATGAAACAAAGAAAGTCTTCGCACCAACTGGATGGGAATGAGTAAACCATTCAGAACCTAAAACTCATTTCCTTGGTAATCTCCATTACCTTTTGAATTACTATTGTTATTATTATTATAATTTTTTTCCCACAAAATGAGCTTCATACTAAGAAAATGAGAAGCTTCTGAAACCACAACAGGGTATAAAAGTGATAATGGTGGTTGGGGTGTTAAAAATTGCATATACCTTTCTATTTTGATTTAAATGGTTCTTCAACCATTTCAAGAAAATGTGCTATACATGCATAGGTTCTCATTTCTCTACACTTTTATAAAATCTTCTAAATCTTTTCCTATATTGTTGCTTATGTCTAATATGAATATAGGTTACAACTCCTTATCTCACTGTTGGATTTACCATTCAATTCCTTTTCTGACTGTTGTATTTTCCATAGGGTTTGGGTGCACTATTACAGGGAGAGAGAGAGAGAGGGTGGGGGCAGTCATTTTCTCTTTCTATATCCTTCCTTCCCCAATTTGCTTCTCCGGTTGTTGGCATTCGTATTCCTCCTCAAGGTAAGGACTTTTCAATCAATTTTTGAATATTTAATTTGGGCTTTATTGTTTTAGTTCGAACATTCACGGAACAACCGGGCAATAGTTTCAGATCCAATGGTTTTGTTTTCGAATTTTCCTAGTTGTGTAGTTCTCCATTTTTTTTTCTTCAGAATCTGAAAAATGGATTTAAACCTTTTTTTTTAAATTTATGTAGACATAACCCATAATGTTTTTTTCCTTTTGGTGAATTGGGTTTGGTTGTTGTACATTTTTCTCTCTGTATCTACACAATGTTGTTCTACCATGCCTGGGTTTCGAAGTTCCGAATCCAATTTAACGCTTCATCAACTCCACTTAAAGGTTCCTGCATCTCTTTCTCTCCCCAAATTCTTGGGCACATAAATTTATAAGCTTCAAGGAAATTATGCGATGTAGTGCGTAAGCTTACCTATCTGTTGATGAATTTTAACTTTTGTTTTAGTTGTTGTTAGAATGAATACAATTCAAATGCTTGCCTGATTATTTGGTAAAAATGCTTTTCTGTGAATAATCATTTGTTAACTGTGCTTTTCTGTGAATAGAATTGAACAAGGGACTGGTTTGTGTGGATAAAATTGAACAAGGGACTGGTTTGGAGATCCAGGCAAGTGGAGAAGTTAAGGATGCCGACATTGTTGTGCTGCAGAATAATGGCACGGATGATGAGATGGTCTGTCGTCCATGCATGGTGAATGTCACTGGCTTCAGTAAGTGATAAGCTAACTGTGATCCTTTTTGTGAATTTTGCTTGATGTATATAGTACAAATGCCATTGGGAAGGCATAGATCCAATTGGGTGAATTTTGTTAGTTCAGTTTGCTGTTGGTGGATGTGCACATGTACTGTTGGTGTTATAAAATGTAACCTCATCACCCTTGGGTAGTTGGACGTGTTGGACATCAAATCAGAATGTAATATGCTTTCTTTAAAAGGGACAAACCTTGTTATTGATTCCATATGGGATATAAAGTGTGGTTGGTTGTCAATGTGAATTCTTTTGCAAATTTAAATTTCATGTGAAGTTTATATTAAGAAGCTGATTTTTAATATAGTACAGAGCTATGATTTAACAGCCATGTAATACAATTCGAACCTAAAGGCCATTTGGAATGTTGTAGCCTCAAACCAACTTTGGTGCCTATAGATGTAAAGCCACTAATCTGAAAATAAACACATTGGATTGGTGGCTGTATGAGTATGAAAGGCACCAATGATAGTCTCAAATTTAGCCACTAATAAGAGGGACAATGAGATATTTTGAATATTAGAAATAAATTATAAAATATAAAAATGTTGTACTATTCACATAGCCACCAATGCACTATTGGTAGTCATTGTTACAATAGAGTCTTCTACATAGGCCATGTTCTCTAGTTTAGTGGGTGCTTGGTGGCCATAGAGGGTTGCCACCAATGTGAGTGGCAACACTTGACAATAGCCACCAATGAAAATGGTGGCTTATAGCCAAATTTCTAGTAGTGTTTAAGCTAAGCTATAAAAATTATGATATATGATGAATGCAAATCAATAATGAAAGTGGTAATTTTACCATAAACTTGCTTGAATTTTATTTCTCTCTCGTCCGATATTTGGTACTTACCCACGTTGAATGAGTACCCTGTGAGATTAAGGCCAAACTCAACCAAACTCATACCACCTAATACATGGGTCAACTACCGTACAATTCATTGCGGTATTTTGTCCAGTACTTGGAGCACATTGCTGAAATCGGTCCACAGATGCGCACGGGGCCTGCCAAGAGGAGATGAGTTGGGCATTGACAAGTTATACTCCAATCTCCACCTAGGCTCATTTTTGTCCAACTTGCATCCAATTGTTGGTTACGGTTAAGAATTATTTTTTTTTAAACAAACGATATTACTATATTAAGGGGGTGAAAGAGTGTGCTAAACCTCACAATGGATTAGCAATAATGTGGTTCAAAGTCGCCTTTAAAGTGTTGTTATACACTAACATTTTCTGCCACCGCATATATAATACAAGAACATTGAAAAAATAATTTTTACCACACCATCATAAGATGAAAATTCCCAAGGATACTCAGAACTTAAGGAAAACAGAAAAATCGGACAGATGAACAAATCCTAGAACACCAAAAGACAATCCTTCCGTCACGGTTATTTTCAGTAACACTACCAACAAGTATATGCAAGCCGAAAAAGAGAACTTCAGGATATGAAAATCATGACGGTGATATGAGTTATAGGCCCTGATCAATCAAGTAGTCTCCCAACATCTCCACAATCATATTACATTGTCCTGGAGTCAAGGGCTCCTCATATATACCGAAAACAAGAGCTTGGCCGGTTTTCTTCACAGTAACGCCACCAGAGCCCTGCAGAGAAAATCGAATCAGATTGAACTTTACTACATTCTGAATGACTCAATCCATTTAAAAGATCCATCATGTCGATAACACAGACCAGAACCACTCTGCGTAGACAACAAGCAATACATCATAAAGGAACATGAAAAAGGCAATTCGGTGGAAATTAGCTTCGGTGGTTGCAACTGCACATACCTGCATCTGCAAAGTTACAGACCTCATAATTCATGAGGGGCATCCTGTTGTTGGGAAGAGTTTGTTACTAAACTAGCACATGAGACAAATCATATGCAATTAGGCAACCATGTGTTTTCGTACTTTAGCTATGTGAGACTATTATCAACGACGACTGTGGGACTCTTGAAGCTCTATTATAGAACAAGGAACCCAAAAGGAAATTTGAATACACAAAAGACGAAATTTAAGGCGATTCACAGGTAGAACTCTTGACGATCTATTACTATTCTTTTAAGGACATACTATTATCTAAAGTCCTCTAATTAGCAGCAGATGAGAAGGCAGAATGTTGACTGCAACATGAAGAAACTTCAACAGATGGAATCGACGGTGAACAATTTTATAAGTCAAAAAGCTAAAACAATAGATGGTGAACAGTTTTAGAATCTATTGCATGATTTTGATATGTAATTAGATAGTATCTGTTACATGAAGCTCGAACTTAGGATCATTTCTACAAGCTTTCATTCTGCCTAAAAGCACACATGGTGAAGATTAAGAAGCAGTTCATGAGTGAATTAATTTGTTTATGCTTCACAGCAAGATCCATCGCTTGAACATAAATTGTCCACATTTCATGTTCACTTGTCATTTGAGAAAGCAATCATAATCTTAGACGTGATTTCACAAAAATGTAGGGTTCTTAGATGTTACATTAGATAACACATTGCCTTGGTCGTTTCTTTATCCGTTAAAAATTTACTATTTACTTGTTTCTTCTTCTTCTTCTTCTTATTATTATGAAATTAAGACCTGAAACCTTTTGCAGACATTGTGTTAGTCATGGACGGAAATCCTAATCAAGTAAAACACTTTTGAAAGGGAATTTTCTCGAAATGATCATTTTCATCTGAAACAAATATACCTAACTTGAATTACTCCAAAATGAATTCAAACAGTGTTATCAATGGCCTATTGGTATATGATGAAGGAGAGGAGCAACATAAACAAACCTTAAAACGAATAACAGCTCCGCCCTCGCCCTGAATAACCACGTACTTTGTCCTACCAAGGTGCAATCGAGTTGGAGCAAGAGACCCGGGCTCATCGAAATCTTTCATTATTGCCGTAATTTTCTCCGGCTTAAACTGCACATAAATAATGAAACAAGCAAACCAATCTGTCTCCATCATCCACTACCTACAACAGCAGAGAACATTTTCACAGCAACCAAACAGAAAATATGAATCACAATTCACAAACTATGGCATTACGTAGAGTTGGATCACTTGATGTGTCGACAATTCACAAAATGTATGACGATTTCATAGTTCCTATCATTACGACATTTCTTATAAACGTTAATTTAATTATGGCATTACGTAGAAATTTTTATTTAATATATATGAAAACTAAATAAATATATACTAATTAAAAGTAAAGACCCACTCACAAATCATGTCGTCGAGTCAACGCATGCATCAAAGATCCTTACGTTGTGTTTCACCTAAATATGTGTTTTCGTACAAAATACGGTTGATAAAGGAACTATTTAAAACGGTCAAATTTCATAAAACAGAGGGCAGATTCGGGTTTGGGACGTCGAAAAACCTAAGGAAAGACCTCAGGTTCCTCCACGCATCGCCGCATGCACTAGAGACATTGGCTACCTACGTGCGCCTCATGTGCTGCGAGTACAAGTGTACTCGCCATCTTCACGAAGGCCCTAGTTTTGCAAGTTTTTGGTCCAACTTCCAGAGCTCATTTTGAGCTCGACTCTTAACACAAATCAATATAATTTATATAGAAATGAAGCTTAGTACAAGAGGAACAAAACCAAGCCATGTTGAGGCCGAGTCGTGATCGGCATTGGCCAAAAAAATGGTCGCCGGATCCCTCGTCAAAAAACTGGTTTAATTTCCAAGGGTGTTTTCTACACTTAAACATCACTAAAACATGCATGTAGCTTTAGAAATAGACTCGGGACAACGAGAATGGAGTGATTAAGGAAGTCCCAAGGCTTACCTTAGTCGGAAACTCAAGAAACTCGCCGGAAAACATGGCGCCAGCAGTGGTTCAGTTTAATTTACGGAGGAGAGAAAGAAGAGAGGGAGAAGCAAGCTTAAAGCTCTACCCCTCGATTCTGGTGTCGGAAACTCAAGAAACTCGCCGGAAAACATGGCGCCAGCAGTGGTTCAGTTTAATTTACGGAGGAGAGAAAGAAGAGAGGGAGAAGCAAGCTTAAAGCTCTACCCCTCGATTCTGGTCGTACAAATAGGTGGTGATGGCAGTGATGTGGAGGTGGTCTAGGTTGTGAGGCTCGTTGAAGTAGACGAGGTGGTGGCTCCGTGTTCTGTGCATGGAGAGTAGAGAGTGATTTTGAGAGGGAGAGAGAGAGAGCTTGAGGGAAAGAGAGAGAGAGAGAGAGAGAGAGAGAGAGAGAGAGAGAGAGAGAGAGAGCGAGTGTGAGTGAGTGAGTGGGTGAGTGAATGAGGGAGAATGGCTGAGAAGGTAGGAGAAAAAGGACATGCGGAAGAGAGTGGAAGGTGGGTATAGGCCCCACGAGCTAAAAATCTAACAAGAAAATAATAAAATAATAAAATAATAAAATAGTAAGGGAGAAAAATCTAGAATAGTGAATTTACTAAAAGACCTTTCGGCTTCATAGTTGTGTAAAATCTTCATCGTAACTCTAAATTTAGTTCTGTTTACGCCCACGCATTCATATGGTCGAGTACTTCGAGACTATGTGTGTGTCTTGGGTCAAGCCCAAATAACAATTAATTAGGCATGAGGCCTAATTAATAACATACTAACGTAGACAGTCCTACTTGCCCACTTGCTTAATGAACCCAACAAATAAGCCATCAATATTACATTTTGCAGGCTTAGGTTCAAACAAATTTAAGAGATGGCCTTTCACATAGCTCAATTATCATAGGCTTAGGTTCATAATCACCCTTTCTTTAATTAATTAACGCTTTAACGAATTAAACTTGAATGCAACATTGTCATTTGGTTTTTGTATCCATAGAATTGATTTAGATGGAGCTAAATGAAATGAAAATCCAATTCTCATTTAAAGATACAAAACTATTTTGTTCTCAACTAATTTGGGCCAAAAAGCAACAACCTTAACTTTTGGGCTATATTGCAAAACACAAACTTTTGAGGTCACTTTATAAAAACACAAAAGTCCACTACTTCATGTAATTACAACTAGAACCCAAAAATTTCAACAAATACAAAAACTTCATTAAAGGAGCAAAACAATTTGTCCTTTAGTGATTTTAGGCCTTTACGTAAAAACGTAAACTTTCGGATCAAAGTGCAAATACACAAAAGTATCAAAACTTTATGTAATTGCATAAAAACTCCAAAAGTACCCTACTTGTAGGGTGGCTGGTTTTTTGTGAGAGTGGTGTCATAAAACTTTTGAAATTTTTCAACAAAGTGAAAGGGGATGGGTATGGTGTTGTAAGAAAATAGGTATGGGTGTCCACACCTAGTTATGATTGAAAAAGTCATACCATCCATCACTAAACAAGACTTTATGTAAACAACCAAAAAACTTTGAATCAAAATTCTCAACCTTTTTGTTCTTGCCAAGAACATAACAAGAACAATGAAGAACGTCCATGAAAACCCATAAGAGCCCCATGAACATTTTTTAACCCAAAGACGCCCCAAAAAAACTCTCAACCTTAAGGGAAATAACATATTACCATACGAGGGTACTTAGGGGTTCCAAAAGTCACTTTAAAACATTTTTAACAAGACAAACAAGAACCCAAAAATCCACCCCTTGGATTTGGCCGAATTTCCCCATAAACATGGCACCAAATTTTAGCTCCAAAATTCATGCTCATATGAACTACATCTACAACATTTGAGATGGCAATTTTTCAAGCAAAATTTACATTCAAAGAAGCAAGAATAAAGCTTGTAACAATTACAACATTCAAATCAAAGACTATGAACTACAAAACGCAAAAGGATTCACCAACTACTAGACCTAGGCTCTTGATACCACTTGAAGGAAATATTTGTGAAAGCTAGTTCATTTGAGCAATATCTATGCATGCAATTAACAATTAAAGGCGGAATCATGCTTGTATGCACTCAAAAGCAAAACTTTACCCATGAAATTCAAAACCTAGTAGTTATGGTGAAACTCAACTCAAGATCTAAGAGAAAGAGTTGAGATTTCTTTATACCTTTGAAGCACCTCTTTGCTTAGCAAAGGTTAATCACCCATGTGAGAGCCTTCTTTCCTTTGTCACCTTGCTCCTTGGCTCCATGGATGTGGATGGAGGAACTTTGCTTCTTGGCTCCATGTCTTCTTGGATATGGATGGAAGAATTGGTTTCTCCAAAAGTCCCCAAAGTTGAAGACCTCTAAGTTTCGACACTAAGGATGGTTGAGGAACAAGATGAATGACCATGGATGAATTAGATGCTAGTAAATTCCCCCATGGTGGCCGGCCTCTCTAGAGAGAAAGAGAGAGCCAATGTTCTCTCATCTTTCCTCAAAGAAAACCCTAATGAAGAAAAGGCTATAAAGTCACATTTATACCTACCTTCATTGGAGTGGCAAACTTGTAATAAGTCCAAAACCCACTCCCTCTCTAAGCATGGCCGGCCTCCCTATTGTTAGTGGGTTAATTGCCCATTTTGTTTTAGTTGTCACATAACTTAAACCTTATGTGCCTTGTGGACCAAAACCCTTTTGTGTCCCGAAACCCAAAACTAACTTAAGGCCTAAAACGAACCTTTCGTTCTAGATTAATTAACTTTTAATTAATCCTTGCCATATACAATTAAACTATTTAATTGTCCTTACTCATCTTCATTATATCCTTCAATCATTACCTTACACAATGTGAAATCTATTAGGTTCCTTTTAGCGAGGCAGTGGGCGATTAGAACTCTTCAAATCAATTGTGAATTGAAACATACTTTCAATTCTCCCTTTAGCGATTATACACCTTTAGGGCTTCCACAAACCATGAGTGACACCTAGCAGTATGTCATGGCTACCTAAGGTAATCAGAAGAGGTTGGAGAACCTATTCAGTTTGGGATTATAATGCAATACGGTCTTTCTCTAATACAATACTCTTGACCACATTGTTTGGTTTGATAGTTTATTCATGTCTACCATCCAATGTGATTCTCTTACTTATATGATTACCATGAATGTGATTTGGAACGACTTCCTAAATCTCATTCATACTCTGGCCAGAGATTCTTAATCATATCATAGAGTATTCTCCCTCAAACGGTTTGAAGGTTAGAGATCCCTTGTTGTGCATTCACTTGCCTCCATGGCTAAGTGGCTTAACCCCAACTATGTCGTGGACACCCTCTGACGGAGTGACTTTGACATAGTCAAAGATCAAAAACTTAACCACAAGACAACTGTGATGCCTCAGGTCAAATGACTACTTTGCATTATCCCAACCATGAGTTCTCATGTGACATGAGTATGAGAACTCCTCGTTGATCGTGTTTAATGGACTCATTCTTTATTGAGCACCTACATGCTTGTCTTGGTGTCAGTCACACCAATGACTCGAGACTAGTCACTCTCCCTAAGAGAAAACATAGCACATACTGATCTTAACGGACTGCCAATGCCTAATTGGTAATCCTATGATTAGGAACGTTTAGGATATGTATACGAAAGAGAATGGTCTCATGAATCTAACTTCTTTAGATCACATTCTCCCAATTACATATTCCTTGGACTTATCATTTAAGCATATAACATTTATATGAGACGGCTTTAAACAATAATCTTTGCCCTTTATATTAAACTAGATTAGTTTAACATTTGAAATGTCTGTAAAGTACCATCATATGATTGGCTTTAGGGTACATTTCCAACAGGATTTTTACGTAGGATTTCCACCCATCTAGGGCATTTTCGTAATTTCTCAACGTTAGAGAAAAATATTATTAAACGAGTTTTGCATCCTGGAAGCAGAAAACGTCTGTGCATATCAGCCAACTTGATGGAATAAACTGTACTTCCTCAGAAGGAACTAGTTTGAACCTTAGTTAGCTTTCAGAGGAATTCTGCGGATCGTGATTTCGAGTTTTCTAGGCAATGGCAAATCATAAGAATAAGGTTAGTGTTCTGTGGTTTGCATGGCAAAACTCTGTTCTTGAAGTAAGTTATCCAAATCTGGATTTCCATCTTCTTTGAATCTTGTCCATTGAATTAATTAACAACTAGATTAATTCAATAAAAGTAACAAGTTAATCAAAATAAGAGTGATATGAAACTAATACTCTCCTTTATTGAATATGACGAAAACTCCAAGATAATTTTTCTCTAGAACTCCATAACGCAACATAGAAAGCTCTTCGTGCTGATAACTTGTTGGAAATTAACCATTTGAGAGAGATAATAGATGGGTTGTCTAGGGAAGAAATGAGCGAATGGATTGAGGAATTATGTGTTCCTCTGTGTAGTGCCTTTATTTATACTAATATGCACTAGTACAAAAACATACTTACGCGATGGAGAAAATTGTGTCGCGCAAATTATGTTTGCACAACGGTGACAACAAATATTTTGCGCAACGGAACTTTACGCGACGAAGACTGCCCTTGCACAAAACAGCTTCGAGCGATGAAGGAATACCTTTGTCGAAAAATGTTGGGAAAAAAGTGGTAAAAGTCTTGGTTTGGCACCAAAATCTTGCATGACGCACAAGCCGCGTTGCATAAACGTCATTTGCCCGACGAAGGTGTGCATTCGTTGCGCAAAATAGCTTTGCGCAGTGTAGGTTCACCTTCGTTGCGCAAAACTATTTTGCGTGACGAATACTGTCATCGTGCAAAGCTATTTTGCGGGACGAATGCACACCTTCGTCGCGCAAAGTCAACGACTTTGTGCTATAACATAAGATTTTGTGGTATCCACTTGTGTAAATATTTTAAATTGATGATCGAATTAGTTCATTGTATTCATATAAGATCAAGCAGTGTAGCTGTAAAAAATCATCAAAATCAGAGTTAAAATAACCGTTCAGTCATGAATTTTTGTTTATAACAGTCGAAAAGTTTTGTCCCGTTACTTGATCTCTGAATGTTTGTTTTTTGTGATTTTTGGTGTATGCGATCTCGAAGCATATGCAACACATGTTTGATGGTTGGATCATTGAAACTAGTTTTGTAGAATGCTTATCCCATCAAAACAATAGATTCACTAACACTTAAGAATTTATTTATACTTTCATTAAGTATAACATAAGATTTTGTGGTATCCACTAGTGTAAATATTTTAAATTGAAGATCGAGTTCATTCATTGTATTCATATAGGGTCAAGGAGTGTAGCTGTAGAAATCATCAAAATCGGAGTTCAAATAACCGTTAAATCGGGATTTTTTGTTTATAACCGTCGAAAAGTTTTGTCGAGTTACTTGATCTCTGAATGTTTGTTTTTTGCGATTTTTGGCATATGCGATCTCAAAGCATATACAAACAAGTTTGACGTTTGAACATTGAATTTAGTTTCGTAGAATGCGTATCCCATCAAAACAATAGATTCATTAACACTTAAGAGTTTATTTATACTTTGATTAAGTATAACATAAGATTTTGTGGTATCCACTAGTGTAAATATTTTAAATTGAAGATCGAGTTCATTCATTGTATTCATATAGGGTCAAGGAGTGTAGCTGTAAAAAATCATCAAAATCGGAGTTAAAATAATCGATAAATCGGGATTTTTCGTTTATAACCGTCAAAAATTTGTCCCGTTACTTGATCTCTGAATTTTTTTTTTTGCAATTTTTGGCGTATGCGATCTCGAAGCATATACAAACAAGTTTGACGGTTGGATCATTGAAATTAGTTTCGTAGAATGTGTATACTAACACTTAAGAGTTTATTTATACTTTTATTAAGTATAACATAAGATTTTGTGGTATCCATTGGGGTAAATGTTTTAAATTGAAGATCGAGTTCATTCATTGTATTCATATAGGGTCAAGGAGTGTAGCTGTAAAAAATCATTAAAATCGGAGTTAAAATAACCGTTCAATCATGATTTTTCGTTTATAACTGTCAAAAAGTTTTTGTCCTGTTACTTGATATCTGAATGTTTATCTTTTGCGATTTTTGGCGTCCGCGATCTCAAAGCACATACAAACAAGTTTGACGGTTGGATCATTGAAATTAGTTTCGTAGAATGCCTACCCCATCAAAACAATAGATTTACTAACACTTAAGAGTTTATTTATACTTTCATTAAGTATAACATAAGATTTTGTGGTATCCACTGATGTAAATATTTTAAATTAAAGATCGAGTTCAATCATTATATTCATATAGGGTTAAGGAGTGTAGCTGTAAAAAATCATCAAAATCGGAGTTAAAATAACTGTTAAATCGTGATTTTTCATTTATAACCGTCGAAAAGTTTTGTCCTGTTACTTGAACTCTGAATGTTTGTTTTTTTCAATTTTTGGCGTATGGGATCTCGAAGTATATACAAACAAGTTTGACGGTTGGATCTTTGAAACTAGTTTCGTAGAATGCGTATCCCATCAAGTTGAATAGTATATATATTTATTAAGTAGCTTTAAATTTATTTATTTTGTACGTATAACACTTAAGAAATTGAATGGTATATATATTTATTAAGTAGCTTTAAATTTATTATTGTTGTTCGGATCGATATTTTTAAAAAAAAAATATATTATTGTGGGTTTTATGCCAAAAAAATTGATTTTGAAAGGAATAAAGTCAAATTTTCAGTAAATTTTATAATAATTTAAAAAATAATAATTAACTTCCACGACGCATTGGTTGATGCGTCGCGCAAAATGTGTTCGCGCGACGGACAAATGCATCGCGCAAGTTGTCAAAATTTTGGCGGTCTAATTGAAAAAAGGGATCTTTTGATATGGGTCCAAAGTCACTCAAAATTGAACCTATTTCAAAAATTAAAAGCCACTAAAACTTAGATCTATTTCAAAATGTGGGCTATAAAATTGAACCTATTTCAAATTTTCCATTAAAAAAAAAAGGGTGCTTTTTTAATTTTTTTCCCAAATTACTCATAATGGAGGTGCAATTAGAAGAGTCCAGACACTACCCTCTCTCTCACTCGGTCTCTCTCTTCCCTCTCGCTCATCTCGCCCTATTTCTCACTCTGTCTCGCTCTTCTCTCCCATTCCGTTAGACGAAGACAAAGACGAAGGAAGACAGCAGCCACTACCCACCCATCTGCTTCTCCTCCGCTCCACCCTCCGTTGGCGTTTTGGCCGTTTTACCTGATAGGTATGTGCACCACCAGTAGTGCCGCGACGTGTGGTGCGCATTCAACCGAGAGTCACACACTGACACAAGTACACTCTCTGCCTCTAATCTTCGTCTCCGCACAACACACATACGTGGGTCGGTAAGCCCTTCCAATTTCCCAATCATTTCCTTTCTCAATTTTCGCATATATGAACTCTCACTATTCCAATTACCAGGAATCCAGAGTGTTTGCTGCTTGCGTTCCCATTTCACTATAAATTTCAATCCTCACTGCCATTTTTCACCTTAGTTTCCAGTAATCAGTGAGAAAAAGTGTAAATTTACCTGTTTAAATTTGTGGGTTTTCGTTCTTTTACCGTATAATGGCGATTTCTATGCTTTACGGAGCTCAGAATCTCAAACTTGTCAATGGAATAATAGCAGTAACACCAAGTGGGTTAGGTTCTGGTGGGAAAATTTACCCTTGCGGGGGTTTTTCCCAGAAGGGTTTAGTGAGCTATGGCGATAGGAGTCAAAAGACCAGAACTTTAGTGGGACCGATATGCAGTGTGTCATCCTCAAGGCCTGCTTCCCAGCCTAGGTTCATACAGCACAAGTAGGAGGTTTTCTGGTTCTATAGGTTTTTGTCTATAGTGTATGATCATGTTATAAACCCTGGGCATTGGACTGAGGATATGCGGGGCGATGCGCTTGAGCCCGCTGAACTTTACGATAGGAATATGGTGGTAGTGGATATTAGAGGTGGAACTGGGTTTACGACTCTTGGCATTGTTAAGCATGTGGATGCCAAGAATGTGACCATTCTTGACCAATCGCCGCACCAACTTGCCAAGGTTAAGGAGAATGAGCCCTTGAAAGAATGCAGGAAAATTGAAGGGGATGCTAAGGATCTGCCGTTCCCAACTGATTACGCGGATCGATATGTCTCTGCTGGAAGGTACAATTTCTGCTTGTTTTGCTTTGTATAATCAGTGTAATGAATTTGCATTAAAAGGAATCTCAAAGTGTTATGTGTTTGCATTTAAAGGAATGTCAAGTGGCGTTTTGAGCAATGGGGTTATTTGTCTGAAGTTCAGGTGTAGAAATGTATCATAAATTTAGCTAAGCTTATTATCACTTATTTCAAATTTTAGTGTCAAATTCTGTTATAATGTTTCCTAGTGGGTTAATAGAACTTTATCATAATGTTTCAAATTTTAGAGTCAAATTCTGTTATAATGTTTCCTTGTTGTCAGGTTTGTTTCAGATTTACATCTTTTTCTTTTTGCCTTTGCTAGATTTTCAATTCTGTTATAATGTTTCCTAGCGGGTTAATAGCACTTTATCATATTATACATGTAAAGCTTGGCATGCCCGTCTTTGCTTCAATCTTGAGGTCCGGTAGCTTTTAGTGCCAAATTCCATTTGACCATTAATTGTAGATCATCACCTGCTTTAAAATTCAAAACTTGTATGCCTCCTTTGAATTGGAAGGATTCAGTTTACGTTTAAAACTTGTGATTTAAGTTGTTGAGTTTTTGGCTTTCGCTTCAAAATGCTCATGGATTAAGGAAAATTTCCTGTTATTTGATTTAGTCCTCTCAGTTCTCGTATGTGGTTATGCATCTATTGCGAATTCTTAGGGCATATTGCATTTGTCTTTGGGCATTCAATTATTTAGAGTTACTGTACTTACCCTTGCACTCTTGTCACCATTGATGATCTATCTGCCTGTGTATTTGCTTTGTTATATATGTTTTGGGTCGTCTGTAATTTGTACTTGTATTTAAATGTGTGGGGTTTGGCGTTTCAATGTTTTAAGGTCATTTGATTGCAGATAAATGGTTGAATTTTTCAGTGCAAAGTGTTAACTAGATTTCTTGTGGGATATGGTCAATGATTGGGCAATCTCTATGGGATTCGGTATCTAGAATTAAAGATTACTCCATTTTTTTCTGTTAATGTGGATTGATATGCTGCTGTATTTTCAGTCAGTTCCCTTTTTCAGGAAGTTATGATATCTTTGGGGCTTGGTGTCATTCTACAATGTAGTTTTGATTGTAGGGTTTTTATTTTCGGGTATATCTCTTGTATTGCTGGTCCATTACTTCTTGTATTTTGCTGTTTAGCACATTTTAGTGAAATTTATCAATCTTCTACAAAAAGCATTATTTTTGTTAAGTGATCTGTACATATTGTGCATGGCCTAAAGTGTGTTTTTCCCTGTAGGCATCTCCAATTCATTTAGCTGGAAGGCAAGTTTACATTGAGGAGCGGAGACCAAACAGCGCTGGAGTAGCAGCTCGAGGAAGTTTGTGCTTAATTTCATTATTCTTTTCTTAACATCTTTGGAAAAACATGAGTGTAAGGGGATGTATCGGGGATGTTGTGTGGAGTCCTCGAGTGGCCCTTACGGTTGTGTTTGTCCTAATGTTGGCAGCTGCTGCAAGGAAGTGGTGTTGCCTTCATAAATCTTAGAAATTTTTTGTGGTAAAGATAGAGAACATGCTTTTTCCCAATCAGTCTCGGAAGCAAATTTGCATTGCAATCTTCCTTCTTCTAAGATGTCGTTTGGATGCGCATTACTCTAATCTGTCAGTACGATGTGCATTACTAGTGTCAAGGTCTTTCATGGAACCAAATCATTTGTTCTGTTCATGAGCTTACTAAGTCTATTGGCATAGCCAGCATTTAGAATGTGGTCTACCAAACTATTAAGCATCTATGCATCTGTTTTCATTAGAGATAACATTTAATTTGCTCAACTTTTGGTCTCCTTACGTGGATTTTGAATTTTTCAACCAGTAGGAAGGGGCAAAGGCATATGAGGTTACCAAACTGACGCCACAAGGGGGTGTTTTGGTGGCCGGAGTTCAGGCAGGGGTAGTTACCAGGATGGAGATTACAACAGACCGAGAGGCAATGGTTTCCATCAGCGTGGCAAGGCTACACCACCAGCTGATACTCAGAAGCCTGATGCATCAAGCTTAGAAGACTACTTCTTGTAGTTTAGAAGACTACTTCTTGTAGTTTTTTCTTTTATGTTCGAACATCTTGTATGTACATTTTTATATATGTTATAATTAAATACTTTTTCTTGGTTTATTAATTATTGTTTATAATTTAATTATAATATTTATAAAAAATTAAATAAAAAATATTTTTGCCAAAAAAAACAGAAAAACAAAAAAGATTTTGTCCAACGAAGAAGTAACATGCGTCGCGCACAAAAGGTCTTTGCACGACGCATGTTACTTCTTCGTCGCACAAACCTTGCTTTCACAGCCTTTGCGCGATGGTTTGCGCATGATGCAGATATTGTTGGGCTAATTTTCAGGCAACCTTTTTTTACTTTGCGTGACGAAGGTACCTGCGTCGCGCAAACTATTTTTTGTACTAGTGATGATGAATTTAACTTCCCCGGCAAGTAGTACAAGTTATACAAGGAAATGATCTTCTAGATCCTATAGGATTCGTACTTTAAATTTAAACAATCACACTCGTTATAGAACACTATTTACAACATGTTTCAATCAATGAGAAAGTAAAATGAGGGATGAATAATTTATTCTTTTTTTTTTTTATCACACCATGCCTCATCCCTCATTTCTCCTACTTAATTCTTTATTATGTCTACTAAAAATTAAAAAACTAAAATGGTTATCAAAAGCTATCAGCAAATAACTTGACCTAGACATTCTAGAATGATATTGGCATTTTAAAATATAGTTCTAGTTAAGAATACCCTATAAATACCAATAGCTCACACATGCTCGAAAGATTACTAGTCGTAATCCTAAATATATAAATCCTATAGTAAAATTACATACATCGACAATTCACGCGTTCACCCACAAACCCTACCATTCTCCTTTTACCTAATTAATTACACTATGTTGGATAAAAGAATAAATTACATTGATAAGTCGAGAGAAAGCATCACCTAAATATATTTACATATATTATTCATTGAGATAATTGGGAAAGGACAAAGGAGGCGCTCACCTAAGCAAACACTAGTTGCATCACTTTGCATGCTTGATGCCTCCTTCCACCTTAATTGGCACTCTTTCTATGACTCATGAACAACGGTGAGGTAACAGGAAGGGTCTATGTGCGCCGCGTAGAAGACTTGCATGACATGAGTACAACGTCACGTAATGTTCCGTGCTAATAATACAACACATATGTTAGATGTTTTTTTTATTTTTTATTTTTTTTTTACATTTTCTTGTGTTATTGGAACGGGATGTCATTGTAGAGATGAACCCGTGTCATACAAGTTGTTTTCGAAGTTTGAATGTTAAATAAATGCCCCATGAGTCTAAATCCGTAGTACGTATTACCTGCAGTGATTTCGTGTTCATAAACACACGGAATGAAGCAGTCTTAGTCAACTTCTGTTCTGAGACTCCATCGTTCTTTCCCTTTTAACCCTAAGATCAGCAAGCCACCGCATTAGGTGCTCCCGTACAATGTGTCCTTAGCAAGTACTACATCAAAAGTCTTTTTGTTTTGTTGTGTGTGCTGCAGCCCACAGCCTACAAACAAAGCTGGAACACACCCTGTCAGGCTTCAGCTGAGTGAGAAATATTGTGAATGAAAGTAACACTGACCATGTCGATGATAAAAAAATTTCTGCACTCATTTGCATGAAATGGGTGTCGGGGGTGCAAGAAAGTTTTTCTTTCTATGTCGACGTGGTGTATAAGTTCCATCATACTATTATACATATGCAAAATTAACCCTAAACCTAATATATGTATGCATATATCAGTGATTGTATACCAATTATAATTTAAACAGAATTTGTAACGATATATTGACATGTCAAGTGATATTACCGTTACAGATAACAATGTCTTTTTTTCTATTCGAGACATTCGCCCTGTATAGCTATTAGTTATTGTCCGTACATTTCTTTTAACTTTTTACTTGAGTGCTTGAATTTTCCATGTGTGAGGTATAATTCCATTAACAAGAGCTCGTGTTGGGATCCAAGTACGAAAGCACCCAGTGGCCATTTTCTTATTACACTAATTGGTTTCCCCATTCATTTCGTGTCAATGTCATGGTTCAATTCACTAGTACTCGTGCATTTCAGTAAACATGCATGCCATCCAGGCTTTTTATTATTATAATTAGTTGAGTTTCTCTTACAACATGTACTTAGTTCTCTTTGTTTTAGACACCAACCCACTCGTTGATATAATCCACAGATATTATTAAAGGAAATCTTTTTTTTTCATTTCTACTTTAATTTTCATACCTTTCGTCTCACCTTCATCATATTCCAGCCATCTAAAATTAGATGAAAAATGAAATAGTCTTTACGTTGGATATTCGTGTTAATAAAGAACTTAAACACACATAAGGAAGTACTACTTAACTTAAAATACTTGAGAAAATTTAATGAAAGACGTTCAAACTTATTTCAACAAGCCTTATAATCCGAAATGGAGAATGAAATAAAATCTTAAATAACATGCATATATTTACAAGTCTAAGAAACTACGACCACCTCCCACGTCGGCAAACAAGCCTCTACATACATAATAACATGCATATATTTACAACTTACACTTGTGATATGTAATATATGTACATAAAAACAAATCTAGACATGTTATTATCCATTTGAAGCCATTCAAAGGGCTCGTATAAGCTTATAAAAGAATGATGGATTGGCAGCCGACGAACGTTGCCAACAAGGGAGTTATTTAATTAGTTTGGCAAGGGCAACACAATGATGGAATATGGATATATAGGATTATGTTAATTAACATATACTAGGAGCGCTATTTTTATAAAAGGAATTGAAGCATGCATGTTTCGATTACCATTCATGATGTTTCTAGATGATGATATCTTAACACACTTGATTAATTTAATTACTGACATTTCTAATCCTCCACTGAGTTTATACCAAGTTACATTCACATTTGTTAACTCCCAATAAAACAGTGTGAGTCCTCTTGGCCATGTCTTTAAAGTGGTGGCCACTCTTATAAGCACCCATGCTACAACACACCACCACATATAAACCCTCTTGCATACCTCATCATGCAACACCACTATACTATATATTTGTTGGGGGGTCAATGAGTCCCCCACTTTCCACAAACAAGTAAAAAAAAAAAAGGATCATAATCCATATGTAAACGTGGACGAAATACATTGTGAATGCTGACAATGATTCTCAGTTTGCAGATCCAAACTTTTCTCAACTAAAATTATGAAGTTAACAAATACATTCACAAACTTACAATTCTTGTTATATATACAAACACTTATCTCCATCACTTTTCACAAAATAACAAAAAATATATATACACGAAATAACAATCAATATAGAATGAACTTTCAACTTTGGATTGAATTTGATGACAAAATATTGACTTCGTCTACAATAAATTGTAAGAAAATGTGAAAACCATTGGAATTACTAGATATATTTTTTCAACAAATTAACCCTAGTTTAAGAGATGGATTGAATCACGATACTCTTTAAATCCCCCCATGGATGGGGGAGTTCAGAGATTGATAATGTAGGCAAGCTGCTTCAGATGAGGGATCCGAATTTCTACTTATTGGATGTAGGCCCCCAATAAAAAGGTGAAAGGTGACACCTCATTTTCGTATAGGAATCCACATAAGATTCTACAATGACTGTAATTTCTAGGAGTAAGGTTGTTTATTGCTAATGGATAAAGATAATCCAAAGATTAATGCTTGGGCATGTAGAAAGTAGAAGCAGTTGTCTTAATTATTATTGCCTTATGGGTTCTCTATAAAAAGGGCCCTTCTTGTTTTAGTGTTGGCATGCAAGCATAGAAGAGAAGTACAAGTAAATCGTACGAGAAGGTTAGAGAAAGAGAGTGTGTGTGACAGAAAAATAAAGATGGGAGACCAAAGTGCAAGAGGAAAATTGAGTCTCTTTCTTCACAAGATAAAGCCTTACGTGGCTATGGTTTCTTTGCAATTTGGATATGCAGGAATGTATATTCTCAGCATGGTTGGTTTGAGGCGTGGCATCAATCACTTTGTTCTTTCTGTGTACAGGCATCTGATTGCCTTTGCTGTTATTGCACCATTCGCACTTGTTCTTGAAAGGTCTCTTTCTCTCCCATATATGCGCATGCATGCATATATAAATAATTAAACTAATTATTTATGTTGTTACTACTTGAACTTACTGTTTGATTTCAACTCTTTTTACAGGAAAATAAGGCCAAAAATGACTCTGGGGATCTTCGTAAGAATAATGGTGCTTGGTTTTCTCGAGTAAGTCACTAAAACATGTAGTATTTTGTTATATACACGCAACTCCAGAAACACAATGAATTTAATTTTACATGGCTAGATTTTAAGTTATTAGTTTTTGAATTTTGAGAGAGAATTATCATTTTCACGTAATGATCACTTCCTGCAGGCCTGTTTTTGCTCAGAACTTGTACTTTGTGGGAATGACATATACCTCAGCAACATTTGCATCTGCCACTGCTAATATCCTCCCTGCCATTACCTTCATTTTTGCACTTATTTTCGGGTAAAAGTTCATAATTAACCTATCATTATATAATTTTTGTCACAATCGTCTACGGCATCATGCACTAGCAAAGTTGGATTACATATACAACGCACGTGTTGGAGCAAAATTTCTCACAAGAAGAAATGCAATTAGTTAATGTATTTAAATTATTAACATGCACTAATTAAGGTCATTATTCCAATATTTAGGTTAGAAAAAGTCAATTTCAAGAAGCTGCCTAGTGTAGCAAAGGTGATCGGGACTGCAATCACAGTCACAGGAGCGATGGTGATGACATGGTACAAAGGTCCCATCATTGAATTTATAAGTGGACAAGGACAAAGCCACCACACCAGCACCACATCCGGCGAACAACATTGGGTCACCGGCACTATGATGCTCCTAGCCCGTTGTTGCGGTTGGTCCGGCTTCTTCATCGTACAAGTGAGTAGCTACCTTGTCGTACGTTTGGCAAGACTCAAATGTTTATTAATTGTGAACTAATTTGAACATTATTATTGTATGTTTGGTGCAGTCTTTCACACTAAAGCTATACCCAGCCGAGCTCTCTCTCACTGCTTTGATATGTTTAATGGGTGCATTGGAAGGGGCCATAGCCACGTTCGTAGTCGAACACAGCATGAGTGTTTGGGTTATAGGCTGGGACTACAGGCTTCTTGCTGCTGCTTACTCTGTGAGTACCAATATATCATCATATAAATCAACTATTACAAGCCAATTACCAACTTTAATTCCTTGTTGGGACTGTTGCAAAGTTGTTTGACAAAATGAATCTTATTGTGAATAGGGGATAGTTTGCTCTGGAATTGCATATTATGTGCAAGGTATTGTGATGAAGGAACAAGGTCCAGTTTTCGTGACAGCTTTCAGCCCACTGGCCATGATCATCACCGCCGCTCTAGCCGCCATCATTTTAGCTGAGCAAGTCCGCCTCGGAAGGTATATACATGATTAGCTACAAATTAATATTTACGATCTATTTTAATTCAAGAATAGTCGTTACTCAGGATCTCTTCCAACAAAATGAACCCTAAACCCTAGTGTTGCATGTTATTTTTCTTTTGTTGTATTGCAGTATACTTGGAACTGTTCTCATAGTCATCGGCCTCTATGCTGTTGTTTGGGGTAAAAGCAAAGATCCTACAACCTCTGCCTTATTGATCAAAGACGAGAAAGCTGTTGCTCATGAATTGCCAATCACGGACAGTAATAGGTCATCGATCACTGTGGATGACAACACCAAGTATAGTACTGCTGGAACTGCTGGGGACTTCAAGGTTCCAATCAAAGCACAAGAATCATGAAAAGTACTATGTCCAAGACTAATGCCATGGAGGTTTAATTACAATTTTCAAGATCTCCTTAAGTGATATTGTATTTTGTTTTTCTTTTTTCTTCTATCTTCTAGGAATTTTATTTAAGGGATAAAATTCGAATTTAAACACCTTGCAACAAATTAAAGGTGGATTTAGCATCAAATCATCCTCATGGAAACAAGTGAGACTTCATCTGAAAATGTGTAATTTTGAATGTACCTTTGAGAATGAGGGTGCAGAGTTAGATTCTCTCTCCTCACATTTCCATTATTTATCTCTCTGTTTTCTCTTTTTCTCTCTCAATAAAGAAGGCAACACATGATGTGTGTGTGGTATAATTTTGAGAGTTCAAATAGGAGGTAAATAGAGGGGAGGAGAGAGAATCCGGATCCAGAGGGAAATATATGTTTGCCTACATCGTAGGTTGTCTCTGTTTTCCAATTTCTCTCTCTCTCTCTCTCTCTCTCTCTCTCTCTCTCTCTCTCTCTCTCTCTCTCTAGTTTGTTCTTTTGTTTTTCAATTTATCCTGGGAATGATTTTGCTTATTATATCTAAAAAGTCAACCTAGCTAGGTTTGGAATTGTAACAACACGTGGATAACAAAATTCTACTGTGGTCTGAAGTAAGCACCATAGAAAATTTTGAAGATTAATTGGAATTTCGATCTAAGGTGAATTCCTAAACTAAGATAGTACACTTTTAATTGGAAGTCCAACCACCAAGCCTTATGCGTAGCTCGACTCGTCTAATTCATATTATCCTTTCAAAAAATATATATATACATGCATCCATTGTTCCAAAAATCTCCGCCCTAGTGCCGTCTAGGTGCTAGGCGGCTAGCCACCGTCCTGATTAATCCCTAGGCGTTTGAAAATTAAAAAATGGTGTCTAGACTTGCTTAGACGTCCGCCTAGCCCAACTAGGTGCCCGCCTAGACCGCATAGTCTCGCCTAGGCACCCGCTTAGACAGAAAAATGATACATTTCATTTTGCATTTTATTTTTTTCAATAAAATATAAAAGACTTGTTGAATACTTGGATGAGCACTCATTATATGATTTTTCCCCATGTTATCAATATGTTCTAATACTTTATAATCTTATGTCATTCAATTTTGCAATTTATATATTCCAACACAATTATGTAATTTTTTTACATATAAATAGACACTTATTTATATGATATATAATAAAATTACTTAAATCCACATGGGCCCCTACCTACCGCTTAGTGGCTAGGGCCCCAACTCGCTGTCCGACTAGCACCTAACGCGTAGCGTCTTTTAGAACCTTTTATGTATCGAAACGAAGTGGAAACCTTATCAAACTAAAAAAAAAAAAAGAAAAAAAAAAAGAAGGTGTTATATGGGCTAACAAGAAAAGCGGACATAAAACTTAACATGGAAAAGTTTACATATTTTATATGCTCATCTTTTGACATAAAAGTTTCACATGTTTACCAAGAAGCTAATTTTGCTAGGGACTCTAGTTAACCACGGTCATTTTCCACTAAGGGCCTTGGTGGTCTCAAACCTACCTTCACTAATCATGGAGTTTTTTGTTAACTTTAAGATTGAGATTTTTTTTATTTATAATTTAATTTTAATGTCGAATTGTACAAGAAATTTATAGTTCAAGTGAATAAGAACATATCTATCATTGCATTAGAGAACATGTCTTCAAATCTCCCTCTCAAAACACCTCCATCTTTATGAAGTTCCCTTTAATTGATACATGTAAAAGAATCTATAGTATTTGCTTAATTTCATATGAAGGAAAACCGAATCAAATCGGTCATTAAATAGTTTGATTTAGTTTGATTCTACTACTAATTTGAGGCACCGAACAAAATTGCGTTACATAGTTGTTAAGATTCCTCCCAATATGATGCTATACTACACACAAAAATTGCATTCCTTAAAAAAAATGACATGAATAGCATTGTTCTAGTTTTAGAAAACTTGTGTGGTAGGAGTTTATCGCTATGTGTCGTTTCGTGTCAATAACAAACAAACGTGTGAGAAAAACTAACACATATATTCTTATTATTAGTACAAAACACTACATGTTAGTAAACTCGTGGCATGCAAGACCTTCTTCAAGTTTTATGCACATTTTACACATGCAAAATTTGTACGAAGGACGTGGCAATTTTCCATTGGAAGCTAAAAATGAGATTGGAAAGTAGATGTAGATGGCACAGGCGCTCGAAACCATGTCCCTCTTTATTCCTTCTCTACGCTCTCCGATCGCATCGTCTTTATTTACCCGAAAGACAAAAACAAGGTTGCATCAGCGGTTTACCCAACTCCCTGTAGTCCACTTCTCCTCCTGCTGTGGAGGAAGTGACGAGCTGAGGAAGAATTTTTATCGGAAAGGCTCAAAAATGGCTATATCGCCGATATGGGTATTTGGGTATGGCTCTCTTATCTGGAAGGCTGGTTTTAACTACGATGAGCGCCTCGTCGGCTTCATCAAAGGCTATCGCCGTGTCTTCTACCAAGGTCTCTCTCTATCTCTCTGGCTCTCTACATATATATATATATATATATGTATGTATGTATATAGATATATTAATGTTTTCTGCAATCTGTTCAAAGTTGCGTTGGTGGGTCTGTTTTTATTAGGCAGTACGGACCATAGAGGGACGCCTGAATATCCAGGAAGAACAGTCACATTGGAACCTGCAGAAGGAGAAGTCTGTGTAAGTTGCTGTTCCAGCAAGTTCAAAACTATTTGGAGTTTTTGTTTTTCAATTTGGTATTTTGCTATTAGTCTTTTGGATCGAAGATACATAATTTCTTTTGTAATGGTTGCTTGTGTTTACATGTCTCCCTATTGTTGAGTACACCAGATATTCAGTTTAGTAATGTGGTGGTGTTTACGAGGCCCTCGTCACTGCAGATTAGAGTAGTTTAGAACATCAATTTTTTTAAAAAAAGGAAAAAAGATGCGCAGTGGTGTATCAATTTCATTTTGTGTTGGAATTATCAAATTGTCGTGTAATTTTATTGTTAATCTCCTTTATCGTGTGAGTTTGTAGTGGGGAGTTGCCTACAAGATCTCAAACAAGGAAGATCAAGAAGTTGCTATAACGGTAGTTTCTTTTATCTTAAAAAAGTTTATCTTGATGTTAAATTGGTTCTTTTGCTAGTATCTGTTGCTCTCTTGGTGTTGTGCACATGTTTTTTGTGGCTGCATTTCCTTTGCTAAGAGTGTTCAACATTCCAAGTTATATCTTTCGGCACTCTGTGTTCTGCTGCAATTTATTGATTGTCATCGGAACATCTTAGAAGGAAAATCACAATGTATCGAATCTGTGGCATTAGGTCCGGTTCTTTCTGGGCTTGAAATTGCTAGACTATGTTCCGATCCAGAATATATCATTTTATCCTTGTCACTTGTTGTTTGGCTCTTCCAATGGTGAGCTTGTGAAATGTGCTCATTCACAATTCACACCTTGTTCCATTTTTCTTCTTTTCAAGTAGCGATTAGTGTCTCAAAACAGAACTTGATTTATGGCATTGTAACACAGTATTTAGAAGTGAGGGAGAAGCAGTATGACAAGAAGGCTTATCTTGATTTCTTCACCGTAAGTATAAGATCCCTTTGTAGCGTGTTCTCTAGCATTTTTGTCGTTTTTGTTTGTTAAGCAAAATATAGAAATTTCTCTCAGGATCCAATGGCGACAACTGCAGTTGTTTCAGGTGTAATGGTGTAAGTAGTGAAAATCAACAAGAACTTTCTGCATCTTCGTACATGTATTTTTGCATTTAGTGCAACCGGTTCAGAACTGACATTGTCACTATTTAGATACATCGCCTCTCCGGACAAGAAACATAATGTGAACTACTTGGGTCCTGCATCCACTGAAGAGATTGCCAAGTATGTAAATCTCATCGCTTCATGTTTATCTAGATTGATGTAGTAGAAAACATCTATAACGCCGCTACTGGGCTAAACTTTGAATCTGAGTAGTCGAGAATTAAATGTAAGTAGGAGTATCTTGCTTCCGTTTTCGTGAAATCTGCCTCGCCGAAAATCTGAATGATAAGATACATTAGCTTTTATGCCTAATTCCTTGATCAGTTGCCAGTCATAGAAAGAAAAAATGGCATTGACCCTGATGCATTCTTTCCTATATATCTGCAGACAAATTGTTCAGGCTGAAGGCCCCTCGGGGCCTAATAGAGACTACCTTTTCGGCCTTGAAGAGGCACTTCTTCAACTAGGTAAGGTTCTCTCCGGGTTTGGTACCCCGTAATTTGTTGATCCAGTCATTTTAGATCTCCATGCTTCTCCATTTCTTCGAAGTAAGTTCTTCTTTCTTTGCTTTCGTTTTTTTCCCCATTGATTTTCTTGCCGCAGGATGCAAAGACAAACATGTATTGGATCTTGCAAACGAAGTGAGGCGCATCCTGTCGGAGAGGGAGCTGACTTCAACATGAGGCCAATAAGCTTTATGATTTTACAGGTCCCCCGGCATAACAATTATATGAATCTGTTACCAGAACATGTAGTCCGATAAAACATTGTTTCGCCTTTCGATTGCTTTTGGATGGCACTTTGATGTCCATCATCAACAATTCCTCATTTGTAAACTCTTGTCCATGTTGAATTGGTCTGCATGACGAGAGACTCAAATAGTAGGGCGACCGATTTAGCTTGAAGGTTCCGCTGGACAATGAGAACGAACTTGTCCCGTTCAATGCTGTCATCGTGGTTCGCCGTTGAGTGTAAATTGACACTGGATATTTGACTAAATTCAGGTATTTTCAGGCAAAGTTGTAACAATCACGGTGAACTGCAAATTTTGCACGACACAAATCCTGCGAAAAGCATGATCGAATTGGTCCCTAAACTGTATTGAACCAATTTACACCCAGGACCATAAACAAACAAGTTTACGACATTGGGACGTTAGTTACAGACGATGATCTCAAACAGGAGAAGAAAAGATACCTCACCATGGGTGATTACTCTTAAATTGCATCAACTGGAAAAAGGCAATTATTCCACTAGCAAGGAGAATCAGAGCTAATAATACATCACAACAGCTTGCATTTCACATTAACCGCGATAAGAATCAATCTTACAGATACAGTAAATTGAACATTACAGCAATGTACCTTAGCATCAAAATGGAACAAAGAAGTCACAATACATATCATTAAAAGTAGATGAAGATGGGGAAATGCTTGTCGGATGTTCCTCTCTAGTATGCTCAATCCAACTTCAAAAGAACAGTTTTATGCCAACTGCAGCAAGATGGGCGTCAGCTTTAACCACCCGAAGAAAGCAATTTGTTGAGAGAATCATCATCCCTACTTCTGATGTGCATAGAGCTGTTTTGGCAGTAAGATTGATAAGGTTATTTGCAGATGAAACTCAAAGTTGTTGGTTCAACTTCATTACTGCTATTTATCCCCACACCCATAAGAAATATCAGAGAAGGCTATACTGACTCTACATTGTACATAAACAGTTTAAAATTTAATCGCTGTCATCGGCTTCATCTGCATAAATAAAGGAAAACTGTCAGAATGACTTCGTATGAATCCAAAGATGTTAACTAAAGAGAGCAACTCCAAGAATTGCACATATACTACTACCACCAAGATAAACATTTGAACTTGCATCTTACGACTTTCCAATACACGTTTAATCTGCTCAATGTAAAAGAAACATTGTGATGTAATTCTTCCTTGCATGCCTCTAAACTCGAGATATCCTAACTTCCTTTTTTCTGAAGTTTACTCTGTGAACTGTATTACACAACTCTGATTCATGAACAGAATACAGAGATTTATTGTATTAAATGGAGGTCGAGCAAGAACTTAATGAAAAATACATCCGTGCGCAGGGACTAAACATTAATTGACATTGAATACCTCATTAGCTCCAAATGTAGGATGTTAATGATCGTATCAGTTTTGGTTAATAAATAAATGCTAGAATCCTTGGTAAAACATGGAAGCCACAAACCGTAATGATTTGACCTCGACAAATGCATAATGAATGCATAGGTAACACTGCAGAAGCACCGTAAATCATAAAATTCTCATCCTCATAACCCTAGTTTCCATTCATAATAGGCAGTAAATGACATTAAAGTTCTTGAATTAACACTTACCCTCGTCACTATGGTTGCTATCACTATTACCATTATCCTCATTGTCCTCGTCCTCAACCTCATTCTCTTCCTTGTCACTGTCGTCATCTTCATCATTGTCATCGTCTGAACTTTCAGCATCATCAGATTCACTTTCAACTGGTATTTGGGGCTTTGGAGGAGGCACAAAACTAGTAGTGGACCTTCTACGTGAACTTGTTACAATGTTACTCATGTCAATGCCTTCGAGCTCTTTTGCCCTTTCCTTTTTCTTTTTGACTTCCTTGATTTCTGAAATAAGGTAATAGACGGTATGAATCCTTACAAGTGTGACAAAGTCAGGATAAAAGATGTATGGTGAAACCACACCCCCATGGAGAATGATTTACACTTGCAAGATAATTTCTAAGGTATTTTCAGGCAAACAAGTAGGAACAATCACAGAGAACCAGAGGACCCACTGAATGCATTCATTGTATTTCTTTGTATACTCAAGAATCAACATATGTGGGTCAACATATGCAGCCCAATCAATGCTAGCAGTCCCTAACTCATTGAGAGCTCATCCGAATCCACACAATCCGATGCCATCCATGAAGATGATAAGGACGAACCAATGATTATGATTCAGCATTCACAAAGACTTCAAGTAACATTGTGCATCACAACTTCCATTTTAATCTAAACCCAAATTCCTAGATGAAACCTAGCAAAGTTTCCTTTTTATAACATCTGGATAAATTAGATCAAATCATATCCACAGTTGGTATTGCAAGTATCACCATTAAAGGCTACATTTGAATACTCACCTTTCTCAGAGGGATGTGCAGATAATCCTTCTCTAGCGAGTATCTCCTCTAACTCCTTTATCAGGTGCACTTCACGTTTGTTCTCAGGCACCTGCTTGACTTTCTTGTAAACTGAGGGGGCAACGCTGTATAACAGATAATAAACATCATAATGTAACAATGACAAGGATACAAGTCTTAATATGCAGAGTCATAGATGAAAAACCTCATTCCACATGCTTTGATAACTGATCGTAGATGCTCCACACGTTTCCCATATGCAGGTGTTGTTGAAACTCCTTTCTTCTACAAATTGGCAAAAAGTATGATTCAATAATAGACATAGCCTACTTTTATGGTTCAGACTTGAGAAACATACAAAGTAATTACCTTTACAGGTTTTTCGGCAGATGACTGAGAATGGTCATCTTCAGAGACATTTCCACTGTCTTCTGCATCTCTTTTTTCTTCAGGTTTCCGAGGAGGCTTGATCCTCTTCTTTCCAGACACGTTAGTCTCCTTAGCCATTATTTTCCGTTTTTTAAGGCTCTCCATATTCTGCATCTTTCCTTTTGGAACACTTTTGCTTCTAGGTTTTACTTCATCTTCTTCCTCACTAATTTCATTATCTGAAGAACCAGACCTCTCATCGCTTCTGACCTTAGTGGATGCTTTTCTCTGAGCACTTTTCTGCGTCTTTCCTTTTGGAGCACTTTTTCTTTTAGGTTTTACTTCATTTTCTTCCTCACTACTTTCATTATCTGAAGAACCAGAACTCTCATCACTTCTCACCTTAGTGGATGCTTTTCTCTGAGCACTCCTCTGAACATTTTTCTTGGCAGTTGTTGCAGGTTCAGAATTTTCACAAGATTCTAGAACCTAAAATAGAGAATATATGCAAAGTATGACTACACCGATAGACATATTCACTTCTAGAATTTCAAGATGCTTCTATAAAAAATAAAAAATAAATAAAAATTATCTTACCTCGTCTAGTTGCTGACTTATAAACTTCTTAAAGGAGTCAAGAGTATATTTCTGAAGCTTAAGATCTTCCTCCAAAAGTCGGCGAAGTCCAACCAGAGTAATCTTTCTGTCGTGAGAGGAAGGAAAAAATAATGAGTACTTCATCTAGTCAACTGACTACATTGAAAATTAACATCCAAAGACAAAAGTCAAATAGATTCTAATGACAATCAAAAGAGGAGCTAGAACATACATGAAAATTAGTATATTAATGCAATAGAAAGCAATAATTGATACTTAGTTCATAGAAAGTAGCATACTCGGAATTAGCTTTTATATAAGAAACCCTTTTTATAAGGGCTGACTTTATCACACTCTCAGTTGGACCCTTTTTTTGGTTGGTAGTTTTAGTTTCTTCAGTTCCAGATTTGGCCGCTTTATGCCCCGTTAGAAGCCCCATTACAGGAGAGTCTTCCATTTTCTCCTCATCTTCTGAACATGTTTGCTTCGCATCTTTATTTGACTTTCGTTTTGGTGATTCTGCCGCTTCTTCTTTAACCAGAGATTTTTCATCAGTCTCCCCCGATGTCTTTGAGGTATTGTCATCACCAGCACCTTCTAAGACCTAGCATTTCAAAAAGAATAAATGCAATGAAGAGATGACATATTTCATGCGAAAACATTTGGACTCCAATTAATAAATAAATAAATAAATAAACTAAAAAATTAATACAATACAATACAAAATGAAATAACACGAAAGCAAAAGGTAAAGTGGCATGTTCCTAAATCATGGGCATAGGCTGGAGTGAGGAAATTTTGGCTATGGTGATTGAATTGGCCAGTGGCACTTCCAGAGCTCTTGGGAGATGCCCTCAGGGTTATGGTGAAGAATCACCTACTCGAAACTATATTGCTTTCTTGGTCTCCTATTCAGCTTGTTGGTTTAAAGATTTTTTTGTTATTTTGAAGCCCTACTACTACTTTGGACTGCGGACAGAGGTATTAGATCTGGTAAAAATGCACCCCAGTCAAAAAAGAACACATCTGCATAAACATCCAAGTTTCTCATAAATCTCATCCTGCATGATCACTTAAACGTTCAACCTTCATCTCTGGGAAAAATTAAAGCAACCAGACACCCAGTACTCCCCCACCTCTCTCCCTCCCTTGCAGTATGGCAACTGTGGGACAGGTAGTAAAACCTCGCTTGGGTAAATACATCAGCATATGGCCCCTCAGGATCAAACTTGATGATGGCCTGCCCCTTCCATAGAGTCAAATGCACAGCCCAAATCCAAGACCAGAAGGGCAGGGCTAACCACATTAATTAGTTAGAAAGGAAATGTCTGAGTCAGAAAATCTTTCTGATATTATCTCAACTAAATGAAATTCTTAAGAACAAGACAAGATAGTTTTTTTGTTGAGCCAAAGTCGCCAACAAAAAACAATCAGAAAAAAAAAAAATGATTCAAAAGGTAGTTTTGTACAATCCATTGATCATAAAACATATATGAAGAAAGCTTTTGAAGTAAAAAGCCTTACCTTTTTGAAAACAAATTGACAAAACAAGTGGAGCCTTAGAAAATTTCTAAACTTTCACTTTAGATAACTCTTTCTAGCACATCTTTTATTTGATTCTCATTTCATAAGAATTCATTTTAATGCTATGCATCTGTACTTGAGAAAAACTAAACGCTCACGAGTCTAGAAAGTTTCCCACAGAAGAAATAAATTTCCATTCAAAACAACCATAGAAGAAAACATGTACAGAATATTTCCAGTCCAAAAATCATTCCCATGGAACTATTTTCGATTGACGCAAAAACACTACAATGAAAAGTCTTGAAGAAACAGTAAATGACCCATACGAAATTTAACAAGGGGAACTTACGAAGCTACCATGAAAGTCATCAATAAAACATAATAAAAACGATGATGTTATGACCAAGTACACTATAGTCATACTAAATGACAACAACAAGCTTCGATATTGAAAGATATACCTCCACCAAATGTTCCTTGACAAATCTTTTGTGCACATCCAACGCAAATGTTTCCAAGCCTAGGTCTTTCTCTAAGACTCTTCGGACGCCCTCAAAAGTCAAAGAACTGCATATAAAAATAAAACTTTAATAAGTAATCCAACCTTGGACAGGTCTAACATGCTCAACCCACAACCATGGTCCATTCGAATTTTACTCAAGATAAATAGTCAAATAAGCTTCTAAAGGCGTTGATAAAATAACCATTCATCTTTTAAAGAAAGCCTATTATCTGGGTGCTATATACACCAAAAAGAAAATAATAATAACCATAAATCCACAAGTGCATCTAAACTAACTTTACAACAACTTTCTTGAGCTTCCATAAGAAATCATTGTGAACAAACTTTCAAGCAATGAACCACTGCAATCAAGTTGCAATTGGGAAGAGATATATCGCAACATGGTCACGGAAATTGAGCGCATTGGCTTCATCCACAAAAGCTTATTTTGAGATTTGTTGCTAAGCATATACAAAATCACTGGGAAGTTGAATTCGAAGTTGGGGCTTAAAATAGATAAAGAAAGTCAAGTATTACCACACAAATTAGAGCAAGGAATGCTAAAGAATAAATAATTCCTATACCGGGAAATGCCTGGAACAATCCTAACCGTCAGATGACGGAAAGGAATTGCATCCGTTACATTGCTTTTCCTTCCTTGTTCGAGAATAAATGAGGAGATATGACAACCTAAGGTGTGACAAATGTACAAAGTTCGCCTACAACAAGCGCAAAAGCGCTTATTTTATCCGTTCCGCTATAATTCTACAAACCCAATTGAAGCGTAGAACATATAGAACACCCAGAAGCTTCAAAACCCTAAACAAAACAACTAAACATGCAAAGCCTAAGAACACAAAGCATCTCAAAAACTGTTAACCGCACACTTAAACACGCTTGCATCTACACAGTGACCCTTAATTAAGTTATAATGCGCACAATTAAACCCTAAAACACACAAATCAAAGCTAGAAATTTTCAGGACAAATCAATCCATATGAATTTTTTTCACAAATTCTGGCATAAAACAAAAAAAGAAAAAGAAATATCACTAGTATTTGAAATTAAATTCATCAAAAGTAAACGAATTCGGTAAGGGAGGGAGAGGGAGAGGGGGAGAGAGATTACTCGGATTGTTCTTTGAAGTAAGGGACGCGTAAGCGCATAGCAGTCTTAATCTTGGACTGGATATCGTGCGCCTCCTTCAGAGGGATCTCGCTATCTTGCGCGTCCTCCGCCATTACCATGAACCCCCTCCCTCTCTCCTCTGCTTCTGAGCGCAAGCGCTTCGAAAGAAGCAGCTTCCTCTCTGTGCGTTTAAAAACGTGGGAGCAGAAGACCAAAGGAAGGGGGAGAGTGTAGGAGTTTACTTCCCCTGTATATGCTCACACCCAATACGGTGCAGTGTTTAAAATATTTGTATGGAAATATGGATATGCAAATAAAAATTTTATTTGAACACGTATAATTTCTTTATACACCAAACTTACTCTTTAAATTCTTATTATTTTTAATTAAAGAATTAATATTCTATTATTCCCAAAATTATTACCTAAGCCACTCTTCCAAACCCAATTCAAAATGTAAATTTATTTATACAACCAATTAAAAAATAAAATCCCAAATTAAATAATTTGGTGAAGTTTCTACTTATTAACACTTATCAATTTCTTGTTTTCTTGATATTTATGTCCATGTGATTTTATTTGCATGAAGGAATAATAGATTTTCTTAAGCAGAAGGAAGAAGATAGTTCAAAGTTGAAAGGTTGTGCATCTTATTTGATCTTTTTCGTATAATCTTTATAGTAAAACAAAGGTCTCAATTTTTATGGGCTAACAATTTATTCATGAAAAGTCAATGATAACACGGTAACTAATGCATGCTTAATGTGGGAGGACAAACTAGCACGGCAACAAATTATAATGTCAAAGCAACAGTTTTTTCTTTCTAATATGCCAAACAAATTATCATTACTTCTAATTTCCATATGAAGGGTTTAGTACCCAAGAAATTTGGTGTCTGTAACTAATTATTAATACTTTCACTACGGTTGTTGCAGAAAGGAATTTGTATTCAATAAATTTGGTGTCTGCAACATCTTTTGTAACATCTGCACTATTTCCCATATAAAGTTTAGCAAACTATGCGTAGCCTGGGATTGATGAAAAAAATGAAACCCAACTACTCATCTTCTAAACTCTAAAAAAATTGAAATCAAACGATTTTTCTTTTCATAAATCGATTTATACTTTTGTTGGAGTATTCAAAACTTCAAAATCACCATCTAATGACAAAATAAAAAATAAAAAAACTTGTTTTTCTCTATAAGAGTGTTGACCCTAAAAACTACCAAGCCTACGTGGCACGCAGGCCGAGTAATCTATGACCTAACTACGTCCTTCGGTTGTGTGCGGGGCGTGCCAACTCGTCGGCCGAGGAGTAAAATTTGTTGATCTTGCGACTGCGGCCGAGGAAGGAACAATTATCGGGCTTCGGGTTCTAGAGCCTGAAGACAAGGCTGCTAATCTGCGAAGTTCAATATCAAATTCGGCTGTCAATGTGCCGAATGTAGTAACCTGGTAACACCTCACTTCGCGCGAGAAGGCTAATGAGATGACCTCTGCCAATAAGGATTTGAAAATCCTTCTCGACCGAGACTTGGATAGGTAACCAGTCGGCCTCTTCGCAGTGCTGTTTATCCAAACTGAAGGTGCTCCGCGGTCAGCTGATTCTACGGCGATAGTGCTGTTTATCCAAACTGAAGGTATCACCGGTTGCCTTCACAGTGCTGTTTATCCAAACTGAAGATGTGTTGGCGAAAAGGAAAATAAAAATCTCAAGGTTGTTGAGAGGTTTCGCGTAGAGCAAGGGTTTGTGCAGGGCAGATTTGTGTGTTGAGTTTTAGCGCCTCTTCCGTTGTTTGTAGCCTTGTATTTATAGCAACAGATCCTCCTTTGATCAAATTAAAACCTCACTTGGATTAGGACTCCTCATCCTGATCCAACCCTATCTCGACCAGTCCTACTTTAGTCAGGACTCTGAACCTGGCCTTTTGTCAAGCCACATCCGTCTCCATGTCCCAACATCCTTGTTTCGCCGAGACTCCTTGTTTTATCAGGATTCGACCTCTTTGCCTTTATCCAAATCACTCCTCCTCCCAATAGGACTTGGCCAACCTGACTTGGCGGCCTATGGCGACTGGACGGCCCATAATATTTCTAGAAGAATACTGAGCCGAGAACAAACTTAGACTCGGCCCAATAATATAAATTTGGGTCCAAACAAAGAGTTATTAGGATTTTAGCCTGAATGAACGTGTGATAAACAAGAAGTGATGATAGGTTTAATTATAGGATTTGGGTTTATTGATAAATTTAAGTTTTATTATTAATTTCATATTATAACTATACAAAAGGATAAAAAAGACAATTAACATTTAAAATTTAAGTTGTGTGTAGAAAGATGTTACATGGGTTCAAATAAAATTTTCTATATGTAAATTGTGGAAATATCCACAGATGTATCAAATATCAATAACCGTTGCTTTCAATAGAAATAATGAAAATTCAAAATGAAACTTTAGAGATTGTCAACTATTGATTTGGATGAAATATGAGAGTTTCTTCGATTTTTAATAGATTTGTTAGAAATATGAGCGGTATTTGTTGATTTTAGCCTAAACTTAAAGAGTTTTTCTCGAATATGAGGTGAAGTCTAAACTTCACCTCATTTTCATATCTTTCTAATGAATTTTTTATACTTCCATTAAAATATCGACTGTATTAGGCGTATATGACCTCGTACATAGTTTTTTAAATTACTAGTTTACCCTTTACCTCTAAAATCCAGCAAGGAACCGGTTGCGTTCGTCCTTGGGTAAATGATACGGAAGAAACGAGCACGGCGACCAAAAATTTAGAGAGAGAGATGGGAGGACATGGAGCTATAGAGGTGGCGAAGACGGTGATGGAGGTTGCTGACGCGGCGTGGACCGCCATGGAACACGGCCGCCATCACCTCCACCACGAGGACCACGACGGCGAGGGAACCAAGTGCGCGGTTTCCGACGAAGAACTGGAGGCTCTGCGGGCGGAGAATCGGCGGCTGAGGAACTCGCTGGAGCAGAATCTGAAGCTGCTCGAGAACCTCTCCGAGTCGCCTGCGGTTTTGGACGATTGCCCTCCTGATGTAAACGATTTGGGGTCGATTTATTTCGATTCGGTACCCTTTGATCAATTTGTATAAAGATTTTGAATTTTGATTCAAAAACTGAAATTGTTATTTGGGTTTTTTTGAAAATTCAGCTGTATGCTCGGTTAGTGGCGACGGTGGATTCGAACAGCTTCTTGACTAGAATCAAAGCTCTTCAGAAGGAATCCATTGATGATTATCAGTTTCCTTTCAAACCAGCCACAGGTATATAAATAAATAAATATATATATATATATATGTATGTGTGTGTGTGTGTGTCTAAATATAAATATATATATATATATATATATATAAACTGTTTCAATTCTATGTAATAATCATTGGGTTTGTTTATAATTCATGTTTGGATTTTAGGAAGTGATTTGGAGAAAGCTGAAGTTCTAATCAAAATTGACAATGAAGAAGCCAGTTGGTGGGTGTGGATCACGGATGATATGATTCCGGGTAAAGTCGAGGAGAGGAGTGGGATTGACAATGAGAGCTATGTTGTTGTTAGTGAGGAGCATGTGGTGGATGGGATTGCCAATTTTATGGCCAAGTGTATTGTGTCAAACCCGAAAGCTCGAGTACGTATCCACTCATTGCTTTTTGGTTGCTGTTTAAATTATGTTGCTTATTTTGGTCTCATGTTGTTTTGCTTCCTTGGAATTGCAGAACTTGACGCCAGAGGAGCTGCAGAAAAGTAAGTTTTTGTTGGTCTTTCTCAGTTGATTCTCCGTGCACTTGTAATGTCTTTACCCGAATATGCTAATAGGTTATTTTCTACGTGAATTGTGTTTAACCATTTAGTTTGCAATCCTCTATACTTTCCATATATCTCGAAAACCAATCGCGGGTTTTGTTGTGCCTTGCTGCGCACTGTGGTTAGACGTTGCAGGGTATGATGAATCAGATAAGCTTGGATACATAAACCAAGAAAATGGAATTGAACTTTAGTTTCTTTCCTTCTAGAAATTTCATGTCTCTAATTTAGTCTTTGCATACCAAACTGGATACTCATCTTAAGTCTTTATCTCTGTCATTTAATGATTCTCGGGCTTGACTTTGAAGATTTAGTGGGCAATAGAGAATGCGTCTACCGAAACTCATCCTTGGGAGTGTATAATTTGCAGTTGTAGCTAAAGCAATGGGTGGTGTCAGCAAATTGGAGAAAGTATTGGGCATTTGGCATGCGGGGAAGTTGTTCTATACTTTGTCCACCTGGGGACTTGCTCTAACTGGGTAAGTATTTCTTGCCCACCTTCCTGTTGTGTTAGCCTCGAGAATGTTAGCAATGTTAGCCTTGATTATCTGCTACTTCCTGTTCATAAATGGCATACAAATGGATGTATTTTCCATCGCTTCTCACAATTATTATCCAAGAGATAGCATGTCCGTACATTTTCCCAGAATGTTTCATACAACATGTTTCGTCAAAGTAGGGAAAAACTGTGTTGAATTAGGTTGCTCAATTCTTACTAATTTAAGAATATCATATTGGATTGTATCACAGATTGTATAGGAGCCGTGCAGTATTAAAATTTGCCGCAATGGGGCTGCACACAACTAGTAAAGCAATTATGAGAGCAATGTGAGGCTCCCTGCCCTACTGCCGCTAAAAACGAAGATTGGAACTGTACAATAACGTCACTGCAGGTTTATAAGAATCCCATTTGATGTGAATAATTGTAAATAGTGCTTGTTGTTTCTGCTATGGTTTCATTGACTGATTTCTTGTACTGAACCATTGATTGATTCCGCGTGTTTCCGCATCCAGTGCAGATGACATGCAACTGCTGAATGAGAAAGATAATAAGAAAAACGCAAAGAGAAGAGATTCAAATGAATAACGCACTGTTCGGGTCCATCCGATGATCCCTGCAAGCATAAAATCTGCATCGTGTATATGGTCAAACTACTTAAAAAGATAATCCATTTCTGAAAGGAATGCAGGACATGATGAAAGAAAACTAAATGATAATTGCATTTAATCCATGTTTTGGTTATTAAAAATTCCACTTGCAAGTATTTTTATTCACTGCACCTAATGTGCTTTAAGAATTGCATATATTCCATATTACGTAGAAATTCGCATCAAATTGATGGGTCATGACAAATCTTAACAAGGCCATAAAAATTTAAGCTTGACTTGCAGTAAAAAAGCTATAACAATAGTACATGATCAAATTTCTAGTTATGAACTAGATTATATATAATCAAGTCATCCAAAATAAACAGATATTGAGCAACTACACAAACTAGAATGATACTCACCCGGGGTTCAGGATGAAGAAGCCCTGATCGAAAAACTCTCTGTATAAAGGGTTCGTGTCCACCCAAACCATCAGAAGGCTCACATCGTCTGCAACCACACAATCAAACGGTTAAAGTGGAATGCGTCTCTATGAATTTTTAGAGAGAGAGAGAGAGAGAGAGAGAGAGAGTGTGAGAGTGAAAGGACAGAGAGAGAGAAAGACCGGCGTAGAGCTTCGAAGCCATAGCTGAGTTTGTGGGCGTTTCTGAACTGTTTGATGAGCACTAATCAGTTATCAGTGATCACTCTTGTTCTGTTATTGGGGGTGATATCCAAACACTATTAGATGAATGAACCTGTTCATTCAATTCCACCTGTTTATGAATGAGCCTGAATTCATTTCCGAAAAAAACTTGCTGTTTGACAATACCATCCACAGCTCACGGTCTCATCCCCACCTCCCAATCAATCAGATATTTTGTTTATGATTTTGGCTTTGCAATAAAAATTGAAATTTGTTTGTCTACATGCAATTCTAATGGGCTTTTGACAAAAGGTAGAGCTCCTAATGATCAGTGAACAGATGGCAACATGCCATCGTTGCTCCCAATTAGCCAAATCCTCGTTCAACTTTTGTAATATATTTCCTTTTGATTTGTTAGGTTTTCAAGGCATACCGAAAATATAAGAACAAAAACTAGTTATTATTTTAGTTTTTTTAATTGAACATTTCAAAACAATATGAAGGAGAAGGATAAGTAGAGGCAGAAGGGGGGAGGGTTGCGGCGGTTGGTGGTCCAGTGACAAGTAAGCAGTCTTGTGAGTTTGAATGAAAGGGAATTCCAACGATTTTAGGTGAGTGTAATTTGATTATAATTTTTAGGACAGTTTGGTCTATTTAATCGTGTTTTTTGCTATAATTGATAGTTTTTATAAAAACTGACATTTATGAAATTATAGGGTAAATATTGGTTATATGACACATCCCAACCTAAATCAGGACGTGCTGGCCGTCACGTGGAAGTAACGTAACCATATGCACAGTGCGGAAGCAAAGATTAATGAAGAGGAATACGAATAATTAAGAACCAAGCTACTAGCAGTACTAACTAAGATAATGTGCTAGCGCAAGATTAAGTGTGAAATACACAACGAGAGCATAAATAGTCTAAGTGCAGTCAAGGAGAACAAAGTACTAATTAAACAACACCCAAAGGTGATCCTACATTTGGTGAAATCTGTCAGAATTGCCTTGAAGCCCTCGCAATGCCACCAACGATAATTACTACTTAGTACCTGGAGGGGCGAAAAACAGAAAGTGTGAGTGGGCAAAAACAAAGTTTTTCAAATTCATTTCTTTCTAAAAAGTTCTAACCTCTCGCCGTAAAACCTGTATAGTTTTCCCAGAAAATAGTATATGTAAATACATATCTCAAATCATGCTCAAAAATATCAAAATCCGCATATAAAAATGCCATGCATATGCCATGTCCAGTACTTACACCATGTCTACTATCACAATATCACATAAGTAAGCCAGGTAATATAATTCAATGCTAATAACCAATCTAGCCGGGAGTCACCTAACGTGACCTATACGGCAGAATCTAGAGCTCATTCGTTTAGCCGGGAGTCACCTCTTGTGACCTGTACGGCTCAATCTATAACTCAATCATATATCTCAACAAGTATACATCTCATTAACAATATACCTGCACACAAGTCGGGAACCACCTATAGTGGTCTGTATGACAAGACCGAGTGTAATAAATACGCTCTAGTGCTACGATCACGTGAAGACTGTGCGAATAATCGCGGGGTCACCTACGAGTCGGGAACCACCTATATTCTGTACGACAGGACTGTGCACCTAACTTGGATCCAAGGTGAGCGTATGGTGCGGAAGATGAACATCATGTGAAGGACCATGCCCTACTCTGGGCAGGAGCACTAACACCGGGATGCAGGTTGATGAGATCAATATATCTCAACATCATCATTCTATTTACAACAACTAACATCGTAATGTACTCACCTGTGGCTTACCTGGGCCTCCGCAGCATCATGCGACAATATGCATATTTATACTAATGCATATGCTCAAATATCATGCATGTATGACATGGCATTTCAATCACATTTCATTTAAATATGGTTCTGGGAAAAACATCAAGTATATATATATACTGAAAACCAAAAGCTCACTCACTGGTATGTCGAAGGGTTGTAGCCCCCTTGCCTAGAATGATTACGCTCATCCTCGGGATAGGTCTCACCTATATGCAAAACAACTATATAAACGTCACTTAATGCACATAAACAACATTAGCTAATAACTTCTAATAACTTCTCATGCTTGCTTTTTAAAAATAATGGACGAAATAAGTTTTAAAAATAATTGTTTGATTTGTTGCTTTTTAAAATAATTTTTTGAGGTCTCACGCGTCGGCCAAGGCACGGCCAGACGCGCCGCCACGCACAGGGAACCCTGACGGAAACAGTTAATGGCGTTAGGAATATTTCGTCCAAAAGCAAGCATATTCCGTTAAAACTAACCTGACGCCGTTAATCGCCGTTAGGAATATTCCGTTAACTTGACGGAATATTCCGTCGTCTTCTTCCTTCGAACACTGGTGACCGTCGCCGTCGTCGAAAAACTGGGAAATTTTTAAATCTTCATAACTTCTTCATTTCTTAACCAAAATCCATGAAATTTATACCAAAATGAAGCTTATGACAAGTAGAACAAAACCTTACCAATTTGAAGCTCCAAAGATCACGGAATCTCGCCGGAGAAATTCGAGAAAAATCGGCCAACTATGAAACTTGCTATCTCGACGTCCAAAACACGTCAACGTTGCTCCCTAAGCTTTGTGGAGACGTCTAGAAGCTCCCTATGATCTTAAAATCCACTAAAACCTTCACGATCACAAGGGCATGAACAGTACCTCAAAACTGGGTTCTCTGGTTCTCGAGTTCTACGAATTCTCACGTCGAACCAAGCCTACTACTCGACTCCTGAGCTTGCAAGGAACACAAAGATCACCTTCACAGCCTCGATCCGTGCTTGAAAGGGTTGGTTTGAGGGTTGTCCGTACGGATTGTACGAAAAATGGATGAAATCCAAGAGGGAAGAGAGAGAGAAGGTCAACGGGATTGGGTGTGGGTGTGTGGTCCAAATGGCAACAAAACAAAACCAACAGAATCTTAAGTCCTTTAGTTCTAATTGGGCCCAATTAATTAGGAATAGAACTAATTGGTCCATTTTCTTAGCCCAATCCACACAACACCACAAAACGCTCAAGGGCAAAATCATCAATTCACGCCATTGAAAATAATATTTCGAGACGGGCTGTCACATTATATATGAGAAATTCCCCTAACAAACGGTGCGTAAGAAGTAAAAAATGGTGTGTGACAAGTAAAAAGAGGTGTGTGAATAACACATCCCTATGTTATTGGTTAATTCCTAGCGTGGGGCGGGACCTTACGGTGAAACGACATCCCTTTTTCAGTTTTGGCTGAATATTTAATCAGAGCTCGACGTCGCGTGTTAGAAATTAAATAATTTTAGGAATTTGTTAATAAAGGTCAAAATTTTATAGTAAGCTTCAAGAGAATTCCATGTGATCTAATATCCAAGTGTGTAGAGTGTTAGGTTTCTATTTGTCCATCTCGAGTTCGAAATTCACTCCCCTCTCAAATTACTGTAATAATTTCGAATGAGAAATTTTATTTGAACTCATGTAACCTCTTTCTACACCCAACTTAACTTTAAATTGTTAATTGTCTATTTTACCCTATTGCATAATTATTATTAAGTACAAAATGAAATTAATAATAAAACTCAAATTTATCAATAAACTTATTAAACCCTACCATCACTTCTTGTTTATCCTATGTTCATTATGGCTAAAACCCTAATAGGTCTTGTAGAGAAAAACAAGCTTTTTTTTATTGATGGATGGTGATTTTGAAGTTTTGAATCCTTCAACTAAGGTATGACTCAATTTATGAATATTTTGTTCGTTTGATTTCAAATTTTTTTAAGTTTAAAAGATGAGTATTTGGTTTTCAATTTTTTTCATCAATCCCGAATGGTTTTTTAAACTTTCTGCAATTGGAAAATTCTAAAGGAAAAACTTCATACCAATGTTCTTAGATTATAAACTTCCTTGCTTGTTGATAAATATAAGAGGATGAATTGTTTGATTTGTTGCTTATGCACATCAGTCAAGGACAATTACTAAGATATAACACCCAAAGGTGAATCCTACTTTTGTGAATTCTGTCAGAACACCGTTGGATCCCTCGTGGCCACCAAAGCACTGCTACCTAGAACCTGGAGGGGCAAAAAACAAAACGCGTGAGTGGGCAAAAACAAATCTTTTCAAAACCTTTTTTCTTTTCAAAGGTTCTAACCCCTCGTCGTAAAACCTGTATAATTTCCCAGAAAAATAGCATATATACATATATACTCATCTCAACTCATAACTCAAAATTATGCCAAAAGTAGTGATATGCAAGGTATATACCATGCCAAATATATCTCAACAAATCACATAACTATATCAGGTGAAATAACTCATCATAGATGATAACATGTCCACCGAGTGATCAGCTCGGCTGAACTATAGCTCATAATCAATCTCATCATATCTCATCATCACATATATACATATATATCCTGCACATGAGTCGGAACCACCTTACGTGGTCTCACCGACAAGACTAGGTGTAAATAAATACGCTCTAGTGCTACGATCACATGAAGACTGTGCCCTAATCGCGGGTCACCTACGAGTCGGAACCACCTACAGTGGTCTGTACGACAAGACTATGCACCTAACTTGGATCCAAGGTAAACGTATGGTGCGGGAGGTGAACATCACATGCAGGACTATGCCCTGGCCCTAGGCAGGAGCACTAACACCGGGGTGTAGGTTTATGAGCTTTCAATACATCTCACACAATCATCAATTCATATAAATCATTCTCTATCATCGATATATACTCACCTGATACTTACCTGTGCGTCCACAGCACCAATTACCATTATATACAGCTACTAATGCATGAATAAAATAGATATATACTTTGCATGGCATATCATATCACATTTCATGTCACATTTCACTTAAATTGATTTTCTGGGAAAAATCTCATTTATATAAGTATATACGGAAAACAAAAGCCCACTCATAGATAAGTCGAAGGGTCGTAACCCCCGAGCCTCGATTGATGGCGCTCGTCCTCTGGATAGGCCTCACCTATTTGCGTAATAACCGAAAAAACGTTATTTAACGCACATAACCAACAATAGGTAATAACTTCTCATATATTGCTCAATTTGGGTATATGAATATACCACAGTGATCTACACAATCTCAAGATCATCCCTATATTTTTAGAAAAAATTTTTGACCACCCACGCGCCGACAAGGGCACGGCCCTAGGCGCCCCCACGCGCAGCCACGTGCCTGGCACACTGACGGCGTCAGTTAACGCCGTCAGGAATATTTCGTCAAAAAGTAGCATATTCCGTTAAAACTAACCTGACGCCGTTAGAATATTCCATTAACTTTGACGAAATATTCGTCTTCTTCTCCGACGAGTCACCGAATTCCGTCGCTGTCACCGTTTGTGTCGTCGGAAACTGGAAAACTGAAAATTCTTATTTTCTCTTTCGTTTTTCAACCAAACTTTACAAATCTTATACCAAATTGAAGCCCTGAATGAGAATAACATGTTCTTACCACTTTTAGGTCCTAAAACTCACAGGATCTTGCCGGAAAACCTTCGACGTCTCCGGTTACCTCTGCAACTCGTCGAATCCGAGCTTCCCGAAGTCCAAAACACTCCAAAATCACTCCCCGAGCTTCGTGAAGATGTTTAAAGGCTTCTTAGAACCTTCAAACTCACTGAAAACTTCACGATCACTACGGTGGTACTGTGCACCTTGTCGAAGACTCCCGATTCTCACGATCCCGACGTCTATTCCTCGAACAAATGGTACTACTCAACTCCTAAGCTCGCAAGGAGTTCAAAAATACCAGTCTCGACCTCGATCTGTGAAGCTTTGCAAGGTTTTAGGAGTGGTCCGTACACTTTGTACGGAAAATGGAAGAAATCCAAGAGATGGAGGAGAGAGAGAGTCACGGGAGAGTGAGAGAGAGAAGATGTGTGGTCCAGATTTTGGGTCACCAATCACCACAAACCATTTTCTAAGTTCTTATTGGGTCCAAAACATTATGAAGAAAATGGATTTGCCCAATTCCAAGGCCCAAAACACCAACACACGACCAACGCTTAAGGGCATTTTCGTCTTTTCATAATATCGATAAAAATATTTCGTGACGGGCTGTTACACACTTAGACCTACTCCAACCCTTGGAATAAAAATCAAATTTTAGGTTCTAAACCTACCCCAACTTCCTGCAACCTTTGGGCCAAATATGAGTTTTAACTCAAAACTCATTTATGGGGCAAATTTTGGGCAAAATTTCCCTTTGGGTTAGTGGGTTGGCCCATCATATATGTGTATTTTTTTTAGTTTTATATTTATAAATTTATTGAACCCAACAACTAAGTATTATTATGATCAAATCCAACAGTAAAAAAAAAAAAAGAATTAACGGTCAAATTTAAATCTAACCGCTTAAATAATTAAAAATGTTAGGATCCGTCCCTAATTTTACAACATTTTATTTCTGAAATAATGTTGGTCACTTTCGTTGACATTCATTTTGTAAAGTGTTTGAGCTAATATTTTACCGTATTTGTGTAGTACTCGTTAATACAAACATGTGAGCGTAAGCGGAATCGAAATCGAAGTTATGAAAAAGATTTTACACGACAACGAAACGAAGGGAAATTTAGTAAATTAATTGTCCTAGATATTTTCTCATTATTTTATTATTGTTTTTGTGTAGTAGGACCCACACACAACCTCTCCCTCACTCTCTTGCCCCGTGGAACTTTATCCCCCACATTCCCGGACTCTTTCTTCTCTCTGTATCTTCTCCCTCATCTATCTCCTCTCCAACAATCTCCCCATCTCTCTTTCACTCTAACTCTCTCCTCCTTCAAGCTTATTCAAACTCCCTCTGTTCTCTGCCAACCACTGAGACACCACCACTGGCCTCCCCACTCCGACAACTCGACCCCACTAAATGCCCTTCCTCATCTTTCCTCTATAATCAAACAAACCACCCCCGACACCATGTTTTTCGGTGAGCTATTGAATTCCTGACAAGGGTAAGCCTCGGGAACCCCCTATCTTTTCTTTTTTCGTCTTTTGTTAAAGATTTTTTGAGGTTATAGGCTTGTGTTTGTAAAGTTTAGGGATAGAAACCACGCGAGGATGTCATTCCCTAGTTTTTCAGCGAGGAGCCCGAGTTTTTGCAGGTCATTTCCGGTCATTCTCCGGCCACAGCTTGGTCTATTAAGGGTATCTTTGTTTGCTGAGCTTCATTTTTTTAGATATGGATTGTGAATTTTCGCTGAGTTTTGAGTGAGTAGCGATTTCTCAAAATTTCGGCATTCTTCTCCATTGATCCAACTGTTGCAGGCAACCCAGATCGGGTCGACCCGACCCGTAAACTTGAACCGGATCCAAGCTTGGATCCGAACCAGATCTGAACCCGGATTCAACCCTTAACCCGACCCTCTTTTAGAAAATTTAGAGGTTAACTTTAACAAAATATTCCATCTTAAGATAGAATATTTCATTAAAGTTAACTGGTGACTGTTAGTTTACTTTTTTGAAATTTTCTCGGAAACCCTCCTAGGCTAATTTCAACGCCCCGAGTTCGTTTTGGCATCCATTTAATGAAATTTCAAAGTTTAAACGTAGTTGACTGGCTCAGTTGACTTTTTAGTTGACCGTTGACTGTCCCGTTGACTTTTAACAAAATTTGCCCAGGATCTTTCTTAGCATATTTCGACGCCCTGATTCCAAATCCGCATTTCGTTTTCCCAAATTTAATCGTTTTAGTTGAGTTTTACTAATGGGTCCCAATATTATACTTAGGTTCGATTACTATCGGAAATTCCGGCTTTCCTAAACGGATGTGACATCGCAAATAACTGTGAGTGAGTCTTTTCTTTTATTAGTATTTATATTTATTTAGTTTCCATACATATTAATAATGCATTTTATACGTGATGCCATAATTAAACTAACGTTTATAAGAAATGTCCTAATGATGAGATTTATGAGATCATTATAAATCCTACGAGATGCCTTAATTATAGTTATGGCCATGAATAGTATTATGTTGACTTAAATTATCGATTTACCGTTGCATGATCATATTTACGTTATCTGCTCATCGTGTGCTACACTGGTGTTGATACTCGCCCGGACCAGAGCTAGTCTTTACGTGTATATTCGCATTGCACCGTACACTCACTTTGGATCCATTGTAAGTGCCAATCTTGACCTAGATTACTGTAGGCAATTAGGACTCGTATGTGATGCGAATAGCGCCAGTCTTTACGTGATTGTAGTATTAAAGCGTAAATCATTATTACACCAAGTCCTGTTCATGTCAGAATATCTTTGCATGAGCTTGTGTGTCAACATATGTCGATGAGCACTCGATATGATATTGTTCGTTTATGCGAGATATTGTGATTACCGGATGCTATATGTTTTATATGCGGAAATATTGGGAATTGTCACATTTTCAAGATATTACCATTTACGGTAAGTGTTTTCTTACTATATGTAGTATATTATATTTGGAAACTATAATTGTTTCACGGTGAGAGGTTATTACGTTTTCGAAAAGGTTTTACAAAGCTTTATTTTTAGGTTCACTTACCCTTGTTTTTTTGCCCTTCTCCAATTTTTAGTGGCAGAGCTTTTGTGTCGACGAAGATTCTTGGCAAATGTTGCTTTAGGAGATTACCTTCGATGGTATAATTCTTAGCCTACATTTACTTTACTTTACTTATGCTCTGACATCACATGCATTGTTCTAAAAATCCCCGCCTAGCACTGCCTAGACCCCGCCTAGGTGCTAGGCGGATGGCACCACCCCGATTAGTCCCTAGGCGTTTGAAAATTAAGAAAGTGCGCCTAGACCCACTTAAGTGTCCGCCTAGCCCGCCTAGGCGCCCGCTTAAATTCGGCTAAGCCGTGACTCTCAATTAGATAGAACATCGATAACTCTCATTTTGTATTTTGTTTTTTCAATACAATGCAAGAGGTTTGTTTAATACTCACTCATTGTATGCTTGTTCTTCACATTTTCAATATGGTTTAATACTTGATAATCTATAGTCATTTTATTTTACAATTGATGTATCCCAATACAATTATCTATAATAAATTTACTTAAATTCGCCTAGCTCGCGAGCTTTTATAGGATTTCAGCAGAAAAAAGGTCGCACCGAAGCTATGACAATCAAGATTGAAGCTTGTTTGAACAAATATTGCTTTCATGAGTATTGGATTACGTTGATTACGATGTTTGTCTTGTCCGTCTTCTTAATGAGTCTATTTATGGTCATTTCTCCTTTCTGGAGGTTCAGATTGTTCCAATCTTTATAACAAGCTATTATGGATTTGGAAGAGTTTTAGGGTTGAAACGTGGCTGGACAGATGCACTGCATAATCTCCTAGCCTAATTCGGATTTTGTTTCTAGTTTATTTTATTATTATTTGGTTTCCTAGTCAGATCCTAAGCCTTTTATTAGGGATAATTGGTATACTTATGTAGTTTAAGTAAGGTATTTGGCCGGCCCTAGTGCTTGCTCTTCCTTCATGCGCTTTTGGAGAAGAGGATTCTTCAAGAATTTCAGGCTTTTATTTTAAAGTGTTTTCGATTTTTTCTTAATAATAATATTGTCTCTAGTTTTTATTATGAGTATGCGTAACTAATTCCTTTGCTAGGATGAGACCATAAGTCTTAGCATGAATTTATTAATTTGTTTATGAATTGATGCATGCTTACTTTAAATTATTAATCACCGTATTTAGACTATCTAATTGACTTAGTGATTGGTCACCATTAGGGTAATTAGACAAGTACTTTGATGGAATTTCTATTGGAACATCATCCTGAAATTGAGGAGGGCTTCTTGTGATTAGTAATTGTAAGTTCATTCAAGGCGAACATCAAGTTCTAAAGGGTTACATGGTTTTTCAAAGAGTTTTCACAAAACTTAATGAGTCTTGCATGTTTATATTTGATCTGAACATCATAGATGAATTGGATGTTAGATATATGTTTTCGCTTGAACATCACGATGAAAATATGCATTAGGAAAACCTAACCTTCAAAGCACGTATGTAGAAATTCATAAGTAATTGGTAGAATTGCATATAATTGTTAACAGTGACGGGTAAAAACCCGTCTTTCCAATAATTATTTTAATTTTTAAAACGTTTTTCTTCTTTGCTGCCATTATTTCCAAACTTTTAGATTTTTTTTATTGTTAATTTAATCTTTTAAAATTCAAAATTCTCAAATCTTTGATAAAAATCTGTTTTGATAATCAATTAAGAGTTGTTAATTACACAAATTAATCAACCAATCCTTATGGAGAACGACCTTGTATGTGTGATTATACTATAATTACCTTGAACTCTTGCAAGTACTTTCAATGATTTTAACCCTAATTTTGCAGGTACTAAAAATCCTATCAACCTCCAATTTCGAAGATCATAAATTTGCAGGTGTTAAGACCAAAAATAGGTTCTTGGAGCATTTCGTCTGTCTCTGGTTTCAAGTTCATGATACTCCATCCGTTTGGAAGGGTTATTGGAAACAATGTTTTTTGGAGGGGTAAATTTTTGACACTCGAGGATCAGTGGCTTTTGATGTCGAGAAGGGCACAATTTTAATGGTCGATTTGCCGGACGGCAGTGCGGGCATCAATAGCTTAATGGTGGGCAACGTGGGGAGTTTGATCAATGGATCAATTTGTTAAGAATCTGGAGATTAGAAGGAGATGGTGATGATAATCAGGGGATGGACTATCGTTGCCCAGTGGTATAGGACGGATTACGAGACTTCCTTAAAATTAAAAAATGATCCCGGGTTCGAAACCCGCTGCTGGTGTGGAAGATAGACTTGTGGCCAGGGGAGGTTGAAATGTTTCTGTGAGTCTTTCCAGCCCCCAAAAGAGGTGGATAACAAGTCACTAGTTGTCCTCATTTTTAAAAGAAAAGAAAAAAAAAGGGAAATGGCCATTTGGACTAAACATCTTTACTTTATTTAATTAAGGTGCTAAGATATCTCCTGGCCAAAATCCCTAAAAAAAAAGAGAGTGCATTTGTGCCTGGAAGAAATATTGTTGACAACATTCTTATTGCTCACGAGCTTTCTCGGATTTTAGCAGGAAAAAGGTGGCACCAGAGCTATGGCAGTCAAGACTGAAGCTTGTTTGAACAAATTTGGCTTTTATGAGTATTGGATTACGTTGTTTGTCTCCTCCGTCTTGTTTAAAGAGTCTATGTAGGGTCATTTGTCCACTCTAGAGAAATTTATTCATCTATGTAGGGTCATTTGTCCGCACGGAAATTTAAACGTATCCGAAATCTAAACAACTTTTACTTAAAGTCGAGAATAAACGTGCTAGAAACCTCGTGCCGAAAATTTGGAGTTGGTGAAACAGCGCCACGCTTGTCAAACTTACTAGAGACCTCCGCATTGGGAGTTGATTACGCCGGGAGGAGGGGCCCCAGAGATCTTATTTGACAGAAATGCAGATGAAAATTGAACTGGTGCTCATCTTTGACGAAAATGTGGATGGAAAGAACAAATATGCCATATTGTCAAAATGATGTTTGAATGTATACTGTTTAATAAGGCACCAAATATACGTCACTTGACCAGTTGTACGGCTCAAACTGTCAACTGAACCAACGGAGTGACCTAAATATGATTTCACTGAAACGACAATGTTTGGCGTATGTTTGGCGTTGGTGAAACAACGCCGATCGAATAATGTTTTCTGCACTTAGGTTAATTCTTGCTTAAATGTATGGTCAGTATAATATCCTTCTAAGTTGGGGAGAGAATTAGAGAATAGAGATCATAACAAAAATGCCTGTAAGGGGTCTGCCTAGACAATATCCTGAGACTCAAGCAATTGGCAACAAGAACAGATTACAGAGATGGCAACTTCCACTACCTCACACTCACTGACTCACAGTGCATAATCTGACAGTTGAGCAAAACAAAACCCATCACTAATTAAAACCCACCAATGACGGTTCGCCACATCCACAAATTCAGTTCAACACTACACATAAATAGGAATCCGATGCTGAAACAACGATCAAGAGCACAAAACGGAAATCATCATAAGATGGCAATCATGAACTTGACATACAAAAGTAGCAGAACCGCGGTTGGGAAATTGCCCAATGGATTGATCAGTGAGCAGGCATCAGAAGCAATTCCAGCAGGGCCACCTATAGGGGGCAATCCTGCTGGAAGCACCCCGGGTAACACTGAAGGTGACTTAGGTATCCCACCAATAGAACCATCTGACTCGGGAGCAGGTGTGGGTGCAAACATTGTGTCACGGATTACTGAGGTAGGTGGGGCTATAAGTGGTGGAAATTTCTGTGGACCTGCATAGTGTTTTGAAATAGAGTTCTTGAGTAAATTAATCACAACCCGATTTCTGGCTCCATGAAGCCTTTTTCTTTTCAGTTAAAGAAATCGCAATGAAAAAAGTGATCACTCTTCTATTTACTGGTATGATCTTATTTCAATTGAAAGTAATATACAATCTGCATATATGCTTCATAACACCAATAACTGTTTGACAACCAACCATTTATAATTGAGTCCATAATTTGAAATCAGAAATTTACGGTACCATAAAGAAATCTATTAAAACATGACCCAAATTTTAACTAAGAAAACGGGCAAAACCCTTTTTGGTTTAAGGAAATAAGAGAACCAGTTTCACACAGACGCATTCATATTATATGTGATATCCAAAAACCTAAAAGTGCAATCAATTTCTATAGTTTTGTTCCTTCTAATTAGCCAAGCAGCACAACAGATATTAGCATTTATAATTTCACCTGGGCAACGGGGCTGAAGAAATGTAGACAACCTGCAGAGGAGGACAAAATCAGATTGACATTAAAACGGAAATCCTACATTTCGAAACAGCAATAATAAGAGTAAAAAGATAGAAGCATAAAGGATAACCATACGTTGAGACGATGCTTCCATTCACAAAACCAGCATAGTTACAAGAAGTGACATTGCAACCACCACCACTCTGCTGAACTGTAACGTTCCCGACCATGAGGTTACTGTTTCTACATTGCATGCTCGAACATGAAACTGCTAATGAAGCAGGCTGGCAGTACAAACTGTAGAAAGTAACATGATTATGTGATTAATACTCAACCCGCACGAGAAGTTGGAGAACATGTACATATAGAAGTAAACTCAATTACTTGAGACTCCCAGGCCCACAACTGCATTGTAAACAGTGGCTTGCTGTAATGGCATAGCTACCATTGGGCACGATCAAGCCATAGTCTTTAGCAGATTTAGGAAAGTTTGATGCACAAGCTGCACTCAAGACAAACAAAATTCAAAAATTACCAACAGGCTATTAAATAAACAAAATTCAAACATTTCGGAATCTGTGAGTAATACACTATCAGCGCCCAAAGGAAGCAGAGGGGCATGTTTCACCACCTATCTGACTAAAATTTTCAAAGGAACTCTTTTCCAAATCAATTTGCTCTTACTTTTGTTAAGATAATGCGGTGGTTAAGATTGGTTTGTTTTCTGAGCATACTGCTTACATAAAGAAGACAGAAATCGAGCAACAGAGTATTCTTGAGGAAAGGTTGAAGATTTTCTACGAGAATTGTCTTGATATTTATATGGTGAATTAAGGACTTGGGTAAATTACACTTTCATACCCCAGGTTTGGGGTCTATTTCAATTCCTTACAACATCTTTAAAACATTTCACTTTCATACCTTAAGTACTATTTTATTTCAAAATAATACCTCTGTTACATTTTCCATCCATTGATCCATTAAATGCTGACGTGGCTGCCACATATATGCCACGTGGCTGCCAAATGTCTGCCACGTGGCAAAAAAAAATTTTAAATTTTTTTAAAAAAAACCTGAATTTTTACAAAATAAAAGAAGAAAAATAAAGGGTAAATTACACTTTCATACCTCAGGTTTGGGGTCTATTTCAATTCCTTACAACATCTTTAAAACATTTCACTTTCATACCTTAAGTACTATTTTATTTCAAAATAATAGCTCCGTTACATTTCTTATCCATTGATCTGTTAAATGCTGACGTGGCTGCCACATATATGCCACGTGGCTGCCAAATGTCTACCACATGGCAAATAAAATAATTTTTTATTTTTTTTTAAAAAACCTGAATTTTCTCAACAAAAAAATAATAAAAAATAAAAAATTTGAAACCCACATCTGCAAGAAGAAGAGGGAGGAAGAAAGAAAAAAAAATTGTCCCTCCCCCACCCCCCAGCGACCCACATCTGCAACAAGAAAAAGAAGAAGAAGAGGAGGGCCGAAGAAAGAAAGAAAAAAACCCCAAAATCCCACCCGAGCCACCCCTCCCAAAAATCCCCCATCACCCACCCCCAAAAATCCCACCCGAGATTAGGTGGATCTACCACAAAACCAGTCCAAAAATCATCTCAAACTCAAACTATTTTCAAAACTCACCCACACGGAGGGAGGAGGGTCGCAGGGGGTGTGGAGCTGGGTCGAGGTGGGGGGGGGGATGGGAGGAGGGTCGCCCGGCCGGGGGGAAGGGCTTTTCTTCTTCTTCCTGCATATGTGGGTCGAGGGGGAGGGACAATTTTTTTTTTTTATTTCTTTCTCCCTCTTCTTCCTCTTGCAGATGTAGGTTTCAATTTTTTATTTTTTATTTTTTTTTTGGTGAGAAAATTCAGGTTTTTTAAAAAAAAATTAAAAAATTATTTTATTTGCCACGTGGCAAACATTTGGTAGCCACGTGGCATATATGTGGCAGCCACGTCAGCATTTAATAGATCAATGGATGAAAAATGTAACGGAGGTATTATTTTGATATAAAATAGTACTTAAGGTATGACAGTGAAATGTTTTAAAGATGTTGTAAGGAATTGAAATAGAGCCCAAACCTGAGATATGAAAGTGTAATTTACCCTAAGGACTTTGTAGTCAATTGTTTAAGTGAAACTTTTACAGAATTACATTATATGATGGTTTCTTATTCATTTCACTTGTGTATATTTCTAGTGCACCAGTATCGTCTCAAGTTGCATCTGCGAGAGAACCAACCATTTGATATGCTTTAAAGACAAAAACTATATAACGGTATTGTCTTAACTATATAATGGTTTCTTAATCAATCTACTGAAACCCATAACACGAAAGTATTTGAAATATTTTAAAGATGAAAACTATATCCAAATCTGCGCGAGAACCAACCATAAGAAGGGCCTCAAGGATTCACAGAAACGGTATAGCTATGGCAGTCAGCTAACTCAAAAATATATGACACGGTTATTGGTTTGAACTAATTAAAACCCATTAAAATGCACAAAATTTATGAACTCCGATTCTCTACAGTGAAGAATGTTATAAAAAACAAATGCAGCAACTGAAACCGAAAACAAAACAGCACAGTTAGAAACACTATATCACTCACTAATTACTAATTAACAAAAGCATAATCAAATTAGCATACCAAAATTCAACATAGAAAACCACATTCCAATAATTAGCTTCCAATATCGAAACACTTGATAAGATAAGCAAAATTACAGATTACCTGGCAATGGCACTGCAAGTATATCAGCAGCCTTAATAGCTGTGTTCCCCATGGCATTCACATTCATCAAATCAGTCAGGGTAGTCGAGTACCGGGCGGCAATCCCCGCCAGTGTGTCCTCCGGGTTCACCACATAAGACAAGTAGATAGCCGGCAGCAAATTATCAGTCCCATTGAAGCAAGTGCAGGGCAGAGGCACCACAAGGGTTTGTCCCACGTCGAGCACAGAAGGGTCCGAAATCGAATTGGCCTCCCGAATCTGGTCCGCCGAGACCAAGCCGGAGTACACCGAATCAGCAATGGAGGCCAGCGTGTCGGAAGGCCGGGTCTTGTAGTGGGTAGACACTGACTTTCGAATCCCGTCGACGCAGGAGCAGATGATTGGGACTTTGAGGAAGAGCTGGGAGGGGAGGATGTGGTTTTCGACGTCGGGGTACGAAATGTCGATGGCATTGGCGGTGAGGAGAGCAACTGGGTCGACCTGGAAGAGGGAGGCGACCTCTGAGACCTTGAGCTCGGTGTAGACGGTGTAGCCGAGCAAGGCATTGCACGAGTCGGCATTCGGGCAGGGCTCGATTGTCGACTTGGAGGTGACAAAAAGAGCCACATTGGCAAGGACTAGCAGAAAAACGGAGAATTGGGTTTTGCAAAAGGGTTTTTGAATCGCCATTTTTGGAAACTGTTTCTCGAAATAGGGAAAAAATGGAAAGAGGGTATATCTGTGGTTTAACAATGAAGTAACAAAGCTAGGCTTTTTGGGTTTGAAACTGGCAGAATTTCTGGGTTTTTTATGCTTTTTCTGCTTACCCAGCAGCTTCTATTCCTACCCAGCAGAAGAAACAGAAAGATGGGTTCTTTCTTTCAATGGCGGAAGCTGGAGAGCATAATGCTGGGTTTGGAGCTCAAAATTTTCAGGTTTTTCCAGGTTTCCAGATGGGTTTATGGATTCTGGCTTCTGGGTTTTTAGGGTTTTGATGATTTGATTCCTCTGAATCTTTAGAGAGAGAAAAAGTGAGGAGAGAGGGGGAAGAAAAGGAAAGTAGTTTTGAAAGCTAGAGAAAGAGAGACAGAGAGAGAGAGAGCAGAAAATTGTTTTTGTATTTTGCATAGAGTAAAGTGTGCAGTGTGCAGTGTGCAGACACCAGTCAGATTCTTGAGCTTGGGGACAACAACTTTTCTGTTTGGACCAATTTGTCCTCGTCAAACATACCATTTCTCGCATATGTTTCCGTGTTATGCGACGTCATATCCTAGGATTGTGGTTTTTTGGTAATTTCATCTTTGCTTTTGAGATTTATGGGCATCCAAGTGTACCCCACGGTCATGTACTGTAGGGTTTTGCTTTCAGACATGCGGGTGAGAATACCTGGTTTTCTTGTTGGGTTGGACCTGAATACTGTATATAGTAACCTACGCGCATATTAGAGAGTGTCTCTCACGTATTCGCTTCATTGGATGGAAGAGTCGTTCTCAATCCACGTGTTGCGACTTGCGTGTTTATATATTGAATTCTATGACCTGGGACTTGAAAGATCAGCCCGTGGGTCGGATGCACAACCCATATCATATGGGTCGCCCACTCGGAATTATTAAATTTTTAATTTAATTAAATAACGTTTGAACGTAGTCAGAACGTTGCCATCTATTGTTTGGCCAGAAATGGTGAGGAGTTCTTTTAAAAGTGAGATTTTGCAGGTATGTTTTTGCAATTTTTTATAATGTTAGTCTATTAATGGGTAAATTATACTTTTATACCTCAAGTTTGGACTCTATTTCAATTCTTTACAACATCTTTAAAACATTTCACTTTGATACCTTAAATACTATTTTATTTCAAAATAATACATCCGTTACATTTTTCATTCATTGATCCGTTAAATGATGACGTGGCTGCCACATATATGTCACGTGGTTGCTAAATGTCTGGCATGTGGCAAAAATAATAATTTTCTAATTTTTTTTTTTAAATCCTGAATTTTTACAAAAAAAAAAAAAATGAAACCCCAGCGATCCACATCTGGAAGAAGAGGGAGGAAGAAAGAAAAAAAAAATTGAGCGATCTGTAGCAGGAAACACCAGTTATGTGCTTCTTTTAAGAAGCACTAGTTGTTTGGGATCATTTGTACTCCCACCTTTGCTTTAACAATAGGCCACTAGCACTCAAATGAACTCTCCAATACGGAAATGTCACTACAAAAGGAAATTACATTTGGATGCAAAAATTAAGGGCACAAATTAAGAGAGGAGTTTGTGTCTTTGTGAACGCTAATAAAGTGGAACACTGCCCATTCAATAAAAAGGCAGCACCTATTGTGCTTAGTATAAAAAATGGACACAAACAGTGCCATAGAACAAAAAATTATGCCCATAAAGGGCTAGGGATCTGCTGTCCCCAAATTTGTGTCTCGTCCATGTCTCCTCTTTAATTTTTAAACACGTGTCCTATGCCTTAACTCAAAGTTAACAGTGTTAACTTTTCTAATTCATTAAGAGAGAGGCCAGAGCCCATCGCAGCTTTTCGAAACCCGCTTGCACGCACACCCCAACAAAACCCGATCCCGGACTTCCTTCGAAACCCACTCGCAGCTTTTCGGCGAATTGGCATTTCTTTAGCTTCAGGATTTAGTTTCACCAACCTTTCACTGCAGGTCAATTCTAAAACTTCTTCTTCATTTGGTGTTTGTTGCTGGAATTTCAATACCCATTTGCTTGCTTTGATTTTTTCCAGCCGCCCGTTTGGTTTTCGATTGGTAGACTTGAAAAGTTTGGATTTTTAATTTGGTTTGGTGAGTGTGCTTAGTGGAGCCCACACCACTCATCCCTTGTCCCCATGTCCCGTTTTCCCCAACCTTTCGCGATCTCTCTCCTCCCTTACTTTTCTCTTTCTCTAATCTATCTTCTCTCTCTTTGCACTCACTGCTAGGCAGTGAGCTAACTACCAGACCACCACCTCATATCCCTCCCTATTACTCGTTCTGCACCTCGATCCCTCAACCTCTCCGTCGTCTCTCTCACCTCTGCAAATGCCAAATGACCGTGAGGCCGAGATCCTCACTGTGCCACCACTTCCACGGTAAGTTACATCACCACCATCTAGCCTCACCACTCATCAAGCTTACTAACATCCAAGTACAGAAGTCGAGAACCAGGTGGCGAACTCGAACCCCAGAACTCGACCTCCATATTTTCCAACGAGACTTCATGATTTTCTGACCAAGGTAGGTCTCGGGAACCCCATCTCTCATCTTTTTTCATCTTTTGTGAAAGATTTTACGCTAATAGGCCTATGTTTGTAGGGTTTGGGGACATAAACCACGTGGGGATGCTTTTCCCCAGTTTTTCGGCGAGGAGCCCGAGTTTTGTAGGCCATTTCTGACACACCCGACTGAAATCGAAGCATGCTGGCTGTCACGTGAGAGGGGCGTAACCATGTGCACAATGCGGAAGCAAAATAATATAGAAATTACGAATGAATAGAAACCGAATCACTAGTTAAGGCAAATACTAGTGTGAGAATAAGTGTGAATACATAATCAGAGCAATAATAGCCTAAGTGCAGTCAAGCATAGGAATTACAAATTAAATAACATCCGAAGGTAGTCCTACATGAGTGACGGTCTATCAGAACTTCCGCTAGAAACCTCGTGAGCCACCCACAAATGCTACCTAATACCTGGAGGGGCGCAAAACAAAAAGCGTGAGTGAGCAAAAACAAAGCTTTTCCAAAACCATTTCCTTATCAAACTTCTAACCCATCGCCGTAAAACCTGTATAATTTTCCCAGAAAATAGTATATACATATACTAAATCTCAACAGAATTCATCATCAAAATACGCATTCAAATCATGAATATGCCATGCCACATAATCAATTATCCAGGTAAGTAATCTAAAAGCGATGATAACTGCAATTATCTCATCAACTGAACTCTAGCTTATAGATTATACCTACACACAAGTCGAACCCACTTATAGTGGTCTATACGATAGGCTGGGTGTATAATAAATAATTACGCTCAAGTGCCACGATCACGTGAAGGCTGTGCAAATGATCGCGGGTTACCTACAAGTCGAACCCACTAAAAGTGGTCTATACGACAGGCTGTGCACTTAACTTGGATCCAAGATAAACGTGTGGTGCGGGAGGTGAACGATCACGTGAAAGCTAGGCCCTAACTCTGGTGGGAGCACTAACACCGGGGTGCAGGTTTATGAGCTAACAATGCATCTCAACAATCAACATAAGGTAACACATAGCTTACCTGAACTTACCTGAGTGCTGCTGGCATCGAATCCCAATGTGTATATAAATATATATCACAATGCATACATATAGCATAAACATATTTGGCATGACAATTCATTTCATAAAATTGCTTAAAACATATTTTTGGGAAAAATACTCATTAAATAGGTATATACGGAAAACAAAAGCCCACTCACTGATATGTCAAAGGGTCGTAGCCCTCGCGCCTAGCTTGGCTACGCTCATCCTCCGGATAGGTCTCGCCTATATGAGAAATAACTATATAAACGTTATTTTAAAGCATATAAACGAAACTTTGTAATAACTTCTCATATATTGCTCAAATTGGGTATATGAATATACCACAGTGACCTACTCAACCTCAGGATCATCCCCATATTTTAAAATAATTTTCTGACCCCTCACGTGCCACCACGCGCCGGCCAAGGCACGGCCAGACGCGCCCCCACGCACGGCCATGTGCCTGGCACATTGACGGTAACAGTTAACGGCATTAGGAATATTCCGTCAAAACTAACAGATTCCGTTAAAACTAACCTGACGTCGTTAAGAATATTTCGTTAACTTTAACGGAATATTCTTCCTCCTTCTCCAACGAGCCTCGTCGGTCGCTGTCGCCGCTGCGATCGTCGAAAACTGTAGAAAACTTCAAACCTTCATACCTCAGCCATATCTCAACCAAAATCCACAAAATTTGTACCAAAATGAAGCTTACAACTAGTAGAACAAAACCTTACCACTTTCAAGCCTTGAAATCCACGAGATCTTGCCGGAGAAACCTCGATAATCTGGCCAAAATTGAAACTCGCCAAACTCAACTTCCCGACGTCCAAAACACTTCATTTTTCTTCTCCGAGCTTTGTAAGGACGATCTAAAGCTTCCTATAAGCTTAGAATCTTCCAAAAACCTCACAATCACGTGTGCATGAACAGTGCACAAATCTGGGTTGTCTGGGTTCTCGAGTTTTCGAAGTTTTCACAACCAACCAAGGGTACGACTAGGTTCCTAAGGTTGCAAGGAGCGTGGATATGGTCTCCACAAACTTGATCTGTGGCTGGATGATGGCGATTGAAGATGGTCCATACGGTTGTACGGACAATGGCAGAATATCGAGAGGGAGAGTCAACGGGAGATGATGATGTGGGTGTGTGTGTGTGGTCTAAAAGCAACCAACCAAAATAAAAGAAAATCTAAGTCCTAATTAGTTCCAAACAATTAGAACTTAATATAATTAGTCCACAACCTTAAGTTTAAACCACACCACTCTACAATAAAACCCAACGTCCAAGGGCAATTTCGCCTTCAAAAATGATTTTCCGGGATGGGCTATCACAACCTACCCTCCTTATAAAAATTTCGTCCCCGAAATTTATACAACCAATAGAATCCACTAATAATCATAAAACAATTTGGGATACATCTCTCTGATCCGATCCTCTGTCTCCCAAGTAGACTTGTCCATTGAATGGTTTCTCCACAAAACTTTCACCAATTGTACTGTCTTATTTCTTAGAACATTTTCTTCCAATCCAAAATAGTCACTGGCTCCTCATCATAAATCAAATCTGGGCTAATTTCCAATGGTTGAGGAGTTATTACATGTGACGGATCTGAGACATAATGTCGAAGCATCGAAACATGAAATACATTGTGCACCTTAAACAACTCTGAAGGCAACTCAAGCCGATAAACAACTTCACCGATTCTTTCAGTGATCCGATACGGTCTGATGTACCTAGGGCTTAGCTTACCCTTCTTCCCAAAACGTACCACATCTCTCCATGGTGATAGCTTCAAGAATACAAAATCATCAACATTATACACTCAGTCAGTGACATGTCTGTCAGCTAAGCTCTTTTGATGATCCTGGGCCGCTTTCAGGTTAGACTTAATTACCTGAACATTCTGAGTAGTCTCCTCTACTATTTTAGGGCCCACCGAAACTCTTTTGCCAACTTCTGACCAACATAATGGAGTCCGATAAGACCTACCATAAAGTGCCTCAAATGGTGTCATACCAATACTCGAATGGTAACTGTTGTTATAGGCAAATTCCATCAAATCCAAACGTGTATGCCAATCATCGCCAAACTGCATCACAGAAGATCTTAGCATATCTTCAAAGGTCTGAATCGTCCTCTCAGATTGACCGTCTGTCTGGGGATGATATGCTATACTATATAATAATCTCGAACCAAGAGCCTCCTGAAATGCTATCCAGAACTTAGAAGTGAATCTAGGGTCTCGATCTGAAATAATACTAACAGGAACTCCATGGTACTTCACCACTTTTGATAAGAACAACTCAGCTAATCAGCTCAAAGAATATTTCTCCTTCACAGGGATGAAATGCGCTGACTTAGTAAGCCGATCTACTCTCACCCAGAAGGTTGTACACAAAATCCATGGTAATATCTTCCCATTTCCACTGTGGAACAGGAAGTGGTTGCATCAACCCAAAATGATTCTTTCTTTCAGCTTTAACTTGTTGACAAATGGCACATCTACTAACATACTCATCAATTTCTCTTTTCATACCCGGCCAATAATAAAATGGTTGAATGGTATGATACATCTTAGTGCCTCCAGGATGCATTGCATATGCTGAAACATGCGCTTCATCAAGAATCTCTTTCTTTAATTCCATATTATTTGGCACATACATCCTTTGATCTTGCATAAGCATGCCATCATATTCTTGAACTCTGAGATCCTTCTTCTTTCCTTTAGAAATTGCAAAAATTAAATCCTGAACTTCCTCATCATTTCCTTGGGCTTCAAGTATACGATCAATCAAAATAGGCCTAACTTGGAAACTAGCAAGCAAGGCTTCCTCTCGTTCTGCTACAGCTTCTTCTCGTTCTTCTAGCCCCAATTTTACTCTAGTGAACCTCAAATCTGCAGGAAGAGGAACACGAGAAGCATACAAAGCATTGATCCGACCTTGGGATTTTCTACTTAAAGCATCAGCCACCACATTAGCACGACCAGGGTGATACTCAATCGTGCAATCATAATCACTAAGCAACTCTAACCACCTTCGTTGCCTAAGATTAAGCTATTTCTGGGTGAAAAGATACCGAAGACTCTTGTGATCTGTAAAGATCTTGCACTTTTCACCATAAAGGTAATGTCTCCAGATCTTCAAAGCAAAGATGATAGCCGTTAATTCCAAATCATAAGTAGGGTAATTCATTTCATGAGACTTCAATTGACTTGAAGCATAAGCAATCACCCTACCATGCTGCATCAAAACACATCCCAAGCCATTCAAAGAATCATCGCTATAAATCTTAAAGTTACCACTATCATCTGGAAGTGCTAAAACATGAGCATGAGTGAGATAATACTTAAGCTGCTGAAAACTCTGCTCACAATCACCATTCCACTCAAATTTAACTTCCTTTCTAGTCAACCTTGTAAGTGGTAAAGCGATAACTGAAAAGTCCTTAACAAACCGTCGATAGTAACCTGCTAAGCCAAGGAAACTCCGTACCTCAGTGACATTCGTGGCTGTTCCCAATTCTCCACAGCTGCAATCTTTTGAGGGTATACCTGTATACCTTAGGCTGATATAACATGTCCCAAGAATGCCACTTGATCTAACCAGAATTGGCATTTACTAAACTTAGCATACAACTGATGTTCCCTCAATTTCTTCAACACTAGAGTGAGATGTCGAACATGATCTGATTTCGACTTAGAATACACCAGAATGTCATCAATAAAAACAATGACAAATCTATCCAAGTATTGTTGAAATACCTTATTCATCAAACCCATGAAAGCTGTTGGTGCATTCGTCAATCCAAACGGCATCACAAGGAACTCATAATGACCATAACGAGTTCTAAAAGCCGTTTTATGGACATCGTCACTCCTAATCTTTAACTGATAGTAGCCTGACCTTAAGTCAATCTTTGAGAACACACAGGCATCTCGAAGTTGATCAAATAAATCATCTATACATGACAATGGATGACGGTTTTTAATCGTTACCCGATTCAATTACCGATAATCAATGCACAACCTCAAAGTTCTGTCTTTCTTCAGGACAAACAAGACTGGAGCTCCCTATGGCGATATACTAGGCGAAATGAAACCTTTATCAACCAATTCTTGTAACTGAATCTTTAATTCCCTTAATTCAGCAGGTGCCATTTGATAAGGAGCTAAGGAAATAAGATCCGTACCTAGAAGTAATTCAATGGTGAACTCCACATCACGATCTGGTGGTAATCTAGGTAAATCATCAGGGAATACATCAAGAAAATATCTGACAACTCGAACATTCTCCACACTAGAAGGAATATCATCATTTAATACCACATGAGCCAAGTACCCTTGACAACCTTTGTTCAACAATCTTTTTGCTCTCATAGCTGAAATAACACCATGCATTACTCCACCACGATCCCCAACAAACGTAACCTCAGGCAATCCAGGACGATGGAAAGTCACTGTTCTCCCGTAACAATCAATATTGGCACGATTATAATGCAACCAATCTATGCCCAAAATCACATCAAAATCAACAATATCCAACGGAATAAGATTAGCTGGCATAAGCACATCCTCCACCAAAACAGGAAGATTAGCTGGCATAAGCACATCCTCCACCAAAACAGGACATCCCGGATAAGCATAATCTACATAACACTTCTCCCCTCTAGGCATTGCAAACTCTAACTTATACCTAATGGGTGTAGATTGAGGTTGGGTTAATTGAGTAAATGTATGAGAAATTACGGAATGTGTAGCACCACAATCAATTAACACTTTAGCATAATGACCAAGAACATTTAACGTACCCATAATCAAGTTAGGATTGTTCTGAGTGTCTTACAGAGAAATGTTATGGATACGTCCCTAGGCTAGCTGCCTTCCTGCTCGACCTCTATTAGCATGAATACCTAGGCCCTAAGCATCGCGTCCCTGACCTGACTGGCTATGCTGCCATGATGATCCTGCACTACTAGCAGCAACATCAACCTGTGGTGGTTATCCTCTAGAATGCCACTGTGACTCGCCAGCCGAGTACTGACTATAGTCACCCTGCTGATAAGGCATATATCCTCCTGAATACTGACCATAGCCACCTTGCTGGTAAGGATCATGAGGGTACTGATACTATCTTAAAGGATAAGGAACGAGATCTCCCTGGTAATGGTAAGTACCACCACGACATGTCAGAGTATAGCCACTAGGTCCTGAAAACTGCTGAGTCTGCACTGGTAGTGGCATAAGAGGTTGCTGTGGCTGCTGGGGTCTCTGCTGATTCTGAGGGCAATACTTAGACAAATGCCCCACCTGTCCACATGTATAGCATCCACTGTTACCTTGATGACATTCTCCAAAATGTCGATTATTACATCTTCGACACAAAGGAGCACTAGCACCACTTGAATCTCTCGGCCTTTGAAATCTAAGGCCTCCAGAAAATCTACCTCCTCCCCTCTGGCCTGTGGAACTAAAACCTCCACTGGAAGAACTCGAGCTCGTACCACTTCTCTTAAAACTCTGGGTCTTGCGAGGTCCTTGAGAATACTAACCATTACCCTTATCATATCTCCTCTGATTACCCTATTTTCCTTTTTCTTCACTATCACTGGGCATATTTTCTGAGTCCTCAACTCTCAACAAAATCTCATAGAACTCCTGATAAGTGGCATAGGGTGCTGTAGTAGCCATAGAACGCGACTTCTTCTTAGTACCAAGCTTAAAATGACGAAGCATCTCAACTGGATTGGCAGCAACTTCTGAATCATAGTGGGACAAATTCGTGAACTTTCTATAATACTCATTAGCAAACAGCTTTCCCTACTTCAAACTAGTAAACTTCTGCTTCTTTCGATCCAGATATGTTGGAGGAATAAATCTCTTATAAAAGGGCTGCTTAAAATTTTCCAAACTAGCAATCTCCTCAGGCGACCATCCAAAAGTCTCTTGGCCCTACCAAGATGCAGGTTCTGGACCTAAAAACGAAGAAGTAGTCTCAACCCACCTATCCTCGGGTAACCTTCTTTGACTCTGCATAACCCGAAACGTCTTCTCGAGCTGTTAGAACCACTTTTCTGCCCCCTCGTGTCCCTCATTACCCATAAAATGAGGCAACTTCAAATTATACATAGACTCCAGAGGAGTTCTCTGAGGAGGGCGAAGTGAAGCCTGAATGGCATTAGCAATCGCTTCCCCTAACTGAGCGATATTAGGAAAATTAGGCTCAGCTAAACGACGTGGCTCTCTACGAGGCGACATAGTTCTGACAGAAGACACCAAAATAATTAGGGCCCGACCGAAATCGAAGCATGTTGGCCGTCACGTGAGAGTGGCGTAACCATGTTCACAGTGCGGAAGCAAAATAATATAGAAATTACGAATGAATAGAAACCGAATCACTAGTTAAGGCAAATACTAGTGTGAGAATAAGTGTGAATACATAATCAGAGCAATAATAGCCTAAGTGCAGTCAAGCATAAGAATTACTAATTAAATAACACCCAAATGTAGCCCTACATGAGTGATGGTCTGTCAAAACTTCCGCTAGAAACCTCGTGAGCCATCCACAAATGCTACCTAATACCTCGAGAGGCGCAAAACAAAAAGTGTGAGTAGGCAAAAACAAAGCTTTTCCAAAACATTTTCATTATTAAACTTCTAACCCCTCGCCATAAAACCTGTACAATTTTCCCAGAAAATAGTATATACATATACTAAATCTCAACAGAATTTATCATCAAAATACGCATTCAAATCATGAATATGCCATGCCACATAATCAATTATCCAGGTAAGTAATCTAAAAACGATGATAACTGCAATTATCTCATCAACTGAACTCTAGCTCATAGATCATGCCTGCACATAAGTCGAACCCACTTATAGTGGTCTATACAACAGGCTGGGTGTATAATAAATAATTACGCTCAAGTGCTACGATCATGTGAAGGCTATGCGAATGTTCGTAGGTCACCTACAAGTCGAACCCACTAAAAGTGGTTTATACAACAGGCTGTGCACCTAACTTGGATCCAAGATGAGCGTGTGGTGCGGGAGGTGAACGAACACGTGAAGGCTAGGCCCTAACTCTGGTAGGAGCACTAACACCGGGGTGCAGGTTTATGAGCTAACAATGCATCTCAACAATCAACATAAGGTAACACATAGCTTACCTGAACTTACTTGAGCGCTGCTGGCATCGAATCCCAATGTGTATATAAATATATATCACAATGCATACATATAGCATAAACATATTTGGCATGACAATTCATTTCATAAAATTGCTTAAAACGTATTTCTAGGAAAAATACTCATTAAATAAGTATATACAGAAAACAAAAGCCTACTCACTGATATGTCGAAGGGTCGTAGCCCCCGCGCCTAGCTTGGCTATGCTTGTCCTCCGGATAGGCCTCGCCTATATGAGAAATAACTATATAAATGTTATTTTAAAGCACATAAACGAAACTTGGTAATAACTTCTCATATGTTGCTCAAATTGGGTATATAAATATACCACAGTGACCTACTCAACCTCAGGATCATCCCCATATTTTAAAAATAATTTTCTGACCCCTCACGCGCGGCCACGCGCTGGCCAAGGCACGGCCAGACGCGCCCCCACGCGCGGCCACGTGCCTGGCACACTAACGGTAACAGTTAACGGCGTTAGGAATATTCCGTCAAAACTAATAGATTCCGTTAAAACTAACCTGACGCTGTTAAGAATATTCCGTTAACTTTAACAGAATATTCTTCCTCCTTTTCCGAAGAGCCTCGCCGGTCACCGTCGCCGCTACGATCGCCAGAAACTGCAGAAAACTTCAAACCTTCATACCTCAGCCATTTCTCAACCAAAATCCACGAAATTTGTACCAAAATGAAGCTTACAACGAGTAAAACAAAACCTTACCACTTTCAAGCCTTGAAATCCATGGGATCTTGCTGGAGGAACTGAAGGAAAATTTGTGAAAAACATGTTCATTTGAGCAACATCTATGGCATGCAATTAACAATTAAAGGCGGAATCATACTGGTATGCACTCAAAACAAAACATTACCCATGAAATTCAAAGCCTAGTAGTTATGGTGAACCATGACTCAACTCAAATCTTAAAGAAATGAGTTGAGAAACTTTTATACCTTTGAAGCACCTCTTTGCTTAGCAAAGGTTAATCACCCATGTGAGGGCCTTCTTTCCTTTGTCTCCTTGTTCCTTGGCTCCATGGATATGGATGGAAGAATTGATTCTCCAAAAGTCCCCAAGGTAGGAGACCTCTAATTTTCGACACCAAGGATGGTGAAGGAAGAAGACGAGTGACCTTGGAGGAGGAAGGATTGCTAGCTAATCCCCTCCAAGGGGGCCGGCCTCCTAGAGAGAAAGGGAGAGACATGTTCTCTCCAATTTTCTCCAAAAGAAACCCTAAATGAATTTTGGCTATAAAATTCTTTATATAGTCACTTCACTTAAGTGACTAAAAGAACAAAACCCTATTTTTCATCACATGGCCGGCCTACCATAGGCATTGGGCTGTTTGGGCCCTTTTAAATCTCAAGTCATAAAAGTTGTCATACAACTTAAGTTAATGGGCTTGACATTCGAAGCCCATTGGGCCATGAGGCCCAAAACTAACCCGATGTCTAAAACGAACTTATTCATTTGATTAATTAACATATTAATTAATCCTAGCCATAAATAATTAAACCATTTAATTATCCTTACTCATCTTCGTTATATCCTTCAATCATTACCTTACACGGTGTGCGATCCATTAGGTTCCTTTTAGCAAGGCAGTGGGCGATTAGAACTCTTACTAATCAATTGTGAATTGAAACTTACTTTCAATTCTCCCTTTAGTGATTATACATCTTCAGGGCTTCCACAAGCCATGAGTGACACCTAGCAGTATGTCATGGCTACCCAAGCTAATCAGAAGAGGTTGGAGAACCTATTCAGTTTGGGATTACAATGCAATACGGTCTTTCTCTAATACAATACTCTTGACCACATTGTTTGGTTTAATAGTTTATTCATGTCTACTATCCAATGTGATTCTCTTAATTATATGATTACCTTGAATGTGATTTGGAACGACTTCATAAATCTCATTCATACTCTGGCCAGAGATTCTTAATCATATCATAGAGTATTCTCCCTTAACGTTTAAAGGTTAGAGATCCCTTGTTGCGCATTCACTTGCCTCCATGGCTAAGTGGCTTAACCCCAACTATGTCGTGGACACCCTCTGACGGAGTGACTTTGACATAGTCAAAGATCAAGGACCTAACCCTAAGACAACTATGATGCCTCAGGTTAAAGGACTACTTTGCATTATCCCAACCATGAGCCCTTATGTGACATGAGTATGAGAACTTCTCGTTGATCGCGTTCAGTGGACTCATTCTCTATTGAGCACCTACGTACTTGTCTTGGTGTCAGTCACACCATTGACTCGAGACCAGTCACTCTCCCTTAGAGAAGACATAGGACGTACTGATCTTAACGGACTGTCAATGCCCAATTGGCAATCCTATGATCAGGAACTTTTAGGATATGTATTCGAAAGAGAATGGTCTCATGAATCTAACTTCTTTAGATCACATTCTCCCTATTACATATTCCTTGGACTTATTGTTTAAGCATATAACATTTATATGAGACAGCTTAAAACAATAACCTTTGCCCTTTATATCAAACTAGATTAGTTTAACATGTGAAATGTCCGTAAAGTATCATCATATGATTGGTTTTAGGGCACATTTCCAACAATCTCCCACTTGCACTAGAGCCAATTAGCTTGATCATCAGTGATGATACCTCTTCTGTAGTCATTTCAAAAATGGCTGAGTAGTAGGCCTAGACAATGGATATCTATATGTTATCCATAGAAGCAACCTTTAGAATAACAACGTCACCATTATACATGATTCTCAATCATGTGGTTCAGTCTCTCATTTGAGTTCGGATCTTGATGAGACCTTGATTCCCTAGCTTGAATTGCCCCATTAGTATCGTAGTGTCGGCACACTAGAGACACTTTCTGGTTGGAACCGAATGGAGAGTTCATAAATGAACTTTCCCATCCAAACAACATTGTTGTAAACTTCTATATGGCGATATATATTTTGCATTCATGATGGAAGACACTAAAGTCATTACCTTTAATGTTTCCACCCAAATATCTCTTCAGTCATAATAAAGAGATATCCAATTATCTCTTCGTTCAAAATGAAGAGACATCCAATGATGGATACGATATTAGATTCATAATCTAATACTTTTACGCTTCCATTGCGTTACTCTAATTCTTCCTCATTCTTGAGGAATCTATCCTTTAGTATTTCTTAAATACATAAGGACTCACTTGACAGTTGCCTTGGTTCTGATCCTGGGCTTGCATTGATATCGTCTTGTACCAATCTTGGTACAACTCATATCAACGCTTTTCATACAACATGAAATACATAAATCACCTTTCTGCGTACGCATAAAGGATTCTATTTACGCATTAATTCTTTGGGAGTCAAAGGGGTACGATCCCTTTGTGAAGAGCAACTTCCTAGTCTTACTAGAATTGTCCTTCTGACTAAAGTTTATCATCATATGAGAAACTTCCTAGCATCTTTTGTCTATCATTAGGGATTGATATAATCAAATTATATAGGGTAAATTACAAAAAACTACCTCAACTATTGGTATCACGACACTTTCACACCTCATCTTTTAAAGTTGACAATGTCATACCTCATCTTACGAATTTGTGCCAATGTTATACCTTCCGTTAATTGGCCGTGAATTTTTCAGTTAAATGCTGACGTGGATTGATCCGGGACCCATTTTTTATTAAAAAATAAAAAAAATCATTTAATATTTTTTTAAATATTAAAAAAAATAAAAAAAGTTATAAAAAAAAAAAAAAAAAAAACCAAAACACCCGTCCCCTCCCCCCCTTCTCTCTCTTCCCCCCTCTCCATCTTTCTTTCCCCTGCAACTGCAACCCAGAAAAAAGAAGAGAGAAAAAAAAAAAAAAAACCAATTTGTCTTCCCCCTCCCCACCTCCTCCACTCTCCGCACCTAACCTCCCCACCTTCACACCCAACCTCGCACCCACTACCTGAAACCCAAGAAAAACCCAGATCCCGGTGGAATCGGGAAACCTTCGGCATGCCGATTTCGAAGGTTAAGAACCTAGGTGCAGAGAAAATGGGAGGAATGGGTGTGGAGGGAAGAGGGTGAGGGGGGGGGACAGACGAACTGGGTTCCCTGTTTTTTTTTTTTTTTTCTTCCTCTCTTCTTCTTCTTCTTCTTCTTCTTCTGCAGGTGGGGTGGGCGGACAAACTGGGTGTTCTCTCTTTTTTTTTTTTTTTTTTCTTTCTTCTTCTTCTTCTTCCTCCTCTTCCTCTCTTCCTCATTCTTCTTCCTTTTTCTTCTTATTTCTGGGTTGGGTTGCAGGAAGATGGGGAGAGATGGGGGAGGAACGAACTGAACTGAGGGTTTTTTTTTTCTTTATTATTTTAATATTTAAAAAATATTAAATAAATTTTTTAATAATAAATTATTAAATTTTTAATAAAAAATGGGTTCCGAATCAAGCCATGTCAGCATTTAACTGAAAAATTCACGGCCAATTAACGGAAGGTATAACATTGGCACAAATTCGTAAGATGAGGTATGACATTGTCAACTTTAAAAGATGAGGTATGAAAGTGTCGTGACACCAATAGTTGAGGTAGTTTTTTGTCATTTATCTAATTATATGTACTGAAATCTATCATTATAGATTTCCATCCCATGTATATAGACTATGTCTCCCATATACATTCTATCATTATAGAGTGTTTAAAGTCATTACTTTAACGAAGAAGAATTCCTAAACTTAATATATCATATATATGTTTTAATTTAAGAATACGATTAACTCCCACTAATCTTTTGTAAACTTAGCAAACAAAAGATTCATTTACATCTTTATGAGAAATCAAACGATTTGATCTTTCTCTCATAAGACGCTTACAGCTCTCACTAGCTTGCTAAGATTCATGATGGATGGATCTTTACAACTTACACATCTTGTGATTCTTAGTTTTAGACATATATTATCAAGACTATCTTGGTAATGGTTTTGGAAACCCATATTATGTCCAAACATTCAATCACCGTTTAGTTGTAGTTAACAATCCTCGAATTAATGGAAACCAAGACTACGTCAAAGATGGTTTCTTCCAAGTCAACCAATCTCTTTGATTGTAGTCACCTTAAGCTACCAATTAGCTACGAAGGTTTCATTATTTCGGGTCAAATGGTACTATACCATTTCCTTGAGTATATGTTGTATATACACTCAATGTAGTCATAAGGATTTTCATTCTTATTTATTTCGAATTAAGAGGTGTAACTCTATGACATAGTCATAAAGTTCAAACCATTCAACTGAGACGGTTTATAAATCCTTCTCAACTACATTTGGAGCTTGTGGTGTAGGAACTAGGTTGTTATATTTGTTGATCATCATCTTGTCGCTCAAAGAACCCATTCTTTGAGTTCTATCTCTCGTTCATTTGCTCTATCTTAGGCAAATCCTACTGTAGGATTACAATGAACTACCCAACAAATAACATTTATTAGTTGGTTTATATAAGTGATATCCAAAAGTTAATTTAAGGATATCCCACAAGATTGTTCTCAAACAAATATTGCTTTTTAGCACACAACCCCAAATCTTAACACGATTAAGACTTGTCTTTCTTTCCAACTACATCCTATGGAGTTATGAAAATTTTGGAAGATCTTCTAATTGACAATCATATTGTCTTAGAAGTATATATATCCTATATATGTGGGTAATTGATAACATCCAGCGAACTAAGTCTTATTCGAGTTCATTATTCTCCTAATGGAGAAATCCGTTATCTTATGATGCTACTTTCCTTGATTTCTATCAAGGAAACTCTTCTAAAGTGTTCATTTTCCTTGGATCAAATCTAAGGAGATAAATACTTTAGACGTCTTACTCATCAACTTACATTCTTGAATTCTTTGAAACCTTTTGCAAAGTATTCGGACTTGTGTTTATTCAAACTAAACGATAGTTCAACCGAGAGCGATCTTCGGTGAATGTCATACAACATGAGTAGTATTATGTTATGGACAAGTGCCACTAACATCTAAGTGAATTAACCTCAACAACTTTTTGATTCTTTCTTCTTTCCTAAAGAATAAAGATTCGAACATTTCGCCTCTATACAATTTTAACAAGAAGGTATTGGATCCGGATCTAACGATCCTAAGCATCCATCTATGACCAACTCGTAATTTATGTTTTAGAGGTATCACAACTCAATTTGGGATTAGTCACTACCTTGCAACCTTTTGGGTTTTAAGCATCGTCATATTCTAAACAGTTAACACTACCACATTATCTCTACTATAGAGACAATCAATTAGATTACAATAATCCAATCATTGATTAATAAAGAACAATGTTTTGTCAAACAAAACATTCATCCATCTCTTATAGTGACGGAATTAAGTTCCTTTATTCAAACTGGAATGTAAAGACAATCTTTGCTTTTCCAATTCCTTTGGTAGTTCATATGAGGAAGTAAGTACTATCTGCTTTCGCAGAGATCTATATTTGATTCACGTTCCGAATGTGAAGTACTTTCTCTTCTCTCATTAATCTTCTACTTCTTATTAGCCATACTTTTACAACGATTGTAAAACATAGTTACTAATACGGAATCAAGCATTCAAGTAGAAGAACCAACTGTTTTGAACCTTTCAAGAACTTTTTACAACACCTTCAAAAGGTATGTTCTTGACACTTGCAAGACATTTCTTGCATATACCCCTTCCAATGTCCATCCTTTCATAAAGAAAGTTTGTTCCCTTGGAGTTATTTTTCCTTCTTCATTTGACTTCTCCTTTGACTACAATAGTCATGGTCCCTAAACTCCCACTATCTCTCTTGAAACTTATTTCAATTGTGTTAAACACATCAAACGATTTGGTGAGCGTACAGCTATTGTTCACTATATAGTTTACTATAAACTTAGTGAACCATATGGATAGGGACACAAAGGTGAAGTCCTAGCCTAGTTTCCTTCTCGTGAAGTGGTTTAACACTTCAACACTCAATGATTCAAAATCATCATAAGTCCATATTGATGGACTATTTTTGTTAACCAACCATCTTGTTCTAAACAAGATTACAAACTTTCAAGAGTTGTTCAAGGCAACTCTCATTTCTTCATACAACAATTTGTAAGTGAAGAATCATGGCACATTAAGTGTCCATGCCCTTGTGCTTACTTCTCAAGTTCCTTGTTCATTTAACAAAGAAACAAGCACTAGTGTTTGCATAAACTAAGGGTTGTTCTAAGCAACTCTTATTTCTTCATACAACGATTTGAAAGTGAAGAACTATGACACAAAAAGTGTTCATGTCTTTGTGCTAATCTTCATAAGTTCCTTTGTTCATACAACAAAGGAATAAGCATTGGTTGTTTGTGTTGTCCTCTTTATGATAGACTTATCTAACATGTTCTTCCAATGATACATTATCAATAGGAAAATTGTGAGGATGAGACTACTTAGGCACATATACAATCCATTTAAGACAATCTATGGGATTGTGGTACCAAGTCCGGAAACTAAAGCCTTTGGCTTTTCTTTGTCAAGTTTTGGATAGCGTTTGCAAATATATCGGTAAATAAATACATAACGAATATAAATTGATTGATTTTAAGCCATTTGATCCGGGTCTTTAAATCAAATAGCACCACCCACTATTTTCGGCAAATTCCATATCCCTCATCGGAATTCGAGAGTTTTGGAGAAAACTCTTAATAGGGTATGGGAGGCTCACTACTACCAAGCCCACCTCAGAAGAATATCATATTGGCTAGCTTTAATAATAATGAGAGAGTACACTTACTCATTTACATCTCATGTAAGTGCCCATCTTGTTTGGCCTCTAGAGAATAATGCCTCCGAAGAATATCATATTGGCACCATTGCACTTAGTTAAGTTATTCCCACCATGCCAGTTCGTATACGGGTTCAAGAATAGCCTCAGAAGAATATCATATTGGCCATACTCGTTGCCTACCGTCACAACATCATGTATGAATATAGAACCCCTCCTGAGTGTAAGCACATACTTTGTATTCCCCAGAACTGGGCGAAGACGGTGTACGAGTCACAAACGATCGGAGCCTACCACGGTGGAAGGCCACGAAAGAGTGTTCAAAACACTCTCACGCTTGTCAACTTAATAATGGTTTGGTTGAGGGTTTTAGGTCTCATCACATTTAAGCATACATTTTAATCTTATTAAAACAATTCGGTCGTATTACAACTATTGGTCCATTTGATTGATGTAGTAGTATATGATACTCCCACTAAGCTTGTAAAACGGTTTTTAAAGCAAGAGTATATAGTACTACTAACATAAGCTTTGCATTCATTGATGGACTATATAGTTACCTTAGGGCCTTAGGATGACTATGGACCTTTGATTCGATCCAACACGAGCCTAGTGTTGGATCTCGGTCTAGGGATGGTGATTGATTTTAGTTACGCATTTAATCATATTAAGGCGTGTTTCTCCTATTGGGCGTTGGACCCAACTACTCCAATTTCATGCATATCAAATAAACAAGAAATGAGTACTTCAAAGTAAAGAAGAGCTTATGCTCTTTACAACATTTGATCAAAACAAATTACTTTAAAGTAAAGAAGAGCTTATGCTCTTTTACAACATTTGATCATATCAAATTACAACCAAAATTAATCTACACATTCCCATGGTTCAAACAAATTTGAGATGACCTTTCACATAGCTCAATTATCGTAGGCTTAGGTTCATAATCACCCTTTCTTTAATTAATTAATGCTTTAACTAATTAAACTTGAATGCAACATTTTCATTTGGTTTTTGTATCCATAGAATTGATTTAAATAGAGCTAAAAGAAATGAAAATCCAATTCTCATTTAAAGATACAAAACTATTTTGTTCTCTACTAATTTGGGCCAAAAAACAATAACCTCAACGATTGGGCTATATTGCAAAACACAAACTTTTGGGGTCACTTTGTAAAAACACAAAAGTCCACTACTTCATGTAATTACAACTAGAACCCAAAAATTTCAACAAATGCAAAAACTTCATTAAAGGAGCAAAACAATTTGTCCTTTAGTGATTTTGGGCCTTTACGTAAAAACGTAAACTTTTGGGTCAAATTGCAAATACACAAAAGTATCAAAACTTTATGTAATTACATAAAAGCCCCAAAAGTACTCCCATTGAGGGAGTGGCCGGTTTTGGTAGGTGAGAGTGATGTGTGTGAGTTGATTTTTTAGGTTTGAAAGGTGATGGAAATATGTAAGTGATTGGTATGGTGTGAATAGTTGAAAAAGCATGGGTGAAGTTTTGAAAATTCAAACCATCCATCACTAACAAAAACAAGTAAACAACCAAACACCTTTTTGAATCAAAATTCCCAAACTTTTTGTTCTTGCCAAGAACATATCAAGAACAATGAAGAACATCCATGAAAACCCATAAGAGCTCCATGAACAATTTTCAACCAAAAACACCCCAAAAACTCTCAAACTTAAGGGAAATAACATATTACCATACTAGGGTACTTAAGGGTTCCTAATGTCACTTTAAAACACTTTTAACAAGACAAACATGAACCCAAAAATCCACCCTTTGGATTTGGCCGAATTTCCCAAAAAACAAGGCACCAAATTTTAGCTCCAAAATTCATGCTCATATGAACTACATCTACAACATTTGAGATGGCAAATTTTCTAACAAAATTTACATTCAAAGAAGCAAGAATAAAGCTTGTAACAATTAAAACATTCAAATCACAAACTATGAACTACAAAACCCAAAAGGATTCACCAACTACTAGACCTAGGCTCTGATACCACTTGAAGGAAAATTTGTGAAAAACATGTTCATTTGAGCAACATCTATGGCATGCAATTAACAATTAAAGGCGGAATCATACTTGTATGCACTCAAAACAAAACATTACCCATGAAATTCAACGCCTAGTAGTTATGGTGAACCATGACTCAACTCAAATCTTAAAGAAAGGAGTTGAGAAACTTTTATACCTTTGAAGCACCTCTTTGCTTAGCAAAGGTTAATCACCCATGTGAGGGCCTTCTTTCCTTTGTCTCCTTGTTCCTTGGCTCCATGGATATGGATGGAAGAATTGATTCTCCAAAAGTCCCCAAGGTAGGAGACCTCTAATTTTCGACACCAAGGATGGTGAAGGAAGAAGATGAGTGACCTTGGAGGAGGAAGGATTGCTAGCTAATCCCCTCCAAGGGGGCCGGCCTCCTAGAGAGAAAGGGAGAGACATGTTCTCTCCAATTTTCTCCAAAAGAAACCCTAAATGAATTTTGGCTATAAAGTTCTTTATATAGTCACTTCACTTAAGTGACTAAAAGAACAAAACCCTATTTTTCATCACATGGCTGACCTACCATAGGCATTGGGCTGTTTGGGCCCTTTTAAATCTCAAGTCATAAAAGTTGTCATACAACTTAAGTTAATGGGCTTGACATTCGAAGCCCATTGGGCCATGAGGCCCAAAACTAACTCGAGGTCTAAAACGAACTTATTCATTTGATTAATTAACATATTAAGTAATCCTAGCCATAAATAATTAAACCATTTAATTATCCTTACTCATCTTCGTTATATCCTTCAATCATTACCTTACACGGTGTGCGATCCATTAGGTTCCTTTTAGCGAGGCAGTGGGCGATTAGAACTCTTACTAATCGATTGTGAATTGAAACTTACTTTCAATTCTCCCTTTAGTGATTATACATCTTTAGGGCTTCCACAAGCCATGAGTGACACCTAGCAGTATGTCATGGCTACCCAAGCTAATCAGAAGAGGTTGGAGAACCTATTCAGTTTGGGATTACAATGCAATACGGTCTTTCTCTAATACAATACTCTTGACCACATTGTTTGGTTTAATAGTTTATTCATGTCTACTATCCAATGTGATTCTCTTAATTATATGATTACCTTGAATGTGATTTGGAACGACTTCATAAATCTCATTCATACTCTGGCCAGAGATTCTTAATCATATCATAGAGTATTATCCCTCAACGTTTAAAGGTTAGAGATCCCTTGTTGCGCATTCACTTGCCTCCATGGCTAAGTGGCTTAACCCCAACTATGTCGTGGACACCCTCTGACGGAGTGACTTTGACATAGTCAAAGATCAAGGACCTAACCCCAAGACAACTATGATGCCTCAGGTCAAAGGACTACTTTGCATTATCCCAACCATGAGTCCTCATGTGACATGAGTATGAGAACTTCTCGTTGATCGCGTTCAGTGGACTCATTCTCTATTGAGCACCTACGTACTTGTCTTGGTGTCAGTCACACCATTGACTCGAGACCAGTCACTCTCCCTTAGAGAAGACATAGGACGTACTGATCTTAAAGGACTGTCAATGCCCAATTGGCAATCCTATGATCAGGAACTTTTAGGATATGTATTCGAAAGAGAATGGTCTCATGAATCTAACTTCTTTAGATCACATTCTCCCTATTACATATTCCTTGGACTTATCGTTTAAGCATATAACATTTATATGAGACGGCTTAAAACAATAATCTTTGCCCTTTATATTAAACTAGATTAGTTTAACATGTGAAATGTCCGTAAAGTATCATCATATGATTGGTTTTAGGGCACATTTCCAACAAGAACCTCGATAATCCGGCCAAAATTGAGACTCGCCAAACTCAACTTCCCGACGTCCAAAACACTTCATTTTTCTTCTCCGAGCTTCGTGAGGACAATCTAAAGCTTCCTATAAGCTTAGAATCTTCCAAAAACCTCACAATCACGTGTGCATGAATAGTGCACAAATCTGGGTTGTCTGGGTTCTCGGGTTTTCGAAGTTTTCACGACCAACCAAGGGTACGACTAGGTTCCTAAGGTTGCAAGGAGCGTGGATATGGTCTCCACGAACTCTATTTGTGGCTGGATGATGGCGATTGAAGATGGTCCGTACGGTTGTACGGACAATGGCAGAATATCGAGAGAGAGGAGAGAGGGAGAGTCAACGGGAGATGATGATGTGGGTGTGTGTGTGTGGTCCAAAAGCAACCAACCAAAATAAAAGAAAATCTAAGTCCTAATTGGTTCCAAACAATTAGAACTTAGTATAATTAGTCCACACACTTAAGTTTAAACCACACCACTCTACAATAAAACCCAACGTCCAAGGGCAATTTCGCCTTCGAAAATGATTTTCCAGGACGGGTTGTCACAATTTCTGACCAACTCCGGTCACGACCCAACCCTAGATCAGTATATTTCGATTCCTTACCTCATGAGCTTCATTTTGACTTTTGTTTCATTGAAAATGATTGAGATTTGAGCTCGAATGGAGCTCAGGAAGTTTCTCGGCCAAATACCTTTGGAATTCGACCTTCTTCTTCGTTGGGTTCGGCGTGTGTAGCCCACGAGCCCAAATAGATCAACTTGACCCGATACAAAAAAAAGCCCAAACTCGAATCCGAACCCAGATCCGAACCGGCTGACCCAGACCCATTTAGGAATCTTAAGGGAATATTCCCTTGGAATATTTTGTTAACTCCCAATTAAATTTAACAGAATATTCTGTCTGAGGATGGAATATTCCGTTAAAGTTAACTGTTGACCGTTAGTTGACTTTTGTTGAGTTTTTCAAAAAAATTTCGGAAACCCTCCTAGGCTAATTTCGATTACCTGAGTCCATTTTTGGCATCTATTTAGTGAAATTCCAAAGTTTTAACGTAGTTGACCGCTGAGGCGGCTCGGTTAACTTTTTGGTTGCGACCTCGAAAGTATTAATGAGTGAGTCTTTTCTTTTATATTGTATATATTTTTTGTTTAGTTTCCATATATATATATATATATATACATATACATATATATACAATGCATTTTCTATGTGATTCCATAATTAATTTAACGTTTATAAGAAAGGTTGTAATGTTGAGAATTATGAAATTATTATGAATCCTACGGGATGCATAGGTATGCGTACTATTATGGGATGCCTTAATTATATTTAGGACCATGAATAATATTATGTTGACTAGAATTATCAATTTACTACTGCAAGATCATATTTATGTTATCTGCTCATCATGTGCTACACTGGTGTTGGTACTCGTCCCGGGCCAGGGCCAGTCTTCATGTGTATGTTCACATCGCACCATACGCTCACTTTGGATCCATTGTAGGTGTCAATCTTGTCCTAAATTGCTATAGGCAATTAGGACTCGTATGTGATGCGCATAGCACCAGCCTTCACGTGATTGTAGTACTAGAGCGTAAATTATTATTACACTCAGTCATGTTCATGTCAAAATATTTCTACATGAACTCGTGTGTCAGCATATGTCGATGAGCACTCATATGATATGTTTGTTTATTGGAGTTATTATGATTACCGATTATTATGTGTTTATTTACGAAATATTGTGAAGTATTGCATTCTCGAGATATTACGTTTTATGGTAAGTATTTCCATACTATACGTAGTATGCTATTTTTGGAAACTATACTTGTTTTACGGTGAAGGTTTATTACGTTTTCGAAAAGGTTTTACAAAACTTTATTTTTGGGCCCACTCACCCTTGTTTTTCACCCTTCTAGGTTATAGTGGGAGAGCTTTTGTGTCGACCAGGATTCTTGGCAAATGTTGTTATAGAAGATTACCTTCGATGGTATAATTCTTATCCTACTTATACTGTACTTTACTTATGCTCTAACATTGCGTGTGAAATGAGTTCAATCCCGCTCACATCCGCACTTTTGCATTTAGTCACTTTTAGATTTAAATTTACCCACATTTTCCACAGCACCACACTTTATGGCTTCGCCACCTTCCTGTTGTCGGCCAGCATAACTCGATTCGAAGTCCAGATAGACATTCCTGGTTGGAGTGTGTCATGATTTATGTGGAAATAGGGGCTTTTAAAGATTATATCTTCAAACTTTTAAGGATTTTAATTAGTTATGATATACCGATTATAGATTTACTATCAAAAGTTATCTTTTATAATGATAAAAAGTGAACTACAAATATTAAAAATAAAAAATTCATGTAGCTCAAAAAGGCCCAAAATGGTTCCATAGGGAGCCGAACCCGCGCATAATTAAATGTAAGTACTAGCGCTTGCCAACTCCCCTAAGACAACCTTGTAAATTATGTTCACACTCATTATATATAGTACCTTATAAAGGTTATTAAAATTCATGGGTCTCTAAATCAGGGGCCCTGTGCGCTCGCACACCTGGCACCCCTCAGGGTCGGCCCTGGTCAGCATGGGCAAACCCAAGTAGGACAAAACAATACGCTATCAGCCACCAACATGTAAATTATGCTCATTTTCCACCGTACGCCTGTCCACCCAATGGAAAGCCTTTGTCAGAAGTTTGACACAAAAAGAGATTGTATTTATGCTTGCCTCTTTGAGCACAAAATACCATATTCTACTGTAACACTTGGAATATATATATATATGTAAATTATAGGAGTAAAATTATTTTAGCTTTTAAATATTAAATAAGTAAAAAAAAAAAAAAAAAACAGACAAGGGATGAGCTATACGTGTAGACATCCCAAACTTTTTCTCTTCTTCCCAACCATCACACAATGGGGAACCAAGAGAATATGATTTTGTTCATAAATTTTGGGGTGATGTGGGTATTCTAGAGGGGTGAGTAATCATTCTAAAATAGAGATGTAATGATGGGGTTAGAGAATATTTTTAACTCTCATAGAAAAACTAGAGGAGAGCAAGAGGTTTTGGAGAGGGAAAAGTAGGAAAACGGAAAGAGGGGAGCAGAGAGTGTGCCTGGTGTGCTCTTCAATTGGTACAAAAGGTTAGCTCAATTTAGTTAATTTTCTATTTTCTTACCACTGCAACTTTGATTTCTAGAAAACTCCAGTTCGTGAGCCTTACTTTGGCTCTTGTTTTCCCTCAATCCATCACACATTTTTAAAAGTCTTCTTATATATTTGAAATTAGACATGACAAGGAAGAAAGCCCAATTTATTTTACCGATTTTGGTTAAGATCTTTTATGGGAAAATATGATTTGAAAATGTGAAAAGAATTTGGCAATCTGCAGATTCTCTGCAAAAAACTGTTTGTGAACTCAACTTTGGAGCTTGATTATTTTCTCCTCTTAAAGCCGTTTTGAGAAACTCTTATTAGATTAGGAACTAGGTTTGTTAAGCTTTAAAATCCAAGTAATTTCATCCTTTTCCATGGAGTTTTGAGGGATGAAAATGGGGTCACAATATGGGGACTTAAACTTGGTTCATCACGAGGTTGTGACAGATGGGTATATTTGGGTAAACTTTTGATAGGCTGAAATTGAATCTTCATTTCAATTTTATACTAACTTTTATTATTATTTATGTTATTTTAGGCCTGGGAGTGACTCCGGACACTTCGGAGGCTTAGAAAGGTATTAGAGTTAGCTAGACACGAGGTAGGGACTCTATTTCCCGATGATAGGTCTATATCATGTTTAATCTTTGTGATATCAGTAATTATACCTAATACAGTAGTAATGAAATGCTTGTATAAAATCGAATCATTTGATTGTCATGGTTGTGTTATAGGTTGATAGTTTCCTCTCCGGTGTATTTTATATATTGACTATGTTAAATGTTATTATGTTTTGATGAATGGTTGAGCTATGTAAAATTGCTGGATTGAATATGTTGAGGTTTACAATTGTATCTATGAAATTGAAATGCTCGGGTTGCATTACATGATACAGAGTCAAGTGTTGGGTTGTGTAAAGTTTTGGTTAAACAAAGTGTTGGAAACTTATATATGTTCAAGCGTCGGGGGAAAGGCTTGAATGTATAGTTGGGCGTCGGGGGAAGGGCCTATATTAATGAAACTGAAACTACTAATAAAATTCGGGGTTAAGGGAGGAATGAGAGTTAACTTATATTCTATGGTGTTCGAAACCAAATGGTATAAGCATGGTATGGGACGTGCGGGTGTGGATGCCATAAATATTGGTTAGTGGGATTATTAGAATGGAGTGAGTTCATGGGTACTTCTTTGTCATATCATTTGTATTTTACCTTATTGTTTGATGCATGACGCTTTGATTAACTGTGATAAATGAACTTGAAGGGTATATGGTTCTGATTGGGCATGAAATGCTCACACCCTATTAGCTATTGCAGGTACCGGTATTGAGGAACATGATGATGACTTGTCTCTAAATGATTAGCCATATCATACGTGTGTTGGTTCCTAGTTATACTTAGAATAAAGTGTCTTAGTATCTTAAGAGTGTGTTGTAAGAGTTGAACTCTTTAAACTCAAGATGTACTAAATAAACAGATCTAAATGAAATTTTAGATGGCTCTAGTTTCATCATACTTTTATTGTAATATTACAAATTTGTTTTTTAACTAAGATACTATTCATGCCCTCTTTCGATTATCATCCTTATTTTCGGATTAGGGTGTGACAAGTTGGTATCAGAGCCCTAGGTTTTAAGAGGAATAGAATTAGGGTAAATTAAATAAAACTACCTCAACTATGGGTCGAACTACAATCTCATACCTCATGTTTTAAAAATGACAATATCATACCTCATCTTACAAATTTGTTGCAATGTCATACCTCCGTCAATTTGTCTGTTAATTTTTTGTTAAATGCTAACGTGGCGTGAGGTAGAGCCCACTCCCCAGCCAAGTGGATAAAAATATTAATTAAATATTAATAAATTAAAGATAAATTATTTTAATATTTTTATTAAAAAAATGTGGGACCCATCCTTTCTCTTTCCCATCTCTCACATCCGATCTCTCACATCTATCTCTCCTATCTCTCTCACATCCATTCTTCACCTTCACCTTCATCAATTCTCCAGATTTCGATGCTTAAAGCCCCCACTCATTACAAACTCACAATTTAACGATTCAAACCCTAAGCTTTAAATTTCTCTAATTCTTAATTTCATTTTTGATTGATTAATTATCACAGAAGAAGAGATGTCGGCCCTGGCTTGTTGCGTGGATGCTGCTGTGGCACCTATCGGCCACTTCTTCACTAGGGATAGCTCTCTTCCCGCGTCGCCGTTCTCAGGCGTATCTCCAGCAACCATCACCACCACCGCTGCCGCTGACAATTACCATTGGTCCCCGTCTCTCTCATCCGACCTCTACCGAATCGACGCCTGGGGCGGGCCCTAGTTCACCGTCAATTCCTCTGACAACGTTGTCGTCCGTCCTCATAGGAGGGTGACTCTGCCGCACTAGGAAATGGATATGATGAAGATCATGAAGAAGGTTTCGGGGCGTCTTCAATTTGGTGGGGCCTTCGATTTGCTCAAGAACCAACTCGAGTCGGTCCAGGGTGCTTTTGATCTAGCGATCCGATCCCACGACTACGGCTCCCACTACCAGGGCGTGTACCTAGTGAAATGCAACCAGGACTGGTTCGTCGTGGAGGGCATTGTCAAGTTTGGATCGCCGTTCCAGTTTGGACTGGAAGTCGGGTCGAAGCTGGAGCTCGGATGTGAGAGATAAGAGAATGGAGAATTTTTTTTTCTCTCAACCAATTTGAATGTCTGGAGGATGTGTGTGAAAGAGAGAGGAGAGAGCTTGGATATGAGAGAGAGATAAGAGAGAGATGAGGGAGAGATCGGATGTCAGAAAGAGAGGGGAAAGAGAATGGATGTGAGAGAGATACGAGAGAGAGATGAGAGAGATCAGATGTGAGAGGGGGGAGAGAGAATGAGTGGGTCCCACATGTTTTTAAATAAAAATATTAAAATAATTTATCTTTAATTTATTAATATTTTTATCCACTTGGTTAGGGAGTGGGCTCTGTCTCATGCCACGTCAGCATTTAACAGAAAAATTAACAGACAAATTGACGGAGGTATGACATTGCAACAAATTCGTAAGATAAGATATGACATTGCCATTTTTAAAACATGAGGTATGAGATTGTAGTTCGACCTATAGTTGAGGTAGTTTTATGTAATTTACCCATATAATTAATTAAGTGTCTTAGAAGGGGTTATATTAGAAGGGGTAGATAGAACTTAGGGTAAGGCTTACTAGATATCCTAATTTGTTTATGTTAAATTTAATGTTAAGTTTAATCAAGCAAATTATCTCTTGAAGTCATATATACTTCTTGATTTAATTGGACACTAACCTAACCTAATTCTTACAGCAAGTAGATGGATCATGTTCAGGGAAAAGATATGTGGGGAGCCTTCCAGGTGACTCCACAGGGGGTGGTAATTCCTAATAATATAGCAGTCTACCATGACCAGATCTATCGACAAGCAGATTTCTTTCTGTGCCAAGATATCAATAGTACGCTTTTGTCTCCCCCACACCTGACCCCGCAATAGATTAAGGGAATAATCAAGTATAGGATGAAGTCTTATGAGAAAACTGTTACAACTAGTCATCAATTAGTCATGTTCGAGGTGATTCTTGACCATAAGTACCAGGTTGTCTATAATGAAATTGTCCAGGAGCAGGCAACTATTAGTCAGGCTTTAGCCATACCACAATACTTAATACTAGTTAGTGAGATACCACCAGAGATGGCTATTGAAGTTACTTACCAGGAACCTCAGACCCTTCCACCAAAAGCTCAGGAGTCGGACCCTGAGGAATAGACTTAGTCTCCCATGCTAAGTTAGATAGTAGTATGACATTGTTGACCCTAAAAACTACCAAGCCTACGTGGCGCACATGCTGAGTAATTAATAAGCTAACTACATCATTCGGTTATGTGCGGGGCGTGCCAACTCGTCAGCCGAGCTTGGTCGGGGAGTAAAATGTGCTGTTGTGGCGTTGAGCACGATGCTAACTTCTGAATCTTGCAACTGGGGCCAAGGAAGACAAGGCTGCTAATTTTGCGAAGTTCACGAATCATCGGCGTTGGGTTCAGTCACGGTGATTATATTCGTAAGAGTAAAAGCACGCCGAACTGGCACCAAACTATACAGACACAAATACTCAAAAAAGATGTATGTCTTAATGGTGAATAAGGTTCGGCCATTAGAATGCCAAACTTTAAAACTAACTTGTGAATATCCAATCATAAAACAACTCGGCGTTCAATGTGCTGAGCCCAATAATCTAAAACACCTCACTTCGCCAAGAAGGCTAATGAGATGACCTCTGCGAATAAGGATTCGAAAATCCTTCTCAACCGAGACTTAGATAGATAACCAGTCGACCTCGACGCAGTGCTGTTTATCCAAACTGAAGATGTCGCCGGTTACCTTCACAGTGCTGTTTATCCAAACTGAAGATGTGTTGGCGGAAAAAGAAAATAAAAATCTCAAGGTTATTGGGAGGTTTGGCGTAGAGTGAGGGTCTGCATAGGGTAATTTGTGTGTTGAATTCGAGAGGCTTTGAATGATGCACCTCATCCTCTATATATAGCAGTGAACCTCCTTAATCCGATCCGATTAGGTCTCGACCAACCCTAGTTCCAATAGGTTTCTGAATCAAGCCCCATAATGAACTAGATTCATTCCTACCTCCAGCTTTGAGACCCCTCGTTGTATCAGGATTTAACCTTCGCCTAAATCAATCCTTCTCACAAAAGGACTCGGTCGAAACCGACTAGACAACCTTGGTGACCTAGCCGGCCTACAATACCCTTGGAAAACTGCTGGACCAAAAGTCTTGGCCCATTTTGTTATTCTAGGCCCAATTTGTCATTTCGGGCCTAAAAATTGCCCCCTCACTTCTGAGGTCTTCGGCCTATAACCCTTTGGTCGAACTTCAACCTTGAAGAAGTGAAATCAAACTCTTAACATATCTTTCAGAAGACAACAAAAAGTCCCGAATATTCCATCCACTCAGGCGCATTTATGAAGCACGATCCCACAATCTTAACTTTGCTAGACGTTTTGCCATGTGGCGACTCCTCAGCCTTCTTGTTTGCCATTAATAATGACCCTCGAAACGTGCGACCACTGTCCATTCGCCACTAAATCCACCGTCACACGTAAACATGCATCCTCAAACCATAAAAACCTCAGTCTCTTCACCTGGATTTTCTGAATATCCATCATGATTATCAATTTTTCTAGTCGATTCTAGCCCCTATTCAAAAAAATCAAACGATTGATCTTCCTCCCAAAATGCTTATAAATACCCGACTATTCTTTCTTCATACTTTACGCTTTCATAACTTTTGAGCCTCTTGCCGTTTACTCTTTCATCCTAAAAACTCAAAAACCCAGAAAACTCCCAATTCCAGAAAAGCCCTCGAATCTTCAAGAATGGCTTCCAACGCTTTTATCACTAAGATTTCCGAGGAGTGTACCAAGTGTAAAAACTTCATCAACGGAAACGCCATCAAAACCTTATGGTTTGAAAGCGACTCAATTGCTTCCCACCACATCCTGGGACCTCTTTTCAAGGACGTCGTCCTAGAGACCATTACTGAAATGCTCAAAGCCCACTGCTTGAAACCCTTGTTCCAAGGGTATGATTGGTCTAAATGGGATTTGGCCAGGCCTCAAGGAGGCTGGCCCTCGAACCCTGCACTATGGGCAGCTTGGGTCAAACGAATGAAGATGTTCTTCAGCACCGAATGGAAAACTTTTGGCATTTATGATGTCATCAAGCTCTCAACTATTGAGCTTGTTATAGACCGAGAGCTTGTCATGACGGCCCTGAGTTTTTGGTGCTCGGCCACCAACACAATGGTATTCCCCTTTGGCCTCATCACCCCTACCGTGCTCGACATATCGGCCATCCTCGACACATCTCCATCTGGTCTTCCAGTTGATACTGTCTTTCCTGCGTATCAATTCAACTTAGACCTTAAATCAATATTCGACGAACGTGCCTTCAAAGCCCTAAAAAAGAAAGACCAAGGAGCCTCAAAAGAAGAAGTTCAGAAGTTGCACAAGAATTTCTTCAACTATAACACTCTCATCCACCACTTTGTTGGTCGATGGGGCAAAGGCCTGCAGAAAGGAGAACATGAAGCCTTCCTATTTTACTAGTACAACAAATTTATTGTTTGTACCAAGTCAAACAAATGTTTGATTGAAAACATGCCATTGGCCGAAGCCCTGACCAATGGTCACACCCTAGCTCTTAGCTTGGCCATCCTTGCCAACCTCACTCGTTGCTTGGCCGAAACGACCATTAACAAAATTGACCTACACCAGAACGGCCCACTATGGGTTTTCCATCTCTGGCTGCAAGTTTACTTCGCCACTATGAGGCCAGAAATCCTCAGCTTCAAAACCACAGAAGTGTTTGGTCTCCAACTGGCCTCCAAACCTACTCCTCCTCACTCAACCGAAGAAGTCTTCAAGTACTTCTTCGGCCTGGAAGATCTTTCTGACGACGAGTTCTTGATCGACCGCCGTCAAGAGTACCCATCTTCGATCATACTTCCACTTTCTGTTTGGGATAAGATCGAAGACGCCGATCTTCGACAACACTAGGGGTCGTTCGTGCTAACTCACGACTTTCCTCTTGGCTGTGATGCCCAGCGTACGAGTTGGGAAGTCTACCATCTTTACTTTACCGCTCGGCAACTTGGCTACCTCAAAGGATGCCCCGTGCCTCTACTCACCTTTCAATCTCTTCTAAGTCGAGAACGCCTCTCTTATTCGTCAGAAAGAAAGTGTAGAGAGGCCGAGCGAGAGTTTCAAGAGAGGTGCATGAAACTCTGTCTTGGGTCGAATGTCCCCGAAACTCACGGCACTAGCATTTTTGCTTATTGGTGGGACGCATACATCCAAAAATTCTTTGGCACACCGGTCAAAGATGCTGTCAAAAAGATTTTCGGAGATCACCTAAAGAAAGCTCCCACCCCAAAATCCAAAGAAACGACCCAAGGTATACGTCCTTTATTTGTTTCTGTCTCACTTAAAACTGTCATCCTAACTCGAGTTTATTTTCAGTGAGTCGTTCAATAAAGAAACCTGCTCCCCCAAAGAAGACTGCAAATGTTGAGGCTCCTGGAGTTTCTCTTACTTCAATGGTGGCCACCACTGTCCCAGTCACACCAAGCAAACGGCCTTGCCCTGAAACAAGAATGGTTGGAAATGTTGCCCCGCCCCAAAAATGCACTAAAAAGATAGCAAAGAAGGGCGAGCGAGAGATTCTTGTGATCTCGAGTCAAACTATAGGGACAACTACTCCTAGCATTTCTCTTCCCCTCCCGTTATCGAACCCTCGATACTAGCACCACAAAATCCTCGAATGGATCAGGCGACTTAAGTACAACCCACCATTCCCACCTTGACCAAACCAATCGCTGCTCAATTGGTCAAGGGTTCTGCCATCCCAGGGCTGGTTGTCACTCCTGTTGTTGGTTCAATAATCACTGCTGCCGAGAAAACGGCCACTCCGGCCGAGAAAAACCTTCCCCTACATCCAAAGAAATCAATAATCGTCATGGAGGAAGAGATATGGCTATTTTTGTTAGCAAGTTTCCTTCTCTTCTTAAATGGATCTCCCACTAAGGAACAACCTTTCTTTGTCTAGAAGGACGAGAATGAAGAACCCTTGCTGATGAAGTACCTCCGACCGGTCGAGCTGCCACCTACCATTCCTCAGCCAGTGATCGAAGCGACTGGCCAAGTCAACCCTCTTATTGCTGAAGCAGTCATGGGGCATGAAATGGTACCTGCTGTCGAGATAGAAGCAACGACAGAGACGTCGATTCATCCATAAGATCAGAATCTCAGTATTCTTCCACAGAAGGTTACTTCGGCCTTCCTAAGAACCTTCATTACCCTTTTATTAACTTCCTGCTTTAAAATTCTAAACCAAAAAAATATTACATGTCAGGTGCCCAATTACTCGTTTCATTGAAAATTCTATGTGCCGACGGGTGTTATCTATATTTCTTGGCCACTTCAGTGGTCGTCAAACATAGATAACCTTCATCGGCTGCGTGAATTGAGAAGCAATCTTAAACACTGGGCTCGGCCATTAAGCTCCCTAGGTTCGAGCAATGAACCAGAGGACATGGTCGAAGTTTCCTCTCGGCAGGTCTAAAATAAATTCTCTCTGCTATCTTATTTTTGATTTTCCTTTTCCCAAAAATCTTTTCATGTGTAGCCTTCTTGGGAAGTCGACCTCGACGCTCTCCTCTCGAGTACTTCTGGAGTAGCCGGGTCATCTGCTGCGTCGGCTGAGCCTTCCGCGACCGTGGTTGAATCTAATGCCTTTGCCAAGTTGCAGGAACTCATATCCCTTTCAGCCTCGCGAATTCTTCAATGTAATGGACTTGACTCTGTAGAAGAGTGCCTAAACAATCTTGCTGCTGGTGGCTTGCTGAGCATCGAAACTGTCATCCATTTGTTCAATATCCTGGAACGGACCCGCCAATACTTTGCCACATTTGAAAGGGCTTTCCGGTCCGAGGATGACCTAAAGGCTGCAAAGATCGCTCATGAAGCCAATCGGTTGGAGGTTGAGGCCATAAAAGCAAAGAAAACGCGGCTGGCCGACCTTGATCATCAAATTTTTGAAATTCAACGTCAACTTGCCAAACTCTAAAGGCAAAGGTCAGCCGTTCCTTCGGAACTTGAAAACGGTTTTGAAGCAAATAAGGCTTGACTAACAGACTTCGCAGCTAGCGCAAAGCAAATACATCAACTTCAGCTTGATAAAAGAACAAGGTAAGCCGAAGTCACAATGGGTGAAGTACGGTGGTTGGAACTAAAGGTCGCTCTTGAAGCCTTCATTCCTTCGACCCCTTAGGGTTTTGGCTTTAGTAATCAACTATTGGAATCTTTTGTAACTTCACTTGTATGGCCTTTATTGCAAAATTAATGAAACAAAACTTTTATTCTTGCATTTCCCAAGTGACTGGATAGTATTTCTTTAAAAATTTCCCATTGATTGGTAGCTTATGAATTAGACCAATACGATCTTTAAGGTGGTATGCCCCTTTGCCGAGAACTTTATGAACGACGAACAGTCCTTCCCAATACGACGACCATTTCCCCGAACCTAGGATCTTTGACTCCTATGGGCAACACAGTTTGCCAAACTAACTTTTCTTCGCCGAACATTTTTTGTTTAACTCGTTGATTATAGGCTTGCTCGGCAATCTTTTTCTACCCCACCAGTAAATTATAAGCATCGAGTCGAGCTTCCTCCAAGTCTTCTAACTCTTGTCTCATTGACTGATTATACTCGGCACTGATCAAACTACTTTGTTCAATTACTCGCAATGAATTTATACTCAACTCAACTGGTAGCATCGCGTCGTGCCCATAAGCTAACGCATACGGGGTGGTTGTTGATCTGAGTGAGGTCCGATATGCCCATAAAGCCTTGTTTAACTTCAAATGCCATATACCAGGCTTTTCTTTTATCATTTTTTCGAGAACACCAATCAAAACCTTATTGCTTGTTTCGACTTGTCCATTTGCTTGTGGGTAATACGGTGTGGATTGTTTGAGTTGGATTCTCAGGTTCGTTGTATGTTCTTTGAACCTATCGGCTATGAAGATTGTGCCATTGTCAGTTATGATCGATTCTGGTATGCCAAATCTGGTCACGATGTTTTCTTCTACAAAATTGCAAACTTCTTTTGAAGTTAATTCGGTGTATGATTTTGCTTTGACCCATTTAGTAAAGTAGTCTGTTGCCACAAGTATCCATGCATGTTTTGTTGCTCCAGAAGACGGTGTAATTTTACCGATTACATCCATGGCCCATCCTCTGAACGGCCATGGCTTGGTGACCAAGTGGAGTAATTCGGCTGGGACTCTCTGTATAGGCCCGTGAATTTCGCATTGTACATATCCTCGCGTGTACTTGATACAATATTTTAATATACTCGGCCATAAATAGCCTTGTCGTTGAAGCAACCAACGCATCCTGCGTCCAGATTGATGAGCTCTGCAGATTCATTCGTGCACCTTTGTCATTGCTTGGGCAGCCTCCTGCAGGCCGAGGCACAATAACGATAACCCATCCTCACCTTTCCGATACAACTCATTCTGGTACAACATGTACTTTGTCGCATGGACCCTGATCTTATGGTCGTGTTTGTGGTTGAGGTTATCGAGATATCGGATGATTAACTTTCTCCAGTTGTCTAGTAACGTCTCGACTGCACACATATCTCCAAGATCTTCTCGCTCTAACAACGTAGGTAAGGACGTTACTTGCATACGGATCACGTGGTCGTGTCGAAGAACTTGTTGATTAACCAAAGTCGGGTGCAATAGTCGTACAACATGTATCGCCCGGCCTAGCTCGCCTCTCATGAGTTGTGCTCTGGAAGCGATTTGAGCCAGTTCGTCTGCATGAGTGTTTCGAATGCGAAAAATATGTTTGAATGTGATACCGTTGAACAACTCGGCCAAATAGTTGGCGACCATATGATAGGGTGCCAGAGTACAACTCATGGAACAGAAAATTCCATTAAGTTGGTTAATCACAAGTTCTGAATTGCCGATGATGAGTACTCAGGCTGCCTTTAAGTCGTGAAGGACACTGAGGCTGATGATAAGGGCTTCATATTCAACCTGATTATTTGTACAATCAAAATCAAGCTTGAGAGAAAAATACTAGCGGTGTTAATCAGGGGATTGAATAACGATCCTAACCCCAGCCGAGGTTAAAGTACTTGAGCCATCGAAATACATCGTCCAATGATTCTCACGTGTTTCCATCATGTCGATTTTGACGTCGTTGCCCCCAAAACCATATGGAGAAGGATGTTGAGGTAAGAAATCGGTTAGTGCTTATCCTTTGACGGCTTTCCGTGGCACATATTGCAAACGAAATTTAGATAATGCCATTATCCATTTCCCAATTCGGCCTTTGACCATTGGCCGAGTGAGCATATACCGAATAACGTCGGTCTGGGTGATGACCTGAGTGACGGAATGAAGCATGTAATGCCGAAGTTTAGACGTAGCAAAAAACAAAGTCAGGCAAAGTTTCTCTACTACTGAATAATTGATTTCAGGTGAGTTAAAATGTCAACTGAGATAAAAGATGGCTTGTTCACATCCGATGTTGTTGTTTTGTGCAAGGAGGTAGTCGATAGACTCATCGGCCGCTGAGATGTATAACTTGAGAGGTTTACCACGCCGAGACGGTATAAAGATGGGTAGGATTGTAAAGGAAACCTTGATTTATGTGAAGGCCGCTTGATGTTCATCACACCACTCAAACTTTTCTGAATCCTTGAGTTTTAAAAGCGTAGAAAATGCCTTCATTTTTCCCGCTGACTTAGCTATGAAACGCCGAAGAAATTTTATCTTGTCGAGTAATGACTGAAGTTGTTTTTTGGTCGTTGGGGGTGGAGCGTCGATGATTACGCGAGCCTTATTTGTGTCTACCTTGATACCATGATAGTGCGCAAGAAAACCCAAGAAGTTGCCTGCCGATACACCAAAGGTGCACTTGGCCGGGTTCATTTTAAGGTTATGCTGACGCATACGACGAAAAGCTTGCCGAAGGTCATCTAAATATGTTCGGCGACCTTTCGATTTAACTACCACTTCGTCGATATACACTTCTATGACCGTTCTAATCAGGTCATGGAAGATGATATTCATGGCACGTTGGTATGTGGCACCAGCATTTTTAAGGCCAAATGGCATGACTACCCATTCGTAAGTCCCGAGTGTCCCCGTGCAACGAAAGGCAGTTTTGTGAACATCGGCTTCGGCGATAAAGATCTGGTTATAGCCAGCATGTCCGTCCATGAAGGACAATGTTTCATGATTAGCCGCGACGTCGATTAACAAATCTGAAATTGGCATCGGGTATTCATCTTTGGGAGTTGCAAAATTTAAATTACGAAAATCGATGCAAATGCGTAGAGCGTCGTTTTTCTTTAGCATGGTACAATATTCGCAAACCATTCGATGTATCGAGTGGTTCAAATAAACCCGGCTTTTAAAAGTCAAACCAGCTCATCTTTTATGCCGAATTGAACTTCGGTCAAGAATCGCCGATGGGGTTGGCGAAAGGGTTTACAACCGACTTTAATGCGTAACTCATGCTCGATTAGGGTTCGATCCAAACCAGGCATCTCATGGTAACTCCAAGAAAAACAATCTTTAAATTCATTTAGCAATTTACACAATTTAGTTTTCATGGGTTGGGGTAACAAAGTACAGATAAATAACGGCTAAGGATCATCGGCCGTTCCGACATTTATTTCCTCTAGTGGATCTTTCACTTGGGGTCAACTGTCATCGAGCTCGGTCAGAGCAGCTTGGACTTTATCAAGGGATAGGACGGGACCATTATCTCATTCAGCGAGAAAGTCCCCGAGGTTTACGCCTGAATTTGGTTGTTTGGAAATAGTAAACCAGTGAGCCAGCAATCGTTCCATGGTAGATGAAACCGCGGCTCGGCATTCAGCCTATTTGGTGTCAAACATCTGGGTCGGTAATAAGCTCAGCCAACCTGAGTCTTGCCGAATCCTAATAAACAGTCTCGGTGCCAACCTCGATGACCTTCTGGACTGAGATCCTAGTCGCCCGACCATCTTCGTTGAAGCCTTGTAAGGTGATGTAACCCACGTGGTCGTTGTAGTAACGGGCCTGGATCATGTTGGCCTCAAACGGTTGATTATTGGCCAGATGAACTGTGACCGACTTACCGTCCCAAAAAATGAGGATTTGATATATGACGAGGGGATGCAGCTTGTTTGATGGATCTAATCTCGACCAAGTAATGAATTATACTCAGTCTTTGAATCGATTATGAAAAATACTGTCATATGATTTCGACTTGCGATGTTTACTTCAAGTGGAAACACTCTTTTGGTTTGGGATTTGTCACCGATGAAGCCGCTCATTGTGATCCCTGATGGGATAAGCTCGTCATTGGAGCGACGTAGAGCCTTCTTGATAATCATGGGCATGATATTGACAACCATTCCACAGTCGACAAAAATCTTGGAGACTGGATATCCTTCAATATGAGCCATAACATACAACAGCTTCATATGATGAAGATTAACTGATGACGAGAGAGGGAATAATTCGACGAGAGCTGCTTTGAGCTTATCTTCTTTTGCTGCTAGCTTGATTTCTTCAATAGCCACAAAATTAATTTGTGTGGCTTCCTCGATAACCCCGTCACCGTCCAGGGAATTCGGTTAAGATGCATTTGGCTGAAAATCGGCTAATAGGACATGGACCATACTGATCTCCATGTTGTCAAGAACCGAAGGACCCATCGAGTCGCGATATTCTTTTGGATTTATGGAATTACGATCCTCGTCTTCTTATGGATCTTCTTCTTCTTCTGGATTTACGTGGGGAGTATCTGTTTTGTCTTCTTCGACTGTTACATGAGTATGTTCCTGCGATATGTCCACAAGGTCATTCTCGTTCTGTACATTGACCTCAGGAGGGTTCAGGACTTGTGTCGTGACACGAGCTTGCTCCTGATATATGATACGGGCATTCCTGGTGTCCAGGTAAGCTTTTAATCATATGACACGTTATGTCTTATCGGCTATAAGGCCGAATAAGGAGACGGTTGAAAAAACTTCAATGGTGTCGCAAATATTTAAGGTCATTGAGAGAGAAGGGAAGCTCGGCTGCGTCAATATTAGTATATGGGTCGACATCAAAGTTGAGGACTCGAGCCTCGCGTATATGTTGGAACCTAGCTTTCAATCCGGAGTCCAAGTTCTTTTGGATGATTCATTCAGCATCTGGACACATGAGAATGAAATCGATAGTATCTTGACATGCTTTCGGCAGACCATATAAGTCATTAGCCGAATGTTTTATGTGAAATTCTCGCATGTACTCTAAAGCCTTCCCGAGGAAGGGTGGATGTAAATTTTGTCTGATTCTAATCAATGGTTCCTATATGGGTAACGGGGGAAGATTGCTCTCGGCTTCCTTCCTGAAGTACTTAAGGCGAGCCTTCATTTCCCCGGGCCGAAGAATAAGTTTGATCCGTTTTTCAGATTCTTCAATCATTGTTTCGAAATCATGCTCGACTACCTGTTTTCCCTGGAGCAATTCAGTCATAATTGTCGGAGGTTGTCGTTCCTCATCATCGGTGGCCTTTTCTTTCGGCTGCCACTTGGGGGCCAAAGATTCTTGGGCTGCTCGTCGGCGGGCCATACAGTCTATTCTTTATCGTCGTCGTTTCTGTGATTTGGACAACACGATGTATACACCGCTAAGGGAATGGTAGGTATACCAATGCTAATCTCATGGCTCAGGAGGTCTAACAGTGCGCTGGTTAACAGGTGAACTTGAACTACCAGAGCTTCGTGCATAATAATCTTCGTTATAGAACGAAGCGTCGAAATCTAAGTGTCGTCTAACCGAAAACGGCTTGGTGTCTTGTGTTTGAGGACCAAGCCTATCAAAAACCTTATGATGTTGGCTTGTTGCCATCACAGTTGTGGGTACTCGTAGCATTGCTTCCCGTCGTGGCTTTTCTTCTTTCTTGGCTAAAACGACGTCCGCTTTGCACTGACTACATAGAATTGCCGGTTCATTAGTTTCCTCGGCACTTGAGCTTGATAACGATTCAACAACCGGTCAAATTACATTTTGGGGTGGCTCGTTCGAGAATAAATCAATTTTCAATCGTGGCTGAGAGTTTTGTTTTGGGATGAATCATGTTGGAACGAAATTGGCATTTCCTTTCCCTTTGTTCCTACGAAAACGAGTATCTACCATGCTTATCGTCGCCAAAGGAAATGGGTCAGTGTCGACTCCCATTTTCTTTTCTGGAAACTTGAGTTTACTATTGTCAATCCAGCTTTGAATGGTGTCTCGGAACACAACGCAGTTGTTCGTCATGTGCTTGTTCGAGTTATGACACTTGTAATACGTTTTTCCTTTCAACTCTTCGGCCTTAGGATATTATGCCTTGGCCGAAGTTTGATGATTTTGGCAAGTAGCAATTGGTCGAAAATGGCATCGGCCTTAGTGATGTCGAAAATATAAACTTTTGACATTTTGACGGTCGACTCTTCAGAGGCCGAGCGGGTTTTGGCATCTTTGGGATTGGCCTGAGCCAACGCCTTGCATATGTATGGTTTGTCGATTACTATCTCGGCCGCGTCTGTACTGGCATATTCCTTACCTTCGGTGGACGCATAACTAACCGTGGGGTTTTTCTAAATTGTTCCTCAGGATGGAGATTTCGAGACTTTCTATTCTCGAAGTAGGTAGTCGTATTGCTCGACATGCTGAGCCAATTCATACATGTCACGGAAATTCTCCCCTAAGAATTTCTTTTTGTATTCTACATCCAGGCCGTTTAGAGCGATCCTAACGAACTCGACTTCAGGAAGGGGCACTCGGCACCAATTTCTGGCTGATTTAAACCTCGTAAGATATTCCATTAGTGATTTGTCAAAAGCCTGAGCCATCCTGGCTATGGAAGACATTGACACGTCCATCCCTGGCCGATAGAATTGCTCATGAAATTTCTCGACTAATTCCTCCCAACTCTGAATGGAGTTGGGTGTGAGGTTGATATACCACACGAAGGCCGAGCTTGTTAGCGAAAAATTGAACAAACGTAGCTTGTGAAAATCACTGTTAACATCCCCATATTGAGTAGTGAAACGGGCTACGTGTTCTAATGATGATAAGGATGATTCTCCAGCAAAAAAACTGAAGTTCGAAATTTTAAAGCCCTTGGGATACTCGAATTTTTGCACGAAGACGGGATATGGATGAATAAACTTTGGAAACTTTGGCCCCTTCTTCAAAGCTGAATCGATCATTCTTTGGACTTCGGTTATATGGAATGACGGTGTCTTCGTGCTCTGGTTAGGTCTATCCGATTTATTGCTTGATCCCCCTCTTTTCTCCAAGTCGATCATTTTGAGCCGAGCAGATCCTGACTCGGCTTGTATTGTCGGTAAGGGGTTATTTCTGGGTAGAAATTGTCGAGAATGATCAGCGGGTCCACCTTCGTAGGCTTTACTAACCAATAGTTCGAGCAATTTGGTGTGTGCATCACCGTTTCTACGTATTTCCTCGAGTAAACCATCTACTTCTCGGCTGACTGTTTGTTCAACCTGCCGAGACTGCTAGTCAAGTCGTTTCCGAAGAAATGTCCTAGTCGGTGGATCAGAACTTTCACCACTATCTTCATCGCAGTCCTCCACTATCCCTTCAATGAAAACGCATGTGGTTTTGTTAGGGATTTCTACATCGCATGGCTGGCTGTCGAGACCAACTTCTTTTTCCAGGCGCGTCGCGCCTGCGGCCTCAAGTGTCACGGTAGCAAGGGGATTTTGTGCATGTGGCAAATTCTGTCCTGGGCTTTGAACCGGCACGTCGATCGTTGATTTTCCCAAGACTATTTTTTTTACTGACCGTTTCTCAATTGGCATGAACTTCATAGTTTTAGAACTTGTCCCATTGGGCCAAAATGTTGACCCTAAAAACTACCAAGCCTACGTGGTGCACAGGCTAAGTAATTAATAAGCTAACTACATCCTTCGTTTATGTGCGGGGTGTGCCAACTCATCAGCCGAGCTCGGCCTGGGAGTAAATGTGATGTTGTGGCCTTGAGCGCTCTGCTGACTTCTGAATCTTGCGACTGCGGCAGAGGAAGGAACACACCTCGGCCTTCGGGTTCTAGAGCCTGAAGACAAGGCTGCTAATTTTGCGAAGTTCACGAATCGTCGGCGCCGGGTTCGGTCACGGTGATTATATTCGTAAGAGTATAAGCAAGCCGAACTGGCACTAAACTATACAGACATAAATACTCAAAATAGATGTATGCCTTAATAGTAAATGTGGTTCTGTCGTCAGAATGCCGAACTCTAAAACTAACTTGTGAATATCCAATCATAAAACAACTCGACGTTCAATGTGTCGAGCCCAATAATCTGTAACACCTTACTTCGTCGAGAAGGCTAATGAGATGACTTCTGCCAATAAGGATTTGAAAATCCTTCTTGACCGAGACTCGGATAGATAACCAGTTGGCCTCGACGCAGTGCTGTTTATCCAGATTAAAGGTGCTCCGTGGTCGGCTGATTCTACGGCTTCAGTGCTGTTTATCCAAACTGAAGATGTCTTCGGTTGCCTTCACAGTGCTGTTTATCCAAACTGAAGATGTGTTGGCGGAAAAAGAAAATAAAAATCTCAAGGTTATTGAGAGGTTTCCCGTAGAGCGAGGGTTTGCGCAGGGCAGTTTGTGTGTTGAATTGGAGAGGCTTTGAATGATGCACATCCTTCTCTATTTATAGCAGTGAACCTACTCCTGGCCGAACCAAAGATGTACTCGAATCAGGACTTCTCAATCCGATCCGATTAGGTCTCGGCCAACCCTAGTTCTAATAGGTTTCTGAATCGAGCCTCATAATGAACTAGATTCATTTCTACCTCCAGCTTCGAGACCCCTTGTTGTATCAGGATTCAACCTTCGCCTAAATCAACCCCTCTCACAAAAGGACTCGGTCAAAACCGACTAGACAACCTTGGTGACCTAGCCAGCCCACAATACCCTCGGAAAACTGCTGGACCAAAAGTCTCGGCCCATTTTGTTACTCTTGGCCCAATTTGTCATGTCGGGCCTAAACATGCATAAATCAGGGAACTAATTGTTAGAAATGCCCATTTTTGGCAGTAGATGGGTATTTGACTTGTGGGGAAAGAATATTTTGAGTAGTAGTAAGATGGTATTCGGACTAATGTTAGAAAAGTTCTGAAGGTGATGTAAAGTACGAAATAAATTGTCAAGACAAGAGGAACTTTGAGGTGCTTGTATAATTATGACCTTATGTGAAAATGTGAAATATGTGTTTGCTTCATTTTATTGTGAGATTTGGAATTTTGCATATGATATGAAAAGAAAAAAAAAAAAAACTTGATGTTTTGCATATCTCTGTAAAGTGTTTTAGAATTAGATTAATTCATCAATCCGAAAAAGAAAAAAGAAAAAAAAAGACTGATCCACTTTAAGTGTTACAATTTTTGTCAAGATGGCGGGAGCAAGTGAAGTTCCAAATCATAGCAATGGAAACGAAGCAGTGGTGGCAGCTATTCTGGATATGGCAAATGCAATCAGGGAAAGTAACAGAGGATTCAATGTTGAAAGTGAGCCGGAACGAGTGATGAAAATTCATAGAGAGTTTCACAAGTCCCGACCCCCAGTGTTTAAAGGAGTATCTTATCCGATGGTGGCAGAAGAATGGATAAGGCAGATAAAACGGAGCATGACCAACCAGAAAATTCCTGAAGAATTAATGGTGTCCATTGCTTCTACTTACTTGGAGGGGCAAACGTATCACTGGTGGGAATCGGTTCAGGGTATGTGAAATGCCGAGGTTATGACTTGGGAGGAATTCGAGGAAATCTTTATGGAGAATCATTTCCCTGAAGTACTGCGGGAAGCCAAGGCCAAAGAATCCATATATCTTCAGCAACGAGACATGACTGTCGCATAATATCAAGCTAAGTTTGAAGAACTTTCCCATTTTGCACCTTATATAATACCTGACAATGCCAAAAGAGCAAAGAGGTTTAAGGACGGCCTGTGAATTGAATTAAGGGACAAACTTTCAGTCTTTAAGATAAAGTGCTATGCAGAGCTTGTTGATTGAGCATATATTGCTGAAAGAACTGCTCCAGAGTCTTGATTATAAGAATATGGGCGGAGGACAATCTAGTAAGCGTCAGAAGTTTGGACCCCCTCAGTATATTCTTCAGTCATCAAGGACAAATGCAATGACTCAAACACCATTAACTTGTCACCATTGTCATCAGCCTGGCCATTTATGGCGGAATTGCCCTCAACTACAAAATTATCAAGTCACACAAATGCTTCAACCACCATACCGTGCTCCGTATCAACCTCAACAAAATTAGTAGGGACCACCCATGAATTTGTAACCACAACGTCCACAAAGACCATTCACTCAGGGAAAACCTATGTCCGATGCTGGTGTGAAATGTTCAGCACAAGTCGCTCAAGGACGTGCATATGCTATAAATAGCGTGAAGGAACCAATCGAACCTGTGATGGTGGAAGGTATCTTTCCAGTATTTAACTTTTGGGTAAAAATTTTATTTGATTGTGGTGCTTCTCATTTATTATGTCTAAATCATTTGCATCCATCCTTAAAATCAATCCTGAGTTCGCAAACGAAATCCTAAGAATTTGATCGCTATTAGGTGGTGGTAGGGTAATTGACAAAATCTGTAGATCTTGCCCTATAGAGTTAGTTGACTGAAAAATATGTTGCGACTTAATGATAAAGTACATGTCTGAATATGACATTATTCTTGGGATGGATTGGCTCATCTCGCATCGGGCTCTTATTGATTGTGCAAGGAAAATGGTGACCATAATTTCCTCTGAGGGAGAGAGGCTTAAGGTCTATGGAAACATAGATAGTCACTACCCCATATTAACTTTAAAAACAAGAAACAAAGACTATTCTAGCTGGATTGCCAACTTAGGAGTTGAGAAGATTGAGAAGCCAATAACTGACATCCCAGTAATAGTAATGGAATATCAAGATGTACTCCTCGAAAAACTTCCTAGTTTACCTCCACAAAGAGAGATTGAATTCACTATTGAGGTATATCCAGGAACTTCACCTATTTTTATAGCCCCATACCACATGGCACCGGCGGAATTAAGGGAACTAAAGCCTCAACTTCAGGATCTATTGAAGAAAGGTTTTATACGTCCAAGCACATCTCCTTGGGGTGCACCAGTGTTGTTCGTTAAAAAGAAAGACTGCACCCTTCGACTGTGTGTTGACTATCATAAGTTGAACCAAGTGACAATTAAGAACAAATATCTGCTACCCAGAATTGATGATTTATTTGATCAACTTAGAGGATCATATTTTTTCTCTAAGATAGACCTTCGATCTGGGTACCATCAACTTCGAATTAAGCTGGAGGATAACCCCAAAACTGCATTCAGAACTCGATATGGACATTTTGAGTTCTTAGTCATGCCTTTTGGTTTAACCAACGCCCCATCAGCCTTCATGGACCTAATAAATCGAGTTTTTCGACCTTATTTGGATCATTTTGTTATCGTATTTGATGATATTCTGATCTACTCCGCTTCTCAAGAGGAACATGAGCAAAATTTGCACCTCGTTTTGCAGACATTGAGAGAACATAAATTGTATGCAAAGTTTAACAAATGTGAATTTTGGCTTACCAAAGTGAAATTTCTAGGGCATATAATCTCTAAGGAAGGTATAGCTGTTGATTCTTCTAAAGTGGAGGCAATATTGAAGTGGCGGCAACCCAAGACTATCACAGAGATACGTAGTTTTCTTGGATTGGCCGGTTATTACAAAAGGTTCATCAAGGATTTCTCACGTTTGGCAGCACCGATGACAAAGCTAACCTGAAAAGGGGTGAAGTTCGAGTGGACATATGAATGTGAAGAATCTTTCCAAGAATTGAAAACTCGATTGACCACTGCTCCAGTACATATCATTCCTGAAAGAGGTGTGGGTTATGTGGTTGTTTGGACCCAAATTTACGCTATCGGCCTATGCAATTGAGGTCGTTTGATGAGTAAAGTTCCAGATCGTTGGATGATATAGTGGTTGAGATAATTTTTTATTAGGGAATAATATTGTGGTTTTAATCATAATATTATTTCTTAATATATATTAGATTATTTAAGTCTAATATTAGCTATATCAGCTGGTCCATTAAAGATAAAGGATGAAGCAAGTCATATTTATGATAGAAGTACAGTTTAAACGGGTTTGGGATGTTTGGTACGACTAACGCGGCAAACAATTTGTGATAATGGAGAATGAAGCTTTTTATGATAATGGCGGATAAGGATTTGCAAATGGTGCATGGACAAGACGGCATGGAAAATGGAGCTTTGTTAATGGTCTCCACGTAGGAGATTATTTGAAATGGTGCCGTGCAATAATGAAATGTCAGAGGAAGGTGTTTTGCTTTGGTTGCGTGTGGATGGAGGAAAGCATGTGGTAGAGCCACATCACCAAAAATAAAATACAATCCCTTGGAAGTCAAGTCACGTCAAGTAAATAGGAGTTTGAGTTGCAGAGGTCATCTCATCAGCCTTCTCGGCGAAATGAGGTGTTACAATTTATTAGGGTTCGGCACATTGAACGCCGAGTTGTTTTATGATTGGATACTCACAAGTGGGCTTTAGAGTTCGGCATTCTGAAGGCCGAACCACATTCATCATCAAGACGTACACCCGCTTTGAGTATTTGTGCCCTTACACTTTGGTGTCAATTCGGTGTGAGTTTACTCTGACGAATACCATTACTGTGACCGAATCTGACGACAACGATTTATGAACTTCGCATAATTAGTAGCCTTGTCTTCAGGCTTTAGAATCCAAGAGCCGAGTCGAGTTCCTTTCTCGGCCGCAGTCGCAAGATGCAGAAGTCAGCCGTGCGCTCAACGCAGCATCAACAAATTTTACTCCTCGGCCGATGAGTTGGCACGCCCCGCACACAACCGAAGGACGTAGTTAGCTTATTAGTTACTCGGTTTGCGCGCCACGTAGGCTTGGTAGTTTTTAGGGTCAACAGTGGTGTACACTGATGCTTCGTTGCAAGGTCTGGGAGGAGTTCTTATGCAATTCGATAAGGTTGTAGCTTACACCTCAAGACAACTGAAGACTCATGAAAAGAACTATCCCACTCATGACTTGAAATTGGTTGCGATTATTCATGCTCTGAAAGTTTGGCGACACTATTTGTGTGGTGAAAGGTTCGAATTGTATTATGATCTTAAAAGTCTAAAATATCTTTTCACTCAAAAGGAACTCAATATGAGGCAAAGGAGATGGATGGAGTATCTCGAAGATTATGACTTCGGATTGTACTATCACCCAGGAAAGGCAAATGTTGTGGCAGATGCTCTAAGCAGAAAATCTCAAGGGATGGTGGCTAGTCTAAAACTTCAGAAGTGGAAGATGATGGAATCCATTGATGATTACAACTTATATGTTGATGAGTGGGATAAAGGAGTTCACTTATGTAACTTGAATGTACAACCCACTTTAATAGAGAAAGTAATCAAAGCACACGAAGATGACCCACTATCAGCCTCAATCCGAGATAAGGTGATAGTTAACGGTGTATTCGAGGAGTGGAAAATTGATCCAAACAAGGGTGTTTCTCAAGTGAGGGGTTGGGGTGGAACTGTGGGATCAAAATGATTGTTGGTAAACTTATAGTAGTTTTGTTTTGTTTTGTTTTGTTTTTGTTTTTGTCAAACGATAGATTTGTTAGATTAAATGTTAGATTAGGGAGCTGACGAGATTCGAACCACACTCATCTTCATCACTGTGGTAGAGGGTCACTTGCAGTAAACTTATAGTTGTTCACCAAGTACTAAAATTTGGTTCTCTCTTGTGTCATCTTCCCTTTCCTTTTGTTGAAAAATCTGTTGTTCAATCCAATTCAGCGAAGCTGCAACACTCAAAGATGTTGGAAAGGAGGGTGCGCAAAACGTACAACAAAGCTTTAATATTTCACTAAAGTAAATCACTTTTGAAATTGTTTTTTTTTGTTGGTATTATTGGGGCATCTTTAACTAGCATAGCTGAACTAATGGTTAGTTGGCACGTAAGTTAATTGATTGAGCGAGTATTTTTCCATCTACGTCATCACTTTTTCTACCTCCAATCTACGTAGCAATTAATTTAACAAAGAAATTGCAGATGATGTTTTATGGCAATATCTGAAAGCAATAATGCATTTGCACTCTGGTGTGGGTTTGATCCTCACCAATTCTCCACAGTCCACCCCTTAACATTTAACAATTGTTACCTGTTAACGCTATCGTTTGTAAAAAATAAGAAGTTTTGACGAAGAAATTTGAAATTATTACTAATAAAAAAATCAAGGTGAAAACCCCAACTCCCAGTTATTACATGGCTAGGGTTTAGAGTCATATATAGAGAGCGAGGCTTTTGCTGTTTTGCAGCAAAAGTGAATGTATGTGATATTATTATACAGAGACTTCATGAGATGCAAGGAGGCAGGTGCTCAATGCTAACTCCTCTCTATTACATAGTTTTGATGGACTCCAACAAGACGGGTAGATTTGCATTTTTTTTTTATTTGTGACTAGTGAGGGCAAATTTTGGCGCAATAGAATGTTGTTTCTTTGTGACTGAAATATTACGAATTCGAGTCGTGGAAACAGCCTCTTTGCAGAGTAAGGATAAGGTGTGTACGATAGACATATTCCCAACTCTCGCAAATTGATGAGCATTGTTGGTTTTATATTAGGGTTTACGGCCATTTTATAGTTTTACTTGTTAACGTTTCATCTTTACCATGCACAGCCCAATTTCCCGTGAGTCATGACCACTTGCTTCAACGTTGAAAGACTGAAGTTATATACAACCCAAAAAAAAAAGAAAAAGGTAGCAATCATATAGTTTGCGCACCAATTTCAGGCAAAATTTTTATAGTATTTATAGTTCTTTTAATCATTATATCTTTGATTTTTACGTGTTTTAATCAAATATCTAACAATTAAATTGTCTTTCCGACATAAGCATTTTAAAAATTTCCTTTCATGCGCAATCATAATTCACATTGTGCTGCCGGATTTTTAATTTTATCCTGTCATATATACGAGGATTGAGGTGATTTTTAAGTTTCGCCAGGAGGTTTTAATTTTTTCACATTGCCTTCTAAAATATTGATATTGCATTAATGTGCACATTTTGTATATTTAAACATCTAATTATCTATTAAATTGATGAGTTATTTAGGCTATGCAGTGCAAAAGTGGCTTACAGGTCAGCTGTGACAGCCCGTCCCGAAATATTATTATCGATGGAGTGGAAGTTACTAAATTACCCTTGGACGTTGAGATATAATTGAGTTATGTGGTGGTGTGGTTTAAGTTTAAATTTATTTGGACAAATTCTAAATTTTTCCTAAGTTTTGGAACACTTAGGACTCGAAGTGTTTTCTTTGGTTTTGGTTGGTGACCCACGTGGACCACACACACACACACAAACTCTCCCTCTCTTCCGTGCCTTCTCTCTCTCCTCTGTCTCGGATTTTTCAGAAAATTTGTACAAAACGTATGGATGAACCTCAAACCAACCCAAATCCTCACAGATCGAAACTTTGGAGGCCATATTCAAGTTCCTTACGGTAGCGTTTGGTGGGCCAAATTTGACTGGGACGAGTCGTCCTGTGGAACGAATTTTAGTCATTTTTTTGTTCCACCTTAATCCCCTGGAACGACTTGTTCCAGCCCACGGGACACAAATTTATAATCTTTTTGGACAACAATACCCCTCATATTTTTCATTAATTCCAATGTCTACCCTCCTTCTCTCTCCCGTCTTCTCTCTCCTGTAGCCTCCCTCTCTTCGAACTCGATCCCAGTAAACCCATCCGAACCCAAACCCAGCTTGGTGAGATGCTCTCATGGCGGCGCTCTCTTGAAAGCCCTCAAACCTCTCCGTTTGAACGTCCTCAAATACTCCATTGAATCCAAATTCAAACAACCCATTTTCTAATTCTCTGCAGGTGTCATTGCAACTCCATCTGAAATCAAGCAAGGTTTCAGAAGAGCTTTTCCTGCTCCTTGGCCTCAGAAGCTTCGTTACCCTCCCTCTCTCCTATAGCCTCATCCTCCACCACAAACCCAGGAACCTAACTATGGCTAACCCAAACCCGGTTCAGTCGCATAGCAAAGAGGAGACCATGGCCGCCGGTTCAGTCCCTTCGCGCTCCACCTTCTTCTCCAGCGTCATCACCTCCGCGCTCCACCTTCTTCTCCGACGCTTTGACGAAGCCTTTGTAAATTGAAAAAAATAATAATAATTTGGGATTTTTCTTTGTCTGGTTTGAAGAGAAAGAAATTTAAAAAAAAAAGAGAGAAATATGGGTTTGAATTGAAGAGAAAGAAAATGAAATGAAGAGAAAGTATGGGTTTGATTTACTGAGATTGATTTTTACTGGGATCAATCTGGGCATGCGAAGAAGAGAAAGCAAAGAAACGGGAGACAGAGAGAGAGTCAAATAAAAAGGGTAAGTTAGTCATTTAATCCCGTTCCGTTCTGTTCCATCTTGCCAGTACCAAACATGACACGAAATCTTAGTTCCGTCCCGTCTCATTCCATCCTGTTTCGTCCCATCTGTGTACCAAATGGTACCTACGAGCCCAGGAACCCATTGATACCATTTTTAGAACTTGGAACCTTCATTTTCCCCGAGAACCCAAATTTTGTGCACTGTTTATGCACACGTAAATGTGAAGGTTTGAGAGCATTCTAAGCTTGTAGGAAGCTTTAGATCATCCTCACGAAGCTCGGAGAAGAAAAACCAAGTGATTTGGACGTCGGGAAGTAGAGATCGAAGAGTTTAAATTTTGACCGGAATTATCGAGCTTTCTCCTGCGAGATTCCGTAGATTTCAAGGCTTGAAAGTGGTAAGGTTTTGCTCTGCTTGTCATGGGCTTCATTTTGATATAAAATTCATGAATTTTGGTTAAGAAACGAAGAAGATATAAGGTTTTGAAAATTTTCCAGAAACTGGCGAAAATTCGAAGTTCAGATGGCGGCGCTGATGGCGGCGACCGACGAGGTCCATCGGAGAAGAAGGGAGAATATTCTGTCAGATTTGATGGAATATTCCTAACGGCGTCAGGTAACACCGTTAGTTTTAACGGAATATTCCTAACTGCCGTTACTGTTTCCGTCAGGGTTCCCTGCTCGTGGCCGCGCATATGGCCGTGCACTTGCCAGCGCGTGGCGGCGCATGGGTGGTCGGAAAAATATTTTAAAAATATGGGGATGTTTCTGAGGATGAGTAGGTCTCAGTGGTATATTCATGTACCCAAATTGAGCAATACGAGAAGTTATTAACTAGTGTTGTTTATGTGCGTTAATTAACGTTCTTTTAGTTATTTCTCATATAGGCGAGGCCTATCCGGAGGACGAGCGTAGACAGGCTAGGCAATGGGGTTACGACCCGTCTACATATCAGTGAGTGGGCTTTTGGTTTTCTGTATATACCTATATACTTGATGATTTTCCCACAAATCCATGTTTTAAGTGAAAATGCGTTCTAAATGCCATGCATATGAATTTATAATTATCGTATGAACTAGTATACATTGCATATATGTAAAGTGGTGCCGTGGACACTCAGGTAAGTATCAGGTAAGTATGATTGTTTGATGAGAGGTATGATAACGATATGATGTATTGAGAGCTCATAAACATGTACATCGGTGTTAGTGCTCCCGCCCAGAGTTAGGGCACAGTCCTTCACGTGATGTTCACCTCCCATACTATATGCTCGTCTTGGATCCAAGTTAGGTGCACATTCCTGTCGTATAGACCACTATAAGTGGGTTCGACTCGTAGGTGACCTGTGATTATTTCGCACAGTCTTCACATGATCGTAGCACTAAAGCATAATTATTATACACCTAGTGATGTTGTGCAGACCAGGAGAGGTGGTGCTGATTATGTGCAGGTTATATATTTGATATGATTGAGTTGATTATGAGCTATAGATCCAGCCGATGGCTGATTTGATATTGAACGTTCATGCATGTTCTTACTTGTTCATGGATTTATACATTGCATTCGTTGAGATACGTTGGCATGGCATACAGTTGGCATATAGTTGGCCATTCATTGTTTATAGCTATTGCTGAGCATAATTTTGAGATATATATATATATATATATATATATATGCTATTTTTCTGGGAAAACTATACAGGTTTTGCGGCGAGGGGATATAACTTTTGAGAAATGAAATGGTTTTGAAAAACTTTGTTTTTGCCCACTCACGCTTTGTTTTACGCCCCTCCAGGTTTTAGGTGAAGGTTTCTTTGGTGGCATACGAGGATTTCCCAAAGGTTCTAACAGACCATCATTCTTGTATGATCACCTTCAGGTGTTGTATAATTAGTACTTGTCCAATCAGACTGTACTTAGACTGCTTATGCTCTGGTTGTGTAATTCACACTTATTCTCACCTTAGCGCACTATCTTCATTAGGTTGTTAGCGGCTAGGTTAGGTTTTTAAATTGTTCGTATTTTCCTTATTAATCTTGCTTCCGCACTGTGCACATGGTTACATCATGCTCACGTGATGGCCAGCATGCTTCGATTTAGGTCAGGGGTTGTCATCAGCCCAGTTACGGATTTTATGCTCATCATTAGTGGCGGATCCAGGATTTTAAACTTGGGGGATCCCATTAATAAAGATCAAAAAATTTATAAACAAAAATAACATTGAAAAGTTAAATATAATACATTTGATTCAAAAATCATACGCAAAACAACATTACAAGCTATAAAATCCTAATTCAAGCGTACATGACGAGGTTTCATAGTCTGAAAAATTTCCATGATAGCTTCATTACCAATACATGAAAAACCATCTCTTTCAATGTAAACAACTAAGCTATCACTCAACCATTGATCCTCCATTTTGTTGTGAAGTTGACCCTTAATGATATTCATAGCGGAAAATGCCTTATCCACTGAAGTGGTTGCAACTGGTAAAACCAAAGCAACTGAACAAGTTATACATATGCAAATGTATGATGCAACCCTTTCTCCACCATTTTCTTAGCAAGGTCATTAATCCCCCGCAATTGAGAAAAATCATTATCAGAACGCACAAAATGAATATAAATATCAAGTTGATCTTAAAGTGCCGATCTATCTCGATCTGTGAAATCTTTAGGATACAACTGAGCAAGGAGAACAAGCTTTTCTTTATCAAAAGCTACAAATGAATCATGCGGAGTCAAACATGCCAAGAAAATAAGCAATTTGGTGTTACCTTCAGCGAAGCGATCATCTAATTCTGTAACTTGGAAATCAATGACCTCAAAAAAGAGTTCCACTTTGTAATGATGACGATTGGCCTTTCTTGGAACCTTACGTAATGACTTCCCTTGAATGACATATGAATCATCCATATTAGGTACCTCAATTTCATGTTTGACACAAAAAGATGATACTGTATCAACCAAAAGATCAAATTTTTTATCATTCCTCATGCAACATAGTTGTTCTTTACATGTCTTGACTAAAGCCATTGAATTCACAATCTCTTGATCTTTCTTTTGCAATGCTTGTGACAAATCATTAGTAACTCCCAATATGGATTTCATCAAAAAGAGGAGGAACACAAACTCAAAAGATTGTATATCTTTTAATAACCTTTTTGCTTCACCAACACTATCATTGTAGCAATCTTCAACAATCATGTCAAACACATCCACCACAGATGAGAACATTGTAATCAAACTAATCAAAGCATCATAATGTGAATTCCATCGTGTATCCCCAACACGTTTGAGACTAGTTTCTTGATTTAATCCTTGCCCCGTTTCAAGACACTCATTTTCAATAGCTTTCATGTGATTTTCTTGTTGTTTCTTTCTAAGTGCATCACGACGCTTACATGAGCATCCAACAACATTCACCAAACTATTAGTTAATGTGAAAAAAGCGGCAACATCGGAGTTTTTCTTTGCTATAGCAACAAGAGCTAATTGTAGTTGATGAGTAAAACAATGAACATAGAATGCACAACTTTCTTCATCCAATTTTTTTTTTAAGGCCATTGAACTCACCTCTCAAATTACTCGCGCCATCAAAACCTTGACCTCATAGGTTGGAGTAGCTCAAATCATGTAGTTTCAAGAACTCATCAATGGACTTCTTTAGTTTACTTGAAGTTGTTTCCGTAACATGTTGGACTCCCATAAACCTTTCAATTACTTGACCTTTGTTGTCCACATAACGCAAAACCACCGCCATTTGCTCTTTGTTGAGACATCACGTGATTCATCTACCATTATAGAAAAGAATTTACTCTCTTTCACTTCCTTCATAATAGCCTTAATAGTTTCGAAGGCACATGAATTGACAATATCTTTTTGAATTGAATGAGCTATTAGCTTGAGATTTCCCAGAACATTTTCCAACACAACTTCCTTTATTTTCTCCTCATGATCCGCAAGGAATTGCAAGAGCTCTAAATAATTCCCCCTATTATTCGAAGTGTCACTTTCATAGTGGCCACGAAAAGGAAAACCTTGTCGCAACAAGAACTTAGTGCAATCTATTGATGCATTCATGCAACGAGGATATTTCATACTCTTCTTCTAATTGTTTGATCACGACTGCTTCTCTAGCTTTATTGTAGACACTACCAATAGGACCAACATGTTTCTCAAAACATTCTCTTGCATTCTTCCATTTCTTACAGCCTACTCCAGTCAAGGCATCACTTCCTAATTGTGAAAAGTTGATTTTAAAGAGATAGCAATGAAGACAAAATACCGCATCTTTAGATATACTATACTCCAACCAATCATATTCTTCAAACCACGAAACAACAAATCATCGCTTTTTCTTTGCATGCAAAGTGTATGGGAACTCATGCTTTGTAGGCCTACAAGGTCCCATTTGCAAATATGCTCTTCGGACCTCATCTTGAATATTAAGAGGATAGTCATTCATTCGAATTCTTTATCCCGGGTCTCTCTCAAGATTATTAAAATCAATGTCACACTCATTTTGGTCTTGAGCTTGAACTACCAGAACAAATAGATGGTCCTATTGGCTTTGGCTTGAAAATCTTTCCATATTTCTTATTTCTAAACTACACATTTAACAAAAAACACAAAACATATACCAATTAACCAATAAACAAAAATTTCATCTAAATTCTAATGATCAAATGAGTATAAACATAAAACATATCAACAATAGACTAAAAATCTCCATCAATATCTAATATAATTGAATTGAGATTAGATTAGAATACCGAAAAACTTACTTGAATTGTGAACCAAATAGTGGTGGCCTAGAGATTTGGAACAAGTGGAGGTATGATATTGGAGTAATAAAATTATAATATGGGATTGGGTGGGATTTACAATTTTAGGGTTTTGAAATCTGGGGAGTTGGGGATTGGAATTTGGGTGAATATGTTAAAGCTGGGCATTGGGGGAAGCATAAGAGCGGGGAAGGGTGGGATAGTGGGGAAAGATGTGGGGTTGGGGCTGGGATTTAAAACAATGGACAAACGATAGCGTTTTGTCCATTGTTTTAATTTTTTTTTTAAAAACAATTGGCCAAAACACTGTCGTTTTGGGCCAATTTTTAAAAGGGGATTTTCTTTTTTCTTCGCGCGCATGCAACCTGCAACCTGCACTGCACAAACCTCGTGTTCGAGAACGAGGGGTCCCCGAAAAATTTCTAGCAGCGATTTAAGGTCGCTGAGGGGTCCTGGGACCTCCCAAGTCCCTCTGTAGATGATCATGTCATCAATTGAATGAAGATTCAAATAATTCATTAGACAAAAATGATAAGTTGATACAATTTCAAATTACGTAGCAATGCGAGAAAATTAAAACTTCCTTGCCCATTTTTGGAGATCACCTCAAACTTTGAGAGTGTAAAATGTTTTATCTTTTATTTCTAAAAAGTGATGATATTAAAAAAAAAAAAAAAAAAGAGTTTTCATATAGTCTTGTTTTTCCACACATTATTTTATTGAAAATTTTATACCAAATTTAATTATGTAAGAAGACTTCAAAATCCTGTTAAGAAATCGATCCTCTTATATATTCTTTGTAGTCAAAGAAAAAAAGGAATAGAAAAAAATAAAAAATAAAAACTTAAAATTAGCAACGAATCAAGCAACCCAACAACAACTTCGTTATTTCTCTTGATCCTTTACCCCTAGGGGTGGGTTCAAAAAACTGAAAACCGAAAAAAACGGAGAACCAAACCGAACCGAGTCCGAAAAAAACTGAACCGAAAAAAAACCGAAACGAAAATGGTCAAACCGAACCGAACCGAATATGGCCGGTTCGGTTTTGATTTTTGAGGTTCAGAAACCGAACCGATATATATATTTAATTATTTTTTATAATATTTTAATTATAAAAATCATAAAAATTAAAAAAATCTTTGAAATCCTGAAGGCATGAGGTTCGAACCCATGCACTCCAGGTTGAAAAGGTTCACTGAAACCAACTTGGCAACAGCTTTTTGTTTTGTTATGATTGTATGACTAAAGTATTTATAAAGATTTAAATATAGTCTTTTTGGAATTAGAAATCAACAAAACCCTAGCCACTAGTAGTAGCATGCCAGCCATACCTTTTCTATTTTTCATTCCCTTCTTCTCTCTCGTCCCCTGGGCCTCCAGACTCCCTCCTTGTCCATGCCTCAAATTTCTCCATTCTTCTCCATTCTTCTCTCTCCGTTTCTCGATCTTCTCGCTCCAGGTAAGATCTCCAATCTCTCTTATTTATTTTGTCGATTTATGGGTTTTTTTTAGAGTAAATTTCATGGAGGGAATCTGAAATTTTGGTGTAAATTTATGGGTTGTTGTTTTGTTTCGTATTGTAGATTTGTTTGATTTTTGTGTTGTGAGAGTCTCACCCATTTCTTTCCCTTTCTTTTTTTCTCCCCTGATATCATTATTTGCTTCTCCTATTTCTTTGCCTCAGTTGCAGCAAGGGCAACGGCAGCACCACCACCACAACCAGTTGTAGCAACTGCAACAGCACCACCTCCACATCTGTGGTGGTCTTGCCGTCCAACACAGCCAACAAGTTTGCAGCGACCAACTTCATCTCTGCTTGAGAGGGCTTTGGATCTGCGTAGTGTGGAGAAAAAGGGTAAATTTGCAGCTGAATGTGGAAAAAAAAATGTGCTTCAAGCTCCAGATATTAAAAAAAAAAATTCATGAAAAAACCGAAATTGAACCGAAAAAATGAAAACCGAAAAAAATCGAATCGAAAAAAATTTGGACTGAATAGAAATTTCGGTTCGGTTTCGATTTTGACAAAAAACTGAACCGTTTCGAACCGAACCCAGCCCTACTTACCCCCTTCTAACTCTTTTGTCCTCTTCTATCTTCTATCTCTTCCGTCCACCCTACTCATCCCAAATTCTCTCTCTTCTTTTTCTCCATCTTTTCAACTTTTAATTTTGAATTGGAATTCAGGAATAAATATGGATATGAATCTTAAATTCAGATGTGTTAAGGAAATTCTCTCTCTTCTTTTCTCCAAGTGATATGGAGGAATAGAGAAAGGAGAAGAAAAAGAAAGAAGGGTAACTTCCTCAATGACAAAGAGAAAAGGAGCTGTCACCGTTATATGTGATGCCTAGTTGTGGTTGCTTTCGACTGAATTGGCCGAGATGTTCGTGGGTGTTCGTATTTGATTTTTTAAACATTTTATGGTGGATAAAAATATTATTTAAGTGAAAAAATAAGACTGAGATGAGCATACTAACACTCATTTAAAACAGTCTATTCGAGTTGTCAAATTGCCAAATGTATTGGAGCATTGATGTTATGTGTAAGACATTGTAAGATGGTCTCTATATTCTAGTGAGGACTGGTATCATGTGCACCGATAGATTAGATTAGATTAGATTAGATCTGGTTGCCTATTGGGAACTTGGGATGCCACACTAACTAGTAACTAGTATTTTTTTTGTTACGTAAGACAAGAAACGTGTTACAATTAGAAACATACATTAATGTAATTATGTTACGTGACGAGTGCTATAAAAATAAAAACAAAGAGATATACATTCCGATGTTATAAATAGGCAAAAGTGAGAGAGATAACCTTTGCTAGAGATCGAAGTAGAAGGATGCAATGTATCACACTGTTTATTTGCGTAACTATATCGCACAAAAGAATGCAGGTAAAGAAAGGGGAGGGAGATTGATATTATTACTTTCCCTTTTCATCTCGTTTTGTTGTATTGAGGATACAAACATACCTCTATATATAGAGGTTTTGATTCGACAACGGCTTACATGTATGAAGAAAAATTTTCACCTCCTTGAAGACTTTTTCACCTAAATCTTTCAATGGTTGTCACCAAAGTCCATTTTGGTCTGCTTCCTCATACAATCATATGTGCAGCATTCGCACTATATTTCACAACACTCCCCCTTGGATGCCCACATATCAACATCAGTTGCCTCACGAAAACCTTGCTAGGAAAAACTCAGTGGAAAAAAACCGTAGCGAAGGAAAAAGAGTACAACTTTGCTTCGATTATTAGTATAGTGTTAAGTATGCTTATGTTGCCTCGTTAAAACTTTGATAGGAAAAACCTAGTAGGAAAAATCCTAGTCGAAGAAAAAAGAATCCAACATGCATGTATCATGGATGCTCCCTCTTATGTGTATCTCCCCCTGACTCCGCAATCTCCAATCTGACTGATTAATAAGTCGATGTAATTCGATACCATGCACCAGCTTCTGAAATGTACACTTTGGTAGAGATATGGTGAATAGGTCTACCAACTTGTCACTGGAACAGATTTGTTTGACTTCAAAATAACTTTAGCTTTCTGAAGCTCAGTGTGCAAAAAAAAAATTAGGGATGTGTTTAGTCTTATCACCTTTGAAGAATCATTCCTCCACTTGAACAATACATGCTGCATTATTTTCATGAATGATAGTTGAAGTGTTTGTCTTTGATGGCAGACCACATGAATTCCGAATGTGATGGATCATTGATCTTAACCAAAAACATTCATGACTGGCTTCATGAAGAATAAGTATCGCAGAGTGATTGGAAGATGTAGCAACAAATGTTTGATTCGTTGAGCAAAATGAGATTGCTATATTTTCATAAATGAACTCATATCCAGTTTGTGAGCAAGCTTTAAGTGGATCAGTGGGAAAACCAACACTTGCATATCCAACAAGGTTCTTGTCATTTATGGGTTTCTCGAAGTAGATAAGGCCCATGTCTGTTGTCACACGAAGTTATCGTAACATATCTTTGACTCATTTCCAATGTCGAACTGTTGGAGCAGAATTATATCTTGCTAACAAGTTGACTGAAAAAGCTATATCTGGTCTAGTACATTGTGTTAAATACAATAAAACACGTATTGCACTCATATATGGTACTTCTGGACCAAAGACATTTTCATCATCTTCTTTTGGATGAAATGGATTTTTCCTGATGTCAAGAGATCGAACGACCATTGACGTGCAGAGTGGATAAGCTTTATCTATACCAAATCGCTTTAGGACATTTTCAATGTAAGCTAATTGATGGACCAAAATTCCATTAGAATAATACTCGATCTGCAGGCCGAGACAATATTTTGTTTTCCCAAGGTCTTTCATATCACATTCGTTTTTCAAATATTTAACAGTTTTGTTGAGCTATCAGGAGTTCCAACTAAGTTCATGTCATCGACATATACTGCAATTATAGCAAATCCAGAGTTTGATTTCTTAATAAACACACAAGGACAAATGACATTGTTGGTATATGCTTCCTTGATTAAATACTCACTAAAACTATAATACCACATTCGTCCAAATTGTTTCAACCCATATAATGATTGCCTTAATTTGATTGAGAGCATACCTCATGGTTTGTTAGTCGTTTCAGGCAACTTAAATCCTTATGGGACTTTCATATCGATGTTAGTATCTACTCTCCATATAGACATGTGGTGATGACATCCATTAGTCGTGTATCAAGTTTTTTTTAAACCACCAAACTTATTAAGTAATGGAATGTGATTGCATCCATTACATGAGAGTATGTCTTCTCATAATCAATTTAAGGCCTTTGAAAAGAACCTTGCGCGATGAGCCATGCTTTATATCTTGCGATCTTGTTTTTCTTATTGTGCTTTCTTGTGAAAACCCATTTGTAACCTACAAGATTCACGACAGGCAGGGTTTGAACTACTAGTCCAAAAAAAAAATCGTTTTTCAAGGAATTTAATTCTGCCTGGATTGTGTAAAACTATATCAATGCACTTACAAAATTATGTCTAGATTGCATCTTTCCACTTAGGCTAATTTTGTCTCTGTTTGCATTCATCAACAGACCGAGGTTCAATAACATCACTTAATATGATCTCAGTGGCTACTGCAAATAAGTATATGTCGTCGACGATCATTTCATTTTGATCCCACAATTCATTATTACATGCATAATTCATACAGATTTCTTTGATTTCATCTACTTTTGTCTCTTCAGGTTCATGTGTCTCATCAAGGACATTTTCTTTTTCTGGAAGTACAAAATCTTGAATTGTTGATTCGTCATTTATTTCCTTTTCATGAGTGATTTCATTTGGATTCAGATGTGCCTTCATCTTCCTTTTTCAAAGGGGTTGAATCTTTTGAACCTGGGGGCTACTTAAGGAATTTTTTTGAAATACTAAGTTCATTAAGCAACATAATACATGCATTTACGATTAAATGGCGGAAGCATGTTTCTATGCACTTTAAAACAAAACTGAAACCATGAAATTCAAAGCCTAGTAGTTGTGGTGAACCAAGACTCAACTCAAAACACAAAGATAGTTGAGAAACTTTTATATCTTTGTTGAATGCTCTTTGAATCAGCAAAGGCTAATCACCCAAGAGAAAGGGTCTTCATTCCTTGCTTCTTTGCTCCATGATTTCTTGGAGAAGAATGGGTGAATGGATTCTCCAAAAGTCTCCAAAGTTGGAGACCTCTAAGTTCCGACACCAAGGATGGTGAAGGAAGAAAATAAGTGACTATGGATGAAGCAAATGCTAGCAATCTTCACCCATAGTGGTTGGCCTCCTAGAGAGAAAGACAGAGCTTGTGTTCTCTTATCTTTCCTCAAAGAAGCTCCTAAAAGAAGAAAAAGCTATAAAAATGCTTTTATACCTATCTTCAATAGACTAGCAAACTTGTTATAAGTCTGAAACCACTCCCTCTCTAAGCAAGGCCGGCCTTCCTATTGTTAGTGGGTTAATTGCCCATTTTGTTTTAGTTGTCATACAACTTAAACCTTATGTGCCTTGTGGACCAAAACCCTTTTGAGTCCAGTAACCCGAACCCAACTTAAAGCCTAAAATGAACCCTTCGTTTTTATTTTTATTTTTTATTTTTATATTAATTAAATTTTAATTAATCCTTGCCATATACAATTAAACTATTTAATTTTCCTTACTCATCTTCGTTATTTTCTTTAATCATACCTTACACGGTGTGCAATCCATTAGGTTCCTTTTGGCGAGGCAGTGGGCGATTAGAAATCTTACTAATCTATTGTGAATTGAAACTTACTTTCAATTCTCCCTTTAGTGATTATACATCTTCAGGGCTTCCATAAGCCATGAGTGACACCTAGCAGTATGTCATGGTTACCCAAGCTAATTAGAAGAGGTTGGACAACCTATTCAGTTTGGGATTACAAATACAATACAGTCTTTCTCTAATACAATACACTTGACCACATTGTTTGTTTTGATAGTTTATTCATGTGTACTATCCAATGTGATCCTCTTACTTATATGATTACCTTAAATGTGATTTGGAACGACTTCCTAAATCTCGTTCATACTCTGGCCAAAGATTCTTAATCATATTATAGAGTATTCTCCCTCAACTGTTTAAAGGTTAGAGATCCCTTGTTGTGCATTCACCTGCTTCTATAGTTAAGTGGCTTAACCCCAACTGTGTCGTGGACACCATTTGATAGAGTACTTTTGACACAATTAAAGATCAAGGACCTAACCACAAGACAACTATGATGCCTCAGGTCAAATGACTACTTTGCATTATCCCAACCTTGAGTTCTCATGTGACATGAGTATGAGAACTCCTTGTTGAACGTGTTCAGTGGACTCATTCTCTATTGAGCACCTACATACTTGTCTTGGTGTTAGTCACACAAATGATTCAAGACCAGCCACTCTCCCGGAGAGAAGACATAACATGTACTGATCTTAACAGACCGTCAATGCCTAATTGGCAATCCTATGATAAAAAAACGTTTAGGATATGCGTACGAAAGAGAATGGTCTCATGAATCTAACTTCTTGAGGTCACATTCTCCTAATTACGTATTCCTTGGACTTATTGTTCAAGTATATAACATTTATATTAAACTAAATTAGTTTAACACGTGAAATATCCGTAAAGTATCATCATATGATTGGCTTTAGGGCACATTTCCAACATCTACCATGCTTCAAGCGTGCAACAGATGAATTATTTGCTACCACTTTATTCTGTCCAACAGGGACATCAATTCTTACAAGCGCATTTGCAGCTGATACATGTGCTATTGTCACTTTCATTGCATCATTAAATGATTTGGCCTTTGATTAGCAATACTTAGAAGATGAACGATCTTTCTCACTTCATTTTCACATTGAGTGCTTCATGGATCAAAATAAAACAAGGTGGGTACATCCCATGCCAATTCTCGTCGTTCTTATGGAATAGTCTTTCTCCCTATTTTAATACATTGTGGCGGTGCAATATGCACATAAACAACACAACCAAAAACTCGTAAATGTGAAATGTTTGGTTGATGCCCAAACACAGATTGTACTGAGGAGTATTGATAGTTGGCAACATGTTTGAATCAAAGTAATGATGCAACGTGTCGGATGACATGTCCCCACGTAGAAAATGGCGATTTTGTTTTCATAAGCAGAATGCGAGCTATCAATTCAAGCCACTTGATAAATGCTTCTGCTAAACCATTTTGAGTATGAACATGAGGAACATGGTGTTCAATATTAATGCCTAGTGTCATGCAATAATCATCAAAAGTTTAAGACGTCACTTCACCAGCGTTATCAAGTCGAATTGACTTAATAAGATGATCTGGGAACTGTGCTTGTAATTTAATTATCTGAGCAAGAAGTCTCACAAAAGCTACATTTCGAGTAGACAAGAGGCAAATATATGACCATTCGGTAGATGTATTAACAAAACACATAAAATATCGAAATGGTTTATAAAATGGTTGAATAGGCTGACAAATATCTCCTTGAATTCTTTGCAAAAATGTTGGGGTCAACATCAATCTTTGATTGTGATGGTCTAATGACCAACTTCACTTGAGAACAAGCCTTGCAAGGTTATCATTTGGTATAGCAATATGTCAGCTTAATAATAGATGCCCATTAAAATTGATAATGGTTCTACGAATCATTGTGGATCTTGGATGACCTAGACGGTCATGCCAAAGCATGTAAATTTTTGGATCAATGAACTTCTGGTTCATGACATTATGTGCTCCAATTGTCTTTATGTATGTATAATACAATCCACTCGATAAACCATGCAAGCTCTCCAATGTATGCTTTTGGGTATCCTTCGAGGTAATGCATAGATATTCCACATTATCTGGATTTCTCATTTCAATGTGGTATCCATTCATACGTATATCTTTAAAAATCAATAAATTTTTTGTCGATAGAAATGTATTTTGTATTGATAATATTGTTCCATTTGGTAACATGACCTGGGCCTTTCCTAAGCCTTCAATTCCGTTTGATTGGCCAGATATTGTTGTTACTTTTACTTTTGTAAACATCAGGCTTGAGAAATATTTTCGATCTCGAAGTATGTGGTTGTGCAGTCTGCGAGACAAATATCTTCACCATTTTTCTTGTTTGAGAACATCCATAATTTTTATCCATGCTTTCTGAGTAAAACAATCATGGTTAAAAACAATTTATTCATAATAAAAGGAAATTGCAATGACATTTGTATTGAATTGAAATACAATACAAGAGTACGTTAAACATGAAAATGATTTAATCAGATCGCTATACTTCATTTCCCCTTTTTGCAACAAAGTCTAACACATCCAAATGAGTTGTGTTCGACTGACCTAATAAATTGAAAATGAGATAAGATACATCCATTAGATCAGGCTGGTCGATGAAATTAGTCTCGACACTTTTGCCTTTGAGTCAGGCTTGATAAAGATCCACGAGATGTTTTGGGGTATGACAGGTACGTGCCGAAGGCCCATTGTCACCACACCTATGGCAGATTCCTTCAGTACTTTTAGGCCTCGTTTGGCAGGTCGTATAAAGGACCGGATAGGACTAATAATATGGACACAGTCATTTAGTGTCATCTCGTATTAAATAGTTGCTGGATTAATTTAATCAGTTTGCTTATATAGTAGGGTATACACCTGCTTAATAAACCCTTCCAAAATGAGAGGATTATTAGTCTGGTTCTCTTTCCTCTCTCTTGCACTTCGTTTTCCACGACACATCCTCTCACAATCGTCATTCTCATCGTCGTCCCTCTCGCCGTTGTCTTATATCACCATCGTCGTTCTCCTCGTCGCCTTTTCTCGCTGTCGTCGATCTCCCCATCGCCTTCTCTCGTCGTCGCCATTCTCTTCGTCACCTTCTCTCGCCGACGCTGCTCTCCTCGTTGCGCCAAGCACCGTACAAAAAGAATTTCATTCTCATTCACAACAGTCAAATTCAAATTAGGTTTGATAATCTGGTTTGGGCTTATTTTGGAATCTTGGCTGGTTCTCCCCATCGAATTCGAATTGGATATTTTTTGCTGCTCCTTCTGATCTGATATGGGTTTATTTTGGAATCTTGGCTAAGAAAGATGATAGAACTTGGAAATTAGGAAAAATTTTATCTAGGCAATTTTTTATTTTTTAAAAAATTAGATTTTGCTTCAATTTGGGGCTTTTAAATTTGCTTTTTATTTGGAAGATTAGGATTTGAAATGTATTTGGGATTTTAGATAATTACATTGAATTCATATCCGGTACAATATAAATAATATTATCATTAGTCCGATATTAAACCAAACGTCCGATTAATTTAGTTAGTACTATCCGATGACTATTTATCTTATCCGACTGAAATAGTTAGTACAGTCCGAGCTACCAAACCAGACCTTAGAAATGTTATTCATAAGAGATGTACCCTTGTAGCGGTTTACATTTTTAAAGCTCTGGTTTGCATTATGCCTTGGTGTCACGACCCGGAGCCGGGGTTGGCGGAAAAGCTAGAACCCGAATTTGAAACGTGAGTTAAAACTAAATAAATATAAGGAAATTGAAACGGGCTAGTAAATAAATTATTCTTATATAAATAACTCATGATTCTTAAATAAATCAAGGATTCTTTACAATTCTACACTAAATAGATGAATAAACTTTTTATTCTCACATTTGATCTAATCTCATCTTGCTTACCCTTTTGAATGTCTAGTTCATAAACCTGCATAACAATAGAGGGATGAGCTTCAATAGCTTAGTAGGGACATAACCTTACCACAATAAATTAACAATATTAAATTTAGTATCATGACATCATCCATAATCAAATATCAAATCATTATTCATAACAATGCATGAATGCAATGCAATCTCTTCGGCTACACCAGTTAATTTATATAATAAAACATCTAGACTTGCTTGTCCCATACCGTGTATTTTACCAATGCAGTGGTGGTTCGAATGTTCGATTATACAAACCAACCACCATAAGTTCATAAACCCTTTTTGCTATCATCTTATCTAATTCATTGATCTCCATCCCAAATCACCCACATCAACAAATTCTCCCACTGATGCCCTATTCTAATGTGCATACCGGGCTCGCCTGGAAGTGGTTTCACAATGAATAGATTCAACTACACAAAAGATCCTTTCCAACTACCCTCATTTCCAGAATTCCAATCTCAACACTGAAGTTCCAACCACATCTCACAACATGTGCCATTTTATCTTTCACATGTATCACAGTATATTCTCAACGAATAGCATTTCAGCAATAATTCCATAACCAATGATAAGTAAACACACAAGAGAAGCATTCATCCAATTAGCATCAAATCACATTAACCAACCAATAAGATCAATAATAGTAATATAATACTTCATGAAATATCATAAAGCCAATCTCCGTCAAGGTCTACCTTATTTCCCTACTTGGATTCCAAAGCTAAAACGAAGATCCACATTACTACCGCAATAGCTTAACTCCACGTACTTGAACAAGTTCCTTGATGACGCCTAAATCACCATCTGTTTCTTCCATCCTTTTCTTTTCTAATCTCTCTCCAAATAAACACTAAACACACACACACAGATATATGTATATATATAGACATATATATATATATATAGACATATATATATATAGACATATATATATATATATATATATATATATATATATATATATAGACACACCATCAGTATATTAAGTGAGCTCCAAAGCATGCTAGCTCCTGCTGGAAAAACAAATGGAGTTGGCGGCTACAAATCTTAATGGTTTTGTAAAAATAAATATAAAAATATATGGAAGATTGGTTCATCTGATTGGCAAGCAGGAAGTGTCAATCCACATATAAGAGATTAACACGTGAAGACTAGGTGTTGAATTCTGATGTGAAAATTAACTTGACTCTCAAATTAAACCCTATTGATGACAATTGTAGTAGAGATGCAAGTAGAGATCGTTCTAGACCGGGAATTAACTAGGGATGCTAATCAACACAAATAAGACTCAAAAACACTAAACTAGACTCTATAGACTCAAAACAGACTCAAAATAATAAAAACAGCAAGAAAAAATAAAAAAGACTCAATTCTAGACCTAACAATTGGTTTTGACGAAAATAAAACTTAAAAGACTCAAAAGACTAAAAGAAAACAGGTTTTGACTCAATAAACAAGACTTAATGAAAAGGGATTTTATTTTGACGAAATTGAAACTTTAAAATAGAAACTTATAAAACAACTTTGAAAAGACACGAAATTGGTGAAATAGAATGGTGAAAGGCTAGTTAGAGGGTTCCTTCTCCACACATGAAACATATGCATATGAATCGATTTCCAGTTATTCTTTCGACAAACCATGAATGACAATGCCCCGAATTAATTGGATTGCACTATTTAATTCTCAGATTTCCCTAGATTCGTTGAATTGAATGGATAACGCATCACAACCAAATTATTCTTTATTAAGCTCCCTAACTATGAAAAGCATGATAGAGACACGAAACAAAGATCATTAAGCTTTGTGAAAACCATAAGCATTGACAAGGCATTCATAACTATGAAAAGCATGTTACTCTTGCCTAGGATTTACTTAACACAATCGTGACTAGCGACTTTTACTACTCTTGAATATAAGTTCGTAAAGATTAGGTGAAATTCCCTTATACTCTAGCATCAAATTCATGCATGTAAACTAAGGATGCATCCTTAATCAACACACAAGAACAAGTTATCAATCAAACGGATAAGTAAACCACATCCACGATTCATGAAACAATAACTGGAGGAAATCAATTCATATAAAACATAAGTCCATGGCTTCGAATTTGCCTCTAACTAAAAAGAAATTAGTTCCACATGTCTAACATAATTGAAAAGCAAATTAAATTAAACATTGAACCAAAACTAAGGATAGAAAGAACCCAGAAATGCTCTAGCCCTCCAATGGCAGATTTCGAACTCCCCTTGGATGGCATGCACGGCACAAGACTCCTTCCTTCCTTCCTTGCAAGCAAGCAAGCACAAATCTCCAAGAATTCTCCAAGAAACTTGCGGCACTCTCTCCAAAACTCTCTCTGAAATATATGAATGTATATGGGTGTGTGTCATCTTGCAGAAAAATATGATTTACATATTTATAGGACTAGGGCACGGCAAGGGTTTATAGGAGAAGGATTTGGACTCCAATCCAACAAGGAAAAGGTTCTAGAATCCAGAAAACCAAAGGGAATAGGTATAATACACAGCAAGAATTAGAGGGAAAGGGAGATGGATTGCAAGGCAAGGCAAAGGCCTTCTAGAAAGGTATAGGCGCCACCTTTGGAGGAAGGGATAAGGTTTTCTAGAAACAATGTATTTTGTGCAGAAATTGAGGCTTCTAGAAAGAACATAAGATAGGTTTCTAGAAGAAACATGACATGAGACATGTAGCATGTTTTTAGGAACATGTTTGGATAATGTTTTGGATAAGGTTTTGGATAATGTTCCATATTTCTTGCTCTTTCCTTATCTTCTTTGTCTTGAATTCATTTCTCCATGTTTGAAACACATTCCTAGCCTCCTTTGAACTCCAAATTCGTCCATTCCTTGTGCTCTATATACATGCACTCCATTCCAGCCCAATTTTGCTCCAAAATACACCAAAATGCACTTTCTTGCTAACTTTGCCAATTGGACCTACAAACACACGAAAATAACTTAAAACACTATAATAAACAATAACTAAGTATGTAAATGCAAGAAAACAAGCTAACTAAGTCGCATAAATATGCTCTTATCAAATTCCCCCACACTTAGCTTTTGCTAGTCCTCGAGCAAAACAAACAAACAAAACAAAACCTAAACCCTCCAACGTTCGCCTCAGGGATTTCCAATGGTACATAACATGTTAAAAATCCATACTTACATAGATTTTAGTCATCCCTACCCTCTAACTCATACTTAATCCCAGTAGCAACCAACTAGCTCGCATTAAATCAATTTAAAACATGGTTTTGAATGTAGTAACATGCCTTAGAGAATCCCTCAATTCCTCACAAGATATACACTCTATTTTCACACAGATTTTTTGACTACACTCCCTATACTAGGTATATGTGAGAAGATTGATGTAAACAAGAAAACTAGTACTCACATATGTTTAAAACAAAGAAGGCATTTTCTGGAATTATTAATACATGTATATGATCTCATGAACGGAATGCTACTACTTAAAAGCGAGAACCAGGGATACCATATGCTCATATCAATCCCAAACTCCACATTATTGAAACACATAACAATCAAGATAGAAGTCAAAGGGTTGTAACGGGGCTAAGGCTATTGGCTAACAAAGAAAGGTAAAGGATAACAAAGGTTCTTAAAGAAATAGTAGCAAAGCAATGAAATCAACACTTAGAATTCACTTTTGATTGCAAAAATCAACTCTAAACACAAAGGGAAGATTCAAACATCACTTAGGTTCGGATTCAAACTTTTGGACCCTTTCTTCAATAACCAATACATGTGAGCTCATTCTCACTTATTTTGAACTCTTTTTCTTTCTTTTTCACAACTTTTTCTTCTTCTTTTTTCTTTTTTTCTTCTCCTACCCGTGCCCTTCTTGTTTATTTTGGCACACAAAATCGTACAACCTCCCCCCCACACTTGTTTTTCTGCAATACGTTGATCAAAAGGAATTCCCTCTAAGTCATGCTTCACTATCCTTTAAGAACAAGGGTATGGACAGTCTTATACTAGGCTAGGTAAGGATAATGTGGGCTAACAAAGAAAATAGGCTAACTAAGGCTCAAAGGGGTTAAACCTATAATACAAATGCAAAGGGATAAGGATTTTTGGCTCTGGTTTTAACTAACAACTTCATCTTGTTATTTGTTATGCACTCAATTTCATGCTTGAATGAAATAGGCATGAGTTCTATTATTTGGATCTATAATGATGAAAAACGTATTCTAAGTAACAACCAAGCAAAGAATGATGAGATCATGCAACGACTTTAGAAAACAAGAATTCATAGATTAATAACTCTCCAAATAAAGTATAGGCTCAAGTCTTTCAAGGTTGTAGCGTTAGTTTGAGTTTCTTCCTTTAAGCATGTTACAAAAACTGATTTTTTCTTTGTGATTACATGTGAATTCGTAAATGACAACTACAACTAAGCATTAACCAAAGAGCATATCAAACTTCCATCCATGTTTGTAACTTTCTTTAATAGTCATGCAATTAAAAACCAATCCTCATCATTGTGTTGGAAGGTACCCTAAGACACAAACACACAAAAATGACTCTAAAAATGACTCTTTTTGGTATTTTTCAAAACTTTTTTCGAATTGTTTTCAAATTTTTCTATTTTCTGTTCAAGACACATTAAAATACTTCAAAACACACTAAAAACGTTGAAAACAGTGAAAAACAACTTTAGAAGTGATAGGTGAAAAAATCCCACGAAAATCATGCAAAAACAGCTTGCTTACCCCCCCAACACTTAAACCAAACATTGTCCTCAATGTTTCAAACATAGACACACATACAAACAAGCAAATAACACAACTAACAAACATAACAAAGATGGCAAAGTAAAAGCAATAAAGAGTAGGGTTTAGGAACGCAAATCTGGTTGTAGGGCCGAAGCTTCCTAGTTCTTCTGTATTTGCATGGGTTGCCTCCCAAGAAGCGCTTGCTTTAACGTCTTCTAGTCGGACGATACCTCCGTTTAAGGTTGAATAAGCCCCACGGCATGGAGGGGTACATCCTCCACGACATGTTCCTCAAATGTCTCGTAATATGGCTTCAAACGATGGCCATTCACTTTGAATTCTTGTTTCGTCTTCACACTTTGAATTTGGACTGCACCATGAGGAAAAACAATAATAACAACAAAAGGACAAATCCACTTAGAATGCAACTTACTCGGAAACAAACGAAGGCAAGAATTGAAAAGTAACACTTTCTGTCCTATAGAGAACGTCTTGCTACGAATCATCTTGTCATGGAATGCCTTCGTTTTCTCCTTGTAAATGCGAGCGTTCTCATAAGCTTCATTCCTAATTTCGTCAAGCTCATTCAATTGAAGCTTTCTATGAAGACATGCTTCATTAATGTCCATATTTGATGTTTTGACACCCCAATGTGCATAATGCTTAACTCGACGGGAAGATGACATGGTTTCCCATAAATGAGTCGAAAGGGGGACATCCCAATTGGTGTTTTGTAGGCAGTACGATATGCCCACAATGCATCATTCAAACGCAAGCTCCAATCTTTACGAGTTGGCCCAACGGTCTTCAAAATCTGCTTGATTTCCCTATTTGAAACCTCAGCTTGCCCACTTGTTTGCGGATGATAAGGTGTTGAAACCTTATGCGTGACATTGTACTTCTTGAGCAGGGCCTCAATGGTTCGATTGCAAAAATGGGAACCCCCATCATTGATTAGCACTCTTGGACATAGTGGGAGCATACCATGACAATTCATGGCTTTCTACTGGAACGTTAACATGCTTATTTCCCCCTAATGATGGGAAGATTGTCTCATCAAAGTGACAATCCGCAAAACATGTGGTAAAGAGATCTCATGTCAAGGGTTCTAAGTAGTGAACAATTGATGGCGAATCATAACCAACATAGATTCCCAATTTTCTCTAAGGACCTATTTTAGTACGTAGTGGCAGCGTTATTGGCACATAAATGGCGCACCCAAACACCCGTAAATGCTAGACGTCAGGCTCGTATCTAGTAACCAACTGTAACGGTGAATGTGGTTGGGTAGCGGTGGGCCTCAGGCGAACCAACATAGCTACGTGCAATATTGCATAGCCTTAGGCAGATATCAGCAGTTTGATTCTCATAACCAAAGTCCGAGCTCTCAATTGAAGGCGCTTTATGAAAGCTTCTACCAGGCCATTTTGGGTGTGAACATGGGGTACAGGATGTTCCACATCAATCCCTACTGACATGCAATAATCGTCAAAAGTCTGTGACGTAAACTCTCTAGTGTTATCTAGTCGAATCGACTTGATCGGATAATCAGGGTGGTGAGCCCTTAGCTTAATGATTTGAGCTAGGAGTTTAGCAAACGCGGCGTTGCATGTGGACAACAGGCAAGCATGTGACCATCGTGTCGATGCATCAACCCACACCGTAAAGTATCTAAATGGTCCGCATGTTGGTTGGATAGGTCCACAAATGTCCCATTGAATCATCTGAAGAAATTTAGGGAGGGTCAGGAATAATCTTTGTATATGAGGGTTGAGTATTCAACTTCCCTAAAGAACACGCTTTGCATGGTGGAACTCCAACATAGGGATGTAACTTATGCCCGTGTGAAGATTTGAGGATACGACGCATCATGTCACGTCCAGGATGTCGCAAACGGTCATGCCAAAACAACAAAGTGTCATGGAACTCAGGCATAGGGCCGGCCACACTGTGGGCTTCTATGCCATAAATGGTTGTGATTTACAACCCACTGAGCAGACGTTCCAACTTTTCGTGAATACGCTTCTGGCCATATTCGTAACCATGATCTTTAGTAGTTTCAATATGATATTGATTATCTCAAATATCTCTAAAAATTAATGGTTAAAATTGTACCATTAGACAACATGTTACGTGTCTTTCTGTATCCTTGAATCAGGTTGGATGGGCCTGAGAGAGTTGTCAAATGAGCTTTCTTGGGTATCAACTTAGTAAAATAGTGTCGTTCACGCAATATGGTCTACATGGTTGGACTATCTGCCAGACAACTAACTTCCCAACTAGACATATCTAGAAATAAATTGATTTGAATTGGTCACATGCATAAATATAAGTCCATTCATTCAATTAAGCAACTCGAGAAAATAATATCCATTCAAATAACAATCCATAATTCAAAACAAACCAAAACCAAACAAATTATTCCAAATACTTAGAAAGATTGTTCAAAATTAATCCATAAACCTAGAAAAATAGAGGGGTATGGTTAGCCACTCCTAATGGGTTCGGCTACTAGGGGTAAACACCCTTAAAACATGTCTAATTTATTCATCCATAGGTGTTGACGCCTCCTGAAAATCCGATATCTCCATTGATGTAGTTGCATCTTTCAGATGATCCACATGTGCAAAGTTAGACTCACGACGGGAATGATACTTGGCAATAGCCTTAGAGGATGCTCGGGATACGCGTGACCAATGATCATTTGATCCACAGCGATAGCACATGTCCAGTTCAGTAGAAGCGGGCTGAACGGGAGCTTTGCCCTTGTTCTTGAAGTTTGGGGCCTTAGGGGCGAGTGGTGAATGCTGATGGGTCACATTTCTTCCATTAGGTGCGGCTCTCTGTTGACCTTGGGCTCGTGGTGAGGCTTGCCACCTATTGTCATGGCCACGACGATTCTTTCATCGTTTATGGCTGCTAGAATTGATCGCATGAGCTTCAGGCTCGGCGTTCTAGCCAGTGGGTTGAGATTGATGATTCTTTATCAAAAGCTGGTTCTGCTTTTCAGCGAGAAGTAAAATAGAGATCAAATCCAAAAATTTAATGAATTTATGTGCCTTGTATTGTTGCTGCAGGACAAAATTGGTGGCATGGAAGGTCAAATAGGTCTTCTCCAGGAGATTTGATTCGGTTAGTTCCACTTTGCAGAATTTCAACAGTGAACGGATTCTACAAACTTCAGAGTTGTATTCATTCATAGACTTAAAGTCCTGGAAGCGAAGATGCTGCCAGTCGTGTCTTGCTTCATACAAGTATATGTCTTTCTGGTGATCGAAACGGTCGGCCAGAGCAAGCCTTGAGAGATACTCAGTCTGTAGAGCATCATAGATGTGTCTTCAATTGAAGATCATTGTAGTAGCCTTCTGAGCTTCGTCAACAGGTTTGTCGGCGATAGGTGTCTCGATGGTGGCTTTAATACCCTTTGCAGTCAGATGGAGCTTCACGTCTTGAACCCACTTCAGATAGTTTCTTCCAGCAACTTCTAGAGCGGAGAAATCGAGCTTGTTCAAGTTCGACATGTCCCTAAAATGGAGGGAAAGAAACGTGATTAGTCATATGGTAAACCATAGACATATATCATAGAACATACAGGTTCTATAGACATGTATCGGTTTAATTTATGCATGAAAACTCTAGGTTTCATGTGGTATGTTTTGAATGAAAACTTCAAGTTTCAAAGGCACTAAATTTGAATCTACAGGTTTAATTTAGTTTTATGAGCAATTAATTCATAATGAGAGGTTGTCACGTCCCAGCTCGAGCCCCGACCATAACCCGGGCACGTCTCCACCGTAGCACGATATTGTCCGCTTTGGGCCCCTACCACACCCTCACGGTTTTGTTTCTGGGAACTCACACGAGAACTTCCATGTAGGTCACCCATCATGGGAGTGCTCTCGCACGCTACTCCCTTAACTTCGGAGTTCCGATGAAACCCGAAGCCAGTGAGCTCCCAAAAGGCCTCACGCTAGGTAGAGATGGGAATATACATATAAGGCTCACAGGATCCACTCCCCTGTGCGATGTGGGATCTCATAATCCACCCCCCTTAAGGGCCCGACATCCGCGTCGGCACACACGCGGCCACGGTTAGGCTCTAATACCAAAGTGTTACATCCCGGCCCGGGCCCCGACCACAACCCGGGCACGTCTCCACCGTAGCACGATATTGTCCGTTTTGGGCCCCTACCACACCCTCGCGGTTTTGTTTCTGGGAACTCACACGAGAACTTCCCAGTGGGTCACCCATCATGGGAGTGCTCTCGCGCGCTACTCGCTTAACTTCGAAGTTCTGATGGAACCCGAAGCCAGTGAGCTCCCAAAAGGCCTCGCGCTAGGTAGAGATGGGAATATACATATAAGGCTCACAGGATCCACTCCCCTGTGTGATGTGGGATCTCACAGAGGTTACTGCAAGAAACACAGAATGCAATATACTAATTTGAATATAGTGGATTTGAGGTTCTTCGGGAACTCAAGTGTTAGAACTTCGTTACTACGAAAGTATGTTACGGTTCAAAGTATAAAAATAAATTATTGAATCGTTAATATCCAAAAGTGATCTTCAGGTCAATAATTTTGGATTCATTATTAGATTAATGGACTGCTGGTCACTTTTAATTGATTCAATAAATCGGGCCGTACGGGGTTGATTGTAGAAGCTAAATAATATTGGGTCAAAAATATAGCCCCAAAAATAATTGGGCTCTGGTTGGGTGCCTTGAGTAAAAGGCAGGGCCCAAAAAGGGCTTCGGAAGTGAACTGCAGGTCACGGGGGTGACTGCAGGTCACAGGGGTGTGGGAGAAACCCCAGCCGCACTTGGGTTTCAATTTTGGCCTAGGGGAAGGCACAGTACAAGGCCCAACAAAAGCTGGCCTGTGGGTTTGGTGCGGAAAGCCCAGCCACATGGGCTGGCTACAGGTGATGCAGGCCGGGGCGACACAAGGCCTAGCAAGCACAAAAGGCTTGCTGGCATGGATCAAGAACCAGGGCTGCAGGCATGTGGATGGGGCACAACCCAATAACCAGAAAAGGTTGCGGCGTGCAGGTGATTACATGATAGGAGCATATTTATGCGATTTAGTTAGTGTGTTTTCTTGCATTTAGTTAGTTATTTGTTGCTTATTATGGTGTCTTAAGTCATTTTCGTGTGTTTGTAGGTCCAAGAAGCAAAGTTGGCAAAAAGGTGCAATTTGGAGCATTTTAGAGCAGTTTTGGGCTTGGAATGGATAGCACAAGTATGGAGCATGATGGATGGACGAATTTGAAGTTCAAGATAGGCTAGGAATGTGCAAAAGAGTTGAAGAAATAAATTCAAGTCATTGAAGATAAGGAATCAGCTACAAAGAAGGAGAATTATCCAAAACCTTATCTAACCTTATCTTATCCAAACTAACCTTATCTTATCTTACCTTATCTTATCCTATCCTAATCCTTTCTTAACTTAATTCCTGCTGTAAAAGGGTTTTAATTTCAGTTTAGGAGACATAAAAACCTGATTTCTAGGAACCTCATCCTCTCCTACAAAGGTGCCGCACCTTTGTCCTTGATCCCTTGGGTTTTTGACCTTCTAGATGTCCTATTTCCTGCTGGGATTACATAACCTTTTCCCCTTAGGATTGTGTTATTATTTTCCTACACAAACTACACTTTGCAATCCTTTTCCTACACTAAATGTTTGTGCCGCCCGTCCTCCTATAAATACACCCTTTTGCTGCACCATTCAGACACACCATCATTTATCATTCACACATCTCTACACTACAATCAGCCATACACCCTCTTGTGCCGCAACTTGCAAGGAATGAAGGAATCTGGAGTGTTTTCTAGGTGTTTTCTATCCTCGTTTCAATGTTTGATTTTATTTATATTTGTTTGATTGCGAACATGAGGAACTAACTTCTTTATAGTTAGGGGCGAATTCGAAGCCATGGACATATGTTTTATATGAATTGATTTCCTCCAGTTATGATTTCATGAATCGTGAATGTGATTTACTTATCTGAGTTATTGAGAACTTTTTCTTGTGTGCTGATTAAGGAGGCCTACTTAGTTTGCATGCATGAATTTGATGCTAAAATATAAGGGAGTTTCGGCTAATAGTTACAAACTTATATTTACAAGTAATTGAGGTTGCTAGTCACGATCGCGTTAAGTAAATTCCTGGCAGGAGTGTCATGCTTTTCATAGTCACGAATGCCTTATCAATGCTTATGATTTTCACAAAGCTTAATGATCTTTGTTTCGTGTCTCTATCATGCTTTTCCTAGTTAGGGAGCTTAATAAAGAATGATTTGGGTTGTCGTATGCTTTTCATCCAATTCAATGAGTCTAGGGAAATCTGAGAATTAATTAGTTCTACACAATTAATTTGGGGCATTGTCATTCATGGTTTGTTGGAAGAATAACTGGAAACCGATTTATATGCATATGTTCATGTGTGGAGAAGGGCCCTCTAACTAGCCTTTCACCTTTTTTAATTCACAAAATTTGTTTTTATAAGTGTTTTATGCAAAGTTTTAGTTTTAAGTTTTAAATTCGTCAAAAACAATCCCCCTTTCATTTAATCTTATTTTTAGAGTCAAAACCTGTTTTCTTTTAGTTGTTTGAGTCTTTTAAGTTCTATTTTCGTCAAAACCAATTATTAGGTCTAGATTTGAGTCTTTTTTATTGTTTCTTACTGTTTTTAGTGTTTTAAGTTAGTTTTGAGTCATTAGTGTCTAGTTTAGTGTTTTTGAGTCTTATTTGTGTTGATTAGCATCCCTAGTTAATCCCCGGTTTAGAACAATCCCTACTTGCATCTCTACTACAATTGTCATCAATAGGGTTTAATTTGAGTGTCATATAAATTTCACATCAAATTTTGGCGGCGTTACTGGGGATTAGCAAATTTGCTAATCCCTTGTTTGTCGTGTGTTTTGTGTTTCTTTTACTTTGTTTTCTAATTTTGTTTTGTTCTCTTGTTTTAGGTACTAGTTTATGACTCGAAGTTCTCAACCAGTTCGTGAGCATATCTTGGAGTTTGACGACGATTTTGAACGAACATTGAGAAGGAAGATGAGGCATCCAGAACCTAGTGAACCTAGTTCAAGTTCAGAGGCCGAATCTGAGTTTGAAGAAGAAGAAGAAGCCATGGCAGCGGACAATCATACAATCAAGGAACTTTTAGCCTCGGGGTTGGCCAATGCCACACCCCTTTGCATTCAATACCCCGCGGCTGCTCAAGGCAAAACCGATGAGTTCGAATTAAAGTCAAGCTTGTTGCATCACATTCCCAAATACCATGGGCTATCCATGGAAGATCCAAACAAGCATCTTAAGGAGTTCGAAGTGGTTTGTTCGAGCATGACACCAATCAATGTCGATGGAAACATTTTGATGATGAAGGCTTTTCCATTCTCTCTTTTGGAAAAGGCTAAAGATTGGCTTTATGAATTAGCACCCGGAACGGTCACTTCTTGGGAAAGCATGAAAAAGGGCATTTTTAGAGAAGTTCTTCCCCACTTCGAGAGTCATTCTCTTAAGAAAGAAGATTAGTGGAATTCAACAAAGCCAAGGAGAGACATTCCCAGCATACTATGAGCGTTTTAAGGCTCTTGTCGCCTCATGTCCTCAACATCAAATGAAAGAAGAACTTTTACTTCAATACTTCTTTGAAGGACTTCTTCCAATTGAGTGACAAATGCTAGATGCTTTAGCGGGAGGTGCATTGGTTGACAAAACACCAATGGTTGCAAAGATCCTAATCGCCAACCGAGCGTTGAATGCACAACAATACGAAGGCCTTGGACAAAGAGACCCCCCCACGGCAACAAAGTGTGCATGAGGTAAGTTCAATTTCTGAAATTCAATCCAAATTAGATAACCTCACTATGCTTGTGTCGCAGGTTGTTAATGTAACGAAATTGCAAGGGATTACACAAAGTGTATGTGGCGTGTGCTCTATGCAAGGGCACCTCAATGATCAATGCCCTTAGTTAATTGAGAATGGAGGGTGGGAATCTGCCAATGCCATGGGTTTTGGGAGCCAAAATCAGCCAAGCAATGATCCTTACTCCAACACTTACAATCCGGGCTGGAGAGATCATCCAAATTTCAAGTGGAGGGAGCCTCAACAACCACAACAACAAAGTGGATTTAGGCAGCAACCTCCGGGTTTCTATTCAAAACCATACGCACCCACACAACCCCAAGCACAACCTGCCCAAACCAAATCAAGTTCGTCCGTTGATAATGATCATATTTTTCAATTACTAACTTCTATGTCGCAGAGCATACAAAATAGAGACAAAAAGGTGGACGAGTTGGAGAAGCAAGTAGGGCAGATTTTAGAGTTCCTAGGGCAATTTCGAGAATAAGGCAAACTTCCTAGCTCAACCGTGGTGAATCCAAAGGGAGGATTTGAATCCGCCAAGGCCATTATGTTGAGAAGCGGAAAAGAAGTTGGAACTGAGCAACAACCATCCGAATCTGGTCATATTGAGGATGAAAAGTTGCTGATCAACGAGGAGGAGGGAACCAAACCCACGGCAAGGGTGGAGCAACCCTTGCCGCAGCCACATTCCAATCCTAAACCGTCCCCAACCACCAAGGTAAGTCCAAAATTGAATTTTTCAAGTTCTATTCCACTAAATGCACCTTTTCCTAGCAGGTTTATGCAGTCAAAGAAGGAAGAGAACGAGAAAGACATTCTGGAAACATTTAGGAAAGTGCAAGTCAATATACCTCTCCTTGATGCAATTAAGCAAGTTCCAAGGTACGCTAAGTTTTTTGAAGAACTTTGTACAACAAGGAGAAGAATTTCGAACAAAGAAGTTGTCCAGGTAAGTGAGAATGTCTCTGCTGTTTTGCAAAGGAAATTACCCCCTAAATGCAAAGATCCCGGTAGTTTTACAATTCCTTGCGTTATTGGCAATACTAAGTTTGAACATGCTATGTTAGACTTATGAGCTTCAATTAACGTCATGCCTTACTCAATTTACGCATCTATGAATTTAGGAGAGCTTAAAAATGATGGCGTTATAATTCAATTAGCCGATCGTTCTAACGCATATCCGAAAGGAGTTTTGGAAGATGTTTTGGTGCAGGTGGATAACTTGATATTCCCAGCAAATTTCTATGTTTTAGAGATGGAGGATTCGCCCAATATCACCCCATTGCCGATCCTACTTAGGTGGCCCTTCATGAAAACAGCACGCACCAAGATCGATGTGTTCAAAGGGACTTTAACAATGGAATTTGATGGGGAGATTATTAATTTTAACATTTCTGAAGCTAATAAATTCCCTAGAGACAATCATTCTTGTTTTTCTATTGATGCATTTGATTCATTGGCGCAGGAATTCCTTGACTTGTGGAAGAAGATCCCCTTGAAACAACAATTGCACAAGGAATTAGAATAAAGCCCAATCTGGCCGTACCTAATGAAGAACAAGCCAAGATTGTGGCTGCCTTTGACTCATTGCCACAACATTGTGGTAAGCCTCCTAACCCAATTCCAATTCCAGTTTCTACTAATACGTTGTTACCTTCTGTGATTCAGGCCCTGCTCTTGAACTTAAGCCATTGCCGGATCATTTAAAGTACGTCTTCTTGGGAGAAAAAGAGATGTTGCCCGTCATTGTCTCTGCATCCCTCACGGCAATAGAGAAGGAGAAGTTGATTCGGGTGTTGAAAGAGCACAAAACAGCCATTGGATGGACATTGGTCGACATTAAGGGAATTAGCCCTACAACATTCATGCATCACATACTTCTAGAGGAGGGGGCTAAACCAAATAGAGAGGCTCAACGCCGACTCAACCCTCCAATGATGGAAGTTGTGAAAAAGGAGATTATCAAGCTTCTTGATTATGGAGTGATTTATCCAATTTCGGATAGCCGTTGGGTTTCACCGGTGCAAGTTGTTCCAAAGAAATCCGGAGTCACTGTGGTGAAGAATGCCGAGAATGAGCTTGTGCCAACCCGTATCCAAACAGGTTGGAGACTGTGCATCGATTATAGGAAGCTCAATGCCACCACAAGGAAGGACCACTTCCCTTTGCCGTTCATTAATCAAATGCTTGAAAGGTTAGCCGGTCATTCTTTTTATTGTTTTCTTGATGGCTATTCAGGATATAATCAGATTGTCATAGCCCCGACCAACCAAGAAAAGACCACTTTCACGTGCCCCTTTGGTACCTTTGCCTATCGTCGCATGCCATTCGGTTTATGCAATGCACCTGCCACATTTCAAAGATGCATGGTAAGTATCTTTTCCGATTTTGTTGAGAAGATTATTGAGGTTTTTATGGATGACTTTAGTGTATTTGGTGACTCGTTTGACGATTGTTTGGAAAATCTCACATTAATCTTGCAACGATGCGTTGAAACTAACCTTGTGTTAAATTGGGAAAAATGTCACTTTATGGTTAAACAAGGCATAGTTTTAGGGCATATCATTTCAGAAAGGGGAATTGAGGTTGATAAATCAAAAGTAGATCTTGTACGCTACTTACCCTCTCCTACTTCGGTTAGAGAGGTTTGTTCGTTTCTTGGTCATGCAGGATTCTATGGGCGATTCATCAAGGATTTTTCGAAGATTTCTCAACCTTTGTGCCGTCTCCTTCAAAAGGAAGTAGCTTTCAAGTTTGACGAGGAATGTGAGAATGCTTTCAACCAACTCAAAAAGATGCTAACCATAGCACAAATCATTACGCCACCAGATTGGAGCCTTCCATTTGAGCTAATGTGCGATGCTTCTGACTATGCATTAGGGGCTGTGTTAGGACAAAGGAAGGACAAGAATATGCACGTCATCTACTATGCCTCAAAGACCTTGAACGATGCTCAATTGAACTACTCTACGACAGAAAAAGAACTTCCTGCCATTGTCTTTGCTTTAGATAAGTTTCGTTCATATTTAGTTGGTACTAAATTCATTATTTACTCTGATCACGCAGCTTTAAAATACTTACTTACGAAGAAAGAGGCTAAACGAAGGCTTATTCGATGGATGCTCTTACTTCAAGAGTTCAATATCGAAATCCGGGACAAGAAAGGAGTTGAAAACGTAGTGGCTGACCACCTAAGCAGATTGGTGCGTGAAGAAGACCCAATCCCCATCCTTGAGACATTTCCAGATAAGCAGCTGCTGTCCATTAAGGTAAGTATCCCATGGTATGCCGATTTAGTTAACTATTTGGTTACTAAACAAGTTCCAAACACCCTAAACAAGCAACAAGGTGATAAATTGAAGAAAGATGCACGGCTTTATGTTTGGGATGATCCATACTTGTTGAAGTACTGCCCCGATCAGATTATACGTAGGTGTGTGCATAATTCGGAGTTTAACTCAATTTTAACTTTCTGCCACACTTATGCATGCAGGGGACACTTTGGCACACAACGCACAGCCCTTAAAGTGTTAGAATGTGGATTTTATTGGCCTACGATCTTTAAGGATGCTAGAACTTTTTGTGTGACTTGTGATCGTTGCCAAAGAATGGGAAATATAGGCCCAAAGGACCAAATGCCGCAAGCCCCTATCTTTACTGTTGAAATTTTTGATGTTTGGGGTATTGATTATGTCTCGAAATGGGTGGAAGCAAAAGCCACCCGAACTAATGATTCTAAAGTGGTTGCAGATTTTGTTAGAACTAACATATTTGCAAGGTTTGGCATGCCACGAGTACTTATCAGCGATGGAGGCTCTCACTTTTGCAATCGGACCATTGAGGCGTTACTTAAAAAGTACAATGTCACGCATAAGGTTTCTACACCTTATCATCCTCAAACAAGTGGGCAAGCCGAGGTTTCAAACCGTGAGATCAAGCAAATTTTAGAGAAAACAGTTGGGCTAACGAGGAAGGATTGGAGTTTGCGCTTGAATGATGCACCATGGGCGTATCGTATGGCCTACAAAACACCCCTTGGCATGTCCCAATTTCGGCTCATCTATGGGAAACCATGCCATCTTCCCGTTGAATTAGAACACAAGGCGCATTGGGCAGTCAAAACTTTCAATATGGACATAGATGCCGATGGAGTTCATAGGAAGCTTCAATTGAACGAGCTTGAGGAGATTAGGAATGAAGCTTACGAGAATGCGCGAATTTATAAAGAGAAGACGAAGGCCTTTCATGATAAGATGATTCGAACCAAAACATTCTCCAATGGGCAGAAAGTTCTACTTTTCAATTCCTGTCTTCGATTATTTCCAGGTAAGTTACGTTCTAAGTGGATTGGACCGTTTGTTATTACTAATGTTTTTCCTCATGGTGCAGTTCAAATCCAAAGTTTGAAGACGGGGCAAGAACTCAAGGTAAATGGATATCGTTTGAAGCCATACTATGAGCATTTCGTGGAGCACATTGTGGAAGACATACCCCTTCATGCCGTGGGCCCCATTGAAGAATAGAAGGAAGGTTCATCCGGCTGGAAGATGTTAAAGCAAGCGCTTCTTGGGAGGCAACCCATGCAAATAAAGAGGACCTAGGAACTCTCCAGCTCCACAACCAGATTTGCGTTTCTAAACCCTACTCTTTATTGCTTTTACTTTGCCATCTTTGTCATGTTTGTTAGTTTTGTCGTTTGCTTGCTTGTGTGTGCGTCTATGTTTGAAACATTGAGGACAATGTTTGGTTTAAGTGTGGGGGGGTAAACAAGCTGTTTTTGGATGATTTTCGTGGGATTTTATCACCTATCACTTCTAAAGTTGTTTTTCACTGTTTTAAACGTTTTTAGTGTGTTTTCAAGTGTTTCAATGTGTCATGTAGCAGAAAATACGAAAATTTACAAACAAAAAAAAAATTTGAAAAAAGTTTTGAAAAATACCAAAAAGAGTCGTTTTTAGAGTCGTTTTTGTGTTTGTGTCTTAGGGTACCTTCCAACACAATGATGAGGATTTGGTTTTTAATTGCATGACTGTTAAGAAAGTTACAAACATGGATTGAAGTTTGATATGCTCTTTGGTTTATGCTTGGTTATAGTTGACATTCATGAATTCACATGTAATCATAAAAAGGATAAAATCAGTTTTTGTAACATGCTTGAAGGAAGAAACTCAAAATAACGCTACAACCCTGAGAGACTTGAGCCTATACGTTCTTTGGAGAGTTATTAATCTGTGATTCTTTGTTTTCTAAAGTCGTTGCATGATCTCATTATTTCTTTGCTTGGTTGCTACTTAGAATGCGTTTTATCATTTAGTTCCAAATACTAGCACTCATGCCCGTTTCATTCAAAGCATGAAATTGATTAGCATAACAAATAACAAGATGAAGTTGTTTAGTTAAACCAGAGCCAAAAAGCCTTAACCCTTTGCATATGTATTGTAGGTTTAACCCCTTTGAGCCTTAGTTAGCCTATTTTCTTTGTTAGCCCACATTATCCTTACCTAGCTTAGAATAGGACTATCCATACCCTTGTTCTTAAAGAATAGTGGAGCATGACTTAGAGGAATTCCTTTTGATCTACAATTTGCAGAAAAACAAGTGTGGGGGAAGGTTTTTAGTGGTTTTGTGTGCCAAAGAAGTAGAAAGGGGTACGGGAGAAGTAGAAAAAAAAAAAAAAAAAAGGAAAAAAAATTCGTGAGAAAAAGAAAAGAAAAAGAAAAGTATGTGAAAAAGTGTGAAAAGTGTTGGTTGTTGAAGAAGGGGTCCAAAAAGTTGAATTTGACCCTTAGTTGTACGAAATCCCCTAAAAGATTCAAAGTTGATTGCTGCATTTTAGAAGGGAATTCTAAGTTGATTTCATTGCTTTGCTTGCTATTTCTTTAAGAACGTTTGTTTTCTTTACCTTTCTTTGTTAGCCAATACCTTAGCCCCGTTACAACCTTTTGACTTCTATCTTGATTGTTATGTGTTTCAATATGTGGAGTTTGGGATTGGTATGAGCATATGGTGTCCCTGGTTCTCGCGTCTAAGTAGTAGCATTCCATTCATGAGATCATATCTATACATGCTTGATAATTCCAGAAAATGCCTTCTTTGTTAATACATATGTGAGTGCTAGTTTTCATGTTTACAATAATCTTCTCACATATACCTAGAATAGGGAGTGTAGTCAGAAAATCTGAGGGAAAATAGAGTGCATATCTAGTAAGGAATTGAGGGATTCTCTAAGGCATGTTACTACATTCAAAAAGTTGTTTTAATTGATTAAATGCGAGCTAGTGAATAGTAACCATGATTAAGTATGTGCTTGAGAGTAAGGATAACTAAAATCTATGTAAGTAATGATTTTTAACATGTTATGTTCCATTGGAAATCCCTGAGGTGAACGTTGGAAGGTTTAGGTTTTGTTTTGTTGTTTTGTTTTGCTCAAGGACTAGCAAAAGCTAAGTGTGGGGGAATTTGATAAGAGCATATTTATACGATTTATTTAGTGTGTTTTCTTGCATTTACTTAGTTATTTGTTGCTTATTATGATGTCTTAAGTCATTTTCGTGTGTTTGTAGGTCCAAGAAGCAAAGTTGGCAAAAAGGTGCAATTTGGAGCATTTTAGAGCAGTTTTGGGCTTGGAATGGATAGCACAAGTATGGAGCATGATGGATGGACGAATTTGAAGTTCAAGAGAGGCTAGGAATGTGCAAAAGAGTTGAAGAAATAAATTCAAGTCATTGAAGATAAGGAATCAACTACAAAGAAGAAGAATTATCCAAAACCTTATCCAACCTTATCTTATCCAAACTAACCTTATCTTATATTACCTTATCTTATCCCATCCTAATCCTTTCTTAACTTAATTCCTGCTATAAAAGGGTTTTAATTTCAGTTTAGGAGACATAAAAACCTGATTTCTAGGAACCTCATCCTCTCCTACAAAGGTGCCGCACCTTTGTCCTTGATCCCTTGGGTTTTTGACCTTCTAGATGTCTTATTTCCTGCTGGGATTACATAACTTTTTCCCCTTAGGATTGTGTTATTATTTTCCTACACAAACTACACTTTGCAATCCTTTTCCTACACTAAATGTTTGTGCCGCACCTCCCCCTATAAATACATCTTTTTGCTGCACCATTCAGACACACCACCATCTATCATTCACACAGCTCTACACTACAATCAGCCATACACCCTCTTGTGCCGCAACTTGCAAGGAAGGAAGGAATCTGGAGTGTTTTCTAGGTGTTTTCTATCCTCGTTTCAATGTTTGATTTTATTTATATTTGTTTGATTGCGAACATGAGGAACTAACTTCTTTATAGTTAGGGGCGAATTCGAAGCCATGGACATATGTTTTATATGAATTGATTTCCTCCAATTATGAGTTCATGAATTGTGAATGTGGCTTACTTATCTGAGTTATTGAGAACTTTTTCTTGCATGCATGAATTTGATGCTAAAATATAAGGGAGTTTCGGCTAATAGTTACAAACTTATATTTACAAGTAGTGGAGGTTGCTAGTCACGATCGTGTTAAGTAAATTCCTGGCAGGAATGTCATGCTTTTCATAGTCACGAATGCCTTGTCAATGCTTATGATTTTCACAAAGCTTTATGATCTTTGTTTCGTGTCTCTGTCATGCTTTTCATAGTTAGGGAGCTTAATAAAGAATGATTTGGGTTGTCGTATGCTTTTCATCCAATTCAATGAGTCTAGGGAAATCTGAGAATTAATTAGTTCTGCACAATTAATTTGGGGCATTGTCATTCATGGTTTGTTGGAAGAATAACTGGAAATCGATTTATATGCATATGTTCATGTGTGGAGAAGGGCCCTCTAACTAGCCTTTCACCCTTTTTAATTCACAAAATTCGTTTTTATAAGTGTTTTATGCAAAGTTTTAGTTTTAAGTTTTAAATTCGTCAAAAACTATCCCCCTTTCATTTAATCTTGTTTTTAGAGTGAAAACCTGTTTTAATGGTTGCGGGCCAAGGCAGTGTGATTGGGTTCGGGGCTTCAGGCCTTGCCGAGGTTAATTCCAGGCCGATGCCTGGTTGCTACTTGCACAGTGATGGTGCGGTGGGTGTGCCGCACCAGGCCCAATTCCCTTTGTTTTTTTTTTTGTTCAAAATCCCTTAAGGTTAAGGAAACCCTAAATTTGCTTCTAATTTAATTTGATACTTTGACTCACATATTCCACATAACAATTTAATTGTGCGACGCATGAAACAAATATATATATATATATATATATATATTGACAAATATATGAACATATACAATATATATCGTAAAGAAAATATAAACATAGAGGGGTTCATGCATCATGGGGAATGTTTTCATGCTTCGTGGACGTTTTAAATATCTTCTTTTATTTTAAGCGTACCTGATTATCAGAAAACAAAAATAAGCCTTTAAATTTGGTGGATGATAACTTCCTCCTACGATCCGTCAATTCCTCAGCTTCTGGCAAGAGCGTGTTGATAACGTATTGTAGGCCTATTTGATTAAACGATCTAGGGTTTAGAGAGAGAGAGGGCCCGACTACAATTAGAGAGAAGATAGAGTGATTTAATTGTGAGGTGTGTTTGATTCACCCCATTGTGCCTTTATTTATAGTAGTAGGATAGGTAAAAACCTTTCCCTTTAGGATTACAACATTTAATAGGTAATCTACTCCTAATAGGAATATAAGATACATTCCCAGATTCCCTAGGATTTACACAATCACATTCCTATTCTAAATATGACTGCAATAACCCGATCCTATACTCATTAAGAAAATATTTTTAAATCAATAAATAATGAAAATGAAAAATATAATTTGAACCCAAAAAAATGGAAAACATAATGCTAAATTAGTATATATGCATATCACATTGTCACATAAATATTACTCCAAAACATAAAAAAATTAAAATTAAAATAAATAAAAATTAAAAACATTTGTCTTTTAAGTATTACATACTCCAAAATAAGAGCCTATTAAAAACACATTAGTACATTACTACAAAATACCAAATGTTTATATGCAAAATAAAAGGAGTTGCTTTTCAATGTTGAGGATGTAATCACGAGCGTTTATATATGTTTTCACATTTTCAGACTTGTACATTAATGATTATGTATTTTATTTGTGTTGAACTCCCTTAAAAATACTATTCATGAGAGTTCGTATGGTTCTAAAAATTCAAACGACGATGTACCCATCCTCAAAGCATATAAGATGCGATCACGAGCGTTTGCCTATTTTTTCACATTTTTCGCACTTGTAAATTAATTATTATAATTTTTATTGAGTTTGGAATTTTTAAATTACTTAATATTTTTATTTTTAATGTATTCTATAAATTTTTAATTTCACTCTTTGCCTATAGTATACTATAAAACTAAATAAATAAACAAATAAATTTTAAATTTTTTAAATTTATATAGAATAATAATACATTAATTTATATTTGATATACAATTCATACATATACACTGTGACTATTGTATTTTATAGTAAGTTTTTTTATTAGTTTAAAAAAATTAAAATCATCAAAATAACATTTTCCTTAACATGTCGAAATGGGTTACTCACATGTCACTGTAACGACCCGTCCCGACATTTACATCACTAGGGACGTGAAAGGAAGAAAATACCCCTACGGGGATTTCTGACATGTGTGTATGTATGTGTGTGAAATTGTCCAATGGTGCACTACCCTAAATAATTGGAACCAATCAAATTATTGGTCCTTGACAATTGATTGGTGACTAACAGAACACACACACACCTCACGTTCACTCTCTCTCTTCCCGTCACACTCTCTCTCTCGAACTCGTCACTCTCCCTCTTCCATCACGTACGGACCACACCCAAAGGACACCAAATCTTCACGGATCGACGCAGAAAAGGGTTCTATTGTGTTCCTGAGGTCCATACGAACTCGTCGACACCAGTTTCAGGTAAGAACTCGTACGATTTCACGTCGAAAACCCGAGGTCCGTTTTGAGCACTATTCATCAACTTTTTATTGGCTTTGTTTTAGGACAATCCAGGCTCACAGGGAGCTTATGAGACCCTCACGAACCTCGGAGTGTATCGTTGGCTCGAGTTGGACGTCAGAAAACCCCAGTTCGAAAGTGGCCGGTTTTTGAGATTTTGCTCCATCGTGATTTGAAGCTTTTTCGAGGTTTTTGAAGGTATAGCCCTCTTCCTCTCTTAATTTAGAGCACGTAGGAAGAAAAATGAGTTGAAATGGTGAAGAAATGGCCGAGATATGGCGAGTTGCAGGTTTTCGGCGACCAATGGCCGGCGCCGGCGTCCCAAGGTTGAAGACGACACGCACCAGGCGCCTGCTATGCGCGTGGGGGCACGTTTCACAGTGCCCTGTCAGGCGCGTGGGGGCGCGTGAGCTACAGGAAAATTATTTTAAAAATATCATGACGCTCGTGACGTCATGTAGGTCTCGTTGGTATATTCGTATGCCAAAATTGAGCTACGTATGAGAAGTTATTAGTAATTGTCGTTTATGTGCGTTAATTAACGTTATTTCAGTTACTTCTCATATAGGCGAGACCTATTCAGAGGACGAGAGTAGCCAGGCTAGGCACGGAGGTTACGACCCGTCTACATACCAGTGAGTGGGCAGTTATTTTCCGTATATACCTATATAAATGAGTTTTTCCCAGAAAATCAGGTTAAATCAAATGTGATATGAAATGCGATATGAAATGCCATGCAAAGTATCTATTTGTTTAATTATGCATTATTGATTGTTTATATTAATGTCGGTGCTGAGGACGCACAGGTAAGTGGCAGGTAAGCTTATATGCTAGTTACTGTGAACGAATGATGTGATGTGATGTGATATGATTAGAGCTCATAAACCTGCACACTGATATTAGTGCTCACGCCCAGAGAGGGACTCAGTCTTTCATGTGTTGTTCACCTCTCTCACCGCATGCTCGCCTTGGATCCAAGTTAGGTGCTCAGTCCTGTCGAATAGGCCACTATAGGTGGGTTCGACTCGTAGGTGACCCGCGATTTATCGTTCAGTCTTCACGTGATTGTAGCACTAGAGCATATTAGTTTATTATCAGTGATATTGTGCAGACCACTGGATGTGGTATTGATGTGTGTGCATGGTATATATATGATTTGATTATGACGATTATGAGTTACATGATTTGATGAGTTGATATAAGCTATATACAGCCGAGGGCTGAGATGATATTTGAGTATTCAATCACATTCACAGAGTTGCTTTGGCATTCGGTTGATACTTTGGCACGGCATATGCATACTTTCATACATGCGTATTTTCCAGCGAGTTTTGAGAAATATATATATATATATATATATATATATATATATATATATGAGTATATACTTTATTTATGGGAAATTATATAGGTTTTACGGCGGAGGGTTATAACTTTTGAAAGGAAATGTTTTGAATAGAATTGTTGCTAACCCACTCAGTTTTATGTTTTTCGCCCCTCCAGGTATTAGGTAGCGTTCGTTGGTGGCATACGAGGAGCTCATCAGACGTTCTGACAGAATTCCATTTATGTAGGGCCACCTTCGGGTGTTATTTCTATTCAGTACTTCTGCTTGACTGCACGTAGACTATTATGCTCTGTATTATTGAAATTCACACTTCTTGTACACTAGTATTGCTAGTGTTTCGTTTTTAATCGGTTCGTATTCCTGAATTGATCCTGCTTCCGCACAGTGCACATGGCTTACGTCACGTTCACGAGACGGCCAGCACGCCCTACCTTCGGGACGGGGTGTGTCAGATTGGTATCAGAACATAGGTATGGCAGTCTTGCATATCTTGTGAGTATTCTAGTTATCTTGGTGTTTCTGTCAGAACTATGCCGCCTCGTAGGGAGCCACGTCGTTCAGACGAACCTAGTTTCCCTAACATAGCTCTGTTAGGGGAAGCTATAGCGAGTGCTATTCAGTCAGTTATTCGCCCGCCTCAGCGGACCCCTCTGGAGTCGGTTCATAATTTGAAGATAACCACTTTTGTGGGGAATGAAGGCCCCAAGGGTTCAGAGATGTGGTTGATGCATATTAAGAAGACTTTTAGGCTGATGCAGAGTCAGGGGAGTCTATCTCCGGACATATGGGTGGAGACGACTTCATGGTTTTTGGGAAAGGAACCAGCTTCATGGTGGGGACAGTTAGCTGATGAGTTACCCCAAGAAGAATCTCGAGATTGGGAGGTGTTTAAGCAGTTGTTCTATAAGAGATTCATTCCTCATGCTTACCTTGATCATAAGAAACAGGAATTCACTGGTTTGAGGCAGAAGAAGTTGTCAGCTAACGAGTACTACAGGAAGTTTACTGATCTATCTCGTTATCATCCGGAAGTTCCTGCTGATCCATTTGAGATGCTACGTCGTTTTAAGTTGGGCACTAAGAAGAAATGGCGTACCATTGCGACTGCGATTCCCTGTGCCACTTATCAAGAGTTTTATGAAGCTTTACTTCAGATTGAGGATTCTGATAATTTGCCCAGTGACAGTTATGAGGAAGGGAAGAATGGGAATCAGAATAAGGATAAGGGCAAAGGTCATTTCTCACAGGAACCTCGCTAGACTCAGAGCTTTAAGCGTAGTGGGACTAGTTCTAGTTCTTCTAGTGGAGGTTTCAGTTCCACAGGTCAGAGAGGAGGTGGTAGGTTCTTTAGGGATTCCAGAGCCCAGAGACAGGGGAATTTTGGCAGAGGAAACGCACCTTGGTGCCTTAGGTGCAGTAGTCGACATTTGGGGGAATGTCGAAAATGTAGCACTGGTTGTTATACTTGTGGTCAGGAGGGACATCTGGCTAAGTTTTGTCCTCAAGGTCAGCAGAGACCTCAGCAGCCTCCTTTACCACCGCCAGCTCCAGCTCAGCAGTTCTCAGGACAAGGTGGTTATACTCAGATGGGCCGTGGTGGTGCATACCACTATCAGGGAGATTCTGTTCCTTATGCTTCGGGACAGTACCAGTACCCCCAGGATCCCTATCAGCAGGGCAGTTATGGTCAGTATTCTGGAGGATATATGCCTCCACAGCAGTATTCTGGAGGCTATATGCCTCAGCAGCAGTATTCAGCAGGTGGATCCCAGTGGCAGTCTGGAGGACAGTCTCAGCAGGTTGATGCTACTTCCAGTGGAGTTGGGTCTTCGAGACAGCATGGCCAATCAGGACAGGGGTGTAATCCTCAGGGGCGAGGAGTTCATGCTAGCAGAGGCAGAGGAAGGCAGCAGAACCAAGGACGTATCAACAACCTCTCACTGCAGGATGCTCAGAATAATCCAGATTTGATCATGGGTACGTTAAATATTCTTGGTCATTATGCTAAAGTGTTGATTGACTGTGGTGCTACTCATTCAGTGATTTCTCATACGTTTGCTCAATTGACACAACCTCAATCTTCACCTCTTGGGTATGAGTTGGAGTTTGCTATGCCCAGAGGAGAGAAGTGTTATGTAGACTATGTGTATCCAAGTTGTCCCGTAATAGTGGAGAATGTGGTTATGCCTACTAACCTCACTCCGCTAGACATTGTGGATTTTGACGTCATCTTGGGCACATATTGGTTGCAGTGCAATCATGCTAAAATTGATTGTTACGGGAAATCAGTGACTTTTCATCGTCCTAGATTACCTAAAGTTACATTCGTGGGTGAGCCTAATGGTTTGAGGCATGGTATCATTTCGGCCATGAGAGCCAAAAAGTTACTAAAGAATGGTTGTCAAGGGTACTTGGCTCATGTGGTACTTAATGATGATGCTCCGGTTAGCGTGGAGAATGTCAAGGTGGTTAGACATTTTTCTGACGTTTTCCCTGATGATTTACCTGGATTGCCGCCAGATCGTGATGTGGAGTTCGCCATTGATTTACTTCCAAGTACTAATCCTATTTCTTTGACTTCTTATCGTATGGCTCCTGCCGAGCTAAGAGAGTTGAAGATTCAGTTACAAGAGTTGGTTGATAAAGGTTTCATCTAGCCTAGTACTTAACCTTGGGGAGCTCCAGTTTTGTTTGTAAGGAAGAAAGATGGTACTTTGAAGCTTTTTATCGATTACAGGCAATTGAATCGGATGACGATTAAAAACCGTTATCCTTTGCCTCGTATTGACGATCTTTTTTATCAACTCAGAGGTGCCTGCGTATTTTCTAAGATTGATCTAAGGTCTGGTTATTATCAGTTGAAGATCAAGAGCGATGATGTTCCTAAAACTGCTTTCAGGACTCATTATGGTCATTATGAGTTTCTTGTGATGCCATTTGGATTGACGAATGCACCCGCAGCTTTCATGTGGTTGATGAATAAGGTGTTTCAGCAGTACTTGGATAGATTCGTCATTGTCTTCATTGATGACATTTTGGTGTATTCTAAGTTGAAGGCAGACCATGTCTGACATCTTACTTTGGTGTTGACGAAACTGAGGGAACATCAGTTGTATGCTAAGTTCAGTAAGTGCCAATTCTGGTTAGATCAAGTTGCTTTCTCGGGGCATGTTGTTTCGGCTCAGGGTATTCGGGTAGACCCTCAGAAGATAGCAGCTGTGGAGAATTGGGAACAGCCACGAACCGTCACCGAGGTACGGAGTTTCCTTGGTTTAGTGGGTTATTATCGGCGATTTGTTAAGGATTTCTCAGTTATGCCTTTACCACTAACGAGGTTGACCAGGAAGGAAGTTAAATTCGAGTGGGATGATAAGTGTGAGCAGAGTTTCCAACAGTTGAAGTATTATCTCACTCATGCGCCTGTTTTGACTCTTCCTGATGATAGTAGTAATTTTAAGGTTTATAGTGATGCTTCTTTGAATGGTTTGGGTTGCGTGTTGATGCAGCATGGTAGGGTAATTGCTTACGCTTCGCGTCAGTTAAAGCCTCACAAGATGAATTACCCTACACATGATTTGGAATTGGCAGCCATTGTTTTTTCTTTGAAGATTTGGAGACACTATCTCTATGGTGAGAAGTGTAAGATTTTCTCAGATCACAAGAGTCTCCAGTACCTGTTCACGCAGAAAGATTTGAATCTTCGTCAGCGGAGATGGATTGAGCTATTAAGTTACTACGATTGCACGATTGAGTATCATCCTGGACGTGCTAATGTAGTGGCTGATGCTTTAAGTAGGAAATCTCAAGGTCGGGTTAATGCTTTGTATGCTTCTCGTGTTCCTCTTCTGGTAGATTTGAGGTCTACTGGAGTGAGATTGGAATTGGAAGATCAAGAAAGAGCTGTGGCAGAGCAAGATAGAGCCTTACTTGCTAGTTTCCAAGTCAGGCCTATTCTGATTGATCGTATACTCGAGACTCAGATGATTGATGAAGAGATTCAGGAATTAATTCGTTTGAGGAATCAAGGGAATAAGAAGGATCTCAGAGTTAGATAAACGGATGGCATGCTTATGCAAGGGAATAGGATGTACGTGCTAAATAATGAGGAATTAAAGAAGGTAATTCTTGATGAGGCATATATTTCAGCTTATGCGATGCATCCAGGAGGAACTAAAATGTATCATACCATTAGGCCATTTTATTATTGGGCAAGGATGAAAAGGGAAATTGCAGAGTATGTAAGTAGGTGTATCGTGTGCCAGCAGGTTAAAGCTGAAAGGAAGAAGCCATTTGGGTTGTCACAGCCACTTCCCGTTCCGCAGTGGAAATGAGAAAATATTACTATGGATTTTGTGTACAAGCTTCCTCGTACACAAAATGGTTATGATGGAATTTGGGTGGTTGTTGATCAGCTTACTAAGTCAGCGCATTTCATTCCTGTGAGGGAAAAGTATTCTTTGAACAAGTTAGCGAAATTGTTCATCACGAAGATTGTGAAGTATCATGGAGTTCCTGTGAGTATTGTTTCAGATCGAGATCCGAGATTTACTTCTAAGTTTTAGATAGCATTCCAGGAAGCTTTGGGTTCGAGATTGCTGTATAGTACGGCATATCATCCTCAGACAGATGGACAATCTGAAAGGACGATTCAGACTTTGGAGGATATGCTAAGATCTTAGGCGTTGCAGTTTGGTGACACTTAGCATAAACGGTTGGATTTGATGGAATTTGCCTATAACAACAGTTTTCACTCGAGTATTGGTATGGCGCTATTCGAGGCATTGTATGGCAAGCCTTGTCGTACACCTTTATGTTGGTCAGAGGCTCGTGAACGAGTTTTAGTGGGCCCTGAGTTAGTGGAGGAGACTACTCAGAACATTCAGGTTATTAAGTCTAATATGAAAGCGGCCCAAGATCGCCAAAAGAGTTTGGCAGATAGACATGCCACTGATAGAGTGTACAAGGTCGGTGATTGGGTATTTTTGAAGTTATCGCCTTGGAGAGGTGTTGTTCGATTTTGAAAGAAAGGAAAGTTGAGTCCTAGGTACATCGGGCCGTACCAAATCACCGAGCGAGTTGGTGAAGTTGCCTATAGACTTGAGTTGCCGTCAGAGCTGTCTAAGGTACATAATGTGTTTCATGTGTCGATGCTTCGACATTATGTCTCAGATCCTTCACATGTGATACCTCATCAACCCTTGGAGATTAGTTCGGATTTGACTTATGATGAAGAGCCAGTGACTATATTGGATTGGAAAGAAAAGGTTTTGAGGAATAAGATGGTGCAATTGGTTAAAGTTTTGTGGAGGAACCATTCAGTGGAAGAAGCTACTTGGGAGACGGAGGATCAGATGAGAGAGATGTACCCTAGGTTGTTTTATGAGCACTAATGGTTTTGGTTTTGGTTATCTAAATTTCAGGGATGAAATTTTTATAAGGTGGGTAGATTGTAACGACCCGTCCCGACATTTACTTCACTAGGGACGTGAAAGGACAAAAATAACCCTACGGGGATTTCTGACATGTGTGTATGTATGTGTGTGAAATTGTCCAATGGTGCACTACCCTAAATAATTGGAACCAATCAAATTATTGGTCCTTGACAATTGATTGGTGACTAAGAGAACACACACACACCTCACGTTCACTCTCTCTCTTCGCGTCACACTCTCTCTCCCGAACTCATCACTCTCTCTCTTCCCTCACGTACGAACCACACCCAAAGGACACCAAATCTTCACGGATCGACGCAGAAAAGGGTTCCATTGTGTTCCTGAGGTCCATACGAACTCATCGACACCAGTTTCAGGTAAGAACTCGTACGATTTCACGTCGAAAACCCGAGGTCCGTTTTGAGCACTATTCATCAACTTTTTATTGGCTTTGTTTTAGGACAATCCAAGCTCACAGGGAGCTTTATGAGACCCTCACGAACTTCGGAGTGTATCGTTGGCTCGAGTTGGACGTCAGTTCGAAAGTGGCCGGTTTTTGAGATTTTGCTCCGTCGTGATTCGAAGCTTTTTCGAGGTTTTTGAAGGTATAGCCCTCTTCCTCTCTTAATTTAGAGCACGTAGGAAGAAAAATGAGTTGAAATGGTGAAGAAATGGCCGAGATATGGCGAGTTGCAGGTTTCCGGCGACCGGTGGCCGGCGCCGGCGGCCCAAGGTTGAAGACGACACGCACAAGGCGTGTGCCATGCGCGTGCGGGCGCATTTCACAGTGCCCTGTCAGGCGTGTGGGGGCGCGTGAGCTACAGGAAAATTATTTTAAAAATATCACGATGCTCGTGACGTCGTGTATATCTTGTTGGTATATTCATATGCCAAAATTGAGCTACGTATGAGAAGTTATTAGTAATTGTCGTTTATGTGCATTAATTAACGTTATTTCAGTTACTTCTCATATAGGCGAGACCTATCCAGAGGACGAGCGTAGCCAGGCTAGGCACGGAGGTTACGACCCGTCTACATACCAGTGAGTGGGCAGTTATTTTCCGTATATACCTATATAAATGAGTTTTTCCTAGAAAATCAGTTTAAATCAAATGTGATATGAAATGCGATATGAAATGCCATGCAAAGTATCTATTTGTTTAATTATGCATTATTGATTGTTTATATTAATGTCGGTGCTGAGGACGCACAGGTAAGTGGCAGGTAAGCTTATATGCTGGTTACTGTGAACGAATGATGTGATGTGATATGATTAGAGCTCATAAACCTGCACACTGATATTAGTGCTCACGCCCAGAGAGGAGCTCAGTCTTTCACGTGTTGTTCACCTCTCGCACCGCATGCTCGCCTTGGATCCAAGTTAGGTGCTCAGTCCTGTCGAATAGGCCACTATAGGTGGGTTCGACTCGTAGGTGACCCGCGATTTGTCGTTCAGTCTTCACGTGATTGTAGCACTAGAGCATATTAGTTTATTATCAGTGATATTGTGCAGACCACTAGAGGTGGTATTGATGTGTGTGCATGGTATATATATGATTTGATTATGATGATTATGAGTTACATGATTTGATGAGTTGATATAAGCTATATACAGCCGAGGGCTGAGATGATATTTGAGTATTCAATCACATTCACAGAGTTGCTTTGGCATTCGGTTGATACTTTGGCATGGCATATGCATACTTTCATACATGCGTATTTTCCAGCGGGTTTTGAGATATATATATATATATGTATATATATATGTATATATATATATATGAGTATATACTTTATTTCTGGGAAATTGTACAGGTTTTACGGCGATGGGTTATAACTTTTGAAAGGAAAGGTTTTGAAAAGAATTGTTGCTGACCCACTCAGTTTTATGTTTTTCGCCTCTCCAGGTATTAGGTAGCGTTCGTTGGTGGCATACGAGGAGCTCATCGGACGTTCTGACAGAATTCCATTTATGTATGGCCACCTTCGGGTGTTATTTTTATTCAGTACTTCTGCTTGACTGCACGTAGACTATTATGCTCTGTATTATTGAAATTCACACTTCTTGTACACTAGTATTGCTAGTGTTTCGTTTTTAATTGGTTCGTATTCTTGAATTGATCCTGCTTCCGCACAGTGCACATGGCTTACGTCACGTTCACGTGACGGCCAGCACGCCCTACCTTCGAGACAGGGTGTGTCATCACCCTCGTCTAAACATGTTAATGACCCGTTATTAACGGATTCTTATCGTGTGACCTATAACGACCTGATTAGTTATCGTATCGTGTAAGAAATTGTCAGGTCTAGTAAGAAGGAAGAATCAAAGCTAAGACTTTTAAATGTACAGATAAATGTTTATAATTAATTGAGTTACAAACGCTTTATAAGATGAGATGCATGTGGGATATCAATGCTCGGACTTTTTAGAGGAGGTAATTCGTATGAAAAACTAGGGCTTCGTGGTGCCATAAGCGAGGAAGAGTAATTTGGAAAACAAAGTCTAGAGTGCATGTTGCAAGAAGGAGATAAGAACACAAGATTTTTCCACTCGAAAACGGTAATGCGACACAGACAAAATAAAGATTAGAGGACAAGAAAATTCTAATGGCGTATGGACGGAGGACCAAGCTTTGGTTAAACATACAGCAATGGGGGTACTTTGAACAGGTCTTTCGATCAATGGAAGAAATTTTGAGATGTGTGGAACATCGAGTGACAACGGAGGACAAAGCTCCGGGCCTAACGGGTTTACGGGCAGTTCTTATCAAAATTACTGGGATGTGGTGGCAGAGGAAGTATTGAGAGTTGGCAAAAGAAAAATTTCTCCTCTAGAAGATTTTTAATCGCATCAAACCCTACTGCGATGGAGATAATATTTTGGGATACCTTATCACATTTCTTTTATAACAAAAGTAGGAACTACTTGTATGGTGGGCCATACCGTGGTACAATGTAGTCTGTCAAAACGGAGAGTAACTGATATAAAACAAGTTTATCGCAAAATGACTTTCTGATCTAATAATACAATATTATACGATGAAAAAGCATGACATTATTTTATTAAATCGGCGTCATAGTAATTATAAACTTATTCTATATAAGTCATTCTTCTAAAAAATGACGTCTCCTTATGTCATATCCTGGCCCGGAGCGGATCACTTCCTGGGTCCGCTTCACCACCGTAGCACGATATTGTCCGCTTTGGGCTTACCATTCCCTCACGGTTTTGTTTCTGGGAACTCACGAGCAACTTCCCAGTGGGTCACCCATCCTAGGAGTGCTCTGGCCCCCTTCTCGCTTAACTTTGGAGTTCCTACGGAACCCGAAGCCAGTGAGCTCCCAAAAGGCCTCGTGCCAGGAAGAGGTGGGAATATACGTGTAAGGATCACTCCCTTGGGTGATGTGGGATGTTGCAATCCACCCCCCTTAAGAGGCCCGACGTCCTCGTCGGCACATTTCTGGCCAGGGATTGGCTCTGATACCATTTGTCACATCTCAGCCCGGGGCGGATCACTTCCCGGGCCCGCTCCACCACCTTAGCACGATATTGTCCGTTTTGGGCCCCGACCACGCCCTCACGGTTTTGTTTCTAGGAACTCACGAGCAACTTCCCAGTGGGTCACCCATCCTGGGAGTGCTCTGGCCCCCTTCTCGCTTAACTTCGGAGGTCCTACGGAACCCGAAGCCAGTGAGCTCCCAAAAGGCCTTGTGCTAGGTAGGAATAAGAATATACATTTAAGGATCACTTCCCTATGCAATGTGGGATGTTACACCTTACACATTACACATTTTCATAAACACCACTCCCTTATATCTTCCAATAATTTAAATCAAAATTTTTCAATATTTTTTCAAATGGCCACATCTTTAAATAAAGAATAAGAAATCCAGAAGTTTATTCATTTAGCGACAAGTGGCACTCAAAATATGTTCGAAAAAATTATTTTAATATAGTAGTTTAATTCAATTAACCAATAAAATTAAAGAACAAACTTAAAATAATAAATTATTGAGAGGGCTAAAAATGACCCAATTCGGTTGGAGATGGTATATAAATATGGATTGGCACTGTTGATTAAAAAATAATTTCTTGTAGGGTTATCATCTGGACAGGGGCTAAACATAGCCCATTTGATTGGAGATGGCCTTATATTTGTCCAGTGGACCAATACTAGTTTCCTGTACTCATTAAAATAGAAGTGCATTTTTGTTCACTACCCTCAAGTGGTGGTAATGCTCACCATCCTATTTATAACCGTTAGATGAGTTTAAGTTTTGAGATTTATACATATTCACTACACGAATGCTCCCTTAAAATGCTCCCTTAAAATGAATGAGAATCCTTTTCGGATCCTCTTTGTGAGGATCCCGGGGATTCTCTAATCATGTTCATTAATCGTATATCGTGCGGCAAAAATCAATTTAAATTTTATATTTAAAATTGAATACAAATAGTACATGACGAAAACTGATTGCACGATTTACGACGAACAGACACGATTAAAATATTCTCTAAATCTTCACAAAGAGGATACGGACAGAATCCTCATTCCCTTAAAATAGTTACCATGCCACACCCACGTGTATATTTCATTTCATCTCTCTCATTTGTAATAAGTACGTAAGCTTAAAATATATATATGATTCATATGAAGACTGTTTAGGCATCATCCAGGAAGTCCGAAACCCTACGAAAGATCACATAAAAAGCAAACACAAGAAAATGCTGAAAAAACAATTCAAGGGTCTGGACAAGTCTATTCTAAACTTGGACCAGTAGTGTATACCAAATGCAACCTCGGCATGAAATGCCATAATATGTACGACAGATTTGTTGTTAGTTTCCTTAACATATATAGTTAGTTGGGTTTTTATCACAAATGGTCCCTGACATTGATCAAACACATCATTTTGATCCCTGACATTGAAAATCAAAACAAATGGTCCCTGAGATTGATTAAACACATCACAAATGGTCCTTCCGTTAAAAATTCTTTGGACAATTTTCAAAGCTTCATAACTTAATCGTTTCTTAACCAAATTCGACCCATAATATATCAAAATGAAGATAGGAAAGTGTAGAACAAGATTATACCATTTGGAAGACCAATGGTTGCCGGAGATGGCCGGAAAATAGCCTCAGATGTGACTGGTCCGCTGAAAAACTGGAAAACTCGCCGAAAACTGGGTAAACTTTAAACGTTCATAACTTCTTCAATAATCAACGAAATCGAGTAATTCAAAAACGAAAATCATACTTGTCGATAAGAAAAAGAGAATGGTACCTTTCTTGATGGCTAACTCGCCTTAGTTTGGCCGGAAAAATGCTCGAAATTGGCTAACTCGAAAATGGTTATCCAATTTTGAGCCATTTTCCGGCCAAACTACAGCTATTTAGCCATCAAGAAAGATACCATTCTCTTTGTCTCATCGAGAAGTATGATTTTCGTTTTTGAATCACTTGATTTCGTTGATTATTGAAGAAGTTATGAACGTTTAAAGTTTACCCAGTTTCCGGCGAGTTTTCCAGTTTTTCCGTGAACCAGTCACATTTGAGGCTATTTTCTAGCCATCGGGCTTCCAAATGGTACTCTCATATAATTAGAGACGTCACATCACAAATATTTATTAGATGATCAATGAACTTTTTAAATACCTGTCAAATTATTCATTGGAACGGAGACATCACTTGGACTATTTATTGGTTGCAATAGAAGATCAGGAAAAAAAAAGTTTTAATGTAAGCGAGTGTATGTTTTATTGCACTTCTCTTTTATCATATCTTTAGAGTGAGAATCCTCGTCGGATTCTCTTTGTGAGGATCCTGGGGATCCTCAAATCATATTCGTTCATCATACATCGTGCACAATGACGAAGCCACATAAGGGCGAGGAGTGGCGGCTGCCACTCCCCTCACCGGAAAACACAATTGGAGCACTGGTTCAGCCCCTCCCCTTGCCGGAAAACCCAACTGGTTCGGCCCACTGTTGCTATCGGTGATTTGGTTCTGCTGCTGCGTAGCAGCGCTGTTTTTTTTTTTTTTTTTTTTTTTTTTTAACATCCAAGCTGCCGGAATCTGGGATGGGTTTGGTTCTGATTGTGTGATGCGGCACTGCGCTGCTGGTTTGGTTCTGGGTTTACGGAATCCGCGTTTTAATTTTTTCTTAAAATTCCCAAACCAAACGACGTCGATTGGACTTTGGGTTTGAAAAAAATAAATAAAACAGTGCGGTTTGTGGGAATGTGTGGTTCCAATTAGAGATTGAGGTGGGGGATTGTGGGGACCGCCTGATGAAATTCAAGCACCCCACGATTTGTATTTTGAATGAAGATAATCAATTTTTTTATTCTGGTCTCATCTAGAAAGAAAACTATAAGAAAATAAATACAAAAAAGTTAACCTAAAATCAAATAAAAATTTACAAGATATCATTTTTATTTAAACCAGGAGAAAATATGAAACTATACATTTCATTTGTAAATTTTCTATGCTAAGTGGCAAAGGTTTTCGATGAAAATTGACCATCCTATAAAATACGGATGGAAGACTTGAGTGTTCGAGAATGAGTCTTGTCAAAATTATTTGTAACTCCTAAGGATATGAATTAATATTGTAACTTGATTCTGATTGTATCTATATAAGATGAGATTCTTACCTGTACACCAAGCATAAACGTTGTATAAATATAAGTTTTTGTGTTATCAATCATTCAAAATATATTTTCTATATTAGGGGTTATAGTGCCAATTGAAAGTGAAATGTTTTTTGTAAAGAAATTCAATGGAAGATAACAATGCATTACAAGATGGTTGCGGTGTCATGCCTAAAGATATATAATTAATGACTATTCATTATGATTTTTTTACATGGGTACTATACCATGTTTGATCTTCAAGACCTCGGACTTATGGTGATCTCGAATTTTTTACATAGGTACTACATCGTTTCATGACATGAAATTTCGTTGATAATAATTGAAATTTATTTGTATTGATAGATTTGAACGAAATTAATATTGTCTACTAATTAAAATGATTTGGTTGTCTACATTTTGTTTTTAATCTTTTACGCTTTTAAATTTCGCCCCTCCTCCCGACAATTCATGTCTTCACCACTAATTGTGCGGTCAGAAATCATTGTAAATTTTTTTTATTTAAAATTAAATACAGTACCTGACGAAAACTAGCCACACAATGCACGATGAATGAATGTGATTGGAGGATCCCAAGGAGGGATCCTCACAAAGAGGAACCGGTGAGGATCCTCTCTCATATCTTTAATCATGGTAGAATTGGTTTTTCTTTAGTATGCACTAAGTGCCAACGCATATTTAACGGTAGATTTTGATCCAATTGTTTAAACTCGGTGGTCGAGGATTGCTGGATGAAATCCAAATCAAAGATGTGTCCGACAATGAATGCTTATAAGTACTCAAAAATTGTTGCAATGAGATACAGTATATTCTGTTGCAAGTAAGTTTCCCGGTTTTAGTTTAAAAAATGTAGAATAATGCTGTTATAAAAAGAAAATCTAGGAAAGAGATCATCTCTAGATCTCTTTCTCCAAAGCCCACGAGTTAAATAATTCGGACTATTGAAATTTGATCAAACGGTAAAAAATTATTATAATTTTTAAATTTTTTTACTAATTTCTCTATTTTTTTGCCGTTGGATCAAATTTCAAATACTCAAATCACTTAATCCGTGGGTTTTGGAGGAAGAGATCAGAAAAGAATCTCTTTCCGAAAATCTAATCCACTTCATTCATCATAACATACAGATCATGATAAGAGAGAAGAAAAATAGGGCAGGAGAATCCGAATAATATTTTTCCGGAGAGATGGTACAAAGATCCTGCCTTTCATCATCAAATATCTAAAACAAAACAAAACTCTGGTGCTTGTTTTACATTTCTGCAGAGTAAAGTCACAACCAACCAGTCATCCCCGTGACACTTTACCTGCACAAACATAAAAAAATCATGTCTTTGCATCATCAGATTTTAACACCATTCCCCTCTCTCTCTCTCCTCACCCTCGTTTTCTCTCATTATAATAACCCAGAAACTCTCAACCAAACGCACATACTCTCTCCACATACTCACATAATCTCTCTCTTTCTCTCTCGCCAAACTCTGACTTAGCATTTAAGCACATTTTGGCAAAAGGGTGAGAGAAAATGCCAAAACCAAGCGCATGTTTGAGGGAGTTGAGTGGAAGGGAGGCTTGGAAATCAAAATCAAGGAGGTGGGGTGGGGGTGGTGGTGGAAATAACAAGTCTTTCAGTGGCGGAGTTGGGCGGTCTGAGGGAAAAGGAGGAAGCTTTCAGCATATGGAAGGACTTCAAAGCATGTATGGCAACAACAATGGTGGTGGCGGCGGTGGATTTGAAACGAGGAAGAGAGTGATGGTGGTGGTGGATGACTCATCACATTCCAAGCATGCCATGATGTGGGCCCTCACTCATGTTGCCAACAGGGGTGATTTGCTCACTCTCCTCCACATCATCCCTTCTTGCCATGACTTTTCCTCCTCACCATGCCTTGCCAACTCCCTTGGCTCCCTCTGCAAGGCTTGCAAGCCTGAGGTACATTCCAGTCGTCTTTCTCATAGTTTAGATTTTAAATTATATTAGAATGTCGCTCGCGTAAGAGAAATAAAAGAGAGCTAGCTAGATGGTAAAGCTAAATTGTTTTCTTAATATTTTGCTTTGTTTGATAGATCCTACTAGAAATGTCTGAGAGTGTTTTCGTTGTGTTTGATAGATCCCAAGAGCTCGCTAGATGAAAAAGCTAAATTGTTTTCTTAATATTTTGCTTTGTTTGATAGATCCTACTAGAAAAGTCTGAGTGTCTTCATTGTGTTTGATAGATCCCAATTTTCTGGTCCCCAACCTTTTAATTCTTTTTCCCTCCTTTTTTGGTGGTTTATTTAATTTTTGACTACTTAGTTTTGTCTTTTCTATTCTTTAGAAGGAGAAGGGTAATGACTTTTTCCAGTGGCAATTTCACCCTCAAAATTTTCTTTTTCTTTTTCTTTTCAGTGCGAGAAGGGAAGAGTGACGGACTTTTCAGTTGCTTTTGCCTTTATTTTTCCCAGAAAAAAGAGAGGGGACATAATTTCTGTTGACACTCAACATTTATTTAGTCATGTGTTTATATTATTAATTATTTGTTTATTATTTTTGGGACAAAATAATATTTAGGTGGAAGTGGAAGCTCTTGTGATCCAAGGTCCAAGACTGGCCACAGTTATAAGCCAGGTCAAGAAGCTTGAGGTTTCAGTGCTAGTGCTTGGTCAGAAGAAGCCATCTCCCCTCATCAGCTGGTGGGTTCTATTTCACTAATCCCTTGCAAAAACCCGTATTAGTGCACGGTCTGGTTTGGATCGGTTTTACTCAAAAACTGATTACTGTATAACGTATCTCGGATTATTATTAGGTTTTATCTAAAACCGCCGAGTGAAACTGAATCAAACCAAACCATTGTCTTGCGGTTTGATTTTTCGGAATTCCGAGAGATTGCTAATTTTGATTTATGCAGCTTATTTGGAAGCAGCAGTAGCAGAGAGTTGTTCGTGGAGCATTGCATAAACAATGCAGAGTGTTTGACAATTGGAGTGAGGAAGCAGAGCAAAGGAGTGAGTGGCTACCTTATCAACACCAGATGGCAGAAGGATTTCTGGCTCTTGGCTTAATAAGAAAGCATGAAGGACTAGTGCCTAATAGGTAATTAAGATTGTAGATTAGCTTTGTAATTATCTCCATCTAACTATTTACTAACTAGATCATCTTTCTCTCTGTATTACCTATTAAGTGAAATTAGGGTAAGAGTTGATGATGGTGTACTGAGACTTTATCAAGTGCAATTGCATTCAATCTCTATTTCTGAGTTAACGGCAATCAAATTAATTATTTAAAAAGCTTTTTATCTTACGTTTCAACGAGATCTAAAGTCTATTAATGTTTAGCTAACAACATAATGCTAGAAAAAATTGTGTGGGATTTGGCTTGCCACTAAATTTTGTTGAGTGGCACTACAATTCATTCAAAACTCATCACATGGCAAGTCTTAAATATAATATTTTACCATTCTTTTATATTTAACATTCTCATAATTATTTTTCTACTAATTAATACGCGGAGTGTTGTGGCCTATATTTAACTGAGGGGTGCAGCATGGAGAGAAAGAGGGTGGAGAATAGACTTGAGAAATTGTCTATTAATTCCCAAGTCTTGGTGTCTTTATTTATAGTAATAAGGAGGAGAGAAACTTGTTCTCCAAGTAATACAAAGTCTATTAGGAAAGATCTTCTAGATCCCAAAGGATTCCTAATCTATCTCTACTTAAGATTTACACAATCACAATATGTATCAGAACATATGTCATAACACTCTCCCTTGAGTGTGCAAATACTCAAGTAGATGGCGCATCAGATCTTCAGGAAAATGTAGAAGCAGTTGATGAAGTCGTCTCGTCTAGTCGCACAAGTAACGAATGCGAGTCTCAAAACAAACGAAAGAGTGCATGGGTGGTAAAACTCACAAAACGTTGTTATGGCAAAACCCAAGATGGGACAAAAGCCCATAGTCAAAGGAGAAAAATGAGAAGTTACATTAAGTCAAAACTATACGTCTTCGGGACGCAAGTAGAACGTACACAAAGGTATGACCAACCTAAGATGGGTGTCTCGTCAAAACCTAGTTAGGTAGCAAAAACCTAGTGGGAAAAATGCTCCTAAGCGTAAGGAAAAAGAGTACATTACGGTCAAGTGAGTATACTTTTGGATACTCCCCCTGAGTTTGACAGTACTTCCAAATGAAACTACAAGCATCGCAAGTGAGAAAGTTATGCAAACCAATTCCTCAAACAAGCTTATGGAAGGTAGACTTCGGCAATGACGTCGTGTAGAGGTCGACAAGTTTGTCTGGGATCGGATTGCTTGACTTCAATCTTTTGATGCTCATGCTGATGTAGACACAATATGCTTGACGTTGACTTGTTAGGATGTATCATGATCTGGTCAATACATATGGTGTTGTCTTCATGGATAGTTGTTGGGACGTAACGATGGATGAAAATCGCAGGGAGTTTGAATATGCTCAACAAGAGTTCTCGACCATATCTTTCACGTGATAACATACAGTGAGTCTTGGAACGATTCAAAGGTTTCGCAACTAAAGGTCTATCTGGTTAACCTCTAAGATGTTGCGGTGTTCCTTAATGGTAAAGACATAACCATTTCGGAACATACCTTGTGCGATCAGATAGATAATCTAATTCAGCGAATCCCACAAGATAGGCATCATTCCGAAGATTAAAGGGGTGTGATCTATTTTGAGATGCATAGGGATAGATAAGCCCAAATCCGTAGTAACGGAAAAACATCTTTAACACCAAATTTGGTAGTGGCGTGTAGGCGCAATGCTGCTTTATGCCAAAAGATTATCAGCACATAAGATGTCTGATCTAGTGCATTGAGCTAAGTACAACAAACGCCAATTGTACTTAGATATGGTTGCCTCACGTTCCAATATGGAACCTTATGTTCCATATCCTCCGTAAAGGTCTCATTTACATCTAGCGTACAGACAATTAGGGCATACTCAGACGTAACACCTTTTGGGTCTAGTTCGACTAGTGGACCAGAATACCATTAGAACTAGCTCGAAACTTCAGGTCAAGGTAATGTCAAGTTTTCCCAAGATCATTCATCTTAAAATCCAACTTTAGGTGCAAGTTAGTTTTCTCAACTCTAGCAATTTCATATTTTGTACATGCAAGGGCATATATCCCTAACTGATCAAATATTCACTTAAACATGCATACCACATCCGCCTGGATAGTTCTGCATCCGCAAAGTGAAGGCCTCTTGAAAAATGAGAGGGTGTTCTTGTGGTTTAGAACAATTTGAATCAGTACATGTAATTCATTTGAAAACTCCATGTAGGTTTCGTATCAGGATCCTAGAGATACTACAACCATATTTGTAATGCTACAATCAATCACATGGTTCATGAGAGAAACCATGCGCCACAAGGCGTCATATTGCACTATTTCATTCATCTTATTTATCATCAATTGATTCTTCTAGTTGATCAATCAGTTCTACGTTGACACTAATCAATGGAACGCGATTCGTTATTGTCACTTTTCATTTATGTCGGTAATTACCATATAAATGAAACATCATTTACGATAATCTCATTCCAATTCCATATCTCATCCAAACTAGTATACTGGATCAAGAACTTTACGTCTTGGGAGTAATCCGAATTCAATCTCATGAGATGGAAAGGATTGAGACAGCGATCGAGGGGCAGATTCGTTCATGCCATGTTCCTCCACGTTTGGGAAAGTGAATCCTCAAACCAAGTGATCTACCACGCTTCTGGCGTAGGACAGATTGATTGGCTATCCGCCAATGTACGAGGATCGACCATAGTAGTGGCTTTCCTGCTTTCAGGGACGAAGGTCCGTCGTACATTTGGTACATTCATCTTTGCAGGCACATTTGCAGCTCGTATATGTGATCTCGTCACTTTTGCTAGATCAAAGGAAGCGTCTAGTTATACTCTGACGATCTAGATTGGGATCGAGATAAGACATAGTAGGGACGTCCACGATAATTCGCATCGTTCTTTAGGAACGTTGACATTCTTATCTCCCCCTAACGGTGGGAAGATTGACTCATAAAAGTGACAATCTGTAAAACGAGCAGTAAAGAGATCGCCTGTCAAAAAGGTTCTAAGTAACGAATATTAGAAGGAAAATCATAATCGACATAGATTTCCATCCTTCTCTGATGACCCATTTTATTTGTACGTAATGGCGACACAAATGGCACATAGACCGCACAACCAAAGACGCGCAGATGCGATATGTCGGGTTCGTATCTAGTAACCAACTAACACACACTTTATAAGGTTGGGTCGTGATGGGCCTCAAGTAGACCAACATGGTTACTTGCAATATTGCATGGCCCCAAACAGAGATTAAGAACTTGGTACGTACGACCAATCGATCGCGCAATCATTTGAAAGTGTTTAATGAATGCTTCTGCTGGGTCGTTCTGGGTATAAACATGGAGTACTGGATGTTCAACTTCAAAACCCAACCGACATGCAATATCCATTGAAAGTATTCGATGTAAATTCTCCAACTTATCTAATCGAATAGATTTGATCAGATAATCAGGGTGGTGAGCCTTGAGCTTATTAATCTGAGCCACCAATGTGGAGAAGGTAGCTTGTGAACAACAGCCACACATGTGACCAACATGTAGAAGCATCAACCAATACCGTAAAGTATCTAAATGGTCCGTAGGGTGGTTGAATCAGTCCACAAATGTCCCCTTGAATCTTTTGTAGAAAAATGGAGGGTGCTAAGGCATGATATGCTTCTAGGTATGATGTCTTTACTTCTAGTAAGAAGATGCCCAAAACGGCGCATCACAGATCATCCTAGATATCCCAAACGTACATCCATAGAAAAAACTCCATCTCGGGCTTCTAGTTGGTCATATAGTGGGCCTGAATGGGTGTAATCCACTCATTAAGCATTCCATCTTCTCTAGAATATGCTTCTGGCTATATTTGTAGGAAGTGTAGTATGGTAATATGCAAATGAATTTTACTCCATTTTCTACATTGGTTTCAATAGGGTAATAATGTTCTCGAATATCCTTAAAGCTCAAAAAATCGTTCTTCCGGAACGAAGTGAGTATAAGGCTTCCCTTTATGGTAAAATTAGTACCATTGGACAATATAAGGCAGTGCAATGCCCTACAATCAGGTTGGATAAGCCTGAAAGGTTGTCAGGTGATGATTAGGTATAAAGTTAGCATAGAACCAGACTGCTAACTTCCCCGCAAAACATACCTAAGCATGAGTGAATTGTATTAGTCACATGTGGTAATTTTCGTTAATTAACTCTTATTCGAGAATAATCGTGACATCCAAACACCAATCTTAAATTCAAGAACAAAATAAATTATTCACAAAGTAAACCAAATATATAAAGGGGTTCAGCCAATACAGTCTTCCATGTCAAATTTCGCTCTCCAAATGTGTTAGGTGGAGCAAAATTAGTCTCACATATTGACTATGGGAATGGTACTCCTCAACAACTTTGGTAAAAGCATAGAAAAGTGCATAATCAATGATTTATTCCGTCAAAATAGAGTTAGATTCTGAAGGTTAAGGTTCCTGAATATTATCCCGTATTCTTGAAGTTTTTAGGTCTTAGGTGCCAAGGATCATGCTTCGAGCATGATACCATCTCTTGGCAGGCCTAGATTCTACCATAGGTTGTAAAACAAACTCAAAATTAGATTGTATGAAAGAGAGAGAAACAGAGACAGAGACAGACCTAGACTTGGGTTCAATAAGCTCCAGCCGAAACTGGAGGGGTCTGTTCGATAGCCTCTCAGCTGAATTGTTGGGGTACCTTTCTCTCACAAGTGTGGTAGTAATCAGATCCAAGAATTTGGTAAACTTCCACTCTCTATACTGGTACTTCAGGAGCAATTTAGATATAGAAAGACAAGAAAGATTTTCTTCCAGTTGAAATTCAATCGGTTATAAACTTCAGAATTGTACTTATTCATGAACGCAAAAAGGTTTCAATCATGCTTTGCTTTGGTAAGAATTCATCTTTGCATGATTTGAAACGGTCCATATTGAGTCAAAAAGCTATGGAGTCCTCGGTAATGAGGTACGTCCATTTGATATGCTTTAGGCATAAGTCTTCGAATGAAGATCATGGCGGAGGCTTATTCAGCTCTTCCACACCATAATTGTCTACAATGATTTCGCAACGAGTTGTAGTCAAGCGGGGTGTCATGTCTTGTATCCACATAAAGTAGTTTCTTGTTCGAAACTTCCGAACTAGTGAAATCGAACTTGTTACGGTTCAACATTACCCTGAATGGCAGAAACAAGAATGTGAATGGTGTTTTAGGAAATAAAATTTCCATAAACATGAAGTTATAACATTCAGGGTCTAAGACATGGTTTGGTTTAAACGAATTTAAGCATGTAGAACTTCGGGTCTCAACATGAGTCTTGTGCGTTAAGAAACTTCATGTTTCTATGACACTTTTCCGAAACTTCGGGTTCAGAAGCATGAACTTTAGGTTCATAATACCTACAAACAAACACAACATATACATGACAAAAATATGTAACAAATAAATGCATGTAGGTCGTCAAGGCTTATGATATTGATTTAATTGATTATTGGTCTTCAGGCCAATGAGAAGAATTAGGAGAAAAATATAAACCCAATAAAGCCTAAAAACGTTTAGGCTATTAAAATTGGTTGCCCAAAATGGACCAAAGCGGGGTTTTTTTTTTTTTGTCAAAAAAATGGAATCGTGAAAGTTAGGAGGTCCAAGCCCAAAAAATTGGGTGGGAAAGGCTAGGCCCATATGCACAGATATGGGCTGCAGACATAGGCCCAGATGGCAAGGCCCAAACAGGGCGCTATCCTGTGTATCATGGATGTACCAGCACAGAGGCTGGGATCTAGTGTGCTGCAGTGCAGGGAATCCTCAACAGCCATGTGGGCTGGGTTCCCCCACAGCATGGACATGGGAACACCAGAGCCCAATTAGGCTGGTATTGTGTGGGCTGAGCGAGGGGCAGCGAGCTGCGAGTGCAAGCCTTACTACAGACCGAAGTGATCCAGGCCCAAAAGGTCGTAAGTTTGGTCCAATCAAGAATCTCAGCCGTGCTGGGTAGGTTCACCAAGAAAAAAAACCAGAGCCCGCATTTATGGCAACGGAGTTTTGGTTGGGAAACCTTAGGAGTGAGGTGCGATGCATGGTGGTTCATCAAAGAACCAGTCTTAATGACGGAAGAGAATCCTCGACATCGGGAAAAGGTAGAACCGAGGGGATTCGATTCAGGGAAATTTTTTATTTCCATGAATTTCAACGGGAAATTCAAGGGACATCATTGAAGATGACGGTGCAAACCCCAAAAGAGACACGACTACAGGTCATGATATCCAAAAAAAGAACAGCAAAGTCGTGGGCTTGGCTTCCGGCGAGGCTAGGTTTTCTGGGTTAGGGATGACGTCATATGGCGTCATTTTCTTCTGTTCTCAAGGCAGCAAAGCTATGCTTCAGTGCATCACAGCTCCATGTCTCACATAGCGGCGCAGCTCAAAGCATGCAGCTCGTCGGTTGGGGTCTTGAAACCTTAATTTTTTTTCAAAGTTTAATTCAATTCAATTCTATGCATATATAGTTTAATGCTGATCTATATATAATTTCATGCAATATCAATTCACATAATTTAACATTATGAGTATAATGCATGCACAATTTATGTAGAATCTAAAATTCGAAAAATGAAGTTGGGTTATGCATTATGGTGAATGTTCATGCTATCAGGGGTGCAAAAATATCAGGAAAAAAAAAACAGTTGTTTTCGAATAACCTAATTGCGTGACAATATTGGTAAATTGGTTTCATGCAGAAAATTCTTTCTTCAATTTCGGCTTTCCATCTTCAAAGCTTGTATCACGTTCCACACAAGAAAATAAATTAAATCAATAAAAGCATATGAATTCAATAAAATCAAAATTAATCAATTAAAAATAATTGAAATGTAATACTCCCCTAATTGAAGACGAATAAATTCTCTTTAGCACAGCGTGAAGAGTGTGATGATAACGTGTTGGGGTTTATATTTAACTGAGGGGTGCGGCATAGAGAGAAAGAGAGTGGAGAATAGATTTGAGGAATTGTCTATTAATTCCCCAGTCCTTGTGCCTTTATTTATAGTAATAAGGAGGAGAGAAACTTGCTCTCCAAGTAATACAAAATCTATTAGGAAAGATCTTCTAGGTCTCAAAGGATTTCTAATCTATCTCTACTTAGGATTTACACAATCACAATATGTATTAGAACATATGTCACATCACATAGATCAATCTAATGGTGCATTTTTTTCTTCCCAAATTTTCCCTTATATTTTGCCGTAGGACTCTTCACTTTCTTCTCTTTTCCACTTCTGTTTCTTGCTTTTATTCAAAAAAAAAAAAAATTATGCACCCCACAAAAAAACCTTATCCAACTTATGGCTGGGCACGGGCCGGGGCCAGCCCAATTTTAAAGGAACTGGACCACACCACAGCTTAAAAGAAACGGGCTGGGCTGAAGCGGGTACACCATATTTTAAAACAGGAATCGGACCTAACTCAGTCTGTTTGAAACAGATCGGTTTGGTCCGGGTACACGATTACCCCTTTTTTTTTTCTTTTTTTCTTTTTTTCAGGCACAAATTGAAACTTCCTCGCCGCCGGTCCCATCCCTTCCAACCTTCAGCTCGACCAATAGCTCTACTTCAAAGGCTTCAATGGTGTCTCCAACAGTAGCAACATGAGCTTAAACGGCGTCGCATCAATCGAGCCCAACGACATGCTGAAGCTCACAAACAAACATTCTCAGAGTCTTCGACCTGAATAAATTGATCCTCCATTTCAATTGACCGAACAGAAGTTCTCAAATTCCACAACTTTCTCCCAAATCACAAAAACACAAACAATCAAAAGATCAAAACCGAGAAAGGAGATCTTGGGAGAGATAAAAACACGAACAATCAGAAGTACAAAAAGACAAACTTTCTCGTATCTGTAGAGGCTTGAATCGAGCTCGAAGCCTCGAGATTGGAGGGACTTGAAGAACAAGGAGTCTACTGGCGAAGAGTGGGCCAGAAATTGGAGGGTTAAAGTTAGGAAGGCGAGGACATCGACGAGCTTTAACATGGTTGGTTGGGTTTGGGGAGGGACTTTAGTGACAGATGAGCTCACGGAGACCTAGGAGGGGAGGATGAGTGGTGTCGTCGTGTGGGTGGAACCATGGAGGGGAAGATGGGTGGTGCCGTCGTGTTGGTCGTGATGACAGAAGAGAAGATGACTGAGAGTTTGAGTCAAGGGAGTCGAGGGATAGACGGCGTGGAGTCGACTCGGGAGGAACTTGTCTTGGCCTTTGGGTACTAAAGTCTGAAGACAATGCTGCTAGTCACTACGAAGTTCACGAATTGCCTCCACTGGGCTCGGCCGCTTCAATTATATTTGTGCAAATATAAATGCGCCAAATCAGTATCAAAATGTAAGAACCCAAATACTCAAAGGAGATAAGTGTCTTGATTGTAAATGTTAGTTCATGTGAGAGGCTATTTTTTTATATCGTCGTCATGAGCTTCTAAAATTAAGGTATAAATAAAATTACATTCTTCATCATTAATATTAAAGTATAAGGAATAAGAAAATAAGTAAACAAAGATTATTTCTAAATATCAATTTATGTGTTTACAATATAGATGAGTAACTTTTTCTTTCTCTTCCTTCACACAAGAAGGAAAAGCAAACCAGCAATTCAAGCAGGCAAACATACAACAGCGAAACATAAACAAGCCATATAATAAATGACCAATTGCGTCGTTCTCTTATTTTTCTGCTTCTTATTTTTCCGATGCATCTTCATCTTCTTCCATGCCTATGTTAATTGTGGTGTTTCAGGTTCTAAATCACTTAGGAATAATCCATCAAGAGAAATCCTAACCTCAATCTAGCAATACTTGATGTCTAAAGTGTCTAAGCACGAGGCTTTGACAATGCAATTTCTGAGCAAGATTCTTGTAGATTTGGTATAAGAGAACGTTCCAAATTTTTCAGCTGCCTGAAAGTGATCTCATTTTTTTAATAATCTCTTGCTAAATTAAATTGGTGAAGACATATATACATTAATTTGTTGAAAGTTAAACTTGAATTGGAACGAATGTCAAAAGCATGCAACCCACTCATAGCTAGTAATTATTATCAAAGGTAAAAGGAATTTGACAAAAGTTAGTAAAAAACTGCAAAGAAAAAGGCGCCCAGATACCAGCTTGAACCCGAGACCTCGTTGTTACCAGTACACAACTGAAATCGGGTACTAGGCGGAATTGTCTGCAAATAAAAATTTAACTTTGCAAAGTAGACTAGTCAAATGAGTTAGTCAACTAATTACAAGTTAGTCAGTGATAAAAAATGCAGTTGCAGGAGCAAAGCCAAACTGACCAATATGTTCAACTAATCAGAGACTAGCCAGATTAGTGTCACGACAATAATCCGTAAGCTTGAACACATTTACATGTCAGTTCATTATGCAAACAGCAATGACAAAGCAATTATGAATTAAAGCATGCTAGATTACTAGTCGAGCTCACCAGTCAACTAAGTACAGATTATTATTAGTTAAACAAACGCAAATCTAGGAATCAAACTTAGTTCAGTACAAGTTATTCTAGTCAACAACAATTCAGTTCATTGCTCATAATATGCAGTGTAAACTTTGAAATCAACTGTACTGACTAGTCAAACGTACTAGTTAACATAGTACAGATTGTTAAGTGCCCACAAGCATATAAACCAAGCAAACTTATAAAGCTAAAACAAGACAGTGTGATCTTCAGTTCTGTTTTAGCCTTAATTCTCGAGTTATGTTTACTTGGTTAACAACGTGTTAATACTAGCAAACCCTACAACGTTTATCTCTAGCATTGATTATGTGGTCGTAAAGAATGCTATGTATAACATTGAACACAAGGAAATTTTTGGCCTGAAAAACCAACATTTGGGTTAAAAAACCAGGGACTCTCCACTGAGTCCAATCCACTAGTATAATCAAGGTTCATACAAAGACCACACAAGTTCAATTCCTAGATCCCTATCTACAGAGCAGCTTTACCTTTGTGCAACCTTGCCTTACACGAGATGGATTCATTTGGTCTTCACGAAGTGGCAGCTCCTCCTGAGCTCTTCACCTTGTAGCACCGAAATAGTGTTGTCTCCAGTCTTCACAAGATAGCAGCTCCTCCTGAACTCTTCACCTTGTGGCACCGAGACCAACACACAAACTATGCATATGATGATATGGCAATGATATGCAAATCTAGATTCGAGGTCTAGTCAGTTTCACCAGCCAAACACTTGAAAGATGAAATTGACAAGAATCCAAAAACCAGGTCAGTTCACAAATTTGAAACTTGGAAAAACTTGACCTAAAATAGAAATCAAAATCACAAATGCTACCTAATATGCAATGATGTCGGTATTTAGTGCATGAGTGTGATTTTGTGGCTAAGGTTTTCAAGTAAGAACACAAGAGGTAGCTCAAAGCTAAAATCAACTCTTTTCTAAAAATATAAAACTCCTAGTAAAAACAAATGAGCATATAAAATGAATTTAAGCAAGCAAATTCAACGATAGGTTTAGAAATATTCAATGAAGAACACTACCCATAAAATATGCTTGATGTTCCGAGGAGATCTGAGATGGAGATGAAAATAAAACTCTCAAAAAATTTTCCAATCTCAAACCCGAAAAACCAAATGAACCCTAGCATGGTCTTTATAAAAAGGGTTGAGTTTCAGACAAGAAAGTGGACAAGAAAAGCCATGTATCATGTGCAAAAGCAATCTAGAAAGATCTAGGGCTGAAAATCCATTTTCTGGAAAAAGGTGTCAGATGACCCATGTGGGTTGTCTTAAAGTGTGTACCCAACCTGCATGAAAGCAGTAAGAAGTTTTGACTAAACAGACCCACTAGACAGAATGAATTAGAAACAATGGCATGAAATGCATATGAATAAACAAACATTTGATGAGAGAGGTTAAGCTCTTGAAATGATATTTCCAGCAGCATGATCCCAAAGTAGCATTTAAATCCTAAATCTAACTAGAGCACGTGTGGTACAACTTACAACCTTTGACAAGGGAAGCCAAATAATAAATCTAGACTTCACAACAACGAACCCAGCACCTCTAAATATACTTCTTGATGATTCAACCAAACATTGTTTAATTTATACACTTATGGAAACATGTATGAATACACTACCCTCATAATTTTTTTGTGCCCCCGATTTTTTGAGGCCTCAATAGTCACCCAACTAGCACTAGGCCAAGGCCAGCCATGTTTCCACTGTAGGACTTCCGACTTCCTCTTGAGCAAAAAGTGATCAAATTGATGAATTTTGGAATGATTATAATTGGAGGATGTTCGTGAGTCTCTCAGCTTGTTTGTGTCAAAGTTTCAAATTTTTCTACCAAACGGATACTTTATGGCGATGAAATAAAGGAGCAGTGCGCAGTGTTGTCAAAGTGACGTTTTGGGCTTATTCGGGCTTTTTGGCGTCCAAGATGGTATCTTTTGGTGATGGGCCGTTTTGGAGCTATGTTCAAGAATCTCAAACTTTATAAAGAGTCCTCTTGGGCCGGATTTGAAGGTATTTTGGTCAAGAAATGTGGGATTCTTTGTGGCTGCCCAGATTTTCCATAGTTAGAATAGGAATGTATTTCCTAGTTATCTTATTCTATTTTGTTTCCTAGTTTTTAGAAGACCGTTTCTAGGATGGATTTTACTTTGTGGTATAAACAAGGTTATTTAGCCATTAGGGTTCTCTATGCACTATTTTGGAGAATTCGGCTTAGAGAATTTTTGACAATTCAAGATTATTTAGAAGGTATTTTCTATCCATGTCCTTAATAATATTTTGTTTTATGACTGTAGGTAACTAATCTCTTTTGCTAGGGTGAAGCCACGAGGCTTAACATGAATATGTAATCTTTATTTAATTGCTTAGATATTATGCATGCATACTTTGAATTATTAATCACTCTGTTTAAACTGTTTTTATGTCTTAATGGTTAGCTACCATTAGGATGTTTAGTTAGATAAGTAATCAATGCAATTTCTGTTGGAATGTCACCTTGAAATTGAGAAAGCTTCTTATGGTTAATAATTGTAGGTTCATTCATGGTTTTTCAAAGAGTTTTCACAAAACTTAAATAAGTCTTGTATGTTTACATTTGATCTGAATATCACATGCGGATTGCATGTTAAATATACAAAAAGATATGCATAAGGATATATTGTCTTTGCAAACAAAAGATATGCAAAAACCCAGCTCACGCTAATAGTCAAATGAAGAGGAGGGTAATGTCGAAACCAATGCATTTCGATATAAGTAGCACCTGCATACATCTTCAAATTAATCTCCCCCTCATGATCCCAAAACATCACTTAACAATAGATACCATTAGAGATTTGGTGATTAACATATAGAACAAAGCTTTTCTGTTCAGCTATTCAAACCATATATAAAATATGGCATTTCCTCTGGTAGTGATGTGCTGCAGCCCCCATCTACTCCATTGATTCTTGGCGTTGGAGGATCGCAATGAGCTTCCGTCGCACGTTTCCTATCCTCTCATTGCTGCTTAGTTTATAATATTAGAGGGAACAATTTAAGAAGGAAAGTGTTATGATTGAGCGTTTGGAATACGAAATGTGGCATGGTTAACCTTGTGTGTGCGCTTGCTGCAAGTTGCCAGTTACGGAATTAAGGCAGTAGTGTTATGTATAACATTTTTGGTTCATATGCAAGACATGTATCATCAATGCAAGACTGACCTCGTATTAACAAAATCCAATAAGCTGTAACTTTGGCAGACTGAGATATCGTTTCCTCGAAGAATAAGAGCTTTGTGCCAGAAAATTAGTAACTAATTGCACAGCCATACCCCGTTTTATCGAAGAGACACGAGATGTACTCGTCGTACGCAACACCTTCTCGCTATAAAAGAGGTTCGCCTGCATCATTAAAACCAAAGGCGTAAGCTCATTAGTAAATCCACAATCTCAATTATTCCATATTGTAACAGTATGATAAAAATTGCAGTGGACCAGATAAATGTGTCCTACCGTCACCGTCATCTTCCATATTATAATCATCTTCATCATCATCAAAATCAGAGTTCTGCAAGACCATAGTTTGATTAGACACATTTTGTTTTCCCAGTCGAGAGGACACAAAACCTAATCCTACCAGAAACAAGAAAATAATATGAACAGAAACCTTATACAGGAAACGTAATTAAAATAGCCGTTGTTCATTCTGAGTCAACATGCCTTCCAGTTCCGAACTTGAAAATTGTGAATAGAACTTCTAACAAACATGTGAGGAATCAGGTGGCAAATACAAGCAATGAAAACTGCAACAGTGGGCATAAACAAAGTACAACCAATGACAATTTTGAAGTGACTACTTTTAATTAAGTTAAAAATCTAATACATAAATTAGACCCAATATTTCCTTTACAAACCTTATAGTAATCATCGTCACTAAAGTCCTCGTCCTCTGATTCCGCCTCCTCCTCATTTTCCTTTACATCCTCACCTTCACATTCTTTCTTTTCTTTTGCATCATTTTGGCCCTACAAAGGAGAAATATTATCTTAATGCATACAAAAATTGAACTACCAATGACAAGAAATCTTTAGATCACAAATAATATAGGTTCTTTTCATAAGTGATATTTGACCCAAAGTACTGTAGTTAGAGAGATTCTAAAGACTTTCTCACACCTGACACTGCTTAAGCTTTTCAAATAAATCCAACTTCACCAGCTCTGTCAGTGTTTTTTTAATCAGTTATATTCAGAATCTCTGAGGAGCAAAGAGAGCCCCAAAAACAGATGAAAGAAGACAACAGTAAAACAAAGCATCTAATCTTATAGAACCTGAGTCAGGATTCCATCTAACTCTCTTTCGGCCAGGCTGCTGTACCCTTGAACCTGAAATACCATCACATCAGCATGCATATCAACAGCTAAAAGATAGCCATAAAACCAAAATAGAGCATTAATATTGAATGCTATTCCCATTTTTTAATTACGATTATTCAGATTGGAAACCTCCAGTCAGTTCTTGAGGAAATCCCTTGAGCTCCAATATACTAAAAAGAGAACCGCGTCTTATCGTGGTTTTTGGCTTTGTCCTGTCAGAATATCTTTCCATATCCATGTTTTGCTTCTCTGCCACCACATGTTAAAGAAATGTATTATTGTCAAGGGTGAAGTGTCGATCTAATCCCTGAATTATTACCTCAGTGAAAATTAGGTCGCTGAATTATTTTTTCGGTAAAATAAGTCACTAAATTCATTACAAATTGCTAATTTCATCCCTACTATTATATTCAAAGCTATTTTATCCAATTTTTCGTCAACTTAAGTCACTTGACACACTTTAGAGTGTAATACCATCATTTTCTTGTCTATAAGCCCTTAACATTTCATATAGGTTGCGAATTTAATGTCTAATTTACTCTCAAAAGTTAACTTACACTTTTTTTTTATGAAAAAGTATCAATTTATCCTCCAAAGTTAACTCCATACACTATTTCTTTATGAAAAACTACCAATCTACCTTCCAATGTGTATCACATGCAAGTAACGTGACTTAAATTGACGAAAAATTGAACATAGTAGCTTCGAATATAACATTAGGGATGTAATTGGCAGATTTTTATAATTCAGGGACTAATTTTTCTGAAAAAATAGTTTAGGGACCTAATTTTCACTAAGGTGATAATTCAAGGACTAAATTGGCTATTTACCCTATTATCAAACATAATCTGGTATAGGTTCAAAGGAAGCCAAAAAATAATCAAGAATCAAATCCTAAGCATTATGGTATTCGAATAAAAAGAAAAGTGTAAGCATTCACGTGTTGGATATAAGGCACCTATGGCAAAAATTCTTGAACATTATATTTGAACAGGAATTAGTAGTGGTGCTCCTTGCAACGCATATCCTTGCAACACAAATGTCAGAAATTATTGCTATTTATGAATCTTCTTCAATTAAACATTTGATGATAGTGTGCCACTATGCATAATGGTCACAAACAGAAGAATGTTATTGGTTTTGGAAGGGATGTGTGAGCTTCTTACAACTATAAACCTTGGTGAGATCAACTTCAGATTCACTATAAATATGTACTTTTATCTTCAACCATATCCATGTTGTTTGATTACTTTTTAAGATCCAAGCTTATCAACATATCTGTATGAATTTCATTGGAACTGCATAAACAGAACTTTCACGTACACAGCATACAAGCATCTCTACAACATTGCCAGTCTATTTAATGAGTTCAAATTTTCAAACATACAACAACAATGGAAATGCTCTCCGCAACATCAAAATAATGGCTAGGATTCATATCTTATAGAGAAAAAGAAAGGGAAAAACAAATCGAATATGCAAATTAAACATAGATTGCTTGATTGATTAAGTTTTCTTCCTCAGTAAGAGTGTTTTTTCTCTAGATCAGATATACCTTTGGGAATACGCAAATCAATGTCCTGCAAAGTAAAGTTTCGACGTTAAATACGGAAAGTAGGAACACAGCCAGCCCGTAAGTGTCTTTTTCTAATTCATGGAAACCTAGCAAAGTTCCAAAACTTATGCAAAATTTGCCAAAACTGCAGCAACAAAAACTCACAGGAAAAAGCACAAAAGGCTCTTGCTTAGCAAAGCCAAAACCGCCCCCACCTGAAAATCCACCGCATCCACGCCCTCTTTATGCCATTGATCTTGACATACAAACGCAGGAGTTACTCAATAAAAATTCATTTGAAAGAAACAAAAAATTTTGCACCTTAAATTTAAAATGCAAAAGAGTATTACCAATTTAAGCTATGTTTTTTTCCGCAGAATATTATTTGGTTAACTGGTAATCTAGTCTCAAGAAAGAAAAAACTATGGTAGTGACATAAGAAAATTCATCAATTCCACAAAAAACCCTGAAAAGCTATGAAAGGTTAAACTCAAAAGAAGATAATGTTTGAAGTGAATTCATGATACTATTTAATTAAATTCTACGATCCTTGTCAAATATTTCTTCGTAACAATTACACAATCGAAATGAATAGCATCAAATTTATTGAATTCTCTATTGGGTTTGGAAACACAAGTTTTATGAACAATTGAATAGCATCAAATTACTATGTACATATATTCAAATTATAGTAGTATTTTTGTTCCTCTTGATATAAATATTAGCACCTGAAACATCTCGTGGCTGCGGCCGGCAATCAACCCTAAATCAAATAAACTGGTCTAATCTTACCCACCCAGAAACTCTGAATTTGATAAAAACAAACAAATCAGCAATCAATCTGCAGCAATATTATCTATCCAATAACAAAATTAATTCGCAGCAAATTATAGACCTATACCTTTAAATTTCAAATTTAATCTGCCAAAATCAAGAAAAAGCCAAAATCCATCTCAAATTTTCAAGCATTAACGGAATTGGAAATTTGGTAGGAAGCATTTTAGATTCCCATCTCAAATTTCAGAAAAACCCCAACCCACAGCTCCGGTGGAAATTAATAGAAATTAAAATATAAAAATAAATAAAAATCAGGCAACTCCTAGCCTAGAATTTGAACACTTCAGTGGTTGGTTACTTGCACTCAGCAAATCTAATCGGATGATTTTGATCCAACACTTCTTTTTTATTCTTAACTCTGCGGACTTTGGAGAAAGAGTGAAGCACGTGACATCCAACCAGCTCGTGTGCCTACACATTGGTGGTTAAGTGACAAAAATACCCTTAAAAAGGTAATCACGTGGTCGTTCACGTGATAATGTAACAAGAATATTGACAAATGTTTCACTTATTGACCAAAATGATTTACAGTTGACAAACTCATGGACCACTTCAATCGATTTTCATTGGCAGAGACTAAAGTGATGAGTTATTTCAATCTCAAAGAACATTTTAACCAATTGAGTTTAATTTTAATAGAATTTAGGGTTTTTTTGGTATTTAATTTGAAAATGATTTATAGTTTTCAAAAATGATAAATATAACTTGTTTGTACCAGCAACTTATATAGACTCTCAAACCACCGATTACTTGTCAACTAGGAAACCTCAATAATCCTCTGAAAGATTCTTACTGAGGCACTCTCACAAAGCACACGAACCAACCTCAAACAAATCAGCTCTCCGTTCCTCCAACTTGAAGCCCATTTGCTCAAGGACAAGTGGCAATACTAGCTACAACGACGTTTCTAGAGTCCCACATCGACAACGGACAAGAATGGGGACTCTCCTCACCTGTAAGGCCATCTCTAATGAAGAAGACTAAAAGTTCAAATCTAAAAAATGGGCAGAGAAATCTAAAAAAACCGTCTCTAACAAACTGGCTAAATCCTAATTAACATCGGGCTGACCAAAGGCCATCAGGGTTGCCAAACATAGCAAGCCCGGTTTTGTTTTTCCCGTCTCTCTCTTCTTTCTTTTCGAATTTCTTCTTTGTATCTCTTATCTTTCGCTTGTTCTCTCTACTCTTCCTAGTCCTCCTTCTCTCCTCAATTCAAGATGAGGATGTTGATGTATGTACAAACACAGGCCATATTTTATGTAACTTTAACCAATAAAATTAATACTCATAAATTATTTAGGGATTATGTTTAGCTCCTTACGTTGAAGATGATATATAAATATGGCTTGTTCATTAAAAAACATTTTTTGTTGGGCTATAAACATGGATGAGACTATATTTAGCCTATTTGGTTAGAGATGACCAAAATGATTATAAAATGAGACTATCTCCCACAATTAAGATATCTACAATCTTAGGACCCATAATTCACGCTAAGTCCTCTAATTATGCTTAAACCCTTATATTATGTAAACATCCCATATGACAACTCCTCTAATTCTGTGGACGTAGCCCAACTTAAGATAAACCACATACATCTCGTGTCTACTTTTCTATCTCTATCTCTTTATATATCACCATTACTTAGTGACCGAAGCACCCTTACTAAGGTACTACACCACACTTTATGTTGAATCAAGGTCGTCGCAATTTTTAGCATCAACATAACTAAATTACCTAGTACACTTTTGTTTCAAAAACAAACAAATTGGATTCAGGACACGAGGTCAAAGTTGTTCATTCAAACCCACATCATTTTCAATTATCATTGGTCAGGATAAAGATTAAAAGTTAAACTCAATGAAAATGAGCTAAGCCGAGCCAACAAGAAGTTCAATTACCTAAAGCATATCATATCATATCACACCAATTCAATATTGGAAACATCAACAAAAAGATTTTTTTTTTTTTTTTGTCAAATTATAGATTTGTTAACTTTAATGTTTGATTAATTAGGGAGCCAACAGAGTTCAAAACCCGCACCGTTGTTAAAGGGTAACACTCCTCTCTCAACATAAATAATTTAGTTAGTAGTTTAGTTGCACATAAGAAAAAATTTCCCTTTTTTAACGAAAGTATGGTGTGGGACATTGGATGAGAGATGACAATTAAAGATATTGTCAATTAGTTAATCTAACAAAATATATCGTTCAATCACAAAAAAAAAAAATTAGTTAATCTAACCAATGGATATACCAAATGGTAACTTTACTACTTAATTAATTTAATTAACTATTTTATTTTTCCTACGAAATAATTAAATGCATAAATTTGAACCATTATTGAAGGTCTTCATCCTTCTCCTGGCGTGACCCAATTTGTAGGATTCACTTGGCTTACAAGTAAATCCGATTCACCCCACCGGCTGCACTAATTATTTTGATTGGCCAACATTATTCTGAGAATCTGTTGGATATTTCTTCAACCAAAAAAAATCTGCCCTGAAGCATGTTTTATATTTCTTTTACATTATGTTTGGATGGAGAATTTCTAAATTATCACAGAATTTTAAATGACGGGAATTACAATTGACAGTAATTAAATTCCCGTTAATTAAAATGTCATCGTTTGGATGTTGGATACATAGAAATTACAAAATGACGGGAATTCCAAATTTCATTGTTTGGATATTCTCTAGAATTTGTATTATATAGAGGAATACAAATTTGAATAAAAACGTTAAACTGGTTATAAATCATCAAGGTTAAAGTCATCAAACAAAAATGAGACATTAGTTATAAAAGCATCAGTTTGCGTCAAAATGATACATCAACAAGACATTAGTTAAAATCAGAGTAAATTTTCCAACAATTAACAGCTGCAATAATGTGATGAGTCTGCAATAATATGATAAAGTTGATTGAAGTAGAAAAATCCCAGTAAAGCACACTTGCAAATGTCAATGAACTTTCATGACATGCAAGGCTTTTATTCTAACTAATATCTTATTGAAAAACACTAAAATGGGAAATATAATGAAAACAATCCTATGCGTCTCGTGAAGTAAACAATAATACCATATTCTTTTTCTTCTCAACTGGGAGTGTCTTCAACGTGAGAAATTGCTTGTCATTTTCGATCAACCAAGCACTTGCTTTGATTTGTTCTTCTTCACTGAGATCTGGTATTGCATTTACTTCATCATATACCTCTGTTGGATCAAGCTTCTTTGTATCTGCTCAAATATAGTCTTGAAATGATGAAGCCATCTTGGCAAGTGAATCTGCAATCATATCTTTGCGAGTGGTTGTTTTTTCTTTGTATGAGGCACATCAACAAAATTTGTTGGCTTTCTCTTGCTTTGAGTCTTCTGACCACTGGCTGAAGTAGGTGAAATATCATTAATAATTTCAATATCTTCTAAACCTTGCATATCACCATCTAAATCAATATGATTAGTTTCATTATACGGAGGAGTCATAATCTCAACAGCTTCCACACTTGTTTCAGCACCCTCACCCATGGCTCTATCTTTGCCACACAAATCCACTATATCATCCCAATTTGGAATGACCTTCCAACGAAAAATTTTAGCACCACTATGTGACTACCAATCAAAACATAAAAATCAAAAAGCAAACCGTAAGTATAAGAAGAGTTAAAAGAATATCACACACACAAAAGAAAAATAATGAATTTGTCATACCTTCACGTACTCTTGCCAGACATGATCTTCATCTACACTTATCATCTTTTTGGTTGCATCCCAACTAAATCCACTTTGACTTAGTATATCACTCACTATTGCATAGAACTTTTTCCAAGACTTCACACGATTTCGAATGTTATTGGCAATTACATGAATATCAAATTAAGGAGATAATATAGATGCAGCAGAATTATAAACAGTTGTCTTCCAACCACCATCTCCTTTGTTACCAATCTTCGTTCTTTGCGAAGTATGTCAGCCAACGCTACGTTCTATATCTACATTCCATCTAAAATAATTACTTTCATCTCCTTCATTTTCAATTTGTTGGTTCTCTTTCTTTCTCCTTGGTTTTTGTTTGCATACTGGTTTTCTATCGGGTCCTTCCATTGCTCCTAACATTAAACAAATATTAATTGAAATTTTAAGTCATTCGTAGACACATGCATATCAAGAATCAGAGTATCATTATTCACTAAGACAACACAATCAAAATAAAATCTGAAAACCAGGGCATTCCATAAAATATCAAAACTAATGCATTTCATAGCATGCCTATCAAGAATCAAAGTATTAGCATCACTAAGACAATATAATCAAACTAAAATCTGAAAACTAGGACATTCCATAAAATATAAAAACTAATGCATTTCATAGCATGCATATCAAGAATCAGAGTATTAGCATTCACTAAGACAATATAATCAAACTAAAATCTGAAAACCAGGGCATTCCATAAAATTTAAAAACTAATGCATTTCATAGCAATAATGTCATTGACAAAATTATTAACTGAGATGTTAAAGATAACATGCTCAGAAAAACAACTAATTTTCGCTTAAGAAGTATTGGCAGTTTTCTGAGCTTGGTAATCATGGAACATCTGCAATGCCAATGTATCACGAAATGTTGTCCATTCGACAATAGCTTGAACAGATGTAATCCCATCAGAGTTATTTTCATTTTCCTCTCTTGTTGAACGATTTAACAACTCTGAGTACACAGATGCTAAAAATTGTAAATCTTGAGCTTCTAAAACTGGATCAGCTGCTTGCTCAATTCTAATAAAATTATGCAAGATACAACATGAATTTATAATCCTTACTTGCATTTTAATATCAAAAAAAGATGGTGTGCGTAATATGCTCCATCATTTTTTTAACAATCCAAATGCCCTCTCAATAACATTCCTTGCCCTTGAATGACGCAAATTATATAATTCTTTGTAGTTTTCAGGTCAAAGGTTTCCAACCCACTCTTTCAAGTGATATCTAGTTCCACGGTAAGGTGCTAAAACCCCCGGTCCATTAGTATAGCCAGCGTCCACAAGATAATACTTATCTACAATAAAAATTTAGATGTATTTTAAAGTTTTGTTTTTCTAACATAGAACTAATTGGTATCACACATTACCATTTGGAACATGAAACCAGTTACTCCTATGTAAAGCATCACGCAAAACACGAGCATCACATGCAGAGCCTTCCCGTCCAGGTACCACATAAAAAAATCTTAAATCTGGACCACAAACTCCTAACATATTAGTGGATATATCACCCTTTCTATGTCGATATCTTGGTCTTTCCTCAGCAGTTATTGTTACTGGAATGAGAGTTCCATCAAGTGCTCCAAGACAATTCTAAATAAAAATGTCATACAATGAAAAAAAGATTAAAGTCTACAAAGCTAGTGAAGATAGCAAACAAATACATAATTTTTTTGGTTTAGGTGCTGATTGATTACCTCAAACCACCGCGACTTCTCTCTTTCAGAATTACCAATAACGCATGTTGATATTTCACATATTCTTGACTTATTTTCATCATTGCATGCAACACATTGTGAAATTGCCGACTAATTGTTTCCTTGGAACGATAATAGTGTAAATCAACGACTCTAAACTTCAAGTTGTGGGCAAGTATATTCAAAAAAATTGCAATAGATTCTTCAATGGACACATGTCTAGTGCGAACTAATCCACCAATCCCTTGTAAAATTTCACATAACCGCTTAAATGCACTCTTGCTAACTCATAATTGTTCAATGCAAGTTGAATCTTTTCCATTAAACAATCGGCCGAGGAAAGATTGTCTTTCTTGATCCCAATCACTTGAAAGTTCTTTGAGAAGAACACTCTTACTATACCAATGCATGACAATGACAATAACATATATAATTGTATCGACAATAATTTTCCTTTTTTTCCTATTTTCCTCTTCATTTATAGCACGAGTTCACTAATTAACAAGACGATTATACTCTGATTCTTGATTTGAGTTGTTTCCCAGATAAGGTTATAGACCCAATACACAATTCAATCGGATAAAAAAATTAATAAGCACACCAAGCATATGACTATCAGCAAAATTCACAATTGCTATAAAGAGTATACCCAAAAAGCTTAAAATAATTCAAGAAATAATATAGAAGAGGCTGACCTAGAACGAAGGAAGAAGATGAAGCACGAGCAATAATCCTTTCGAAGATTGGAGAGCTAACAGAGTAAAGCCTTTTTTATTGTGAACTTTGGCGCTAATCATCCCAGTTTGGCGCCCTAATCATGAAATTTGGCGCGTGCAAGATTTCCAGCCGATGTGTCACATCCCGACCCGGGCACGCCTCCACTGTAGCACTATATTATCCGCTTTGGGCCCCGACCACGTCCTCACGGTTTTGTTTCTGGGAACTCACACGAGAACTTCCCAATGGGTCACCCATCATGGGAGTGCTCTCGTGCGCTACTCGCTTAACTTCGGAGTTCGGATGGAACCCGAAGCCAGTGAGCTCCCAAAAAGCCTCGCGCTAAGTAGAGATGGGAATATACTTATAAGGCTCACAAGATCCACTCCCCTGGGCAATGTGGGATCTCACAAGATGGATTTGGGATTCTCTTTGTTGTTGGAATTGTGAAATTCCACCTATTTAGATGAAAATTAAACTCGGTAATCTTCATCCCCAATTTCCCTCTTTTTTCCCGTAGAAATTGGCTATTCTCACGCTACAAGTTCCCAAACAAGGAAAAACTGCTTTCCCATCCCAAATTCTGTATTTTAAATGAAATTATGTTTTATTTTACTGTATCCAAATAGAGTGTAGGTATTTATACAAGATGCACGACTTACTGTTAGATTATCCTTAATTAATTCAGAATTATCTTTGTGATTGTAGCATGTAATATGAGAATGTAATTTTCTTAGGGTAATATTCCGACCTAAATAAGGATTACTGTAAGTCTATAACCCTATATTAGATTGTAATATTTTCAACACATCAATACAACGACTCATATTTCTACGCTCACTCAGTTTCATCGAGTTGATATTCAAACTTTATTTTCTGTTATGTACTTATTTTTCCAATGGTGACCACCTCTTCTACCGCTGCTTGTGTTCCCAACGTCTCTCGCATTATCAATGTCGAACTCAACTGCAAGAATTACCCTGTTTGGTTGGCCTAAATTGTTCCCGTGCTTAAGATTCACAAACTCATGTCTTTTGTGGATGGTTCTTCTCCATGTCCACCTCAGTTTCTCTCCGGCGACGATGATGGAAACAAAACCAAGGACACTGTCAACCCCGAGTTTGAAGATTGGGTCCAAAAGGGCCAACTTGCTCTCTCCTTGATCAATGGCTCCTTAAGCGCTTATGTGCTTGGCTCTATCCAGGGCCAGTCTTGAGATTTTGTAGGCCCGGAGCAACATCAAAAAATGTGCTCTAATTTCATATAAAAAAATTATTTATTTTCACATGTAAGATTTCGATAAAATTGTACATAGAAAACCACTTCAGACTCAATAATTTAAAAACACCGAAAAACTAATTTAATTTGTATCGAGAGAATGGAACCAAAAAATGGATTACAAGTATGTCACATCCCGGCCCGGGGTGAACCACTTCCCAGGCCCGCTCCACCACCGTAACACGATATTGTCCGCTTTGGGCCCCGACCATGCCCTCACGGTTTTGTTTCTAGGAACTCACGAGCAACTTCCCAATGGGTCACCCATCATAGGAGTGCTCTGACCCCTTCTCGCTTAACTTCGGAGTTCCTACGGAACCCGAAGCCAGTGAGCTCCCAAAAGGCCTCATGCTAGGTAGGGATGAGAATATACATTTAAGGATCACTCCCCTGGGCGATGTGGGATGTTACAATCCACCCCCCTTAGGGGCCCGACGTCCTCGTCGGCACACACGCGGCCAGGGTTAGGCTCTGATACCAATCTGACACACCCCGTACCGAAGGTGGGGTGTGCTAGCCGTCACGTGAGCGTGACGTAACCATGTGCACAGTGCGGAAGCAATAAAGAATAGAATTTACGAATCAATTAAAACCAAAATGCTAGCAATACTAGTGTAACAGAAGTGTGAATTCCACTAATACAGAGCATAAAAGTCTACGTACAGTCAAGCAAAAGTACTAAATAGAAATAAGTGTCTTCACCTTATCAGCTGCACCATTATGTCATCTTTCCTCTTTAGTTTTTGGTAACAAGGAGTAGTGGAAAATAGTTTATCTTTTTCTCAGGAACATGAATGGAGAATTGAATTCACATTGCACCATTCCAATAATTATGTTTTGTGCGTGTGTTATGTTTGTGTGTTGCAGATTTTTGGGTGTTCGATCTGCAAAATCTTCCTTGAAGTGGCGATGTAATTGGGCGGTACATTTTTGATGATATTGAATACGGCATGCTCCATATGGTTATGCTACTCGATCATATTTTGCAAAACCCTTGTTATGGAGTTTTATTAATTAATTAATTTGGAAGATTGTAATTTGTGTAATTTCGATTGTTAGTTAATATATGATTGTCATTGTAATATATGATGTTTGACTGTTAGGGTGCGTTTGTTGCACCGGACTGTCTCGGACTGGACTAGCTTCAGGGACTAAGCTGGACTAGCTTAGTAAAGCGTTTAGTGCAGTGTCAGATTAACAAGAAAAATAGTATTTATTTATTTATTTATTTCCTTTTTCTTTTTCCTATTCCTTTTCATTTTTTCCAGAGCACTCTTCCTTTTTCCGGACTCTCTCGAGAACCAGAGCTCTCCCTCTTCTTTTATCCTTTTTGGAGTTTTTCCACTCTCTCTTGAGAACCAAAGCACTCTCTCTCTCTCTCTATCCCTTTCCTTTTTCCAGAAAACTATCTTGACTGAATGAAAGCTCTCACTGTTTTTCTCCTTTTTTATTCTTGAAAAGTTGTTTTGCGTAAATCTGTGTTTGGCGATTCGAATGTGGGTTGCAATTTCAGCAAATCTGGGCTCTGTCTACTGGCTTTCGGGTCTGGGTTTTGCGATTCGAATCGGAGTGAAACAAACGACGGCGAGAGCAGGGAGAGATTCGAAACAAGCAGACGATGCGATTCTAGGTTGGCGAGTGTTAACGATGCTGGCAACGCGAGCAAACGAATCGAGCAGAGAGAGGAGATGGAGGATGGCGAGGAGAGAGAACGTGAGAAGACGAAGATGCAGTGAAGGTCTTAGCAATCCCATGGTTATTGGGGGGTCTCTCTAAGACCTCTTAGTAAAGGGTTTTGTCCAAGTCCCCTTTAGTCTCATTAATCTTAGGGAAGGGTTTTGCCCATGCGAGTCCCCTTTAGTCTCATTAATGTTAATCCTAGCATGGAACAAACATGGTATTGGACTAACAGCTAATCTAGTCCCACTTAGTGAGGGCAAACAAACGCCCCCTTAGTTAATATGTGTAATTTCGATTAGAATGTGTAATTTGTATTGGAATGCAAAAATTAAAAAAAAAAACAAAAAACAAAATGTTAACGGGTGTTAACAGCTGAAACATGTGACTTATTGGATTAACGGGTTAAATTTGGATGACTTGTTTGAGTGACCCATTACATTAACGGGTCAAGTTCAACCCGACCCAAACCTAATAAACCCGACCCGTTGCATGGCTATCAAGACATTTACGTGGTTTACAGACATTCTTTATGAATGCAAGCTCGTAAGAGTCCATCAAGACAATTATGTATTGATGATTCAATACAAAGAAGAAGAAAATAAGATTTGGGGAAGAAAAATGAAAGGGTTAATCTCAATTTACTATCTTGAAGTTTCTTGATTTTCAACCTTTGGTACATAAAGTTTTTTTCATCCCAGTCTGGTACCTAAAGTCATAATTCTGGAACATTTTCATACATCTGTTAAGTTTTCCGTCAGAACTTCCGTTAACTGATGACGTGGCACCCACGTGGACAATGATTGAATGCCACGTGTTAATATGGGGCCCACTTGAATATTAAAAATGTTAAAATATTAAAAAGTTAAAAAATAAAAAATAAAAATTTGGCGTCCGACCTCACCCCTCCCGATCCCCTTCTTCTCCCTCCCTTCTTTTCCCTACACCCATCCTCCCCACACACCCACCCATTCCTCTCCTTCTCCCTCAATTATCTCATCTGCACTCACCCTCCCTACACACCCACCCACCTCACACACCCACCCATCTGCCCTTTCCTCTTCCACCTATATGGGTATGATGCAGGCCTCGCCGCCGCACAGATGGGTCGGTGTTATCGAAGGTCTGCCGCGAGTGGCGGTGGATCAACAGAGCCATTAGCGGATCGGCGTTTTGGAGATAGCGAATCGCCGTCTCAATCGTTGAATGGTCTTGATCTTGGAGGCCTTGGTGACAGCAACGGGTTTGGGGGTTTCGAATACAGCGACGATCTGATGGGAGGAATTGGGTGAAGATGGTGGAGGAGAGAGAAGGGAGGGGAGGTGAAGAGGGTAGGGGTGGGTAGGGTATAGAGGTTGGGTGGGTGCAGAGGAGAGAAGGGAGGGAGCGGGGCAGATGGGTGGGTGTGCGGGGATGATGGGTGCACGAAAGAGAGGGAGAAGGAGGGAGAGGGTCGGGAAGGGTAAGGTTGGATGCCTAGAATTTTTTTTTTAATTTTTAATTTTTTTAATTTTTTAATTTTTTTTAATTTTTTTAATATTCACATGGGCCCCATATTGACACGTAACGCCTAGTCATTGTCCACATGGATGCCACATCATCAGTTAACGGAGGTTCTAACGGAAAACTTAACAGATGTATGAAAATGCCTCATAATTATGACTTTAGGTACCAGACTGGGACGAAAAAAACTTCATGTACCAAAGGTTGAAAATCAAGAAACTTTAGAGTAATAAACTGAGATTAACCCAAAATGAAAAGCTAGTATGACAGCTTTGACCATTAACCGTTGCTGACCGGCGTTTATCACTGACCGCCATGGACCAACGATAATGATTTAATCTCATTTATGTGAGATTAAATCCTATGGCTATTAGGTTTTTTTTATTTTTTATGTTATTTTCCCAACAAAAGTGTAATCGGACAATGTTCATCGGGCCAAGTTGGTCAACGCACTTTTCTTAACGAAATGTTTGTCGGTAATTCAATGAATTTGCCTGACAAATATGAAATTCTGTCGGGCAAAACTTTGCGCAAAGAGTTTGCAGCGACGAACATTGCCCGACGAAATGGCTCCTTAAGCACTTATGTGCTTGGCTTCATCGCTCACCAGGATCGTACAGCTCGCAAAACTTGACTAATTTTGGAAGAATGGTATGCCTCAGCCAGTCAGAAACATGTATCGCAGTGATCTTCGTCATATTACTAATGTGGAAGGGTCGACTGCTGAATTTCTTTCTGGCATCAACGCTACCGCCCACAAACTAGCGTTGGTTGGTTCTCCTGTTCCTCAAACCGAGATCATTGATGTGATCATGGAAAATGTCGGCCGTCACTATAAATATGAAGTGATGTGGCTTCACACGTGGACCAACATGCTCCAACCATGAAGAAAGTTGAGGTTACACTATAAACCACTTATATGAAGAGCAACTCAACTTACTTATAAGCCATGAAAGATCCCTTATCCCATCATTGTGTACTTAGTTTCGCGACAAACCGATACTTATAAAGAGTTAAGAGGATCAACTCCTCAAGACTGAACGCGATTTCAAATCATGGCGGCGAAATTCCGGTGTGGTAGTAGTTAGTGTTTGTTATCATAATGTTAGTCGGAATCGTTGCCGTCGAATCTCAAAGACGTAACGTAGTAACAGTGTTTGTTATCATAATGCTAGTCCATAATTTTCTTGTGTTGGAGTTGGGGTGTTAGGCTGAGATTTCACCCATGCGTAGTTCGTTTGGTGGGTTGTTTTGATTTTTGTATTTGCTTTTTGTTATTTCTCCTGTTTTAGAAAAATTGGTTTTTTTTTTTGCAAAATAATACTCAAGATTGGCACAACTCTTTATTTTGGTCTTTGAGATTTATAATTGACAGAATTCGCATCTGTGTTTGTCCATCATCCATCATTTTATTTTTTTTGTAAAAAAATTCCGTTAAATAAGGATAAAATTACAAAAATACCTTTAATTTTGGTAAAATCATTTTGGCCCGTTGTTTATTAATTGAAGGTATTTTTATCATTCTGATTCTTATTTAACAGAGATTTTTCACAAAAGAACCAAAATAATTGATAGCAGACAAATTAAAAAACCACTTCTATAGATTTCAAATCTTAGGAACTAAAGTAAATAAGCCAAATCTCAAATACCATTTTGACTAAAATACCAAAAAAAATTTATATAACATATGAATACCATTACTTATCACAAAGTATATATATAACATATAGCATTATAACTATAACACTACTTTAGTCCAGTTGCATTTTATCAATCTAAACACGAAATAATTTTGAACCGGGGTGGCAGCAGTGGCGGCGGTGGTTGTGGTAAAAAAAACCATATATTAAAAAAATTTCAAGTGATATGAAGCAGAATTACATAGACTAGAAGTGAATAGTAAGTTCTTTGTGTTCTGATGTTTCCTATCAATCATTTTCCGGCTCCCAGCAATCTCAATCACGTGACCTGAACCACTAGACCTTGTCATCTAATTTATCATTTACGAGGGGAAGCAGCTCCATACGACCCCGTGGAGTCCGCGGCGTTCGAGGAGTTCCAGGCAGCTGTTGGGAGATCAGGTGCCTCACGTACCCATAGAATGTACATCCCAAAAGCGTTATTCCACAACCAACGGCGTTCAAAGCTGGAATTGGGTTTTTGAATATCATCCATGAAACAAGGACGGCAACAGCAACCTGAAAAGAAAAAAAAAAAAAAAAAGAACGAAAAAACCTAGTATCAGAATGTATTGACAAGGTATTTGATATGGCCTAAAAGGTTTATAACTAGATTGACCAAAATAGAGCCACTAGGAACAATCCAGCCCCGAACTAAACGAAAAATTATAAATATGATCAAGAAGTTGAAAGATATGGTTCATAAGTAAAGCACTAGCAGCCGGAGCTAAAATTATGTCCAAGGCGTATCATATACTGGACATGACTTTCACAAGTTGGCCACAAAGATGGATAATATAAATATAACAGAATGAGTATTACAAGGCAAGTGATTATGCTCTATAATTACCTTGAGGTTTCCAGCAACGTTGAATGTTACGGCGGTTGTAGAATGAATCACGTAAAATATGGAGAAGTTGAGACAAAACGCCAGTACCCCGGAGCTGAAAATGATGACGAGGGATGGAACAAGAGTCTGATGGGTGTGAAGCCATTCAATAACCCCATTACCTTCGAGTAGCATTGCAGGTACTGCCAAGATCATGGTCGCAAAAGGTGCCATGTAGTACACCGTGTTTATGCTATATTGTATACCCAAAAAATGAATAACAGTATGTCAGCATAAATCATGAAGCTGTGAAAAAATGAGCACACATAAAAGTAGAACTGTTTCAAACACACAGCCTCCTTGACTTGAGTGGAAAAACAAGCAAACACAATGAAAATGAAGACCGTTAACGTCATAACCCACATGATGGAATTTCAAGGCAGGAAAATCAGTATAACAAAAAAGATGCCAGGGTTGAGGATTTTAAAATATGGAAGTAAAAGAAATGGCTGATGTTAATGCGCTAATTTCCTACAAGGTACAAACAAAACAACAAAAGGGTTGTTTGCACTGAAGAAGGACTCAATCCCACATATTCCTCACAAGGATGACAAGGCAATCCAAACAGTTCTAAGACTATAAGCCTATAGAAAATTCCAAGACTGCTCAGCAGTTTTACATCATTAAGGGCACATCACCATAAAAATTGCTTTCTAAATTCAGAACATTTCCAAATGCTCAATCATGCTAATTGCCTTGTAAGAACCGCATGGATCGCACATATAATATGAACTGCTTTCATAAAAATGCAAAGGAGCATTTTGTGTCATAAATTCTTATACTCATTCAACCCAGATTCTTCTTATTTGAAGATTTAATTATTCAATAATCCAATAAAATGAGAAAATGCAGTATTCAGCAGGATATCATATCAATTAGAGCTGCCATTATGGAGGTTTGGAGATCATCTTTATAGTGGGGTCTTTCAACACACTGATATTGGAAGGTTTGGTACAGAACCTGCTTGCAAATTTATATCTTCAACTTATAGGCTTGTGAACATTGTATGAGAGTGAAAGTGTAATAACAGTGAATCAAAAAGTTTAAACAACATATTTCATATTTGTGCACAAGACATCACATATATAATAAATTATCCCAACTACAAAAATAAAGTAAGCATAATTGACAAAAACTTCAAGAAGAAGGTAACAGTAACAATCTAAAGGCAGCAAACACAAAAATACTACCTGTCAAATTTGTATCCATGCAAAAGAGATTCTGCAAGGATGGTCTTTGTGGAAGTAGCGAGACAACCAAATAAGGCAGCACAAAATCCAAACATATTGAAACTAAGCTCTGTAGCAGAGGTAAGTAGAATTCCTCCAACAATGGGTATCAAAGAACACCAAATTCTCCAATCAAAGTACTTTCTCCAGACCAGCCACTGCAAAACAACTGTTAGAAACCTTTGAGGTCAGTTGAAGCCACAACACAGTATAACATTTTAAAGGTGACGTCAATTTTATACACTGTTAGAAATCTTCTGGAGCTCACCTGTGGTTGCAGGAGTGAACGACTTTATGGTCTGCATAAAGGAAACTGGAATGTAACGTAAGCTCACATTGCCCAACACTATGTTAATACAGAACACAAATGACATGGGAAATATTCTTCTCCAGAGATCTTCAGGGTCAACTGTTATTAGTGGTTTAAGTTTCAAAACCTTGATTACGATGTATGCTCCAATGGCCGAGCATATGAAATGAATGCATGACACCGTTAGGGGAAACTTAAAATCCAGTTTCTGCATAAACAAAAACACTTCAAAATTAGGGACACCATGATGGCCACCATGCAAACTCATAAGACTGATGTGGAATTATGAAAGTAATCTGCTTCAGACACATTATGGATTGTGCCCACTGTGGGGAACAACTGATGTCAGAGTAAGGTGTATTGCTCCCAGACCACTGCATAATTTCTCTAAAAACTTAAAAGAATTAGGTTGTTATTAGTTCAAAATTTGGAGTGATTAGTGCAAAAGCTAAACAATCAAATAAATTATGGTAAACCGGCAATCAAATGTTATACAACAAGTCAACAACATAAAAAGACAAACTGTATGGTGACACCATTGACGATCTTTTTCCTTTTGGAAAATTACATTATTTATCAATCAAGTCCTGGTGCTAATTAAGGATTCACCAGAACCTCAACTTTATAAAAAGGTCATGAAGAAAAACACCTCAATTGGGGAAACAAACTTCCTAATCATAAAGAAAGTCACTAGTTATTCCATTCACAAAATATCTATTTTTCTCCTATGTAACAAACTCAAATCATCTAGCCATACAAAAATAGGAGGAAGAACAAGCCATGAATTCAACCCCGCTAAACTGAATTTTCTTGCCAATAACGCGTCAATGATTAGAATTACATCTTTTAGGAGAACCTTCCTCTCTCCTAAAAACTTGCAACCAAACCCAAGGTAAATCTCATAGTATTATGTTATTTGTGGCAGACAGCCACGGTAGATCACATGGTAGTATGGCAATTCCGTAGTTGTTGAAGAAAAATATAACTAAATGCTGTTCACGTTAAGTTAAAAATAAACAAATGAAACACTCAATGGATGTCTCGCCCACACTTTTGGGGTTCATTCGAGTGCCTGTGGCTTACTATTGCTATTATACATAGCAATTATCTAAATAAAAATCAACCAACTCCAGCCCTCACAATGGGGTTCATATTTCTTCTAATACTGCTCATGAAATTCCAATAAATCGGGATCACATTTTCCATAATTTAACCATATCAATAAATTAGAATTATAACAGAGCAAAAATCGAAAGAGAATGGTAAAATTCAGCTAAATTCATAAAATGCAAAACCCAAACATATGTCCATAATTATATCAAAACCAATAACCCTTGCAAAAAATTAACAAATTAAGGTATCAACTGAGGAAAATTAAGCAAACCCAGTTCCCAAAATCTATAAATGAAAAGGTACAAATCGAAATCAAGAGAATCTGGGAAAGGCAAAAGAGCAGAGACCTGAAAGATCCACTTGTTCATGACAATCACGGTGACATTGAAACCCCACCATTGAAGAATTGCGAGGAGAGATCTAATGACGCTCCACTGGCACAGCCAAGACTCCTCCATCTCAGACCCAGATCACTCAATTAAAAGAGATCCAGATCACAAACGCACCCACCTCACAATTTCCAGAAACAAAACCGACCCAGATGGGTTTTGTTGCAGAAACAGAGGGAAAACAGAGTTATGGGAGCTATGGAGAGATGGGGGATCGGGGAATTAAGAACGGGTGTGATAAATTGTTGAGGTTAAGCTGCCCTCTCTCTCTCTCGCTTGTGTGTGTGTGTTGTGTTTAGTCCCATGTGATTTGTCCTTCTGTTTTTAATTCGTTACGTTGGTGTTCCTAAAACGTTTGAACTCTCACGCCATGGAAATGCTATGCCTCTCTCTCTCTCCTCTCTCTCCCCCCTCCAAGATTTGAGTAAAACTCAAATGTTAGGGGTGTAGTCAACCTAACATTTTAAAGGATTTTAAAGAATTTTATAGCATTTAAGAGGATTAAGACTCCTTCAAAATTCATATGGATTTTATAAAGAATTTAAATGGATTGTGTGGAAGGATTTGAAATCCTAAAGGGTGAGGTTGGTTATATATACTTTTTGCTTTCAAATCCCACAAAATCCACAACTTATTAAAATCCTCCAAAATCTTAATTTTTTTTAATACACTTAGATTTGGATGGATTTTAAAATCCTTTAAAATCTTTTAATTGACTACACCTAGATTTGAATAGATTTTAAAATCCTTTAATTGACTACACCTAGATTTGAATGGATTCTAAAATCCTTTAAAATGTTTTAATTAACTACACTAGGATTTAAAGTCTTTTTGTCACATCCCGGCCCGGGCGCAGCCACCTCCTGGGCTCGACTCCAACGTAGCACGATATTGTCCGCTTTGGGCCTTCCCCACGCCCTCACTGTTTTGATTCTGGGAACTCAGACGAGAACTTCTCAGTGGGTCACCCATCATGAGAATGCTCTCGCACGCTACTCGCTTAACTTTGGAGTTCCGATGGAACCCGAAGCCAGTGAGCTCCCAAAAGGCCTCGTGCTAGGTAAGGATGGGAATATACATTTAAGGATCACTCCCCTGGGCGATGTGGGATGTCACACTTTTAAAGTCTTTAAAGTCTTTTAAAATCTATTAAAATCCCACCAAATCCTAATTTGACTACACCCCCCTTAGATTCTAATCCAAATTTACTCTAACCCTTAAGCCAAATATAAGTTTTAATCCAAAACTCATTTTTGCGACAAATTTATGCCAGAATTTCTGCTTTGGTTAGTTGGCTGACTCATCATATATGTGTATTTCTTTTTAAGTTTATATTTATAAACTCATTGAATCCAACGGCTAAGATCTAATATGATCAAATCCAATGGTAAAAAAATATCTAACGGCCCAAATTTAAATCCAACGGCTAAAGTAATTAAAAAAAAAATTCTTTCTTGTGTTTCATATTCTTTCATAGTGTTACACGAGTTTTATGGTGTCGATTTAGTGACTTTTTCAATATTTATCGGATTCTAAATATTTTTAGGTTAATACATTCATAAAATTAAATTAGGATTGCCTACATAATTTTTTTTAAGTTACTTTAAGAAAAAAAATTATTCTAAATTCATTCTTTAATAATTTTGGGCTAAAAATTTAACTCAAAATGGTTGAAACAGAAAAACTGTTTCTAAGTTAAAACTCAAGGGTTAGAGATGGTCTTATAGAATTTGTAACCTTTTTCTTTTTATTTTAGTTTCTTGTATAGGCCAAAGCGTCAAGCGTCCCAAGCTCTACTCACGCACTCACTCACTCACTATTCAAGTATTGTTCAAACATTTTGAAGCAATTTACATAAAATAGGTTCAACGTTATTAGGGCATTTTTATACCAATAAAAAAATATCATATAAATACAAACTTACATCTATATATATATATATATATATATATTAGTATTATTGACACATGACAACTTAAAAAAAAAGAAAAAGAAAAAAAAGGGTACTCGGTTCGACAATCACAAAATTACCTGGTGTTACCAAATTTACTCATGTTGTTGATGACATTATGTTATACAACAATGTCGTTCAAAAGTATAACATTGTCGTTCAACCACAGTATAACATTTACATTAGTAACTTCATGCGATATTGAACATGCTCTAGAGTTTCTTTCGATAGATTATTAGGGCTTGGACTTGTTTGATTTGATTGAAACATTTGGGGCTGCTCGCGAAAACATTGGAAGCTTCTTATCATATGGTTAAAGACACGAACGGTTTCTTTTACTATCATAAAAATATTGAATAACTGAGTGGTTTTATTCTTCATTGTCCTTGAATAAAGATTAATTAATAATTAATGTCTACTTATGTTGTCACAAAACCGTCGTCGACCCTTACATTGTTTCACTTTAAGGCAATTTTAAAAAAATTTATGCCGCAACTAGACAGTAAGATTAGCATTTTTGAATTATTAAGTAGTGGAGATTATATTAGTTGATCAAATTACAATATTTTAGTAAAAATTAGTTATGGCAACTTAATACTACGATTCATTGAAGAAAAAAATTCGTCTATAAATAAGAAGTCTTGGATTTGATTCGTGTGGATGGTGTGTATGATTCTAATTAATTATGAACTACTAATGTACCAAGTTAATTATGCCTAAGTGTAATGATACAGAATGTTTTTATTTAAACAAGGATATCAATGGGGTGGAGGTCGGGTTAAGTCAGCCAATCAGTCTTTAATAATTTGATACTAAACTTGTCATTGAAGTGAGTTAAAAGCTTCAAGGAGTATATGGAGAGACTAAAATCACAGTTACAGTTTGATGTTATGGATCGGGAGGTTTATGTGCCATGTGGAAGTCGGAAGCGAATCTCTTGTTACGATCTTATTCTTCTAATCACATTGATTTGGAGGTAGGGGGAGTTAGAGATGCATTTCATTGGAGACTTACTTTCTTTTATGGGTATCCGGCTGAGGGGGATAGACATAAATTATGGAGTTTACTTCAGAAGCTGAAGGAGAATTCTAGCTTGCCGTGGTGTTGCATGGGGGATTTTAGTGAGGTTTTGCGTGCGGAGGAGCAAGAAGGGGGTGATTTGCGCAGTGAACGCCAAATTGAGGGCTTTCGGAACGCACTTACTAGTTGTCAACTACATGATTTAGGGTTTGTAGGGAATAAATTCACTTGGGTAACTACCAGGTGTGGTGGTATTAAAGTTCGTCTAGATAGGGTGTTAGCAACGCAGAGTTGGGTGGATGTGTTTTCTAGTTATAAAGTCACCCATTTAAAACCTACATCGTCAGATCATATACCGATTTTGTTGGAGTGGATTGCAAAGAAACGAGTAGGTTTTAAAAAAAAACGTTTCGCTATGAAGATGGATGGGCGGTAAAGGAAGGTTGTGGAGCTGCGGTGAAACTAGGGTGGGAGACAAAGTTCCAGGGCTCACCTATGTTTCGTGTTATGGAAAAAATTAAAGCAACAAGGATGCAGCTCATTAATTGGGCGAATGCTTCAAAGCGTACTATTCCTGGGGAGATTACAAAAACGGAGGATATGTTGAATTCTTTATTTGGGCAGCCATTCACTGAGACAACCATCACCCAGCGTCATGAACTGTATACCAGATTGCATTCCATATTAGCACAGGAAGAAGCTTTTTGGCGTTAGCGGTCCAAGGACAATTAGTTACAACTGGGTGATCAAAATACTAAGTATTTTCACCAAAAGGCAAATCGTAGACAAAGGAGGAATGGGTTATACGGATTGTTTGACGAGGACGGGGTTTGGCACGAAGATATAACTGGCATGGAAAGGGTTATTGTCGATTACTTTACAAAGCTCTTTGACTCGCAGGGGACAACGGATGCGACAGAGATTTTACAGGTAGTTAATCCCAAGGTGTCATTAGAAATGAATAAAGAACTTCTTAGGCCGATTTCGAATGAAGAGATTAAGGAAGCACTTTTCCAAATGCATCCTACTAAGGCTCTAGGACCTGATGGGATGTCACCTGGGTTTTATCAGAAGCACTGGGAGATTGTCAACCACGATGTGTGTGATAGGGTAAAGTACCTTCTATGTTCCAAGAATATGCTTCGGAAAATTAATTTTACACATGTCACGTTGATACCGAAGAAGATTGATCCTACATCCATGACTCAGCTCCGTCCAATTAGTCTTTGTAATGTGATTTATAAGATTTGCTCAAAGGTTCTCACGAATAGATTGAAAGTAGTATTGCCGGAGGTTGTCTTGCCGTCTCAGAGTGCCTTCATTCCAGGTAGACTTATTTCTGATAATTGTTTGGTTGCTTCAGAAATTGCTCACTACATGCATAGGAAGAACAATGGGTGGAATGGGGTGATGGCATTAAAATTGGATATCAGTAAAGCGTATGATCGAATTGAGTGGACTTTTTTGGAGCAAATGATGCAGAGGTTAGGGTTTGTGGAGGGGTGGATTCATTAGATAATGATGTGCGTTACTAGAGTATCATATTCTTTCAAATTAAATGGGGAGACTGTGGGTTTTGTACAACCAAAACGTGGCATTCGTCAGGGTGATCCGTTGTCTCCATTTTTGTTTGTTTTATGTGCTAAGGGATTGTTAGCACTGTTTGATTCATGGGAAGCACAAGGTCGAATTCAAGGTATCAAGGTTTGTAAGAAGGCCCCCAATGTTCATCATCTTCTTTTTGCGGATGATAGTTTTATCTTTGCAATGAGTTCTTTGCAGAAATGTTTACAAATGAAGGAGTACGAATTTATGAACGGGCATCCGGTCAGGCTGTTAATCTTGCTAAAAGCAGCGTGGCATTTAGTACAAATATCAATGTGCTTGATGCGCAGTTGCTTTCTGATTGCCTTGGCATGGCAAGGGTGGATTATCATGAAAGGTATCTTAGGCTACCGGTTTTCGTGGGCCGGTCAAAGAAAGTGACTTTTGCTTATATTAAGGAACGTCTTTGGAAGAAGTTAAATGGTTGGAGGGGCTCTTTGTTGAGTAGTGCGGGTAAAGAAATTTTGACAAAGACAGTGGCTCAAGCAATCCCGTTGTATACGATGCAAACGTTCTTGTTACCTAAGACCTTTTGTGAGCAATTGAACCAGATGGTGGCCCAATTTTGGTGGGGTGAAGAAGCAAGCAAGCGACGTATTCATTGGATGAAGTGGAAAAAATTGTGTAAACCTAAAAGTGAGGGTGGTCTGGGTTTCAAGGATTTATATGGTTTCAATTTGGCGTTACTGGCGAAGCAAGGGTAGCGTTTAATTCAATCTCCTGATTCTCTGGTTGCTCATATTTTTAAAGCAAGATACTACTCAACAACATATTTTTTGCATGCTCAAACTTCACCTAACTCTTCTCATTGCTGACAAAGTGTGGTGGCTTCAAGGATTATCATTTAGAGGGGTGCGAGGTGGAGGGTTGACAACGGTTTGAGTATACATATTTGGGGGGATAGCTGGTTACTAGGGGAGAGTTTCTTTAAAGTTCTTAGTCCAAGACCGGCTGGAGTACACCCATCTCTTACTGTACACTCCTTGTTGATGGATAATGGTGGTGGTTTACGGTGGAATACAAGTCTTATTAGTAGCTGGTTTATGGAGGAGGAAGCAAGATTGATTTTAAGCATCCCATTGAGTTTATTTAGTTTGGTGGATTCCATGATATGGACTAAAGAATCAAAGGGTGTTTTTACAACGAAGAGTGCGTATTTTGTGGCAAGAAAATGTCATGGATTGGGTGGGGAGGAACCGGTTGGCTCTGCATTAAATGAGGATACGAAATTTTTATGGAAGGCTTTATGGCGTGCTAAGGTCCCGGGGAAAGTCAAAATATGTGTTTGGCGTGGGTGTATGGATGCATTGCTTTCAAAGGTGAATTTGAAGGTTAGAAGAGTTCTTTCGGAGGATATTTGTGGGTTTTGCAATAACGATGCAGAGACAGTTGAACATGCTTTGTTACAATGCCCACGTTCTGCTGCTATTTGGTTTGGTAGCCCATTGGGCATTCGTAAGTTTCCTAGGGTCGAAGAGGGCTTTGGGGGGTAGGTGACTTATATGGCCAAAACTGTAACTAAAGATTGTTTTGAGTTGATTCTCATGTTAGTGTGGAGTGTTTGGAAGGTATGCAATGAGTATTTATGGAATGGTGTTGAGGTATCCCCTCTGGATATCCAACTTAAAGCTCAAACGTGGCTGTCGAAATTTAAAAAATGGAATGAGGTTCAACTGCCTGAAACCCCGGTTCGTGTTCAGCAATGGAAGCACCTCGATTTTGGTTGGATCAAATGTAAATTTGATGCTGTTTGGGACGATAATGGCTTATGTGGGGGTGTCGGGGTTGTCTTTCGAAATGCCACATGAGGTTTTATAGCGGCTATGGTGAGTCGGGAGAATGGAATTGGCTCGGCTTTGCATGCAAAAGCTGTTGCTGCACGGGCAGCAGCTGTATTTTCTCAGCGGTGGAGTGAGGAACAGGTACAAATGGAAGGTGATGCTCTTTTGGTGGTGGCGGCTATTCAGCATACTGGTTCTGCATTGCATGGTCATCTTGGTCATCTATTTGCAGACACACAGCAGATTCTTTAGGGGTTCAAGCAATGGAAGATTTCGTTCGGCCCCAGTGAGACGAATAAAGTGGCACATAGACTTGCACAGATGAGTCTTACGTTGGATCATCCTCTATTTTGGTTTGAAGAACCTCCTGATGTTATTAGTGATTTATTAGTAGAGGATAGTCTCAATTGTTAATTGGTGCGGGACACTCTTTTTCCTTCGTTCGGGTTAAAAGCCCCGACAAGGTTTTTTATTGAGGCCCATTGTTAGCACCCTATCCTCGATTTTGTACATATTTCTATATTCAATGAATATCATACTTTATCTCAAAAAAAAAAAAAAAAAATGGTGTACTGAGCCCTTTTTGTTTGGATTTGAATCCCATCCGGATTCAAATTGTGGAGATCTTAGGGATCCTCACATCTTAACTATTCATCATGCATCGTGCGGTCAGAAAATTGACCGCACGATGTATGATGAACGGCTAGGATATGGGGATCCCTAGAATCCCCACAAAGTGGATTCGGAGAGGATCCTCTTCCTTTTTGTTTTTGTTTTCACCAAAACACCATTTTAGTTTCAAATTAAATAAACTCCTTATAAATGAAAGGAAGTATACCAAAAATTTTCTTAGATCGTCGCTAACAATATCTCTAGAAGAGATGTTCAAATGTTCAAATCAACAATAACAGTAAAAAAAGACAGCACTAATATTTTTTAACTGAAATGTCAATTTTTAATTTCTTATGTAACATGACATGGAATGGCAGCAAAAGAAGTTGTTGTTTATGTTATGAGTTACATGTCTGCACGTATTTTGAAATTTTAAGGCTATTTGGACTAAACGTCGACTAAAACGTGATTATTGTGAGAGTAAGTACCATTTGGTCAGTTCATGTCTAAAACGCTTGCAATGTTTCCATCAAATGAGTGTGATGGGAAAATATGGTTAGTTGGTTACATGTCCCTGTCAACAAGAATCGAAGAAGAATGGGGGTTGGGGGTTAATAATTTATCTTTTAGACAAAAAAAAAAAAAAAAAAAAAACTCCTTTCGTTTATACCAGGTTTATGATTGACACCAAATAATTGTATCAATATTAATGAACTACATCTAATCAAAATATGCTTTGTCTCAAATTATGAACATTCGAACCAAGATATTCTGTTTGAACTTGGTGCCAAATTTTATGCACTTGGTTTATGATAAAAAAAATTTATTAAAATGTACGGTTTTTTAATGGGTCTCCTCTTTGGTAATTATATTGTGTTGGGTCAAAAATTTACCTTGAACAAAGAAACAAGGGTTTTGAAATGGGAAAGATTTTTTAGTGTGACCGGTATACAACATGGTACACCATTTGTCATTATACAAATGGTTCACACCATTTTTATCAAAACACGTGGTGTATCACTTGTATTCCCGGCACAATGAAAATTTTCTCTTGAAATGGGCAGCCAGTGATTGCGGTGGGAAAGGTCCAAAGCTATGAATGAAGCTTTTTGGCCATTAATAAACAATTAGGGCACAGACTGCGGTTCTTTAATAACAAAAAAAATGTGAGAGGTTTCCAGTTCGATGCTTTGAGCTGGAGAGTCTGCTTGAGTTCAATTTCCCTTAGCCTATTCGAGCTTGAAAAAATGGATAATTATGACTTGCTACTAGGGGTGGGCAAACAGGTATAGGAATAGCGGGTCGGGGCGGGTAATCACGGTTCGAGGCGGGTATGGGCCGGTTCCTAATTTTTAAAAAGAGAAACGGGGCGAGGAGGGAAGGGGCGGGGCTTTGAAATTTTAGGGGCGGGCCAGTTCCAAAAGTATAAAAAAATGGGTACCCAAACCGGCCTGTTTGTAACATGTTCCCATTCATCTCATGTCGATTCTCAATCTCATCCCTCTCGATCTCTCTCTCTCACTCATCTCCCGTGCCCAGCCCTACTCCCACTGTCACGCCCCGATCCCGACATACGTCCAAGATTGACACGTGACGTCACTAAATACTCGAACATCTAACATACCCCGCCTCGAGGATATGAAATAAGACCACTCAAGGTCCAATTTTCATAATAAATTTTTGTATGCTTTATGGCTACATCTAACCTTCTCGTTAGACTGCCTACGTACCCTAAACAAGGATCAAGCCATTCGTAGTTCACCATTCACAAAATCAGACGTTTAACCCACTGAGTTCAAGCAGAGAAGCATAGCATTCCTCAAATCCTTTATTATAACCTGATGGCATGAAATTCCTGGCTCAGGCTACATAACAAACCCTATGAAATCATAATCGAAACATAGAAAATCCCGACTGAGTCACCCAGACATCCAACATCTTTTTTAACTCAATTCACAAGATTCTCGAAACCATTGCCACAAATATATATAACACTAAGGCTAGAGTGACACCGTTAGGCCAAGCCTACTTCTCCAAATAATGGGATTTCAGACCACTCTACGAAATCCAACAACCTCAGGTTCCGGACCACTCAACGGAACTAGACCAAATATGATCGCCAATCAAATGCATCAAGTACAACTAATCATCATCAACTCTAGAATACGTATGGTCCCCCATCGCGGATATACCAAGCAGGACCACTAGTGAGCCCCCAATGTGGATTAACCAAGCAGAGTCACACTTAAGAAAGTAACCAAATAGGCAGTGACCCCCCAATGCAGATTAACCAAGCAGAGTCAGTCTTACAACTGTTAGGAAGTGATCACCCAATGCGGATTAACCAAGCATGATCACTCCTAGAATGTGTATGGTCCCCCAATGCGGATATACCAAGCAGGACCACTAATGACCTCCCAATGCGGATTAACCAAGCAGGGTCAAGATAATCAAGTAGGTAGTGACCCCCTAATGCGGATTAACCAAGCAGAGTCACACCTACAGAACTGCTAGGCAGTGATCACCCCATGCGGATATACTAAGCATGATCACTCTTAGAATGTGTATGGTCCCCTAATGCGGATATACCAAGCAGGACCACTAATGACCCCCCAATGCGGATTAACCAAGCAGGGTCAAGATAATCAAGTAGGTAGTGACCCCCCAATGCGGATTAACCAAGCAGAGTCACACCTACAGAACTGCTAGGCAGTGATCACCCAATGCGGATATACCAAGCATGATCACTCCTAGAATGTGTATGGTCCCCCAATGCGGATATACCAAACAAGACCACTAATGACCCCCCAATGCGGATTAACCAAGCAGGGTCAAGATGATCAAGTAGATAGTGACCCCCAAATGCGGATTAACCAAGCAAAGTCACACTTACACCATCAACTTTTCATGGCCACCAACTAATTTGTCTCACAAGCATATAAGTGCTACAACATACTTCTAATAGGATTCTAGGATCACATTCTCATAAAAATAATCGTACACCTCATTCACTTTACTAAAAGATAATTTAACTCACATATGTCACAACCATCATCAGTACCAAGCCAAATCATGTTAATAAGCATATGTCTACGGCTAAATATATAAAAAATCACATTTCAATAGAAATCACCTTTATAAGACCAAGACATAATCACGTATGATACTAATATCAAAATCAAGGTAATAGCTATATCACATATACACAAGTCATTCTCTAACCAATGTAGACTTACTAGACTTCACTTAATCTTCCGTAGTACTAATTTTAGTAATTAGGATGTTTCATGACATGTTGACCAAAAGTCAATTCTCGATCAACAGTAGGGTCCACAAACTTACGTAATTTGATCCGGAAGATCCGCACCTCGATTTATATTTTGACCAAGTAAGGTATCGTAATGAAACTAACTCCAAACAATCAATTTACGTCATACGGATATCAAACATGAACTCAGGGCATCTAATTGGACTTAGAAAGACATCGTCAGCCCACTGGTCACGCGTCGCCGCGGGTGGCAGTCGGCCGCTCGGACTTGTCGGAAAATTCAACTATTTTTAAAAATTCTCAAATTTTGTATAAATGAATATCTCAATGAGTAGAGTAACTTTCATACCTGTGACCAAAGCCAATTTGGCTTGGAACCACCTCAATTTCATCAAAACCGTGCGAAACCCTACAATTGGGTGTGCTTCGATTCGACCTCCAAACTTGTTCCGACGCCTCCACCACTGCATGGGCTTTGTTCCAGGGTTCTAGGGGAGTCTAATGGTGGTGGTGGTTGATGGGAGTTACTTCAGAAATGGTGGATTGCCGCCACACCACCTCCGGCGCACCCCCGTGAATTTACCTTCAAAATACCTTCAAATCCCTTTCCAAATTTGGGTGATAATGGAAGAAGGAAGGGTTAGGAAATGATTGGGAGTGGTGGCTTGGTCTAATTCCTGAGAAATCCGGTGGAAAACCACCGGAAAATATGGTGAAAAGGGGTTGAGGTCGCGAGTCAGGGGATCCAAACGATCCCCTCTTCTTTTTCCTCCCTCATTTCCCTCCTTTCTTCCTTTTGCTGATTAGGCACTCTCCCCTCCTTGCTCTCTCTCTCTCTCTCTCTCTCTCTCTCTCTCTCTCTCTCTCTCTCTCTCTCTCTCTCTCTCTCTCTCCGTCATTCCTCCCCCCCAACCTTTCTTCTGATTGGCCACCAAAAGCCCCCCTCCTCATTGGGCTATTTCCCTCAAATAAATAATTTCTAAAATCTTTAATTTAGTAATACAACTTCAAACGTCCGTAACTATATAGTTATAATCCGGACTCGCAAACGGCTTTCGCCTAAGCGTTTGTGATCTCGAAATCTATTCAACAATATAAATTGTGACCTCAAAAAGTTCACGGATTTTAACTAATTAATTCCCAAACTTCAAACTTCGTAACTAATTTAATTAAAATCTAAATTCAAACAATTTAAAATAAATTCTCAATAATACAAATACGTAGGTGATAACAGTGAAATCCAGGAATGGGATTTCACACCCACAGTCTCTCTCTCTCTCTCTCTCTTTCTCTCTCCCTGAACCTTCTTCTTCTTCTTCTTCTTAATCCCAGCTGGGTTTTCCACAAATCATGCATTTTTAGCTTTTAGCCCAAAACCCCAATCTGGGTTGAGTGGGGAACTGACAGTCCGAGTCCCACAATTCCAGGATAGCGGTGGTGTCGCAAGGAGACGGACCGAAATCTGCCAATCTCCCGTGGCAGCCGTAAGAGAAATTTCTGACGGTGCGACAACTGTGGTTTTGTCTGGGTTTCCGGCGATGTGACGATTGTGGTTTCGTATGGGTTTCGTAGATCGGCCCATTTCACCCAAATCGCAGTCGTGAGAAGGAAGTGGAGTTGCGGTGGTGGATGCCTCGTGGTTGAGGCTACGGTGTCGGGTAAGATGTGGATGTTGTAAGGGTTTCATCGTGGGGGTGTTTAGGCTGCTTAGAGAATTTAGCCACAAAGAGAGGGGTTTTGGGTTCTTGGTTTGTAAGATTTTTTGGTGGACGGCATGGCCTTGGTGGAGGGAGGCGGAGACGTCGAGGAAGGTGGCGGTTTCACCTAAAAAAAAAAAAAAAACCAAGGACCAACGGACCCTGCTCGAGCCGACCCGTTTGAAACGGGTCGGGTTAGGTCCAGTTCCTATATTAGAATATGTTGTCCCCGGCCCAGCCCGACCGTCTCATTTGCACCCGGGTCCGGTCCAGTCCCTTCAAAATTGGGCCCGGCCCGGCCCGTGCCCACCCCTACTTGCTACCACTTGCCCCCCTTTCTCTAGAAGAGAAACTCATTTCGTTTGCTAAGAAGCCAGTCAAGTATTTGGATATATTACAATATAGTGCTAATTTTTTGGGTTGTGACTTCTAATTTGGAAGCACTTATTTTTAAATCAACCTCTTATTCATTTTATGATTTCATTCCAAAGGGCAAACCCAATTTTTTTTCAATGCAATCATATATATTAGGGAGCTTTAATGAAAAGGGCTTGGGCCAACAAATATTTAACCAAAAACCATCCCAAAATGTTATTTAACCAAAAGGGCTCAAAATTTAATAAAAAAACCATCCAAAACTATTGTCCACGGGTCAAACTTACAAGCCCAACCCGCTACAAATCTACACTTCAGTAAATATCCCTAAATGATTCGATATTGTTCTAACTCTTCACCAATCTCAACCCAGCACGAAACCGCCATAATAACTCCCTATCTTCCTATCAAATCGAATTCCCCCATTTCAAAAACAACAAAATCAAATTTGAAAAAGGGAGCATTCATCGGAACAAAGCTGCTAAAACAAGTTCAAAGAAGTTTAATGGTAGAAACTTGCAAAAAAGTGTCTAGAAAAAAAAAGAACCAAAACATAAAATTGTTTCTGGAGAATCCAAAACATAACACTGTATCTAGAAAGAAACGAACCAAAATCTAGATACAGTTACTTAAATTCCAAAAACAGTAACTTAAATTTCAGAAACAATGGCTTAGATTCCATAAACAGTCTATGTTTTAACCTTTGACTGTTTCTTTTATTTCATGCTTCAGTTGATTATATTTAAGAAACATGATGCTTATTTTGCTTTAAATCTGAATACAGTGAATTTCACTATTTCTTTTCTACCTTACATTTAAGAAACAGTGTGTCTATTTCATTTGAATCCAAAAATAGTGATTTAGATTCCAAAAACAGTAACTTAGATCCCAGAAACAGTGATTTAGATTCCAGAAACAGTGTTATTTAAAATCCAGAAACAGTTTATTTTTACAGTCCAAAAACAGTGACCTGTCGTTATTATTGAATAGCATGCAGATCTCAAATTTATTTTCCGGAGAAATAAACGATGAACTCCACTGACGAAGAAAATTTGAAAAACAGTATCTCGAATACACTATGAATAATAACGACGATCACATTTCAACAAAATAATACAAAATATAAATTAAATAGCATGAGGATCTATATTTTTGTTTCAAAGAAAAAGAAGAAAGTCTGCAAAACAACGATAAACTCCATTAACAACGAAAATCTAGAACTCAACCTAAAAAAGTTTGGGGTAAAATCGACAAATCATAATTTATTATAGTTGGGCCATTTTTAGTTGGACTACTTTAATATGGTCCTTGTACTAATCATTAAACAAAACTTATAACATGGTTTTTGATTCAAACTAAAACTTTTCAAGTCATTTTCATTAGTTTTCCTTATATATTAACGTTGGATGATTGTGCTGAGTAACACTATGTTCACAAAAAATAATTGGTATCAAATTCGATTTTATGAGAGTCAACCTTAAAATCATTCACTTATATAGGAAAATAAATACAAGTAGATCATGGTATAAGCAGCAGAGCAAACCAAAGTTTAAGGGGTATGATACACATACACCTTTTTTTGTTTCTCACACACCCTTTTAATTTTCGACCGTCGGATCAGATGGATTGAAGAAGATCAAATGATAGAAATTAACAAGGAGTGTGTGAGAAATAAAAGAGGTGTGTGGATAGCACATCTTAAGTTTAATTGGCACAAAAATAATATTCTGCAAGATATTCTCTGTGCGGATGACCCATTACCTTTTTTTTTTCTTCTAAACGACAAAAGCCACACTTCTTTTGGCTTCTAAACGACAAGATCCACCTCTCCTTTCATGCATGCAGATCCAATGATACACTTATTTTTAAATAAATTCGGTTACGACAATTATAAGCATAACCAGAAGTGGATATGTGAGGATTTTCCCCGTTAATATTTGAGAAATTAATGAAGTATACAGATACAGTTGGTATTTCAGAAGCTTATTTGTCAACTAATCAGATTTTTTGCAAGCTTTTGCGCCACATGATGTGGATCACACAATTTTTTTAGTACAAAATTTTATTTTACATTAAGAATAGAGGAATTCGGGTAAACCACACATGAGCAATTTAATTTGGAATCGAATTCGCTATCTACGAAATTCGAACATAAGCCTTCTCATTTACAAGTGAAGGAAAATACCACTAGACTGTAGTACTGATATGAATCACAAATTTATAGACGTACATCATACAGCTTCGTAATATAATCAGCTCTTGGGGTGCAATGCAATTCTATCAAATGTATCACTTGTGGTTTGTTTATGTAGGCACTAAGTTAGCTCAATCAAGGTCAAGGTTTAGCTTTGTTAATTATTTAAAGAATAGTGCTAATTATTTAAAGAATAGTGCTATTATTCAGACTAAGTTAGAAACTACAAACTTGCGAATAAATTAGAAACTGTGATAAAATAATAAGTAAAAATGATTTTTAAGTACGAAGAAGAGGAAGTAAAACATACTAAAGTACGTAATAAGTGGGAAAACGTTACAATTTTTCCTTTTAACCAAGAAAAATCTCATTAGTCACCCTTTTGAAAGATGCAATCACCTTAAACTAAAAGCATTCGATATAGCCAAATCGTTCATGTGTGAGTTCAAAATCAGAGCGTTCGGACTTCTCGCTTCATATTCACTTTATGATCATTAGATATTACTAGGGGTGTGCTATCCACACATTCTTTTTTACTTCTCACATATCTCTTGTTAACTTCTGTCATCTGATATTCTTCAATTCATCCACTCTGACAGCTGAAAATTAAAAAGGGTGTGTGAGAAGTAAAAAATGATGTGTGGATATCACACCCCTATTACTAATCAATCAAATTTCTTTTCTTTTAAAAAAAAAATCATATGCTACTAGAAATAGAGTGTGAAAACTTTTTTGAAATACCAATAAACAACTCATGTCGTGTGTGTGTGTGTCTATATATATATATATATATATATATATATATATATATATATATATATATATATATATATATATATATATATATATATATATCTTATATTATAACTAATTCACGTGGTAAAATATGTGAAATACCAGTTTGTAGACCTATAAACGGGTCGAGTTTATTGGGTTTGGGTCGGGTTCAACCCGATCCGTTAATTTAACGGGTTATCCGAACCCAACCCGTTAAGCTAACGGGTCATCCGAACCTAACCCTTTAAGCCTAATAAGCCACCTGTTTCACCCGTTAACACCCTTTAACAATTTTTTTTGTTTTTTTTTTACATTTTGCATTCCAATACAAATTACACATCTTTTACCCAAAATTACAAACATTAACTAACAGTCTAACATCTATATATATATATATATATATATATATATATATATCAAACTACAATCTTGCAAAAATACAATGCACAATCAACTGTATACACCTCAACTGTATACCCAGCAAAAATACAGTGAACAGCTTGCAAAGCAAAAGCAAAAGCAAACGCTTGTCGTCATCAAATACAAACCCAACAGATTAGGCAGACCGGAAAGGGACAGACAAATTGCAGCCATCAACGCGTCAAAACCCAATCCACGATGAACTCAAAGAAGTTCAAACGCGAGACAATGACAGCAAGGAAAAAACTTAAAATTTCTCAAAGAAGTTCAAAGAACCCTGCAGCAACTTCACTCTTTAGGGACTATAACTCAATGCAGAAACTTAAAATTTCTCTGAAATTATAATCAATTCCTCAACCCAAAATTTCTCTGCAAATTCTAATCAAAACCCAATTCATGATTTAGCTGCCATGGAAGAAGAGGTGAAAGGGAATTGGAACTTATCGGAGAAAGGGTGGCAGAACTCAGTGAACGACAGGCAACTTTGAGGAAGAAGATGAGGGAGAGAACGGCAGTCACTCAGTCCGGGTTCGAACGTGAGAGAACAGAAAGAGAGCTAGGTTTTCTATTCCAACTATGAAATTACACAAAAGTCCTCCCTAATGGGTGTTAACGGGTGCTAACGGGTTTCGCGGGTTGACCCAAAAATGACCCGTTACTTAACGGGTGACTAACGGGTTGACCCGTTAACAATTTAACCCGTTAAGCACTCACCCAAATACTAGTTTTAACGGGTTGGGTTCAAAATGCCAGCTCTACCAGTGTGTATATATATCTTATATTATAACTAATTCACGTGATAAAATGTTAATAATAGACCACTTATACTTTAAGAAATAAGAGCTGAAGAATGTACCATGCGGTGGTATTCCATCGACAATGAGAAGCTAATTTTGAAGTACCATGACAATTTCCCAAGAACAAAACAGAATCCAATCACCTTTCATATTCATTTCCTTTTGCTCTTTCCTCTATTGGCGATTCCCTTATCAAAGGAATAAGTGCCAAAAAAGCCAAACCAACGGTACATGCTTCTTCACAAGCTCCTCTTGGAATTTACATATTCTGCTGTTAATTTGCTTTATTGTTATGATTTAGTTAAGTTTTAGTAAATTTACTTAATTGACAAACGATGGAATGATCTACCGTAAATTCATCTAAACTACTCGTGATACAAGTTCATGCCAAAATGAAGGTCTCTTTCACATTTGAAATCTTACACCACTCGAACGTATTTCTTAAAATTTCTCCTATTTAATAAAGCGAAGGTTGATCAAGTGTAGAAAATGACTCAAGATTATGATAATTAAGCTGGATTACAGTTTTGAAAACAACTTGTTCATCCCCTGATTATTATTTTGTTTGTTGTGGTGAGAAAACCAGCCTTATTAATGTCGGTGTCCATTTACTAATGTCAAAACATTAATTGTGCCAACCCTAGGAAACTATGTTCTAAGCACCATCTATGATTATCCTTTTTCAATTATTGAAGCTTTGGGAATCTTCCATTTTCATTTTTATAGAAGGGGCATTGAGGAAGAGACATTTGAACGCAAAATCTCGAGTTTATGGATAAACACGTTTAATCACTTGAACTCAAGACAAGCATCTAAACATTTTAACAAGATTTCTACGAAATTTCAAAGATATTTCAGTAACATTGAGGATTTCAGTAAAATTTCGATACTTTGGTCCAATATCTGCCCAATTTGGGAGATTTTAGAGACATTTTGATGGAAATTTCGTCAGTGCATTTTCGATCATAAAATTCCTTATAGTTGCTAGTCAATATATCAACATTGTTCAACTTGAAAGGCAGTAAAAACAATTCTCTCAACTTTGGATTTTGTAATTAAAAACTTATATCATGCTATTAAATGGTTTCATGTACAAATATAAAGTACGTACAAACGTAAAAACTTATATCGTACTATCAAGGTTTCTATCAAGGTTTCATTGTATTTTGCAAATTTTCATTAAGAGTAGATATTTTACAAAGTTATATGTTAAATTGATACATTATTGGTTGATTTGGATTTATAGAAGTATGAAACCTAACTTTTATGTTTATTAGCATCAAACCTAACGAGTTTAACACTTGTTACGCTTCTGTTTTTAACTATCCACACTCCAAACTCGATGTTTTACAATTTTTTGTGTAATCACATAAGGAATGCAGAGGCTAAAAATGGTGTTAAAACCACTAGCCTTAACACAATATTTTAATTAGGAGTGTTCTCTTACCAAAATACATGGATTTGAGTTATTGATTAGTTTAGCTTTTGCCTAAACATGTGGTCCAAATTCTTAATGATCAACCTAACGTCACAAAAATTGGGAAGAATTAAAAAACGCAAACCTAATAAGACCACAAATTTGGAGGCAACAGATTTTGATTCCGCCTTCACACCCTCACCTAAGAGCAATTCCAGTGTGCAAGGGCTCCCCATGGCAATTGGCAATTGGCAATTGAATCCCCTCTACTGAATAGTAACTGTCTTTAATGAATAGTGATTGCTTTTTACATCTCGACCCCCAAACTGAATAGTCATGGCAATAGGTAAGAAAATATTAGTATTTTTTATTTTATAAAATAATAAAAAATAATTTTATTTGTAATTTCGGATAGGATTTTTAACCGGTCTCGTTACGCCACGTGTCATTATCCGAAATTACAATTTTTGGTGGAAGAAGAATGCTCTTTGTCACATCCCAGTCCACATAGCAAGATATTGTTCTTTTTGGACCACGCCCTCACGTATTTGTTCTTGGGTTTCGGCACGAGAACTTCCCAGGGGGGTCACCCATCCTAGTACTGCTCTCGCCCAAACTCACTTAACTTTGGAGTTCTTATGGGATCCGGAGCCAGTGAGTTCCCAAAAACCGTCTTGCAATGAGAAAGGGGCATGTACATATAAGGCCAAGAATCCACCCCCACCCCGCCGATGTGGGATCTCACAATCCACCCCCCTTGGGAGCCCGACGTCCTCGTTGGCACACTCGAACGAACGGTGAGTCTGGCTCTGATACCAAATTGTCACATCCCAATCCCCATAGCAAGATATTGTCCGCTTTAGGCCATGCCCTCACGGATTTTTTCTTGGGTTTCGGCACAAGAACTTCCCAGGGGGGTCACCTATCCTAGGACTACTCTCAACTCTCCTCAGCAACCCAAGAGACAAGGTCACCTCTCTCTGAGGGCGCCTATCATCCAGGTCAAATCTGTAGTTTGGCAGTGGAACCTTACTAAACATAGCAACTTTCGAATACAAATGGCTATAAAGCCCCATTCTGTTTGCCAAAGCAGCTATTTTATCAAAGTCGCGTCTATCTTTTTTCTCCCTCATAACCAACTCTTGCTTCGCCTTGTCACGTAACAGCATGGTTAATTTCTGTTTCCACTCATCAATATCAGAAGAGTAAGGACTCTAATCTCGAACACGACGCCACTTTGCTGCCTCACCTTGCATGCCCTCTGTTTTCCTCCTCCTTCTGCCCCCATATCTTTCATCTCTACAATTCCCTTGCGGGTCGTCACCTTCACATCCAAAACCCATTGCCTCCTCCTCCAAACCCTCTCTTGGCGATGAAGGACCGGCCTCATTCCGCGTACGGCTCCGTCTATGTCCCTTCCCACCACCGGCTCCGCTCCGTCATCAGCACCCCCAATTATACCTCCCCTGCTTCAATCGACTCCAAGCTCAGCGAAAACCAGACTGCGGGGTGGGGGTGGATTCTTGGCCTTATATGTACATGCCCCTCTCTTCCTAGCAAGACGCGTTTTGGGAACTTACTGGCTCCGGATCCCATAAGAACTCCGAAGTTAAGTGAGTTTGGGCGAGAGCAGTCCTAGGATGGGTGACCCCCCTGGGAAATTCTCATGCCGAAACCCAAGAACAAATATGTGATGGCGTGGCCCAAAGCAGACAATGTCTTGCTATGCGGACTGGGATGTGACAATTTGGTATCAAAGCCAGACTCACCATTCGTTTGAGTGTGCCGACGAGGACGTTGGGCTCCCAAGGGGAGTGGATTGTGAGATCCTACATCGGCAAGGTGGGGGTGGATTCTTGGCCTTATATGTACATGCCCTTCTCTCGTTGCAAGACGCATTTTGGGAACTCACTGGCTCCGGATCCCATAAGAACTCCGAAGTTAAGTGAGTTTGGGCGGGAGCAGTCCTAGGATAGGTGACCCCCTTAGGAAGTTCTCGTGCCGAAACCCAAGAACAAATATGTGAGGGCGTGGCCCAAAGCGGACAATATCTTGCTATATGGACTAGGATGTGACAATTTGGTATCAGAGCCAGACTCACCGTCCGTTCGTGTGTGCCGACAAGGACATCGGGCTCCCGAAGGGGGTGGATTGTGAGATCCCACATCGGCCGGGTGGGGGTGGATTCTTGGCCTTATATGTACATGCCCCTCTCTTCCAAGCAAGACGCGTTTTGGGAACTCACTGGCTCCGGATCCTATAAGAACTCTGATGTTAAGTGAGTTTGGGCGAGAGCAATCCTAGGATGGGTGACCACCTGAGAAGTTCTCATGCCGAAACCCAAGAACAAATCTGTGAGGGTATGGCCCAAGAACAAACCACTCGGAAGTTCTCGTGCCGAAACCCAAGAACAAATCCATAAGGGCGTGGCCCAAAGCGGACAATATATTGCTATGCGGACTGGGTTGTGACACTCTTAGTTTGTTTGGTGTGTTTTTTAAGTTCATTTAGTGTGTTTTTTTTATTTGGTGTGTGTTTTAAGTTCATTTAGTGTGGTTTTTTTTATTTGATATGTTTATGTAATTTTATTAACTTAATTAATTTCTACCGTTGGATTACAAAAAATTTGAAATCCAACCCTCCAGATTGTGACACGTGGCATAACGGTAACATATCAATTTTTTTTTCTTTTTTAAAAAAAATAATTAAAAAAAAACTGAAAAACGTAGACCGTTGATCTAGAATCGAACTGCTCAGATTGTCCCACGTCATTTAGCCGTTGGGGGAGTTTTGAAATTTTTTTTTACCATTGGAAATAGAACAGCCCAGAAAAAAGAGTCGTTGAAATCCAACGGCTGAGAGGGTGCCACATTGCACCCAGCAACGGCTACAGACAGCATGTCCAGTGCGGGCCCCATTGCCTGCAAACCCTGTCGGTGATGCACCCCACACACGCTTGTTAGCCACGCGACTGATGCAAAATTTTTTATAACGTGGCTGACGTCAGCCTTGAATCACTCTCCCCTCTGGCGCTCGGGCCTAGGGTTTGTGCCTGAGCTGTCCCTCGGGCTCCCTCTCAGCCCAATAGCCCGAATGGGCTGGAATCACTTTGGCAAGCGATTGGGTTGCTGGAGCAGCCTGTCCACAGGGCTAATGCCCACGCTAAAGGTTCTCTAAGTAATTACCTAATAAATCAGAACATTACCCATAAATGATCATGGGAATTTGGTTGAAATAATTAAAACACAATTTCAATGCTGCTGAAATGGTCATTTCTTGTGATTTTGTAAATACTTCGTGAATATTTCATCAACATTTTGTAATTTGATTTTGATCATTTCATCAATTGAAATTTGTAAGAATCCTCCACTGCAGATGAAGATCCAAACGAAGAAGATGAAGATTTGAACAAGAGAGGGATGGAAGGGTGAGTTGGATGGTCTTTAGACAGTGCTAGTGGCAGGTGGTACCATATTAGAAAAATATGATTTCATTGATTTATTTGAAAATAAGATTACATTTGTGTATATATACTAAGTCGTTGACACACATTTGTAGTAACAGCCACTAACTAATCAAAACTAACATAACCAAAATAAAAACAAACTTAAAAATTTCTCCAAAAAAAATCGAAGTCTTATCTTTAACAGACTCATTTACAATATTGCCCATAATGAAATGAACTAGATTGCTGCCAAATTTCCTCAACGACTGGATAAATACGCCACAAACCCTAAACCCTAAGTCTGAACTCTAAACCCGAAACCCTAAATTCATTTACAATATTGCCCTTAACAAAAAGAACTAGATTGCCTCCAAATTTCCTCGACGACTGGATAAATACCCCTAATGGAAAGTCTCTTTGGCGTCAATCACAACTTTGGAGTCGCTCTCGATGCTTATCGCCTTTAACTCCATGTTCTTTAGTCAGGTGAAATGCTTCTCGAACAGCTTCTGCTTCCACTTTCGCTTCCACTTCTCATGACGAAGATCGGAAAACTGAATTGAACTTTCCACCAATCAAATACCCCGGCCTTTGGATTACAAATGATCACTCCGGTGCTGGCCCCCGTAATGGATTTTTTGAGAATGAATTTTACATTGACGAGACATAGACCTTGCATGTGCTTATAAGTAGTTTGGTTACTCTCCATATTGCTAATTGGTTTTATGTTGGAACCTCAACTCTCTTCGTGGTATCAGAGCAGGTTGTTATGTGTGAAGCCCATACATGCTCTATGTCACCCGAGTTGTGTTGTTCACATGTTAAACTTGAAAACTCGCCACACGTGAGAATACGTCTTGATAAGAACCACGAGATGGGAGATACATAGGAGGTTCTCATATCCTTACCACGCAAGTCCGTCTCCATGCAAAAATCACTTTAAAGCGCCTTACTTAGATATAAACATACGCTACTAGGCTCGAGAATAAATTAATAAAACCAAAATTTCGAAGGTGAACAATATAGAAGTCTTTGGTTTTTTTCAAGTTTTCATTCTATAGCTTGTACCTTCTCTACATCTCTCCCCACTATTCTTACTCCACTCTTCAATATCCCTCACTTTTGTTATGAATTTCCAATCTATCTATCATAAAATAGTACATAAAAATTAAAGAGTTTATATCACAAATGATCCTTGAAATTGACCCACACTACCAAAATGGTCCCTGAAATTGATAATCAATTAATGTAGCACCTAAAAATAGGTATCGCAAATTAATGTGATCCTTCCATCACAATTCTGTCAAAAATTATGTTATGAGACATGCAAAGTGTGATATCATATGAGACATGTTACTCATAAGCCATGGGAGATATAAAATATAACTCATAATCAAGGTTCTATATACAAGTGAAAGTCGACAGTGTCGTGGTTTTGTTACCACACAAACCACGGAACAGCTCCGACAATTTCACAAACGACAACCTGGAGGCGTTGAATAACGGTGAAATCTTTCATTTTTTCTAATTCGGAACTCGCATTTAGCCTCCGTCAAATTTTTGACAGAAATCCTAGCTGCATCCTAAATCGGAATGTCATCCCAAACCTTCAGGTAGCATCATGACACGGGGACTAGATCACTCCACCATTTTACACTTCACATTTGACAGATGTTCGTTCAGTCAGTGTCGTCTAGGTACTCTATCTTTCAAACAGTATTTTCCTTAAGATCGTTACTACCTCATCAAAAAGCGCATCGTTTTTTGCCAGATACTGTTCGGCTGCATGTTCATTACTAAAAACCTTTTGCCCTATGAGGTAGTTGCTTCCTTCTTTGGCAATGACCCCGTGTTCACAAGCCAACTGCAATACCTCTGATTCACAGCTTAAGCCTCTCCCGAACTGTATCCCCAGATCAGCCTTCATCATTGCAGGTGCTAATTTATTTTTCACAACTTGCACAGAAATCCCAAGACCTGTAACCTAAAAACAATATGGACTTTGATAAGTTCACATCGATAAAGAAGAGAACTGCCATATTCTAACTAGATCAACCTAACACCCACAATAAACATAGTGGTTTTAATAAGTTCACATAACTGTGAAGCGAAAAGCTCTACTAGTGGCTCTAATGCACATTCACTTGTCAAGGATGTCACGCTTTCTTCTCTTGGCACTCAGTTTTCAGGCAAGGACAAGAGATTGCAGACACTGAAATTCATGGAAAAATACATCGACTGCAGAAGAGATTTTTTAATCTATTGCTTTCTCTTTGCAGTTCTATACTATTCTACTTATTGTTCTTTGATTTTGCTCTTTAACTTTTAAGAATATGTCTACCTTTCTGTCAGTTTTCCTACTCAATTAGTTATTGTTTCATTTACCAAACAAAAACAGGTGATACTCTTATTGAGTACTCTCACTGCTCAAAACATCAAAGAAACTGTCGTTTTTTGGACAACTTTTAGGTAGTCTTAACAAATATGACCATATTTTCACTTTTGATCAAATGATAATAATAAAATTATAAACAAAAACAAAAAACAAATAAGACCAATATATTGCCCAACAGTAATATGGCTCATCCAAAGAGACCAACAGCACAACAGCATGAAGCATTAAGTAGCATCAGCCGCAGCATAACATCAATAATTTTTTTCATGTCATTATAAAACTAATAAAGGATTTACCTTATCCTCAGTCTGAAGCAACTGTATTCTTTTAAGTCTCAACCGCACTGCCGCGTAGAATTTCAAGGCATTTCCACCACAAGTAACCTCATCCGTAGGTCCAAATTCTTTCCCTGACTTTGGGCATGATCTAATCTGGATACAGAAGAAATGTTACATGGTAAATATTATTTCTCCTTCTGCAGCTTTCAAGATGGAATTTTGAACAGACAATTAATAGGTTATAATGTTTTTAAGTACAGTGGTGATAACCTGGTTAATAAAAACAATAAGGGTACGAGAATGGGATAATGAAGAATGTATTTTTCGTAATGCTTGGGTTATGATTCTTGATTGTGCATCTCGGTATTCACTATCAATTTCAGCATCAAGTTCGCACTGGGGGACCAGGGCAGCTACCTGAAATATCAAAACATGCCAAATATTAAATTGATAGTTTTTATATCCTCAAAAGACTTTAAATTGATTAATAGTGATTATCTACATCTATGACAGCACAGCAGCGTAAATTAATTAACCAAAGAAAAGGAAAATCAGGTCCAATAATGAACTCTCTAAGTTCCATTCAACACTGAATCTCAGTTTATATATTTCATTAGTTAGTCACACTGCATTTCAGTTCCCAGGTCTATCTAATTGTATAAGAGGTAACTTTCTTAGATTCTGAAATTTAAAATACAACAGTCTGAAAGTGTCACCGTTCCTGTATAACTTGATAGCATACCTTAGAAATGACAGAGGGTTCTTCAAATAGAAATGATAGCATACATATATGTATAGACATGTCAGTATATCTGTAGAAATATTTGGTGCACTTAAAGATTGGCGTTAAAGGTCAATAAAATAAAGATTAGTGTTGAAAAACAGGTAGATGTATCTTTAGTCAGAGTATCAATCACTTACACTATCAACCACAATTACATCCAAAGAACCACTTTTAGTCAGAGTGTCAACAGCACCTAGCATATTCTCAGCAGAATCGGGATGCGAAAAGAGAAGGTTTTTGGTGTTTATACCCATAGATTCTGCAAGTGAACATTCCATGGCATTCTCTATATCAAGAAATGCACAAAGTCCTGCCAAAAGCACAGTCCAGTTAAGCAAATATAATAACAGACTTGAAATATACGATGTAGAACAATATAATTGAAGGCCATCACTCATTGAATAGGTTGCATGTCTATGGAGGGAACGTAGGGGTAGAAACTTTTAGGACCTTGAGAATACAGTCCACCAATTATACTCTATTACCCTCTCATGCCTAAATCACTAGATATCAGTTCTTATTTCGCCTCGTGTTCAACCATACAAAAATTTCAGTTTTCCATCTATAAGAAGATAGCTTCCATCTGTCTGTACCTTCGTGTATTGGGGGGCAATTTTTTTTCTTTGAGTTTTATAATATTATATATACACAAACACAATGGAAAATAACAAGATAAGATAATTTACTCTATATACAGTAGCTGATCAGAGTTTCAACAAAGATGAGCAAAATGACATTTCCAATACAAAGAATGAGATGATACAAACCTCCAAGCTTTTGAGCCTCCTTGATGATGTGAAGTGCAAGCGTGGTCTTCCCAGATGCTTCTTGCCCGTAAATTTCAATGATTCTTCCCTGCAGATGGCAATGCACATCTCTCACTAGGGTTTTACAATTGACACTATTTCATCGATTTGCAGCTAAAATTGAAATACAAATGAATTCAATGCACCTATTTTAAATTATTAGTAACTACCAGCATCTTTTCGTCCTACCATCATCAGGGCATACAGAGTAACTAATAGCAATGTCCATCGAAAAGTAATGAGTAGTCGATGATTTAATTACCTTGGGTAATCCTCCAATCCCAAGAGCTAGATCAAGCTTCAAGGAGCCAGTGGAGATGACAGGCGGACGTCTTGATCGAGAAAACCGCTGCATTGACATCATAGACTCCCGGCCAAAATCACCGGAAAGCCGTGAGAGAGCCGAACTCAATGCAGCATCTTTCTCCCTTGCTTTGGCATCGTCATTATCATCATAATCCAACAGTCCATCACATTCAGCTGCCATCAACACACAACATCATCAATGTTTCTACACATAACAAGCTCTAAAATTTCCTACTGAATCAATGCGAAAAATTACCGGCACAATTTGTCCAATGTCTTCTTCCTCTCTGGGCATAAAACACCAACAAAATCAAAATCCAAATTAAATCATTTGGAATTTAAATTCTACAGCAGGTTTCTAGAGAGAGATACCTGGAGGAAGGAGCAAAGTACGGAAGAAAGACGAGGTTGCTTGAAGGCAGCCAGACCAAGCCGCTGTGCAAGCGGAGGACGGAGAAGCAACCCCATTCGCCGACGGGTCTGCTCGTAGATTAATGGGGGTCTGAGGGTATACGATGGAAGAGAAGCTTTTGAGGGTTTTAGGGTTTTTGAGTTCCGGAGGTGTGGCTCCGTTCTATGGTGGGTGTGGGCGGGAGAGAGACTGGTGTTGGATCGAATATGGGAAATTGTGTCGAATATGAGGTGTTGGGTCGAATGTCGGGTATTGGGGTCGAATGTGGGGAGAGAGGATCCAGAGGATCTGCAGATTCTCCAATAATATTCGTTCATCGTATATCGTGCGATCAATTTTTATCAAATACTGTTTATATTTAATTTTAAATATAAAAAAATTTAATCAGTTATGACCACACAATGTACGATGAACGGATATGATTGAAATATTCTCAAGATCCTTACAAAGAGAACCTGACGAGATCCTCCTTGGAATGTGGGGTGTTGGGTGGGGTGAGCAAGGTGCATATCTATGCTTAAATCAGAATGGGAACTCGAAAATACCAATGATACGGTTCAGTGCAATTCCTTAAATTTACTATTAAAATAGGGGTTTTGATACAGATGCTTAGGTTTTAAAATTTTGAGATTAAACATTTATGCCTTTTAGAGTTTTGATTAAACATCTTCCTACAATTTAGGTGCCGAGTAAATTGTAGCTATGGTCCCTTAACTTTAACTCAATTGGAGCAATGGTCCCTCAACTAAAAATCCATTACCATTGGTCTCTCAACTTATCAAAACGTGCAGCTATGGTCCCTCAACTAAAAATCCATTACCATTGGTCCCTCAACTTTAATTCAACTGGAGAAATGATCCCTTAACTTTAACTCAATTGTAACAATGGTCCTTCCAATATAACTCGTTTTGACAAAAAATTTGACATAGTTGACGAAAAGAACCATAATTATACACTTTGATGGGTTGAGGGATCCTAATTGTATAAATGGTCATTCCAACATAGCTTATTTTGACAAAATTGATGAGAAAGACTATAGCTACACATTTTAATAAGTTGAGGGACCAATGGTAATGGATTTTTAGTTGAGGGATCATTGCTCCAATTTGATTAAGGTTGAGGGACCATTCGTACAATTTACTCTTAGGTGCCACATGGATTAGAAGTAGCCTTTTTTATAATTTAAATTACCCAACTTGTCATTATATAAATATACCTTTTAATTCCTAGATAATACATCAAAACTCTTAAAATCTTGTAGATAAATATTGTAGAATTTAATTCCAATAAAAAGTGTTTCGAAATACTCATGAATGTGAATTGCCCTTATATTTAATATACCTTTTAATTTTCTTAGATAATATCTCAAAACTCCTAAAATCTTGTAGATAAATATTGTAGTATTCAATTTTAATAAAAAGTCTTTCAAATTACACATGAAACGTAGATTTCTTCTTGGTACATATTTGATACGTTACTTAATATATCTTTTTTGTACATATTTGGTATGTTTGTTTTCTTTTTTGTATGTATTTGGTACGTTTATATTTATTTTAAAAAAAACATATCCGGTACATATATTTCCTCTTGATTAAACATATATTTCTCCTTGGTACATATTTGGTACGTTATTTTATATATATTCTTGGTACGTATTTGGTAGGTTCGTATTTCTTTTTTGTATGTATTTGGTACATCTATATATTATTTTGGTACGTTTATATTTATTTACAAAAAAACATATTTGGTGACACACCCCGACCCGAAAGTGGGGCGTGCTGGCTGTCACGTGAGAGTGACGTAGTCATATGCACAGTGCGGAAGCAAGATTACTCAGAAAGATACGAATAATTGAAACCCAAACCAAGATAGTGTGCTAGTGCGAGAATTAAGATGGTTTACACAACCAGAGCATAAATGGTCTACGTGCAATCAAGCAGAAAATACTAAATAGAGATAACACCCGAAAGTGGTCATACATAAGTGAATTCTGTCAGAACGTCCGATGAGCTCCTTGTATGCCACCAACAAACACTACCTAATACCTGGAGGGGCGAACAACAAAGTTGAGTGGGTCAGAAACAAAACTTTTCAAAACCTTTTCTTTTCTCAAAAGTTGTAACCCCTAGCCGTAAAACCTGTATAATTTCCCAGAAATAAAGTATATACTCATATATATAATTCTCAAAATCCTGCTGGAAAATATGTATGTATGAATATATGTATGCCATGCCAAAGTATCCTAACTGAATGCCAAATCATAACTCTGTGAATGTGATGGAATACTAGATAATCAACTCAGCCCTTGGCTGTATATAGCTCATAACAATCTCATCATATCATATAACTCATAATCAACTCAATCATATTGCATATCTCATAATCATCTCAATCATATAGTATATCATGCACACACATCAATACCACCTCTAGTGGTCTGCACAACATCACTGTATATAGAATAATATGCTCTAGTGCTACAATCACGTGAAGACTGTGCGAATGATTCGCGGGTCACCTACGAGTCAAACTCACTTATAGTGGCCTATTCGACAGAACTGTGCACCTAACTTGGATCCAAGGCGAGCATGCGGTGCGGGAGGTGAACATCACGTGAAAGACTATGCCCCTAACTGTGGGTGGGAGCACTAATATCAGTGTGCAGGTTTATGAGCTCTAATCACATCACATCACATCACATCACATCATTCATTCTCATCATAACTAGTATATAAACTTACCTGCCACTTACATGTGCGTCCGCAGCACCAACATTATCATATGCAATCACTAATGCATAAATAAAAATAAATAGATACTTTGCATGGCATTTCAAATCATACTATTCTTTAAATTCACTTTCTGGGAAAAGCAAGTATATATATATACGGAAAACAAAAGCCCACTCACTGATAAGTAGCCGGGTTGTAACCCCCGTGCCTAGCCTGGCTACGCTCGTCCTCCGGATAGGTCTCGCCTATATGAGAAGTAACTGAAATAACATTAATTAACGTACATAACCAAAACCTTAGAATTAACTTCTCATACATTGCTCAATTTAGGTATATGAATATACCACAGTGATTTACACAACCTCACGAACATCCCCATATTTTTAGAAAAATTTTCCGACCACCCACGCGCCGCCATGCGCCGGCAAGGGCACGGCCCTACGCGCCCCCACGCGCCGTCACGTGATCTGCACACTGACAGCGTCAATTAACGCCGTCAGGGATATTCCGTTAAAACCCAACAGAAACCGTCCAAACTAACTAACGGCATTAGCATATTCCGTCAAAACTGACGGAATATTCTTCGTCTTCTCAGGCAACTGTTCGCCGGTTTCTGGAAAAACTTCCAATTATGGTTTCTTCTTCATTTTTGCACCATTTTCTACGCAATTTATACCAAAATGAAGATTTCACAAAGATGAACACAACCATACCTGACTCGACACCCAACTCACCAGGGATTCGCTGGAAAAAGCCTCGATAATTCCTGTCAAATTCAAACTCCCCGATCTCGCGATTCTGACATCCAAATTCTTCCAACGAAGCACTCCAAGCTTCGTAAGGACCTCCTTAAGCTTCCTAAGGACCTCCTTAAGCTTCCTATGAACTTAGAATTTCCAAAAACACAACATTTTATGTGAGCATGAATAGTATCCAAATCGGAGCTTAAGGTTCTACCAGTTTTCGAGAGTTTTCTTACCTGAAACTCGTACTAATCGACTCGTATGGACCTCACGATCACGATGAGGTGCTTCACACCTTCGATCTGTAAGGTTTACAAGGGTTCCTGGGTGTGCCGTACGACAATGGAAGAGATAGAGAGAGTTTGAGATATAGAGAGGGTACAGGAATGAGAGAGAGAATGAGTGTGTGTGTGTGTGTGTGTGTGTGTGAATGTGTGTGTGTGTCTAGTCCAAATACAACCAACCAAACACCCCCAAACTTAAACACACACATACCTTAATTAACGTCCAAGGGCATTAATGTCATTTCTTATCCATCGTACAAAATTTTCGAGACGGGCTGTTATAATCTACCCACCTTATAAAAATTTCGTCCCCGAAATTTACATGACCAAAACCATCCACTAGTACCCATAAAACAATCTTGGGTACATCTCTCTCATCTTGTCCTCAGTTTCCCACGTCACTTCTTCCACTGAATGGTTCCTCCATAAAACTTTCACCAAATACACTGTCTTATTTCTTAGAAACTTTTCTTTCCAATCTAAGATAGTCACTGGTTCCTCATCATAAGTCAAATCTGAACTGATCTCTAAGGGTTGATGAGGTATCATATGCGACGGATCTAAGGCATAGTGACGAAGCAACGAAACATGAAACACATCGTGTACCTTGGACAGCTCTGACGACAATTCAAGCCTGTAAGCAACTTCACTAACTCGCTCGATGATCTGATAAGGTCCGATGAACCTAGGACTTAGCTTGCCTTTCTTCCCGAATCGTACTACACCTCGTCACAGCGATAACTTCAGGAATACCCAATCACCAACCTTGTACACTCGATCAGTGGCATGTCTATTTGCTAAACCTTTTTTGCTATCTTGGGCCGTTTTCATATTAGACTTAATAACCTGAATGTTCTGAGTAGTCTCCTCCACTAACTCAGGGCCCACTAAAACTCGTTCGCCAACCTCTTACCAACATAAAGGTGTACGACAAGGTTTGCCATATAGTGCCTCAAATGGTGTCATACCAATACTTGAGTGAAAGCTGTTATTGTAGGCAAACTCCATCAAATCCAACCGCTTATGCCAAGTGTCGCCAAACTGCAACACCGAAGATCTTAGCATATCCTTCAAGGTCTAAATTGTCATCTCTGATTGTCCGTCTGTCTGAGGATGATATGCCGTACTGTATAGTAATCTCGAACCCAAAGCTTCCTGGAATGCTATCCAAAACTTAGACGTAAATCTCGGATCTCAATCTGAAATAATACTCACAAGAACTCCATAATACTTCACAATCTTCGTGATGAACAACTCGGCTAACTTGTTCAAAGAAATTTTTCCCTCACAGGAATGAAGTGCGCTGACTTAGTAAGCCGATCTACAACCACCCAGATTCCATCATAGCCATTTTGTGTATGTGGAAGCTTGTATACAAAATCCATAGTGATATTTTCCCATTTCCACTATGGCACGGGAAGTGGTTGTGACAAACCAAACGGCTTCTTTCTTTCAGCTTTGACCTGCTGACATACGACACACCTGCTTACATACTCAGCAATTTCCCTTTTCATACCTGGCCAATAATAAAATGGCCTAGTGGTATGATACATTTTAGTTCCTCCTGGATGCATCGCATAAGCTAAAATATGTGCCTCATCAAGATTTGCCTTCTTTAATTCCTCATTATTTGGCACGTACATCCTATTTTCTTGCATAAGCATGTCATCCGTCTCTCTAACTCTGAGATCTTTCTTTTTCCCTTGATTCCACAAATGAATTAGCTCTAGGATCTCTTCATTATTCATCTGAGTCTCGAGTATACGATCAACTAGAATAAGCCTAACTTGGAAACTAGCAAGTAAGGCTTTTTCTTGTTCTGCCACAGCTTCTTCTTGTTCTTCCAATTCCAATTTCACTCCAATAGACCTCAAATCTACGAGAAGCATACAAAGCATTAACCCGACCTTGGGATTTTATACTCAAAGCATCAGCCACCACATTAGCACGTCCAGGGTGAAACTCAATCGTGCAATCGTAGTCACTTAGTAACTCAATCCATCTCCGCTGACGAAGGTTAAAATCCTTCTGTGTGAATAGGTACTAGAGACTCTTGTGATCTGAGAAAATCCTACACTTCTCACCATAGAGATAATGTCTCCAAATCTTCAAAGCGAAAATAATGGCTGCTAACTCCAAATCATATGTAGGGTAATTTATCTCGTGAGGCTTTAACTGATGCAAAGCGTAAGCAATTACCCTACCATGCTGCATCAACACGCATCCCAAGCCATTCAAAGAAGCATCACTGTAAACCTCAAAATTACCACTATCATCAGAAAGAGTCAAAACAGGAGCATGACTGAGATAATACTTCAACTGCTGGAAACTCCGCTCACAATTATCATCCCACTCGAATTTAACTTCCTTCATGGTCAACCTCGTTAGTGGTAAAGTCATAACTAAGAAATCCTTAACAAATCGTCGATAATATCCTGCTAAGCCAAGAAAACTCCGTACCTCGGTGACGGTTCGTGGCTGTTCCCAATTCTCCACAGCTACTATCTTCTGAGGGTCTACCTGAATACCCTGAGCTGAAACAACATGCCCCAAGAAAGCAACTTGATCTAACCAGAATTGGCACTTACTGAACTTAGCATATAACTGATGTTCCCTCAGCTTCTTCAACACCAAAGTAAGATGCCGAACGTGATCTGCTTTCGACTTAGAATACACCAGAATGTCATCAATGAAGACAATGATGAATCTATCCAAATACTGCTGAAACACCTTATTCATCAAACCCATGAAAGCTACTGGTGCATTCGTCAATCCAAATGGCATCACAAGAAACTCATAATGACCATAACGAATCCTGAAAGCAGTTTTAGGAACATCGTCGCTTCTGATCTTTAACTGATAATAACCAGACCTTAGATCAATCTTAGAAAATACACAAGCACCTCTAAGTTGATGAAAAAGATCGTCAATATGAGGCAAAGGATAACGGTTTTTAATCGTCATTCGATTCAATTGCCTATAATCAATGCAAAGCCTCAAAGTACCATCTTTCTTCCGAACAAATAAGACTGGGGCTCCTCAAGGTGAAGTACTAGGCTAAATAAAACCTTTATCAACCAATTCCTGTCACTGAATCTTCAATTCCCTTAACTCGGCAGGAGCCATAAGATAAGGAGTTAAAGAAATAGGATCAGTACTTGGAAGCAAATCTATAGCGAACTCCACATCTCTGTCTGGCGGTAATCCAGATAAATCATTAGGGAAAACGTTAGAAAAATGTCTAACCACCTTGACATTCTCCACACTAACCGAAGCATCATCATTTAGTACGACGTGAGCCAAGTACCCTTGACAACCTTTCTTTAGTAACTTTTTGGCTCTCACAGCTGAAGTAATACCATGCCTCAATCCACTAGGCTTACCAAAGAATGTAACCTCAGGTAATCCAGGACGATGGAAGGTCACTGATTTCCCGTAACAGTCAATCTTAGCATGATTGTAATGCAACCAATCCGTGCCTAAAATCACATCAAAATCCACAATGTCTAGCGGAGTAAGGTTAGCAGGCATAACCACATTCTCCACTAATACGAGACAACCTGGGTAAACATAATCTCCATAACACTTCTCCCCTCTAGGCATAGCAAACTCCAACTCGTACCTAAGAGGTGAAGATTGAGGTTGTATCAATTGAGAAAACGTATGAGAAATTACCGAATGAGTAGCACCACAATCAATCAACATTTTAGCATAATGACCAAGAATATTTAACGTACCCATGATCAAGTCCGGATTGTTCTGAGCATCCTGTAGCGAAAGGTTGTTGATACGCCCATAGGTCTGCTGTCTTTCTTTGCCTTTGTTAGCATGAACTCCTCGCCCCTGAGAATTAAGCCTTTGTCCTGACTGACTATGCTGCCTCGAAGACCTAACTTCACTGGTAGCAGCATCAACCTGCGGAGACTGTCCTCCAGAATGCCACTGTGATCCACCAGCTGAATACTGCTGCTGAGGCATATATCCTTCAGAGTACTGCTGTGGAGGCATATATCCTCATGAGTACTGTCTATAGCTACCCTGCTAATAGGGATCCTAGGGGTACTGATATTGTCCCGAAGAATAAGGAACGGAATCCCCCTGATAGTGGTATACACCACCACGACCTGTCTGGGTATAACCACCATGTCCTGAAAACTGCTGAGCTGGAGCTGGGGGTGGTAAAGGAGGCTGCTGAGACTTCTGCTGGCCTTGAAGAAAAAACTTAGCTAGATGTCCCTCCTGAGCACAAGTGTAACATCCACTACTACCTCTTCGACACTCCCAGAAATGTCGATTATTGCACCTACGGCACAAGGGTGCATTTCCTCTACCAAAATTCCCCTGCCTCTGGGATCTGAAATCTCTAAAGAACCTACCACCTCCTCTCTGACCTGTGGAACTGAAACCTCCACTAGAAGAACTAGAACTAGTCCCACTATGCTTAAAGCTCTGAGTCTGGCGAGGCCCCTGTAAGAAATGACCTTTACCCTTATCCTTATTCTTATCTTTCTCTTCTTCTTCATTGTCACTGGGTAAATTCTCAGAATCCTCAACTTGAAGTAAAGCTTCATAAAACTCATGATAAGTGGTACAGGGAATCGCAGTCGCAATGGTACGCCATTTCTTCTTAGTACCCAATTTAAAACGACGTAGCATTCAACCGGATTAGCAGCAACTTCCGGATGATAACGAGATAGATCAGTAAATTTCCTGTAGTACTCGTTAGCTGACAGCTTCTTCTGCCTCAAACTAGTAAACTCCTGTTTCTTACGATCAATGTATGTCGGAGGAATGAATCTCTTATAGAATAACTGCTTAAATACCTCCCAATCTCTATATTCCTCCAAGGGTAACTCATCAGCCAACTGCCCCCACCATGAAGCTGGTTCCTTACCCAAAAACCATGAAGTCGTCTCGACCCATCTGTTCGGAGATAGACTCCTCTAACATTGCATCAGCCTAAAAGTCTTCTCAATATGCATCAACCATTTCTCTAAACCCTCGGGACCTTCATTCCCCACAAAAGTGGTTATTTTCAAATTATGAACCGACTCCATAAGGGTCCGCTGAGGCGGGCGAATAACTGACTGAATAGCACTCGTTATAGCTTCCCCTAACTGAGCTATATCAGGGAAATTAGTTCAGCTGAACGACGTGGCTCTCTACAAGGCGGCATAGTTCTGACAAACACCAAGAAAATTAGAATATTCACAAGATATGCAGGACTACCAAACCTAGGCTCTGATACCAAACTGACACACCCCGACCCGAAAGTGGGGCGTGCTGGCCGTCACGTGAAAGTGACGTAGCCATGTGCACAGTGCGGAAGCAAGATTACTCAGAAAGACACGTATAATTTAAACCCAAATCAAGATAGTGTGCTAGTGCGAGAATTAAGATGGTTTACACAACCAGAGCATAAATGGTCTACGTGCAGTCAAGCAAAAAGTACTAAATAGAGATAACACCCGAAGGTCGTCCTACATAAGTGAATTCTGTCAAAACGTCCGATGAGCTCTTTGTATGCCACCAACGAACACTACCTAATACCTGGAGGGGCGAAAAACAAAGTTGAGTGGGTCAGAAACAAAACTTTTCAAAACCTTTTCTTTTCTTAAAAGTTGTAACCCCTCGCCGTAAAACCTGTATAATTTCCCAGAAATAAAGTATATACTCATATATATAATTCTCAAAATCCTGTTGGAAAATATGTATGTATGAATATATGTATGCCATGCCAAAGTATCCTAACAGAATGCCAAATCATAACTCTGTGAATGTGATAGAATACTAGATAATCAACTCAGCCCTCGGCTATATATAGCTCATAACAATCTCATCATATCATATCATCTAGCTCATAATCAACTCAATCATATCGAATATCTCATACTCATCTCAATCATATAGTATATCCTGCACACACATCGATGCCACCTCTAGTGGTCTGCACAACATCACTATATATAGAATAATATGCTCTAGTGCTACAATCACGTGAAGACTGTCTGAATGATTCACGAGTCACCTACGAGTCAAACCCACTTATAGTGGCCTATTCGACAGGACTGTGTACCTAACTTGGATCCAAGGCGAGCATGCGGTGCGGGAGGTGAACATCACGTGAAAGACTATGCCCCTAACTCTGGGCAGGAGCACTAATATCAATGTGCAGGTTTATGAGCTCTAATCACATCACATCATTCATTCTCATCATAACTAGTATATAAACTTACCTGCCACTTACCTGTGCGTCCGCAGCACCAACATTATCATATACAATCACTAATGCATAAATAAAAATAAATAGATACTTTGCATGGCATTTCAATTCATACTATTCTTTAAATTCACTTTCTGGGAAAAGCAAGTATATAGGTATATACGGAAAACAAAAGCCCACTCACTGATAAGTAGCCGGGTCGTAACCCCCGTGCCTAGCCTGGCTACGCTCATCCTCCGGATATGTCTCGCCTATATGAGAAGTAACTGAAATAACGTTAATTAACGCACATAACCAAAACCTTAGAATTAACTTCTCATACATTGCTCAATTTGGGTATATGAATATACCACAGTGATATACACAACCTCACAAACATACTCATATTTTTAGAAAAAATTTCTGACCACCCACGTGCGTGCAAGGGCACGGCCTTACGCGCCCTCACACGCCGCCACGTGATTTGCACACTGACGGCGTTAGTTACGCTGTCAGGAATATTCCTTGGAATATTCCGTTAAAACCCAACGAAAACCGTCCAAACCAACTGACGGCGTTAGCATATTCCGTCAAAACTGACAGAATATTCTTCGTCTTCTCCGGCGAGTCGCCGGTCGCCGGCGACTGTTCGTCGATTTCTAGAAAAACTTCCAACTATGGTTTCTTCTTCATTTTTGCACCATTTTCTACGTACTTTATACCAAAATGAAGATCTTACAAGGATGAACACAACCATACCTGACTCGACCCCCAACTCGCCGGGGATTCACCGGAAAAAGCCTCGATAATTTCGGTCATATTCAAATTCCCCGATCTCACGATTTCGACGTCCAAATTCTTCCAACGATGCACTCCGAGCTTCGTAAGGACCTCCTTAAGCTTTCTATAAACTTAGAATTTCCAAAAACACAACATTTTACGTGAGCATGAATAGTATCCAAATCGGAGCTTAAGGTTCTACCGGTTTTCGAGAGTTTTCTTACCTAAAACTCGTACCAATCGACTCGTATAGACCTCACGATCACAATGGAGTGCTTCACACATTCGATCTGTAAGGTTTACAAGGGTTCCTGGGTGTGCCGTACGAAAATGGAAGAGAGAGAGTCTGATAGATAGAGAGGGTACGAGAGTGAGAGAGAGAATGAGTGTGTGTGAATGTGTGTGTGTAGTCCAAATACAACCAACCAAACACCCCCAAACTTAAACACACACATACCTTAATTAACGTCCAAGAGCATTAACGTCATTTCACATCCATCATACAAAATTTTCGGGACGGGCTATTACATTTGGTACGTTACTTTATATATCTTCTTGGTACGTTTAAATATATTATCTGAACGTACCAACCTCAAGCCTTCGAAAATAGAGAATACCTCTAATTATCTCACATGATATCAATATAAAATAGTGAAAACAACCACTAATTGAAATGGATAAGTCCATTCAAAATTCAAAAATGAGGATCACAGAATTCTAACTTGGGAGAAGAAACCATACGGCTTAAACGTGGGAGAAGAAACTGGCTTCCTAAAAAACAGGCCACGTACAGATATATATCAACCTAAAAGGATATATATGGAATTTAATAATTAACATTTTAAATTTAAAAACACACAATAATTACGTGTGATCTAAATAAATATAAAAATCCTGACATGGCTATTGTTTAGGTGTCCTAATCAAATTTCAAAATAGAACCAATGTTTAATCTAAAGAGTATTAGAAAAGTGCAGGAGATTCTAATTTTCCCTTATTAAAACTATACAATTCGGTTTACACCGATTTCGGCTTGGTTCATACCTGTTTACAGTACTGAATAATCATTTAAATACCAAATCAAAATGGTATTCAATTTGGTTTTTCTTTCTTTCTTTCTTTTTTTTTCTTTTTTTTGCATGCTTGAATTCAAATATGTCTTCTAAAATGGTTATATAAAGTTACAAACAAAATAAATCATTTTTTTAGTACATCGATATTTGTATATTAAGGAGATGGGGAGTTCGGCAAAGCCACACAATGGGCAGCCTAATTTGATATCGAATTCGCCATCCACGAGATTCGAACCTAAGACCTCTCACTTCCAAGTGAAGAGGAATAACACTAGACTGTAGTACTGAGTGGCAAAACAAATCATTTTTAGATACTAAATCAAAATGCAATTGTCCTTGATACCAAGGTAACAAAAAAGAAACACAATTCAAATGTACATAGATTCAAAATACAAATATACATCCACACATAAAATACATTCACTGTGCAATAAGAATGTTATCATAAATGCAATAATTTAAGTCCAAAAAGGACTTACCAAGAGATTAAACCAAGGCCCAGGAAAAAGGGAAAGAAAAAAGCAGGAAGTAACTGAACATCTAAGATCATTCCATCTAAAAATATGAAATTGAAACCAGAATGTCAAATTTGGAGATCTATGAGGGAAATTGATCTCCTTTTTTCAAATATGTTCTCAACAGGTGAACCGTGAAAGTGAAAGGCCTAATTGAGATATGCTCCGGTGCAGTCACACTCGGTGAAACCAATTTGGTTTTTTATCACCCATTTAGTAACACATGTATACAACTATTAAATTTAATTAATTATTTATAATCATGTCTTGGTTCTGTTCTGAGCGGTTCTGCCAACATGAAAACTGGAACTAGAGCCGGTCTAAATAGTTCAGTTCGGTTCTTGAACTTACGTTGACTTTTTTTTGTAAACACAAATTTTTCCAGTTTATTTTGTCATAGTCCTATTTGGTTTGGTGGTTCCACAGTTTTTATGTCCACCCTAAGTGCAGGAGATGTAGGTGTCGGATTGGGTAGTGGCACAGGGATCAAGCTGCGGCGTGAAAATGGGTAGAAGGGTGGCGCCATCACTCTCACTCCAATTTTTTCAGAAATGATAGGTTTTGGGAAGAAAGTTTAATTCCAAAAACAATGCTCAAGTGATCAAAACAAAAACAATAATAATAAAAAAAAAACATCATAATATGTGATTTTGGTCAAAACAGTGACACAAGTGAAACATTGTGTAGGTAGCTTTTATATGTTTGATTCATAATTTTAGTAATATTTAATCATACTATGTATATTTTCTTTTCTTTTTTTAAAAAATGGATTAGTTGGTGACTTCGTCATAGCAATCCATTGTTTTGGGGGCTGTTTGGGCCCGATTTTACACTATCGGCCCGAGTGATCAAGGCCGTTAAATGAACAGAATTTTAGATCGTTGGATGATAAAGTGGTTGAAATAATATTTAAATTATTATTTAGAAATAATATTGTGATAATCATGATATTATCTCTAGTAATATACTAAATTATTTAGACCTATGGAATACAGATATGCGCGGCATCAAATGGGTTAATGCATACACGGATGAATTATGAAGAAGCCTAGATAGGCTTGGCTTTTGGTGGTGATGTGATAAGTCTAAGATTTGATAGTCTTGGATAATGATGACAAGCCTAGGTAAGCTAGGCTATGGTGATAAGAAGACTTTTGGTTGGATAGGTTTTTATGAGGTTTGGAAAGTCTATCTGAAGGATGCGCATTAGTCTCTGATGCGGATTAATTTCAAATCCGCGGAAAAGAATTGCAGTTGGACTCTACAATCACCATCAGGGCATGCCAAGCAGATATCTAACGCTATAAATACATGAGGCTGCGCAACGTTGTGACCTCTCCAATTCAACACACAAATTGCCATGCGCAAACCCTCGCTCTACGTGAAACCTCTCAACAACATTGAGATTTTTATTTTCCTTTTCGCCAACACATCTTCAGTTTGGATAAACAGCATTGTGAAGGCAACCGGTGATACCTTCAGTTTGGATAAACAGCACTATTGCCGTAGAATCATTCGACCGCGGAGCACCTTCAATTTGGATAAACAGCATTGCGTCGAGGCCGATTGGTTATCTATCCAAGTCTCGGTTGAGAAGGATTTCTGAATCCTTGTTGGTCGAGGTCATCTCATTAGCCTTCTCGGCGAAGTGAGGTGTTACCAGGTTACTACATTCGGCACGTTGACAGTCGAATTTGATATTGAACTTCGCAGAACTAGCAGCCTTGTCTTCAAGCTCTAGAACCCAATGGCAGCTTGTTCCTTCCTCGGCCGTCGAGTTGGCACGCCCCGCACACAACCGAAGGACGTAGTTAGCTCATTAGTTACTCGACCTGCACGCCACGTAGGCTTGGTAGTTTTTAGGGTCAACATTTTGGCACGCCTGGTGGGACCAAGTGCTAAAACTATGAAGTTCACATGATAGATCAGGATGAGATTCGGCGCCTATTCAAGGAAATTGTCGAGCAACAAAAACTTCTTGGCCGGATCATTGAAGCAAATGAAGAAAGGTGAAAATCTTTCTCTCAAATGATAGAGGTGAAGGTTCAACACAGCTTACAAGATCAGTGGTTAAATGAAGATAGAGATCGATATTATGAGTGGCTCGATAAGAAAACGCTTTTTGGGTTCAAATCAATTCCATTTGAAGAATGGTTGGCTCAAAAGACTAGGGGGCAATTTTTCGCTCCAGCCACAACTAAAATTCGGCCTCAAAAAATTGTCGAGACGGCCGAAGAAGAACCTAGGCCACCTGTTGTCTCGGTCGAGACTGAGAGGGTGGTAGGCCTAGAAGAAAAAGTTCAAGTTTCTAAGCCACAAATCGACTCAGGAAATGATTCGTCAGAGGAGTGCTCCAATGACGAACAAGTCTGAGACATAGGCCTAGCCGAAAAAACCACGCCAATCGATATGATTATTGGTGATAAAGCCGATAAGGAGAAATCTCATTCGGCCAAGTTATTTGAATTAAAAGCCGAAATTATGTCTGGGGGCATAATCATTGTTCAACACATTCGGCGGCCGAAAATGAAAAATATTTCGCCAAGTCAAATATATTTGGAGATCAATTTTTATTCGGCTCAATGCAAAATTTGGTTGGCCGTGTTGATATACAAAGATCTCGGCTTGGAATAAAGCATCATTGGCATCCCCCTCCTCTTTATAGTTCGACTACTTTCGTTAAAAAAAAAAAAAAAAAAAACGAAAAGAATAATTTATTTTCTTAGTCATCTGGCTAATTAAGCCGATGCATAAAAAAATAAAGGGGGCAACAATAGTGTGGCAATCCAAATATATATATATATATATGTTAGTTGAGGAAATATATATTAGTTGGCCGAGGACATATTTGTTAGTTGGCCGAGGATATATTTGTTAGTTGTCCGGCCATGAAGTATATTGGTGCAGTGTGCAATTTGTTTGAAATGTCAAGTCAACATCTTAGCCTTGGTGTTAAGGTCAGCCTACATCAGGCTATTTCTATATGTACAAGTCTTGAAGAGACAAGGTTTTTCTGACAAGAAGAAAAGAAAGGGTGCTACTACCGAGAAGTTTAAAGGCTATAGGTTTTAAATGTTTATGGTTTGTTTCATGTTGCCATTACCAAGAAGAAAGAGTGCCGTATATATAAAATATATATATGCCAACTGCATGGCCGGCATATCCCCATTTTTTATCGACCTCGACCTCTGTTCTTCTCTACCTATATCACACATGCCGAGCTCGACAGATTGGTGCTCGGCACAAGTTCATTTTATAAATGTGTGTGCTCGGCACAGAACCCAATCATCTAGTATGAATTATGCTTTTCTTCCTCGGCAAGCGGTGTACTCGGCAAGGTTGTATTCAGAACAACTTTCTACCGAGTGAATTTTTTATGCGGCGGTGGATGCTTATTTTTCTTCGACCATGTATTTCTTCGACTGCATTAATTTCCTTAACCATTCGACTTACGGGCCGAAGTTCAAGGAAACTGGGGGGCAATGTTTGGGCCCGATTTTACACTATCGGTCCGAGTGATCAAGGCCGTTAAATGAACAGAATTTTAGATCGTTGGATGATAAAGTGGTTGAAATAATATTTAAATTATTATTTAGAAATAATATTGTGATAATCATGATATTATCTGTAGTAATATACTGAATTATTTAGACCTATGGAATACAGATATGCGCGGCATCAAATGGGTTAATGCATACACGGATAAATTATGAAAAAGCCTAGATAGGCTTGGCTTTTGGTGGTGATGTGATAAGTCTAAGATTTGATAGTCTTGGATAATGATGACAAGCCTAGGTAAGCTAGGCTATGGTGATAAGAAGACTTTTGGTTGGACAGGTTTTTATGAGGTTTGGAAAGTCTATCTGAAGGATGCGCATTAGTCTCTGATGCGGATTAATTTCAGATCCGCCGAAAAGAATTGCAGTTGGACTCTACAAGCACCATCAGGCCGTGCTAAGCAGATATCTAACGCTATAAATACATGAGGCTGCGCAATGTTGGGACCTCTCCAATTCAACACACAAACCGCCATGCGCAAACCCTCGCTCTACGCGAAACCTCTCAACAACCTTGAGATTTTTATTTTCCTTTTCGCCAACACATCTTCAGTTTGGATAAACAGCACTGTGAAGGCAACCGGTGATACCTTCAGTTTGGATAAACAGAACTATCGCCGTAGAATCATTCGACCGCGGAACACCTTCAGTTTTGATAAACAGCACTGCATCGAGGCTGATTGGTTATCTATCCAAGTCTCGGTTGAGAAGGATTTCCGAATCCTTGTTGGTTGAGGTCATCTCATTAGCCTTCTCGGCGTAGTGAGGTGTTACCAGGTTACTACATTCGGCACATTGACAGCCGAATTTGATATAGCAGCCTTGTCTTTAGGCTCTAGAACCCGAAGGCCGAGAATTGTTCCTTCCTTGGCCGCAGTCGCAAGATCAAGAAGTCAGCAGCGTGCCCAAACGCCACGCAACATATTTTACTCACCGGCCGAGCTCGGCCGTCGAGTTGGCACGCCCCGCACAAAACCGAAGGACGTAGTTAGCTCATTAGTTACTCAGCCTGCGCGTCACGTAGGCTTGGTAGTTTTTAGGGTCAACAGGGGCCTAAAAGACTTACAGATGCATTTTAGCCTCTTTCTAACCATCATCATACTATGTATCTACGTTATAAATATCATAAATACACCAATATGCTAGATGGAAGAGTATCCTCTTAGGATCCACTTTGTGGGGATCCTAAGGATTTCCACATCCTAGTCATTCATCATACATCGTGCGGCCAGTTTTCGTCAGGTATTATTTGTGTTTAATTTTAAATAAAAAAAGTCAAATGATTTCTAACCGTACGATACACGGTGAATAACTAACATGTGAGGATCCTTAAGATCCCCACAATTTGGATCCGGATTAGATCCAAATCCATGCTAGATGGGTTCAAGAAAATGTTGTTACATATTTCAGTGAGTGACCTACCATTTTGCTGACTAGTCACTCCAGTTACCTTCCACAACTTCCGATAGAGTATTACCATGTTCCTAATAAACAGCAAATGTTTGTATCGAATTATGAACCACATGTTACCAAATATATATGGTTTGCATTTTATCAACTTGTGAGCATTTGGTGTCAAATTTTATGCATTTGGTTACATTTCGCTTCCAATCCTAAAATTAGACCTGGCATTCGTGTCGTGTTTTCTGTGTTCGTGTCGTTTTCGTGTCATACCCGATATCTTAACGGGTCGTGTCGTGTAACACCCGTTAAAATAAACGGGTAAAATGACCCAATCCGAAATCGACCCGATAATATTAACAGGTAATATAACCCGACCCGTTACCCGTTAAGGAAAATATATTTTAAACAATAAATAATCAAATGAAAAATATAATACTAAATAAGTATATACATACCATATTGTCACATCCAAAAATAAAGTCTTTCATAGTTTTTTAATTAATGTAGAAGTGTAAAAAATATAGAAAAAATATATAAACGCTCATAATGACAAGTTTTACAACTTTCGTGAAGATCTTAACTTCAAAATTCGCCACTATAGTCATATAAATCATAGATCAAAATTTAACCGTTGATTGTTGTTTACATTTACGCTTCATTTTTCTCATCAAATTTTGTTTTTTCAGATTTTCTTTTTTGAAAACATGATCTATTAGAGGATGCAGGAAGATGAACGGTTTGGATCGTTGATATTATATTCAGAGTTTTACGGTTAGTGAAAATATTGCTTGATGTTTATAAAGTTTCTACAAACTATATGACATCGACTCATATTTCAGTTAACCTAAATATCAAAACGTGATATCAAAGATCTGAACCGTTTATCTTCTTACATCCGCTAGATGATCATGTTTTCAAAAAAGAAAATTTAAAAAATGAAATTCAGTAAGAAGAATAAAGCGTAAATGACAATCGACGGTTAAATATAAATTTAAGGTTTATGGATTATAATGTTGGATTTTGAAGCTGACCCCTTCATGAAAGTTGTAAAGCTTGTCACTATGAGTGATTGTATGTCACATCCCAGCCCGGGGTGGATCACTTCCCGAGCCCGCTCCACCACCGTAGCACGATATTGTCGATTTTGGGCTTACCATTCCCTCACGGTTTTGTTTCTGGGAACTCACGAGCAACTTCCCAGTGGGTCACCCATCCTGGGAGTGCTCTGGCCCCCTTCTCGCTTAACTTCGGAGTTCCTACGAAACCCGAAGCCAGTGAGCACCCAAAAGGCCTCGTGCTAGGTAGGGATGAGAATATACATTTAAGGATCACTTCCCTGGGCGATGTGGGATGTTACATTGTGTGTGTGTGTATATATATATATATATATTTTTTTTTTACACTTCTACAATAATTATTATTAATTTTATTAATTTTGCCCTCAAATAAAAAACATTATTCATGAGGGTTTGGAGGATTTTAAAAATCTAAATGATAATGTAAGTGTAACCATTATCTACTCGTAGAGGAATAATGATGAATCACGAGTCTTTATATATTCTTTCACATTTTTCATACTTGTATGTATGTCTTCTTAGTTCTTGCCTATACAAATATTATACTAGTTTATTTTAATTTTGGACAACAACGTGTTAAGTAAAATTTATCCTAATAATGATAATAAGGAACTCTCATGATAAAAATAAATAATGACTAAAACTTTTTTTTTTAACTTATATAGAATAATAATACAAAACTATATATTTAATATAGAATATATTGTATATATTAATGTGACAGTCCGTCCCTGATTTTACAATTGTATAAATTTTTAATAAGTGATTTTACGAAATTGCCCCTTCAAGGCTCATGAGTTGACTGAGGTTAATTACAGTATCGTGTCACCTAAGTTTTGTTTTCTTGGCATATTCTCGTAGTACTCGTCGCTACGGATGCGTGGGCGCAAGCGGTTCATGATTTGGAGCTATATCGAAGAAGTTATTAACGTTTAAAGTTGGGGGTATTTTAGTAAATTAATTAATTTCTAGAAAGCCCCTTTTTTGGAGCTAAATCTGGAATGCCACGTGGGCGGTCCAGATTAAAAGAAATAAAATGGATGGCTGTGATGGGAAGATAAGAAGAGAAAAGGAGAGTGATGGTTGGGCATTGCCCAATCAGAAACAGAAGCAAGGAGAGAAAGAAGGGAGGAGAGAAGGAGGGGAGCGAAACGGGTTCCCCTTCGACCCGTGAACCCGGTCACTTGACCCGCTCATATCTCCCTCGTCCGAACTCCGTTTTAAGTGATCTTGGTGTCCATGAAAAGCCCTTGACGAGCCCTACATCTTTGTAGTGTTAGAATTCCCAATTTCTTTCCCATTTTTCCAGTTCGAAGCCACAAACCCACGGGGGCATCCGGCGGCTTTAGCTTCGAATCATCCAATCCCGAAGCTATTTCTTCCAATTAATACCACCCATGGCATCCTCTTGAGGTCTGGAACAAAGCCCAAACAAGTTTGGAGGCGTTGGAACAAGTTTGGAGGTCGAATCGGAACACACCAATTCAAGGGTTTCCGTACGGTTTTGATGAAATTGGAGCCTTTCTTGACCGAATTGGACTTGGTCACAGGTATGAAAGTTGTTCTACTCTTTGATATCTTCAATTCTGCAAATTTTGGTAATTTTTGGAGAAAGTTGGATTTTCCGGCAAGCCGGGGCGGCCGACCGCCACCCACGGCGGCGCGTGCGGCGGCGCGTGGCCAGTGAGCCACTAATGATATTTTTAGGCCATAGTTCATGTTCTGAATTCAGTTTTGGTGAATGAATGACATAGATTGATCAATTGAACCTAGTTTCATTACGATTCGGGGTTAGGTAAAAATATGAATCGACGATCCAACCGTTGGATCGTCACAAAACTTGGATACATGGTAGTACTTAATATTTGAAGAATGTGGAAACTTACGGATTGGGAATCCGATGTATGGATCTTCCCGAATTGGATTTGTAAGTTATAAAATAAAAGATTAATCGCCACATGGTTTTGGAAATTGGCGGAGATCCAACCGTTGGATCATAACGAAACTTTAGTATGTTGTTCTATAAGCATAATGTGAATCTTGAGAAGTTACGGATTGGAAATCTGAGTTGCAGATTTTTCGGATCGAACTATATAGTGACGTGTTTTATATAAGTTATATATTCTATCCATATGATTTCTGAGGTATGATTTGATGATTGTTCTAGGCGGCGATCGTTGTGACGCCTTGATGGGTTGTGCTAGGGAGTTGTAGGGCGAACTCCAGGTGAGTGGGCTTTTGGTTTTCAGTATATATATATATATATATATATATATATATATATATATATATAATTGATTGATTTCCCAGAAATGCGTTTTAAAATGTTTTTATGAAATGAATGCCATGTCGAATGCCATAGATATATTTATATATATATATATATATATATATATTTGTGTAATTATATATTGTTGCATCGCGGGCGCCAGGTAAATCAGGTAAGTGTGTATGTGTGTGATGTGATGATTGAGGTGATATCGATGAGATTGGTATATGGCTCATTACCTGCACATCGGGGTTGTGCATGCCTGAGGGCTTAGCTTTCACGTGATCGTTCACCTCCCGCACCGTACGCTCACCTTGGATCCAAGGCAGGTGCCAGCCTGTCGTACAGACCACATTAGGTGGTTCCGACTTGTAGGTGACTTGCGATTCGTCGCCAGCCTTCACGTGATCGTAGCACAGAGCGTATTTACCCAGCTTGACGTACAGACCACATTAGGTGGTTCCGTCATGGGTGCAGGTTACTGATTACTGATTATTGATTATTGATGATTGATTGAGAGATGGATTGAGGATTGATTGAGGAGCCATAGATTCAGCCGTACAGGTCACTAGAGGTGACTCCGGCTGATTGATATATATATATATATATATTGCCGGCATGATTTGAGTTGAGATATCACCTGATTATTTGATGGTATTTGGGTTATGTTGATTATTTGGTTATGGTTCATTCGGACATGGCATTGCTTATTTGATGAGATTGACTGATACATGGTTTTCGGTATTAGTACGTATATATATATTTTCTGGGAAGTATACTTGTTTTACAGAGAGGGGTTACAACTTTCATATCGAAATGGTTTTGATAAAGCTTTGTTTTTGCCCACTCACGCTTTTTGTTTTGCGCCCCTCCAGGTTCTAGTAGCATAGTTTCTTTATCGACAAGGACTCGTGGCATATCTCAGTTCAGGTGGCTACTTCTGAGGGTATGATCTTTACCCACACTACTGTACTTTACTTATGCTCTGACAACGCGTGTGAAATGGGTCCATACCCACTCACAGCGCACTCTGATATTTAGGTACCTTTAGGTTTAAATTTATTCACATTTTCTTCCATATCATCACTTTATGGCTTCGTCACCTTCCAGGTGATGGCCAGCACAGCTCGATTCGGAGTCCTAGTGGACATTCCGGGTCGGGGTGTGTCAATTAATATGGCCATTATTGTATTTTTATAATAAATCTTTTAGTAATTAAACTTTAAAATTATCAAAATAATTTTTTTCTTAACGGGTCGAAACGGGTTACTCACGTGTTACCCGCATGTATACCCGTTATTAACGGGTTCTTATCGGGTCACCCGATAATGACCCGATTAGTTATCGTGTTAACCTGAAACCCGTTATTTTCGTGTCGTTTTCGTGTCGTGTCAGAAATTGCCGGGTCTACCTAAAATTATTTGGGATAACACTTATGGCCAGTTTGAAATTACTGCGTTTTTTTGAAACTACTTTTGAACTTTATTAATAATCAGCTATAAAAAAATAAAATAAAAAGCAATTTAGCGTTTGATAAACTGCATTTTAAAGGTGGTCTGAAAAGTAGTATAAAAGCATTTGAGAAATTTCTTTGTAAAATTATATAAATGTATATAATGACAAAAAGGGACATTATAGTGGGGGTGGTGGAGATGGCAATGGTGGTGATGGTGGTGGTGGCGGCGGTGATAGTGATGGTGGTGGTGATGGTGATAGTGATGGTGGTGATGGTGGTGGTGGCGGCGGTGATAGTGACGGTGGTGGTGATGGTGATAGTGATGGTGGTGGCAACAGTGATGACAACGACAAAAGTGGGGAATAATGGTGGTACCTATAGTGGAGTGTGGTGGTTGGGGTGTAAAAGTAACAATGGTGGTAGGGGTAGCGGCATCGACAGTAGTGGCAGTTGTAGTCGTGGTGACAATAGTGGCGGTTGTGGTTATGATGACGGTGACGGTGGCAGTTATCATTGTGGTGGTGGTGATTGTAGCAACAATGATGGTGGTACTTGCAGTGATGGTGTGAGGTTAGTGTTTGTAGTGCTAAGTGGTGGCAGTCACTTTACTTTCCAAGAGATAAAATGAGTGTAGAAGGTTAAACAATGTCATTTTTTAAAACCAACGAGAGTATTACAGAAATTAGAAATATTCATTATACTCAACTCCACTTAACAGCTATTAAACCCACCCCGCAACCCTACACTCCATCTTATATTCTCACCCCTCATAAAAAATTAAGAGTGATGTTATTCCCGCCCCAATGTCTTATCTTCCCACCCACCTTTTAATGAATTTTTTAATTACAAATTTGTCCATTTGCAAAAAGACTGATAAGGACATTAATTATCTTGTTTTGCTTAATTTAAATGTAAAAAAAAAAAAATTGAGCGTGTGAGACGATTTGTCTACCTTAAACCCTAACTCATATTTTCATCTCCTTTCATTTACAGAAAGTAAAAAAAAATATCAATGGAGTTAGAAGATGACTCTTTCATTGAACAGGTGGAAAATGACGCTTCTACGGAAGAGGTAAAAGATTATGTTTCCATTGAAAAGGTAGAAGAATAATTTTTGTGTAGGTCATTTGAATTTGTCCATCGTATTTTTAAATTTATCGTTGTCGAATTCTTTTGAATTTGGATACATCTGTCGTTTTCATTTGAATTCGCAGACTTTAGTGGTTTTCATTTACATATTATTTGTTATATTTTTTAAGAGACAATTTTATAATTTCATATGTATGTATATATTAAAGGTTAATTTGGGAATAATAGTGGGTTGGGAAATAACATTTTAATTTTTTAACTTTTTAAGGTGTGTGAGATTATAACGTGGGTGAGAAAATAAGACAATGTGGTGGGTTTAGTAGCTCTCAAAATTAAAACACTCTTTTTTCACTCACCAATATTCCTAAAATGTCCTCAAATCAATTTAACTATTTTCCAAAAGTTTGAAGTTTGAATTTGAGATGAAGTACGATATAATCAAAGAGGACAGGGAGCTAATAATGTACCTCGATAAAAATCTTGCAAAGAATTTCAACCCGGACGAAATGGAAAAAAGCGTCCCGCTTAAATAGTAATATTATCCTAAAATAGAAAGTCAGAAATTACATAAGGAGGTTTTTTAAACCAAGAAACCTGAGCATCCAACGTTAAGCCCAATCTTGCAAGCCGATGTTCGATCTTGTTCGTCTCAGGTCGACCAAACGTGACCTTCCAATTCATAATAGACTTCAGCAATTGACGGCACCCCTTTTACTGTTCGTCGTAAATTCGCCCTTGAGCAACTTCTGCTTGCTGACAGCCTTGACGCATGCGAACATGTTCACCTCACAACGCCGAAGACTACGAAAAAAATAATCTCAATCTTCCTCCTCATCTCATTCGTCATTGATATCGACGAAGAATTTGCTGGATTTCCGAAAATCTTTAACAAATCTCAATAGCGACATTTGAATTCAAAACAGAAGTTCAAAAACAAAATTTTGATAAAAAACGATTCAGAGGAAAGTGTGTTTTCTGAAACGGATGGCTGGGCTCCTCCTTTTCTTCTTATTTGTATTCTAACTTTTCTTCCAATTTGAGGAAAGCCATGTGTTCTCTTCGTCTTCTCTAATTATTCTTTTTCTTTTGGCTATAAAAAACGGACTAGGATAATTTTATTAGGGCCTTATAAGTCATATTACACAAGGTCAAATGTGTCATTAAATTTTTCACTAAAAATTGGCCGGGAAAATACAATTGTGGAGTGGGTCTAACAGCTCTCTTATTAAAACAGTTTTCAAAAGCAACCTACAAGCTGCTTTTAAAAGCCGTTGCATGGAGGTCATTGTTTTTAAATAAGCAGTGTATTTTATTTTCATCAAACACTTTTTTATTACTTAACTTTAAAGTGAATCAATTTTTGTGAAAAAAAAAAAAAACAATACCAAACGATGCCTTTCAAAGATAAATTTCCTTTGAGACCAATCAATCTAATTCATTTTTTATACAACGATATATATATACACACACACTGGAATAACTATAAGAGAATAAAGTGGTTGCGAACTCTCCATATCCAAGATTCGAAACTAAAGACCTCTCACATACAAGCGAATAGGAATACCACTACTTCAACCTATCTTGATCTAGTGAGTTATCCAATATAATCCAATCCTAACAACTAAATGTGGCCGAACGTTATATGCTTGTTCACAATCTCACTTTGCAACAAGTAATAAGTTGTTAATAGGATTAGTAAGATGAACTAAAACAATAACAAAGTGTACTTGGGGTGCAAGTTTAGGCCAAAATGTGAATGCAGGTGTCTTTCACATCTCTAATTACACACCACAGAAGCTTAATTCTTAAAATTTCCCCTAAATAATGAAGAAAATATTGATCGAGTGAGTACAAAATAACAAAACAATGTGATCAGCTGGGTTGCATTCTTGAATTTAGCCCCTTAATCTTCTCATGAAAACAACACATTCATCCCCTAAATTGTTAGACATCAACATAAATATTTGTTGGTAGCATAAGTCCGGCAAGAGAAAGTTACTCACAGTTCCACGGCACAACACTTGAACACGAGCGGTCCAAAATCTCAATCATCAAATGAGAGCATGACATTAAACTCAGCTGCAATTGCTTGGAAACGAAAGAAAACATTGAGTTTCTTGTGCATTGCAATTTGCAAAAACAAGAAAGTTACCAACAGTTCCATGGCACAACACTTGAACACAAGCAGTCCAAATTCTCAATCATCAAATGAAAGCAAGACATTTAACTCGGCTGCAATTGCTTGGAAACGAAAGAAAATATCGAGTTTCTTGTGCATTGTAGCATTGGAATTTGCAAAAACAAACAGACTACAACTTAAAAATTCAGAATCAGTTCATCTGAATCTCTCACTTTTTGGTCTACAATCCAAGCCTCTAAGATTGAGAAAAATCTATGAACATTGACACATTTAATCAGCAACCCAAATGTCCCAGAAATGTAAAAAACTCAAACCTCATCAGACCACAAATTTGGGGGCAGCAGATTTTGATTCCTCCTTCACAACCTCACCTAAAGCAATATCACTCAATAAATCAGAACATACCCCCAAATAATCAACAGAAATTGACTGAAATGTTGAAAATACAAATCAAAATTGCGAAAATGATCACTTTTTGGGATTTTATTGATACTACAATGTCATCAATATTTGATCAATATGTCATCGTTATTTGATTATGATCATTTCATCAATTGAGATTTGTCAAATCTGCCTTTCGGTCAGTTTCCCAAGTATCAAACCCTAAATTTTCTAACCCCTCGAAACAAACGCAAAATCAAAGTAAGTGAGAGTGAGAGTGAGAGTGAAATTACCAACTTGTGAGACTGGGCCTTCGCCGTAGATGGCCTTGAGCCTGGAAAGCGGAACCAGGGCGGAGTCGGCGGCATCCGCGAAGAGCTGCTGCTTCCAGTCCCACAAGGTCTGCTTCGCCGCCTTGTTCGACTTGTTGAGCGACGCCTTCTCCGCCTCCAGCGATTCGATGTCGTTTTGCTGCTTCACCGACCTTACGCTCAGTGCAACGAACGCACCCACCAGGGCCACGTTTATGACCGTGTTGTTGCTCGCCGCTCTCGTGGCGGCGCTCACCACCTTGTTCGCCAACTCCATTTCCGGAACCACGGAGCGTACGAGTCGACGCCTGCTGAGATGGACCGTCAGCAATAGCACAAAATCTAAATATTCGAAATTCATACATACACAAGCAGCAAATCAAGAACCCTAAATCCCTAAATCTACAAAACCCTAATTTATTTTTCAATCCTAATCCCCAAACCTGAATACCTTTTGTGAGATTGACCGTCAGGTGGTGGTCGGAGTTGGAGGAGCTGGCGGTGGCGGTCGGAGTTGGAGGAGCTGGTGGTCGGAGTCGACTTCAGAGGAGTTGAGGGAGGGAGCTCAGGTATCGAGATTCGAGAGGGAGGACCGAGCCGTGGAGATTCAGTTTGGGAGAGAGAGATTGAGAAACGGAAAAAGTGAAAATGTTAACAGACCCGCCCGGTTTTTGTGTATAAAAAATAAAAATATATGAAACCGCCCCGATCCCGTCCTAAACCGCTAGTACCCGCCCCACCCCGGCCCGCGGGTCCTGGGCCAGTTTTCCCTGCAAATACATCCGAGCTCCCGAAAGGTATTTCGAATAACGTTAGAGCAACTCTACCCTTAGAGCCCTCCCCCCTGGCAATCCACTATTCAATCCACCCTATTGAACAGTAACTGCCTTTAATGAATAGTAACTGCCATTAATGAACAGTAATTGCCATTTGCATCTCCACCCTTGGAGCCCTCCCCCCTGGCAATAGGCAATAAAATATTACTTTTTTTTGTTTGTTTATATAATACAAAATAAAATTATTTGTAATTTCGGATAAGATTTTTTAAATCGTTCTCGTTGCGCCACGTGTCATTTTATAATAAAAAAATATTTAGCGATGGATTTCGATAAGATTTTTATCCAATGTCATCGTGCCACGTGTCGTTATCTTTTCAGAATCTTTGACGATAGATTTCAATCAGATTTTAAATCGTTCTCGTTGCGCCACGTGTCATTATTCGAAAAGATAATTATTGGAGATCGATTTCGATAAGATTTTTATCCAATGTCATCGTGCCACGTGTCGTTATCTTTTCAGAATCTTTGATGATAGATTTCAATCAGATTTTTAACGAATGACGGCATGCCACGTGGCCCTATCTACAAGCCAATCATTTCTGAATCGTCCATATAATCCACCATCCAGCCTCACAAATCTCACACCAATTTTCTCAAGATCTCTATCATTATTCATAGTTTCTGCTTCCTTCATCACCAAAATCTGTATAATTATTCATAGTTTCTGCTTCCTTTTTACAATGTCTTCTTCTTCATCAAGGATGATGTGGGAAATCGATCAGCAAGAGGAAGAATTGTTTAACCAATCTGAAAGAATGTTGAATCTCCAAGTGGCCCGAAATAAGAGGGAAGAGGATGACGAGCGTAGAAGGAGAGATAACGAAGCAAGAATGGCCACAGCCTCACATTCCCGTCAAGTCATCCCAGCTCTGGGTCAGATCTGCATGCCCAGCCGTTCCAGAAACCTTGATAGAAGCAGGGTACGACGGGGTGAAGAGCTGTTGGATGATTACTTTGTCCATAACAGTGCATTTCTTGATACGTACTTCAGACGTCGTTTTAGAATGGAACGACATTTGTTTAACAGAATCATGACTGATGTTTGCAACCATGATTCTTACTTTGTGCAAAAGAAGGATGCTTGTGGTGCTATGGGTCTTCTTCCCCAGCAAAAACTTACTGCTGCTCTGCGGATGCTTGCGTATGGAGCATCTGCAGACCAAGTGGATGAGATAGCAAGGATGGGGAAATCAACCATTCTTGAGTCCCTGATGAGGTTTTGCGGAGCAATTGAATCTATCTACATCGCAGAGTACCTCCGGCAACCTACTCACATGGACTTGGAAAGGCTTCTGAAGAAGGCCGAGATGCGAGGTTTTCCTGGGATGATTGGGAGCATTGATTGTATGCATTGGACGTGGAAAAATTGTCCAAGTGCATGGCAAGGCGCTTATGGAGACAGAAAAGGAGCAAAAAGTATTATTTTGGAGGCGGTGGCATCTTTTGATACATGGATTTGGCACGCCTTTTTCGGGGTTCCAAGAGCTCAAAATGACCTCAACGTCCTTGCCCAATCCCCAGTGTTCAACGATGTCCTGCAAGGAAAGGCACCAAAAGTCACGTATGAGGTGAACGAACGTATGTACGACGGGTCATACTACCTAGCTGACGGCATTTACCCAAGGTGGTCAACATTTGTCAAAACAGTGCCACGTCCGCGAAGTGCAAAGGAAAAACATTTTGCAAGCTGTCAAGAGGGGTGCAGGAAGGATGTGGAGCGTTGTTTCGGTATCCTCCAAGCTCGTTGGGCGATCGTTAGGGGTGCTGCCAGATTGTTTGATGTAGAGTCGCTTCGCTCCATCATGATGACGTGCATCATTCTTCACAACATGATTATGGAAGATGAGTACGATTATGAAGCCGTTGATGAATATGAGCCAGACACAATGAACAATTCAAGAACACGTATATATTGTGCTCATGACGCCACCGATGAGCCCGTGCAACATGAGCCTTTAGAAAGGGATGGACGTTACAATGAAAGGGTCATTCAACGATATAATGCATTTCAAAGGCCAGAAATGCACAATGTCCGGCAAAAAGACTTGATAGAGCACCAGTGGGCATTGAAACAAGCTGAAGATAATTAAGTTCATTTAGTGTGTTTTTTATTATTTGGCTTCATTTAGTGTGTTTTTTATTATTTGGTATGTTTATGTAATTTTATTTGGTGTGTTGTATTTTAGTTCATTTAGTGTGTTTTTTATTATTTGGTATGTTTATGTAATTTTATTTGGTGTGTTTTTTTTTAGTTCATTTCGTGATTTTTTTATTTGGTGTGTTTATGGAAGTTTGAATAAAGATTCTCTTATAGTATAAATATATTACCATATTAAATAAATTTACTCTTACTTTAAATAAAGTACTAACTTCAATAAATTGGAAACAACATAAAATACTCTATTCAATAAATAATAAATTACAACCCAAGGTGATTGGAAAACTATGGGCTCCGATTACAAACAAATACTCTATTCACTATCACTTATAAAATCTGTGGTGGTAGGAAGATCTTCTCTTCTCGTGCTAGGACCATCTCCTCTTGCTCTCGCTTCTCTTGCAAGCCTCCTTTGCACCACTTCCGCTTTCTCCGACTTCCAAAAAAATTTAGAGTTTGGAGACTTCCCTTCTAAAGGCTCCTTCATAATCTCACGATCTCGTTGAGCCATTCTTTCTTGTCTACCCATTTCCCTTTCTTGCCTAAGTAGCTCTCTTTCTCTCTCATTTGCTTGAAATTCTCTCTCAACAGCTGCAGCTTTTGCATCTTCTCTAGCCTTATCAGGCTCAAATTTCGCCATTTCCCGCGCCAAAGTCATTTCACTATGGCGAGTAAGTTCTTCCATGTACTTTGCATAATCATGCTTGGAAGCACTTCCTTTTCTCTTTGAAGCCTTCTTACCTTGAGGCCTAATTGGATAACGGGTTGAACCCGACGCTTGTTCAGGGATAGGCGTTTCGGGCACTTCTTCTGTATCATCATCATGCGAGCCAATATCAGGTGTAGAGTGTAGAGGGGTGCTGTTCATGACAACTTCTGGACCAACAGGCACAACTCTGAATTTAGGACAATCTTTGACAATATTCCAACATTCCCACCGGTTGAATGATTTATTTTTGCTTTTGGTTTTGGCACCATAGCTTGTGCTTGAATTAGCTACACAATGGGGGAGAAGAAATAATTAATCAAAGTAGGTAACAAATAAATAATACAAACAAATAATTATAATTAAAGTAGGTAACAAATAAATAATACAAACAAATAATTACAATGTAAATTTGGGTATAGTACAAACAAATAAATAATATATTGTTACCTGATCCGTGTAATTTTCCCCACTTCGAAGATTACTAGCTTGTGCCAAGCCGTCTCTCCACAAACCAAACGATTGGCTAAGTAATTTCCAACGGCTGGACATCGATTCTTTGGTTCTTTCCCCACCCATTTTCTCAAGATACTTGGTATGAATAAGACTCCACATTTCTCGCAACTGCATCTCATTACCCGTAAGCGAACTATGAGTAACTTCAACCCAACAACTACACAACGCAACATCTTCAAGAAGCGTCCAATTCGTACCTGCAGCAGTAGTCATTTTGTTGAAAAATTTTGGATTGAAACTTTGAGAGAAATATAGGAATGTGGTTGAAAGTAATTGAGAAAATATGAAATTGTGGTGTAAGGTAGATGATAATGAGAAGGTATTTATAGAAAAGTATAAACAAATTTTTTTTTAAACTTTCAGATATTTTTTTCGGATTTTTTACAATTTTTAAAATTTTTTTATTCAAATAATTAATCTCTGCCGTTGGATTTAAAAAAAATTGAATTCCAACACTCCAGATTGTGCCACGTGTCACAACGGTAACTTTTCTTAATTTTAAAACTATTTTTTCTTTTTTTTTTAATTTATAAAGCAGATTGACATCAACCGTTGATCTCAGATCGAACGGTTGATATTAAATCAGCTTTTTTTTTTTATTACCGTTGGAAATCGGACGGTTCGTATTAAAGAGCCGTTGGGATCAAACGGACCGTGGGAAGCCACGTGGCTTCCCAACGGTAACATTTGAATCTGAAAAGTGGGCTGACTTTTCTGATTTTTGGTCGGACGACGCGCCCCCACGCGCGAGTGGGGTGCACGCGCCTGACAGAAAAAAATAAAAAAAGGGGCTGACGCCAGCGCTGGCATCACACCCATCGGGCTCTCGGGCTGGCAGCAGTTCACAGGCCCGTTGCTCGGGCCTCCACAGCAGCTCGGGCTTCTCCAACGCTGGACCTCCTTCACAGGGCCTCGGGCCCTTTCCTCTCCACTGTCCCCCGAGCAACCTCCAAGGGTGGAGTTGCTCTTACCAACTCATAATTATAAAGAACCATTTTGGAGCATTTTGGTCCATCTACACCATTTAATCCAAATCACATAGTAACGTCAAAACTACGTTATAATTCATTCTTTAAATCACCACAAAAGGGAATATGCAGTAATATCAGTTTATCACTGTCTCCAAATATTATACTTATCATATTAACAATATTTGGTATGGGGTGTTACAAGGGGCATCTTAAACCAGTATAATATAAAACTAAAAGGCATACTGAGAGAACGTTTGATAACCATTGTCTCTAGTTGACATGAATTTTTTTTTTTTTTTAGTGCCAATAGCAACTCCCAAAAATTAAACATATCGCTTTAAACCAGTTCAGATCAGTGGAAACAAAAGGTAAAAAAGAAGATAGATAATATTTGTTTGGGTTGGGGAGGGGGCAGTAAAAACTTCTTGAATGAAGGGCAAAACAAAAGGAAATGTTACCCTGCGTTGTAAAGAAAAAGAAAAAAACGCACAAGCACAGGCTCGGAAATAGGAAAAACTTGAACACTGTATAATCTTATAACTATTCACAGAGTGTTGTAACTATGTATTAGCGATCAATGAAAAATTGAGTGTCAACCGCTGACCAAAAAGAATATCGACCAGATCATGTCAACAATTATTGAGCGACTGCATCTCTTGAGTAGCTACATCCGAACCAAAAGTCTGTCTAAATCGTTGAATACGTTCAGCGTATGGGGTTTGCCAACCATCAGTACCTGGTAGGCAAACTCGGTGCCAACATTCCGAAACAGGTGGCATTGGATGCCCTGGAAACATATAAACCTATGGACAACATGACACACCAACAGTTAGGAATGGACAATCACCTCCACGAAGCACATCAAAGTGTATATGGTAATTAAGGTATTCAAGCCATGTACAATACCTGAACAAAGTGGTCGTCACTGACTGAACCAATGGCAATATGTCGGCGCTCTAACAAGGGCAATGACACAGTCCTCGTTGGCAAAAATGTGAGACATAATGACATGGATAAATAGATCACAACTACATTATAGCATGATGCGATAATGTGTCCCATATCAGGCATGGTCAACCACCTATCATATGGTGGGGAATCCTCAAAGAATGAGAGTGCATGCATAAGCTCGTCAACCCTATCATGTCTACCAAAAAGGTTCTCATATTGTGTTTGATGAGAACACAACTCATTCAACAATTCTCTGCGTACCTTGCTCCAAGAATCATCACCAAAACCCATCAATCCAGCTATAACTCGATAACCACAATTACCATCACCTGTAAAATCCCTAATGGAGGAGATATATGGCTTCAAAGCAGTAGGAAACTGCTCTTTCAGTGTAGAAGAAGTGAGAGGAGACATCCTGAGCGCCTGCACAGCAATATTCATAAATAAACTGGTCTCAACTTTCAAGTATCGACAAAATACCTTACATTACTAAATAGTGAATACAAGTCAACAATGTTCATACATACCTTCATCTTGGGTGGATGCCTCGTTTTCTCTGAGTGGGATGTGGTAGTGACTGCGGCAACCCTGTCAGCTGGTGAATGACTTACTTGACAGGACAAGGCCAACTCAAAGGCAGAAAGATTGCAATGAGTGGTAGTGCCAATTCTACTTGGTTGCTCGGTAGTCTTGGTAATTGACTCCATATTCAGAATCTCCTCCAACTTTGTACTAATATCTACCCTGCCATCCTCATCGCTATCCATCCACTTCTTTAAGATCCTATACATTTTTGTAATTACGTGAGTTGCATGGTCACTACACTTTGGGGAGTACAACAAATCCAATTTCTTCCAATAAGGATCAACACAGTAAAGAGGAATGGGGCGACTAGTTTGTCTATACTCTGCAATCTCATGCACACAGGGCAATCCATGTGTGCGTCGAATGGTGCAACCACATGACGAATAATCCACCCCCACCAAATTGGCTTTCTTTGACTCACAAACAATTGTGCTCAAAGCAATGGTGGATACAAAACCTCGCAACTCCTTCAATTCATCATGCATGAAATTGTGTTGGACGACGGCCAAACACTTCTCAAGTGATACCTTGATGTCTTCGTGTTGCAACTCTAACAAGGAGTGAATCCTTTCCCAAGACGTTTCGAAACTACCTCGGCTATTGCCAAGTAGTTTTTTCAGTTTCGCACTTGCGCCTTCCACCCTGTCATACAAAATAGTTAGTAGTATATAATGACTTCCATACGAAAACAAATAAGATTAACAAATTTACCTATTTGACGTCGCATGGCCATAATGCATACATGTATCTGTCCATACAGACACAAACCTCTCTTTATACTCGTTCAACCAAGTGTTCTTCACATATTCAAGTGCATGTGGATATCTACCAAAATAATAATCAAGCTCACGCAGACGGCTTTGATACTTGTGCCATGTCTCCGATAACACCAACATATTCCAACTCATCATGAACTTATCCAACTGATCTTTACCCTCAAACATGTCCTTACACTTTGCCAACACATGTTTGCTGATATGTAATTTACACAACAAATGTCGGGCACTTGGAAAAATACTATGGACGGCGCTCATGAGAGGCAAGTCTTTGTCCGTGACAATAACTTTAGGAAGACAATGTTCATCCAACACAGCCCTCAATCTACTCAAAGCCCATATGTAATTGTCTTCATTCTTAGCATCAAGGTAAGCAAATGCAGCTGAGAAGGTTATATTAGCACAAGTCACCCCTACGATCTTTAAAAGCGGAAAAGAATACGTCTCACTTATGCAATCCATGATTAGGACATGGGGGAATGCACGTAAGACATCTACACTAGCAGGGTGAATCCAAAACAGATCTTTCACCATGCTATTGTCATCTGAGCTCCTATGCCACTCAATATATTTGTGATCGGATAACTTATTTAGCAATACCTGCATCTGTGATCTCACAGCATTCTCTTTCAACTTCAACCGTTGTCTGACATTATAAATTGTTTTCATTGTTTCGTTGATGTTGAGTCCATCGTTCTTTTGAATAGTGCATAATATGTCTTTGGGTTTGGCTGAACTCTTGGACATATCTACCAACACTGCTTTCTCCTCTTCCGATAACCTCCTCGCATTGCTCTTTTCAGCATGGTGGTTGTGAACTCCACATATAACCTCCAATTTCCACTCATCGTCACCACCCAAGCTCACACCCTTCAGTAGAAATGGGCATCCACACTTTTTTGTACCACTCCTTTTACGCCTTTTCTTCTGGACACTCTCATCAATCCTCCTTTTGTAAATGCCACCCCTTTCACAGCCCAATTTTATTCGGGGTTTCTTACTACCAACCCCTCCTGTATCCGAGTTCTTGATAATAATCACCAAACCAATACTATGTCCTCGCTCACGAGCCCACTCCACCAATTCGTCTCTACTCTTAAAAATCTACACAGTGCAAATATACATTATCTCTAATCCAACTTCTCAATCATAAGTCACAAGCCAAAATTTAAATAGGACAAACCTCATTAGTTGTGAATTCAAAAGTGAAGTCGATCACACGTTCTGAGCAAGCACCGCTGCCCCCAGCAGAACTGTATTCCTGGTGAAAAAAAAAAAAAAAAAAAAGATTAGAAATGTTTCAATTTCCCTTACTAATTTTTTTTTTTTTTTAATAGAAACGATATCATTTTAATATCAAAAGAAAAAGTTATACAATGGGGAAAGGAAGAGCGCAGCACAGAATTAGATAACGGATGAGCTCCAATTAAACAAAACACAAGAGAAAGACACGTCTTTAAATTCTTTAGTAACCGAAGCCCAAAGAGAGGAGCATAGTCGAATTTTATCCCACATATCCTCCCTGCATCTAGCATCTTTGTCCTCAAAGATGAAACTGTTTCATTCGAACCAAATGACCCAGAAAATGGCAGAAACAAAACAATGGAATATGGGGAAGATGATAGTTGAAATTTCAACAGGTGGATGAAGAACAACTGCCCACCTTCCCCTTTTGATTTCATGTTGCAGGGAACTCTTTCGGATCAGAGTGCATTGATTCTAGCACTACGCCGATACACATAATCCCTGCCTTCATTTTTCCATTTATTAATCAACATTTACACAACAACAAAAAAACCAATTAACTAAAATAAAAATCAACCTTCAGAAATATACAAAAACAAATAGAGAAAAAAGTTGAAGAAATTGGTTAAACAACGAGGAGGAGGAGGATGAGAGGAAGGTAGTGTACACTGTGTGTATATGTAGGAGGAGGAATACAAAGCGAATCACACAAGGGTCAACTGATCCGAACTCCCTAAATAGTTTCCACCATAGGCGTAAATTTCATATTTCTTACCATTGATACAATCATAAAAAAACACACACACTCATACCTCATTCGAAGAACTCTGACTGACGATTTGATGCTCCATTTTACGCAACCTCTTTTCCGCCAAGTAACTGCGTAATCCATGAGATTGTTAGAGAAAGACACAAAAAATTCACACCAAAAATATGATCAGCAAATGCACATACTACAACTCTAAATTTACTTGACTACAAATTCAACACAAAACCTACAACCATGTTCAAATGCAAAACAAAAAAACCGCGAATCCGAATACACAATCATCAGGGCAACAATATTCCCAATAAAATAAATACTCAATTCAATATAACCTATATCTGTGCACAGCAAGTAACAGAAAGGGAAAAAAATTTAAAAAACCCAATGTGATTTCATCAAAACCCTTCTCCCAATGGAAAGCGTGAGATAGAAACCTGTGTGAGTTGAACGGGGGATTGGAGGAGAAGGAAAGGCGAGTGCGCGTGCGAGTGGCGAGGAGGGAGAGTGGGAGAGTGAGACTGATGGTGGCGGGATGGCGGGATGGAGGAACAGACGGCGTTGTGGTATGAATTAGGGGTTTGGGGATGACGAGGCATTTAGAGGGTGGGCTTAGAGATCAGGGTGAAAATATATGTTTTTCCATTTATTTTTATTTATTTATTTATTTCCTTTTCTTTTTTCTTTTTTCATTTTTCATTTTAGAATGTGATATCCACATATTCTTTTTTACTTCTCAGATACTTTTTTTTAATTTTCTTCCGTTGGATTAGATCAATTGAAGAACATCAAATAATAGAAATTAATAAAGGATGTGTTAGAAGTAAAAATAGATGTGTGGATAGCACGCCCCTTCATTTTATTGGCCCGGGTTTTGACCATTTTAATTGGCTAATATGTTCATTGTGTTAGAAGTAAAAATAGATGGCTAACTTGCTCTGGTTTGGCCGGAAAATGGCTCGAAAATGGCTAACTTAAGACCAAGACAGCCACTTTCGAGCCATTTTTCGGCCAAACCAGGGCGATTTAGCTATCGAAAAAGGTACCATTCTCTTCGTCTCTTCGAGAAGTATGATTTTTGTTTTTGAATCACTTGATTTCGTTAAGTATTGAAGAAGTTATGAAAGTTCAAAGTTTATCCAGTTTCCGGCGAGTTTTCAAGTTTTCACTCGAATCAGTCAACTTTGAGGCTATTTTCCGGCCATCTCCGGCAACCATTGGACTTCCAATAGGTATAATCTTATTCTACACTTTCCTATCTTCATTTTGATATATTATGGGTCGAATTTGGTTAAGAAACGATTGAGTTACGAAGCTTTGAAAATTGCCCAAACTTCTGGCCAAGAGCTTCGAGACATTTAACGAAGTTTTTAACGGAATGACCAAAATGATGGATGGTAGACAATCTCAGGGACCATTTCTATTGATTTTCAATGTCAGGGACCAAAATGATGCGTTTGATAAATGTCATGGACCATTTGTGATAAAAACCCTAGAAATTAATAAAGGATGTGTTAGAAGTAAAAATAGATGTGTGGATAGCACAGCACGCCCCTTCATTTTATTGGCCCGGGTTTTGACCATTTTAATTGGCTAATATGTTTATAATAGAAGTAATTGAAAACTAAAACTAAATGTTGAAAAAAAATGGTTATGATATTAATTGGGAACTTTATATATAAAGACAAAAACTTTAACTATATTTTAAAGAACTTCAGTAGTTTTTAAACATGTCAATGAGAGACAAAAACATAAAACAACTAAAGCCCAACCCAAAAACATGGAAACAATGTTTTAAAATACTAGTCATACCCCTAAGACTTTAGGGCAACTAATAGAACCCAGCTCTCACAACTCCAACAAAATTAATATATGTCATAAGCTTAACCCATCCTCGACTATTTCTGCAGAATCAGTTTTGAAACTACATGTAAAATCAATTTGTATCCTTTATTACTATAATTAATTCAACCCGTCCTCAAACCATTTTTGCAGAATCAGTTCAACCCGTCTTCGACCTTTTTGCAGAATCAGTTCAATCAGTCATCGACCATTTTTGCAAAATCAGTTCAACCCGTCCTCGACCATTTTTGCATTATCAATTTAACCAGTCTTCGATCATTTTTGCAAAATCAGTTCAATCAGTCATCTACCATTTTTGCATAATCAGTTCAATCAGTCCTCAACTATTTTTGCAGAATCAGTTCAACCCGTCCTCGACCATTTTTGCATTATCAATTTAACCAGTCTTCGATCATTTTTGCAAAATCAGTTCAATCAGTCATCGACCATTTTTGCATAATCAGTTCAATCAGTCCTCAACTATTTTTGCAGAATCAGTTCAACCCGTCCTCAATCATTTTAGCATAATTAGTTTAACCCGTCTTCGAGTACAGGGGTAAGCATGGTTTGGTTCGGTGTGTTTGGGGTGAAACTGAAACCGAACCTGAATTTTTTTACGATTCGGTTTGGTGCGATTTTGAAGCTTGAAACAATGTGAAACCAAACCATTTGGTTGCGGTTCAGTTTCAAATCATTTGCAAACTAAATACATTATATCATCAATACAACCCAATTGAAAAAGAAATTCATGATCACTATATTAAAATTCAAGTTGAAATAAAGATTAATAACTATCAAATGAAAATCAACCACATAATAACTAGTAAAGATTTAAATCACATCTTTATAGACTTTGTTATATGACTAAAATTAGAAAAGAAGTGTTGCATGGAAATTGATGTTGTGTTGCAATTACAACTCCAAAACTCGTTTTACACGAGGAATGAATTGAATTTGAACAACAACAAATCCACTACCCCTTCCAATTATCTTCTCCACTTCAACTTGTTTATCCTTAAGATTAATTCCCATGGGTTTGAGAACCTTGGCAGCATTACCAATCCCTACACCAATAAAACTCAAAAGCATCTTGCAAAAACCCAGAACCTGTACTCGTTCTGCAACTTGCAAACGACCAAGCTCTAGTCCACTGCAACTTTAACAATCCAAGGCCATATGCATCGCACCTCAAGCTCGTTGCCACACTGTTCTTCGCGCCGTAGCCTGCATCGTCAGCCTTGCGTCTGCCCAATTTTGGAACTGCAAACAACACGGTCTCAGCAATCCGCAGCTTCGGGGGTTGGAAGTTTGGAGATTTGGGCTTCGAATTTTTGGGATCTGTGGGATTGGGTGAGAACCGGAGACGAAGCGAAATCAAATATTAACCCAAATTGTTGAATCAAATTAAAAAATAAAAAGAAAAGAAATCGGAATGAAATTGAATGGAGACGGAACAAATTCGAATGAAAGATCAACTTCTTGCCGTCAGTAGCTTTCAAACAGAAGAGGGGCAATTTGGTCAGTTAACACAAGATTAAAGTTTGTTGAATCAAATTAAAATTTGTCTCCCCTTCAAATAATTAAAAACCATTGTCTCAATTCAAGATTAAAGTTTAAAAATACACCATAGGTGTAATTTTTCCATATTTGACAAACCCCGACCAAAGTCGAGGCATGCTGGCCGTCATCCGAAGGTGACGTAACCAAAAAGGGAAGTGAGGCATAAAAATATGGATAAATTTAAACTAAAACTAACATTTATTTAAACTAAATTAGAGAGTGCGCAGTAGTGGGAAGAACCCATAAAGCACAAATGTTCAGAGCATAGATGACATAAGTAGTGCAGTCGAAACTAGTTAAGTACTTATTACACAATAGGAAAAGTTCCTACATTTATTTAGAGGTATGTCAGAATCACTAGATATTCCTCGTACGCCACAGAGTAAATCAGCTAACTAGGACCTAGATGGGCGAAAAATAGAAGGGTGAGTGGGCAAAAACAAAAGTTTATAAAATCCATTTATTTTCTGAATATACTAACCCTTCGCCGTAAAACATGTATAGTTTCCAGAAAATCATACTACGTATAAGTTTGAAATCAAATGCAAATCAACAGTAAATCCAGAAGTATGCCAAAACATAATATTTCAATAGTAGTATAATAAAATTAGGTGCCCATCAATCTATGTTGACACACGAGTTCATGTAGAGGATTTCTGACATGAACATGACTAGGTGTCATCATAATATACGTTCTAGTGCTACAATCACGTGAAGACTGGCGCTATTCGCGGTCACATACGAGTCGGAGTTGCCTATTGCAACCTGTATGACAGAACTGACACCTACTTGGATCCAAGGCGAGCGTGTGGTGCGGATGAGATCATATCGAGTTCGGAAGGCTGTTGCTTCTGATCTTCAACTGATAATAGCCAGACATGAGATCGATTTTCGAAAAACACAAGCACCACTAGAGCTCCCCAAGGGGAAGTGCTCGAGTGAATAAACCTTTTTCCAACAAGTTCTTGCAACTGGGTTTTTAATTCCCTCAATCCACAAGAGCCATACGATAAAGAGTTAGAGAAATATGGGCGGTACCTAGAATTAGGTCGATAGTGAACTCCACTTCATGATCCGGTGGTAAGTTAGGTAAATCGTTGGGAAAAACATCTGGAAAGTGTTTGACTACTCGAACGTCTTCCACACGAGCATGAGTCTCCTCAGTCATTACTACATGAGCTAAGTAGCATTGACAACCATTTCTCAACATCCGCTTCGCCCTCATAGCAGAGATAACAAATGTTTCAGACCACTACGTTCACCGACAAACGTTATAACAGGCATGCCCGATCGATGGAAGGTAACAATTTTCTGGTGGCAATTCAACATAGCACTATTGTAATCTAACAAATCCATGCCCAAGATAACATCGAAATCAACGATGTCCAAGGGAACAAGATTAGCCGGCATTACGACATCCTCAATAAGTACGAGACATCCTCGATACTCCCAACTAACATAGCAAATTTCACTCATAGGCATCGAGAACTCTAACTCATAACCGAGGGGAGTGAGGTGAGGTTAAGTCTTTTGAGCAAACATATGGGAAATAACCGAATAAGTAGCACCCGAGTCAATTAATATTCTAGCAAAATGGCCAAAAACATTCAACGTACCCATAATCAAATCGGGGTTCCCCTAAACATCCGGCAAGGTAATGTTGTTGACGCATCCTTGTACTTGTTGTCTGCCTCCACGACCCCTGTTAGTCTGATTTTGGTTGCCGTGTCCCTGATTGCCTCGACCCTGGTTTGTTTTATTAGTCTACCTGGTCAAACCGCCACTGCTGGAAGCTACATCAAGATTATGGTATTGCCTTCCAGCATACCACTGTGATATGCCACCCTGATACGACATATAACTTCCCTGGTACTACGGATAGCCGCCCTGGTATTAAGGATCAGGTGGGTACTAATATGCTACGCCTGTATAGTGGGATATGTCACCTTGATAATGGAAAGCACCACCATAACCTATCTGCTGGTAGGTATCAAGTCCTTGAATATGCTGGAGATGAACTGCAGGTGATAATGTATGAGGCTAATTTTGTTGATTCTATGGGCACTGATTAGCTCTGTGCCTTATCTGACCGCATGTGTAACATCTACTACTTTCTCTCTTACACTCACCGTAGTGGCGACTATTACATTTGTGATAGAGTTGAGCACCGAAATTATTAGAGTTCATTTGATTCTGAAAGCGGGAATTGCCTATAGACTTGCCACCCATTCGGGGCGTATTGGAACTTGAACCACTGCTTGACGATCCATAACTATTACCCTTTTTTTGAAACTTTGAGTCTTTCGAGGGTCAAATGATGACTGCCCCCTGTTATTATTCTTCTGAGGATTATTATTATCCTCTTCATTATTGTCATCGTTAGGAGCATTCTCGAAATCTTCAACATGAAGCAGAATCTAACAGAATTCTTGGTAGGTAGAGCATGGAAGAGAAGTCGCCAAAGAACGCAGTCGCTTACGAGTCCCCATCTTAAAATAACGGAGCATCTCTCTGGGATTCCCAGCGATTTTGGGACAATAACAGGATAAGTCAGTGAACTTTCAGTGGTACTCTGTGACAGACATTTTTCCTTGCTTCAGTTTTATGAATTCATCTCTCTTTCGATCCTTGTATTCCGAATGTGTGAATCTAGCCTCAAATAGGCACCTGAAAACATCCTAATTTATGGCATCTTAAGCAGACAACGGGCGTGACTCCTGAGCCCACCATGATCTAGCTCACAGACAGAAGAACCAAGTCACTGTCTCGACCCATCTCTCCGCTGGAAGATTCCCTTGTCACTGCATAACGCGGAAAGTCTTTTCAACATGGTTGATCCAAACCTCGGATTTCTCAGGTCCCTCATTGCCAAATAAATTATTTATCTGAAGATGAGATACAATATCTAGGGTAGTCTTTTAGGGAGGATGAAGTGTAGAATGAATGGCGCTGGCGATAGCCTCACCGAGTTGCCCAAAATAAAGAAAATTACTCTCATAAGGGACATGTGGCGCTCTACGAGGTGGCATGATTCTGACATAAGAGATCAAAAATTATTAGGACCTATAACACATTCGAGGAATGTAGGACTGTCAAACCTATGCTCTGATACCAAATTGACACACCCCGACCGGAGTCGAGGCATGCTGGCCGTCACCTGAAGGTGACGTAACAAAAAAGGGTAGTGAAGCATAAAAATATGGATAAATTTAAACTAAAACTAACATTTATTTAAACTAAATTAGAGAGTGGGCAGTAGTGGGAAGAACCTATAAAGCACAAATGTTTAGAGCATATATGACATAAGTAGTGCAGTCGAAACTAGTTAAGTACTTGTTACACAACAGGAAAAGTTCCTACATTTATTTAAAGGTATGTCAGAATTGCCAGATATTCCTCGTACGCCACAGAGTAAATCAGCTAACTAGGACCTGGAGGGGCAAAAAATAGAAGGGTGAGTGGGCAAAAACAAAAGTTTATAAAATCCATTTATTTTATGAACATACTAACCCCTCGACGTAAAACATGTATAGTTTCCAGAAAATCATACTACGTATAAGTATGAAATCAAATCCAAATCAACAGTAAATCCAAAAGTATGCCAAAACACAATATTTCAACAGTAGTATAATAAAATCAGGTGCTCATCAATCTATGCTGACACACGAGTTCATGCAGAGGATTTCTGATATGAACATGACTGTGTGTAATCATAATATACACTCTAGTGCTACAATCACGTGAAGACTGGCGCTATTTGCAGTCACATACGAGTCGGAGTTGCCTATTGCAACCTGTACGACATGACTAGCACCTACTTGGATCCAAGGCGAGCGTGTGGTGCAAATGTGAACATACACATGAAAGACTGGCCCTGTCCCTAGGCGAGCACTAACACCGGGTGTAGCAATGTATGATGAGCAGGTAAAATGCATATGAACATGCCATGACAGTATATAAATCTCAACCACGTAATAACATTTCTAAAATTAAATAAAACATGGCATGATAGGCATAAATCAATCCATAAGAATTTGTGGAAACTATAAAGTTTATATATATAATGCCCACTCACTGATAAGTTGTCGGATCGTAGCCTCCTAGCCTTGCTTGTCCATGTATGTCCTAGGGATAAGTCTCACCTATGTGGGAAATAACTAAACTAATTAATTAATAAGGACATAAACAAAAAGGATAGGAAAATCCCCCATAGTTTGCTCAAATGAAGGGTTTAAATATATGAAAACATTCTACACGAAGTCACGAACCCGTACACGTCGACCGGAGGCTAGACGCGCCCTCACGCACTACCTAGCCCACGACCATACGCGAGCCCACGCGCAGGTCATATGCTGACAGACCTAGAGAATATTCCGTCAGACTTGACAGAATATTCCATTAACGGTAACGGCGTCAGAATATTTCGTCAACTTTGATGGAATATTCTCCTTCTTCTCCGGTTGTCCTCCGCCGTCCGTTGCCGCCATCTGGTTTATCGGAAACTGGGAAAAATTGCCGGATTCTGGAAAAATTTCAAACCTTCATATCTTCTTCATTTCTCAACCATTTTTGACAAACTTTATATGGAAATGAAACTTATGAAGAGTAGAACAAGTCTATACCTTTTGGAAGTCCAAAAATAGATGGGAAATTGACTGAAAAAGCCTCAAAACTCTCGGCCTTAACTTAAACGTCTCAAAATCATGTGTCTCGACGTTGACTTGCCTTCGAACTTGAACTAGAGGCCTCGGGGAGTTGTGTAGGTGCTCCCAAAACTCCCAAAACCTTGTAACTCGCACGTGAAGACGTCGGAATAAACTCCACCCAAGTCGGAGCTCCGAGTTGCTCCGAGTTGGACACTCAAAACTCGTCCACTTCGTGGTCGGTTGGTACGGATTTGTTAGTGGGAATGAGAGGAACACGATGGTGGTGGTTTTAGGCTCAATCTATGGAGTTTGATGATGGTCTTTGGTGTTGTAGAGAAGAGAGAGTTACGGGTGAGAGAGAGAGAGAGAGGATGAGAGAGAATGAGACAACTTCTGATTGGGCAGAGAGGAGAGAAAGAGAAAGGTTTTCTGATTGGATGAAAAGAGAAGATGTCTAATTGGAAGAGAGATTTAAGGAGAGAAGCTAATTGGTTAGTGAGAAAAAGCAAGGCACATGTCAGATTTTTAAAGAGAAAAATGATAGGGTTTTATACAGCAGAAATCACGTGAAATCTAACGTGCCTTATAAAAAACAGTGGTTTTCAAACACTGAATAATTAACACACGCGTGTACAATTCTACCCATTGTTAATGCACTTTAACTAAGCGTAACTTTTTCGTTACAAGTTTGTTTCGAGCCTAACTCACGCTCACGCGTTCGTAACAACGAGTACTATTTAATTACGATAACGAGAAAAATAATTTAAAACTGAATAGCCATGTCCACGTCACTTTGCCAACAAGGGCATAAACGTCAATTTACACACTCGGGGAGAAAATTACATAGAAAATGAGGGACGGGTCATCACAATATTAATATTGTTCAAAATTTATTAAAATTTAAATATATATGAGAAGACAAAAACATGAAACCAACTACATTTGCAATGTTCTCTTATAATAAAAAAAACAATTTAACTACATTTGCAAGTTAAATTCAAATTGTCTTTCTTGTAGTTGTGTGCGCAATTATCAGCTAGACTTTTTATTTTGGCAATCTACTATCCAAACTTTATATTTGGTGGGAATCTACCACCTAGGTCAGTTAATATCCATTTTGTCGTTAACTTGTCACGATACCAACACCAAGCACATGAACTAAAATGAGGACAATTTAGTAAATTTGATCTATATTGATTAGAAGAAAAGCAAATAAAAAAGCTGAAAAAATTCAATAACAAATTAAGAAATTAAATTCCCTTACACTCTTCCTCCACAATTCGTTTACCACCATGAAATTACCTATGGGGAATTTTGAACGGGAAGTGCTAGCAGCAATTAAACTAACATTCGGATTTAGACGTTTTCACTCCTTAAAACTACACGTATCATTTTATTCACACATAAAACAATACCCAACCTAACCATAACTATAACCATCCCTGCCCAACCCAGTCCTCTCCCACCCACCCTCTCTCTTTCTCCACCGAAATAATGGCAGCTACAGGCTAGTGTCATTTTAGCCTTTTTTTTTTTTTTTAGATTTTCTAATACAAAGAGAATATAGGAATTTTATAAAAAATAAAAAAAATAAATAAAAAAAAAAACTTTAGTTTGGTTGGCTAAAGAAAATTGTATTGAATTCGTCATCTATGAAATTCAAACCTAAGACCTCTCATTTACAAGTGAAGAAAAATACCACACCAGACTGTATTGACAACTTATGGCAAAATTAAAAAGACGACAAAGGTGGGTATAAATAACCCTTTATAGCCCCAAACATGGGTGGGTTTAGACTCGAAGGCCACCATTTTTTTTGGGCGGGTAAAATATCCCAACTCAACAAAACTTCCCATTTCCTTACCACTCCCACAACAGGCGCGTTTTCTCAACGCGCACCAAAGGCGGGAAGCCTTTCAGCAATTAAAACCCCCTCCACTCTCAAATGTCCGGAAGTCCACTCACTCTCTCGTCACACTCGTCAAGCTCTCGTCCTCCCCGAGACCTGCGATCGCGGTTTCCGCCTCTGATCGAATGCCCGTCCGCTGCACCACCGCCAAAACCCCCGTCTCTGAGTTAGGCTTTCTCTCCGATTCACTGCCCCAATGGCTGAGTCCGCGCTGCAGCTCGTCTCCGAAATCGGCACCCACCTCCGCCGCCAAACCCGCCCAAACAAGGACTCCATAGTCAAATTGCTCTGAGTAAGCCATTTTTTGTGTTCGAATAGTTTATATAATTCCATGTTTGAATTGGAATTGCGGGTTTTTGTTTAATGTGGAGTTTTGTATTTGAATTTGTTCATTTCGTCGGCCTATCGATTTGAGTTGATCGTTGGGGTTTTGCTTGTTTTGTAATTTGTATGCTTCGTTTCACAGCAAGCTGCGAGTGCATTGTTACAGTTAGAACAGGCTTCTTCGACTGAAGCTTCTAGGAAGTTGGAGCCACTGAGAGAAGCTATTGTGCATAGCTTGCTTCAGCATAGGGATAAGGATGTCAGGCTTCTAGTGGCCATTTGTGTCACTGAAATGTTTCGGGCTATGGCACCCGAACCTCCTTTCGTCGACAAATATCTAAGGGTATGTGTACCCATGTCCGATTTGAATGTGTACTCTTCATTTGCAAGATGCTTACACTCTTCTTTTGTTTAGAACATTTTTAAACTCATTATCAGCATGTTCGTGGAGCTAGCTGACATGGAAAGCCCGCTCTTCTTGAGGAGGGCTAAAATAGTAGAGACTGTTGCACGATGTAAATGTTGTGTGATCATGTTGGATATTAACTGCAATGATCTAGTTCTCGAAATGTTTAATATATTCTTCTCTGTTGTGAGGTAATTCCTAGTTTTGACTTTCCATGCTACTCTTTTATGTTTGGGTTCTTCGTAATTGATAATTCTGGAGGAATCAGTGCTTATTACATTCTACGATTAGATTTCCACTTTCACGGAATAAAGAAAAGTAATAACTGCCTGTAACTTAGATGGCTAGAACATGCTCTACTTTTATGTTTTACCAAGTTATAAGCATCTGAGATTAGAGTGTCTCTGAATCGGTTAAGCGCAATTTGTTATGTTTTAATGTATGTAAGCTTGGTGGCTTAACTATGATGACACCAATTATAATCCCTTGCATTTTTTCCCTGTAGGCAACACCACCAGCAGAGTTTGATAAATGATATTTTGTCTATAATGGTTCATATACTAAACGAGGAAGCTTCTCAGCCACTTTTGGATGTGGTTCTACAAAATCTTGTGAAGGAGTTAAAGGCAAGTGTTTGATAATGTATGCTTAAAATGGTTTATAGAAACATTTATTTACATGATATACTAGTCCTACATGTTTTTGGTATCAAAACAATGTTCACTATTGTTAAGGAGAACGGTTGGCAAAGCAATGCTTGTTACAATATGAGCTTTTTCCAACGCATGTTTATTTATTTTCACTGATATATAGTAAGTGGGATTGTGGTGGCATGGTAGTTAAAATGTTGCATTCCGCTTATCATAATTTGGTTGTTGGTCATAGGGAAAATGTCCTATGCATTATGTTCTGGTATTATAGTAGAAAAACTGGGATCTTATTGAATCTGTTTCGTCATGTACTAGTTGCTTGTGATATCATGGGTTAATTTCTAATTTGGGTCTCCAACCTTACAGGAAAAAAGGAATATTGACTACTAGTGAATGTGAGATTTTTGTATACTGTTTGGAATGCCTCTTGTTACATTTTGGACAAAGATGTGTGTTTTGATAAGGAGTTTGGGATGAAATGGGCATTTTGCAGTCACAGCCAAACAAAAGGAAATTGCGTTGAAAATGCCCATTTTCATGTAAACTGTTTTACATTTTAAATTAGTTTTACGACACAACATCTTTTGATTAAACAAATAAAGTGTAAAGATTTAGTGCTTCTTATCTGCTCATGCTCGATATCAATATTTAGCTCAATTAATTATTAAATATTATTCTGTTTCTTATATTATGTTTTACAGAATGCGGACTGTGCTTCTTCCCAGCTTGCAGTTTCTGTGATTTAAACGTGCGCAGACAAACTTGAGTCCTTTGTTTGTGGGTTTCTGACATGTATTTTGGATGGAGATGCTGATGGGAGTGAGCTCAAAGAATTTTACCATTATATCATTTTAAAAATTTTTGGGTGTGCTCCTCAGATGCTTCTTGCTGTCATTCCAAATTTGACTCAAGAGTTATTGGTATGTCTTCATGTCTTAGTTCATTTTGTTTTGATTTAATCATTTCATCTCTTGGCATAGGATCTTTTTTTTCTCTTCCTTCATAGTTCTCTTATGGTCCTGACTTGTGCTTTAAAAGCAATCAATAAATATCACCTGACTCCGATTATTTTTCTATAGACTGATCAGGTTGATGTGCGACTAAAAGCTGTTAATTTGATTGGAAAACTTTTCACACTGCCTGATCACCATATTGCACAAAGGTAGCATGACCTCTTCATTGAGTTTTTGTAAAGATTCTCTGATAAATCTGCGGACGTTAGAGTTAGTGCTCTACAATGTGCTAAAGTTTGTTACATGACCAATCCCTCTGGGGCAGAATCACAAGAAGTTCTCCGTAAGTTATGGAACATTTTCTGTTTCCTATATGACTTGTGATTATGTAATTCTCGGGATCTTACTTATGCTCGTTTGTTGCTTTAAACAGCTGCCCTTGAAAGTCGACTTGTAGATTTTGATGATAGGGTGAGAACACAAGCAGTGGTTGTTGCCTGTGATCTTGCCATGTCTAATATGAGATGCTTTCCTCCCAAAATAATATCTCAGACCACTGAAAGACTTCGGGACAAGAAGGTATTTCTACAGCAAAAAGTTTCAGTTTGCTAAGTTACACATGCTGTCTTGTATTTATAATTGCTTGTTTTATTTGCAGATACCTATTAGAAAGAAAGCTCTGCAGAAGTTGATGGAAGTATATCGAGATTATTGTAACAAATGCTTTGAAGGCAACATGACGATAAGTGACCACTTTGAACAGATTCCATGTAAAATGTTGATGCTATGCTTTGATAAAGATTGTATGGATTTCAGGTTTGTTTTCTCACATGCTCTATCTTTTTAAAATAAACTAATGCTTTAAAAGGTGGTATTTGACTATTATCATTTTACTTATTGTTTTACTTTAGGTCCCAAAATATGGAGCTTGTTCTTGCAGAAGATCTATTTCCAGCTGTTGTTTCAGTTGAGGAAATTACAAGGCACTGGATCCACTTGTTTTCTCTTTTCACCCCGCTTCATACAAAGGCTTTGAACTCTATTTTATTTCAGAAACAAAGGTATTATCACTAACTTACTCTTGCTACAGTTAATGTGAATGATCTGTTCTTTACAACGTACAAATGTTTTATAGGTTGCAAAATGAGATGCGAACTTATTTGGCCAATCGAAAGAAAGAGAAGGTACAGTACTTGAAACTCGCACTTGCTAAGGATGACTTTTATATACGTACTGAAATGTGAATACATATTGCACCGTCCATTATCGGGATGCTGTGTCTTCTTGAGATAATTTATGTTCTTGGAAATGCATGCTTAACTGATGTCTGGAAAATTTTAATTTGTTAATCACTATTATGAATTTAGAGTAGACGCAAGTCCCTTTATGCGAATACACACTGCTTGAGGCTGGATTCTTACTAAAATCCAAAAGTGAAAAATCTTGGTAAGGAAGGAAACTTGTTCTTACAAAGCCTTTGTGGAATATATAGAGTTGTTATGCTGATGTTACAAGCAATTGCTTCCCTCCTTTTTATGAGTATTGGTTCACCACGTGGAAGATTTTTTTCCCTCATTTCCTGTTTTTGACTTGATTTCGGTATTTTTAGTAATGAAAATATGTCCTAGTGTTCAATTAGGCATCACACACACTGTGACTGCTTCTAGAGCCCAAAATGTGGCTTAGCATTATCTTGAGCAATTTTCAAAGCATTCAGCATACACCATTGTGCCTATGACTAATGCTGAGTAATAGGCTTTGTAAATAAACCTGATATTTTTTAGCTTATCAGGGTGCTCTATGTTTTCTTTATATTTCTTTTTTTTTTTTTTTAATTTATTACACGTTGAAGAAAGTTGTGTAAGTTGTGATGGTCTGTACAGGCAACTGGATGGCAGTTCTTTGCTTCTTGGCTATACTTGATTAGTTTTGAGTAATTGAAGCAGTTGACATTATGTTGCAGGGGAATAATTCAGAAGAGATGCAGAAGAGATACAAAGTTCAGTTCCCAAAAATGGCAGTCTCCTTTGCAGACCCTTCAAGAGCGGAAGAGTGCTTTGGAAAATTGAACCAAATGAAAGATAATAGCATTTTTAATTCGCTTGCTCTGTTATTGGATGCAGTGCAATTTAAAGATGCCGGGACCGGCAGAGTGCGTCTATTGTACCTTTACTTTTAATTAAATGATCCCATGAATGCCCTTCTTCCTCTTTGAGACACTTCCACATGTGTATGTTTGTCGGGTACATGCACCTACTTATGTGTGTGCATATAGTACTTTGTATGGAACCCACATGTATGTCTTTCTTTGTTGCAAATAAAAAATATATATATATATATATATATATGGCATATAAACATATCAGTGACTAACAATTAATAATATGATTTTTTCATGTCTTATGCGGTAAACATAGAATTTAAGCTAATTATTTCCTTTTATTAAGTTATGGTTCATTAAGTGTTTCAGTGAACCTTGCCTTTTGTATATCCTTAGTCAATGTCGTTGAAAGCCAGAGCTTTAAGTTCAATGAACCTTGCCTTTTTAAAAGTGTTTCATGATATGGGGAGGGCAAAAACGGTTGAATAGGATCATATATGGCGTCCTATATTGGTAGTTTCGGTGGAGTTGGGGCAACTTGCAAACAGTGCTTGTCATTTATAAGGTTTAACTTTTCACTTCCATGAAACTTAAACATCTGAAGTAATGTTGTGAAGAGGCAGGACAAGGTTTATATAGAGAATTCCAGTTCTGAGATGAGGCTTAATTGCCTTTTGTTTTATCAATGCAAATATAGGAATATGGTGGAGTCGTTCAAAACTTCTCCGGAAAACCAGAAACACATTATCGAACTCTCTGGTGATAACTACAATTACACGAAGACCATTTCTTTAAGACAATTTCCGCTTATAGTCCGTCTGTACTAGAGAAGTCATGGTTGGAATTAAATTAGGTCACGTGGGAACAACTTTTTGTTTGCTTGAATCGATGATTTGACTCCTTGTAATTTTGATGGAGTTATTTTGTATTGTGGGAGGGCAAGTTGGATTTCAACTTGGTTACTCATGCGGTGGTGTCAAAAGATGGTCTTCTTTTTTACTGGTGATTTTTCTTTTATATGATTAAGAAATTTGATTGTAACAAAATTATAATAGTATACTTTTATTTTTTCCTTTGTTAAAAATTTGTGTTATTTACTTATTGTCTTCTTTTCAGGACAAATTTCTGAATATGATTGGGGGGATACATCAGACTTTTGAGTTTCTACGGACACTTGCCTCAAAATGCTCTTACAATATATTCAGTGCAGAGCATGTTCGCTGTATTCTAGATGATCTATCTTGCAACAGTCCTGGAAAGAGGCACTTGGAGGCTGCTTCTGTGAGACTTCTGCTGGTAAGAAGTTTTTTTGCCTAGAGCATTTGAATAATACTTTCTTCAGCAGAAGATTAAAACTTTTGAATGTGAATGTTTAAGTTAGATTGAGTTTATGTGATAAAAAAGACAAAGCTAACCAGACGAGAGAATGGCCATGAAGGGTTGGGGAGCACAAGAACACGCGGCATGTAAATTTAAGCAATGGCCATGAATTACTGTTGTGGTGGTCGTCTAGAAACAATTTGGCAAGCACATATAGCATTTCTGGCATCGATGAATCTCAAGGACTGAACTAAGTTTTATGATTTACGAGCGCCAGGTTATAGAATGAGTTTGAGTTCACCTGATGCTGTCATTTACTAATGTTGGCTTTTCGTCTAACCTATAATGGCCCAAATTGGCTTCATGCATTGCCGATGGGATAAAGCTTGAGAGAATAAGTTAGTTTCCATAAGTGGATGAGGTATTATTTAATTTTTTTGTGTATACAAGTAGCGTTTACCTTTTTTTTTACTTTCTTTTTTTTTTTTTTAGGGAGTTCAACCTTGTATCTATGTTTTATATAAGATAAGACTAGGAGTAAATAAGTTTGGATGTGTGACCAACTACTAAATATCTAGGGAATATTTGTCTCTTCACTGTTTGAAATTGTCTTTCAATTGTTTTCTGGTTCGGGCAATAACCAGCTTTTTCCCAACTCTCCTGAGAGGCTCAGAAGTGCAATTTCAGAAGTTATTAAACGAGAGCGACCCAATTAATGATAAGTTGATTGAAGTATTAGTATGTTGTTTGTCTGAAGATTGATGTGGCAATTTTCTAGGGCACGAAGCCTATGAATTAATTGTTTGCGATTTGAGATTGATCTGTGGAATTTGAGCACGAAGCTCCTTGTAGTTTTCAATTTGTATGCAAATAAGTCTCTCGGTGTTGATTGTTTGATGAATTCTGGAAAATTGTTCCAGTATGAGTTTCTGTGGAATGTGTTAGTGTTTGGCACGAAGCCATTTGTTGATGTTTGATTGAGCACGAAGCTCTCTGAAGACGTTAAGTTCGGTGTTGTGTTACGATTTCTTTCTCAATTGCTGATTTGAGAAAAACTATTTGTTCATCTTGTTGTATTCCATCCAAATTGGCGATATGGCAATGAATTCTATCAAGCTGGTTGGTTTATTGGGTATGATGACTATCAGACTACATGATGATAATTTTGTTAAGTGGTCTTTTCAATTTAGATCAGTGTTGGAAGGATATGATCTATTTGATCATTTTGATGGCTCTTCTGTGAGTCCTTCAAAGTTTGTGTTTACTGAAGAAACTGGTATTACTACTGAAATCACTACCGCATATAAGGAGTGGATTAAACATGATAGAGCATTTGTTAGCTTACTACTGGCTACATTTGGAGATGAAGTAGTTAAGTACGTTGTAGGTTGTAAAACTGCACATGAAGCCTGGACAAACTTACAAGATAGATATGCCACAGTTTCTAGGGCTCAGATTAATCATTTGAAGACTGAGTTACATACCATAAAAAAAGGTGCTGATAGTGTGGAGAAATATATGATCAGATTGAAAGCTCTTAAAGATCAACTTACTGCAGCAGTAGAAGTTGTATCTAACAATGATATTATTGTGGCTGCTTTGGCTGGTTTACCTGCAGAGTTTAACATGATTCGTATTGTGATTGTGGCTAGAGAGACTCCTATTTCCTTAAAAGAATTCAGAGCACAATTGCTGGCTGCTGAAAGAACTTCTGAAGAATCTCATTCTACCTTAAGTTTTTTTGGGTCTGCATTGTACTGTCAGGGTGAATCATCTAATACTGGTCAAACTTCTTTTGATTCTTCTCAGTATTTTAATGGTGGGTTTGGTTTTGTAACTGGTAGTAGTACTGTCTCTCACTCTCCTGCTTCTAGACCAACTGGTGGTGTTGTTTCTCAAGCAAATTTGCCACAGTTTCATCAGCAGAGACGTGGGAATTTTCAGTATCAGAGAAGTTATTAGAACTATGGAGAGACTAATGGAAGATTCAACAATAGGCCACGGTTTAATGGAAATTCTGGCACGTTTTCTGGGAACTCCAACTATTTTCCTGGCAGTTCAAGCAATAATGGAGGTTCTAACTTTGGCACAAAGGGAGGATCAAATTCGCAGAATTGGAATGGCAATAGTGGTTCAAAGTCTACATTGATTTTTGAGTGTCAAATTTGTAACAAGCGAGGACACACTGCCCCAAATTGTTATTCTCAATATGATGCAAGTTCTAGCACTGCTTATCCAGTTGTTGAGTGTCAAATTTGTGGAAAGAAGGAGCATATTGCTCTTCATTGTTATCATCGCAACAATTATGCATATCAAGGTGCACAACCTCCAACTTCTCTCACTGCTCTTACTACACAAACTCAACACAATTTTGGATCTTCTTCTCAACCCAATTGGGTGCTAGACACAAGGGCTACACATCATATGACTGCGGATCTTGATAATCTGACATTGGTGGCTCATTTTGAAGGCAATGAGAGGATTACAGTGGGCAATGGTGAAGGGCTTCATGTTGCTCACACTGGTTTGGGTTCCATTCCTACTCTTAAAATTTTAACATCGCAAATGGTTTTACATGTTCCTCAATTGGCTGCTAGTCTATTATCTGTTTATAGACTTTGCAAAGACAACCATTGCTATGTTATTCTTGATGAGTTTGGTTTTTGGGTGCAGGACAAGGCAACAAAGAAAATATTACTGAGAGGAAGAAGTAGTAGTAGTGGCTTGTATTACATACCTCAGCAACAATTCTTCAACTAATCTCGGCTTTTGGATACTTCACCGCGAGCTCTTTTGGGACAACTTGTGAAGACTTCTATATGGCATCACATACTTGGTCATCCAATGAATGAGGTGCAATCCAAAATGCTTAAGGGCTCTAGTATTTCTGTTTGTTCAAATGTAAATCCACAAATATGATTAGCATGTATTAAGGGTAAAATGTCTAGACAATCATTTTCTTCTAGTAGTGATAAGTCTAGTATTCCATTTGAGAAAGTGCATACTGATGTATGAGGGCCTTCACCCACCATCTCTGTTGAAGGTTACAGATATTATGTAATCTTTGTTGATGAATGCACAAGATTTACTTGGATTTTTCCTCTTGTGAATAAATCAGATGTGTATGCAGTGTTTGTTAAATTTCATGCTCTTGTTGTTAATCAATTTAAGACAACAATCAAGTTTTTACAGTCAGATGGGGGATGAGAATATATGAGTGGGCTGTTTAAGAAGTTTTAGATTCACGTGGTATTGTACACCTGGTATCATGTCCATATACACCCCAACATAATGGATTATCTGAGAGGAAGAATAGACACATTATTGAAACTGTTGTAACTCTTCTTAGTGCTGCATTTTTACCACAACAATTTTGGTTTCATGCTTGTTGTCATTCGGTTTTTCTTATAAATAGAATGTCATCTCAGACCTTGAAGATGTATTCTCCTTATGCTAAACTATTTGGACAATCACCTTTAGCAAACCTTAAGGTCTTTGGTACTACTGTGTATCCTTATTTAAGACCTTATAATGTCAATAAGTTGCAGGCAAGGAGTGATATGTGTGTATTCCTAGGTTACTCGATTGGTTACAAACGCGTATTGTGTTACAATAGGGTTACAAAGAGATTGTTGTTGTCTAGACATGTAGTTAATGATGAAAGTGTTTTTCCTTTTCAATCATTTGGTTCTCCAACTTTGCATCAATCTCCAGTTCTGTCTTCTTCTCAGAGAATTCCATCTACAATAGTTCCTATTGTTTTACCAAGAAATGTAAATGGGTTTGAAGAACAATTCCAAGATGCTAATGAGTGTAGTCAGAATTTGGAAGTGCCATCACTCTTATCTCAGAGTTCAAATGTTTTTGCCAGTCCAATTAATGGGTTAACACAAGCTACTACTCAAGCTACTACTTCATCATCAAATCCTTCTTCCTCTTATATGTTGCCTGTCCATGCTCATTGTCCAACTCAGGTACCTTCTGTCTCTACAGAGTCATCTCCCATAAATGATTTGTCAAGTGCACAGTCATTTAATTTGAATGATATACACGATCAGTCTTATACTTCTGTTTCTACACATAATATGGTTACTCGGTTGAAAAGTGGTACAATACAGAGACAGAATTATGCAGCTTATCCCGTCTCTATGTCTGTTCCAGAAGTCTTTCCTAACTTAGATAATGGTGATGTTGCATTTTGTGGTTTTACTATTGTCTTGGATATTCATGATTCTTCTGAGCCTACACATTATAAACAAGCAGTCATGTCTAAATCTTGGAGAACTATTATGACAGAAGAGTTTAATGCTCTTCAAAAACAAGGTACTTGGGAATTGGTACCTCATCCAGAAAATAGAAATGTTATAGGCAGCAAATGGGTGTATAAGATCAAGAAGGATCAAGAAGGGAAGGTTTATAGATACAAAGCTAGGCTTGTTCCCCAAGGCTACAGACAAGAACAAGGGTTGGACTATGAAGAAACTTTCAGTCCAGTTGTTAGGCATACCACAGTTAGGCTTGTGTTGTCATTGGCAGCTATCTACAAATGTGAATTAAGGCAATTGGATGTTAAGAATGCCTTTTTACATGGAGAATTGCAAGAAGAGGTTTTTATGAAACAACCTGAGGGATTTCAAGATCCTAAGTATCCTAATCATGTCTGTAGACTTCTAAAGTCCTTGTATGGTCTGAAACAGGCTCCAAGAGCCTGGAATGCAAAATTTACAAGATATCTTCCAGCCTTGCAGTTTCAATCTTCTCATTTAGATCCTAGTTTATTTGTGAAAGTTAGTGGCAGTAATGTGGTGATCCTTCTACTCTATGTCGATGACATTATCATTACTGGATCATGTTCTAAGTTAGTGCAGCAAGTAATAGATGATTTGGCCATTGTGTTTGATATGAAAGATATGGGAAAACTCACATATTTTCTTGGGCTTCAGGTCACTTATAGAGATAATAGAGACATATTTCTTAATCAGTCCAAATATGTTACATATTTGCTCCATAAGGCAGGTATGGTGAATTGTAGGCCATGTTCCACTCCTAGTAAACCTCATACACAACTATTGAAGGATGAAGGGGAACCATTAATTGATCCCACAGTGTATAGGAGTTTAGTTGGTGCTTTGTAATATCTAACCTTCACTCGGCCAGATATTGCATATGCTTGTCAATTTATGACTACACCTACTGAGACTCATTTTTGTTTAGTAAAACGAATTCTCAGGTATTTAAAGGGTACATTGTAGTGTAGGATTACTTATACATCTACTGAGAAACTGGAATTATTTGCATACAGTAATGCTGACTGGGCAGCAGATATTAATACTCGAAGGTCAACAACTGGATATGTTGTTTTTCTGGGATTTAATCCAATTTCCTGGCAATCTAAGAAGCAGGGAAGCGTGTCTCATAGTTCCACAGAGGCTGAGTACAAAGCCTTAGCCAATGCAGCGGCTGACATTGCTTGGATTTGATTGGTTCTTAAGGATTTTCATATGTTTATTCCTTCTGCCCCGTTATTACATTGTGACAATCTCTCCACTTTAGCTTTGTGTTCTAATCCGGTGTTTCACACTCGTATTAAACACTTAGACACTGATTTCCATTTTATTCTTGAAAGAGTGCAAAAAGGAGATTTGGAAGTGCAATACATTCCCACAGAAGCTAAGATTGCAGATGTATTGACTAAAGGTTTACACAGTCCATTATTTGTTCATCACTGTTCTAATCTTAGGCTGGGATATCCCAGCTGAGATTGAGGGGGAGTATTAACAGAATGTACACCTCAGCACTTAGTTAGATTGTACACCTCAGCTTTTGGTTAGCTTAGTTACTAAGTTTTCAAATATGACAACTGTAATTGTGAAAGTATATATAGTTGGATAACCAATTGTAAAAATTTACATTCATCACAGTGAAACAAATAGCTTGTTTCATACGATTCTCTCTCTCTTTTGTTCTTAGTTTTTCTGCATTTTCTTAATATCTTGAATTTCTGAGATCTTGAGATCATGATTTCTTCTTAGTTATCAGTATTAGCCAAAGCAAGCCCTCACATATTAGTTAAACTCAGCTAATTTATGCAATCTCTCTCATTCTTTGCATTTTTTTAGCAGGATGGAGTTTTATGTTCCATTGAAGACTCTATTATAGAGGGTCTCCTCGTTTATCTTATTTCTGATGTTAATTTGGTCAGTCATTCAATTCTGGATGTTTTCTTTGTCAAAAATTGTTTTTGTTAAATCTTACATATAAAACCAACACAAAAGGTGAATAGTGCTTTTTGGTGTCAAGGGCTTCAACAAAAAAATTGGACAAAAATGCCCCCCACAACAAAAAACTTCAAAGGCATCCAAAAGTAATGCATCAAATATGGCAAGAGAATTTTCGTCATTTTAATAATATTTTTTAATGATTAATATTTTTGTGGTTTGTTTGTTTGTTTGTTTGTTTTTTTCTTTTTTTTCTTTTTTTTCTTTTTTTTTTAAATTAGTACCTCACAATAGGCTAGCAATAATGTGATTCAATTTCTCTATTTTTAAACACGTTCAAAACATCTTAAGAGGCGTGTAATGCCAGACATAAAAAAGGTCATTCGTATGTGGATAATAATGTGATTAAATTAGTTATCAAATGTTTGTTTTTTTTAACAAACGATATTATCTACACTAAAAAGAGGGAGAGGGGGTGCGCTTAGCTTGGGCTAGCAATAATGTGATTCAATCAGTGGTTTATTAAATATTATTTTCTCTATTTTTAAATACGTTCAAAACATCTTAAGAGGCGTGTAATGCCAGTTATAAAAAAGGTCTTTCGCACGCGGGTAATAATGTGATTAAATTAGTTGTCAAATGAGTTTTTTTTAAACAATATTATCTACACTAAGAGGAAGGGGGTAAGCTTAGCCTCACAATAGGCTAGCAATAATATTATTCAATCAATTGTTTATTAAATATTATTTTCTCTATTATTAAACAAAAAAATAATTGGACAAAAATACCCCCAAAACAAAAAACTTCAAAGGCATCACAAAATAATGCATCAAATATGGTAAGGGCATTTTCATCATTTTAATAGTATTTTTTAATAATTAATTTTTTTGTGTTTTGTTTGTTTGTTTGTTTTTTTTGTTTTTGTTTTTTTAAATTAGTACCTCACAATAGGCTAGCAATAATGTGATTCAATTTCCCTATTTTTAAACACGTTCAAAACATCTTAGGAGGCGTGTAATGCCGGTTATAAAAAAGGTCATTCGCACGTGGATAATAATGTGATTAAATTAGTTATCAAATGATTGTTTTTTTTAACAAACGATATTATCTACACTAAAGAGAGGGAGAGGGGGCTGGGCTTAGGCTCACAATGGGCTAGCAATAATGTGATTTAATCAGTTGTTTATTAAATATTATTTTCTCTATTTTTAAATACGTTCAAAACATCTTAAGAGGCGTGTAATGCCAGTTATAAAAAAGGTCTTTCGCACACGGATAATAATGTGATTAAATTAGTTGTCAAATGATTTTTTTTAAACAATATTGACACACCCCGACCCGAAAATGGGGCGTGCTGGCCCCACTTTCGGGTCGGGTGTGTCAATATTATCTACACTAAGAGGGAGGGGGTGGGCTTAGCCTCAAAATGGGCTAGCAATAATATGATTCAATCAATTGTTTATTAAATATTATTTTCTCTATTCTTAAACAAACAAAAAAATTGGACAAAAATGCCCCCAAAACAAAACACTTCAAAGGCATCCCAAAATAATGCATCAAATATGGCAAGGGCATTTTCATCATTTTTTTTAATAATTAATTTTTTTTGTGGTTTGTTTGGTTGTTTTTTTTGGTTTTTTTGTTTTTTTTTTTTGGTTTTTTGGTTTTTTTAAATTAGTACCTCACAATTGTAACAGTCCGTTCTGAGTTAATGGATATATTAATTATGAAATGATGATTTTGCCCTTACGGGTGTGAGATGATGAGTGAAAAAGGGGTACTACTTATATATATATATATATATATATATATATATAGGGGTACCTAAATACATATATATGTTAATTATTTTGTTTTATTTTTTTTTGGGTTGAATTTATGTGGAGGGGATTGGTTGGAGAAAATATATACCCACACATGCACAACACGTGTGCATGATCATCACCCCGTCACCTTCTCCCTTCCCTCTTCTCGAACTCTCTATCCTCTCCCCTACAACCGTACGGACGAGCCCTTGTTCTTGGTGTTTTGGTCACAGATCAAGGCTCTAAATAGCACCTTTAGAACCCTTATAACCTGGTGATTCCAACCGTACCATTTGTGTAGCTCGAAACCGTCTAAAAACCTAGAACCCGTGGGGTACCAAAGGTTGTACTGTTCATGTGCTCAAAATCTACGGGGTTTTAGCTCATTTGGAGATCATAGGAGGGTTTAGAATCTCCTTGGGATGCTCGGAGGACAAAATTGAAGGAGTTTGGATGTCGGGATCGTTGGTTTGGAAGTTGGCCGGAATTTGGAGAATTTCTCTGGCGAGATTCGCTTGGATTTTGGGTTCAAAACAAGTATAAATCTCTTCTCCTTGTTCTAAGGATCATTTTGGTGTAAATTTCGTGAAATTTGGTTGAAAAATGAGCTAGAAATCAAAGGTAGAAAATTTACCCAGTTTCCGGCGACACAGCGGCGCCAGCGCCGGTCGTCGACGACTGAGGTTGAAGATGACGGAATATTCCGTCAACTTTGACGGAATATTCCTAACGGAGGTTAATGGCGTTAGTTAACTTTAACGGAATATTCTAGGATTTGACGGAATATTCCTTAACGGCGTTAAGGATTCCGTCCGTGTGCACGGCACGTGGCCGAGCGTGGGCGGCGCGTAAGGCTTCCAAAAATTATTTTAAAAATATGGGGGTGTTCGTGGGATTGAGTAGAGCATGTTGGTATATTCAAACACCCCAATTGAGCAATGTATGAGAAGTTATTGCTTGATTTGGGTTATGTGCGTAATTAACGGTTATTTAGTTGTTTCGCATATAGGTGAGACGTATCCTGAGGACGAGCGCAGCCACGCGAGGCTCGGGGGCTATGACCCGTCTACATATAAGTGAGTGGGCTTTTGGTTTTCAGTATATATATATATATATATATATATATATAATGGATTGATTTCCCAGAAATGCGTTTTAAAATGCTTTTATGAAATTTAATGCCATGTCGAATGCCATATATATATATTTGATGTTATATGATTATATATTGATGCACTGCGGGCGCCAGGTAAGTTAGGTAAGTGTGTGTGGTTGTGATGTGATGATTATGGTGATATCGATGAGATTGGTATATGGCTCATCACCTGCACATCAGGGTTGTGCCGCCAGAGTAGGGCTTAGCTTTCACGTGATCGTTCACCTCTCGCACCGTACGCTCACCTTGGATCCAAGGCAAGTGCCAGCCTGTCGTACTGACCACATTAGGTGGTTACGACTCGTAGGTGACTTGCGAGACGTCGCCAGCCTTCACGTGATCGTAGCACAGAACGTTATGCCCAGCTTGACGTACAGAGCACATTAGGTGGTTCCATCATGGGTGCAGGTTATTGATTGAGAGATGGATTGAGGATTTGATTGAGGAGCCATAGATTCAGCCGTACAGGTCACTAGAGGTGACTCCGATTGCTTTATATATATATTGCCGGCATGATTTGAGTTGAGATATCACCTGATTACTTGATGGTACTTGGTATATGTTGATCATTGACTATAGTTCATTCGAGCATGGCATTGATTGTTTGATTGATTGGTTGATTGATGGTTTTCAGTACTATTACGTATATACATATTTTCTGGGAAGTATACTTGTTTTACAGAGAGGGGTTACAACTTTTATATCGAAGCGATTTTTGATAAAGCTTTGTTTTTGCCCACTCACACTTTTGTTTTGCACCCCTCTAGGTACTAGGTAGTTTTGGTGGCAAACGAGGCATCAAAGGCATATCTGACAACACACCATCCATGTAAATATTTTACTTTCTCGTTTATGTATTTTGGACTGCACCTAGAACGCTCAAACTCTGTGAATCATGTTATTAACTTCCTTACTCTTTTATGTGCCTGTAGCACTAATAATGATACTCTAGTACCTAGTATTTATATTTATTCTTCCGTATTGCGCACATGGCCTTGTCACGCTCACGTGACGGCCAGTACGTCCCGATGTCAAGTCGGGGTGTGTCAACAATAGGCTAGCAATAATGTCATTCAATTTCTCTATTTTTAAACACGTTCAAAACATCTTACGAGGCATGTAATGCCGGTTATAAAAAAGGTCATTAGCACGTGGATAATAATGTGATTAAATTAGTTATCAAATGATTGTTTTTTTTAACAAACAATATTATCTACACTAAAGAGAAGGAGAGGGGGTGGGCTTAGCCTCACAATGGGTTAGCAATAATGTGATTCAATCAGTTGTTTATTAAATATTATTTTCTCTATTTTTAAATACGTTCAAAACATCTTAAGAGGCGTGTAATGCCAGTTATAAAAAAAGGTCTTTTGCACGCGGATAATAATGTGATTAAATTAGTTGTCAAATGATTTTTTTTTAAACAATATTATCTACACTAAGAGGGATGGGGTGGGCTTAGCCTCAAAATGGGCTAGCTCAATCAATTGTTTATTAAATATTATTTTCCCAATTCTTAATGTAAATTCTATAGAGACCGATTTTATTATATGAATTCAGCTGCTTTAATTGGTTTATGAGAGGTTTCTTCTAGCATAATCTAAGATTATTCATTTACTTTAAATATTTGACTTTCCTTTTGTCAATTTACGCATATAAATACATTTAAAACGTGTAAGTCGTGCGTAGTACGCCGTGATTCAAAAAATGTCTTCTGCATGGGTGTGAGTGCGTGCATGAAGGCTAGTCTATATATAAAGCCAACAATAAAGGTGAATAGTGCTTTTTGGTGTCATGGGCATCAACAACAAAAAAATGGACAAAAATGCCCCCAAAACAAAAAACTTCAAAGGCATCCCAAAATAATGCATCAAATATGCCAAAGGCATTTTCGTCATTTTAATAGTATTTTTTTAATGATTAATTTTTTTGTGGTTTGTTTGTTTGTTTGTTTGTTTTTTGTTATTTTTGTTATTTTTTAAATTAGTATCTCACAATAGGCTAGCAATAATGTGATTCAATTTCTCTATTTTTAAACACGTTCAGAACATCTTAAGAGGGGTGTAACGCCGGTTATAAAAAAGGTCATTTGCACGTGGATAATAATGTGATCAAATTAATTATCAAATGATTTTTTTTAATAAACGATATTATCTACACTAAAGAGAGGGAGAGGGAGGGTAGGCTTAGCCTTACAATGGGCTAGCAATAATGTGATTCAATCAGTTGTTTATTAAATATTATTTTCTCTATTTTTAAATACGTTCAAAACATCTTAAGAGGTGTAACATCCCACATCGCCCAGAGGAGTGATCCTTAAATGTATATTCCCATCCCTACCTAGCACGAGGCCTTTTGGGAGCTCACTGTGTAACATCCCACATCGCCCAGAGGAGTGATCCTTAAATGTATATTCTCATCTCTACCTAGCACGAGGCCTTTTGGGAGCTCACTTGTAACATCCCACATCGCCCAGAGGAGTGATCCTTAAATGTATATTCTCATCCCTACCTAGCACGAGGCCTTTTGGGAGCTCACTGGCTTCGGGTTCCGTAGGAATTTCGAAGTTAAGCGAGAAGGGGGCTAGAGCATTCCCAGGATGGGTGACCCACTGGGAAGTTGCTCGTGAGTTCCCAAAAACAAAACCGTGAGGGAATGGTAAGCCCAAAGTGGACAATATCGTGCTACGGTGGTGGAGCGGGCCCGGGAAGTGATCCGCCCTGGGCCGGGATGTGACAAATGGTATCAAAGCCAATCCCTGGCCGGAAGTGTGCCGACGAGGACGATGGGCCCCTAAGGGGGGTGGATTGTAACATCCCACATCACCCAGAGGAGTGATCCTTAAATGAATATTCTCATCCCTACCTAGCACGAGGCCTTTTGGGAGCTCACTGGCTTCAGGTTCCGTAGGAACTTTGAAGTTAAGCAAGAAGTGAAGGAAAATTTGTGAAAAACATGTTCATTTAAGCAACATCTATGGCATGCAATTAACATTTAAAGGCGGAATCATGCTTGTATGCACTCAAAACAAAACATTACCCATGAAATTCAAAGCCTAGTAGTTATGGTGAACCATGACTCAACTCAAATCTTAAAGAAAGGAGTTGAGAAACTTTTATACCTTTGAAGCACCTCTTTGCTTAGCAAAGGTTAATCACCCATGTGAGGGCCTTCTTTCCTTTGTCTCCTTGCTCCTTGGCTCCATGGATATGGATGGAAGAATTGATTCTCCAAAAGTCCCCAAGGTAGGAGACCTCTAATTTTCGACACCAAGGATGGTGAAGGAAGAAGATGAGTGACCTTGGAGGAGGAAGGATTGCTAGCTAATCCCCTCCAAGGGGGCCGGCTTCCTAGAGAGAAAGGGAGAGACATGTTCTCTCCAATTTTCTCCAAAAGAAACCCTAAATGAATTTTGGCTATAAAGTTCTTTATATAGTCACTTCACTTAAGTGACTAAAAGAACAAAACCCTATTTTTCATCACATGGCCGGCCTACCATAGGCATTGGGCTGTTTGGGCCCTTTTAAATCTCAAGTCATAAAAGTTGTCATATAACTTAAGTTAATGGGCTTGACATTCGAAGCCCATTGGGCCATGAGGCCCAAAACTAACCCGAGGTCTAAAACGAACTTATTCATTTGATTAATTAACATATTAATTAATCCTAGCCATAAATAATTAAACCATTTAATTATCCTTACTCATCTTCGTTATATCCTTCAATCATTACCTTACACGGTGTGCGATCCATTAGGTTCCTTTTAGCGAGGCAGTGGGCGATTAGAACTCTTACTAATTGATTGTGAATTGAAACTTACTTTCAATTCTCCCTTTAGTGATTATACATCTTCAGGGCTTCCACAAGCCATGAGTGACACCTAGCAGTATGTTATGGCTACCCAAGCTAATCAGAAGAGGTTGGAGAACCTATTCAGTTTGGGATTACAATGCAATACGGTCTTTCTCTAATACAATACTCTTGACCACATTGTTTGGTTTAATAGTTTATTCCTGTCTACTATCCAATGTGATTCTCTTAATTATATGATTACCTTGAATGTGATTTGGAACGACTTCATAAATCTCATTCATACTCTGGCTAGAGATTCTTAATTATATCATAGAGTATTCTTCCTCAACGTTTGAAGGTTAGAGATCCCTTGTTGCGCATTCACTTGCCTCCATGGCTAAGTGGCTTAACCCCAACTATGCCGTGGACACTCTTTGACGGAGTGACTTTGACATAGTCAAAGATCAAGAACCTAACCACAAGACAACTATGATGCCTCAGGTCAAAAGACTACTTTGCATTATCCCAACTATGAGTTCTCATGTGACATGAGTATGAGAACTCTTCGTTGATTGCGTTCAGCGGACTCATTCTCTATTGAGCACCTACGTACTTGTCTTGGTGTCAGTCACACCAATGACTCGAGACCAGTCACTCTTCCTAAGAGAAGACATAGCACGTACTGATCTTGATGGACTGTCAATGCCCAATTGGTAATCCTATGATCAGGAACATTTAGGATATGTATTCGGAAGAGAATGGTCTCATGAATCTAACTTCATTAGATCACATTCTCCCTATTACATATTCTTTGGACTTATCGTTTAAGCATATAACATTTATATGAGACGGCTTAAAACAATAATCTTTGCCCTTTATATTAAACTAGATTAGTTTAACATGTGAAATGTCCGTAAAGTATCATCATATGATTGGTTTTAGGGCACATTTCCATCAAGAAGGGGGTCAGAGCACTCCCAGGATGGGTGACCCACTGGGAAGTTGCTCGTGAGTTCCCAGAAACAAAACCGTGAAGGCGTGGCCGGGGCCCAAAGCGGACAATATCGTGCTACGGTGGTGGAGCGGGCTTGGGAAGTGATCCGCCCCGGGCCGGGATGTGACAAAATGGTATCAGAGCCAATCCCTGGCCGGAAGTGTGCCAATGAGGACGTCGGGCCCCTAAGGGGGTGGATTGTAACATCCCAGATCGCCCAGATGAGTGATCCTTAAATGTATATTCTCATCCCTACCTAGCACGAGGCCTTTTGGGAGCTCACTGGCTTCGGGTTCCGTATGAATTCTGAAGTTAAGCGAGAAGGGGGCTAGAGCATTCCCAGGATGGGTGACCCTCTAGGAAGTTGCTCGTGAGATCCCAGAAACAAAACCGTGAGGGAATGGTAAGCCCAAAGTGGACAATATCGTGCTACGGTGGTGGAACGGGCCCGGGAAGTGATCCACCCCGAGCCGGGATGTGACATCACTGGTTTCGAGTTCCGTAGGAACTCCGAAGTTAAGCGAGAAGGGGGAACTCCGAAGTTAAGCGAAAAGGGGGCCAGAGCAACTTCCCAGTGGGTCACCCATCCTGGGAGTGCTCTGGCCCCCTTCTCGCTTAACTTCGGAGTTCCTACGGAACCCGAAGCCAGTGAGCTCCCAAAAGGCCTCGTGCTAGGTAGGGATGAGAATAAACATTTAAAGATCACTCATTTGGGCTATGTGGGATGTTACAATCCACCCCCCTTAGGGGCCCGACGTCCTCGTCGGCACACTTCCGGCCAGGGATTGGCTCTGGTACCAATTTGTCACATCCCGACCCGGGGCGGATCACTTCCCGAGCCTGCTCCACCACCGTAGCACGATATTGTCCGCTTTGGGCCCCGACCACGCCTTCACGATTTTGTTTCTGGGAACACACGAGCAACTTCCTAGTAGGTCACCCATCCTAGGAGTGATCTGGTCCCCTTCTCGCTTAACTTCGGAGTTCCTACGGAACCCGAAGCCAGTGATGTCACATCCCAGCCTGGGACGGATCACTTCCCAGGCCTGCTCTACCACCGTAGCACGATATTGTCCACTTTGGGCTTACCGTTCCCTCACGGTTTTGTTTTTGGGAACTCACAAACAACTTCCCAGTGGGTCACCTATCCTGGGAATGCTCTAGCCCCCTTCTCGCTTGTCACATCCTGGCCCGGGACGGATGACTTCCCGGGACCACTCCACCACCGTAGCACGATATTGTCCGCTTTGGGCTTACTATTCCCTCACGGTTTTGTTTCTAGGAACTCACGAGCAACTTCCCAGTGGGTCACCCATCCTGGGAGTGCTCTGGCCCCCTTCTCGCTTAACTTCGGAGTTTCTATGGAACCCAAAGCCAGTGAGCTCCCAAAAGGCCTTGTGCTAGGTAGGGATGAGAATATGCATTTAAGGATCACTCCTCTGGGCGATGTGGGATGTTACAATCCAGCCCTTTAGGGACTCGCGTCCTCGTCGGCACACTTCCGGCCAGGGATTGGCTCTGATACCAACACGATATTGTCCGCTTTGGGCTTACCATTCCCTCACGGTTTTGTTTCTGGGAACTCACGAGCAACTTCCCAGTAAGTCATCCATCCTGGGAGTGCTCTGGCCCCCTTCTCACTTAACTTCGGAGTTCCTACGGAACCCAAAGCCAGTGAGCTCCCAAAAGGCCTCGTGCTAGGTAGGGATGAGAATATGCATTTAAGGATCACTCCCCTAGGCGATGTGGGATGTTACAATTCATCCCCTTAGGGGCCCGACGTCTTCGTCGGCACACTTCCGACCAGGGATTGGCTCTGATACCAATTATCACATCCTAGCCCGGGGCAAATCACTTCCCGGGTCCACTCCACCATCGTAGCACGATATTGTCCTCTTTGGGCTTACCATTCCCTCACGGTTTTGTTTCTGGGAACTCACGAGCAACTTTCCAGTGGGTCACCCATCCTGGGAGTGCTTTGGCCCCCTTCTCGCTTAACTTCGGAGTTCCTACGGAACCCAAAGCCAGTGAGCTCCCAAAAGCCCTCGTGCTAGGTAGGGATGAGAATATACATTTAAGGATCACTCCCCTGGGCGATGTGGGATGTTACACACTGGCTTCGGGTTCCATCGGAACTCCGAAGTTAAGCGAGAAGGGGGCTAGAGCACTCCCATAATGGGTGACCCACTGGGAAGTTGCTCGTGAGTTCCCAGAAATAAAACCGTGAGGGCGTGGTCGAGGCCCAAAGCGGACAATATCGTGCTACGGTGGTTGAATTGGCCTGGGAAGTGATCCGCCCCGGGTCGGGATGTGACAATTGGTATCAGGGCTAATCTCTGGCCGGAAGTGTGCCAACGAGGACATCGGGCCCCTAAGGAGGAGTGATCCTTAAATGTTTATTCCCATCCCTACCTAGCACGAGGCCTTTTGGGAGCTCACTGGCTTCGGGTTCCGTAGGAACTTCGAAGTTAAGCGAGAAGGGGGCTAGAGCACTCCCATAATGGGTGACCCACTGGGAAGTTGCTCGTGAGTTCCCAAAAACAAAACCGTGAGGGCGTGGTCGAGGCCTAAAGTGGACAATATGGTGCTATGGTGGTGGAACGGGCCCGAGAAATGATCCGCCCCGGGCCGGGATGTGACATGGGCTTAGCCTTACAATAGGCTAGCAATAATATGATTCAATCAGTTGTTTATTAAATATTATTTTCTCTATTTTTAAATACGTTCAAAACATCTTAAGAGGCGTGTAGCAATAATGTGATTCAATCAGTTGTTTATTAAATATTATTTTCTCTATTTTTAAATATGTTCAAAACATCTTAAGAGGCGTGTAATGCCAGTTATAAAAAAGGTCTTTCGCAAGCGGATAATAATGTGATTAAATTAGTTGTCAAATGATTTTTTTTTTAAACAATATTATCTACACTAAGAGGGAGGGGGTGGGCTTAGCCTCACAATGGGCTAGCAATAATATGATTCAATCAATTGTTTATTAAATATTATTTTCTCTATTCTTATTGTAAATTTTATAGAGGCCAATTTTATTATGTGAATTCAGCTGCTTTAATTGGTTTATGAAAAGTTTCTTTTAGCATAATCTAAGATTATTCATTTACTTTAAATATTTGACTTAAAGGTGAATAGTGCTTTTTGGTGTCATGGGCTTCAACAAAATAATTGGACAAAAATGCCCCCAAAACAAAAAACTTCAAAGGCATTCTAAATTAATGCATCAAATATGGTAAGGGTATTTTCGTCATTTCAATAGTTTTTTTTTAATAATTAATTTTTTTGTGGTTTGTTTGTTTGTTTGTTTTTTTTGTTTTTTTAAATTAGTATCTGTTGACCCTAAAAACTACCAAGCCTACGTGGCGCGCAGGCCGAGTAATCTATGAGCTAACTACGTCATTCGGTTGTGTGCGGGGCGTGCCGACTCGACGGCCGAACTCGGTCGGTGAGTAAAACTTGTTGATGTTGCGTTGGTCGCGCTGCTGACTTCTTGATCTTGCGATTGCGGCCGAGGAAGGAACAATTCTCAGCCTCCGGGTTCTAGAGCTTGAAGACAAGGCTGCTAGTTCTAACAAGTTCACAAATCGTCGGCGCCGGATTCGGTCACTGTGATTATATTCGTGCGAGTATAAGCACGCCGAATTGACACCAAAGTATAGGGGCACAGATACTCAAAACAAATATATGTCTTGATGGTGAATGTGGTTCGGCCCTCAGAATGCCGAACTCTAAAGCCAACTTGTGAGTATCCAATCATAAAACAACTCGGCGTCCAATGTGCCGAGCTCAGTAAATTGTAACACCTCACTTTGCCGAGAAGGCTAATGAGATGACCTCTGCCAATAAGGATTTGGAAATCCTTCTCGACCAAGACTTGGATAGATAACCAGTCAGCCTCTTTGCAGTGCTGTTTATCCAAACTGAAGGTGCTCCGCGATCGACTGATTCTACGACGATAGTGCTATTTATCCAAACTGAAGGTATCACCGGTTGCCTTCACAGTGCTGTTTATCCAAACTGAAGATGTGTTGGCGAAAAGGAAAGTAAAAATCTCAATGTTGTTGAGAGGTTTCATGTAGAGCGAGGGTTTGCGCAGGGCAAATTTGTGTGTTGAGTTGGAGGGACCTTGAATGATGTACTGAGTCTTGTATTTATAGGTGTAGACCTCTTCATAGCCGAGTTAAAATCCTTCTCGGAATAAGACTCCTTATTCTGACCCGTCCCTATCTCGACCAATCAAGACTTCTATTAGGACTTTGAACCTAGTCCCCTATCAAATCACATTCATTTCCAAGTTGTCAGCATCCTCATCCTGCCGAGACTCCTTATTGTACCAGGATTCGACCTCCTTGCCTTTATCCAAATCACTCATCCTCTCAATAGGACTCGACCAACCTAACTTGCCGGCCTATGGCGACTGGACAGCCCATAATATTTCTGGAAGAATACTGGACCGATAAAAAACTTAAACTCGGCCCAATAATACAAACTTGGGTCCAAACATTGCCCCCTTACTTCTGAGACTGTCGACCAACAATCCCTGGCCGAACCTCAGTCTTGAAGAAGCAAAACCATTCTCAGGTATTCAGAAAAAGTAAACCTCATCGGGAATTACCATCGCGTCCTTAGAAATCATCACTCTCATTTATAAGACATCACTTCGCTTTCTCGATTCTTCCAACCGTCTTGCCACGTGTCGATTCCCAAAACACCTTAACAACTTTCAATCATGACCTTGAAGACGTGCAGCCGTCGAAATGTTACTCCCTATTAAAACCGCCGCAATACGCAATCGTGCGTCCTCAAACCCCAAAAATCTTTGTCTCTTCCCCTGGATTCTCTAAATTCCCTTAATGATTAGCGACTTTCCCGATCAATTTTATCCCTAAGTTTGAAAATTGAACGTTTAACCTTCATTCTCAAAACGTCTATAAATACCCGAATCCTTCCTATTTGTATTCTACGCTTTCAAACTCAGGGATTTCTTGTTCTTTGCCTTTAAACCTCTTCAAAACCTAGAAATTCTTCTTCAAACCCCCAGAAAAGAACCCTCTTCAAACCCAGAAAAACCTCTGAATATTCATCGATGGCCTCCTTCGCCACCAAGCTCTCCAAGGAATGTGAAAAATGCGAGCAAATTATCGACCGATGCTCAATCAAGACACTATGCTTTGAGAGCGACATGAGCACTACTCACCAGATCCTCGGCCCTCTTTTCAAGGATGCAGTACCACTATCCATCATCGAACTTTTCCAGGATCAATGCCTGAAACCCTTGCTGCAAGGGTTTGAATGGTCAAAGTGGGATTTAGCAAAACCCCAAGGCTCCTGGCCCTCGACCATCGCAACCTGGGTAGCCTGGGTTGCACGAATAGAAAGGGTCTTTGGTGAACAATGGAAAGCTCTTGGTATTTACGATGCCATTTGACTTTCATCTGTAGAAATCGTCATGGACAATGAGTTTCTTATAGCAGCTTCGAGCTTCTGGTGCTCGGCCACTAACACCATGGTCCTCCCTTTTGGCCCTGCCGGCCCCACCATCCTTGACATTACCACAATCCTGGGGACTTCCTCTTCTGGCATCTCGGTTGACGCCGCCCTCTCTAGGTACCCTTCGAACATTGATTTGAAAGCTCTTTTCGACGAACGGGCCGTCGAAACGTTGAGCGGAGAAGGTCAAGAACCCTCAAAGGAAGAAGTTCAAAAACTTCAAAAGAACTTTCTCAACTATAACACCCTTTACCTCCATTTTGCCGGTCGAGGAGAAGAGGACATGCGGCGGGGAGAACATGAAGCCTTCCTCTTCTATTGGTACAAAAAATTCATTTGCTGTACCAAGTCCAATAAATGCTTGGTCGAGAACATGCCCGTGGCCGAAGCCCTAGCTAGTGGTCACACCCTAGCGCTCAGTTCAGCCATTCTCGCCAACCTCCTTCGCTGCTTAGCCGAGATGACTCTCTATAAGATTGACCCATACCAGAATGGTCATCTCTGGGTTTTCCAACTTTGGTTTCAAGTCTACTTCGTCACTCTTCGACTAGAAATCGCCTGCTTTTCACCTATTGAAGCGCTCGGCCTTCAGTTGGCTTCTTGACCAGTACCTCCTCACCAGGCTGAAAAAGTGTTCAGATACTTCTTCAGCCTCGACGTTCTCTCCGACGACGGGTTCTTGATCTGTCGTCGTCGAGAATACCCCTTGTCGATCAAATTCCCCACTTCAGCATGGAATGCAGATGATGATGCTGATCTCCATCAATCCTGGAGGTCGTTCGTGCTTATTCGCGACCTTCCCCTCGGCTGTGATGCTCGTCGAGCAAGTTGGGAAGTATACTAGCCCCACTTTACTGCTCGTCAACTCGGCTACCTCCAGGGTTGTCTGGTACCTCTTCTCACCTCTCACTCTGTCCTAAGCCGAGGACGTCTATCCGGCACCTAAGAGAAATAGTGCACGGATGCCAAGAAGGAGTTTCAAGAATGGTGTCAAAAACTTCGCCTTCGACCAACCGTTCCAAAGTTGTTCAGCATTGACACTTTTGGTGATTAGTGCGAGGAGTATACCCAGAACTTCTTCGGTGCGTCGGTCAAAGATGTCGTCAACAAAATTTTTGGCGACCAACTCAAAAAAGCTCATGCCCCTCATTCCAAAGAGACAACCCAAAGTACACGGCTCTCCACCTTTATTATTCACACATTTATTCGACTTTACTGACTTGATTTCGTTCTTTCAGGCGACCGAGTGTCAAAATAGGCATATATGATCGCTGCGGCTGCGGCCAAGAAAAAATTAGCTTCCTCCTCTAGGAGAGTGCACGGATGCCAAGAAGGAGTTTCAAGAATGGTGTCAAAAACTTCGCCTTCGACCAACCGTTCCAAAGTCGTTCAGCATTAACACTTTTGGTGATTAGTGCGAGGAGTATACCCAGAACTTCTTCGGTGCGTCGGTCGAAGATGTCGGCAACAAAATTTTTGGCGACCAACTCAAAAAAGCCCATTCCCCTCATTCCAAATAGACAACCCAAAGTACACAGCTCTCCACCTTTATTCTTCACACATTTATTCGACTTTACTGACTTGATTTTGTTCTTTCAGGCGACCGAGTGTCAAAACAGGCAGATATGATCGCTGCGGCTGCAGCCAAGAAAAAATTAGCTTCCTCCTCTAGGAGGACTAAAACTGCCGCACCAGCCCTACCGAGCAAACGGCCTCGCCAAGAGGTCGAGACGGTAGGTGAATCTCCCCGTCCCTAGAAACATGTCAAGAAATTAGCGAAGAAGGGAGAACGGGAAATTCACGTCATTTTCAGCCAGACCACAGGAGCAGCCACACCTAGTGTATCTCCTCCTGCTCTTGTTGTCCAGGCTCCGATGAAAAAACCGCCAACTCCAACTGGTCAAACACCCGAAATTTGACCTATTCTTCTAATTGTAGTTGAACCATCTGCTGCCCTGCCGGTCAAAGAACTTGCAGCTTCAGTGCTGACTGTTGCGCCTATCCTGGAGAAGGTTCCTCCTTTGGTTGCAGAGAATCTCCCCACAACTCAAAAACGACCAGCGGTCGTCCTGGAAGAGGTATAATTCTGATGTAGTCACCTTCTTTCACCAGATTCGAAAAAAACTAACCTTTTTATTCTTCAGGATGACGAGAGCGATGAGATTCCATTGACCAGTCGCCCTCGGCCAACTAAAACTCCTCCGGCAAATCCTTCTGTGGTTGAGGCAAATGACCAGGTCGATCCTCCTCTTATGGTCGAGAGAGGCGACTAGATCGATTCTTCTGCGGTGGTCGAGACAGGCGACCAAGTCGAACCTCCTACGACAGTCGAGAAAAGTGACCAGGTCGATCCTTCATCCAATCTCGAAAAAAGGCCTACCGTTAAGCCTGAAGCGACGGTGAAAACGCCGATTCACCCACAAGATCAAGACCTTGGCATCCCTCATCAGGAAGCCACTTTGGCTTACGTAAGTACTCTCATTGCTTTTCGTTCATCCACCTTCTGTCTTGGGATTTTAAACCAGGAAAAATTAATGTCAGGTGCCCACGTTCTCATTTCATCGAAAATTCTACGTGCCGAAAGGCGTTATCTACATCTCTTGGCCACCTTAATGGCCATCGAACATAGATAACCTTCATCAGCCGCGTGAATTAAAAAGCAATCTTAAACATTGGGCTCGGCTATTAAGCTATTTAGGTTCGAGCAATGAACCAGCTAACATGGCCGAAGTCTCCTTTCGGCAGGTCCAAAATTCTATTTCTTTTCCTTTTTGTAATTTGGCTTTTGCTGACAAGTTTCTTTTCTGTGCAGCCTTCATGAGAACTCGAATTCGACGCTCTTCTTTCGAACACCTCGGGGATAGCTGGTCCTTAGGCGGCTACTACCGGGCCTTCTGTATCAATGGCCGAGTCGAATGTTCTGGTCAAACTGCAGGAGCTCATGTCTCTCTCAGCTTCTCAAGTCCTCGAATGCAACGGTCTCGACTCTGTGGGGAAATATCTGAATGATCTTGCGGCTGAGGGTCAACTGAGCAACGACGCTGTTACTCGAGCGTTTTCTACCCTGGAACAAACCCAATAATACTTCAATGTTTTTTAGCGAGCTCTTCGGGCTGAAGATGACTTAAAAGACGCAACGGCTGCTCGGGAGGCCCTTTATCCGAAGATCGAAGTGTTGAAGGTGAGGAAAGAGACACTGGCTGACCTCGACCGCCAAATTACCGAACTTCAGAACCGAAGGTCGGCGATTGCCTCCAAGCTTGCAAAGGAGTTTGAATCGGGTGGCAAGTCTTGCTTAACTGAGTAAGTGGCTTGCTTGAAACGCACCGAACAACTGAAGATGGACAAGAGCAATCGGCAAGCTGAGATTACCATGGGCGAGGTGAGGTGGTTAAAATTGAAGGTCGTTCTTGAATCTCTCATTCCTTTATCACCATAAAATTATTTGGTTGTAAACTGATCGACCAACTTATGTAACCTTTTGCAAACTTCTTAATGAAATTAACTTTTATTCTCGCATCTCCCAAGTAGTCGGATAATATTTTTTTTTAAATTTCCCATTAATTGGTAGCTTGTGAACTGCGCCGGTTCGATCTTTGAGGTGATATGCCCCCTTGCCGAGGACTTTATGGACGATGAATGGTCCTTCCCAATTCTGCAACCATTTGCCGAACCTAGGGTCTTTCATTCCTGCGGGTAGCACTGTTTGCCATACTAACTCTCCTTCGCCGAAAGTTTTTTGTCTGACCCGCTGATTATAAGCTCCCTCGGCGATCTTCTTTCGTGCCACTAAAAGGTTGTAAGCGTTAAGTCGATCTCCCTCCAAATTTTCTATTTCTTGCATTATGGCCTGATTGTATTCGGCGGTGGACAAACTACTCTGCTCAATCACTCATAGAGAATTTACACTTAATTCGACTGGTAGCATCGCGTCATGCCCATATGTTAACGCATATGGGGTGGCCCCCGTCGCTGACCGGGGTGAAGTCCGGTATGCCCATAAAGCCTCGTTCAACTTTAAATGCCACATGCCGGGCCTTTCTTTTACTATTTTTTCGAGAATGCCGATCAAAACTTTATTACTTGCCTCAGCTTGTCCATTCGTTTGTGGATAATACGGCATAGATTGTTCGAGTCTAATTTTCAAACTCGTCGTATACTTCTTAAACCTATCGACTGTATAAAATGTGCCATTATCAGTTATGATTATTTCCGGTACGCCGAACCTGGTTATAATATGTTCTTTCACAAAATTGCAAATCTCTTTGGATGTTAATTTGGCATATGATTTTGCCTCGACCCATTTAATGAAATAATTAGTTGCCATGAGTATCCATACATGTTTTGCTGCTCTAAAAGGCGGTGTGATCTTGTCGATCACATCCATTGCCCATCCTCTGAATGGCCAAGGTTTAGTAACTGAATGAAGTAATTCAACCGGGGCTCTTTGTATAGGCCCATGAATTTGGCATTGCACGCATCCTTATGCATGGCATTGCACGCATCCTTGTGCATACTCAATACAATCTTTCAATATGCTCGACCAGAAATAACCATGTCGGCGAAGCAGCCAACGCATCTTGCGTCCTGATTGATGGGCTCCGCAAATTCCTTCGTGTACTTCTGTAATCACTCGGGCGGCTTCCTTCGGGCCGAGGCATAATAGCAATAAACTGTCCTCACCTTTTCAATATAACTCATTCTGGTACGACACGTAGTTTGTGGCATGGGCTCTTGTCTTTCGGTCGTGTGTGTCCCTGGGATTATCGAGATACCGCATAATTGCCCTTCTCCAATAGTTTGGTAGCGCCTTGACTGTGCAAACATCTACGTGATCCTCTCGCTCCAACAATGAGGGTAAGGACATTACCCGTGTACGTATCACGTGATTGCGCTGGAGAACATCCTGATTAACCAAGGTCGGGTGAGATCGTTGTCCTATAGGTATTACGTGGCCTAGTTTGCCCCCCATGAGTTGTGCTCCGGAGGCTATTTGTGCCAGTTTGTCTGCATCAATGTTTCGACCACGTAAGATGTGCTCGAATGTAATCCTCTCAAACGACTCGGCCAAATAGTTGGCAACCATGTGATAAGGTGTTAAAGTACAACTCATGCAACGAAAAATGTTGTTGAGTTGGTTAATCACAAGTTCTGAATCACCAAGGACGAGGACACGGGTTGCTCGTAAGTCATGGAGGACGTGAAGGCCGATGATAAAAGCTTCATATTTGGCCTGATTATTTGTACAATCGAAATCGAGCCTAAGAGAAAAATACCAAGGCAGTGGTTAGAGGATTGAATGACGATGCCGACACCAGCCGAGGCTAAGGTACTAGATCCATCAAAGTACATCATCCAGTAGTTATCGTATGCTTCAACCATGCTGATTTCGACATCATTGCCCTCGACACCATACAGGGAGGGGTGTTGGGCCAAAAAATCGGCTAAAGCTTGGCCCTTAACGGCTTTTTGAGGCATGTACTGCAAACTGAACTCTGATAATGCCATTTTCCATTACCATGTAACGGATGACATCTGTTTGGGCGATGACTTGTGTAACTGAGGGGAGCATATAATGTCGAAGTTTTGTGCTGGCGAAAAACAAAGCCAAGCCAAGTTTCTCGACAAGTGAATAATTGATCTCAGGTGAATTCAGATTCCGACTGAGATAAAAGATAGCTTGTTCGCGACTGACATCGTTGTCTTGCGCGAGGAGGCAACCAATGGACTCTTCGGCCGCTAAAATATATAACTTAAGAGGCCTACCGCACCGAGGTGGTACGAGTATCGATGGCGTGGTAAGGGAAACCTTGATTTATGTAAAAGTCGCTTGATGCTCTTCACCCTATTCAAACCTATCCAAGTCCTTCAGTTTTAAAAGCGTAGAGAACGTCTTCATTTGTCCCGCCGAATTAGATATAAAACGACGAAGGAAATTTATCTTACCAAGTAAGGACTGTAGTTGTTTCTTTGTCGTCGAGGGTAGGGCAGCGATGATTGCGCGTGCGTTATTCTCGTCCACCTCAATTCCTCGATGATGCACAAGGAATCCTAAGAAATTACCGGCCGATACGCCGAATGCGCATTTAGCCGAGTTCATCTTGAGATTATGTCGTTGCATACGAAGGAAAGCTTGCCGAAGATCATCTAGATGTGTTCGGCGGCTTTTTGATTTAACCACCATGTTGTCGATATACACCTCAACTATTGTGCCAATTAGGTCATGAAAGATAGTGTTCATGGCAAGTTGGTATGTGGCACTAGTGTTTTTAAGGCCAAATGGCATAACTACCCACTCTAATGTTCTAAGTGCCCTCGGGCAACGAAAAGCGGTTTTATGAACATCGGCCTCGACGATAAAGATCTGGTTATAACCGGCATGACCATCTATGAAAGACATCATGTCATGAGTAGCTGTGGCATCAATTAACAAATCTGAGATCGGCATGGGATATTCATCTTTGGGAGTTGCCAGATTCAAATTACGAAAATCAATACAAATGCGTAAGGCACCGCTTTTCTTCAGCACTGGCACGATATTCGCTAACAATTCGACGTATCGAACGGTTCGAATAAACCCGACGTTTAAAAGTCGAACCAGTTCTTCTTTGATGCCGAGTTGAACTTCGGTTGAGAACCTTCGAGGAGGCTGGTGAAAGGGCTTGCAACCAGGTTTGATGCGTAATTCATGCTCAACGAGGGTTCGGTCAAGACCAGGCATCTCATGATAGCTCCAAGCAAAACAATCTTTAAATTCGCTAAGTAACTTACAGAGTTCAGTCTTGGTATGTTGGGGTAACAAAGTGCTAATAAATAATGGTCGAGGGTTATCGGTCGTCCCCACATTTATTTCGTCTAATGGGTCTTTGACTTGGGGTCGGCTATCTTCAAGCTCGGCCGGAGCAGCTTGGATTTTGTCGAGAGAGAAGACAGGGCCATTTTCACCTTCGGCGAGAAACTCCACGAGGTTGATGCCCGAATTCGACTGTTGGGAGATAGCATACCAATGAGCCAGCAATCGTTCCATGGTCGATGAAACTGCAACTCGGCGTTTGGCCTGACTGGTGTCAGACATCAAGATTGGTGATGAAGTTAGCTAACCCGAGTCTCGCCAAATCCTGGTGAACTGTTTCGGCGCCAACCTCGATGGCCTTCTGAACAGAAATCTGAGTCAGCCGTTCTTCTTCGTTGAAGCCGTGTAAAGTGATGTAGCCGACATGATCGTCGTAGTATCGTGCTTGGATCATGTTAGCTTTGAATGGCTGATGATCGACTGGGTGAACCACGACTGTCTTGCTGTCCCAAAAAATGAGAACTTGATATAGCGATGAAGGGATACAACTTGTTTGATGAATCAAATCACCACCGAGCAACGCGTTGTACTCGGTTTTGGAGTCGACTATGAAAAAAACAATCATGTGATTGCGACCTATGACGATCACCTCTAACGGGAGGACTCCCTTAGTTTGGGATTTATCACCAACGAAACTACTCATGGTGATCCCTGATGGGATAAGTTCATCGTTAGAGCGACGTAACGCCTTCATGATAGTCACAGGCATGATATTGACCGTCGCTCCACAGTCAACGAATATTTTGGATATTGGGTATCCCTCGATATGAGCCATAACATACAACGGCTTCAGATGATGGAGATTAGCTGATGACGAACGAGGAAATAATTCGACGAGAGCCGCCTTGAGGTTGTTTTCTTTTGTCGCTGACTCGACTTCGATAGTGAGTACAAAGTCGACTTGGGTAGCTTCCTCGGCCACTACGTCGCCATTTAGGAAATTCGATTAAGATGTGCGTGGTTGAAAATCTGCTGGCAGAACGTGGACCATACTGATTTCCATGTTGTCAAAAACCAAGGGCCCATCGGCTCGGTGTCTCCCACCTCTGTCAGCCATTCGTCTGCCATGCCTTTTTCTTCCGGACTCCCGTCATGGAGAGTATCTGGGTTAACCGTGTTGACCATTACCGGGGTATGTTCCTGCAAGGCGTCTTTGAGGATTTTCTTCCGTTGATCAAGGGCCACAAGTTCATCGGGAACCATAATAGGGTCTAGGACTTGCGTCGCACCACGAGCCTGCTCTTGATATATGATATAGGCGTCCCTGACGTCTAGGTAGGCATCTAAGCGTGCAACGCGCTTCGTTTCATCGGCCGTAAGGCCAAAGAGAGAAACGGCTGAAAAAACTTCGAAGTGGTATCATAAGTGCTGGAGATCTTCAAGAGAGAAGGGAAGCTCGTTCGTATCGATATCGGTATATGGGTCGACGTCAAAGCCGAGGACTCGAGCCTCACGTATGTGTTGGAACCTAGCTTTCAACCCTAGGTCTGAATTCTTTTGGATAATTCGCTCGGCATAAGGACAGGCCAGAACGAGATCAATCGTATCTTGGCATACTTTCGGTAAATCGTATAAATCGTTAACTGAATGCTTTTTATGGAACTCTCGCATATACTCCAATGCCTTTCTGAGGAACGGGGGATGTAGGTTTCGTCTAACTATGATCAAAGGCTCTTGTATGGGTAACGGGGGAAGTTTGCTCTCAGCTTCATTCTTGTTCAAAGCGCGCCTTCATTTCCCCGGGTCGAATGAGAAGTTTGATTCACTTGTCAGCCTTCTCAAATGTGGTTTCCACATCAGGATTGATCACTTGTCTTTCTTGGAACAACTCTGTCATGATGGCCGGAGGTTGTCGCTTGTCGTCACTCCTAGTTTTGTTCTTCGGCTGCCACTTGGGGGTCGAAGTTTCCTGGGCTGCTTGTCGATGGGCCATGCAATCTATTCTTTGGCGCCGACGCTTCTGTGATTTGGACAGTGCAGTGTACACACCTTTAGGGGAATGATAGGTGTACCAACGTTGATCGCGCGGTTCAGGAGGTTTGAAGGTGTTCTACTTTGCCGAAGAGTTCAAGCTGCTAGAACTTCATGCATAATAATCCTCGTTATAGAATGGTGCATCGAAGTCGAGGTGCCGTCTGATTAGAGGTAGTTCGGTTGGCCGCGTTTTGGGGCCAAGTCTGTCGAAAACTCCCTGGCGCTGGCCTACACCGAGCGTCTTCTGATGTGTTGCGACCATGGAAGGTGATTGTTTTGTCGTAGCCTGAAAGAACCTTTCGTTTGGCTTGGTCGTGCATTTGTCTTACACCGACTGCATAGAATCGCCGATTTATCTTCTTCCTCGACGCTGGAGTCTGTCATAGACTCGGTAATAGCCGATCCTAAAAGAACTTTGGGTGGCTCGTTCGAAAATAAATCGATCTTGAGCCGTGGCCTAGAATTCTGCTTTGGGATGTGTTGTACTAGAACAAACTTGGCCTTCCCTTTCCCTTTGTCCCTAGGTAGACGGGCATCTACCATATTAACCGTCGCCGTAGGAAAAGGGTCGGTGTCAATGCTCATTTTCTTTTCTAGAAACTTGAGTTTGCCGTTATCGATCCAGCTTTGGACGACATCTCGAAATACGATACAATTGTTTGTCGTATGTTTATTCAAGTTATGGTACTTGCAATATGTTTTTCCCTTCAATTCTTCAGCCTTAGGAATATTATGCCCAGGCCGAAGTTTGATGATCTTGGCAAGTAGTAGTTGGTCGAAAATGGCGTCAGCCTTAGTAATGTCAAAAGTGTAAACTTTTGATGTTTTGGTGATAGATTCTTCGATGGCCCAGCGAGTTTTGACATCCTTGGGATTGGCATAAGTCAATGCTTTGCATATATACGGTTTATTGATTACTATCTCAGCCGTATCAACATTAGCATATTCTTCAGGTTCAGTTGAGGCATAACTAACCGTGGGGTTTTTGTACATGGTTCCTCGGGATGGAGACTTTGAGATTTTTTCTTCTCGGAGTAAGTAGTCATATTGCTCAACATGTTGAGCTAGTTCGTACATGTCTCGGAAGTTTGCCCCCAGGAATTTCTTTTTGTACTCCACGTCCAGCCGATTCAAAGCCAGTCTAACAAATTCGACTTCAAGAAGGGGTACTCGGCACCAATATCTCGCTGACTTAAACCTGGTAAGATAATCCATTGGTGACTCATTTGATGCTTGAGCCAACCTGGCTAGGGATGAGACCGACATTTCCATCCCCGGCCGATAGAATTGCTCATGAAATTTTTGGGCCAACTCCTCCCAACTCTGGATAGAGTTTAGTGGGAGATTGATGTACCACGCAAATACCGAGCCTGTCAATGAGAAGTTAAATAGCCGCAGTTTATAGAAATCGCTATTAACATCTCCACACTGCGCTGTGAACTGAGCCACATGTTCTAACGAGGATAAAGATGATTCTCCAGCAAACAAACTAAAATCTGGGATTTTAAAACCTTTAGGATATTCAAATTTCTCCACGTACGCAGGGTATGGGTGGATGAATTTTGGGAATTTTGGCCCTTTTTTCAAGGCCGAATCGATCATCCTCTGGATCTTAGTCACATCGATGGATGTCGTTTCTACTTTCTGGTCGGATCCATCCGATCTACTGCTTGATCCTTCTTTCTTTTCCAGATCAATTGGCTTGAGCCGAGCAGGCACTGGCTCGGCCTGTACTATTGGTAAAGGATTATTCCTTGGTGGTAATTGCCGAGAATGATCGGAGGGCCTATCTTCACAGATTTTATGAACCAGCATTTCAAGCAATCTGGTGTATGTCTCATTGGTACTGCATATTACTTCGCCCAGACTGTCTATTCCTCGGCTGAATATCTGTTCAACTTGCTGAGATTGTTCATCCAGTCGTCTTCGGAGAAACGACGTTGTTGGTGGATCAGCGCCTTCACCACCATCTTCATCATAGTCCTCCACTACCACCTCGTTGAAAATGCATGTGGTTTTGTTAGGGACTTCTGCATTGCGAGGCTGACCGCCGAGACCAGCTTCCTTTTCTTGGCATGTCGCGCTCGCGGACTCCGGTGTCACGGTAACAATAGGGTTTTGTGTCTGTGGTAAATTTTGTCCGATGTTCTGAATCGACAAATCAGTCGTTGATTTTCCCATAACTGCTTTCTTCTTAACTGATCGTGTCTCAATTGGCATGAACTTCGTAGTTTTAGCACTGGGTCCCACCGAGCGTGCCAAAATGTTGACCCTAAAAACTACCAAGCCTATGTGGCGCCCAAGCCGAGTAATCTATGAGCTAACTACGTCCTTCGGTTATGTACGACGCGTGCCAACTCGATGGCCGAACTCGGTCGGTGAGTTAAATTTGTTGATGTTGCGTTGGTCGCGCTGCTGACTTCTTGATCTTGCGACTGCGGCTGAGGAAGGAACAATTCTCGGCCTTCGGGTTCTAGAGCCTGAAGGCAAGGCTGCTAGTTCTGCGAAGTTCACAAATCGTCGGCGCCAGATTCGGTCGCTGTGATTATATTCGTGAGAGTATAAGCACGCCGAATCGACACCAAAGTATAGGGGCACAGATACTCAAAACAGATATATGTCTTGATGGTGAATGTGGTTTGGCCGTCAGAATGCCGAACTCTAAAGCCAACTTATGAGTATCCAATCATAAAACAACTCGGCGTCCAATGTGCCGAGCTCAGTAATTTGTAACACCTCACTTCGCCGAGAAGGCTAATGGGATGACCTCATCCAATAAGGATTTGGAAATCCTTCTTGACCGAGACTTGGATAGATAACCAGTCGGCCTCTTTGCAGTGCTGTTTATCTAAACTGAAGGTACTCCGCGATCGGCTGATTCTACGGTGATAGTGCTATTTATCCAAACTGAAGGTGTCACCGGTTGCCTTCACAATGCTGTTTATCCAAACTGAAGATGTGTTGGCGAAAAGGAAAGTAAAAATCTCAAGGTTGTTGAGAGGTTTCACGTAGAGCGAGGGTTTGCGCAGGGTAGATTTGTGTGTTGAGTTGGAGGGACCTTGAATGATATACTGAGTTTTGTATTTATAGGGACGGACCTCTTCATAGCCGAGTTAGAATCCTTCTCAGAATAAGACTCCTTATTCTGACCCGTCCCTATCTCGACCAATCCCACTTCTATTAGGACTTTGAACCTAGCCCCCTATCAAGTCACATTCATTTTCAAGTTGTCAGCGTCCTCATCCTGCCGAGACTCCTTATTGTACCAGGATTCGACCTCCTTGCCTTTATCCAAATCACTCCTCCTCTCAATAGGACTCGACCAACCTGACATGCCGGCCTATGGCGACTGGACGGCCCATAATATTTCTGGAAGAATACTGGACCGATAACAAACTTAAACTCAGCCCAATAATACAAACTTGGGTCCAAACAGTATCTCACAATAGGCTAGCAATAATGTGATTCAATTTCTCTATTTTTAAACACGTTCAAAACATCTCAAAAGACGTGTAATACCGGTTATAAAAAAGGTCATTCGCACGTGGATAAGAATGTGATTAAATTAGTTATCAAATGATTGTTTTTTTTAATAAACGATATTATCTACACTAAAGAGAGGGAGAAGGGGTGGGCTTAGCCTCACAATGGGCTACCAATAATGTGATTCAATCAGTTGTTTATTAAATATTATTTTCTCTATTTTTAAATACGTTCAAAACATTTTAAGAGGCGTGTAATGCCAATTATAAAAAAGGTTTTTCGCACGCGGATAATAATGTGATTAAATTAGTTGTCAAATGATTTTTTTTAAACAATATTATCTACATTAAGAGGGAAGGGGTGAGCTTAGCCTCACAATAGGCTAGCAATAATATGATTCAATCAATTGTTTATTAAATATTATTTTCTCTATTCTTAATGTAAATTCTATAGAGACCGATTTTATTATGTGAATTCAGCTGCTTTAATTGGTTTATGAGAGGTTTCTTCTAGCATAATCTAAGATTATTCATTTACTTTAAATATTTAACTTTCCTTTTGTCAATTTACGCATATAAATACATTTAAAATGTGTAAATCGCGCGTAGTACATTATGATTCAAAAAATGCGTTCTGCACGCGCGTGTATATATTAAAAAGAGCTTGTACATGGTGCACACAATCCAAGAAAAAATATAAAAGAGTCAAATTAAGAATTTTTAACATATGCATGGATTCTGAAAGTCAAGTTTGCCAGTTTTTCTAATGTGCCTGCATAACTATTCCTTATACGTGACAGGAGTAGTTGGTCAGATTGTTAAAATACCCCAACCTTTAATATACATGCTATGATATTTGGGCTTCTTACTTTTGCTATTTGCTTATACATTGTATATTCCTTTAGCATCGGTTAAATGAGAAATAGATGCCTTTCCTCTCCGTTCCTTTTGTTAAATATAAAGCCTTTTGAAATCTAAACCTTTTTTTTTTTTTCTTCTTTCTAAATGTTTAGAGAGTGGCTTTAACTTTTTCTTCTTCCCTTGAAGTGAACCACTTTATAGAGTGGGTTTGTCTGGAGGGGACTCGCGTTCAGTCAAAATATGTTGTTTCAGCCATTGCTGCTTTAATTGATAATTCGAAGCAATTCATTTTCCAAGATCTATGTAAGGTATGCTTAGCTTGAGTTTGGAGTTTTAGGTTCGTTTATCCATATTTATCGTTAAGTATCTTTCAGCTCAGTGTTTTAAAACACTCCCCTAGGTGCGCCTAGGCAACTTTGGAGGCAGGGCGGGAGTGATAACGCCTCTGCCCAATGGGAGTAGGCGAAAACTCGCCTAGGTGTGGTCGAGGCGCGCCTAGGCGGCTGAAGCGAGCCTGAAGGCGGGTGGCTAGCGTTCCCAGATCCATCAGTGACCTAAAATTGAAGTCGAATGGCTCTGTCGTCTAGGTAAATTGAAGTCGAAGGCTCTATCGTCTAGGTTTAGGGTTGCATTGTGCGGTAGCCTCTTCATGAGGAAGAGGACCGCGAAGAAGAGGAAATTTTTATTTTTTTCAAAGACTTGGCCCAAAACAACTTCAGTTTGGCCAAGTCTTTAATTTTTTTTAAATGACTTGGCCCAAAATGACGCCGTTTTGGCCAAGTCTATTTTTTTTTAATTTTTTAAAACCCACAGCAGTCCCCAATTATTTAGATTCTGTAAGGCTTCGCCTCACGCCTCAAGGTTTTAGCTTAGGCAGGGGTATCCATGAAACGCCACGCCTACGCCTTCACCTTTTAAAATATTGTTTCAGCTTCACATAAACTAGGTTCTATAGATAATCTATTTATCACACACTTTATGGCGTTCATTTGCCTCCTAATAAGTTGTTAGTTGTATTGGGTTACCATTTGTTATATCCACATGCATCTGTGTTGTTTGTGTGTGTGTGTTTATGTGCTGTATACATTTTCATTCTATTTAAAGTCTTTTCGTTGTTCAAGTTCACCCTCACAAGAGACCCAAGGCTGACAATGGGTTATATATGGATATATTAGTGAGACTACCTCTTTGTTTGCTGTACATCTGAGAATTTCAGAATGTCATAATTTGCTTGCATACTCAAATAATGCTGAGTTATCCATACTGAATCAACTTTGTTCATTATGTCTAGGAACTTGTGGATTCTCTACTAATTGGGGAGAGCATACCAACAGTGTTACAGTCCTTGGGGTGTCGTGCACAGCATTCTATTTCAACATTCCAAAGCCAAGTTGGAGAGATCATCTCTTATATATAATTATATATCAAAATATTTTCCAAGTAATTGACATCAACTGTGAGATAAATATGAACTCACTCTATTTGGACTTTGTTGATTTCAGAATGTAGTAGGTTTTGGATATAGATATTTTATTTTCCCTAAACCAGGATCTATGTTGTTGAATATTTATTTGCTTCAAGTCCTTGTTGAGAATTGGTTGTAAAATATGTGAACTTCTTTTGTGTAGGTGAACTCTTCAGATTATGTAGACTCTTTCGATTATGCGTCTGGGTCTTAGTGATTCTTGCAAATTAAAGGTGGGTTCTGAATGGTAACAGTTTTTCAGTTAAAGTATTAATATTTTGTTTGGACTTATTAGTATTTTGTTCAGCTGTTAATGGTGTTTACCATCAAAGTTTGGATTTTCTCTCTAGTTTACAGGGAGTATGTGCCTCGACTTTCCCTTCTTGATTCCTGCTAATGTCGCTATTATTGAAAAACAGGTTGAAATACATGAATTAATTTGCAATGCTATATGTTTAAACAAAAAAATTAGTGTGAGAAGAAGACAAAATTATATGCAATGAACACTAGAAAAAGATTTTTTTGTCGTGCCTTTTTGTATATGAAAAAACTTGAGTTGAGTTGAGCTGTGAGTGGGATTTGATGAAATAGTTGACAATTCAGTGCTAAATTGAGCTGATCTTCACGAAATATTTCCTTAATTTCTGTATGGAATTAACCAATTTAAATTTTTGCTGAAATGTTTACCATGGAGGAGGAGAAAGTATGTCATTACGTTACTAAAAGATTTGGTTGACAGAGTGGATACCTTTTCTGTTTAGAATTTTTGGCACTGTTATAGTTTGCTGGAATTATGATACGTAGCCGGTATGTATCATTTAGGTTAATGAATTTGAAGTGTTGTTACGGGCTCATGTGAAAGAAGTGGTCGATTCTGTGTCTATGCAAGGATCAACCCACCAAAGGGTCGAAAATCACCGAAGATGATTATATAACTTGTATTGAAATTGTTCATTTCTTACAGATAGTTTTATTGGTTTCTCTAACCATTTATTTTGCAGATGTATGGCCTGAAAACACTTGTCAAGAGCTTCTTGCCACACCGGGGAACTCACACCAAACAGCAAATTAATGAGCTCGAGGACAACACTAAACGGCAAATTAATGAGCTCTGTGGCATTTTGTCAACAATGCTGCGAAAGGGAGAAACTGCAGAGGGTATCACCCAGGCTCAGGGTATGATTTCAGATTCTGTCATCAAATAGAATGTTTTAAACTGTATGAGCTTGTCCTTAACTTTTATGTGGGTTTAATTCTTCGTTCTGGCTCAAGTGAATTGAAGGTCAAATTAACGAACTCATTTAATTATATATCTCTGCCTTGCGCTCAGTTTTTTTTTTTAGCTTATACTACATGTGTTTGGATGTCATCTCAGCTTTTGACTAGAATCTCTGTGGTGCTTGAATGAAGCAGTCAAAAATGTGGTTTTGTTTTCATAAGCATGACTGCATTAGTGGTTGAGTTTATTGTTACAATTCTTTTTCTTCCAGACTTCTGCTAAATATGGGAAGAGGGATGCTTTGGAACGTTGACGTTCAGAAAGGAGATTCTCAACTGTTTGTTTAGGCTTTTATTGTGAGTCTCTGACCGACGCTCATTATTTTGAATGGCAATTTTGAGCAACACACAACTGAATAAAAAGGCTACAAATTTCTGCTTTTTTTTTTGTGCTTTTAAAATCTGTGTTCAGTGAATTATGTTATACTATTTTACTTGCTTCGCGAAAGTATTTCCAACACCACTCATTTGGTTTCACTTATTTTTATTGCAGTGAAAGTGATAAGGCTTGTATTGGATTAGCTGCTGCAAAGTCTCTTCTCCATATTTCTCCAGAGATCTTTCACTTTACAATTATAAGGGCAAAGGTATTTATGTTTGGTTCTGATTTGTGTATCCTAGTGCTGTCCTTCATTTCCTGTAAAGCTAATGGAAACATATTCCTGAATCCCGATGGAATTTGAGGTTCTGGTCCCTGGAGGTCATGACGGTTTATTGCTAAAGTATAAATGTGTCTTCAGCTAACTTAATAATATTCACTGATTTTTCTAGTGAGCTGTCCCATTTATAGACTGATTGACAAATGGTAAAAGAAATGCACTTTATAAAATTTATTAAAAAAATAGATGGCATGAGAACACTGCAATAAGCGTGTTATGCATCTGATATCAATCACCAGTAATGCTTAATCCGGTTAGTTTCTTCAGATTTGATTTCATTGTCACTCTTGAATTGCCACTAATTATATGTTCACGGTCATTTTTCTTTTTCTTCTTACACATTTCAGGATGACTCACCATTGGTGAGAAGATCACCTCTTGATAAAACACACAAATTACTGAAGGAGCATGCCATACCTAGCAGATATGCAGGTGCCTTCGCAATGGCCACCTCAGATTGCCCCAAGGATCTGCAGGATGATGTATGCTAAATATGCTGTATGTATGAGTTATTTCTGTATGCTTGAGCAAGTCAATGTATTCTGATACCATTCAATGTAGTCGTCAAAATATATTGCAGAATTTGTCAAGGATTACAGCGGAGAAGCTCAAGTGCGTCAAATCTCTGGAGTCCAAGAAGGATTAAACACTGATTTTCCAGCATACATAGTGGTGGTCAATTGTCTTGATCGTGGGATATTATTGAGAAATAGGAATCCATGTTATCAAAAGATTTCCTGCAATTATTTATAGTATGGAATGAGTCAATCATCCACTTTGGTATCTTATTGAACAAAAATGGTGATATTGTTCCTCCATTGATCAAGAATTTTGATTTTTGGTAAGTATCATGATCATCCAATAAGAAAGGTTTCAATTTTTTCAAATCAACGATTTGAAGACTTATTGATTCTAACAACTGATTGCAGAGTTGATCATTCGGACCTTTCAATTCATAGATGTGGATCTCGGACCTATGAATGGGATATTCCCAAAACTCACAAAGAAAAAAGGAAGTGAGTTAGACAAATAGAGAAGAAACTTGGACAAAAAAAGAAGTAACTTGCCCTATAATTATGGCGTTCTACACGTGACTTGTACAATTTAAATGCATTTATCTACATGGATTTGAAAAGTGAATTAAACATTAAAAGAATGAATGTAACGTTACCGTATATTTGATGGAAGCAAACCATCTTTGTACATAACATTTCTTGTGAAGACTCCCATAAATTAACAAACACATAAAAACACATAGTAAAACAACATAACACACTAATTATAAACAAACCACTGAAATTAGGACTTCAATTTAAACAAAATTAAAAAGCCACTTGTTGTTTAGCTCACCAACACCATTGAATCAAAACAAATTCAATCAGAGAACAAAATATATTAATGTCACACATGTACAAAATGTTTGTGGGGATGAGCAATACCTTATCATGGCCATGTATAACTTAATCAAAGCGACGTGGGAATTCCTGCAAAATTAAAAGCAAAGCATGTAAAGAAAGAAGAAATCAAATTTTTTTAGTACTTCATCTCAAAAGCCAGAAATTCATCTACTGCCACAATGACAGCACCAATTTCCAGTGATATAATTAAACAGTATACATAAACAAAGAAATCTTTACATCTTGCAGATCAACTGTCATAAAATACATCAATTGAACATCTAACAAATAAAAAAAACAAAGCACAGTGAAGGCCCAAGATTACATTAACCGCCAACTTACCATCCATACATAGAAAATGCATATGAACTTTGGTTTATAAAATTGCAGGTTGCCTTCTCTCTTCCTACCTTTTAACAATTTACCAGTAAGATTATCTCACTAAAAACTTATATTAGCAAATCCAATGACGAGTAATGTGAAACTAAAGTTGTAAAAGATGAAATTACCATCTGGTTTTTCCTCATGGGAATTTGTGTGAGTTTCGGCATCATGTGCACTTTGAATTAATCATTTCCCCTTTCACCCAAGACTCTTTAAAGGAGCTCCTCCTCCTTCTCCATTTCCACTTCGGCCTCTTCCTTAATCTCATGATCAAATCCTAGTAAATGTAACAACCCATGTATCTGCAGGAGGGTTCAGTGATTGAAGTCATCAAACTACACTAAAAGCATCCCTCTAAATTAATCGGTTCTCCAATGAAAAAAATCCTTAAACAATGAGAACACGTATCTCATCAATAAGCGTGTGGCCTCTTTCCTCCGCTTGCCTTGTCGCTGTCTCAACAGAAATCACAATGTCACCCAACATAAGCTTAAGATTAGGGACATGATGCGACAGCGAAAGACATCAGTGGCATGGTCCTGACGCTGCCATCCCATAATTCTTGGTGGGATTCCACCAAAACCCGGGATTTATTGTCGATGATCCGTACCGTCACAACCTGAACCCTTCGAACCGGAGGGGATGAATCGGCTAAAGAGCTTTCGCCTTTGGAGAGCTCGAGCCAGAGGTTTCTTCACGAACCTCTCTAACCCAACGAAGGGCACTCCTATCGAGTCCTTCAGTGAACATCTCTTCTGGGTTCTTCCTTTACCTGCACAAAAAATCAAAAAATTAAAAACCCACAAACCAAAAACTTAAAAACTTTCAATTCACTCAATTATAGGTAGAAAGATTGTCAGGAGAGGATCAACTTTCACTCTTGGGCCAAGACCAAATTCCGACGGGATTGGGCGAAATCAGCAAAACTCTGCCAAAAAGCCGTCACCGTTCTAGGCTCCAATCTTTGAGCACAGTTGATTTTGAGGTGTTGGTGTCATGTCAGATGGAAGAGGGTTCTGATACAAATCTAAAGGCTCCGACCTTGCGAGATTTCGTTACCGTATGAAAAAGTTATGATGAAATGAAGTTTTTGGAGGGGAAGAATTAAGGAGAAGGAGAAGAAGATAAGCACTGCTGATCTGCACGCAGGGAGCAAAAGGGGAAAGCAGAAATCAGGAAAGCAAACCGACAGAGAAAAGCTTGGGCATTTTTTATGACAAAATTATTAAAAAATAAATTTACAAAATTAAACATTAAACATTAAAAGAATGAAAGTAACCTTATCGTATATTTGATAGAAGCAAAATATCTTTGTACACAACATTTCTTGTGAAGACTCCCATAAATTAACAAACACATAAAACATACAGTAAAACAACATAACACACTAATTATGAACAAATCACCGAAATTAGGACTTCAATTTAAACACGATTAAAGCTAAAAGGAATACCAAAGTTTATTCAAACTTCAAAAACAGAACGAAAACAGAGACTTAAAATTTGATGTTAACAATTCCCAAATTTTAGATCACTCACCTTTACTGCAAAAATCCTCGAAACAGAAACGGAAAACCATCGAAATTAGGACTTCAATTTAAACACGATTAAAGCTAAAAGGAATACCAAAGTTTATTCAAACTTAAAAAAGGAACGAAACAGATACTTAAAATTTGATGTTAACAATTCCCAAATTTTAGATCACTCATATGGGTGACATTACATCTAACTGAAGAAACTAAAATAAAACAAAAGTATAGCAAATTATATACCTTAAAATGTCACGCAACCAAGTTGTTCCTCCAATGACCCAAAATTCTGAAATAAAAAAAGAGGGTAAATCTATTAGCAATTCAGAGCCTTAAAAATGATCAAAAAACTAAGAAAACAGTAAAGAAATTGGCAAAAAAATCAAACCTACCAAGCATTGGTGACCTTCATATGATAAGCAACCTTCCATACCGCAGCCTCCTGCGCCTATCCAAAAAATATGGACCCATAATATTCATTCCCCTAGGCACCAAAACCACCATAGTTGTCTCATCCCGCAAGCCGCAGAGCTATTCTTGAAAACCCACTATACCATTTTCCTAGCCGCCCCCAACTCCACTCTTCAATTCATCCTATCTGCCACCCAGCTCTGTATCTATATTCTATAGTTCAGTCAAAGAAATGATCTTATTGTAGTGCCTGACTACGCTAATAATTCATAATCATACAAAATGAAAGATGAAAAGTCTTGGTACCTGTAGGAAAAGGCTCAATCCACCAATCTCTTCCTGATCAAAGTATAATAGTTGCAAAAAGAGGTGGTTCATGGTGAACCCCTGAGTGAGAAAGAAAATGTTTAATCAAAGAGACTTGAAACTCATAACCACATAAATAACAATCTTATTATTATCATGGATGGACGTAATATCCTTTATTATGTTTTTAGACACAAATCATAAGACTATATATTTCTAGTTTCATTTCACCTGTAATTTATAACATGCCCCCTTCCAATTTAAACTTTAAAGGTTGCTTTACTTTAATCCTAGTTCTTGACAATCAATGAAGAGTAATAACACATACAGACATTATAGTTGAAACCTTTTCCAAGCAGATGCTACACATACAAAAAGATATCAAGCTTAAAAACCTTAATATCTAGCTTTGGATAATTGGCAAGTATTTGCTAACCTTCCCTTATATGCTACAAATTCTGACCTTAGCTTAGGAGTAATGGAATTTGATTAGAATTATTCAGAGTACAAAAATATGCGTAAACACATACGAAATTCTTGGAGCCGCACGATATTGCTCGATATATCATAGAGTATTAATCAGTCAGATAACCACAATCAAGGCAACAACAATAAAACAAAAGCAAAAATTCCATGCTTAAAGTAGAAAAAGTTCACTCTGTTGTAACGAATCGACATTCGAATCAAGCAACCAAGTTATGAAATACGAATTTAAAATGTAACTATTTACTATGTCTGTAATGAAACTGTGAAATCAAATAGTTAAACCCTAAAAAGCACCACGGCAAGTAGCATAAGAAAATCGAAATTAACCCTAAAGAAATTGGGAGAGAAGATATGAAAAGGGAATACCTTTCGGCCCTTTGAGTTGTTGGTAAAAAAACCCAACAGCAAAAGCCTCCAACTCCAAAGACAGTTGTGGGATTTTGAAGAGAGCGGGAGAGAGAGAAAAAAAATATCAGAAGAAATGAAGCAAGATGGGGGAACCAAAAGGGGGAAGAAGAAGCAGCAGCAAAAGTGAAGCAGAGGAAGAAGAAATAAGGGGAAAAAGGACGATTGAAATTAATGCATTAAACGACGATTGAATCGAGAGTTATGGAAGACGATGAGTGAGTTGCGGCGAAGGCCGAGCTGACTCAGAGCGGATTCGTCATCGTAGTCCTCCCCAACCCGCGAAGCGCTCAAACGTCACAGCGGTAGCGGCGGTTCGGCTTTCAGATGGAGTTTGCTCGCGTGTGGGCCTGCAACTTCGTTTACAAGCGTGATGTTTCCATGGAATTTCTCTCGGGTTTACATAGAGAGCAAAGCGAGAGAGAAAGCTCTCCAGATTTTGTGAACTCGAGGCCTGAGTTTGGTTTTTGACAAAAATGGAGGCCATGGTTTCTCAGAGAGATCAGCGAGCTCACATTTTTCAATTCTGAGAGAGAGAAAACTGTCGAGCTTTTGCAGAAGGGGAAGTGTGTTTTCTCGAGGTTTTGAGTTATAGGTAGAGCTAACCAAAGGAGATGAGAGAGAGAGGTGGAGCGGCTAGGGTTTGAACATGGAAGAGATGAAAAATGGAGAAAGCATCTGTTCTGGCTGAAGCACGGATCACACACACGTGGATTTTGTCGGAAACTGTTTCTTCACGTTTCAGCCTGCCAGTGCTCTTCCTAGACGTGGGCGTAAGTGTCAAGAGGATAGCACACAACACAATCGGGTGTTTTCAAGGACGACAAACTTATCTTAACATCTTCCAAGATAGTTAATTTGTCCAATGATGGGGGAGCTGGACCCCGGAAGTGATTCTGATAGTAATTACCAGAGTGGTATATCCAAAAAATCTGAGATTACCTTGGAAAAAGAAATACTTTCATCTTGTGATTCTGTAGCTACAATCGGTGGATCAAATGTCTCAGTCCAGAATTGGAAAAAAAATAACATTCCATTGATGGAAAATGTTAATGTGAAAAGAAACATTAATGTGGAACATTCCAATCACCCCAGAACGAAGCTAAGGGGCCCTTGCAGCTTGAAAGTAAGAATAAGCTCTTTCTGATAATACACTTGAAATTGTATTACATTTTTGAGATTACCATGTCCTTATAAATATTTTATAATTAATTATGTAAGAAATTAGTGAGAAGGATGAGGCATTGATTGGGCAAAGGATCAAATTTTTGTCTCCAGTAGATAAATGGTGAAGCATTCCCCCGGTTAGGAGATGATTTTCAGCATTGTTTTAGCCCTTGTTTATAACAATATTTGTTTTTCTTTACCAGTTTTTATCCAGGTACAGTGGATGGTTATAATACTCGAAACAAGACGTACAAGGTGACTAAATATGACTACAGTTTTTATTTCCATTTTTAAACAACTATTTCAATGATACAGTAAACTATGTGGAAAGTTTTTAGAGATTAAATTTCGTTGCCTTTGTTTCATCCTTAATGCATTGTAAGCTGGATACGTTGTGTATTTATCAAAACCATCGCCGTACTGCTTGATCTGAATTATTGTGATTAATTTCCCATCATACTGGCAGATCACATGTGATAGTAGCTGGGACGTTCAATTAGTATATGCTTGGAAAGTGAGAGCTGGGAAACTATAAGTGATGTTTCACTGGAGGAAAGGGTAAGAGTGAAATACTATGAATGCTTTATTAGCTTGCAAATGTCAACTTCAGTTTATATTGTTTGACATTTACAATTTTAACTGGTTGTACCATTCCCTCAAAAAGTGGCTATATCGTTGAAATCTTAAGTGGACTTGGATGAAAGTATCATTTCCGCCTCCATGTGGTTAGTTTTAGTCATAAACTAGATATATGTATTAGTTTTCTATAGATGTTGGAACTACCTCTTGTTCAACCATCACCACACCCACAGTTTGATGCAACGTTGATAGTGAGTAACAATCTACGTTGTTTCTTTAAAGGATGCGTTCTTATGAGACACAAGCTTGGAATGGATTTGTGTACGACGTTCATTATATACTAATTTATTATGGATGTATATTTTAGCTGGTTTCATATTTATCCGATGCATCATTCATTAAAGTTTCCAATGCATGCTACCCAGGAGTCTAAATACCATTTGACAACATTCAACTACAGCGTGAAAATTATTGTGTCTTTTTGTGCGTGCAGTGTGTTCTTGTGAATTGTGAAAGTTGCACTCTGAATTCTTTGCCCTGTTCCAATGATGTTATGCTAACTCTGTAGTTTTGGATGTAGCAGAAACGAAAGGTGGGGGAAAAAGCCTCTGTGGACACATCGGCATCAGAAGTTACTAATGCAAATGAGGATGCTGTAAGGCTTGCATTGTATTTTCGTTGTTATCATTACATTTTGCTCTTATACATTGACATATCAAGTCGAATAATTTCTTTGCAGTATCGTTGTTTCTTTGCAGCCCAAGAAAATTTCGTTCATTGTATGTTTGTGTTTATTGACATATCCCTGGTTATGTGTTTCGCTATTTTTGTTTGATTACTTTGTTCAGGTGGCTAGAAAAACTTGAAGACAAAAGAAACTAATTTAGCAATGATTATATTTTATTATGAGTTATACCGCATCCTGCACTTGAGTGCTTGAAAACAGCAACATCTCTAACTTAAAAATCAGTCTAGTTGAGAGGTCGGGGGCAGATCACGCCAAGGAATCTCTGGTGCTTTCAGTCCGGCAGAAAGTTCCCGCAGGTCATCCCAGAGTTTGCACCCCTTGCCGTTGTAAGTAATCACTCTAGATGTCAGTGTTGTATATATTCTTCCTTAACAAGCAAGCAACATCGGAACAGTTTGAATGCGTAAATACATATCTACGAGTCATCTTGCTAATGAAACTCTGTAGTACGTAGAAACGAGTATGTGTTCTTCTAATGCTAATTGAGAGGCAAGAACAGATTCTTATACATATTTGTACTTTTCAGAAGTAGAATGATTATTTAAGACAATGTCCGTGTTATTTTATTGAAGCGTGGAAATGCCATCGGATCGAAGGGCTAATTCTGATGTAGTATAGCAACGTAGTTCGCTGCCTGCATCTCTTTTGCAATGTGTGCTCTTGTTTACATACGACTTTGTCACAGTATCGAACTTTCTGAGCTCAATAGCTACGATTCAGTTCCTAAATACGTAAAACTACAACGTTTACTTGTAAAATAAATAGTATAGTTTTACAAACTTTTCATTTTATTTTACCATATAATCCGTACTAGAACTTGGAGAATCATACATAGTATAAGCCGTTGGATTAGAAATCCGTTGGCTAAGCAGCAATCTTATAGTCAGTCATCCGCATATAGAAGCCATGTTTCTTGTAATTGTTAAACATCCTCAGATTCAACCACTTCCCTGCTTTGTATTCTGGATACTTAGCCGGGCTTCTTTCGTCGACCAATTCATCCAACGGCTTCATTGTTACGTCGTGAGACGGGTGAAAAAATATGGGGATCGAATACCTCTCCGTTTCTGCGTTCACCATGGCTCGATGCTCGACGCTTTCGTAAAGATCATTGCTCCATACCTGCCAAGAAACCAAAGTTTTTAATCGAATAATGTTAACAGGATGAACATTTGCTCAAGAGATGTAGTACCTGAAGAACATCACCAACGTTGATGACAAAGGAATCCGGGACAGGCTTGACGCGAACCCACACTCCGTCTGATTTTCGCAGCACATCGAGGCCTTCGACATCTTCTTGAGCAAGGACGGTAAGAGCGCTGGGGTCCTTATGTCCACCGGTGCCAAGAACAAGGTCCGGTTTGGGGCACGGAGCGTAGTAGTTGAGCCGGGCAAAGCTTGCCTGATTGTCGAAGTATCCATGCAACCTCTTAGGAGGTAAGCCTAAGCTGAGGCTTACCAGTTCCAGCAGATTGAAAAACAACTTCTCACACGCACGACCATATTCTTCGCATGTTTCCCTACATAACATGTTATGTTGTCAGATTGTCAATAATTTACATAACGTTAGTATTTTGTAAGGGACATTTACCTGAACTCGGATAGGTTCTCAGGCCATGGAGTGTACCATGAAACAATTTCGGGGTCATCGGGTTCATGGGAAGCCGGCATTAGCATCCCATCATTTACGTAAAAATCATAAACTTCTTTCCAGTCCTTGAAGTCTTTGCTATGCTCATCGTTATGAAACCCTGCTGTGTTATGAGCCTCTCTGCTCACCTTCTTCTTCTCCTCCAGCGGCAGCGCAAAGAACTTCCTCGACGCCTCCATAATTCTTCTCCGTATATCCGAAGGCACCCCATGGTTGATCACCGTGAAGAACCCCCATGTCCTGCAAGCCTTCCCTATCTTAGCGGCAAGCTCTTCCACTGCCTTGTTGTTAGAGCCGGCTGACATTTCTCGGTTGGTTATCGGAGTGAGATCGATCAACGGGATTCCTTCGCCTTCGGTGATTACGTGTTTAGGCCTGTATTCTTCTGATAGAACGTATGATGGATTGATTTCTTCCATTGTTAAGGAGCTGCTTATCCTAGCTAGGCACTGGTGCCATTGCATTTATAGTTGCATAAGGGCTTCATTTCATTGACCCTTTTTTTGTTTTTTTTTTTTTTGAAGACAACTGGTGGGAAGTTACGGTTATCCACCTTTTTTGGGGAATTTCACTCTGCTCGTGACTACAGTCAAGTAGAGTCACAAGCTCGAAGCATCAAAACCAGGACCTCCCGCATTTTTTTGTTTATTGGACAACCGCAATCCGCGTCCTTACCACTAGGCCACTTCTTGTGATTAGCTTCATTTCATTGCTAATCCCTCCCATATATTAATTATGGGTTACTGTCATTAGGATTTAATTAATTATGGTGGTTGGACTAATTGCATGATGGTACAAAATTTCGTAACACAATCCGACTCAGCTTTCACTTGTCTTATTACAAGACCAAGACCTAGGGATATTTTTCTCTAGGTCATTTATCAATAAGGCCAAAAATGTTCAAAGTTCAAACCAAGGAGAGTTTCATTGAAGTTTCTGCAACGTTGAATACTTGGCTCGTTAATGGAAATCTCGTATCCATTGTTATTCACTTGACAATAACAATTTGAAAAACGTGCATAAGTTTTTTGTTTTTACGTACGTTGATTCATTATTTATATTTAGGGTGAAGTGCTGATTTAGTCCTTGAACTATTACCTCAGTGAAAATTAGGTCCCTAAATTATTTTTTCGGTAAAATAAGTCCCTAAATTCATTAGAAATTGCTAATTTCATCCCTACTATTATATTCAAAGCTATATTATCCAATTTTTCGTCAACTTAAGTCACTTGACACACATTAGAGTGTAATACCATCATTTTTTTGTTTATATGCCCTTAACATTTCATATAGGTTGCTAATTTAATGTCTAATTTACCCTCAAAAGTTAACTTGCACTATTTCTTTATGAAAAACTACCAATTTATCCTCCAAAGTTAACTCCATACACTATTTCTTTATGAAGAGTATCAATCTACCCTCCAATGTGTATCACATGTAAGTAATGTGACTTAAATTGGCGGAAAATTGAATATAGTAGCTTCGAATATAATATTAGGGATGTAATTTGCAGATTTTTATAATTCAGGGACTAATTTTTCTGAAAAAAATAGTTTAGGGACCTAATTTTCACTAAGGTGATAATTCAGGGACTAAATTGGCAGTTTACCCTTATATTTATATTAATTTGTGATTTGCAAAAAGGAGTAACGTAATGTGTTCATGTGAGTGGGGCATGTGTTTACACAAAACAAAGGAAAGCATGCGAGGACTTCTCACGCAGGTCACTCATCTTAGTAGTCCTCTCACCAAAACTCATTTAACTTTCCAGGTCAAATAAGATGCGGTGCATTTGGGAGGCAGATTCTCTGCTCTCCCACTTCTCATACACTTCCATCATCTCCTCTTTGTGCCGTCACGGTTAAACTACGTCAACATTTTATATTACTATTGTTTTTTGTCTTATTATCTCTATAAAAAAATCAATATAAAATGTTGACGTGGCTTAACCGTGACCGCACAAACAGGAAGATGATGAAAGTGTATGGGAATGGAGAGAGCAGAGATGTTGGTATTAATGGTCACATCCAATTTAATTTATCTTTTATATTTGAGATAAGCTATTTATCGCTCACATATGCGCCTAAGTTCTGCGCATGGTTTTGTCATTGAGCCTAGACAAAGCACCATCATTCAAGCCTTATCTCTAACCGTATTCAATACAATTAATCCAAAACCAATTGAATGGTTTGGAATTATTAAGTTGAATTCAGAAGTTTGGCAAAAGCTTGCGTGAGTATTTTGAATCGTATTTTCTGTTCTCAACTTAGTGAGTAAGGTTGGTCCTGAAGAAATTAGATACCGTTGTAAAGATGGGTGGCAATTTCGTGCATAGACAAAGTTAAGAAAAGAGGGTGGAGATGCACATAATTTTAGGGGTTTCTACCAAACCCTCCTAAGCACATCTCACAATTGCGATAAAAGAGATACAATGTATTGTTTTCTTTACTTTGTAATTTTAGTATGATAATGAGACTATTGCTCCTACCCCGAGGACGTAGGCATATTTGCCGAATCTCGTAAATATTATGTTTTATTTATTTTATATTTCACTGCACACATGTCATCAATTTCACAACAAACACATTATGTATAGTTGCTATGCTTTTTTTTAAAAAAAAAAAAAAAAAAAAAAAAAGGCTTATGTTGTGCTTTAAGAAAAATCAACTACAAAATAAAGCAGTTAAGCGTTTGATAAAATTGTATATTTAAATTGTTGTGAGTATGAAAAATAGTGTTAAAGCGTTTGGTAGATTTCAATAAAAATAATATAATTGTATATAATGACAAAAATGGCGGCGGTGGTGCCAATAAAAAGGTGTGGTGGTTGGGCTACATAAGTAACAATGGTGGCAAGGGCAGCGACAATGGGGATGGTGGCAGTTGTGGTTATGGTTGTGTGGCAGTGGTGGCATTTGTGTTTAAGTGGGGTGGTGGTGTCGGTGCTGTTAACAATGGTGGTGGCAGTTGACAATTGTGATTGTAGTGATAGTGGTGGCAGGTATGGTTATGGTGGTGGTGGTGGTAATGGTAATGGTGGTGTAAGAGGTTAGGGTTTATAGTGGTAGGTGGTGGTGGTCACTTCCAAGGATAAAATGTGTTTAGAAGGATATGAATTAAAAATATTCATTAAAAACGCAACTCCGCTTTTTATTAAAACAACCTACATGTTACTTTTAAAAGCTGTTGTCTAGAGGCCATTACTATTAAAATAAGAAGGATATTTATTTTTTACCAAACATTTTTTTAGTGCTTACTTTAAAATGAAGCAGCTTTTGGTTAAAAAAACAAGGGTAAATTACACTTTACCACCTCAGGTTTGAGGTCTATTACAACCTCATACAACATCTTCAAAACATTTCACTTTCATACCTCACGTACTATTTTATTTCAATATAATACATCTGTTACATTTTCCATCCATTGATCCGTTAAAAGCTGACGTGGCGGCCACATTTGTGCCATATGGCTGCCAAATTTATGCCACGTGGCAAAAATAATAATTTTTTATTCATTTAAAATATTATAATAATTTACACTTTAAAAAAAAAAAAACACACACACACACACACAAATTGAAACCCACCTCCCCGCAACCCTCACCCCCGCAAACAAACCCAGAAACCTTCCCCCCCTCTCGACCCACCTCCCTCTTCTCCCATCACCACCGCAGCCATTCCCCATCACCATCGTAGCCCCCAAACCACTCCTCCCTCTTCACCTTCATAACCCACCTTCTCCCTCCTCCACTCTCTTCATCTCCCCTCGCCTGGCCGAGACCCACCACTGAAGACGACGCCGAACTGAAACCCAAATCCTTCTGTCTGAACCATTTATAGAGCCCTGCTTCCAACTCATTCCTTTCCCTCGGCCCCCTCCCCCCGCCGCCACTCAACCCTTCGCCTCCCTCTCATTCGCTATCTCCGACATATCTCTCTCTCTCTCTCGTTATTTTGCATTCACTTACAATTTTTTCATTTTTTTTTATGATTCTTTCCGATTTGGTTTATGGGTTGGTGGGTTTGTTTCAGATTTGATGTGAAGGGTTATGTGACGGGGTTTGGGAGTCCCGATTGGGCGCAAACAAGCGATGAAGAAAGTGGGTCTCTAGGGAGAGAGAAGGGAGGGTGGTCGGAGTGGGCCCCGGTTATGGCGAGTAGGTGGAGGAGGAGTGTGATGAGGAGAGGGTTGGACATGGTGGCGGTGAAGAGCATCGGAGGTGGAGGGGTTTGGGCTTGGTGAAGGTGAGGGGGGGTCGGGAGGGAAGCGAGAAAATGGGTTTCTAGGTTTTCTAGGTTTGTTTGGTTTTTTTTGTTTTTTTTTAAATTTAATAGGGTAAATATTATTATATTTTAAATGCATAAAAAATTATTATTTTTGCCACGTGGCACAAATTTGGTAGCCACGTCAGTATAAATGTGGATCCCATATTTGCCACGTCATCACTTAACGGTTTACTTAATAGATTTTCTAACGGATGTATGAAATTGAAATAAAATGATAAGTAAATGTATGAAATTGAAATGTTTTAAAGATGTTGTAAGGAATTAAAATCGACTACAAACTTGAGGGGGTAAAATGTAATTTACCTAAAAAACAATACAAAACTAGGCCTTAGAAGTATCACTTATAGAATCATTTTAACTGAAACATTAAAGCATTCCTAGCTAAATTTGATGGCAATTATGTAGATTATACATGGTGTTGTTACTTTGATTACAAAGATGGTGGAGGTGGAATGACAAAATGTGGTGGATGACAAAATTGGATAACCAAAACTTCCCTTTTGCATAAATTGCTCCAGCTCCGGATGAAGTAAGAGACTTGTTTCAAAACAAAAAGGGTAAATTATCAATTTAGTCCCTGAATTACCACCTAAGTGAAAATTAGGTCCCTAAATTATTTTTTAGAAAAATCAGTCAATTACATCCCTAATATTAGATTCGAAGATACTACATTCAATTTTACATCAATTTAAGTCACGTACTTGCACGTGACACACATGGGAGAGTAGATTTGTAATTTAACATAAAGAAATAGTATATAGAGTTAACTTTAGAGGGTAAATTAAACGTTAGATTTGCAACCTATATGAAATGTTAAGGGCTTATATGGGAGAAAAGAATGGTATTACACTCTAAAATGCGTCAAGTGACTTAAGTTGACGAAAAATTGGATAAAATAGCTTTGAATATAATAGTAGGAATGAAATTAGCAATTTTTGATGAATTTAGGGACTTATTTTACCGAAAAAATAATTCAGGAACCTAATTTTCCTTGAGGTGATAGTTTAAGGACTAAATCGACACTTCCACCAAACAAAAATATCATTTCATTATAAAAAGCCGATAAATGGTGGAGCGAATTGCTCGAAGATCATTCTAAGAATGATCATCTATTTTCCAGATAAACAAGTCATCTTTTGCGTAGGTTGATTCATTGTAGTGGGAATGAGACATTTAATTTGCATTAATGGTTAGCCACTTAGCACTACAGTCTAGTGGTATTCTTCTACACTTGGAAGCGAGAGGTCTTAGGTTCGATTCTCGCCAAAGGCGAATTTGAACCACATTATTCCTAGCCCATTGTGAGGCTAAGCCTACCTCCTCTCCCTTAATGTAGATAATATCGTTTGTTAAAAAAAAAGTGATACTGCCACTTAGTACTACGGTCTGGTTGTATTCCTCTTCACTTGAAAGTGAGAGGTCTTAGGTTCAAATCTCGTGGATGGCGAATTCAATACCAAATTAGGCTACCAATTGTGTGGCTTAGCCGAACTCCCCTTCCCCTTAGTGTAAAAATATCGATGTACTAAAAAAAAAAAAAAAAAGTGCTACTAGATTCACCTAGATTCACCCCATTGTCCCATTTCTACACCCCACATTATAATCTCACCCACCATAAAAAATTAAAAAATTAAAATCCTATTAACCCACCCCAATTATTCCTAAAATAACCTCAAATATCTAAATCCATTTTTTTTCACCCGAACTGCATCATCAGTCAAACGGCCTTGATTTGAAGCTATGGCCCAAATGCCAAATTGCTTGAATTTCCAATAAACAAATTATAATTATAAAAGGATGGTGAAGATATGAATCAAATTTGAAAGAGAGAACATTACTTGGTGAAGGAGGTGATAGGTGATGTTGGTAGAGATGACTTGGGCTGTGCAGTTGCCATTGGACATGAAAGGCTCTCTCTTTAAAATTCCATCTACATCTACAGCATGCAAATCGAATGATGATAGGTTTATCAAACCCCTAATACCAACTTTATGACAAATCTGAATGGAACAATAAACAACCATGGAACGATCTCGAGATGGAGCCGTTGCGCGCGAGACTCAACCTGGAATAACTAAACCATCAGCCGCTGTCGTCAATATTGTGGAGGCAGATGGTGGGTCCGAGAACTCGATTTTCTTTAAGTAGTTTGAGATTGACGAAGGGACCTGACGAGGTGTTGGGGTTGTTGGTGACCGAAAGCGTATGGGTTTGACAGTGGTGGTAGTTGAATCGTGGTGGTGGTGGTTTGCGATCTCTCTTTCTCTCTCTCTTTCCCTCTATGGGGGTTGGACATTCGGGCGATGCCGCCCTGGGATCGGATGTCAACAGAGGTGCGCTTGAGAGCCATGATGGCGTAGGCTTCCTCGGCGATGCGAGCATGGGTGGGGAGATTTTTCCAGGTCCTTTGATGTAATTTTACAAAAGGGTAAAAATGATAGTAAAATTTTTATAAACTAGTGGGGTGGGTTTATCAGCACTCTAAAAAAAAAATTTGCATTAATGGCCAGGATAAGGGCAGTTAAGGTGTCACATCTCGACCCGGGGCGTATCACTTCTCGGGCCCACTCCACCACCGTAGCACGATATTGTCCGCTTTGGGCCCCGACCACGCCCTCACGGTTTTGTTTCTGGGAACTCACGAACAACTTCCCAGTGGGTCACCCATCATGGGAGTGCTCTAACCCTCTTCTCGCTTAACTTCGGAGTTCCTACGGAACCCGAAGCCAGTGAGCTCCCAAAAGGCCTCGTGCTAGGTAGGGATGGGAATATACATTTAAGGATCACTCCCCTGGGCGATGTGGGATGTTACAATCCACCCCCCTTAGGGGCCTGACGTCCTCGTTGGCACACTTCCGGCCATGGATTGGCTCTGATACCAATTGTCATATCCCGGCCCAGGACGGATCACTTCTCAGGCCCGCTCCACCACCGTAGCATGATATTATCCGCTTTGGGCCCCGACCACGCCCTCATGGTTTTGTTTCTAGGAACTCACGAGCAACTTCCCAGTGGGTCACCCATCATGGGAGTGCTCTAGCCCCCTTCTCGCTTAACTTCGGAGTTCCTACGGAACCCGAAGCCGGTGAGCTCCCAAAAGGCCTTGTGCTAGGTAGGGATGAGAATATACATTTAAGGATCACTCCCCTGGGCAATGTGGGATGTTACATAAGGTCCTCATTTTGAGGACTTGTAAAAATCAAATGCATATTAGCCACAATATTATATTAGTTTAGAACCAAAGGCTTAAAATATTTGACAACTTAATAAACCAAAACCAACTTAAAATCCATGAATCATTAGAAAACTCATTTCTTGTTTTGGTTTATTAAGTTGTGAAATAATTTGTATAATGAACCTTACCGTTTATATATGTATGACCATTTTTTATAAAATCCATGAATCATTAGAAAACTCATTTCTTGTTTTGGTTTATTAAGTTGTGAAATAATTTGTATAATTAACCTTACCGTTTATATATGTATGACCATTTTTTATACTAACCATTTCATTTTATATGTAAAAAAAGAAGAAGAGCTGAATGTGAATTTCTTAATTTGTAAAAAATAAAAACTATTGTTCGTGACATAGCAATTAAAGTGTCCAACATCAGGTGCTCGTAATACAATGGATAGGGTTATAGATACACGATTGTTGTTTGGTGTCGCATATGATAACTTATAATTTAGTTTATAAGGTGTTGAGTTTCTATCTATGTGTTCAGAGTTCAAAACTTCACTTCTTCTAAATAATTCTAATAATTTCGAACTCTTCTCTTAATAATAATAATTTTAAAAAAAAAGGTTTGGTTCATGTGGATAAGAATCATGTCACTGTAGTTTTGGAATAACTAAAGAGACTTACATCCATGCTATTAAAGCAGTTCCACCACCGTGCATCCCCTAGGGGAGGTGGCATAATCCCCTCATCCCCCTCCAAAATTGGTCTCCAGCCCGTTACATCCAATGGGCTCCAGGGGAGCCCAGTTAGTACCCCAGTCAACAATTGCTTAGGCCAACCTCTAGGCCATGTGATGCAATACGACAATTCTATTAATTCATTTTTAATTTTTTTTTAAATTAATTAAAAATATAACTATAAATACCTAATCATGTTTTTCCACTACACCACATTTCAATATTTCAAATACTTTCAAGCAATCTTTTATTATTATCAGAAATTTAAAATAAAATTATTTTTTATTATTTTATAATAAATAATAATATTTTAATACAAATTATTTGGACTATTCAGAGTAGAAATTCATTTAGATAGTTAATATTCATTACAGATAGTTACTATTCACTCAGTGAATTGAATTGACTATTGCCTGAGACACTTTTTAGAGGTGGAAATGCTCTTAAGATGTGAGTAGCATGTTCACCCCACTCCACCTGAGTTCAATTTCACTTCCTATTAATCAAGATAGTTTAAAATATCATCTTATTAAAAGGGAGGACAAAACTTGGAATGAGATAACTGGTGGCAATCCAATTATGGCCTAGGCGTTAGGCCCTAGCCGTTAGGCGTTAGTCCCTAGCTTGCTACCCAACTAGCGTCTAACGTCTTTTCAAACCTTGGCTGCACCACCTCTATTTGGTTCTATGACCTTTAATACAGGTGCTCTTCCTGCAGAATTTGCCAATATGTTCATGAACGTGGCTACAAACGCATACCAAGGACAACATTCTCAAGATAGCCGAGGAGATAATAGCAGCACCGATGGGTCTGATGAATTGAGAATACGGATTGGAGTAACCCCAATTTGAATTTTGGAGGGCAAATACCCGAGGATCTATACGGAGTTTTGAGATCAGTGAAGGAAATGTTTTTCTGGATGAGCTACGTCCCATGGAAATTCACAAGATACTGCGAGTGAAAGGCCAAACCAAGCTAAAAACCTACAACATGTTGGAACTGTATAAATTCTCACATCTTTTCTTTTTGTATCATTGCTAAGGTTCTAAAAGACGATGGACGCTAGTTGGGTGGCGGGCTAGGCAAGGGCCTAGGCAGACTAGGCGGATTTAAGTAAATTTATTTTATATAGTATGAATAAGTGTACTGACACTTAAAAAACACATAATTATGTACATAAATTGCAAAATAAAATAACATAAATTATTAGAATATATTGGAAAGCATATAATGAGTGTTCATTGAAGTATTTAACAAGTCTTTTACATTCCATTGAACAAATAAAATCTAAAATGAAAGTTAGTGTATTTTCTGTCTAAGTGAGAGTCACGATTTAAGTGGGTGCCTAGACAGATTTAGGCGGGCTAGACATATGCCTAAGGGGGTCTAGGCGCATTTTCTTGCCTAGGGACTAATTGGAACGGTGACCAATCACCTAGCGCCTATGCGAGACCTAAGCGGTGCTAGGCGGAGATTTTTAAAACAATATTACTATTAGAATGTGTTTAGGGACGGCATCGAAACCTTGGGAAATGAGACCAAACAGGAGTATTAACACATCCTTGTCATTTCAATTGATGATTAAAAACGTAGTTTGGTAATTTGGCAATGACTATTTTGGTAGGGAAATGTACAAAAAGTTGGGGACAAAACTTCTCTTCCCCGTTGCATGCACATTTGTTCATGCCTCGCTCTCTTCACGTGACTTTCACATTGTATACATTTCGATTCGCTTGTTTATTTGTCTTCTCACACGATAATTTCATGACATGCTTCTGCCGTATCGGGGTTGTATGCACTTCGTTCCCATCCCTCTTGTGACAAGGGTGTACGCATCCCTTACACCGAAGTTTTTCCACAATCAGTTGAGTGCTTTTCAAAATTATTATTACTTTAGTCTAAAGAAGGCTTTTCAATTGCACTGTACCAATGAACAGTGTTTTGAACCACATTTCAGTTTATTTACAAGATTGCCACTCGGATTCTTTTAACCAACTTTCACTTAATTTACAAAATTGCCACTCGGGCTTAAAAACCTATTTTCAGCCGTTGGCTGCATTTCACGTTTGACTCAGCGAGAGAGAGGCGAGGGGGACATCACGCCTGACAAATTGGAGAGAGACAACAGCTGGGTGTGTCTCTGGCGAGCGGAGAGAGGAGGATAGAGCGACTGCAGAGGAGGGAGACACAGGGCCTGACAGATTGGAGAGAGATGGGAGCTACGGGTTTGGACTGAGTGAGAGAGATATTTAGGTAGGTGCTCTGCCAGGCTCTCTCTGCTGCTAATCTTAATGCACACCTGTTGATGATCGTGGGAAGGGAAGAACGATGGTAAAGCTGGCATTTTCCATTTCCTTCTCAAACCCTCATTGCCTCTTCCATCTCGCACACCCTGCGAGAACGACGGTCTCGCCTCCATCCTATCCTCCAGTTGTCGCTACGTCAAAAACCACATTGGAGCCAGTATAAAGGGGTATGAATTTAGATCTGAAATGAATACTTTTGTATATTTGGTTTTGTAGTTAATTTCACCTTCTGGGTTTATGCTGGGTTTTAGTACAATTTCAAACAAATTCTGTGAAGTGAAAAGTGAAATTTTGTATGTTAAGCTACCACCACCTAGAACAAAAAATAAACACCCGCCACTGCTTTTCAGCCGTTGTCTCCTACGATCCATTCAAATCTCCGATCGAAACAAGTATTTACTTCTGATTCCATTGATTTCAGATCGTTCAAATTTTCATCATAATTCACAATCAATCTCCCAAATTTGTTGGATTTAGAGCTTTGTATCTGAATTATTGCTGAAATTGTGTGATGGGTTGAATGTAGAGAGAAACTTAGGGAAAGATGAGTGACGTATTCAAAAGGTACGAGCGCCACTACAGTGAGCTCTCCGCCAACCTCACCAAAAAGTGTACCGGTAGCTGGTGCTCTCAATAGAGGTCAATTTTTTTTCTTCTCACTTTTCCTTATTTATTTATTTATTTATTTATTTTTGTGAATTTAATATATACATGTAGTTGCGCTATATTTTGGATGATTTATGTTGTATTCAGTTGTGCTGGTGTCCTCTTCAACGATTACCTTTGTCTCGAAATCTTCCGTTCTAGCTCTCTATACAAAACACAAATCTTTGGTTCTCTCTAACTTCCTCTTTCCTCTTTTTTTTTAGGTGATGTTAATCTCGCGCCGATGGATCCCCTAGATTTGAAATGGTATACTATTGCTACTTCATTTTGCAGCTTTATTATTTTCACTTGATTTTTATAATTTTTTGTATTTTACTTGCATTTAATTTGTTGAGATCTATTGAATTCGGCTGCTTGAGTAATTAGGGATTTGGTTCCTTGAGTGTCCTTAGGAGTAGCAGATTGAATTGATGAGATCGACGGCTTTGCCATCTGGGATTCCAAAGTTGTTGCCGGATTTTCGACGAATTTCCAGCCCAGTTTGTGCACGGCCTGTCTTGAGATCACAGTGAAGCGAGTTTTATTCAACTCAGGTACTGTATTTGAGTTTTAATTTTGGATTTTTGTTAATTTGGACGACGCCCTAACAGTTTGGTTTTGCAGTGAGTTGTGGTGCTTTGTCAAGGCTTTCCCAGCTAAAAAGGGATTTTGCGTTTTGTCTCCTCAGTTGATAAATCTGAGATTTGGCAGTAGCTAGAACGCCACTGTTACTTTTTGGGTATGTTTTTTGTCCTACTTTTTCCCAATTTGAATATGTATTCATAATTGTCGGAATAAAACATATTTGTAGTTTTTGGGAAGAGCTGATGAATGATGATATCTGTTCCTTCCATGTTAGAAGCATTTCAGGGTTTTATTTCATCTTATCTGCATGATTACTTGCCACCACCTCTGCTGTTTCCTGTATTTTCTCGATTTTTTTTGCTGAACCAGATCTATTTGATTGGTCTAACTCTTAACTTCGTGTGGTTTAGTCTTAGATTTTGAATATTGAGAAATTTGGATCTTCATGTGATTTACCATGCAGGATATTGAGTTTGTATGACATCAATGAGGAGGACATTGATGGTGTCATTGATCGTTCTCAGCTTTCAACAGTAACACAACCATCTCCACTCCAAATGCAACTACCCATATTAGAGTTGCCAAAAGTTTGTTCTTCTCCATTCTGTTTATTTGTGATATTCATGTAATTTCAAATCCAGCATATGGACATTAGATGCTAATAATTGTGTTGCGTTTATCTAGAACCTTCAAGGTGTTTAGTGCTCCTGCCTCCACCTTTCTGGAGTTGTTATTGCGTCTACTTAGTTTGCCTGAGTCGGCATAAAATATCTTAGTTGTATCTTTATGATATTAAAGCGAGCCTGTTTATGCGTGTTCAACTAGGTCTAGGTTTCTTCTTTATATAATGTGGTTGTCACCTTCGTTGGAATTTCTGAACTTTTTGAGATGTGAGATATCTCAATAAAAATAATGCTCTTATTTTTTGAGGTGGGATTGGTCTTAAAACACAGGAACCAGAATTTAATTGATCCCATTGTTCTGTACACAAAAATTCCATTGACCCAAAAACCTCACGTGGAAAACAAACGTATTTACCTGTTTTTTTTTTTTTTTTTTTTTTTCTGCTTCTCCTTAGTTTTTACCTATTTTTTCATTTTTTTTTCCGCATCATTCTCTCTTTTCATGATTAGGTTTAGCACACATTTTTTAAACCTCTTAAACCCTATTCGTTTTAGTGTTTTGCTTCAATATTTAACATTCATTTGGATTTGTGATTGATATCAACTTGGTCAGGTTTTCATTACTTGCAAAGCATCTTTAGAGTAATGCCTTTAAACTGTGTCAATTTTTCAATGAAAAACCTTGAGAACCTTATTTCAGTATTTGGCGATTAGATGAAACATCAATATAGTTTCCCTCGATTTGACCGATTCTCTGTGATTAAAGTCTGGAAAAATACAGTGAAAAAGATGCAGTTTTTTTATGGGATTGACTATTTTCGGCTTAGTTTTGGCCAAAAAAAGAATTAGAGTGTTTCTTATTCAGTTGAGTTAACAAATTTGCAGGATGCAACAGAGCACATAGGACAAGTTTTCAAACGAGTTAAGAAGATCCAGCTGAAAAGAGCATATAAGATAGAGAACTGGTATGCTGCTTTGTCTTTGTGTTGGATTTTGATGTTTAGGTTCTGCTGCTCAGTAGAGTTTATAGTATTCTAAATCTGTTTTGTAAATGTGCTAAAAGATTGGACATGTTATTGAATATTAGCCATGTAGTTTGAATTGGATATGTGATTGAATATTAGGTATTTAGTTTGAATTGAGTTGGATATGTGGTTTATTGAATTGGAATTTGGATATGCGCTAATTTGAATTCGATATGTTGAATTAGAGATGTGCTACTTTGAATTGGATAGGTTGAATTGGAGTGTGCTATATTGATATATGATGAACTGATGGTTACAGAACACACACGCACACACTCACCAGTCATCACATACTCAGGGGCTGCATAACCATAGGTTCCCATGACTCACGTCGAAACATGAGTTTTATCACCCTCAGGACCATCTTTTGCAAGTTCAAAATCCAAAAGCTTGGCATTGTAATCCTAAAATAACTCATTCATTTAACACATGAAAATTGTGCATTTTCATAATTAAAGTTTTAAATTGTCATCATTCTGTTCAAATGCACAATTTCCGTTTTGTTTCCCTTCTCTCATCTTGCAAGCACTCATGGTGTCCATTTCCTTTTAATTTCGGTTAATGCAGGTTTTGAAATTTGTGATGATCATTTTCATATTTCTATAAATTTTGAGAGAAAAAAGCATGTGAAAAAGCACATTAGTCTCTAGGCGTAAATCACATTAGTCTAATTATGGCTGGGATAAAAACACCATGTCAATAAATTGTGGCTTGGTTACACTGCAATTTCAATTTGGGATTTGAATTTATTTACAAAATTACGATCCTTTTTAAAATTTAGAAAAGAGCATGTTAAAAGACCAATTTTCTTTACAGGAACTTGAATAAAAAATAGGCCATGAGTGAAAACCAACCAGCAAAGATTATGGTGATTCACTAATTTAAACATAAACCAGCTTTGAGAGTCATGCTCACCCATTGTTGGTTTTCCTTGTTTCCTACCCAAAGTTTCCCAAACTGTGTTCTCAAACAGCTGCATCGGCATATCTTTCCAACTTCTAATGGTCTTTGGTGCTAGAACATCTTCTAACTTCATTCTAAAAAAATTGATTAATAAGTAAAGACACCTAAAAGCAGCTAAGTAAACAGTTTAATCAAGAAGCAATTCAGAAGTAGAACCAAATAAGCCACGGTCCAACTTTCGCACAGCCTCCGGCGTAATTTAATATCAGAAACCGTCTCCTGAACTCAAGTTTGCCTAGAGCTTCTAATTGTGTGTGCCCATCGTGTCTTTCTTGGTCTACAACCAAGGACTGATTAGTGAGAGCTTCAAAAATAGATAGTTATCATAAACAAACAATTGATCACGATGATGTTTTTTGTAATTTGGGTTTATAGTGCTTCTAAATGCTGTTTTAATTGAGTTTTCTGTGTTTGGTTGATTTGTTGTTATGGATGGGTGATACTTTTTTTTTCTTTCAGTTAAGAAACGGTGCCTTTCAGAGTTTGTAATTTTTTGTTGAGGTTTTTTCAAGTTGCTGTGTTAAAGGTATATGATGTGTTTTTTTCTTTTCGCTTTATTCTTGCTGATTTGGGATGGTTTTTACATGTTTTCAAAGGATGTTAGTGTTCAAGCTCTGCCGATATTTTATTCTGTTCATTTTGATTTTGTTTTTGTTGTGGTTATAGGATTGTTTTGCCTCTTTTTTTTCTTTTTTTCCCCCTTCTGTACAGCTTTTCAAAAATTCAACTGTTGTTCTTAATTTGGTTATTTGAACCAAGGCCAGTTAGGCTGTGCCTTTGGAAGGTCTCACTGCTTTTAAAGTTGAATGGTGCTAACTGAATATAATGCGTTGATTCTTCAGTGTGTGTGAGCGTATGTGTATGCAGTGTATGTGAGTGCATGCAGTGTGTCACTTGGGCCGTTGGCTTTTTGAGGTATGTCCATTTATAGAGATTTTGTCACTGTATTGTTGAATTTTTAATATATGCTTGGATTTTAAAAGGGCACCGTATTTATGGGTTGTTGTACGATTCTAGGGAGATAAAGGGAGGGGATTGAGAGGTCATGCTAAGGAGAGTATATTACTTGCCACTGAGGAATATACTTTATATAATAGCAATGTGATGATGTGTGGCATGCTTTAACTAAGGGATATTTTTGTGTAGTAAGAAAGCCGTATAGAGTCACATTTTTGTTTTTTGTTTTTTTTGGATTTGGTAACTGAAATTTTGTGCGGACTAATGTTTCTTAAGAAACGGAACTTTTTTGAAAACCATCTCTTTCTAATCAAAGACGTTCAGTTTCTTCCCACTCATTGTACAATGTGTTTATATGCCAGCTCACTTGAATGTATATAAAAAAAAACTGTTTGTTCATAATTGTGTTGAATTTATTCAACTTAAATGTGTTTTATTCATCCGATTACACCTGAAACAACAGGTTCTCGTAGCAACGCGCGGGCATAGTCTATTCTAAAGTAAGAGGGGGCAAGCACTGTTCATTTTTTAATTATTTTGCTTTATTTACAATAATACAAGCCGAATGGAACTGGGTTGGGAGGGTAATTCTCAAAAGTTCAGAGGGTAATTTTGTCTATATGGTTTAGCACGGAGCCACTCGATTTCATGCTATTTATAACAATACCAGCCAAATTGGGCTGGGTTAGGAGGGTGATTCTCAAAAGTTCAGAGGGTAATTTTGTCCGTTTGGTTTAGCACGGACGCGTGCTCTCCTCTCATCTCTCACTCTTCCTCTTTCCCGAGTCGAGATTTTCTGTACCTATTTTTACCTGTGGCCCTACCTTTACTTTTTAAACTAAACATAATTAATATTAACTTGACAATAATTAAAATAATAAAAAAGAAACCAAATCCTCCATCAAAAAGCAAAGGCACATAAGGGCAATGGGTGCAGAAAATCTATCTCCTCTTTCCCTCCCACGCGAGCGCTCTCTCATCTCTCGCGCTTCCTGTTTCTGTCCTTCTCTCCTGGAAAACCCACAATCTTTCGTGCTAGGACCCTTTGGGCCACCATTGGTTGCTAGTATTTATTAGGCCATTTCTAATGTTAAGCTCACTAAGGGCTGGTTTGGTATTGCTGTGCTTTGAAAAAAAGCTGCTTTTGCTGTGCTGTGAGAATAAGCAGCTGTGAAATAAAGCAGTAGAGTGTTTGGTAAACTTTTTTGTAAAAGTGCTTTTGAAAAAAAAAAAGCAGTATTATAGTGTTTGGTAAACTTTTATGTAAAACAGATGTGAAAAAAAGCCGGTTTTTCAAAGCTGGGTTTTGTAGCTTCTTGTTTTTGGCTTTTTTTTCACCCAAAACTGTGAAAAAAAGCTGAAGCTGAACGTTTACCAAACACCAAAAACTGTCCCAGCTTTTTTTCACAGCAGCTTTTTTTAAAATTACCTCAACCCCAAACTAGGGCTAAGACTACTAAACCCTAGCTATCATTTCGTGTATTTAAACTACTATGTTCGTCTAAATTGGGCACTACTATGTTCGTCTAAATTAGACATGAATGAAGATATGATTTTTCTTTAATTTCTTTTTCCATTTCATGCATTTACTTTTTTGTAATTTCCCTTTTAACATGTCTGATCCTATCAATTGGTACCAGAGCCAAAGATCCACCGTGGATCTATGGTTTGGACCCGTCGATCCCACACTTCCAGCGCCATGGACAAGTGTGACGGATGATTCCAGTGGTATTGTGTTCTATTGGAATCCAGAAACCAATGTTTCTCAGTATGAACATCCAAACCCGCCTCCGCCTCCGCCTCCACCACCTCCTCCCGATCACTACCAGTTTCCATTCGAGTATAAACCCACCTTTCCCTCCTCTGCTCTTACCTATAGACCACCAGATTACCCAGCCTCGTATATGCCGGAGCTTTCCGTCGCTCCTTCATATACCAGTCCCATTTTCCTCCCGCACCCCGCACCACCTTCCGTTGTGTATTCGGACTCCACAGACGTCCCTGAAATCCCTCATTCCTATGCCACAAACCCTAATTTTCACAATCCCCAAATTTACCCTCCATCATCATACGAACAGGATTTGTGGGTTTTCGATTCTGAGAACCCACATCCCTCCTACCACTACCCGCCACCTCCACCAACCCACGACCCCCATTTCACCCACCCCTACTCGATCCCTGCAACTTTGACCATGACCATTCCTGATTCGGCCTTCCTGGGGACAACAAAGTCCCCACCCGCCATTAAGGTCACCACGACAGTGCTTGCGCCTGTTCTTCACCGTGAAAGATTGGGCAAGCAGGTTACGAGTGGTACGGACTCCGTGTCCTCTCAGTGTGTTTGCCAAGACATGCTGCAAACTCCGACTACGGAAGGAGAAGAAGGGATAGAGTCTCCACTGGAGGGTTTGGATTTAACACTTGAATTGAACCCTTCCCGTGCCATTGACTCGGCGCCTTCCACTCCTGGCTCAACCGTAGCGTCGTCGCGGCTCTCATTATACTCGCCACCACTGACCTCCTCAGTTACGAAGGCTCCTTGCTCCTTCTCAGCAGTTTCGATTCCCTCATTTTCGCCGGAAAGTGGGTCCTTGCCCACAGCACCCATGGGCTCTCTTCTAACCACACCATATCTTCCATCGTGGATTCCATCATCTGCACCACGGCAGCTCCGAAACCATCGTGTTCCACCGTTGCTTTCGACATCTCCATTGTTGACAGTAATGGCGACTCCGTCCAGGACCTGGGCTTCCGTAACGGTTGAGGGCTCCCACACAACGAATCGTTCTGGCCCTACTTCTAAGCAAATCAATCGTTTCCTGAACACGACTTCTCCCGTGGAGATAAAGAGGAAGCCTAAGTCGGGTCCTTGGATACCAACAATTCAAGAACTCTTCACACTTTTCCTCCTCCTCTGTAAAATCAAGCTTGTGCTCCTACTTTTGCACTGCCGGTCTCGTCAACACCGTGCTGGTTCATGATATTGCCGTATCTCGCTTGAATGGTCACTTTCAGACCTGCAACGATAGTCGAGTTGTACCACCGTTGTGTAACCCCACTGATACGATGGAGAAACTCTCTCCTAAGGCAAATGTTATTCAGATTGCCCATCCAATCCACCCACCTAAGGAACCAGACAAGGCCCGCAGTTGTCAGGTACCAATATCGTATTCTTCACTGAAAAAGTCACGGTTGCATTTGGAATTTATTCCACATTATATGACCCTTGCAATGATTGTGTTTAATTCCTATGGGAGTAGAAGAAACATATTGGCCCACGATGTGTTTGACAAAAGGCAAAAGAGAGAAATTGCCCAGAAGGTTTACCCTGCATTATCACTTCATTTTCCTGCTTGGTGGTTCCTAAAGAGTTTATTCCTGCCTAGAAATGTTCAGCGTGATATTGAAATCATTTTGCCTTTTCAACCTACCTTTTTGACTGGCACTTTTGGATGGATGAGTCTGTTTTGTGGATAGTTTTGTAAATATGGTGGGGAAAGCTCCGAAGTGGACAGAAATTTTTTTTGGCAGGCAGCAAAGTCAAGGACTACACTCTGGAAGTTTCATTTGTCGTCCAATTCCGCAGTTATTGTGCATGGATCAGCCCAACTTGGAATACTTCCAGCAATTGGATTGGCTACACTTGCATTTTCGTCTGGGTAATACGTCTGTGGGTCAGCATGTTTTGCGCTCCGAAAAGATATTTGATGAGAAAGGGGAGCTAATGGAACTTGCTCAACATGAACATCAAAATGGACTTTCACTTTCTTCCATGGATTTACAGAACAGTGGCATTCGTAAGTCTTTCGGATTCATTCGGTTCACTAATCCGCAACTGATTCTTGCAGTTTTTAGTGCTCTGCAATTTTTTGGATATATACAACACACAAAAATTTCTGTTCATATATCGCTTTTTGACATACTGCTTGGGGAAATCTGTCAGCACATGGGGATTTTGAATGCGTTAGGTTTTCCTTTGGACAGTAAGGACTGGGAAATCCATTTTTATAATTTGGACCCAATTGACAGGCTACAGCACACGGCACTACAGGCTTCTAGATTTACTACTAGAAGTTCCATGTTTTGTTCTACAATTTCAAGCAATATTTTAACTATAATGCCCAATGGTATGTTCTCCACTTCCATAAGTGGCTTGACTAAAGTAATTTCCACTTTTACTTTATCTAGATATATGATTGATACTATGACATCAGTTTGTCTACTTGTCTCCGATTGCTACACATCTGTCACCAGAACCATTATCAGGCTTTTGGAAAAATCTGCCAACTTGAAATGGCCTACAGATGGATATTTTAGACAAGAAGAGGAAGCGTTTGCAGTTCTTCTCCATGGACACATACCTGATCCTTTCCAAATCATGGCAGAGTCACTTTCTCTTAATTTTCAGAAGTTAATTTCTATGGTTCTTTCTCTAGCAGTGGGTACTGAGCAGATTGGTTGCTCTTCTTTTTCTCCTAATCTTGTTGAGATTGAGAACTTCTATTGGATGATCATTCTTCCAAAGTTGCAGTCTACGTATGCGACTGAACATCCTACGCTCATGGATAATGAATTGAAAATTTTCATAGCACTCTGGAATGCTACACTAGAAACTATGATACTACAGTTTTGTCTAACTTTGCCTCAGTTCTCAAGTGCCGAGTTAGCAGTTGTGCATTCAATTGCTATCAATGACCTTGACCAGTCACAAAAAAGCAAGCACAATATTCTCGTGGAGCAATTTGGTGCAAGAAAGGCTAGTTTAGGCTTTGCTTACTTCAATTTTCATGACAATGGGATTACTGCTCTTCTCCAATTCAATCTGGCAATATCTTTTCTAAGCTCTTATTTCCTTTATGTTCATCGAGGGCACATACTTTTATGGAGCTTATCAGCAAGTTATAAACTATATCTGCCTTGGATGTTTAAGGCTGTTATGTCTTACTCAGGAACATGGTGTTTTGAGCTAATTATCAAGCTGGTGAGAAGTGTTGGGATCCAGCTAGACCACACTATATATAACCACGCCATTTTGGGACTTTGGACTGCCAAAAGCCTTGAGCAAACATGTACTGTGATGTATGGTGTTTTGAGCCATTTTGGCAATGTTCATGCTATCAAGGCTTGGGCCATTTTGTTTGCAGATCATTCTTTCATGGTCAAAGAGTTGTTACGTTTGGCAGAGTTGATGCAATATTGTGTCGATGATGCCAATTTGTCTGATGCATCGCTACTTACTCCCAGGATGCAACTTTATTATTGGATCAACACCAAATTTGATGATACCTACTTGCAGAATGTATCACGGTATAAATTGAAGATCATTTTGGGTCTTTGTTCAGTAGCATTATCTGCATCAGGATCATTACGCCCAAAGTTCTTCGGTTGTATCACTTTTCTGGATTTTTGGAAGCTAGTGTACTTGTGGAATGCTAGAAGATTTGGGAATTTAGCTTTTTCACCAAGGGTATATGCGGGTACATATTCAGCAACTGAGGTCAAGTTTGCTCAGATTGAATTGGTACTCCTCTGTTTTCTCTATCCTTTGCCAGCCATGGTTTTTGGGCTTTCAGCTTTCGTCAAACCAAATGAGAGGTTGAATTGTTGAATACCTTTTTACAAGATGTGTGCTTCATAGTTGTTGCACTTCTACAACGATCATGCATGATAGAAGCACAACTTGGCAGGCTTGGTTCAAAATTTTGTTTGGCAGCCAATTTTCTTGTGGTCTGTTTGGAGATTCACACTGTGCACTGGTCTTGGAGGCTTTATCATGACACTTTTTTGGAACCCAAGGTTTGGGAGAACAGGCAGCGCAAGCCTCTACATGCCAACTTGACGGCATGAGGACATGCCTCATTTTAAGGGGGAGGGATTGTTAGGACCCTTTGGGCCACCATTGGTTACTAGTATTTATTAGGCCATTTCTAATGTTAAGCTCACTAAGACTACTAAACCCTAGCTATCATTTTGTGTATTTAAACTACTATGTTCGTCTAAATTGGGCATGAATGAAGATATGAATTTCCTTTGATTTCCTTTTCCATTTCATGCATTTACTTTCTTGTAATTTCCCTTTTAACATGTCTGATCCTATCAATTCATCTCGATCTCTGCTTAGATACCAGTTCAGATCATTTTTCTGAAGCTTAGCTCGATTTTCTCGGGCTTAATTCTTCGGGTTTTGAGTTTGATTCGAAGAAAATTTTACCCAGAAAACCTCCCGTTTCCTGGTAAGATTTACGGCTTTCTCGATCTTGGGTTTTTTGTTGTTATCAGAACAATATCGATATTATCTGGGGGTTTTGTTTTGTTTGAATTTCCATTTTGTGATTTTGGATTTACAAATGGATTTTGTGTTCAAATTTGCTTTTTGTGATTTTGGGGATTTTGTTTGTAGAGCGGCCATCATCGTTGAAGATGCCTCTTCTGGAGTCTTCTGCTTCATTCCGTTTCTCTCATCCAAAAAATTAATCGCTGCTTCTCAAACTCTCTCTCTGTGTCTCGCACCACCACACCAGCCGCCGCAGCTGCTCAAAGGCTGGGTCTCCAAAGGCGGCGTTTTGTAAAACCCTCCCTACCCAAGACAAGTAATTTCGTGCCCAATTTGGAATTTAAATCTATTTACTTTTTAAAATTGATTTGGGGTTACTGAAATCAGCTATGGAAAATCTGCCATTGTCTGAGAAAACTCAAGATTCCAGTATTCAAGTTTTGGGTTTTCTTCAGACTTCACAATTTTGTTCGATCATATTCGCTTTATATGAATATGACTCTACTATTGGTTGACGTAAAGTTTCCTGCTTTTTCTTCTTTCATATTTATTATGCAATACATTTAACAGAATAAGTATGTAGTGTGTGTTTTTTTTAATAATATGAATGATTTCTTTGATTTAATTTAACATCTCTGTATACTATATTATTTTCAATAGAGGCTGTTGGAAGCTCAAACCAAGTGGATCTGTTTGGACAAAATTTGATGGATGACTTCATAGATGCTCCAGCATCTGTTCCTGAAGAAAAATCTAGCTTGAACAGCAGTTCAGCGGATGTTGATCTGTTTGCAGATGCAGATTTTGTGTCAGCTCCACCCCCCTCCTCCTTTTGTATTTTTCTCTTTCCTGATTGATGATTTAATTTGAGTTTTATTAATAGTTTAATTGAAGGTTTAATTCAGGTTTGTAGTTGGGGTTTAATTGAGGGTTTTAATTAGGTTTTGAATTAGGTGGGTTTTTGGTATTTCAGCTCCCCAAGTTTTTCACTTTCATTGTGCATTGTTGTTTTTGGATTTAATTAGCTTTGGGTTTTTAATTTTTCTCAAATTCCCAGCTGATTTGGCTTCCAAATAAAAACCAACAAATCACCTACAAAATAGCTCCCATTTGTAATTTGAGCAGATTTGTTGGGTTTTGTTTGGTTGCCCAAGACGACGGATAATAAGGGTTCTGTTTGAATGTCTGCTTGCTCTGCCCCTGTTTCTTAAATGATTTGTGGGCTGCTGCTTCCATTGTTTCGCAGTTGGGAGGCCATGCTGATGGAAGATATTAGCGTTTGCAGCGTCATGGCTTGGTCTTTAGGTGTGAGAAGTCAATGACTCATTTGCAAGAAGATGCACAACAACTGAGAAGAGGCAGTTTTGGCACCCAATCTCTGGGTTTCGGAAAGGAATGGAATGGAGTCTGGAGATGATGCTGAAGAAGAATCTGAGAAATCGGAAAGGGCTTTGGCAACACAACTTGCATATGGACTAACTTACGTACAACCATCTTCTGAAGATGAAGACCTCTGCCCTACATATCTGGATGGTAAGTTAAATGTGCAAATGTCACTCATTGCTAGAATATGGTTTAAGATATCAATTGTCCAGTGATAATATATATTGGGTTGCAAACTAGCATCTTTCTTCAGTGGTTCTTTGTTCTGCTTTAATACTTAATAGTTGATATATTTTCTTGGAGAATACACCAAAAAATTCAAAAATCACGAGGAGATGTCCTCATCATTTTTAACTTGGTTGTAATTATGAATGGTTGGACAAAAAAAAAAAAAAAAAGCTGCCCAATTTGTGGAAGGTAAGCTAGACCTTGATTTTTTTTTTTTTTTTTTTTTACATCAAAATTATATCACTTATTAGTTGCCCTACCCTTGGAATATTTCACGTCATTTGCAGTAGTGCTCACACCATCTAAATTAAGAGTAAACTTACCGAGTAGTTCATACCTTAACTGTTAGTTCTGAAATTTCAGGAGATGGAGTTCTGTGAAAACCCTTAACTTTTGTGTCCCATTGCAAAGCAATATAACAAATATATAGATGGAGCGACTATGAGTTTCTGTAAATAAAAGTTGTTACAACTAAAAAGAAAGTGCCAAGACTCCAGGAGAAAATGCATCAGATTCTGACAATGTCCCAATCGATGTCTGAGAAAGAAAACATCCCCAAGCATTTCCAAATCCACCCCTGGCGCCACCAAAATAAAGTTTGTATTCTGACTTAGATTTCATTCATTTCAATACAGTTCACTATACATGCATAATTACTCCTTTTTCTACACTTTTTAAGATTGTATAAATATTTTCCTACAGCCATGCATTTGTTTCTCTGAGTTTACAGTTACAGTCATACCATTGAGAACCACAAATTTTGAAAAACCAACATAACAATTTCAAAATCTCCTCAGAGTTTTCCAACAATTCCAGTGAGGTCGGCGTTGATGTTGGTCTTAAACTATTCCTCAGCACCTCAGGTGCCTTCTATTTCATGTAAGATCTGCTTCAAATTTTTTATTTAATATAATTGGGTTTTAGTTATTTTTTCGTAGGTTTTCTAGGGTTCGTGTAAATTCTCATCTGATCGATGATTTTTTTGTTATCATACGCTGAAAAGTGTGTAATAGTATTAAGTGAAAACAGTTTGGGGATGATACTATATGATTTTATAATAGGGTTATGAGGTAGAAGACTGTTTGGGGATGGTGGATTCTCTGAGTATGACTGGGATGTTGAGAAATTGGAGCTCCTTTGAGGCCATATCCATTTGGATTTGCAGGGTCTGATTGGAGGAAAAGAAACGAAAAAAAAATTGGGTTTTGGATTGATGTGGTGTTTTGATTTAATTTAATTTTTATTCCTGCATGTTTGATTTTTTTGTTTTTTGTTTTTTTTGAATTAACACTTTTTCGATTTAATTGTTGTTTTGCATCAGGCAAGGTTTTTCTTCCAGCAGTTGATATCAGGAGGTAGTTACTGTCATATGAGTCTATGCCGGTATGTAATGTGGCACTTTTCTGCTAATTTGCTGTGTACTGTGATTTCTTTCTTTTTGATATTTGAAGTGTTGGTTGTAGTAAGGAAAAAATTAGTTTCAATAGTATACGACTCAGTTTTTGAATAACAGTTGGGTAGTTTTCGAATAACAATATTACTAATTAGTTTTCTAAATGCCAATTACAGCTCTAAATTTTGTCTTAAGTGGAGTATTCTTACTAATGTAGCATTTTGTTAGCACATCAGTATGTTTTGATTGTTTCTCTGCTTGGACAGAGAATTGTTAACGTCCAGGTGAGAACGTGGGCCGGCTCATGTTTTTGTCTCTCTGTCGTGTGCAATTTTACTTGGCATTCTTCAATGTAGCTATAGTTAAGGCACCACTCTCAGTATACCATAATCAAACCACCATTTGAACTTTTTTCATCCACAAAGTTAAGCTTTTATGTGTCATCTTGAATGGTTATACGTTATTGCTTCAGATTACTCCAGTGTGACATTGTTGTTCTCTTACTTACCTCTCAAGCTTGCTTAATATACCTAATCTTATTATTGTTGTATTGTTAAGGAATACTCAACCGCGGTTCCAGTTCAGAGTTATGAATTGGCGCAATACGGGTACAAATTCTTTACACCCACGGTACGAATTCTTGACACCCAATGTTAGTTCCTATATTCTCGCATTTGGTTGATTTAATGACGGAATTGGTGGACACCTACAAAATTAGTTTGTCGAAGTTCACTGTAAGCAGATCCTATATGTCTGATTGTCGATATTGTAACTGTATTTTGGTGCATATTGGGGAATAGATTGCTTTTAATTAGAGCTTTTCTGATGGTCGCTATGAGTCCTCGCCTATATTGGGCAATGATTTTTTTTCTGTTTATCAGTTGTAGTGGCATACTAAGTCATGACTGTTATAACCTCTAACCTTCACCCTTTTTTTTTTTTTTTTTTTTTTTTTTTTTTGCTTATTTAGGTGAAGTTTGCAATCCAATACATGCGATGAGTTATCCAGAAAAAGGAAAAATTTGACATATTAACGTGAACACCATTAAGGTATATTATCCCGTATATATGATAGGTTGAATTTGTTTTTTCATCTATATATATAACACGTCTATACTCTTTAAAACCAATATTAGAATTTAATTATGATTTGAATTAATTGATCTCTGGGGTGTTTCAATTGATCATCTAGGAAGAAATATACGGTTCTTTAGTAGTACCAAAGGCTTGAGAGTAGGAGTTCTTAGTCATGCAAATGGTTTGCTTGCTAAATCTATTTCAAGGCTGGAAGAAGAGTTAAAACATATGTTATTGTCTTATACGTTTGTATTTGAATGGTAACGATGTTGTTCTTCTGGTGCAAAAATCTTCCTTTGAATCCATTTCAGCTTAGGATATACTTTTCTTTCATTTCAGCTTCATTTTCATGTTCATCATGTCCTGTTTGTATGTGTTTTATGTTGGCATTGGAGGGTGGTGGTCTGTCATTTTGTTTTTCTTTTGTCTAATTGTAAGACCTTCTAACAATTGAATTTATTTTATGTGGAAACAATCATTTTGACCATGTTTTACAGATTCCTGTTGACTGAAGGTAAGCAAAAATTGCTCTCTTCATCTCCTCAAGTAAATTTGATTATCTATTAATTTCCGCCATTTTTTTTAAATTTATATCAATTGCTAAGATTTTGGAAGGGTGTATGGGTTTGGGTAATTTTCATACGCTTGAGGTGGAGATTTTGTAGACAAATCGACAAATCCCATCACCGCTGCACTACAAACCAGTCTTCGCCGTCCATTGGAATACCCAAGAAGAAATTTTGATGGTCGCTCGACACCCGGACTGTAAAATCGTCTTGGCTCTGCAAATTCCACCTCCAAATCCTTTCTGACCCTTTTTTCCTAAAAGCTTTCTCACCGATTTGTGATCAAGTAAGATTTTGGGGTTTTTATTTGGCATTTCATTCAAGTATTCTTTGCTTCAAATTAGAAAACAAACTTAAGCCCTCAAACCCTGAAAAAAAATGCTTGATTCGTATGCATTCTATGTTGGTACTGAGGTTTACAATTTTTTTATATTTTTGGTTTTTATTTTTCCTCCTCAGTTGTTATTTTCCTTTTACTGTATATTGTATCTTCTGTTTGGGAATGCCTCTGTTTTTTTACTTGCTGAGAATGCCTCTGTCAGGGGTGGCTCAACCGGACCGGAAATCTGGAGAGGGGCGAGGGGGTTAGCAGAGGGGGGGGGGGGATTGGGCATGTAGCATCACATCTAGGTTACCGAGATGGTGTTTAGATTATTTGTGTTCCTATTCTTTGCTGGAATGGTTTAGCTAAAGCTCTTCTTCTGATCCCTACTTGACTGAAAAAACCATTAGTTACAGTTTTATGGTGAACAAAATATACTGCTTGAATTTAGTGAAAGCAATTAGCTTGCATACGCATTGATAAGTATTCTAAGATATAAATACTACATATTCTGATGATCATAGAAAAATGTATATTCGAGTGATCATGGAACACTGTTAGTAGATACTGATATCATAATAATTTAGAATATGGGTGTTAAATTATCTTAAACTGCAGAATGTGGCTTTTACATTGTTATATGGAATTTCCACTAGGAAGAAATGGCATTGATCACATTTAATTGACTGAATGCTGAAATTCTTAGGCACCAAATTGAATTAGAAAACAGAATCTCACTTTGATGCTCTATTGCATTCTGTCAACGGGGGAACTGCAATGGATATCACTTTTGTTGCTCTTCTATATATTTTAATTGTCTTTTTAATCTGCGATTACAGGGCAAGGATGTGTTACATGGATACCTTTCCGATTTTATATTTTGTATTTTGTTGAACAAGACAAGGATGTTGCTCTTCTATTCAACACTTTATATTTTGTATTTTATATTTTGCATGTGATCATGTCCTGGAAAGGTATCCGTTTTAACACATCCTTTAATAGGACAAGCATGTTGCTCTTCTATTTTCATTCAGTCAACAGGGGGTTTCTGATTTTATATTTTGTTGTTTATATGCTGGAATTACAGGACAAGGAGTTGGACCCTGGATCTAACGACTTTCCGGGTTAGTAACTTTTATAATATGCTGAGTTTTTATTCTAATGATTGTTTATTTTTTATCGTACTCTCTCTCGATCTAATTTAACCCATATGCGCACACACAATCACAATCAAGTTTGGGTTATGGTTTAGATATTTATATTTTTGGATATTGGAAATTGTATTCTCTTTAGATTAATCCCAGAGCAGGTACCATGTGGGTTTTTTTAAATTTATTTACTAATTTTAACTTTGGCTTTTAAGTCTGAGTTATGGTTTTTAATATTTATATTTCTGTACAAATTTGATGCTATGAAAGGGTTTGATGATTTCTGATGATTTCAATGACAACTGTTTCTTTTCCAGAAGATGATTGGGAAGCAGTTGCTAAGTGACGATTCTCCGTATCCTTTTAGAAGCCTTCTTCATCTGCTATAACTTCTATGTTTTGGTTTGTTATGAAATGAATTCCCTTTTACTCTAAAAACAAAAATGGTACAATGTTATCAAATTCGATTTTTCTAATCATTCGAATGCTGGGAATGTTGGGGTTTCTTACGGTTAAATTGTTTAGTTGTTGTTAATTTTACAGTTTAATTGTTTCCCCTAATCTGGATTGTTAAGTTTTGGATCTTTTTTTTTCCCCAAAATCCACATGAACTGAGCTTTAGTGCTGAAGGAGACCTGGGTTTTATTTTGTGCTGGAGTTTATAATGTATTTAGCTTTAGTGTGTTTTTTTAGTTTTGCTTGGTGGGTTCAGATTCATTTGGGTTTATATGTGATTTCCAGTCGATTATTTTTTTATTAGTTGCAGATCATATTTACTGTGGAAGTTTGAGTCTTTGTGGTTGTTTCAGTGTAGTTCTTGGGTGCACACACATTTATCCAATAAATAAGTTCATGACATTGTTTTCAGGGGATGGACAGAAGTCCTAGGCAGCAATCTCTCTGTGATCATCGCCGGGAAAATATCGTGGTCATTTTGAGTTCGGATTCAGCTAGCATGTGGTAAGCGTTTCTTTTCCGATTACTTTCATTTGTTTATTTGTGAATCATTAACTTTTTTAGGAGTAATGAATGTCATAATTGCAAATAAGTTGATACTTTGTTCGGAGCTTGAATTATAGATCTGTGCAAGATATCCATGTATGGATCAATGCTATGGACTCTTCTCAACCTATGGACCTCAAATTTCAGTACATCTTCCATCATTTATCCTACCTCACTATGTATGGAGCTATTACATTTGCAATCATATTAATTCCTTGAAAATAATATTTATATTTATCTGTAAAATGCTAATTTTGGAATATACTATCGTTTCCTTGCTGGTACATTAAAATGAAAATATGAAAAGTAGTCTCAATCTTGCCCGGGGTGTTGCAGGCCGATTTGATGCTACGAGGCACTTCGTTTAGGGCTATCTAAGGGAGAGAGGTGTTGGGTGTCTGAGACAAGGGGTTTCAAGGATTAGGTTTGGGGGGGGATTTCAAGGATTAGGTTTTGGTGGGATTTGAATGATTAGGTTTGGGTTTTTGTTTGTGCGATTGGCAAAGAGATGAGGGGGGGGGGTGTCCAAGTTAGGATTAGGAGATTTAGTTTAGGGTTTGCAGAGTCAGAGATAAGGGGTGTCCAAGAGAGATGTGGGAGGATTTAGGTGAGGGATTTCCAGGATTTGGTTTAGGGTTTGCTTTTTGTGATTTGCACAGACAGAGAGATGGGACAAGGGTGAGAGAGATAGGAGGATTTTCTGCAAGGGTTGAAGGAACGAGTAAGGGAGGTATGGGTATGGGTTGGTTATGATGGGGTTTAGTAATTTTCAATATTCTTCGACTCTTTTTAATCTGCAAAATCAAATTATCTATGGAATTTATAACATGCAATCAGTTTCTTTTTAGTTGACTTCAAATAATGTTGATTTTGCTGTTATAAAGCTCTTTTCTATAGTTAGGTTGAAAATCATATTGATATTTTCTTTATTTAGTTGGTCCAGTCTGTAACAGATGGATTGTTTAGTTTGATGTTTCAATCAAAATTTGACTTTTTTGTGTGTGAAATTATAATGGAATTGCAAGTAAAGTATATCTTAGATTCTTGGTTGCATACTCACCTTCCCACAACTATTATTGTCTCTTGATTGGATGAATTTTTATAATTTCTTGAATCTATGGTTACAATGCTTTTTATAATTTCCTTGATCTATCCTTTTTGTTCATTCATGATCATGCTGAATGTTTTTCAGGTTAAATGCGTCTTGTTCATGTAGTTAAGGCTGGTGCATTCAAGTCCCGCAGCATCGCGAGGGCATATTTCTAGTTAATAACTAATTCCAAACCTAACTAATTTGGTGGCCTAGCATCACCATCCTGCTTCTTATCCTCTTCTGTCATGTTGCGCCACATGGTTAGACTAATGTACACTCAATCGGAACTCGATCCTCACCTGAGCTCAGGATGGGGATACTCCTGAGCAGTCCATCCGGGCTGTTCAAATTTGATCTAACGACTCCAAACAGGGGGCCTCTCTAAAAGTTATAATAATTGTAGCCGTTGGATCATGTTTGAACGCCCCGGATGGGCTACTCATGAGGATCCCCATCCTGAGCTCAGGAGAGGATCTAGTTCCCACTCAATCAATCAATAACAACTTTTTTGTTTTTTCCTCCCAAAAATGAATTTTTTTCTCCTCCTTTGACGAAAACGCTTGTCATCTTACCCGTAACGAATCATTCTTCTGAGTCTTCTTCATAGATGATGTAAAACTCAACACTATTTTAATTTAGTATCAGTTACGCTGTAATTCAAAGTTAGGACTTGCGAGGAATGAATTCTTACTTATAAACAATGCAACGTTCTGGTTCATGTTTTCTAATAGTAAAATAGAAGGCGGAGATGTGAGTTAGATTTGTTTATTAAAGTAGCATGTTCGTCTCACTGCTCGAGTTCAGTTTCACTTCCTATTAATTAAGATAGTTTAAATGTCATCTTATAAAAAGGGAGACAAAACTTGAAAAGAGCCATTCTTACATTCTTATTAATCATAATTTAACATGTGTGTAACCATTTCTCTTGTTATTTTAAAATTTACTCCTACCTATATATGTGTATGTGTGCGTGTATATAAATTTTTTCCTTCCGGATCTGAAGAGGCTATGGGAAATTTCACCCTGCTTGTAGCCACATTCAAACAAACTCATCAGCTCGGAGTATCGAACCTAAAACCTCTCACATTTTTTTGTTTATTAGAGAGACGCAATCTGCGTCCTGACCATTGAGCCACTTGCTGTGGTTATATCAAATTGTGATTTGACGGAACTAGAAATACAAAAGAGCCAATTTAGAGAGCAAATAGAAGACAAAAGAGTGGAGCATAGAGTGCCTTCATTCAAACCCATATGGGCCGCAAGCACCATATCTGGTCGTACAAATACCCACATCGTACGGTCCATATTAACTCGATCCGCGATGGTAACCTAAACAGAAAAAAAACAAAACAAAACAAAACTCCAGTTCAGCCTTCAGAGACTATTTCAGTCGGTCTGAAAAGTCTGAGACTTCAACTCCCCTTCCTCTCGATCTCTCCGCCTCTCAGCCTTCCCTCCCTCACTGCTACTAAACGACCTCGTTTCGATCCCAGTTCTTCAGCTCTTCGCTCTCCAATTGCTCGCATTTCTTGCAATGCTGATGAGTTGAAGGTCGAATTCGGTTTCTGGGGCTTTGGCTTGAACAACAAGGTACTCCAAAGCGCAATTAACACGGTGAATCTGCTTTTCTCAAAAGTTGTTTTTATGCTTTTGCTTTTGGGTTTCTACTTCTCTGTTATGTGTTGTTGCAATGTGCGATTTATAGTAGTTTTGTTCTTTCGTTCCACTGCTTTTGTGCTTCAGTTCATGACATGCTTTGCTTACAATGTAGAAAGAATGTTATAAATTTGAAAAATGAAAAATAAATGTGAGCAAATTATTAAAATTTGGAATAATCAAAACGGTTTAAATTTCTTTATTTTTTAAGTTTTTTTTTAGTGTAATTGTGATTGAATAAAATTTGACTGAATTTTATTAAATTTTCAGGATTGAAATTTGGATATTCATTTGGGAAAAGATGGGTCCTTACATTGTTGGTGCGTTTATTCCTCTGTTACTAACTATAATAGTTCAGAAATCGAAGAAAGTGAAGCAACGGGGTGTGCCTGTTGATGTTGGTGGGGAACCCGGGTATGCAATCCGAAACCATCGGTATACTGCCCCAGTTCAAACACTATGGGAAACTGTTACAACTCTTGCAGAGCTTTTCGAGCAGTCATCCAAGCGGTTCCAGGATAAATGCCTTCTTGGAACCCGAGCATTGATTGCAAGGGATGTTGAAGTATCAAGGGACGGAAGATCCTTCGAGAAGCTTCATTTGGGGGAGTACGAATGGCTAACATATGGAAAGGCTTTTGAAGTTGTATGCAACTTTGCTTCCGGTTTAGCTCAACTCGGGCATCAAAGGGAGGAGAGAGTGGCAATCTTTGCTGACACTAGAGAAGAGTGGTTTATTGCATTGCAGGTGCGTGACTTACGTGCTCTTCTTACATAAAATCATGTCTTACGTGCTCTTCTTACATAAAATTAATCATTCTTCTTGACATTCATGAGATTCATTTATTGCTTCACCTTGAACTTCCTGAGAGCATGATTTTTTTGCACGTATGATGTGATTTTAATTTGTATAATCTATAGCTTAATTAGAGTTTTAAACGGCTTTCTTTGTAAGCAATGATAAAGCGGTTGAATTTATGCACAAATTTCTTTTTCCTGACTATGTTTTCTTATATCAGGGTTGTTTTAGGCGCAATGTCACTGTTGTTACCATATACGCATCTCTTGGGGAGGAGGCTCTATGTCACTCACTAAATGAGGTTCTCTCTCTCTCTCTCTCCCTCTCTCTGTATATATACATATATATGTTTATTAATTATATATCTATCTCTGTTTCTCTCTCTCATAGACTCGCACACAGATTCCTGTTGTTTGGCACAGTATGCTATGCAGAATAGGCTGCTTTCTGTACCATTTTTTTGGTTGATTAGAGGCATGTATGTTTATTTACTTATTTAGTGATTTTAATTTTTAAACAGCACAAGCAATATATTTCTAATTTCATAGTGTGACTTTCATATAGCTCATCCAAAATGTTGCAACCTAGTTGGGGGAGCTTTTCAATGACTGGAGATGCATTTCTGGTGTTAGGTTTCTCTGTGTTTGAAAGCAGAAAAAAATAGAGAAAATAAATGCATGGATGGTGTTGACATGTTAGTTCTACATTAGGGTTTGTTTGTCATTTGTCCTCAAAGTTTTTGTTCTACTACATAACCAACATAATTTTCATTTTATTTTTCTCCAGACGGAAGTTACAACTGTGATTTGTGGGCAAAAAGAACTGAAAAAACTTCTACACATAAGTGGACAACTAGACACAGTAAAGCGAGTCATATGTCTGGATGACGAGATCCCGTCTAGTGCCTCATCTGTTGAAAGTCGATGGCAAATCACTTCTTTTGATGATGTCGAGAAACTTGGCCGAGAAAATCCTGTTGATCCTCATTTACCTCTTCCAGCAGATATTGCCGTCATTATGTATACAAGTGGAAGCACTGGATTACCCAAGGTTTAAAGCTTCTATTATATATTGTTATTTTGGTTTCTGCCTTTTTTTCCTTGCACTTTCAGGCATGGTAGTCCTAATTGGTTACTTAATCGTTGATTGTTGACTTGGGAGTTTGTGCGATGTTTGGGTCAATATTGCTACTCTTTTTCCTTTTACCTTCACATTGTCGACAGTTGATATATATTGAGTTTTGGTTTTGAAACTACCCTTGAAAGGTGCTTTTGTTACCCTGTTAAAGTTTTCAGAAGACAAGGATGGTTGATTGTGAAATTTTTATAATGCACTTTTCTAGTTTCTATCAGTATTAAACTGCTGCAGCATTATAAATGTCACTACTACCATACTCTTTTTCTTTTCATTTGATAAATTTCTTCTTATTAATATAGTCTTGAGTTAAATACTAAGATATGGTTGAAAGTCGCTTTGTAGCATCCATCTCCATCACATTTTCGGAACAAAGATGTCATGTGTATCAATTTGGATGGAATTATTTAGTACAAGCATTGCAATTTGCTTATGTGAGCATTGCCTTATGGAGTTAGGGTACAGGGTGGTGAACACTAGATGGTTGCGTTCAATTAAATATTATCAATTTATGTCGTATTGCATTACATTTCCTTACACAATTTCCTCAGATATATGGAAAATTTTGTATTATACTCTATTCTGTACTGTTCTTTTTTACTTTTTGTATACTTATTTTGAGTTGGCATCTAATGCAAGTATAGGCATTCATCCAATCAACAATCACCATTAATTAACCTTCATCTTCACTTTTTACAGGGTGTAATGATGACACATGCTAATGTGCTAGCTGTAGTTTCTGCAGTCATGACTATTGTTCCTGGCCTTGGAAGCAAGGATGTTTATCTGGCATATCTTCCCCTCGCTCATATCCTTGAATTAGCAGCGGAGGTATGGAGAATATGTTAGCTGGCTAGATTGCATGGCTACAGTGATCCTTTGATAGTTTTTTGTTAATAACGTTCACTAGCTGCGCTGTTATGTTCTTATATATTTCTGGTACTTGATTAACAAGTTTTACTATCTATCTTGAAGAACGTCATGGTTGCTGTTGGAAGTTCCATAGGGTATGGATCTCCATTGACCCTTATTGATACATCAAGTAAAATAAAAAGGGGAACAAGGGGGGATGCAACTGCGCTTGCACCAACGGTATTGACAGCTGTCCCTGCAATTCTTGACCGTGTTCGAGATGGAGTGCTCAATAAGGTTTTGAAACTTCTTGTGCATATAATATATATATACAAAATTACATGAGCAGATGCATATACAAATGCACATTATGCCAATTTTATCAACACTGTATCTTCATGATGCTTCAGGTAAATGCAAAGGGTGGACTAGCCAAGAGATTGTTTCACTTGGCATATGCTCGTAGGTCGTCTTCTGTGAATGGCAGTTGGTTTGGGGCTTGGGGCCTGGAAAAGTTTCTGTGGGACCTTCTTGTGTTTAGAAAGGTCCGTGCAGTTCTAGGAGGTCACGTTCGTTTTATCCTTTCTGGTGGTGCCCCTCTCTCGGGTGATACTCAAAGATTCATCAACATTTGCATTGGGTTAGTATGATTTTAGTACTTTTAACAGCTACAGTATAAGATATTGTGAATCATGACCTTATCCTGTAGGATGTTGCTACTTTTTCGAGTGATTTTAATAGTTCATGAAAGTTTGCTTTGGGTTTACATGGTCTTAGTACTTTTAACTGCTCATCTTCTTTAAGTTGGCCAACTCTTATTTCACCTCGAGTGTTTTTCCAATCCTATAAAGTTTATGAATTCAAAGTCAAAGATTACCAGCAGGACAAATTCAGTGTTCTAAAAGGATTATGATACCCTATTTCTTTTAAGTTGGCCAACTCTTATTTCACCTCGAGTGTTTTTCCAATCCTATAAAGTTTATGAATTCAAAGTCAAAGATTACCAGCAGGACAAATTCAGTGTTCTAAAAGGATTATGATACCCTATTTCTTTCTCCTCAGTAAATAAAGTTTACACAGTAATACATATGGAAGAACTCAACCTGCATATTAATAAGAAGTTCCTATGAATGTTAAAATTCAGGGGTGTGGGATGACTCATCATTCCATTCTTGTAAAGCAACAAATTTATTTGTGTTTCTGTTTTCTTTTGCTCTATTCTCATCATATCTCTTTCGTGATTGATGCTATTGACAGTTCTCCAATTGGCCAAGGGTATGGCCTCACTGAAACTTGCGCTGGCGGGACATTCTCGGAGTTCGATGATACTTCTGTAGGTCGAGTTGGAGCTCCGCTTCCTTGCTCATTTATAAAGGTAAGAGATGACAGTGGGTTTTTATTTACATGTTTTCTGATTCATAATATCAACTTCTTCTCTAAAAAGAAACATGAAAGAAAGAAACTCGTATGAAATCCTTAGCATGATTCATGACTTATACATGGAGGTGTTCATTTGTGCATTTCTGGATTGAATTGTCTGTTTTTCGTATCTGTTAAGGGCAAATTGCTTAAGAGCTTTGTACTCTGTTTCCAAGGCATGAAGATGATATTTACTTGAATCATTTTAAAATATTTTATCTTCTGTATCCAGTTAATTGATTGGGCTGAAGGAGGATATCTGAAAACCAATACCCCAATGCCTCGTGGAGAGATAGTCATTGGTGGCCCAAATGTTACACTTGGTTATTTCAAAAATGAAGAAAAAACAAGAGAGTCATACAAGGTAGACTTTCGGATATTTCATACCATTCTTTTTTATTGCGGCTACTCACCAAAACAATTGTTCATTTCAGTCACTTTGGGGAATTTTTGTTTTTATTTTTTTGGTTTTATCGTGAAAAGGTCGATGAGAAGGGAATGAGGTGGTTCTATACGGGTGACATAGGGCGATTTCATGCTGATGGTTGTCTTGAGATAATTGACCGTAAGAAGGATATAGTCAAACTTCAGCATGGGGAGTATGTCTCCTTAGGAAAGGTACGAGTGTTGCTAGATGAATGCAACTTTTCATCAGGTTTTCCTCGGACACTAATGTTTCCTTTACAGGTTGAGGCTGCTCTTTCAGTTTGCCCCTACGTCGACAACATCATGTTGCACGCTGATCCTTTTCATAGTTACTGTGTGGCTCTGGTGGTGGCTTCTCGAGTCACAGTGGAAGATTGGGCTTCAAAGCAAGGAATCGCTTTTACTGATTTTGCAGACTTGTGTTCGAAATCAGAAGCCATAAAAGAAGTGCAAGCATCACTTGTAAAGGTACGTACATCTTCTCGATAAATTTCTGTTACTTGAAACTTAGTGCAATCTATTTGAATTGCACCAATTAACAGGAAGCAAAGAATGCACGTTTGGAGAAGTTTGAGATCCCTGCCAAAATCAAGTTGCTTTCGGAACCATGGACTCCAGAAACCGGCCTGGTCACTGCAGCCCTGAAGCTCAAGAGAGATGTCATTAGGAAGGCGTTCTTAGCAGACCTCTCCAAGTTATACGCTTCGTGATAAATCGAAGGAACCACCAGATTTCGTATTTCTCCATTTTATTTGTGGCCTTGGGAGGTTTAATGCAAGCCAAAGGATTAGTGTTAGGGAAAATTCGTAGAGTTTACTTGTATTAAGCTACTCTCCAAGCAATAAGAGGAATGAGGATATTAGTGTAATTATGATAGCTACTGAAGCAAAATGGTCAGATTTTTTTATTGGTTATTTCGAGGTTTTTGGTTATTTTTTTGTTTTTGTCAAACAACAGATTTGTTATTTCGAGGTTTTTTGGTTTCTTTGTTTTACAGCATTGAAACTATGACGATTCAAGGTAGGGGTGGGCAAACAGGTATATGAACTGCGGATCGGGGTGGGTAATTAAGGTTCGGGGTGGGTACGGGTCGGTTCCAATTTTTTAATAGAGGAAACAGGACGGGCCAGGCTAGGCCAATGACATTTTAGGGGCTGGCTGATTCCAGATGTATAGAAAAACGGGACCTTGGATTGACCCGTTTGTAATTGCAATGGATGGACGAGATTGAAAAGTAACATACCATCCAATCTTCACCGTTAGTTTTTACCCTTAGTCTCCTCTCTGATTATAGACTCGAGTCCTCGACTCTCCGTCTCTCGCGTGTGTCGTCCCTTCCCTTCCACGGTTCCACCCACACTCTGTCACTCCCCGTCAGTCATCTCCTCCACCACCCTGACATCACCACCGTCGTGAGTCTAGGCCCTGGCCACCACCATGACGGCTGATCTTCTCGATTGTTCTCCTTGACGACATCCCAATACTTAGAGAACCCAGGCACCCGCACCACCCATCTTCTCAATTCTCCTTTCTCTCCCCCCCGACGGCATCATCGCTGTCGCGACCACCAACAGTCCATCGCCGCCGCTAGTTCAGGTGAATTCTTTAACCTCTGATGGTAATTGATGCTTAAAAACCTACCAAATCTAAACCTAGTCCTTTCCATATTTTGCATAATTTCTTGTGTGTTTGTAGTTTGATCTGTTGGGATGTATGTAATTTTGATGTGGGTTTTCGATTTGAATTGGACTGTAGTTCTTGAGCTAATTCTTATCTGGGTTTACTTGCTTAATTGTTCAAAATTTCTTTTGATTACTTGTATTATTTGAGGTAATTAATTCTGATGTGGGTTTTCTAATTTGGGGGTTTTCTTCCATATTTTCATCAATGTGCAGCTGCTGTAAAAAAATCAGTTTTTTTTTTTTACATTGCTGTAGAATATTGTTGTTGATAGGGTTTGCCTAAATCATATCAGTTTCGTAGTTTGACGTCTAGGAATATTTAGTCAGATGGATCTAAGTAGAATATAAGTCTCAATCTGGGATTGATCGGATTCTGCATTTTCTTATTAAAGTTTAAGTCTTCATGAAAGTATCGTTCAAAATTAGGAGGTGATCCTAAACTAGATCTCTTGGTATTTTTTATTTGTTCTTGCAGACGATTTTACTGAAGTTGGATTTGCATTATCTCAAAGCCAAGTAGAAGGCCATGAGGAAAGAGAGTAATTGATCCCTTTAGATCATCTCTCATTCCTCAAACAGTGGAGTCATTGATATGCCTCCAAAGCTGGTTAAGAAGTGAACAAATTAGCAACATTGAGTATGAAGCAAGTCCGGCCGAGCTTGAATTTTATCAAGAGTGAAGAAGGTAATTATTTTGTTTTGTATAGTTTGGTTTATATTAATTGTTGTCTTCTATTCATTTACAATTAACGTGCTTCTTTTGTTCTTTGTTGTAGAATATAAAAGAAGAAAAGCAAATACTATATCTACAAGTTCAACCCTCTCACCAAGGGTTCCTGAAATTGAAGCTCCTCAAACAACTCGAAAGACTAAAAGAAAAGGAATTGTGCTAATATTTTAAACTCAAATGAATAAACTTTAAATTTCAATGATTCAATGAGGATAATATGATATTGGACGTTAAAAATGTCATGTTTATATTTTATTTTTCCTTACAGATTCAATGAGGAATATTGTTGGAACTTGGACGTTGGATATGATTTCGGATGTTAATTTGGAAGTTATTGCGGATGTCATGTTTATGTTATTTTGGACTTCGGAATTTGGATGTCTTGGACTCTCGGATGTTATTTTGTATGTTTGATCTTTAAATGTTCCAGATGTTATTTTGAATGTCTTGGATTTAATGTATCGAACGATGTTGGACGATGTAATGTTGTTATTTTGGATGTAATGTTAATCTATGGACTTGGATGTTGGACTTTGTAATGTTTGGATGTGTTGTGCAAACTGTAAAATATGTATTATGAGAATCTGTGCAATTGTGCTGCTGTAAAAATTCAGTTTTTTTTTCCCAATAAAAAAGAGGACCTGTGGACTCGGCCCGTTTCAAACGGGCTGAGTTAGGTCCGGTTCCCGTATTAAAATTTGTTGTACCCATTCTGGTCCGGCCCGTTTCTTTTAAACCCAAATTCGGTCCTGTCCCTTCAAAATTGGGCCTGACCCGGCCCATGCCCAGCCCTAATTCAAGGTACCAATTTTTTAGAATGCCACCATCCTCTCTGTATTTTGTCTGATTTAAGTTTTTTTTTAACCTGTATTTTTCGTTCGTCTTGTCCACACTTTTTTTGGCTGCAAAATTTAGGTTTCGAAGAATTTGACAATCACTTAGTACCACAGTTGGTCTCATTTTTTTTCTTTGGACACCCTACATATTTTTCTTATTTTAATGATAATTGTATCCTATTGTTTAAGTTACCAAAACACGCAACTAAGTTTTAGGGAATAATTGTTGGGTATAAAAAAAATAAAATAAAAAATGAATGGGTCAAGTGTAGGAGCTAAATCGTGTTGCAGTTGCAGCACCACCCAACTCTCTCTCAGTCGCCCTCTCTTTCATCGGTGCACAACCACCCATATCCTTTATCCGCTATCTCTTATCATCTTTTTGACTCGTCACCGTACCAATGGTGACCGGCGCTTCTCCCACCTTCAAATCGGCGGGTTTGCAGACAATCATTTTCCAACCACCTAGAGTGGTGCTTTAGCTTACAATAAAAGAAGAAAAGTCATTGTTTCTCAAATTTCTTAGTGCAATGGGTCTCCATAGCTCTTTGCCAACAATTTTAGGGTGTCCATAGATAAAAATTGGGTATACATTGAACCACTACATAAAATCCAATAGTTAATTCCTATATGATAACTTCTTGAAACGGCAGTGTGAAATTTGAAACACGTGATGCCATATAAAGTTTAAAATACGTGACGTTGTACCAGATTTCGTAAACAACACAGAGGAATAAAGCAATATCTTATCGAGGTAATTGTATTTGCTTCGGTAGATATGCTCTTCAAGCGTTTGAACCCTCTTGGATCACATCTTGACAAATAGAAGCAGGGTGGCGAGCAATGACATGAAATGCATGCAACGGTGCAAAATATGGGTACGCATATTTTCAGAAAAACCTGTTACTATAAGACCTACATAAACACCTATGGGTTTGGGGAAAGGATCTCCCGAATATTGGGCAGCTATCGTTAAACCCGGTAGAATACTTTATGAAATGAACGGAGTAGCAAAAAATATAGCTAGAAGGACTATTTCAATAGCAGCATCTAAAATGCCTATACGAACTCAATTCATTCTTTTGGTTAGAAATTCAGTTTCCAATTCATGGACCTTAAAATGTTTCATTTCATTATTGGTATATAAGAAAAGTAAAGGTAGGGTTTGGAAATGAAATTTTCAGCTTCGAAAGGGACGTTAAGATTTGAAAATACTTTACATTTGGGGTGGAAGGAGAGGCCTAAATGGTCTGGTCAAGAAAGGGAGAAGGGAATTATCTGGTCTGGTCCATTCTCCACGCTATATGATATGAACCTGACTTGGAGAGTTGAGGCAGCCCAACTAGAAGCATTCCCATGTGCTCCTTTTTTTTGGTTTTTTTTTTGTTTTTCTCAAACGATAGATTTATTAGATTATATGTTAAATTAGGGAGCCAACGAGGTTCGAACCATTATGGTAGAGGGCCACTTACCCCATGTGCTCCATTAGTTAGTTAGTTTGTTTCCATCAACTTTCAATCCTTTTAACTTTATGCTTCATTCACTTTTCCTTTCAATAATCTTTAACCAAAAGAAAAAAAAGTTTAGCAATGCTCTTTAACTTTGGATCTTATTTTCGGTTTGCAAAAAGTTTCAATTTGGGTTTCAATCCTCTTAAACTTGCAGTGCATGCATCTGTGAGTTTTTTCGGCCCCTGGAAGTGGGGACTGTCGTGGTGAAGTCACCAGCTGGTCACTTTAATTCTACATAAAATATATATATATATATATATATATATATATATGGGTGATTTTGTATAAAGTCAATTAAAAGTTATGATATTAACAATAGGTCAATCAAATTTATTGGAATTATAAATAGGTCAATGAGACTTTAAGATACATTAAAACACCTCAATCAAATTAAAATTAAAAATGATGCCATTACCATTTAAAACACCAAACATTTCCATCTCCTTCATTGTAAATTGCGCCTCCCACCACCTTCAGACTTCAACCTCCTCACCTCCCACCACCTTCAACCTCCATTACTTCAACCTCCCTTACCTCTCACCACCTTCAACCTCCATTTTTCGGACACTGCAACGCAGTGTCTGTTTCCTGTTTTGTGATTGTGTATTCGAATTCAAATAGGTTTGTTGATTCAGACACTTCGTCGCAGTGTCTGTTTCCTGTTATGTGATTGTCCATTCGAATTCAAATAGGTTTTTGGATTTAGACACTGCAACGCAGTTTTTGTTTTCGATTCTGTGGATTCAGACACTTCGTTGCAGTGTCTGTTTCCTGTTATGTGATTGTGCATTCAGATTCAAATAGGTTTGTGGATTCAGACATTGTAATGCAGTGTTTGTTTCTAGTTCTGTGGATTCAGACACTACGTTACAGTGTTTGTTTCCTGTTCTGTGATTGCACATTGAGATTCAAATAAGTTTGTGGATTCAGACATTGCAACGCAGTGTCTGTTCCTTATTATGTGAATTCAAACACTTCATTGCAGGTCACCCGACTCCACCATTGAGATCCTCGACCTTCAAATCTCCCTACCCCGCCTCTGATTCCAAACCCTGGCAGCCCAAAATCAAGTTCTTCCTCGACAATTCAATATAAGAAATTTGAAATTCATCTCCCAATTCAATTTTTTGCAATTTTTCCAGAAAAAAGAAGAAGAAGAAAACTTAAGAGAGAGAGAGAGGGGGGCATGTGGGCAAAGAAGACATCGTGGCAGAGGAAGACGTGGGGAGGACGGTCGGTGAGGTGGTGGATGTGATCAACATCATGGGTTCTAGGCTTCTTCTTCTTCTTCATTTCGGCCCCCAATTCAATTTTTTGCAATTTTTCCAGAAAAAAAGAAGAAAACTTAAGAGAGAGAGAGAGAGGGGGGGGGACCTGTGTGCAAAGAAGACGTCGCGGTAGAGGAAGAAGTGGGGAGGACGGCCAGTGAGGCGGTGGATGCGGTCGACGTCGGGTGTTTTGGGCGTCTTCTTCTTCATTTATTTTTCTTCAGGGGTATTTTTGGTGTTTTCATGGATTTTATAATGAATTAAAGCTTATGTGGCATTCATCATTGACCTATGCTTAATTAATAAAAATATATCATTGATTAAGTCCAAAATAAAAATATGTCATTGATTTATGGCTTAATAGTAAAGTTTTTATTGACCTTTGGCTAAATTACCTTATATATATATATACTCCCAGCGGTCAATTCTGTCACAGTTTCCTTTAATTTCATCATGTGCAATGCACATGTCCAACTTTTAATGCATATATGCCAACAAAATGCCACATTTACAAGGTAGAATAGTAAATGTTTAAGATTATGATAATTTGAGCTTGAGAAAAATAAAGAGGATAACTTACTCATCAACAACAAATTGAAAAGCTTTCATTGTACCAAATGGCCACAAATAACGCTTTTACTTGATAGAAAAATTGACTAACCTAACCGGAAGGTGTACGGGGAAACGATAATATTGGCACGAATTAAAAGTTTAGAGGGAACAAACTTAAAAGATTTTTTATTTTTATAAAGGGACTAGAAATGATAATATTGGCACAAATTAAAATTCAAAGAAGCATTTCAGCCTCCCCGAATCATATGATGGTGGTAAGGAAGATGCTGAAATGCCTCTATGAGTCTTTTCGATTTCCGGAAAAATAGACTGCCGTAACGAAACCACTTGCTAGTTTTTTTTTTTTTTAAAAAAAAAAATGAAGTTCAGATAATAAAACGTCACAAGACATAATTAAATTAAGGAGGTATTGATTTTTCTCATGTCTTCCAACCCTCTTGTCGATCTTGTTAGCAACTGTTGAGTGACCTACATCTTGATACACGAAAAATGTAAACCAATTTGTAGAAAACGAGGCATGAATTTTGGAGATAGGGATTTGAATAATTGTCCCGGAAAATCTTCACAGAGAGAAAAAACGAGTCCATTTTTTCACATAATTCTCATAGCTTTCCAAGGAAATTTGGAATATCAAGGCCTTGACTACACATTTGTAGTGAAAACAATCTTCTTGGAGAAAGGTTATTCACCCACACCGTAGCTTTCTTCCAAGATGTGATATGATGAAAAAACGGCTAGGTAATCTTGTTGAGAAGTTCTTGTGTACTTAAAAAGAGTAAACTGCCGATTTCTCCCTGAATTTTTACTTTAGCTTTCAATTTCCCTCCTAAACTTTTCAATTGGAAAGTTAAAGATCCAAACTAATTTTTTTGGCCGATTTCCCATGCTGTTTGGTTTTCATTCATTCCATCCAAATTTTTGTTAAATGGAAGCATGTGCACAACATGTGAGAGTAGTTCGGTCGCTTTGTTCTTTAAAATAATTGAAAACCTTAGATTTCTAAAATGTACACCTATGCAAATCTATGTGATTTTATAGCTTTAGTGTCTGAAGGTCTAGCGAAGTGATGCTTTTGTCCTCAAAGGAGTCACATGGTGTCCACGTGATAAGAGTTAATATTAATTTGGATGGAATATGTGAAAAGCTAACACTAGGGCGGAAATCGACAAAAAGAGAAGTTTAAGTTCTTGATTTTCCAATTAAAAAGTTAAGTGAAAGTTGAAGGAAAAAATCGGTAGTTACTCTATTTAAAATACAAAACAACTCGTTTCTTTACAAATGAGTCGAATGGCATATATATACCTGATCTAATTGTCGCACGTAAAAATTTCTCCATTTTATAACTTTTCTTTGAGCACCAATAAACTACCTATAAAAACCTACTTTTGCAATTGCAATCTCACGGCTTTAGCTTACATACTTATCTAATGCCTTTATAAAGTTGGGAAAGAAATCAAGTGGGAGTCGCACTTTTTGACTTAAAAGTCACATGGCAGTGACCGACTCCACATCCCCAATCCAAGCGTTTTCGATAGGCTTTCGGGGTTTGGTTTGTCAAATTCTAGGCATTTAGTCTTCCACTTTTAGGAAGATTAGCCATAAATATATCATACTAATCAACTCAACGTGTGGGCTCTCAGTTCAGTTGACTCCACTCCCCCATACTTTTTCTTTTTCCTCTTTGGGGGAGAACGGGTCTATCTCTATCTATGCAACAAGACTACTTCACAATGCTTTTGCTAGAGATTTTAGCTTTAGTACTGGTTTGGTACTGATGTGTTTTTATAAAAAGTGAGTATAAAAAAAAGTTAAGCTCAAAAAAGTGTTTGGTAAACACTTAAAAATAGCTTATTTTCACAGTTTTGGATGAAAAAAGCTGAAAACATGAAGCAGCAAAAATGAGATTATTCTCACAGCACAGCAGAAACAGTTTTTTTTTCAAAGCACAGCAATACCAAACCAGCCCTTAGTAATTGAATTGTGAAAAAAAGGAAGCATTCAATCCAAAACTTTGTTCAACTTTACTTTTTTTTGGGTCAAACGATATATTTGTTAGGTTAGATGTTAGATTAAGGCGTGATGGTTCAAGGTCAACACTTCTCTTCACTAACATAGTAGATGGCCACTTGCATAGAATATTATATATATATATATATATATATATATTTTTTTTTTTTTTGAACAAACGATATTATCTACGGACTAGGATTTTCTCCCTTTCTCTTTCCCTCCCCTTCCCTCCCCTCCTATCACATTCTCTATCTTGTCTTTCTCTTTCAATATAAAATTAATATAAGATGTTGACGTGGCTTAACCGTGACTGTAGAAATAGGAAAGGAGGGAAGGGGAGGGAAAAAAAGAGGGGAGAGAATCTTACTCCATTATCTACACTAAGGGAAAGGGAGTAGGCTAAGCCTTATATGGTGAAAAAGAATACCACTAATCGTAGTATTAAGTGACATATTATTATCTACTTAAAAGCAATACAATGCACGTAGACATGGTTGGTTAGGAATCCAATAGACCTTTTGGGGTTTGAGATGTGAATTTCACAATTTGAGGTTGTGAAACTAGTAGCGTAAATTAGGGATGCAACTTGGGTTGGGCCAACCCGAACCCGTCCACGTTCGAACAAGCGGGTTTTTTTTAGTTATAACCCGCCCGAACTCAACCCGATTTCAACCCGTTGGGTTGGGTTGATCATTTGCCCAACCAAACCCAACCCGATTGGGTTGAGCTGTGCAACATGCTTCTTAATGGCCTTTGCACCTTTGCACCTTCATGAGAACCTACTGATATGATATACAATTTGACTTGAAAGGAATCATATTAAGTTTATTCTGCTTTTCACATCACATCTTGTAGAACAACTTCCTTTATTAAATTAATATTGCAACTATTCGACCTCTCTTTGAGATCTGCTTCACAGTTTGAGTTGTGATTGTTTCTTATGCTGCTTTCTTGTGCCGATTTAGACGAAGCAGGCTATTGAGCAAGTAAATTTGAGGGGAAGTGATTTTAAGGTAAGTTGTTTGCTAATACAAATAGGTTGATGTCTTTGTGGATGTATATATGCATGTGCGGGTGCTTTCAGAAACATAGGATTTAAAATTCGATGCTAATGCCCGATTAAAACTTGAAAAAGTTGGGCAACCCGAACCCAACCCAAGTAAACCCGAACCCGATTAAACCCGAGCCCGAATGAACCCGATTAAAACCCACCCGAACCCGATCCCGAATTGTAAAAGTTGGGTTAGGATTGGGTTGACCTTCCAACCCGCCCAACCCACCCGAGTTGCACCCCTAGCGTAAATCCAACCCAATCTAACTAGAGCTTATTAGATTGGATTTGATTTGGTTTATTTATGAAAATTTATTGAAATATCAAGTGAATCTCATCATATCTAATTATTCGTGATGTTTTATTATAATATTTTCATATTTAGTTTGCAAGGATTCTTATGGAGTCGAGTTCTTCATAATATATTTGTGTAATGCTCTTTTTTCAACGAATGAAATATCGTACTCTTTTTAAGAAAACATATTAGTTCATCCCATTTTCATTCTTTTTTTTTCTTCCCAATTCACGACTTTTCTCGTTTCAATTAAATAACCAAATCATAATATTCAAACTCCAATTTATCAGTCCAATGTTAAAACCTAATTTTTTTTTAACTCAAAAAGGTTTTATGTAACAGCCCGTCTCGAAGTTTCCGTACGGCGGACGTGAAACGACGAAAATGCCCCTAGGCATAAATTAAGGTATGTGTGTGCTTTTGCCTTGAGTGTTTGGTTGTACTTAGACCACACACACACACACATTCACACCCTTCCTATCTCTCACTCCCGTACTCACTCTATCTCTACCTTACAGACTCTCTCTCTTCTCTCTCTTGTACGGACACAATCAAATCCTCCCTTAAACCTGGCAGATTGAGGACGTGAAGTACCCCATCATGTTCCTGAGGTCCATACGAACTCGTTGGTACCCGTTGCAGGTAAGAAAGCCTTCAAAAACTCGAGTTCCCACAATCTCCGATTTTGTCACTATTCATGCTCACGTAAAACCTTGTGTTTTTGGAGATTTCAAGTTCATAGGAAGCTTAAGGAGGTCCTTAGGAAGCTCGGAGTGCTTCGTTGGAAGAAATTGGACGTCGGAATAGCGAGATTGGGAAGTTTCATTTTGGCCGAAATGATCGAGGCTTTTTCCGGCGAATCCCCGGTTAGTTGGGGGTCGAGTTAGGTATGGATGTGTTCATCTTTGTGAGATCTTCATTTTGGTATAAAGTACATAGAAAATGGTGCTAAAATGAGTGAGAAACCATGTTTGGAAAAATACCCAGAAACCGGCGAACAGTCGCTAGCGACCGGCGACTTGCCGGAGAAGAAGGAGAATATTCCGTTAGTTTTGACGGAATATGCTAACGCCGTCAGTTAGAGTTAATTGTTACCGTTAGGTTTTAACGGAATATTCCGAGTAATATACCTGACGGTGTTAACTGACGCCGTCAGTGTGCAAGTCATGGGCCACGCGTGGCCGACGCGTCTGGTCGTGTCTTGGTCGGCGCGTGGCGGCACGTGGGTGCTCAAAAATTTTTTCTAAAAATATGGGGATGATCCTGAGATTGTGTAGATCATAGTGGTATATTCATATACCCAAATTGAGCAATGTATGAGAAGTTATTTCTAAGGTTTCTATTATGTGCGTTAATTAACGTTATTTCAGTTACTTCTCATATAGGCGAGACCTATCCAGAGGACGAGCGTAGCCAGGCTAGGCACGGATGTTACGACTCGTCTACATACCAGTGAGTGGGCATTTGTTTTCCGTATATACCTATATAAAAGAGTTTTTCCCAAAAAATCAGTTTAAATGAAATGTGATATGAAATGCCATGCAAAGTATCGATTTATTTATTATGCGTTATTGATTGCTTGTATTGATGTTGGTGCTGAGGATGCACAGGTAAGTGGCAGGTAAATTTTATTTACTAATTGTTGAGAACGAATGATGTGATGTGATATGATTAAAGCTCATAAACCTGCACACTGATATTAGTGCTCTCGGGCTCAGTCTTTCACGTGTTGTTCACCTCCCGCACCGTATGCTCGCCTTGGATCCAAGTTAGGTGCTCAGTCCTGTCGAATAGGCCACTACAGGTGGGTTCGACTCGTAGATGACCCGCGATTTATCGCTCAGTCTTCACGTGATTGTAGCACTAAAGCATAATAGTTATTTATCAGTGATGTTGTGCAGACCACTAGAGGTGGTATTGATGTGTGTGCAGGGTATATATATGATGATATAATTGAGATGAGTATGAGCTATATGATATGATGATTATTATGAGCTATATACAGCCGAGGGCTGAGATGATTATTTAGTATTCAATCACATTCACAGAGTTATGCTTTGGCATTCAGTTATGATACTTTGGCATGGTATATACATACTTTCATACATACATATGTCCAGCAGGATTTTGAGAATTATATATATGAGTATATACTTTATTTCTAGGAAATTATACAGGTTTTACGGCGAGGGGTTATAATTTTTGAGAAAAGAAGGTTTTGAAAAGATTTGTTTCGCCCCTCTAGGTATTAAGTAGTGGGAGTTGGTGGCATACGAGGAGCTCATCGGACGTTCTGACATAATTCACTTATGTAGGACCACCTTCGGGTGTTATTTCCATTTAGTACTTCTGCTTGACTGTACGTAGACTTTTATGCTCTGTATTAGTGGAATTCACACTTCTTTTACACTAGTATTGCTAGTGTTTCAGTTTTAATTGACCCGTAAATTCTGTCATTTATTGCTTCCGCACTGTGCACATGGTTACGTCACTCTCACGTGACGGCCAGCACGTTAGATTGGTATCAGAGCATAGGTTTGGCAATTCTACATATCTTGTGAATATTCTAATTATCTTGGTGTTTCTGTCAGAACTATGCCGCCTCGTAGAGAGCCACGTCGTTCAGATGAACCTAGTTTACCTGATATAGCTCAGTTAGGGGAAGCTATAGCGAATGCTATTCAGTCAGTTATTCGCCCGCCTCAGCAGACCCCTCTGGAGTCGGTTCATAATTTGAAGATAACCACTTTTATGGGGAATGAAGGCCCCGAGGGTTCAGAGAAGTGGTTAATGCATATTGAGAAGATTTTCAGGCTGATGCAGAGTCAGGGGAGTCTATCTCCAAACAGATGGGTCGAGACAACTTCATGGTTTTTGGGTAAGGAACCAGCTTCTTGGTGGGGACAGTTGGCTAATGAGTTACCCCAGGAAGAATCTAGAGACTGGGAGGTATTTAAGCATCTGTTCTATAAGAGATTTATTCCTCCTGCTTACATTGATCGTAAGAAACATGAGTTCACTAGTTTGAGGCAGAATAAGCTGTTAGCTAATGAGTACAACAGGAAATTTACTGATCTATCTCGTTATCATCCGGAAGTTGCTGCTAATCCGGTTGAGATGCTACGTCGTTTTAAGTTGGGCACTAAGAAGAAATGGCATACCATTGTGACTGCGATTCCCTGTACTACTTATCATGAATTTTATGAGGCTTACTTCAGATTGAAGATTATGAGAATTTGCCTAGCGACAGTGAAGAGGAAGAGAAAAATGGGAATTAGAATAAGGATAAGGGTAAAGGTCATTTCTTACCAGGGCCTCGCCAGACTCAGAGCTTTAAGCGCAGTGGGACTAGTTCTGATTCTTCCAGTGAAGGTTTCAGTTCCACAGGTCAGAGATGAGGTGGTAGGTTCTTCAGGGATTCCACATCCTAGAGGCAGGGGAACTTTGGTAAAGGAAATGCACCTTGGTGCCGTAGGTGCGGTAGTCGACATTTAGGGGAATGTCGAAGAGGTAGCAGTGGTTGTCTTACTTGTGGTCAAGAGGGACATCAAGCTAAGTTTTGTCCTCAAGGCCAGCAGAGGCCTCAGCAACCTCCTTTACCACCGTCAGCTCCAACTCAGCAGTTTTCAGGACATGGTGGTTATACCCAGATGGGCCGTGGTGGTGCATACCACTATCAGGGGGATTCTGTTCCCTATTTTTCGGGACAGTACCAGTATCCCCAGGATCCCTATCAGCAGGGCAGTCATGGACAGTATTCAGGAGGATATATGCCTTCACAGCAGTACTCTGGAGGATATATGCCTCAGCAGCAGTTTTTAGCTGGTGGATCCCAATGGCATTCTGGAGGACAGTCTCAGCAAGTTGATGCTACTACTAGTGAAGTTGGGTCTTCGAGACAATATAGTCAGTCAGGTCAGAGACGTAATCCTCAGGGGCGAGGAGTTCATGCTAGCAGAGGTAAAGGAAGGCAGCAAAACCAGGGGCGTATCAACAACCTTTCGCTGCAGGATGCTCAGAACAATCCAGATTTGATCATGGGTACGTTAAATATTCTTGGTCATTATGCTAAAGTGTTGATTGACTGTGGTGCTACTTATTTGGTAATTTCTCATACGTTTGCTCAATTGACACAACCTCAATCTTCACCTCTTAGGTATGAGTTGGAGTTTGCTATGCCTAAATGAGAGAAGTGTTATGTAGACTATGTGTACCCAGGTTGTCCCGTAGTAGTGGAGAATGTGGTTATGCCTGCTAACCTCACTTCGCTAGACATTGTGGATTTTGACGTCATCTTAGGCACAGATTGGTTCTAAGATTGACTGTTACAGGAAATCAGTGACCTTTCATCGTCCTGGATTACCTGAAGTTACATTCTTGGGTGAGCCTGGTGGATTGAGGCATGGAATCATTTCGGCCGTGAGAGCCAAAAAGTTACTAAAGAAAGGTTGTCAAGGATACTTAGCTCACGTAGTACTAAATGATGATGATCCGGTTAGCGTGGAGAATGTCAAGGTGGTTAGACTTTTTTTGATGTTTTCTCTGATGATTTACCTGGATTGCCGCCAGACAAAGATGTGGAGTTCGCCATTGACTTACTCCCAGGTACGAATCCTATTTCTTTAACTCCTTATCGTATGGCTCCTGCCGAGTTAAGAGAATTGAAGATTCAGTTACAAGAGTTGGTTGATAAAGGTTTCATTCAACCTAGTACTTTACCTTGGGGAGCTCCAGTTTTGTTTTTAAGGAAGAAAGATGGTACTTTGAGGCTTTGCATTGATTACAAGCAATTGAATTGGATGACGATTAAAAACCGTTATCCTTTGCCTCGTATTGACGATTTTTTTGATCAACTCAGAGGTGCCTGCGTATTTTCTAAGATTGATCTAAGGTCTGGTTATTATCAGTTGAAGGTCAGGATCGACGATGTTCCTAAAACTGCTTTCAGGACTCGTTATGGTCATTATGAGTTTCTTGTGATGCCATTTGGATTGACGAATGCACCAGCAGCTTTTATGGGTTTGATGAATAAAGTGTTTCAGCAGTATTTGGATAGATTCGTCATTGTCTTCATTGATGACATTCTGGTGTATTCTAAGTCAAAAGCAGATCATGTTCGACATTTTACTTTGGTGTTGAAGAAGCTGATGGAACATCAGTTATATGCTAAGTTCAATAAGTGCCAATTCTGGTTAGATTAAGTTGCTTTCTTGGGGCATGTTGTTTCAGCTCAGGGTATTCGGGTAGACCCTTAGAAGATAGCCGCTGTGGAGAATTGGGAACAGCCGCGAACCTTCACCGAAGTTCGGAGTTTCCTTGGTTTAGCGGGTTATTATCGACGATTTGTTAAGGATTTCTCAGTTATGGCTTAACCACTAACGAGGTTGACCAGGAAGGAAGTTAAATTTGAGTGGGATGATAATTGTGAGCAGAGTTTTTAGCAGTTGAAGTATTATCTCACTCATGCGCCTGTTTTGACTCTTCCTGATGATAGTGGTAATTTTGAGGTTTACAGCGATGCTTCTTTGAATGGCTTGGGATGCGTGTTGATGCAGCATGGTAGGGTAATTGCTTACGCTTCATGTCAGTTAAAGCCTCACGAAATGAATTACCCTACACATGACTTAGAGTTAGCAGCCATTATTTTCGCTTTGAAGATTTGGAGACACTATCTCTATGGTGAGAAGTGTAGGATTTTCTCAGATCACAAGAGTCTCCAGTATCTGTTTACACAGAAAGATTTGAATCTTCGTCGGCGGAGATGGATTGAGTTGCTAAGTGACTACGATTGCACGATTGAGTATCACCCTAGACGTGCTAATGTAGTGGCTGATGCTTTGAGTAGGAAATCTCAAGATCGGGTTAATGCTTTGTATGCTTCTCGTGTTCCCCTTCTTGTAGATTTGAGGTCTACTGGAGTGAAATTGGAATTGGAAGAGCAGGAAGAAGCTGTGGCAGAACAAGAAAGAGCCTTACTTGCTAGTTTCCAAGTTAAGCCTATTCTGATTGATCGTATACTCGAGACACAGATGAATAATGAAGAGATTCAGGAGTTAATTCAATTGAGGAATCAAGGGAAGAAGAAAGATCTCAGAGTTAGAGAGACGGATGGCATGCTTATGCAAGGGAATATGATGTACGTGCCAAATAATCAGGAATTAAAGAAGGCAATTCTTGATGAGGCACATATTTCAGCTTATGCGATGCATCCAGGAGGAACTAAAATGTATCATACCATTAGGCCATTTTATTATTGGCCAGGTATGAAAAGGGAAATTGCAGAGTATGTAAGTAGGTGTATTGTGTGCCAGCAGGTTAAAGCTGAAAGAAAGAAGCCGTTTGGTTTGTCACAGCCACTTCTCGTTCCATAGTGGAAATGGGAAAATATCACTATGAATTTTGTGTACAAGCTACCTCGTACACAAAACAGCTATGATGGAATTTGGCTGGTTGTTGATCGGCTTACTAAGTCAGCGCATTTCATTCTTGTGAGGGAAAAGTATTCTTTGAACAAGTTAGCCGAGTTGTTCATCACGAAGATTGTGAAGTATCATGGAGTTCCTGTGAGTATTATTTCTGATCGAGATCCAAGATTTACTTCTAAGTTTTGGATAGCATTTCAGGAAGCTTTGGGTTCGAGATTACTGTACAGCACAACATATCATCCTCAGACAGACGGGCAATCTGAGAGGACGATTCAGACTTTGGAGGATATGCTAAGATCTTCGGTGTTGCAGTTTGGCGACACTTGGCATAGGCGGTTAGATTTGATGGAATTCGCCTACAACAATAGCTTTCACTCAAGTATTGGTATGGCACCATTTGAGGCACTATATGGCAAGCCTTGTCGTACACCCTTATGTTGGTCAGAGGTTGGTGAACGTGTTTTAGTGGGCCTTGAGTTAGTGGAGGAGACTACTTAGAACATTCAGGTTATTAAGTCTAATATGAAAGCAGCCCAAGATCTCCAAAAGAGTTTAGCAGATAGACATGCCACTGATCGAGTGTACAAGGTTGGTGATTGGGTATTTCTGAAGTTATCGTCGTGGCGAGGTGTAGTACGATTCGGGAAGAAAGGCAAGCAAAGTCTTAGATTAATCAGACCTTATCAGATCACCGAGCGAGTTGGTGAAGTTGCTTATAGACTTGAGTTGCCATCAGAGCTGTCTAAGGTACATAATGTGTTCATGTATCGATGCTTCGTCACTATGTCGCAGATCATTCTCATGTGATACCTCATTAACCCTTAGAGATTAGTTTAGATTTGACTTATGATGACGAACCGGTGATGATACTTGATTGGAAAGAAAAGGTTCTGAGGAACAAGATGTTGGAAATGTGCCCTAAAACCAATCATATGATGATACTTTACGGACATTTCACATGTTAAACTAATCTAGTTTAATATAAAGGGCAAAGATTATTGTTTTAAGCCGTCTCATATAAATGCTATATGCTTAAACGATAAGTCCAAAGGAATATGTAATAGGGAGAATGTGATCTAAAGAAGTTAGATTCATGAGACAATTCTCTTCCGTATTCATATTCTAAATGTTCCTGATCATAGGATTGCCAATTGGGCATTGACAGTCCGTCAAGATCAGTACATGTTATGTCTTCTCCTAGGGAGAGTGACTGGTCTCGAGTCATTGGTTTGACTGACACCAAGACAAACATGTAGGTGCTCAATAGAGAATGAGTCAACTGAACACGATCAACAAAGAGTTCTCATACTTATGTCACATGAGAACTCATGGTTGGGATAAAGCAAAGTAGTCATTTGACCTGAGGCATCATAGTTGTCTTGTGGTTGGGTCCTTGATCTTTGACTATGTCAAAATCACTCCGTCAGAGAGTGTCCACGACATAGTTGGGGTTAAGCCACTTAGTCATGGAGGCAAGTGAATGCGCAACAAGGGATCTCTAACCTTCAAACGTTGAGGGAGAATACTCTATGATATGATTAAGAATCTCTGGCCAGAGTTTGAATGAGATTTAGGAAGTCGTTCCAAATCACATTCAAGGTAGTCATATAAGTAAATGAATCACATTGGATAGTAGACATGAATAAACTATCAAACCAAACAATGTGGTCAAGAGTATTGTATTAGAGAAATACCGTATTGCATTGTAATCCTAAACTGAATAGGTTCTCTACCTCTTCTGATTAGCTTGGGTAACCATGACATACTGCTAGGTGTCACTCATGGTTTGTGGAAGCCCTAAACGTGTATAATCACTAAAGGGAGAATTGAAAGTAAGTTTCAATTCACAATCGATCGTTAAGAGTAACAATCGCTCACTGCCTCGCTAAAAGGAACCTAATGGATCGTACACCGTGTAAGGTAGAGATTGAAGAAACAACGGAGTTGAGTAAGGATAATTAAATGGTTTAATTATTTATGGTTTGGATTAATTAATATGTTAATTAATCAAACGAATATGTTCGTTATAGACCTCGGGTTAGTTTTGGGCCGCAAGGCCCAATGAGAATTGAATGTCAAGCCCATTAACTCAAGTTGTATGACAACTTGAAAACACAAAGGGCTTGTAAGCCCAATAAACCCTTAAGGCCGGCCATATAGAGAGGGGTAGTGAACTTGGCTTAATTGCAAGTTTGGCACTCCATTGTGAGGTGGTATAAAGGCAACTTTATAGCCATTTCATCCTTAGGGTTTCTTTTGGAGAAAAGATGAGAACACAAAGCTCTCTTTGCTCTCTAAGAGGCTGGTCACCCTAGAAGAAATTAGCTAGCAATCTTACTTCCTCTAGGTCACTCATCTCTTCATCAATGCTCACCTTGGTGTGGAAAAATTAAAGGTTCTCTATTTTGGGAACTTGGAGAATCCTTTCAACCATCATCTTCCAAGAAATCCATGGAGCTAAGAAGCAAGAAATGAAAGCCCTCTCCTTGGGTGATTAGCCTTTGCTTATGCAAAGAAGAATCAACAAAGGTATAAGATTTCTCAACTCACTTTGTTCTTGAGTTGAGTCTTGGTTCACTTAACTACTAGGCTTTGAATTTCATGGGTAATGTTTTGTTTTGAGTGCATACAAGCATGATTCCGCCTTTACTTGTTAATTGCATGCCATAGATGTTGCTCAAATGAACATGTTTTAACAAATTTTCCTTCACAAGACAGTACATTTGGTTAAAGTTTTGTGGAGGAACCATTCAGTGGAAGAAGCGACGTGGGAGACAGAGGATCAGATGAGAGGGATGTACCCGAGGTTGTTTTATGAGTACTAGTGGATGGTTTTGGTTGTGTAAATTTCGAGGACAAAATTTTTATAAGGAGGGTAGATTGTAACAGCCCGTCCCAGAGTTTTCGTACGGCAGACGTGAAATGATGAAAATGCCCTTAGGCATAAATTAAGGTATGTGTGTGTTTTTGCCTTGAGTGTTTGGTTGTACTTAGACCACACACACACACACATTCACACCCTTCATATCTCTCACTCCCGTACTCACTCTATCTCTACCTCACAGACTCTCTCTCTCTTCTCTCTCTTGTACGGACACAATCAAATTCTCCCTTAAACCTGGCAGATCGAGGACGTGAAGTACCCCATCGTGTTCCTGAGGTCCATACGAACTCGTTGGTACCCGTTGCAGGTAAGAAAGCCTTCAAAAACTCGAGTTCCCACAATCTCCGAATTTGTCACTATTCATGCTCACGTAAAACCTTGTGTTTTTGGAGATTTCAAGTTCATAGGAAGCTTAAGGAGGTCCTTAGGAAGCTCGGAGTGCGTTGTTGGAAGAAATTGGACGTCGGAATAACAAGATTGGGAAGTTTCATTTTGGCTGAAATTATCGAGGCTTTTTCCGGCGAATCCCCGGTTAGTTGGGGGTCGAGTCAGGTATGGATGTGTTCATCTTTGTGAGATCTTCATTTTGATATAAAGTACGTAGAAAATGGTGCTAAAATGAGTGAGAAACCATATTTGGAAAAATACCCAGAAACCGGTGAACAGTCGCCGGAGAAGAAGGAGAATATTCCGTCAGTTTTGACAGAATATGCTGATGCCGTCAGTTAGAGTTAACTGTTACCATTAGGTTTTAACGGAATATTGGAATATTCCCGACGGTGTTAACTGACGCCGTCAGTGTGCAAGTCACGTGGCCGCGCGTGGCCGGCGCGTCTGGCCGTGCCTTGGTCGGCGCGTGGGTTGTCGGAAAATTTTTCTAAAAATATGGGGATGATTATGAGATTGTGTAGATCACAGTGGTATATTCATATACCCAAATTGAGTAATGTATGAGAAGTTATTTCTAAGGTTTCGATTATGTGCATTAATTAACGTTATTTCAGTTACTTCTCATATAGGCGAGACCTATCCGGAGGACGAGCGTAGCCAAGCTAGGCACGGAGGTTACGACCCGTCTACATACCAATGAGTGGGCATTTGTATTCCGTATATACCTATATAAATGAGTTTTTCCCAGAAAATCAGTTTAAATGAAATGTGATATGAAATGCCATGCAAAGTATCTATTTATTTATTATGCGTTATTGATTGCTTATATTGATGTTGGTGCTGAGGACGCACAGGTAAGTGGCAGGTAAATTTTATTTACTAGTTGTTGAGAACGAATGATGTGATGTGATATGATTAAAGCTCATAAACCTGCACACTGATATTCGTGCTCCCGCCCAGAGAGGGGCTCAGTCCTTCACGTGTTGTTCACCTCCCGCATCGTATGCTCGCCTTGGATCCAAGTTAGTTGCTCAGTCTTGTCGAATAGGCCACTATAGGTGGGTTCGACTCTTAGGTGACTCGCGATTTATCACTCAGTCTTCACGTGATCGTAGCACTAGAGCATAATAATTATTTATCAGTGATGTTGTGTAGACCACTAGAGGTGGTGTTGATGTGTGTGCATGGTATATATATGATGATATAATTGAGATGAGTATGAGTTATATGATATGATGATTATTATGAGCCATATACAACCGAGAGCTGAGATGATTATTTAGTATTCAATCACATTCACAGAGTTATGCTTTGGCATTCAGTTATGATACTTTGGCATGGTATATACATACTTTCATACATACATATTTCCAGCAGGATTTTGAGAATTATATATATGAGTATATACTTTATTTCTGGGTAATTATATAGGTTTTACGGCGAGGGGTTATAACTTTTGAGAAAAGAAGGTTTTGAAAAGATTTGTTTCTAACCTACTCAGTTTTCTGTTTTTCGCCCCTCCAGGTATTAAGTAGTGAGAGTTGGTGGCATACGATGAGCTCATCGGACGTTTTGACAGAATTCACTTATGTAGGACCACCTTCCGGTGTTATTTCCATTTAGTGCTTCTGCTTGACTGCACGTAGACTTTTATGCTCTGTATTATTGGAATTCACACTTCTTTTACACTAGTATTGCTAGTGTTTCGGTTTTAATTGACCCGTAAATTCTATCATCTATTGCTTCCGCACTGTGCACATGGTTACGTCACTCTCACGTGACGGCCAGCACGCCCCTCTTTTGGGTAGGGGTGTGTCATTTTACCCATAAACTTTTTTTTTGATCTAATAGTTATGGGTTAAAAGTTTAACATGAGATTATTAAAGAATGAATTTAGGCTAACTATTTTTTTTTTCCAGTAACTTTATCAAATAAAATTTGTGTGGATTATCATAATGTATTTTTATGAGTATTTTAACCTAAAATATTTAGATTCCGAAAAAATTGAAAATTCACTAAACCGACCCCATGAAACATATATATTTATAGAGTTTTTGGGTGAATTTTGATTTAAATATTTTTTTAATTGTTTTAGCTATTGGATTCAATTTTGGGCTGTAGATCTTTCTTTTAATGTTAGATTTGACCATATTGGATCTCAATGTATTTAAAAATTTAAAATTGCCAAAATTTAAAATTTTAACCCAAAACTTATTTTAGACCCAACAATTGAAGAATGATTGGGTTAGTTTAAAACCTAAGTTTTGGTTAGTCAGCCTTTTAATCCTGGCCTAAATTCTGAATTTGTCCAAACTTTAGTTTTAACCCAATACTTATTTTAGGTCCAATCATTGGAGTTTAAAACCTAAATTTTAGATTTTAACTTAAAACGTTGGAGATGGTTTGTAGCCTACATTCAATTCTAAATATTATATTGGCCAAAATTGATTTGTGGACCAACCTCGTGATCACCTCCGTTAATCTAAAAATTTTCCAGACTATTAATGCCTTCCAACACACACATTACACGCACAAACACTTGTTCTTCTCCCACACTTCTCCCACACTTCTCCCACAAACACAGAAAAACACAAGACAAGACAACACAACACAGAAGACACAACCTATTCTTTCTTTCCAAGTCACAAAATTTTTCTCACTTTTACGGGTTTTCCCCTTCTTTTTCCACCTTTCTCATCAACTCCCTCAAACCCTAATTCTAACATGAATGGGTACAAAGAAGACACCTCCTTTTGCTATTTCCACCCCAAAGAGCTGGTTGTGGGGGTCTGCTCCCTCTGCCTGACTGAGAGGCTTCTAATCTTGGCTTCCAAAAAAGGCCACCACCACCGCCGCCACCATGTCTCCTCCGTCGGAGGCGGCAGTGCCCATAAAAACCCAAATGGTATGCACAAGAAGGCACCCATTAGCCTCCCCAAGATCTTTGCTTTCAGCTCTCTCCTCAATCGGCAGGGGAAACCAGACGACGGCTCAGATCAAGAGGCTTCCACCAGCCGAGAAGGTAAGTTATTTTTCTAGTGGGTGAGTGCTAAATTTTTTGATCTTTTTCACTTTTTCCGGCTTTTAGTGGTAAAAATTATGGGTTTGTGGTGATATAAACAATGTTGAAGGCCAAGCATTGTGCTTTGATGTTGTATGTGTGTATTTGTTTCTTTGTTTGTTGTGGGTCTGGTTGAATAAGTTGCGTAATTAGTTGCTTTTTGGGTAATAATGACAAAATTATGGTCGAAGTTTAAATAAAATGGCAGATTTGGGAAGCAAGATTTCATTTTCTATACCTTAAGTACATGGGGTTTTCAAGTTTTCAAGACCAATGACAGCATGAAAAAGAAAATCCAGTTGAAAGATTGCAAAAAATGATTTAGGGTTTAGGGATTTATTCATGAAGAAGCATTTTTTCTGTTTTTGGGGTTCATGGAATTGTCTAATAAATTTAATTTAATTAGGAATTGTTTCCAATTTTGTGAAGAAATTGTTATTAAAAAACTACATGCAGATCAGTTTGACAATTACCTAAAAAAGCTTCATCCTTTTGAACCAAGTTGCATCTATTTTTTTTTTTTTGAATTAAATGGATGTTATCTTTATGAGAATTTATTTTTTTAACAAACGATATTATCTACGCTAAGGAGGAGGGGGTGGCTTAGCCTCACAATGAGTTATCAATAATGTGGTTCAAATTCACCTTTGGTGAGAATCGAACCTAAGACCTCTCACTTACAAGTGAAGAGGAATATCACTAACCGAAGTACTGAGTGACACCTTTATGAGATTTTGTGCATTTACATTTGGTTCACTTGAAAAATAAGTGAGGGAGGGTCACCACTAGTCCTCCAAATCCATATTAGTATTGGAAAACATCCCTCTTTAGAAATATTTTAAACAATCACCATACTTCCATTATTATAAGCAACTTAATTAAATTGATATATAATATATTAAAGAGCAAAAGCCAAAAGGTAGCATGATCATTTTACATCACCTTATGTTTTAGTTCTAAGTTTCTAACTAACAATTGTTTTCCTCTCTTGATCAATCCTTTCTCTTTGCTTTCACCCAACCCTCTCTCCATCCATCCCAACCAACCGATGATAATAATAATAATGAAAGTAAAGTTTGGAGGGGATGAAAACACAGTTGCTACATTTGACTAACATATTCTGTTTGCTTATATTCTCATAAGTTAATATCATGATCATTTGCCCATTTTGAATGAAACCATATATAATTAACTCCAAACCTTAAATTCGCATTAATTACGTTCTTTTGATTGAATTACATTTGCTTTTATTTGGTCATCAACGTTTGGAGCCTTAACTGAAAATGATGGGAGTACCGTGTAGTTGCGTATGATTGCTCGTATTTGGGGTTTGTCCTAAGGCCCCGAACTCAACAAGATAGTTGGTCATTGGGGGTTTTCTCACCACTGAAAAGGATTGTAAAGAATGTGCATGTTTGTGAATTTTCTTGGCAACCATGATCACTTATTCGCAATGTCAATTGCTTTTGCAGACTCATTCATATCAATCAAGTTTGAAGACAATGGAGTGGCCTCATGGGAAAAGAACAAAGTGTCTAAGGTTTCTCTAGATCATTGCAACATGTCCTGGAATCACAACCTGAGCAAGGAAGCCAAGGAAACAAAGGAGGGAAAGGATATCAAGAGCGTGATAGAGCACGGGAAATCCCACATCCCGCTTTGGTGGCGGAAGAGGATTGGTCACTTGGCCCAGCTCATCAGATGGAAGAGGTCGAACAAGGGCAGTGTGTGTCATGTCGGCAACAAGGCGGAGGGAGTCAAGGTAAGGAAGGGTTGGATAAGAAACCTGACAAAGAGGAGAGGGGCCATGGAATAAAGGGGGTTTGTTTTTGCAGAAAGAGACACAAGTCTTTTCCTCCACCATGCTCATCTGTGGGTAGAAGCTCCAATCCATAAAGTCAAAAACTCTAAGAAAGTGCTATTGTTATCTGGACTTCATCTCTTTGGGGCTTCTTTTTTCTTTTGGTTTTCTTTCATTTCTTCAAAGGAGTACAGGCTGTAAAAGGAGGGATCTTGGTGCTTTGGTTTCACACTGTTATAGAAAAAGATGAAATTTAATTTTGTAAAAGTTCAACTCCCATTACCAAACATTTTGTAAAGCATGACCCATGTTAGGTTCACAAAGTGGGAAACAATGGAGCAGAGGGCCCATTCTTCGGCAATAAAGAACTCAAGATGGAAGTTGTTTTTTTGTACAAGTGATATTAATGGAGGGGGAATTGATCACAGGACTATGGGTCCAAGAGTATAAAGGAATTCGTGTGCAAGAGTAAATTTTCTTAAGCGTCTTTGAGCTACAAGGCCATTGTGAAACTCAAGTTGGAATTTTGAGTCAACATTGTATTATAGAGTTGACATATCGACAAATTTCATTATTGTTGCGACAACCGCCAGGCCGAGGCTTTCCTAGGCAATGTTTTCTATTTGCATTCCCATCTCTTAGAAAGAGCCGCTAAACGATCAGGTGCAAGTAGCTTGACTGCCTTACTCGTCATTGAAACACAAGCTGGAGACATATTGGCCTACATTCCAACCAATGTGATCTCCATTACCGATGGACAAATTAGTTAAAGAGATAAAAAATAGAAATATCTTTTGAAGAGAAAAACTTCTTGATTCAACTGTTATTGCATCTGACTAATTTTCTTTTTTGGTAGTTTGAGTCCGAAGATTTATCACTAATATTTTCAATTGTCGTGGAACTAAACTAATTAAGTATGGCTTTAATAAACATGTTCTTAATGATGAATTAAAAATGTTGTTAGTGAGTCTTAGCTATTCCTCCCATGTGCAAGTCATCATCCATGTGATGTACCCGGCAATAAGGACTGGGCCAAATTTCTTCACTTGTCTCCTCCGTTGGTTCAATTCGTCCCAAGTTTATGGCTTGCTCAAAGCAATGGACCATTGATCTTTGTTTTAGAGTTAGGACCACATTGTAGGTTTTCAAAAGTTTCCCTAGTGGTGGTCCTGTGGTGGTGGATGTGATATTTCTGAAATCATGAAAATAGCAACAAGACATTAGGATCACGGATTTGATAAACTAAAATTTACAATAAACCAATTATAGTTTATTTATCTGTAGAATATGAAGGACATGGTTCATGCGGATGACCAATGAGTCTTCTACTTTCAACAAACATAACTGTTCCAGCAATAATACGGTTTGCTCGAAATAGAACGTGTGTTTTGTGAAAGCAAGGACACAATTAGCATAGTGATTACAGTTCCTCCAATCCTGCCCACCAAGGAAAGTGCACTATATCTTACTGAATTAGGGGTTTCAAAAGTCAACTTATGCTACAAAGGTTCCATTATCTTTGCTATTCAGTGTTCAATCACAATGAAGGACAAATAACTTGCCTCACAAATTACTTGCCTCCATTCAACTAATACCGAAGCCTTTTGTGATAAAAACTCACATCTGACAGATTGTGCAGGTGATAACTACCAAGTTAGGGACAATATCGGTGTTCCTGAAAGTGGGCCTTTGACCCATCTCTCTGATAATTTTTACAAGTGCATCAAACTTAACTATTTGTAGGCGTTACAATCTGTCACTCTCAAAGTTATAACTATTTGCACTTCCTTAATCTTTACTCCTTGTATGTATTATTACTGCAAATAAATTACAAAAAATAATTAAACCAATACAAATAATTCAAAGTTTCAATTGGTAAATTTTACATCTGGATTTCTCATATACTTGAGCCACATATCAGCCATCACTCTTGATGAAATGCTCCACAACAAATCCTGACCTTTGGATGCCACATGATGTTTGCCCTTCTTCCTCGCACCAGCTTTCGCCAATCCATAAGAAATTAGCCACTGCATTGCAGTTAGCCTTTGCCTCTCACTGTCCCACGCATTCCTCTTTCCTCCTTTTGTCCTCACTTTCAATCCTCCCAAATGCATGCTTGTCACTTTGAATCTCTTCTCCTCCTCCTCATTGACGGCGTCATCAGGTCTCGTTGCGTAAATAAGCGCTATCATAGGGCCTCCAACCACCTCATATAGCCTTAAGGGATCCCTCAGCTGAACAATCACAGCCAGTGTAATTGTCTCCGACTGGTTTCCGTCTTGTAAACCTTCTGAACTTGCCAGGCTGTGGTTTTTGATCCAATCCTCGAGCGATATTGAAAGAAGCGAGAGGGTGGTTTTGAAGTACTTTTGCACCACTTGAATTTGTGAAACTATTGTTCGTTGGTGAAACTTCAAATGGGGCTTCTTCCTCAGCCATTTCAGCTTGAATTGAGCGCCATGGCCTTGATTTTCTGCATGGAAAAGGCTAGAATCTCCTCTGGTGTCAAAGGGTTCTCGTTCACATTCCAAATCCCGGTCGAAATCCTCTCCTTCCTGCCTGTGCTCAATGCATTTGCCATGGTTTTAACAGCAGCAATTGTTCATGCAGCGCTCGAGCTAGCTCCTTCTTTGTTCCTTCCTTGAAAGATTGCGGACGTGCCTTCAAAAGCAATCTGCTCCGCAGTTTTATCCATCAATTCATCCAATGCCATCAGATTCATAATCTGGGAGTTCAGCTCATCAAGTCCAATACCTGCAATCCTTTGAAACAATTCAAATCCACTCATGGACTGATCCCATGGCAGAACAAACGGCTTTGATATCTGCATGGCAAGTTTGAAGTGTCTTTCCTTGCTACCAAAGTATCTAAAGGATTCATGGATGCCAAATACCCTCCATCGCTGGTTTGAACCGCACTCCCTAAGCTCTTTCCGAGATCAGGAAGGTAAACTTCTGCTGCTTCACCCTCACCAGATTCCTCTGCCCCTTCAAGGGCAAGAGGTGGAACATCACTTTGATTCAATTTGTATTCGTTTAGGATCTCCTCCTCCTCAAGCATTTGAAGAAACTCCTTTGTCACAGTTTCTTCATTTGCCTCCAATTTTTGTGATTCGATATCTTCATCCTCTTCATCTTTTTCGTCGATTTTTTCTTTCCTCATCAAAGACTCAAGAGCCTTAATCTGCTGAGCAATTGAATCAAGCTCTGTCAATCTTGTTGTATGAACATGGTCTTGCACAATTTCCTTCACAACCTCACTTGATGTTGCTGATTTTTCCCCAACAGACTTTTCGGATTGCTCCTCCCCATATTCCTCTCCCTTGTCTTGGAATTTAACTCCTTTATCCACTACCTCAAAGTCTGGCAGATCAAGCTCCTCCACCTTTGGCACTTCTGGTTCTTTAGGCTTTTAAGCTGCAGAAGAAGAAGAAGAAGGTGATGATATAGGAACCGGGTTCGGTTCATCAAGGTTGAGTTCATCAATCCCCTGAAGATCAGCTGCTTTTCTTGCTTGTGAAGGTGTCCAAGCTTCTCCTCTGCTTGAAAGTTTTGGACTAGGCACACTAAATGATGTTTTCGATTGCTTCCTACCAAAAGAAGATGTGAAATTGTTGGACTTACTGGACTTCAAATCCTCAACCTGACTGTAAATCCCAACTCCTCCATCCTTCTCCATAATCTGAAACCCTAGTTTCAGAGCAAGCTCACCGCCTTTCGCCTTCCCTAACAGTTTAAAACTCGTATCCCATTGTCGAATTCGTTGGCCTTCACGGCTCTTCTCAATGGACTCCTGAATCATCTGACTCAAATCCATAGTGCTTCTCCCAAAATCAAGCTCCTCTGCATCAACTGCAAACAAATATACCCAAAAGGGTACTGGCTCAAACTTTGTCTTTTTTCCATGGGCGGAGCTGCAATAAACATGGCACCGAACGAAAAGGGTCTCTTCGAAATCAGCAGCTCCTTGTGTCACCCTTGACGGCATTGTTTGAACCGCTCCGTCTTTTGTTTCCTTCTTTCTAACGCAGACAGAAAGTCTAAAGCCATTTATTGAAGCTGGAAGGCCTTGTGCAGTGACAACTTCAACAGAAAATAAGCAGCTCAGCTTCTGCATTCCAATGTGGGAAATAGCGCGAACCGGCTTCCAATTCCTGTTGGTATGAGTTAACCATTTAGTTTAGAGTTAACCATTTAGTTTAGGCCTTGTATAATTGAGATTCTTATTTCCTGTTACGTGGGATATTGTACAACTATATATTTACCTCCTAAAAAGAAGAATAAACATACAATTCAAACCCTAAACACTTTTATCTTGGTATCAGAGCAGGTTTCGGGCTGTCTCTTTCCCCTAACCTTTTACCCTAGCTACTGGTCCCTGAAACCCAGAAAAATCCTAGCGTGGTCTCGAAGCAAGAGAACCATCTACGGGAATATATAAAAAAAAATAAAAATAAAAACCTAGAAACCTAAATTACAAAACCCCAGCGTGGTCTCAAAGCAAGAGAACCACCCACTGAAAAAACCTAGAAATCTAAATCACAAATAGACCATTGCTTCCATGGCCGACAAGCACCAAGGCATGATTCCTTGCGGCAGTGATCTCCAGCGGGCTGGGCTTGCAGAGCCTGGAGCCCAATGTCCAACAGTGCATCAATCAAGCACGGACAGAAGCAGCAAATTCGATGTGAGTCCAACCGAGAAGCAATTCGCTGCGTACAGGAACAGCCATGTGGGCATACCGAGCCCATCAGTAGACAGCCCTCTGGAAAACAGTTTGGACCCAGACAGTATGGGCCAACAATCCGATGATCTAAGTAAAATTGGCACTGCATTCATAGCATCCGCTAACCGTGATTCTGGCTGGATCATTGACACCAAAGTTTTACCAATCAATCCCACTACCATCTATTCATTTATACCAACCATTCCAAGTTAGGAACCAAGAATAGTTTTGATTCCTTGGCAACATCCATTAGCATACTATCTATTAGAATTCCTATGAAGTTTACTTCATCAAGATTCCAGAAATGTCTTGAGCGACAACCTGGTGCTAAAGTGGTAGCACTTGACGGAAGAACATCTGGGAGACAGTCACTTTTGGTCCCCGATAGCACTAATCTTTTCAAGTGCATTAAGTGTTACATCCCGACTCCGCCGTAGCAAGATATTGTTCGCTTTAGGCCACGCCCTCACGGATTTGTTCTTGGGCCTCAGCCCAAAATGTGTCTTGCCGGGAAGAGAGGGGCATGTACATATAAGGCCAAGAATCCACCCCTACCCCGTCAATGTGGGATCTCACAATCCACCCCCCTTGGGAGCTCGACGTCCTCGTCGGCACACTCGAACGGACGGTGAGTCTAGCTCTGATACCAAATTGTCACATCCCAGTCTGTATAGCAAGATATTGTCCACTTTGGGCCACGCCCTTACGGATTTGTTCTTGGGTTTCGGCACGAGAACTTCCTACGGGGGTCACCCATCCTAGGACTGCTCTCGCCTAAACTCACTTAACTTCGGAGTTCTTATGGAATCCGGAGCCAGTGAGTTCCCAAAACGCGTCTTGCAATGGTGATGTGGTAAAAACTAACACATGATGTGAAATTAAATTGCACTCAAACTTAAACCCTATCAATGTAGTATGTGTAAGTAGGGATCGTTCTAGCCGGGGATTAGAAGGGATGCTAATCGACACAAATAAGACTCCAAAATACTAAACTAGACTCTATAAACTCAAAACTGACTCAAAACAATAAAAACAGCAACAAACAATAAAAAAGACTCAATTCTAGACCTAACAAGTAATTTTGACGAAAATAGAACTTTAAAAGACTCAAAAGACTAAAACAAAACAGATTTTGACTCTGAAAACAAGTTGAAATGAAAGGGGAATTGTTTTTGACGAATTTAAAACTTAAAACAGAAACTTTGCACAAAACACTTATAAAAACGAATTTTGTGAATTGATGATGCGAAATATATAAGCACACAAATTTAACTCTCTTGTTGACAATTGTAGTATAGATGCAAGTAGGGATCGTTCTGGACCGGGGATTAGGAGGGCTTGCTAAAACCTCAAAACTGACTCAAAATCATTAAAACAAAGTTTAAAACACTAAACTAGACTCAAAGAATGCAAAACTAGACTCTAAAACACTAAAACAACTCAAAAGACTCAAAACAGCACAAAAACACTCAAAACTGCCTAAAAACACAAACTGGGCAGTTTTGAACTTTAAACACTACTTTGGACGAAAATAGATTTTAACTTGACTCAAGACACTTAAAAACACAAATCAAAACAGATTTTAACTAATCTAACACTTCAAAATAAAGGGGGATTTGATTCTGACGAATTTGAAAACAAAATAAACAGATTGTAAACTAAAACAGATTTTGGACAAATTTGGATAAAATATGGATGATGGGCTAGCTAGAGGATTCTTCTCCACACATGACACACTTGCACATAAACCAATTTTCAGTTGTTCTTTCGATAAATCGTGAAACTCAACACCCCAGGTTAATTAGGTCCGCTTAAATTAACCTTCAAGTTCTCCTTAAGTTATTGAATTGGACGGGAAAGCGCATACAATAACTCAAAACATTCTCTGAAAGTCCCCTACGTGAACAACACAATAAAGATACAATCAGAGATCATTAAGCTTTGTGAGAACTATAAGCATTGACGAGGCATTCGTTACTATGATGAGCATGAAACTCCTGCCAAGAATTCATTTAACGCGATCGTTTATAAGCGACCTCCACTACTTGTGAATATAAGTTTGTAACTATTAGGTGAAACTCCCTTATATTCTAGCATCAAACTCATGCATGCAAACTAAGTGTCGACCCTCAATCAACATACAAGAATAAGTTATCCATCAAGCAGTTAAACAAATTGAATTCACAACTTATGAAATCACAACTGAAAGTAATCAATTCACATTGCAAGTATAATCATGGTTTCGAATCCCCCCCTAGCTAAGAGGGGTTTAGTTCCTCATACTCACAGAACAAAGATTATTGAATTGAAACATTGAAAAAAAAAGAAAGATTACACCTAAACGTTCCAGCAATCCTAACTTGAATGGCAGGCACATCCAAGGGCTTTCCTCCTTCCTCTTTGCTGCGGCACAAGGGTTGTTGGTGAGTTTTGGGATTATGAATGGTGTAGAAGGCTGGGTTTATGGCTAGGATGGATGTATGGTGCGGCAGGGGTTGTTTTAGGTCAGAAACTATGGAGAATGGTGAAGGATAGGTGCGGCTAGGGTTGGGGAAGGAATTCTGGCGTGAATGGGTGGTAGAGGATGGATAGGTAGATAGGTGGATGGAATGGACGCAGAGAATCTGTCCAGAGAGCGAGAGAGAGACTAAATGGTGCGGATGGCTTTATTTATAGGGCTAGGGTTGAAAGGCAATCAGAAAATAATAGGAAAGGTTCAATACTTAGCTATTATGGTTCCACAATTTAATAGGTAAGAAAGAATCAGAAAATCAAAGAGAATAAGAAAGTAAAATTCGGCAGAATATGTAGGAGAGAAAAGGAATGTGTTTTAAAGGTCAGAAATTAAGAGAGAAAGGGAAAGAAGGTGTGCATTGATTTGTAAGAGAAAGGGGAAGTATTTTTGGGCAGAAAATAGGCAAGTAAGGTGCAGGAATTAAAGAGAATAGGAAAGGAAATTCGGCAGAATTGTAAGACAGATTTAGGAATGTGTTTTGAGGCACAAAATAAGTAAGAAAGGCTCATCCTTGTGCGGCAAGGCATAGAACACAAAGGGAATGTGATTTTGGGTCAGAAAATAGGTAAGAAGAGGATCCCTTGTGCGGCAAGGTTGTGGAAAGAAAGGGAAAGGCACTTATGTGGCAGATTTTGGAAGAAAAGGGAAAGGAGATATGTGGCAAGGTTAGGGAAAGGTTCTAGGACTTCTAGAAACATGTAATGAGGCAACCTAACATGTTTTGGAACCCTTTTATGGCTGGAACATAGGTGATGAAGGATTAGGAAACTTCTAAGCCAAGAATAGAAACTTTCAAGAATGGAAACCTCCAAGAATAGAAACTTCCAACTTTAGAAACTTTGGCTTCCAATTTTGAACTCTTCATTCTTCATTCAATCCTAAGCTCATTTGATCTTCAATTTCGTCCATCCACTTAGCTCCAAGCATGTGCAATCCATCCCAAGCCTAAAACTGCTCCACAAGGCACAAAAATGCACTTTCTTGCTCCTTTAGCCCTTAGAACCTGAAAACACACGAAAATGGCTTAAAAGACTAAAATAACTAAGAACTAACAACCTAAATGCAAGGAAACAAGCTAACTAAGTGATGTAAATATGCTCCTATCAATTGAAAAGGGTGAAAGGCTAGTTAAAGGGTCCTTCTCCACACATGAACATATGCATATAAATCGATTTCCAGTTATTCTTTCGACAAAGCATGAATGACAATGCCCCAAATTAATTGTGTAGAACTAATTAATTCTCAGATTTCCCTAGACTCATTGAATTGGATGAAAAGCATACGACAACCCAAATCATTCTTTATTAAGCTCCCTAACTATGAAAAGCATGATAGAGACACGAAACAAAGATCATTAAGGTTTGTGAAAATCATAAGCATTGACATGACATTCGTGACTATGAAAAGCATGACACTCATGCCAGGAATTTACTTAACGCGATCGTGACTAGCAACCTCCACTACTTGTAAATATAAGTTTGTAACGATTAGGTGAAACTCCCTTATATTTTAGCATCAAATTCATGCATGCAAACTAAGTAGGCCTCCTTAATCAACACACAAGAACAAGTTCTTAATAAAACAGATAAGTAAACCACATTCACGATTCATGAAATCATAACTGGAGGAAATCAATTCATATAAAACATATGTCCATGGCTTCGAATTCACCTCTAACTATAAAGAAATTAGTTCCTCATGTTCGCAATTAAACAAAGATAAATAAAATTAAACATTAAAAACAAAGGATAGAATACACCTAGAAACGCTCCAGATTTCTTCCTTCCTTTGCAAAGCTGCGGCACAATGAGTGTGTGGTGGATGGATGTAGGTGACTTATGGTAGAGGGTGGTGGTCTGAATGGTGTAGAAAATATGTATATATAGGGAGAGGGTGCGGCACCAACATATAGTGTAGGAAAAGGATTACAAAATGTAGTTTGTGTAGGAAAATAAAATCACAATCCTAAGGGGAAAAGGTTATGTAATCCTAGCAGGAAATAGGACATCTAGAAGGCTTGGGGCGCCACCTTTTTAGGGACTTCTAGAAAGGGTGTTATTTGGCTGATTTTGGGGTTTCTAGAAGGGGATAGGTGCGGCACCTTTGTAGGAGGGGATAAGGTTCCTAGAAATCAGGTTCTTAGGTCTCCTAAACTGAAATTGAATCCCTTTTGCAATAGGAATTAGGTTAGGAAAGGATTAGGATAGGATAAGATAAGATAAGGTAAGATAAGGTTAGTTTGGATAATGTTTTGGATAATTCTCCTTCTTTGTAGCTGATTCCTTATCTTCTTTGACTTGGATTTATTTCTTCAACTCTTTTGCACATTCCTATCCTCTCTTGAACTTCAAATTCGTCCATCCATCTTGCTCCAATCTTGTGATATCCATTCCAAGCCCAAAACTGCTCTAAAATGCTCCAAATTGCATCTTTTTGCCAACTTTGCTTCTTGGACCTATAAACACACGAAAATAGCTTAAATCACTATAATAAATAGAAACTAACTAAGAAAATGCAAGGAAACAAGCTAACAAAGTCGCATAATAATGCTCCTATCAAATTCCCCTACACTTAGCTTTTGCTAGTCCTCGAGCAAAACAAAAAAAATAAAACATAACCTAAACCTTCCAACGTTCACCTCAGGGATTTTCATTGGAACATAACATGTTAAAAATCATTACTTACATAGATTTTAGTTATCCCTACCCTTGAACTTATACTTAATCGCAGTAGCCACTCACTAGCTCGCATCTAATCAATTAAAACAACATTTTTGAATGTAGTAATATGCCTTAGAGAATCCCTCAATTCCTTCCTAGATATGCACTCTATTTTCACTCAGATTTTCTGACTACACTCCCTACACTAGGTATATGTGAGAAGATTGATGTAAACATGAAAAACTAAACACTCACATATGTATTAACAAAGAAGGCACTTTTTAGAATTATTAAGCATGTATAGATATGATCTCATGAATGGAATGCCACTACTTAGACGCGAGAACCAGGGATACCATATGCTCATACCAATCCCAAACTCCACATATTGAAACACATAACAATCAAGATAGAAGTCTAAGGGTTGTAACGGGGCTAAGGGTATTGGCTAACAAATAAAGGTAAGAGATAAACAAAGGTTCTTAAAGCAATAGCAAGCAAAGTAATGAATATGACACTTAGAACTCCCTTTTTAAATGCAGCCACAAACTTTGATACATAAAGGGAAGATCACACATACTTAGGGCCGAATTCAACTTTTTGGACCCTTTCTTCAACAACCAACACTTGTGAGCTTTAATCTCACTTATTTTGAACACTTTTCACACTTTTTCACATACTTTTCTTTTCCTTTTCTTTCTCTCACGGATTTTCTTCTTTTGTCTTTTTTTTTTCTTTTTCCTACCCGTGCCTCTTTTCTACTTCTTTGGCGCACACACACACAAATCCTTTTCCCCACACTTGTTTGCTGCCTAATAATGAACAAAGGGAATTCACTCTAGGTCATGCTTCACTACGCCTTAAGAACAAGGGTAAGGATGGTCCTAATCTAGGCTAGGTAAGGATAATATGGTTAACAAAGAAAATAGGCTAAATATGGCTCAAAGGGGCTAAACCTACAATACATATGCAAAGGGTTAAGGCTTTTTGGCTTTGGTTTTAACTAAACAACTTCATCTTGTTATTTGTTATGCTAATCAATTTTATGCCTCGAATGAAATGGGTATGAGTTCTAGTATTTGGAACTATAGTGATTGAAACGCATTCTAAGTAACAACCAAGCAAAGAATGATGAGATCATGCAACGACTTTAGAAAACAAAGAATGTCAAGATTAATAACTCTCCAAAGAACGTATAGGCTCAAGTCTCTCAGGGTTGTAGCGTTAGTTTGAGTTTCTTCCTTCAAGCATGTTACAAAAATTGATTTTATCCTTTTTGTGATTACGTGTGAATTCATGAATGTCAACTATAACCAAGCATAAACAAAAGAGCATATCAAACTTCAATCCATGTTTGTAACTTTCTTTAACAGTCATGCAATTAAAAACCAAATCCTCATCATTGTGTTGGAAGGTACCCTAAGACACAAACACACAAAAACGACTTAAAAACGACTCTTTTTGGGTTTTTTCAAATTTTTATTTTTCAAAATTTTCGTATTTTTCTTTCAAGACACATAAAAGCACTTCAAAACACACTAAAAACACTCAAAACAGTGAAAAACAACCGTAGAAGTGATGGGTGATAAAAACCTACGAATTTTTCAATGAAAACACTTGTTGACCCCCCCACACTTAAACCAAACATTGTCCTCAATGTTTCAAATATAGACACACACAAAAGCAAGCAAACAACACAACAAACAAACATGACAAATATGCAAAGTAAAAGCAATAAAGAGTAGGGTTTAGAAACGAAAATCTGGTTGTGGAGCCGGAGAGTTCCTAGGTCTTCTTTATTTGCATGGGTTGCTTCCCAAGAAGCGCTTGCTTTAACGTCGTCCAGCCAGACGAATCCTTCAATTATGCTTCATTGGAGGCCACGGCATGGAATTGATCTTTGAATGGAAGGTGATACTTGAAATGATCCGGCAATGGTTTAAATTCTAGTGTGGGTGCCTGAATCATTAACATTATGTTAGTATAAAACAGAATTGAAATTCAGAGAGGTGGCTTACCTGTGTGCTCCGACAGGAACTCAAGAATAAACACCCCTTCGAAAGTTGTAGGACTAGAAAATTCAGCCAGATTTGGTGTTTTGAGAGTTGTGGCTTGTCCCGTGTCATAAAATTCAACTTCTTTGGGCTTTGTTGTCTCATGAACATCCTTTTTGATGCATTCTACATATTCTCCAGCTACTTCTTTCTCTTGAATCATTCTTCTTGATGTACCAGGTTCTTTAAGAAATTCAACACATTCTGGAATTTGATTTGGTGCATCAAGAATTAAGATATCACTTTGCACATTGGGAAGGGCTTCCACGATGTCTTTTTCACTTTTATCTTTCTTGGGAATTAAAAACCTGCGAGGAAAAGGTGCATTTGGAGGAATAACATTAGATTGAACTGAATTTGAACCCAACTTACCTTGACTGGATGGCTTAGAAGCACTAGGGGTCTGGGGCAAAGGATGAGAGATGATTGGGTGTTGCGACAAGGCTTCTTCTAAGCTTGTCTTGGCTGAATCTTCCTCATTCTCTTTGAACAGCAGCTCTTTGTTCACTTCTAGGGTATGTTTGGACGTTTTTGGTTCAGCATTAACCTCCATACCACTTTCTAAAGTGATAGCTTCAGCGATTGCAACATCTCCCATCGAATTGACAATAGTTGAGTAGAAGAGTTTGCTTTGTTCTTGCATTTGTGCCATGAACTCTACCATCTCTCCAAGTTGATTGTTCAATTCACCCCATTTTTTGGTTTGCTTTTGCATATCCTGCGCCATAGTAGTTAATAATTGAACAATTTGGTCATTATCCATGGACGGACCTGAACTTGGTTGGGCCGAATATGGTTGAGGCTCTGGTGGTTCATATGGCTTTTGATAGATCTCCTCAGATGGCTGCCAATACCTTTCTTGTTGTGAGCCCTGCTTCAAAGAGGTTAGTACGTCACGAATTTCATCATAACTCATAGGCATACTTGAATTCGATTGGAATTATTGTGGGGGAGGTTGTGGTGGCTGCATAGGCGTTGTATAGAACTCCTCATATGGCTGCCAATATTCTCCTTGTTGAATTTGTTGAGGTTCCTCCCACATATAATCTGAATAATCTCTCCAATCGGATTTGTAAGCGTTGCAATACATGTTGTCCCTTGATTGGTTATGGCCTTGATAACCCCAAGCACCTCAATTCACAGTGAATTGAGGACGTTGATGAGTTTGACATCCTTGCCCATAGGGCACCCCAAATGTAGGGGCAGTGTGCATTGTGGTTCTTTTGGCAATATGGGACAGTTGAGAAGTAAGATTCGCCAATTGAGCTTGAATGTTGGCAATTGCCATGTCTAGTACCTGAAAAAAAGAAAACGAAACAAAACAAAATCAAAAACTAAAATGTAAAGACAAAAACACAACCAGATACGGGGGATTAGCAAATTTGCTAATCCCCGGCAATGGCGCCAAAAATTTGATGTGAAATTAAATTGCACTCAAACTTAAACCCTATCAATGTAGTATGTGTAAGTAGGGATCGTTCTAGCCGGGGATTAGAAGGGATGCTAATCGACACAAATAAGACTCCAAAATACTAAACTAGACTCTATAAACTCAAAACTGACTCAAAACAATAAAAACAGCAACAAACAATAAAAAAGACTCAATTCTAGACCTAACAAGTAATTTTGACGAAAATAGAACTTTAAAAGACTCAAAAGACTAAAACAAAACAGATTTTGACTCTGAAAACAAGTTGAAATGAAAGGGGAATTGTTTTTGACGAATTTAAAACTTAAAACAGAAACTTTGCATAAAACACTTACAAAAACGAATTTTGTGAATTGAAAAGGGTGAAAGGCTAGTTAGAGGGTCCTTCTCCACACATGAACATATGCATATAAATCGATTTCCAGTTATTCTTTCGACAAACCATGAATGACAATGCCCCAAATTAATTGTGTAGAACTAATTAATTCTCAGATTTCCCTAGACTCATTGAATTGGATGAAAAGCATAAGACAACCCAAATCATTCTTTATTAAGCTCCCTAACTATGAAAAGCATGATAGAGACACGAAACAAAGATCATTAAGCTTTGTGAAAATCATAAGCATTGACATGACATTCGTGACTATGAAAAGCATGACACTCCTGCCAGGAATTTACTTAACGCGATCGTGACTAGCAACCTCCACTACTTGTAAATATAAGTGTAACGATTAGGTGAAACTCCCTTATATTTTAGCATCAAATTCATGCATGCAAACTAAGTAGGCCTCCTTAATCAACACACAAGAACAAGTTCTTAATAAAACAGATAAGTAAACCACATTCACGATTCATGAAATCATAACTGGAGGAAATCAATTCATATAAAACATATGTCTATGGCTTCGAATTCACCTCTAACTATAAAGAAATTAGTTCCTCATGTTCGCAATTAAACAAAGATAAATAAAATTAAACATTAAAAACAAAGGATAGAATACACCTAGAAACGCTCTAGATTTCTTCCTTCCTTTGCAAAGCTGCGGCACAATGAGTGTGTGGTGGATGGATGTAGGTGACTTATGGTAGAGGGTGGTGGTCTGAATGGTGCAGAAAATATGTATATATAGGGAGAGGGTGCGGCACCAACATATAGTGTAGGAAAAGGATTACAAAATGTAGTTTGTGTAGGAAAATAAAATCACAATCCTAAGGGGAAAAAGTTATGTAATCCTAGCAGGAAATAGGACATCTAGAAGGCTTGGGGCGCCACCTTTTTAGGGACTTCTAGAAAAGGGTGTTATTTGGCTGATTTTGGGGTTTCTAGAAGGGGATAGGTGCGGCACCTTTGTAGGAGGGGGTAAGGTTCCTAGAAATCAGGTTCTTAGGTCTCCTAAACTGAAATTGAATCCCTTTTGCAATAGGAATTAGGTTAGGAAAGGATTAGGATATGATAAGATAAGATAAGGTAAGATAAGGTTAGTTTGGATAATGTTTTGGATAATTCTCCTTCTTTGTAGCTGATTCCTTATCTTCTTTGACTTGGATTTATTTCTTCAACTCTTTTGCACATTCCTATCCTCTCTTGAACTTCAAATTCGTCCATCAATCTTGCTCCAATCTTGTGATATCCATTCCAAGCCCAAAACTGCTCTAAAATGCTCCAAATTGCATCTTTTTGCCAACTTTGCTTCTTGGACCTATAAACACACGAAAATAGCTTAAATCACTATAATAAATAGAAACTAACTAAGAAAATGCAAGGAAACAAGCTAACAAAGTCGCATAAATATGCTCCTATCAACACACAAATTAAACCCTATAAATTATTTAATCGTAGTATGAGTAAGTAGGGATCGTTCTATTCCGGGGATTAGAAGAGATGCTAATCAACACAAACTAAACTTATAAAATTGAAAACTAAGTTAAACTAACATCAAAACAATGACTGGGGGGATTTTGGACGAATTTAACTAAAACAAAAGTAAAGAGCAGCAAGTAAATTAAGTTGTGAATAAAATATGGGTGAAAGGATAGCTAGAGGATTCTTCTCCACACATGAATCATATGCATACAAATCAATTTCCAGTTATTCTTCCTATAAACCATGAATGACAATGCCCCAAATTAATTGTGAACAACACTAATTAACTCTCAGATTTTCCTAAGTTCATTGAATTGGACTCAGTGACGCAACCAAATTATTCTTCTCAAGTTCCCTGACTATGAAAAACATGATAGAGATACATCTTAACGATCATTAAGTTCTGTGAAAATCATAAGCATCGACAAAGCATTCGTAACTATGAAAAGCATGATACTCCTGCCAAGAATTTACTTAACTCAATCATGACTAGTGACTTTTACTACTTACAAATATAAGTTCATAACGATTAGGTGAAATTCCCTTATACTCTAGCATCAAATCCATGCATGCAAACTAAGTGTGCACCCTTAATAAACATACAAGAATAAGTTCTCTCTAAAATAGATAAGTAAATCACACTCATGTTTTATGAAACAATAATTGGATGTAATCAATTTATATGAAACATATGATCATGGCTTCGAATTCACCTCTAGCTAAAAAGAAACTTAGTCACGCATGTTCGTCATAACTAAAAAGCGATCTAAAATAAACATTGAAACTTAAAACAAAGATAGAAAGAACCCAGAAAACTCCAGCGACTTCAATTGATGATTGATAGGCATGACACTCCTTAAATTGGTGCAGGAATTTCATATATATACGGGGAAATGGCTGAATCCAAGGAGGAAAAGGATTAGGTTATTTGAATTATTTTAGGACTCCTAGAATCAGATAGGAAGTGTTGGAATGTGATAAGGATTCCTCTTTGCAGCTGGAGATAAGATAAGGTAAGATTGGATAAGATAGGATAATGATAAGATGAATCTAGTTAAGATACGATCAGATTGGATAAGATAGGATAAGATAATGCTCCTCCCACCAGGATTCCTTTTTCTTCCAGATTCCAACTTCAATTTCTCTAGATTTTAGCACATGTTTAACACCTTTTAAACACCAAAAATGTCCAGCCCATATGCTCTCCACTCATGCTATCCAATCAATCCAAGTCCAAAATTGCTCCAAATTGCTCAATTTGACCATTTATTGTCATCTTTACCAACTGGACCTACAATAATACGAAAATAACTTAAATCACTATAATAAATGAAAATTAACTAAGTAAATGCAAAGAAATAAGATAACAAAATCGCATAAATATGCTCCTATCAAATGGGAGGTGAGCATGTACATATAAGGCCAGGGACCAACCCTCACCCCGTTGATGTGGGATCTCACATCAGCTGCCACCGAATAAACCACGCAGCAGCGCTGTTCTTGGAGAAGTTCAACATCACAATTGCTTCAAGAGGGTTTCTTCTATGAACTTTAATTTCACTCATGTTGTTCTTGATATTTATATATTTTGTAATCATGTTATGTAATTAAGTTTATAGCTATGGAATTCGATGTAGCCTTGCAAACCTACTCTATCTTATTAAGTTAAAGTATTCAAATTACCAATATGTGTTTTTGTTTCATTCACTGATTTTATAATATAATTTGTTTGTTAATCTTAATGTTTGATCACCATTAAGGCTGCTTATGAATTATTTGATCAAGGTTATAGTACACATCATGCTTAATCTTGGTGGACATGTGAATGAATGAAGAAATTGCTATGCATACATCCTACCATGTGATTTCTTTGGTTCTTTGAAGTTTTCTTGCACTTAACGGATTCTTACTTGCTAATATAAGTTGAACATCACAACTAGGTTGTAGATTAGGAGTACTTGATCACAACCACACATCAAATGGATGATCATAAATAAGTAAAACGAACCCTAGTTGCAGATTGGAGAGTTGAATGTGTTTTGACTTAATTTTCATGGAATTGACTTGTAATGGTGAAATCGGTATCCCTAGTTCCATTCCCATCATTTCAAAATCAATCTATCATTCACCTTTATCTTGTCTTGTATTTTAAGTTACTTTAGCTTAAAAAAAAAAATCTAAATTTAGTTTTCATTTTCATTGCTTAGTTAGGGTTCGCATAGAGCTAGTAATTTGTAGAGTCCTAATCAATCCCTATGGTTCGACAACCGTACTTGTGCCATTATACTATCCTTATATTTTCATTTGAAAGGAACACAACTCAAAAGATTAAATGCTTATTTGGTGTCAAAAGATCACTATTTTTCCATTTGCAATGTATTTGCACTGTTTTAAGCATTCGTAGGATAAAATGAGCATGCGTTTGACACTCTTTGGAGCTTAAGCAAATAAAAACATATAATACACTACTAAGACGTTAAGAATGAGTTCTCAAAAGATCAAATGCTTATTTGGTGTCAAAAGTTCACTATTTTTCCATTTGGAGTGTATTTGCGCTGTTTCAAGCATTCGTGGGATAAAACGAGCGTGCGTTTGACACGCTTTGGAGCTGAAGAAAATAAACTCATATAATACGCTACTAAGACATTAATAATGAATGTCCAAATGATCAAAAGCAATATTTGTGTTAAAAGTACACATGTTTTCTTTTTGAAGTGTATTTGCACTGTTTTAAGCATTCATGGGATATAACGAGCGTGCGTTTGACACGCTTTGGAACTTAAGCATATAAACACATATAATATGCTAATAAGACATTAAGAATGAGTTCTCAAAAGATCAAATTCTTATTTGGTGTCAAAAGGACATTATTTTTCTATTTGGAGTGTATTTGCATTGTTTTAAGCATTCGTGGGACAAAACGAGCGTGCGTTTGACATGCTTTGGAACTTAAGAAAATAAACACATATAATATGCTACTAAGATATTAACCATGAGTTCTTAAAAGATCAAATGCTCATTTGACATCAAAAGTACACTATTTTTCTATTTGGAGTGTAGTTGCATTGTTTTAAGCACTCTTGGGATAAAACGAGCCGCGTTTGTCACGCTTGGGAACTTAAGCAAATATACACATATAATACACTAATAAGACATTAAGAATGAGTTCACAACCGATCAAATGCTTATTTGGTATCAAAAGTACACTATTTTTCCATTTGGAGGGTATTTGCACTGTTTTAAGCATTCGTGGGAAGAAATGAGTGTGCGTTTGACACGCTTTGGAAATTAAGAAAATAAATAGACATAATATGCTGCTAAAACATTAAGAATGAGTTGCCAAAAGATCTAATGCTTATTTGGTGTGAAAAGTACACTATTTTTTGACTTGGAGTGCATTTTAAGCATTCGTGGGATAAACTAGCGTGCGTTTGACACGCTTTGGAACTTAAGCAAATAAATACACATAATATGCTACTAAGTCATTAAGAATCAGTTCTCACAAGATCAAATGCTTATTTGGTGTCAAAAGTACACTATTTTTCCATTTGAAGTGTATTTGCACTGTTTTAAGCATTTGTGGGATAAAATGAGCGTGCGTTTGACACGCTTCGGAACTTAAATGAATAAATACATACAATACGCTACTAAGACATTAAGAATGAGTTCTCAAAAGATCAAATGCTTATTTAGTGTAAACAGTACACTATTTTTCCATTTGGAATGTATTTGCACTGTTTTAAGCATTCGTGGGATAAAGCAAGCATTCGTTTGACTTGCTTTGGAACTTAAACAAATAAACACATATAATACGCAATGAAGACATTAAGAATGAGTTCCCAAAAGCTAAAATGCTTATTTAGTGTCAAAAGTACACTATTTTTCCATTTGGAGTGTATTTGTACTGTTTTAAGCGTTTGTGGGATAAAACGAGCATGCATTTGACATGCTTTGGAACTCAAGCAAATAAAAACTTATAATACGCTACTAAGATGTTAAGAATGGGTTCTCAGAAGATCAAATGTTTATTTGGTGTCAAAAGTACACAATTTTTCCATTCGCAGTGTATTTGCACTGTTATAAGCATTTGTGGTATAAAACGAGCGTGTGTTTGACACGCTTTAGAGATTAAGAAAATAAGCCCATATAATACGCTTCTAAGATGTTAAGACTGAGTTCTCAAAAGATCAAATGCTTATTTGGTGTCAAAAGTTCACTATTTTTCCATTTGGAGTGCTTTTGCACTGTTTTAAGCATTCGTGGGATAAAACGAGCGTGCGTTTGACACGCTTTGGAGCTTAATCAAATAAACTTATATAATATGCTACTAAGACATTAATAATGGGTGTCCAAATGATCAAAAGCATTATTTGTGTTAAAAGTACACAAATTTTCTTTTTGAAGTGAATTTGCACTGTTTTAATCATTCATGGGATAAAACGAGCGTGCGTTTGACACGCTTTGGAATTTAAGCATATAAATACATATAATATGCTAATAAGACATTAAGAATGAGTTCTCAAAAGATCAAATTCTTTGTCGGTGTCCAAAGTACATTATTTATCTATTTGGAGTGTATTTGCACTATTTTAAGCATTCGTGGGATAAAACGAGCGTGCTTTTGACACGCTTTGGAACTTAAGAAAATAAACACATATAATACGCTACTAAGACATTAAGTATGAGTTTTTAAAAGATCAAATGCTTATTTGATGTCATAAGTGCACTTTTTTTTTCTATTTGGAGTGTTTTTGCACTGTTTTAGGCGTGTTGGAAGTATGCCCACAAAGCCACTCATTTGATGTAATAGCTTTTGGAATACTTATTGTATTAAACTATTATATGTTTAATAAAGGGAAAAGCTTATTGTTAATCACTATTTATTGTATCATGTGTTTAAGCAATAAGGGAATCCAAGGAATGTATTTGATCTAAGAGAGAAGTGATTTAAGTAAGTTAGATTAACATGACCTTTCTCTTATGTTCATTCCTAAAATGTTCCTAGCCATAGGATTGCCAATTGGGCATTGACAATCCGTTAAGGTTAGTATGTGTTATGTCAAATCAAGCGTGAGTATGACCAGTCTCAAGTCATTTAGTGTTGGACACTAAGATAAACACATAGGTGCTCGAAAGAGTAATCGAGTACACTGAACAACGATCAAAAGAGAGTTCGAGCATACATGTCATGTAAGAACTCATAAGTTGCAATATGCAAAGTAGTCCTTTGACCTGAGGCATCATTGATGTCTAATGGTTAGGTCCTTGATCTTTGATTATGTCAAAGGCATTCCATTGAGAGTGTCCACGGCATTGTTGGGGTCAAGCTATCTAGTCATGTAGGCATGTGAATGCACAACAAGGGATCTCTATCCTTCCATGGTGGAAGGAGAATACTCTGAGATATGATTCGAGAGTCTTTGGCCAAAGCATACGAATATGACTTAGGAAGAATGTTCCAAATCATTATTCAATTGAATCATATAGAGAAATATCACATTGGATAGTAGACATGAAACAAACTATCACTCAAACAATGTGATTAAGAGTATTGTATTGGAGAAGGATCGTATTGCATTGTAATTGTAACTGGATAGGTTCTCGAACCACTTCTACTTAGCTTGGGTAGCCATGACATACTGCTAGGTGTCACTCATGGTTTGTGGAAGCCCTGAGGATTAGCAAACACTAATCTTCATCAAAGGGAGAATTGAAATGTAGTTTCAATTCACAATCGATCGTTAAGAGTAATAATCGCCCACTGCTTTGCTAATTGGAACCTAATGGATCGTACACCGAGTAAGGATGAAAGTGAAGAAATATAAATGAGATGGATAAGAAATTAAATAGTTTAATTGAGAATGGTCAAGATTAATTAATTAGTTAATTAATCTTACGAAAGGTTCGTATTGGGCTTCGGGGTCCAAAAGTGTTTGGTCCACTAGGCCCATTATGTTTAAGTTGTATGACAACTAAAACAAATATGGGCAAATAGCCCAATCACTTAAGATGGTAGGCCATAGTGAGGGAAGTGGGAAGTTTTGCTTAATTGCAAGTTTGCCTCTCACCTAAGAAAAGAGATATAAAAGCATCTTTATAGCTTTTACCTCATTAGGGTTTTTCTTGAGGCAAAAGAAGAGAAACACTTTCTCCCTTTTTCTCTAAGAGAAGCCGGCCACTGAGGGAGGATTTAGCTAGCAATATTTTCCTCTCTAAGTCATCCATTTCATCTTCACACCTCATCCTTGGTGTGGAGACTTAGAGACACCAAATCTTTGGTGTTCTTGGAGATCCTTTCCTCACATCATCAAGGAGCAAATGAGCATCAAAAGGTGAAAATCACAAGGAAGATCCAAGGAGCTAGGAGGTGACTTGAAGGCCCTCCACTTGGGTGAATCCCTTGTGTAAACAACGATGAGCTTCAAGGGTAATAAATCTCAAAATTTTTATTCTCTTTAATGTTGTTCAAGAGTCTTGTGGTTCACCATTCACTAGGCTTTGAAAGTCATGGGTTTTAGAATTGTTTTTGAATGCATGCCTACTTTAACGTGTTAATAGTTTGCATATGTGTTCAAATATTCTCACATGTTCTTAGCTAGGACAAAAATTTTCCTTCAATGCGTTCGTGGCATAAAATTAGCGTGCGTTTGACATGCTTTGGAAATGAAGCAAATAAACATATATAATACGCTACTAAGTCATTAAGAATGAGTTCTCAAAAGATCAAATGCTTATTTGGTGTCAAAAGTACACTATTTTTCCATTTGGAGTGTATTTGCACTGTTGTAAGCATTCGTGGGATAAAACGACCATGCGGTTGACACCCTTGGGAGTTTAAACAAATAAACACATATAATATGCTACTAAGATGTTAAGAATGAGTTCTCAAAAGATGAAATGCTTATTTTTTGTCCAAAGTTCACTATTTTTCGATTTGGTGTGTATTTGCGCTGTTTTAAGCATTTGTTGGATAAAACGAGCGTACGTTGGACACGCTTTGGAGCTTAAGCAAATAAACCCATAGAATATGCTACTAAGACATTAATAATGAGTGTCGAAATGATCAAAAGCATTATTTATGTTAAAAGTACACAGGTTTTATTTTTGAAGTTTATTTGCTAATAGGAGCATATTTATGCGACTTTGTTATTTTATTTCTTTACATTTATTTGGTTAATTTCCATTTATTGTAGTAATTTAAGTTATTTTCATATTTTTGTTGGTCCAGGCTTTAAAGATGACAATAAATAGCCAAATGGAGCAATTTGGAGCAGTTTTGGACTTGGATTGGATGGCATACGTGGATAGCATATGGGTTGGACGTTTTTGGTGTTTAAATGTTGATATATATGTGCTAAAATCTGGAGAAATTATAGTTGAGGCTTGGAAGGCAAGGAATTACACGAGAAAGAGGAATCCTAGTTGGAGAGGAACATTATCTTATCCTATCATATCCACCCTTATCTTATATTTTCTCCAGCTGCAAGGAGGAATCCAAATCACATTCCAAAACTCTCTACCTAATTCTTATTCAAAATGCCAAAACCTTTTCCTCCTTGGATTCAGCCGTTCCCCCCCTTATATATATGAAATTCTTGCAGCGATTTAGGGTGTGCCGCGCCTGCCATTCATCCATTGAAGTTGCTGGAGTTTTCAGAGTTCTTTCTCTATTTGTTTTAAGTTTCAAGAGCCATGATCATATGTTTTATATAAATTGATTACATCCAGTTATTGTTTCATAAGATATGAATGCGATTTACTTATCTGCTTTATAGAGAACTTATTCTTGTATGTTTATTAAGGGTGCACACTTAGTTTGCATGTAGGGATTTGATGCTAGATTATAAGGGAATTTCACCTAATCGTTATGAACTTATATTTGTAAGTAGTAAAAATCACTAGTCATGATTGAGTTAACTAAATTCTTGGTAGGAGTATCACGCTTTTCATAGTCACGAATGCTTTGTCAATGCTTATGATTTTCACAGAACTTAATGATCTTTGAGATGTATCCTTATCATGCTTTTCATAGTTAGGGAACTTGAGAAGAATAATTTGGTTGTGTCGCTGAGTCCAATTCAATGAACTTAAGAAAATTTGAGAGTTAATTAGTGCTATTCACGGTAAATTTGGGGCATTGTCATTCATGGTTTATAGAAAGAATAACTGGAAATCGAATTGCATGCATATGATTCATGTGTGGAGAAGAATAGCGCGCATGTGACACATTTTGGAGCTTAACCAAATAAACACATATAGTATGCTATTAAGACATTTATAATGAGTGTCCAAAAGATCAAAAGAATTATTTGTGTCAAAAGTACACAGTTTTTCTTTTTGAAGTGTGTTTGTGCTGTTTTGAGCATTTATGGATTAAAACGAGCGTGCGTTTGACATGCTTTGGAACTTAAGAAAATAAACACATATAGTACACCACGAAGACATTAAGAATGAGTTCTCAAAATATCAAATGCTTATTTAGTGCTAAAAGTACACTATTTTTCCATTTGGAATGTTTGCACTGTTTTAAGTATTCGTGGGATAAAATGAGCGTGCTTTTGACATGCTTTCGAACTTAATGAAATAAAGACATGCAATACACTACTAATACGTGAAGAATGAGTTCTCAAAAGATCAAATTCTTATTTGGTATCACAAGTTTACTATTTTTCTATTTGGAGTGTATTAGGACTGCTTTAAGCATTCGTGGGATAAAACGAGCGTGCGTTCGACGTACTTTGGAACTTAAGCAAATAAACACATATAATACGCCACTAATACATTAAGAATGAGTTCCCAAAAGATTAAATGCTTATTTGGTGTCAAAAGTACACTATTTTTCCATTTGGAATGTATTTGCACGGTTTTAAGCGTTCGTTGGATAAAACGAGCATGTGTTTGACAGACTTTGGAACTTAAACAAATAAACACATATAATACGCAACAAACATGTTAAGAATAAGTTCTCAAAAGATGAAATGCAGATATAGTGTCAAAAGTACACTATTTTTCCATTTGGAGTGTATTTGCACTATTTTAAACGTTCGTGGGGTAAAACGAGCGTGCGGTTGACACACTTTGGAACTTAAGAAAATAAACACATATAATACGCTACTAAGATGTTAAGAATTAGTTCTCAAAAGATCAAACACTTATTTGGTGTCGAAAGTACACTATTTTTTCATTTGGAGTGTATTTGTACTTTTTAAAGCATTCATAGGATAAAACGAGCGTGCGTTTGACACGCTTTGGAGCTTAAGAAAATAAACCCATATAATACACTACTAAGACATTAAGAATGATTTCTCAAAATGTCAAATGCTTATTTGGTGTCAAAAGTACACTATTTTTCCATTTGGAGTGCGCTTGCACAATTTTAAGTACTTGTGGGAAAAAATGAGTGTGCGTTTGACACGCCTTGGAACATAAGCAAATAAACACGTATAATATGCCACTAAGACTTTAAGAATGAGTTCTCAAAAGATAAAATGCTGATTTGGTGCCAAAAGTACACTATTTTCCATTTGTAGTGTATTTGCACTGTTTTAAGCATTCGTGGGGTAAAACGAGCGTGCATTTAACACGTTTTGTAGCTTAAGTAAATAAACACATATAATAAACTACTAAGACATTTATAATGAGTGTCCAAATGATCAAAAGTACACAATTTGTCTTTTTGAAGTGTGTTTGCGCTGTTTTAAGCATTTGGGGATTAAAACGAGCGTGGATTTGACACGCATCGAAACTTTAGAAAATAAACACATATAGTATGCCACAAAAACATTAAGAATGAGTTCCCAAAATATCAAATGCTTATTTGGTGCCAAAAGTACACTATTTTTCCATTTGGAGTGTTTGCACTGTTTTAAGTATTCATGGGATAAAATGAGCGTGCGTTTGACACGCTTTGGAACTTAACAAAATAGAGATATGTAATACACTACTAAGATATTAAGAATGAGTTCTCAAAAGATCAAATTCTTATTTGGTGTCAAAAGTTCACTATTTTTGTATTTGGAGTGTATTTGGATTGCTTTAGGCATTCGTGTGATAAAACGAGCGTGCATTTGACACATGGAGCTTAAAAAAATAAACACATATAATATGCTACTAAGAAATTAATAATGCGTTCCCAAAAGATTAAATGCTTATGTGGTGTCAAAAGTACACTATTTTTCCATTTGGAGTGTATTTGCACTTTTTAAAGCATTCGTGGGATAAAACGAGCGTGCGTTCGACCTGCTTTGGAGCTTAAGCAAATATACACATATAATACTCTATTAAGACATTAAGAATGTGTTCTGAAAATATCAAATGCTTATTTGGTGTCAAAAGTACACTATTTTTCCATTTGGAGTGTGTTTGCATAGTTTTAAGTATTCGTGGGATAAAACGAGCGTGTGTTTGACACGCTTTGAAACCTAACGAAATAAAGACATGTAACACGCTACTAAGATGTTAAGAATGAGTTGTCAAAAGATCAAATTCTGATTTGGTGTCAAAAGTTCACTATTTTTCTATTTGGAGTGTATTTGGACTGCTTTAAGCATTCGTGGGATAAAATGAGCGTGCGTTTGACGCACTTTGGAGATTAAGAAAATTAACTCATATAATATGCTACTAAGACATTAAGAATGAGTTCCGAAAAGATTAAATACTTATTTGGTGTCAAAAGGACACTATTTTTCCATTTGGAGTAGATTTGCATGGTTTTAGGCATTCGTTGGATAAGACGAGCATGCGTTTGACTCGCTTTGGAACTTAAACAAAGAAACACATAAAATACGCAGCTAAGATGTCAAGAATGAGTTCTTAAAAGATTAAATGCTGATTTAGTGTCAAAAGTACACTATTTTTCCATCTGGAGTGTATTTGCACTGTTTTAAATGTTCGTTGGGTAAAACGAGCATGCGTTTGACACGCTTTGGAACTTAAGTAAATAAACACATATCATACGCTACTAAGACGTTAAGAATGAGTTCTCAAAAGATCAAATGCTTTTTTGATGTAAAAAATACACTATTTTTCCATTTGGAGTGTATTTGCATTTTTTTAAGCATTTGTGGGATAAAACGAACATGCGTTTGACACGCTTTGGAGCTTAAGCAAATAAACACATATAATATGCTACTAAGACATTAAGAATGAGTTCTCGAATTATCAAATGCTTATTTGGTGTCAAAAGTTCACTATTTTTCCATTTGGAGTGTATTTCGTGGGGATAAAACGAGCGTGTGTTTGACACGCTTTAGAGCTTAAGCAAATAAACCCATATAATACGCTACTAAGACATTAATAATGAGTGTTCAAATGATCAAAAGCATTATTTGTGTTAAAAGTACACAGTTTGTCTTTTTGAAGTGTATTTGCACTATTTTAAGCATTTGGGATTAAAGCGAGCATGCGTTTGACACGCCTTGGAACCTAAGCAAATAAGCACATATAATAGTCTAATAAGACATAAGAATGAGTTCTCAAAAGATCAATAGCATTATTTGTGTCAAAAGTACACAGTTTTTCTTTTGAAGTGTATTTGCATTGTTTTAAGCATTCGTGGGAAAAAACAAGCGTGCGTTTGATACGCTTTGGAGCTTAAGCAAATAAACACATATGATATGCTACTAAGACATTAAGAATGTGTTCTTTGAAGATCAAATGTTTATTTGGTGTCAAAAGTACACTATTTTTCCATTTGGAGTGTATTTGCACGGTTTTAAGCATTCGTTGGATAAAACGAGCATGAGTTTGACTCGCTTTGGAACTTAAGCAAATAAACGTATATAATATGCTACAGTGTTGTTAATAATGAGTTCTCAAAAGATCAAATGCTTATTTGGTGTCAAATGTACACTATTTTTCGATTTGGATTGTATTTTCACTGTTTTGAGCATTCATCAGATAAAACGAGCCTGCGTTTGACACTTTTTGGAACATAAGCAAGTAAACACATATAATACTCTACTAAGACATTAATAATGAGTGTCCAAAAGATCAAAAGCAATATTTGTTTTAAAAGTACATAGTTTTTCTTTTTGATGTATTTTTGGACGGCTTTAAGCATTTGTGGGATAAAACGAGCGTGCGTTTGACATGCTTTGGAACTTAAGGAAATAAACATATATAATACACTATTAAGAAATTAAGAATGAGTTCTTAAAAGATCAAATGATTATTTGGTGTCAAAAGTACACTAGTTTTCGATTTGCAGTGTGTTTGCACAGTTTTAAGCATTTGTCGGATAAAACGAGCGTGCGTTTGACACGCTTTGGAACTTAAGAAAATGAACACATATAATACGCTACTAAGACGTTAAGAATGAGTTCTCAATAGAAGAAATGCTTATTTGGTGTCAAAAGGACATAATTTTTCTATTTTGAGTTTATTTTTATTGTTTTAAGCATTTGTGGGATAAAACAAGCATTCGTTTGACAAGCTTTGGAACTTATGAAAATAAACACATATAATACTCTACTAAGATATTAATAATGAGTGTCCAAAAGATCAAAAGGATTATTTGTTTCAAAAGTACACAATTTTTCTTTTTGAACTGTATTTGCACTGTTTTAGGCATTCGTGGGATAAAACAAGCGTGTTTTGATACGCTTTGGAACTTCAGCATTTAAACACAAATAATATGCTAATGAGACAATAAGAATGAGTTCTCAGAAGATCAAATGCTTACTTGGTGTAAAAAATACACTATTTTTTCGATTTGGAGTGTATTTGCATTGCTTTAAGCATTTGTGGGAAAAACAGAAGGTGCATTTGACATGCTTTAGAACTTAAAGCAAATAAACACATGTAATACTTTACAAAGATGTTAAGAATCAGTTCCCAAACCCAAAAGATCAAATGGTTATTTGGTGTCAAAAGTACACTATTTTTCGATTTGGAATGTATTTGCACTGTTTTATGCATTCATGGGATAAAAGGGGCGTGTGTTTGACACTGTTTGGAACACAAGCCAATAAACACATATAAAACACTACTAAATTGTTGAGAATGAGTTCTTAAAAGATAAAATGCTTATTTGGTGTCACATGTACACTATTTTTCGATTTGGAATGTATTTTCTTTGTTTTAAGTGTTCGTGGGATAAAAGAGCTTGTGTTTGACACGCTTTGGAACTTAAGCAAATAAACATATAAAATGCGCTACAAATACATTAATAATCAGTGTCCAATGGATCAAAAGCATTCTTTGTGTCAAAAGTATACAGTTTTTCTTTTGGAGGTGTATTTGCACTATTTTAAGCATTCATGGGATAAAACAAGTGTGTATTTGACACAGTTTGGGATGCAGGGCGCAGCGGATAGAAACGAAATAAAATGAAAAGGAAAACTGATATGTAGGGTCCACTATCTCCTAGTGTGAGGAGAGACCTGAAAACCCCAAAACCCCGTCTTTAGTACCAGCCTGCAACGTAGACAACTAGAAGAACAAAGTAGAACAATCTCACAATGAGAAAGGCACAAAACTGAAACAGAGAAACACTCTGAGAGTTTTCATTAATAAAAAACGTCCAACTCATTCATCTTACAACAAGAAATGGTTTTTATAACCATTTTGTAACTTACATTCAGAAATTAAAAAGGCAATAAACATAAAAGCATCTAAAACTGAAAATTACATAAACAAAGTAATCAAATCAGCCAATATGTATTAAACCACCCTCTTTATTCCAGCCAATAAATTTATCTTCCAATAATTTATTGTGATCCATGCCAAATGAATCTTTTATTTCCCATCCTGCATCATTCTCCCCTTCTTGAAGAAAACTCATCCTTGAGTTTTGTTTGTAAGAACAAGTATCCAAACCGCAAAGTGCTGCAACCATTCTGCCTTGCCATGCTTTGTTTTCTTTTTCACACTTACAAACAGATTCTTTGCATAGAATATACAAAGGTTAGCCATCTCTTGGAATCGAACTATAACGTCAGGATATGAACATAATGCATCAATATTCAAAACTTTTAACAAATCAATCCTTTCACTCAACCTCTTGTTGATGGAAGCATGTATAAAATCCAACCAAATTGGATCATGGAATTGAAACTTAGCAAAAGTTTCCACCACCTCTGTCAAAACAATTATGTTCATTTGTTTTCTTTTGTGTTCAATTTTGAATTCAAAAAGTAGATTGTTGTCATCATGAATATCCTTGATAGAATTCAAATACATTTCTTGGTTATCCACTCCAACATGCCAAGAAAACTCTTGGCCACCAGTACCGTCATCAATTGTAGGATCATCAACAACATCACCATACATAAAATTATAATGACATATACCACAACAAATTTCAAAAGAACCATCTGGACAAAGATTGAAATTTGGAGGAAGATCAAGATTTATGAAGTTGTCACCTGAAAATTCCAAGGCAACCATTTCTTTGACTTATGTTTGTCGAACATACCCAGTCTCCGTCACTGGCAGCAGTGACATGCTTTAGTAAAATGCAAATATCATTTGGCCCAAATAACAGATTGGAGAAGCACTTAATGATTTCGAAACTAGACTGGAAGGGCTTTCCAATGATATATGGCTTGATGGTCAGGTAATTTTTAATGAACTTGAACCCCAGCCCGCAATAGAGATGCTAATCAACACAAATTAAACTTAATAAACTGAAAACTAAGTTAAACTAACAACAAAACAATGACTGGGGGTATTTTGGATGAATTTAATTAAAACAAAAGAAAATGGCATATTCCCGCCTGTCACGTGGGTGACCCGGGTTCAATCCCTCGCAACGGCGCCAAAATTTGATGTGGTAGAAACTAACACACAAATTAAACCCTGTAAATTATGCAATTGTAGTACGAGTAAATATGGATCATTCTATTTCGGGGAATAGAAAGGTTGCTAATCAAGACAAATTAAACTTATAAAACTGAAAACTAAGTTAAACTAACATCAAAACAATGACTGGGGGGATTTTGGACGAATTAGATTAAAACAAAATTAAATGGCAGCAAGTAAATTACGTTGTGAATGAAATATGGATGAAAGGATAGCTAAAGGATTCTTCTCCACACATGAAATATATGCATACAAATCAATTTCAAGTTATTCATCCTATAAATCATGAATGACAATGCCCCAAATTAACTGTGAACATCACTAATTAACTATCAGATTTTCCTAAGTTCATTGAATTGGATTGAGCGATGCAACCAAATTATTCTTCTCAATTTCCCTTACTATGAAAAGCATGATAGAGATACATCTCAAGGATCATTAAGTTCTGTGAAAATCGTAAGTATTGACAAAACATTCGTAACTACGAAAAGCATGATACTCCTGCCAAGGATTTACTTAACTCAATCAGGACTAGTGACTTTTACTACTTACAAATATAAGTTCATAACGATTAGGTGAAATTCCCTTATTAACACATATAATGTGCTAATAAAAAGAGCATTCGTGGAATAAAACGAGCATGGTTTTGACGTGTATTTGCACTGTTTTAAGCATTCATGGAGTAAAACGAGCATGCGTTTGACACGCTTTGGAACTTAAGCATATAAACACATATAATACACTAATAAGTGATTAAGAATGAGTTCTCAATAGATCAAATGCTTATTCAGTACAAAAAGTACACTATTTTTCTATTTTGAGTGTATTTGCATTGTTTTAAGCATTTGTGGATTAAAACGAGCGTGCTTTTGACACGCTTTGGACTTTAAGCAAATAAAGTCATATATTACACAAATAAGACAATAAGAATGAGTTCTCAAAATATCAAAAGCTTATTTGGTTTCAAAAGTACAATATTTTTCCATTTGGTGTGTATTTGCTTTGTTTTAAGCATTCGTGGGATAAAACGAGCGTGCGTTTGACACGCTTTGGAACTTAAGCAAATAAACATGTATAATACTAGACTAAGACATTAATAATGAGTGTCCAAAAGATCAAAAGCATTATTTGCGTCAAATGTAAACAGTTTTTCATTTTGAAGTGTATTTGCACTGTTTTAAGCATTCATGGAATAAAACAAGCGTGCGTTTGACACACTTTGGAACACAAGCATATAAACACATATAATAGGCTAATAAGTCATTACGAATGATTTCTAAAAAAGACAAATGCTTATTTACTGTCAAAAGTTCACTATTTTTGGATTTGGAGTGTATTTGCACTGTTTTAAGCGTTCACGGGATAAAACGAGCGTGCGTTTGACACGCTTTGGAACTTAAGCAAATAAACACATATAATATGCTACTAAGACATTGAGAATGAGTTTCCAAAGGATAAGACATTGAGAATGAGTTTCCAAAGGATCAAATTCATGTTTTGTGTCAAAAGTACACTATTTTTTTTTTGGAGGGTATTTGCACTGTTTTAAGCATTTGTGGATTAAAACAAGCGTGCGTTTGACATGCTTTGGAACGTAAGCAAATAAGCACATATAATACGCTACTAAGACATTAAGAATGAGTTCTCAAAATATTAAATGCTTATTTGGTGTCAAAAGCACACTATTTTTCAATTTGGTGTGTATTTGCATTGTTTTAAGCATTAATGAGATAAAACGAGCATGCGTTTGACACGCTTTGGAACATAAGAAAATAAGCACATATAATACACTATTAAGACATTCAGAATAAGTTCTCAAAAGATTAAATGCTGATTTGGGATCAAAACTACGCTATTTTTCCATTTGGTGTGTATTTGCACCGTTTTAAGCATTTGTGGGACAAAACGAGCGTGCGTTGGACACGCTTTGGAGCTTAAGCAAATAAACACATATAATATGCTACTAAGACATTAAGAATGAGTTCTTGAAAGATCAAATGCCTTTTTGGTGTCAAAAGTACACTATTTTTCCATTTGGATTGTATTTCCACTATTTTAAGCATTCGTGGGATAAAACGAGCGTGGGTTTGACACGCTTTGGAGCTTAAGCAAATAAAATGATATAATAAGCTACGAAGACATTAATAATGGGTTTCTAAATGATCAAAAGCATTATTTGTGTTAAAAGTACACAATTTTTCATTTTGAAGTGAATTTGCATTGCTTTAAGCATTCATGGGATAAAACGAGTGTGCGTTTGACACACTTTGGAAATTAAGCATATGAACACATATAATATGGTAATAAGACAATAAGAATTAGTTCTCGAAAGATCAAATTCTTATTCGGTGTGAAAAGTACATTATTTTTCTGTTTGGAGTGTATTTGCACTGTTTTAAGCATTCGCGGGATAAAACGAGCGTGCATTTGACACGCTTTAGATCTTAAGAAAATAAACACATAATATGCTACTAAGACATTAAGTATGTGTTCTTAAAAAATAAAATGCTGATTTGATGTCAAAAGTACATTATTTTTCTATTTGGAGTGTATTTGCTTTGTTTTAAGCGTTCGAGGGATAAAACGAGCGTACGTTTGACATGCTTTGGAACCTAAGCAAATAAACACATATAATACGCTACTAAGACATTTATACTGAGTGTCCAAAAGATCAAAAGCATTATTTGTGTCAAAAGTACACAGTTTTTCTTTTTAAAGTGTGTTTGCGTTGTTTTAAGCATTGATGGGATAAAATGACCGTGCGTTTGACACGCTTTAGAACTTAAGCAAATAAACACATATAATATGCCATGAAGACATTAAGAATGAGTTGTCAACATATCAAATGCTTATTTGGTGCCAAAAAGTACACTATTTTTCCGTTTGGAGTGTGTTTGCATTGTTTTAAGTATTCATGGGGTAAAACGAGCGTGCGTTTTACACGCTTTGGTACTTAACAAAATAAAGACATGTAATACGCTACTAAGATGTTAAGAATGAGTTCTTAGAAGATCAAAATTCTTATTTGGAGTCAAAAGTTCACTTTTTTTTCTTTCTTTCTTTCTATTTGGAGGGTATTTGCACTATTTTAAGCATTCGTGGGGTAAAACGAGCGTGCATTTGACGCACTTTGGAACTTAAGTAAATAAACACATATAATATGCTACTAAGACATTAGGAATGAGTTCCCAGAAGATCAAATGCTTATTTGGTATCAAAAATACACTATTTTTTCATTTGGAGTGTATTTGCTCTGTTTTAAGCATTCGTTGGATAAAAGAAGAATGCGTTTGACTTGCCTTGGAACTTAAGAAAATAAACACATACAATAGGCTAATAAGACATTAAGAATGAGTTCCCAAATGATCAAAAGCATTATTTGTGTGAAAATTACACAGTTTTTCACTTGAAGTGTACTTGCATTGTTTTAAGCATTCGTGGGATAAAAGAAGCATGCGTTTGACATGCTTTGGAACTTAAGCAAATAAACATATATAATATGCTAAAAAGTTGTTAATAATAAGTTCTCAAAAGATCAAATACTTATTTGGTGTCAAATGTACACTGTTTTTTGATTTGGATTGTATTTTCACTGTTTTAAGCATTTGTGGGATAAAACGAGCCTGTGTTTGACACGGTTTGAAGCTTAATCAAGTAAACACATATAATACTCTACTAAAAGATTAATAATGAGTGTCCAAAAGATAAAAACCAATATTTGTGTCAAAAGTACACAGTTTTTCTTTTTAAAGGTATTTTGCAAGGCTTTAAGAATTTGTGGGATAAAACGAGCGTGCGTTTGACATGCTTTGTAACTTACGGAAATAAAAATTTATAATACACTACTAAGACATTAAGAATGAGTTCTCAAAAGATCAAATGCTTATTTGGTGTCAAAGGTATACTATTTTTCGATTTGGAGTGTATTTGCACAGTTTTAAGCATTCGTGGGATAAAACAAGCGTGCGTTTGACACGCTTTGGAACTGAAGCAAATAAACACATATAATACGCTACTAAGATGTTAAGAATGAGTTCTTAATAGATGAAATGCTTATTTGGTGCCAAATGTACACTATTTTTCTCTTTGGAGTTTATTTTCACTGGTTTAAGAATTTGTGGGATAAAACGAGCGTTCGTTTGACAAATAAACACATATAATAGTCTACTAAGACATTAATAATGAGTGTCCAAAAGATTAGAAGCATTATTTGTTTGAAAAGTACACAGTTTTTCTTTTTGAACTGTATTTTCACTGTTTATTGCATTTGTTGGGATAAAACAAGCGTGCCTTTGACACACTTTGGAACTTAAGCATTTAAAGACATATAATATGCTAATGAGGCAATAAGAATGAGTTCTCAAAAGATCAAATGCTTACTTGGTTTCAAAAGTACACTATTTGATTTATTTGGAGTGTATTTGCACTGCTTTAAGCTTTTATCGTATAGAACTTGCGTGCGTTTGACACGTTTTGGAACTTAAGCAAATAAACACATATAATACATTACTAAGAGTTTAAGAATGATTTCTCAACAGATCAAACACTTATTTGGTGTCAAAATTACACAATTGAACTGTTTTAAGCATTCGTGGGATAAAATGGGCGTGCGTTTGACACGCTTTGGAACTTAAGCATATTAACCCATATAATATGCTAATAAGACATTAAGAAGGAGTTCTCAAAAGATGAAATGCTTATTTGGTGTCAAAAGTACACTATATTTCGATTTGAAATGTATTTGCACCGTTTTAAGCATTCGTGAGATAAAACAAGCGTTCGTTTCATGCTTATTTGGGGTCAAAAGTACACTATTTTTTTATTTGTAGTGTATGTGCACTGTTTTAAGCATTGGTGGGATAAAATGAACGTGCGTTTGACACGCTTTTGAACTTAAGCAAATAAATCCATATAATACGCTACTAAGACATTAAGAATCAGTTCTTAAAAGATCAAACGCTTATTTGGTGTCAAAACTACTATATTTTTCTATTTGGAGTTTATTTGCACTATTTTAAGCATTCATGGGATAAAAACGAGCGTGCGTTTGACACGCTTTGGAACTTAAGCATATAAACACATATAATACGCTAATAAGACATTAAGAATGAGTTCTCAAAAGATCTGCTTATTTGGTGTCAAAAGTACACAATTTTTTTATTTGAAATGTATTTACACTATTTTAAGCATTTGTGTAATAAAATAAGCGTTTGTTTCATGCATATTTGGGTCAAAAGTACCCTATTTTTCGATTTGTAGTGTATTTGAACTGGTTTAAGCATTCGTGGGATAAAACAAGCGTGCGTTTGAAACGCTTTTGACCGTAAGAATACAAATACATGTAATACGCTACGAAGACATTAAGAATGAGTTTTCAAAAGATCATATGCTTATTTGGTTTCAAAAGTGCACTATTTTTTCGTTTGAAGTGTATTTGCATTGTTTTAAGCATTCTCGGGAAAAAACGAGCGTGCGTTTGACATGCATTGGAACTTTAGAAAATAAACACGTAGAATATGCTACTAAAATGTTACGAATGAGATCTCAAAAGGTCAAATGCTTGTTTGGTGTCAAAATTACACTATTTGTCCATTTGGAGTGTATTTTCATGGTTTTAAGCGTTCGCGGGATAAAACGAGCGTGTGTTTGACATGTTTTGCAACTTAAGAAAACAAACGCATATAATATGCTAATGTGTCACATCCCAGCCCGGGCGCCACCACATCCCGGGCACGACTCCACCGTAGCACGATATTGTCCGCTTTGGGCCCCGACCACGCCCTCACGGTTTTGTTTCTGGGAACTCACACGAGAACTTCCCAGTGGGCCACCCAGAATGGGAGTGCTCTCGTGCGCTACTCGCTTAACTTCGGAGTTCCGATGGAAACTGAAGCCAGTGAGCTCCCAAAAGCCCTCGTGCTAGGTAGAGATGGGAATATACATATAAGGCTCACAGGATCCACTCTCCTGGGCGATGTGGGATCTCACAATCCCCCCTTTAGGGGCCCAACATCCTCATCGGCACACACATGGCCACGGTTAGGCTCTGATACCAAATTGTCACATCCCGGCCCGGGCTCCACCACATCCCAAGCACGACTCCACCGTAGCACGATATTGTCTGCCTTGGGCCCCGACCATGCCCTCACGGTTTTGTTTCTGGGAACTCACACGAGAACTTCCAAGTGGGTCACCCATCATGGGAGTGCTTTCACGCGCTACTTGCTTAACTTCGGAGTTCCGATGGAACCCGAAGCTAGTGAGCTCCCAAAAGGCCTCGCACTAGGTAGAGATGGGAATATACATATAAGGCTCACATGATCCACTCCCCTGGGAGATGTGGGATCTCACAGCATGAGTTCTCAAAAGATCAAATGCTTATTTGGTGCCAAAAGTACACTATTTTTCGATTTGGAGTGTGTTTGCATTGGTTTAAGCATTCGTGGGATAAAATGAGCGTGCGTTTGACACACTTTGGAATGTAAGCAATAAATACATATAATGCGCTACTAAAATATTAAAAATGAGTTCTCAAAAGATCAAATGATTATTTGGTGTCAAAAGTACACTATTTTTCGATTTGGAGTGTATTTGCATTGTTTTAAGCATTTGTGGGATAAAATGAGCGTGTGTTCCACACACTTTAGAACTTAAGCAAATAAACACATATAATACGCTACTAAGACAATAAGAATGAGTTCTCAAGAGTTCAAATCCTTATTTGTGGTCAAAAGTACACTATTTTTCGATTTGTAATGTATTTGCACTGTTTTAAGCATTCGTGGAATAAAACGAGCATGCGTTTGACACGCTTTTGAACTTAAGAAAATAAATACATATAATATGCTACTAAGACATTAAGAATCCGTTCTCAAGAGATCAAATGCTTATTTGCTGTCAAACGTACACTATTTTTCGATTTGGAGTGTATTTGCACTGTTTTAAGCGTTCGTGGGATAAAACGAGCGTGCGTTTGACGCGGTTGGGAACTTAAGCAAATAAATACATTAATACACTACTAAGACATTAAGAATGAGTTCTCAAGATATCAAGTGCTTATTTGGTTTCAAAAGTACACTATTTTTCAATTTGGAGTGTATTTGCACTGTTTTAGGCATTCGATGGATAAAACCAGCGTACGTTTGACATTCTTTGGAACTTAAGGAAATAAACACATATAATGTGCAACTAAGACATTAAGAATGGGTTCTCAAAAGATCAAATGCTTGTTTGGTGTCAAAATTACACTATTTGTCTATTTGAAGTGTATTTTAACTGTTTTAAGCGTTTGTGGGATAAAATGAGCGTGTGTTTGACACGCTTTGGAACTTAAGCAAATAAACATGTATAATAAATTACTAAGATGTTACGAATGAGTTCTCAAGAGATCAAATCCTTATTTAGTGTCAAAAGTGCACTACTTTTCGATTTGGAGCGTGCGTTTGACATGCTTTGGAAATTGTGCATACGAACACATATAATATGCTAATAAGACATTAAGAATGAGTTCTCAAAAGATCAAATACTTGGTTGGTGTCAATTTTTCAATTTGGAGTGTATTTTGATTGTTTTAAGCATTCGTGGGATCAAACGAGCTTGTGTTTGACACGCTTTGGAACTTAAGCATATAAACACATATAATACGCTAATAAGACATTAAGAAAGAGTTCTCAAAAGATCAAATGCTTATTTGGTGTCAAAAGTATACTATTTTTTGAGTTGAGATGTATTTGCACCGTTTTAAGCATTCGTCAGATAAAAGGAGTGTTCGTTTCATGCTTATTTGGGGTCAAAAGTGCACTATTTTTCGATTGGTTGTGTATTTGCACTGTTTTAAGCATTCATGGGATAAAACGAGCGTGCGTTTGACACGCTTTTGAACTTAAAAAAATAAATCCATATAATACGCTACTAAGACATTTTGAATCAGTTATCAAAAGATTAAATGCTTATTTGGTGTCAAAAGTACTCTGTTTTTCTATTTGGAGTTTATTTGCATTGTTTTAAACATTCATTGGAGAAAACGAGCGTGCGTTTGATGCAGTTTGGAACTTTAGCAAATAAATACATATAATACGCTACTAAGACATTAAGAATGAGTTCTCAAAAGATCAAAAGCTTATTTGGTTTCAAAAGTACACTATTTTTCGATTTGGAGTGTATTTGCACTGTTTTAAGCTTTCGTGGGATAAAACGAGCATACGTTTGACATTCTTTGCAACTTAAGGAAACAAACACATATAATGCACTACTCAGACATTAAGAATGGGTTCTGAAAAGATCAAATGCTTGTTTGGTGTCCTAATTACACTATTTTTCTATTTGGAGGGCATTTGCATTGTTTTAAGCATTCGTGGGACAAAAGGAGCGTGCGTTTGACATGCTTTGGAACTTAAACAAATAAACACATATAATACGTTACTAAGACAATAAGAATGAGTTCCCAAATGATGAAATGCTTATTTTGTGTAAAAAGTACACTATTTTTCTATTTGGAGTGTATTTTTATTGCTTTAAGCATTCGTAGGATAAAATGAGCAAGTGTTTGACATGCCTTGGAACTTAAGCATATAAACACACATAATATGCTAATAAGACATTAAGACTGAGTGCTCAAAAGATCAAATAGTTATTTGGTCTGTTTTAAGCATTCATGAAATAAAACGAGCGTGCATTTGACACGCTTTGGAACTTAAGTATATAAAAACATATAATTATCTAATAATACATTTAGAAAGAGTTCTCAAGAGATCAAATGCTTATTGGGTGTCAAAAGTGCACTATTTTTCGATTTGGAGTGTATTTGCATTGCTTTAAGCATTCGTGGGATAAAACGAGCGTGCGTTTGACACGCTTTGGAACTTAAGCATATAGACACATGTAATACACTAGTAAGACATTAAGAATGAGTTCTCAAAATGTCAAATGCTTGTTTGGTGGTAAAAGTTCACAATTTTTTAATTTTAAGTGTATTTGCACTGTTATAAGCATTTGTGGGATGAAATGAGCGTACGTTTGACATTCATTGGAACTTAAGGAAATAAACACATAGAATGGGCAACTAAGACATTAAGAATGGGTTCTCAAAAGATCAAATGCTTGTTTGGTGTCAAAATTACCCTATTTTTCTATTTGGAGTGCATTTGCACTGTTTTAAGCATTCGTGAGATAAAACGAGCGTACGTTTGACATGCTTTGGAGGTTAAGCATAAAAACACATCTAAGTCACTAATAAGACATAAAGAAAGAGTTCTCAAAAGATCAAATGCTTATTTGGTGTTAAAAGTGCACTATTTTTCGATTTGGAGTGTATTTGCACTGCTTGAAGCATTCATGGGATAAAACGAGCGTACAATTGACAAGCTTTTGAACTTAAGCATATAAACACATGTAATATGCTAATAAGACTTTAAGAATGAGTTCTCAGAAGATCAAATACTTGTTTAGTGTCAATTTTTTTATGTGGAGTGTATTTGCACTGTTTTAAGCATTCGTGGGATCAAACGAGCGTGCGTTTGACACGCTTTGGAACTTAAGCTAGTAAACACATATAATACGATAATAAGACAATAAGAATGAGTTCTCAAATGGTCAAATGCTTGTTTGGTGTCAAAAGTTAAGAAGTTTTTAATTTGGAGTGTATTTGCACTGTTTTAAGCAATTGTGGGATAAAGTGAGCGTACGTTAACATTCTTTATTTGGAGGGTATTTGCACTGTTTTAAGCATTCTTGGGATAAAATGCGCGTGCATTTGACAAGGTTTGGAACTTAGGCATATAAACACATAAAATTTGCTAATAATACATAAAGAAAGAGTTCTCAAAAGATCAAATGCCTATTTAGTGCCAAAAGTGTGCTACTTTTCGATTTGGAGTGTATTTACACTGCTTTTAGCATACGTGAGATAAAATGAGTGTGCGTTTGACACGCGTTGCAACTTAACCATATAAACACATATATTATGCTAATAAGACTTTAAGAATGAGTTTTGAAAAGTTTAAATGCCTATTTGGTGTCAAAAGTACACTATTTTTCGATTTGGAGTGTATTTACATTGTTTTAAGCATTCGTGGGATAAAATGAGTGTGCGTTTCACACGCTTTAGAACGTAAGCAAATAAACACATATAATATGCTACTAAGACAATAAGAATGAGTTCTCAAGAGATCAAATCCTTATTTGGGGTCAAAAGTAAACTATTTGTCTATTTGGAGTGTATTTTAACTGTTTTAAGCATTCGTGGGATAAAACGGGTGTGTGTTTGACATGCTTTGGAACTTAAGCAAATACATACATATAATATGCTACTAAAACATTAAGAATGAGTTTGCAAAAGATCAAATGCTTATTTGGTGTCAAAAGTGCACTATTTTTCGATTTGGAGTGTGTTTGCATTGTTCAGGCATTCGTGGGATAAAACGAGCGTGCGTTTGACATGCTTTTGAACTTCAGGAAATAAGTACATATAATATGCTACTAAAACATTATGAATCAGTTTTGAAAACATCAAATGCTTGTTTGGTGTCAAAAGTACACTATTTCTGTATGTTCACTGTTTTAAGCGTTCGCGGAATAAAACGAGCATGCGTTTGGCACGCTTTAGAACTTAAGCAAATGAACTCCTATATATGCTACTTAGACGTTAAGAATGAGTTCTGAAAAGATCAAATTCTTACTTGGTGTCAAAAGTACACTATTTTTCCATTTGGAATGTATTTGCACTGTTTTAAGCAATCGTGGGATAAAACATGCGTGCATTTGACACGGTTTGCAACTTAAGCAAATAAACACATATAATATGCTACTCAGTCATTAAAAATCAGTTCTCAAAAGATCAAATGCTTATTTGGGGTCAAAAGTACACTATTTTTCTATTTGGGGTGTATTTGCACTGATTTTGGCATTCGTGGGATAAAACGAGCGTCCGTTTGACATGCTTCAGAACTTAAGCGAATAAACGCATATGATATGCTACTAAGACGTTAAGAATGAGTTCTCATAAGATCAAATGCTTATTTGGGGTCAAAAGTACACTATTTTTCGATTTGTAGTGTATTTGCTCTGTTTGAAGCATTCATGGGATTAAATGAGCGTGTATTTGACACGCTTTGGGACCTAAGCAAAAAAATACATATAATACGCAACTAAGACATTAAGAATCAGTTCTCAAAAGATCAAATGCTTATTTGGTGTCAAAAGTACTTTATTTTTCTATTTGGGGTGTATTTGCACTGTTTTAGGCATTCATGGGATAAAACGAGCGTGCGTTTGACGTGGTTTGGAACTTAAGAATATAAATACATGTAAGACGCTACTAAGACATTAATAATGAGTTCTCAAAAGATCAAATGCTTATTTGGTTTCAAAAGTACACTATTTTTCCGTTTAGAGTGTATTTGCACTGTTTTAAGCATTCGCAGGAAAAAACGAGCGTGTGTTTGATATGCTTTGGAACTTGATGCAGGATGGGAAATAAAAGATTCATTGGGCATGGAGCACAGTAAGTTATTGGAAGATAAATTTTTTTGTTGGAATAAAGTGGGTGGTTTAATACATATTGGCTGATCAATTTAGTTCCAGGATATTTTATGGCTGATATCATTGCTTTAGTTATGTAATTTTCAGTTTTATGTGACTTGAATTTAGTTTTATGTCAATTTAATCATATTGTTTTTCAATTTCTGAATGTAAGTTACAAAATGGTTATATAAACTATCTCTTTCTGTAAGATGAGGGAGTTGAACGTATTTTTTGGTGAATGAAATATTCAAAGAGATTTTTGATAGGAAAAATATTTTCTCATTCATTTACCAAATAAGATTACAGGCTTTAGTATTTATACAATATATCACCACACAGATGATTGATAGCTTACTAACAACAGATCCTAACTGTCCAAATAACAATCTTTAACAGACTATAGAAATATTTACAAACTGATACTTCTAAGTCTTATCTTTTACACTATGGTCCTTAATATCCCCCCTCAAACTGAGCTGAGGGAACCGAAGAGATAGTTTGGGTCTGAGAAGCAGAAATCTGGGCTTTGACAAGGACTTTGTACAAATATCTGCAACTTGGTCCTGAGAATAGATGAAATGAACTGAGATAGCATGGGAAAGCACTTTCTCCCTAATATAGTGACAATCTATTTCAACATGCTTAGTTCTAGCATGGAAGATAGGATTTTTAGCTAAAGATAAAGCATAAATATTACCACACCACATTTTGGGAGAACAAGGAAGAACCAAGTGAACATCAACCAAAAGTTTGCACAACCAAGGGATTTCAGCTGCAGTATTAGCTAAGGATCTGTACTCAGCTTCAGTGGATGATGTAGCCACTGTTGGCTGTTTCTTTGCACTCCAGCTAATAAGAGAATTGCCTAGAAAAATGCAATATCCACCAGTTGATCTTCTGTCTAAAGCATATCTAGCCTAATTGGCATCAGAGAATGCATTAAGGCTAAAAGGTTTAGAACATTTGGAGAACCATAAACCCAAATCAAGAGAGTCCTTAAGATATCTCAGAATTCTTTTTATAGCTTGAAGATGAGATTCTCTGGGGCTGTGCATATATTGACAGACAAGATTAACTGCAAAAGACAGATCAGGTCTTGTCCAGGTTAAGTATTGTAAACCACCCACAAGAGACCTATATTCTTCTGGATTAGAAAGCAGAAGAGAAGTATGATCCAGTTTTGATGTACTCAAAGGTGTAGCACAAGGCTTTGCTCCATCCATTTTAGCTTTCTTGAGTAATTCCAGAATATACTTGGTCTGAGAGATTAGAAGTTCCATTGCACAATGAGAACAAAAGGACTTAGTCGTGCTAGTTGATAAAGGAATACTAGACTTAGAGACTATTTTATTGAAGACTTTGAAAGAAGGATGGCCCAATCTTTGATGCTACACCTTAGAGGAAGCTTTGACTGTTGCAGCAAAAAGTTGTTGAGTACCAGTGGTTTGATTGGAGACAGTGAAAGGATAAAATCCATGGCGCACAAGACCTTTAAAAAGCGTCATCCCCAAAGAAAGATCCTTCACAACAAAGTGAAAAGGATAGAGAGTGATTGAGCATTAGTGATGAATTGTAAACTATTTTGCAGATAATAGGTTTTGCATTAAATCAGGAACGTGTAAGACATTTCTAAGAGAAAAATCATGATGGGTACTACGAAGAGTAGAGGAACCATAATAAAGAATGGGCAAACCTTTGCCATCACCAATGTAGACTTGCTCGGGTTCTGTGTAGGGTTCTCAACTTTGCAAGTTTGCAGTCGAGTTTGTCATATGGGAGCTAGCACCAGAGTCGAGAAGCCAAGTTAGAGTAGTAGATGATTGACCAGTGTTATCACATATTGCAGATTGACAAGATCTTGAGCCAAATTGGAACAACTTCATGATTGTTTTGACGACATATTTGGCAAGTAAATCGGCGACTAGAAAATTGAGAACCAAATTGACCACCACGATTTGTACGCTGATAATTGTTGTGAAAAGAATTCTGGCGCTAATTATTAGGCTTGGAGTTGGAGTAATTTTGACACTGAATGGAGTAATTTTGACATTGAGTGCGATTTTGACCACGACCGTGAGATTGATTCAAATTATTGAAATTCTGAGCAGCAAACGCTTGAGAATTAGGGTTTTGAGGTGGTAGAGGAAGAAGACTAGCATATGATCCAAGATCAGAGTGGAAAGCCTAAAAAGATCCTGAGGCAGTTGAGTTCTTGCGATTTACAAGTTGAATTTCTTTGCTCAGTAGTAAACCATGTAATTCATCAATGGTTGTCGATCCAAGATGGAACTGGATTGCATTAACAAAGGATTCATACTCCGATGGAAGGCCATGATGTGTAACAGAGATGAGCTCAGAGTCAGCAATATGAGCTCCATCGTTTGCAAGCGCATCAACAATCTCCTCAATCTGTTAAAGGTATGTAACCGCAGTGGAGGTGCCTTTGGTGATTGTGCGAAGTCTTGAACGGAGTTCATGGATGCAAGACTGCGAGGCGGCGGCAAGACCCGATTCAAGCTTAGACTAAAGCTCCTGAGAAGAATTCACACCAACTGTATACAGAATCAAAGATTCAAAGAGTGTTGAGTTGATCCAGATGAGAATATTTTGATCATTCTCAAACCAAGCAACATAATTGGGATTTAAGATTTCATTTTCAGATGAATCACGAAGAAATTTAGGCGGAGCCGCTATAGATCCATCAATGATGCCAGTGAGGTTGTAGCGACAAAAGATCGGAGCGAGTAATGCACTCCATGTGAGGTAATTGGTGGTGGTGAGCTTGATTAGCACCATGGAACCGATGTTGTTGATCATAATCGATGCTGTTGAAGAAATGCTAGAGAGATTAGGGCACGAATTTGGAACTGGAGGCTGATGAATCTGAGAATCAGAGTCAGAGGAAGGAGAAGCAGCAGTCTCCATGGCTGCGATTTAGGGTTTCAGAAAGAAAAGGAAGGGAAGTGGAAGAAGAAGAGGGAGAAAGAGGGATCGGTCGTTAGACTGTGGCGAGAGATACCACGATAGGAAAAATGTTTTCTCATTCATTTACCAAATAAGATTACAGGCTTTAGTATTTATACAATATATCACCACACAGATGATTAACAACTTACTAACAACAGATCCTAACTGTCCAAATAACAAACTCTAACAGACTATAGAAATATTTACAAACTGATACTTCTAAGTCTTATCTTTTACACTATGGTCTTTAATAATTTCTATCTCATAATTGTGCCTTTCTCTTCGTAAGAGTCTGCGTCATTGTTCTTTCAAGTGTCTACGTTGTAGGATGGAACCAGAACCAAAGCTTCTACGATTTTCAAGCCTCTCCTCACACTAGGAGATAGTGGACCCTACCTATCAATCATATCTGTCATTCTATTTCCTTTCTATCCGCTGTGCTCTGCATCAGAACTTAAGCAAATAAACACATATAATACGCTAATAAGATATTAAGAATGAGTTCTCAAAAGATCAAATGCTTATTTGGTGTCAAAAGTACATTATTTTTTTATTTGGAGTTCATGTGCATTGTTTCAAGCATTCGTGGGATAAAACGACTGTGCATTTGACACGCTTTGGAACTTCAGCAAATAAGTACATATAATATGCTACTAAGACATTAAGAATCAGCTCTCAAAAGGTCAAATGCTTATTTTGTGTCAAAAGTACACTATTGTCCATTTCGAGTGTATTTTCACTCTTTTAAGAGTTCTCGAGATAAAGCGAGTGTGTGTTTGACATGCTTTGGAACTTAAGAAAATAAACACATCTAATACGCCACTAAGACATTAAGAATGAGTTCCCAAAAGAACAAATGCTTATTTGGGGTCAAAAGTACACTATTTTTCTATTTGAGTGTATTTCCACTGTTTAAAGCATTCGTGGGATAAAACGAGCGTGTGTTTGACATGCTTTGGAACTTAGGCATATAAACACATATAATATGCTACTAAGATGTTAAGAATCAGTTCTAAGAAGATCAAATGCTTAATTGGTGTCAAAAGTACATTATTTTTCGATTTGGACTGTATTTGCATTGTTTTAAGCATTCGTGGGAAAAAACGAGCGTGCATTTGATGAGCTTTGGAACTTCAGCAACTAAGTACGTATAATATGCTACTAAAACATTAAGAATCAGTTCTCCAAAGATAAAATGGTTATTCGGTGTCAAAAGTACACTATTTTTCGATTTGGAGTTTATTTGCATTGTTTTAAGGATTCGTAGGAAAAAACGAGCGCGCGTCTGATGCGCTTTGAAACTTCAGCAAATAAGTACATATAATAGGCTACTAAAACAATAAGAATTAGTTCTCCAAAGATAAAAAGATTATTTGGCGTCAAAAGTACACTATTTTTTTATTTGGAGTGCATTTGCATTGTTTTAAGCATTCGTGGGATAAAACGAGTGTGCATTCAACACGCTTTGTAATTAAGCAAATAAACACATATAATACGCTACACAGACATTAAGAATGATTCTCTAAAGACCAAATTCTCATTTTGTGTCGAAAGTACACTATTTTTAAGCATTCGTGGGATAAGACGAGCGTGCGTTAGACACGCTTTGGAAATTAAGCAAATGAAGACTTACAAACCTCTACTAAGAAATCAATAATGAGTGTCCAAAAAGATCAAAAGCATTATTCCTGTCAAAAGAACACAGTTTTGCTTTTTCAAATGTATTTACACTGTTTTAAGTATTCGTGGGATAAAACGAGCGTGCGTTTGACAGGCTTTGGAACTTCAGCAAATAAACACATATAATATGTGCGTTTGATAGGCTTATTTCGTGTCAAAAGTACACTATTTTTAGATTTAGAGTGTATTTGCATTGTTTTAAGCATTCGTGGGATAAAACGAGCGTGCGTTTGACACTTTTTGGAACTTCAGCAAATAAGTACATATAATACACTACTAAAACATTAAGAATCAGTTTTCAAAAGATCGAATTCTTGTTTGGTGTGAAAAGTACACCATTTCTCTATTTGGAGAGTATTTGTACAGTTTTGAGTATTCGTGGGACAAAACGAGCGTGCATTTGACGCGCTTTGGAACTTAAGCAAATAAATACATGCAATACGCTACTAAGACATTAAGAATCAGTGCTCAAAAGATCAAATGCTTATTTGGTGTCAAAAGTACACTATTTTTCGATTTGGAGAGTATTTGCATTGTTTTAAGCATTCCTGAGATAAAACGAGATTGCGTTTCACACTCTTTGGAACTTAAGCAAATAAACACATATAATATGCTACTAAGACGTTAAAAATGAGTTCTCTAAAGATCAAATACTCATTTGGTCTCAAAAGTACACTATTTTTCGATTAGGAGTGTATTTGCACTGTTTAAAGCATTCGTGGGATAAAACGAGCGTGCGCTTGACACGCTTTGGAACTTAAGAAAATAAATACATTTAATACACTACTAAGACATTAAGAATGAGTTCCCAAGAGATGAAATAGTTATTTGGTGTCAACACTACACTACCTTTCGATTTAGAGTGTATTTGCATTGTTTTAAGCATTCGTGGGATAAAACGAGCGTGCATTTGACACTCTTTGGAACTGCAACAAATAAGTATGTATAATACGCTACAAAAAGATTAAGAATCAGTTCTCAAAAGATCAAATTCTTCTTTGGTGTGAAAAGTACACCATATTTCTATTTAAGAGTATTTGTACAATTGTGAGCATTTGTGGGATAAAACAAGCGTACATTTGATGCGCTTTGGAACCTAAGCAAATAAATACATGTAATGTCCTACTAAGACATTAAGAATCAGTTCTAAAAAGATGATATGCTTATTTGGTGTCAAAAGTACACTATTTTTCGATTAAGTGTGTATTAGCACTGTTTAAAGCAATCGTGGGATAAAACGAGCGTGCGCTTGACATGCTTTGGATCTTAAGAAAATAAACACATTTAATATGCTACCAATACATTAAGAATGAGTTCCCAAAAGATCAAATGCTTATTTGGTGTGAAAAGTACACTATCTTTCGATTTGGAGTGTATTTGGATTGTTTTAAGCATTCGTGGGATAAAACGAGCATGCGTTTGACACGCTTTGGAACTTAAGCAAATAAACACATATAATATGCTACTAAGACATTAAGAATGAGTTCTCCAAAGATCAAATTCTCATTTGGTGTGAAAAGTACATTATTTTTCGGTTAGGAGTGTATTTGCACTGTTTTAAGCATTCATGGGATAAAACGAGTGTGCGTTTGACACGCTTTGGAACTTAAGAAAATAAACACATTTAATATGCTACCAATACATTAAGAATGAGTTCCCAAAAGATCAAATGCTTATTTGGTGTGAAAAGTACACTATCTTTCGATTTGGAGTGTATTTGGATTGTTTTAAGCATTCGTGGGATAATGCGTTTGACACGCTTTGGAACTTAAGCAAATAAACACATATAATGCGCTACTAAGACATTAAGAATGGGTTCTCCAAAGATCAAATTCTCATTTGGTGTGAAAAGTACAGTATTTTTCGGTTAGGAGTGTATTTGCACTGTTTTAAGCATTCGTGGGATAAAACGAGTGTGCGTTTCACACACTTTGGAACTTAAGAAAAGAAACACATTTAATATGCTACTAAGACATTAAGAATGAGTTCCCAAAAGATCAAATGCTTATTTGATGTCAAATGTACACTATTTTTCGATTTGGAGTGTATTTGCTTTGTTTTAAGCATTCGTGGGAAAAAATGAGCGTGCGTTTGATGATTTTTCAAACTTCAGAAAATAAGTACATAGAATATGCTACTAAAACATTAAGAATCAGTTCTCCATAGATAAAATGGCTATTTGGTGTCAAAAGTACACTATTTTTCGATTTGGAGTGTGTTTGCATTGTTTTAAGCATTCGTGGGATAAAACAAGAGTGCGTTTGACACGCTTTGTAAATTAAGCAAATAAACACATATACTACGTTACTCAAATGTTAAGAATGAGTTCTCTAAAGGCCAAATTCTCATTCGGTGTCAAAAGTACACTACTTTTCCATTTGGAGTTTTTTTGCACTATTTTGAGCGTTCGTGGGATAACACGAGCGTGCGTTTGACACGCTTTGGAAATTAAGAAAATGAAGTGATATAATCCTCTACTAAGAAATCAATAATGAGTGTCCAAAAAGATCAAAAGCATTATTCCTGTCAAAAGTACACAGTTTTCCTTTTTGATGTGTATTTGCACTGTTTTAAGCATTCGTGGGCTAAAACGAGCGTGCGTTTGACATGCTTTGAAACTTTAGCAAATAAAGACATATAATAAGCTACTAAGACGTTAAGAATCAGTTCTCAGAAGATCAAATGCTTATTTGGTGTCAAAATTACACTATTCTTAGATTTAAAGTGCATTTGCATTGTTTTCAGCATTCGTGGGATAAAACGAGGGTGCGTTTGACACACTTTGGAACTTCAGCAAATAAGTACCTGTAATACACTACTAAAACATTAAGAATCAGTTCTGAACAGATCGAATTCTTCTTCGGTGTGAAAAGTGCACCATTTTTCTATTTGGAGAGTATTTGTATCGTTTTGAGCATTCGTGGGATAAAACGAGCATGCATTGGACGTGCTTTGGAACTTAAGCAAATAAATACATGTAATACACTGCTAAGACATTAAGAATCAGTTCTCAAAAGATCAAATGCTTATGCGGTGTCAAAAGTACAGTATTTTTCGATTTGGAGAGTATTTGCATTGTTTTAAGCATTCGTGGGATAAAACGAGCGTGCGTTTGACACGCTTTGGAAATTAATCATAAAAACACATATAATAAGCTAATCAGAAATTAAGAATGAATTCTCAAAAGATCAAATGCTTATTTGGTGTCAAAAGTACACTATTTTTCTATTTGGAGTGGCACTACTTTAAGCATTTATGAGACAAAAGGAGCGTGCATTTGAGACGCTTTGGAACTTAAGAAAATAAACACATTTAATATGCTACTAAGAAATTAAGAATGAGTTCCCAAAGGATTAATCGCTTATTTGGTGTCAAAGGTGCACTATTTTTTTTATTTGGAGTGTATTTGCATTGTTTTAAACATTCATGGGATAAAACGAGCGTGCGTTTGACGGGCTTTGGAAATTTAGAAAATAAGTACATATAATATGCTACTAAAACATTAAGAACCAGTGCTCCAAAGGGAAAATGCTTATTTGGTGTCAAAAGTACACTATTTGTCAATTTGGAGTGTATTTTCACTGTTTTAAGTGTTTGTGGGTTAAAACGGGCGTGCGTTTCACACGCTTTGGAACTTAAGCGAATAAACACATATAATACGCTAGTAAGACATTAGGAATGAGTTCTCAAATGATCAAATGATTATTTGGTGTCAAAAGTACGCTATTTTTCTATTTGGGGTGTATTTTCACTGTTTTAAGCATTTCTGACGAGCGTGCGTTTGACATGCTTTGGAACTTAAGCGAATAAACACATAAAATATGCTAATAATACATTAATAATGAGTTCTCAAGAGATCAAACGATTATTTGGCGCCAAAAGTACACTATTTTTCTATTTGGAGTGTATTTTCACTGTTTTAAGCATTCATGGGATAAAACGAGCGTGCGTTTGACATGCTTTGGAACTTAATCATATAAACAAATATAATAAGCTACTAAGACCTTGAGAATGAGTTTTCAAAAGATCAAATGGTTATTTAGTGTCGAAAGTACACTATTTTTCGATTTTGGAGTGTATTTGCATTGTTTTAAGCATTTGTGGGATAAAACGGGCAGGTGTTTGACACGCTTTGGAACTTAAGAAAATTAACACATATAATACACTAATCAGACGTTAAGAATGAGTTCTCTAAAGACCAAATTCTCATTTGGTGTCAAAAGTATACTATTTTTCTATTTGGTGTTTATTCGCACTGTTTTAAGCATTCGTGGGATAAAACGAGCATGCGTTTGACATGCTTTGGAAATTAAAAAAATAAAGACATATAATCCTGTACTAAGACATTAATAATGAGTGTCCAAAAAGATCAAAATCATTATTCCTGTAAAAAGTACACAGTTTTTCATTTTGAAGTGTATTTGCACTGTTTTAAGCATTCGTAGGATAAAACGAGCGTGCATTTGACATGCTTTGAAACTTCAGCAAATAAACGCATATAATACGCTACTAAGACATTAAGAATCAGTTCTCAAAAGATCGAATGCTTATTTGGTGTTAAAAGTACACTATTTTTAGATTTGGAGTGTATTTGCATTGTTTTAAGCAATCGTGGGATAAAACGAGCATGCGTTTGACACTCTTTGGAACTGCAACAAATAAGTACATATAATATGCTGCAAAAAGATTAAGAATCAGTTCTCAAAAGATCGAATTCTTCTTTGGTGTGAAAAGTACACCATTTTTCTATTCGGGGGATAAAACAAGCGTGTATTTGACGCGCTTTGGAACTTAAGAAATTAAATACATGTAATACGCTGCTAAGACATTAAGAATCAATTCTCAAAAGATCAAATGCTTATTTGGTGTCAAAAATACACTATTTTTCGATTTGCTGTGTATTTGCGTTGTTTTAAGCATTCGTGGGATAAAACCAGCATGCGTTTGACATGGTTTGGAACTTAACCATATAAACACATATAATAAGCTAATAAGACATTAAGAATGAGTGCTCAAATGATCAAATGCATTTTACATGCTTTGGAACTTAGTCATATAAACACATATAATAAGCTAATAAGCTTCATTTGGTTGTTCCTCATTCTCTTCTTGATCATCACCATCGGATTGATGTTCATTTAACGCTTGGACAATCTGCCCCAATTGAATTTCCAACTTGGTCAGTGCAGTGGCGTGTTCTTGAACCATGCTACTCATTGATTGTTAAAATTGTAAAGTGCTTTGAGCATCAAACTGTCCTCCAAAGTAGTGGCAAAGGATTCCTGCTGTGATAGAGTTGCAAATGCTTGATTTGGAGCTTCTATTTTGTTCCAAGAGCCATAATTAGAGTTCCTCCAAGCAGGGCTATATGTGTTTGACAATGGTTGCAGTGGCTCTTGGTTAGAGAAACACATGCGGTGTGAGTGCTCTATACCACCTAAAATCAAACAACATAAAATGTAAATTAAAAATCTAAACTAAGAAAAGAATAACAGATAGGGTTTATAAAGCAAGCAATTATAGGAGACTGAAATCAGTCCCTGGCAACGGCACCAAAATTTTGTTGTGTTCCTTTTTGAGTGCAAATATAATGATAGTATAATGGCACAAGTAAGGGTGTTAAACCACAGGGACTGATTAGACCTTTACAAATTACTAGCTTTATGTGAACCATACCTAAACAATGAAACTAACAAATTGAGTTTCGATTCTGATTTGAAAAGTAAAGTAAGTTAGAATGCAAGAGAATGTAAATATGAATAATAGAATTATTCAGAAATGATGGGAATGGAACTAGGGATACCGATTTCACCATTACAAGCCAATTCCATGAAAATTAAGTCAAAACACATTCAACTCTCCAATCTGCAACTAGGGTTCGTTTTACTCATTTATGATCATCCAATTGATGTGTGGTTGTGATCAAGTACTCCTAATCTGCAACCTAGCTGTGATGTTCAACTTAGATTACCAAATAAGAATCCATTAAGAACAAGAAAACTTCAAACAACCAAAGAAATCACATGGCAGGATGTATGCATTGCAGTTTCTTCAATCATTCACATGTCTACCAAGATTAAGCATGATGTGTACTATAACCTTGATCAAATAATTCATAAGCAACCCTAATGGTAATCAAACATTAAGATTAACAAACAAATTGAACTATAAAATCAGTGATTGAAACAAGAACATAGATTGGTAATTTGAATACTTTAACTTAATAACAAAGAGTAGTTTTGCAAGGCTACATCGAAATCCCCAACTATGAACTTAATTACACAACATGATTACAAAATATTTAAATATCAAGAACAACATGAGTGAAACTAAAGTTCATAGAAGAAACCACCTTGAAGCAATTCTGATGTTGAACTTCTCCAAGAATAGTGTGGTTGGATGGTTTCTTTGGTGGCAGTGGATGATGAAGGGAAATATGGTTTTTTTTTTTCTGGAAGAAAGGCGAAAGAAAGAGAAGAGAGAGAGAGAGCTCAGGGCAACCCCCAAGGGGGGCTTGTGTAAAAGTGATCTCAAACCCTAGTATTTATATGCTAAATAGGGCTGCAAATTATTCGAAAGTGATCCCAGCAACTTAGCCTTTATTTTGCACGTTTTTGCCTTATTTGGCACTTCCAAATCAGGCTAGATATCCCAAATCCTTTCCCATTTTGTTCTTGGTCTTCTAACAAGCCATATTTGTCTTGGATTATTTATGTGGGCATCAAAACAGACCACTAAACTTCTTTCCACGTTTAAATAAGGGTCAACCCCAAAAATGGCACGCTTTCACTTCTTTGGATTTCAAATTGATCTTAAAACGCATGTAACTGCACACTGATACAAAATAGGGTGAAACGCAACCAGTTTTACTCTAAAACATCACAAAGAGACTAGAAATGGATGGTATAAATGCATGAAATATATGAGTTATCAGTTCTCGAAATATCAAATGCTTATTTTGTGTAAAAAGTACACTATTATCGATTTGGGGTGTATTTGCACTGTTTTAAGCATTCGTGGTATAAAACGAGCATGCGTTTGACATGCTTTGGAACTTGAGCAAATCAAGACATATAATCCTCTACGAAGACATTAATATTAAGTGTCCAAAAAGATCAAAAGCATTATTCCTGCAAAAAGTACACAGTTTTTCTTTGTTAAGTGTATTTGCACTGTTTTAAGCATTCATGGGACAAAACGAGCTTGCGTTTGCCATGCTTTGGAACTTAAGAAAATAAACATATATAATATGCTACTAAGACGTTGAGAATGAGTTCTCAAAAGATCAAATGCTTATCTGGTGTCAAAAGTACACAATTTTTCGATTTTGGAGTGTATTTGCACTGTTTTAAGTATTCGTCAGATAAAATGAGCGTGCGTTTGACATTCTTTGGAACTGAAGCACATAAAGACATATAATCATGTACTAAGACATTAATAATGAGTGTCCAAAAAGATCAAAAGCGCTATTCCTATCAAAAGTACTCAGTTTTTCTTTTTGAAGTGTATTTGCACTGTTTTAAGCATTCTTGGGATAAAAAAAGCGTGCGTTTGACATGCTTTGGAACTTCAGCAAATAAAAACATATAATACGCTACTAAGATGTTAAGAATGAGTTCTCAAAAGATCAAATGCTTATTTGGTGTCAAAAGTACACTATTTTTCGATTTGGATTGTACTTGCATGTTTTCAGCATTCGTGGGATAAAACGAGCGCTTTGGAACTTCAGCAAATAAGTACATATAATATGCTACTAAAACATTAAGAAACAATTCTCGAAAGATCAAATTCTTCTTTGGTGTGAAAAGTTCACTATTTTTCTATTTGGAGTGTATTTGCACCGTTTTAAGCATTCGTGGGATAAAACAAGCATGCTTTTGATGCGCTTTGGAACTTAAGAAAATAAATACATGTAATATGCTACCAAGACATTAAGAATAAGTACTCAAAAGAACAAATGCTTATTTGGAGTCAAAAGTGCACTATTTTTTGATTTGGAGTGTATTTGCATTGTTTTAAGCATTTGTGGGATAAAAGTAGCGTGCGTTTGGCATGCTTTGGAACTTAAGAAAATAAATACATGTAATACGCTGAGAATGAGATCTCAAATGATCAAATGCTTATTTGGTGTCAAAAGTACACTATTTTCTACTGGGAACTTAAGCAAATAAACACATAATATACAACTAAGACGTTAAGAATGAGTTCCTAAAATATCAAATTCTTATTTGGAGTCAAAAGTACACTATTTTTCTACTTGGAGTGTATTTGCACAATTTTAAGCATTCGTGGGATAAAACGAGCATGGGTTTGACATGCTTTGGAACTAAAGAAAATAAACATATATAATACGCTACTAAGACATTAAGTTTTGTGGAAATCATAAGCATTGACAAAGCATTCGTAACTATGAAAAACATAATACTCTTGCCAAGAATTTACTTAACTCAATCATGACTAGTGACTTTTACTACTTACAAATATAAGTTCATAACGATTAGGTGAAATTCCCTTATATTCTAGAATATTTTCATTAAGCATGCAAACTAAGTATGAATCCTTATTAAACATACAAGAATAAGTTCTCTATAAAGCAGATAAGTAAATCGCATTCATGTTTTATGAAACAATAACTGGATGTAATCAATTTATATAAAACATATGATCATGGCTTCGAATTCACTTCTAGCTAAAAAGAAACTTAGTTACACATGTTCATCATAACTAAAAAGCAATCTAAAATAAACATTGAAACTTAAAACAAAGATAGAAAGAACTTTGAAAATTCCAGCAACTTCAATCGATGAATGGTAGGCGCGGCACCCCTAAATCGTTGCAGGAATTTCATATATATAGGGGGAACAGCTATATCCAAGGAGGAAAGGGATCAGGTGGTTTGAGATATTTTAGGACTCTAACAAGTAGGTAGAAAGTGTTGGAATGTGATTAGGATTACTCCTTGCTGCTGGAGATAAGATAAGATACTGTTGGATAAGATTGGATAAGATAAGATAGGATAAGATAATGTTCCTTTCCAACGAGGATTCCTCTTTCTTGTGTAATTCCTTGTCTTCCAAGCCTCAACTTTAATTTCTCCAGAGGTTAGCACATGTCTAACACCATTTAAACACCAAAAATGTCCAGCCCATATACTATCCATGCATGTTATCCAATCCATGTCCAAAACAGCTCCAAATTGCTCCATTTGGCTATTTATTGTCAACTTTACCAACTAGACTTACAATAATACGAAAATAACTTAAATTACCAAAATAAATTGAAACTAACTAAGTAAATGCAAAGAAATAAGATAAAAAAGTCACATAGATATGCTCCTATCAAGACGTTAAGAATGAGTTGTCAAAAGATCAAATGCTTATTTGATGTCAAAAGTACACTATTTTTCATTTTGGAGTGTATTTTCACTACTTTAAGTATTTTTGGGAGAAAAGTAGCGTGCGTTTGAGACGCTTTGGAACTTAAGCAGATAAATGCACACAATACGCTACTAAGACACTAAGAATTAGTTCTCAAAAGATCAAATGCTTATTTGGTGTCAAAAGTACACATATTGTCCATTTGGAGTGTATTTTCACAGTTTTAAGTGTTCGTGGGATAAAACGAGCGTGCGTTTGACACGCTTTGGAACTTAAGCAAATAAACACATATAATACGCTACTAAGTCATTAAGAATGAGTTCTGAAAAGGTCAAATACTTATTTGGAGTGAAACGTACACTATTTTTCAATTTGGAGTGTATTTGAACTGTTTTAAAAATTCGTGGGATAAAACGAGCATGCGTTTGACACGCTTTGGAACTTAAGCAAGCAAACACATATAATATGCTACTCAGTCATTAAGAATGATTTCTGAAAAGAAAAAATGCTTATTTGGGGTCAAACGTACACTATTTGTCCATTTGGAGTGTATTTTCACTGTATTATGCGTTCGTGGGATAAAGCATGCGTGCCTTTGACACGCTTTGGAACTTAAGCAAATAAAGACATATAATATGCTAGTAAGACATTAAGAATGAGTTCTAAAAAGATCAAATGCTTATTTGGTGTCAAAAGTACACTATTTTTCTCTTTGGAGTGTATTTTCACTGTTTTAAGCATTCGTGGGATAAAACGAGCGTGCGTTTGACACGTTTTGGAACTTATGAGAATAAACACATATGATATGCTATTAAGTCATAAAGAATCAGTTCTCAAATGATCAAATGCTCATTTGGTGTCAAAAGTACACTATTTGTCCATTTGGAGTGTATTTTCACTGCTTTAAGCGTTCGTGGGAAAAAACGAGCGTGCGTTTGACACACTTTCGAACGTAAGAAAATAAACACATATAATATGCTACTAAGATGTTAAGAATGAATTCTCAAAAGATCAAATTCTTATTTGCTGTCAAAAGCACAGTATTTTTTATTCGGATGGTATTTGCACTGTTTTAAGCATTCGTGGAATAAAACGAGCGTGCATTTGACACGCTTTGGAAATTAAGTGATTAAACACATATAATATGCTACAAAGTCAGTAAGAATCAGTTCTCAAAAGATCAAATGCTTATTTGGTGTCAAAAGTACACTATTTGTCCATTTGGAGTGTATTTTCACTGTTTTAATCGTTCGTGGGATAAAACGAGCAAGCGTTTGACACGCTTTTGAACCTAAGAAAGTAAACACATATAATACGCTACTAAGACGTTAAGAATGAGTTCTCAAAACATCAAATTCTTATTTGGTGTCAAAAGAACACTATTTTTCTATTTTGAGTGTATTTGCACTGTTTTAAGCATTCGTGGGATAAAATGAGTGTGCGATTGACACGCTTTGGAACTTCAGCAAATAAACACATATAATACGCTACTCAGTCAATAAGAATTAGTTGTCAAAAGATCAAATGCTTATGTGTGTCAAAAGTACACTATTTGTCCATTTGGAGTGTATTTTCCTTGTTTTAAGCATTCGTGGGATAAAACGAGTGTGCGTTTGACACGCTGACATTAAGAATGAGTTCTCAAAAGATCAAACACTTATTTGGTGTCAAAGTACACTTTTTTTTATTTGGAGTGTATTTTCACTGTTTTAAGCATTCGTGGGATAAAACGAGCGTGTGCTTGACATGCTTTGGAACTTAAGCGAATAAATACATATAATACGCTAGTAAGACGTTAAGAATGAGTTCTAAAAAGATCAAATTCTTTTTTGGTGTCAAAAGTACACTATTTTTGTACCTGTAGTGTATTTGCACTGTTTTAAGCATTCATGGGATAAAATGTAAGATCCCACATTGACCAACGGAGAGAGGGTGATGTGCCTTATATGTACATGCTCCCCTCCCTATAGTATGAGGCCTTTTGGGAACTCACTGACTTCGGATTCCATTGGAACTCCGAAGTTAAGCGAGTTTGGGCTAGAGCATTCCTAGGATAGGTAGCCCACTGGAAAGTTCTCGTGTGAGTTCCTTGAAACAAAACCATGAGGGAATGGTAATCCCAAAGCAAACAGTATCGTACTACGGCGGAGCCGAGCCTGGGATGTGGCAATTTGGTATCAGAGCCACTTTGTCGTTCAGTGCGGATATGCCGGCTAGGATGCTGGGTTTTCTTTAAGTGGGGTGGATTGTAGGATCCTACATTGACCAATGGAGAGGGGGTGATGTGTCTTATATGTACATGCTCCCTTCCCTATAGCAGGAGGCCTTTTGGGAACTTACTGGCTTTGGATTCCATCGGAACTCCGAAGTTAACCGAGTTTGGGCGAGAGCATTCTTATGATGGGCGGCCCATTGGGAAGTTCTCATGTGAGTTCCTAGAAACAAAAACAAGAGGGAATGGTAAGCCCAAGGGGGACAATATCGTGCAATAGCAGAGCCGAGCCTGGGATGTGACAATTTGGTATTAGGGCCACTCTGACGTTCGGTGCGGATGTACCAGCGAGGATGCCGGGTTCCCCTTAAGTGGGGTAGATTGTAAGATCCCACATCAACCAATGGAGAGGGGGTGATGTGCCTTATATGTACATGCTCCCCTCCCTATAGCACGAGGCCTTTTGGGAACTCATTGGCTTCGGATTCCATCGGAACTCCGAAGTTAAGCGAGTTTGGGCGAGAGCATTCCTAGGATGGGTGACCCACTAGGAAGTTCTCGTCTGAGTTCCCATAAACAAAACCGTGAGGGCGTGGCCCAAAGCGGACAATATCGTGCTACGGGGGAGCCAGTCTAGGATGTGACATAAAACGAGCGTGCGTTTGACACGCTTTAGAACTTAAGCAAATAAACACATACAATACCCAACTTAGTCATCAAGAATGAGTTCTCAAAAGATCAAATGCTTATTTGGTGTCAAAAGTACACTATTTTTTCCATTTAAAATGTAGTTTCAATTTTTTTAGCATTCACGGGAAAAATGAGCGTGTGTTTGACTCGCTTTGGAACTTAAGAAAATAAACACATATAATACGCTACTTAGTCTTTAAGAATCAGTTCTCAAAAGATCAAATGCGTATTTGGTGTCAAAAGTACATTATTTTTCCATTTGGAGTGAATTTGAACTGTTTTAAGCATTCGTGGGTTAAAACGAGCGTGCGTTTGACACGCTTTGGAACATGAGAAAATAAACACATATAATAAACTACTAAGACACTAAGAATGAGTTCTGAAAAGATCAAATGCTTATTCGGCGTCAAAACTACACTATTTTTCGATTTGTAGTGTATTTGCATTGTTATAAGCATTCGTGGGACAAAACAAGCGTGCGTTTGGCGTGCTTTGGAACTTAAGGAAATAAACACATATAATACCCTACCAAGGTGATATGAATGAGTTTTCAAAATATCAAATGCTTATTTAATGTCAAAAGTACACTATTTTTTCATTTGGAGTGAATTTGCACTGTTTTAAGCATTCGTAGGTTAGAACGAGCGTACGTTTGACACGCTTTGGAACTTAAGCAAATAAAAACATATAATACAGTAATAAGACATTATGAATGAGTTCTCAAATGATCAAATGCTTATTTGGTGCCAAAAGTACATTATTTTTCCATTTGGAGTGAATTTGGACTGTTTTAAGCATTCGTGGGTTAAAACGACCGTGCATTTGACATGCTTTGGAACTTGAGCAAATAAACACATATAATATGCTAATAAGACATTAAGAGTGAGTTCTCACAAGATCAAATGCTTATTTGGTGTCAAAAGTGCACTATTTTTCTATTTGAAGTGTATTTTCAAGGTTTTAAGCATTCGTGGGATAAAACGAGCGTGCGTTTGACAAACTTTGGAGTTTATGCAAATAAACACATATAATACGCTACTTGATCATCAAGAATGAGTTACCAAATATCAAATGCTTATTTGGTGTCAAAAGTACACTATTTTTTCCATTTGGAGCGTATTTTCACTGTTTGAAGCATTTGTGGGAAAAAATGAGCGCCTGTTTGACTGGCTTTGGAACTTAAACAAATAAACACATATAATATACTACTAAGACATCAAGAATGAGTTCTCAAAAGATCAAATGCTTATTTGGTGTCAAAAGTACACTATTTTTCCATTTGGATTGAATTTGCACTGTTTTAAGCATTTCTGGGTTAAAACGAGCATTCCCTTGACACGCGTTGGAACTTAAGCAAATAAACATATATAATACACTACTTAGACATTAAGAATGAGTTCTCAAAAGGTCAAATGCTTATTTGGGGTCAAAAGTGCACTAATTTTTTATTTGTAGTGTATTTACATTGTTTTAAGCATTCATGGGACAAAACGAGCATGCGTTTGAAGTGCTTTGGAACCCAAGGAAAGAAACACATATAATATGCTACAAAGACATTAAGAATGAGTTTTCAAAAGATCAAATGCTTATTTGATGTCAAAAGTACACTATTTTTCCATTTGGAGTGAATTTGCACTGTTTTTAGCATTTGTGGGTTAAAACGGGCGTGCGTTCGACACACTTTGGAACTTAAGCGAATAAACAAATATAATACACTAGTAAGACATTAAGAATTATTTCTCAAAAGATCAAACGATTATTTGGTGTCAAAAGTACGCTATTTTTCTATTTGGGGTGTATTTTCATTTTTTTAAGCATTTGTGGGACAAAACGAGCGTACGTTTGACACACTTTGGAACTTAGGCAAATAAACACATATAACACACTAATAAGACATTAAGAATGACTTCTTAAGAGATCAAATGATTATTTGACTATTTTTCTGTTTGGAGTGTATTTTCACTGTTTTAAGCATTCGTGGGATAAAACGAGCGTGCGTTTGAAACGCTTTGGAACTTAAGCAAATAAATACATATAAAACGCTACTAAGACATTAAGAATGAGTTCTAAAATGATCAAATTCTTATTTGGTGTCAAAAGTACACTAATTTTCTACTTTGAATGTATTATCACTGTTTTAAGCATTCATGGGATAAAACGAGCGTGCGTTTCACACTTTGGAACTTAAGTGAAAAAATACATATAATACGCTACTAAGTCATTAAGAATGAGTTCTCAAAAGATCAAATGCGTATTTGGTGTCAAACGTACACTATTTTTCTATTTGGAGTGTATTTGCACAGTTTTAAGAATTCGTGGGATAAAACGAGCATGCGTTTGACACTGTTTGGAACTTAAGCAAATAAACATATATAATACACTACGTAGTCATTAAGAATCAGTTCTCAAAAGATCAAATGCTGATGTGGTGTCAAACGTACACTATTTGTCCATTTGGAGTGTATTTTCACAGTTTTATGCGTTCGTGGGGTAAAGAATGCGTGTGTTTGACACGCTTTGGAACTTAAGCAAATAAACACATATAATACACTACTAAGATGTTAAGAATGAGTTCTCAAAAGATCAAATGCTTATTTGGGGTCAAAAGTACACTACTTCTCCATTTAGAGTGTATTTTCACAGTTTTAGCGTTTGTGGGATAAAACGAGAGTGCGTTTGACACACTTTGGAACTTTAGCAACTAAACACATATGATATGCAACTAAGCCATTCAGAATCAGTTCTCAAAGGATCAAATTCATGTCAAAAGTACACTATTTTTCTATTTGGAGGGTATTTGCTCTGTTTTAAGCATTTGTGGATTGAAACGAGAGTGCGTTTGACATGCTTTGGAACTTAAGAAAACGAACACATATAATATGTTACTAAGACATCAAGAAAGAGTTCTCAAAATATCAAATGCTTATTTGGTGTCAAAAGTACACTATTTGTCCATTTAGAGTGTACTTTCGTTGTTTTATGCGTTTGTGGGATAAAACATGCGTGTGTTCGACACGCTTTGGAACTTAAGCAAATAAACACATATAATATGCTACTAAGACATTAAGAATGAGTTCTCAAAAGATCAAATGCTTATTTGGGGTCAAAAGTACACTATTTGTCCATTGAGAGTGTATTTTCCCTGTTTTAATGTTCGTGGGAAAAAACGAGAGTGCATTTGACACCCTTTGGAAATTTTGCAAATAAACACATATGATACGCAACTAAGCCATTCATAATGAGTTCTCAAAGGTTCAAATTCATGTTTGGTGTCGAAAGTACGCTATTTTTCTATTTGGAGGGTATTTGCACTCTTTTAAGCATTTGTTGATTAAAACGAGAGTACGTTTGGCATGCATTGGAACTTAAGCAAATAAACATATATAATACACTACTTAGTCATTAATAATCTATTCTCAAAAGATCAAATGCTTATTTAGTGTCAAAAGTGCACTACTTGTCCATTTGGAGTGTATTGTCATTGTTTTAAGCATTCGTGGGATAGAACGAGTGTGCGTTTGATGCACTTTGGAAGTTAAGTAAATAAACACATATAATACACTAATAAGACATTAAGAATGAGTTCTCAAAAGATCAAATGCTTATTTGGTGTCAAAAGTATACTGTTTTTCTATTTGGATTGTATTTGCACTGTTTTAAGCATTCATGGGATAAAACGAGGTTGCGTTGAGATGCTTTGGAACTTAAGCGAATAAATACATATAATACACTACTGAGATGTTAAGAATGAGTTCTCAAAAGATCAAATTTTTATTTAGTGTCAAAAGTACACTATTTTTCTATTTGGAGTGTATTTGCACTGTTTTAAGCATTTGTGGGATAAAACGAGCATGCGTTTGACACCCTTTGGAACCTAAGCAGATAAACAGATGGAATATGCTAATAAGACATTAAGAATGAGTTCTCAAATGATCAAATGCTTATTTTGTGTCCAAAGTTCACTATTTCTCCATTTAGAGTGTATTTTCACTACTTCTTTAAGCGTTCGTGCGATAAAACGAGCGTGCGTTCGACACGCTTTGGAACTTAAGCAAATAAATAAATATAATACACTACTAAGAAGTTAAGAATGAGTTCTCAAAATATCAAATTCTTATTTGGTGTCAAAAGTACACTATTTTCCTATTTGGAGTGAATTTGCACTGTTTTAAAAACTCGTGGGATAAAACGAGCCTGCATTTGATGCGCTTCAGAACTTAAGCAAATAAACACATATAATACACTATTAAGACATTATCAATGAGTTATCAAAATATCAAATGCTTATTTGGTGTCAAAAGCACACTATTTTTCCATTTAGTGTGGATTTGCACTGTTTTAAGCATTCGCGGGATAAACGAGCGTGCGTTTGACATGCCTTGGAACTTAAGGAATATATACATTTACGCTACTAAGACATTAAGAATCAGTAATCAAAACATAAAATGCTTATTTGGGAGTAAAGTTTTTTGCAATTTGGAGTGTATTTGCTTTCTTTTTAAGCATTTGTGGGATTGAACGAGCGTGCGTTAGACACGCCTTGGAACTTAAGCGTATAAATATTTATAATATGCTACTAAGTCATTAAGAATGAGTTCTCAAAAGATCAATGCTTATTTGGTGTAAAAAGTACACTTTTTTTTCGATTTGGAGTGTCTTTTCATTGTTTTAAGCATTCATGGGATAAAACAAGCGTGCGTTTGACATGCTTTGGAACTTAGTCAAATAAATACATGTAATCCACTACTAAGTCATTAAGAATCAGTTCTCAAAAGATCAAATGTTTATTTGGTTTCAAAAGTACATTATTTGTCCATTTGGAGTGTATTTTCACTATTCGAAGCGTTCGTTGGATAAAATTAGCGTGCGTTTGACACGCCTTGGAACTTAAGCGAATAAATACATATAATATGCTATTTAGTCATTAAGAATTAGCTCTCAAAAGATCAAATACTTATTTGGTGTTAAAAGTACACTGTTTGTCCATTTGTAGTGTATTTTCACTGTTTGGTGTTAAAAGTACACTGTTTGTCCATTTGGAGTGTATTTTCACTGTTTCAAGCGTTCATGGGATAAAACGGGCGTGCGTTTGACTTTCTTTTGAAGTTCAGCAAATAAACACATATAATATGCTACTGGGACATTAAGAATGAGTTCCCAATTAATCAAAAGCTTATCATGGTACCATGTCTCACCTAGACATTAAATAAAGCGCTTGCTAGAAGGCAACCTAGCTGGGGTTATGTTCTTTCCCTTTATTTGTTTCTTTTTAGCATCGAGGACAATGCTTAGTTCATGTTTGGGGGTGTGGGATCGAAAATTTTCCTTTGTTTTTAGTTTTGGTTAGGTTTGCTTTTGCTTACTAATGTGAATGTATGTGAGGGCTATATTTACAAACAAAACTACACTGTTGTCATGAAAATGTTTCATATCTTATTTTCTTTTACAAAGCTGTTACTCTTGGAATTATGATGGTAAAAGTACCTTGCTCAAATTCTGGAAGAAGAATAGTGGAGACTACCCTAGTGAGTTATTTTGAGCCTATTTGCTTCTTTGAGAGGGTTTAAAGTGTTTCTGCTCCTATCTTTTTCTTTCAATTTCACTTTAAATGATCTCATTATTTCTCTTTGATTGAATGCTAAGAATAATCCTATGTTGTAGATACCATGTGTTTATTATCACCTATGAATGAACTCATTGAGATGATGTTAGGCTATGCATGTTTTAACCACTAAAAGGCCTAATTCCCATCCCTTTGTGTGCTTCATTCACCCTTGTTGCAGCCAAACACTTTTAGCCTAGTTCTTTCATCACCCATACCAAACTCTATCAATTTTAGCCCATTACAGCCATACCTTATAGTTTGGGGAATACCAAAGTGATGAAGACAAAGATAGGTTGAGCTCTAGATCAAGAATGTGGCATGTACCGAGGTAACATGTGCTGGAATTGCAAAACAAGAAGAAGAAAAAAGTTTCAAAAAAAAAAAAAAAAAAAAAAAAAGAGACGAGAAGAAAAGAAAAAAAAAATGAATAAAGAAGATGCAATTTCCAAATCCTTCACTATCACACGCATGGTCCTGGACGCCAAGAACAAATAACAAAGACCAATTCAAGTGAAGAGCTTGCTTATTTCAAAGCAAAGACAGTTTGGATGTCCCAAGCTCTAGTATTTCCTATCCTTTCTTTCATCGCTCAGAGCCTAAGCCTTACATTACAACCTCGTGAAAGAACTAACTAATCTTTAGGGATGTATTCATAGGTGCTGGTAAGTACGTGTGCTATCCATATTCTTAGTATTTGATTCATTTCATGAGATCTGTTCAAAAATTGTGCTTTTATTTCATATTTCATATGTGAGAATTTTTGAATCCCTTTTACATAATTTCACTCACATGTGTTTGTGGAGAGACTACACCTTAAGAACTGAGTGAAAATTTAAGTGATATTTGTGAGGACGAGAGTTGAGGCGAATTCTATCTTTGGCATTTGAGTATGGTGTCTTTGAAGTCATGAGTCATGGAGTAATATTTTTACACTTTACACATGATACGATTCTTTGAAGTGGCAAACTTTTGGTTTGGATGTATGACTAAGCTTTCATTGGTTCTGATTAGTTTGCTTCAAGTATGCTTTAACCAATTTGTTTGCAAAGTTTGTAGATGTTTGTGGGCGTCATCATTGTAAACCCTTAGGAGACACAACTCCTCCGACTAGGGACACCTAGAGGTTTAAAGGCTTGTTGCCCATGCTCAGTGCAATCGTTTAGCTAACGAAAGTGGTATAGTTAGATTTTATTGTTTTTGTGTGTTTTTAGTTATAGTTTTGCTCGAGGACTAACAAAAACCAGGTTTGGGGGTATTTGATAACTCATATATTTCATGCATTTATACCATCCATTTCTAGTCTCTTTGTGATGTTTTTGAGTTAAACTGGTTGCATTTTACCTTATTTTGTGTTATTGTGCAGTTACATGTACTTTTGGATTAATTTGAAGGCAAAAGAAGTGAAAACATGCCATTTTTGGGGTTGATCCTTATTCAAATGTGGAAAGAAGTTTAGTGGTCTGTTTTGAAGCCCAAATAAAGAATCCAAGACGAATCTGGCTTGTTAGAAGACCAGGAAGACAATGGGAAAGGAATTGGGATATATGATGCACTACTAGGACTATAAGAATGAGTGCTCAAAAGATCAAAAACCTATTACAAGTCAAGGGTACACAGTTTTACTATTTTGAGTGTATTTGGATTGTTTTCGGCATAAATAAAAGCAAACAACCGTAAGTTTGACCCCAATTAGCACTTCAGAAAATACAAACATATAATGCGCTACTAGGACCATAAGAATGAGTATTTAAAATAGCAAAAGCCTATTGGCTATCTAAAGTACACAATTTTTCCAGTTTTTTTGCTTTTAACTGATTTCCACATTAATAAAAACAAACAAGCATTCGTTTGACACCCATTGGAACTTAGCAAATAAATACATATAAAGCACTACTAGGACCATAAGAATGATACTCAAATGATCAAAAGCTTATTCGATGTTAAAAGTACACAATTTCTCTATTTTGAGTGTGTTTGGATTGTTTTCGGTATTAATAAGAACAAACGATCGTACTTTTGCCACCCATTGAAACTTACATAAATAACATTTATAATGCGCTACTAGGACCATAAGAATGAGCACTCAAAACACCACCATAACCACTCCTAAAAATTTCACAAATTCACCCAAAAGTTTCCTAAAGACCTCTAGAACTCGCCACCATACTTGAAAGCACGATGACCACGTAGCAAATGAGTGTGCGTTTAACCCCTATTGGAAATTAAGAAAATAAACACATATAATGGGCTACTAGGATCATAAGATGAGTACTCAAAAGATCGAAAGCTTATTGGGTGACAATACTACACAGTTTTCTATTTGGAGGGCATTTGGATTGTTTTTGGCATTTATAAAAACAAACGAGTGTGCATTCGACAACCAATGGAACTTAAGGAAATAAACATGTATAATGTGCTACAAGGACCATAACAATGAGTACTAATTAGATCAAAAACTTATTGGGTGTCAAAACTGCACAGTTTTTCTATTTGGAGTGCATTTGGATTGTTTCTGGCATAAATAAAAACAAACAAGCGTAAGTTTGACAACCATTGGAACTTAAGCAAATAAACACATATAATGATCTACTAGGACCATAAGAATGAGTACTAAAAATAGCAAAATCTTATTGGTGGTCAAAAGTACACAATTTTTCTATTTTCATTGCATTTGAATACTTTCGGCATTAATTAAAACAAACAAAAGTGTGTTTGACCCCCAGTAAAACATAGGCAAATAAACACATATAATGCGCTACTAGGACCACAAGAATGAGTACTCAAAATATCATAAGCTTGTTGGCTGAACATACTTTTCTATTTCTAATCGACCGTTTTCCGCATTATTAAAAACAAATGAGTGTGCGTTTGACCCCCATTGGAACTTAAGAAAAAAACACATATAATGGGCTACTAGGACCATAAGAATGAGTACTCAAAATATCAAATGCTTATTGGGTGACAATAGTACACAGTTTTCTATTTGGAGGACATTTGGATTGTTTTCGGCATTACTAAAAATAAACAAGCGTGCATTCGACAACCATTGGAACTGAAGCAAATAAACACACATAAAGAATATGTAGGACCATAAGAATGAGTAATGAATAGACCAAAAGCCTCTTGGGTGTCAAAAGTACACATTTGGATTATTTTCAGCATTAATAAAAGCCAATGACCGTGCATTTAACAACCATTGGAACTTAAGCAAATAAACACATATATTGCACTACTAGGACCGTAAGAATAAGTAATGAAATGATCAAATACTTATTTGGAGTGCATTTGGACTGTTTTCGGCATTAATAAAAACAAACGAGCATGTGTTTGACACTCATTCGAACGTAATCAAATAAACACATATAATGTGCTACTAGGCCCATAAGATTGAGTACTCAAAAGATCAAAAGCTTACTGGTTGTCAAAAATACACAATTTTTCTATTTTAAACGCTTTTGACTACTTTCCGCATAAAAAAAAAACAAACGAGCGTGCATATGACACCTATTGGAACATAAGCAAATAAACACATATACTGGGCTACTAGGACCATAAGAATGAGTACTCGAAATATCAAAAGCTTGTTAGGTGTCAAAAGTTCACAGTCTTTCTATTTTTAGTGCATTGGGCTGTTTTCGATATTAATACAAACAAACAAGCGTGCATTTGATACCATTGGTACTTAAAAAAATAAACACATATAACGCACTACTAGGCCCATAAGAATGAGTATTCAAAAGATCAAAAGCTTATTCGGTGTAAAAAATATACGATTTTTCTATTTGGAGTGCATTTGCACAGTTTTCTGCATCAATAAAAAACAAATGAGCATGCGTTTGACATCCATTGGAACTTAAGGAAATGGACACATATACTGGGCTACTAGGACCATAAGAATGAGTAATCAAAACGTGGAAGCTTATTGGGTGTCAAAAGTCCACATTTTTTCTATTTTGAGTGCATTTGGACTGTTTTCGGAACTTAAGTAAATAAACACATATAAAGAATTACTAGGACCATAAGAATGAGTACTCAAAAGATCAAAAGCTTATTGGGTGTCAAAAGTACATATTTTTTCTATTTGGAGTTAAAATTGGTACCAGGCGGAATATCCTGTATATAAAAATTATAATCTGCTAGACTGACTAGTCAAACCCACTTGTCAACTAAGATAGATTTGTTGGTCAATAAATCAAAGATTCAATAACCAATTTCAAATACCAAAAACTATCCTAATCAGCAAGGCCTTAGATCGTTCCAAGTTATTAATGTGTCAAGTGAGCATGATTATGAGCACATACCAATTAAATATTCAAGTGATACATGTAGCATGTATATGTATGTGACATATGTGACACAATCTCAATTCCTAGATCCCTATCTATAGAGCAGCTTTCCCTTTGTGTAACCTTGTCTTACACGAGGCCTTCACGAAGTGGCAACTCCTCATGAGCTCTTCACCTTATGGCACCGAAATGATCTCATCTTCAGCCTTCACAAGAAGGTAGCTCCTCCTGAACTCTTTACCTTGTGGCACTGAGACCAACACACAAACTATGCATATAATGATATGGAAATGATATGCTGATCTGAATTCAAATGTCTAGTGAGCTTCACCAGTCAAACACTTGAAAGATGAAACTGACGTGAATCTAAAAGCTTGATCTAAGAAGGATTTAAAACTTAAAGCTAGACCAAGAACTTAATGCAAAACCTTAAAACAATGCAACCCTAATATGCAATGACTGGGTTTTTAATGCATGAACTTGGTTTTGCAGGTAGGGTTTCATAAATGGGGAATAAGAAGAAGGTAGAAGCATAATGCACCTGGAAATCCTCAAAAATCAAAGAACCCTAGCTAGGGATCTTAACCCCAAAAGCATCAGTTTGTTTTTCACCTACCAAAGACACTTATCGAACTACAAACTGATCATAAACGATCAAGGGTTGAGTTATGTCCATCAATAAAAAGCTGTCAGAAAGCCCATATGGGCAAACCTTAAATTGTGTGCCTAGTAGCTGGAAATTGGCATGCGAAACTAACGAGACAACTAAGCTAATCAGGAAGTAACAAAAAATTTAAACATGAAATGCACATGCATGATCGAACCCTTTGAAGTAAGATGTGCCACAACCTTGAACATTTATTCCCAGCCGTAGCAACCCATAATCAGATAATAGCCTAAAGCAAGATTAGGCATGTGCTACAATTACAATATTTGACAAGCAAAGCCAAACCTAAAAGTCTTGAATTCACAATCTCCCTTTTTGGTTTTCCTCGACAAAATACCCCAAGCCTATAACTGATTTCACTCAAAACCCACACTAAAGAGGATATCAATCAATAGGAGAAGACCAATTAACAACTCCTGCAAAAGAACAACTCTTGACAAGAACATGTGAAATTTATCATGGGTAAAAGGCTTGCAAAGTATGTAACACAACTAAAAGTCTTCTCCCTCATTTTGTCATGGTAAGACAAAGATAAGGCGGAATATCATGCAATTTCCAAATTGGCAGAAATAACACAAAGCAAAAGGAGGAAAAGCACAGCGGATAGAAATTAGCAATAGATCATACAAGTATGCCCAAGCTAAGTGTAGCAACAATTAGACTAGAAACAAGTAAACATATTTAAGTGAACCAACTCCCTCAAAAAGGTTGCATGCGATGAGAATGAACTCCCCCATAAAAGATGCACTGCATAAACACAAACTCTTCCATAATTCTAGACACAGTTCAAAACAGTTACTAACATAATTACCCTTAAAAGATTTCACTTTTTTGACGAGGGAATGTTTTCAACATTAATAAAAACAAACGATCGCGCGTTTGACACCCACTGGAACCTAAGCAAATAAACACCTATAATGCGCTACTAGGACCATAAAAATGAGTACTCAAGATCAAAACTTATTAGGTGTGAAAAGAATACAGTTTTTCAATTTGCAGTGCATTTAGACAGTTTGCGGCATTAATAAAAATAAATTATCATGTGTTTGACACCCATTGGAACTTAAGCAAATAAACACTTATAATGTGCGACTATGACCATAAGAATGACTATTAAAAAAATCAGAGTTTATTGGCTATCAAAAGTACACAATTTTTCTATTTTCAATGCATTTGACTGTGTTACACATTAATAAAAACAAACAAGCGTGCGTTTGAAACCCATTGAAACTTAAACAAATAAATATATATATATATAATGCACTACTAGTACAATAAGAATGAGTACTCAGAAGATCAAAAGATTATTCAATGTCAAAGTGCAAAGTTTTTCATTTGGAGTGTATTTGGACTGTTTTTGGCATTAATGAAAACATACGAGCATGCGTTTGACTCCCATTGGAACATAAGAAAATAAACACATATAATGTGCTACTAGCACCATAAAAATGAGCACTCAAAATATCAAAAGCTTATTAGGTGTCAAAAGTACATAGTTTTTCTACTTGGAGTGCATTAGGATTATTTTCGACATTAATGAAAACAAACAAGCATGCGTTTGACAGTCATTGGAACATAAGCAAATAAACACATCAAATGCGCTACTAGGACCATAAGAATAAGTACTCAAAAGATCGACAGCTTATTCGATGTTAAAAGTAAAAAATTTGTCTATTTGGTGTGCATTTGGACTGTTTTTCGACATTAATAAAAACAAACGAGCGTGTGTTGACAACCATCAGAACATAAGGAAACAAACACATATAATGTGGTACTAAGATCATAAGAATGAGTACTCAAGAGATCCAAAGCTTATTGGGCATCAAAGGTTCACGGTTTTTCTATTTGGAGTACATTTGGACTGTTTCCAGCATTAATAAAAATAAACGAACATGCGTTTGACTCCCATTGTGTGACAACCCATCCCTAATTTTATGTTTTTATAAATTTTAAAAGCGTGAATTGACGAAAATGCCCTAGAGGCAAGGACTTTGACTTCAGTTGGCCATCAGTTTGAGAGACGTATGACTTATTCTTTTGGCATATCCTCGTAGTACTTGTCATTACGAATGCATAGGCGAAAGCCGTTTGCTAGTCTGGATTATAACGGCATAGTTATGAACGTTTGAAGTTGGTTATTTAAAGTTAGTTAATTGGTTAAGGAGGAGCAACCCAATCAGAAAATAGAATAAAAGAGGTGGCTGCCTGATGGCAGCGAGGGGAAAGGAAAAGAAGAGGGAACTGGAGAGAGAATGGAGGTGGGAGGAATCAGGGGAAGAGAGAGGAAGAAGGGGAACGAATCAGCAATGGGAAAATGAGGGAAAGGATGACAGGTGAGAAGAAGGGGAAATCGGGTCTCCTCCTTGACCCGCGAGACCCAGCCAAGCATCAAGGCCAAATTCGTTCATTTTCCGACCAATTTTCGGTGAATTTCATGGAACCACTACCTGGAAACACCAATCTAGCCCTCCCTCTTCCATTTCCACCCAAAATTAGAAAGAATTTGGTGGTATTTTGGAGGAAAAACGGACGGTGGTCCATGTGGGTGTACGGCGGCAATCCGCAAATTTTGAAGCTAACTCAACCAATTACCACCACCTTTAGGCTCTCCTCAACCCCAGGAGCAAAGCCTAATCAATGTTTGAGGCGTTGGAGTGACTTTGGAGGTCGAATCAAGCACACCCACATATAGGGTTTCTGACGGGTTTTAGCAAAATCGGGGCTTTTCCTGACCAAATTGGCTTTGATCACAGGTATGAAAATTGTTCCCCTCATTGAGATCTACTTGCCTGTAAAATCTGGTAATTTTTTTGTAATAGTTGAATTTTCCGGCGAGTCGAGACGGTCGACCGCCACCCACGACGGTGCGTGCGGCGGCGCATGGCCAGTGGGCTGAGGATGTCTTTCTAAGTCCAATTAGATACCCTGAATTCATAATTGATGTCCGTATGAAGTGGTTTGATTGTTTGAACCTAGTTTCTTTGTGATACATCAATTGATCAAAATATGAATTGGTGATCCGAACGTTGGATCGTCACCAAATCATAATGCGTTATAGAATGTAATATTTGAAGACCATAGGAACTGATGGCTTAGGAATCCGATGTACGGATCTTCCCGAATTGGATTTGTAAGTTCGTAAAATAAAATGTTTACCGCCATTTGGTTTTGACAATCGGCGGAGATCCGACCGTTGGATCATAATGAAACTTTGGGGTACTGTTCTAGAAGCATAATTTGGATCCTTCGAAGTTGCGGATCAGAAATCTGATATGTGGATCTTCTGGATTGAATTACGTAGATATATGTTCTATGTAATTTATGTATTTTATAGACAAGAATTCTGAGATGTGATTTGATAATTGTTCTAGGCGACGATGGTTCGTGATGTCTTAATGTTTGTGCTAAGAAGTTGTAGTGTGGACTCCAGGTGAGTGGGTCCTTTCCTTTCTATCGTGTATATATATATATATATATATATATATGTGTGTGTGTGTGTGTGTGTGTGTGTGTGTGTGTGTGTGTGTGATTGATAATTTCACAACGTTTATAAATTGAATATTTCATATAATTACTATGAACTACGAATGGCTTGATCCTTGTTTAGGGTATGTAGGTAGTCTAACGAGACGTTAGATGCAGCCATACAATAAATGAGACTAAATAATTGAGACAACAGCCTTGTTTGGGGAATTGAGCAATGCGAAGCAGATTGGTGGAAAATATGAGATTTAACCTTATATTTTGGTGGTTAAATATTGGTTATAAATCAATGTGTGAAGAATCGTAACATTGAAATGAAAAATAGTTAGTAATGATAGTTAATTAAACAAGTGTTTAGTTGGGTTTATCACCGATAATTAACTCTGAAGGTAAATAGTTCGGGAGTGGGGCGTTGCAGCTTATGCATTTTATGCCATTTGTATATATGTTTATATAATTGGGAATATTATGAGATGGTTGTATTTCAGATTTACATCCTGGTATATCCATGTGTATATTACTTGCACATAATTATTGTGAACGCACTGAAGTACAAAGGTGAACGCAGGACACACATGTAAGTTCAGGTGGTATATAGTATTACTTGAATTGATGGGATTATGGCATGACTACATTTATGTTATAGGCAACTCTGACACTGTCGTACGGGTTGCCTATGAGTCGTACATGCAGTATTAGATACATTTAGAGCTCATAAACCTGCACCCCGGTGTTAGTGCTCCCGCCCGTGGCCAGAGCACAGTCCTTCACGTGATGTTCACCTCATGTACCTTACGCTCACCTTGGATCCAAGGTAGGTGCACAGGCCTGTTGTACAAACCAGTATAGGTGATTCTGACTCGTAGGTGACCCACGATTATTCGCACAGTCTTCACGTGATCGTAGCACTTAAGCGTACTTATTTACACCCAGTCCTGTCGTACAGACCACTAGAGGTGGTTCCGACTCGTGTGCAGGGATATTTGATGAGCTATGGAGAAGTCGTGCAGGTTACTATAGGTGACTCCGACTTATGTGCTAGCACTGATTGATGAGATATGATGAGATATGTGCCAGCATTGATTGATGAGATATGTGCTAGCACTGATTGATGAGATATGATGAGATATGTGCTAGCACTGATTGATGAGATATGATGAAATATATGCTAGCATTGATTGATGAGATATGTGCTAGCACTGATTGATGAGATATGATGAGATCTTTGCTAGCACTAATTGATGAGATATAATGAGATATGTGCTAGCATTGATTGATGAGATATGTGCTAGCACTGGTTGATGAGATATATGCTAGCCTTGATTGATGACATATATGCTAGCAGTGATTGATGAGATATGTGCTAGCATTGATTGATGAGATATGTGCTAGCACTGATTAATTAGATATGATGAGATATGTGCTAGCACTGATTGATGAGATATGAAGAAATATGTGCTAGCATTGATTGATGAGATATGTGCTAGCACTAATTGATGAGATATGATGAGATATGTGCTAGCACAAATTGATGAGATATGTGCTAGCATTGATTGATGAGATATGTGCTAACACTGGTTGATGAGATATGTGTTAGCCTTGATTGATGAGATATGAGATATGATGAGATATATGCTAGCACAAATTGATGAGATATGTGCTAGCATTGATTGATGAGATATGTGCCAGCACTGATTGATGAGAAATGGATGAGTCGTACATGTCACTATAGGTGACTTTAGCTGATATTCATTTTATATCGATTTATTTCATTTTCCTTACATGCTTGTTACTGAGATATTTCAACATGGCATACCTTGGTTGTTACCGTTCTTTAGCATGATTTTTATATACATATGTATTGTTATTTTGGGAAATTATACGGATTTCGGTGAGGGGTTATTGCATTTTTAGAATGATGTTTCCAAAGTTTTGGTTACCTCTCCAGGTTTTAATTACTGACTGTTCGTCTCAACGAGGATTTTTGGCAAATTTCAGTTCTGGTGGCTACTTCTGAGGGTTTAATTATTACCCGCTCTACTGTACTTATTTATGCTCTGACATCACGTGTGAGATGGGTTCGCTCCCGCTCACCAGCACACTCTAGTATTTAGACACTTCTAGGTTTAAATTTATTGACATTTTCCTTATCATTACACTTTATGACTTCGTCACCTTCCAGGTGTCGGCCATCACAACTCGATTTCGAAGTCCTAGTGGACATTCCTAGTTGGGGTGTGTCACATTGGAACTTAAGTAAATAAACACATACAATGCGTAACTAGGACCATAAGAATGAGTGCTCAAGAGATCCAAAACCTATTAGGTGTCAAAAGTACACATTTTTTCTATTTTCAGTGTATTGACTATTTTCGGCATTAATAAAAACAAACTAGCGTGCATTTGAGACCCATTGGAACATAAGCAAATAAACACATATAATGAATTACTAGGACCATAAGAATGAATGTTTAAAAGAATAAAAGCCTATTCGCTGTCAAAAGTACATATTTTTTCTATTTGGAGTGCAGTTGTATGGTTTTCGGCATTAATAAAAACAAATGTTCATGCATTAGACACCCATTGGAACTTAAGCAAATAAACATTTATAATGCGCTACTAGGACCCTAAGAATGAGTACTCAAAAGATCAAAAACTTATTTGATATTAATAAAAATAAACAAGCATGTGTTTGAAAACCTTTGGAACATAAGGAAATAAACATATATAATGCCTTACAACGACCATGAGAATGAACACTCAAGAGATCAAAAGCTTTTTGGGTATCAAAGGTACACAGTTTCTCTATTTGGTGTGCATTTGATTTGTTTTCGGCATTAATAAAAATAAACGAGTGTTTGACTCTCATTGGAACTTAAGAAAATAAACACATATAATGTGCTACTAGGGCCATAAAAATGAGTGCCCAAAAGATCAAAAACTTATTGGGTGTCATAAGTACACAGTTTTTCTATTTTTAGTGTATGGACTGTTTTCGGCATTAATAAAAACAAACGAGTGTGCGGTTGATACCCATTGGATATTAAGAAAATAAACACATGTAACGCGCTCCTTAGACAATAAGAATGAGTACTCAAAGGATCCAAAGCTTATTCGTTGTCAAAGGTACACAATTTTTCTATTCGGAGCGCATTTGGATAGTTTTCGGCATTAATAAAAACAAGCGACCATGCTTATGACTCCTATTGGAGCCTCAGAAAATAAACACGTATAATGTGTTACTAGGACCATAAGAATGAGTACACAAGTGATCACAAGCATATTCGCTGTCAAACGTACCCAATTTATCTTTTTGGAGTGCATTTGGACTATTTTGGGCATTAATAAAAACAAACGAGCGTGTGTTTGACTCCCATTGGAATTTAAGAAAATAAAAAACATATAATGTGCAACTAGGGCCATAAGATTGAGTTCTCAAAAGATCAAAAACTTATTGGCTGTTAAAAGTACACATTTTTTTCTATTTTGAGTGTATTAACTGTTTTCGGCAAAAATAAAAGCAAATGAGCGTAAGTTTGACACACATTGGAACTTAAGAAAATAAGCACATAAAATGCGCTGCTGGGATGAGTACTCAAAAGATCAAAAGCTTATTGCATGTCAAAAGGACACAGTGTTTCTATCTGGAGTACATGTGGACTATTTTTGCCATTAACGAAACCAAATGCGCGTTCGTTTGGCACCCTTTGGAACTAAAGAAAATAAACACATATAACGCGCTCCTATGACCATAAGAAGGAGTACTCAAGTGGTCAAAAGCTTATTCATTGTCAAAAGTACACAATTTTTCTATTTAGAGTTCATTTAGACTGTTTTCGGCATTAATGACAACAAACGAGCATGCATTTGACATTCATTGGAACTTAAGAAAATAAACACATATAATGCGTTACAAAGATCATAAGATTGAGCATACGTCAAAAGTACATAGTTTTTCTGTTTTAAGTGTATTGGCGGTTTTCGGCAAAAATAAAAAGAAACGAGCGTAAGGTTGACACCCATTGGGCCTCAAGAAAATAAACACACAAAATCCGCAACTAGGACCAAAATAATAAGTACTCAAAAGATCATAAGCTTATACGGTATGAAAGGTACATAGTTTTTCAATTTGGAGTGCATTTGGACTGTTTTCGGCATTAATAAAAATAAATGCGCATGCGTTTGACACCCTTTGGAACTTATGAAAATAAAACCATATAACACGCTACAAGGACCATAAGAAAAAGTACTCAAAAGATCAAAAACTTGTTCGTTGTCAAAAGTTCATAATTTTTCTATTTGGAGTGCATTTAGACTGTGATCGGCATTAATCAAAATAAACGCGTATTCGTTTGATACCCTTTGGAACTTATGAAAATGAAAACATATAACAGACTACCAGGACCATAAGAATGAGTACTCAAATGATCAAAAGCTTGTTCCCTGTCAAAAGTTCATAATTATTCTATTTGGAGTGCATTCGGATTGTTTTCAGCATTAATAAAAACGAATGAGCGTGCGTTTTACTTTCTCTAGAACTTAAGCAAATAAACACAGATAATGCACTACTAGGACCATAAGAATGAGTGCTCAAGATATCAAAAGCGTATTGGGTATCAAAAGTACACAGTTTTTCTATTTGGAATGCATTTTAGACAGTTTCGGCATTAATAAAAACAAACGAGCGTGCGTTGCGTGTGACTCCCATTAGAACTTAAGGAAATAAACACATATAATACGCTACTAGGACCATGACAATGAGTACTCAAGAGATCAAATGCTTATTGGGTTTCAAAGGTACATAGTTTTTCTATTTGGTGTGCCTTTAGACTCCCAATGGAACTTAAGAAAATACAATCATATAACATGCTACTAGGGCCATAAGAATGAGTTCTCAAATGATCAAAAACTTATTGGGTGTCAAAAGTACACTATTTTTCTATTTTGAGTGCATTGACTATTTTCGGCATTAATAAAAACAAACGAGGGTGCGTTTGATACCCATTGGAACTTAAGAAATTAAGCACATATAAGGCATTCCAAGGACGATAAGAATGAGTACTCAAAAGATCAAACGCTTATTCGTTGTCAAAGGTACATAATTTTTCTATTTGTACAACATTTGGACTGTTTTCGGCATTAATAAAAACAAACGAGCATGTGTTTAACTCCCATTGGAACTTAAGAGAATATATAATCCACTACTAGGACCATCAGAATGAGTACTCAAGATATCAAAAACTTATTGGGTATCAAAGGTACCCAGTTTTTTTATTTGGAGTGCATTTAGACTATATTTTCAGCATTAAAAAAAACAAACAAACGTGCGTTTGACACGCATTAGAACTTAATAAAATAAGCACACATAATGTGCTACTAGAACCATAAGATTGAGTACTTGAGAGATCAAAAGCTTATTGCGTATCAAAGGTACATAGTTTTTTTATTTGCAGTGCATTTGGACTGTTTTCAGCATTAATAAAAACAAACGAACGTGCTTTTGACTCCCATTGGAACTTAAGAAAATAAACACATATAATGCACTACTAGGACCATAAGATTGAGTGCTCAAGAGATCAAAAACCTATTGGCTGTCAAAAGTACACAGTTTTTCTATTTTGAGTACATTTCGACTGTTTTCGGCATTAATAAAATCAAACGAGCAAGCGTTTGACACCCATAGGAACCTTATCAAATAAACACATATAATTCGCTACTAGGACCATAAGAAAGAGTACTTAAAAGATCGAAAGCTTAGTGCGTGTCAAAATGACACGGTGGTTCTATTTAGAGTGCATGTGGACAATTTTTGGCATTAATGAAAGCAAATGTGCGTTCGTTTGACACCCTCTGAAACTTAATAAACATAAATAATGCCTACTAGGACCATAGGAATGAGTACTCAAAAGATCAAAAGCTTATTCGCTGTCAGAAGTACATAATTTTTCAATTTGGAATGCATTTGGAATGTTTTCGGTATTAATAAAAACAAATGAGCGTGCTTTTGACTTTCATTGGAACTTAAGAAAATAAACACATATAATGCGCTACTAGGACCATAAGAATGAGTGCTCAAGAGATCAAAAGCTTATTGCATAACAAAAGTACATAGTTTTTCTACATGGAGTGCATTTGGACTGTTTTTGGAATTAACGAAAACAAACGAGTGTACGTTGCGTTTGACTCCCATTGGAACTTAAGAAAATAAACACATATAATGCGCTACTAGGACCATGAGAATGAGTAATCAAGAGATCCAAAGCTTGTTGGGTTTCAAAGGTATACAGTTTTTCTATTTGGAGTGCATTTAGACTATCTTAGGCATTGATTAAAAGAAATGAGCGTTCGTTTGACTCCTTATGGAACTTAAGAAAATAAACACTTATAATGCGCTACTAGGACCCAAAGAATGAGTGCTCAAAAAGTCAAAAACTTATTGGGTGTTAAAAGTACATAGTTTTTCTATTTTGAGTGTATTGATTGTTTTTTGCATTAATAAAAACAAACGAGTGCGCATTTGACACCCATTGGTACTTACAATTAAAAACATTTAATGCTCTCCTTGGATGATAAGAATGAGTACTCAAAAGATCAAATGCTTATTCGTTGTCAAAGGTACACAATTTTTCTATTTGAACTACATTTGGACTGTTTTCAGCATTAACAAAAACAAACGAGCGTGCGTTCGACTCCCACTGGAACTTAAGAAAATATACAATGTACTACTAGGACCACAAGAATGAGTACTCAAGAGATCAAAAGCTTATTGGGTATCAAAGGTACACAGTTTTTCTATCTGAAGTGCATTTGGACTGTTTTTGGCATTAATAAAAACAAACAAACGTGCGTTTGACTCGCATTGGAACTTAATAAAACAAACACATATAATGTGGTACTAGGACCACAAGATTGAGTACTCAAGAAATCAAAAGCATATTGGGTATCAAAGTTACGCAGTTTTTCTACTTGGACTACATTTGGACTGTTTTCGACATTAATAAAAAATAAATAAACGTGCTTTTGACTCCCATTGGAACTTAAGAATAAAAACACATATAATGCACTACTAGAACCATAAGATTGAGTGCTCAACAGATCAAAAAGTGAAGGAAATATTTGTCAAAACTAGTTCATTTGAGCGACATCTATGCATGCAATTAACAATTAAAAGGCGGAATCATGCTTGTATGCACTCAAAACAAAACTTTACCCATGAAATTCAAGGCCTAGTAGTTATGGTGAACCAAGACTCAACTCAAATCTTAAAGAAAGGAGTTGAGAAGCTTTTATACCTTTGAAGCACCTATTTGCTTAGCAAAGGATATTCACCCATATGAGGGCCTTTTTTCCTTAGTCGCCTTGCTCCTTGACTCCATGGATGTGGATGGAGGAACTTTGCTTCTTGGCTCCATGACTTCTTGGATGGACGAAGGAATGGATTATCCAAGTTCCCAAAATAGGGAACCTCTAAGTCTCCACACCAAGGATAGCATTGAGGAAGAGATGAGTGACCTAGAGGAAGAAAGATTGCTAGCTATTTTCCTCTAGGGTGACCGGCCTCTTAGAGAGAAAATGAGAGCTTGTGCTCTCTCTAATTCCCTCAAAGAAAGCCCTAATGATGAAATGGCTATAAAGATGCATTTATACCACCTCACATTTGAGTGGCAAACTTGCAATTAAGCCAAGTTCACTACCCCTCACTCTTATGGCCGGCCTTGATGGGTTTATTGGGCTTTCAAGCCCTTTGTGTTTTCAAGTTGTCATACAACTTCAGTTATTGGACTTGACATTCAAATCCCATTGGACCTTGAGGCCCAAAACTAACCCAAGGTCTAATACGAACTTATTCGTTTGATTAATTAACATATTAATTAATCCTAGCCATAAACAATTAAACCATTTAATTATTCTTACTCATCTCCGTTGTTTTTTCAATCTTTACCTTATACGGTGTACAATCCATTAGGTTTCTTTTAGCGAGGCAGTGGGCAATTAGAACTCTTCAAAACAATTGTGAATTGAAACATACTTTCAATTCGCCCTTTAGTGATTATACACCTTTAAGACTTCCACAAACCATGAGTGACACCTAGCAGTATGTCATGGCTACCCAAGCTAATCAAAAGAGGTGGAGAACCTATTTAGTTTAGGATTACAATGCAATATGGTCTTTCTCTAATACAATACTCTTAACCACGTTGTTTGGTTTGATAGTTTATTCATGTCTACTATCCAGTGTGATTCTTTTACTTATATGATGACCTTGAATGTGATTTGGAATGACATCCTAAATCTCATTCAAACTCTGGCCAAAGATTCTTAAGCATATCATAGAGTATTCTCCCTCAAACGGGTTGAAGGTTAGAGATCCCTTGTTATGCATTCACTTGCCTCATTGGCTAAGTGGCTTAACCTCAACTATGCCGTGGACACCCTTTGACGGAGTGACTTTGACATAGTGAAAGATCAAGGACCTAACCAGAAAACAACTATGATGCCTCAGGTCAAATGACTACTTTGCATTATCTCAACCATGAGTTCTCATGTGACATGAGTATGAGAACTCCTTGTTGATCGAGTTCAGTGGACTCATTCTCTATTGAGCACCTACATGCTTATCTTGGTGTCAATCACACCAATGACTCGAGACCAGTCACTCTCCCTAAGAGAAGACATAGCATGTACTGATCTTAACGGACTGTCAATGCTCAATTGGCAATCCTATGATCAGGAACGTTTAGAATATGCATACGAAAGAGAATGGTCTCATGAATCTAACTTCTTTAGATCACATTCTCCCAATTACATATTCCTTGGACTTATCGTTTAAGCATATAACATTTATATGAGACGACTTTAAACAATAATCATTGCCCTTTATATTAAACTAGATTAGTTTAACATGTGAAATGTCCGTAAAGTATCATCATATGATTGGCTTTAGGGCACATTTCCAACAATCTCCCACTTGCACTAGAGCCAATCGGCTTGGTCATAAGTGATGATACCTCTTTTGAATTCATTTCAAAAATGGCTGAGTAGTAGGCCTAGACAATGGATATCTATATGTTATCCGTAAAAGCAACCTTGAGAATAACGACGTCACCATTATACATGATTCTCAATCATGCAGTTCAATCTCTCATTTGAGTTCAGATCTTGATGAGACCTTGATTCCCTGGCTTGAGCTATCGCCCCATTAGTGTCGTAGTGTGGATACACTAGAGACACTTTCTAGTTGGAACCGAATGGAGAGTTCATAAATGAACTTTCCCATCCAAACAACATTGTTGTAAGCTTCTATATGGCGATATATTTTGCATGATGGAACACACTAAAGTCATTACTTTTAACGTTTCCACCCAAATATATATGGCTATATATTTTGCATGATGGAACACACTAAAGTACTACCTTGAATACATTCGTTGGCTGGCTGAGTCGTTCTTGGAGATTCGCTGGAATCATGTTTTTAGGAAAGTGAATTTTCTGCCAGATGCTATTACTAGAGTAGGTCTTTCGGTTGCTGATTTTCATGTTTGGGATAATTCTCTCCCGGTGGAAGCCTCTCAGGCTTTTCTTTTTTATTGTACCCAAACTGGTTGCCCTAGGGGCTTCTCTCTTTAATTTAGTTTTCTTTTTCTATCAAAAAACAATTTTTTATTATTTTCTTTTTTTCAATCATTTCCTTGTTTTTTTTTTTTTTTTTTTTTTTTTTGTGTTTCAACGTTATTATAACCATGCTTTATAATTAACACACATAGTCAAACCTTATTTTCTTTAATCATGGGTGCTGTAAGCCGCACAGTTTGAAACATACTGTTGGGTAATTTCTTTGGTGGGGTAAAGAAATTACCCCCACTATCAGGTCTTAGGTTCGATTCTTGCCAAAGTCAATTTTGAACCACATTATTGCTAGCTCATTGTGAGGCTAAGCTCACCCCATCTCCCTTAGTGCAAATAATATCATTTAGTCAAAAAAAAAATTGTCATAATTTTTTTTAATTTTACCTAAAGTAATGATTTATATGTTATTCATGCAATCATCAATTAACATGAGATTTTACAGCAAAGAAGATGTAATTGTGCGACTCTGATAAAAAGGGCATGTGGGTTGGCTCTCTTTTGCAAGCAATGGTGGTCAACATTATCCTTCCTGCTCACTACTCCCTTTGCCCTGCTGCTCTTTGCGATATACCTCTCTCTCTCTCAAAATTGCTCTTATTTGTTCATAATTTTGTTTTGTGGAAATTACGATATCGATTTAAGTGTGAAATTTTCATGTTTTTGTTGTGTAATATGCGGCTTTATTAATGAGCTAATATCTCAGAAGTTGGGTTTTTTCTTGCTTACTATGGTTTTGAAATGTGATTTTTTTTTTTTTTGGGTTGATAATTTAAGGGATGAAATTTAGTAGTTCTGTGAATTAGGTTGTTTGGGGGAAGAACAGCCCTTTCTCTGCTTATATATTATTTTTAGATTGCAACTTGAATATATAGTATTGTGTCAATGTTGCCTCCGCCCAGTTAAACCGTGGACCTTCGCAAACTAATAACTAAAACATAATATTCTGACTTAAAAACCATCCATAAGTTAAGGATGGACATTATTTACAAATTACAAACATAAAGTCATCTAGCAACATTAACGTCATGATTGTCACTCATTTGTTTCTACCTGATTCTTCAAATTTTCATTGTGAATCTACAAACAATATGAGAAAATTATAAATCTGACTATAAAAAAGCATCATTGTTATAAGTAGTCAGAGAGTAATAGTAATAACATAAGTACCTTCAAATTAGACAATTTGCCTACAACAACACTTTTACTCGAATGATTTTGATCCTATTGTAAATTGACGCGCATGCGAGAGCCATTTTTTTAATCACGGTCGCTACGTGCCCCTAAAATTTTGTTTTAGTTGTTTATCATTGTTATCAATTGACACATGAATTAGAGGCCTTTAATCATGCGTGGTATGCATGACTTACAATGTTTAATTACACGCGCTAGGCACAATTTACAAATTTTTATTTTATTTGTAATGTTGACACTAAGATATTTTTGCTATGTACAAAATTGAAATATAAATCAAACAAAATGATAATACCAAAAAATGAAGCATACATATGCCAAGAGACCAACAAATATAAGTCAATGTATGAAGTCTGGATTCCAATAAGTACATATATTATCAAGATTGGACCATAAAGTTTGCTAACATCAATGTCACATTTCCACCTATTTGTTTGCACTTCATGCTTCAGATTTCCGTTGTTCATAGTTTTAATTGTGGTTCTTTTCCTGCCGCATTACAAACATGTAAGGAATTTCCTAAAAAAATTACAACTTTCCAAGTTAAGGAACAAAGAAAAAAGCAACAATTGTATGATTCAATTTAGGGGTGGGCAAACGGGTATAGGAACCGCGGGTCAGGGCGGGTAATCAAGGTTCGGGGCAGGTATGGGCCAGTTCTTAATTTTAAAAAAGAGAAACGGGGCAGGGCGGGGTGGGCCTTTGTAATTTTCGGTTCGGGTCGGTTCCCGAAGTATAAGAACCGCGGGTACCCAAACCGACCCGTTTGTAATTGAAATGGATGGGCGACATTTAAGAGATCATCTCTCCATCTAATCTTAACCGTTAGTTTTAGGTTTCCTCGTCCTCGACCTCGACTCTGTCACTCGACTCGAGTCCTCGAACTCGATTCCGTCTCCCACAGTCTCTTTCCAAAGCTAGTGCCTTGTCGGCAACCCAATCGATCGATGATTGCTGGCGTTGGACTGGAGCAACAACCTAATCTCACCAGTCACCCCTTTCATGTCTCACCATCACCAACCATGTCGTCGTCGTCAAAGAAGATCACCCTCAAGAGCTCAGACAGCAAGTCCTTCGAGGTCGAGGAGGCGGTGGAGCTGGAGTTGTAGACCATCAAGCACATGATCGAGGACGATTGCGCCGACAATGGCGTGTCGACGCAGCCAAGCCTGACGAGAAGATCTACAAGGATGATCTCAAGGCCTGGGATCAGAATTTGGTTTGATTCTAGGGTTTCAGAATTTGGGGATTTGGTTGGGTTAGGGTTTTTTTGATTTGAGATTGGGGTCAATTGTGTTGTTTTAGGGCCTAGGGTTACTGATTTAGGGGTTTGATCGATGGGTTAGGGTTTTTCATTTTTCTTCTGCAATTTTATTTCTTTAGTAATTCAATTTTTTTTCGATTTGGGTATTCATTGGATTTGATCGATGTGAACCTAATGTAAGGTGAATGATTACTGATCTGGAGAGTTGGCGGTGGAGATGGGCAGTTGCAGGCCTCTTTGTGTTTGATTTCGAGCGGCTCAACCACGGGTGGTGGTGGGAACTGCTCTTCTAGTTTGGGTCATAGTTTGGACTCAGCCTCAGGGACTAGTACTGCAACATCCACCGCCACTGCACGAAGCGGCTGCTCAAAATCATGACGAGGAACCTTGAAAAGAAGATGACTGCGACGAGGATGTTCAGGAAGAAGGTGGTGGTCCGGAACGATCCAGAGAGTTAAAGAAGAAGAAAATAAAAAAAAACACCAATGACCCGTGGACCTGGCCCAAACCGGCCCGTTTCAACCGAGCCAAGTAAGGTCTAGTTCCTACATTAGAAAATGTAATCCCTGGCCTAGCCCAGCCCGTCTCCTTTGAACCTGGATCCGGTTTGGTCCCTTCAAAATTGGGCCCGGCCCGGCCCGTGCCCACCCCTAATTCAATTTCCATAAGGAGATGTAAATTAATTCCTATCACCAAATGAGATGTGTGACAACAAAAAAAAAAAAAAAAAAAAAAAAAGACATGCAAGGAGAGAAGGAATGGGAGGGAGTACCTTTGGGAAAATATTTGTCATAAAAAAAGAGTGGTGATAAACTCACCTCACTGTCTTATTTCCCCACCCACCTTTTAATAAAAAATTTAATAGCAAATTTACTCTCTTGTAAAATGACATCTAAGACAAAAGAAAAGAAAAACCCTACTCTCTAGGTTGACAGGTTTGTTCTTCCCTATCTTCTAGAACAACTCACCTCTCTAAATCTTCAAAAAATCAAGTCCCCAATACCGGCCATTTTAATTTGATCTGTTTGTTTTTGTTGTCAGTACCAGCAAACAGCCTTGAAAACTAGGATAAAGACTTGTCTGTCCACAATCCACAATCCACATGCCGATTGTTGTGGGAGGCGCATATGAAGTTGAACACGGTGTTCTCGAGGCGGGTGGCGTGCTGGAGGATGGAAAAGACGTCGGGAATTGTGTAAAATGTATTTTATAGATGCGATCCTCGTTGTGCATCTTGATCAATTGAATTGTGTCTTTGTAGATTTTGTTTTACTCAATAAAAATAAAAACAAAAAGAATTTCAATATAAAGGTTATTTTAGGAATAATAGTTGGTGGGAAGATAACATTTCAAGTTTTTAACTTTTTGTGGTGTGTGGGATTATAACGTGGGTGGGAAAATAAGACACTGGGTGGGACTAGTAGCACTCTAAAAAAATATGCAAATGGTGATCTATAGAATAATTATCAAAAGCACATAAAACATAAAAAATAAAAATAAAAATCAGAACTGTAAAAAATTAGCCATTACACAGAGAGAAAAATAATACATGTAAACAAAATTAGCCAAATTGTTTAACACACAAAATTAGTTAAAAGCAATGAAAAAAAATTAAATCCTAATAAATACCTTTCGATGATTCCCCCTGCTTGCTTTACGTTCCAACTAAATTCTGCATTCAACAACAATAAGAAAACAGAAAACAGAAAATAATAAGAAAACAAATTGAAAAAAAAAAATTGTAAAAAAAATTGAAAAACAAATCGAAAAATAAATAAATAAATAACCAAATGGAGTTCCTGGAGTTCTCCACCGCTTCCCTTAACAGCACAACGCTGATGTGGGTTGTAGTGGGAGAGAAAGATGCTGTGATTTAGATAACCAACCATGTAAATTGAGTAGGATCAAAAGCTACCTGTTTGTAGGCAACTTGATGTACCAGATAAGAAGAAATTTGATCAGAAAACGGGGAATAGAAGATAGACATGGGTTATTAATGAATAGATGACACAAAATTAACGATTTTTTCTGAGAAGAATTTGTTTCGAAAGATGTGATCCTCACTGATTTCTGTCCCTCATTTTCGGAGGAAAATTGAAACAAAAGTTGCTCAAATGTATTAACTGTATTGGAATGTGGAAATCCAATTACTGAAGCTTAGGTGAAACCCAATTACTCAAACAATCTAATAATCTAAGCACAAAAAATGCATATAAATTGATAGATACATACACACGCACGACACATATATGTAAATTATCGGTGGAAATTTTTACCATAATACCGTACCTACCGCTCTACCATACCGTACCTACCGATAATTTATTAATATTATATTATGTATTATAATATATATATATATATAATTATGTATTATGTAATTTTTATTAATATTTTTATATCCTAGTCTGAAGATTTTAGTTTCAAAGTATTTCTAATTCATAATGTTCTAAGTGTACATGACAATATATGTAGACAAGAAAAGAGAATGGTTACAAGCAACCATCTTTACATGAAACCCTAGAGACCGGCTAAACCTGGGACACACATTTTTCCTTAATTTAAGGTAATTTACATCAAACCCATGACTAAGAAGTAATCAGCAAGTTAAGTGCCTTGAATCAAGGAGGAGAGAAAGCTGGAAAGCAACTGGCGGTTGACAGATTGCTTGGAGCCTTGTGATACGAGTTGACATACGAGTTGACTTGCTTGAGCCATTTAGCACATAAACTTTAGGTCGACTGAATACTATTCCAAACAACTTTAGGTCGACTGAATACTATTCCAACATAGTCATTAGTATATTGTGGAAACTTCTATGGCTTGCAACTTATATTGTGGCTTGCAACTTCTTGAATTAGGTTAGAAAAATATTAGATTTTGGGCAAACTAAGTGGCCTAAAACAAAGTGGTAATTACCATTGGCATACCATACCAACCAAACTATTTGGTATACCGATATTCGGTATACCGAAAGTTTGGTACGGTAACGGTAATAGATTTTGTTGTACCAAATATTTGGTATGGTAATTGGTACAGAGGTTTTGGTACGATAATCGTACCAAAACCACCCCTGCCTGAATGTACCTCTAATTGAAGTTTGAAGCGCGGCTTAGATATGCAACCTGACACAACCCGACCCGGAATGTCCACTTGGACTCCGAACCAAGCCCTACTGGCCAACACCTGGAAGGTGACGAAGCCATAAAGTGTAGTGATGTGGAAAATGTGTATAAACTTAAACATAAAAGTGCCTGAGTAATAGAGTGCGCGGTGAGTGGGAATGAACCCATTTCACACGTGAAGTCAGAGCATAAGTACAGTACAATAAGATAGGGTAAGAGTTATACCATCAAAGGTAATCGTCGACACCAAGATTTGCCAAGAAATCCCCGTTGACATGTAAGCTCAGCAATAAAACCTGGACGGGCAAACAACAAGGGTGAGTGGGCCTAGAAACAAATCTTTGTAAAATACTTTTTGAAAACTTAATAACCCCATGCTATAAAACCAGTATAGTATCCAAAATACACATACTATGTATAGTAAGAAAACGCTTACCGTAGCCTGCAAAATCTCAAGAATTCATTACAACACAATATCTCGTAAATAAGGGCATGACATCCATAATCACAAAATCTCACATAAGCAACATATCATATCGGGTGCTTATCGACACATGCTGACACACGAGTTCATGCAGAGGTATTCTGACATAAACAGGACTGGGTGTAATAATATTACACGCTCTAATACTCCAATCACGTGAAGACCAGCGCTATGCGCAGCACATACAAGTCGAAGTTGCCTATGGCAACCTGCGGTAAACAATGAGCAGATAACATCAATATAGTCATGCCATAGCCATTCAACAATTCTAATAAATATCGTACTGTTCATGACCATAAATATAATCAAGGCATTTCCTTATAGTAAGCTTACCTGTGCATCCCGTAGGATTATTTCATCATTTCCCAACAATAAAGTATCTCTTATAAACATTAATTTAATCATGGCAATCACATAAAGAATGAATTAATGCTTGTATATATGGAAACTAACCAATATATATCTATATATATATATATATATATAAAGAAAAGACCCAGTCACAGATCATGTCGTCGAGTCGAACCCGTCTCGTAGCATCGAAAGTCCTTGCGATGCATTTCGCCTGGAAACGAAACCATTTAGGTAAATATAACGTGCTAATGACATTACGCGTTTTCGTACAAAGTACGGTTAATAAAGGAACTATCCTAAAATGGTCAAATTTCAGAAAACAGACGGCGGATTCAAAATCAGCGCATCGAAATACGCCAAGAAGGGTCTCTGTCAAATTTTACAAAAAGTCAACGGTTAACCCTAAAAGTCAACCGATGTATATATTATCTGTGAAAACTCACTAATCAATATAGGCCCACTAAGCCCTACATAGTCTCTAGTAATACTGATTTCAATATTTAAGATCAATTTGTAGCATATTGTCCAAAAGTCAAGTCTCTATCAAAGGTAAGGTCCATAACCTTACACAAGTCAATCTGGAATATCCGCCCATGGATTTCCGATCCGTAGCTTCCCAAAGTTCAAACTATGCTTCTAGAACAACATACTAAAAGTTCTTTACGATCCAACGGTTGGATCTCCGCCAATCGCAAATTCAAGTGGCAGTCAACGTTGAATTTTACAAACTTTAGAAATTCAATTCGGGAAGATCCGTATGTCAGATTCCTGATCCGTAAGCTTCTAATGTCTACAAATATTACATACTATCACATATTAAAGTTTGCTGCCAATCCAACGATCGGATCGTTCATTCATATAATAACTAAGTGGCGGCCAACTAGGCAGTCCACTACGAAACTATATTAAAACATCAGGATTTCACTAAACAGATGTCAATTATGGAATTGGGGCATCAAATTAGCCTAAGAGGGTCAGGTGGGGTCTCGGCCCACAAGCTGCCGCCATACGTTGCCGCTGCCGCCCTGACTCGCTGGAAAAATCAACTATTTCCAAAAATTACCAAATTTCACAGAAACAAAGATCTCAATGAGTAGAGAAAGTTTTATACCTGTGGACAAGTCCAATTTGGCCGAAAAAATCCCAAATTTCACTCGAACTCGCCAGAAACCCTAGAAATGGGTGGAAAACCGTCGGGAAAGTTGCCGGAACTCGAGTCGGGTCGTATGTCTTCAAAGGGATCCGATTCCTTCTTTTTTCTTTTCTCTCATTTCCCCTCCCTTCTCTTGTTTCTGATTGGGCAACCCCCTAATCCCTCATTTTCTCTCATCTCCCTTTCATCCCAGCCATCCATCACTCTCATTTCTCTTCTTTCCTTTCATCCCAACCACACACGTGGCACATCACATTGCTCCAGAAAATCTGGAGCCTTCTAGAGTGAAGTTAAATTTACTAAAATGCCCCCGACTTTAAACGTTAGGAACTCCTTCATTATAGCTCCAAATTACATTCCATTTACGCTCACACGCTCATATCGACGAGTACTATGCAAATATGCTAAAAGAATGAGTCATACGTCTCTCTAAACAATGGTCAATGGAAGTCAAAATCCTTGCCTCTAGGGGATTTTCATCAATTCACACTTTTAAAATTTATATTATCGTAAAATTAGGAACAGGTTATCACAATTTACCCACCTTAAAAAAATTTCGTCCCCAAAATTTGAAATAATTTGCTATACCGAAAATATTCAAAATAGAAGGAAAATACATTAAGAAGAAATCAAGCTAGAACGGTTGCATAAAAGAGAATGTCATTTTGTCGCGATAGGAGTGCAGTGATTCCTCTTTCATGCCCCTAAACTCCTACTTTCGTTCTCCTTCAGCACAAAAATATAATATAATATCTTTAGAAAAGCATAAGGTCAAAAAAAATATATATATATATATATATATAATAAGTCGTCAAAAATACATATATAATATTGTGAAAAATTTAAAATTAGTTGTACTGAAATCCAATCTGAACATAGAAAAATTTCACCCAAGCATGCGTCGGGTCACGTACTCCGAAGATAAGTATGTAGTAACTTTAGGTTAAGCCCAAACAACAAATAAGTAAACTAACGTAAACGGCCTAATTGTCCCCTTGCTTAACGAATCCAACAAATAAGTTACTGATACTGCGATCTGTAGCCCACAATACCGACAACTCATTATTGACCCGAAAAAAAAAAGCAACAAATTCCCGAGGATGCAATATTACCATCATGCCCCCCATTGGGAAATACACATACAATGCCTGATCAAAGCCTCAACCGTGCTCACGCACTACCCTCTCAGGCAACATCGTCAATATTATAAAATTTTCTATATCGTAATCTCGATCATTTGAATGCTTGTTCATAATACTCCTCTGTCAAACATATGCTATACATTAAATCTCCATACTACATCTCAACAGTGTCATACCCAAAATCAAAAACTGTAACCGTAGTTACAAGCAACTAAAATAAAGGTAACTATATGTTACAACCATGCTAATTGTATAACGGACAAAATGCAATACGTCCACTAAGGTATGGATAGTTCGTTCAAATTGGTCGTTAGTCTAAGGGTAAAAATGTGATACTGGACAAAAACTTAGTACTCATAACCTTCAAAAAGGCTTCCCAAGACTTGGAAATAAAACACATGTCATAGGGAAATATCATAGTGACACGCACACCAAGTAGTCAAACAATGTAGTTCACAATGCCTTAGCAAGCAACTTTATATTGAATTCCTCTCGAATTTAGCGAAAATCTGTGTCGAGAAGGCTAAAAGAACAATCAAGAATCTGAGGGTCAAAACAAGTCTATCAAATCTAAAGTACAGGATAACTGGATTGAATGCCTAACTCCTCACTACAAACGTAGTTTCCGAAATATTTAATCACCAATGGTAAAAATTCGTTTAGTAGAGTATTTGTTGGGTGATTGAAGAATTACTGATCACAACTGCTATTTAATATCCAAGTCTTTTAGACAGTTTCTCTGTTTCAAGAATAATACGAAGTGTAGTAGGGTAGATACATACCCAAGGTTAGCTGGAATACCTTCCCGCACAGAGGGGTAAATATGGAATCACAGTCAGAGTAAATGCTGATCGAAACGCCAGAAATTTTGATAAATTCAAAAATGAGCAATTTTACCAAGAGATCAAAAATGTTGTCCATCTGGACCAACGGAAAGTTAGTTAACTTGTCAAGTTTTCATCATAATCTCTACATGTATAAGATGTCTCGTACCGGGAGTTTATAGTGACATTTCCCCATCTCAATTGGATACAAGAAGTGATTATAATCACTCAAATTATTTCTTGAAAATTCAGAAGTAACATCAAAATCGATACTCTTGAATCCTAACTAGAATGGGATAGGACAAGCTAAGGATATTCAAGGGTAGATAAGTCTTTTGCTGCAGTAATCCGCAATTACGTTTGCACAACCGGGGTAATACATGATAGTACAATCGTTGATTTGGTTCTTCCATCGTCGCTATCAGAAGTTTAGCTCTTTTCAAGAGAAAGTGCATTTGAGAAGTTTGTGATATTGGTGAAGGTTCTGGACACGTTTCTCCACAGAGAAGTGTTATCCGGTTTTCGAATGAAGAAGATGACTGTTGACTCTAGGTCATGTATATGATGGTTCATTTCAAACAGTTCTAACCGTTGGAAAATATAAAGGATACTCGGTCATGCTACCCACACACAGCCAAAACATTCAAAGAACACATCATCATGGATTTTGAAAATGATCAATGTCAACAAAAAGTGTAAAACAAAGGTGAGATGAGACAACAGTTCAGTTGTCAGAAACTTTATTCATATCCAACATCCCAAACCAAGCTAACTTTCCTCGGTCGATGAGTGAGGAAGAACACTATAGTCGAAAGATCGTTAACAAATTGTCGATAAAATCGACAAGAACAAAGATATCTCAAATTTCACAACACTTTGTGAGAATTTCAACTTTCTTCTGTTACAACCTTTTGGGAAAAAGAAAAGAATATCGTCTACTGAGATCACGTCTCCCAAGAAAAGTACCAATTTGAACAACTAACATTTGAGAAATTTGGTATAAAGCTGACTGTCAGTATTTAAGAAGTTTGATCTCGCTGCTGAAGTAGGTGGAAAAGTCGTCTGTAAGACTACAACGAATTCAACAAGCTACGGAAGAAAACTCGAGTTCCAAAAGTGGTCGGGTAGACCATCAATTCGAAGTATGGGTTAATGGTTTTTAAACGTCACCTGATGTAGTTGCTAGAATCTAGGTACGACCCTAAGATTCGGCCTTTCACATTCGCGATTAGGTTTGAGGTTCCCTAAAAGGAAGTGTTGGGTTGGATAATTCCTAATCAATAAGCTTTTGTAACTAAGCTCTCTCAATGATGTTGCAGTTGTTCGAAATATGCAAGGAAAATTGGTGTGGTATGAGAAAGTGGATACATGGTGTACTTCACTTCACATTTGGTGAGATCCCAGGTAAAATTGAAGAAATGATGCCAAAGATGTACGTCCTCAAAATGTACCATACTACTTCCTTTCACTACGCCACGTGTTAATAGATCTTCACAGCTTTCTCAATATTCAATTCGCTCTTACAGTGAAAACTAATTCGTGCTTCAACTAAAATTTGCTTGTGGAAGTAATCAGAAAGATGGCTGACCGAAGTGGTTTTGGTTACCTGAGTAGGAAAATATGGTTAAAAACAACTACAAGTTTACGATCCTCCTACAAGGCTTGTTCCTAAGTTTCCACGAATTTACTTTCTTCAGCTCAGGTTGTCACTACTAATCAGTCTATCAGTCGCACCGCTAATTAACATAATTATGATATTTTGATATTATTCGTTACCCTGAAATTGTAAACCAGCATTCTGGCATAAGGGTATCACTCCCAAATACTAGTACATGTGCCCAATATCAGAAATCATTCCGCTTGAATACTGGTTGACAAATCCAGAATATCTGCTGATGTCATCAATTAGTAGCGCCACTGTAGGCTGATTACAGGTTAGAGCCCACTAGGGTGGATGGTTTTGGGCAATTGGTAAGGAACTAGTCCGATGAGGTAGTTTCATTAATTCTAGGGAAAAATATTTTCTACTTCGGGGATTTCTACTGCCCGTAGGTATAACAACTCGTACACTTGTGCCTATGCTTGTCGAAATGACGAGCACATCACCAAAAGAAATTCGGGAAACTAGTATTGGTTAGTACATCCTAAGGCCGGAAAAGGAATTTGCTAATAATCTATTTTAGGATGGGCTTAAACATAAGTCGATATTCCTCTTGAAGACTCGAAATTATAACTAGTGTGCTTGAGAAGATTAGTGATATCGGGGACCAAAAGTGATTTTCCCCCGGATGTTCCCCCCTGGTCGAGTGCTACCACTTTAGTACCAGGTTGTTGCTCAAGACAATTCTAGAATCTTGACGAAGTAAACTTCGTAGGAATTCTAATCGATGGTGTGCTATCGGATGTTGCCAAGGAATCAAAACTATTCTTGGTTCCTAACTTGAAATGGTTGGTAGAAATGACTAGATGGTAATGGGATTGATTGATAAAACTCTGGTGGCCCACAATTATCGATACATTAGCCATGTTTCAGGGCCATCAACTTGTCTTAATTCGGGATTTTTCCTTGGCAGGGAGATTCTAGGTGGCCACCAAAATGTTCCTCTAAAAGGTCCATAAGTCGACTAAGTCACTCAAAACTTAGAAAAAGCTAACATATTTTTCGTGCTCGACGACTTGGCAAGATTCAAACATTAGGCTCAAGAACCGAGAATGCTTACATCACGTTTGTGATGAACGCAATACTACCCAACTTATGCTCTGATACCAAATTGACACACCCCGACCCAGAATGTCCACTTGGACTCCGAACCAAGCCATGCTGGCTGACACCCGGAAGGTGACGAAGCCATAAAGTGTAGTGATGTGGAAAATGTGTATAAACTTAAACCTAAAAGTGCCTAAGTAATAGAGTGTGCGATGAGTGGGAATGAACCCATTTCACATGTGATGTCAGAGCATAAGTACAATACAGTAAGATAAGGTGATAATTATACCATCGAAGGTAATCGTCTACACCAAGATTTGCAAAGAAATTCCCGTCGACATGTAAGCTCAGCAATAAAACCTGGAGGGGCGAAAAACAAGGGTGAGTGGGCCTAGAAACAAATCTTTGTAAAAACATTTTTGAAAACATAATAACCCCTCGCTATAAAACTAGTATAGTTTCCAAAATATACATACTACGTATAGTAACAAAATACTTACTGTAGCCTGCAAAATCTCAAGAATTCATTACAGCACAATATCTCGTAAATAAGGGCTAGGTGTAATAATAATATACGCTCTAGTACTACAATCACATGAAGACTGGCGCTATGCGCAGCACATACGAGTCGGAGTTCCCTATGGCAACCTGTACGACAGGACTGGCACCTACAATGGATCCAAAGTGAGCTTACGTTGCAATGTGAACATACACGTGAAAAACTAAACCTGGCCCGGGCGAGTACCAACACCAATGCAGTAAATGATGAGCAGATAACATCAATATAGTCATGCCAAAGCCATTCAACAATTCTAATCAATATCGTACTATTCATGACCATAAATATAATCAAGGCATCTCCTTATAGTAAGCTTACCTGTTCATCCTGTAGGATTATTTCATCATTTCCTAGCAATAAGGTATTTCTTATAAACATTAATTTAATCATGGCAATAAAGAAAAGACCTACTCACAGATCATGTCGCCGAGTCGAACTCGCCTCGTAGCATCAAGAGTCCTTGCGATGCATTTCGCCTAGAAACGAAACCATTTAGGTAAATATAACGTGCTAATGAAATTACGCGTTTTTGTACAAAGTATGGCTAATAAAGGAACTATCCTAAAAAGGTCAAATTTTGGAAAACAGACGGCGGATTCGAAATCAGCGTGTCGAAATACGCTAAGGAGGGTCCCCGTCAAATTTTACAAAAAGTCAACAGTTAACCCTAAAAATCAACCGATGTATATATTGTTTGGGACAACTCACTAGTCAATATAGGCCCACTAAGCCCTACAAAGTCTCTAGTAATACTGATTTTAATATTTAAGATCAATTCATAGCATATTGTCCAAAAGTCAAGTCTCTATCAAATGTGAGGTCCACAACCCTACACAAGTCAATCTAGAACATCCGCCCATGGATTTCTGATTCGTAACTTTTCAAAGTCCACACTATGCTTCTAGAACAACATACTAAAACTTCTTTACGATCCAACGGTTGGATCTCCGCCAATTGCAAATTCAAGTGGCGGTCAACGTTGGATTTTACAAACTTTAGAAATTCAATTTGGGAAGATTTGTATGTCAGATTCCTGATCTGTAAGTTCCTAATGTCCACAAATATTACGTACTATCACGTATTAAAGTTTAGTGCTGATCCAACGGTCGGATCGTCCATTCATATAATAACCAAGTGGTGGCTAACTAGGAGGTACACTACGAAACTATATTAAAATATCAAGATTTCACTAAACGGATGTCAATTATGGAATCGGGGCATCAAATTTTCCTAGGATGGTCAGGTGGGGTCTCTGCCCACAAGCCACCACCACGCGCCGGTCGGCCGCCCCGATTCTCCAGAAAAATCAAATATTTCCAAAAATTACCAAATTTCACAAAAATGAAGATCACAATGAGTAAAGCAAGTTTTATACCTATGGCCAAGTCCAATTTGGCCGGGAAAATCCCCAATTTCACTCGAACTCGCTGGAAACCCTAGAAATTGGTGGCTTCGATCCGTCACCTCCGCTGCTCCGCCGCACTCAAACCTGTTTAGGCTTTATTCCTGACCTTTAGAGGAGTGTTTTGGTGGTGGTAATTGAATGAAATCGTTTCAAAATTGGTGGATCTCGGGCAAAGGTTTCCGCGGCACCCACGGGTTCAAACTTCGTGAAATCGTAACCAATTCTTATCGATTTTGGCTAGAATGGGATGATGGGATGTTGTGATGAGGTTTAGTGGTGATGGGAGGTTGAGGAAAGCCGGAAAAATGGATGGAAAACCGTCGGGAAAGTTGCCAGAACTCGAGTCGGCTCGCGAGTCTTCAAAGGGATCTGATTCCCTCTTCTTTTTTTTCTCTTCTTTCCCCTCGCTTCTCTTGTTTTTCATTGGGCAGCCCCCAAATCCCTCCTTTTCTCTCATCTCCCTTTCATCCCAACCGTCCATCACTCTCCTTTCTCTTTTTTCCCTTCATCCCAGCCACACAAGTGGCACATCACATTGCTCCAGAAAATCTAGAGCCTTCTAGAGTGAAGGTTAAATTTACTAAAATGCCCCCGACTTTAAACGTTAGTATCTCCTTCGTTATAGCTCCAAATTACGTTCAGTTTACGCTCACACGCTCGTAAGGTTTTGAGGTATTCATCAATTTCCTTCCTGAACTTGTGACCATTGGCCAATTTCCCCCCTCAACTTTAATTTTGGCCAATTTCCCCCATCAACTCTCATAATTAGTCAATTTACACTCTACTGTTAATTTTTTTTAATTTTCCATCTATTCTTTTTTTTTTTTTCAATATATATAATAACTTCCAACAAAGTACTAAATTAACATAAACTCACCTGCATAATATAGGGTAAAATGTACAAAAACATAATACAATTAGTATGTGATATGGGTTGATTATAAGAAAAAGTTATGAATTGGGTTTAAAGCATGTAGAAGAAGAAATAATAATCCTAAACTCATGGATCAGACCTATTTCAATAAAATGGGTTATTCTTAATAAGGAGTCAAAAATTATGAATTGACTAGCCATTTTTTCACTAAAGTTCGATTCTCCGCAATTTACTTGAACTTAGCTTTCACTTTTATAAAGAAAATTGTATTCACATACAAAAATTTACACATCAATCATTTTCGTTATCAATTTTGTATAGTCAAAAATCAAATAAATTACTCCATACTAATTTATTATGACTAATAATACTATCTATGATAAATTGTAAAATTCTAAATTTTAATCTATTTGTAATAGGATAAAGATATAGGAAAATGATTAACATACATCTTATTTAGTTTCTTACACTCACTTGTTTAATTATGATCAAATTACAAAATTAACAGTAGGGTGCAAATTGACTAATTATGAGAGTTAAGGGGGGAAATTGGCCAAATTAAAGTTGAGGGGGGAAATTGACTTATTATGAGAGTTGAGGGGGGAAATTGGCCAAAATTATAGTTAAGGAGGGAAATTGGCCAATGGTCACAAGTTTAGGGAGGAAATTGATGAATACCTCTAAGGTTTTAGGTGCAGAAAATCTGAACTCTACTTTTTGGTATGTTGAAAGGAATCCACAATATGCAGGATCTAGTGTTTACCTGCTCAAATTTTCGACATTTGCAGGTATGATTTGCAAGAGCGTTGATTAAGTGAATATTATAGAACGGAAACTGTCTTCTAGTAAGATTAATTTTGACCTTCAGTTTGGGTTCCAAGACGGCATCCCCAGGTCTGGGTTCTAAAAATTGGCCTCTTTCCAATTATCCATTTGTAAATATCGGCGGTATACGGGCAGTTATTGTTGAACCACCACTGAACTCCAATCATGGCTCGTTAAACTGCTCTCTGGTTAATAACTGAATTGGTAACTATCTATTCTTTTTCTTTTCCTCCCACATTTCAAATTCTGTACTTAGGTTTTTACCTCTTTATCCCTCTTTAGCATCAAATCCTTGTTTTGCTGTTGCCAATTTAGCCACTGAATTATCACCTTAGTGAAAATTAGGTTCCTAAACTATTATTTCAGAAAAAATCAATCCTTAAATTAAAAAAATCTGCCAATTACATCCCTAATATTAGATTCGAAGTTACTACATTCAATTTTCCGTCAATTTCAGTCACGTTATTTCCACGTAACACACACTGAATAGTAGATTGGTAATTTTACATAAAGAAATAGTATATGAAGTTAACTTTATAGGGTAAATTAGACACTAGATTTGCAACCTGTATGAAATGTTAAGGGCTTATATGCGAGAAAATGATGGTATTACACTCTAAAGTGTGTCAAGTGACTTAGTTGATGAAAAATTAGATAAAATAGCTTTGAATATAATAGTAGATATAAAATTAGCAAGTTTTAATGAATTTAGGCACTTATTTCACTGAAAAAATAATTCAAGAACCTAATTTTCACTAAGATGATAGGTCAGAAACTAAATTGACACTTAAATATAAAATATATGTATATATATAACAATTGATGGTTCCATATCCAGCTTAGCATACAAATTCATTGAAGAAATCCACCGATAAAATGACTACGTGGGCAGAGAAATTCTCTATCCAGTCCAGAGTCCAGACCAACTATCTTTTCGTTCTACCTTGTAAGCAAAACATCATACAAACAAATACACAGTAAAGGAAGACTACAAAAATGTAGACCAAAGTAGCAAAACATCATCAAGATTCTAACACTATTAGAGAAAAGGTCTCACAACTCATCAACAAACGTCATGTGAGCTTCTAGTCACTGACATCCTGGAACAACTCTGGAGGTATTGACAGAGGACAGTACTTCTTCGCCACAAATTTATACTGAAACAGAAAGAAATGTCAAAGATTGAACCCAGATACCCACTTAAAATTGTTTTCATCTAACCTATAAATGTGATCATCAAAGGAAATCTAAGTTAAAAAAATTAAGGTTGATAAGCAATCACAACTCACGTTCTAAATTTCACCCGGACGGTTAGAAAAAAGGAGAGAGAGAGAGAGAGAGGGTTTCTTCATACCTTATGTTGACTGTACTTCTCCCTAACTGCAGGTAAGTTCGAACCACAGCCATTACAACACAGATGATGCAGTGCTTTGACACAATCACTCAAATCTGAGGCTTGGTACAGGGTGTAGTGTCTCAGCGTAGAATTCTGGAACAGATATAGAAATTATGTTCTATACTATACGTTTATAAGACGGTTAAAAAATGAAGCAAAAATATAAAGTAAAAAATTTCAAATACTCTCACACATAACAACATACCCAAGGTTTCTTCAAAGGGGAAAGAATATACTTTGACAAGAAGGCAGCAGAAGCAGCTATTAGAGATGGGGCATAACAAAGCATGCTATATTCTACAAGAGACAACTCTGCGATGTAAGAGGCCAAGCACCAGAAATGCTCTGATGGAACCTAGGAAAAGTTGCAGGTTAGTAAAACTAGATTTATGAACCACAATAACATCAAAAGACATCAGCAGGCAAAACATTCAATTATCCTGCCTACATTCAAGTAAAATTCAGATTAGAAGACAACTTCAATTTTCAATGCATAACGATTTGTAACAAACTTCATAACAGAAAGCATGTTCGGACATCTTATAAGTGGAGGAAATTAAACAAAAAAGCGCTAGTCGAAGACAAATACCTCACTGGTCTTTTGAGCAGCAAAACAAAATCGCCTCAAAAAGCACATGGCCGTTGGAGCTGTCATTTCAAACTTCAAGTGATTCAGGACAGAGGATTCCATTTGCAAAACCTGCATCCACACATTGATAATTTTTTTTTTTTTTTAGAATTAAAAAGCCAACTCAAACAAGCACCTATCACTCCATCTAAGATTAGCAAAAATAAAATCCTGACCTCCTCTTTAACGTATGTGTTGTCCGTAAAGTAACAGAACTGTTCCACCTCAGGAGCATTAATCTCCTCGTATTTACTGGAAAGATTATCATTCACTACGTTAAAATGCATCCTTCATATACTTTTATATATTTATAAAATCAAACACATCCACATGCCCAAAGACAGTACGAAGTAAATGAAAATCTTACGCTGCAATCATCATGCATGCAACACCCAGCAACTGCAATTGTTTCCTATGCATCACATTGCCAGAAAGATAACGGTCTACATAGTTGATAGTCAGATATAGTGTTTCTGGTACCAGCCTGAACTCTTCAGCAACCTATAGAATGAAGTTATAAGTCACGATAACCACCAATCAAACAGAATTTTAAACATCATTGATCTGTAATGGCTGTTAAACATTAAACAAAATTCAGAAAGAGGATTCACCTCTACTAGCCAATCAATCAGAATAGCACGCATGCCGGCACTGATGTCTTTCTGGATTGTTTCCATAAAGTCCATGGAGGGCCTTCTATTTTCCTGAAACCCAATAAATCAAACAAATCGCATGACACAAGTGGATGGAAGAAAGGGGAAGTTATAAGATAACTTGTTAAAATAGTTGCAAGAACTCATTGTATAGGCAAATTTGTACATAATATCCAATTTGAGGATGGGGTTCAATTTTAACAAGTAAGCTAATTCAGTAATTGGATTTTAATTCTACATTTTATGAATTTCTTGTCCAAGTTAATACTCATTTCATCCATCAATATAATTTTCCCATTATGTCTAATTTTTGTACTTTCGACATTCTGTAGACATAATTTCTCAAACTAGCATACACAATAAGTATCTTTCAGTGAGGTTTAACAATAAGTTACAGTTAATATCCACCAAAGAAAATGACAAACAAAATGATCGTATATCAGAATAATTGACAACTAGTTTATAAGATATTGATAAAGTTTGTTGGTTTACAATAACTCGTAGAAGCTTAATTTTTTAGTAAGCAAACTATGTCATGTTCTAAATTCTAAAAGATCTTCTCAAGAGTGGGGCTCTCATCTCCCAAAGGTGGAATTTCAACATTCTGTTTAAACTGAATGTGCTTACAATTCAGAACATAATGAAAATTATACGGCTGCAACTACAGAGATCAAAGTGTAACGTGTTTATGAGATTTTTCCAACTGCAACCCACTAAGAATGGCATGTTGCATACATGAAACTTCCAAACGCCTATAATATACATCATACGAAGGTAAGTAAATGTGTAAAATGTGATTATCAGTGACATACAGTAATATACAGGAAGTTTCCAAAATTAAAAGCAATTATTATGTACAAGATCATTCATACTAGTTGGAAAATAATGTAAAACCTCAGATTCACGCAAGTGCTTGTATATGTCCGGAGCAATGGTTGCACAAAACTGTGGATCCATAAGATTGGCATCAATATCAACGACTTTATCTGTTGCCTCCATATCAACAAATATATCTTTCTTCCAGATATTGCCTGAAATCAAGATCAAAAAGATATATTTAAGTAATGTATCATGGCTAAACCACACTGATCGTGATGTATACCCTGTCTATTTTAACGGATTAAAATAGGGAGGATCCTGAACTAAAACAAATAGCAGAGAGAGAGAAGAAAACAATGTTTAAAAGAAGAAACCTTCTTTTCCTGGATAGTCCGAAATGAATAGGCTCTTAGTTATTTTTTTCTCAATTGATTTAACTTCTGAAACATCCTCATTGTCAATATATTCAAATTCTGGACTCTTTAACGAATCACACGTAGACATGCTCTCATTCAAAGAGACTGAAGCACTAACTGATCTGCTTGGAGATACATCCCTGCTTCTGAATGCATGATTTATGCAACTGGGAGCAGGAAGAAAAGTACCAGTGCTGCTTGGAGAAGGATCAGTGCCAATTACTTTGATAGTTGGATCAGTTCCTGAGACTGGTGTATCACTGAAAGGAACCAAGATGCTTGGTTTTGAACTCAACGATTCATCACTCCACGAGACGCCGGTCTTACTCGTGCAAGATGACACTTTCGTTGCCATCTTACCAATTTCAGTTTGACATGGCACCTTCAAATGTACAACACAGTCAATCTATTCTCTCAAAATATTATCGTCAATACACCTATACACCATAAATTGAAAGATCACAATGACTTGTTTATGTAAATACAAATCGAAAGATCACAATGATATAACCATAAATTGAAGGCAATTTCATGTAACGAATCTACTAACATTGCATAATCCATCTTATCGTTATAAACATGCACATTTCATGTATCTCTCATCTGCATTTCCAACATCAAATAATAACATATTGTTTTTACCGAAACCCATTTTAGTAAATTAGTGAAATAGCTCCAAATATCATGTTGAAACTCAAAACACTTCAGTTTAACCCTTGAATTCTTGAATTCTTGAATTCTTGAATTCTTTGGGTTACGTACAAAATTCAGGGCTCTAATTTATCAACATTTCTTTCTATAAACAGGAAATTCTTCAAGAAACAGAAGAAAATAATTAAAGTAAATTAAATAATACTAGTAATAATAGTAGTCATAATAATAACAACAACTTAATTATTATTAAACAGAATAAATTGATTAATGTAACGAGGACGAAGAGTAGACGAACCATGGGCTTCGACGAAGCGGAACTCGGTGGAACGATTTGAGACCCATTCCTCTGGTTCGTGACGTCAGCGAGAGCAGTTCGCTTCTTGGACACTCGGGTCTTGGCCGCCATGGGCTTCTTGTTCGGATGATGCGAAACGGAGGGCTTCTTGTTCGGACGATGCGAAACGGAAGGCTTCTTGGCCGCGGACGACGAGGATGACAACGGCGGTGGACGCCGGTTCCGGGCCGACATTTTCAGGCCAAACCCTAATCGAATTCCGTTGCAATAAAGCCAATGTGGTTAACTTCTCAAAGAAGTCACAGAGTGAGAGAGCAGAAGAGAGATTTAATGGAAGCGGGAAGTAGTACGGATTTCAAAGGGCGGAGAGATCGTGACCGCCCGATGATTGTTGGCGGTGGAAGAAGAAATCTGAACCGTCCGTGTGACAGGGAAATGGTTCCGCGTTAATGCATGAAAATTATGATTATTTAACTGAAAAAATGCTTTCAAAGTCAACGTATTTATCAAATCTTATTTTTTTCAATTATTTTTTTCATTTTCATGTAGATAATATCTTTTGTTAAAAAGAAAACACGTTGGATTTTAAAGTCTTTTCTTAACTCTTTGAAAATTTATGATTATTTAAAAATGGTTTAAAAAGTCAACGTCTTTAGCAAAATCCTTTTTCTTTCCTCTGTAAAAAAAAAGAGATGATGTACTCTGCAAATAGAAATAAACAATTGTCTTGTACTATATTATTAAGAAATGTAATGTTAAGGAGATTATCTATTTGAAATATATTACAGACTACATGGTATGATGATTGATGGTTAGATTTCTTCTTTAAATCATTAAAGAAAAAATTCAATCATCGTTTGCCACTCAACAAAATATTATTTGAAAACATGATCTCCCACTTTCCTATCAGGAAAAATTGAAATGGTTCCGCATTAATACTTAAAGTCTTATCTCTTCTATCCTTTAGCACTAATTAGTACATTGTTTCATTGAGCTAAGGTTCAAAATATGGAAGACAGGTATTTCCACGACTCTACCGGCTAGTAAATTCTATTTCACTTAATCTATGTTTCATGGCCACATCTTTCTGGCTAAGGAATGGGAAACCTTTGTCTTGTTACATAAATCCAATTTTCATCTCATTTGGGAAAGCCATCTTTTTCTCAGCAATATTGTTGTTAATACTTATTGATATCATTGATTTCATAAGTATCATATTAAATCTCATCAATTACTAATTGGTGGAATACTAGGCAATCTAAATTTTTTTTGAATGATATTCAAGAAAAGAGTATTCTAAAAGAATTCACGATCATTTTTTTTTAGAAATACAAGACATCTAAGTCATACAAGTAAAGAGATCCAGCCATTGATAAGAAAAATAAAAATGTGACCGGAGTAATTGGATTGATGATATAATAGAATCATGGGTCTCGGACAGTATTGACGATAAAGCAAGAGAATTCTTGGTTCAATTCTCCATCTTAACGATAGAAATAAGGATTGATCAAATTCTATTGAGTTTGACTAAAAAAGGATTGATCAAATTTTATTGATTTTGACTCATAGTGATAATTTATCCAAGAAGAATTCTGGTTCTCAAATGATTGAACAACCGGGAACAATTACTTACAGTACTTAGTTGACATTCATAAAAAGTACCTAATGAATTATAAGTTCAATATATCTTGTTTAGCAGGAAGATGGATATTATTCATTATCAGACAATCACTCATTCACACTTTAGAGGATGGAATAACCTTAAATAAAGTTAAGGTTCAAACATGGAAAGGCTTATGATGGATACTTAGGCACCTATAGACGAGGAAGGACTTAGGCAGCGAAATACTTCGTTTTCATGATGATATTTGTGAGTCCACTTTACTACACCACTAGTCTACTATTGTAATTTTATGATTTAATTAATTTTTTTATCGAGTTGCTTCATGTTTTTATATTGTAACTAATTATTTAGTGATGTATCCATTAGGTCTTTCATAGTGGATCGAAACGTTGAGTTTGATTCAAGTTTATAGGAATCAAATTTCTACAATAGACTGAAAAATTCGGCCTGGTTGTTAGTTCTTTTAACTTTACTCTTAGTCCTCCCTCCAGTTTGACAACAAAAAACTAGCCTTATCCTCAAAGATTGTTATTCTGGAGGGTTAACTTCATACTCAAAGTTTTTATCTATGCCTTGAAGACAAGAACTTTATAATTTTCTTATGTTAAATACCAAGAGAACAATGACCACAAACTGGTTGAATCAAGGTTTGAACCAATTGGCAATCCTTGATGGAAAGGAGAATGAAATAAAGTGAAACAACAATGATAAATTTAAGGGAAGTTCTTGTAAATATTCGAAGAACATCAATAAAACAAATGATAAATAACATCTTCATGACAATAACTTGAAAGTAAATAATACACACTCAGGCAAGTTTCCAAGTCTTTTGGGCAAGTTCTTGTTGTTTTGGGCAATACAATAGTAGAGGGTTTTTATAAGGTAATCAATACTACAAAAGGAAGTAGGAGAGTTATAAATACAAGGGAATGTTTGAAGTACAAAAGGAATAACGGAAAAGTAGGCTGCAAAGCTTTTATGAAGTCTTTTTGTTCAGTCGAGTGTTATTTTCTCTAATTCCTGAAATTTGCTTTTTATAGAAAGCTTATTTCCTTTAGAATTGAGTCTTTCTGATTCGGTTCATTTCCTTTAATACAAGTTGTTGATGAGATGTCTTTCGGAGAATGAGCTTCCACTTGGATACTTGAGTTTGATCCTCTCGAATTTACAGATTTTTCCATGGAAAAGTGCTTTTCTCCGCAAAATTTCGGCTGAGTAAGCCTCTTTCAGTGTGAAAGAGGGCATTCTTGTCGCCCATCTTTGCCACGTCAAAAGCACTTTCAAATCATTTGGGCCGCTACTGTTCATTCATGTAAAAGCCATATACCCAACGACAATTTACGATTTAAATAGGACGGTGGCGCCAAGACCCAACTGTTTAATTTGGGTCCGACCACAATCCATCATAATTTGATCAATTTTTAAGTTAAAACAGTTTCGTTTGTCGTTACTCCTCCGTCTCGAAAGCGGGAAAGCAAAAGCCCTTTCTGAAAAAATCATGCATGGCGCCACTGGTTCACAGCTCTCAACCATGGGTCGAAAAATTGTATGATTCCCTCTCTCTCTCTCTCTGCAATATATTCCAATTTAAGGCTTTTGGGGTATTTTGAATTTGAATTTTGTGTAATTTGTCAGTAGGCCAAGGCAAGTGAAAGATGTGGCGCAGCAGGACGAGGTGGTCGGAGTCCTCACCAACACCCTCGAGACCTCAAATGTAACATCCATGAAGCTTCAATTTGCAAAACCCTAACGCACTTACTCCTATTTCTTCATCTGTTTATTTCTGTGAGCTGGGTTTTTTTTAGCAGTGTCCTCACATGCTCTTCTATTGTCCTCCGGGCACCGGAAAAACCACCACCGCTCTCGCCATCGCCCACCAGCTTTTTGGGTTTGCCTGCCCGCTTAATTATTTATTTGAAATTCCAAAGAGTGTGTATTTATGTGCTTTCAGCTCTTTAAAACTTATTTTCCCAAATTGCATTGTTTTTTTAGGGATGTCATGACTCTCGAAATTCTTCAAATAGGTAGAGTGATTGCGATACTCTTTCGGGTTTACTAGATTTAGTTGATACTTGGATGGACTATGACCACTCTAGAGATCAAAAGTCTTCAAAAGGGTTGAGTAATTGCGATTTCATTGGGGCTGACTAGAGTTAGCTGGTACTAGGATGGACTATGATCACTCTAGGTGTGGATTTATGGTTTCTTATTTCTTTTCGGGTGGTTAAACTGAATGATGATATTTGGAATCATGAACTACACGAATAACAGGACTATGTTTCACATTATTACTTGGAGTTCAAATTCTGGGCCTAAATCCTAACAGATTTCATCACAGGGGCTTAAATCCTAGTTTTTTTTTTTTTTTTTTACCACAGGGGCTATCTTCCAACTACCCTTTCACCACCGGGACTAATAATCGAATTCGGCCTATTTATTATAAACATTACTATGGAATTTTCATTGTTTTTAACCACAATCATTTTGCAGACCTGAACTCTACAAGTCTAGAGTGTTGGAGCTCAATGCAAGTGATGATCCTGGATCAATCTTGTTTGGACCAAGATCAAAGATTTTGTTGCTGTTGCTGTGGGTGCTAAATTACTAATCAAAGTCCGGGGTATATTCTCGTATCTGAGAACTATTATTTTCATTTTCAGTTTGTATATTCTCTATTTCCATTTATATATTAAGTCTAAATGCTTTAGGGGTACTAATCAACCTCTCTTCAATGCTTCAGGGGTTACCCGTGTCCACCATTTAAGATCATTATCCTTGATGAGGCTGATTCAATGACAGAAGATGCTCAGGTATCCTTGATGAGGCTGTTCATTGCCTAAGAACTATTAGGAATGCCCTTCTCACTTACCATCTGCTATGCAGAATGCCCTTAGACGTACAATGGAAACTCACTCCAAAGTGACCCGATTTTTTTATATGCAATTATATCTGCAGGTGCACCTTCCCTACTTTTTTATTTGTTTAATTAGGCAATATGTAATTCCTTTTTATATGGTTATTTCACTTATATATTTGGTAATCCAGTTTCTTCCTTTATTTTGTATTTGGGGTGGGGTTGATAAAATACAGTTGGTTTGTTTTGGAAGGGTTTAGAATCCTTGATCATTTTCACTCATGCATGAAATTTTTGGGAACTGTTCCTGTAAAATAATTTCAATTGTCTTTAGGTTCTGTCATTAAATTACATGAATGAAGGGCAGGCCTTGCACTTGGTGATTCATGAGTTTTTTTTTTAGGATCATTGAGCCACTTGCTTCGAGATTTGTGAAGTTCAGGTTTAAGCCACTTTCAGATGATATTATGATCAGCCGCATATTGCATATTGTCCAAGAAGAAGGCCTCAACCTGGATCCAGAGGTATCTACATCATAACTGAAGCCTTGAACTGCATAATTGTGGTTTGTTGAAAATGGGATTTTTGCATCAGTTTTGGGTTTTTGACATACTCGTACAAAAGGTGATCTATTTTGTAGGTTCTGTCAACACTAAGCTCTATCTCACAAGGTGATCTTCGTCGGGCTCTTACATTCTTGCAGGTAATTGGGGGTTAGTCATGGAAATTTTCTTCATTTCTCGTTCATCTTCTTCATCTTGAAAAACTTGTTAGATAACTACCATCAGTATCGGTCATGGCTATAACTGTGTATGTTAAATAGGTTGATCTTTTGATAGCATGTATGTTCAGTATTTTATACATTTTTTGCTTCTTAATTGATGAGTGATTTTCGTGAAGTGTGATGTTAATTGTAGTTGTGTTGGGAAATCTTTGGGTTTTAAGCATCTTAAAATTTTAGCACCCAACTTTCTCCATATTTTAAGTTATTTATATTTCTTTTGATGCGTACTTTTGGGTGTCTGGGAATGATGATATTGCGGAATATTGTTGAACAGTATCCCTAGTGTAAGTAAAATGCTTTGGTATTTTTGTTGTCTGCTTAAATCTTGTAGTTAAATGAAACGGTCTTGGTTAGCCAGTGTCAGTTAAACTTAATATATCTAACTTCAAAATATTTTTATCCCATTTCCGCATTCATCTAAATTAGACCTTGCCAAAAGTTTCCTGTTTCAAATTGTTTTCGTTTCCTTTCCTTGTTACTTGTCCACATTGGTTAGGCATTAGCATTGGATCCTGCTGAGTCTCTTATTGAGTTATTGTTGAATTTTAAGTTGTACTTTTGAAATATTGCAGTCAGCTTCTCGCTTATTTGGATCTTCTGTTTCTTCAAAGGAGTTGATTAGTGTCTCTGGGGTAAGTAACACGACAGTTAAATTTGATGATGAGATATAATCACTTGTTTCTTTATATTTACGTATGTTAGGCGGTAACATTGATGCTATAGCATACAACTGTATGTAGCAACAAATAGGAAATGGAGCACAAGATGCTTGAAGTTGCATCCCTGCTCAGCTGGTTCCTGTGATGGCATTGTGCAAGATAACCGACTCGTCTGATTACTCATGGATCATTTAAGTTCTGACTTCTAGTATTACCCTCTGTTAGTCTTACTAATTTCGGGATTTGGTGCAGTGGGATTCTACGACGGGAAAATTGTGTTTGGTTACAGTACCGTGGGCTTTTCGTTAAAACTCCCTAAAATAAAAGGAAATGGCCCTTCTTAAGATTGAGTGTGTTTGGCATCCCAAGGGTTATTGTTGTTAAACATCAAATCCCCGCTCTGTCCTGATATCTCAGGTAGTCCAGAAGGAGGTTGTTGATGCATTTTTCTCTGCGTGCCAGGTTGATAACTTTGACTTGGCAAACAAAGAAGTCAACAATGTAATTGCAGAGGGATATCCAGTCTCAAATGCTTTCACAGGTTTTACTTTCACCTTTTAATCGAGTCATCTATTAGGTCATTATGATTGTCGTCATCCATATGCAATACAGTTAGAGTAATATAAGATCGCTTCTAGTTATTTGAGGTGGTGGTTCGGGCAGATGACATATTAGATGAACAGAAGGTGAGAATATGCAAGAAATTGGGCGAAGCAGATAAGGTAAGACATGGTTAACTACATTACATAGGCATGTGATATGTTGTGCAAAGTTTTAATTTAGCTTATTAGGTTCGATTAATCAATGCCTTAATAAATTAAGGCAGGCCTATCTTGTGCAAAGTTTAATTTAGCTCCGGTTTATGGTGCAGTGTCTTGTCGATGGCGCTGATGAGTACTTGCAGCTGTTTGACGTGGCCAGCAGTACGATGCGAGCTGTTTGTAACGTGCAGGAAGATTTCTCTCAGGAATGCTGAGCTTGTACTCAGGTTACTTTCAGAACCCAAATGCAGATTGATCTGTATGCTGTTAGAGATCTTGCAGAACCAAAGACGTTTAAATTCCGAAAAAAAAAAAAATCACTATTTTGTGAGATAGACGTAGACCAACCACTTGCTAATGGTTATTTTCTGTTTAACACGCCATAGCTAATTAATTGGAATTAGCAGATTGATCTGTATGATTATGATTTCTAAAAGAAACATGATTGAGCCCCGGCACGTTTGCTTAACCAAATGGCCCGCCACCCGTGCTGGAAATGTACACCAATCTTTTGTACCGGAAACGGGACCGAGATTGCGGGACAAAAGGAGATATTTTCTTGTATTAGAACACGGCCATGTGGTGTTATTATTTTACGATTAAAATCATACGTGTTAAAACTTAACTGAAATCCGTGATTGATTTTGGAGCACACTCAAAAATAATTCAGGGGATAAAATTCCTTGAAGAGGCTCAAATGTATTTTTATTTAGAACAAACGATATTATTTGTACTAAGGAGGAGGGAGGGTTGAACTTTACAATGGGTTAGCAATAATGTGGTTCAAAATCGCATTTGACGAGAATCGAACCTAAGACCTGTTACTTACTAATAAAGATGAATGTCATTAGACCGTAGTGCCAAGTGCCAGCTCAAATTTAATTAGATTCACGAGCTGTAATCCATGGTAAACTGTGAACCCGTGTCCGATTGTGTCACAACCAACCATACATGAATATTTATAGAAACTATATTCTATTTTAAAGCTATTTGCCCGTGAAATATTCTTTTCTTGTTTTTCTGTCAAAGAGATTCATTGAAAAAGGAGACAGAGCTCCAAAATTTATACAACAGACCAAGACAGCACACGGCTGAGGCCCGCAAAGACGAGTACAAAAACAAAGCAACCCATGGTCAGGGAAGGATAAGAACAGGACTTGAAGTGAAGCTTTAGTCACCCTCCCTGAACATGACAACCCCGAGCCTTCCTCACAGGGGAGACCATCGATAGATAGGAGCCTAGTGAAATATTCTTTTATACAAGAAAGATAGGGGAGGTTGGATCCTCTTTACTAGTTGAGCTACAAGTTTTTAACCTTCAAGTATTTCAAAAATACTGCAATTCAATAATTCATGTAAGAACCAACTTAGTCAATAGTCCCAATTCGCTAACAGTTTGATGACAGATTATCAGAACTGTTCTCTTAGTTACCAGATGACAGAAAAATTCACAATGTTGATACCATTCGATTGATAATAAAATACTTTTTTTTTAACAAACAATATTATCTACACTAGAGGGGATTGAACAAAGCCTCACAATAAGTAGGGATGGCAATTTAACCTGTCAAAGCCGATCCCCACAAGTAACCGATCCGAATGGTTCGGTTTCGGGTATAGAATTTCGGGTATGGTTAACCGTCGGGTGAATTTTTTAGTTTTGGGTTCGGTTATGGTTATTGAGGTATCCGCCCCAAACCCATACCCGAAACCGAACCATTTCATCTATAAATAAAAACATATAAATATTTATTATATGAAAACGGGTTGTTAATAATGATGCATTATTGAAATTAATTATTTACTTTTATATCATTAATAATAGGAATTATATGCTTATAATTTTTAAGAGTGTAAATGTTTTCTTAGTAATATAAATTTTTAATATTACTTATTAGATGCATTGTATCAATTGTATTAATAATAGCAATTTATTTAATATTCTTCATTTAGTTAATAATATAAATAAATATATAAATATCATAATGGGGAAAACCGTTCCCCGATCAAAAATCCATCACCCGACGGGTTCGGTTATGGGGAAAACCCGTTCGGGGATTCTACGGGTTCGAGTTTGGGGAAAATAAATGGGTTCGAGTTTGGGGATGGCACATCTGAACCCAATCCGCCCCGTTGCCATCCCTAGCAATAAGCTAGCAATAATGTGGTTCAAATTTACCTTCGCGCGAGAATGGAGCCTAAGATCTTTCACTTACAAGTGAAGAGAAATATTACTAAACTGTAGTACTAAGTGGTTTGATAATAAAATATTAAAAACACATTTGTTATTCTCCACTCTTGATATTAAATTCAAAAATGATGATCATGACTATGAAAACGTGACTCGAGTGTAACAACCCATCCCTAATTTTACGATTTTATTAATTTTAAAAGTGTGAATTGACGACAATGCCCCTAATGGCTAGATTGTTGACTTTCGTTGACCATCATTTTGTGACACGTATGAGCTATTATTTTACCGTATTCTCGAAGTACTAGACGATATGTACACGTAGGTGCAAGCGGAATCGAATTTGAAGCTACGATGGAGATTTTATGAACTTACGAATGTAAAGTGCGATTTGATACTTTTCACGTCTCGGGAGATATTTTTATATTCCATCCTTTTGTGGCTTTGGGTCGTGTGCCACGTGGGGCTCACACCCCATTCTCTCCCCTTGTTTCCCACCCTCTCGGGACATCTCTCTCATTTAACTCTTTCTCTCTTCTTTTTTTTTTTAAATTTTTTTTTAAGTTTTATTTTTATTTTTTACTCTCTTCTTTTCTCATCCACATTCCCCTCAAAACTCTCTTTCTTTGCACACGTAGAGAGGCCGAAGGGCCATCCACCAATCACCACCGCCACCTCCTCCAGCGATCCACACTGCCAGACCATCACCTTAACTCCGATGAACCTCTGGCCTTACCATCCCTCTCTACCCTTATGCTCTCTCTTTCTCTCAGCCTTTTCTCGTTCCTCTCTCTGTGCAAGTGCAGAGAAACTACACCACCATCACCCTTACTGTTCAGACGAGCACACCACCACGAACTCAGACCTGTGCAGTGGCTTATGCCACTGTTCATCATCTTCTTCAACGAACTCCGGTGTCAATTCTCAGCTTCCTGACCTAGGTAAGCGTTGTTTTTCCTTCCATTTGACCTTAACAATGATCTGATTCTGCTCATAACCTTGAATATTTGTTTTGATAGTGTTTAGTTGCAGATACACCTCAGTGGAGATTCCCTAGAATTTTGGAAGTTTGGAACCATGGCCGTTGGGCCACTTTTAGAGGATTTTTCCGGCCACCTCCGGCCACGTTTGGCCCTTCTACATCCTACGAGACGCACATGTATGTGTACTATAATGGGATGCCTTAAATATATTTATGGCCATGAATAATATTGTTGACTAGAATTTTCGATTTTCCGTTGTATGACCATATTTACGTTATCTGCTCATCGTGTGCTACACTGGTGTTAGTGCTCACTCAGGCCAGGGCCAGTCTTCACGTGTATATTCACATCGCACCGTACACTCACTTTGGATCTATTAGAGGTGCCAGTCTTGTCCTAGATTGCTATACGCAATCAGGACTCGTATGTGATGCGCATAGCGCTAGTCTTCACATGATTGTAGTACTAGAGCATAAATCATTATTACATACAGTCTTGTTCATGTCAGAATATCTCTACATGAACTCATGTATCATCATATGTCAATGAGCACTCAATATGATATATTCGTTTGTGCAAGATGTTATGATTATTGGATGTTATGTGCTTATTTATGAGATATTGTGAAAGATTGCATACTCGAGATATTATGTTTTACAGTAAGTATTTTTCTTACTATCCGTAGTATGCTATTTTGGAAACTATACTTGTTTTACGACGAGGGGATATTATGTTTTTGAAAAGGTTTTTACAAAGCTTTATTTTTAGGCCTACTCATCCTTGTTTTTCACCCTTTTAGGTTTTAGTGGCAGAGTTTTCGTGTCAACGAGGATTTCTGGCAAAACGTTGTTATGGGAATACTCCCGATGGTATAATTCCTCTTTTACATTTACTGTACTTTACTTATGCTTTGACATCACTTATGAAATGAGTTCATTCCCTCTCACAAGCGCACTATTGCATTTAGGCACTTTTAGGTTTAAATTTATTCACATTTTCCACCTCATTACACTTTATGGCTTCGTCACCTTCCTGGGTCGGCCATCACAACTCGATTTGAAGTCCAGATGGACTTTCCAGGTCGGGGTGTGTCATCGAGAGTCAATAGTTTGTTGTACATGGTTTAAGCTTTTATGAGACACTAGTCTCTCTGCACGCGCTCACGCGCATATGAAAGGCCTTTTTTTTAATCACGGATGTTGTGCGCCCCTAAAAGTATGTTGCGGTAGCTGATACTTTTTTTAACAAACTGTGCTAACTAAACTTTTTGATTATCAATCTTTTTGTTTCTTTAGCTAGCAATTCTTTCTAAATAAACGAAAGTGAATGATAATAAAAGTTATGAATTTGTCACCGTATTTGTTTGGGGTATCTCGTTCAATATTTCTTTGTAATGCAAGCTTGTACAAGTATATTCTATATAAATTTTGTAAATAAACATGATTTTAATAACAAATTCAAACTACAATGAACAATTTTAGTCATTAAACAGTCTACAATAATAAATTTATTTTCAAAAGAAAATAATGAAATATAAGATTCACTCTTTTCCTAGGAATACATTGAAGTGATAAATAAATTTAAACTTACTTTCAATAGACTCATGATTTTGCATCTTCAATATAAACCACAAACCCTTTTTTCGTAAAAAGATAATAAAATTTTCTGTATTGGCTTTCTCTTCTCCACGAACCAATGAAGTAAAACATTAATTTTATTTTATTTTTGAAATTTAATGATCTGCAATTGGAATATATGAAGAACCAATTTTATCAGAGTTGCATTTCCTAATAGAAAAACGAACCCAAAGTAAGGGGATTCTAGAAAGAAAAAGAATATGTCAACGAAGCCAAGTTGAAACCACAATCATCTAATTCTTTGATCAAAAAGCAAACATCAGTACTCTTGCATCCCAAACCCAGGTAAATAAGCCATAGAAAGCAAACCTAATACTCTTGCATAAAAAACTGAAATTAGAAGACAAATAAGAATTGAAAAATAAGAGACGTTGCGACTGAACCCCACACACCTTGTGCAACTATTACAAATAAAGGATTATGATTTGAAGAAGTATGGTTCTTTCACAAATTGTTGCAGAGCCTCATGTGATGCTTCAGCACCTCAATCCTTCTTTGTAAATATGCGAAGAAGAAAAAAAGGATAAGCGCACTTTATGGGGCTAAAATGGTATTCTTTGCAGTATTTACAAATTAAAATGAACTCAGGCAGATTCTGCACCAAAAAAAGAGAGAAATCAAAACCTTAGAATACTATAGAGGCTTTTATTGTGATGGAAGGAATCACCACAATAGGAAATCCGTTGGGATTTATATATACAGATGATATTTTTTTTTTTTTGAATTGGAAGCGACATATTCATTAATCAAACTCATAAAGAGTTACATAAATCTTGGAAAAGAAGCTTTGGAATAAGGATAGGAGGCTCCTCAAACCAAACTAAATTATTGCCACTAGACAAAGCAAACTTCGCAAGACGGTGTGCAACACCATTACATAAGTGAGAAACATGGATAAACCTCACCATAGGGAAAATGGTTGCCAGCTGCAGTACATCATCCGCTATCATACCAATCGCCGATGAGTCGGAATGAGTCCGATTAAGAGTTGTAATGGCCTTCATGCAGTCGCTCTCTACCACGACCTGTTGGAAACCTTCCTGCTGAGCCATTTACAACCCAAACCTAACCCCATACAGCTTTAAAATTGGAATGGAGATAATACGTGGGAACTGCTACAACCCTACCACCAAGTGTCCTCCCCTCCAGTCCCATATCACCACCCTTACACCACCTAACTTGTCTTGAACATTCAGCGACCTATCAGTATTAATTTTAACCCACCCTTGAGTAGGGGGATACCATCGTGGGGTAGGGAAACCCCCCATCCTGGTTGGTTTCCTATTAGCCTCCTGAAACGCCGTCAACCAAGAAGACACCCACTGCCAAACAACCATGGGTAGAACACTGGAACCTTTCCACACTCGTGCATTCCGTTCTTGCCATATGTGCCACATCACCATGCATACGAACTCGAAATCCACCTCCCTCCGTTCAAGCACCTCTAACAACCACTCCTTAAGCAGAAAGGGGGAATTCCCGGACCCCCTCAGGCCTAACGAAGAACTAAACCATACCGCTCTGGCAAAGGAACAAGTAAGAAAGACATGTTCCGCAACCTCCTCCTCTCCCTGACAAATCCCACACTCCGTCTCCACTCCCACCCCTTTCTTCTAAGATTCAATTTAGTAGGAAGAATGTTGTGACACACCCTCCATGTGAAATTTTTCACTTTAGGTGGGATGTTAGCCTTCCAAAGGTGCTCGCATAAGCACTAGCATTCGAAGAAGATGAAGCACTACTATCCACAGACTGAAGCCATTGCCGAGCCACCCAATACCCGCTCTTGATGGAGAAAAGTCCCCGTTCATCATAGTGCCATACCAACCTATCCTCCGGAGCACGGAAACGAAGAGGCAAAAAATGAATGAGAGATACCTTTTCCGAGCTAAAAAATTCCGATAACAAATTTGTACGCCATATCCTTGTGGCAGTATCAATCAACTTCTCAACCTTCATGTGAACCTGTTCTGGAGGAGGTGTCAAGAAGACCTTAAAAGTGCTAGGCCGAGGCAACCACCTGTCCATCCAAACTCATATCGGCCGACCATCTCGTACCACCCACCTCGAACCCCGTACCAACATTTCTCGAGCATTAACAATACTCTGCCAGCAATACGAAGATGATGTGGAAGCCTCCGCTTCCCAAAAGGAAGAGGTCAGGAAATACCGTGTCTTGAAGATTTGCGCTATCAAAGACGAAGGTTGGTGGAAGACCCTCTACCCTTGCTTTGCCAACACCGCCATATTAAACGTATGGAGATCACGGAATCCTAACCCACCTTCACCTTTGGGCTTGCACATCTTATCCCACGACCACCAATGAATTTTTCGATCTTCTGAACCATATTCCCTCACCAAAATCGTGCCATAAGCTGATGTAGCTCATCACAAGAAGTCTTCGGGAGCAAAAGACAATTCACCGCATAGGTAAGGAGAGATTTAGGAACTACCTTTATAAGAAGTTCCTTCCCCGCATGACTTAGAAGTTTACTCTTCCACCCATTTAGTCTTTGCGACACTCTCTCCTTAATATACAAAAACGTTTGCTTTTTATTCTTCCCCATACAAGTTGGGAGTCCTAGGTATCTCTCATGCCGCTCTACCAACTGAACCCCTAGAAATTCTGCTAGCGTTTCTTGATTATACGGGCTCACATTTGCACTAAAGGCGACACTACTCTTACCAAAATTTACCGATTATCCCGATGCTCGAAAGTAGATATCTAAGATCCATTGAATCACCACACATTCATCCACATTTGCTTTACCGAAATGGAAACTATCATCTATAAACAAAAGATGATGAATCATAGGTGTATCCCCACAAAGCCGAATGCTACTCAACACCCCTTCTTGCTCCGTTTTGCAATAAGCGCCGACAATCCTTCCACGCATAAGAGAAGTAAATACGGAGATAAGGGATCTCCTTGCCGGAGTCCTCGGAACGGCAACACATAACCACACGGCTGTCCATTAATCAAAAAAGAGTACGACACAGATGTAATACAAGCCATCACCATCTTAATCCACTCGCTAGCAAATCCCAACTTTTCCATTATAACTTCGAGGAGTCTTTATTCAACCCGATCATATGCTTTGCTGAGATCAAGTTTAAGAGCAAAAAAACCATCCCTACCAGTCCTCTTGTTGTGCAAGAAATGCCCAATCTCCGCCGCCACCAATGAGTTATCAAAAATTAACCTTCCCAGCACAAATGCACTCTGATTTAGCAAGATAATGGTGGTCATCATACCCTTAAGATGATTTGCAATCACCTTGGCACCGATTTTATAAATCACGTTGCATAAACTAATGGGGTGAAACAGAGACATATCTTGTGGCTCATTGACTTTAGGGACCAACACCACATGTGTAAAGCAAATCTCCTTGCCTAAATGCCCTGACTGCTAAAATGACTAAACCTCATCCACTACATCCGGCCCAACAACATGCCAAAACCGTTGATAGAAGAGTGGGGACATACCATCTGACCCTGGTGATTTAGATGGGTGCATTTAGAACACCACCACTCTAATCTCCTTTGTGGAATACGGTTGTAACAGCAATTCATTCATCTCATGGCTAACTCTACATGAAACCGCCCCCAATACCTCATGTAATGCATTATTAAGAACTCTCTGCGTCTTAAAAATCCTCTGAAAGTAGCCCATCACCATGTCTTCTATCCCCTTCCGTAAGTCATACCACACCCCATCATCCCCTTGTAACCCTTTTATTGTATTCTTCCATCGTCTATTCGAAGCACGAGTAAGGAAAAACCTCATATACCGATGTCCTTCCTTGAGCCACTGGGTCCACGCCCTGTCTCCAATAAGTTTCTTCCAGACCAATTAAATTATCAAGCTCATGCATCAGCACTTCTTGTCGTTCAAAGAGGTCCAGCGATGGAGGATGCTCGAATAACACACCCAGTTTGTCCCTAATCTCCAATTTAGTACTCCCAAAGGTAATGCGCTGCCATTCGAGCAAGGGCACCCTAGTGGCCCTAATCTTTTCACAAACACGAACCAGTGGCGCCCCTCTTCACTATACATTCCACGCAGCCGTTATGGTTTCCTCACAACTATTTTCAAGCAACCACATTTCCTCATATCAGAATCGATGAGACTTCCTAGGAACTCCACTAACCGAGTCTTGAATTTCCACCATAATAGGTAAATGATCCAATTTAGAGGGGTTAAGGTGGCAAACCCGAGAGTGTGGAAACAAACTGAACCAAGATTGTGTAGCAAGCGTACGATCTAGACGGCATCGTACCTCATCCTTCCTATTATTCGTCTATGTGTACTCACTACCTGCAAACCCCAAATCCACCAACTGACACTCATGTACCACTTATCGGAATCCATTCATCTGACTCTCCCTCCGTCCCACCCCTCCAAGTTGTTCCGAAGCACTCAACGCCACATTAAAATCTCCCACACACAACCATGGGAGTGAGCATTGTTGACTTAACGTAGCCAACAACGCCCATGACAAATGAAGCTCCGTAGTATTCGGGTACTCGTAGAACCCCGTAAATCTCCACTAAGCCGAGGCCCCTCCTACCCTACATTTTGTGTCAATGTGATTCGGGGATGAAGACCGAACCACCAACTCCACTTCTTCCTTCCAAAGTAAGTATAAACCCCCCGACCTTTCATTACTCGCCACCGTCACTGAATTCTGAAAACTCAAACCACCTCTCTTCATCTTCATAGCTTGCGAACTACATTTGGTTTCACAAAGGAAAACCAAAAGAAGATGTTGTCGCTAGATAATTTCCAGCAACGCTTGAACTACACGAGAGTCCCCCAACCTTCGACAGTTCTAACTTAAGCAATTCATTGTGAACGGTGGGGTTGTTCGCCGATAAACCCCACCGATGGACTAGAGCACCTCTTCTTAGAACCGATAGGAACCTTGTCTATAGCATGAGTATCCCTATCTCTACACCTTTTATTGCATGCTACCAACCTTTCTCCTAACTCCAAGTTAATAAGCCCTCTCGGGTTAGGAGCGACCCCAAGAAAATCACCTCCATCACGAACCACATCGTATGACACTGGCACAAACCTTCGTAAGGGATCTTCCAGCGAAAAAAGCCTCCCAACAGCATTCGAAACCCCTCATTCTCTTCACCGTCGACTCCACCTTGTACCATGCCCTGCTTAGAAAACTCCTTCATACTGAGTACCTCTCGTTCTCCCTATCATGAGAATCTCGAGCCTCTCCAAGAGTGTCAATTTCCATGTCCTCCACCTCTTCCATCATCCTCAAAATTTGGAATCTGTATCTGCCACCTGTTGCTACCTTCATCTCCTAAACCAAACCAACATGGCTGGGAACCCCGTATCGATCCTAAAATAGGTTGTCCAACCCTCAACCACGACCCAAAATGTGCCTTAAACTCATGAACAGGACCATCGGTAGAAGAGGGACACTTAGCCCCTTTATGATTTAAGCATCCACATGGAAAACAGAAGTCTAGTAAGCCCTCATATTGCAGTAAAACACCCACTAAGCACCCTTCATTCTCATCATTCAATCACACCTGCAGACTTCTTTTTAGTGGCAATGAAACATTAACCCCCATGTGTACTCTCAGGAACTCTCCTACACAGCAACCACTAGGATCACAGTTAACCTTCACCACCCGACCAATCGCAACCCCTAGGGTTTCCCCTATACACACTGACATAAGAGACGGAGGAAGCCCATGAATTCGAACCCAAAACTCCTATTCACCTAACGGGACACTAGCGGGCACCTCCATTCCCTTCACCTCGGTAAGCATAAGCAACAGTCTCCTGAAGAACCATGGCTTGCCATTTAGCACCATGCGTATGTCGTCCTCTGAGTTGAAGGAAAAAAGAATCCTATCTTCCCCAATCGCCATAGCCTCCTCTGCAACTTTTGGCCGCCACAACTCTTTGATAACCGTCATAACAATATGGAAGCGAAGCTTCCTCGTCGTGAGAACCTTCCCTACCACGAAGAACTTGGATAATTTCAACCACTCCTTAGCAATATCACTAAATTCCACTTTGATCTCCTCACCCTCCGACAACTGGAGCCTATTACGGAAAAGCTTCTGAACATGATCCATCGCCTCCCTCACCCCGTCCACTGCACCGAAGACCACCGCTGAACCACAATGACGGCAAGCTTCGAAACCCTAGGAAACCCTAGAACTTTAGAAAACCCTCACGCACGTAAGCGGAGAGACTATTTCAACTTTAGAAATGGATTTACAGATGATATTGACATAGAAGGAAAATGCCGCAATTCCTACCATTAAAACATAAATTAAAACACCTGTTTCGTTCAATGTGATAGTATTGGTGCAATACAAAAATGTTGGAAGGGGATTAAGGTTGTCAAAATAAATAGCACAAATAATTAATCTGAAATGAAGACAATGAACAATGTTACGAAGAAGAGGCATTTTTAAGGTTGATTAGCTAATTAGGTTTGTTGTAACTCTCATCAAGAGGTATTCAGCCAGAACTTGGTTTGTGAGGGCAAGAAACATGATCCATTAGTCTTCACAGAGATTCACAAATAAATATGGCCTCTTATAATTCTTTTTAATTAAACTGCTCTTAGCTGTGTTAATTTCTTTTTCTTTTTTTCTTTTTTTTAGTTGATTTTTCTTAATTAAAGTGCTGATTTTTGTTTTTATTAAAATGTTGTATTTTACCTGAAAAGAAATTGAGGAAGTGGAGGCACCCTTTTCTTTGTTTTACTTGAACCGCAGAACTGCTAAGTTTAAGAGGATAACTACTATATTTTTGTTTTTTTTTTTTTAATTTATTATTTTCCAATACAAATTTTTTGTTCAGTAATGGTTTTTTTTTAATTTTTTTTTACCAATTTGTCCTCATTTTCTGAATTTTTTGAGTTTTGATTGTGACGGAAACAAAATGGCGTTTTTTGGCGTTTTGGAAAGCTTCACCATTTTGGGGCTCTCACTTTATATACTAGTTTATGCCCACATGCGAAGTGTGTGTGAAGTGATTTATTTTTGTTTTTAAAATTGAAGGAGAGAGGAAGAGAGTGAGAGAGAACATGGGAGTGAGAAGAGAGTGAGATAGGTTAAATTTTTGTTTAATTTTTTTAAAATTAGAAATGTTAAAATCACCTGTAGATGATGCTTAAACAAAAAATAGCAAAATTTTATTTTATGGAATTACGTTACCGCCCTTAACTTTTTTGTTGTGATAGAAGACTAACTGTTAATATGTAGTTTAGATATAGATTAGTGTGTTAATATCATTTTCCAAAATCCCATATTTTAGGCTATCTTCAAGAGAGGGGCGGGAAACAAAAAAAAAAAAAAAAAAAAAAAAAAAAACCCAAAATTTGGGCCCTGACATTGAAAATGGCTATCTTGGTCTCGAGTTAGCCACTTTTGAGCCATTTTCCAGCCAAACCATAGCGATTTAGCCGGAAAAAAGGTACCATCTCTTTGTCTCGTCAAAAAGTATGATTTTCGTTTTTGAATCACTTAATTTCGTTGAGTATTGAAGAAGTTATGAACGTTTAAAGTTTAATCAGTTTCCGGCGAGTTTTCCAGTTTTCGCTCGGACCAGTCAACTTTGAGACTATTTTCCGGCCATCTCCGGCAACCACTGGGCTTTGAAATAGGTATAATCTTATTCTACACTTTCCTATCTTCATTTTGATATATTATGAGTCGAATTTGGTTAAGAAACGATTGAGTTACGAAGCTTTGAAAATTGCCCAAACTTCCGGCCAATAGCTCTAGGACACTTAACACAGTTTTTAACGGAAGGACCAAAATGATGGATGGTGGACAATGTCAGGGACCATTTCTATTGATTTTCAATGTCAGGGACCAAAATGATGTGTTTGATCAATGTCAGGGACCATTTGTGATAAAAACCCTATCATTTTCCAAAATCCCATATTTTAGGCTATCTTCAAGCTCGGGACGGGAAACAAAAAAAAAAAAAAAACCCAAAATTTGGGCCCAAAACCTTTCCAAGGGGTATTTTGGGGTGGGAAAAAAAGGATTCTGGGTTCGAGGGTGGGGTACATGGGCCCAGACTAATAAGGCATGCAAGTGGGCCTAGGGACCCACGTGAGACCAACAACAGAGCTACCCACGTGAAAACCAGCACAGAGGCGGGGGCCCCGTGCATTTGCTTTTGCTGCATGAAGGGATTTGGTGTGGGCTAGCGCATAGATCTCATACTTTCTATGGATGGGATTGTCTTACCATTAAATTGTGTACTTTTTGACAGCCAATAAGGTTTTGGTATTTTGATTACTCATTCTTATGGTCCTAGTAGCAGATTATATGTATTTATTTTCTTAAGTTCTAATGGGTGAAATGCAAGCTCGTATGTTTTTATTAATGCCGAAAACAGTCAAATGAATTGAAAATAGAAAAATTGTGTACTTTTACAGCCAATAAGTTTTGAATCTTTTGAGTACTCATTCGTATGGTCCTAGTATCACATTATATGTGTCTATTTGTTTATGTTCCAATGGGTGTCAAACGCATGCACGTTTGTTTTTTTAACGTGGAAAACAGTCCTGATGCACTCCAAATAGAAAATCTGTGAACACCCAATAAGCTTTTGATCTATTGATACCACTTGAAGGAAAATTTGTGAAAAACATGTTCATTTGAGCAACATCTATGGCATGCAATTAACATTTAAAGGCGGAATCATGCTTGTCTGCACTCAAAACAAAACATTACCCATGAAATTCAAAGCCTAGTAGTTATGGTGAACCAAGACTCAACTCAAATCTTAAAGAAAGGAGTTGAGAAACTTTTATACCTTTGAAGCACCTCTTTGCTTAGCAAAGGTTAATCACCCATGTGAGGGCCTTCTTTCCTTTGTCTCCTTGCTCCTTGGCTCCATGGATATGGATGGAAGAATTGATTCTCCAAAAGTCCCCAAGGTAGGAGACCTCTAATTTTCGACACCAAGGATGGTGAAGGAAGAAGATGAGTGACCTTGGAGGAGGAAGGATTGCTAGCTAATCCCCTCCAAGGGGGCCGGCCTCCTAGAAAGAAAGGGAGAGAGATGTTCTCTCCAATTTTCTCCAAAAGAAACCCTAATGATGAAATGGCTATAAAGTTGCCTTTATACCTCATCACAATGGAGTGGCAAACTTGCAATTAAGCCAAGTTCACTACCCCTCTCTATATGGCCGGCCACTTAAGGGTTTATTGGGCTTTCAAGCCCTTTGTGTTTTCAAGTTGTCATACATCTTGAGCTAATGGGCTTGACATTCAAATCCCATTGGGCCTTGCGGCCCAAAACTAACCTGAGGTCCATAACGAACTTATTCGTTTGATTAATTAACATATTAAGTAATCCTAGCCATAAATTATTAAACCATTTAATTATCGTTACTCATCCTCGTTATATCCTTCAATCATTACCTTACACGATGTGCGATCCATTAGGTTCCTTTTAGCGAGGCAGTGGGCGATTAGAACTCTTACTAATCGATTGTCAATTGAAACTTACTTTCAATTCTCCCTTTAGTGATTATACATCTTTAGGGCTTCCACAAGCCATGAGTGACACCTAGCAGTATGTCATGGCTACCCAAGCTAATCAGAAGAGGTTGGAGAACCTATTCAGTTTGGGATTACAATGCAATACGGTCTTTCTCTAATACAATACTCTTGACCGCATTGTTTGGATTAATAGTTTATTCATGTCTACTATCCAATGTGATTCTCTTACTTATATGATTACCTTGAATGTGATTTGGAACAAATTCCTAAATCTCATTCATACTCTGGCCAGAGATTCTAAATCATATCATAGAGTATTCTCCCTCAACGTTTGAAGGTTAGAGATCCCTTGTTGCGCATTCACTTGCCTCCATGGCTAAGTGGCTTAACCCCAACTATGTCGTGGACACCCTCTGATGGAGTGACTTTGACATAGCCAAAGATCAAGGACCTAACCACAAGACAACTATGATGCCTCAGGTCAAATGACTACTTTGCATTATCCCAACCAGGAGTTCTCATGTGACATGAGTATGAGAACTCCTCGTTGATCGCATTCAGTGGACTCATTTACTATTGAGCACCTACGTACTTATCTTGGTGTCAATCACACCAATGAGTTGAGACCAATCACTCTCCCTAAGAGAAGACATAGCACGTACTGATCTTGACGGACTGTCAATGCCCAATTGGCAATCCTATGATCAGGAACATTTAGGATATGTATACGAAAGAGAACAGTCTTATGAATCTAACTTCTTTAGATCACATTCCCCCTATTACATATTCCTTGGACTTATCGTTTAAGCATATAACATTTATATGAGACGGCTTAAAACAATAATCTTTGCCCTTTATATTAAACTAGATTAGTTTAACATGTGAAATGTCCATAAAGTATCATCATATGATTGGTTTTAGGGCACATTTCCAACAATCTCCCACTTGCACTAGAGCCAATCAGCTTGGTCATCAGTGATGATACCTCTTCTATAGTCATTTCAAAAATGGCTGAGTAGTAGGCCTAGACAATGGATATCGATATGTTATCCATAGAAGCAACCTTAAGAATAACGACATCACCATTATACATGATTCTCAATCATGTGGTTCAGTCTCTCATTTGAGTTCGGATCTTGATGAGACCTTGATTCCCTGGCTTGAGCTATCGCCCCATTAGTGTCGTAGTGTCGGCACACTAGAGACACTTTCTGGTTGGAACCGAATGGAGAGTTCATAAATGAACTTTCCCATCCAAACAACATTGTTGTAAACTTCTATATGGCGATATATTTTGCATTCATGATGGAAGACACTAAAGTCATTACCTTTAATGTTTCCACCCAAATATCTCTTTAGTCATAATAAAGACATATCCTATTATCTCTTTATTCAAAATGAAGAGACATCCAATGATGGATACGATATTAGATTCATAATCTAATACTTTTACGCTTCCATTGCGTTACTCTAATTCTTCCTCATTCTTGAGGAATCTATCCTTTAGTATTTCTTAAATACATAAGGACTCACTTGACAGTTGCCTTGGTTCTGATCCTGGGCTTGCATTGATATCGTCTTGTACCAATCTTGGTACAACTCATATCAACGCTTTTCATACAATATGAAATACATAAATCACCTTTCTACATACGCATAAAGGATTCTATTTACGCATTAATTCTTTGGGAGTCAAAGGGGTACGATCCCTTTGTGAAGAGCAACTTCCTAGTCTTACTAGAATTGTCCTTCTAACTAAAGTTTATCATCATATGAGAAACTTCCTAGCATCTTTTGTCTATCATTAGGGATTGATATAATCAAATTATATATACTGAAATCTATCATTATAGATTTCCATCCTATGTATATAGACTATGTCTCCCATATACATTCTATCATTATAGAATGTTTAAAGTCATTACTTTAACGAAGAAGAATTCCTAAACTTAATATATCATATATATGTTTTAATTTAAGAATACGATTAACTCCCACTAATCTTTTGTAAACTTAGCAAACAAAAGATTCATTTACATCTTTATGAGAAATCAAACGATTTGATCTTTCTCTCATAAGACGCTTACAGCTCCCACTAGCTTGCTAAGATTCATGATGGATGGATCTTTACAACTTACACGTCTTGTGATTCTTAGTTTTAGACATATATTATCAAGACTATCTTGGTAATGGTTTCGGAAACCCATATTATGTCCAAACATTCAATCACCGTTTAGTTGTAGTTAGCAATCCTCGAATTAATGGAAACCAAGACTACGTCAAAGATGGTTTCTTCCAAGTCAACCAATCTCTTTGATTGTAGTCACCTTAAGCTACCAATTAGCTATGAAGGTTTCATTATTTCGGGTCAAATGGTACTATACCATTTCCTTGAGTATATGTTGTATATACACTCAATGTAGTCATAAGGATTTTCATTCTTATTTCTTTCGAATTAAGAGGTGTAACTCTATGACATAGTCATAAAGTTCAAACCATTCAACTGAGACGGTTTATAAATCCTTCTCAACTACATTTGGAGCTTGTGGTGTAGGAACTAGGTTGTTATATTTGTTGATCATCATCTTGTCACTCAAAGAACCCATTCTTTGAGTTCTATCTCTCGTTCATTTGCTCTATCTTAGGCAAATCCTACTGTAGGATTACAATGAACTACCCAACAAATAACATTTATTAGTTGGTTTATATAAGTGATATCCAAAAGTTAATTTAAGGATATCCCACAAGATTGTTCTCAAACAAATATTGCTTATTAGCACACAACCCCAAATCTTAACACGATTAAGACTTGTCTTTCTTTCCAACTACATCCTATGGAGTTATGAAAATTTTGGAAGATCTTCTAATTGACAATCATATTGTCTTAGAAGTATATATATCCTATATATGTGGGTAATTGATAACATCCAACGAACTAAGTCTTATTCGAGTTCGTTATTCTCCTAATGGAGAAATCCGTTATCTTATGATGCTACTTTCCTTGATTTCTATCAAGGAAACTCTTCTAAAGTGTTATATTTCCTTGGATCAAATCTAAGGAGGTAAATACTTTAGACGTCTTACTCATCAACTTACATTCTTGAATTCTTTGAAACCTTTTGCAAAGTATTCGGACTTTTGTTTATTCAAAATAAACGATAATCCAACCGAGAGCGATCTTCGGTGAATGTCATACAACATGAGTAGTATTATGTTGTGGACAAGTGCCACTTAACATCTAAGTGAATTAACCTCAACAACTTTGTGATTCTTTCTTCTTTCCTAAAGAATAAAGATTCGAACATTTCGCCTCTATACAATTTTAACAAGAAGATATTAGATCCGGATCTAACGATCCTAAGCATCCATCTATGACCAACTCGTAATTTATGTTTTAGAGGTATCACAACTCAATTTGGGATTAGTCACTACCTTGCAACCTTTTGGGTTTTAAGCATCGTCATATTCTAAACAGTTAATACTACCACATTATCTCTACTATAGAGACAATCAATTAGATTACAATAATCCAATCATTGATTAATAATGAACAATGTTTTGTCAAACAAAACATTCATCCATCTCTTATAGTGATGGAATTAAGTTCCTTTATTCAAACTGGAATGTAAAGACAATCTTTGTTTTTCCAATTCCTTTGGTAGTTCATATGAGGAAGTAAGTACTATCTGCTTTCGCAGAGATCTATATTTGATTCACGTTCTGAATGTGAAGTACTTTCTCTTCTCTCATTAATCTTCTACTTCTTATTAGCCACACTTTAACGATTGTAAAAACATAGTTACTAATACGGAATCAAGCATTCAAGTAGAAGAACTAACTGTTTTGAACTATTCAAGAACAATTTACAACACCTTCGAAAGGTGTGTTCTTGACACTTGCAAGACATTTCTTGCATCTACCCCTTCCAATGTCCATCCTTTCATAAAGAATGTTTGTTCCCTTGGAGTTATTTTGCCTTCTTCATATGACTTGTCCCTTGACTACAATAGTCATGGTCCCCAAACTCCCACTATCTCTCTTGAAACTTATTTCAATTGTGTTATACACATCAAACGATTTGGAGAGCGTGCGGTTATTGTTCATTATATAGTTTACAATAAACTTAGTGAACCATATGGATAGGGACACAAAGGTGAAGTCCTAGCCTAGTTTTCCTCTCGTGAAGTGGTTTAACACTTCAACACTCAATGATTCAAAAATCATCATAAGTCCATGTTGATGGACTATTTTTGTCAACCAACCATCATGTTCTAAACATAATTACAAACTTTCAAGAGTTGTTCAAGGCAACTCTTATTTCTTCATACAACAATTTGTAAGTGAAGAATCATGGCAAATTAAGTGTCCATGCCCTTGTGCTTACTTCTCAAGTTCCTTGTTCATTTAACAAAGAAACAAGCACTAGTGTTTGCATAAACTAAGGGTTGTTCTAAGCAACTCTTATTTCTTCATACAACAATTTGTAAGTGAAGAACTATGACACAAAAAGTGTTCATGTCTTTGTGCTAATCTTCATAAGTTCCTTTGTTCATACAACAAAGGAATAAGCATTGGTTGTTTGTGTTATCCTCTTTATGATAGACTTATCTAACATGTTCTTCCAATGATACATTATCAATAGGAAAACTGTGAGGATGAGACTACTTAGGCACATATACAATCCATTCAAGACAATCTATGAGATTGTGGTACCAAGTCCGGAAACTAAAGCCTTTGGCTTTTCTTTGTCAAGTTTTGGATAGCGTTTGCAAATATATCGGTAAATAAATACATAACGAATATAAATTGATTGATTTTAAGCCATTTGATCCGGGTCTTTAAATCAAATAGCACCACCCACTATTTTCGACAAATTCCATATCCCTCATCGGAATTCGAGAGTTTTGGAGAAAACTCTTAGTAGGGTATGGGAGGCTCACTATTACTAAGCCCACCTCATAATGATATGATGTTGGCTAGCAACAATAATAATGAGAGAGTACGCTTACTCATTTACATCTAATGTAAGTACCCTTCTTATTTGGCCTCTAGAGAATGAAGCCTCACAATGATATGATGTTGGCTCCATTGCACTTAGTTAAGTCATTCCCACCATGCAAGTTCGTGTAGGGGTTCAAGAACAACCTCACAATGATATGATGTTGATCATTCTCGTTGCCTACCTTCACAACATCATGTATGCATATAGGACTTTTCCTGAGTGTAAGCACGCACTTTGTACTCCCCCATGATAGGGTGAAGTCGGTGTACGAGTCACAAACGATCGAAGCCTACCATGGTGGAAGGCGAAAGAGTGTTCAAAGCACTCTCACGCTTATCAACTTAATAATGGTTTAGTTGAGGGTTTTAGGTCTCATCACATATAAGCATTTATTTTAATCTTATTAAAACAATTCGGTCCTATTACAACTATTGGTCCATTTGATTGATTTAGTAGTATATGATACTCCCACTAAGCTTGTAAAAGGGTTTTTAAAGCAAGAGTATATGGTACTACTAACATAAGCTTTGCATTCATTGATGGACTATATAGTTACCTTAGGGCCTTAGGATGACTATGAACCTTTGATTCGATCCAACACGAGCCTAGTGTTGGACCTCGGTCTAGGGATGGAGATTGATTTTAGTTACGCATTTAATCATATTAAGGCGTGTTTCTCCTATTGGGCGTTGGACCCAACTACTCCAATTTCATGCATATCAAATAAACAAGAAAGGAGTACTTCAAAGTAAAGAAGAGCTTATGCTCTTTTACAACATTTGATCAAAACAAATTACTTTAAAGTAAAGAAGAGCTTATACTCTTTTACAACATTTGATCATATCAAATTACAACCAAAATTAATCTACACATTCCCATGGTTCAAACAAATTTGAGACGGCCTTTCATATAGCTCAATTATCGTAGGCTTAGGTTCATAATCACCCTTTCTTTAATTAATTAACGCTTTAACTAATTAAACTTGAATGCAACATTTTCATTTGGTTTTTGTATCCATAGAATTGATTTAAATAAAGCTAAATAAAATGAAAATCCAATTCTCATTTAAAGATACAAAACTATTTTGTTCTCTTCTAATTTGGGCCAAAAAGCAATAACCTCAACCATTGGGCTATATTGCAAAACACAAACTTTTGGGGTCACTTTGTAAAAACACAAAAGTCCACTACTTCATGTAATTACAACTAGAACCCAAAAATTTCAACAAATACAAAAACTTCATTAAAGGAGCAAAACAATTTGTCCTTTAGTGATTTTGGGTCTTTACGTAAAACCGTAAACTTTCGGGTCAAAGCACAAATACACAAAAGTATCAAAACTTTATGTAATTGCATAAAAGCCCCAAAAGTACCCTACTTGTAGGGTTGGCCGGTTTTGGATGAGAGAGGTGTCATAAACTTTTGAATTTTTCAACAAAAGTGAAAGGTGATGGGTTGGTTTGAAAAAGTAGGTATAGGTGTGTAAGAGAAGTACCAATCAAGTACAAAAATTCAAACACATTTTCAACCATCCATCATTAAAACAAAGACTTTATGTAATCAACCAAAACTTTGAATCAAAATACCCAACCTTTTTGTTCTTCCCAAGAACATAACAAGAACAATGAAGAACATCCATGAAAAACCCATAAGAGCTCCATGAACATTTTTCACCCAAAGACACCCAAAAAACTCTCAAACTTGAGGGAAAAAACATATTACCATACTAGGGTACTTAGGGGTTCCTAATGTCACTTTAAAACACTTTTAACAAGACAAACATGAACCCAAAAATCCACCCTTTGGATTTGGCCGAATTTCCCCAAAAACATGGCACCAAATTTTAGCTCCAAAATTCATGCTCATATGAACTACATCTACAACACTTGACATGTCAAATTTTCTAACAAAATTTACATTCAAAGAAGCAAGAATAAAGCTTGTAACAATTACAACATTCAAATCACAAACTATGAACTACAAAACCCAAAAGGATTCACCAACTACTAGTCCTAGGCTCTTGATACCACTTGAAGGAAAATTTGTGAAAAACATGTTCATTTGAGCAACATCTATGGCATGCAATTAACATTTAAAGGCGGAATCATGCTTGTATGCACTCAAAACAAAACATTACCCATGAAATTCAAAGCCTAGTAGTTATGGTGAACCAAGACTCAACTCAAATCTTAAAGAAAGGAGTTGAGAAACTTTTATACCTTTGAAGCACCTCTTTGCTTAGCAAAGGTTAATCACCCATGTGAGGGCCTTCTTTCCTTTGTCTCCTTGCTCCTTGGCTCCATGGATATGGATGGAAGAATTGATTCTCCAAAAGTCCCCAAGGTAGGAGACCTCTAATTTTCGACACCAAGGATGGTGAAGGAAGAAGATGAGTGACCTTGGAGGAGGAAGGATTGCTAGCTAATCCCCTCCAAGGGGGCCGGCCTCCTAGAGAGAAAGGGAGAGAGATGTTCTCTCCAATTTTCTCCAAAAGAAACCCTAATGATGAAATGGCTATAAAGTTGCCTTTATACCTCATCACAATGGAGTGGCAAACTTGCAATTAAGCCAAGTTCACTACCCCTCTCTATATGGCCGGCCACTTAAGGGTTTATTGGGCTTTCAAGCCCTTTGTGTTTTCAAGTTGTCGTACAACTTGAGCTAATGGGCTTGACATTCAAATCCCATTGGGCCTTGCGGCCCAAAACTAACCCGAGGTCTATAATGAACTTATTCATTTGATTAATTAACATATTAATTAATCCTAGCCACAAATAATTAAACCATTTAATTATCCTTACTCATCCTCGTTATATCCTTCAATCATTACCTTACACGGTGTGCGATCCATTAGGTTCTTTTTAGCGAGGCAGTGGGCGATTAGAACTCTTACTATTCGATTGTGAATTGAAACTTACTTTCAATTCTCCTTTTAGTGATTCTACATCTTTAGGGCTTCCCCAAGCCATCAGTGACACCTAGTAGTATGTCATGGCTACCCAAGCTAATCAGAAGAGGTTGGAGAACCTATGCAGTTTGGGATTACAATGCAATACGGTCTTTCTCTAATACAATACTCTTGACCACATTGTTTGGATTAATAGTTTATTCATGTCTACTATCCAATGTGATTCTCTTACTTATATGATTACCTTGAATGTGATTTGGAACAAATTCCTAAATCTCATTCATACTCTGGCCAGAGATTCTAAATCATATCATAGAGTATTCTCCCTCAACGTTTGAAGGTTAGAGATCCCTTGTTGCGCATTCACTTGCCTCCATGGCTAAGTGGCTTAACCCCAACTATGCCGTGGACACCCTCTGATGGAGTGACTTTGACATAGCCAAAGATCAAGGACCTAACCACAAGACAACTATGATGCCTCAGGTCAAAGGACTACTTTGCATTATCCCAACCAGGAGTTCTCATATGACATGAGTATGAGAACTCCTCGTTGATCGCGTTCAGTGGACTCATTTACTATTGAGCACCTATGTACTTATCTTGGTGTCAATCACACCAATGAGTTGAGACCAATCACTCTCCCTAAGAGAAGACATAGCACGTACTAATCTTGACGGACTGTCAATGCCCAATTGGCAATCCTATGATCAGGAACATTTAGGATATGTATACGAAAGAGAATAATCTCATGAATCTAACTTCTTTAGATCACATTCCCCCTATTACATATTCCTTGGACTTATCGTTTAAGCATATAACATTTATATGAGACGGCTTAAAACAATAATCTTTGCCCTTTATATTAAACTAGATTAGTTTAACATGTGAAATATCCGTAAAGTATCATCATATGATTGGTTTTAGGGCACATTTCCAACAATTCTTATGGTCCTAATAGGCCATTATAAGTGTTTATTTGCTTAAGTTCCAATGGGAGTCAAACGTACGCTCGTTTTTTATTAATGTCGAAAACTATCCAAATGCACTCCAAATAGAAAAACTGTGTACTTTTGACACCCAATAACCTTTTGGTCTTTTGATTACTCATTCTTACGGCCCTAGTAGCCCAATATATGTGTTTATTTGCTTAAGTTCCAATGGGTTTCAAATGCACGCTCGTTTGTTTTTATTAATCTAGAAAACAATCAAAATGATTGAAAATAGAAAAATTGCATACTTTTGATAACCAATAAGCTTTTGATCTCTTAAGTACTCATTCTTATGGTCCTAGTAGGCCATTATATGTGTTTATTTGCTTCAGTTCTAATGGGTGTCAAACGCACACTTGTTTGTATTCATTAATGCGGAAAACAGGCGAATGGATTGAAAATAGAAAAATTGTGTACTTTTGATAGCCAATAAGCTTTTGATCTTTTGAGTACTCATTGTTCTTGTCCTAGTAGCACATTATATGTGTTTATTTGCTTCAGTTCCAAACGGTGTCAAACGCACGCTCGTTTGTTTTTATTAATGACACACCCCGACCCGGAATGTCCACTAGGACTCCGAATCGAGCTGTGCTGGCCGACACCTGGAAGGTGACGAAGCCAAAAAGTGATGATATGGAAGAATGCGAATAAATTTAAACCTAAAGGTCTTTAACTATCAAAGTGCGCTGTCAGTGGGTATGGACCCATTTCACACACGTTGTCAGAGCATAAGTAAAGTACAGTAGTGTGGGTAAATGTCATACCCTCAGAAGTAGCCACCTGAACTGGGATATGCCACGAGTCCTTGTCGATAAAGAAACTATGCTACAAGAACCTGGAGGGGCGCAAAACTAAAAGCGTGAGTGGGCAAAAATAAAGCTTTTCGAAAACATCTCATTTATCAACATTTATAACCCCTCACTGAAAAATCTGCATACTTTCCCAGAAAATAGCATATAAACATATGTATATCATCATATTCTCAAATCATGGTTCAAAATCAGTATTATGAAAGTAAGCCATGCTATATGCATCAATAACCTGATGAAGATACGCAAATATATCAGGTAGAATAATAAATCAGCCGGAGACCCTGCAGTGGTCCTGTACGGCTAATCATATAGCTCAATACCTATGCCTGCACACGAGTCGGAACCATTAAAATGGTCTGTACGACAAGACTTGGTGTAATAATACGCTCTAGTGCTATACTCATCAAAACGGCCGTGCGAATACTCGCAAGTCACCTACGAGTCGGAACCACAGAAGTGGTCTGTACGACAGGACTTACACCTACTTGGATCCAAGGGAGCGTGCGGTGCGGGAGGTGAATATCAATATAAGCACTAACACCGGTGGTGCAGGTTATGAGCTCTCAACACAAATCATATCATCAATAATTCACACAATATAACTCACCTGATACTTACCTGTGCATCCACCGCACCATTTCATACATATGCATCATATACCAATTCATACATTTCATATCAATTATATGCATGGCATTTTAAAACATACTATCATTTAAATTCGATTTCTGGGATATATATATATATATATATATATATATATATATATATATATATATATATATACTGAAAACAAAAGCCCACTCACCTGGAGTCCACGCTATACTCCCTAGAACGAGTACCGAAGCGTCCCGAACGATCGGCGCCTAGAACAATTATTAAATCACATCTCAGAATACTTGTCGATAGAACACATAACTCACATAAAACACATCCTCAAGGGCATTCAAGAGTGATTCAAACTCATTGACCATAAGTCAACCGTCGATCAAAGATCGACGGTAGGGTCCACAACCCTACATAACTCCATCCGGAAGATCCGCATATCAGATTTCCCATCCGTAACTTCTCATGATTCACATTATGGTTATAGAACAACATACTAAAGTTTCGTTATGATCCAACGGTTGGATCTCCGCCAATTTCCAAAACTGAGTGGCGATTAACCTTTTATTTTATGAACTTACAAATCCAATTCGGGAAGATCCATATGCCAGATTCCCTATCTGTAAGTTCCTACATTCTTCAAATATTAAGTACTACAACGTATCAAATTTTGGTGACGATCCCACGGTTGGATCGTCAATTCATATTTTCACCTAACCACGCAACGTGATGAAATAAGGTTCAATTGATCAACCTATGTCAAACCACTATCAAAACTGACTTCAGAACATCTAACACAGTCTAAAAATAACATTGATGGCCCACCAGCGTCGCGTCGCCGCCTGCGCCGCCGTGGGTGGCGGTCGGCCGCCCTGGCTCGTTCGAAAATACAACTTTCTCCAAAAATTCTCAAAATTTGTAGAATTGAAGATCTCAACGAAAGGAACAACTTTCATATCTGTGACCAGGGCCAATTCGGTCAATAAGAGCTCCAATTTCATCAAAAACCGTAAGAACCCTAGAATTTGGTGTGCTCCAATTCGACCTCCAAAGCAACTCCAACGCCTCAAGCATTGCTTGGGCTTTGTTCTAGGCCTCAAGAGAAGTCTAATGGTTGTGGTAATTGGAGGAGGTAGCTTCAAATCGTGACGGAAAGGAACCCAACCAGTGCGCCCCCTTTTGCACGGTTTTGTCCAAAATCAAGGCTAAATCTAAACAAATTTGATGTGGAATGGATAGAGGGAAGGGCTAGATGATGGTTAGGAGAGTAGTTGGGTCCATTTCGTGGAAAATCCGATGGAAAACCATCGGAAATTATGGTGGAAACGGGTTGAAGATTGCGGGTCGAAAACGGGTCAAGGGGAACCCAGCGGGTTCCTCTCCTTCTTGTCCTCCTTCCTTTCCCTCCTTTCCTCTTCTCTGATTCATCCCTCACCTCTCTCTTCTTTCTGATTGGCTAGCAACCCTCTCCTTTTCCTCTTCCCTGATTGGGCCTTCCTTCTCTTCTGTTTCTCTTCCTCCCCTCTCATTCGCTGCCATCAGGCAGCTTCTTCTTATCTTTTTTTTTTCCTTTCATCTCCACCATCCATCCCATTTTATCTTTAAATCTGGGCCGCCCACGTGGCGCTCCAGATTTTCCTAGAATTCCTCAAATAACAATTAAATTATCATTTTAACCCCCAACTTCAAACGTTAATAACTTTTTCGTTATAGCTCCAAATTCGATTCCGCTTGCGCCCACGCGTCCGTAGCGATGAGTACTACGAGAATATTCCAAGAAGCAAGTCTTACATGTCATGACAAGCGATCAACACAAATCAAGGCATATGCTTCAAATGGCCTTTTCGAAATTCCACGTAATAAAATTATATAAAAATCATAATTTTTCGGGATGGACTGTCACAATTAATGTCGAAGACAGTCCATATGCACTCCAAATAGAAAAACTGTGTACTTTTGACATCCAATAAGCTTTTGATCTTTTGAGTACTCATTCTTATGGTCCTAATAGTGCATTATATGTGTTTATTTTCTTAAGTTCCAATTGGTGTCAAACTCATGATCGTTTATTTTTATTTATGTTGAAAACAGTCCAAATGCACTTCAAATATAAAAATTGTGTACTTTTGACAGCCAATAAGCTTTTGATTTTTTGAGTACTCATTCTTATGGTCCTAGTGACGAATTATATGTGTTTATTTGCCTAAGTTCCAATGGGTATCAATTGCCAGGTCGTTTTGTTTTTATTAATGTTGAAAAAGTCAAATGCGTTGAAAATAGAAAATTTGTGTACTTTCCATAGCCAATAAGCTTTTGATCTTTTGAGTTTTCATTCTTATGCTCCTAGTGTTGGAACTTATATGAACTTAACGGGAACCCCAAATCACATGTTGAGATATACGAGTAGAAGACTTACCAGAACCCTCATATTCAGAATGTATTCTCTGTGAGCAGGGAATCTTGTATTATAGGGGCAATGGCAGCCAACTCCCATCTATCATCAAGGGTTGGTTATTTTCCCATTGCCTTAAATCCCTAACGTCTAGGAGCAGTTGTGATTAGTGCTTATTTTCAAATGCACGTTAGAAGTGTATTTCTCAATTATAGGAGATAGCTTTACACGTATTCAAACTCTATTTGATTTGTATTACCACCTCTCTTTTATCCTAACTAGTTGAGTCCACATAGGATTCTTAAATTCTCCCACGTGGACGTTAACTAGTTATGGTTAGAATTAACATGTCCATTTCAAATCATTCCTTAGTGATCACCTTTTAGTTTAACGCATCCATCATCTTATACACATCTACCAATAGTTGTTTGAAACTTGAACTCTAGAAAACAATGCATGTATTGATACTGCATGCACCCTAGAATCATAATTCTCAAAACCATATTGTATGAAGCAATTGATCTACATTTCATACACATTCCAAGCAAGTAATTTACAACTCATATCACATTTAATTCCTCCCACACATTTACCCAGTGTACCTTTATATTGAACTTCAAGGTTTCATCTTCAATTACTAGACATTAACCTTTCAAGCTCCCTGCATGACAAACTATACCAATATGCTCTTTGGAACAAATGATTAGTCGTTTAATTGAACATCACAAACTTAAATCAACATAAACATTGTCATTATAAGTTTTTAAAAAAATAACTTAAATTTTGTAGTAATACAAGACAGTGGAACGTGCAATGGTTTCCTTTACTCCCACATTTCAATGGAATCAAAATCATCATGCCCAGCCATGTTTGAGACATAGTATTTAAAAGTTCCCACAGCTAGTGGCTTTGTCAAAGGATCATCTAGCATCAATTTTGTATCAATATGCTCAATCAACACGGACCCTTTTCTCACTTCTTCCTTCACAGACAAATCTTTCATGTCCATAATTCATGCAAGTTTATGTTACACTTTTGGGCAAGAAACATAAAATGCCTTAATTCTTTACTGTATAGCCATAACACAACAGATTAAAATGGCAGCAGATTTGCTGTCCCCAAAAGTGTGTCTCAATTGTGTCTCCTTGTTAATATGTTGACACATATCCTTTAACTTAACTTAAAAGTTAATTTTGTTAATTTTATTTATTTAACATTTAAATTTAAAGGACATGTGTCAATATAATAGTAATGAGACACATTTTTTGGGACAGCAAATCTGGAGCCGATTAAAATAGAATAATGTTTTAATAACTTAATTCCCAAAACTATCTAAACAATATGGTTAGAATAACCAAGAACATCTCCCACTAAGTTTTTTAGAATTTATACACTTATTGCAAATAAGTTAATGTGTGTGGAGCCCCATTTTCTTTCACCTAATTCTCCCACTTGGGCAAGCACTCATTAATATACACTTTCAAATAATGTACTAAATAATATTGCTTCATATTTTAGACATAATAGAAAATATACTAGAACCAACATAAAGTTGTTAAACAGAATTTCAGTAATAAGTCACACTTACTTTACAATTTACTATGATTAATTCATGAGTTTGATTGATACAAAAAATATATAGATCAAACTAAATATACTGTTCTTCATAGAATAAAAAAAAAATATAGAGCCGTTTTAGGTCAAAATAATTGTCTAAAGTGACGTCTGATAAGATCAATGCAATCTGCCAGCATAATTGCCTAAAAGAGCATGGGTTGCTAGTAAACACACCATAATTACAATACATGGCAAAAAATTACGAAAATTTGTAGAAACTTAGTAGATATATACATCTTGAACATATTAAAAAATTAGATCATTTGGTGACCATTATAAGTGTCATGCACCTAACTTTATCAAGACACGCAATCTGCCAAAAAAAATTAAAAAATTGTATGCATCTATCATGAATCTATACATCAATAACAAATTCAATTTCTTATCAGTTCAATTTCAATGTCCAAATGAAACAAAAGAAGTCCAATTTCATCCTCTAGTCAAACATCATAGTTTAAAATTGAAAAGACATACAAGCATAATACTTAAACAATGTGTACTTGAACAATCCTTGATTACCCTTCATGCATCCAATATTTTTGCATCAACAAGTCTCATGAAGAGACTAAAATATATCATGATGCAACCGATTTTCAATGCCACAAATTCACAAACTGTAATGGGGCTCATAAGGAATACATAGAACTTAATCCCTAATAAAACTTTATGAAACTAAGTCAATTTGATGGAATACATGAATATCAATAGTCCCATAATAACATATCTTTCACACAAGCAAAAAGATACGTATAAACATTATTATGTATATTTTACACACATGCAGACACAAATGTATAAAATGCATGCATAATATCAGTATATGACCTATGAAATTCCAACTGCAAAAGTAGGAATGGATGTGCACTGCATTTGTCATTGTTCGTACATTGACTATTGAGGTATGCTCAGAAAAACATGCCCTTGGTCAATTTTGGGTGAAATCTAAATGAAAAAGGAGACCTTTCTGGCTGAGTATAGAGCAAGATATGCTAGTTCTATACTATTTTGGTATCTGTGGCAGACTATGCAAGGTTTGTTCATTAAGCTCTACTCACCTCACATATAGTAGAGAAATGGAAGATTAACCATTGATTTACAAGACTTTTGGCATAAATCTACTTTCTTCCATGGTAGAAAGCAAATTACAATTGATTGTTACGATTAAGTGAATAGGAAATACTTGCCCATGGATGAATACATATAGCAATGGTACTTCCCTTTTGATGTTTCAAAACCTTGAAAACAAACTTCGAGTTGGCTCGGCTCATATAGTTTGTTGTTGGGGGGTTGGTGGAAGTTTAGAAAGAATTGCTCACCATTTAACTTGGTTTTGTCAGACTTTAAAGATAAAGAAGCTTTAGACAATCTCTTTCAATTGTGCCCATTTTTGTTTTTTACCTTCCTTTAACATATACAAACAACATCGAGCTCAAACTGAAGCTAATAAACTAAGCCACATCCAGATAATCAGATAAAGGCATCACTTACTTCCTGAATGGTCTCGGCACAAGCATGCAATATAACATCTTCCACCATCCTCTATGCTGCCAAACAAAGAACAACACACCGATCAAAATTTCCATAAAATCTCACTTTGGTGAAGATTTAATAAACATTTGTCCAATAGTTAAAATAGCGTGATTATTTGTTTCGGTTGTTGCAGCCTTAGTTTGTTTTCCGTTGGCATTATTCCTGAATAAGACTTACCAAGAAAACCGTTAATATGAATTATAATCGCAAACAACTATAATCACAAACATTTATAATGACAACCAAAAAAAGTATTAACTAGAAAACCATTGAACCCGTATACATTAGTCCACAAGCTGGTGCCATTCATGATATCAGAGGCAAGCCAAATCTTCTAGACTAGTATTCTCACCACCACCACCATCGCTACCTGACTTTTATTGAGTTTTCTGCTCATTCACGATGCCGTCAACAAAGTCCATAACCTTTGCCTTATGCCGCTCTCTCTCGTCCTTGATAGTCAACTTGCGCCACTGGCGCTCATGTGGCTCTGGTGAAGGGCTGGGTGGTGCTGGTATCAGCGGTGGGACCTGTCATCTTTGTTCGCCCTGCATCACGACGACAAAAAGGTTGGAACAACTGCTTCCTTCCGCTCATTCATTTCTTGTTGCTTCTTGCATGCAACCACTATTTTGAGTTGCCCATATTGCTCCCACTTTCTCAAAAGGGATCTGTGGCAATTTGCATCAGTTATGTATACACACTAGTGGTAGCATGAGCATACTGAGATGCAATATGTTAACATTTATAGAATCTTTAAGTCTCGTCGAAACAAGTGGAATCATTTTAAGCTCCTCATCACCATCAGGTCCGTCACTTGTGACCAAATTTCGTTGTTGAAGTTGATTAACCAAGGCATTGTTCTCCTTCGCTCGACCTTTACAGGGTTAAGATAAATCCAACAACAATCCAAGCATGAAGCCAATGACAACTCCTGGAATGTAGTTCTCTAGCTTAAAGCTCAGTGACGACCATTCTCTTCTTACTTCTGTGGCTTGTTAAAGGATTTAAATGAAGGCTATACAGTTTTATATCACACATGTGGCTTCTCTAGACTGCATGATTGTTAAATGAAGGCAATACAATAAAGGTCAATGGCATGATAGTTAAAACTGCCACTGACCTTTGTTGTATAGCCTTCATTCAAGGATCCTATCATACAATTATTACAAGTCATTTGACAAAAATATGGGCTGATCTACATGATGCCATACATTTATTAAAACTTCCAATTATTTATATACATCCCCTTCTTTGGAAAAGAATGTGAACATTTCATGAGTTTTAACCACAAAAATTATTCCTTTACTGTAATCGAACAATGTTCTTATCATTTTGCTGCAAACTAAACTGTCAGTATAGAAGCAGTAAAGATAGAACCTAAAGTAATATAGTTATTAATAGTTGAGAACCCAACAATAACTAAAACAATTTAGTACTGTGTTATCGCAGTCATGCAATATAACTATACAATGGATCTAGGGCTTGTTAAGTAGGCTCTGATACCAAATGGTGGAACTTACATGAACTTAACAGGAACCCCAAATCACATGTTGAGATACGAGTAGAAGACTTACCTGCCAAAGGCATTGTTGCAACCCAAGAACTTCTTTTACTCACTTGGAGACCTTATATTCTTCTGGTGATAGAACCTCTGTATTCAGAATGTATTCTCTATGAGCAGGGAATTCTTGTATTATAGGGGCAATGACAGCCAACTCACATCTATATGGATGATTGGTTATTTTCTCATTGCCTCAAATCCTTAACGTCTAGGAGCAGTTGTGGTTAGTGCTTATTTTCAAATGCATGTTTGAAGTGTACTCCTTAATTATAGGAGACAGCTTTACACGTATTCAAACTCTATTTGGATTGTATTACCAGCCTACTACCTAGTCCACATAGGATTCTTACACCTAGTAGTGTATTATATGTGTTTAGTTGCTTAAGTTTCAATGGGTGTCAAACACACGCTCGTTTGTTTTTATTAATGCCGAAAACAGTCCAAATGCACTCCAAATAGAAAAACTGTGTACTTTTGAAACTCAATAATCTTTTGAACATTTGAGTGATCATTCTTATGGTCCTAGTAGCCCATTATACGTGTTTATTTGCTTAAGTTCCAATGGGTATCAAACGCAAGCTCATTTGTTTTTAATAATGCGGAAAACAATCAAATGGATCGAAAATAGAAAACTGTGTACTTTTGACAGTCAATAAGCTTTTGATCTATTGACTACTCATTCTTATGGTCCTAGTAGCACATTAAATGTGTTTATTGGCTTAAGTTCCAATGGGTGTCAAACGCACGCTCGTTTGTTTTTATTAATGCCGAAAAACGTCCAAATGCACTCCAAATAGAAAAACTATGTACTTTTGACACCAATAAGCTTTTGATCTTTTGAGTACTCATTCCTATGGTCCCAGTAGTCCATTATATGTGTTTCTTTGCTTAAGTTCCAATGGGTGTCAAATGCACACTCATTTGTTTTCATTAATGCGAAAAACAATCAAATGGATTGACAATAGAAAAATAGTGTACTTTTGACAGCCAATAAGTTTTTGATATTTTGAGTACTCATTCTTCTTGTGCTAGTAGCACATTATATGTGTTTATTTTCTTAAGTTCCAATGGGTATCAAACGCTCGCTTGTTTGTTTTTATTAATTGCCGAAAGTAGTCCAAATGCACTCCAAATATAAAAATTGTGTACTTTTGACACCTAATAAGCTTTTTATCTTTTGAGTACTCATTATTATGGTCCTTGTAGCGCATTATATGTGTTTATTTTCTTAGGTTCTAGCGGTCGTGAAACACACGCTCGTTTGTTTTTATAAATGCCGAAACCAGTCCAAATGCACTCCAAAAAGAAAAACTGTGTACTTTTGACGCAGAATAAGCTTTTGATCTTTTGAGTACGTATTCTTTTGGTCCTAGTAGCGCATTATATGTTTTTATTTTCTTAACTACCAATGGGTGTCAAATGCACGGTTTTTTTTGTTTTCATTTAGGCTAAAAACAGTCCAAATGCACTCAAAATAGAAAAACTGTGTACTTTTGACACCCATTAAGCTTTTGATTTTTAGAGTACTCATTCTTATGGTCCTAGTAGCGCATTATATATGTTTATTTTTTTAAGTTCCAATGGGTGTCAAATGTACGCTCGTTTATTTTTATCTACGCCGTAAATAGTCTAAATGCTCTCCAAATGGAAAAAAATGTGTAGTTTTGATAGCCAGGCTTTTGATCTTTTGAGCAATCATTGTTATGGTCTCAGTAGCGCATTTTATGTGTTTATTTTCTTAAGTTCCAAAGGATTTCAAACACATGCTCGTTTGTTTTTATTAATGCCGAAAACAGTCCAAATGCACTACAAATAGAAAAACCGTGTACTTTTGACACCAATAAGCTTTTGATCTCTTAAGTACTCATTCTTATGGTCCAAGTCGGCCATTATATGTGTTTATTTGCTTAAGTTCTAATGGGTGTCAAATGCACACTCGTTTGTTTTCAATAATGCAGAAAATAGACAAATGGATTGAAAATAGAAAAATTGTGTACTTTTGACAGTCAATAAGCTTTTGATCATTTGAGTACTCATTCTTCTTGTCCTAGTATTGCATTATATGTGTTTATTCGATTAAGTTCCAATGGGTGTCAAGCGCACACTCGTTTGTTTATACTAATGCCGAAAACAGTCCAAATGCACTTCAAAAAGAAAAACTGTGTACTTTTGAAACTCAACTTTTGAGTGATCATTCTTATGGTCCTAGTAGTCCATTATACGTGTTTATTTTCTTGTCTTCCAATGGGTGTTAAATGCACGCTCATTTATTTTTAATAATGCGGAAAACAATCAAATTGATCGCAAATAGAAAATTGTGTACTTTTGACAGCCAACAAACTTTTGATCTATTGACTACTCAGTCTTATGGTTCAAGTAGCGCATTATATGTGTTTATTGGCATAAGTTCCAATGGTTGTCAAACGCACGCTCGTTTGTTTTTATTAATGCCAAAAACAGTCCAAATGCACTCCAAATAGAAAAACTATGTACTTTTGACATCAATAAGCTTTTGATCTTTTGAGTACTCATTCTTATGGTCCCAGTAGTCCATTATATATGTTTCTATGCTTAAGTTCCAATGGGTGTCAAATGCACGCTTGTTTGTTTTTATTAATGCCGAAAACAGTCCAAATGCACTCAAAATAGAAAAACTGTACTTTTGACATCAGTAAGCTTTTGATTTTTTAACTACTCATTCTTACGATCCTAATAGTGCATTATATGTGTTTATTTTCATACGTTCTAGCGGTTGTCAAACGCACTGCCGTTTGTTTTTATAAATGCCAAAACAGTCCAAATGTACTCCAAATAGAAAAATTGTGTGCTTTTGACATCCAATATGATTTTGACCTTTTCAATACTTATTCTTCTTGTCCTAGTAGCATAGTATATGTGTTTATTCACTTAACTTCCAATGGGTGTCAAACGCATGCTCGTTTGTTTTTATTAATGTCGAAAACCGTGCAAATGCACTCCAGATTGAAAAACTGTGTACTTTTGACACCCAACAAACTTTTGATTTTTTAACTACTCATTCTTATGGTCCTAGTAGCAGATTATATGTGTTTATTTTCTTAAGTTCCAATGGGTATCAAACTTACGCTCGTTTATTTTTATTTATTCCGATAACAGTCCAAATGCTCACCAATACTTTTGATAGCCAATAAGCTTTTGATCTTTTGTGTACTCATTCTTATGGTCCTAGTAGCGCATTATATGTATTTATTTGCTTGAGTTCCAATGGGTGATAAAAACACGCTTGTTTGTTTTTATTAATGCCGAAAACAGTCCAAATGCGCTCAAAACTGAAAAACTGTGTACTTTTGACACTCAGTAAGCATTTGATTTTTTAAATACTCATTTCTACGATCCTAATAGTGCATTATATGTGTTTATTTTCATAGGTTCTAGCGGTTGTCAAACGCACTGTCGTTTGTTTTTATAAATGCCGAAATAGTCCAAATGTACTCCAAATTGAAAAATTGTGTGCTTTTGACATCCAATATGCTTTCGATCTTTTCAATGCTTATTCTTCTTGTCCTAGTAGCGCAATATGTGTTTATTTGCTTAACTCCCAATGGGTGTCAAACGCATGCTCGTTTGTTTTTGTTAATGCCGAAAACAGTGCAAATGCACTCCAAATTGAAAAACTGTGTACTTTTGACCCCCAGTAAACTTTTTATTTTTTAACCACTCATTCTTATGGTCCTAGTAGCGGATTATATGTGTTTATTTTCTGAAGTTTCAACGGGTGTCAAACTTATGCTCGTTTATTTTTATCTAAATGCTCACCAATACTTTTGATAGCCAATAAGCTTTTGATCTTTTGCGTACTCATTCGTATGGTCCTAGTAGCACATCATATGTGTTTATTTGCTTAAGTTCTGATGGGTGTCAAACGCACGCTAGTTTGTTTTTATTAATGCCAAAAACAGTTCTATTGCACTCCAAATAGAAAAATTGTGTACTGTTGACCCCCAATAAGTTTTTTATCTTTTGAGTGCTCATTGTTATGGTCCTAGTAACCCATTATATGTGTTTATTTGGTTAAGTTCCAGTGGGAGTCAAGCGCATGCACGCTCGTTGTTTTTATTTTTATTAATGCCGAAAACCGTCCAAATGCACTCTAAATAGAAAAACTATGTACTTTTGACATCCAATAAGCTTTTGATCTTTTAATTACTCATTCTTACAGTCCTAGTAGCCCATTATATGTGTTTATTTGCTTAAGTTCCAATGGGTGTCAAATGCACGCTTGTTTGTTTTTAGAGCATCTTAAGTGGAGTCCCTAAGTAGGGACAACCACCGTGTAAAATGGGTGTAAAACAAATATAGGGACAAAATGAATCTCCGATGGATCGGAAAGTGAGTCTCTAAAATATAGGGACTCATCAGATACGTAGTGCATGTCTTCACATATAGCGACTATATAGGGACAACCTTGAGTGGAAAACATGGCCAACGATCTTAATTGAAGCTTTTAATGCTTTTAATTAATAAAAAAATGGTTCAATAAACAAAAAAATGTGCACCTTGAGTGGAAAGGGAGACCCACAATCTTGATTGAAGATCTTAATGATTTTAATGCTTTTAATTAATTAAAAAACGGTTAACTTAAACAAAAAATGTGCATCAAATCAAATTATCATATAAAATCATAAAAACTTCAAATTTAAGGACTCTACCAATGGAGGCAATATTCTTTTAGGGACACAAAGATTCCCTTTAAGTCCTTCAATGAGTATTCAAAAGTTGTGGTGAGTCCCTTAATAGGGACTTCCATTAGACATGCTCTTATTTATTCGGAAAACAATCAAATGGATTGAAAATAGAAAAATTGCATACTTTTGGCAGCCAATAAACATTTGATCTTTTTAGTACTCATTCTTATGGTCCCAGTAGCGCGATACATGTGTTTATTTGCTTAAGTTTTATTAGGTGTCAAATGCACGCTTGTTTGTTTTTATTAATGTGAAAAATAGTCCAATGCTTTGAAAATAGAAAAATTATGTACTTTTGACAACCAATACTCTTTTGATCATTTGAGTACTCATTCTTATGGTCCTAGTAGCGCGTTATATGTGTTTTTTCGCTCAAGTATTAATGGGTGTCAAACGCACGCTCATTTGTTTTTTTTAATGTTGAAAATAGTCTAAATGCACTCAAAATTGAAAAACTTTGTACTTTTTACACCCATTAAGCTTTTGATTTTTTTATTACTAATTCTTATGGTCCTAATAGCGCATTATATATGTTTATTTGCCTCAGTTCCAATGAGTATCAAGCACACGCTTGTTTGTTTTCATTAATGCCGAAAACAGCCAAATGCATTGAAAATAGAAAACTTGTGTACTTTTGACAACCAATAAGCCTTTGATCTTTTGCGTACCTCATTCATATGGTCCTAGTAATGCATTATATGTGTTTATTTTCTTAAGTGCCAAAAAAATGTCAAATGCACACTCGTTTTTTTTATCAATACTAAAAACATTCCAAATGCCCTCCAAAATGCAAAACTGTGTACTTTTGACATGCAATAAGCTTTTAATCTTTTGAGTGCTAATTCTTATGGTCTAAGTAGCCCATTCTATGTGTTTATTTGCTTAAGTTCCAATAAGAATCAAATGCACGCTCAAATTTTTTTTTAATGCTTAAAACAATCCAAATGCACTCCAAATAGAAAAACTGTGTACTTTTGACACCCAATAAGTTTTTGATCTTTTGATTACTTATTTTTCCGGTCCTAATGGCCCATTATATGTGTTTATTTGCTTAAATTCCAATAGGTGTCAAAGGCACGCTTGTTTGTTTTTATTAATGCGGAAAACAGTCTAATGTATTGAAGATAGAAAAATTGTGTACTTTTGAGTACTCATTCTTATGGTCCTAGTAGCGTGTTATAGGTGTTTTTTTGCTCAAGTATCAATGGGTGTCAAACACAAGCTCGTTTGTTTTTTTTTAATGCTGAAAACAGTCCAAATTCACTCAAAATAGAAAAACTATGTACTTTTGACACCCATTAAGCTTTTGATTTTTTGAGTACTCATTCTTATGATCCTTGTAGCGCATTATATGTGTTTATTTTCTTAAGTTCCAAGGGGTGTCAAATGGAAGCTCATTTGTTTTTATTAAAGTCGAAAACAGTCCAAATGCACTCCAAATAGAAAAATATTGTACTTTTGACAGCCAACAAGCTTTTGATCTTTTGGGTACTCATTCTTCTTGTCCTAGAAGCGCATTATGTGTGTGTATTCATTTTTGTTCCAATAGGTGTCAAACGCACGCTCGTTTGTTTTTATTAATGCCGAAAATAGTCCAAAATGCACACCAAATAGAAAAACTGTGCACTTTTGTCGCTCAAAAAACTTTTGATCTTTTGAGTACTCATTCATATGGTACTAGTAGTGCATTATATGTGTTTATTTTCTTAAGTTCAAATGGGTGTCAAACGCAAGATCGTTTAATTTTATTAATGCGAAAAACAGTCCAAAATTGAAAAAGCTATGTAATTTTGACACAAATAAGATTTTTATCTTTTCTGTACTCAATGTTACAGTCCTAGTAGCACGTTATGTGTTTATTTACTTAAGTTCCAATAGGTGTCAAACGTGCACTTTTTATTTATTTATTATTAATGCTGAAAACAGTCCAAATGCACTATATACAAAAAAACTGTATACTTTTGACACCCAATAAGCTTTTGATCTTATGAGTGATCATTCTTATGGTCCTAGTAGACCATTATATCTATTTATTTGCTTAAGTTTCAATAGGAGTCAAACGCACGCTCTTTTTTTTTGTTAATGCCGAAAATAGTCCAAATGCACTTGAAATAGAAAAACTGTGTACTTTTGACACCCAATACGCTTTTGATCTTTTGATTACTCATTCTCACGGTCCTAGTAGCCTAGTATATGTCTTTATTTGCTTAAGTTCCAATGGGTGTCAAAGCATGCTCGTTTGTTTTTATTAATTCGGAAAATGGATAGAAAATAGAAAAATTGCGTACTTTTGACAACCAATTAGTTTTTGTTCATTTTAGTTGGTATTCTTATGAAGTAGTGCGTTATATGTATTTGCTTGCTTATGTTCCAGTGGGTGTCAAATGCACGCTCGTTTGTTTTTATTAATGTGGAAAATAGTCGAATGCTTTGAAAATAGAAGAATTGTGTACTTTTTGACAGCCAATAAGCTTTTGATATTTTGAGTACTCATTCTTATGGTCCTAGTAGCACGTTATATGAGTTGTTTTGCTCAGGTATCAATGGGTGTCAAACGCACGCTCGTTTGTTATGTTTAATGCTGAAAGTAGTCCAAATGCACTCAAAATAGAAACACTGTGTACTTTTGACACCCATTAAGCTTTTGATTTTTTGAGTACTCATTCTTATGATCCTTGTAGAGCATTATATGCGTTTTATTTTCTTAAGTTCCAATGGATGTCAAACTTACGCTCGTTTGTTTTTATTTATGTCGAAAACTGTCTAAATGCATTTGAAATAGAAAAATTGTGTACTTTTGACCAGCTAAAGCGCTTTTGATCTTTTGGGTACTCATTCTTATGGCCCTAGTACTGCATTATATTTGTTTGTTTGTCTAAGTTCTAATGGTTATCAAATGCATGCTCGTTTCTTTTCATTAATGCCGAAAACAGTCAAATGTGTTGAAAATAGGAAAACAAGGTAAGTCAATGACTCCCAAAACACTAAGGCTTTAGGGCACTAGGTGTAGAACACCCTTAATGACTTACTAACTCGAATCTTACCCCTATGAAAGATTAGAATCTTAGACGTAAACTATTTTTCTGGTTGAAATTTAGACAATGGGGCCGAATTCCACCTAGTGGCCAAACCCCCTTGTTTTTGGTTTAATTTTGAACAATTTTCCTTTATGTTTGGATTGTTGGTGATTTGTTTTTGGTTATTAAGTTTTTAATTAATTACCATCCTTGAATACTTAAAATTATTTTGAATGGATATTTGTTTTAGAACTTTTATGCATGTGACTGATTCAAATTAATTTTTATTCTAGGTATGACTAATAGGAAAGTTAGTTGTCTGGCAGATAGTGCAACCACGCACACCGTTTTGCATGAACGCATCTATTTCACTAACTTCATACCTAAGAATGCACCTCTGACAACCCTGTCAGGCCCATCTAACCTGATCGAAGGATACGATAAGGTACGTATAATGTTGTCCAATGGTACAATTTTGACCATTGATGAGGCACTTTATTCTCCACGTTCCGGAAGAACGTTGTTGAGTTTCTAGGACATTAGAGATAATAATTACCACGTTGAAACCTATGTAGAAAACAGAGTCGAATTTATGTGCATAACTTCCTACGAATATGGCTAGAAGCGTATTCTAGAGAGGATTAAGCGTATCCCGAGTGGTCTGTATACTTCGACCATACGCCCCCATAGAAAGCCACTATGTGGCCAGCCCTACCTCTGGGACCGTGCATGAAATTACACTTTGGCATGATCGTTTGGCACACCCTGGATGAACAGTGATGCGCCGTATCCTCAAATCAACACATAGGCATCCACTAACCCGAAGTTTAGGTTCGATTCAAGGAATCGCATGTCAAACCTGCTCTATGGGAAAACTTATTATTAAGCCTTCTTATGACAAGATTCATTCGAATTCTTCTATTTTTCTACAAAGAATTCAGGGGGACATTTGTAGACCGATTCACCCTTTTTGCAGACTATTTAGACATTTTGTGGTTTTGGTTAACACTTCCACACGTTGGTAACACGTGTGCTAGTTGTCCATAAGGAACACTGCATTTTCCAAACTGTTGGCTCAGGTTATCAAGCTCAGGGCTCACCACCCTGATTATCCGATCAAATCTATTCGATTGGATAATGCTGGAGAATTCACATCTAAAACTTTTGATGAGGTTGGGGTTGAAGTTGAACATCCTGTACCCCATGTTCACACCCAGAATAACTTGGCAGAGGCATTCATTAAGCTCTTACAAATGATTGCTCGATCGTTGGTCATATGTACCAAGCTCCCGATCGCTGCTTGGGGCCATACACTATTGCACGCAAACATGTTGGTTCGTCTTAGGCCTGTTTGTTATCGGATACGAACCTGAAATATCGCATCTATGTATTTTTGGTTGTGTGGTCTATATGCCGATTTCACCGCCTTTACGTACAAAACTGGGGCCTTAGCGAAAAATGGGAATCTATGTCGGATATGATTCTTTTTCGATTATTTGTTACTTGGAGCCTTTGATAGGTGATATGTTTACTGCTCGTTTCATGGATTGTCACTTTTATGAGGCAGTCTTCCCATCGTTCGGAGGAGATAAGAACGTCAACGTTTTTAAAGAACGACGTAAATTATCAGGGACGACTCCCACTTTGTCTCATTTAGATCCCCTCACAGCTCAGTCTGAAACTGAAGTGCAGTGCATAATAGATCTTCAGAGCATAGTTCAGAGCATGCTAGATGCTTTCACCGATCTAGCACGAGTGATAAGATCACATATTCCAGCTGCGAATGTGCCTGCAAAAATGGATGTACCAAATGTACGACGAATTTCCCTCCTGGAAGCCCGAGACACCACTTTGGTTGATCCACGTACATTAGTGGCTAGCCAATCATCTGTCCCTACACAAAAGTGTGGTAAACCACTTGGTTCAAAGGATTCACACCCTTGGAAAAGGAAACCCATGACATAGGCACCTAAAGAGCCTGCCGTGAATTCGATTGTCAGTTATTCATTCTATCTAACTTATAAGTAAATTTTACATTACAGAAACGTCCTTGAAGAGATGAATCCACCTCCTGAGAATTGTGAAATTTCGGTCTATTATGCTAGCTTGGATGATGTTTTGTGTAGAAATGAGATGATCATCGACGATGCATTAGTGTATGCAGTAGCTACTGAGATAATGTTGAGCGATGACATTGAACACTGTTTCGTTGATGAATGTCGACATAGAACTAATTGGTCAAACTAGAAACAAGCAATCCAAGTTGAACTCGATTTGCTTGCGAAACGTAAGGTGTTTGGACCTGTAGCTCCTACTCCTCCACATATGAAGCCCGTTGGCTACAAGTTGGTTTTCGTTTGGAAGCGTAATGAGAAGAACGAAATTGTGCGCTACAAGGCTCGTCTTATTGTTCAAGGTTTCTCACAACGCCCCGGGATTGACTATGATAAAGCTTATTCACCCATTATGGATGTGATTAATTTTCAATACCTTATCAGTTTGGTAGTTTTTTAAAAACTGAGTATGCAGCTGGTGGACGTAGTAACTGCGTATCTCTATGGAGATCATGATACAAAAATTTATGTGAAAGTTCTTGAAGGACTTACATTGACTGGATTAAATCTTTCCAAACCCCGGAACACGCTCTCAATTCGGCTGAGGCGTTCACTCTACGGTTTGAAGCAATCCGGAAGAATGTGGTATAACCGTCTGAGTGAGTATTTGACTAGTCAGGGATATGTGAACAACAAACTATGCCCTTATGTGCTAATTACATTCCGGTTTTGCAATTGTTGCAATATATGTCCATGACATGAACCTCATCGGAACTCTTGAAGAGCTCGCGAGAACTGCCGCGCACCTAAATTTGGAGTTTAAGATGAAAGATCTAGGAAAGATTCAATAATGTCTCGGTCTCGAGATAGACCACCGTTCGGATATAATCTTAGTACATTAAACGAACTACACCCAGAAGGTGTTACGTCGCTTTAATAAGGATAAAGCGAAGCCTTCGAGTACTCCTATGGTTGTTCGATCGCTAGATGCAAAACGAGATCCTTTTCGTCCAAAGGAGGATGATGAAGAGATTTTGGAACCTGAAGTTCCTTATCTAAGTGCGATAGGCACTTTATTGTACTTAGCTAAATACACTAGACGCGACATCTCCTTCGCTGATAATCTTGTGGCAAGATATAGTAATGCACCAACACGTAGACATTGGACTGGTGTTAAAGACATTTTCCACTACCTTAAGGGTATTACAGATTTGTGCTTGTTCTATCCCTACGGATCCTCGAGTGATGCCGCACCTCCTTTTCTCGAGTCGATTCTCGCCTTGTTGGTTATGCCGACGCATGATACTTATCTGATCTGCACAAGGCGCGCTCTCAAACAGGTTATGTCTTTACCGTTAGAGGCATTGCAATATCTTGGAGGTCAACTAAACAGACATTAGTTGCTACTTCGTCTAAACATGCTGAAATTCTCGCCTTACATGAAGCAACTCGGGAATGCTTTTGGTTGAGAGCAGTTGTGGGCCATATTTGAAGCTCCTACGATCTTTACCCCGTCGTTGATGTCCTGACGACAATCTATGAAGACAACGTAGTATGCATCGAACAACTCAAGAAGGGTTACATCAAAGGAGACAACACCACGCGTATTGCGCCGGAGTTCTTCTTTTCACATCAAGAACAAGAGCATCAGAAGTTTGAAGTCATGCAAATCCGTTCATAAGACAATCAGGTCGACCTCTTCACCAAATCACTACCGAAGGTGACGTTTTAGAAGCTTGTTCAAGGAATTGGTATGCGTAAACTTTCTGAGTTGTAACATTGTTAGTTATCATTGGAATTGTGTCAAACTCAGGGGGAGTATCCTGAAGTATACTTGCTTGATCTTAATGTACTCTTTTTCCTACGATTAGGAGCATTTTTTCCACTAGGTTTTTGCTACCTAACTAGGTTTTGACGAGGCACCTATCTTGGGTCGATCATATCCCTGATGTCGTCCCGTAGATGTTTCATTTGACTTTGCATTTCTCATGCATTTTTCCTTAGATTATGGATTTTGTCCCTACTTTGGTTTTTACCATAGCCATAGGGTTTTTTGTGAGACTTACTTCCTTATGCAAGTTCCTACCTCATTGAGAATATCGTGTTCCCAGAATAAGTGCCGACGAGTCGACTTCCTCAACCTGTACATGATGCCGAATCTACTTGAGTATTGACACAGTCAAGGGGGAGTGTTGTAAACTTCTAGTTTAAGTGTGATTGTGTAAATCCTAGATTAGATTTGATTCTAGTTAATCTTTCCTATATGGACTTGTATTCCTTGGAGAAGAAGGATTTATTCTCTCTATAAATAAAGGCACTGCATAGGGGGAATAACACACATTTCTGTACATAACCCTACAAAAACATCTCTCTCTATTCTCTCCCTGTGCCGCCGACCTTCTTCCCCTGTCAGTTAAATAGGCCACAACATTGTTTTTGTGTTTTTCAAATTTTCTGATAATTTTTTTTTATTTTTTTTATTTTTGTGATAAAGATAAAAAGGAAGAAAATAAAATGATTGAAAATAAAAAAAAAGAAAAATTGGGTTTCCTCTCCATTGATGCTTTAGTTAACGTCTATAGCTAAACCCAGAAGAAGGAATTGATGATCATGTCACTTGTTCTCTTAGAGTCAACCACTCTTAAACAGCATCATATAACAACAGTAGGTACAAATTGATTTGATATGTGCAATTAAATTCAGTAGTTGAGTTATTAATATCCACTCTTCTATGAGAATGTATCTATGAAATAAAATAAGTTCCCATCCAGTGAGGCTTGTGTCTCCATCGAACTGACTTAAACCTTGTATTTCACACAAACAATTTTTGAACTGGCCGAATTTCTTGACAAAGAATTTGGCTACCATTAAGCTTCTTCTTCATTCCCATGTAGAATTTAGCCTGCTCATAAAATTGGCCCCGACATTCTTAAGATTTGATGGGCTTTACTGTTGGCTTGTTTATTTCAGCAACTAAAACTTTTTTTTATCAATAGCCTGCCCTATATCCAAAATGGTTATAGTGCTCAAAATCTGATCATGGGAAATCATCTGACTTGTTTTGAACAACACTGTTCAACCCGTCAGTTTCAACGTGTTCCTGCAGCTTTGTGGGTTGCATTGCAGCCTCTTGAAGTAGTATGTGTGGCACACAGACTTTGGTAGGGGCAGATTTTATGAAACTTTCGGGATCAACAAGTGCTGTTTCCTCCATTGTGCATGAGTCATACGTTGATGGATCAACAAGTGTTGTTTCAATATCTCCCAACATGTTATTATAGCTCTCCATACATTGGGATGGTTGAATTATGCAGCATTCCTCTGAACATTGTGGATTAGTAATTGGTTGACTAGGAAACTCCTCTTCCTCCTGTTCTTTCCATTGATGCACGAGCTGCTCAACTTGATGCACCCGATTTTTTATTGATTTATGAATATTATGAATTTCTTGATCAGCTTGATCAAGCCTTGTAAGGGTACTGTCTGCCAATTACTCAACTGCAATATCCCAATCAGCTTTTGCTGGTGCATGAAGCTGTTCAAAAAGCTGTTGAATACATTCCCACATAGGATTTTTATGCTCTGGCCAAGATGGATTCGAAAAATTTAAGTAGGAATTGCACCTAGGTCTTTGAAAATTGTTCCTCATATTTATATGGTGCTGCCCAAGCTCTGGAAAATACTATCTCTGAGGACAATACACAATATCATGGGTATTCAAATTGCAAAGAGCACAAATTGTATGTGCAAATCTAGAATATCCCATTGCTGCTAATGAAATCGTTGCATTGCTTTCAAAATCAACAAATGTTACCCAAAAAAAAAATTAAAATCAAGTAAATAGAAAGATAAATACAAAAATAATTAACTAGGAGTTAATAAACACAAATTATTTAAAACAATTCTTGGCAATGGCACCAATTTCTTGATAGGAATTTTAAGGGATAAAAACATTTAAAATACTTGCAAGAGTAGAAGGTAATCATAGTATAGTCGACTGTAGCAAGGTTGTTCTCCTCATGGACTAAATGAATAATTTATGTCAAACCAAATCTTAGTTAATTACTTAAAACAAAATTTGAGAAAAGTTGATTTTGTGATTTAAAATAATAAAAACCAATATAATAGAAATAATTAAATAAATTGGCAAAGTAAAGAAACAAAAGAAAATAGTTTTGGAAATCTATTTAAGCACTAGGGTTCCGCCGTCACCTTAACAGTCCTACATAGTTCTTCCCAATACTTATGACTTACACATGTATATTTGAAGGTTAGGTTTTCCTAATATATGCCTACTTGGACTCGCAACATAAAGTGTATATCATACATGCAACCCGTTTGTGGTATTCAGATCCAATCTGAACATGCATGACTCATTAAGTTTTGTGAAACCTTTTGAAAAATCATACAACCCTTAAGACGTGGTATTCATCCTAAGTGAACTTGCACATATTAACCATAAGAAGCCTTTGTCAATTTCAGGGACCAACCTCGGACCAAAATTGCATCAAATTACTTTTCTAAACAACTTAATGGTAGCTAAGCATTAAGATAATTAGACAGTATAAACTGGTGATTAATAATTCAAACCTGTATGCATAATATCACAAGTAAATTGAAAAGAAACTACATATTCTTGTTAAGGCACGTGGCCTTGCCCTAGCAAATGGAAATTAGTCACTAACAATCATAAAACAAAAATATTATTGAAAACAAGGATAGATGACACCTTGTAAATAAACTTGAATTGTCAAAAACTCTGAAGTAGTGCGATCTACCCCTCTTTCTCCCCTCAAACCCTGATGGCTAAAAAGGCTTATTTATACTACTACATATTAAAATCCTTACTAGAAAAGGTCTTCTAAAAACTAGGAAACATAATAGAATAAGATAACTAGGAAATACGTTCTTATTCTAACTTTGGGAAATCTGCCCATCCACAAATTAGCCATGTTTTTGGACTACCAGGATTCCAAAACAGGCCCAAAATGGCTTGAATTAAACCTTGAGATGTCCCAAACATAATTGCAGAAGGTCTCAAATCCAAAAGACATCATCTTGGACACCAAAAAGCCCAAATAAACCAAAACGTCACTTTGACAACACAACGTGATGCTCCTTTACTTCATCGCCATAAATAAACCACTTGGTAGAAAAATATGAAACTTTGATACAAGAAATTTGAGAGATACATGAACGTCCTCCAAATGGAATTACTCCAAAATTCATCCATTTGATCATGTTTTGCTCCAGAGGAAGTCGGAAATCCTATATTGAAAATACAAATCAAAGTATCAAAATTCTCACAAAATAACCACTATATTATAACTAAGAATAGGGTTAAAATATGTAGTATAATATCAACTCATCAATTATCAAATCCACGCTAGTTTCTTTTTATTAATGCCGCAAACTGTCAAATGCATTGAAAATAGAAAAATTGTGTACTTTTGACTACCAAGAAACTTTTGAACTTTTGAGTACTCATTCTGATGGTCTTAAGAGCGCATTATATGTGTTTATTTTCTAAAGTTCAAATGGGTGAGGAACGCACGCTCGTTTGTTTTCATTAATGCCAAAAATTGTTACATGAATTGAAAATAGAAAAATTTGTACTTTCAACAGCCAATAAGCTTTTGATCTTTTGAGGTCTCATTCTTATGGTCCTAGTAGCACATTATATGTATTTATTTTCTTAAGTTCCAATGGGTGTCAAACGCCTGCTTGTTTCTATTTATTAATGCTGAAAATAGTTCAAATGCACTCCAAATAGAAAAACTGTATGCTTTTGACACCCAATAAGCTTTTGATCTTATGAGTACTCATTCTTATGGTCCTAGTAGTGCATTATATGCATTTATTTGCTTAAGTTCCAATGGGTGCCAAACGCATGCTCGTTTGTTTTTATTAACGCCGGCATAAGTCCAAATGCACTCCAAATAGAAAAAATGTGTACTTTTGATACCTAATAAGCTTTTGATCATTGAGTGCTCATTCTTATGGCCCTCGTAGGCCATTACAATTGTTTGTTAGTTTAAGTTTCAAAGGGTGTCAAGGGCACGCTCATTTGTTCTGAATAATTAGGAAAACAGTCAGATGGATTGAAAATAGAAAAATTGTGTACCTTTGACGGGAAATAAGCTTTTGATCTATTGAGTACTAATTCTTATGGTTATAGTAGCGCATTATATGTGTTTATTTGCTTAAGTTCCAAGGGGTGTTAAACGTATGGCTGGTTTGTTTTTATTAATGTCGAAAACAGTTCAAATTCACTCCAAATTGAAAAACTATGTACTTTTGACACCAAGAAGCTTTTGCTCACTAGAGTACTCATTCTTATGGCCCTAGTAGGCCATTATACGTGTTTATTTGCTTAAGTTACAATGTGTGTCAAACGCACACTCGTTTGTTTTCATTAATGTGGAAAACAGTCAATTGGATTGAAAATAGAAAAATTGTGTACTTTTGGCAGCCAATAAGCTTTTGATCTTTTGAGTACTTATTCTTATAGTCTTAGTAGCACATTATTTGTGTTTATTTGCCTAAATTTCAGTTGTTGTCCAACGCATGCTCGTTTGTTTATATTAATGCCTAAAAAAGTCAAATGTATTGAAAATAGAAAAATTGTATACTTTTGACAGCCTATAAGCTTTTGATCTTTTGAGTACACATTCTTACGCTCCTAGGAGCGCATTATATGTGTTCATTTTCTTAAGTTCCAGTGGGTGTGAAACGCACGCTCGCTTGTTTTTATTAATGCCGAAAATAGTCAAATGAATTGAAAATAGAAAAATTATGGACTTTGAACAGCCAATAAGCTTTTGATCTTTTGAGTACTCATTCTTATGGTCCTAGTAGCCCATTATATTTGTTTACTTGCTTAAGTTTCAATGGGAGTCAAACGCAAGCTCATTAGTTTGTATTAATGCCGAAAACAGTCAAATGCATCAAAATAGAAAAATTGTGCACTTTTGACAGGCAATAAGCTTTTGATCTTTTGAGTACCTAATCTGATGGTCCTAGTAACGAATTGTATGTATTTATTTTCTTAAGCTCCAATGGGTTTCAAACGTACGCTAGTTGGTTTTTATTAAGCCCGAAAACAGTCAAATGCATTGAAAATAGAAAATTTGTGTACTTTTTATAGCCAATAAGCTTTTTTGATCTTTTGAGTATTGTGCATTATATGTGTTTATTTGCTTAAGTTCCAATAGGTGTCAAACGCACGCCAGTTTGTTTTTATTAATGCCGAAAACAGTCTAATGCATTGAAAATATAAAAATTATGTACTTTTGACAGCCAATAAGGTTTTGATCTTTTGCATACTAATTCTTATGGTTCTAGTAGCGCGTTATATGTGTTTATATGTTTAGGTTCCAAAGGGTATCAAACACATGCTCATTTTATTTTATTTTTTGAGAAACAAAATAACATTAAGAGAGGGAAAAACCCCGAGAACAATCAAGGCCCCTAGAGTCAAATAACAAGGCACTGGAAGTAGCCGGAGGCGCATAGTCAGCCCAAATATGGAAATATCTTGACCATGCCCACACGAAGTGATGGCGTTAGCTACAAAATTTGCTTCCCTAAAAATATGCTTATAGAGTCAAAAGAAGTGGCCAGCCATTTAATGTCTTCAATAATAGCACGGATACGCCAAGGAATGCTACACTTCCCCGTGATTACCTCAATGACAATCTTCGAATCCCCTTCAATCTAGACCTTCTTTAAACCCCGCGATCTGGCCATCAAGAGAGCATCCCTAGCAGCCAAGGCTTCATCAACTGTAATCGTGTTCTGACCCAGCTTTCTTGAACTCGCCAAGCAAGGCTGACCTTGATGGTTTCTAATGACAAAACCTGCTGCAGCAGAAGTACCTACTACAGAGCCATCAAAATTTATTTTATGGTAATCAGCATCCGGGAGATGCCATCTGATTCTATTGTTACTCTTATGGTGGCCTGCCACCCTCACTTTGGAATTAGCTAGTAAGAAATTCTTTGCTAGAGCAGTCACAGTTTTGAAACTGCGAGTTGGGTTTGGCTTTATCTGCTTAAAAACAAAATCATTTCTATCATTCCACATTTGCCACCAAATAAAAAGAACCTTACTAAGATCAGAAAGGCCATCTTTGTCTCTATAATCAAGGTTATTAAGCTAGTCATTCACAGTTGGAGCAAAAGAAATAGCAGGCAGATTATTATCAATCTTCCACAGCTCCTGAGTAAATGGACAAGATTTAAATCTATGACCAATGTCCTTCTCGGCATTATTACATAAGGGACATAAGGCAGAATTGTTATTGTTGAATTTATGTAATTTAACATTAGTGGTTAGCTTATTTCTCACCAACAACCAACCAAAAAACTTAACCTTATGAGGAATATTTAGTTTCCAAATTTTGTTAAGGAGCCCCTTAAACATGTGACATTGATTATCATCAATTTGAATTATGTGAGCTGATTTAACTGAGAACTCCCCATTAGAGGTAGGACCCCAAATAAGCTTATCTTCAACATCACTGATTGGGATGGAAATAGCTAAAATTTTATCAACAACATCTACTGGTAAGAGTTGGTTATGGAGATCAACATTCCAATTTTTATCCAGCATAACATTGCTAACTTTAAGGTTCCAGTCAATAAGATGCTGGGATTGAATGGCAATGATATTGGATAAGGGGAAAGGAAAAACCCAATTATGGGACCAAAACAAGATGTTTTGATCATTTCCCACAGCCTATCTCATTCCCATTTTTACGATATGTCTTGCTGCTAGAATACCCTTCCAAGCTGCTGAATGATTTTGCTTGCATTTCATATTCCAAATAGATTCATGTCTTAAATATTTCGTTTTTACAATCTTTACCCACCAGCTGTCATTGTCATTAATAATTTTCCAGACAAGCTTAGCTAAAAAAGCAAGATTGAACTTTTCAGCTTTTCTAATACCAAGGCCACCTTCAGATTGAGGGGTACAAACATCATCCCAGGCCACAGGAGAAAAGTTGACTTTTTATTCCAGAGAAATTCTCTCCCTGTTCTGAGAAATTTTCGTAGGGCATTTAAAGCAAGCCATGATGTGGTTAGGCATACCAGCAAGGCTAGATTTGATAAGGGTAAGTCTACCAGCTCTAGATAAAGAGTTGGCTTTCCAACCCGCAAGCTTATTTTGAATTCTAAGTATGAGTTCTTTCGCATTAATTGGGCCAGCATATAATATTGTGGATACCAAGATATTTTCCAATCGTAGTTTTGTGTTGAATTTGAAGAATGTTGACTATATCATTTCTTAGGTTAGCAGGTGTATTGTTAGAGAAGTAAAGCGAGGATTTATGAAAGTTAATTTTCTGACTTGAGACCTCAGCAAACTGAGACAAAAGGGTTACAATCTTTCGAGCTGCTTTTGAATAGGCTGTGCTAAATATGAGAGAGTCATCAGTAAACATTAAGTTAGCAACTCTGTAACCCAAAGGGGAGGAGAGAATGCCGGTATGATTACTCGGAGTATTAGCTTATTAAAATGCCTTATTATAGGCTCCATACAAATGATAAAAATGTACGGTGAGAGAGGGTCACCTTGCCTAATACCTCTAGTTGGATAAAAATAACCTTGAGGTATCCCATTAATCAAAATAGAGAAAGAGAAAGAAGAGATACATTCCATAATTCTATTGATCCAGTCCTAGTTGAAACCAAATTTTCTAAGAGTCATTTTGATGTAGTTCTAATCTAAATAATCATAGGCCTTTTCAAGATCAAGCTTAACAGCCATATGCCCCAATCTGCCTTTCTTATTCTTGAAGATACAAAAGAGTTCATGTGCAATAAGGATATTGTCAAGTATAGACCTACCAGGCACAAAAGCACCTTGATATGAGAAATGAGTTGATTAAGAATAGGTTTCAGTCTGTTGACTATAATTTTTGTAATTACTTTATAAACCACATTACAAAGGCTAATTGGCCTAAAATTATCAATTGAATCCGGATGATCTATCTTGGGGATAAGTGAAATATTAGTATGGTTAATTAGCCTTAGGCTAGAACCATTATCAAAGAAATCTTTAACCAAGTTAATAATGGAATTTTTCACCGTATTCCAACACTTTTGTAAGAAGATAGCGTGAAGTCCATCAGGCCCAAGGGCTTTAAGGCCACCAATATTATTGACTGCTTCGAGAATTTCCTGCTCCGTGACAGGTAACATTAGGGCCATATTCTGATCATTTGTAACTGATGGCTGGATAACATTGAGAAACTCCTCTAAATTAATCTCATTTACTTGGTTACCTGCAGAAAATCTCTATTTAAATTTTTGGATGAAAACCTCCTCCATCCATTTACCCTTTTTCCCACCAAATGCCATGCTCATCTTTAATTTTACAAATTTCATTTCATTTCATTTCTTTCTTATGGTGGCCTTAGTGTGAAAATATTTAGTATTTCGATCCCCAAGTTTGAGCCAATTTTCCTTGGCTCTTTGAGCCCAAAGAACTTCTTCCTCACTATGTAGCTTTAGTAATTTATCCTTTAGCTGTTACTCTTTATCAATGTAACTCATGTTATCCGGATGATTCATGCAAAGATATTGAATATGTTTAAGTTCCTCTTGAGAATAATTTGATTAAGAATATTTCCAAAGTTCCTTTTGCTCCATATTTTCACTCTGTGCTTGAAAGTGTTAGCACACATTCTATACCAGTCATTTGGGTTTCCAGTGAAGTTACAGATCCAACTTTCCTTAACAATATTCATAAACTCAGGGTGATTAAGCCAAACAGCTTCAAAAATTAAACTTATTTTGGTAATGCACAATATTAGTATGGAAAGATATGGGACAGTGGTCAGAGCCAACAATTGGGAAATTGTGAACCCTAGCATTAGAGAATAAATTTAACCATTGAGCATTTGCAACTACTCTTATCAAGTTTTTCAAACATTAAAGAATCATCCTTATGGCCATTAGTCCAAGTGTAAGGGATTCCAGTGGTAGAAACGGTGATTAAACCCCCATTGTTAAGGAACTTCACAAATTGTATTACATAGTAACATGCTGTTGTCCGCCCACTTTTTCCCTCAAGTTTGTAATAGCATTAAAATCTCCAATTAAGCTCCAAGGATTATTACCAGGGTTATGGCGAAGAATGTTTTCCCAATCATTTTTCTGATTTTTCTTTTGAGGAGAAGCATAAACAAATGTAGTAAACCAGGCTAAATTAGTTTTCTTGTTAGTAACATGGCAATGGACAAATCTATGAGAAGCAAACATAACATTTAATTGGATTGCAGAGGAATTCCAAAACAAAAAGACACCACCAGCTTGCCCCACCAATGGGGAAGCAAAATTCATATAAAAAAACTGTTCAAAGAAGTTCAAGCCAAACTTAGATAAATCCTGCCTAGGTTTTACTAAACAGAATAATTCTTGCTTATTTATCTTACTAAGGTGCTTACACTGACTTTTAAAACCTGGTCTACCAAGACCTCTTCATTTCCAGAAGACCCACTCCAACAGTCAATTTCTTCAAGGTTCGACACGCCCCCAGCTAACTTGTTACCCTCCTCTCTTAGCCTCTTTCTTGGACTTAGCAACCCCACAGTAGGCCTTACCATATCCTTGCCCTTCCCCTTAGCTTGTGCCCTTTTCTCCTCAGCCACTTTCGAGGGTCCAGTCATACTTCCCGCCGCTTCAATTAGCATCAGATCCTGCTTATCAATTAAATTATCATCTAAATCATTATCTAACTCATTAGTTGCTAGCCAGAACCTAAATGGAGAGTCAAGGAAAAGACTATCAACCCAAAGGTTGTCTTCCTCATCAACAAGTCTATCATCTCGACTAAACATCTCAAGCATAGCACAATATTTATTAATTTGCCAAGAGTTATCCAAAGGATAGCTTACCCCAGGTTGGTTTTCATCTAGATCTGAAGTGAGTGTTTTGATGAAGCAGCAACCATTTAAAGCCAGGCTCCGCTCGGAAGTACGTGATTACCTTAGTCTAAAAGACAACCTAGAAAGCAGGCACAACTCAAGACACGTAAAACATTTGGGAATCCTAAGCGCGCACATGCAAGAAATAAGTAAGTGTAAGCGCCGGTTAAGCTTTACCAGAAGCCAACAAAGGTGTCCCGGGAAGCTCAAACGACGTAATAGCACAATCACCACTATGATTACAGTAACAACACTTGGCGTATTGAAAGCAAAACCTTCCCCAAAGCTAGAAGGTAGCCACTCAGCAAAAAGACTCAATAACCAATTAAGGATGTCAAGACGCTGACAAATCACACAGGGATTATAATTAAGCTTAATCCTAATTTCTATTAACCAAATTTGCAAACAATCATAATTGCGTACATATATCTTAGAAAATTACCATACCTGCATTTGTTTCTTGTGACCCACGTTTTCGCCATTTCTCCAATTCGCCAGATTGGTTGAGGCACTAATGATTATATGCATGCAGAGTTCGAGCTTTAGTGTGCTTTGCTGTAAAATTGTTCCTGTCCATAAAATCTCAGCATTGACTTGTTCCAAGGTCTAAAATATCGGTAATATCGGAAATATCGGTAGTTCAAAAACAAAGAAATTTCGATGGAAATATCGGGATATTATCGATATCGATAAAAATTGAATAAAAACCATAGAAATTGTAAGAAAAACTTGGAAATTTTTATTGAAACTTTGCAGGATGTTTATTTAGTCAATTATCTATTAGTTTATCACAAAAAATTTGAAGGAAATGCATTGCATGATGGATTTAACTGATTAAAGTTGATTATATATCGAGCTGGCAAACATTGTGAGTGTAAAAAATATGTAGTAATTAATGAAAGAAGTTTAAACACACCATAATCATTTATATATAATGAATTAGTACAATATTTTACACTTTATACATTACATGGTAAGATACATGAGTGACTTAGTACCACATAGAGTTCCTATGAGGTTCAAAAATTTCACTATCTTCATCATCTCTATGTGTAGAGTAAGTGTATTGGGAAGAGTAGTTATCAAATGATAAATCCTCAAAATAGTTTTGCATGTAATTGTTAACATGCCACCCATATGGATCCAAGATTGGTTGACGTTGTCCATAAGCAAAATCATTTGAAGATTGAGTCTCGGATTCTTTCCATGAGTCGCTCGATTTCATCCCAACAGGAATGAGATATGAAGGGTTCGGGATTACCAAACAAATGGGATTCGGAAACCAATCCCATATCAAAAATTTCGGTATTTTTCGGGATGGTTTTGGTATGGGATTTTTTGGTTTGGGTTTGGGACTTTTTCGGTTTGGTTTGGGATTTTCGGGAATTTTTTCCAGCCCTACATGTAAGTGACCAAATAAAAAATAGAAAAATTAAAGACCACATGCCATTGACTAAGTAATTAATTGACACAATTTAAAATATAATACCACAAAAAATTTGGAATATGTGCAAATTTGTTTCTTGCAAAAAGAATTCAAAACAAAACCATATATATAAATATTTTAGCATAGTTTCACAAAAACATAAGTGATGTGGTGGTCAAGGCATTGAAGGAGTTAATGGGAGGGGTTCGAATCCCACTATGCCCAAGATTAAGACTTTTTAGAAATTTTCAAGTATTTTTGGGTTTCATCTCGCAATAATATCGACAATATCGCGATATTTTCTATATTTACGATAATTAAGGGGATAAGTCACGAAATATCGTCATCTAAAAAAAACGATAATATCGGCGATATTTTCAATATTTTGGACTGTGCCTTGTTCGGCTTCTTTTCCAAAGCTTTCCCATAATTGTTTCCAATGTCGAGATAGACTAATAATGACTCTACAAGAACTAGATTCAGCAAGAAATGGGATTAATTCAGTGGATATCAAGAGAGGCCAAAAGAGTAGAATCCCTAGACCCCAAATCACAAACCCTAGCCCACAAACCATCTCCCCCCCCCCCCCCCCCAACGATGGGAGGAAAGAGAGCCAATCTTTTGCGCAATGTTTCACTTATTGGTATACAAACTAGAATACGCTCGTTTGTTTTTGTTAATGCCAAAAACAGTCAAATGCCTAGAAAATAGAAAAATTGTGTACTTTTTACAGCCAATAAGAATTTGATTTTTTGAGTTATCATTCTTATGGTCCTAGTGGCGCATTATACATGTATATTTGCTTAAGTTCCAATGGGTGTCAAACCCACGCTCGTTTGCTTTTATTAACATCGAAAAAAATCGAAATGTACTCCAAATAGAAAAACTGTGTACATTTGACACCAAATAAGCTTTTGATCTTTTGAGTGTTCATCCTTATGGTTATATGTGTTTATTTTGCTTAAGTTCCAATGTGTCAAACACATGCTCCTTTTTTTTATTAATGCGAAAAACAATCAAATGGATTGAAAATAGAAAAAATGATTACTTTTGTCAACCAATAAGCTTTTGATCTTTTGGGCACTCATTCTTATGGTCCTAGTAGTACATTATATGTGGTTATTTGCTAACACTAGTAGAAAAACATGTTTGCGGGACACCAAACACAAAACGTCGCGCAAATGGCCTTTGCGCAACGGAACTTTGCGTGACGAAGGTTGACGTCGTGCAAAGTTTTGGCACCAAACTACAATTTTTTACCCCTTTTTTCCTAACTTTGGCGACGCAAATGCACCTACGTCGGGCAAAGTTTTTTTTTGTTTTTGCTTTTCTTTTGGGGATCTTTCGTTTCCTTTTTCTTTTGTGGTATCCACTTGTGTAAATGTTTTAAATTGACGATCGAATTCGTTCATTGTATTCATAGTTCATTGTATTCATATACGTTTAAAGAGTGTAGTTGTAAAAAATCATCAAAATCGGAGTTAAAATAACCGTTAAATAGTGATTTTTTGTTTATACCCATAGACAAGGTTTGTCCCATACTTAATCTCTGAATGTTTGTTTTTTTTGATTTTTGGCATATGCGATCTCGAAGCATATACAAACAAGTTTGACGGTTGGATCGTTGAAACTAGTTTCGTACAATGCGTATCCCATCAAAACCATAGATTCACTAACACTTGGAGTTTATTTATACTTTCATCCAGTATAACATCAGATTTTGTGACATCCACTTGTGTAAATATTTTAAATTAACGATCGAATTAGTTTATTATATTCATATAGGATCAAGGAGTGTAGCTGTAAAAAATCATCAAAATCGGAGTTAAAATAACTGTTAAATCGTGATTTTTCGTTTATAGCCGTTGAAAAGGTTTGTCCCGTACTTAATCTCTGAATGTTTGTTTTTTCGATTTTTTACGTATGCGATCTCGAAATATATACAAACAAGTTTGACGATTGGATCGTTGAAACTAATTCCGTACAATGTGTTTCCCATCAAGTTCAATGGTATATATATTTACTAAGTAGATTTTAATTTATTTATTTTGTATTCGTAAGCAAAAGGGTAAAAAAAAAAAAACAAAAAACCTTGCTCGGTGTAGGTACAGCTGCGTCGCGCAAAGCTGTTTTGCCCGACGTTGGTGATGTCGCGCAAAGATGTTTTGCACGACACAGTTGCACCTACATTGCGCAAAGTTTTTTGTTTTTTTTTGCTTTTTTTGTTTTTTTTTTTGCTTTTCTTTTGGGGTTCTTTCATTGCCTTTTTCTTTTGTGGTATCCACTTGTGTAAATGTTTTAAATTGACGATCGAATTAGTTCATTGTATTCATATAGTTTTAAAGAGTGTAGTTGCAAAAAATAATCAAAATCGGAGTTAAAACAACCGTTAAATCGTGATTTTTCGTTTATAGTTGTCGAAAAGATTTGTCCCGTACTTAATCTCTAAATGTTTGCTTTTTTTCGATTTTTGGCGTATGCGATCTCGAAGCATATACAAACAAGTTTGACGGTTGGATCGTTGAAACTAGTTTCGTACAATGCATTTCCCATCAAAACGATAGATTCACTAACACTTAGAGTTTATTTATACAAACATTAAATATAACATAAGATTTTGTGGTATCCACTTGTGTAAATATTTTAAATTGACGATCGAATTAGTTTATTGTATTCATATAGGATCAAGGAGTGTAGCTGTAAAAAGTCATCAAAATCGGAGTTAAAATAACTGTTAAATCATGATTTTTCGTTTATAGCCGTCGAAAAAGTTTGTCCCGTACTTAATCTCGAATGTTTGTTTTTTCGATTTTTTACGTATGCGATCTCGAAATATATACAAACAAGTTTGACGATTGGATCATTGAAACTAATTACGTACAATGTGTTTCCCATCAAGTTCAATGGTATATATATTTACTAAGTAGATTTTAATTTATTTATTTTGTATTCGTAAGCAAAAGGGCAAAAAAAAATAAAAAATAAAAAAAACCTTGCGTGGCGTAGGTACAGCTGCGTCGCGCAAAGCTATTTTGCCCGACGTAGGTGACGTCGCGCAAAGATGTTTTGCACGACACAGTTGCACCTACATTGCGCAAAGTTTTTTGTTTTTTTTGTTTTTTTTTTCTTTTCTTTTGGGGTTCTTTCATTGCCTTTTTCTTTTGTGGTATCCACTTGTGTAAATGTTTTAAATTGACGATCGAATTAGTTCATTGTATTCATATTGTTTTAAAGAGTGTAGCTGAAAAAAATAATCAAAATCAGAGTTAAAACAACCGTTAAATCGTGATTTTTCATTTATAGTTGTCGAAAAGGTTTGTCCCGTACTTAATCTCTAAATGCTTGCTTTTTTTCGATTTTTGGCGTATGCGATCTCGAAGCATATACAAACAAGTTTGACGGTTGGATCGTTGAAACTAGTTTCGTACACTGCATTTCCCATTAAAACGATAGATTCACTCACACTTAGAGTTTATTTATACAAACATTAAATATAACATAAGATTTTGTGGTATCCACTTGTGTAAATATTTTAAATTGACGATTGAATTAGTTTATTGTATTCATATAGGATCAAGGAGTGTAGCTGTAAAAAGTCATCAAAATCGGAGTTAAAATAACTGTTAAATCATGATTTTTCGTTTATATCCGTTGAAAAATTTTGTCCCGTACTTAATCTCTGAATGTTTGTTTTTTCGATTTTTTGCGTATGCGATCTCGAAGTATATACAAACAAGTTTGACGGTTGGATCGTTGAAACTAATTACGTACAAAGTGTTTCCCATCAAGTTCAATGGTATATATATTTACTAAGTAGATTTTAATTTATTTATTTTGTATTTGTAAGCAAAAGGGCAAAAAAAAAAAAAAAAAAAAAAAAAAAAACCTTGCGCGGTGTAGGTACAGCTAGGTTGCGCAAAGATGTTTTGGGCGACGCAGTTGCACCTACGTCGCGCACAGTTTTTTTTTTTTTTTTTTCTTTTCTTTTGGGGTTCTTTCATTGCCTTTTTCTTTTGTGGTATCCACTTGTGTAAATGTTTTAAATTGACGATCGAATTAGTTCATTGTATTCATATAGGTTTAAAGAGTGTAGCTGTAAAAAATTATCAAAATTGAAATTAAAATAACAGTTAAATCGTGATTTTTCCTTTATAGCCGTCGAAACGGTTTGTCCCGTACTTAATCTCTGAATGTTTGTTTTTTTCGATTTTTGGCGTATGCGATCTCGAAGCATATACAAACAAGTTTGACGGTTGGATCATTAAAACTAGTTTCGTACAATGCATTTCCCATCAAAACGATAGATTCACTAACACTTAGAGTTTATTTATACAAACATTAAGTATAACATAAGATTTTGTGGTATCCACTTTTGTAAATATTTTAAATTGACGATCGAATTAGTTCATTGTATTCATATAGGGTCAAGGAGTGTAGCTGTAAAAAATCATCAAAATCGGAGTTAAAACTACCGTTAAATCATGATTTTTTGTTTATAACCATCGAAAATGTTTGTCCCGTAACTTGATCTTTAAATGTTTGTTTTTTGCGATTTTTGGCGTATGCAATCTCGAAGTATATACAAACATGTTTGACGGTTGGATCGTTGAAATTAGTTTTGTAGAATGCCTATCCCATGAAAACCATAGATTCCCTAACATTTAGAGTTTATTTACACTTTCATGAAGTATACAATAAGATTTTGTGGTATCCACTAGTGTAAATATATTAAATTGAAAATTGAATTAGTTCATTGTATTCATTTAGGGTTAAGGAGTGTAGCTGTAAAAAATCATCAAAATCGGAGTTAAAATAACCGTTAAATCGTGATTTTTCGTTTATAGCCGTCGAAAAGGTTGTCCTGTTACTTGATATCTGAATGTTTATTTTTTGTGATTTTTGGCATATGCGATCTCGAAGCATATACAAACAATTTTGACGGTTGGATCGTTGAAACTAGTTTCGTAGAATGCGTATCGCATCAAAACAATAGATTCACTAACAGTTGGAGTTTATCTATAGTTTCATTAAGTATAACATAAGATTTTGTGGTATCCACTAGTGTAAATATTTTAAATTGACGATCGAATTAGTTCATTGTATTCATATAGGATAAAGGAGTGTAGCTGTAAAAAATAATCACAATCAGAGTTAAAACTACTGTTAAATCTTGATTTTTCATTTATAACTGTCGAAAAGTTTTTTCCCGTTACTTGATCTCTGAATGTTTGTTTGTTGCGATTTTTGGCGTATGAGATCTCGAAGTATATACAAACAAGTTTGACGGTTGGATCGTTGAAATTAGTTTCGTAGAATGTGTATCATATCAAAACGATAGATTTTAATAGAATCATACATTGTGACAAAGAAAAAAAAAAGTAATCATACATAATTAAAAACATTTGAAGGATGCGGGAGATTAAAATTTGGAGGCTGCCAAAATTTTGGCATGGCGCCCAAAATCTCCTCCTCTTCATTTCTCTATCGCAGCTTTTTTTCCTTTCCTCTTCAGAAATCTCTAAGCGCCTCCACCCCTGCATACCCGAGCCCAATTCCACCGTTTTTTTTGGTTTCTGCTACTAACCCTAGGTGTTTCTTCACTTCTTCTTCTTCTTTGCCTGTGTTCCTCCCCGCGCCTCCCTTTCCCTCACTCTCAGTCAGTCATCATCATTCACACCACTCTCTCTCGCAGCCTTGCATTCTCGCCGTCAAGCACTTGAACGCCTCGCCGTCTCGACAATCGGACTCGACAGCCATCGCAGAGGTAAAAATCTGCTACCCTTTTTCCCCCAATTTCATAGGTCTCTGTTTTTTAAAGTTAATTAATTTCTTATCACAGAGCCCCCCTTAATTTCTCATATATATTTTTTCAGTTATTTAATTTTAATCTCTGGCTCTCTGCGAATTTTGAGAAAAGATCTGTTTGTTGTGCACTTTAATCAAGCATTTGTACCTTAATATGGGTTATAGAATGCGCAAGAGGTCATAGAATGCTGCATGCACATTAGAAGAGATTAAACCAACCTTGTTTGATGAATGACTGTAATAAAAATATTTTTTTATGTTGCTGGTTCAAAATTGGGAAGAACCCATATCACATTCACATACACACACATTTTTTATGTTATACTCAGAAGATAAATTAAATTGAGTACCTTAATTTGGGTTCTGAAATCGACCAATTACAAAAGCATGTGCATTATTCTCCAATTCTCCATGGCGCCCCTAATCCCTCATACTCCAATCCTCCATTTGATTCAAAGATTGTTTTATTTTCTGTGCTTGTACCTTGGTGTTTGGGGATCTTTATGATGCCATCTTTGTGTAATATTCTCCCTTTTGTCCCAAAAAAGGAAACTAAATTATGTTTACCTTAATTGGGGGAAGGCGCATATTGAATCATTGAAGTGGAGCAGCAGTTTGGTGACTGAGTGCAGGGGATGAAGGTTTTATTCCTTTGGTGGGGCATTTAGGATTGATTATACATTCAATTTCATGTATACCTACTAAAAAAATTCTTGATTGAAATTTGAGTTAAGATGTGTTTAAATTTGTATAAGATTGTCTAAATTTAGTTACTTTTGATGCTGAATTATGTTATAGGTTTCCTACAAGTGGCTGAGTTGAAATTACTTGGTGTCTTTGAATGCTGCAAAGAGGTATAGGAACTGTCTCAAAGCTTGTGGGTTGCATTTCTTGTTTACAAGTGATTAAAAGTTGTTTTGTATAGGTTACTCTAGGAGTTTATTGAAAAGCATGAAAATGGGTTCAAAGTGGTGAATGTTTTGGCTGGCTGGTTGAAGAGCGATCCTTCAAGCTACCATATAAGGCTTGTTTCTGGGCCTGAATTTATAGGTGACATTTAATTGTAGACTAGTATGTATGTTTACTTGTGTTGATATATTTTCAAGTAAAATCTAATAGGGGCAGGGAGCATCCAATTATATTCCTTTTAAAAAGAACACTATGATTTTAAATCAATGGCGATCTTCCTGGTTATATTAGATGCAATAGAACATGTTCAAAGAGTGAGAGAAGTAGTTTGGAGGGTTAGAAATACTTCGAATCTGTTTGTTATATCAGCTTTTTGTATGGTTTTTAATGTGCATTCTGTTATAATGGGGCTCTTGTTTCTGATTCCCATCTGTTTGTTATATCAGCTTCTTGTACGCAATTTTTCAGGACAATGGTGCACTTATTGTTATATTAGAAATGGTGAAAAATGAGGGCTCCTCTGATGGCAATCGACCTGTAATTTGTGTGGTACTGTGTTTATTTCAAATTCTACAGCCTTATATCCTAAATTCTCGAGTGCTGACTGCTGACACAGTTGTCCCTTTCGGCCATAGTCAAATACCCATTTACATGCAAATGTAAAAAATCCAGACATAAAATTGTTGCAGGTGTTGTGTGTAAAATGCAACTCTTCCTTCTGTTAGTTTTGTGTTTAAGGAGCAGAATTGACTTAATTTGCTTCTTTGTTGATACAAGGTTGTGACCCTCATCCATGCACTTGAGAAAATTTCCATGTTGAAGATTCCCTTGTTGATTTGAACTCTGTGTCTCAGAGGTTAGCCTTCTGCTGTTACTGACTGGCTTCTGACACTATGGTGAAAGAATTGATAGACTCCCTGATTTTCCATTTACGATTTTGTGTACTCCTTTATTGATCCATGTTTCTCTTCAACTAATATACCTAACTAGAAATATTAATGTTTATGTATTGATTTTTGGTATTATTCCTAGCAAACAACCCTCATCTTTCCAATATATTTTTCTTCTTAACTTTGGCAAATATTGATTTCTATTTGGGATGAGAAATGAATGTTAGACTGATATTCGCATCCAACATTGTAGTGATCCTTATACGTTCATAAGCAAGGGCAGAGTTGAGATTCTTCCCAGCAAGGAAACTGATAAATCAGGCATATTGCAGACAGTTAAGCTTTCTCATTCATTGAATCTGGTAAGGCCAATGTATCCCTACTGATTGATTCTCAGCACCTTTTTTTTTTAAATTCTTAACTCCTCCTGAACATTTTGCATTGCTACTTAGTTGCTTACTTCTTGCAAGGATTTGAAATCTGGAGAGCTTTTGGTTTTTGTGATCATTTTCAAGTGCTGAAAAGTTTTTTTTTTCCTTTGCAAGTAAGTGCATATGCAACTTTTTATCAGTCCCATGGGGTCGAGGATCACCAACGTGAGAAGATGAATCCTGTAACCAAAGAGCCTTTGTTCACCAACTTTACACCATTCTTCTTTGGAAACTATTTGTTGGAGTTTTTTCTCTTTTGTTCGAACATCTTGTATGTACATTTTCATATATTTTATAATTAAATACTTTTTCTTGGTTTATTAATTATTGTTTATAATTTAATTACAATATTTATAAAAAATTAAATAAAAAATATTTTTGCCAAAAAAAAAAAACATGGGTTTGCGCAACGAAAAAGAAACATGCGTAGCGCAAAGCCTCTTTGCGCGACGCAACCTACGTCGTACAAAGAGGCTTTGCGTGACGTAGCCTACATCGTGCAAAGAGGCTTTATGTGACGCATGTTTCTTCTTCGTCGCGCAAACCCTTCTGTCACTGCCTTGGCGCGACGGTTAGCGTGCGACGAAGGTTCGTTGCGCTAAGTTTTGCACGACATTTTTTGACTTTGCGTGACGAAGGACCTACGTCACGCAAAGTGTTTTTTGTACTAGTGTAAAGTTCCAATGGGTGGCAAACGCACAATTGTTTGTTTTTATTCATGCCGGAAATAGTCCAAATGCACTCTAAATAGAAAAATTGTGTACTTTTGAATCCCAATAAGCATTTGATCTTTTGAGTATTCATTTTTATAGTCCTAGTAGCACACTATCTATGTTTTTTTTTCTAAGTTCGAATGGGTGTTAGACGCATGATCTTTTGTTTTTATTAATGCCGAAAACAATACAAATGCAATCCAAATAGAAAAACTATGTACGTTTGACACCCATTAAGATTTTGATATTTTGAGTACTCATTCTCGTGGTCCATGTAGCGCATTATATGTGTTTATTTGCCTAAGTTCCAATGAGTGTAAAACACACGCTCGTTTGTTTTTATTAATGCCGAAAACACTCAAATGCATTGAAAATTGAAAAATTGTGTACTTTAGATAGCCAATAGCTTTTGGTCTTTTGAGCACTCATTCTTATGGTCCTAGTAGCGTGTTATTTGTGTTTTTTTGCTTAATTTCAATGGTTGTCGAACGCACGATCATTTTTTTATTAATGTCGAAAACAATACAAATGCAATCCAAATTGAAAAACTGTGTACGTTTGACACCCATTAATATTATGGTGTCTTGAGTACTTATTCTTATGGTCCTAGTAGTACATTATATGTGTTTATTTTCCTTAGTTACAATGGGTGTCAAACGCACGATCATTTGGTTTTAATAAAGCCAAAAACAGTGCAACGACACTCAAAACAGAAAAGTTGTGTACCTTTGACACCCATTAAGCTTTTCATCTTTATAGTACTCATTCTTATGGTCCTTTTATGCATAAGTTCCAATGTGTGTCAAATGCACGATCGTATTTTCATATTAATGCCGGAAACAGTCCAAATGTACTCGACATAGAAAAACTGTGTACTTTTGATTTCCAAAAAGATTTTGATATATTGAGTGCTCATTCTTATGGCCCTAGTAGCGCATTATATGTGTTTATTTTTTTAAATTCCAATGGGTGTCAAACGCACACTCGTTTGTTTTTATTAACATCGAGAACATTCCAAATGCATTGTAAATAGAAAAAATGTGTACTTTTGACAGCCAATAAGTTTTTGATCTTTTGACTACTCATTTTTTATGGTCATTGTAGCGCATTATAAGTGTTTACTTGCTTAAGTACTTGCTTAAGTTCCAAAGGGAGTCAAATGCAAGATTCTTTATTTTTATTAATTCTGAAAACAATACAAATGCACTCCAAATAGAAAGCTGTGCACTTTTGACACCCAATAGGCTTTTGATCTTTTGAGAACTCATTCTTGTGGTCCTAGTAGCACATTATATGTGTTTTTTGGTTTAAGTTCGAATGCGTGTCGAACGCACGATCATTTGTTTTTATAAATACCGAAAACAGTCCAAATCAACTGCAAATAGAAAAAATATGTATTTTTGACACCCAAGAACCTTTTGATCTCTTCAGTACTCATTCTTATGGTCCTAGTAGCGCGTTATATGAGTTTATTTGCCTAAGTTTCAATGGGTGTCAAACGTACAATCATTTGTTATTATTAATGCCGAAATCAGTCTAAATGACTCCAAATAGAAAAACTGTGTACTTGTGACACCCAATACGCTTTTGATCTTTTGAGTACTCAGTCTTATCCTAGTAGCCCGTTACATTGTTTATTTGCCTAAGTTCCAATGGGTGTCCAACACACGACCGTTTTTTTTTTATTAATGCCGAAAAAATGACAAATGCACTCCAAATTGAAACACTGTGCTTTTGAGACCCAATAAGCTTTTGATCTTTTGAGTACTGATTCTTGGGGTCCTTGTAGCGCATTATATGTGTTTATTTACTTAAGTTCCAATAGGTGTCAAACGCACGCTCATTTTTTTGTTAATGCCGAAAATAGTCAAATGTATTGAAAATAGAAAAATTGTGTACTTTTGATAGCCAATAAGCTTTTGGTCTTTTGAGTACTCCCAATAAGCTTTTGGTCTTTTGAGTACTCCCAATAAGCTTTTGGTTTTTTGAGTATTCCCAATAAGCTTTTGTTCTTTTGAGTAGTCATTCTTGTGGTCCTAGTAGCGCGTTGTAAGTGTTTATTTGCTTATGTTTCGATGGGTGTCAAACGCACGCTCATTTGTTTTTATTAATGCCGAAAATAGTCCGAATGCACTTTAAATAGAAAAAATGTGTACTTTTGACACCCAATATGCTTTTGATCTTTTGAGTACTCATTCTTATGGTCCTAGTAGCACACTGTCTATGTTTATTTGCTTAAGTTCTAATGGGTGTCAAATGGACGATCGTTTGCTTTTATTAATGCCGAAAACAGTCCAAATGCACTCCAAAGAGAAAAACTGTGTAATTTTAACCCCCAATAAGCTTTTGATCTCTAAAGTAATCAGTCTTAAGGTCCTAGTAGCGCATTATATGTGTTTATTTGCCTAAGTTCCAATGGGTGCCAAACGCATAATCGTTTTTTTTTATTAATGCCGAAATCAGTCCAAATGCTCTCCAAATAGAAAAACTGTGTACTTTTGACACCCAGTAAGCTATTGATCTTTTGAGTACATATTATTATGGTGTTAGTAGTAAATTATATGTGTTTACTTACTTAATTTCCAATGGGTGTCAAACACACAATCTTTCGTTTTTATGAATGCCGAAAACAGTCGAATGCATTGAAAATAGAAAAATTGTGTAACTTTGATAGCCAATAAACTTTTGGTCTTTTGAGTACTCATTATATGCGCTTATTTTCTTAAGTTTGACTGGGTGTCAAACGCGTGCTAGTTCGTTCTTATTAATGCTGAAACAATCCACTTCAAATAGAAAAACTGTGTACTTTTGACACCCAATAAGCTTTTGATCTTTTGAGAACTCATTCTTGTGTTCCTAGTAATGCTTTATATATGATTATTTGCCTATGTTCCAATGGGTGTCAAACGCACGTTAGTTTGTTTTTATTAATGCCGAAAACAACCCAAACGCACTCCAAATAAAAAAAATTGTACTTTTGACACCCAATAAGCATTTGATCATTTGAGTACTAATTCTTGTCGTCCTGGTAGGCTATTATATGTGTTTATTTTCTTAAGTTCCAATGGGTGTCAAACACACGATCGTTTGTCATTATTAATAGGAAAAACAGTCGAATGGATTGAAAAGAGAAAGATTGAGTACTTCTGATAGCCAACAAGCTTTTGATCATTTGAGTACTCATTCTTATGGTCCTAGTAGCACATTATATGTGTTTATTTGCATAAGTTCAAATGGGTGTCAAACTCACGCTCGTTTGTTTTTATTATGCCGAAAACAGTCCAAATGCAATCCAAAGAGAAAAGTTGTATACTTTTGACACCCAATAAGCTTTTGATATTTTGAGTACTTATTCTTATGGTCCTAGCAGGCCATTTTATGTATTCACTTGCTTAAGTTCTGATGGGTGTCAAACGCACGTTCCTTTGTTTCTATTCATGCGGAAAACAATCAATGGATTGAAAATGGAAAAATCATGTACTTCTGACAGCCAATAAGTTTTTGATCTTTTAAGTACTCATTCTTATGTTCCTACTAGAGAATTATATGTGTTTATTTCCATAAGTTCCAAAGGGTGTCAAACGCACGCTCGTTTGTTGTTATTAATGCCGAAAATAGTCCAAATGCATTCCAAAGAGGAAAACAATGTACTTTTGAGACGCAGTAAGGTTTTGATCTTTTGAGTACTCATTCTTCTAGTCCTACCAGCGCGTTATATGTGTTTATTAGGTTAAGTTTCAATGGGCGTCAAACGTAAGATCGTTTGTTTCTACATCCCAGTAGAAAAACTGTGCACTTTTTACACAAAATAAGCTTTTCAACTTCTGAGTACTAATTCTTATCATCCCAGTAGGCCGTTATATGTGTTTTTTTTTCTTAAATTCCAAAGGGTGTCAAACAAACGATCGTTTGTTTCTATTAATGAGAAAAACATTAAAATGGATTGAAAATAGAAAAATTGTGTACTTCTGACAGCCAACAAGCTTTTGATCTTGCAAGTACTCATTCTTATGGTCCTAGTAGATGATTATATGTGTTTATTTGCACAAGTTTGAATGGGTTTGTCAAACTCACGCTCGTTTGTTTTTATTATGCCAAAACAGTCCAAATGCACACTAAATAGAAAAACTGTGTACTTTTGACGCCCAATAAGCTTTTGATCTTTTGAGTACTTATTCTTATGGTCCTACCAGCGCGTTAAACGCACTGTCATTTGTTTTTATTAATGCCCAAAATAGTCCAAATGAACTCCAAATAGAAAAATTGTGTACTTTTGACACCCAATAAACTTTAGATCTTTTAAGTACTCATTCCTATTCTCCTAGTAGTGCATTCGATGTGTTTATTTGCCTAATTTCTAATGGGTGTCAAACTCACTATCATTTGTTTTTATTAATGCCAAAAACAATCCAAATGCACTCCAAATAGAAAAACTATGTAATTTCAACACCCAATAAGCTTTTGATCTTTTGAGTACTCATACTTATGGTCCTAGTGACGCATTATATGTGTTTATTTTCTTAAGTTCCAAAGGGTGTCAAACAAACGATCGTTTGTTTTTATTAATGAGAAAAACATTAAAATGGATTGAAAATAGAAAAATTGTGTACTTCTGACAGCCAACAAGCTTTTGATCTTACGAGTACTCATTCTTATGGTCCTAGTAGAAGATTATATGTGTTTATTTGCACAAGTTTGAATGGGTGTGTCAAACTCACGCTCATTTGTTTTTATTATGCTGAAACAGTCCAAATGCACACTAAATAGAAAAACTGTGTACTTTTGACGCCCAATAAGCTTTTGATCTTTTGAGTACTTATTCTTATGGTCCTACCAGCGCGTTATATGTGTTTAATTGCTTAAGTTTCAATGAGCGTCAAACGCACTGTCATTTGTTTTTATTAATGCCCAAAATAGTCCAAATGAACTCCAAATAGAAAAATTGTGTACTTTTGAAACCCAATAAACTTTAGATCTTTTAAGTACTCATTCCTATTCTCCTAGTAGTGCATTCGATGTGTTTATTTGCCTAATTTCTAATGGGTGTCAAACTCACTATCATTTGTTTTTATTAATGCCAAAAACAATCCAAATGCACTCCAAATAGAAAAACTATGTAATTTCAACACCCAATAAGCTTTTGATCTTTTGAGTACTCATACTTATGGTCCTTGTAGTGCATTATATGTGTTTATTTGCCTAGGTTCCGATGGGTCTCAACGCACGCTCGTTCCTTTTTATTAATGCCGAAAATAGTCAAATGCATTGAAAATAGAAAAATTGTGTACATTGAACAACCAATAAGCTGTTGGCCTTTTGGGTACTCATTCTTATGGTCCTCGTACCACATTATTTGTGTTTATTTACATTGAACAGCCAATAAGCTGTTGGTCTTTTGGGTACTCATTCTTATGGTTCTGGTAGCATATTATTTGTGTTTATTTACTTAAGTTTCAATGAATGCCAAATGCATGCTTATTTGTTTTTATTAATGTTGAAAAAAAAAAAACAAATGCCCTCCAAATAGAAAAAAATGTGTATTTTTGACAGCCAATAATTTTTGTTTTTTTGGGTACTCATTCTTATGTTCCTAGTGCTGCATCATATGTGTTTATTTTCATAAGTTCCGATGCCCGTCAAATGCACACTCTGTTTTAAGTTTCAATGGGTGTCAAACGCACAATCGTTTCTTATTATTGATGCCGAAATCAGTCCAAATGAATCCAAATAGAAAAACTGCGTACTTTGGACACCCAATAAGCTTTTGATCTTTTGAGTACTCATTCTGATGGCCCTAGGACCACATTATGTTTGTTTATTTGCATAGGTTCCAATGACTATCAAACGCACGTTCATTTGTTTTAAGTTCCAATGGGTGCCCAAAGCACAATTGTTTATTTTTATTAAAGCTGAAAACAGTCCAAATGCACTCCAAATAGAAAAACTATGTACGTTTTTCACCCAATAAGCTTTTGATCTATTGAGTACTCATTCTTATGGTCCTAGTAGTGCATTATATGTGTTTATTTTATTAAGTTCCAATCAGTGCCAAACTTACGCTCGTTTGTTTTTATTTTTGTCAAAAATAGGCCAAATGTGGTCCAAAGAGAAAAATTGTGTACTTTTGACACCCAATAAGCTTTTGTCTTTTGAGTACTCATTCTTATGGTCCTAGTCGCATATTATATCTGTTTAATTTCTTAAGTTCTAATGGGTGTCAAACGCAAGCTCGTTTGTTTTTAATTATGCCGAAAACAGTCCAAATGCACTCCTACTACAAAAACAGTATGCTTTTGACATCGAATAAGCTTTTAATATTTTGAGTCGTCATTCTTGTGGTTCTAGTAATGCATTATATGTATTTATGTTTAAGTTCAAATTGGTGTCAAACGCATGCTCGTTTATTTTTATTAATTCCAAAACAATCCGAATGCATTCTAAATAGAAAAACTGTGTACTTTTGACACCCATTAGGCTTTTAATTTTGAATACTCATTCTTATGATCCGTGTAGCGCATTATATGTGTTTATTTTCTTAAGTTCCAATGGGTGTCAAACGCATGCTCGTTTGTTATTGATTATGCCGAAAACAGTCCAAATGCACTCCTACTAGAAAAACAGTATGCTTTTGACACCAAACAAGTTTTTGGTCTTTTGAGTACTCATTCTTGTAGTTCTAGTAATGTATTATATGCATTTATTTTTTTAAGTTCCAATGGACGTCTAACGCCCACTTGTTTGTTTTATTAATACCAAAAACAGTCCAAATGCGCTCCAAATAGAAAAACTGGGTACTTTTGACACCATATAAGCTTTGGTTGTGTGGGTACTCATTCTTATGGACCTTGTAGTGCATTTTATTTAATTATTTGCTTAAGTTCCAATGGGTGTCAAACGGACAATCGTTTGTTTTTATTTATGCCGAAAACAGTCCAAATGCACTCCAAATCAAAAAACTGTTTACTTTTGACATCCAATAAGCTTTTGATCTTTTGAGTACTCATTATTATGGTCCTTGAAGCGCATTATATGTGTTTATGTGCCTAAGGCCCAGTGGGTGTCAAACGCATACTCGTTTGTTTTTAATTATGCCGAAAACAGTCCAAATGCACTCCAACTAGAAAAACAATGTACTTTTGACACCGAATAAGCTTTTAATCTTTTGAGTACTCATGCTTGTGGTTCTAGTAATGCATTATATGTGTTTATTTGTTTAAATTACAATGGATGTCTAACGCACGCTCGTTTGTTTTTATTAATACCAAAAACAGTTCAAATGCGCTGCAAATAAAAAAACTGTTACTTTTGACACCTGATAAGCTTTTGATTTTTTTAGTATTCATTCTTATGGTCCTTGTAGTGCATTATACGTGTTTATTTGCTTAGGTTTCAATGGGTGTCAAATGGACGGTCGTTAATTTTTATTTATGCCGAAAACAGTCCAAATGCACTCCAAATAGAAAAACTGTGTACTTTTGACACCCAATAAACTTTTGATCTTTTGAGCACTCATTCTTGTGGTCCTAATACCGCATTATATGTTTTTACTTGTTTATGTTCGAATGGACGTCAAACGCATGCTCGTTTGTTTTTATTAATGCTAAACACAATACAAATGCACGCCAAATTGAAAAACTGTGTACTTTTGATACCCAATAAGCTTTGGATCTCTTGAGTACTCAATATTATGGTCCAAGTAGTGCATTATATGTGTTAATTTTCTTAAGGTCCAATGGGTGTCAAACGCAGGCTCGTTTGTTTTGAATTCTGCCGAAAACAGTCCAAATGCACTCTAAATAGAAAACAGTGTACTTTTGACACCCAATAAGCTTTTGATCTTTTGAGTTCTCATTCTTATGGTCCTAGTAGTGTATTATATATGTTTATTTGTTTAAGTTCCAATGGACGTCAGACGAATGCTCGTTTGTTTTTATTTATGCCAAAAACAGTCGAATGTGCTCCAAATTGAAAAACTGTGTACTTTTGACACCCAATAAGTTTTTGTTCTCTAGTGTACTCATTCTTATGGTCCTACTAGTGCATTATACGCGTTTATTTGTCAAAGTTCCAACAGGCGTGAAACGCACGCTCGTTTGTTTTTATTATTGCTGAATATAATACTAGTGCACTCCAAATAGAAAATCTGTGTACTTTTTACACCCAAAAAGTTTTTGATCTTTTTAGTACTCATTCTTGTGGTCCTAGTAGTGCTATGTGTTTATTTGTTTAAGTTCCAATGGGTGTGTAGTATTTATATGCTCAATATAGGGTGTGTTATCGATATGTGGTATTTGTCCTATATTGACCGATTCCATTTCTCTCTTCTCTCCTAGCCACTATATAAAAAGGGCTTTGGGTAAAGGAGAAAACACACCAACAAAACACAATTCTCTTAGCTTTAGAGATGAGATAAAATACTCTCCACTCTAAGTAATATTTCTCTCTTAGTTAGCCTTTAGGGTAACACCTTGACCCTAAGATTAGGAAGCTACTAAGAACTGCGGCGGTTTGATCCATGTGCGTTGGCATAATGTACATAGGCAATCTAATGGGACTAGATGCAACAGAATCCTCCCTGGCGACACTCTTGTTTGTGGTTCGTGCAACAATTTGTAAGAACGAGACAGCGATCTAGAATTCATTAATTCCGCAAGGTATGTCTTGTAACGAATTCTTTATATTATTTGTACAAATTCCCAGCAATGGTACTGACACACCTCAACCCAGAATTTCCACTTGGAAACCTGAATTGCGATGTGTTGTCCGACACCTGGAAGGTGACAAAGCCATAAAGTGTAGTGATGTGGAAAATGTGAATAAATTAAAACTTAAAAGTGACTAATTTAGAGTGCGCATGTGAGTGGGATTGAACCCATATCACACAAGTGATGTCAGAGCATAGATAAATTGCAGTAAAAGAAGAGTAAAGACATTTATACCGAAATGAGAAGTCTCGTACGTAACAGCTTTTACCAATAATCCTCGTCGTCACAAAACCTCTGGCACTAAAATCCTGGAGGGGCGAAAAGCAAGGCTGAGTGGGCCTGAAAATAAAGTTTTGTAAAACCTTTTCAAAAAGTGAAACCCCTCGCTGTAAAACAAGTATATGGTTTCCCAAAAATATTATAATAATAGTATGTAGTAGGTACCCTGCAGCACAAGTGAGTCAAGGTGTAGGGTACAACGACAAGTATCTCAACCTTAAATCTCAAACTGTTATTATAAGAAATCAATGCTCATTAATTTATGTAGGCACACAAGTCCACTGCAGAGATATTCAAACAATGGAACAGGCTAGGTGTAGGTTTTACATTCTAGTATTACATCACGTGAGCTGCGCTAGTCACATCACATATGAGTCCAACACATCACACAAAAGCACATGCTGGCACCTAACTCTGGATCCAAAAAGAATGTAAACGGTGCATGTGAACTACACGTGAAGCTAGTCCTTGGCGCAAGACAATACAAATAACTAAGAGACACCGTGCAAACATGTGATAATGAGCAAGTAAAACGCAAGGATGTCATGCCACAAATATATGCTCACAAATAATATTAAAAACATGAAGTGCACGAAAAGTCTATTTGTAAAGCTAAACATTGCAGGTCACATCATAATATATAAAAGCAGTTGTTGGGAAAATCACACACACACACACACACACACACACACACACAGATATATATATATATATATATATATGTAAAATCAAAAAGACTTACTCACAGGTACATGCATGTCATAACCGTTTGAGCTAGGAAAGCCGAAGTCTTCGATAGTAATTGCACCTAAGCATAATATTGGGTCCTGTCAATAAAACTCAACTAAAACGATTAAACTTGGAAAAACAGACGGCGGATTTGGAATCAGCACGTAGAAATACGCTAAGAAGGGTCCCGGGAAAATTTTCTAAAAAGTGGACAAAAAAGTCAACGGTAAACCCTAAAACATCAACCGATACGCCCCGGTGGTCAACTATGTTAAAACTTCAAAATTTTTCTAAATGGATGTCAAAAATGGACTCGGGACGTCGAAATTAGCCTAAAAGGGTTTCCGATAAAATTTCGAAAAAGTCAACTAATGGTCAACAATTAACTATAACAGAATATTCCCTCCAATTTCATAAATGGGTTTGGGCTGGAACCAAGGCCTAAAGGTTTAGGCTTAAGGTTTGGGCTTAAGGTTTGGGCTGGGTTTGGGCTTGGGCCCTATTTTTTTTTTTTGTGCAGATTTTCGTCGGAAAATTTGGGGAGGATTCAAACTCTCCGTTCAGAGCCGTTTCACAACCAAAATTTGCCCATAATATAACAAAACGAAGCTAGAAAAGTGTAGAACACGATTGTACTTGTTTGGAGTTCAAAAAGTGGCTGTAGATGGCCGAAAAATAGCCTGAAAGGCGACTGGTCCGTCGGAAATTGAGTGATTCAAAAGCGAAAATCATACTTCTCAACGAGACAAAGAGAATTGTACCTTTGTCGATAACTAAATCGTTGTGGTTTGGCAGAAAAATGGCATACAAGGGCCGAGTTTCTTCGCCGAAAATCTGGGAAACGAGAAGTCGTATGCATGCATGTCAAACCTTAGTAATTTCCAACTACTTTTCACATGCAAAGAGGTATTTAAGTACCTAGGATTGTTCCAAGTAGAACATGAGCTCCAAAGACCTCAAACTCGTCGGAGTTTGATCAGAGGAGGTTACTGGAAACTAGGCAAAGTTTCAAAGAAATTGCAGGGCCAAGCACACACAATTTAAAGCTCAAAACTAGCAAAAACTTCAATTCCAACACAGATAGGAACCCAGAACTTGAAGAGAAGGAAATAATCTCACCTACGATCGAAGGTGAGAGCTCGAAGCTCTCGAGTCTCATGGCAGGTCACTGCCCAGTGCTCTGATGACACATACAATGGTATGGCTAGGTTCCTCTCATCCCAGAGATTAAGATTTCATGGTTTTGGAGTTCGATGTGTGAAGGGATTTGTGGTGAGAGTGAGAGTTCTCTCTCAGTTCAAAAGAGAGTGAGTGTTGAGAGAGAAAGAGAATTTTAGAGGGAGAGAGTTCTAAAAATAATGAGGGAAAAGTTGAGTGGGTAGAGAGAGAGAGGGAAGAAAAACCAGTTAAAAAAAGAAAAGAAAGTGAGAGGGAAATGAGGCATGTATGTCAGAGGGAGGGAGGGAGGGAGGGAGGGAGAGAGGGAGAGAGAGAGAGAGAGAGAGAGAGAGAGAGAGAAGAGGGAGAAACGGCTAGGTGAGAGTAAAAGAAAACTAATGAAAAAATGCTTGAAAATTTTGAGTTTTAACGATAAGGACAAAATAAAGGGTAAAGTGAATAGTACCAGGATTGACTTTTTAGTGTAAAAATATGATTTTTCGTTAAAGTGAACAGTACCAGAAGTTTTTCGTTAAAGTTCCCTGAAAGTAAAAAGGAAATGTAATGGGAAGATGATGTGTGTGGGTTGATGGGACACAACAAGGGGTTTTTAAAACCCAAACAAAGTAATTCTTTTTCTTCTTTTTATTGCCACTTGCATCGGTCAGCACATGCAAGCAATAACTCTGTACAAGGAAGATTTTAGTGTCCCAAAAAGAACCCATGCAGTGGAACACGCAGCACAAGGAAAATTCCAAAATTTGAATCAGGTATTTTTACACAGTTTCGAACGTAACTTGTTCGTTATAACTTCGAATTGAATTCCGTCTGCGGTCACGTGTTCATAAAAATAAGTACTATTCAGAAATAGTAAAATAAGACTGGAAAAGTGAAACAAAAATTAAGGTCCATGTGGAAGGCCTATGTCGCAACTCATACAATAAATTTCGGGACGAGATGTCACAGGTATCAGAGCCATAGGGCTTGTTCCTCACCTTACAATTCGATGTAAATTGCGGGAACCACAATATCCCCATGGTTGCATAATCCCGAAAAAATCACGTTTTGATTCGTTGCATTTTTTGAGGATTTCTTTTGAGAATATGTTATCCTATGTGTGGGAATAATTCCCCCAAAACTTCGTCAAATATGTGCCACGGTTTGAGGGAAATCACAAACCCTAGTTTGTGATTTCTTGAGAATTTCAGTTTTTTTTCAGCCGTTTTAGAGTCTGAATTTAGGGTACATGGAGCTGATTTTTCTGTAGTTTTTTGCTTGCGATTTGTAGTGTGCCATGTAAGCTTCAAAACCATATAAAAAAATGTCATTTGGACGAGTATTGAGTAGATATGCCTTTGCGAATCTGTGAAATTTGGGATTCCTGCAGAAAAATTGGTGAAAAAAACGTGATTTTATGTTCAAATTTGTGATCTCTTTTTCGAACTATTAGAGTCAATTTTTGGAATTTGTTCCAAAAATGGAAGTTGTAGCTCGTACTCTGAGCTTTCCAGTGGTATGAGATACACATCAAACGGATGCATATCGAGTGAGATACGGTCTTGGGAAATTGACCTTACGAAATTGGAAATCGGGGATATTCAGATTTCTTGGAGGAAGATAATCTCTAATACTTTCAGATATTGTGTTAGTTTAAATTACTCGCCTTGATTGACTATTTTAAATGGAGTATTATATCATTTTAATTGCTCATTTTTTACAATGGGTATTTAAATGGAGAAAAATATTCTTTTGTAGAATATTATTTTCATGAGACTAATTCTAATTAGGTGTTTTGATTTTGATAATTTTATGATTATCAAATTAGAATTAGAATCATTAAGAGATTATCTCCTATTATCTCTTTAATTAATGTGAATTTAATATTTAAATTGATTATCTAAGTGATTATCTTTTGATTAATTTATATATGATTGTTTATTCCTCATTATTTAATTATGAATAATTGAATATTGTTGTTGGGCTTAAGAGCATGTCATTTAGGAAAATGATTCATATTTAGAATGTTCGTCAAACATGGACAGGGGTTTACTAATGATCACCTCTTACTTGATGTGGTGTCTAGGAAAAATCTTTAAAGAGACACTTTGGGTGTCAAAGAGGGTCGGTTTTTTAAAGCTTAGCACTGCCACCCCTCAAGGATTTTACCGAGCGACACTTACGGAGGCCCAATTGTCGAGCCCATTGTCTAAAACTCTAATTTAATCCTAACGAAAGGCCTATTATATGCATGAGTACTATATGATGTTTAAGCCTTTGCCAAAATTATTCAATTGGATGTAGCATGAAAAATAAATGGAAATGTGTTTGGAAAAATGTTTGGACAAATTTTTCAAAAAAAAAAAAATATTTGTTTCCATTGGGTGGTAATTACGTGCGACTCAACGGATTTTTTTTATCTTAATTTATAGGATAGGTTCATATTTCTGAATAAAGACTTGTGAAATAAATAAGAAAAATGTGTGGTTGATATATATCAATGTTTATATATTATTTTTGTTCATAGTGATATGGCTTAAATTATCGAGAGTTGCAAAAGATATTTTTTAATAAGCGCTTCTCATGTAATTAGAGCAAAAGGCTCCACCAAAGGGTGTAATGCTAGCTATAATCGAACGTCTCTAATGCTTCTAGGAATTGGGTACACTTTGACCCTTAAGAGAACCAAGACCTTGATGAGAATTCTCATCAAGAATTAGCTCGAAAGTTAAGGAAGAGCCCTAGGTGGCATGCTCAAAGTAGTCCAATTGAAGAAGTCGAGAAAGGGAAGGATAAAATTGCTCAAGCATAGTTGGTGCTATTAATGTTGAAGAGTAGACATCTCACTCACATGGGTTGAGTGAGTACTACTATGATCTTCAATTTTAACTCTCTACTTAATGAAGTATACACATGGTGCAAATTTGGCTCGTACTCCTTTTCTAATTGTATTCGAAGCAATTTTAGCTTATGTGGTGAGAACTTAAATGAAGAAACGATAACTTGGTTATCTAATTCTATCCCTTGAAGTACTAAGCGATTGATCTGCGTGGGAAATATAAGGACATAGCGAATGAGTTCACATTCCTTAGTTTGGCTTAGAATATTTCTTCAACATTTGATAATTGAGCAATGTTTTTTGGAATATATGTCCTTTTCGATGTACCAATATTTGAGAAGTTAAAATACTTTATAATTTTAAGACGACACTATTCCTCAACTTGCATTAAGTGTGTTTTCTCTTTAAATATGGAATGCTAAAAGTTAGTTGATCAAAATGGTTAGAGATAGGTCATTACTTGACACACTCACTAAGTGATCAACAGTACTTTGACATTTTAGTAAGTTTTGAAAAAGCCTCAAGGGAGTGATATTCAAATATAGCTCAAATTAGTGAGCTAATTCACTATAATTGCAATTTTATTTGAGAGCATTAAGTAGATGCTTCCCGTGTTTTTTCTGGAAAAAAAAAAAAACTTATTATTTTGCCTACTACTCAAGGGCAATTATTCTTTAGTTGTACATTGTCGTAAAGCCTTGGTTAACAATAGCTTTATATGTACATCAAAAGAATAGAGTCTATTATACTCTTCTTGGAAAACCATGAAATTGTGAGTAGGATTCCAATCCCTTGGAAAGGAATTTTCAGAAGTTTTGGGTAATATCACACACCATTTAAGGTGGTGTAGGTGCAATTTAACTCTTCCAACCTAGAGGGAGACGCTTGTTGAAAGTTTGTTGCCAACAATTTGTCCGTAAAACCCTACAACAATTGAATGAGCTAAGAAACAACTTTGAATTTTCAATTAGCTTACACTAGATCTCACATATGGTGAGATGGTTTTCTAGGATATAGACTTAAGGGTTGATTAATTTCTTGTGATATATAAATTGCAATAGAATTGACCATAAACTTGTTCTTCACATTGGAAAGATCTTCCAATCTTTAAGCGAAGGTGGGAAAAATGAAATATCCTTACCTGGTGTCGCTAAAACATTGTAAGTTTAGTGGGAGTACAACTAATGGAAGTGTACCACTAGACTTTAAAGGTTTTCCAAGAAATAGGTTGTTAGGCGTAGTGGGAGTACTAATAATGGAAGGGTACCACTAGTTTGAAAGCAATCTCTAAGCTAGAATGCTAACTTAAGTACAAAGTGTTGTAAGTTTGGTGGGAGTGTAACTAAAGGAAGTGTACCACTAAACTACAAGGAATATTCCACCTTAGGGAAGTAAGACCGAAGAAAATGTACTAAACTGCTATGGGAGTACAACTAATAGAATCTTACCATTGCAGTTATCTGAAAAGAACAAAGCTTTCACAAAACAATATAGATTGTGAATATGATATAGTCAATAAATTGAAATAAATTGAGTGACTTGTGATAGAAGTCATAAAAAATGCGAATTGAAACTTATTGAAAATAAGAATGGTCTTAGAAGGTTCATAATCCCACTTAGTAGTTGAACCAGTGAAGTGGTTGACATTTGTGGATCGTTGAACTTAAGATCCTGGCACATTGCGAAAAGGTCTTAAAGACATTCTCCCTAAATGGTGAGGAATGTTACTCTGCTTTGTTAAATGACTAAAAGAGATGGTCCTCACAGACAAATCCTTCATTAACAAGCGAAATTGAAAATTTTTCTTTCATACAAGAAATGATTTTTCAATAGAGATGGAAAGTATGAGATGTCTTCCTAAGATGGGGTCAGACATGACTCAATTTTTCATGACCTAGCCTAAGTGAAAAATTCTCAATCCGAAAAGAGAATTGAATTCACACACTATTGACTTCTACACAAGTGTCCTTATTTATGTTGACATTTGGAAGTCTTTTTAGCTGTTGTTGTTGTTGTACTTTAAGACTTAGAGCCCAAGGTGTTCTTGTATTTCCATGAGTGCTGACAATTGATGTCTCTATTGAAACATATATTGTCTCCATAATTGTGGTGTGAGACATAAAGCATTTTGACATGCTAGAGAAGTTTCAGTGATACTCTTAGATGTTTCTTAGTTGATTTCCTAAGGAATAACGTAAAGAAGCTCTACGGTTGCCATCTGGGCTATACTGAAACTTAAGACATCCTAGAAGAGATAAAGTGTCGTATGATTCTAGACCAAAGCTTCCTAGAGTATGAAACGAAGGATAGTGTTAACCATTGTCTTAAAATGTTCATCTAGATGATAAGAGAAATCATACGTGCGCCAATTGTAAGGCGGCATGTATAACCCACGTGTATTTCTAGATAGTAAAATAGCTAGTATGTGCCTCAATCATGGGACGCTATGTATAACTCTTTTTGTCTACACGCTAATTAAGTAGCGGCATGTATGACACATGTGTGTGAATAAGAAATACTATAAATACCATTTTTGGAGGTGTTTGTATATAACTCATCAGTCCCCATGATAAAATAGTGTACTCCCACTATTCACAAAGTGTTGATGAGTAGTCTATCCAAGAAGTGGATGATTGTCCAAACCAAGCCATTTTGAAGTAATCATAAGTCACTGCTAAACTTAGAGTAGTAAAAGGATTTTCGATGTCCAGAAAACATCATTTTGGTTCTTATATCATCATAGGGTTGACATAAGATCCTACGTGGAAAAAGGATTGTTCAAGGTGCAAGTAATTCCATGTTTACTCATGGTTGAAATATTTTCTCAATAGAGTGATGAAAACATGCTCTCATTTTCTTTATATGGAACTATTTTGGAGGTGTTTTGCATTAACTAGAGAGATTTTATGTGAGTCTGCCTTGATCAATGCAAAAGAAGTCTCTAAATTGAAAGGAACCCAAATTATTATTACTTTCAATTGCACCAAAAAAGGAGTCTCAAGATGTAGCCCTAGCGATAATTGTGATATGTCACACTCCTAGGTATAAGAGAACAAGAAACTCATTAGGATTAACGTTTTTTTAGAGAACGTTATGATGCACATTTTTTCGAGTGTTACCAAGCTAGAATCGGTTTCACTCACACGAAATGATTCGCCCTGGCACTGAGGTAGCAAGCAGGATGAGATATATATGTCTGAATTGCTTTTGAGTGTGAAACCAAGCATGTGTATGATTTCACATACAAAACATACACTAGATATACGTATATGTCACCTTAGAAGTGTCTAAGATGATACCTAGCTAGCAAAGGTTGAGCATGGAGATTTTTCCATTTGAAATCCATGCTAAAGCTTAGACTAAGATCTGTATGGTGTATGTCCAATGGACATGTGACATGCTCATTAAATTGAGAATACACCACAGCCTAGATTTCATACTGTACGTGCTAGTTGCGGCCGATAGTTGGAATGACGAATTGATCCTACTTCAAGTCACTGTGTGAGCCACTGGATCTATGTGATCCTACTCTATGTCAAAAAGATGAGGTTTGATGATCGCTACTTTAGCACATTTATCTAAGATGGTCAAGTTAGTAACTATCCCAAGAGGCGTGTCTAAGCAAGCAGTTAAACCAAATTAGACTGACATGCGAGCTTAGGGAAGATAGTTTTATGACTACACCATGTCATATGATTCATTAGCTAGCCAGCGCCTGTCCGATATCAGTTGTCAAATGTAAGACATAGATACATGATACTTGTGGAACATGACATTTCTTTTTATACCGTAATGAGGGATACATAATGTTAAGTTTGGTGTATGACGAACTATCTGGGGTATAAAGCGATGAACTTCTGAGTGATGCACTCTTGTTAAGCTTGGTGATAGCGTTCCTAGATATGTACGATCATTCTCGAAAGGTCGTGTGTCCCATATCCTGTATGAGGAGGTAAACTATAATGGATGAGAATTAGATGAGTTAATTGAGATGATACCAACACCCTATGTGGGTGAGTGGAAGGTTTAGGATCTATACGCCTAATATAAGGTGTGTTATCGATATGTTGTATTTGTCCCACATTGACCGTTTCCATTTCTCTCTTCCCTCCTAGCCACTATATAAAAAGGGCTTCGGGGAAAAGAGAAAACACATTAACAAAAACAGTTCTCTTAGCTCTAGAGATGAGAGAAAATGCTCTCCACTCTTAGTAATATTTCTCTCTTAGTTAGCGTTTAGGGTATCACCTTGACCCTAGGATTAGGAGGCTACTAAAAACTACGGTGGTTTGATCCTTGTGCATTGGCGCAAGGTACGTAGACAACCTAACGGGGCTAGATGCAACCAAATCCTCCCTGCGATGCTCTTGTTCGTGGTTCGTGCAACGGTTCGTAGGAACAATACAGTGATCTATAATTCGTTAGTTCTGCAAGGTATGTCCTATAATGAATTCTTTATATTATTTGTATAAATTCCCAAGAGGGTGTCAAATGCATGATCATTTGTTTTTATTAACGCCGAAACAGTCCAAATGCACACCAAATAGAAAAACTGTGTTCTTTTAACAACCAATAAGCTTTTGATCATCTGAGTTGTAATACCCTGAATATTTTAGAAATATGACGTCGATTTTCATTTTTGTGTTTATTTGGAGGAGATCGAAGATAAATTGATTTTTGGTTATGAAATTCACGTGGGGGAAATGTGAAATCCCATTCTTGGATGTTATTATTAAATTAAGTATTTTGTTTTCATATTCGTAGTTACGACACATTTATATTTACCGCGTATAATTTTTCGATAAGTGGAAAAGACAAAAATGCCCTAGTTGGCTAATTAGGATTATACGAGGATGTACTTTATCCTTATATGTTTCGCCATATCTCTTGGCATATTTGGATAGAGGTCGATCCTACGAGCGCATAGGCAAAAACAAATCTTAATTCTGAGTTAGAACGAAGAATTTATAAGCGTTTTAGTTGGAGGATATTTTTGTCTTTTTGTCATATATTATAATTTGCAATTTTTTTTAAAAGAAAAAGATAAAAAAAAAAGAAAAAAAAGAAAAAAGTCTAAAAGCTGCCAGATGGCAGCAGAGAAAGAAGAAAAAAAGAAAGAAGAGTGAACGGGAAAAGGGAAATTTTATTTAAACCCATCTAACCTATTTCTATACCCAACGTACTCTTTGCACCCATTTGATTTTTAACTAAACTATTAATATCTCTTTTGACAGACCCTATCCCGAAGGAGGGTGTGCTGGCCGTCACGTGAGAGTGACGTAACCATTTACACAGTTCGAAAACTTAAAAATACAATTGTGAATTCTGTCAGAACACCGTTGGATTCCTCGTGGCCACCAAAGCTCTGCTATCTCGAACCTGGAGGGGCGCAAAACAAAATTAAGTGGGTCAGCAACAATTCTTTTCAAAACCTTTCCTTTCAAAAGTTATAACCCCTCGCCGTAAAACCTGTATAATTTCCCAGAAATAAAGTATATACTCATATATATATATATATATATATATATATATATATATATATTTCTCAAAACCCGCTGGAAAATACGCATGTATGAAAGTATGCATATGCCATGCCAAAGTATCAACTGAATGACAAAGCATCTCTGTGAATGTGATTGAATACTCAAATATCATCTCAACCCTCGGCTGTATATAGCTCATATCATACTCAACAAATCATATAACTCATAATCATCATAATCAAATCATATATATACCCTGCACACACATCAATACCACCTCTAGTGGTCTGCACCATATCACTGATAATAAACTAATATGCTCTAGTGCTACAATCACGTCAAGACTGAGCGATAAATCACGGGTCACCTACGAGTCGAACCCACCTATAGTGGCCTAGTCGACAGGACTGAGCACCTAACTTGGATCCAAGGCGAGCATGCGGTGCGGGGGGTGAACAACATGTGAAAGACTGAGCTCCTCTCTGGGCGGGAGCACTAATATCAGTGTGCAGGTTTATGAGCTCTAATCATATCACATCACATCACATTTCATCACATTTCATCATTCGTTCACAATAACTAGCATATAAACTTACCTGCCACCTATCTGTGCGTCCTTAGCATCGACATTAATATAAATAATCAATAATGCATAATTAAAAAAATAGATACTTTGCATGGTATTTCATATCGCATTTCATATCATTTTTCATTTAAACTGATTTTCTGGGCAAAACTCATTTATCTATAATATACGAAAAATAACTGCCCCCTCACTGGTATGTAGACGGGTCGTAACCTCCGTGTCTAGCCTGGCTACGCTCGTCCTCTGGATAGGTCTCGCCTATATGAGAAGTAACTGAAATAACGTTAATTAACGCACATAAACGACAATTACTAATAACTTCTCATACGTAGCTCAATTTTGGCATATGAATATACCAACAAGACCTACACGACATCACGAGTGTCGTGATATTTTTAAAATAATTTTACTGTAGCTCACACGCCCCCACGCGCCTGACAAGGCACTGTGAAACGTGCCCCCACACACATGGCACGCGCCGGCACGTGTCGTCTTCAACCTTGGGTCGCCGGCGCTGGCCACCGGTCGCCAGAAACCTGTAACTCGCCATATCTCGGCCATTTCTTCACCATTTCAACTCATTTTTCTTCCTATGTGCTCTAAATTAAGAGAGGAAGAGGGCTATACCTTAAAAAAACCTCAAAAAAGCTTCGAATCACGACGGAGCAAAATCTCAAAAACCGACCACTTTCGAACTGGGGTTTCCTGACGTCCAACTCGAGCCAACGATACACTCCGAGCTTCATGAGGGTCTCTCAAAGCTCCCTGTGAGCTTGGATTGTCCTAAAACAAAGCCAATAAAAAGTTGATGAATAGTACCCAAATCGGACCTCGGGTTTTCGACGTGAAAACGTACGAGTTCTTACTTGAAACTGGTGTCGATGGGTTCGTATGGACCTCAGGAATATAATGGAACCTTTTTCTGCTTCGATCTGTGAAGATTTTGGTGTCCTTGGGCGTGGTCCGTACGTGAAGGAAGAGAAAGAGAGAAAGTCGAGTTTGAGAGAGAGAGTGTGACGGGTAGAGAGAGAGTGAGTGTGTGAGGTGTGCTCTTAGTCACCAATCAAATTCAAGGACCAATAATTTGATTGGTTCCAATTAATTAGGGTAGTGCACCATTGGACCAATTTTCACATACATACATGCACACATGTCAATAATCCCCGTGAGGGTAATTTCGTCCTTTCACGTCCCTAGTGACGTAAGTGTCGGGACGGACTGTTACAATCTACCCACCTTATAAAAATTTCGTCCCTGAAATTTACATAACGAAAACCAAATCCGTCCGCTAGTACTCATAAAACAACCTCGGGTACATCTCTCTCATCCGATCCTTCGCCTCCCAAGTAGCTTCTTCCACTGAATGGTTCCTCCACAAAACTTTAACCAATTGCACCGTCTTATTCCTCAAAACCTTTTCTTTCCAATCCAATATAGTCACTGGCTCCTCATTATTAGTCAAATCTGAACTAATCTCCAAGGGTTGATGAGGTATCACATGTGAAGGATCTGAGACATAATGTCGAAGCATCGACACATGAAAGACATTATGTACCTTAGACAGCTCTGACGGCAACTCAAGTCTATAAGCAACTTCACCAACTCGCTCGGTGATCTGGTACGGCCCGATGTACCTAGGACTCAACTTTCCTTTCTTTCCAAATCGAACAACACCTCTCCAAGGCGATAACTTCAAAAATACCCAATCACTGACCTTGTACACTCTATCAGTGGCATGTCTATCTGCCAAACTCTTTTGGTGATCTTGGGCCACTTTCATATCAGACTTAATAACCTGAATGTTCTGAGTAGTCTCCTCCACTAACTCAGGGCCCACTAAAACTCGTTCACCAACCTCTGACCAACATAAAGATGTACGACAAGCTTTCTCATAAGGTGCCTCAAATGGTGTCCTACCACTACTCGAATGAAAGTTGTCGTTGTAGGCAAATTCCATTAAATCCAACTTTTTAATCCAAGCGTCACCAAACTACCATACCGAAGATCTCAGTATATCATCCAAAGTCTGAATGGTCATCTCTGTTGTCTGTCTGTCTGAGGATGATATGCTGCACTATAAAGTAATCTTGTATCCGAAGTTTCTTGAAAAGTTACCCAGAACTTAGAAGTGACCAACATACCCAAAAAGCTCAACAGATCCATAAGTCCAAATCTCTTTTCCATAAAACAAATAATTAACCGTTGCACTTGTCTGGAAAGGTCACTGCTCTTCACTGGAGTAAAATACTCTGACTTAGTAAGCCGATCATCTACCACCTCAAATTCCATCATAACCGTCTCGTGTACGAGGAAGTTTGTACACATAATCCATAGTAATATTTTTCCATTTTCCACTGTGAAACGGGAAGTAACTGCATCAATCCAAAAGGCTTCTTTCTTTCCGTTTTAACTTGCTGACATATGATACATTTACTTACATACTCAAAATTTCTCTTTTCATACCCGGCCAATAGTACATGATCGAATGGTATGACATATCTTAGTACTTCCGGGATGCATTGTAGAAGCTGAACAGTGTACTTCGTCCAAAAATTGCTTTCTTCAGTTCCACATCATTAAGCACATACATCTTGTTCTCTTGCATAAGCATGCCATCTGATTCTCTAACTCCGAGGTCTTTCTTTTTCTCGATATTCTTTGCCTCAATTAATTCCTGGTTTCTTCATCAATCCTCTGGTCATCGAGTATACGATTAATTAAAATAAGCCTAACTTGGATACTAGCAAGCAAGGCTTATTCTCGTTCTTCTATTTCCAACTTTACTCCAGTAGATCTCAAATCCGTAAGAAGAGGAACATAACAAGCATACAAAGCATTTATTCTCACGAGAGTCTTCATATTAGGTACATCAGCCCAAACATTTGCACGATCACCTGGTCGTACAATCATAATCCTTAAGCAACTCAATCCACCTTTGTTGCCTAAGATTAAGATCTCTCTGAGTAAATAGATATTGGGGACTCTTATGATCCATACAAATCTTACACTTTTCTTCATAAAGATAATTTCTCCAAATCTTCAAAGCCAAGATGAAAGCGATTAATTCCAAATCATAATTAGGGTAATTCACCTCATAAAGTTCAATTGCCGTGAAGAATAAGCAATTACCCTACCCTTTGTATCAATACATATCCCAAACCATTCAAAGAAGCATCCTTATAGACCTCATAATTCCCGTTATCATCTGAGAGTGCTAACACAAGTGCATGAGTGAGGAAATACTTCAACTGTTGAAAACTTTGCTCACCATTTTCATCCCACAAAAGCTTAACCTCTTTTCTGGTCTATCTCGTCAATGGCAAGGCAATGACTGAAAAATCTTGCACAAACCGTCCATAATAGCCTGCTAAGCTAAGAAAACTCTGAATCCTAGTCACGGTTCGCGATTGTTCCAGATTCTCAACTTCTGCTACCTTTTGAATCCACTTGAATACTTTAAGTAGATATAACATTTCCCAGAAATGCCACTTGATTTATCCAACATTGGCATTCGCTAAACTTAGAATACATCGACGATCCCTCAATCTTTGTAATACCACTTTAAGATGTCTAGCATGCTCTGCTCTAGTCTTAAGTATACCAGAATATCATCAATGAAAACGATAACAAACCTGTCGAGATATTCCTGGAATGCTTCATTCGTCAAACTCATAAAATTCATCAATCCGAATGGCATCACCAAAAACTCATAAAGACGATAACGAGTTCTGAAAACCGTCTTAGGGACATCGTCACTCTTAATCTTCAATTGGTAGTAACCAGACTTCAAATCAATCCTTGAAAATACACAGGCACCTCTAAACTGATCAAACAATCATTAATACGCGGTCATGGATAACGATTCTCAATCGTTACCCGATTCAATTGTCCATAGTCAATGTATAGCCTTAATGTCCACATTCTTCCTCATAAATAAACTGGGCTCTCCACGACGACATACTAGGTTGAATGGAACCTTTATCAACCAATTCTTGCAACTGACTTTTCAATTCCCTTAACTCATCATGAACCAATCTCTAATATAAGGTCCGTACCTGAAAACAAATCAATAGAGAACTCCACATCTTTGCCTGGCGGCAATCCAGGTAAATTCTCAGGGAAAACGTCAGGAAAATGTCTAACCACCTTAACCTCTTCCACACTACTCAGAGAAATATCTCTTAGTACCGCATGAACTAAATATCCTTGGCAGCCTTTCGATAACGATCTCTTTGCTCTTACAGCAGAAATAACGGCATACCTCACTCCACTTTGCATACCCCCAAAAGTAACCTCTGGTTATCCAGGTCGATGGAAAGTAACTGATTTCCCGTAGCAATCTATCTTGGCACGATTATAATGTAACCAGTCTGTGCCTAAAATCTCATCGAAATCCATAAAATTCAACGGGATAAGATTCACTGGCATAACTACCTCTTTCACCATTATTGGATACCCTGAATAACACCATACCAATGTAGGATGACCTACCTGTTTACTCGCTTAACGAATCCAACAATAAGTTATGGATATTGCGGTCTGCAGCCCGCAATAACGATAACTCACTGTTATCTCGATAAGTAAGCAACAATCCTCAAGGGTGCAACATTACCATCTTGCCCTTCATTAGAAATACATATGCACGCCTCGATCGTGCTCCATCATTACTCTCTTTGGCAACATCATCAATAACAAGAAATATATCAGCCGGAGTCAGCTAGTATGACCTGTACAGCTAAATCTATAGCTCGTCCACCCAGCCGGAGTCATCTAATGTGACCTGCACGGCTGTACTTATAACTCATCAATCAATGCTAGTATATAAGTCGGAGTCACCTCTTGTGACCTGTACGACTCTAATCCTGCACACCACGGCTCATCTAACCATAATTACTAGATCCAGGTACCTGCTGGATCAGCGCTAGTGGTGGCAAAGAAGACTGCTGGGGCATTTACTGATTCTGAGGACAATTTGCAGCTCTATGTCCCATTTATCCACAAGTAAAGCATCCACTGAAATATGGGATCATCAGTAAGTCTACCACCTCGCCAAAGTGTCTGTTATTGTACCTACGGCATAAAGGTACATTCCCTCTATCCGAATTACCTTGTCTCTGAAATATGGGATCATCAGTAAGTCTACCACCTCGCCTCTAACCAGTGGCACTAAAACCTCCGCTGGGAGAACTAGAACTAGCTTCACTTCTCTTGAAGCTCTGAGTCTTCGAGGTCCTTGAGATGACGGATCTTTACCTTTATCGTCTTTCCTCTGATTCCCATTCTTTTCTTATTCCTCTTTACTTTCGCTGAGCATAATCTCAGAGTTCTCAATTCTCAACAACATCTCATAAAACTCCTGGTAAGAAGCACAATGGATAGTGGTCGTCAAAGAACACCACTTCCTCTTATTATCCAGCTTAAAACGACATAACACCTCGACTGGATTAACAACAACATCCAAATGGTAACGATACTTGTCCGTAAACTTTCTATAATACTCATTTGCCGTCATCTTTCCTTGTCTCAAATTGTAAACTCTCGCTTCTTACCATCCATTTATGTCGGAGGACTAAACCTTTCCTTAAACAATTCTTTAAACAACTCTTAAACAGCTGTTTCCTCCGGTGACGTCTTATAAAACTCCTATCTCCACCAGGATGCAAATTCAATACTCAGAAACCAGGTAGTCATCTCGACCTACCTTGCAAAAGAAAGATTCCCTTGACTTTGCATAATCCGAAACGTCTTTTCCAAATGATTAAGCCATCGACTTGCTCCCTCAGGTCTTTCATTTCCATAAAGTGATTCAGCATCAACTTATAACCAGTCCTAAGAGAAAAATCCTTTGGGAAATAGACTGAATCACATTGTACTAGCTTCCCATAACTGAGCTAAATCGGGAAAACTAGACTCAACTGAACGACGTGGCTCTCTACGAGGCGGTATAGTTCTGACAGAAGACACTAGGAAATTCTCAAGATACACAGGGCTGCAACCTAGGCTCTGATACCAACTGACACACCCCATCCCGAAGGAGGGTGTGCTGGCCGTTACGTGAGAGTGACGTAACCATTTACACAGTTCGAAAACTTAAAAATACAATTGTGAATTCTGTCAGAACACCGTTGGATTCCTCGTGGCCATCAAAGCTCTGCTATCTCGAACCTGTAGGGGCGCAAAACAAAATTGAGTGGGTCAACAACAATTCTTTTCAAAACCTTTCCTTTCAAAAGTTATAACCCCTCGCCGTAAAACCTGTATAATTTCCCAAAAATAAAGTATATACTCATATATATATATATATATATATATATATATATATATATATATATATATATATTTCTCAAAACCCGTTGAAAAATACGCATGTATGAAAGTATGCATATGCCATGCTAAAGTATCAACTGAATGACAAAGCATATATGTGAATGTGATTGAATACTCAAATATCATCTCAGCCCTCGGCTGTATATAGCTCATATCATACTCAACAAATCATATAACTCATAATCATCATAATCAAATCATATATATACCCTGCACACACATCAATACCACCTCTAGTGGTCTGCACCATATCACTGATAATAAACTAATATGCTCTAGTGCTACAATCACGTCAAGACTGAGCGATAAATCGCGGGTCACCTACGAGTCGAACCCACCTATAGTGGCCTATTCGACAGGACTGAGCACCTAACTTGGATCCAAGGCGAGCATGCGGTGCGGGTGGTGAACAACACGTGAAAGACTGAGCCCCTCTCTGGGCGGGAACACTAATATCATTGTGCAGGTTTATGAGCTCTAATCATATCATATCACATCACATTTCATCATTCGTTCACAATAACTAGCATACAAGCTTACCTGCCACTTATCTGTGTGTCCTCAGCACCGACATTAATATAAATAATCAATAATGCATAATTAAAAAAATAGATACTTTGCATGGCATTTCATATCACATTTCATATCATTTTTCATTTAAACTGATTTTCTGGGCAAAACTCATTTATATAGGTATATACGGAAAATAACTGCCCACTCACTGGTATGTAGACGGGTCGTAACCTCCGTGCCTAGTCTGGCTACGCTCGTCCTCTGGATAGGTCTCGCCTATATGAGAAGTAACTGAAATAACGTTAATTAACGCACATAAATGGCAATTACTAATAACTTCTCATACGTAGCTCAATTTTGGCATATGAATATACCAACGAGACCTACACGACATCATGAGCGTCGTGATATTTTTAAAATAATTTTACTGTAGCTCACGCGCCCCTAGGCGCCTGACAAGGCACTGTGAAACGCGCCCCCACACGAATGGCACGCGCCGGCGCGTGTCGTCTTCAACCTTGGGTCGCCGGCGTCGGCCACCGGTCGCCGAAAACCTGCAACTCGCCATATCTCGGCCATTTCTTCACCATTTCAACTCATTTTTCTTCACCATTTCAACTCATTTTTCTTCCTACATGCTCTAAATTAAGAGAGGAAGAGGGCAATACCTTCAAAAACCTCAAAAAAGGTTCGAATCACGACGGAGCAAAATCTCAAAAACCAGCCACCTTCGAACTGGGGTTTGCCGACGTCCAAGTCGAGCCAACGATACACTCCGAGGTTCGTGAGGGTCTCACAAAGCTCCCTGTGAGCTTGGATTGTCCTAAAACAGAGCCAATAAAAAGTTGATGAATAGTACCCAAATTGGACCTCGGGTTTTCGACATGAAAACGTACGAGTTCTTACCTGAAACTGGTGTCGATGGGTTCGTATGGACCTCAGGAATACAATGGAACCTTTTTCTGCTTCGATCCGTGAGGATTTTGGTGTCCTTGGGCGTGATCCGTACGTGAAGGAAGAGAAAGAGAGAAAGTCGAGTTTGAGAGAGAGAGTGTGACGGGTAGAGAGAGAGAGAGTGAGTGTGTGAGGTGTGCTCTTAGTCACCAATCAAATTCAAGGACCAATAATTTGATTGGTTCCAATTAATGAGGGTAGTGCACCATTGGACCAATTTTCACACACATACATACACACATGTCAATAATCCCCGCGAGGGTAATTTCGTCCTTTCACGTCCCTGGTGACGTAAGTGTCGGGACGGGCTGTTACATCTTTAAACCCAAATTTAATACCTAATATACCCCCATAAACCCAATTCAATATGTGGATTTATTTTTACACCCATTTGATTTTTAGAAGCTAAATTTGATGTGTTTAGACCTAAGTTCTTTGCATGGTTTTCCACAACACAAAAGCTGATAATTCATTTGTTACATGCATGAACTTAAAGATGGTTATTAAGAAGTGGATCGAGGAACTTAAAGATCAACCATGGTCCAGAGAGAAAAAAGCAAATGATCAACCTGCTTTTAACTGGGCATTAGACAACAAACTCGTTAACAAAGTGGATCTCTACCTGCTGCCACAGGCAGCATTCCCAACTGGAGGATTATACTTTAAGAACAAGACGTGGGCGCGAGAAACTAAAGGGATGCATGTTATAATTCACAATAATTATATCCTGGGTTTTGAGAAGAAGATAAAACGCTTCCATGATTTTGATCTATGGCTGGTCGATGATCACGCGTATGAGTCTCCTCTTGGGAGAATATGAGATTGAATGACATGATCAATATTTTTTTTCCATAGAAGCTCTGTATCGATGCCTGTAGGAAATGCGTCCTTACGAATTCGTGTGACCTTCGAGCCCGGTGGGTTTTCGTAATAGACCTGAAAAGGGAAGGGAATGTGGTTTTCGCTTCAGAACCGCAAGAAATGAGCATTGAGTTTGACTTTTCTTAGTTGTTTGCCAATTCAACCAGTTACTGGGTCCTTTCACACCGGACGTTTTTCATGGTTGGATGCTTTCGTTGTTGTTTTAGCGGAAGGTAGGATGCGTTCGTTGTATTTGTTGAAAAATACAGTAAATAACTTCTACTCTCTAAAAAATTGAAATCAAACAAACAAAAAAATCATAAATTGAGTCATACCTTGGTTGGAGGATTCAAAACTTCAAATCACCATCCATCAATAAAAAAAAAAAACTTATTTTTTTCTATGAGAGCTATTAGGGTTTTAGCCATAATAAATGTAGGATAAACAAAGAGTGATCGTAGGGTTTAATTATAGTGTTTGGGTTTATTGATAAATTTGAGTTTTATTATTAATTTCATTTTGTACTTAATAGTAATTATGCAATAGGGTAAAATAGACAATTAACATTTAAAATTTAAGTTGGGTGTAAAAAGAGGTTAAATGGATTTAAATAAAATTTCCCACGGGAAAAAGGGGAAGAAAGGAGAAAAATGGGAAGGGGTAACTCCCATATCATTTGACAGTTTTTCGATGCAGATTTCGGCGCAATTTTTTGACACTACCACCACCATCTTAAAGATGTCACTTCCCTCTTCAAAACCCACCCAAGAACCACCTTGAAAAAATCGGCACACGTGGCGGTGCGAGGCCACGAAAGTCAAGGGTTCCGGCACTACTCCAGATACCTTTTTCAGTCTTTCGGCGAATAGGGGAAGCAACGACCAATGCCCCCACTTAAGCACCATCGGCTTTATCGATAGAATTGACCTTCTCCTGTCCACTTTTGGACTTCGTGGCGGATATAAAAGTTGATCCTTATCTTGTGCTATATCTTCCCGTAAATTTTGGTAGAATTTGGAGTCAATAAAAAATGTAGGTTTCTGGTCACTGGAAATCGCCGCCTATAGCGGCACATGGCTAGTGGGCCGACTTTGCCTTTTTAAGTTAAATTTGATACTCTGTTTTCATATTTGGTATTCGTTTGATTTGATTCGATTGTTTAATTCTAATATCGTAAATGATAGCCACTTGAATATTTTCAGAAAACAGCTTAATTGACGGTGAACTACGAACGATTTGATCCCGTTTAAGGGTACGTAGGCAGTCTAACAAGAAGGTCAAATGCATCCAAATAGAAAAACAATGTACTTTTCACACCCAATAAGATTTTGATCTCTTGAGTACTCATTCTTAAGGTCCTAGTCACGCAGTATAAGTGTTTATTTTACCTAGTTCTAATGAGTGTCAGACTTACGCTCATTTGTTTCTATTTATTCTAAAAATAGTCAAAATGCACTCCAAATAGAAAAATTGTGTATTTTTGACACCCAATAAGCTTTTGATTTGAGTACTCATTCTTACGGTCCTAGTAGCGCATTATATATGTTTGTTTTCATAAGTTCCAAAGGGCATCAAACGCATGCTCGTTTATTTTTATTAATGCCGAAAACACAACAAGTGCACTACAAATAGAAAAACTGTATACTTTTGACACCTAATAAGCTTATGTTATTTTGAGTCCTCATTCGTATTGGTTAAGTTCCAATGGGTATCAAATGGACGTTTTTTTACTTATGCCGAAAACAGTTCAAATGCAATCCAAAGAAAAAAACTATGTACTTTTGATACCCAATAAGCTTTTGATCTTTTGAGTACTCAATCCTGTGGTCCTAGTAGCGCATTATCTCTATTTATTTCCTCATGTTCCAATGAGTGTCAAACTTATGCCTGTTTGTTTTTATTTATGCCGATAGATGTCCAAATCCACTCCAAATAGAAAAACTGTGTACTTTGGACACCAAATAACATTTTGATCTTTTGAGTACTCGTTTTGAGGGTCCTCGTAGCGCGTTACGTGTGTTTATTTGCTTAAGTTCCTATAGGGGCCAAACGCGCTCATTTATTTTTATTATTGCCAAAAACTGTCCAAATGCACTCCAAATAGAAAAACTATGAACTTTTGACACCCAATAAGCTTTTGATCTTTTGAGTACTCATTCTTACAGCCCTAGTAGCACATATATGTGTTTGTTTACTTAAGGTCTGAAGGGTGTCAAACACACACTTGTTTGTTTGTATTAATGGTTAAAACAGTCCATATGCACTACAAATAGAAAAACTATGTACTTTTGACACCCAATATGGTTCTTATCTTTGAAGTACTCATTATTATCGTCCTAGTAATTATTCATATGGGTTTATTTTTTGAAGTTTCAATGGTTTTCAATGGCATGGCTGTTTGTTTTTATTAATGCCAAAAACAGTCCAAATGCAGTAGAAACTTTTGTACTTATGACACCCAATCAACCATTGATCTTTTCAGTACTCATTATTATTGTCCCAGTAATCTTTATATGAGTTTGTTTGCTTAAGTTCTAATGGTCGTCAAACGCACGCTCGGTTGTTTTTATTACTCTCAGAAACAGTCCAAATGCACTCAAAATAGAAAAATTATGTACCTTTGACCCCCAATATGGTTTTGATTTTTTTTGTACTCATTCTTACAGTCCTAGTAGCGCATTATATGTATTTGTTTTCTTAAGTTTCAAAGGGTGTCAAATGCATGCTTGTTTATTTTTATTCATGGCAAAAATAGTCCAAATGCACTACAAATAGAAAAACTATGTACTTTTGACACCCAATAAGCTTGTGATTTTTTTAGTGCTCATTCGTATTTCTTATGTTCCAATGGGTGTGAAACGAACGCTCGTTTTTTTTTTTACTTATGTCGAAAATAGTCCAAATGCACTCCAAATCGAAAAATTGTGTACTTTTAAGTTTTTGATCTTTTGAGTACTCAATCTTATGTTCCTAGTAGCACATTATATCTATTTATTTTCTTAAGTTCCAATGGGTGTCAGACTTACGCTCGTTTGTTTTTATGCCGAAAGCTGGCCAAATCCCCTCCAAATAGAAAAACTATGTACATTTGACACCTAATAACCTTTTGATCTTTTGAGTACTCATTCTTAGAGTCCTAGTAGCGCATTATATGTGTTTATTTGCTTAAGTTCCAATGGGGGCCAAACACACGCTTGTTTGTTTTTATTAGTGCTGAAAACAGTCCAAATGCACTCCAAATGGAAAAACTATGTAATTTTGACACCCAGTTTCTTATGGTCCTAGTAGCCAATATGCTTTTGATCTTTTTAGTACTCATTTTGATTGGGTGTCAAATGCACGCTTCTTTGCTTTCATTAATGCGGAAAACAGTCAAATGGATTGAAAATAGAACTGTTGTGTACTTTTGACAGCCAATCAGGTTTTGTGCTTCTGGGTACTCATTCTTCTTGTCCTTGTAGCACATTATTTATTTTTATTCAATTAAGTTCCAATGGGTATCAAGCACACGCTCCTTTGTTTTTATTAATGCCGAAACAGTCCAAATGCACTCCAAATAGAAAACCTGGGCAGCTTTTACACCCATTATGATTTTGATCTATTGAGTACTCATTCTTGTGGTCCTGGTAGCCCATTATATGTAATTTTTTGCTCCAATGAGTGTCAAACGCATGCTCGTTTGTTTTCATTAGTGTGGAAAACTGTCAAATGCATTGAAATAGAAAAATTATGTACTTTTGATAGCCAATAAACTTTTGATCTTCTAAGTACTCAGTCTTATGGTCCTTGTAGTGCGCTATCAGTGCTTATTTGCTAACACAGGTTTGTTTGGTTTTGTTAATGCCGACTAAGTCCAAATGTACTTCAAATAGAAAAACTGTGTACTTTTTGACATCTACTTCAAATAGAAAAACTGTGTACTTTTTGACATCCAATAAGCTTTTGATCTTTTGAGTACTCGTTCTTATGGTCCTAGTACTTCATTATATGCGTGTATGTTCTTAAGTTTCAATGGGTGTTAAACTTACGCTCGTTTATTTTTATTTATGCCGAAAACAATCCAAATGCACTCCAAATAGAAAAATTATGTACTTTTGACAACTAAAAAATCTTTTGATCTTTTGAGTACTCATTCTTATGGTCCTAGTAGCACATTATATGTGTTTATTTTCTTAAGTTCCAATAGGTGTCAAACGCACGCTCGTTTGTTATAATTAATGCCGAAAATAGTGGAAATGCACTCCAAATAGAAAAATAGTGTAATTTTGACACCTAAAAAGCTTTTGATCTTTTGAGTACTCATTCTTATGGCCTTGTAGTGCACTATATGTTTTTATTTTCTTAAGTTCCAATGGGTGTTAAACTTACGCTCATTTGTTTTTATTTATTCCGAAAACAGACCAAATGCACTCCAAATTAAAAAATGGTGTACTTTTAACACCCAATAAGCTTTTGGTCTTTTGAGTACTCACTCTTATGGTACTCAGGAGCATTATATGTGTTTATTTGCTCAAGTTCTAGTGGCTTCAAACGCATGCTCATTTGTTTTTATTAGTGCCAAAAACAATCAAATGCAATGAAAATAGAAAAATTATGTACTTTTGACAACCAATAAGCTTTTGATCTTTTGAGTACTTATTCTTATGGCCCTAGTTGTGAATTATTTGTGTTTATTTTCTTAAGTTCCAATGGGTGTCAATTTACGCTCGTTTGTTTTTATTCACTTATGTTCCAATGGGTATCAAATGCACGCTCGTTTGTTTTTATTAATGCCGAAAATAGTCCAAATGCACCCCAAATAGAAAAATTGTGTACTTTTGACAACCAATAAGCTTTTGATTTTTTGAACTCATTCTTATGATCCTAGTAGCGCATTATATGTGTTTATTTGCTTAAGTTCCAATGGGCATCCAAAGCTTGCGTGTTTTTTTTTACTAATGCGGAAAACAGTTTATTGTATTGAAACAAGAAAAATTATGTACTTTTGATAACCTATAAACTTTTGATCTTTTGAGTATTCATTCTTATGGTCCTAGTAGCGCATTATATACGTTTATTTGCTTAAGTTCCAATGGGTGTCAAACGCATGGTCGTTTGTTTTTACTAATGCTCCAAACAGTCCAAATGCACTGCAAATAGAAAAACTGTGTACTTTTGACACCCAATAAACTTTTGATCTTTTGAGTACTCATTCTTATGGTCTAAGTAATTCTTGAAATGTGTTTATTTGCTTAAGTTCCAATGGTTGTCAAATGCACGCTTGTTTGTTTTTATTAATGCCGAAAACAATCCAAATTGAAAAACTGTGTACTTCTGTGGTCCTAGCAATCCTTTATATTTGTTTATTTACTAAAGGTCCAGTGGTTGTCAAGAGCACGCTTGTTTGTTTTTATTTATGTCGGATAACAATCCAAATGCACTCCAAATAGAAAAACTATGTACTTTTGACGCACATTAAGCTTTTGATCTTTTGAGTACTCATTGTTGCATTTTATGTGTTTATTTTTTTAAGTTCCAATGGGTGTCAAGCGCACGCTCTTTTGTTTTTACTAATGAGGAAAGCAGTCAAATGCATTCAAAATAGAAAAATTGTGAACTTTTGATAACCAATAAGCTTTTGTTCTTTCCCGTACACATTCTTATGGTCCTAGTAGCGCATTATATGTGTTCATTTTCTTAAGTTCCAGTGGTTGGCAAACGCATGCTCGTTTGTTTTTATTAATGTCGAAAGCAATCCAAATGCACTCCATATAGAAAAACTGTGTACTTTTGACACCCGTTAAACTTTTTATCTTTTGAGTACTTATTCTTATGGTCCAAGTAGCGCATTATATGTGTGTATTTTCCAAAGATCCAATGGGTGTCAATCACTATCTCTTTTGTTTTTATTAATGCCTAGAACAGTCTAAATGCACCCTAATAAAATTGTGTACTTTTGACGCCCAAAAAGTGTTTGATCTTTTGAGTACTCGTTCTTATAGTCCAAGTAATTCATTATATGTGTTTATTTTCTTAAGTTTCAATGCTTGCCAAACACACGCACGTTTGTTTTTATTAATGCCGAAAACTGTTCAAATGCACTCCAAATAGAAAAACTGTGTACTTTTGACACCCAATAAGCCTTTTGATCTCTACAGTACTCATTCTTATGCTCTTAGTAGTGCATTTTCTGTGTTTATTTACTTAAGTTCCAATGGGTGTGAAACTCAATATCGTTTGTTTTTATTAATGCCGAAAACAGGTCAAATGCATCCAAATAGAAAAAATTGTGTACTTTTGACGCCCAATATGCTTTTGATCTTTGGAGTACTCATTCTTAAGATCCCAGTCGCCCAGTTTATGTATTTGTTTTCTTTAGTTCCAATGGTTGTCAAACGCATGCCCGTTTGTTTTTATTAATGCCGAAAATAGTCCAAATACACTCCAAATAGAAAAAAATTGTACTTTTCACACCCAAAAAGCCTTTTGATCTCTTCAGTACTCATTCTTATACTTTGTGTACAACATTATATGTGTTTATTTTCTTTAGTTCCACTGGGTGACAAGGGCACGCTCTTTCTATTGTTCATATAAAAGAAAAAGGCACTCTCGTTGGTTTTTATTAATACCAAAAACAGTCCAAATGCAATCCGAATAAAAAAAACTGTGTACTTTTGACACCCAATAGTGTTTATTTTAAGTTCCAATGGTTGTGAAACGCACGCTCGTTTCTTTTTATTAATGTCGAAAACAATCCAAATGCACTCTGAATATAAAAAATGTGTACTTTTGACACCTAATAAGCTTTTGACCTTTTGAGTACTCATTCTTGTGGTCCTAGTAATTCTTTACATTTTTTTTATTTACTAAAGGTTGATGCAAGGCGCAGCGGATAGAAAGGAAATAAAATGACAGATAGGATTGATAGGTAGGGTCCACTATCTACTCGTGTGAGGAGAGGCTAGAAAACCCTAAGAACTTTGGTTCTAGTACCAGCCTACAATGTAGACACTAGAAAGAACAAAGATACAAACTCATAAACAAGAGAAAGGCACATAAAAACGAGTTTACAACTCAAATATCGATATGATAATTCACAACTTCTCTCTGAAAATTTCATTCATCAACCAAAATGTTCAACTTCCCCATTTTACAGAAAGAAGTGGGTGTTATCACTAATTTGTAACTTACATTTAGAATTCAAAAGGGCCTTAAACTTAATAACACTGAAAATTGAAAATTACATAAAGAAAGGCTATTATCAGCCATAAAAACGTCCTGGCTGTTATGAGCAGCCAAAAAAATGGCCCAAGCTATTATTAATTTTATTAAGTCCTACTTAATAATGTTAAGCATTCAATTATCCCAAAGATCCATAAATGAACTAGCCATCATATCTGCATCAAAGGTCCAGTGGCTGTCAAGAGCACACTTGTTTTTTTAATTTATGCCGCAAAACAATCCAAATGCACTCCAAATTGAAAAACTATATACTTATGACACGCATTAAGCTTTTAATTTTTTCAGCACTCATTCTTATGGTCCTAGTAGCGCATTTTATGTGTTTATTTTCTTAAGTTCCAATGGGTGTCAAAACACATGCTCGTTTGTTTTTACTAATAAAGAAAACAATGAAATGGATTGAAAATAGAAAAATTGTGTACTTTTGACAGCCAATAAGCTTTTGTTCTTTAGCGTATGCATTCTTATGGTTCTAGTAGCGCATTATATGTGTTTGTCTTTAGAACTTCCAGTGGTTGTCAAACAAACTCTCGTTTGTTTTTATTAATGTCGAAAATTGTGTACTTTTGGTACCCGTTAAACTTTTAAACTTTTGAGTACTCATTCTTATGGTCCTAGTAGCACATCATATGTATTTATTTTCCTAAGTTCCAACGGGTGTCAATTGCTATCTTGTTCGATTTTATTAATGCCGAGAACAGTCGAAATGCACTCCAAATAAAAAAATTGTGTACTTTTGACACCTAAAAAGCGTTTGATCTTTTGAGTACTCATACTTATGGTCCAAGTAATTCATTATAAGTGTTTATTTGCTTAAGTTCCAATGGTTGTCAAACGCACGCTCGTTTGTTTTTATTAATCTCAAAAACAGTCCAAAAGCACTTCAAATAGAAAAAACTGTGTATTTTTTACACCCAATAAGCCTTTTGATCCTTTGAGTACTTATTTTTATGCTCTTAGTAGTGCATTATATGTGTTTATTTACTTAAGTTCTAATGGGTGTCAAACACAAGGTCGTTGGTTTTTATTAATGCCGAAAGGGGTTTAAATGCACTCCAACTAGAAAAACTGTGTACTTTTGACACCTAATAAGCTTTTGATCTTTTGAGTACTCATTCTTATGGTCCTAGTAATTCTTTATATTTTTTTATTTTCAAAAGGTCATGTGGCTATCAAGAGCAAGCTTGTTTTTTTTACCTATGCCCAAAACAGTCCAAATGCACTTTAATTAGAAAAACTGTGTACTTTTGAAACCTAATAAACTTTGGATCTTTTGAATACTCATTCTTACAGTCCTAGTAGAACATTATATGTGTTTATTTTCTTAAGTTCCAATGGTTGTCAAACGCACGCTTGTTCGTCTTTACTATTGCGGAAAACAGTCAAATGGATTGAAAGCAGAAAAATTGTGAACTTTTGACAGCCAATAAGCTTTTGTTCGTCCGTGTACGCATTCTTATGTTCCTACTAGTCCATTATATGTGTTTTTTTTCTTAAGTTCTAGTGGTTGTCAAACGCACGCTCGTTTGTTTTTATTAATGTTGAAAGCAATCCAAATGCACTCCACATAGAAAAAATATGTACTTATGGCACCCATTAAACTTTTAAACTTTTTGAGTATTCATTCTTATGGTCCTTGTAGTGCATTATATGTGTTTATTTTCCTAAGTTCCAATGGGTGTGAATTGCTATCTCGTTTGTTTTTATTAATGCCGAACAATCGAAATGCACTCTAAATAAAAAAATTGTGTACTTTTGACACCCAAAAATTGTGTACTTATGGTCCAAGTAATTCATTATTTGTGTTTATTTTCTTAAGTTCCAATGGTTGTCAAACTCACGCTCGTTTGCTTTTATTAATGCTGAACACAGTCCAAATGCACTCCAAATAGAAAAATGTGTACTTTTGACACCCAATAAGCCTTTTGATCGTTTGAGTACTCATTCTTATACTTTTAGTAGCGCATTATATGTGTTTATTTACTTAAGTTCCAATGGGTGTCGGAAGCAATATCGTTTGTTTTTATTAATGTCGAAAGCAGTTCAAATGCACTCCAAATAGTAAAACTGTGTACTTTTGACGCTCAATAAGCTTTTGATCTTTTGAGTACTCATTCTTAAGATCCTAGTCGCCCAGTCTATGTGTTTATTTTCTTGAGTTACAATGGGTGTCAAAGTGATGCTAGTTTATTTTTATTTATGCCGAAAACAGTCTAACTGCTTTCCAAATAGAAAAACTGTGTACTTTTAATATCCAATAAGTTTTTGATCTTTTGAGCACACTTTTTTTGGGTCTTAGTAGTGCATTATGTTCTAATTAGGGGTGGGAACGGGCTGGGCCGGGCCCAATTTTAAAGGAACTGTACCGGACCCGGATTAAAAGAAATGGGCCTGGCCGGGCCGGGTCCATGGGTCCTTGATTTTTTATTTTTTTTTAACCGCCACCTTCCTCGATGTCTCCACCTCCCTACTCCAAGGCCACGCCGTCTTCTCCTTCGCAGCCGGCGATGGTCTTGAAGCTGTTGACGATGAGCAGGCATAGCAGAAAACAAACCCAGAAACTGTATGGATTTGCACGCTTCTGTGAGCAGAGAGGGCAAAGAGCTTTGTCGGGCAATGGAATCCCGATCCCCTCTTTGGCAACATGTTCATAATGATATATTAGACTTTATTAATTAAGCAGCATGCCAAGACTTTGATTGACTGGAAGTCTCATTAAAGTCTAAGAACATGATCAAATCTGACAATACTCCACACTTTACCTGCGGAGGTGGAGGTAGAGGGTATATGTTGGAGCAGACATTCTCCTCTTCAGCAGATTGGTACCACCATTCCATCATCTATAAGTATAATTCAATCGAATTAAATTATGAGAAAAAGAAAACGACAAAAACAATAAAAATCAGAGGTAGATGTCTCAATCCGCTAGAAATGATAAGCAGGAGAAAAGGTTTTGAGGTATCCTCATATATTCTTTAACCTGTTAGAAAAATAAAAAAATAAATAAAGATCAGGCCCCTTTACCTCCCATGGCGTCCATGCCAAATCCGATGTTACAATCAGCGAGCTTTCGATGATTGTTGCTCCAGTCCTCGCAGGGAAAATACAGAGAAAATTAGCAAAACCCAGATTGGGGTTTTGGGCTAAAACCTAAAAATGCATGATTTGTGGAAAACCCAGTTGGGATTAAGAACTTGAAGAAGAAAAAGAAGAAGGTTCGGGGAGAGAGAGTGAGACTGTGGGAGAGAGAGAGATCGAGAACGAGGAGATTGAGAATTGACTGATCTGAAAGGGAGGATAGAGGAGAGGAGAGTCTTCGAGAAGGTGTGAGAAAGTAGGAGAGGAATGGGAAAATGTTACAAAAGGGCTAGTACGGGTATTCGTTTTTTTATACTTCTGAAACCAGCCCGCCCCTAAAATTTCAAAGCCCCGTCCCGCATCGCCCCGCCCCGTTTTTCTTTTTAAAAATTAGGAACCGGCCCATACCCACCCCGAACCGTGATTACCCGCCCCGACCCGCGGTTCTTATACCCGTTTGCCCACCCCTAGTTCTAATAGGTGCCAAATGCATTCCAAATTGAAAAATTGTGTACCTTTGACACCCAATAAACTTTTGATCTTTTGAGTACTCATTCTTATGATCCAAGTAATTCTTTTTTTGTGTTTATTTGTATAAGTTCCAATGGTTGTCAAACGCACACTCGTATGTTTTTATTAATGTCGAAAACAGTCCAAATGCACTCCAAATAGAAAAATTGTGTAATTTTGACACCCAATAAGCTTTTGATGTTTTGATTACTCATTCTTATGGTCCTAGTCGTGCATTTAATGTGTTTATTATCTTCAGTTCCAATGAGTGTCAAATGCAAGCTAGTTTGTTTTTATTAATGCCGAAAACTGTCCAAATGCACTTTAAATATAAAAAAAAACAATGTACTTTTGACATCAATTAAGCTTTTGATCTTTTGAGTACTCATTCTTATGATCCTAGTAATTTTTTATATTTGTTTATTTGGTTAAGCTGCAATGGTTGTCAAATGCACACTCGTTTGTTTTTAAAAATGCCGAAAACAGTCGACATGCACTCCAAGTAGAAAAGCTGTGGACTTTTGACACCCAATAATCTTTTGAACTTTTGCAGATGCATTTATTTGCTTAAAATCCAATGGTTGTCAAATGTATGGTCGATTGTTCTTATTAATGCCGAAAACCGTCCAAATGCACTCCAGATAGAAAACAGTGTACTTTTGACATCCAATAAGTTTTTGATCTTTTGGGTTCTCATTCTTATGGTCCTAGTAATTCTTTACATGTGTTTATTTGCTTAAGTTCCCGTGGTTGTCAATTGCACACTTGATTGCTTTTATTAATGCCAAAAACTGTCAAAATGCACTCCAAATAGAAAAAATGTGTACTTTTGACACCCAATAAGCTTTTGTTCCTTTGGGTTCTCATTCATATGGTCCTAATAATTCCTTATATGTGTTTATTTTCTTAAGTTCCAATAGTTGTCAAACCTACAATTATTTGTTTCAGTTAATGCCGAAAACTAGTCCAAATGCACTCCAAAATACAAAACTCCTCACTTTTGACACTCGATAAGCTTTTTGGGTACTCGTTCTTATGGTCCTAGTAATTATTTATATGTTTTTATTGGCTTAAGTTCCAGTGGTTGTTAAACGTACGCTTGTTTGTTTTCTATTAATGCCGAAAACAGTCCAAATGCACTCTAAATAGAAAAACTGTGTACTTTTGACATCCAATAAACTTTGGATCTTTTGAGTACTCATTCTTATGCTCCTAGTAGTGCATTATATATGTTTATTTTCTTAATTTCCAATGGGTGGCAAACTTACGCTCATTTTTTTATGTATGATGAAAACAGTCCAAACGCACTCCAAGTAGAAAAACTCTATACTATTAACACCCTAGAAGCTTTTGGTGTTTTGAGTACTCATTCTTAGGGTCCTAGTAGTGCTTTACAAGTATTTATTTGCTTAAGTTCCTATGGGTGCCACATGCACGGTCGTTTGTTTTTATAAATGCCGAAACTAATCCAAATGCACTCCAAATCAAAAAACTGTGCACTCTTGACACCCAATAAGCTTTTGATCTTTTGAGTACTCATTATTATGTTCCTAGTTGTGCATTATATGTGTTTATTTTCTTAATTTCCAATGAGTTTCAAACATACGCTCGTTTGTTTTTACTTATGCGGACAACTATCAAAATGCACTCGAAATAGAAAAACTGTGTACTTTTGACACACAATAAGCTTTTGAACTTTTGAGTTGTCATTCTTGTGGTCCTAGAAATTATATATAAGGTTTATTTGATGAAGTTCCAATGGTTGTCAATCGCACACTCGTTTGTTTTTACAATTGCTGAAAACAGTCCAAATGTACTCCAAATAAAAAAAACTGTGTACTTTTGACACCCAAATAAGCTTTCGATCTTTTTAGTACTTACGCTTATGGTCCAAGTAATCCATTATATTTGTTTGTTTATTTAAGTTACAATGGTTGTCAAACGCACGCTTGTTTCTTTTTATTAATGCCGAAAACAGTCCAAATGTACTCCGAATATAAAAATTCTGTACTTTTGACACCTAATAAGATTTTCATCTTTTGAGTATTCATTCTTATGGTCCTAGTAATTCTATATATTTGTTTATTTGCTTAAGTTCCATTGGTTGGCAATCGCACGCTCGTTTGTTTTTATCAATGCCTAAACAGTCCAAATGCACTCCAAATAGAAAACTGTGTATATTTGACACCCAATAAGCTTTTGATCGTTTGAGTACTCATTCTTATTGTCCCAGAAAATCTTTATATTTGTTTCTTTTCTTAAGTTCCAATGGTTGTCAAACGCTTGCTCATTGGTTTTTATTAATGTCGAAAACAGTCCAAATGCACTCCAAATAGAAAAATTGTGTACTTTTCACTCCCAACAAGCTTTTTATCTTTGGAGTACTCATTCTTATGGTCCTACTAATTCTTTATATGTGTTTAATTGCTTAAGTTCCAATGGTTGTCAAACGCACGCTCGTTTGTTTTTATTAATGCCAAAAGTAGTCCAAATAGACTTTCGATCTTTTGAGCAGTCATTCTTATGGTCCTAGTAATTATTTATATGATTTTATTTGCTTAAGTTCCAGTGGTTGCCAAACGCACGCTCGTTTGTTTTTATTAATGTTGAAAACAGTCCTAATGCACTCGAATTAGAAAAACTGGGCACTTTTTACACCTAATACGTTTAGGATCTTTTGATTACTCATTCTTATTGTCCTAGTAATTCTTTATATGTGTTTATTTGCTTAAGTTCCAATGGTTGTCAAACACATGCTCGTTTGTTTTTGTTAATGCCGAAAAAAATCCAAATGTACACAAAATAGAAAAACTGTGTACTTTTGGGACCCATTAAGCTTTGGATATTTTGAGTACTCATTCTTATGGTCCTAGTAGTGCATTATATATGTTAATTTTCTTAATTTCCAATGGGTGTCAAGCTTACGCTCGTTTGTTTTTATGTATGCCGAAAACAGTCCAAACACACTCCAAATAGAAAAAATGTGCACTGTTGACACCCTAGAAGCTGTTGATCTTTTGAGTACTCATTCCTTGGGTCCTAGTAGTGCATTATAGGTGTTTATTTGCTTAAGTTCCTATGGGTGCCAAGTGCACGCTTGTTTGTTTTTATTAATGCCGAAACTAGTCCAAATGCACTCCGAATAGAAAAATTGTGTACTTTCAACACCCATTAAGCTTTTGATCTTCTGAGTACTCAGTCTTATGGTCCTAGTCGCACATTATATATGTTTATTTTCTTAAGTTCCAAGGGGTGTCAAACGTACGCTCGTTTTTTTTACTTATGCGGACAACAGTCAAAATGCACTCCAAATAGAAAAACTGTATACATGATCCTGTTCAAGTTTCACACCCAACAAGATTTTAATCTTTTGAGTTGTCATTCTTATGGTCCTAGTAATTATGTATAAAGGTTTATTTTTTGAATTTCCGATGGTTGGCAATCGCACGCTCGTTTGTTTTTATCAATGCCGAAACAGTCCAAATGCACTCCAAATAGAAAACTGTGTACTTTTGACACCCAATAAGCTTTTGATCTTTTGAGTACGCATTCTTATTGTCCTAGAAAGTCTTTATACTTGTTTATTTTCTTTAAGTTCCAATGGTTGTCAAACGCACGCCCATTGGTTTTTATTAATGTCGAAAACAGTCCAAATGCACTCCAAATAGAAAAACAGTCCAAATGCACTCCAAATAGAAAAACTATGTACTTTTGACTCCCAATAAGATTTTAATCTTTTGAGTACTCATTATTATGGCCCTAGTAATTCTTTATTTGTGTTTATTTTCTTAAGTTCCAATGGTTGTCAAACGCATGCTTGTTTGTTTTTATTAATGCCGAAAACAGTCTAAATGCACTCGTAATAGAAACCTATGTACTTTTGACAGCCAATAAACTTTTGATCCTTTGAGTAGCCATTCTTATGGTCGTAGTAATTATTTATGTGAGTTTATTTGCTTATGTTCCAATGGTGGCCAAACGCATGCTCGTTTGGTTTTATTAATGTTGAAAACAGTCCAAATGCATTCCAAATAGAAAAACTAGGCACTTTTTACAACCAATAAGTTTATGATCTTTTGAGTCTCATTCTTATTGTCCTTGTAATTCTTTATACGTGTTTATTTGGTTAAGTTCCAATGGTTGTCAAACACATGCTCGTTTGTTTTTGTTAATGCCGAAAATAGTCCAAATGCACTCAAAATAGAAAAACTGTGTACTTTCAACACCCATTAGGCTATGGATCTTTTGAGTACTCATTCTTACGGTACTAGTAGCGCATTATATATGTTATTTTCCAATGGGTATCAAACTTACGCTTGTTTGTTTTTATGTATGATGAAAAAAGTCCAAACACACTCCAAATAGAAAAACTTTGCACTGTTGACACCTTATAAGCTTTTGATCTTTTGAGTACTTATTCCTAGGGCCCTAGTATAGGTGTTTATTTGCTTAAGTTCCTCTGGGTGCCAAATGCACGCTCGTTTGTTTTTATTAATGCCGAAACTAGTCCAAATGCACTCTAAATAGAAAAACTGTGTACTTTTGACACCCAATAAGCTTTTGATATTCTGAGTACTCATTCTTATGGTTCTAGTCACACATTATATGTTTTTATTTTCTTAAGTTTGAATGGGTGTCAAACATACGCTCGTTGTTTTTAGTTATGCGGACAACTGTCAAAATGCACTCCAAATAGAAAAACTGCATACATGATCTTTCAAGTTTCACACCCAATAAACTTTTGATCTTTTGAGTTGTCATTCTTTTGGTCCTAGTAATTATTTATAAAGTTTTATTTGTTGAAGTTCTAATGGTTGGCAATCGCACGCTCGTTTGTTTTTATCAAAGCCGAAACAGTCCAAATGCACTCCAAATAGAAAGTTGTGTACTTTTGACACCCAATAAGCTTTTGATCGTTTGAGTACTGATTCTTATGGTCCAAGAAAATCTTTATATTTGCTTCTTTTCTTAAGTTCCAATGGTTGTCAAACGCACGCTCTTTCGTTTTTTTTAATGTCGAAAACAGTCCAAATGCACTCTAAATACAAAAACTGTGTACTTTTGACTCCTAATAAGCTTTTTATCTTTTGAGTACTCATTCTGATGGTCCAAGTAATTCTTTATATGTGTTTATTTTCTTAAGTTCCAATGGTTGTCAAACACATGCTCGTTTGTTTTTATTAATGCCGAAAACAGTGCAAATGCACTCCTAATGGAAACCTATGTACTTTTGACAACCAATAAACTTTTGATCTTTTGAGTGGTCATTCTTGTGGTTCTAGTAATTATTTATATGAGTTTATGTTTTTAAGTGCCAGTGGTTGCCAAACGCACGCTCGTTTTTTTTTTAATGTCGAAAACAATTCAAATGCACTTCAAATAGAAAAACTGGGCACTTTTTACACCCACTAAGTTTATGATCTTTTGAGTACTCATTCTTATTGTCCTAGTAATTCAATATATGTGTTTATTTGCTTAAGTTCCAATGGTTGTCAAATGCACGCACGTTTGTTTTTGTTAATGCCGAAAATAGTCCAAATGCACTCAAAATAGAAAAATTGTGTACTGTTGACACCCATTAAGCTTTGGATCTTTTGATTACTCATTCGTATGGTGCTAGTAGCACATTATATATGTTAATTTTCTTAATTTCTAATGGGGGTCAAACTTACGCTCGTTTGTTTTTATGTATGTCAAAACAGTCCAAACACACTCCAAATTGAATAACTGTGCACTGTTGACACCCTAGAAGCTTTTGATCTTTTGAGTACTCATTCCTAGGGTCCTAGTAGCGTATTATAGGTGTTCAGTTTCTTAAGTTCCTATGGGTGCCAAACGCACGCTTGTTTGTTTTTATTAATGCCGAAACTATTCTAAATGCACTCCGAATAGAAAAACTGTGTACTTTCGACACCCAATAAGCTTTTGATCTTCTAAGTATTCATTCTGATGGTCATAGTCACACATTATATGTGTTTATTTTCTTAAGTTCCAATGGGTGTCAAACAAACGCTCGTTTTTTTTACTTATGCGAACAACTGTCAAAATGCATTGCGCATAGACAAACTGTATACATGATCCTGTTCAAGTTTCACACCCAATAAGCTTTTGATCTTTTGAGTTGTCATTCTTTTGGTCCTAGTAATTATTTATAAAGGTTTATTTGTTGAAGTTCTAATGGTTGGCAATGACACGCTCGTTTGTTTCTATCAATGCCGAAACAGTCCAAATAGAAAACTGTGTACTTTTGACACCAAATACACTTTTGATCTTTTGAGTACTCATTCTTATTGTCCTAGAAAATCTTTTTATTTGTTTATTTTCTTAAGTTCCAATGGTTGTCAAACAGACGCTCACATTCTTCTTGTCCTAGTAGCGCATTATATGTTTTTATTCGCTTATGTTCCAATGGGTATCAAATGCACGTTCGTTTTTTTTTTTATTAATGCCGAAAACATTCCAAATGCACTCCAAATAGAAAAATTATGTACTTTTGATAGCCAACAAGCTTTTTATCCTTGGAGTACTCATTCTTATGGTCCTAGTAGCGCATTATATGTGTTTGTTTGCTTAAGTTCCAATAGGTGTCCGAAGCACGCTCATTTGTTTTTATTAATGCCGTAAGCAGTCAATTGTATTGAAAATAAAAAAATTGTGTACTTTTGATAGCCAATAAGCTTTTGATCTATTGAGTATTCATGCTTATGGTTCTAGTAGCGCATTATATGTGCTTTTTTGCTTAAGTTCCAATGGGTGTTGATGAGTCAATTTCTTATTATATATTTTACCCTATTCTTAGTATGTTTCGATAATTATTTTGGTAGAATTTTGATATTTTGTTATATATTTTCAATATAGGATTTTTGACTTCCTCTGGGGCAAAGCGTGATCAAGTGGATGAATTTTGGAGTAATTCTAATTGGAGGAATGTTCATGTGTCACTTAGCTTGATCATGTTAAAATATCAGATTTTCCACCAGGCGGTTATTTTTGGCGATGAAATAAAGAAGCAGTTCGCGGTGCTGGAAAGTGACTTTTTGGGCTTAATTGCGATTTTTGTAGCCAAAGATGACCTCCAATGAGTTCATGGCGTTATGGAGTAGCGTTCAGCATAATCCAAAAATCCAGCTATTTTGGGCCGTGTTTGGAGCAGATATGGGTCCAAAATGTGGCTGTGCAGATATTAGGCAAATTTTACTAGTCAATTTAGGATTATGTTTCCTAATTTATTTTAATTTATTTGGTTTCCTAGTCTTATTCTAAGACCTTCTCTAGGTAGGATTTTATTTTGTAGTAGTATAAATCAGGGTTTTTAGCCATTAGGGTTTTAGAGAGACAGAACGCACTACTTTGGAGAATTCGTCTTAGAGAGCCTTTGACGATTGAACTTTATTTTTAAGGTGTTTTATATCCATGTTCTTAATACTATTTTTAGAAAGCTTTTGACTATTGAACTTTATTTTTAAGGTGTTTTATATCCATGTTTTTAATAATATTTTTCTTTTATGATTGTTCGTAACTAGTTTCTTTTGCTAGGGCGAGGCCAAGAGCCTTAGTATGAATATGTAGTCTTTATTTAATTGCTTATGATATTATGCATGCTTGCTTTGAATTATTAATCACTGTGTTTAAATTGTCTCTATATCTTAATGCTTAGCTACCATTAGGATGTTTAGATAAGTATGTAAACATGAAAATTTTGTAATGAATGAAATGAGAACACTTGTACAAAGTAGATTTGTATTGATTTGAATTTGTAGGTTACAATCTTTGTTTACAATTTTCCTTTGATTCAGTCTTCAAATTTGATGTAGATGCATAGGTTGTTGATCCAAGGGTCACGATGACTTGATCTCGGACGAACGGTTGAACAATTGCTCCAAGTTTTGAGCTAGAAACAATGCGTGGATGGTCTTTACCTCAAGGTGCGGCAAAGATGATGTTGATGCGAGATTTCTTTGATTCAAGGGTTTTGGCGACTTGATCTTGAAGCGAATGTTGTTACAAGTTTTGAGCATGCAACAAAGTCTTGAAGGAATCGGCACGAGTGCTTATTGATTGTTCAAGGGAATACTTCGGCTTTGGTTGTGCGTTCTTCGAAGAGAGCTTTGGCAGCATATTAGTCTTGAAAGATTTGGTAGAGGTTCTCATTTTGTGAGAATTTCGGCATTGAAATGCAGAAATTGTCCACCTCGAATGTAGAAATTGTCGACCTCTATTTGTGTATGGGGACCTTGTATTTATAGACTTCAAAAGCTATGCTTTTGGATGGATTTGGCTTTGATTTGTGTCTTGATTCATCCATGGGAGAATTTAGGCATGTTGTGTCTTAATTTCAGCCACTTTCCCTTGCTTGGCCAAAATCTATAGGGCTTTCTTGCCTATTTTGTGAGCAATCTTTAATTCTTGCTTGTTTTTTGAAGATGCTTTAGCTTTCTTTCCGGTTTTGGGATCAACTTGGACCCCTTGCTGATTTTAAGGGTGATTTTCCCCCTTTTACCGAATTTTGGGAAGGTTGTGTACTTCCTTTGCTTGATTTGTGCCACATGTCATTGATGACTTGTCTATTTGTGATGAGTCACATGTAACAAAATTTACATGCCTACATTCCCCAACTTCAAGGCGCGTTGTAGGCATGTGCTTGTCACATGTAGGAAACGTGTTTTGAAATCCTGCAATGTGAATGTTCTAACTCAAGGGTCGTCGAGACTTGATCTTGAATTAGTTCGCTTCTTCAAGGGCCGTTGAGGCTTGGTCTTGAATTGAACAAAAATTTCTTCAAGGGCCGTAGAGGCTTGATCTTGAAAGAATTTTTTGGAAATGCATAAATCGGCACATACTTATTGTGCGTATTGATTTTCCGTAATTTTTTTGACAATATACATTTGGTGTATTTTGAGACTTGGATTTTTCTTGTGGTTGTGGGAAATATGTTTTTCCTTCCTTAGGTAGGAATCTCCTTCAAATTCGGCAATGAGGGTGATTTCCTTCAAAGTGTTGGAAAGCTTTGATGCTTGTCCTTGGGTGAGTAGGATGTACATTTTTTCCTTTCCCTTTCTTTTTTTCCATGGCAAGGAGGGTGTTTTTCCTTTCCCCTTTTGTTTTCCACGGCAAGGAGGGACTCTTTCCTTTCCCCTTTTGTTTTCCACGGCAAAGAGGGATTCTTTCCTTTGTTGTTTTGGAAATTTTGAAGCCCTTTCCTTATTTTTTTTTTTGTTGCCTTTTCTCTTCCTTGCTGATTTTGTTGCAAAAACAGCATGCTTTTGTTTTGGGAAACTTTGAAGATTTGTCCTTGGTTTGGGAAACATGTCCTCTGACTTGAACGCCAAGTTTGAGGTTGATTTCTCTACTGGAAAATTCTGTAAAAATATGGGAAACGTATCTTTATCTCTTATCTTTGCAGGCATATATTGCACACCACTAGGAAAAATCGGGAAAGCCTTTAACTCGTCATTTTCCCACAGCTGCGCAGTCCTGACGGGAAAACAACTTCTGCAGAATTAACTTTGAAAACTGGAACGTTTGGCTATAGGGAAAATTATGAAATTTGGGCACAATGATCATCAGCCTCTTAGCTTCCTTCTCCAATTGGCCTTGTATCAAAATTCTTCCGGAAAGTTGAATTATCACCAAAAACATCCCGCTTGCGCAGATTGCATAAAACTTGCCATTTTTTGCTTGGAATTTGCTTCCTTCTTTTGGTTGGAATGTGCTTCCTTGTTTTGATTTTCCTTTTGCTATTTGGGTATGTATTTCCCTTATAGAATTAGGAAGCAATTGACCCCTATTTATAGGACAATTGGGTGTGTATTTTTTCACAATTCCTACCCTTGCCGTGTGCTTGCTGCTGTGCTTTGCCATGGGTTTTTGCTGCTGAGCTTGCCGTGGGCTGCTTGCTTGGAGCTTGTTGCAGTGCGTCACTTTTTACTATGCGGTGCTGTGCAAAAGACTGCAGCGGGTTTGCACTGTGTAGTGCCTTTTGGTCACAGGTTTTCCCTCGGTGGTGACGTTGCCGTGCAGTGCAAAAAACTGCTTGCGTAATCGCTGAGGGGTTGCGTAGTGTGATTGCATAGTATTTTGGTTTTCTTTGCTACTATAGCGTATGTTGAAGGACCATCTTGTAGCTGCCCTTTTTACCTTACAGTGCAAGAAACTGCTTGCGTAATCGCTGCGGGTTTGCGTAGTGCGATTGCGTAGCATTTTTGTTTTCTTTGCTACTGTAGCGTGCTTTGAAGGACCGTCTTATAGCTGCCCTCTTTGCTGTGCTACTCAAGCTTTGTGGTTGATTTCTTTTCGTCATTGTGACTTTGTCATCATCATCCTTCAACGCTCACGAAATTTGTCTCGCATGTCTTTTGCTATAGTGAAGCAAAAAAAATTCCTTCTTGCCGTCCTACCTTTTATGCTTATGTTGCCTTGTTTGTTTTGTTCTAGCCATGATATTTTTCAAGTGCTTTAAGAGCAACACCATCACTATTCTTATGAAGGAAGGCGATTTGCAAGATATGGGAACGACGTTGAAACTTTATGCACCGTTGATTGGCCCTATGGCGCTTCTTCTTCCTGCAAAAGACAACTCGATGCATGTCAAGTCGTGGTCTTCTGACATATCTTAGGAGCTGATGGATGTTGGTCGTCCAAATACGAAGCAGAAGGCGTGCATGTCGAGGATTCTTATTTTGAATCTTTCGCACCATGTTCATAAGAATCCACCAGCTTTGTTTGAGCTTTTTGGCGATCGCATCAGTAACAGAGCTATGACTTGGAATAGCACCTTGTCGACTACTAGAGAAGCCGTCTTTATTTTTTGCTCATTTTGTAATACGGCTTTGTAGCCGAATTCTTCGTTTAAAGAAATAAAGTATTCACATTCTTGAATTTGCTCTTTATTCTTCAAAGTGTTTGTGTTTCTTCAAAGTTTTGAAGTTTCAAGTTGCCTACATACCCTCGGTTGAGGAGGGATCAAGGCATTACGTAGTTCAAAGGAGTTATGGATTGTTTTTGACAGTTTTGGTGTTGATTTTGATGATGATTTTGATTTTTGATTTTGAAGGTGATTTTGCCAGACACAGTTTATGCTCTTGCGGGCCAGGAGCGTTGGGTGTCACCTTTTAAGCTCGTGCAAACAAGGAGCATTGGGTGTCACCTTTTAAGCTCGTGCGAACAAAGAGCATTGTGCCGTGTGCAGTTTAGGCTCATGCAGGCGAAGAACTTTATGCCGTGTGCAGTTTAGGTTCATGCAGGCGATGAGCATTATGCCGTGTGAAGTTTAGGCTTGTGCAGGCGAGGAGCATTGGGTGTCGCCTTTCAAGCTCGTGTGAACAAGGAGCGTTAAGTGTCACCTTTTAAAATCGTGCGAACAAGGAGTGTCAAGTGTCACCTTTTAAGCTCGTGCGAATAATGAGCATTGTGCCGTGTGCAGTTTAGGCTCATGCAGGCGAGAAGCATTATGCTGTGTGCAGTTTAGGCTTGTGCAGGCAATGAGCATTGAGTGTTTAGTTTAGGGGTAGTAACGCTTCAAGAATCTATCGTTGATGGGGCCGATCTTTAAGCCGTCTTCTGCAATTATTAGGTAGACGCCGTTGGTATAGACCTCTTGTATTATGTAAGGTCCATCCCACTTTGATGTGAACTTGCTTTTTGTTTTGTGAGTTGTGATAATAGGCTTTCATAATGCCAAGACAAGATTTCCAATTTGGAAAGACTTTGGGCGGACCTTCTTGTTGAATGCCTTGGATAGCCATGCTTGGTAGCATTCCAAGTGTTGTTGAGCTTCGAGCCTCATTTCGTCGAGTGTTTCCAACCCTTGAAGTCGTAGCTTTACATTTTCCTCTTCAGTCAAGCCTTCTTATATAGCCATCCTTAGTGAGAGGATTTGACTTTTGAGCGGCATAACAGTTTCCACGCCATATACGAGACGTAGTTTGGCCAGGAGTTATATGTGTCGTCCTATATGCCCAAAGTGCTTTGCTTATTCTTTCATGCTAGCCTCTCTTTGTTCGGTCGATTACCTTCTTCAGGAGGTTGCGCAGCGCTTTGTTGAATACTTTTGCAAGACTATTGGCCGGAGTAAGATACATGGAAAACTTGTGTTGCTTAAACTTGTATTTCTCGTAGAGTTTGTCCATGAGTCGGTTGGAGAACTATTTCCTGTTACCATATCGATGGATGATATGCTCTTTGATGAAATGAACGACAGTTTCCTTCTTGACTTCCCTGAGAGGTATGGATTCAGCCTACTTGGAAAAGAAATTCGTTGCAGCTAGGACGTAAGCTTCTCCTGCAGATGACTTTGGTGTGATCGGTCCTACAACGTCCAATCCCCATGCATCAAACGGCCATGAAGTAACTGTAGGGTGTAATGGCTCAGGCGGTTGATGTATAAAGTTGGCGTGGAATTGGCAGGCTTGGCACCTTTTGGCGTACTCCTGGCAATCCTTACCATGCTTGGCCAATAGTAGCCCATTCTTTTGAGCTGGAAGTGTAGCTTTGGTCCAGACTGATGCGCTCCACATATACCTGAGTGTGCTTCTTCCATGGCTTGATTGGCTTCTTCCTCACCTAGGCATCTTAGAAGTATTCTTTCAAAATAGTGTCGGTAAAGAGTTTCTTTGTAGTAGAGGAAGCGAGGTGCTCGTTGACGTACTTCAAAGCAGTATTTAGGATCGTCTGGAAGCTTTCCATGCTTCAAGTAGTCGATCAGCGGCTGTCTCCATTCTTCAGTGTCGACTGGAAGTACTGAGATGACGTTTGTATCATCCAGTAACATTTCAATGATGAGCGGGATCACCCATCTTTGGCAAACTAGCATGTCCGCAACTTCGTCTTCCTCTAGCACTATACTTGAGGCTAAGTTAACGAGAGTGTCCGCCATTTGATTTTTTTTTTTCTTGGCACATGTTCTAGCATCACGGCCTCAAACTTTTGTAGCAGTTAAGTTTCTAGCTGGAAGTATAGGACGAGATCATTTTTCCTCACTTCATATTCAATCAAGAGTTGATTGATTATGAGCTTGGAGTAGCCATACACTTCTAGCGTTGTGATTTCCATGTCGATCGCCATTTGGAGTCCAATAATCAACGCTTGGTACTTAACGATGTTGTTGGAGCATAGCTTGCTTAGTCGGAAATAATAGGGTTGTACTTGTGTTTGTGGCAACATGAATACTACTCCTGCCCCTCTTCGTCCATTCATGCGAACCTGTCGAAGAACATTGTTTATGTTAGAAAGATGTCAATGTAGAATACCTGCTCGTCAGGCAAGTCGTCTGAGATTTTTCAATCGGCTGGGATTGGATGATCAGGAAGGAAGTCTGCTAAGGGTTGTCTCTTAACGACTTTAGCTGAGATGTAAATGATCTCATATTGATTGAGAAGCAACGCCCATTTAGCTAGTCGCCTTATCAGAACCGGTTTGGACATAATGTACTTGATCGAGTTAGCTTTAGCAACTAAGTGGATGGTATAAGCATGCATGTACTGTCTAAGCTTTTGGATGACAAAGATTAAGGCACATCACATATTCTCGATCAATGAGTAGTCAAGCTTGGCACCAGTGAGAGTTCTACTTAGGTAGTTGAGTGCTCTTTCCTTTTGGTATTCATTTTCTTGTGCTAAGTGGAACCCTTTTGTGCAACAATGCATAGATGAATGGCTTTCCAGGTACGGGTGCTCCTAAGATAGATGGGCTTGCCGGGTACCATTTTATGCTCTCGAAGGCATTACGACAAGCGTCATACTATATGAATGGAGTGTCATTCTTCATGAGTCGACTGAAGGGTTGACAGCGTCCAGCAAGGTTAGAGATGAAGCGCCTAATGACGGCTAGCCTTCCTTGCAGACTTTTCAGCTCGTGTTGATTCCTTGGCTCGGGTATTCTTTGAATGGCCTTAATCTTTGATTAATCCACTTCAATGCCACGGTACTTGACAATAAAGCCGAGGAACTTCCTAGAAGTGACGCCAAATGCACACTTCAACGGGTTCATTTTGAGGTTGTAGTGCCGTCGTTTGTCAAACACGATTCGTAAATCCTTCAAGTTATCGGATCTTTTCTTAGTCTTGACAACTACGTCCTCTACGTATTATTCTATATTTTTGTGTAGCATGTCGTTGAAGATATTCTGCATTGCACGTTAATAAGTAGCTCCAACGTTCTTTAAGCCAAAGGGCAATACCTTGTAGCAGTAGATACCTTTTAGAGTGTGAAAGGCTATTAGTTCCTCGTCTTCGGGAGCCATACAAATTTGATTGTACCAAGAGGAGCCGTCCATGAATGATAGCGCCTTATGGCCAGTGGTCGCCTCCACCATGATTTCGATGAATGGCAAGGGAAAGTCATCATTTGGGCAAGCATCGTTAAGGTCGCGGAAGTTTACGCAAACACGTATTTGTCCAAATTTCTTAAGGACAATGATGATGTTGGAGATCTGTTTAGGGTATTACACCTCTCAAATGAAAACTGCTTCGATTAGCTTGTCAATCTTGGCCTCAATTTGTGGGATGAGCTCGAATCGATAGCGTCTTTGAGTTTGCTTTATCAGTCATATTCCAAGCTTAACTACAAAATGATGCACGGTGGTGGTTAGGGTCGAGGCCGGGCATTTCTTTTTAGGTCCAAGCAAAGATGTCTTTGTACTCCATTAGCAATTGGTAATACTCATCGATCTCATCTGCACTTAGTAGTGCACTTACAAAGATAAGCTTTGGTTCCTCGCTTGTGCCTAAGTTGAGCTCCTTGAGATCATCAACCGTGGCTTGCCTCCAATCCTTGAGTTATGATGGTGCAGTAGTGATGTCTTCCTCAGGGATTTCATTTTCTTTGTCTTCTTGGATTGTGATGTGGAAAACTTCTTGGACCTCATCTTCAATGCCATCCTTTTGAGCTTGTTGGCGTGAAGATTGGCTAGTATGGATGATGGTGTGCCTTTTTACCTTCAGTTTTCCTTTTGTGTCAACCTCTAAGGTTGCTTGGTGTTTTATCCTTGAAGGAATCAGGCTTCGAACGTCATCTTTTTCTGCTAGACCATCGAGTTTTTTTTCTTTTGGTGTTGTCTTCCTCTTTCTTGAAGGCTTCTTGTTTTCTTCAAGCCTTTCCAAGGCCAACCGTCGTGGAGGAAAGCTAGCCGTGTTGCTTTGTTTCTTAGGTTTTAACAACCTTTAAAAAATAGAGAGCTTTGGGGTGTTGGCGTGTTAAGCCACTTCAAGACAGAAGTTTGGTCTTGACCACTAATGCGATCAAGTGCCCAAATTCTGGGTTTTGAATGATTCAGTCTATCAAAGACTGACGTTCGAGTGGCAGGTTTAGGCTCCTCTTGATTTTGTTCAGCGCTCACGCTAATGTGTTGAGCATCAACGTTTTGCGCTTTGCTTGAAATATTCACGGGTGTATTTGGTGTGAAGCCAAGTCCAGCTTCGTTGTTGTCAACTCAGTAACCATGCTCCTTCAACTTCTTTTGAGTCTCGGTGAGGTGACGTTCTTTGTCGTTGACGATGTTTGAAACCATCTTTCCAAGATTTAAAGGGGAAGCGAAATCATACCCAGCCTTTGACATGAGTTTGTAGGCATTTCGGTCGAAACCTTCTTCGGACATCTTGGTTGGAAGAGAGCTTCATTTCGCCCCCTTTGGCCGGGGTTTTAGAAACCTTGCGGTGGTTTTGAAACTTTAGCGTCGCCTAGCTGTGTCAAAGGTAAAACTGCATTTGTCTTGAGCAGCTTTACATCGTCCTTGTGCAGCTGTATGTCAGCTTTACTTGTTCCGATTTTGAACGGGGATTGCCCATTCCTTCTTCTCGACATCAGGATGTATCGGAAGACGGGTGTGTTTGGTTCTTTTGAGGGCGTCACACTCCCTTTGGTTACGGTAGGCTTAGCAGGCTCATCGTCGTCTTTGCTTGAAGATGGCATGGCTTCCCCTTCTTGCTTCTTGGGCACAGCTTGACACTCCTGCTTTTTAGGTGCGGCTTTCCCTGTGGATTTGATTTCTTTTGGAAGAGCTTCGGGCACCATGTCTTCATCCATGTAGAACTTGGCTTCCGTGAAGTGTGATTCAGCTTCAGTGAATGGCTTGGTGTCGCCTTGTATCACCTTTACTCATTCTCGATAGAACTTTAAGCATTGGTGGAGGGTGGACGACACCATTCCATTTTTGTGAAACCAAGACCTTCCTAAGAGCAAGTTGTAGGAAGTTCTTGCATCAATCACGTGGAATAGCTTGCTTGATTTGAGTTCATCAATGGTCATCTCTACTCGAATCATGTCCATCGCTCTTTATGTACCTTGGTTAAAACCTTGGATTAGGAGGCGGCTTCGAGATAGTTCATCCACCTTGATGCTGATTGTGGCCATTGTTAGCTTTGGCATAATGTTTATGGCCGACCCACCATCCACAAGCATGATGTTGATTTTGTTCTCTCTAACGTACCTAGAGACGAAGAGAAGACAGTTGCGAGGCTTTGACCCTAGCAGCAAGTCTTTGTTAGTGAAGTTGATTGCATCATGGATGGCACAGTATGCGGCATATTCATGTGGCCGAAGCTTCAAGCCTTCGTCCTTGCTTTCTTACACCTCGTGGTCATCGGGACTCGCCATGACTGCTACTAGAGCTTTTCGCATCTCCTTGGGCAGCCATAGTGCTTCCTTAATGCTAAAGTATGTCATCAGGTTTTCTTTGGGCATGAGGGACTTGTCTTCCTTGACAACAATAGCTTTGCCTTTTAAGGGCTCTTCTATGTCTATTTAAACCATGTGGCAGGCAGCGGCAGTGCACTGTTGGAAGAAGTCAACACTTAGAATTCAATTTTGAATGCAGAAATCAACTTTAAACACAAAAGGGAAGATTTACACATTCTAGGGCCGAATTTTGATGTTTTGGACCCTTCTTTCAACAATCAACACTTGTGAGCTCATTCTCACTTATTTTTTTTAACTCTTTTTCATTCTTTTCACAACTTTTTCTTTTTCTTTTTCTTTTTCCACGAATTTTTTTTTTTATTTACCACAACCATGCCTTATTTCTTTTTCTTGGCACACAAACACACACAATTCCCTTCCCCCACACTTGTTTTTCTGCAAAAGGACAATCAAAAGGAATTCCTTCTAAGTCATGCTTCACTATCTTTTAAGAACAAGGGTATGGATGGTCCTATTCTAGGCTAGGTAAGGATAATGTGGTTAACAAAGAACGTAGGCTAAACAAGGCTCAAACGGGGTTAAACCTACAAAACATATGAAAGAGGGGTTTCGTCGTTTTGGTTGTGGTTCACTAAACAACTTCATCTTGATCATGTGTTATGCAAATCAATGTCATGCTGTGAATGAAATGGGTATGAGTTCTAGTATTTGGAACTAAATGATGAAACGCCTTCTAAGTAGCAACCAAGCAAAGAATAATGAGATCATGCAACGACCTTAGAAAACAAAAATCACAGATTAATAACTCTCCAAAGAACATTTTAGGCTCAAGTCTCTCAGGGTTGCAGCGTTAGTTTGAGTTTCTTCCTTCAAGCATGTTACAAAAACTGATTTTATCCTTCTGTGATCAAATGTGAATTCATAAACAACAACTACAACCAAGCATAAACCAAAAGCATATCAAACTTCCATCCATGTTCGTAACTTTCTTTAACAGCCATGCAATTAGAAATCGAATCCTCATCATTGTGTTGGAAGGTACCTAAGACACAAACACACCAAAACAACACAAAAACAACTCTTTTTGGTACTTTGCAAACTGATTTTTCAAATTTTTATCAAATTTTCGGATTTTTACTTCAAAACACACAAAAGTACTCCAAAAACACTTAAAAACAGTGAGAAACAACCTTAGAAGTAATGGGTGATAGAATCCCACGAATTTGCATCAAAAACACTTTGTTACCCCCCCACACTTAAATCAAACATTGTCCTCAATGTTTCAAGCATAAACTCACAGAAAGCAAACAAATAACACAACTAACTAATCAAAGCAAAATTAAAGCAGTAAAGAGAAGGGTTTAGGAACGCAAATCTAGTTATTGGGTGATTCCTAGAACTTCCTTCGTTGAATGCATGGTTTGCCTCCCAAGAAGCACTTGCTTTAACGTCGTGCAGCCGGACGATACCTCCATTTAAGTTCCCATAGAGCCCACGACCTTGAGGAGTAGTTCCTCCACCATATGCTCCTCAAACAGCTCGTGCATTGGGTCTATGAATGGTAAGGGATAGTGATCCTTCCGGATTGTGGCGTTGAACATCCTAAAATCAATGTAATCATGCCCACGAGCTTGGATTCGATTGGGAATCTGCACCATACAAGGTAACAACCTATTAGTTGAAATAGGAATCGAATCTGGAATAGGTGGCTTACCAATGTACTGCAATGAAGTGGCAGGACTATCAACAAATGCATGTGGGATGCTCTTGGCCAGATTTAGAGGTTTGAGGGTTGTGGCCGTGCAATCCTTGTGCTTCACTCAAAGTCCCTCTTCGTTGGTGGTTCGAAATGCATCCTTCTTGAATGATACTGAATATTCCTGCCCTTTATTTTTTATTTTATCAATGACAAAACAAGAACGAACACCATTAGTATTCTCAACAGATTCAGAAATATTAAAGTTGATCATATCACCACCAAACGCCATAGTTACTGTTCCCTTGGCCACGTCAATCTTCGTTTGAGCTGTTTTCATAAAAGGTCGTCTAAGTAAGAGTGGCGATGGTAGAGAGTGGGCTGAGTCCTCCATGTCAAGTACATAGAAATCCGTCAGAAAAATCAAATGATCAACCTGCACTAAAACATCTTCCAAAACCCCTTTTGGATATGCGTTAGAACGATCGGCCAATTGAATAATCACACCATCATTTTTCAACTCTCCTAAGTTCATAGATGCATAAATAGAATAAGGCATGACATTAATTGGTGCACCTAAGTTTAACATGGCATGTTCCAACCGAGTATTGCCAATAACACAAGGAATTGTAAAACTACCCGGATCTTTGCATTTAGGGGGCAGTTTAGATTGCAAGATGGCTGAGACATTTTCACTCATATGCACCACTTCTTTCTCATGAATTCGTTTCTTGGTTGTGCAAAGCTTCTTAGAAAACTTAGCATACTTCGGAATTTGCTTTATTGCATCAAGAAGCGGAATATTGACTTGCACCTTCATAAAGGTCTCTAAAACATCCTTTTCATTCTCTTCACTCTCAGCTTGTAAGAACCTACGAGGGAAAGGCACATTTGATGGAATAACATGAGAAGTATTCCAATTTCGACCTACCTTAGTTAAAGCGGACGGCATAGGGTGCTTAGGAGACTGGGGCAAGGGTGGTTCTACCCTTGCCGTGGGCTGTGCTTGCTCCTCCTCTTCAATCAGCAACTTCTCGTCCTCTTTTGGATGTGATTTAGAGGGTTGCGGGTCTGTTCCAACTTGTTTTCCACTTCGCAATATGATGGCCTTCGCAGATTCGAATCCTCTATTTGGATTCACAATGGTTGAGCTACGAAGTTTGCCGTGTTCTCGGAACTACCCAAGGAACTCTAAAATCTACCTCATTTGCTTCTTCAATTCATCCACCTCCTTGGCTTGATTTTGCATTGCTTTGTTTTGGTTTTCTTGTCCCTGAGACAAATTGGTAAGTAACTTAATAAGCGTATCATTATCCAAGGACATACCTGAATTGTTTTGGGCAGGTTGTTGTTGGAATTGTGATGGTGCGTATTGATTTGTATAGAAGCCCGGGGGTTGCTACCTAAATTCTCCTTGTTTTTGGGGTTGTTAAGGCTCCCTCCATTTGAAATTCGGATGATCTTTCCAGCCCGGATTGTAGATATTAGAGTATGGATCATTCCATTGCTAATTTTGGCTTCCAAAACCCACGACATTGGCAGATTCCCATCCACCATTCTCAATCAGTTGAGGGCACTTCTCAGATGAGTGTTCTTGGATAGAACACACGCCACACACACTTGGTCCTTGCATCCTCATCCCTTCGGCCATCTGAGACACAATAGAAGTAAGATTAGCCAATTGAGATTGAATATCGGATGTGGAACTTACCTCATGTAGCTGCTGCTGTGGGGGGTCTCTCTGTCCAATGCCTTCATATTGTTGTGCATTCAATGCACGATTTGCAATTAGTGTCTTTGCTGCCATAGGTGTCTTGTCCACCAACGCACCTCCCCTGAAGCATCTAGCATTTGCCTTTCAATTGGAAGAGGGCCTTCATAGAAGTATTGAAGTAGAAGCTCTTCTTTCATTTGGTGTTGAGGACATGATGCAACAAGGCTTTGGAAACGCTCATAATACGCTGGAAACGACTCACCTTGGCTTTGCTGGATTCCGCTAATCTTTTTCCTCAAAAGAATGACTCTTGAAGTGGGGAAAAACTTCTCTAAGAAGTGACGGTTCCCGGGGCTAATTCAAATAACCAATCCTTAGCCTTCTCTAGAAGAGAGAAGGGAAAGGCCTTCATCTTCAAAATGTTGCCATCGATATTGATTGGAGTCATGCTTGAACACACCACTTCGAACTCTTTCAGATGCTTGTTTGTGTTGGAAATGTGCCCTAAAACCAATCATATGATGATACTTTACGGACATTTCACATGTTAAACTAATCTAGTTTAATATAAAAGGCAAAGATTATTGTTTTAAGCCGTGTCATATAAATGTTATATGCTTAAATGATAAGTCCAAGGAATATGTAATAGGGAAAATGTGATCTAAAGAAGTTATTTGGGGGAATGTACCATTTTGACTCCCAAAGAAACATAATGCGTAAATAGAATCCTTTATGTACACGCAGAAAGGTGATTTATGTATTTCATATTGTATGAAAAACGTTGATATGAGTTGTACCAAGATCAGTACAAGACGATATCAGTGCAAGCCCAGGATCAGAACCATGGCAATTGTCAAGTGAGTCCTTAAGTACTTAAGAAATACTGAAGGATAGATTCCTCAAGAATACGGAAGAATTAGAGTAATGCAATGGAAGCGTAAAAGTATTAGATTATGAATCTAATAATGTATCCATCATTGGATATCTCTCCATTTTGAATGAAGAGATAATTGGATATCTCTTTATTATGACTAAAGAGATATTTGGGGGAAACATTAAAAGTAATGACTTTAGTGTCTTCCATCATGAATGCAAAATATATATTGCCATATAGAAGTATACGATAATGTTGTTTGGATGGGAAAGTTCATTTATGAACTCTTCATTCGGTTCCAACCAGAAAGTGTCTCTAGTGTGCCGACACTACGACACTAATGGGGCGATAGCTCAAGCCAGGGATCAAGGTCTCATCAAGATCCGAACTCAAATGAGAGACTGAACCACATGATTGAGAATCATGTATAATGGTGACGTCGTTATTCTCAAGGTTGCTTCTATGGATAACATATAGATATCTATTTTCTAGGCCTACTACTCAGTCATTTTTGAAATGACTACAGAAGAGATATCATCACTGATGACCAAGCTGATTGGCTCTAGTGCAAGTGGGAGATTATTGGAAATGTGCCCTAAAACCAATCATATGATGATACTTTACGGACATTTCACATGTTAAACTAATCTAGTTTAATATAAAAGGCAAATATTATTGTTTTAAGCCGTCTCATATAAATGTTATATGCTTAAACGATAAGTCCAAGGAATATGTAATAGGGAGAATGTGATCTAAAGAAGTTAGATTCATGAGACCATTCTCTTTCGTATACATATCCTAAATGTTCCTGATCATAGGATTGCCAATTGGGCATTGACGGTCCATTAAGATCAGTACGTGCTATGTCTTCTCTTAGGGAGAGTGACTAGTCTCGAGTCAATGGTGTGACTGACACCAAGACAAGTACGTAGGTGCTCAATAGAAAATGAGTCCACTAAACGCGATGAATGAGGAGTTCTCATACTCATGTCACATGAGAACTCATGGTTAGGATAATGCAAAGTAGTCCTTTGACCTGAGGCATCATAGTTGTCTTATGCTTAGGTCCTTGATCTTTGACTATGTCAAAGTCACTCCGTCAGAGAGTGTCCACGGCATAGTTAGGTATTAAGCCACTTAGCCATGAAGGCGAGTGAATGCGCAACAAGGGATCTCTAATCTTCAAACAGTTTGAGGGAGAATACTCTATGATACGATTAAGAATCTCTAGCCAGAGTATGAATGAGATTTAGGAAGTCGTTCCAAATCACAGTCAAGGTAATCATATAAGTAAATGAATCAGATTGGATAGTAGGCATGAATAAACTATCAAACCAAACAATGTGATCAAGAGTATTGTATTAGAGAAAAACTGTATTGCATTGTAATCTCAAACTGAATAGGTTATCCAACCTCTTCTGATTAGCTTGGGTAGCCATGACATACTGCTAGGTGTCACTCATGGCTTGTGGAAGCCCTGAAGATGTATAATCACTAAAGGGAGAATTGAAAGTAAGTTTCAATTCACAATCAATTAGTAAGAGTTCTAATCGCCCACTGCCTCGCTAAAAGGAACCTAATGGATTGCACACCGTGTAAGGTAATGATTGAAGGATATAACGAAGATGAGTAAGGACAATTAAATCGTTTAATTGTTTATGGCAATGATTAATTAATATGTTAATTAATCAAACAAATAAGTTCGTTTTAAACCTTCAATTAGATTTGGAGCTTAAAGCCCAAATTGGGCTTCGAATCGTCAAGCCCATTAGCTTAAGTTGTATGACAACTTAACAACCAAAATTCAAGAAGCCCAAAATAGCCCAAAGGCATGGGAAAACCGGCGATATAGAGAGGAGGGACTTTTTGGTCCAAAATGCACACAAAAGTTGAAAGCATAGAATGGGTATCTTTGCACCATCCTCATTAGGGTTTTCTAAGGATGAAAAGTGAGAATAACTTTCTCCTTTTCCCTCTAGGAGGCCGGCCCCCTTGGAGGGGATTAGCTAGCAATCCTTCCTCCTCCAAGGTCACTCATTTTCTTCCTTCATCATCCTTGGTGTCGAAAATTAGAGGTCTCCTACCTTGGGGACTTTTGGAGAATCAATTCTTCCATTCATATCCATGGAGCCAAGGAGCAAGGAGACAAAGGAAAAAGGGCCCTCACATGGGTGATTTTGCTAAGCAAAGAGGTGTTTCAAAGGTATAAAATTTTCTCAACTCCTTTCTTTAAGATTTGAGTTGAGTCTTGGTTCACCATAACTACCAGGCTTTGAGTTTCATGGGTAATGTTTTGTTTTTTAGTGCATACAAGCATGATTCCCCCTTTAATTGTTAATTGCATGCCATAGATGTTGCTCAAATGAACATGTTTTTCACAAATTTTCCTTCAATTTGGATCTTCCATGGACAGCCCATGGAATTTGGGAATGTGGTGCAGCAAACTAGATTTCAATTCGAACTCATCGGTCTTGTCTTGGGCAGCCCTAGGATATTGAATGCACAAAGGAACGACATTGTCTAATCCTGAGGTAGAAAGCTCCTTGATTGTTCGATTATCCGCTACCATAGCTTGTTCTTCCTTTTCCTCTTCGTCAAACTCAGATTCAGAGCTAGAATTAGGTGGGCTAGGTTCTGGCCTTTTCCTCTTCCTTCTCAAAGTTCGTTCAAAATCATCGTCAAATTCCAAGATGTTTTCACGAACAGGTTGAGAGCTTCGAGTCATAAACTAGTACCTAAAAATAGGAAACAAAACAAATTCAGAATCTTAAACAAAAACAAACGAAAAAGAAACAAAGGATTAGCACTTTTGCTAATCCCCGGCAACGGCGCCAAAAATTTGATGTGAAATTAAATCGCACACAAAAATTAAACCCTTATCAATGTAGTATATGAAAGTAGGGATTGTTCTCGGCCTGGGATTAAAGGGATTGCTAATCTACACAAATTAGACTCTAAAACACTAAACGACTCAAAACAATGAAAACAAGTACTAGGGATCAATTTGGACGAATTTTAACTGTAGACACCTTAAACAACCTAACTTGACTAAAATAACTCAAAACAAACTTAAAACAGCAAATAGAATTCAATTAAACAGTTTTTGGACTCTAGAGACTCAAAACAAGCTAAATAGACCTAAACCACACAAAACAAATTATCTAGACTCTAAACTAACACCTAAGATTGATTTGAACGATTTTAAGACTCAAATTGACTCAAAAGACTAGAAAACACAAGTTCTTACGAATTTAGACTAACTTAACACAAATTAAGAGCAAGGGATTGGTTGAAAACAGATTTAAACTTAAGCAAGACAAAATTGTAAACTAGACTTAGTTTTGTACGAAATTGGTGATTTAGATGAGTGAATGGCTAACTAGAGGTTCCTTCTCCACACATGACATATATGCGACACGAATCGATTTCCAGTTGTTCTTTCTATAAGCCATGAACGACAATGCCCCAAATTAATCGTGACTGCAAGCATTAACCTTCAGATTTTCCTAAGTTCATTGAATTGGACGTAGCGCCGCAAACCAAATTATTCTTATCAAGTTCCCTATATGACTGCATACTAGAGATACATATCAAAGATCATTAAGCTTTGTGAAAATCATAAGCATTGACATGACATTCGTGACTATGACTGCATGACACTCCTGTCAAAAATTTACTTAACGCGATTGTGACTAGCAACCTCAACTACTTGTAAATATAAGTTTGTAACGATTAGGTGAAACTCCCTTATATTTTAGCATCAAATCCTAGCATGCAAACTAAGTAGGCCTCCTTAATCAACACACAAGAATAAGTTTTAATCAAACAGTTAAGCAAATTGCATTCATGAATTATGAAATCACAACTGGATGAAATCAATTCATATCACATATATGCTCATAGTTTCGAATTCCCCCTTAGCTAAATAGGGGTTTAGCCACTCATAGTTACAGCAAACTCAGAGAAGTATAAATTAGAAATTGAAAACAAGAACGAAGTACACCTAAAACGCTCCAGTCTTCAAGCTTGAAACGTCCAAGGCCCTTCTTCTTCTCCACCTTGCTGCGGCACAAGTGACCAGGGATGTGTATGGATGAGTGAAAGGGTTAGAGATGTGTAGGTTGAGTGGGGGTTGCGGCTAGGAAAGGGGAATGGCTGAGAGTGTGTAGGATGATGAATGGATGTGTATAGGTGTGAATGAATGGATGAATTAGGTGGATCAGTCCTCCTAGGGTGCGGCAAGGGAAGGTTTATTTAAAGGGTTTAGGGTATTTAAAGCTAGGAAATAATTTAGGTAACAAAAATTAAACCAAAACTTTAACGGAAATAGGAATTAAAGTCAGAATCCCAAGGAAATTAGGCAACAAGGTGCGGCTGAGAGGGAAAGGGCAAGGGAATGCCTTGCAAGGCAAGGAAAAAGGGTTTCCTTGCTGATTTAGGTGTGGCAAAGGAAGGGTAAGTGAAGGGAAATGCATCCCCTTGCACGGCAAGGGAAAGGGAAACAAGGATAGGTTTAGTTTGTGTCCTAAAATGCATAAGAGATCATCATTGTTGCTGGAACTTAGGGACATTTAGGATTAGGAAATGTCAAACCAAAATAGGAAACCTTGCCTTAACTTTCCTACTTCAAGTAGGAATCCTTGTTTGAGTAGGAATCCATCTTCAATTAGGAATCCTTCTTTGATTAGGAATCCTTCATTGATTAGGAATCCTTACATCTTCAAGTCTTCAATTTCGTCCATTCCTTTTGCTCCAAGCATGTGATATCCATTCTAAGCCCAATTTTGCTCCAAAAGGCTCCAAAATGCACTTTCTTGCATACTTTGTCTTTAGAACCTGAAATTGCACGAAAATGACTTTAAACACTAAAATAACTAAGGAATAACAACATAAATGCACGAAAAGAAGCTAGCTAAGTCGCATAAATATGCTCCTATAAAAAAACCATGTACTTTTGACACCAACAAGCTTTTGATCTTTTGAGTTCTCATTCTTATGGTCCTAGCAAGCCATTATATGTGTTTATTTGCTTAAGTTCTAATGGGTGTCAAACGTATGCTCATTTGTTTTCATTAATGCGGAAAACGGTCTAATGGATTGAAAATAAAAAAACTGTGTACTTTTGACACCAATAAGCTTTTAATCTTTTGAGTACTCATTCTTATGGTCCTAGTATGCCATTATATGAATTTATTTGGTTACATTCCAGTGGGTGTCGAACTGTGTTTATTTGCTTAAGTTCCAATGGGTGTCAAAAGCGGGCTCGTTTGTTTTCATTAATGCGGAAAACGGTCAAATGGATTGAAAACAGAAAAATTGTGTACTCATTCTTCTTGTCCTAGTAGCGCATTTATGAGTCCATATTATACTATATATTTTACCCTAATCTTAGTATTAATTTATTGGTTATTTTTGTAGAATTTTGATACTTTGATTTATATTCTTAATGTGGGACTTTCGACTTCCTCTTGAGCAAAAATTGATCAAATGGTGAAATTTTTAAGTGATACCAATTGGAAGATGTTTGTGAGTCTTTCAGCTTGTTCGTGTCAAAGTTTCACATTTTTCTTGGTGGTGAAACAAAGGAGCAGCACACAGTGTTTTCAAAGTGACGTTTTGGGCCTGATTGCTAGTTTTGGTGCCCAAGATGGCCGATTTTGGAATCGGCCTCTTCTGAAGATTAGTTCAGACTATTCTTATCTTTAAAACAGGTTATCATGGGCCAAATTTGGAGGACATTTAGGTCTAACAAGTGGCAGAGTTTTTAGATGACAGATTTCTCCACGTTTGACTAGGAGATTGTTTCCTAGTTTATCATAATTTATTTTGTTTCCTAGTCTTTAGTAGACTTTTCTAGGAATTATTTTAATTTGTCATAGTATAAATAAGGCTATTAGCCATTAGGATTCTCGACGTGAGATTGAGAGAACTTAGCAAAGCTTTGGAGAATTTCAAACTTTTTACCTACATGGTGTTTTCAATCCTTTTTCTGGTTAATGATATTTTCTTTAGTTTTTGTTATGATTATGCGTAACTAGTCCTTTTGCTAGGGTGAGGCCACAAGCCTTAGCATGAATATGTTATTTTAGGAATTTGTTTATGAATGGATGCATGTTTGCTTTGAATTATTGATCACCGCGTTTAAACTAACTAATTGTTTTAATGATTCGGGACTACTAAGGTATTTTGACAAGTAATTTGATGCAATTTCTAATGGAACATCACCCTGAAATTGAGGAGGGCTTCTTGTGATTAGTAATTGTAGGTTCATTTAAGGCAAACATCACACTCTTAAGGGTTGCATGATTTCTCAAAGGGTTTTCACAAAACTTAATGAGTCTTGCATGTTTATATTTAACCTGAACATCACAGACGGGTTGCATGTCAGATATACGTTTTTGCTTGAACATCACGAGGAAAATATGCATTAGGAAAACCTTAACTTCAAAGCATGTATTGTTGGAAATGTGCCCTAAAGCCAATCATATGATAAGACTTTATAGACATTTCACATGTTAGACTAATCTAGTTTAATATAAAGGGCAAAGAGTATTGTTTTAAGTCGTCTCATATAAATGTTATATGCTTAAACGATAAGTCCAAGGAATATGTAATTGGGAGAATGTGATCTAAAAAAGTTAGATTCAAGAGATCATTCTTTTTCTTATACATATCCTAAACATTCTTGATCATAGGATTGCCGATTGGGCATTGACAGTCTGTTAAGATCAATACATACTATGTCTTCTCTTAGGGAGAGTGATTGGTCTCGAGTCATTGGTGTGACTGACACCAAGACAAGCATGTAGGTCTTTAATAGAGAATGAGTCCACTGAACACGATAACAAGGAGTTCTCATACTCATGTCACATGAGAACTCATGGTTGGGATAGTGCAAAGTAGTCATTTGACCTAAGGCATCATAGTTATCATGTGGTTAGGTCCTTGATCTTTGACTATATCAAAGTCACTCCATCAGAGGGTGTCTACGACATAGTTGGGGTTAAGCCATTTAGCCATGGAGGCAAGTGAATGCACAACAAGGGATCTCTAACCTTCAAACCGTTTGAGGGAGAATACTCTACGATATGATTAAGAATCTCTGGCCAAAGTATGAATGAGATTTAGGAAGTCGTTCCAAATCACATTCAAGGTAATCATATAAGTAAAAGAATAACATTGGATAGTAGACATGAATAAACTATCAAACCAAACAATGTGGTCAAGAGTATTGTATTAGAGAAAGACCGTATTGCATTGTAATCCTAAACTGAATAGGTTCTCCACCTCTTCTGATTAGCTTGGGTAGCCATGACATACTGCTAGGTGTCACTCATGGTTTGTGGAAGCCCTGGTCATCTTCATCAAAGGGAGAATTGAAATGTTGTTTCAATTCACAATTGATCGTTAAGAGTAACAATCGCCCACTGCCTCGCTAAAAGGAACATAATGGATCGTACACCATGTAAGGTAGAGATTGAAGAAACAACAGAGTTGAGTAAGAATAATTAAATGGTTTAATTGTTTATGGCTAGGATTAATTAATATGTTAATTAATTAAACGAATAAGTTCGTCTTAAACCTCGGGTTAGTTTTGGGCCTCAAGGCCCAATGGGGTTCGAATATCAAGCCCATTGACTTAACTTGTATGACAACTTAATGCATAAAGATTCAAGAGGGCCCAAACGGCCCAAAGACCATAGAAGGCCGGCCATATTGATCAAATAGGGTTTTGGTTCTTTTTGTCACTTAAGTGAAGTGACTATATAAAGAACTTTATAGCCAAAATTCATTTAGGGTTCTTTTAGAGGAAATTGGATAGAACAAGTTTGTCCCTTTCTGTCTAGGAGGCCGGCCCCTTGGAGGAGATTAGCTAGCAATCTTCTCTCCTCCAAGGTTACTCATCTCTTCTTCTAGTCTCTCCTTCGTGTGGAGACTTAGAGGTTCTCTATTTTGGGAACTTGGAGAATCCATTCAACCATCCTCATCCAAGAAATCCATGGAGCTAAGAAGTAAGGAATGAAGGCCTTCTCTCTTGGGTGATTATCCTTTGCTAAGCAAAGAGGTGCTTCAAAGGTGTAAAAGTTCTTAACTCACTTTGTTCTTGAGTTGAGTCTTGGTTCACCACAACTACTAGGCTTAGAATTTCATGGGTAAGGTTTTGTTTTGAGTGCATACAAGCATGATTCCGTCTTTAATTGTTAATTGCATGCCTAGATGTTGCTGAAATGAACTAGTTTTCACAAATATTTCCTTCAAATGGTATCAAGAGCCTAGGTCTAGTAGTTGGTGAATCCTTTTGGGTTTTGTATTTTCATAGTTTATGATTTGAATGTTGTAATTGTTACAAGCTTTATTCTTGCTTCTTTGAATATAAATTTTGATAGAAAATTTGTCATCTCAAATGTTGTAGATGTAGTTCATATGAGCATGAATTTTGGAACTAAAATTTGGTTCCATGTTTATGGGGAAATTCGGCCAAATCCAAAGGGTGGATTTTTGGGTTCATGTTTGTCTTTTTAAAAGTGTTTTAAAGTGACTTTTGGAACCCCTAAGTACCCTAGGATGTTAACCCCCTTTTTAGTAGTGAAAATTTGAGTTTTATTGAGAGAAAACATTCATGGCGCTCTTATGAGTTTTCATGAATGTTCTTCAATGTTCTTGCTCTGTTCATACCAAGAACAAAAGGTTTGGTGTTTTGATTCAAAGTTTTTGGTTATATACATAAAGTCTTGTTTTATGATGGATGGTGTGACTTTTCGATCAACAAGACAATTTTGAAAAAGTAATTGGAAGTTGAAAATGTGTTTGAATTTTCGTACATGATTGGTACTTCTCTTACACACCCATACCTATTTTTTCAACACCATACCCATCACCTTTTCAACATACTTGACTTTAAGACTTTGCTTTTCATGAAAAACCATCCAACTTCTTACTACTCACCATAACCGGCCAACCCTATAAGATGATTACTTTTGGGGCTCTTATGCAATTACATAAAGTTTTGGTACTTTTGTGAATTTGCACTTTGACCCTAAAGTTTACGTTTTTACGTAAAGGCCTAAAAACACTAAAGGACAAATTGTTTTGTTCCTTTAATGAAGTTTTTGTATTTGTTGAAATTTTTGGGTTCTAGTTGTAATTACATGAAGTAGTGGACTTTTGTGTTTTTACAAAGTGACCTCAAAAGTTTGTGTTTTGCAATCTAGCCCAATAGTTGAGGTTGTTGCATTTTGGCCCAAATTAGTAGAGAACAAAATAGTTTTGTATCTTTAACTGAGAATTGAATTTTCATTTCATTTAGCTCCATCTAAATCAATTCTATGGATACAAAAACCAAATGACAATGTTGCATTCAAGTTTAATTAGTTAAAGCGTTAATTAATTAAAGAAAGGGTGATTATGAACCTAAGCCTACGATAATTGAGCTATGTGAAAGGCCGTCTCTCAAATTTGTTTGAACCATGGGAATGTGTAGATCAGATTTTGGTTGTAATTTGATATGATCAAATGTTGTGAAAGAGCATAAGCTCTTCTTTACTTTAAAGTAATTTGTTTTGATCAAATGTTGTAAAAGAGCATAAGCTCTTCTTTACTTTGAAGTACTCATTTTCTTGTTTTATTTGATATACATGAAATTGGAGTAGTAGGGTCCAATGCCCAACAAGAAAACACGCCTTAATGTGATTAAACACGTAACTAAAATCAATCACCATCCCTAGACCGAGATCCAACACTAGGCTCATGTTTGATCGAATCAAAGGTTCATAGTCATCCTAAGGCCCTAAGGCAACTATATAGTCCATCAATGAATGCAAAGCTTATGTTAGTAGTACCATATACTCTTGCTTTAAAAACCGTTCTACAAGCAAAGTGGGAGTATCATATACTACTAAATCAATCACATGGACCAATAGTTGTGATAGGACCAAATTGTTTTAATGTGATTAAAATGCATGCTTATATGTTATGAGACCTAAATCCCTCAACCAAACCATTATTAAGTTGACAAGCGTGAGAGTGCTTTGAACACTCTTTCGTGGCCTTCCACCGTGGTAGGCTCCAATCGTTTGTGACTCACACACCGACTTCACCCTATAATGGGGGAGTACAAAGTATGTGCTTACACTCAGGAGGAGTTCTATATACATACATGATGAAGTGAGGTAGGCAACGAGTTTAGAGAACATGATATAATTTTGAGGCTATGCTTGAACCCCTACACGAACTGGCGCACGGTGGGAATGACTTAACTAAGTGCAATGACGCCAACATGATATAATTCTGAGGCATCATTCTCTAGAGGCCAAACTAGATGGGTACTTACATGAGATGTAAACGAGTAAGTGTACTCTCTCATTATTATTAACGCTAGCCAACATCATATAATTGTGAGGTGGGCTTGGTAGTAGTGAGCCTCCCATACCCTACTAAGAGTTTCCTCCAAAAACTCTCGAATTCCAATGAGGGATATGCAATTTGCCAAAAATAGTGGGTGGTGCTATTTGATTTAAAGACCTAGATCAAATAGCTTAAAATCAATCAATTTATATTCGTTATGTATTTATTTACCGATACATTTGCAAACGCTATCAAAAACTTGACAAAGAAAAGCCGAAGGCTTTAGTTTCCGGACTTGGTACCACAATCTCATAGATTGTCTTGAATGGATTATGTATGTACCTAAGTAGTCTCATCCTCACAATCTTCCTATTGATATTGTATTGTTGGAAGAACATGTTAGATAAGTCTATCATAAAGAGGACAACACTTTTAGTGTCATAATTCTTCACTTACAAATCGTTGTATGAAGAAATAAGAGTTGCTTTGAAAAACCCTTAGTTAACGCAAACACTAGTGCTTGTTTCTTTGTTAAATGAACAAGGAACTTGAGAAGTAAGCACAAGAACATGGACACTTTATGTGCCATGATTCTTCACTTACAAATTGTTGTATGAAGAAATGAGAGTTGCCTTGAACAACTCTTGAAAGTTTGTAATTATGTTTAGAACATAATGGTTGATTGACAAAAACAGTCCATCAACATGGACTTATGATGATTTTGAATCGAGTGTTGAAGTATTAAACCACTTCAAGAGATGGAAACTAGGCAAGGACTTCACCTTTGTGTCCCTATCCAAATGGTTCACTAAGTTTATTGTAAACTATATAGGAAACAATAACCGCACGCTCTCCAAATCGTTTGATGTGTATAACACAATTGAAATAAGTTTCAAGAGAGATAGTGGAGTTTAGGGACCATGACTATTGTAGTCAATGGAGAAGTCAAATGAAGAAGGCGAAATAACTCCAAGGGAACAAACTTTCTTAATGAAAGGATGGACATTGGAAGGGGTATTTGCAAGAAATGTCTTGCAAATGTCAAGAACACACCTTTTGAAGGTGTTGTAAATTGTTCTTGAATAGTTCAAAATAGTTGGTTCTTCTACTTGAATGCTTGATTCCATATTAGTAACTATGTTTTACAATTGTTGTAAAAGTGTGGCTAATAACAAGTAGAAGATTACTGAGAGAAGAAAAGTACTTCACATTTGGAACGTGAATAAAATATAGATCTCTGCGAAAGCAGATAGTACTTATTTCCTCATATGAACTACCAAAGAAATTGGAAAAACAAAGATTGTCTTTACATTCCAATTTGAATAAGGAACTTAATTTCATCACTATAAGAGATGGATGAATGTTTTGTTTGACAAAACATTGTTCTTTATTAATGAATGATTGGATTATTGTAATCTAATTGTTTGTCTCTAAAATAGAGATGATGTGGTAGTGTTAACTGTTTAGAATGTAACGATGCTTAAAACCCAAAAGGTTGTAAGGTAGTGACTAATCCCACTGAGTTGTGACACCTCTAAACATAAATTACAAGTTGGTCATAGATGGATGCTTTGGATCGTTAGATCCGGATCCAATGCCTTCTTGTTAAAATTGTATAGAGGCGAAATGTTTGAATCTTTATTCTTTTGAGAAGAAGAAAGAATCACAAAGTTGTTGAGTTTAATTCACTTAGATGTTAGTGGCACTTGTCCACAACATAATACTACTCATGTTGTATGACATTCACCGAAGATTGCTCTCAGTTGGACTATCGTTTATTTTGAATAAACACAAGTTCGAATACTTTGCAAAAGGTTTCAAAGAATTCAAGAATGTAGGTTGATAAGTAAGACGTCTAATGTATTTACCTCCTTAGATTTGATCCAAGGAAAAATAACACTTTAGAAGTGTTTCCTTGAAAGATATCAAGGAAAATGGCATCATAAGACAATGGATTTCTCCACTAGGAGAAGAACGCACTCGAATAAGATTTAGTTGGATGTTATCAATTACCCATATATAGGATATATACTTCTAAGACAATATGATTGTCAATTAGAAGATCTTCCAAAATTTTCATGACTCCATAGGATGTAGCTGGAAAGAAAGACAAGTCTTAATCGTGTTAAGATTTGGGGTTGTGTGCTAATAAGCAATATTTATTTGAGAACAATCTTGTGGGTTATCCTTAAATTAACCTTTGGATATCACTTCTATAAACCAACAAATGGTATTAGTTCGGTAGTTCATTGTAATCCTACAATAGGATTTGCCTAAGATAGAGCAAATGAACGAGAGATAGAACTCAAAGAATGGGTTCTTTGAGAGAGAAGATGGTGATCAACAAATATAACAACCTAGTTCCTACACCACAAGCTCCAAGGTAGTCGAGAAGGATTTATAGACCGTCTCAGTTGAATGGTTTGAACTTTATGACTATGTCATAGAGTTGCACCTCTTAATTTGAAAGAAATAAGAATGAAAATCCTTATGACTATATTGAGTGTATATACGACATATACTCAAGGAAATGGTATGGTACCATTTGACTAGAAATAGTGAAACCTTCATAGCTAATTGGTAGCTTAAGGTGACTATAATCAACGAGATTGGTTGACTTGGAAGAAACCATCTTTGATGTAGTCTTGGTTTCTATTAATTCGAAGATTGCTAGCTACAACTAAATGGTGATTCAATGTTTGGACATAATAGGGGTTTCCAAAACCATTTTCAAGATATAATTGGATTATCTCAATCCCTATTGATAGACGATAGATGTAGGAAGTTTCTCGAAAGATAAACTTCAAATGAAAGGGCAATTCCAATACGATTGGGGAATTGCTCTTCTAAAAGGGAATGTACCCTTTTGACTCCCAAAGAAGCATAAAGCGTAAATAGAATCCTTTATGCATACGTAGAAAGGTGATTTACGGATTTCATATTGTATGCAAAACGTTGATATGAGTTGTACCAAGATCGGTACAAGACGACATCAATGCAAGCCCAGGATCAAAACCATGGCAACTGTCAAGGGAGTCCATAAGTATTTAAGAAATACTAAAGGATAGATTCCTCAAGAATGAGGAAGAATTAGAGTAACGCAATGGAAGCGTAAATGTATTAGATTATGAATCTAATATCGTATCCATCATTGGATGTCTCTTCATTTTTTAATAAACAGATAATATCGTATCCATCATTGGATGTCTCTTCATTTTTTAATAAACAGATAATTGGATATCTCTTTATTATGAATAAAGAGATATTTAGGTGGAAACGTTGAAAGTAATGACTTTAGTATGTTCCATCATGCAAAATATATCGCCATATAGAAGTCTTTTTATCCTAATTTTGCAGGTGGTAAAAATCTTATCCCGCATTATATATGTTTATTTGCTTAAGTTCCAATGGCTGTCAAACACACGCTCGTTTGTTTTTATTAGTAGCGTAAACAGTCTAAATGCACTCCAAAAACAAAAACTATGTACTTTTCACACCCAATAAGCTTTTGATCTTTTGAGTACTCATTCTTATGGTCCTAGTAGCGCATTATATGTATTTATGTTTTTAAGTTCCAGTGGTTGTCAAACGCATGCTCGTTTGTTTTTATTAAATCTGAAAACAATCCAAATGCACTCCAAATAGAATTGTGTACTTTTGACACCCAATAAGCTTTTGATCTTTTGAGTACTCATTCTTCATTTCCTAGTAGCACATTATCTGTTTTTATTTGCTTAAGTTCCAATGGGTGGCAAACGCACTCTCGTTTCTTTTTATTAATGCCGAGAACAGTCCAAATGCACTCCAAATAGAAAAACTGTGTACTTTTGACACCCAATAAGCTTTTGATCTTTTAAGTCCTTAGTCTTGTGGTCCTAGTACCACATTAAATATGCTTATTTTCTTAGTTCCAATGGGTGTCAAATGCATAATCATTTGTTTTTATTAATGCTAAAAACAGTCCAAATGCACACGAAATAGAAAAACTTTGTACTTTTTAGCATCCAACAAGCTTTTGGTCTTTTAAGTACTCATTCTTCTTGTCCTAGTAGCATATTATATGATTTTATTTTTTTAAGTTTCAATGGGTGCCAAACGAACGCTCATTTATTTTTATTAATGCCAAAAACAATTCATATGCACTCCAAGTAGAAAAACTGTGCACTTTTGACACCAACAAGCTTTTGATCTTTTGAGTTCTCATTCTTATGGTCCTGGTACCGAATTACCTGCTTTTATTTTCTTACTTTCCAGTGGGTGTCAAAAGCATGCTCGTTTGTTTTTGTTACAGCCGCAAAACAATCGAATGCATTGAAAATAGAAAAATTATTCAATTTTGACAACTAATAAGCTTTTGATCTTTTGAGTACTCATTCTTATGGTCCTAGTAGAATATGACATGTGTTTATTTGCTTAAGTTCCAATGGGTGTACACCGCACCCTCATTTGTTTAAGGCCAACAATTGTCAAACCCATTGAAAATAGAAAAATTGTGTACTTTTGATAGCCAATAAGCTATTGATTTTTTTCAGTATTCATTCTTGTGGTCTTGGTAGCGTGTTATATGTGTTTATTTTTTTAAGTTCCAATGTGTGTTAAACGCACGCTCGTTTGTTTCTAATAATGCAGAAAACAGTCCAAATGCACTCCAAATAGAAAAATTGTGTACTTTGGACAGTTAATAAGCTTTTGATATTTTTAGTACTCATTCTTATGGAACTAGTAGCGCATTTGCGTCTATTTTGTTAAGTTCCAATGAGTGTCAAACGCACGCTTATTTGTTTTTGTTAATGCCGAATACAGTCAAACGCCTTGAAAATAGAAAAACGTGTGCTTTTGACAGCCAACAAGCTTTTGATCTTTTGAGTACTCATAATTATTGCCCTAGTAGCGCATGATATGTGTTTACTTTCTTAAGTTCCATTGGGTGTCAAATGCACGCTCGTTTGTTTTTGTTATTACCGAAAACAATCCAAACGCACTCTAAATAGAAGAAAAAAATTGTGTACTTTTAACATCCAATAAGCTCTTGATCTTTTGAGGACTCATTTTTATCGTCCATGTAACACATTACATATGTTTTTTATCTTAAATTTTAATGGGAGTCAAACTCACACTCGTTTGTTTTTGTTAATGCTGAATACAATCAAATGCATTGAAAATAGAAAAATTGTGTACTTTTGGCAGCTAATAAGCTTTTGATGTTTTGAGTACACATTCTTGTAGCCCTACTAGTGCATGATATGTGTTTATTTGATTAAGATCCAATGTGTGTCAAATGCACACTGGATTGTTTTTGTTAGTGCCAAAACAGTCCAAATGCACTCCAAAAAGAAAAAACTGTGTACTTTTAGCACTCAATAAATTTTTGATCTTTTGTGGACACATTCTTGTGGTCCTAGTAGCTCATTATATGTTTTTATTTTCTCAAGTTCCAATCGGTGTGAAACGAATGCTCGTTTGTTTTTGTTAATGATGAAAACAGTCAAAATGCACTCCAAATAGAAAAAAATTGTGTATCTTTAACGCCCAATAAATATTTGATCTTTTGAGGACTAATTCTTATGGTCCTAGTACCCATTATATGTGTTTATTTCTTAAGTTCCAATGGGTGTCAAACGCACACCCGTTTGTTCTTATTAATTCCAATCCAAAAGGCACTCCAAAAAGAAAAACTGGGTACTTTTAATAGCCCATAAGCTTTGGATCTTTCGAATACTCATTCTTATGGTCTTAGTAGGACATTATATGTGTTTATTTTCTTAAGTTCCGATGGGTTTCAAACGCACACTCGTTCGTTTTTGTTAATGTCGAAAAATGTCCAAATGCACTTCAAATAGAAAAACTATGTACTTTTGACACCCAATAAGCTTTTGACCTTTTGAGTACTCATTCTTATGGTCCTAGTAGCCCATTATATATGTCTATTTTCTTAAGTTCCAATGGCTGTTAAACACACAGTTGTTTGTTTTTGTTAATGTCAAAAACAGTCTGAATGCACTCCAAATAGAAAAACTGTGCACTTTTGACAGACAATAAGCTTTTGATATTTTGAGTACTCATTCTTATTGTCTGAGTAGCACACTATTTTTGTTTATTTGCTTAAGTTATAACGGGTGTCAAAAGCACGCTCATTGTTTTTATTAATGTCAAAAACAGTCAAATGCATTGAAAATAGAAAAATTGTGTACTTTGGACAGCCAACAAGCTTTTAGTCTTTTAAGTTCTCAACCTTATGGTCCTACTAGTCCAATGGGTGTCAAATGCATGCTCGTTTATTTTTATTAATGCTGAAAACAATCCAAATGGACTCCAAATAGAAAAAATGTATACTTTTAACACCTAATAAGCTTTTGATATTTTTAGGTCTCATTCTTATGGTCCTAGTAGTGCATTATATGTGTTTATTTTCTTAAGCTCCAATGGGTGTCAAAAGCACGCTCGTTTGTTTTTATTAATGCCGAATATAGTCAAATGCTTTGAAAATAGAAAAATTGTGTACTTTTCACAACCAACAAGCTTTTGATCTTTTTAGTACTCATTCTGATAGCCCTAGTGGCTAATTATATGTGTTTATCCCTTAAGTTCTAATGATTATCAAATGTACACTCGGTTGTCTTTATTAATTCCATAAACAGTCAAAACTGACTCAAAATAGAAAAACTATGTACTTTTAATACCCAATAAACTTTTAATCTTTTGAGTACTCATTCTTCTTGACCTAGTAGCACATTATATTTTTTTATTCTCTTAAGTTCCAATGGGTTTCCAATGCACCCTCGTTTGTTTTTATTAATGTTGTAAACAGTCCAAATAAAGTCTAAATAGAAAAAGTGTGTACTTTTGACAGCCAATAAGCTTTTATTATTTTGAGTACTCATTCTTAGTGTCCGAGTAGTGCATTATATGTGTTTTTTTGCTTAAGTTCCACTAGGTATCAAAGCACGCACGCTCATTTGTTTTTTTGTTTTGTTTTTAAGGCCGAAAACTGTCAAATGCATTGAAAATAGAAAAATTGTGTAATTTGAACAGCCAACAAGCTTTTAATCTTTTGACTTCTCATTCTTATGCTCCTAGTAGCGCATTATATGTGTTTATTTTCTTAAGTTCCAAGGGGTGTGAAATGCATGCTCGTTTCTTTATATTAATTCCGAAAGCAGTCCAAATGGACTGCAAAAAGAAAAACTGTGTATTTTTAGCTTTTGATCTTTTGAGGACTTATTCTTATGGTCTTGACAGCGCATTATGTGTTTATTTTCTTAAGTTCCAATGGGTATCAATGACACACCTCGTCCCGAAGGAGGGCATGCTGGCCGTCACGTGAGAGTGACGTAACCATTTACACAGTTCGGAAGCTTTAAAGATACAATTACTAAGATATAACACCCGAAGGTGAATCCTATATTTGTGAATTCTGTCAGAACACCGTTATCATCTGAGAGTGCCAACACAAGTGCATGAGTGAGGAAATACTTCAACTGTTGAAAACTTTGCTCACCATTTTCATCCCACTCAAACTTAACCTCTTTTCTCGTAAATGCCATGCAAAGTATCTAATTGTTTAATTATGCATTATTGATTGTTTATATTAATGTCGATGACGAGGACGCACAGGTAAGTAAGAGGTAAGCTTATATGCTAGTTATTGTGAATGAATGATGAAATGTGATGTGATGTGATATGATTAGAGCTCATAGACATGCACACTGATATTAGTGCTCACTCCCAGAGAGGGGCTCAATCTTTCACGTGTTGTTCACCTCCCGCACCGCATGCAATGTGATGTGATATGATTAGAGCTCATAGACATGCACACTGATATTAGTGCTCACGCCCAGAGAGGGGCTCAATCTTTCACGTGTTGTTCACCTCCCGCACCGCATGTTTGCCTTGGATCCAAGTTAGGTGCTCAGTCCTGTCGAATAAGCCACTATAGGTGGGTTCGACTCGTAGGTGACCCGCAATTTATCGCTCTGTCTTCATGTGATTGTAGCACTAGAGCATATTTGTGTATTATCAGTGATGTTGTGCAGACCACTAGAGGTGGTATTGATATGTGTGCAGGGTATATATATGATTTGATTACGATGATTATGAGTTATATGATTTGTTGAGTATGTTATGAGCTATATACGGCCGAGGGCCGAGATGATATTTGAGTATTCAATCACATTCACAGGGATGCTTTGGCATTCAGTTGATACTTTGGCATGGCATATGCATACTTTCATACATACATGTTTTCCAGCGGATTCTGAAGAAATATATATGAGTATATACTTTATTTCTGGGAAATTATACAGGTTTTACGGCGAGGGGTTATAACTTTTGAAAGTAAAGGTTTTGAAAAGAATTATTTTACTGACCCACTCAACTTCGTTTTGCGCCCCTCCAGGTTCGAGTTAGAGCAAAGCTTTGGTGGCCATGAGGAATCCAACGGTGTTCTGACAGAATTCACAAATGTAGGATTGACCTTCGGGTGTTATATCTTAGTAATTGTATCTTTAAAGCTTCCGAACTGTGTAAATGGTTACGTCACTCTCACGTGACGGCCAGCATGCCCTCCTTCGGGACGGGGTGTGTCAATCAAATGCATGCCCTCCTTCGGGACGGGGTGTGTCAATCAAATGCATGCCCGTTTATTTTTATAAATGCCGAATACAGTCAAATGCATTAAAAATAGAAAAATTGTGTGATTTTGACAGACAATAGGCATTTGATCTTTTGAATACTCATTCTCGTAGGCCTAGTAGCGCATTATATGTGTTTATTTCCTTAACTTCTAATGGTTGTCAAACTCACGCTCGTTTGTTTTTATTAATGCCGTAAACAATCTAAATGGACTCAAAATAGAAAAACTGTGTACCTTTAACACCCAGTAAGCTTTTGATCTTTTCAGTACTAAATCTTCTTGTCCTAGTAGAGCATTATATGTTTTTATTCTCATAATTTCCAATGGGTATCTTTAAAGCATTATATGTTTTTATTAATGCCGTAAACAGTCCAAATGGACTCAAAATAGAAAAACTGCGTACCTTTAACACCCAGTAAGCTTTTGATCTTTTCAGTACTAAATCTTCTTGTCCTAGTAGAGCATTATATGTTTTTATTCTCATAATTTCCAATGGGTATCTTTAAAGCCCAATAAATTTTTGATCTTTTGAGGACTATTTCTTACGGTCCTAGTAGCGCATTACATGTGTCTATTTTCATAAGTTCCAATGGATGTCAAACGCACATTCGTTTGTTTTTGTTAATGCCAGTCCAAAGGCACTCCAAATAGAAAAACTGGGTACTTCTGACAGCCCATAAGCTTTTGATCTTTTGAATACTCATTCTTCTAGTCTTAGTAGGACATTATATGTGTTTATTTTCTTAAGTTCCAATGGGTGCCAAACGCACACTCGTTCGCTTTTGTTAATGTCGAAACATGTCCAAATGCACTTCAAATAGAAAAACTATGTACTTTTGACACCCAATAAACTTTTAACCTTTTGACTACTCATTCTTATGGTCCTAGTAGACCATTATATGTGTTTATTTGCTTAGTTCCAATGGCTGTTAAACACACACTGGTTTGTTTTTATTAATGCCGAAAATAGTCCAAATGCACTCAAAATGGAAAAGCTGTGTCTTTTTTACAGCCAATAAGCTTTTGATATTTGAGTACTCATTCTTATTGTCCGAGTAGCGCACTATTTGTATTTATTTGCTTAAGTTACAATGGGTGTCAAACGCACGCTTGTTTTTATTAATGCCGAAAATAGTCAAATGCATTGAAAATAGAAAAATTGTGTACTTTGGACAGCCAACAAGCTTTTAGTCTTTTAAGTTCTCAATCTTATGGTCCTAGTAGTTCAATATATGTGTTTATTTTCTTAAGTTCCAATGGGTGTCAAACGCACGCTCATATATTTTTATTAATGGTGAAAACAGTCCAAATAGACTCCAAATAGAAAAAATGTATACTTTTAACACCCAATAGCTTTTGATATTTTTAGGTCCCATTCTTATGGTCCTAGTAGTGCATTATATGTGTTTATTTTCTTAAGCTCCAATGGGTGCCAAAAGCACGCTCGTTTGTTTTTATTAATGTCGAAAACAGTCAAATGCTTTGAAAATAGAAAAATTGTGTACTTTTGACAGCCAACAAGCTTTTGATCTTTTGAGTACTCATTGTTATAGCCCAAGTAGCGAATTATACGTGTTTATCATTTAAGTTCCAATGATTGTCAAACGAAGGCTCTTTTGTTTTTATTAATGCTGTAAACAGTCAAAACTGACCCAAAATAGAAAACTGTGTACTTTTAACACCCAAAAAGCCTTTGACCTGTTGACTACTCATTCCTTTTGTCCTAGTAGAGCATTATATGTTTTTATTCTCTTAAGTTCCAATGGGTTTCAAATGCACGCTCGATTATTTTTATTAATGCTGTAAATAGTCCAAAGAGTAAAAGTGTGTACTTTTGACAGCCAATAAGCTTTTGATCTTTTAAGTACTCATTCTTATGGTCCTAGTAGCGCATTATATGAGTTTATTTTCTCACATTCCAATAGGTGTCAAATGCACGCTCGTTTGTTTTTGTTTATGCCGAATATGTGTCTATTTGCTTTCGATCTTTTGAGTACTCATTGTTATGGTCCTAGCAGCCCATTATATATGTTTATTTGCTTAAGTTCCTATTGGAAATGTGCCCTGAAACCAATCATATGATGATACTTTACGGACATTTCACATATTAAACTAATCTAGTTTAATATAAAAGGCAACGATTATTGTTTAAAGTTGTCTCATATAAATGTTATATGCTTAAACGATAAGTCCAGAGAATATGTGATTGGGAGAATGTGATCTAAAGAAGTTAGATTCATGAGACCATTCTCTTTCGTATACATATCCTAAATGTTCCTGATCATAGGATTGTCAATTGGGCATTTATAGTCCATTAAGATCAGTACGTGCTATGTCTTCTCTTAGGGAGAGTGGCTGGTCTCGAGTCATTGGTGTGACTGACACCAAGACAAGCATGTAGGTGCTCAATAGAAAATGAGTCCACTGAACATGATCAACAAGGAGTTCTCATACTCATGTCACATGAGAACTCAAGGTTGGGATAATGCAAAGTAGTCATTTGACCTTAGGCATCATAGTTGTCTTGTGGTTAGGTCCTTCATCTTTGACTATGTCAAAGTCACTCCATCGGAGGGTGTCCACGGCATAGTTGGGGTTAAGCCACTTAGCCACGGAGGTAAGTGAATGTGCAACAAGGGATCTCTAACCTTCAAACCGTTTGAGGGAGAATACTCTATGATATGATTAAGAATCTCTGGCCAGAGTATGAATGAGATTTAGGAAGTCGTTCCAAATCATATTTAAGGTAATCATATAAGTAAATGAATCACATTGGATAGTAGACATGAATAAACTATCAAACCAAACAATGTGGTCAAGAGTATTGTATTAGAGAAAGACCGTATTGCATTGTAATCCTAAACTAAATAGGTTCTCCACCTCTTCTGATTAGCTTGGGTAGCCATGACATACTGCTAGGTGTCACTCATGGTTTGTGGAAGCCCTAAAGGTGTGTAATCACTAAAGGGAGAATTGAAAGTATGTTTCAATTCACAATCGATTTGAAGAGTTCTAATCGCCCACTGCCTCACTAAAAGGAACCTAATGGATCGTATACTGTGTAATGTAGAGATTGAAGAAATAACGGAGATAAGTAAGGATAATTAAATGTTTTAATTATTTATAGTAAGGATTAATTAATATGATGATTAATCAAACGAATAAGTTCATTTTAGACCTCGGGTTAGTTTTGGGCTGCAAGGCCCAATGGGACTTGAATGTCAAGTCCAATAACTCAAGTTGTATGACAACTTGAAAACACAAAGGGCTTGAAAGCCCAATAAACCCTTAAGGCCGGCCATATAGAGAAGGGTAGTGAACTTGCCTTAATTGCAAGTTTGCCACTCCATTGTGAGGTGGTATAAAGGCAACTTTATAGCCATTTCATCCATAGGGTTTCTTTTGGAGAAAATATGAGAACACAATGCTCTCATTTTCTCTCTAAGAAGACGGCCACCCTAGCAAGGTTTTACTAGCATCTAAATTTTCCTAGGTCACTCATCTCCTCATCAATGCTCTCCTTGGTGTGGAAAAATTAGAGGTTCTCTATTCTGGGAACTTGGAGAATCCTTTCAACCATCTTCCTCCAAGAAATCCATGGAGCTAAGAAGTAAGGAATGAAGGCCCTATCTCTTGGGTGATTAGCCTTTGCTTATGCAAAGAGGAATCAACAAAGGTGTAATATTTCTCAATTCACTTTGTTCTTGAGTTGAGTCTTGGTTCACCACAACTATTAGGCTTTGAATTTAATGGGTAAAGTTTTGTTTTTGAGTGCATACAAGCATGATACCGCCTTTTAATTGTTAATAGCATGCATAGATGTTGCTCAAATGAACCTGTTTTCACAAATATTTCCTTTAGTTCCAATGGGTGTCAAATGAACTTTTTTAATTAATGCCGAAAATAGTCCAAATACACTCCAAAGACAAAAACTGTATACTTTTGATAGCCAATAAGCTTTTATTATTTTGATTACTCATTCTTATTGTTCGAGTAGCGCATTATATGTGTTTGTTTGCTTAAGTTCCACTGGGTATCAAAGCACGCTCGTTTGCTTTTTTTAAATGACGAAAATTGTCAAATGCATTGAAAATAGAAAAATTGTGTACTTTTGACAGCCAACAAGCTTTTAATCTTTTGAGTTCTTATTCTTGTGGTCCTAGTAGCACATTATATGTGTTTATTTTCTTAAGTTCCAATGGGTGTGAAATGCACTCTCATTTATTTTTATTAATGCCGAAAGCAGTCCAAATGGACTACAAAAAGAAAAACAACGTACTTTTAGCTTTTGATCTTTTGAGGACTCATTCTTATGGTCTTGATAGCACATTATATATGTTTGTTTTCTTAAGTTCCAATGGGTGTTAAATGCACGCCCGTTTGTTTTTATTAATGCCGAATACAGTCAAATGCATTAAAAATAGAGAAATTGTGTACTTTTGATAGCCAATAAGCTTTTGATCTTTTGAATACTCATTCTTATAGCCCTAGTAGTGCATTACACCTATTTGTTTCCTTAACTTCCAATGGTTGTCAAACTCACGCTCGTTTGTTTTTATTAATGCCGTAAACTGTCCAAATGGACTCAAAATAGAAAAAATGTGTACTTTTAACACCCAGTAAGCTTTTGATCTTTTCAGTACTCATTCTTCTTGTCCTAGTAGCACATTATATTTTTTTATTCTCTTAAGTTCCAATGGGTATCAAATGCACCATCGTTTGTTTTTATTAATTCTAAAAACAGTCCAAATGCACTGCAAATAAAAAAACTGTGTACTTTTGACAGCCAATGAGCTTTTGATCTTTTGAGTACTCATTCTTATTGTCCCAGTAGCGCATTATATGTGTTTATTTTCTTAAGTTCCAATGAAGGTCAAACGCATGCTGGTTTGTTTTTGTTAATGCCGAATACAGTCAAATGCATTGAAAATAGAAAAATTGTGTACTTTTGATAGCCAACAAGCTTTTGATCATTTGAGTACTCATTCTTATAGCCCCAGTAGCGAATTATATGTTTCTATCCCTTAAGTTCCAATGATTGTCTAATGCATGCTCGTTTGTTTTTATTTATGCCGTAAATAATCAAAGCTGACTTAAAATAGAAAAACTGTGTACTTTTAACACCCAATAAGCTTTTGATCTTTTGAGTACTCATTCTTCTTGTCCTTGTAGCGCATTATATGTTTTTATTCTCTTAAGTTCCAATGGGTTTCAAATGCATGCTAGTTTGTTTTCATTAATGCTGTAAACAATCCAAATAAAGTCAAAATAGCAAAAGTGTGTACTTTTGACAGCCAATAAGCTTTTGATCTTTTGAGTACTCATTCTTAAGGTCCTACTAGCGCATTATATGTGTCTATTTTCTTAAGTGAGTACTTATCTCTTCGGGGTGCTTGCATTCAGGCAACTCGATTACTTTCTTCTCCAACATGTCATCTAACATTGCGGCCACGTCAGAGTCCGAAAAAGGGTACGTCTTCTGCTCCAATTCCCTCAAGGTGTTTTTGTACCTATCTTGGGTGCGAGAAGGCTCACCTCTCTTTATCTCATTTGCTTTGTTTTTGGAGGAGATCCCGATGGGCGCGGATGAGGTCTTGATAGGGGTAGTGTTAGCAGTAAAGGCTTCCTCGGCGGGTTTCTTCCCAGTCTTGTCTACATTTGGGGCAAAAACCTTATCCTTGTTGAAGTCAGTGATCGGCTCCTTCCTCCCATGATTGGCGATACTCAGGTCCATGTCATGGGAACGAGTTGCCAACTCCTCAAATGTTCTCGGCTATATGCGTTTGAGGATGTAATGTAATCCCCTGTGCATGCCTTGAACACACATCTCAATGGCGGAAGTTTCAGAAAGTCGATCTTTCAATCCAGACTCAATGAACGCCATCTATTGATGTAGTCGACGACAGGTTCGTCCTTCCACTTCTTTGTACTCGTTAGCTGCAGCTGCTAGATACAGAGATATCCCATGAGCATTGTCGCTTGGTCCAGCTTCTCCTTGACCTTTTCCATCGAAACCTCTTCATCCTCGTTTGTTTCCTTCTTTTATAGATCAACTTTTAGGTTAGCATCGTTGTTGTGTTGCGCCTTCAGACGGTTAACGAGTGTAGCAATTTGCAAGTCACTTTCCCTTATGGTCCTTGTCAGCCTGGCAATTACTTCACTCATTTGTGCCAGCTGCTCCTCCATTGAAGTCACACCAGTCATCAGGACTTGCATGGCTACGGGATACGAGCTGCTGCTTGAATTGGCATCGAAAGTCAACGACTCGGAGTACCTCCTCGGGCTTTCTTCCCTTGGCCCTCTTAGCGAGGCAAGGGTGCTCCTGCTCCTTTGGCTAAGTTGATGTAGGGGTGGAAGACACGGGAGAGAGAACTCTTACCTTACTTTGGGCTGCGACGCCCAAAGTACCACCACTTGCAGTAAGGATGCTCTTGTTCTTTGCGTTGGTAGCGGGAATAGCTTGATCCTTTTTTGATGCCATTTGTGCTTTTTTGTGAATTTGAAGACAGAGATGAGAGGCAGAGATGTCCCACTAGTCGTGCCAAATTTGCAAACACAAAAATTTCGTAACGAATGGAATGAGAACACGTGTACAAAGTAGATTTGTATTGATTTGAATTTGTAGGTTACAATCTCTGTTTACAATTTTCCTCTAATTCAGTCTTCAAATTTGATGTAGATGCGTAGGTTGTCAATCCAAGGGTCATGATGACTTGATCTCAGGCGAATGATTGAAGAATTGCTTCAAGTTTTGAGCTTGAAACAATGTGTGGAATTCCACACCTCAGGTTTGTGTATGACCTGCAGCAAAGGTGATGTTGATGTGGGATTTTGTTGATTCAAGGGTCTTGGTGACTTGATCTTGAATTGAACGTCGTTACAAGTTTTAAGCTTGCAACAAAATCTTGAAGGAATCGGCATATGTGCTTGTTGATTCTTTCAGGGAATGCTTCGGCTTTGGTCGAAAGAAAGCTTCAGCTTTGGTTGTGCGTTCTTCGAAGACAGCTTTGGTAGCGTATTAATCTTCAAAGATTTGGCAAAGGTTCTCCTTTTGTGAGAATTTCGGCCCTTCAATGTAGAAATTGTCGACCTTTTATGCTTGTCTGAGGACCTTGTATTTATGGACTTCTCAAAGCTTGCCTTTGGATGGATTTGGCTTTGATTTATGTCTTGATTTGTCCATGGGAGAATTTAGGCATGTTTGTGATTTCAACCACTTTCCCTTGCTTGGCCGAAACCTATAGGGCTTTCTTGCCTATTTTGCGAGCATTCTTCAATTCTTGCTTGTTTTATGAAGATGCTTTAGCTTTCTTTCAGGTTTTGGGAGCAATTTGGTCCCCTTGCCGATTTTAAAGGATTTCTTCCCCCTTTTGCCTAGTTTTGGGGAAGTTTTATTCTTCCTTTGCTTGATTTGTGCCATATGTCATTGATGACTTGTTCATTTGTGATGAGTCATATGCCACGTGGAGCTTTGTGATGCATCATTTGTATGTAATAAAATTTACATGTCTACAAATGCCCCCACTTCAAGGAGCGTTGTAGGCATGTGCTTGTCACATGTAGGAAACGTGTTTTCAAATCATGCAATGTAAATGTTCTAACTCAAGGGTCATCAAGACTTGATCTTGAATTAGTTTGCTTCTTCAAGGGCCGTAAAGGCGTATTTCTTGAATTAAAATGATGAATTTTGTCAAGGGCCGTTGAGGCGTATTTCTTGGACGAAACATTTCTTCAAGGGCCATTGAGGCTTGATCTTGAATGAAATGGCCGTTGAGGCATATTTCTTGAACAAAACATTTCTTCAAGGGCCGTTGAGGCTTATTTCTTGAATTGAGATGATGAATTTCATCAAGGGCCGTTGAGGCGTATTTCTTGGACGAAACATTTCTTCAAGGACCATTGAGGCTTGATCTTGAATGAAATGGCTGTTGAGGCGTATTTCTTGAACAAAACATGTCTTCAAGGGCCATTGAGGCATATTTCTTCAATTGAGATGATGAATTTCGTCAAGGGCCGTTGAGGCGTATTTCGTGGACGAAACATTTCTTCAAGGGCCATTGAGGCTTGATCTTGAATGAAATGAAATTTTTCTTCGAGGGCCGTAAAGGCTTGATCTTGAATGAAATGAAATTTTTCTTCAAGGGCCATAGAGGTTTGATCTTTGAAAAAAAAAAATTTAATTTCTTCAAGGGCTGTAGAGGCTTGATCTTGAAAGAAATTTTGGAAATGGATAAATCGGCACATACTTATTGTGCGTATTGATTTTCCATAATTTTGACAAAATACTTATGGTGTATTTTGAATTTTTTCCTTGTGGTTGTAGGAAATAAATGTTTGTCCTTCCTTAGGTAGGAACCTCCTTTAATTTTGGTAGTGAGGGTGATTTTCTTCAAAGTGTTGGAAAGCTTTGGCGATTTCCTTCAAGGTTTTGGAAAGCTTTGGCGATTTCCTTCAAGGTGTTGGAAAGTTTTGGTGATTTCCCTCGAGGTTTTGGAAAGATTTAATGCTTGTCCTTGGGTAAGTAGGATTTGCATTTTTTTCCTATCCCTTTTATTTTTTTTTCCGGCCAAGGTGGTGTTTTCCCTCTTAGTTTGGGAAACTTGAAGACTTGTCTTTGCTTTGGAGGGATTCCCTTTTGTATTTTGGCAAGGAAAGGTACTTTCCTTTGATATTTTCAAAATTTTAAAGCCCTTTCCTTACTTTTTTTTGTTTCCTTTTCTTTTCTTTGCGGATTTTTGTTGCAAAAACAGCATGTATTTCCCTTGTTGGTTTGGGAAACACGTCATCTGATTTGCATGCCAAGTTTGAGGTCCATTTCTCTTCTGGAAAATTCTGTAAAAATATAGGAAACGTAGCTTTATCTCTTATGCTTTAGGGCATATATCACACACTACTAGGAAAAATCGGTAAAGCCTTCAACTCGTCATTTTCCCACAGCTGCGCAGTTCTGATGGAAAACAACTTCTGCCGAATTAACTTTGAAAACTGGAACGTTTGGCTGTAGGAAAAATTATGAAATTTGGATACAACGATCATCAGCCTCTTAGCTTCCTTCTCCAACTGGCCTTGCATCAAAACTTCTCCGAAAAGTCAAATTATCACCAAAAACGTCCTGCTTGCGCAGATTGGCTGAAACTTGCCATTTTTTTCTTGGAATTTGCTTCCTTCTTTTGGTTCGAATGTGCTTCCTTGTTTTGATTTTCCTTTTGCTATTTGGTATGTACTCTCCCTTATAGCATTAGGAAGCAATTGACCCGTATCTATAGGACAATTGGGTGTGTATTTTTTTCACAATTCCTTACCGTGCATTGTCTTTGCTACTGTGCCGTTGTTGCTGTGGGCTGCTTGCTTGGAGTTTGTTGCAGTGCGTCACTTTTTACCATGTGGTGTTGTGCAAAAGACTGCAGTGGTGTTACACTGTGTAGTGCGTTTTGGTCATAGTTTTCGCTTGGTGGTGACGTTGCCCTGCAGTGCAAGAAACTGCTTGCGTAATCGCGGCGGGCTTGCGTAGTGCGATTGCGTAGCATTTTGGTTTTCTTTGCTACTATAGCATGCTTTGAAGGACTGTCTTGTAGCTGCGCTCTTTGCCGTGCTGCTCAAGCTTTGTGGCTGATTTCTTTTCGTTGTTGTGACTTTGTCATCGACATCCTTCAACGCTCACGAGGTTTGTCTCGCATGTCTTTTGCTTTAGTGAAGCAATCTCTTTTTTTTTTTCTTGCCACCCCACTCTTATGCTTATGTTGTCTTTTCTTTTCTTTTTTTTTCATTGCAGCCATGGTATTTTTCAAGTGCTTTAAGAGCAACACCATCACCATTCTTGCAAAGGAAGGCAATTCGCAAGATAGGGGAACGACGTTAAGCTTTGTGCACTGTTGATTGGCCCTAAGGCGCTTATTCTTCCTACGAAAGACAACTCAATACATATCAAGTCATGGTCTTCTGAAGTATCTTGGGAGGTGACAGATTTTGGTCGACCAAAGACGAAGAAGAAGGTGAGGATTCTTATCTTGAATCCTTTGCACCATGTTCGTGACAATCCACCAGCTTCGTTTGAGCTTCTTGGTGATCACTTCCGTACCGGAGCTATGACTTGGAATAGCACCTTGTCAACTACTCGAGAAGTTGTCTTTGCTTTTTGCTCATTCTGTAATACGGCTTTGTAGCCGAATTTTTCCTTTAAGGAAATAAAGTATTCACATTCTTGAATTTGCTCTTTATTCTTCAAAGCGTTTGTGTTTTTGTTGATGATGTGACTGTACTTGAAGTTTTGAAGTTTCAAGTTGCCTACATACCATCAATTGAGGAGGGATCAAGTCATGACGTAGTTCAAAGGAAATGATGGATTGTTTTTTTATGGTTTTCATGGTTTTGATGGTGATTTTGCCATACACAGTTTATGCTCTTGCAGACCAGGAGTGTTGGGTGCCGCCTTTTAAGCTCGTGTGAACAAGGAGCATTGTGTCGTATGCAGTTTAGGCTTATGCAGGCGAGGACCATTGAGTGTCGCCTTTAAAGCTCATGCGAACAAGGACCATTGAGTATCGCCTTTTAAGCTCGTGCGAACAAGGAGCAATTTTTCCATGTGCAGTTTAGGCTCGTGTAAGCGAAGAGCTTTGTGCCTGTGTAGTTTAGGCTCATACAAGCAAGGAGCATTGAGTGTCACCTTTTAAGCTCGTGTGAATGAGGAGCATTGTTGCCGTGTGCAGTTTAGGCTCATGCAGGTGAAGAGCTTTGTGCTGTGTGCAGTTTAGGGGTAGTAACGCTTCAAGAATCTGCAATTGATTGGGCTGATCTTTAAGCCGTCTTCCGCCATGATTAAGTAGGCCTTGTTGGTGTAGACCTCTTGTATTACGTAAAGTCCATCCCACTTTGATGTGAGCTTGCTTTTTGTCTTATGAGTTGTGATGATAGGCCTTCGTAATGCCAAGACACGATCTCCAGCTTGGAAAGACCTTGGGTGGACCTTCTTGTTGAATGGCTTAGATAGCCGTGCTTGGTAGCATTCCAAGTGTTGTTGAGCTTCAAGCCTCCTTTCGTCGAGTGCTTCCAACTCTTGAAGTCGTAGCTTTGCGTTTTCCTCTTCAGTCAAGCGTTCTTGTATAGCCATCCTTTGTGAGGGGATTTGACTTTCAAGTGGTATAACAGCTTCCACACCATATACGAGAGAATAAGGCGTAGCTTGCGTAGGAATCCTATATGTCGTCCTATATGCCCAAAGTGCTTTGCTTATTCTTTCATGCCAGTCTCTCTTTGTTCAGCCAATCACCTTCTTTAGGAGGTTGCACAATGTTTTGTTGAATGCTTCCGCAAGACCGTTGGTCGGAGCATGATATATGGAAGACTTGTGCTGCTTGAACTTGTATTTCTCACAGAGCTCGTCCATGTGTCGGTTGGATAACTGTTTTTCATTGTTAGTGATGATGTAGCAAGGCACACCATATCGGTGGATGATATGCTTCTTAATGAAACGGGCGACAGTTTCCTTCTTGACTTCCCTTAGGGGCATGGCTTCAGCCCACTTGGAAAAGTAATATGTTGCTTCAGCCCACTTGAAGATGACTTTGGTGTGATTGGTCCCACAATAACCAATCCTTATGCATCAAATGGCTCAGGTGGTTGATGTACAAAGTTGGCTTGGAATTGGCAGGCTTGGAACTTTTTGGTGTACTCCAGGCAATCCTTCACCATGCTTGCATAGTAGTAGTCCATTCCTTTGAGCTGAAAGTGTAGCTTTAGTCCAGACTGATGCCCTCATACGCCTAAGTGTGCTTCTTCCATGCCTTGATTGGCTTCTTCCTCGCCTAGGCATCTCAAAAGTACTCCTTCAAATGAGCGTCGATAGAGTGTTCCTTTGTAGTAGAGGAAGCGAGGTGCTTGTCAATGTATTTCAAAGCGATGTCTAGGATCGTCTAGAAGCTTTCCATGCTCCAAGTAATCGATCAGTGACTGTCTCCACTCTTTAGTGTCGACTGGAAGTATTGAGATAAAGTTTGTGTCATCTAAAGGATTTCAATGACAAGCGGGATAGTCCATCTTTGGCAAACTAGCATGTCCGCAGCTTCGTCTTCTCCTAGGGCCATACATGAGGCTAAGTTAGCGAGAGCACGCGTTATTTGATTTTATTTTCTTGGCACATGTTCTAGCGTCACGGCCTCGAACTTTTGTAGCAGTTGAGTTGCTAGCCGGAAGTATTAGATAAGATCATCTTTCTTCAATTCATATTTAGTCAAGAGTTGATTTGATTATGAGCTTGGAGTCGCCATACACTTCTGGCATTGTGATTTCCATGTCAATCGCCATTGGAGTCCAATAATCAGTGCTTGGTACTCGGGGACGTTATTGGAGCACAGCTCGCTTAATCGGAAGGAATAGGGTAGTACTTGTCATTGTGATGACATGAATAGTACTTCTGTCCCCACTCCGTCTGCTCATGCGAATCCGTCGAAGAACATTGCCCACATCGGGAAGATGTCAATGCAGAACACCTCCTCGTCAAGCAAGTCATCCAAGATTTTTCAATCAGCTGGGATTGGATGATTGGCAAGGAAGTTCGCTAGGGCTTGTCCCTTCACGGCTTTAGCTGAGACGTAGATGATCTCGTGTTAGTTGAGAAGCAATGCCAATTTAGCTAGTCGCCTAGTCAGAACCAGTTTGGACAAAATGTACTTGACTGGGTTGGCTTTAGCAACCAAGTGGATGGTGTAAGCATGCATGTAGTGTCTAAGCTTTTGGATGGCAAAGACTAAGGCAAGGCACATCTTCTCGATCGGTGAGTAGTTAAGCTCGGTACCAGTGAGAGTTCTACTTAGGTAATAGAGTGTTATTTCCTTTTGGTCTTCATTTTATTGTGCCAAAAGTGCTCCAATGGAATCCTCTCGTGCGGCAATGTTTAGGATGAGTGGTTTTCCAGGCATGGGTGCTCCTAAGACAGGTGGGCTTGCCAGGTACCTTTTTATGCTCTCGAACACATTATCTCATATGAATAGAGCATCATTCTTCATAAGTTGACTGAAGGGTTGACAGCGTCCAACGAGATTAAAGATGAAGCGTCTGATGAAAGTAAGTCGCCCTTGTAGACTTTTCAGTTCATGTAGGTTCCTTGGCTCAGACATACTTTGAATGGCCTTGATCTTTGACTGGTCTACTTGAATACCACGGTGCTTGACAATGAAGCTGAGGAGCTTCCCAGAAGTGATGCCACATGCACACTTCAACGGGTTCATTTTGAGGTTGTAGTGTCGTAGTTTATCGAACACCATTCGTAAATCCTTCAAGTGATTGGATCTCTTTTTTGTCTTGACAACTACATCGTCTACGTAACATTCTACATTTTTGTGCAACATGTCGTTAAAGATCTTTTACATTGCCCGTTGATATGTAGCTCCAGCGTTCTTCAAGCCAAAGGGCATTACCTTGTAGCAGTAGATACCTTTTGGAGTGCAGAAGGTTGTTAGTTCCTCGTCTTCGGGAGCCATGCGGATTTGATTGTACCTAGATGACCTATCCATGAATGACAGTACCTTGTGGCCAGTGGTTGCGTCCATCATGATTTCGATGATTGGTAAGGGAAAGTCGTCATTCGGGCAAGCATCGTTGAGGTTGCAAAAGTCTACGCAAACATTTATTTGTCCAGATTTCTTGAGGACAATGACGATGTTGGAGATCCACTTAGGGTATTGCACTTCTCGAATGAAGCCTACTTCAATTAGCTTGTCAATCTCAGCCTCAATTTGTGGGATGAGCTCGAATCGATAGCGTCTTTGAGTTTGCTTTATCGGTAGCTTGTCAATCTACGCAAACATTTATTTATTCCAGGCTTAACTGCAAGACGATGCATGGCGATGGTAAGGTCAAGGCCAGGCATTTCTTTGTAGGTCTAACCAAACACATCTTTGTACTCCATTAGCAGTTGGTAGTACTCCTCGATTTCGTTCGTACTTAGTAGTACACTTATGAAGATAGGCTTCAGTTCCTCGCTTGTGTCTAAGTTGAGCTCCTTGAGATCATCAATCGTGGCTTGCCCCCCATCCTCGAGCTATGGTGGCGCAACAGTGACGTCCTCCTCAAGGACTTCGTCTTTTTTGTCTTCTTGGAAGACGTGTTGGACCTCCTCTTCAGTGTCATCCCCTTAGGCTTGTTGGCGTGAAAATTGGCAAGTGTGGATGATGGTGCGCCTTTTTACCTTCAGTTGTCCTTTTGTGTCAACCTCCAAGGTTGTTTGCCGCTTCATTCTTAAAGGAATCGAGATTCGAACGTTGTCTTTTTCTGCTAGACCGTCGAGCTTTTCTTCCTTGGGCGTTGTCTTCTTTTTTCTAAAAGGCTTATTGGTTTCTTCAAGTTTTTCCAAGCCCAACCGTTGCGAAGGAAAGCTAGCCGTGTTGCTTTGTTTCTTGGGTTTTGACAACTTTTCGAAAACAAAGCTTTGAGGTGTTGGCGTGTTAAGCTTTTTGAAGACGGATGTTTGGTCTCGACCATCAATACAATCAAGTGCCGAAATTCTGGGTTTTGAATGATTCAGCCTATCGAAGATTGACATTCGAGGGGCGGGTTTAGGCTCATCTTGATTTTGTTCAACGCTCATGCTGATGTGTTGGGCGCTAGCATTTTTTCCTTTGCTTGAAATCTTCACCGGTGTATTTCGTGTGAAGCCAATTCCAGCTTTGTTGTTGTCAACTCCATAACCATGCTGCTTCAACTTCTTTTGAGTCTCGATATGGTCACGTTCTTTATCATTGACAGTGTTTGCATTCTTCTTTCCAAGATTTGAAGATGAGGCGAAATTGTACCCAGCCTTTGACATGAGTTTGTAGGCGTTTTGATCGAAACCTTCTTCGATCATCTTGGTTGGAAGAGACCTTGGTTCCACCCCCTTTGGCAGGGGTTTTACGAAACCTTGTGGTGGTTTTGAAACTTTAGCGTCGCCTAGCTATGTCAGAGGTAAAACTGCATTTGTCTTGAGCAGCTTTACATCGTCCTTGTGCAGCTGTGTTGCGGCTTTGCTTTTTCCAGTTTCGAACGGGGATTACCTATTCTTTCTTCTCGACATCGGGATGTATCGGAAGACGGGTGTGTTTGGTCTTTTTTAGGGCGTCACACTCCCTTTGGTTGTTGTGGGTTTGGCAGGCTCATCATCATCTTTGTTTGAAGATGGCACAGCTTCCCCTTCTTGCTTCTTGGGCACGGCTTGCCAGTCCTGCTTTTTGGGTGCGGCTGTGCCTGTGGATTTGATCTCCTTTGAAAGAGCTTTGGGTACCATGTCTTTATCCATGTAGAACTTGGCATCTGCGAAGTGTGATTCAACTTCAGTGAACTGCTTTGTATCGCCTTTTATCACTTTCATCCCTTCTTGGTAGAACTTTAGGCATTTGTGAAGGGTGGATGACACTACTCTATTCTCGTGGATCCAAGGCCTTCCTAAGAGCAAGCTGTAGGAAGTTCTTGCATCAATCAGGTGGTATAGCGTGCTTGACTTGAGTTTGCTAATGGTCATCTCCACTCAGATCATGCCCATCGCTATTTGTCCTCCTTGGTTAAAACCTTGGATTAGGAGACGGCTTTGGGATAGTTCATCCACCTTGATGCAAATTATGGTCATTGTTGCCTTTGACAGAATGTTTATGGCTGATCCACCATCCACAAGCATGCAATTGACTTTGTGCTCCCTGACGTACCTAAAGACGAAGAGAGCATGGTTGTGAAGTTTTGACCTTAGCAGCAAGTCTTTGTCAGTGAAGTTAATTTCATCATGGGCAGCACAGCATGTGGCATATTCATGCGGCCAAAGCTTCAAGCCTTCGTCCTTGCTTTCTTGCACTTCGTGGTCGTCGAGACTCGCCAAGACAGCTACTAGTGCTTTTTGCATCTCCTTAGGCAATTGTAATGCTTCCTCGATGCTAAAGTGTGCCAACAGGCTTTCTTTGGGCGTTTGGAGTTTTCTCTTCCTCAATGGCGATAACTTTGCCTTTCGAGCGTTCTTCTATCTCTATTTCAACCATGTGGCAAGCAACGGTAGTGCACTGTTGGAAGAAATCCTTTGGGAAGTACTCGTGCAAGGAGACGGGAATGCGTGGCTCTTACTCCATAGGTTCCCCAGCATACGTTGGCATAGCAACTCCTACGTTTCTTTTGGTATTCCGATTGTTGTCGCAGTGATGCTTTCTCCCTTGCTCCACCTTTGGTTATGTGGCTTGTGGTCTTTGATGTAGTAGAAACTAACACACAAATTAAACCCTATATATTATGCAATCGTAGTACGAGTAAGTAGGGATCGTTCTATTTTGGAGATTAGAAGGGATACTAATCAACACAAATTAAACTTATAAAAATGAAAACTAAGTTAAACTAACAACGAAACAATGACTGGGGGGATTTTGGACGAATTTAGTTTAAAACAAAAGTAAATGGCAGCAAGTAAATTAAGTTGTGAATGAAATATGGATGAAATGATAGCTAAAGGACTATTCTCCACACATGAATCATATGCATACAAATTGATTTCCAGTTATTCTTTTTATAAACCATGAATGATAATGCCCCAAATTAACTGTGAACAGCACTAATTAACTCTCAGATTTTCCTAAGTTCATTGAATTGGACTCAATGACGCAACCAAATTATTCTTCTCAAGTTCCCTAACTATTAAAAGCATGATAGAGATACATCTCGAAGATCATTAAGTTCTATGAAAATCATAAGCATTGGCAAAACATTCGTAATTATGAAAAGCATAATACTCCTTCCAAGAATTTAGTTAACTCAATCATGACTAGTGACTTTTACTACTTAGAAATATAAGTTCATAACGATTAAGTGAAATTCCCTTATATTCTAGCATCAAATCCCTGCATGCAAACTAAGTATGCATCCTTAATAAACATACAAGAATAAGTTCTCTATAAAGAAAATAAGTAAATCGCATTCATGTCTTATGAAACAATAACTGGATGTAATCAATTTATATAAAACATATGATCATGGCTTCGAATTCACCTCTAGTTAAAAAGAAACTTATTTACATATCTTCGTCATAACTGAAAAGCAATCTAAAATAAACATTGAAACTTAAAACAAAGATAGAAAGAACTCTGAAAATTCCAACAACTTCAATGAATGAATGGTAGGCGCGGCACCCCCTAAAACGTTGCGGAAATTTCATATATATAGGGGGAACGGCTGAATCCAATGAGAAAAGGGATTAGGTGTTTTGAGTTATTTTAGGACTCTAAGAAATAGGTGGAAAGTGTTGGAATGTGATTAGGATTCCTCTTTGCAGTTAAAGATAAGATAGGATAATGTTGGATAAGATAGGATAAGATAAATAAGATAGTATAGGATAGGATAAGATAATGTTCCTCTCCAACTAGGATTCCTCTTTCTTATGTAATTCCTTGACTTCCAAGCCTCAATTTTAATTTCTCCAGATTTTAGTACATGTCTAACACTATTTAAACACCAAAAACTTCCAGTCCATATGCTATCCACGCATGTTATCCAATCCTAGTCCAAAACAGCTCCAAATTGCTCCATTTAGCTATTTATTGTCATCGTTACCAACTAGACCTACAATAATATGAAAAATAACTTAATGTACCAAAATAAATGGAAATTAACTAAGTAAATGCAAAAAAATAAGATAACAAAGTCTCATAAATATGCTCCTATCAGTCTTGGTTTCCTTGTCTTTTTGTGTGTCACCAAGGTCCATCATTCTTCATCATCAATAGGTGCATCTTGGTCGCTTGCCCCCAGCAATGGTTGTGCAGAAGGTGCCATGCAGCTTGAGCATCGACAGGAGTGGGCATGCGTCACTTGGAGAGGCACAGGATCGAAGGATCCAAACACAATCATAGTAGTATATGTTACTGCCGTGTCTTCAAGGTCAAGCTTAATTTGCCCTTGTTGCGCCACCTTCATGATGAGCTCTTTGAGAATGAAGTACTTGCCAACCCGATGACTCACAATACGATGGTATTTGCAGTACCTAGGATTGTTATAGTGATTCATCTCTTCGGGGCTCTTGCATTTAGGCAACTCAATTATTTTCTTCTTCAGCAGGTCGTCTAGCATTGCGGCCACGTCAGAGTCTGAAAAAGAGTGCATCTTCTGCTTCAGTTCCCTCAAGGTGTTTTTGTACCTATCTTGGGTACGAGAAGGCTCACTTCTCTTTATCTCATTTGAGTTTTTCTTAGAGGAGATCTTGATGGGCGCGAAAGAGGTCTTGATATGGGTAGTGTTGACGGTAAAGGCTTCATTGGTGGGCTTCTTCCCAGTCTTGTCTACCTTTAGGGCAAACACATTATCCTTCTTAAAGTTGGTGATCGGCTTCTTCTTCCCATGATTGGCGATACTCAGCTCCATGTCGTGGGAACGAGATGCAAACTCCTCAAATGTTCTCGGCTTTATGCCTTAGAGGATGTAATGTAACCCCCAGTGCATGCCTTGAACACACATATCAATGGCGGAGGTTTCAGAGAGCCAATATTTGTAATGCAAACTTCATGAGCGTCATCTATTGATGTAGTCGACGACAGGTTCGTCCTTCCACTTCTTTATACTCGTCAGGTCCAGCATGCTTACGGTGCGACGAATGTTGTAGAAGTGATTGAGCAATTCCCTTTCAAGATGGTCCCAGCTGTTGATCGACTCGGGCTCGAAGTCTGTGTACCAGTCAAATGCGTTACCTTTCAACAAGCGCACGAATTGCTTAACAAGGTAGTCTCCCTCTGTCCCAGTGTTGTTGCAATTTTCGATGAAATGGGCAATATGTTGTTTGGGATTGCCCTTTCCATCGAATTGCTTGAATTTTGGCGGCTGATAACCCCTTAGCATCCTCAAGGCATCAATCTTCTTGGAGTATGACTTTGAGTACAACACGGAATCATGCGAGCTTCCTTCGTACTGCGCCTTGATGGTGCTAGTGATCATCTGCTGCAGCTGCTGGATAAAGAGAGATCCCATGAGCGTCGTTGCTTGGTCCGGCTTCTCCTCAACTTTTTCCATCAAAGGCTCCTCATCCTCGTCGGTTTCCTTCTTTTGTAGATCAACCTTTAGGTCAGCATTGTTGTCGTGATGCCCCTCCAGACAGTTGACGAGTGTAACAATTTGCAAGCCTTTTCCTCCATGGTCCTTGCCAGCCTTACAATTGCTTCGTTCATTTGTGCCGGCTATTCTTCGATTGAAGTCGCACCAATAGTCATGACTTGCATGGCTATGGGATGCGAGCTGCTGCTTGAGTCGGCATTGGAAGTCAACGACTCAAAGTACCTCCTCGAGCTTTCTTCCCTTGGCGCTCTTAGCGAGGCCAGGGTGATCACGGGCTCGAGCCTTAGGTGTTTTTGCTCCTTTGGCAGAGTTGATGTAGGGATGGAAGGCATGGCAGAGAGAACTCTTGCCTTACTTCGGGTTATGATACCCAAACTGCCACCACTTGCGGCAAAGATGCTCTTGTTCTTCGCGTTGGTAGAGGGAACAGCTCAATCCTTTCTTGATGCCATTTGTGATTTTTTGCAGAATTGAAGACAGAGATGAGAGGCAGAGATGTCCCACCGGGTGTGCCAGATTTTTAATGATTTGAATTTGTCGGTTACAATTTTTGTTTACAATTTTCCTCTAATTCAGTCTTCAAATTTGATGTAAATTGGTAGGTTGTCGATCCAAGGATCGCAATGACTTGATCTCGAACGAACGATTGAACGATTGCTTCAAGTTTTGAGTTTGAAACAATGCGTGGATAGTCTTCACCTCTAGGTTTGTGTATGACCTACGGCAAAGGTGATGTTGATGTGGGATTTTGTTTTTGTGTATGACCTACGGCAAAGGTGATGTTGATGTGGGATTTTGTTGATTCAAGGGTCTTGGTTAATGTCGAATACGGTCAAATGCATTGAAAATAGAAAAATTGTGTACTTTTGACAATCGATAAGCTTTTGATCTTTTGAGTACTCATTCTTATAGCCCTAGTAGCGCATTATATGTGTTTATTCCCTTAAGTTCCAATGGTTCTCAATCGCACGCTTGTTTGTTTTTATTAATTCCGTAAACAGTCCAAATGGACTCAAAATAGAAAAACTAGGTACTTTTAACACCAAATAAGTTTTTAACCTTTTGAGTACTCATTCTTTTGGTCCTAGTAGCGTGTTATATGTTTTTATTTTCTTTTAATTCCAATGGGTGTCAAATGCGCACTCGTTTGTTTTTATTAATGCCGAAAACAATCCAACTCCAAATTAAGGCCAAATACAGTCAATTGCATTAAAATAGAAAAATCGTGTGCTTTTGATAGTTAATAAGCTTTTGATCTTTGGAGTATTTATTATAGCCCTAGTAGTGCATGATATGTGTTCATTTGCTCAAGTTCCAATGGGTGCCAAATGTACGGTCGTTTGCTTTGGTTAATTGCGAAAACAGCCCAAATGCACTCTAAATAGAAAAAAAGTTGTGTACTTTTAACACCGATTAAAATTTTGATCTTTTGAGGAATCATTCTTAAGGTCCTAGTAATGCATTATATATGTTTATTTTCTTAAGTTCCAATAGGTGTCAAACGCACACTCGTTTGTTTTTATTAATGCCGAAAACAGTCCAACTCCAAATAGAAAAACTATGTACTTTTGACAACCAATAAGTTTTTGAGTACTCATTCTTATGGTCCTAGTAGCACATTATATGTGTTTATTTTCTTAAGTTCCAATGGGTGTCAAACGGACACTCGTTTGTTTTTATTAATGCCGAAAATAGTCCAAATGCACTCCAAATAGAGAAACTGTGTACTTTTGATAGCCAATAAGCTTTTGATCTTTTGAGTACTTATTCTTATGGTCCTAGTAGCGCATTATAGTGTTTGTTTCCTTAAGTTCCAATGGGTGTCAAATGCACACTCGTTTGTTTTTATTATTGCCGAAAACAATCCAAATGCCCTCCAAATAGAAAAACTATGTACTTTTGACAACCAATAAGCTTTTTGATATTTTCAATACTCATTTGTATAGTCCGAGTAACACATTATATGTGTTTTTTTCTTAAATTCCAATGGGTGTCAAATGAACACTCGTTTGTTTTTATTAATGCAGAAAACAGTCAAATGCATTGAAAATAGAAAATTTGTGTACTTTAAATATGTGTCATTTCTAAATTTCTATGAGCGAGAGTTTAAAATTAGCAAATTTCGGATTCAAATTTCATTGTTTTTTACGTTAGCCAAACAAGAAAAATTCACAGATTCTAAAAAATAAAATTCCATAATTTCAATTTCTGTCATTTTAAAATTCTTTAGTAATCTTAAACTTCCTCATCCAAACGAGTGTAAATGTCAAGTGGGGGCAAAATAGGAATCAAACTGTTCAATGAACAATGTTTTAGGCAAAAATGGGTTTTAGTGTGTGTGTGTGTATAATTTGACGATACTGAATTTGTTGGAAATGTGTCCTTAAGCCAATCATGAGATGACACTTTATGAACCTTCACATATTAAACTAATCTAGTTTAAGATAATGGCAAGGATTATTGTTTAAAACTATCTCATTAGATGTTATACGCTTGAACAATAAGTCCAAGGAATATGTAATTAAGAGAATGCAATCTAAAGATGTTAGATTCATGAGATCTTTCTCTTTCATACACATATCCTAAATGTTCCTGATCATAGGATTGCCAATTGGGCTTTGACAATCTGGATAGATTAGTACTTACTATGTCTTCTCTCTAGAGAATGATTGGTCTCGAGTCATTGGTGTTAATGACACCAAACAAGTATGTAGGTGCTCAATAGAGAGTGAGTCCACTGAACACAATCAACTAGGTTTTCTCATACTCATGTCATAGGGGAATTCACTAGTTGGGATAATGCAAAATAGTCCTTTGACCTGAGACAACATAGTTGTCTTATGGTTAGGTCATTGATCTTTGACTATGTTAAAGGTACTCTAATAGAGAGGGTTTTCATGACGTCGTCGGGATTAAGCTACCTAGTCATAAAGGCATGTGAGTGTACAATAAGGGATCTATAACCTTCAAACCGTTGAGGGAGAATAGTCTATAATATGATTAAAAGTCTATGGCCATAGCACACGAATACAATTTTGGAAGCACGTACCAAATCACCTTCAAAGTAATCATATAAACAAGTGGATCACATTGGATAGTAGACATGAATAAGCTATCATCCAAACAAAGTGGTCAAGTGTATTGATATAGAGAAGTACCATATTGCATTGTAATCTCAAACTGAATAGATTCTCCACCTTTTCTACTTAGCTTTGGTAGCCACGACATAATGCTGCTAATTAGGGCTTATTTTGGGTTTTAATTTTCTGATGTTATTCTTCTCTCCAAGGAGGGAAATATATATTGTACAAGATTGATTTACAAGGAAAGAAACACCAAATAATATCTATCCTAATTACATCCTGATTACAAAGACACAAACAGGTAACTAAGCTAATTACAAAGGTCAACTCTCCAACGCTCCCCCTCAAGTTGGTGCATAAATGTAGTTCATGCCCAACTTGACGAGTGAGTTGTAGAACGCTTGACTAGCAACAACTTTAGTTAAGATGTCCGCTAATTGATCTTCTAACTTTACGAACAGGAATTCAATAATATTCCCATCCAACTTCTCCTTAATGAAGTGTCTGTCAACTTCCACATGTTTCTTGCAATCATACTGGATTGGGTTGTGTGATATATCAATCGTTGCTTTATTATCACAAAACCAATTCAAAGCCGACATTGAAAGACACCCGAGTTCTGCGAGTAACCTCCGAAGCCATAATAATTCCCATACTCCTTTTGCCATTGATAGGAGCATATTTAGGCGACTTAGTTGGCTTGGTCTTGTGCATTTACGTTGTTATTTCTTAGTTATTCTAGTCTTTTAAGCCATTTTCGTGTGTTTTCAGGTTCTAAGGGCAAAGTATGCAAGAAGGTGCATTTTGGAGCCTTTTGGAGCAAAATTGGGCTTGGAATGGTTATCACATGCTTGGAGCAAAAGGAATGGACGAAATTGAAGATTTGAAGATGTGAATTCAATTTACTTATCTGTTGAATTATAACTGATTTGTGTGTGTTGGTTGAGAGTGCACGCTTAATTTTCATGCATAAATCTGATGCTAGGATATAAGGGAGTTTCACCTAATCGTTACGATCTTATATTCATAAGTAGTGAAGGTTGCTAGTCACAATCGCTTTAAGTAAATTATTGGCATAAGTTTCATGCAATTCATAGTTACAAGTGCCTCGTCAATGCTTATGATTTTCAGAGAACTTAATGATCTTTGCTTGTATCTCTATTATGCAATTCATGTAAGGAACTTGTGGCGAATGCTTTGGGTTGTTGTATGCAATCATCCAATTCAATAAAAATAGGAAAATCTGAGGGTTAATTAGTGCAATTCACGATTAATCTGGGGCGTTGAGAATTCATGGTTTATTGAAAAGCAACTGGAAATCGTTTTGTTTGCAAGTATGACATGTGTGGAGAAGAACCTCCTAGCTAGCCCATCATCCCTAGTTTTACCCAAATTCGTGCATAATTCATTTGTTCTTTAAGTTACTTGTTTTGTTTTCAAATTCGTCAAAACCCAATCCCCATTTACTTTGTTGAGTTATATTAGTTAGAAACTGATTTAGTTTGTGTTTTTAAGTGTTTTGAGTCTAGTTAAAACCTATTTTCGTCCAAATTTACTCTTAGTGGCAGATTTGAGTCTTTTAGCTTGTTTTGTGCTGTTTTGAGTCTTTTGAGTTGTTTTAGTGTTTTAGAGTTTAGTTTTGCATTCTTTGAGTCTAGTTTAGTGTTTTTAACTTAGTTTTACGTTTTTGAGTCAGTTTCAAGTGTTTTAGCAATCCCTCATAATCCTCGGTCTAGAACGATCCCTACTTGCATCTATACTACAATTGTCAACAAGAGGGTTTAATTTGTGTGCTTATAGATTTCGCATCAAATTTTTGGCGCCGTTGCCGGGGATTAGCAACTTTGCTAATGCCTTGGATCTTATCTTTCTGTTTTGTTTAGTTTGTTTGAGTTTCTGACTTTGTTTTGTTCTCTTGTTTTTAGGTACTAGTTTATGACTCGAAGCTCTCAACCTGTTAGTAAGAATATTTTGGACTTTGACGATGATTTTGAGAGAACTTTGAGAAAGAATAAGAATCAACAAGAGCCCCAACCATCTCAATCTACACCAAATCTTGAAGAAGACGAAGTACAAGTGGAAGAGGAGGCCACGGCTCAGATTTTAGAGGAAGCGCTAGCCATGGCAACAGACAATCGAACAATCAAGGAGCTTTCTGCTTTAGGATTGGACAATGCCGCACCCCTATGCATCCAATACCCTACAGCTGCTCAAGGAAAGACCAAGGAGTTTGAGTTGAAGTCAAGCTTGCTGCACCACATTCCAAAGTAGCATGGGCTGTCCATGGAGGATCCAAACAAGCACTTGAAAGAGTTCGAAGTTGTGTGTTTAAGCATGACCCCTGTCAATGTCGATGGAAGCATACTGAAGATGAAGGCTTTTCCTTTTTCTCTCTTGGAAAAAGCTAAAGATTGGTTGTATGAACTAGCCCCTGGAACTGTCACATCTTGGGAGAGCATGAAACCGGCATTCTTGGAGAAGTTTTTCCCAACTTCTCGAGTCATTCTTCTACGCAAAAGGATTAGTGGCATTCAGCAAAATGAAGGTGAATCGTTTCCCACTTATTATGAACGTTTTAAAACTCTTGTTGCTTCATGTCCACAGCATCAAATGAAGGAGGAGCTTCTTCTTCAATATTTCTACTAAGGACTTCTACCCATTGAACGTCAAATGCTAGATGCCTCAGCGGGTGGAGCTTTGGTGGACAAGACACCCACAGCTGCCAAGACCTTGATTCCTAACCGAGCTTTGAATGCTCAACAATATGAAGGTGTTGGACAAAGAAGCACCTCACGGCAACAACAAGTGAATGAGGTAAGTGCTATTTCCGAACTTCAAAATCAAATGGCTAATCTTACCACTCTTCTTTCTCTGGTTGTGGAAAGACCAAAAGTACAAAGTGTGCCTGCTTGTGGTGTGTGTTCCATACGAGGACATCCCTCTGATAAGTGCCCGCAACTGATTGAGAATGGAGGGTGGGAATCTGCCAATGCTGTGGGTTTTGGGAATCAACAACCAAGAAATGATCCTTTCTCTAACACATACAATCTAGGTTGGAGAGATCATCCAAATTTCAAATGGCGAGAACCCCAACAAAACCAACAACAAAGTGCATTTAGGCAGCAACCCCCGGGTTTTTATTCAAAACCATACGCATCCACACAACCCCAATCACAACCTGCCCAAACCAAATCAGGTTCGTCCGTTGATAATGATCAGATTTTTCAATTACTAACTTCTATGGCGCAGGGTATGCAAACTAGGGACAAAAAGGTGGATGAGTTGGAGAAGCAAGTAGGGCAGATTGCAGAGTTCATGGGTCAATTCCGAGAGCAGGGCAAGTTACCTAGTTCAACCGTTGTCAACCCAAATGGAGGATTCGAATCTGCCAAAGCCGTGAGTTTGCGAAATGGAAAACAAGTTGGATCTAATCCTTTGGTTTTTAATTACATGACTGTTAAAGAGAGTTATAAACATGGATGAAAGTTTGATTTACTCTTTGGTTTATGCTTGGTTGTGGTTATAATCTATGAATTCACATGCAATCATAAAGGAAAAATCAGTTTTTGTAACATGCTTGAAGGAAGGAACTCAAACTAACGCTACACCCTGTGAGATTTGAGCCTAAAACGTTTATTTGGAGAGTTGATAATCTGTGCATTCTTGTTTTCTAAAGTTGTTGCATGATCTCATTATTCGTTGCTTGGTTACTACTTGGAAGGCGTTTCATCATTTAGTTCCAAATACTAGAACTCATACCTATTTCATTCAAAACATGCTATTGATTTGCATAACACATATTCAAGATGAAGTTGTGTAGTGACCACCAGCCAAATAGCAGAACCCCCTTTGTCATTTGTTTTGTAGGTTTTAACCCTGTTGAGCCTTGTGTAGCCTATGTTCTTTGTTAACCCACACTATCCACACCTAGCCTAGATTAGGACCATCCATACCCTTGTTCTTGAAGCATAGTGAAGCATGACTTAAAAAGAATTCCTTTTGATTGTCTTCTTGCAGAAAAACAAGCGTGGGGGAAGGGATTTGTGTGTGTGTGTGTGTGTGTGCCAAGAAAAAGAAATAAGGCACGGGTTTAGAAAAAGAAAAAGAAAAGGTTATGAAAAAAAAAGGGTGAAAAAAAGTTGAAAATTATGAGAAAAAAGACTTCTAAAGTGTGATTGTTGAAGGAAGGGTCCAAAACATCAAATCTGGCCCTAGAATGTGTATTTCTTCCCTTTTGTGTTTAAAGTTAATTTCTGCATTCAAAAGTGAATTCTAAGTGTCAATTTCATTACTTTGCTTGCTATTGCTTTAAGAACCATTGTTTTCCAAATCTTTTCTTTCTTAATCATTTCCCTTAGCCTCGTTTCAACCCTTAAACTTCAATCTTGAGTGTTATGTGATTCAATATGTGGAGTTTGGAATTGGTATGAGCATATGGTGTCACTGGTTCTCGCATCTAAGTAGTAGCATTCCATTCATGAGTTCATATCTAAACAAGCTTATTACCTCCAGAAATTGCTTTCTTTGTTATAACATATGTGAGTGTTCGTTTTCATGTTTACATCAATCTTCTCACATATAACTAGTGTAGGGTGTGTAGTCAGAAAATGTGTGTGAAAATAGAGAGTATCTTGTAAGGAATTGAGCAAATTCTCTAAGGCATGTTACTACATTCAAAACATTGTTTTAATTGGTTAAATGTGAACTAGTAAGTGGTGACTGTGATTAAGTATGTGCTCAAGTGTTAAGTTGACTAGAATCTTTGGGAATGATGATTTTTAACATGTCATGTGCGTTGGAAATCCCTGAGGCAAATGTTGGAAGGATTAGAGTGTGTTTTGTTTACTTGGTTTTGTTTTGTTGTTTCGTTTTAATCGAGGACTAGCAAAAGCTAAGTGTGGGGGAATTTGATAGGAGCATATTTAGGCGACTTAGTTGGCTTGTTCTTGTGCATTTACGTTGTTATTTCTTAGTTATTCTAGTCTTTTAAGCCATTTTCGTGTGTTTTCAGGTTCTAAGGGCAAAGTATGCAAGAAGGTGCATTTTGGAGCCTTTTGGAGCAAAATTGGGCTTGGAATGGTTATCACATGCTTGGAGCAAAAGGAATGGACGAAATTGAAGATTTGAAGATGTTAGGATTCCAAATTGAAGAAGGATTCCTAATTGAAGAAGGATTCCTAATTGGAGATGGATTCCTACTCAAACAAGGATTCCTACTTGAAATAGGAAAGTTAAGCCAAGGTTTCCCATTTTGGTTTGATCTTTCCTAATTGTCCCTAAGTTCCAGCAACATTGAAAATCTCCTAGGCATTTTAGGACACAAAGTGAAATTTCCTTGTACCAAATCAATCCTTGCCGCACCACCCCTTTATTTCCCATCCTTGCCGTGCAAGGGATCTCTCACTTGCCTAATTTCTGGACCTAAATCAGCAAGGGAATCCTTTTTCCTTGCCTTGCAAGGCATTCCCTTACCTATTCCATCCTTGCCGCACTTACTTGCCCAATTCCCTTAGGATTCTGACTTTAATTCCTATTTCCCTTAAAGTTTTGGTTTAATTTCTATTTCCTAAATTGTTTCCTAGCTTTATTACCCTAAAGGCTTTAAATAAAACTTCCAGGGCCGCACAAAAGATTCCATTGACTCACCCATTCATCCATTCACGCCAAAATTCATCCCTACACCTTTGCCGCAATTTCCTTTCATCCTAAACACATTCCTGACCCCAAAACACATCCCATACACTTCACCCACCATTGTGCCGCAACAAAGAGGAAAGAGGAGAGCCCTTGGACATGTCTGCAATTCAAGTTAGGATTGCTGGAACGTTTTAGGTGTAATCTTTCTTTTGTTTTCAATGTTTCAATTCAATAATCTTTGTTCTGTAAGTATAAGGAACTAAACCCCTCTTAGCTAGGGGGGAATTCGAAACCATGGTTGTACTTGCAATATGATTTGATTACATCCAGTTGTGATTCATAAGTTGTAAATTCAATTTACTTATCTGGTGAATTAAAACTGATTTGTGTGTGTTGGTTGAGAGTGCACGCTTAATTTTCATGCATAAATCTGATGCTAGGATATAAGGGAGTTTCACCTAATCGTTACAAACTTATATTCATAAGTAGTGAAAAGTCACAATCGCGTTAAGTAAATTCTTGGCATAAGTTTCATGCAATTCATAATTACAAGTGCCTCGTCAATGCTTATGATTTTCAGAGAACTTAATGATCTTTGCTTGTATCTCTATTATGCAATTCATGTAGGGAACTTGTGGAGAATGCTTTGGGTTGTTGTATGCAATCATCCAATTCAATAAAATTAGAAAAATCTGAGGGTTAATTAGTGCAATTCACGGTTAATCTGGGGCGTTGAGAATTCATGGTTTATTGAAAAGCAACTGGAAATCGTTTTGTTTGCAAGTATGACATGTGTGGAGAAGAACCTCCTAGCTAGCCCATCATCCATAGTTTTACCCAAATTCGTGCAGAATTCATTAGTTCTTTAAGTTACTTGTTTTGTTTTCAAATTCGTCAAAACCCAATCCCCATTTACTTTGTTGAGTTATATTAGTTAGAAACTGATTTAGTTTGTGTTTTTAAGTGTTTTGAGTCTAGTCAAAACCTATTTTCGTCCAAATTTATTCTTAGTGGCAGATTTGAGTCTTTTAGCTTGTTTTGTGCTGTTTTGAGTCTTTTGAGTTGTTTTAGTGTTTTAGAGTTTAGTTTTGCATTCTTTGAGTCTAGTTTAGTGTTTTTAACTTAGTTTTACGTTTTTGAGTCAGTTTCAAGTGTTTTAGCAATCCCTCCTAATCCTCGGTCTAGAACGATCCCTACTTGCATCTATACTACAATTGTCAACAAGAGGGTTTAATTTGTGTGCTTATAGATTTCGCATCAGCCATACCCCTGTATTCCGCCTCTACACTTGATAAAGCAACCACCTTCTGTTTCTTACTCCGCCAAGTCACTAAATTTCCCCCCACAAATGTAAAGTAACCCGATGTGGACCGTCGATTAGTAATATTCCTTGCCTAATCTGCATCGATATAACCTTTTATCCGGCAATGACCATTCTTGGAAAACATAATGCCTCTACTCGAGAGGACTTTAGGTATCATAGAATGTGTTCAACCACACCCATATGAGTATCACTCGGGGAATGCATAAATTGACAAACAACACTTACTGCATACGCAATATCAGGCCTGGTGTGAGATAAATAAATTAACCTCCCAACTAACCTTTGATAACGATCTCGGTTAGTGGGAACTTGATCAGGGTGCACGGCAAGATGGTGATTTTGGACTATAGGGGTGTCAACCGGTTTACAATCAAGCATTCTAGTTTCGGCTAACAAGTCAAGAACATATTTTCTTTGAGATAGAAATATACCCTGTTTAGATCGAGCTACTTCTATACCTAAGAAATATTTCAATCCACCAAGATCCTTAATCTCGAACTTACTTGCTAAGTAATCTTTCAGCCTTGAGATTTCCTCTTTATCATCACCCGCAACAATCATATCATCCACATAAATAATAAGTGCCGTCAATTTACCCATTCGACGTTTCAAGAAAAGTGTATGATCGGAATTGCTTTGCCTAAACCCATACTTCCTCATAGCCATCCAGAACCTATCAAACCATGCCCGAGGTGATTATTTCAATCCATACAATGCCTTATTCAACTTACACACCATTCCGGGTTGTGAAACCGATGCCTAACCAGGTGGAATATCCATATACACTTCTTCTTTAAGATTACCATGTAAGAAAGCATTTTTCACATCAAATTGTTACAATGGTCAATCCAAGTTAGCCGCCAACGAAAGTAATACTCTTACCATATTAATCTTTGCTACCCGAGCAAATGTTTCTGTATAATCAACACCATATGTTTAAGTGTATCCCTTAGCCACCAATCGTGCTTTGTATCGTTCAATCGACCCATCAGCTTTGTACTTGATGGTGTACACCCATCGACATCCCATTCTCTTCTATCCTCGGGGTAGCGGAACTAAATCCCATGTTTGATTTTTCTGAAGTGCATCCATTATTTCCTCTATTGCCTTGGTCCAGGGATCATCAGATAGTGCCTCCTTCAATGAACTTGGTGTGCTATCATTGGATATTTGTTGTACAAAAGCTTTGCCGGGTTCTGATAACTTATGTGATGACACATAGTTGGCAATAGGATACTTAGAGCCTTTCATTGTTTCCGGTGAATATCGATTGGGTGGCTTTCCCCGGTTGTGCTTGAAAGGTAACTGATAATTTAGAACATCAGATACATCAATAGGGATAATAGATCTTACCTCAGGAATATTCTCTGGAGTATGGTCATCTGGAGGTACTATATTTTGAGACGATGAGGGAGTAGTATCAGTAGAAGTCTCAAGATCGGCAAGTGGCAACACTGTTGCTGTAGGTGAGGATAGCACTGTCGTGCCTGCCGCTGGTTCTGTGGGCAACGATGCTGCTTCTGTTGGCTGGGCTGGCAACACAACCACTGCAGGCTCGGCTACTGGCTCGGCTAATAGTGGCAGCAGAAGATCAGTGGTAGCAACCATGGTCCAAACCTGCTCGTCATGCAGTGTCTCCCCCTAAAGATGAGGGTTGGAAGAAGCCGAAGAATAATACATCTCAGACTCGGAAAAAGTAACATCCATGGTAGTATACATCCGACGTGAAGGAGGGTGGTAGCAACAGTACCCTATTTAATGTAGTCCATACCCCATGAAAACGTAACGGAGAGCACATGGGTCAAGTTTTGTCCGTTGATTTTTATGTAGATGAACAAAGGCAACACATCCAAAAACTCACGGTGGGAGCACCAGAACGGACATGAGGGGCACGAATGTAGCAAGAACTTGCAAAGGTGTAAGAAAATTCAATACATTGGATGGCATACAGTTGATAAGGTAAGTGGCAGTCTGAAGAGCAACATCCTAAGAGGAACGGGGAACATGCGCCCCAATCAATAGAGATCGAGCCGTTTCTAATTCATGGCAATTTTTACACTCAGCCACCCCATTCTGTTGAGGAGTCTGAGGACAAGTAGTCTCGTGGAGGATTCCGTGATTAGTTAAATAATGTGTAAAATCATTATTAACATATTTACCACCATTATCAAAACGCAAAATCTGGATTTTAGTAGAAAACTGTGTCTAAACCATGGTGTGGAATGTCTTAAACGCCATAAACACATCACTTTTATGCTTAAGAAGGTATAACCATGTCATCTGTGTGCAATCATCTATGAAAGTTACAAACCACCTAATACCAGATGAAGTAATAATCGAAGATGGTCCCCAAACATCCAAATGAACAAGACCAAAAGGAATTGCACTTTTATTAGAATTCAATAGATAAGAAACACGGTGACTCTTGGCAAGTACCCAAGTGTCACATTTAAAGTCTGAGAACAACTAACAAATAAATCCGGAAACATATGCTGTAAATAATTGAAAGACGGATGACCCAAACGGTGATGCCATAACCATATCTGACGCCGGCTGTGATCAACGGCTCTTGAGCGAGATTGACTCGTCCTGTACTGACATCGTCGACAAAATAGAGATCCCCCCTCTTAGTACCACGACCAATTATCTCTTTCATGAGAATATCCTGAATAAGACAAAACTTCGGATACAATAGTACACAACAGTTCAATTGCTCAGTAGCTTGGCCAGGAGACATCAATTTATGCTTTAGTGATGGTACAAGTAGTGTATGCGGCAAAGAGAGGGTAGGCATGAGGCGTACAGTGCCAGCGCCAGTTACCGGTGAGATAACACCATTAGCATTAGTAATATTTCATCGAAGTGGAACAATATCACAAACTAAATCAATGGGGTCATAGGTCATATGGTCTGTCGCACCAGAGTCAATGATCCAACCGGACTAAGTATCACAATTATTCATATTAAAAGCATAACCACAGTTACCTGAGGACTCTGGAGGCATGTCGGAAGAACTCGAAACAAGAGGAGGATTCATGGTAGGGTCAGTTAGGGTAGTAGTGTTTAGTATAGAGGTAGGATCGATTAGGATTCCACCGTAGAGTGGTGGTACGTTCTCCATGGGAGGGCCGAGTTTGCTTGAGGGAACGGGCAGAGCACAAATCCTAGGATCTCTGCTCTGATACCATGCTAATTAGAGCTTATTTTGGGGTTTAATTTTCTGATGTTATTCTTCTCACCAATGAGGAAAATATATATTGTACAAGATTGATTTACAAGGAAAGAAACACCAAATAATATCTATCATAATTACATCCTGATTACAAGGACCCAAACAGGTAACTAAGCTAAATACAAAGGTCAACTCTCCAACAAATGCTAGGTGTCACTCATGGTTTGTAGAAGCACTGAAGATTAGTAATCACTAGTCTTCAAGTTTCAATTCACAATCGACTAGAACACCATTGCGCTCTATTTTGCGTCAAGTCTTCCGTTAGCTCCAAATACTCCACATCTTTTCTCAAAATCTCTTTCCAAGTTTACATAGGTCTTCCTCGACCCCTTTTGACTTAAGTTTCTGTCTCATAGTCGTATCCCCCCCAAATTTATTCTTGGGCAAATTTTAGTTTTTGGAAATAACTAGGGGGGGAATTTTAGAGTTTGCCCGACAAATTTAACAATGTTGCCTGACGAACCTATGTATGTTTGCCCAACGATTTGCACCTATTTCGTCAAGCAAACATCAAAATAAAAAAATCTTTACTTTTTAAATTTAATTTCAAACGGTTAAAATGATTAGGTCCCTTAAATCTATGGTTTTACTCTCAATTACTGTCATTAGAAAAACTCATCAAAATCAAAGGTCATAAGTCGTTAAATTGTAATTTTTCGTTTGTAACCTCCTAATCCCTGAAATTGTTTTTGATTATTCAACACTAGTTTCGTAGAAGGCGTATCCGATAAAAACAATAGATTCAACACACATTTAGAGTTTATTATATACTTTCATTAAGTTGAATATAAGATTTTGTGGTATCCACTAGTGTAAATATTTTAAATTGATGATCGGATTTGTTCGTTTGTTTTTTGTGATTTTTTGGCGTATACAATCTCGGAGTATATACAAACAAGTTTGAGAGGCGAATTGATTAAATTGATTTTGGAGATTGCAAAAATCATCGAAGGAATTAAATATGTCACGTCCCTCACCTTTGCCTGACAAAATAGTATATTTTGCCCTACAAATTATATACCTTAAATCCTAAATATACCTTAACTCGACGAAACCCAGGTGTTTCGTCGCGCAAAGGTTGCCATTTTACGGCCTATGTTTTTTCCTTGGCACGAAAACTTTACCAAACGACTGAAGCTTTGCCCATTGAACTCTGTCCATCGAGCAAAAACCTCTGCAGAAACCAAAGCATGGGCCCTTTTTGCCCAACAAACATTTGTATTGTGTCACGTAAAGGTTATTTGCCCCATGAAATACTATTCGTTGGACAAAATTTTGTCGAGCAAATGGTAATTTTTGGTAATGACAGTAGTACATTGTATAATACATTTGACTGATACATATATCGGGTGGCTAAATTAAATTGCACAAATTATCTTCGGCTTAGTGATTTCTGTTTGTGGGAGGGTAATGGCCCGTCCGGGCAAATGGACTGTACTTTCGACGATTATGTGAGTGTCGATTAAATAAGCGACATGTGTCGCTCTTTTTTCTTCCTTCGTTTTTTTCAACCCATTCAAAGTTTTATTAGACAATTGTGTATGCATGCCCTAGTTTGTACCGCGTTAGGGTTTTGCAGTTTAATGAAATTCATTTTCCCTAAAAAAAAAAAAAAAAGCAGTTGCTATAAGATATACTCATCTGAATTAAAAACAACAAATTATTTGGACTGCAGTCCGTTTAAAAGCAACAAAATCTTCATCCTTTATTGATCGAGCATGCTTGTTCTTGTCTCTTCATTACTAATTAATTGTTATCAAGTAATAGGAGATGCTTGGATAATGTTGGTGAAGAGAATCTAAGGAATAGTCATCTGTACAACTCTTTTTGTCAATTCTTTAAACTGTTAAAAGATATGTATATATACGGGGATACCAAAGCTTTGATATTTTGAGGCTTTTTTAGGCTTTTCATATCTATGAGTACAACTTTGAGGATAATATGTTAAAATCTTTTTAGTTTTCCGTGTCAAACGATTTGAAGAATAATTTTTGTAAACCAAAGAAAATAAACTTTTACACTAATTTTTTCGTCTTTTTGTTTTGTTATGGCTAAATGTTTTTCATTTGTATTGATCCTAAAGTGAAAGTCAAGGCTTTTCAAACTAAACTGGAAAGAAAAAATCCATATAATTAAGAGTAATGCTAGTTAGGGAGACTACATATTTATACCCTTTAGTGTACCACATTATGTGACAAATGATTCATATAATCATTAGTCAATAAGATGAATTCAGTAATTTACGTGTCATGTACACATCACTTGTCACATCAAATGGTATATTACTGTGATACCAAAATCGAAATTTGAATCATCCAATGGCCTAAACAATGAGTTTCCAATTTTGCTCTTTGAATGAGAAATGGTGTCATTTTTATTGTTACTATTACTATTTCATGCAATATATGTAGCCACCTCTACATATATGTATCTCCTCACATTCAGGCAGTATTACTATCACTACTCAGTTTAACTAGCTGCTGCAGACACAGAGAGAGAGAGAGAGAGATGGAAAACCAAAACCAAGAACAGCAACAGAGAGCGGGTACAGATGGTGCTTCCACTCGCATAACTGCAGCCATCCATTCGGAAGCCACACCACCCAGCAAACACTTTGATCTTGACCTTCAGCATACTATTGACCCCAAGGATGAGCCTCAGGTCTCTCTCTCTCTCTCTCTCTCTCTCTCTCTCTCTCTCTCTCTTATTTTTATGAAGCTTTTTTTGTTAACAAAATAAAATGTTAAGCATGCATCTTGTGTTTTTGTTGATTAATTCCGATGATCATCATTAGAAGCCTGGATGGAGAAAGTTTCTAGCACATGTTGGCCCTGGATTCCTCGTCTCTTTGGCTTACCTTGATCCTGGCAACTGTGAGTCACTTTTTCTCCCTATGTTATATACATGAAAGGTTTTCGCAGGTTCTGAATTTGAACCGCTGATTAAGTTGTTTTTTATCTGAATGTGCAATTCAAATTCACAGTTTGACAATATAAATCTAGTAAAGGCACATTAACACATATATAGCTCAATCAACCTGTCATAACAATATTTTCATGTGTACGTAATATACATATATGTATGAGACTTTATGCTTATGTTCTTCATTTGTTGATGTTGTTTATGATGACCTTACAGTGGAAACTGATCTGCAAGCTGGAGCAAATCACAGATACGAGGTAATAAAATAAAATTCAGATAAAAATGAAAAAACAAGACAATTATTAAAAACAAGCATTAAGAACAGGGGAAAAAATTGTGAAGATCGATCAAATTCTTTATATTTATTTGGCATGCAAAACAAAAGGTCAAAGCAGTGGTCTTAATTATAAAGATAATATATTGCTGTGCATGTATTTTCAGCTGCTATGGGTGATTCTTATTGGGTTGGTCTTTGCTCTCATAATCCAATCGCTCTCAGCAAACCTTGGCGTGACAACTGGTATGTAAATGGACAAACATTATTTTAATCTTAAAAATAGCATATTTATAATATAATATATTTTATAGAAAAAAATAATTAGGGGAAATTCTATAATAAATAAATAGAATTTAAGAACAAGTTTTGTTTCTTATTGTTGTTGTTAGCGAAAATGGATTGGAGGATAGAGATAAGATAAACAGCTGATACGATAGATGCTAAGAGATCAATCGAGAAGAGAAAGCAAACACAAGATTATATTATTCTGGGCAAAAGAAAAATTGAAGATCTATCTATGGTTGTTTTATTTCAATTTAAAGAATAATTTTTATTTTTAATAAATTTCAGGGAAACATTTGTCAGAATTATGCAAGGCGGAATACCCACCATTTGTCAAATATTGTTTGTGGTTGCTAGCAGAAGTGGCCGTCATAGCGGCTGACATACCCGAAGGCAAATATATTCATTTCCAACTTAATTCATGTTTATGCATTAACATGTGTGTGTATCTATCTATATCAATGTATTAAAAGTGTGAGGCGTGGGCGAGGCGTCCGAGGAATAGCCGAGCCGAGGCGTGAGGCGAAACCTCACGGGATCTAAATTTTTTAATATATACACTAAGCGTACACATATATTACATTAAAGAAAAAAATATTATTAATCACTAATCACCCTGAACATGCACATATATTATAAATACATATACACACGTATATATATATATATATTATATATATATATATATATATATATAAAATAGAGCATAAAAAGCACAATGATCACACATATAACAATGCACGCACACACATCCATTATATAAAAATAAAAAAAGTCAGAAAAAAAGGCAGAGAGATGATAGTGCAAGGAAGAGGTATGAGGCAATTAAAACCCTACCCAAAATTTGGGTTTGCGAGTAAAAACAAAAATCTCCTGAGGCGCGCCTAGGCAGCTCCGGCAACGCCTTCCGCCCACTCCTGCAAAATAGAGGCGGCAACCCTCAAGCCCAGCCTCACAGGGCGCCTAGGCGCGCCCTGAGGCGAGCTTTTTAAAACATTGATCTATATACATATATAGTATAAGTGACGATTCTTTTAAAGGGTATCGTGTGTGTGTGTGTGTGTGTGTGTGTGTGTGTGAGATTCTTTTAAACAGTATCATAAACTAAGCCTGTATGAATAAATTATAACGACGATTCTTAATTTGGAATGCAGTGATTGGCACGGCCTTTGCTCTTAATTTACTGTTCAATATTCCAGTTTGGACTGGAGTACTCTTAACTGGTTTCAGTAGTCTCCTCCTTCTTGGCCTGCAGAGATATGGGGTAATTAATTTAATTGGTCATGTTAACTGCAAATCCAACTCTTAAGAGATTAATTAGTTTAATCTTTTGTATATTATCTTTTTTAATTATTATATTAAATCACCATCTCAGTATACTAATCAAAATACTTTTGGGGTGAAACCCCATCATTGATGAAAAATCAAATACTATTTTTTTAAATTGATTAATATATAATGTAATTTGTTTTATTCACGTGTATTGAATTTATTTTACGGATAGAAAATATTTTGATTGAAGAATTCTCGATTTTTGTCTTACAACGAAGGTCGATATTGAGGCCTGGATCAATATTGATTGTATGTTTGTGGTTGCATTATGTGTATGGGCAGGTGAGGAAGCTGGAAATGCTGATAGCAGTGCTGGTGTTTGTGATGGCTGCCTGTTTCTTTGGGGAAATGAGTTATGTGAAGCCTCCGGCATCGGGTGTGCTCCAAGGCATGTTCATCCCTAAGCTCAGTGGCCAACGAGCCACGGGCGATGCCATTGCCCTCTTGGGAGCCCTTGTTATGCCGTAAGTACATGTTGCGACAAATACTTACGTCGTCAAATTATGATTCAATCAACAACAACAACAAAGCCTTTTCCCACTAAGCGAGGTCGGCTATATGAATCCTAGAACACCATTGCGCTCAGTCCTCTGCCACTTCTTCCATTAGATCCAAGTACTCTATGTCTTTTCTTAGAGTCTCTTCCAAAGTCTTCCTAGGTCTCCCTCTACCCCTTTAGCCCTGAACCTCTATCCTGTAATCGCATCTTCTAACCAAAGTGTCAGTAGGCCTTCCTTTCACATATCCAAACCACCGTAACCAATTTTCTCTCATATTTCCTTCAATTTCAGCTACTCCTACTTTACCTCGGATATCCTCATTCCTAATCTTATCCTTCCTCGTGTGCCCACACATCCAACGAAGCATTCTCATCTCCGCTACACCCATTTTGATGCTTCACCGCCCAACATTCCGTGCCATAAAGCATTGTCGGCCTTATTGATGTCCTATAAAATTTTCCCTTGAGCTTCAGTGGCATACGATGGTCACACAACACGCCGGATGCACTCTTCCACTTCATCCATCCAGCTTGTATTCTATGGTTGAGGTCTTCATCCAACTCTCCATTCTTTTGCAAGATAGATCCTAGGTAGCAAAAACGGTCGCTCTATGGCACTTCCTGATCTCCAATCCTCACCCCTAACTCAGTTGAGCCTCCATTTGCACTGAATTTGCACTTCATATACTTTGTCCTTGAATGACAAAAATTAAATTAAAAACTGCTAGTCTTATGTCATCTTATTTTTTATACATGTTCTTATATTATGTTGCTTGCTACGCCCGATCGCACGTTATATTACACTTACACTTAACTATATATTTTGACAGGCACAACCTTTTTCTCCACTCAGCTCTTGTGCTTTCTAGGAAAATTCCGAAATCTGTCCGTGGCATCAATGTAAGTTCCATACATTAATTAATCAGCTTTTTCTATTCAATTAGATTACAGTAAATAATTTATACATAACTTTAAATGGCATGAAGATCCAAGTAATTGGTTGAAAATCTCGAACTGATAATACTTGAATAAATTATAGAACTAATTATCAACTTAATGCCACACTGTTTGTGACCTCGCCTAGAGCACTTATGTTATCAAAACGAATTTAAACCACATTATTATAGGATGTCATCTTCCGTGAATCCAGTTGTACTTGGGTTTTTATGAGTATTAATCAAAGTCGAACAAAAAAAAAAAAAAAAATTAGCGAAAGTTACAAACAAATCCAAAATATTATTAGAATACTGTGGATATACTAATTATATATACACACACACACCCTAATAGAAAATAGTGGTTACACATCGTTCAATTTTAGTCCAATAGTTGGTGGTTATTTAATTTTTGTTGTCATAGTTTTTGCTTCACTGTTGAATTAAAGATCGAATGGTAGATTACAACAATATTTATTAAGCCTAGGTATTGGAAAACGGGACTATATAATATATAGCCGCCATTACTGTACAATTTTCTTAATTAATGCATCGGGTACTTTATATTTAACATTAATTAATTGAATTTTTGCAGGATGCATGTCGATATTTCTTGATAGAGAGTGGATTTGCATTATTTGTAGCATTTTTAATCAATGTTGCTATTATTTCCGTATCCGGCACCGTCTGCCATCAGAACAACCTCTCTGATACGGAGGACAAAACATGCAGTGATCTTACTCTCAACTCTGCTTCCTTCCTTCTCCAGGTACGAATTAACACCCCTCGCCCCTCTAATCTAAAAGACACGCATGCGTTTTCATGTATATGACCAGCTTGATAGAAGATATCTCGACTACCGTTGCAAAAACAGACAAATAGGTATAAGACTATTATAGGGATCACATATTCAAATATACGAGGTCTTATGTATTTCGTCGTCATTTCCATTTTTTGCTCCAAAATACAAAAATTATATACAGTACATGCATGGTCCCTACAATCCTATCATTCCATTTTTGCTACATTAAACAGAATATGTGCTAAGGAGAGAATCATATACGCCTAGCTAATAACGTTCTCTTACCTTATAAAATATGTCATTGTACAAACTCATCTTATTTATAGACCAAATTGATAGTTTATCAACGTAACATACAATAAAATACTATTTCCCAATATAACATGAGATAACTAATATGTGCAGAATGTGTTGGGACGATCAAGCAAAATCTTTTATGCCATTGCACTATTAGCCTCAGGCCAAAGCTCCACAATTACAGGCACTTACGCAGGACAATTTGTCATGCAGGTTAATTTGAAATTTAGCTTTTTCCTTCGTAGAGGAGTGCACTCTTCTTTGTCCATTCAAGTTCGAATTTATATTCCCGCAGTTTAAAGTAACATAGAATAACTAAAATTGATGGTGATTTGCAGGGTTTTTTGGACATTAAGATGAAAAAATGGGCTAGAAACCTACTCACCAGGTGCATTGCCATTACACCAAGTCTCATTGTTTCCATTATCGGAGGGTCTTCTGGAGCAGGCAGACTCATTATCATTGCATCGGTTCGTAATTAACTAAAATTTATTCAATTTTCTTCTCAAATTATTATTATATATATATATATAATTTATATCCATAAATAATACCCAAAAATAATTAACTTAAGAGCAAATTTTTTAATGCATTTTGCAGATGATACTATCTTTTGAGCTCCCATTTGCTCTAATTCCACTCCTAAAATTCAGCAGTAGTGCCACTAAGATGGGATCTCACAAGAATTCAATCTATGTGAGTAGTTAATTGTCAAGTCCTTTGAGCTTAACTAGCTACTAATTAAGTAACAATCGACCGGACACAAAAAGTTTAAGTTGTTAAGAACATCGGAGCGACAAGTGAGAGATGAGGCTTGGAGGCTTAGACGCGGAGGTCCACTACTATATTTATGGGTCCATTTGGAAGTAAGAGGCTCCTCATAGGTGATTCTGGCCCTTTCATAATCACTTCCAAACAGAATGGGCCCTATGTAGCCACTAAACCTAGAAAACTCATAGATAATAGGGTATTTATCATTTATAGCCAAAATTTAGCACACAAATTCATTAATATCAGTTTTTGTAAAACAATTCAAATATAACCAAAAATTCACTTGAATAGACCCAACTACCCTCAAAATTAAAACTTAATTACACCAAAAACCAAAACCTAACTAAGCATCCTTGTTCCCCAGTAACATTGTTGCCATATTGGGATCCAAATGCAACAGCATCAATTTTCTTAGACTTTGAATTTGAATCATCATATATATGATTCTCCTCACGGAAGAAGCCAATCACCATAAAATCGATCTAAAATATTATCATCTTCCAACACACTTGTCTGGAGTGATTTGCTGTAAAGACCTCCCTCCGCCTCCCTCCTTTTCTTTTTGCCTTTTACATATCCATATTAAAATTGATTCACCGGTTGTGCATATTATGCTCAATTTCCCTGAATTAAATGCCTAATTTGGGTAACCCTCTACTTAAGAGATCATATGCAGAATGCATAAGAACATGCAATGTATATCAAACTAACCCGCTAGTAGCTAGTACTGATTGAAAGTAACAATGTTGTGAATTTTGAATGCAGATCATTGTGATATCATGGATTCTAGGTATGGGAATCATAGGCATCAACATCTACTACCTCAGCACAGGATTTGTGGGGTGGATAATCCACAGCAGTTTACCCAAAGTTGCAACTGTGTTCATTGGGATCTTGGTGTTCCCTCTCATGGCCATTTACATCCTTGCAATCGTTTACCTAACCCTAAGAAAAGACACAGTGGTTACTTTTATTGAACCCACAAACAACGACCCCGCAGCCCAAAACCAAATGGAAAGTGGGCTTCTCAATTCTTGTGACCTCCCATACCTTTCAGACAGGACTTAGCTGGCATACCTCTACCATAATAGAGGATATACATATACATTATATATTTATATGGCCATGTTAGTCGAACTTAAGACCTGTTGAATCTTTGTACCGGTTCAAGACCTCGAGAGGAAATCGACCAGCGTTGCCACTTAAGGTTTAGAACTGGAAGATAAAGGCTCTTCAGCAAGCAGTAGAGCTCTTTTTGTTTAATTAGTTGATTTTTCATCAACGTAACATGCATGCATGTTATCTCTATCATTCCAATTTTATCGGATGTCCCCGAGAGGACTATGTGGTTTATATCGAGCATTTGAAGTTCTAGTATCAAGTATCATCCTACAATACCTAGTACATTCTCTGTAATATCACCAACACTCTATTATGATATTCCTTCGATATTTTTAGAGTACCACCAAAATACTCGGTGTTAAATATTCTAATGAGAACTTTATCGAAATTTATTCGTAGCATAAAATAAAAACTAAAAGGGTAAATTATATTTTACCCATTCAGGTTTATGGTCGATTTCAATTCCTTACAACATCTTTAAAACATTTCAATCTCCTCCCGTTTAAATACCCAAAATTTTATTAGCCCCAATTTTATCCCCAATTTTAGCCCCAACCTTACCTAGTGCTGCAGGCGACGAGGTCGCGGGTCTCGAGGGAACCAAAAGAGAAGGAGGAGACACGGCAGAGCTCAATACAATAACCATGGCTGCAGTTTTCGATCCGAAACGACTCGATAAAGTTGGATTCGACGCATGCCAAAGCTCAATACAATAACCATGGTGGAGCTCAGTACAATAACCATCTGGGGTATGCTCAAAACCTCATCTTGGATTCGACGCAGATTTCACAAACGGTGGCGGGTATGCTCAAAACCGTGACGGGTTCTCCATATTAACTTTATTTCTTCTTCTCATTAGCTATCACTGAGAAAGATTGGGAGGCTTTTGGATACTCTGTTTGTGAGGAGGTGTTGCAAACGAGATGAGAGAATGAGATGTTGCAGAAGGAGGAGAGAATGCCTGGGATTGGATTTTTTGGGTTTTGGGGTTTGGGGTTCTGGGTTCTGTCGACAGAGGAGGAGGAGAACAAAGGGCGTGAATTGGGGAGGTTTTAGGGATTTGGGTGGGGGTGGGATGGGGGGTTGCGGGGAAGGATTTCTAGGAGTTTTGCCATGTGGCAACCACGTCAGCACAAATGTGGCAGCCACGTCAACTCTTAACGGACCAATGGATGAAAAATGTAGCGGATGTATTATATTGAAATAAAATAGTACTTGAGGTATGAAAGTGAAATTTTTTTAAGATGTTGTATGAGTGTAAACACGGAAATTCCTACGATGAATGAAACAAGAACACGTGTACAAAATAATATTTTTGTATTAATTTTGGGGTTACAATCTCTTTTACAATTTGTTCCTCTGATTCTATCTCTGAAACGTGTAGATGTGTAGTGTTGTTGATCCAAAAGCCGTCGAGGCTTGATCTTGGATGAATGGTTGGAAATTTCTTCAAGGGCCTTAAGGATTTGGCGAAGAATGAAGAGAGCTTTCTTGATCCTTCGGAATTCTTGGGAATTCGTTAGGTTGGATGGTTGAAAGCTTTAGAGTTTCAAAGCTTCAAGGACTTTGGTGAATTCTCTTCCAATTTGGGAGTAGAGAAAATGTATGCCCTCTGTTTCCTTGATGGAGAAGCCTATTTATAGGCTTTGAGAATGAATAACCACCATCCTTTTTTTGGGTGAAGTGAGTGTATGTTGTTGGTGAAATGAGTGGAGGTTGTAGGTGAAATGAGTGGATGATGTTGGTGAAATGAGTGGAGGTTGTAGGTGAAGTGAGTGTATGATGTAGGTGAAATGAATCGAGGTTGTAATTTTAATGCATTGGTCAACATTTATTTCACAGAAATTTCAATGTTTAAAAATGCCCCCACTTCAAGGCGCGTCGTATACATGTGCTTGTCACGTGTAGAAGATCCGTTTTGAAGTACCTTAATGTAGATGTCGATCCAATGGCCGTCGAGGCTTGATCTTCAATTTGGCTGGAAATTTCTTCAAGGACCTTCGGGGCTTGATCTTGAATTCGGCCGGAAGATTTTCTGGTTTCCTCCAATTGTTGATTTTCCACTGGCTTAATCTTGAACTGGCCTGGAGGATTTTCTGATTTCCTCCAAAGGTCTGAACTTACTTTCCATAGACTCGATCTTGAACTGGGTTTGATTCAAAGGTGGTGGAAACTTGATCTTGAATCGGTTTTGTGATTTCTTCAAAAGCCATTGGGGCTTGATCTTGAACTTAAACAGGACCACGAGCGGTTTCAGGATTTGAACACCTGGCAGGCAGGCACGAGGTGGAGGTGATGGCCTGTTTCTTTGTTCAATCTTTCCAATTCATATTGAAAAGCGTTAGGGGATGAATCAGCACGTACAGTTGTTGCGTTTGCTAATGATCCACAAGATTGATGTTTCATTGTCACTCGTCTTATCTGTTCTCCAGGCAGATGTGGTATCTTCTCTGGAAGTACATCAACAGCTGAAGATAAGTACTAGAGAGCAATGCTAGGTAAGCAATCAGGGAAGAGGTTCCAGGTAGTCGGTTCCTGACTGGAAGCTTGATTCCAAGTGCCGACTGATTGCTCTCCTTCTTATTGTCCTACAAGTAAGAAGGAAGACAAGGAAAAGGACAGGGAGAGAGCATGATATGAGATACTCTTGCTTTCGACCGTGATGATATGAGATACTTTTGCTTTTGAAGAAGTAGCTTTCCACAGGTTTGATCTTGAACTGGACTTGAAGGTTTTTTCTGCTAGACTTCCTTCAAAGGTCTGAATTTACTCCTTTTATCTGGAGCTGAATTTGATTCAAGGGTGGTGGACACTTGATATTGAATCGGACTTGTGATTTCTTCAGACCGAAATGTTGATTCCAAGTGCCGGCTGATAACTCTATTTCTCCTCGTCCTACAGGTAAGAATAAGGGCAAAGAAAAGGACAGGGAGAAAGCATGCTACGAGATACTCTTGTTTTTGAAGAAGTAGTGGCGATTTGACGGCGTTGCACAGCGAGGCTTTGCTCTTCGGCGACAGTGCCAGCAAAAGGTTGTTGAAGCTTTTTGAGCTCTTCATTTAGACCAACGACGCCGAGCTTGGATTACACTCTTCTGTCTGGATTATGCAGTTCTGGAGAAAAGGGCGTCGTGCTATAGTGATTTGTTATAGCTCACCATGCTGCATTCTTCTCTGCTTGTTTCTTTTGCATGGCAGGTATGGTGCGCAAACTTTTGCATTTGAATGGTCCTTCAGAGCATCACTTCTCAACAACTCATCCATGCTTGGCAGCTTCAGTGCAAAGAGCCAACAGCATATCAATTACTCTGCGATGTCGGTGACTTGAGACCCAGCTCCAACAACAGTTGAAGATGACCACTCGAGAGCAATGCAAGGAAAGCAATCAGGCAAAGGTTCCGAGCAATCAGTTTCAGATCGGATGTTTGATTTCAGGTTCTGACTAATTGATTTCTTTCTCCTTGTCTTGCAGGTAAGAGCAAGGGCAAAGGAAAAGACAGGGAAAAAGCATGATATGAGATACCTTTGTTTTCGACCCTGATGATATGAGATACGTTTGCTTTTGAAGAAACAGCAGATGAATCAGCACAAGTATTGGTTGCGCTTGTCTCTATATGCTTCGATGTATCAATTTCACCTGCCTTATCTGTTTTTCAGGCATCTGGTATCTTCTTTGGAAGTACATCAACAGTTGAAGATGAGTACTTGAGAACAGTGCTAGGTAAGCAATCAGGGAAGGGGTTCCAGGCAATTGGTTCCAAATCGGAAGGTTGATTCCAAGTGCCGGCTAATTGCTCTCTTTCTCCTTATCCTGCAGGGAAGAACAAGAACAAAGAAAAAGACAGGGAGAAAGCATGCTATGAGATACTCTTGCTTTTGACCCTGACGATATGAGATACTTTTGCTCTGGTGTGACTTGGTTGAAGATGTATTTCTCGGAGAGGAAAACAACTGAGTATGTTGAGAGGTGTGGTTGCAGATGCCTTCTTGGTGAGGAAGAAGAGTTAGGCATCTTGGATGTGTGCCTTGCCATGGAGGATGAAGGTCAACCTATATAGGGAAGGGCGCAATAGCAGGTAGTGGTGCGGAGGAGGCCTTGTCTCCCACGCTTGTCAGCAAAGTGTGGTAGTTGGAATAGTGGACTTCACGCGTTTTCAACTTTGTCAGAGATCTTTGATAAAGTTGCACGTGCTATCCGAAAAGCTGAGGTTGCGCTTGAAAAGTGTTGACGGACTTTACGCAAGAAAATTCGGCTTTTGAAATTCAGAGAGTGGTGTCTGTTCGATTTTTGAATTAGTGGTTGTGTTATCTCTCTTTTTATAAAGGTGTCGATCACATCCAACATGCACACTTTGAAGATTACCCGCTCATGAAAATTATCTCCGGTGTATTTCTAAGATTTTACTCCATTCAACCCTTTTCTTTTACCATTTCTGAAAATGGCTTACCCGCCTAACATTTGCCTAGGTTTGAGTCTCAGGGTAATATATGGCGCCCGTCTTTCTTATCTTCTAATGGCCCTCTTACAATTGAAGACTCTGTGATGAGGGATGCAATAACGGCTACGATAGTAGCTAGGAACCTTCTTACTCTTAGAGATAATAGGCTGCTTTCAAGACGGTCCGATGAGTTGGATGTCCAATACTCCTTGGCTCTCAGTGTTCAGTGTGCGGGCTCCGTGTCCAATATGGGCCAACGCTTACTTGCTCGAACTCGCCAAGTTAAATCATTGACGGCCGAGGTGGCAACTCTTAGTCAAGAGATTAGACGGCTCAAGCGCGAGAATAAAGAGTTGCATTTGCTTGCAAATAATTATTCAACGAACATGAAGAAAAAGCTTGACCGGCTGCAGAACTCCGAAGGTCGGATTCAAAGTGACCATCAAAGGTTTGTGGCTGTATTCCAGAGGCACTTTTTTCCTTCATCATCTGGAGTTCGACCAAGTATTGAGGCTCCGAATAATCTATCTGCAGTGCCTCCCTCTTTTAGGGTTCCGTCGAGTACTGAGGCTTCACATAAGTGACATTTATGAAGGCTCCCGCTTTTCCTTTTTTTTTTCTTTTGTTTTTTTTTGGTACATATTTGTAATTTATCGGAGATATCAATAAACATGCTTTATTTCATTCAGTGTATTGTGCTAAATAAAACATATATCTCGCTAAGATGTGTTACTTCCCCTTTTTTTTTAAATCATATTTTCCAAGATGTTCCCTTTTTTTTTTTTTTTTTTAATCATACTTTCCAAGATGGTGCCGTGCACCATCCCATCACCGCGCCATCTTCCCCCTACTTTCTTCTTTCCAATTATTATGTCTCCACCATCTTTTTTTTTCTTTTTTTTTCCTTCTTGGCTTGCTAATAGTAGCATGCACTTGTGAGGGGCTTGAAGATGGCATGGTCAAGTTCCTTGGTGGGCTTCCTCGCCGCACTGCATACTTCTCTACATGCGGACCATTGTTTACTTGCACAGTCACCGCACTGCATTCCTCTCTCTGCATGCGGATCATTGTTTGCACAGTCACCGCACTACATTATTCCCTCTGTTTTTTGGATGAATGATGCCTAATGCACCAAATATCTTTTATCATTTTTTTATTATATATATTTTTTTTTTCTTTCTAGAGTGCTCTGTCAAGCTGAAGCTGCCAAACCAACGAAGAACCCAGGAAGGCATCGAAAGTCTACTCGGCTTGACTCGGTCAGAGAGAGTGAATGCGAGTGCAGGTTCGAACAGCAAAGCCGAGTTGCTTTCCCCGTCTTCAACCACTGCAGCTTCATGCTTGTTGCTACAGGTTCATCTTTGTTGTGACCTCCTTTTTGTTTTTTAGAATCACTGCTTGTTGCGGCTTCCTTCCTCTTTAGGCGGGAGCTGTTGTTGGTTTTTTTTTTTTGGTGCGTCGAAACACTTTCGAGGGAACTATATATATATATATGTGGTCAGATGAGTCTACCATCTGCATGTGCTAAGCTCTGATGTATGGCAGATTAAAGTAGCCACCATGGCCTTCCCAAGTACGTCACTTCGAACCTCGCGAAGACAAGCTTCTGTTCGGGGACGATCTTGCAGTCGTGGATGATGATGGTGCCAATCTCGTGCTTGAACTACCCTCCGGGAGCGGTGATGAAGGCTTGGGAGAGCAAGAGGTACTCCTTGTTGAAGGAGGCGGAGGGCATAGCAGGCCCTGGGTGCCTGGGTTGCGATTTTTAAGGGCTGATGACGAAGGAGGAGATTGGAGATTGAAGCCAAGAAGACGAGTAGGCCGACGAGTGCTCAGTCAAGCCCAAGGCCCATTGAGGGAATCGCATGCAGCTTGAGAAAGAGTAGGGCCTGGGTTTTTTGGGTATATGGGCCTTCGTCCTCAATACAACAATCCAGCCCACCATTTTGGGCTTGCCGACATTTTGCTTCTTTTTTCTTTTTTTTTTTTTTTTTTTGGAAGAAACTATAATTTAATGTTTTATACAAAGAAAATTGCATTTTTTTTTCTACAGGTGCTCACTGCATTCATGGATTTCCTTGCTGTTTTGACGAATTACCCATGTTCACAATTGGCGGCAGCCTCTTGTGAATTTGCAATTCGTGACGGAGTGATCGGGATGTGGGTGCAATTGTGCTCTTTGCCTGGTGCTTGTTGCAGTGTCATTTTTTACTGTGCGGTGCTGCGCAAAAGACTGCAGCGGGATTTCGTTGTGTAGTGCCTTTTGGTCACGGTTTTCCTTCGGTGGTGACGTTGCCGTGCACATTGACCTTACTGCTTGCCGTGGGCTTTTTGTTGTTGCTGCTTGGAGCTTGATCCAGTGCGTCACTTTTACCGTGTGGGGTTGTGCAAAAGAATGCAACAAGTTCATGTTGTGTAGTGCCTTTTGGTCATAACTTTCCTCGATGGTGACGTTGTCGTGCACTATACCTTGCTGCTTGCCATGGGCTCTTTGCCGCTACTGCTTGAAGCTTGTTCTAGGGCGTCACTTTTACCGTGTGGGGTTGTGCAAAAGACTGCAGCAAGTTTATGCTGTGTAGTGCTTTTTGGTCACAACTTTCCTCGGTGGTGACGTTGCTGTGATGCTCACCTTTGTAATACGGTTTTGTAACCAAATCATTCCTTTAAAGAAATAAAGTTTTCATATTTTGAATTTGCTTTTTATTCTTCAAAGTGTTTGTGTTTTTGTTGGTGATGTGACTATACTCGAAGTTTTGAAGTTTCAAGTTGCCTACGTACCTTCAGTTGAGGATAGATCAAGTCATAACATAGTTCAAAAGAGTGATGGATTACTTTTGGCGGTTTTAATGGTGATTTTGATGATGATTTTTCCGTACACAGTTTATGCTCTTGCGGGCCAGGAACGATTGGTGCCGTTTTGTTTTAGGGGTAGTAGCGCTTCAAGAATCTACCATTGATGGGGCCGATCTTCAAGCCGTCTTTCGCCATGATTAAGTAGGCGCCGTTGGTGTAGACCTCTTGTATTACGTATGGTTCATCTCACTTTGATGTGAACTTGCTTTTTGTCTTATGAGTTGTGATGATAGGCCTACGTAATGCGAGGACGAGATCTCCAGTTTAGAAAGACCTTGGGCGGACCTTCTTGTTGAATGCCTTGGATAACCGTGCTTGGTAGCATTCCAAGTGTTGTTGAGCTTTGAACCTTCTCTCATCCAGCACTTCCAGCTCTTGAAGGCGCAACTTTGCATTCTCTTCTTTAGTCAAGCCTTCTTGTATAGCCTTCCTTAGTGAGGGGATTTGACTTTCGAGGTGTAGAACAGCTTCCACGCCATATACGAGAGAATAAGGCGTAGCTTGGGTAGGAGTCATATGTGTTGTCCTATATGCCCAAAGTGCTTCGCTTATTCTTTCGTGTTAATCTCTCTTTGTTCGGCTGATCACCTTCTTCAGGAGGTTGCACAATGTTTTGTTAAACGCTTCTGCAAGACCGTTAGCCGGAGCATGATACATGGAAGACTTGTGCTGTTTGAACTTGTATTTCTTGCAGAGCTCATCCACGAGTTGGTTGGAGAACTGTTTTCCATTGTCAGTGATGATGTAGCGAGGCACACCATATCGGTGGATGATATGATCCTTGATGAATCGGACGACAGTTTCCTTCTCGACTTCCCTTAGGGATATGGCTTCAGCCCACATGGAAAAGTAATTTGTTACAGCTAGGATGTAAGCTTCTCCTGCAGATGACTTTGGTGCAATCGGCCCTACAACGTCCAATCCTCATGCATTGAACAGCCATGAAGCAACTATAGAGTGTAATGGTTCAGGTGGTTGATGTATGAAGTTAGCATGGAATTGGTAGACTTGGCACCTTTTGGCGTGTTCCAGACAATCCTTCACCATGCTTGGCCAGTAGTAATCCATTCTTTTGAGCTGGAAATGTAGCTTTGGTCCAGACTGATGAGCCCCACATACGCCTGAGTGTGCTTTTTCCATGGCTTGATTGGCTTCTTCCTCACCTAGGCATCTCAGAAGTATTCCTTCAAAAGAGCGTTGGTAGAGCGTCCCTTTGTTGTATAGAAAGTGAGATGCTCATCGACGTATTTCAGAGCGGTGTCTAGGATCATCTAGAAGTTTTCATTGCTCCAAGTAGTCGATCAGCGGCTGTCTCTACTCTTCAACGTCGACTAGAAGTACTTAGATGACATTTGTATCGTCCAGTAGCATATCAGTGATGAGCGGGATCACCCATCTTTGGCAAACTGGCACGTCTGTAACTTCGTCTTCTCCTGGTGTCATGCTCGAGGCTAGGTTCGCGAGAGCATCTGCCATTTGATTTTCTTTTCTTGGCACATGTTCTAGTGTCACGGCCTCGAACTTTTGTAGCGGTTGAGTTGCCAGCCGAAAGTATGGGACGAGATCATCTTTCCTCACCTCATATTCAGTTAAGAGTTGATTGATTATGAGCTTGGAGTCACCATATACCTCAAGGGCTGTGATTTCCATGTTGATCGACATTTGGAGCCCAATGATCAGTGCTTGGTACTCAGCGACGTTGTTAGAGCATAATTCGCGTAGTTGGAAAGAATAAGGTAGTATTTGCCTTTGTGGCGACATGAATACTACTCATGCCCCTGCTCCATCTGCTCGTGCAGATCCGTCGAAGAACATTGTCCTTGTCGGGAAGATGTCGATGTAAAACACCTCATAGTTAGGCAAGTCGTATGAGATTTTCCAATCAGCTAGGATTGGGTGAACAGTAAAGAAGTCTGCTAGCGCTTGTCCCTTGACGACTTTAGCTGGGATCTAGATGATCTCATACTGAGTAAGAAGCAACGCCCATTTAGCGAGTCGCCCTGTCAAGACTGGTTTGGACATGACATATTTGACCAGGTCAGCTTTAGGAACCAAGTGGATAGTGTAAGCCTGCATGTAATGCCTGAGCTTCTGGATGGCGAACACCAAGGCGAGGCACATCTTTTCTATTGGGGAGTAGTTCAACTCAGCGCCGGTGAGCGTTCGATTAAGGTAGTAAAGCGCTCATTCTTTCTGGGATTCATTTTCTTGTGCCAAGAGTGCTCCAACTGAACTTTCTTGAGCGGCGATGTACAATATAAGCGGCTTTCCAAGCACAGGCTCCCCCAGGACTGGTGGACTTGATAAATACTTTTTTATGCTTTCGAAAGCATTGTGGCATGCTTCGTCCCATACGAACAGAACATCCTTCTTCATGAGTCGACTGAACGGTTGACAATGCTCTACAAGGTTGGAGATGAAACGTCTAATGAAGGCTAGCCGCCCTTGTAGACTTTTCAGCTCGTGCAGGTTTCTTGGCTCAGGCATGTTTTGAATGGCCTTGATCTTTGATTGGTCCACTTCAATGCCACGGTGTTCGACAATGAAACCAAGGAACTTTCCAGAGGTGAAACCAAATGCACATTTCAACAGGTTTATCTTGAGGTTGTATTTTCGTAGCCTTTCGAACACTATTCGCAAATCCTTCAAGTGATCTGATATTTTCTTTATATTGACCACCACATCGTCTACGTAACATTCTACTTTTTTATGTAGCATGTCATTGAATATTTTCTGCATTGCGTGTTGATATATAGCTCCAGCGTTCTTCAGACCAAAAGGCATCACCTTGCAGCAGTAGATACCTTTTGGAGTGCAGAAGGCTGTTAGTTCCTCATCTTCGAGAGCCATGCGAATTTGATTGTATCCAGAAGAACCGTCCATGAACGACAATGCCTCGTGGCCAGTGGTTGCGTCCACCATGATTTCGATTATTGGCAAGGGCAAGTCGTCCTTTAGACAAGCGTCGTTAAGGTCCCGAAAGTCCACGCAAACACGTATTTGTCCAGATTTCTTAAGGACAATGACGATGTTGGAGATCCACTTAGGGTATTGCACCTCTCGAATGAAGCCTACCTCGATTAGCTTATCAATCTCGGTCTTAATTTGTGGGATGAGCTCGGATCAATAGCATCTTTGAGTTTACTTTAACGGTCGCGTTCCAGGCTTGACTGGAAGATGATGCACAGCGATCATAGGGTCAAGGCCGGGCATTTCTTTGTAGGTCCAAGCAAAGACGTCTTTGTACTCTAATAGCAGCTGGTAATATTCCTCTATCTCGTCCGCACTTAGTAGTGCACTTACAAAGATAGGCTTTGGTTCTTCGCTTGTGCCTAAGTTAAGTTCCTTGAGATCATCAACCGTGGCTTGCCCCCTATTTTCAAGCTGTGGTGGTGCAGCAATGACATCTTCCTCGGGGATTTCGTCTTCTTTGCCTTCTTGGATCGTGATGTGTAAGACATCTTGGACCTCCTATTCAGTGTTGTCCTCTCGAGCTTGTTGGCATGAAGATTGTCCAGTGTGGATGATGGTGCGCTTTCTTACTTTCAGTGGTCCATTTATGTCAACCTCCAAGATTACTTGGCGCTTCATCCTTGAAGGAATCGAGCTTCGAACATCGCATTTTTCTGCTAGCTCGTCGAGCTTTTTTTCCTTTGGCATTGTCTCCCTCTTTCTAGAAGGCTTCTTGTTGTCTCCAAGTCTTTACAATGCTGACCAATGCGGAGGAGAGCCGGTCGTGTTGCTTTGTCTCTTAGGTTTCGACAATCTTTCGAAAACAGAGCTTTGGGATGTTGGCGCGTTAAGCCTCTTGAAACGGAAGTTCGGTCTTGACCACCAATGCGATTAAGTGCCAAAATTCTGGGCCTTGAACAACTCATCCTATTAAAGACTGACATCCGAGGGGTGGGTTTAGGCTCCTCTTAATCTTGTTCAATGCTCACACTGATGTGTTGAGTGCTAGCATTTTTCACTTTGTTTGAAATCTTCACGGTGCATTTGGTGTAAAGCCATGTCCAGCATTGTTGTTGTCAACTCCGTAACCATGCTCTTTTACTTCTTTTGAGTCTTGGTGAGGTCATGTTCTTTATCGTTGGCGGTGTTTGAAACTTTCTTTCCAGGATTTGAAGAGGAAGCGATGTCGTACCCAGCCTTTGACATGAGTTTGTAGACGTTTGGATCAAAACCTTCTTCGGTCCTTTTGGTTGGAAGAAAGCTTGGTTCCACCCCTTTTGGCAGAGCTTTTATGAAGCCTTGTGGTAGTCTTGCAACCTTAGCGTCGCCTAGCTGTGTCAGAGGCAAAACTGCATTTGTCTTGAGCAACTTCACATTATCCTTATGTCGCTGTATGTCGGCTTTGCTTGCTCCAGTTTCGAACGAGGATTGACCATTCTTTCTTCTCGACATAGGGATGTATTGGAAGATGGGTGTGTTCGATCCTTTTGAAGGTGTCCTACTCCCTTTGGTTATTGCAGGTTTAGCAAACTCATCATCGTTTTTGCTTGAAGACGGCATGGCTTCCCCTTCTTGCTTCTTAGGCATGGCTTGCCACTCCTGCATTTTAGGTGCTGCTTTGCCCGTGAATTTGATCTCTTTTGGAAGAGCCTCGGGCACCATGTCTTCATCCATGTAAAACTTGACGTCTGCGAAGTTTGATTCAACTTCGGTGAATAGCTTGGTATCACCTTAGATTACCTTCACTCCTTCCCGGTAGAATTTCAAGCATTGGTGGAGGGTGGATGGCACTACTCCATTCCCGTGGATCCAAGGCTTTCCTAAGAGCAAGCCGTAGAAGGTTCTTGCATTAATCACGTGGAATATCGGGCACCATGTCTCCACTCGGATCATGCCCATCGCTCTTTGTCCTCCTTGGTTAAAACCTTGGATCAGCAGACGGCTTAAGGACAGTTCATCCACTTTGATTACAATTGTGGTCATTGTGACTTTGGCATGATGTTTATGGCTGGCCCACCACCCACAAGCATGCGGTTAACTTTGTGCTCCCTTACGTACCCCGAGATGAAGAAAGGACGGTTGTGAGGCTTCAATCCCAGCAGTAAGTCTTTGTCCGTGAAGTTGATTGCGTTCTAGGTGGCACAACATGTGGCACATTCATGTGGCCAAAGCTTCAAGCCTTCGTCCTTGCTTTCTTGCACTTTGTGGTCGTCGAGACTTGCTAAGACCGCTGCTAGTGCTATTCGCATCTTTTTTGGCAATCGTAGCACTTCCTCAATGCTAAAGTGTGTTGGCAGACCTTCTTTGGTCGTAGGGGTCTTTTCTTCCTCAGTGGCGATAACTTTGCCTTTTGATGGATCTTCCATCTCTACTTCAACCATGTGATAGGCGACGGTAATGCACTTTTGGAAGAAGTCATTTAGGAAATACTCATGCAAGGAGACAGGAATGCGTGGCTCTTGCTCCATAGGTTCCCCACTGTATGTTGGCTTAGCAACTCTTATGCTTCCTTTGGGCTTCCTATTGTTGCGATGGCGGTGCTTTCTCCCTTACTCCCCATTTGGCCTTGTGGCTTGCGGTCTTGGCTTCCTCATCTTTTTGTAGGTCACCAATGTCCACCCTTCTTCATTGTCGGTAGGTGCATCTCGATCGATTGCCCCCAGCGATGGTTGTTCAGAAGGTGTTGTGTGACTTAAGCATTGGCGGGAATGGTCATGAATCATTTGGAGAGAAACAGGGTCGAATGATCCAAACATGATCGTACTAGTATGTGTTGCAGCTGTGTCTTCAAGGTCGAGCTCGATTTGCCCTTGTTGTCCTAGCTTCATGATGAGTTCTTTAAGGACGAAGCATTTGCCAATAGGATAGCTCACGATGCGATGGTACTTGCAGTATCTGGGATCGTTAACGCGATTCATCTCCTCAGGGCGCTTACATTCTGGTAACTCGATCACCTTCTTTTCCAGCAAGTCGTCTAGCATTGCAGCCATATCTGAGTCAGGAAAAGGGTACGTCTTTTGCTCCAGCTCCCTCAAGGTGTTTTTGTACCTGTCTTGAGTGCGAAAAGGCTCATTTCTCTTTATCTCTTTCGCTTTGTTCTTGGAGGAGATCTTAATGGGCGCAGATGAGGTCTTGATGAGGGTAGTGTTGACGGCAAAAGCTTCATTGGCAGGCTTCTTCCCAGTCTTGTCTACATTTGGAGCGAACACTTTATCCTTCTTGAAGTCGACGATCGACTCTTTTTTCCTGTGATTGGCGATACTCAGCTCCATGTCGTGCGAACGAGTTGCCAGCTCCTCAAATGTTCTTGGTTTTATGCCTTGGAGGATGTAATGTAACCCCCAGTGCATGCCTTGAACGCACATCTCAATGACGAAGGTTTCAAAAAGCCGATCTTTGCAATCCAGACTTAATGAAGGCCATCTATTGATGTAGTCGACGATAGGTTCATCCTTCCACTGTTTCGTACTAGTCAACTCCAGCATGCTTACGATGCGGCAGGTGCTGTATAAGTGGTTGAGGAATTCCCTTTCTAGCTGATCCCAACTATTGATAGACTCGGGCTCGAGGTCGGTGTACCAGTCAAAGGCGTTACCTTTCAGCGAGTGCATGAATTGCTTGACGAGGTAATCTCCCTCCGTCCCAGCACTGTTGCAAGTTTCAATGAAATGGGCAACATGTTGTTTTGGGTTTCCCTTTCCATCAAACTGCATGAATTTTGGCAGCTGATAACCCATCGGCATCTTCAAAGCGTCAATCTTCTTGGAGTAGGGCTTTGACTACAGCACAGAGTCATGTGAGCTTCCTTTGTACTGTGTCTTGATTGTGCTTGTGATTATCTCCTGCAACTGTTGGATAGAGAGAGATCCCATGAGCGCCGCTGTTTGGTCTGGCTCTCGCTTCTTTTCGACTTTCTCCACTGGAGGCTCCTCTTCTTCGTCGGCTTCTTTCTTTAGTGGATTACCCTTTAGGTTAACTTTTACGTCGCGCTGCGCCTCCAGTTGGTTGGCGAGTACGGCAATTTGCAAGTCTTTCTCCTCCACAGTCCGTGTGAGTTTTGTGATCGCTTCATTCATTTGAGCCAACTGCTCCTCGATTAAAGTTGCTCCTATGGTCATGACTTAAATGGCTGAGCTGCTGCTCGAGTCGACATCGGAAAGTAAGGACTCTTAAGTACTTCCTCAGGCTTTCCTCTCTTAGGGCCCTTAGTGAAGCCAGGGTGATCACGGGTTCGTGCCTCAGGTGCTCTTGTTCATTCGGCATAGTTAATGCAAGGGTGGAAGCCGCAGCAAAGAAAGCTCTTGCCTTGCTTCGGGTTGTGATGCCCGAAATATCACCACTTGCGGCGAGGATGTTCTTGTTCTTCACTTTGGTTGTGGGAACAGCTTGATCCTTTCTTGATGCCGTTTGTGCTTTTTGCGAATTTGAAGATAGACATGAGAGGTAGAGCAAGTCTCACTGGGCGTGCCAAATTTGTAAACACGGAAATTCCTGCGATGAATGAAACAAGAACACGTGTACAAAATAATATTTTTGTATTAATTTTGGGGTTACAATCTCTTTTACAATTTGCTCCTCTGATTCTATCTCTTAAACGTGTAGATGTGTAGTGTTGTTGATCCAAGGGCCGCCGAGACTTGATCTTAGATGAACGGTTGGAAATTTATTCAAGGGCCTTAAGGATTTGGCGAAGAACGAAGAGAGCTTTCTTGATCCTTCGGAATTCTTGGGAATTTGTCAGGTTGGATGGTTGAAAGCTTTAGAGTTTCAAAGCTTCAAGGACTTTGGTGAATTCTCTTCCAATTTAGGAGTAGAGAAAATGTATGTCCCCTGTTTCCTTGATGGAGAAGCCTATTTATAGGCTTTGAGAATGAATCAACACCATCCTTTTTTTTGGTGAAGTGAGTGTATGTTGTTGGTGAAATGAGTGGAGGTTGTAGGTGAAGTGAGTGGATGATGTTGGTGAAATGAGTGAAGGTTGTAGGTGAAGTGAGTGTATGATGCAGGTGAAATGAATGGAGGTTGTAATTTTAATGCATTGGTCAACATTTATTTCACAGAAATTTCGATGTCTACAATGAGGTTGTAATAGACCTCAAACCTGAGGTGGTAAAGTGTTATTTACCCAAACTAAAACCAAAATGATTATTGAACGGATGTGTTTGGACCCAATTTTACATCATCGGCCCGAGTAATCGAGGCCGTTGAATAAGCAGAATTCTAGGCCGTTGGATGACTCTAAATATTAAGAGGTCGTAATTTTGCACAAACTCGGCCCATATACTTTAAGTCATTCAATGAAAGAGGCCATATTTGAAATTAACATTTTATTAGGAATTTATTAAAATGGTAATTATCTTATAGTTGCAGCTTGAGACTCCTCACTCTTATTGGGCCCAAAATGTTATTTTGGATCGAGCCTAAGATTATTCTTGGCCCAATGGCATTTATCTAGAATTTTCTTGTGGGTCGTCCAGTTAGGGTTGGCCGAATCCTATTGCGAAGAGGATTAGTTTAGATAAAGGGTGAAGTAGTCGATTCCTAGTGGAACAAGGAGTTTTGAAGCCGAAGGTGATTGGGATTAAGAGATGAATCTGGTTTGTTATGGAGCTTGGTTCAAAATCCTATTGGAGCTAGGACTAACCAAGACCTAATCAGATTAGGTTGAGGAGTTCTAATCCGGGTACGATTCTAGCTCGGCCATGAGGACGTTCGCTACTATAAATAGAGAATGGAGTGCATCATTCAAAGCCCCTCCAATTCAACACACAAATTGCCCTGCGCAAAACTTCTCAACAACCTTTGAGATTTTATCCTCTTCCCCTTTCTTCCCACCAACACATCTTCAGTTTGGATAAATAGCATTGTGAAGGCAACTGACGACATCTTCAGTTTGGATAAACAACACTGGAGCCTTAGAATCAACCGATCAAGGAGCACCTTCAGTTTGGATAAACAACACTGCTTCGAGATTGATTGGTTATTTATCTAAGTCTCGATCGACAAGGATTTTCAAGTTCTTGTTGGTAAAGGTCATCTCATCAGCCTTCTCAGTAAAGTGAGGTGTTACAGGTTACTAGGCTCAGCACATTGAATGCCGAGTTATTTTAGGATTGGATATTTACAAGTACACTTTAGAGTTCGGCATTCCGACGGCCGAACCACATTTACCATCAAGACATACATCTTTTTCGAGTATTTGTGTTCATATAGTCTTGTGCCAGTTCGGCGTGCTTATACTCACGAATATAATCATCATGACCGAACTTGGCGCCGACGATTTGTGAACTTCTCAAAACTAGCAGCCTTGTCTTCAGGCTTTAGAACCCAAAGGCCAAGACGTGTTTCTTCCTCGACCGCAATCACAAGATCAAGAAGTCAGCAGCATGCTCAACGCAACATCAGCATATTTTACTCGACGGCCAAGCTCGACCGTCAAGTTGGCACACCCCACACATAACCGAATGACGTAGTTAGCTCATTAGTTACTCAACATGCGCGCCACGTAAGCTTAGTAGTTTTTAAGGTCAACATGATGTTATAATTATTATTATTTTGTGGGTCATTATATCAAATAACTCAACCATGTACTACTAGAGACATTTAAAATCTTTATCCTCTCAGAAACCATTCACCGGCATGCTACGACCGGAGTTTTTGAAGGTGCATTACTATTTTCTAAACAAGAAGAAGAAAGAAGAAATGGGCAAGGAAACATTTTCCCAACGGGAAAAAAGAGTATCGACGCCAAACATCATTTCACAACACAATTCATTTTTGGCTAAATCAAGAGAATGCACATACAGGCCCCCTACAATCTGCCCAAAGTATCTTCTATGTAAACTAAAATAAAAATATGAGTCAGATTGATTATGAATGCATCTATGTTATCCATTACCTCTTCCTTTCGGTTTCTTTCAACCTAGACCGGAGCTAGTACCTGGTACAGGCCTCAACATTGGATGATTTAGTGTCGGCTGGGCAGCCCCTGTGGCATTGTACATGGCATTTTGAGCCGATGAGGATGGCTGTATGGATGTTAAGGGCATCCTCGGCCCCAACCCTAGCATTGATTGACGTGGCATGAATGGCATGTGGGGATTGACTGGTTGGTTGTTGCTGTATCCTGATATGCTCGGCTGTGAAGCTGAAGGTGACATAATCTGTTGCCTATTGTTACCAACGTTATTATTGGACATGGAAGAACCAACACCTGCTAAACTCATGGGCGAAGCTCCAGCGGGTCCAAACTGAGTTGACATAATGCGGGCACGTTCACTAACCATCCTTTGCCTTGTCTTCTCCACTTGTTCGCATTCTTTCATTAGGAAGGTTTCCACTTCTGCAAACTGCTTTAACTTCAGCTCCAATCTCTTCAACTGTCATAAATTGCACACGAAAGATAAGAATACTAATCTTATTCAGTTTGAGTATGACGTCATACGATATTAATTAAACCCTGCTTGGTAAGATATAGGTAACTCAAGGAACCAGACACTAGTAAAAATGTCAGGTGTTATGTTATGGCAAGGTACGGCAATGTTATGCCCAGATAGGCTTTTGAATTTCGGATAATATCCAGTGACCAAGGATATGACATTATCCCTGTGATTGTGTGAGATAGAGGACAGAACATGAAGTTGATAAACTTTTCTAATCATATAATAACGTTAATAAAAGTTGAAAGTTCAGCAAATAAAGCAGCTCCTGTCAAAATAAAACAAGTTTCTCAAGAGCAAAAACACGATGAATTTCTGTGGATATAAGTGGGTACTCGTTTTCAATAGAGATGATCCATCTCAGGGTTGTACGCCCAGGATACCTTTTGGTCCAATACCCAGGTAAGGCTATCAACAGACACCAGACAAATTGAAATAAAATATCCAAGATCCTAAATACTGAATGACAATCACAAAGGACAGCTATACATGATTTGTGTACGTGAGACAACAGTTCTTTAAATCTTCCGATTAACACATCAAAATATGGTTTCTTAAGCAAGCAGCTAAAGTCAGATTTAGAAAAGGACCTCTTAGTTTTGGTTCCTAAGAGGTTCAACTCCATCTTCACTTATCTTCTTTTACTGCTTTCTTTTTTTGTCTGATAAGAAAAGTCTCAACTTTACCCATTAACCAACTATCAGACAGCAACTAATACTAGGAAAAACAGCAGAAGTCTTTTCTTTTCTTTTTCAACTAATACAAGAAAAAGGAAAGAAAAAAAATACACAAATGAGCAGGAAAGAAACAGTTACATTTACCAATATTTATACCTGATGATTTATGATATTAGCAGATAGCCTCTGAATTTCCCGTTCTTCGTGATCAGCAAACAACTTTGCCTTTATTGCAGCTGCAGCAAGCCCGGCCTTGGCAGCAGCTTTTACTTTTTCTGTAGGTATTGGAACCACCCCTGCCTCATTTTGACCCCAAGAACCATGGCCTGCTGAGTTCTTTTCTGTAGATGAATCCATGAATAACTGGATTAGTTGAGAGAGAGAGTGAGAAAGAGAGAGAGTGTGAAAAAAGAACATAAAGAACTGGCCTACCCTTTTGCAGAATTGAATTTGCAGAATTTCTATAAGTACCACCTTCTCTACCAGGTATACTCTCAGGGTTCATCCTTCATTGGTCAAAAAGAGATTTTAAGCAAACAGGAAAAGATTTGCAAAATCAATAAAGAAAATACACCAATTACAGTGAAAAACTTTTTGGAGTTTCCAATGCGTTCACTAGATTAGCAGTACAAGAGACCCCTCATCTTTTACTAAAAAAATTTAACCAGGCAACTTGAGGGTTAAAAATAGAGAAGGGGGGACGGGTGGTAACTGCGGATATTTAACCACTAAAAGTCCTATGAGCTCCCCTGGGAACTATTTTAGTATGAAAAATATAAAATGAGTCCGCTGTAAACATTACAACAAAGGAAAAACACCTCTGGCCTGATCCTTCCATTATACTTGCAGAGGCAGATACACCATTATCCTCAGAAAATACCGTCAAGGCTGCATGGGCACAAGATGCAGCGACTCTTGGCCCAACAGAGGAGGCCAGAAACGAAACCTGAAAAATAATACACATGTTAGCTATGTAAGAACACAAGTGAAGTCTGGAACACCTTTCTCTCGCATTAAATTTGCATTATAATGGAGAACACAAGTGAAATCTGGGAGAACCTTTATACCTATTGATAAATTCTGCATTCGTGAATCTAGCTAGCGCCCCTCTAGACCTTTTTCAGCATGCCTTTAAACGATTAATCAAATTACACAAGAATTCTGATAACGCTATGTTAAGAGAGCGTGTAATCTTGAAATCTAATTACTCAACCCTCTATTATCAGTTTTTATCTAGTATTCTTTTTCTTTTGTCATTTGTTCTTGCACTAGTTGTAGGCTCACCTCAATACCACTCTCTCAAGAATGTAGAGTTATTATTAAGTGAATGCTTTGCACCCTCAGAATGAATGTTTACAATGCATGGTCCTAGTCCCAACCACGCAATAAGAACGAAAAACTGAACCAAGGAAAATCTTTACAAGCTCTCATAAGCATGTATGCATTCATTATCTGAGTTGGTAACTTAGAATCAAATATACTCAGTTTATTATAATAATTGCCACTCTATCAAAATATTTATCCTGAGTCCAGACTGCATAGTCTAGCCGCATCTGTTTAAAACATTTCCATTTTCCAAACAGATGAAAAAGTCGCATTATGAAAAAATAAATACATAAACATGCTTCCATTCTCTTTGATATTAGGGGTGTGTCAAAGATACACAAATAAAGAACAAGTAATTTTGCTTCTTTTATATAACTGGGACAGTACCTTTCCAGAATACCTGCCCATATGTTTCAAGGGAACTATAAGAAAATAAAGGATCATGAAACATCAGATTAGTCACCTACCAGGGCCATGACTGGATTCCCAGAATTCACAAAAGGGAACCTACTGTCAGAATCAGCATCTTGTAGGCAGGATCCTAAAGACACATTGTGAAAAGATAAGTCAGGCATGTAATTTAGAAAATACATTAGGATTACTTGAGGATGAGAAACATAAGTAAATAATAAAACCTGCTGCATCACCATTTGAACATGAATGAAATCCTCCACGACCATCTCTATCTGAAGAATTGGAAGACAGGGACACGCCCGGAACTTCAATATTTTCAAGCAGGCCATCCTCCACGGGCAAACGAAGAAAATGAAGGATGCATTGTGCTTTTGACTTTGAACCGACATACTCAGCAATTTCGTTCCAGTTCTCATTGTGTATTTCCATTGCCTCGAGCAGCAATAGGGTTTCTTGATCGGTCCAACTTTCCCCATCCAAATCACCATAATCTTTTGTTGAATCCATCCGTACAAAATCTATGCTTGAATGACCAACAACATATCTTCCCTCATGGAAGCAATTAGAGCACAGCAATACATCAACCTGAAGCACAAGACACCAATTAACTACAGTAGAGAATAAGAATTCAACCAAACTATACTTATCCTAAGAATTAATATAATTAATTTGGTTAAGCTACAAGGATCCTTTGTCTCCACCAGTGTTGCCCCACCTTGGGCGGCCTAGGCGCTTGGCGGCTCGACACTGCCACGATTAATCTCTAGGCGTTTAAAAAATAAGAAGGGGCACCTAGACCTATGTAGGCATCTGCCTAGCCCGCCTAGACCCGCCTAGGCACCCCCCCAGGTCGTGATTCTCATTAGACAGAAAATAGATAACTTTTTGCATTTTAGTTTTTCAATAAACTGTAAGAGACTTGTTGGATACTTGGATGAACAGTCATTATATGTTTGTTCCCCATGTTTTCAATATGTTCTAGTACTTTATAATTTATATGTTATTTAAATAAATTTAATTAAAAACCCCGCCTAGGCCCTAGGGCCCACCACCCCAACTAGCCCCTTTTAGAACCTTGGTCTCCACTCAAACTCATCAAGGTGACGTATTATCTTTAAACATAAAAAGGCAAACTTCAACGTCATTCAAATATAGCTAGGGTTTTCAAATGTGTTTCTAATGCCTGAAAGTTGAAACAAACCTGGAAGAGAATTAGTGCCTTGAAGGCTGTTGAAATTAAGAAGTCCACTTTTGGTTTGTGCCCATCAGGTATCAGCAAAGACTAGTCAAATTCATACGTTTGCAGCTAATCTTTTATTAGAAAAAATCACAAAGGAGCGTTCAGGCAGTGTTTAGCACAAATAAATGGGCTACTTATTTTAAAATTACAACAAAATTTTATGTCTTTCTATAATGCTTTAATTTAACTAATTGAAGCCCGTAAAACAATATCACTTATACTCACTATTTTATGGAATCAAATAGAAGCAACTTTTGAACTAAATAAATCCCATTTTAGGTTTTTCTGTTTAATAATATCTTTCTACTGAATAGGGAAAAAATATAAAAGATGAATAAGTTAATTTATCAGGGGAAATCTTGGGGTAACAAAGTTTCTTAATAAAAGCCAAAATCTTATTAAGTTTGAATTACCATGAGATTAAAGTCAACTTACCTGTCTACCTATAATCAGTTATGAACTACCTATCAGATGGTTTTAAAGCTTTAGAGGTGTACTCACGTCCAAACTTGGCCCCCTCTCGCTAACTTGAAGGCATAAACTACATATCAGATGGTTTTAAAGCTTTAAAGGTGTAATTGCGTCCAAACTTGAACAAAGGCTTGAACCAGCACTGCCATTGATAGAGACACGAGCTAATGTGCTGGCGTTTACTTAAAATAACATAACAGGCCAGAATACACAGGTGTCGAGGACATGCTGTTAATAGTAATGCATCTAATATGGAAAAGGAAAATGTGGCAGCAATTACTAAATGCGACATTTGCGCTAAAAGTTATCACAAGAACCAGTATAATGCTCAATATCAAATCATGAAAGTTCAATTGCACTTGAGGATGCCAATAAATTGAGTCAGTTTATATAAGTTAGTTAAATTTTCATTGAAAACTTATTGTGGTGTCTTGCAGTTGGCCTGGGAGTCACATCAACATGAAAGTAACATGCCAACAAGTACTGCAGAGTATCGTTCTTGTGCAAAAGGGGGGTTAGGAAGCTATCTAAACCAACATTCTGCTATCTAACACACAAACTTCATTTCCGTACAATCAACTGTGTGTTAAATTGTGTCACATGTTGTCATGGTAATTACTTACTGCAATTTCATTCATCCTTTGAAGAAAAAACACCACCCATTAGATAGAATTATGGACAGAAAAAACATAACATGAATGGGATGAAAGATCTGTACCTCTTTCTGTGACTGATAGTATACACTGGGAAGAGAAGAAGAACAGTAATTGCAATGATTTTCAGATAGACGCTTCCGAATTGTGTTGTCCAAATCAGAGACATCGTCATCACCATGACATGGCAATGACGAATAAACTTCAGCTGCCTTAAGCCTACATCTGGGCTTGTCAAATTTGATTAAACTATCAATGGACTTCAGAGCAGCTGATGGCACTTGAATCTCACCATTTACCTCCTCCCTTAAGTAGGAACTGCCATTGCACGGCTCATGACTGGGTGCTTCAGCACAGTAATTAATAATTCCCCAGTGATCAAGAAAACGAATTATTCGAGTCAAATCTTCAGTACTTAGACGACCTAATAATTGTTGGAAATCAGAAAATGCAAGCCTCTTCTCTGGATTTTCCATGTATTTGGCAACAATTTCATTCCTACAATGCATGTATAGCTCAGGAGTATGATCTGATGATTTTCCTGAGAAAAAATGCGGCACCACCTGTCTCTCCAGTCGATGCACTGTGGCAGGTGAAAACCAATCTGCAAACAGGAGAATCCCAACAAGGAGAAATCCATATTCATTATGCATCTATATATGCAAAAAATGCATTATAAACGTGTACAGAAGTTTGCAACAAAAGAAATCTCAAAGCTTGAAGGTGCAGATAATATTATAACCATATACGATACTCGCTTCATATAAAGGAATCCAAATCCTTCTAAAGGTTAGCTTCGTCAGAACCCAAAAGTAAATCTTTTGTTTGGGAGAATATCAGAAAAAAGCCTCTCATTATGTCCTTTTCCAATCACATAACTGTCATAACGTCAGTCCAGGTTAGCAAATCAAACAAGTGACAAGTGTTGAGTAAGGTCAGTTCAATTAGCCTACCATGATAGTTACATAAGACACTAGCATAAAAGTACAACAACGATTTTTCAGAAAAACCAATCTCGAAAAGAGTTATTAAACAACGACACTTCCCAGCCACTTTCTAGCACAACAAAACAAATATGAAATTCTGCAGCTAACAAAAGTCTGATGAAACTTGAATCCCCATTAGTCATTACTTCAGACTATGATCCAACAGATAAACGAAATAAATTGCACAAACCCAGCAGCAATTTTGCAGTGAAATTCGAGGAGACAACAATTAATGCAACCCATCAAATACCCAAAAACTGTAACATATGGAGCTTCAACTATAAGGCAACCATAAAATACCCAGAAATTCTACTGCTTTAGCAACTGTTTGCCACTTTCTTTAGCTCACAAGTAACTGAGATAGAGAGAGAGTTGGCTAACACATACATACCTGCGTGCATTGGAACCACATGAACTCTGTTCCCATACCGCTTCACAACGCCACGGCCCTCCATAATCGACGGCGGTGTGACCACGTAAGCCGCCCCGGAGCCGTCTGCACGGTCCGGATCCAACGCCGGACTATCGGCAGGCACGGCGGACAGCGCCTGGAGCTGACCGTACGACACATTCTCCAATACAATCGGACTGGCGGGCCCCTTGGCATCCCCGGCGCAATGATTGGCTCGCTCGAGCGCGACGAGGGCAAGAACCGAGGAATGGGGCCGGTTGACGGTGCGCAAAACGACGGGAGGGAAGTCGCTTACGCGGACCCCACCGTCGAGGACCTCGGTCTCGTGAGGGGCGGGATCGGGTGCGGGAGCGGATTGGGGGTTATGTTGGGGGTCCTCCGAGTCGTCGTTCGGGTCGAGCTCGTTGTCGTCGGCGTCGTCGTCTTCGTCGTCTTCGCGCTTGTTCCGGCGAATTTGGGGGTCGCGCTTCCGCTTCCTCCATTTGCCGCGGGAGTCTGGAAAATTCAAAACAATGATGGAGTGAAAACAAACAGAAATTATGGAGCGCCGATTGCTGTGTGTGTGATTAATTGAAATGTGAGGGTCTGAATTTCTAGAGAGAGAAAGAGAAGTAGAAAGAGAGGGCTTAGGTTTAAGTTTTACCTGAAGGAGAAGCAGGCATTTTTAGGAGAGAGAGTGAACTGGAGATTTGTGGGGACTTTGATTGGCGCAGAATTAGAAATCAAAGGCAGAGAGACACACACAGACACATGAGAGAGAGAGAGAGAGAGAGAGAGAGAGAGAGAGAGAGAGAGTGTGTGGTGCTTTGCCTTCTCTGTTTCTTCTCAGCTTTGTGTTTTTTACTTTGCTTTCCTGAGCAAATTCTAGTTTTCGTTTTCCTTCTCTCATTCATTCTTTTTTTTTTTTTTTTTTTTGGGTTTAAATTCTTTTCGTTTTTGTCATTTCTTTCCTTAGTCGTGTCACGCTTCGCACATGCATAATCGTCGGTTCATAACTTAGGAGTGTAGTCGATTTGGATTTCAGATAATTTTAATGAAGTTTTAATAGACTCTAATAAAATCTATATGGATTTTGGTAGATTTATATAGATTTTTGTTATAGATTTCTTTGGATTTGTATAGACTTCTTTATGGATTTCTTAAGATTTAGACTCCAATAATATGAATGAATTTCTGAAACGAGTCGGTACTACATTCTATAACACATAGCAATGAAAAACTAATAAATAATGGAAAGCACACTAGTTAATGGTGTATGTGGAGATGTATAACACATACATCTCTAGCTGTGGGAGTGTGGAACAAGGCTTGATTGCTAGAGACAGAATGTTGAAGATGCTTAAAACTAACTTGTTCATTGCTTAGAATAGGATGAAGGTGCAAGCAGATAAGCACAGGAGTGATAGAACTTTTGATGTGGGAGATTTGGTTTACTTGAAGCTTATTCCCTATCAATTGCAGTCACTCGCAACTCATGCCTATCACAAGCTTCATCCTAAGTTCTATGGCCCCTTTGAAGTGCTTGAAAAAATTGGTGATGTGGCTTACAAGTTGAAGCTACTTGAGACTTCAAAGATACACCCAGCCTTCCATGTCAGTTGCTTGAAGAAACATTTAGGTCATGATGTTAATCACGTGCCATTGTTACCATTGGTTACTGATGATGGTCTACAAGTTCAAGAGCTTATAGCAGTGCTGCAGAGAAGGGTTTACAAGAAGAACAATGCAGCTGGGGTTTAATTACTTATCCACTGGAAGAACAAAAATGTTGAAGAATCTACCTAGGAAGACTATGATGAGTTTACTGCAAGAATTCCAGACATCAAGTTCTAACTGCAACCTTGAGGACAAGGTTTAATTGAAGGGTGGGGCAATGTTATAGCTGTAATCATCTTAATTGCAGTTTAGCAATTAAATAAGTATTTTTAATTAAGTTGTTAAATGGTTAGTGCGAGCTGGCTTAGAGAGTTTGGGGACCAATATGTGTAACCAATTGTGAAGGAGAATCAACGACGGTTATATTCAAAAGAAAAATATTTAAAAAATTATATATATATGGAATTGCTTAAGGGGAGGGATCTCCATTTTTTCAAAAAAAATGGGGACATGCTCCCCACCGTTGGATTTAAATTTAATGAAATTAGATTGTGTGGCCTGTGTTTTAATCTCAACCACACAGTTTCATTAAAGTCAATCTAACGGTGGGGAGCGTGTCCCCATTTTTTTTGAAAAAATGGGGATCCCTCCCCTTAAGCTCCCTGATATATATATATATATATATATATATATATATATATATATATATATATATATATATATATATCTCTCTCTCTCTCTCTCTCTCTCTTCTCCTTCCTTGCTATTCCACCATTGCTACTGCTACTTGCATGTTGAGTTAGGAAACCTGAGAATTGGTGCATATCAGGAAGAAAGAGAGGAGGAGAAAGAGGGCTAAGGCTAGGGGGTGTAGTCGATTTGGATTTCAGAGAATTTTAATGGATTTTTTCTAAGTGATAGGTTTTAAAGGATTTTAATAGACTTTAATAAAATCTATATGGATTTTGGCACTTGTAAAATATTGTTTGAATACTCGGTACTTGTAAAAATCTCTCCATTTATTTTGTGACCAATTGGATTAGAAAAATGCTAGAATACCACATTTGGTACGTAAATCACATGTTAATTGACACACCCCGACCCGGAAAGTCCACTTGGACTCTAAATCGAGTTGTGCTGGCCAACACCTGGAAGGTGACGAAGCCATGAAGTGTAGTGTAGTGGAAAAACAATGTGAATAAATTTAAACCTAAAAGTGCCTAAACAAAAGAGTGCGCGGGTGAGAGGGATTGCACCCATTTCACACATGATGGTAGAGCATAAGAACAATACAGTAATTAGGGTGAGGGTTATACCACTGAAGATAACCATCTCCTGAGATTTGCCATAACCCTTGTTTACACGTAAGCCCAGCTACTAAACCTGGAGGGGCGAAAAACAAAGTTGAGTGGGTGGGCGAAAAACAAAGTTGAGTGGGTAAGCAAAACAATGCTTATGAGAAAACCTTTATTTTCGAATATACTAACCCCTCGCTGTAAAACACATATAGTTTCCTCAAAACATACTACGTAAGTATGTAAACAATAATATAACAACATTATAATCAGAAATTTGCCAAGTCATGATATAGCAATGCCACAGTAATATAATCATGTGATAATCAAGTGTAACTAAGTGCTCATCAATCTATGCTAGCACACAAGTCGGAATTGCCTAATGCAATTCTACCCGACAGGCTGGGTGTAATCAATATGCTCTAGTACTACGATCACATGAAGCTGGTGCAGAAGCACGGTCACATACAAGTCGAATTGCCTAATGTAATCTACCCAACATGACTGGCACCTAACTTGGATCCAAGGCAAGCGAACAGTGCAGATGTGAACATACACGTGAAAGACTGGCCATGGCCGTGGGGCGGAGTACTAACACCGGGGTGCAGCAAGATGAGCATGTACATATATGTATGAATGTCATGACAGTAATATCTCAACTATATAGCAGCATTTATCACATTTAATATCACAATAACGATGCTTGGCAATATAAGCGTAAAAATGAAGTAAATACGCATTCATGGGAAACTATAACTATATATAGGTATAAAAACAAACTGCCCACTCACCTGGAGTCTGTGCTATAACTCCCTAGCACGAATATCAAGGCATCTCGAACGATCGTCGCCTACAGTGGAGTTGTGCCCGGGAAGTGGTCTAGCCCAAGTCGGGATATGACAATTTGGTATCAGAGTCAAGAGCCAATCCCTGGCCGGAAGTGTGCCGATAAGGATGTCAGGCCCCTAAGGGGGGTGGATTGTTAGATCCCACATCGCCCAGGAGAGTGGATCCTCTATGCCTTATATGTACATGCCTACCTTTTTTAGCACGAGGCCTTTTGGGAGCTCACTGGCTTCGAGTTCCATCGGAACTCTGAAGTTAAGCGAGTAGTGTGCGGGAGCAATCCCATGATGGATGACCCACTGGGAAGTTCTCATGTGAGTTCCCAAAAACAAAACCGTGAGGGTGTGGTCGGGGCCCAAAGCGGACAATATCGTGCTACGGCGGAGTCGTGCCTGGGAAGTGGTCGAGCCCGGGTCGGGATGTGACCGTGAGGGAATGGTAAGCCCAAAGAGAACAATATCGTACTACGGCGAAGTCGAGCCCAAGATGTGGTGGAGCCCGGGTCGGGATGTGACATTAATGACTTTTCTAATAAAGATAGAACCTACTTTTATTGATGAGTCATATCTCTATTAGAAAACGGAGAATGTTAGGAAGATCAAAATAAAATTACAAACCAAATGATGTGTCACTAATAAGAAACAATAATCCAATCATCTACAACCACATCATTCGGTTTACAAATTTAGTTTAAAAAACTTGGTCTCCCTTGCATTACCTTAAAAAAATTATTCACATGTGGTTTGCCATATTGGTATATTAAACATCACTCGATTAGAATTATTGTTAAAGTTTTTTACGAAAATAATTTTCAGAAGGAATTATTTGAATGCATAAAATGCACATAACTCATATAATTATTGCGTTGCCTATGCATAAAATGCACATAACTCCTATAATTATTGCGTTGCCTAGAAAATTTGAGGCAATCACATATAAATAATGCACATAACTTATGATACCTATAAATAATGACCTTAAAGGAACATTGTTCACCTGCATGTTTAAAAAAACACAAAAACAAAAACAACAAAAAATCAAAAACAAAAACGCTGTTGTGAGAAGCATGGTAGACTCTATTTCTTTTTTTCTAAGCTTTTCTGCTATCATTGGCAGAAGTTTTAAAAAGCACTTTTTTTGCTTAACCAAACACATTTTGTGTTTCAAATTTTTAATAACCTTTTTTTTTTTTAAAGCACCACAAGCCCTAAATGAAGTCGTTCACCATAAACGTATAGTAATATACAACGTCACCTACTAAATCACTTTATTATTCCTTTCCTTTTTCCATTTCTTTACACTTGTAAAGAATTTCTCAATTAAAACAAGAAATCCCCACTTTTTTCTAGTCTTCACAAAATTTCTTGTGGCTCTTTCATAAATAATTTAAAAAATTCTTTTTGCTCCTTTTGTATTATAAGTATTCTTCTTGGCTTGACTAAAAAGGATTTGAGAAAATGTAAGAAAAGTACACACAAAAAATTAACAACGAGAGAATGCAGCTCTATATAACACAATGAGAACTGAATGATTCACCAGCCAACAACCCATAATTTGTATTGTAATTAAAGTTTGAAATAAAATCAAACAAAACAATTATTAACAAGAATGCCATATAGTTGACCTCAGGAGTGCTTCTAGGATAATGAACTGAACCCGAAAACAGAACTTTACGTTCGCCATTGATGATCAAAGACCTTCTATCGTACGTGACGTCTCCGGCATCAGAGTTGCCGGCGAAGCTCATTAACACTGCAAAACTGCAGAGGAGAAGCCTCACCATCTCCATATCAAAATTCCACCCACCTCTAATTTATTGGTTGCAAATTTCTGAGACGAAGGTTTTAAAATTCTGCCACAAAAAAAAAAGGTTTAAATATTTCAAGCAGAAACTTATTGGGTTGCCCATGAATAAACTATATGAACACTGATACGTACAAAAATAAGGAGGAGAAAAAGAGAGAAAACTCGGGGCCTTTATATCTTCGACTAATAAAACGAGAGAGATTTTTAGCATGTTCTAGGAAAACCGCAAAATGTAAAATATTCCGGAACACAATAAATTTTTTTCAAAAGGGTGGGCAAATTACTTGCAGTGCTACAGCAGCATGCACGTTGCAGTTGGTCTGCTATGATATCAGCGTTTGGACGCCTTCACTAGATTCATATAAACCTTTTGAGTTCCTTCAAACAGCTCCTATTTTGATTTCCTACTACTTATAAAATATATTTTTCTCTGTCTAGGCCATTATATATATATATGATATTTTCTTCTAGTTTCCCTAACCATTTATGGTATGTTTTAGGTGACACACCCCGACCCGAAAGTGGGGCGTGCTGGCCGTCACATAAAAGTGACGTAACTATGTGCACAATGCGGAATCAAGATTAATCAAAAAGAAACGAACAAATTAAAATCATGCAACCAGCAACCCAAATCAAGATAGTGTGCTAGTGCAAGAATTAAGAAGGTTTACACAACCAGAACATAAATGTTCTACGTGCAGTTAAGCAGAAAGTACTAAATGGAGATAACACCCGAAGGTGGTCCTACATAAGTGAATTCTGTCAAAACGTCTGATGAGCTCCTCGTATGCCACCAACGAACACTACCTAATACCTGGAGGGGTGAAAAACAGAAAGCGTGAGTGCGCAAAAACAATTCTTTTCAAAACCATTCTTTTCTCAAAAGTTATAACCCCTATCCGTAAAACCTGTATAATTTCCCAGAAATAAAGTATATACTCATATATATAAATCTCGAAATACTGCTGGAAAATATGTACGTATGCCATGCCAAAGTATCACAACTGAATGCCAAATCATAACTCTGTGAATGTGATTGAATACCAGATAATCAACTCGGCCCTCGGATGTATATAGCTCATAACAATCTCATCATATCATATAGCTCATAATCAACTCAATCATATCGTATATCCTGCACACAAATCAATACCACCTCTAGTGGTCTGCACAACATCACTGTATATAGAATAATATGCTCTAGTGCTACAATCACGTGAAAGACTATGCCCCTAACTCTGGGCGGGAGCACTAATATCAAGGTGCAGGTTTATGAGCTCTAATCACATCACATCACATCATTCATTCTCATCATAACCAGTATATAAACTTACCTGCCACTTACCTGTGCGTCCGTAGCACCATCATTATTATATGCAATCACTAATGCATAAATAAAATAAATAGATACTTTGCATGGCATTTCAAATCGTATAATTCCTTAAATTCGTTTTCTGGGAAAAGCAAGTATATAGGTATATACGGAAAACAAAAGCACACTCACTGATAAGTAGCCGGGTCGTAACCCCCATGCCTAGCCTGGCTACGCTCGTCCTCCGGATAGGTCTCGCCTATATGAGAAGTAACTGAAATAACGTCAATTAATGCACATAATCGAAATCTTAGAAATAACTTCTCATACATTGCTCAATTTTGGTATTTGAATATACCAACGTGACCTACACGATGTCACGAACACAGACATAATTTTAGAAAAATCTTCCAAGGTCTCACGCGCTGGCAAAGGCACGGCACCACGCGCCCCCATACGCATCACCTTCAACCTCCAGATGCCGGAACAGTGTCACCGGCGCCGGATTCTGGGCAGACCTGCAAATACCATTTTCTCGCTTGTTTTTGCACCATTTTCCACGAAATTTTCACCAAAATGCCACAAATCACGAGAGGAAGAAGGTTATAACTCTTTGGAGCTTCAAATCCCTCGAAAACTCATCTGGAAATTCCTACCAAAATCGGCCACCTTCGAACCTCGTGATCCCGACGTCAAAACCGAGCCAACAAAGCACTCCGAGCTTCGTGGGGACCTCCTAGAGCTCGCTGCGAGCTTGGATTGTCCTAAAACACAACCATTCAAAAGTTCATGAATAGTGCTCAACTCGGAGCTCGAGTTGTCTACGTGAAAACGAATGAGTTCATACCTAAAATGGGTACCAATATGTTCGTAGGGACGAGATGAACACAATGGTGGTATTCACGTCCTCGATCTGTTGAGTTTGAAGGGTCTTGGGGATTGTTCATACGAAATAGCGATGAGAGAGAGAAAGTGTTCTAAGAGAGAGTGACACGAGAGAGATGAGAGAGAATGAGTGGTGTGTGTGTGGTTAAACCTCAACCACCAATTACAAACTAAGGAGACTTAGTTCTTAATTGGGTCAAACTATTTAGGACACTAAATAATTGGCCCAATCTCATAAACCAAAATACCAACACACACCCCACGTTCAAGGGCATAAACGTCATCTCACATCCACCGTACAAAATTTTCGGGACGGGCTGTCACAATCTACCCACCTTATAAAAATTTTGTCCCCGAAATTTCATACCACAATATAGCACTAGTAACTGATAGGAGCATATTTACATCACTTAGTTAGCTTGTTTCCTTGCATTTACGTTCTTAGTTCTTAGTTATTTTAGTCTTTTAAGCCACTTTTGTGTGTTTTCAGGTTCTAAGGGCTAAAGGAGCAAGAAAGTGCATTTTGGAGCCTTTTGGAGCAAAATTGGGCTTAGAATGGATATCACATGCTTGGAGCAAAAGGAATAGACGGAATTGAAGACTTGAAGATGTTAGGATTCCTAATCAACGAAGGATTCCTAATTGAAGAAGGATTCCTAATTGGAGATGGATTCCTAATTGGAGATGGATTCCTACTCAAACAAGGATTCCTACTTGAAGTAGGAAAGTTAAGCCAAGGTTTCCTATTTTGGTTTGACCTTTCCTAATCCTAAATGTCCCTAAGTTCCAGCAACAATGAAGACCTCATATGCATTTTAAGACACAAATTGAACCTTCCTTGCACCTTCCTACCTTTTACCGCATCACCCTAAGTCCTTTCCCCTTCATTTCCGTGCAAGGGAGGCCCTCATTTCCTATTTTCTGCACAAAATCACATTCCCTTTTCTTCCAAATATCTGTCACATATCTCCTTTCCTTTTCTTCAAATCTGGTAAGTATCTCCCTTCCTGATTTCCTTAACTTTTGTTAACCTTTTCTTGGGGATTTGGAAAGTTAAAACCTTCCCTAAAAATACATTAAAGTTGTGGCCCTCCCTTGCTCTATACATAACTCAATCTGCCACAGCCTTTGGGGGATCCTGAACACATTCTCTGCATCCATTCCATCCACCTATCTACCTATCCATCCTCTACCACCCATTACCATCCATTCTACACACCTTAACCCCTTGTGCCCCAGCTTAACAAAGGAAGAAGGAGAGGATTAGCTTGAAGCCGTGCCTAGCCATTCAAGACGTTGGATTGCTGGAACGTTTCTAGGTGTAATCTATCTTTGTTTTCAATGTTTAATTTAATTTCTCTTTGTTTTGCTGTGAACATGAGGAGCTAAACCCTTTTTAGCTAGGGGGAATTTCAAAGCCATGAACATATTTGCAATATGAATTGATTAATTCCAGTTGTGATTTCATAAAGTGTGAATGCAATTTGCTTAACTGTTTTATTGATAACTTATTCTTGTATGTTGAATAAGGAGGCCTGCTTAGTTTGCATGCATGAATCTGATGCTAGAATATAAGGGAGTTTCACATAATCGTTACAAACTTATATTCACAAGTAGTGAAGGTTGCTGGTCACGATCGCGTTAAGTTAAATTCCTAGCATGAGTATCATGATGTCATAGTGATGAATGCTTTGTCAATGCTTATGATTTTCATAGAGCGTAATGATCTTTGATTGTATCTCTATTATGATGTCATGTAGGGAACTTTTGAAGAATGCTTTGGGTTGTCGAATGATGTCATCCAATCCAATAATACAAGGAAAATTTGAGGGTTAATTAGTGATGGCACGGTTAATCTGGGGCATTGTCATTCATGGTTTATTGAAAAATCATCTGGAGATCGATTTGTATGCAAGTGTGTCATGTGTGGAGAAGAACCCTCTAGCTAGTCCATCATCCATCCAATTCACCAATTTCGTGCAAATCTGTTTAGTTTTAGTTTCTGTTTTGTTTTTAGCTTAATTCCGTCCAAAACCCAATCCCCCTTTACTTTCTTGTGTTAGATTAGTTAGAAGTGTGTTTAAATCTGTCCAATTTAGTGTTTTGTGTCTTACTAGTCTAGAATTCGTCCAAATCAGTCCCCTAGTGTTTGTTTTGAGTCTATTTGGCTGTTTTAAGCTGTTTTGAGTCTTTTAAGTTTGTTTTGAGTCTTGTGAGTCTTGTTAAGCGTTTTTAACTTTGTTTTTATGTTTTTGAGTCAGTTTAGAGGTTTTAGCAAGCTTTCCTAATCCCCGATCCAGAATGGTCCCTACTTGCATCTATACTACAATTGTCAACGAGAGGGTTTAATTTGTGTGATGTTTTACATCGCATCAAATTTTTGGTGCCGTTGCCGGGGATTAGCAACTTTGCTAATCCCCCGTGTTTCCTTTGTTTCTTTTTCATGTCTTTTGCTTTAGTTGCTGACTTTGTTTCTGTTTGTGTTTCTGTTTGTGTCTTTTACTTTTGATTTTTGATTTAATTTTATTTCTTTGATTTCAAGTACTAGAGTAGCAACACATGGATTTTGCAAACATTCAAGCTCAATTGGAAAATCTTACTTCTCAATTGTCCCAGATTGCCGAAACAACCACAATGCACACTACTCAAACTCATCAACGTCCTTAATTCACTGCAAACGGAGGTGCTTGGGGTTATCAAGGCCATAACCAATCAAGAGACAACATGTTTTCTAACACTTACAATTCCGAATGGAGAGATTATTCAGATTATATGTGGTGGGAATCTCAACAAGTTGAACATGGTGGATATTGGTAGCAAGATGAGGAGTTCTATTCAAGATCTATGCAGCCACCATAGCCTTCCCCACAACAATTCCAATCGAATTCAAGTATGTCCATGAATTATGATGAAATTCTTGATGTACTAACTTCTTTCACGCAGGGCTCACACCAAGGTGGATATTGGCAGCAAGATAAGGAGTTCTATTCAAGATCTATGCAGCCACCACAGCCTTCCCTATAACAATTCCAATCGAATTCAAGTATGTCCATGAATTATGATGAAATTCTTGATGTACTAACTTCTTTCACGCAGGGCTCACACCAAGAAGGATATTGGCAGCCATATGAGGAGTTCTATATAACGCCATATGAACCACCACAGCCTCAACCATATTCGGCCCAACCAAGTTCAGGTTCGTCAATGGATAATGATAAAATTCTTGAGTTACTCACTTCTTTGTCTCAGGGACAAGAAAATCAAAACAAAAGGGTGGACCATTTGGAAAAGCAAATTGGACAGATCACGGAGTTCATGGCATAGATTCTAGAGCAAAGTGAACTCTCCAACTCAACTATTGCAAATTCAAAGGAAGATTTTGAAATCCATGATGCTATCACTTTGGGAAGTGCTATGGAGGTTGGAGCTGACCCAAAAATGTCCAAAGATAGCCTATAAGTGGATGAGGAGCTACTGATTGAGGAGGGGGAAGAAGACATGCACACGGCAATGGTAGAACAACTCTTGTCGCAGCCCCCTAAGCCCTCTCAACCACCCACCACAAGTAAGGACGTCCCAAATTCAATTCATTCTAATGTTATACCTTCGAATGCACCTTTTCCTCACAGGTTTTTAATTCCCAAGAAAGATGAAAGTGAAAAAGACATCGTGGAAGCCTTCCCAAAGGTGCAAAGTGATATTCCAATTCTTGGTGCAACAAATCAAGTTCCAGAATGTGTTGAACTGTTCGAAGAGAATTGTACATCAAGAAGAATGATTCAAGAGCAAGAAGTGGCTGGAGCATATGTAGAATGCATCAAAGAGGATGTATTTGAAACAACAAAGCCCAATGAAGTTGAATTTGATGGCACAGGACAAGTCACAACTATCACATTCAATCTGGCCAAGTCCAACATTCCTGAAACATTCAAAGATGTGGTGTTTGTAATTGAGTTTATGTCAGAGTAAGCAAGTAAGCCATCTATTTCAATTTCAATTTTGTTTTCTACTAACTTGCTGATTTTAATGATTCAGGCACCCACACTAGAATTTAAACCATTGCCGGATCATTTCAAGTATCACCGTCCATTCCAAGATCAATCCATGCATTTGAAGAAGGGAGACCTAGGAATCGCCCCACAATCAGATTTGCGTTCCTAAACCCTTCTCTTTCCTGCATTTATCTTGCCCTGATTAGTTAGTTGTTTGTTTGTTTGTTTCTGTGAGTTTATGCTTAAAACATTGAGGATAATGTTTGATTTAAGTGTTGGGGGGTAACAAAGTGTTTTTGATGCAAATTCATGGGATTTTATCACCCATTACTTCAAAAGTTGTTCCTTGCTGTTTTTAAGTGTTTTTAAGCTGTTTTGGAGTGTTTTAGTGTGTCTTGACATAAAAATCCGAAAATCTCATAACAATTTGAAAAATTGTTTTGAAAAACCCAAAAAGAGTTGTTTTTGTGTGTTTGTTTGTGTCTTAGGGTACCTTCCAACACAATGATGAGGATTTGGTTTTTAATTACATGACTGTTAAAGAGAGTTATAAACATGGATGAAAGTTTGATTTACTCTTTGGTTTATGCTTGGTTGTGGTTCTAATTTATGAATTCACATGTAATCATAAAGGAAAAATCAATTTTTGTAACATGCTTGAAGGAAGGAACTCAAATTAAAGCTACAACCCTGTGAGACTTGAGCCTAAAACGTTCTTTGGAAAGTTAATATTCTGTGTATTCTTGTTTTCTAAAGTCGTTGCATGATCTCATTATTCTTTGCTTGGTTACTACTTAGAGGGCGTTTCATCATTTAGTTCCAAATGCTAGAACTCATGCCCATGTCATTCAAAGCATGCTATTGATTTGCATAACACATATTCAAGATGAAGTTGTGTAGTGACCACCAAAGCAAATTGCCGTGCCCCCTATTTCATTATGCGTTTAAGTTTTACCCCGTTGAGCCTTGTGTAGCCTATCTTCTTTGTTAACCCACACTATCCTCACCTAGCCTAGATTAGGACCATCCATACCCTTGTTCTTGAAGCATAGTAAAGCATAATTTCGATGGAATTCCTTTTGTTGAACTTTTGCAGAAAAACAAGTGTTTAGGAAGTGATTTTTGTGTGTGTGTGTGTGTGTGCCAAAGTCCTTAATAAGGCAAGGGTAGAAAAGAAAAGAAAAAAAATTTTGTGGAAAAAGAAAAGAAAACAAAAAAGTTATGAAATGAATGAAAAAGAGTTTGAAAAGAAGAAAGAATAAGTTTTTAAGTGTTGATTGTTGAAGGAAGGGTCCAAAACATCAAAATCCGGCCCTAAAGTGTGCAAATCTTCCCTTTTGTGTTTAAAGTTGATTTCTGCATTCAAAAATTGAATTCTAAGTGTCAATTACTTTGCTTGCTATTTCTTTAAGAACGTTTGTTTTTCCTTATCTTTCTTTGTTAGTCCCGTTACAACCCTTGACTTCAATCTTGAGTGTTGTGTGTTTCAATTTGCGGAGTTTGAAATTGGTATGAGCATATGGTGTCACCGGTTCTCGCATCTAAGTAGTAGTATTCCATTTATGAGATCATATCTAAACATGCTTAATAACTCCAGAAATTGCTTTCTTTGCTATACCATATGTGAGTACTAATTTTCATGTTTACATCAATCTTCTCACATATACCTAGTGTAGGGTGTGTAGTCAGAAAATTTGAGTGAAAATTGAGTGCATATCTAGTAAGGAATTAAGGGAATTCTCTAAGGCATGTTACTACATTCAAAACATCGTTTTAATTGGTTAAATGTGAACTAGTAAGTGGTGACTGTGATTAAGTATGTGCTCAAGTGTTAAGTTGACAGAAATATGTGGGAATGATGATTTTTAACATGTCATGTGCATTGGAAATCCCTAAGGCAATTGTTGGAAGGTTTAGATTGAGTTTTGTTTCTTTTGTTTCTTTTGTTTTGCTCGAGGACTAGCAAAAGCTAAGTGTGGGGGTATTTGATAGGAGCATATTTACATCACTTAGTTAGCTTGTTTCCTTGCATTTACACTGTTAGTTCTTAGTTATTTTAGTCTTTTAAGCAATTTTCGTGTGTTTTCAGGTTCTAAGGGCTAAAGGAGCAAGAAAGTGCATTTTGGAGCAAAATTGGTCTTAGAATGGATATCACATGCTTGGAGCAAAAGGAATGGACGAAATTGAAGACTTGAGGATGTTAGGATTCCTAATCAACGAAGGATTCCTAATTGACGAAGGATTCATAATTGAAAAGGGATTCCTAATTGAAGAAGGATTTCTAATTGGAGATGGATTCCTACTCAAACAAGGATTCCTACTTGAAGTAGGAAAGTTAAGCCAAGGTTTCCTATTTTGGTTTGACTTTTCCTAATCCTAAATGTCCCTAAGTTCCAGCAACAATGAAGACCTCCTATGCATTTTAGGACACAAATTGAACCTTCCTTGCACCTTCCTACCCTTTGCCGCACCACCCTAAGTCCTTTCCCCTTCCTTGCCGTGCAAGGGAGGCCCTCATTTCCTATTTTCTGCACAAAATCACATTCCTTTTTCTTCCAAAAATCTGCTGCATATCTCCTTTCCTTTTCTTCAAATTTGGTAAGTATCTCCCTTCCTGATTTCCTTAACTTTTGTAAACCTTTTCTTGGGGATTTGGAAAGTTAAAACCTTCCCTAAAAATACATTAAAGTCGTGGCCCTCCCTTGCTCTATACATAACTCAATTTGCCGCAGCCTTTGGGGGATCCTGAACACATTCTCTGCATCCATTCCATCCACCTATCTACCTATCCATCCTCTACCACCCATTACCATCCATTCTACACACCTTAACCCCTTGTGCCGCAGCTTTACAAAGGAAGAAGGAGAGGATTAACTTGAAGCCGTGCCTAGCCATTCAAGACGTTGGATTGCTGGAACGTTTCTAGGTGTAATCTATTTTTGTTTTCAATGTTTAATTTAATTTCTCTTTGTTTTGCTGTGAAAATGAGGAGCTAAACCCTTTTTAGCTAGGGGGAATTTCAAAGCCATGACCATATTTGCAATATGAATTGATTAATTCCAGTTGTGATTTCATAAAGTGTGAATGCAATTTGCTTAACTGTTTTATTGATAACTTATTATTGCATGTTGATTAAGGAGGCCTACTTAGTTTTCATGCTTGAATCTGATGCTAGAATATAAGGGAGTTTCACAGAATCGTTACAAACTTATATTCACAAGTAGTGAAGGTTGCTGGTCACGATCGTGTTAAGTTAAATTCCTAGCATGAGTATCATGATGTCATAATTACGAATGCTTTGTCAATGCTTATGATTTTCATAGAGCGTAATGATCTTTGATTGTATCTCTATTATGATGTCATGTAGGGAACTTTTGAAGAATGCTTTGGGTTGTTGAATGATGTCATCCAATCCAATAATACAAGGAAAATCTAAGGGTTAATTAGTGATGGCACGGTTAATCTGGGGCATTGTCATTCATGGTTTATTGAAAAAGAAACTGGAGATCGATTTGTATGCAAGTGTGTCATGTGTGGAGAAGAACCCTCTAGCTAGCCCATCATCCATCCAATTCACCAATTTCGTGTAAATCTGTTTAGTTTTAGTTTCTGTTTTGTTTTTAGCTTAATTTCGTCCAAAACCCAATCCCCTTTTACTTTCTTGTGTTAGATTAGTTAGAAGTGTGTTTAAATCTGTCTAATTTAGTGTTTTGAGTCTTACTAGTCTAGAATTCGTCCAAATCAGTCCCTAGTGTCCGTTTTGAGTCTATTTGGCTGTTTTAAGCTGTTTTGAGTCTTTTAAGTTTGTTTTGAGTCTTGTGAGTCTTGTTAAGCGTTTTTAACTTTGTTTTTATGTTTTTGAGTCAGTTTAGAGGTTTTAGCAAGCCCTCCTAATCCCCAGTCCAGAACGATCCCTATTTGCATCTATACTACAATTGTCAACAAGAGGATATAATTTGTGTGCTGTTTTACATCGCATTAGTAACCATAAAACAACCTTGGATACATCTCTCTCATCTTGTCCTCGGTCTCCCACGTCGCTTCTTCTGTGGAGTGATTTCTCCATAAGACTTTCACCAAACGCACTGTCTTGTTCCTGAGTACCTTATCTTTCTAATCAAGTATCATCACCGGCTCCTCATCATAAGTCAAATCTGAACTGATCTCTAAGGGTTAATGAGGTATCACATGCGACGGATCTGAGACGTAGTGACGAAGCATCGAAACATGAAACACATCGTGTACCTTGGACAACTCTGACGGCAACTCAAGCCTGTAAGTAACTTCATCGACTCGCTCAATGATCTGATAAGGTCCGATGAACCTAGGACTTAGTTTGCCTTTCTTCCCGAATCGTACTACACCTCACCACGGCGATAACTTTAGGAATACCCAATCACCAATCTTGTACACTCGATCAGTGGCATGTCTGTCTGCTAAACTCTTTTGGCGATCTTGGGCCGCTTTTATATTAGACTTAATAACCTGAATGTTCTGAGTAGTCTCCTCCACTAACTCAGGGCCCACTAAAACTCATTCGCCAACCTCTTACCAACATAAAGGTGTACGACAAGGCTTGCCATATAGTGCCTCGAATGGCACCATACCAATACTCAAGTGAAAGCTGTTGTTGTAGGCGAACTCTATCAAATCCAACCGCTTATGCCAAGCATCGCCAAACTGCAACACCGAAGATCTTAGCATATCCTCCAAGGTCTGAATCGTCTTCTCTGATTGTCCGTCTGTCTGAAGATGATATGTCGTGCTATACAGTAATCTCGAACCCAAAGCTTCCTGGAATGCTATCCAGAACTTAGAAGTGAATCAAGGATCGCGATCTAAAACAATACTAATTGGAACGCCATGGTACTTCATAATCTTCGATAAGAACAACTCGGCTAACAGGTTTAAAGAATACTTTTCCCTCACAGGAATGAAATGCGCTGACTTAGTAAGCCGATCAACAATCACCCAGATTCCATCATAGCCGTTTTGTGTACGAGGAAGTTTGTACACAAAATCCATGGTAATATTTTCCCATTTCCACTGAGGAACAAGAAGTGGCTGTGACAAACCAAACGACTTCTTCCTTTCAGCTTTTACCTGCTGGCACACGACGCACATGCTTACATACTCAGCAATATTTCTTTTCATACCCGGTCAATAGTAAAATGGTCGAATGGTATGATACATTTTAGTGCCTCTAAGATGCATCGCATAAGCTAAAATATATGCTTCGTCAAGAATTTCCTTCTTCAGTTCTGCAATATCTGGTACGTACATCCTGTTTCCCTGCATAAGCATGCCGTCTGTTTCTTTGATTCGGAGGTCTTTCGTTTTCTCTTGGTTCCTCAACCGAATAAGCTCTTGAGTTTCTTCGTACTAATCTGGGCCTCGAGTATACGATCAATTAAGATTGGCCTAACTTGGAAACTAGCAAGCAAGGCATTTTCTCGATCTTCTTCCTCCGAATTTTTTAACTCAAGCTTCACTCCAGTCGTTCTCAGTTCTGGAAGAAGAGGAACGCGACTTGCGTAGAAAGCATAAACTCTGCCCTGAGATTTCCTGCTAAGAGCGTCAGCCACCACATTTGCACGACCCGGGTGATACTCAATCGTGCAATCGTAGTCACTTTGCAACTCAATCCATCTCCGCTGACGAAGGTTCAAATCTTTTTGGGTGAACAGGTACTGACGACTCTTGTGATCTGTGAAGATCCTACACTTCTCGCCATAGAGATAGTGTCTCCAAATCTTCAAAGCGAAAATAATGGCTTCCAACTCCAAGTCATGTGTAGGGTAATTCATCTCGTGAGGCTTTAACTGACGCGAAACATAAGTAATTACCCTACCATGCTGCATCAACACGCATCCCAAGCCATTCAAAGAAGCATCACTGTAAATCTCAAAGTTACCACTATTATCGAGAAGAGTTAAAACAGGAGCATGAGTGAGATAATACTTCAACTGCTGGAAACTTTGTTCATAATTATCATCCCACTCGAATTAAACTTCCTTCCTGGTTAACCTCGTTAGTGGTAAAGCCATAACTGAGAAATCCTTAACAAATCATCAATAATAACCTGCTAAACCAAGGAAACTCCGTACCTCGATGACGGTTAGTGGCTGCTCCTAATTCTCCACCGCTGCTATCTTCTGATGGTCTACCTGAATACCCTGAGCTCAAACAACATACCCCAAGAAAACAACTTGATCTAACCAGAATTGGCACTTACTGAACTTAGCATACAATCGGTGTTCCCTCAGCTTCTTCAACACCAAAGTAAGATGTCGAACATGGTCTACCTTCGACTTAGAATACACCAGAATGTCATCAATGAAGACAATGACGAATCTATCCAAATACTACTGAAACACCTTATTCATCAAACCCATGAAAGCTGCTGGTGCATTCGTCAATCCAAATGGCATCACGAGAAACTCATAATGACCATAACGAGTCCTGAAAGCAGTTTTAAGAACATCGTCGCTCCTGATCTTCAACTGATAATAACCAGACCTTAGATCAATCTTAAGAAATACGCAGGCACCTCGGAGTTGATAAAAAAGATCGTTAATACAAGGCAAGGGATAGTGGTTTTTAACGGTCATCCGATTCAATTGCCTGTAATCGATGCAAAGCCTCAAAGTACCGTCTTTCTTCCGAACAAACAAGACTGGGGCTCCCCAAGGTGAAGTACTAGGCTGAATGAAACCTTTATCAACCAATTCCTGTAACTAAGTCTTCAATTCTCTTAACTTGGCAGGAGCCATACGATAAGGAGTTAAAGAAATAGGATCAGTACTTGGAAGTAAATCAATGGCGAACTCCACATCGCGATCTGGCGGCAATCCAGGTAAATCATCAGGGAAAACGTCAGAAAAGTGTCTGACCACCTTGACATTCTCCACGCTAACATGAGCATCATCATTTAGTACCACGTGAGCCAAATACCCTTGACAACCTTTCTTTAGTAACTTTTTGGCTCTCACAGCTGAAATGACTCCATGCCTGACTCCACTACGTTGGCCCACGAAAGTAACTTCAGGTAATCCAGGACGATGGAAGGTTACTGTTTTCCCGTAACAGTCAATCTTAGCATGATTGTAATGCAACCAATCTGTGCCTAAGATAACGTCAAAATCGACAATGTTTAGCGGAGTGAGGTTAGCAAGCATAACCACATTTTCCACTAATACAGGACAACCTAGATACACATAATCTACATAACACTTCTCCCCTCTAGGCATAGCAAACTCCAACTCATACCCAAGAGGTGAAGATTGAGGTTGTGTCGATTGAGCAAATGTATGAGAAATTACCGAATGAGTAGCACCACAGTCAATCAACACTTTAGCATAATGACCAAGAATATTTAATGTACCAATGATCAAGTCCGGATTATTCTGAGCATCCTGCAGCAAAAGGTTGTTGATACGTCCCTGGGTCTGCTGTCTTCCTCTGCCTCTATTGGCGTGAACTCCTCGCCCCTGAGAATTACGCCCCTGTCCTGATTGACTGTGCTGCCTCGAAGACCCAACTCCACTGGTAGCAGCATCAACCTGCTTAGGCTGTCCTCCAGAATGCCACTGTGATCCACCAGCTGAATACTGCTGCTGAGGCATATATCCTGCAGAGTACTGCTGTGGAGGCATATATCATCCTAAATATTGTCCATAATTGCCCTGCTGAAAGGGCCACCTCCTCTCTAACCTGTGGAACTGAAACCTCCATTGGAAGAACTAGAACTAGCCCCACTACGCTTAAAGTTCTGAGTTTGGCAAGGCCCCTGTGAGAAATGACTTGAACCCTTATCCTTATTCTGATTCCCATCTTTCTTTTCTTTTTCACTGTTGCTGGGCAAATTCTTCAATTTAAAATGACGTAGCATCTCAACCGGATTAGCAGCAACTTCCGAATAATAACGAGATAGATCAGTAAATTTCCTGTAGTACTCATTAGCTAACAGCTTCTTCTGCCTTAGACTAGTAAACTCCTGTTTCTTACGATCAATGTATGTAGGAAGAATGAATCTCTTATAGAATAACTGTTTAAATACCTCACAATCCTTAGATTCCTCATGGGGTAACTCATCGGTCAACTGCCCCCACCATGAAGCTCGTTCCTTACCCAAAAACCACGAAGTCGTCTTGACCCATCTGTCCGGAGATAGATTCCCCTGACTTTGCATCAGCCTAAAAGTCTTCTCAATATGCATAAACCATTTCTCTGAACCTTCGGGCCCTTCATTCCCCACAAAAGTGGTTATTTTCAAATTATGAACCGACTCTAGAGGGGTCCGCTGTGGCAGGCAAATAACTAACTGAATAGCACTCGTTATAGCTTGCCCTAACTGAGCTATGTCAAGGAAATTAGATTCAGTTGAACGACATGGCTTTCTACGAGACGGCATAGTTCTGGCAAAAACACCAAGATAATTAGAATATTCATAAGATATGCAGGACTGCCAAACCTATGCTCTGATACTGGATTGTAACATCCCACATCGCCAGGGGAGCGATCCTTAAATGTATATTCTCATCCCTACCTAGCACGAGGCCTCTTGGGAGCTCACTGGCTTCGGGTTCCATCGGAACTCTGAAGTTAAGCGAGTAATGCGCGAGAGCACTCTCAGGATGGGTGACCCATTGGGAAGTTCTCGTGTGAGTTCCCAGAAACAAAACCGTGAGGGTGTGGGGAAGGCCCAAAGCGGACAATATCGTGCTACGGTGGAGTCGAGCCCGAGAGGTTGCTGTGTTCGGGCTGGTATGTGACAGTTTGGTATCAGAACCTAACCCTGGTCGAGTGTGTGCCGACGAGACGTCGGGCCCCTTGGGGGGGTGGATTGTAACATCCCACATCACCCAGGGGAGTGAACCTTAAATGTATATTTTCATCCCTACTTAGCACGAGGCCTTTTGGGAGCTCACTGGCTTCGGGTTCCATCGGAACTCCGAAGTTAAGCGAGAAGGGGGCTAGAGCCCTCCCATGATGGGTGACCCACTAGGAAGTTGCTCGTGAGTTCTCAGAAACAAAACCATGAGGGCGTGGTCGGGGCCCAAAGTGGACAATATCGTGCTACGGTGGTGGAGCGGGCCTAGGAAGTGATCCGCCCTGGGTCGGGATGTGACATTAGGCCTTAGATTATAACCTTTTTTGCTTGGAATCTAATTCAATTCCATTAACAAACCTACCACTTTGGGGTTTGTTTTAGGATATGGGAATCAAGAAGGAGCAACATATACATATATATATATATATATATATTTTTTTTTAATAAACGATATTATCTAGGGATGAGCTTAGTTTCTGTAACATCCCACATCGCCCAGGGGAGTGATCCTTAAATGTATATTCTCATCCCTACCTAGCACGAGGCCTTTTGGGAGCTCACTGGCTTCGGGTTCCGTAGGAACTCCGAAGTTAAGCGAAAAGGGAGCCAGAGCACTCCCAGGATGGGTGACCTACTGGGAAGTTGCTCGTGAGTTCCCAGAAACAAAACCGTGAGGGAATGGTAAGCCCAAAGCGGACAATACCGTGCTACGGTGATGGAGCGGGCCCGGGAAGTGATCCACCCCGAGCCGGGATGTGACAATTGGTATCAGAGCCAATCCCTGGCCGGAAGTGTGCCGACGAGGACGTCGGGCCCCTAAGGGGGGTGGATTGTAACATCCCACATCGCCCAGGGGAGTGATCATTAAATGTATATTCTCATCCCTACCTTGGGAGCTCACTGGCTTCGGGTTCCGTAGGAACTCCGAAGTTAAGCGAGAAGGGAGCCAGAGCACTCCCAGGATGGGTGACCCACTGGGAAGTTGCTCGTGAGTTCCCAGAAACAGAACCGTGAGGGAATGGTAAGCCCAAAGCGGACAATATCGTGCTACGGTGATGGAGCGGGCCTGGGAAGTGATCCACCCCGAGCCGGGATGTGACAGTTTCATAATAGGCTAGCAATAATGTGGTTTAAACTCACCTTTGGCGAAAATCGAACCTAAGACTTCTCACTTACAAGTGAAGAGGAGTATCACTAGACCGTAGTACTAAATGGCTTATGAGCAACATATTTAGTTGTAAATTATTTAGGTGGTCAATACAAATATACAGGTTGAAGACATATTTTATAATTAAGACAGCAATATTAATTGTACCAATTAATTAAAGAAGCTATATACATTCATACATGTACATGTACACAAATACGAGGAAATTCAATTCACTATTTGAATTGATTCTCGCTTAAATATATAGTTGAGATTCACAATGTGCCATTATAAATCTGACAATTTAACAATAGATTCACAAGTGGAAGTGGTTAGCTGCAGGTAGCACGCCAACTTGGTGATTTATCATTGTGGATTGGCGGTTGTTTTATCAGTGTGACACACAAAATATCATGTACGCGCCTAGTCTATAATAACAGAACTATGTAGTATAAGGGGGTGTAGTCAATTTGGATTTCAGAATATTTTAATGGATATTTGTAAGTTTAAGGGGGTGTAGTCAATTTCTATATGGATTTGGACAGATTATTATGGATTTCAATTTCAGATTTATATGGATTTGTATGAATTTCTTTCATAGATTTCTTAGGTTTCCTCCTATAAATTTCTTTCTCAGTGCACAATCTGAAGGAAAAAAAAAACCCATATAGATATTGATGTGGAAATATAAACCAATCAAATATATCTTTCCCTTTCTCATTTTTGAATTGTGATTGTTTTACAAAAAAAAATTTAACTAATCAAAAGAAATAGTCCTTAAATCAAATGTCTCAACAACTAAAGTAACCCTTTTCCTCAACAATTGATTAGTTCCTAATATATGTTGTTAAGTTAAGTACAGCTACCAATATAAATAGTCTGGAAGATGCTTGCACCCTTACACTAGCATGATTATCCGAAAAAGAACAAAAAGCTTGAATTGTCAATATGAGTAGTAATTTCCAAGAGGTTGATAGCTCGAGTTATCTTTCCACTCGAGGTCTTGAGGTTCCTTTTACCCCTCGAAATATTGTTTTGAATCAGAAGGTTTTTAGTTTGGCAATAGAAACAGTCACCCTGTAAGAGTTCAATTAACATGGTAAAAAATTAACACCTTCAGATAGGGTTTACTTTTGAAGCTTTTATCCATTTTCTCCATTTTTTTCTCTAGGACAAAACCCAAACACTTGGCCTGCAACCAAACAGAGAAAGGAAATCAAGGAGCGCCAATCAATTCAATCAATTGAAAATCAAGGAACCTTAAAACTTCAGTCGCCAAGGCACTAACGATTAGAGGAGGAACATAGAAAGGAGAACATGGAGAAGTTAAGGGAGGATATGGAGAAATCCAGGGAGAAATTGTGGTCTTAAGCATTGGTTTGAAGGACAATTGGGTTAAAGGACAAAGATAAGAGGGGTAAACCCATGATGGATGAGGGTGAAAAGGATGAAGTCGAAGAGAACGACGAGATATGTTCCAAAGATGAGGAAGGTATAAATGAACATGAAGATGAAGAGGTTGACAAATTATGTGGTCTGGCGTGAACACAAATCAGAAAGGGAAGGTTTGAATGTATTTTTTGGATTATTTATACCACCCACCCTCAAATCCATCAAAATCCCTCATCCACTAAAATCCTAGTAAATCTTTAATATTCACACTATACCTGTATCTGGGATCGAATTGCTTGACTTCAATCTCATGATGCTTTGCTAATGTGATGTAAACCGCAATATGCTTGGTGTTGACTTCGTTGATGTATATCATGTCTTGGTCTAGTCGATACGTGCAACATAGTGTTCATGGATTGTCGATGGGACTCAACAATGAATGAAAAACCACAAGTACTTCGAATATGCTTAACAAGGTTCTCACCATGTCTCACATGTGACGTAGTGAAGTATGGTGAGTCTTGGAAGGATTCAAAGATTTCACAACTAATGTATATAGCATAGACCTCCAAGATATTGATAATGGTAAAGACATAACCATTTGGGAATGTGCTGGTTAGATAAGTAACATGCGTCAGCCTAACAAATAAGGCAAGCATCATTGTGATGCTCAAGGAGTTGGATCCACTCGGGATGCGTACAGATAAGCCCAAATATGTAGTGCCTTCAGAGTAAAAGAAAAACGTCTTTAATGCCAATTTTGTGGCTGTGTGTAGGCATAGTGCTGCATCTGTACCAATAAATCAACAGCGAAGGAGATATCATGTCTAATGTAATGAGTTAGGTACAAAAAAGTGCGAAGTTGAACTTAGATACGAAACTTTGGGTTCCACAACCTCTTCAAGGGTCTTATTGCATCTAGCGTATGGGTGATCATGGTATACTCAAAAGGTCACACCTTCATGGTGTAGTTCGACTGGTGAACCAAAATACCATAACAAAAATGCTTGAACTTCAAGTCAAGGCATAAATAATATTTCCCAAGCTCCTTTATCTCAAATTATGTCTTCAGGTGTAAGGCAATTTTTCTCAAGCTCTTCCAAAGTCTTGGTGAGATTCATGTCATCGACATAAACTACAACTCTAGCGATTCAAAATATGACTTCTTAATTTAACACGCAAAGGCATAATTTATTCATATTCCTGACTGATCAAATAATCACTTACACAAGTACACCAAATTGGCCAAGATTGTTTCAATCTATAAAGTGAACGCCTCAAACGAGTTAAGAAGGTGTTCGTGGTCTGGAACTAATTGAATTAGTCCATGTAATTCTTCTGAAATTTACATGTAAATCTTCGTATCAATATCTCCATGGAGATCCGCTAACCACATTCATAATGATGTAGTCAATCACAGGTGTTTGAGAAAAACCTTGAGCCATAAAGCGTGCATCAAATCACACTATTTCATTCATCTCATTATGCTTCATTTCCTACGTGTAACACAACAGCGCACACTTTGGTAGATTAAACTCAGATTGTAATTTTCGTTGTCTAATAAGTTCTACGTTGTCATTGATCAACGGAACACGATTTGATATCGTTGCTTTTCATTTATGTCAGTAGCTACCATATAAGTGAAACATCATCGGTGATAATCTCGTTCCAATTTCATATCTCACTAAACTAGTATACTAGACCAAAAACTTTGAGTCTTGGGAGTAATCCGGATTAATCTCATGAGATAGAAATGAATGAGATAGTGATCCAGTATGGATTCATTTCATTTCTTGTACTTCCTATTATAAGGAAGTGAGCCCAACCATTCGAGTTATCAGTCACACTTCAAGCCAAAGACAGATTGATTGGCTATCCGCCAGTATATAGGGCCTTCCAAAAGGGGCGGCCAACTGTCCTTCAGGGGCGACACATCCTTTGGGGATGTTGACTCGACGTTTGTTAGGTATGTCTATTCTTGCAGGTGTGTTTGCAGGTGGTATATGGTCTCGTCACATTAGCTAGATCAGAGGAATGCATATGAAGCAACATTATGAAAGCTAGAATACATCGCACTTGCTTATCATACTTGTGCAGTACGAGAATTGAGATGAGACATACTGGGCAACGTACAAGCAAATTCGCTCCGTTTTCAAGAACGTTGACATTTTTATCTCCCCCTAACGGCATGAAGACTGTCTCATTAACGTGCCGATCTGTAAAATGAGTAGTAAAGAGATCGCTTGCAAAGGCTCTAAAGAGCTAGTGCGGTGGAGAATCGTGATTGACAAAGATTCACATCCTTTTATGAGGATCCATATTGGTATGTTGTGACAGCGCAATTTGGCACATAAAATACACACCCAAATGCACAAGTATGAAGCATCAGGTCGTACAGTAACCAACTGCAACTGGAATGCCTAAAATAGGTTGGGTAGCAATAGACCTTAGGTGAACCAACATAGCTACATACAAGATTGCATAACCTTAGGCAGAAACCAAAAGCATGGTGCTTTCACCAAGGTTCGAGTGATCAATTTAATTGCACCTTATGATCGCTCTACAAGGCTATTTTGGGGAGAATATGGAAATTTGATATTCAATTACAAATCCAAACGACATGCAATACATATGGAAAACATTCAAAATAAACTCTCTGGCATTATCCAGTCTTCTAGACTTTACAGGATAATCAACAGACTTTACAGGATAATCAAAATGGTAAACCCTTAAAAGCGGACCAATACTTTTAATTGCATCCCAAATTTCTCTCTTCAACAGGTTTAAGTAAAATGTCATTGTAGTGATTGTTAATACAAGGGTTAATAATATCAACTATGGAGGTAATATCAGCTAGGGCATAAGGGCTATCACAAGAAAACTGTAGTTTGAAATCCTACACAAAAATATGTTCAAGCCCCTCACCCAAGTTCCACCGAAACCCATTGCTATCTTTAACCTTTCTAATAGCATTCCGCTTTTAAAAAAATAAAAAATAGTTGCAACTGTTTGGAAATACCTTGTATTCTTATCACCCAATTGCAGCCAATTTACATTGGCTTTCTAAGCCCCTATGATCTCTTGTTTTAGAATTGTATTTAGCTCCTCACTGAGCTTTTTTTCCAATTCCATCTCCGAGTCTACAATTTTATTCTTCGCAATAGTTTCTTGAACCTCAACAAAAGCACTAGGGATTTTCTCCCTACAATCCATTAAGTTACCAAAAGTTGTTCTATTTCATTCTTTAACCAGGTACTTGAAAGTCTCTGCACACACCCTAAAATTATCAATATGGGTACATACCCCATTGCACTGCCAAGCATTTCTAACAAAATCCTTAAAGTCGTGATGGAGAAGCCACATAACTTCAAATCAAAAGGATACTTATTCTTAGTATTATTATTTAAGTTGTAGGTTAAGTGAATAGGTCCATAATCCGAATCAAATATTGGGTAATTATGAAGATTGTAATTAGAGTACTCATTAAGCCAGTACGAATTAGCAATACGTTGATCAAGTCTTCGTAAATTCTACTATTATCAATATGATTATACCACGTAAAAGGAACTCTTGAAGCATTTAGAGATAAGAGGTTTCTTTTGTTTAAAAATTTGATAAGATTGTTCATATAAGACGTAGTATTTTGGCAGCCTCCTTTCTTCTCAAACATGTCCATTATATCCATATAGTATAGCTATTTTTTTTAAATCCACTCCATACATTTACAAAAAGATTTAGAAGTAATAATTTGTCACTTAGTACTAAGGTCTGGTAATATTTCTTTCACTTGTAGGTGAGATGTCTTATGTTTGATTCTCGTTAAAAGCAAATTTAAACCACATTATTACTGACCAATTATAAGGCATAACCCAACCCTCCTCTCTCTGAGCATCTCCAATGGAATCCCTACCACCCTCTATCACCATTTGTGCTTAGATTTACAGACTTTATGACTTCCAATGGGCCGGAGCTACAGTCACTATAGTAGAGGGACTGACCAGATCCCTTATAATTTTCCTCACATTTGAGGATCAAGTAGGTACTGCACTTACTCAATTTTTTATTCACAAATCTGACTTTTATAATGTGACACCTGCCCCGTATTTGAAACAGGGACCCACAAATTCGTTGATTTGCAATTGATTCTGACTTTTACCATTCGTTGATTTGCACAATTATTTTTCACATGTGAATCTACCTTCCCTCACATTTCTTGATTTACACAATTATTTAGCACCTTTGACTGTTGTTTTGCACATTTGCTCATTAGTATTGAATGAATGAATTTTTTTTAAGAAAAAACTAATAAAAAAGACTTTAAATCTTTGCATTTTAATAAAAAATTATCTACTAACTTATTTAATGATAAAGACAAAAGAATAAAAATAAAAACATAAAAAATACAACTCACGCGTACCCCTCTTTCCACACTTTTTTTCTCCCATTGACAATTGTCATTGACAAATTTTATTTATTTTTTGCGTAGAATAAGAAAAAAAACTTCAAATCGAATTACATTTTCCAATTTTATTTTTTGTGGTGTTGCGTAACAACCCGTCCCTAATTTTACAATTTTATTAATTTTAAAAGAGTGAATTGACAAAAATGCCCCTAGAGGCGAGATTGTTGGCTTTTGTTGTCTGTCATTTCGTGATGCATATGACCTATTATTTTACCGTATTATCCAAGTCCTTGACGGTACGAACGCATAGGCATAAGCGGAATCGAAATCGGAGTTACGATGGAGGTTTGACGGAACTACGAATCCAAAAAATACTTTTTATAAAAAATTACTATTTTATATATTATATATTTTTCATAATTATTATATTATTATTTTAATATTTTCTGATTGGATATCTTAAATATTTTAATTTCGGGTTCGTGGGGCCTACACCGATACAAACTCTCCACTTTCTTCTTGCCACGTTTCCTTTCTCCCAACACTCCCTGATCTTTCTCTCTTCACTCACCCTCTCTCTTGCTGCCACCTCACCACTTCTCCCTCTCATCTCTCTCAGCTCTATTTCTCTGCAAACAATGGCGTCGAGACCCAGCACACCCTCGCCGTTCCGGCGAACTCCACCGCCACCAACGACCACCACCTCGCCGTGCACCTTCCCCTTTCCTCCTCGTCTCAAACTTGGACACTCTCTCTATGCTCGTTGCACAAGGACACCGACGAGAATCCAGCGATCCCCTTCACTTCTTGACCTTGGTAAGGACTCGCACCATTCCATTTTCTTTTAGTTTTCGATTTTTAGCTAGATTTCGAGCTTGCATGCAAGTTTTGGGTAAGTTTTACAAAGAAATTAACTCGGGGGAAACACTCCCCAGTTTTTGGCTAAGGACCCGTGAGTCGCAAGCTTTTTTCAGTCACTTTCCGACCACAGCTAAGCTTCGTGTCGGTAAAACCTTGTTCACATTTCCTTTAGCTTCAATTTGATATTTAATATTGGAGATTTGAGGTCGAGAAAATTTTTCCAGTTTCCTGCTGACCCATGACTTGAGACTGGGTCGACCCGACCCTAAATATAAAAAATAAAAAAATAAAAAAATAAAAAAAATAAAATAGAGAAAGCCCTAAGCCCAAACCCGAATCCAAGCCTGGATCCGAACCAAATCCAAACCGGCCGACTCGGACCCATTTAGGAATTTGGAAGGAATATTCCGTTAACTTTCCAGATAACTTTAATAGAATATTTCGTTTGAGGATGGAATCTTCCGGTAAAGTTAACTGTTGACCGTTAGTTGACTTTTTCGAAATTTTCTCGAAAACCCTCATAGGCTAATTTCGACGTCCTGAGTCCCTTTTTGGCATCCATTTAGTGAAATCCCAAACTTTTAACATAGTTGACTGTCGGGGCAGCTCAATTAACGTTTTGAGGTTAACCGTTGACTTTTTACAAAAATTGTTTGAGACCCTCTTAGCGTATTTCGACGCCCTGATTCCAAATCCGCACTCTGTTTCCCAAATTTAATTGTTTTAGTTGAGTTTTACTAATGGGTCCCAATATTATGCTTAGGTGCGATTACTATTGGAGACTCCGGCTTTCTTAGTTCGAACAGCTGTGACCTCGCAAGTATTTGTGGGTGGGTCTTTTCTTTTATATAGTATATATATTATTTGAGTTTCCATACATATATTACTAATGCATTTTCTAAGTGATGCCATAATTAAATTGACGTTATTAGAATTGTCGCAATGATGAAAATTATGAGATCATTATGAATCCTACGAGATGCACAAGTATGCATATTATTACAGGACGCCTTAATTATATGATTTTTTAGCCAAAATGGTCCCTAAGATTTGCATAATCCATCACTTTAGTCCCTGAGATTTAAAATCAATAGAAGTGGTCCCTGAGACTGTCCACCATCCATAATTTTGGTCATTCCGTTAAGTTGAGGGTATTTTTGTCAAATCAAATTCTCCACATGCTTTTTCACCATTTTTCTCTCATTTCTCTCAAAAAAATATCCCTATGTTGCTAATTTTGGCAGTGATATCAACTGTGACAGCCCGTCCCGAAAATATTGATTTTATAATTTATTAAGTGATTTTATGAAATTGCCCTTCGAGGCACGTGTTTCGATTGAGGTTATTTACGGTGTCGTGTCACCAAATAATTTCTTCCTTAGCATATTCTCATAGTACTCGTCGCTACGGATGCGTGGGCACAAGCGGTTCGTGATTTGGAGCTATATCGAAGAAGTTATTAACGTTTAAAAATCTGGGGCTTTCTAGAAATTAATTAATTTACTAGAATACCCCCAACTTTAAACGTCTAACTGACACACCCCGACCCGGAATGTCCACTAGGACTCCGAATCGAGCTGTGCTGGTCATCACCTGGAAGGTGACGAAGCCATAAAGTGATGATATGGAAGAATGTGAATAAATTTAAACCTAAAAGTACCTAACTATCAGAGTGCGCTCTCAGTGGGTATGGACCCATTTCACACGCGTTATCAGAGCATAAGTAAAGTACAGTAGTGTGGGTAAAGATCATACCCTCAGAAGTAGCCACCTGAACTGAGATATGCCACGAGTCCTTGTTGATAAAGTAACTATGCTATTAGAATCCTGGAGGGGCGCAAAACAAAAAGCGTGAGTGGGCAAAAACAAAGTTTTACAAAATCACTTCGATATAAAAGTTGTAACCCCTCTTTGTAAAACAAGTATACTTCCCAGAAAATATATATATGTACCAATAAAGAAAAACCATTAATCAACCAATCTCATCAAATAAGCAATGCCATGTCCGAATGAACCATAATTAATAATCAACATATACCAAATACCATCAAATAATCAGGTGATATCTCAACTCAAATCATGCCAGCAATATATATATATATATATATATATATATATATATATATATCAATCAGCCGGAGTCACCTCTAGTGACCTGTACGACTGAATCTATGGCTCCTCAATCAATCCTCAATCCATCTCTCAATCAATCATCAATAATCAATAATCAGTAACCTGCACCCATGACATAACCACCTAATGTGGTCTGTACATCAAGCTGGGTAAATACGCATTGTGCTACGATCACGTGAAGGCTGGCGACGAATCGCAAGTCACCTACGAGTCGGAACCACCTAATGTGGTCTGTACGACAGGCTGGCACCTGCCTTGGATCCAAGGTGAGCGTACGGTGCGGGAGGTGAACGATCACGTGAAAGCTAAGCCCTCAGGCATGCACAACCCCGATGTGCAGGTAATGAGCCATATAACAATCTCATCGATATCACCTCAATCATCACATCACACACATACTTACCTGACTTACCTGGTGCCCGTGGTGCATCAATGTATATTCACACAAATATATATAAAAATATAACTATGGCATTCGACATGGCATTCATTTCGTAAAAGTAATTTAAAATGCATTTCTGGGAAATCAATCAATTATATATATATACTGAAAACCAAAAGCCCACTCACCTGGAGTTCGCCCTACAACTCCCTAGCACAACCCATCAAGGCGTCATGATGATCGGCGCCTGTGGCCAAGGCCAATTCGGTCGGCAAAGCCTCTAATTCTAACAAAACCCGTCGGAAACCCTAGGTTTTGGGTGTTCTTGATTCGTCCTCAAATCAACTCCTCCGTCCTAACCAATGCTTGGGCTTTGTTCTAGGCCTCAAGAAGATGCCATGGGTGGTGGCAATTGCTTCAAACATAGGAGAATTTTGAACATGAAGCTCGCGGCACCCGTGGGTATTTTCATCCAAACTCACACCTAATCTCCTCAAATTTGATATGGAAATGATAGAGGGAAGGCATATAAGATGATTGGGAGTGGTTGTTTGGCTCAATTCATCGGAAAAATGAGTGAAAAACGTCAAAATTTGGGTGTGGGTGCCACAGGTCAAAACGGGTCGCGGGTTTAGACCCGTTTTCTTCCTTCTCTCATCCGCTTCTCGCCCTCTCTCCTTTCCTCATTCTCTGTTCCGATTGGCCGGTCTCCTCTCTCTCTTCTCCCCATTCGCCAGTCTCTCTCCCTTTCTCTCCCGAAGCTCCTGCTCTCCTCTGGTTGGGCAGTTTGCCCAATCTCTTCCTCTTTTTCTTCCACCAGCCACGCGCACACACACACACGTGATCTACTTCCTTCTCATCCCAGCAATCCATTTATTTCTATATTAAATCTGGGCCGTCCACGTGGCACACCACATTTAGCTCCAAAAATCTGGGGCTTTCTAGAAATTAATTAATTTACTAGAATACCCCCAACTTTAAACGTTAATAACTTCTTCGATATAGCTCCAAATCACGAATCGCTTGCGCCCACGCGTCCATAGCGACGAGTACTACGAGAATATGCTAAGGAAGAAATTATTAGGTGACACGACACCGTAAATAACCTCAATCGAAACACGTGCCTTGAAGGGCAATTTCGCAAAATCACTTAATAAATTATAAAATCAATATTTTCCAGGACGGGCTGTCACAATCTACCCTCCTTATAGAATTTCGTCCTCGAAATTCATACAACCAAATCAAACCTCTAATAATCATAAAACAACTTGGTTACATCTCTCTCATCCAATCTCTTGACTTCCAAGTAGCTTCTTCCACTGAATGATTCCTCCATAAAACTTTAACCAAACGCACAATCTCATTTCTCAGAACTTTCTCTTTCCAATCCAAAATAGTCACTGGTTCCTCATCCTAAGTCAAATCCGGATAAATTTCCAATGGTTGAGGATATCTCACACGTGAAGGATTTAAAACATAATGTCGAATCATCGAAACACATCGTGCACTTACGACAACTCTAGAGGCAACTCAAGCCTGTAAGCCACTTCACCGACTCCCTCGGTGATCACATAAAGTCTGATGCACTTAGGACTTAATTTACCTTCCTTTCCAAATCGAATCACACTTTTCTAAGGAGAGAACGTCAAAAATACGAAATCATCCACAGTATACACTCGATTAATGGCACATCCATATGCTAATTTCTTTTACCGTTCCTAGGCTACTTTCATGTTAGACTTAATCATCTGAACAATCCGAGTAGACTCATCCAAAATCTTAAGACCCACAGAAATTCTTTCGTCTACTTCAGACCAATATCAAGGTGTACGACAAGCTTTTCTCATAAAGTGCCTCAAACGGTGACATACCAATGCTCGACTGAAAGCTGTAGTTGTAGGCAATCTCCATCACATCCACCCGCTTAATTCAAGCGTCACCAAACTGCAATACTGAGGATCTCAGCATATCCTCCAAAATCTGAATGGTCATCTCAGATTGCCTATCTGTTTGAGGATGATAAACCGTACTATAAAGTAACCTTGTATCCAAAACCTCCTGAAATGCTATCCAAAACTTTTAAGTGACCAACATACCCAAAAAGTTCAACAGATCCGTAAGCCCGAATCCCATTTCCATAAAACAAATAATTAGTTATTGCACTTGTCTGGAAAGGTTGCTGTTCTTCACTAGAGTAAAATGTTCTGACTTAGTAAGCCGATCATCTACCACTTCAAATTCCATCATAACCATCTCGTGTACGAGGAAGTTGTATACATAATCCATAGTAATGTTTTTCCCATTTCCACTGAAGAACGGAAAGTGACTGTATCAATCCAAAAGGCTTCTTTCTTTCCACTTTAACCTGCTGACAGGTGATCCTCCTACTAACATACTCAGTTATTTCTCCTTTTATACCCAGCCAATGGTAAAATGATCGAATAGTATGATACATCTTAGTACTTCCGGGATGCATTGCATAAGCTGAACAGTGCGCTTTGTCCAAAATTATTTCCTTTAATTCCATCTCATTAGGCACCTACATCTAGGTCTCAAGAATAAGTACGCCATCTGATTTTCGAACTCTGTGATCTTTCTTTTCTCGATATTCTTTGCCTCAATTAATTCCTGGTTTCTTAATCAATCTTCTGGGCATCGAGTATATGATCAATCAGAATAGGCCTAACTTGAAAACTAGTAAGCGAGGTTTCATCTCGTTCTTCTATTTCCAACTTTACTCCGGTAGATCTCAAATCTGCAAGAAGAGGAACATAACATGCATACAAGGCATTTATTCTCACGAGCGTCTTCGTATTAAGTACATCAGCCTAAACATTTGCACGATCACCCTGGTCGTGCAATCATAATCACTAAGCAACTCAATCCACTTTTGTTGCCTAAGACTAAGATCCCTCAGAGTAAACAGATATTGGGGACTCATTTGATTCGTAAAAATCTTGCCTTTCTCACCAATAATATAATGTCTCCATACTTCAAAGCAAGGATGATAGCCGCAAATTCCAGATCACAAGTAGGGCAATTCATCTCATGAGGTTCCAATTGCCGTGAAACATAGGCAATCACCCTACCATTTGCATCAATACACATCCCAAACCATCCAAGGAAGCATCCTTATAGACCTCATAATTTTCGTTATCATTTGAGAGTGCTAACACAAGTGCATGAGTGAGGAAATACTTCAACTGTTGAAAACTTTGCTCACCATTTTCATCCCACTCAAACTTAACCTCTTTTCTCGTCTATCTCGTCAACGGCAAGGCAATGACTGAAAAATCTTTCACAAACCGTCCATAGTCAATGTATAGCCTTAATGTCCACATTCCTCCTCAAAATAAACTGGGCTCTCTACGACGACATATTAGGTTGAATGGAACCTTTATCAACCAATTCTTGCAACTGACTTTTCAATTCCCTTAACTCATCATGAACCAATCTCTAATATAAGGTCCGTACCTGGAAACAAATCAATAGAGAACTCCACATCTTTGCCTGACGGCAATCCAAGTAAATTCTCAGGGAAAACGTCAGGAAAATGTCTAACCACCTTGACCTCTTCCACACTACTCAGAGCAACATCTCATGGTACCGCATGAGCTAAATATCTTAGGTAGCCATTCGATAACAATCTCTTTGCTCTCACAGCAGAAATAACGGCATACCTCACTCCACTTTGCATACCCCCAAAAGTAACCTGTGGTCATCCAGGTACCTGATTACAATGCCCTTCTGTAAATCATATACTATCTAGTATTCTTAATTATTTGGAGAGACTTCCCAAAGCTTAGAAATGAAACGTGCAACGCGGTGAAATATAATTATATCCAGCTAGTAATCTGTTCTAATTTCTGCTTGCTTGAACTAGTATAAGAGTCCAAAATAGCTTCCTCATAATGCCATCATCCTCTGGAACAACCAATAAGAAACTGTGGTTGCCCAGGAAGTTAAACTGTATATACTCAAACATTCTTCTACTCTAACCAAAGGCAGACTCGCCTAAACTGAGAATTTCCTTCAATCATATCAAGTGGAGCCTCGACTTTAATTCCTTTTATATCTCCACCCTTGATTAGATCATGAATACAAATTTTTATATCACAAGGTGAGGGAAATTAATAACAACTCACCTTTCTATCTTAGCTAATCCACCAATGCTTTGTCGTCAAAATTTTAGCGCCCACTTAAGGAAAGAAAAACATCGCCAATACTTTAAACTTTAGGGCTGGAAGAATACAACTTCCCACTTAAGCAAAGTTACCACCAATTGAAATACCACATGAGCATAGCATAGGTTCAGCACCATAATTACTGATTCTCCCATTCTCAACATATACAAAATATTACACATTAAGAATGTACGATACTACTTCCCAAGTCCAATCATACACCGAAAGTGATCTTCCCAAAGTGCTTTTCCATTACATACTACCACTTTAGCACCATCGTCGTACGAGACTATCCTAGAGTCTTAACAAGGTAGACTTCGCAAGAATTCCAATAGATGATATCCTAACCAATACTGACAAGGAATCAAACTACTTTGAGATTCCAATCTCAACGTTTAATACTGATGGCTAGAGGATAAGTATCACATCGATTGGTAGAGCATCTGATAACATCCAATAATATGTTAACTCAGATTTATGCCATCCACTTGCCTCTGCATCAATCCTTAAAAGAAATTCTTCATTTTAATTCCAAAGACATTCGCCAAATGCTCTTCTAAAAATGTCAACAAGTCGACCAAATTACCACAACTTAGAGAAGCTAACATATTTTCTCGAAATCGACAAGGTGGCAAAATCCAAATATTAGACACGAAAATCAAGAATGCTCACATCACGCGTGTGATGAATGCAATACTGCCCAACTTATGCTCTGATACCAAACTGACACACCCCGACCCAGAATGTCCACTAGGACTCCGAATCGAGCTGTGCTGGCCATCATCTGGAAGGTGACGAAGCCATAAAGTGATGATATGGAAGAATGTGAATAAATTTAAACCTAAAAGTACCTAACTATCAGAGTGCGCTCTCAGTGGGTATGGACCCATTTCACACGCGTTATCAGAGCATAAGTAAAGTACAGTAGTGTGGGTAAAGATCATACCCTCAGAAGTAGCCACCTGAACTGAGATATGCCACGAGTCCTTGTCGATAAAGTAACTATGCTACTAGAATCCTGGAGGGGCGCAAAACAAAAAGCGTGAGTGGGCAAAAACAAAGTTTTACAAAATCACTTCGATATAAAAGTTGTAACCCCTCTCTGTAAAACAAGTATACTTCCCAGAAAATATATATACGTACTAATACAGAAAAACCATTAATCAACCAATCTCATCAAATAAGCAATGCCATGTCCGAATGAACCATAACCAATAATCAACATATACCAAATACCATCAAATAATCAGGTGATATCTCAACTCAAATCATGCCAGCAATATATATATATATATATATATATATATATATATATATATCAATCAGCCGGAGTCACCTCTAGTGACCTGTACGGCTGAATCTATGGCTCCTCAATCAATCCTCAATCCATCTCTCAATCAATCATCAATAATCATTAATCAGTAACCTGCACCCATGACGGAACCACCTAATGTGGTCTGTACGTCAAGCTGGGTAAATACGCTCTGTGCTACGATCACGTGAAGGCTAGCGACGAATTGCAAGTCACCTACGAGTCGGAACTACCTAATGTGGTCTGTACGACAGGCTGGCACCTGCCTTGGATCCAAGGTGAGCATATGGTGCGGGAGGTGAACGATCACGTGAAAGCTAAGCCCTTAGGCATGCACAACCCCGATGTGCAGGTAATGAGCCATATAACAATCTCATCGATATCACCTCAATCATCACATCACACACATACTTACCTGACTTACCTGACTTACCTGGCGCCCACGGTGCATCAATGTATATTCACACAAATATATATAAAAATATAACTATGGCATTCGACATGGCATTCATTTCGTAAAAGTAATTTAAAATGCATTTCTGGGAAATCAATCAATTATATATATATACTGAAAACCAAAAGCCCACTCACCTGGAGTTCACCCTACAACTCCCTAGCACAAACCATCAAGGCGTCATGACGATCGGCGCCTGTGGCCAAGGCCAATTCGATCGGCAAAGCCTCCAATTCTAACAAAACCCGTCGGAAACCCTAGGTTTTGGGTATTCTTGATTCGTCCTCAAATCAACTCCTCCATCCTAACCAATGCTTGGGCTTTGTTCTAGGCCTCAAGAGGATGCCATGGGTGGTGGCAATTGGAAGAAATTGCTTCAAACATAGGAGAATTTTGAACATGAAGCTCGCGGCACCCGTGGGTATTTTCATCCAAACTCACACCTAATCTCCTCAAATTTGATATGGCAATGATAGAGGGAAGGCATATAAGATGATTGGGAGTGGTTGTTTGGCTCAATTCATCAGAAAAATGAGTGAAAAACGTCGAAATTTGGGTGTGGGTGCCGCGGGTCGAAACGGGTCGCGGGTGAAGACCCGTTTTCTTCCTTCTCTCCTCCGCTTCTCGCATTCTCTCCTTTCCTCCTTCTCTGTTCCGATTGGCCAATCTCCTCTCTCTCTTCTCCCCATTCGCCAGTCTCTCTCCCTTTCTCTCCCGGAGCTCATGCTCTCCTCTGGTTGGGCAGTTTGCCCAATCTTTTCCTGTTTTTCTTCCACCAGCCACGCGCGCACACACACACACGTGATCTCCTTCCTTCTCATCCCAGCCATCCATTTATTTCTATATTAAATCTAGGTCGTCCACGTGGCACACCAGATTTAGCTCAAAAAATCTGGGGCTTTCTAGAAATTAATTAATTTACTAGAATACCCCCAACTTTAAACGTTAATAACTTCTTCGATATTGCTCCAAATCACGAACCGCTTGCGCCCACGCGTCCGTAGCGACGAGTACTACGAGAATATGCTAAGGAAGAAATTATTAGGTGACACGACACCGTAAATAACCTCAATCGAAACACGTGCCTCGAAGGGCAATTTCGTAAAATCACTTAATAAATTATAAAATCAATATTTTCCAGGACGGGCTGTCACATCAACTCTTCAACTATTATTAAAAATAATTTGGCATCAAACTCAAGGAAATTATCGCAAACAGTGCTTGACTTTTTCCCTTTCATTAATTTTTGGAAAAAACTGTACAGTTTGCACAATTGAATATAATGAAATGAATGGTTCAAACTATGGTATATCCATAGAGAAGGCTAAATCAATAGAATTAACAAAAAAGAGATACCATGTTCCATTACATGAAATTTTCAACATGATCAGCATTATAACTTGCAAAATATCCCAAAGCAAAATATGTTCATATGTTCAACATCAAAAAACAATATCCTAGATGTTTAACAGCAAGATCAAACTCTAAATGTTAAATTGAAAAATCAATATCCAACTGTTCTAATTCAAAAAGAAGAAGAAAAGAAATGGTTGTAGCTTGTTTTCTTCCATTTGTGCAGTGATATCCAAACTACAAACTCCCTCCATGCTCAAGGCTTCCAAGGCTTGCCACTCTCTGTTGGTGATTTGTATCGTTTGTTGGTAGGTTGTGATTGTGGTGGCACTGATGTGATATAAAATAGCACACAAACTTAAACCCTATAGTTGTAGAATGTGTAAGTAAGGATCGTTCTAGGCCAGGGATTAAAAGGGATGCTAATCTACACAAATTAGACTCTAAATCACTAAACTCAACTCAAAAACAGAAAACTAAACTTAAACTATTCAAAATAAGCTAAACTGACTCAAAACACACAAACTAAGTTAAATTGACTCAAAAATAGCACTAAGGGGTGATTTGGACGAAAATTAAACTAAAAAGACTCGAAATACTAAATGGGAATTTGTTTTGACGAATTTAAACTTTAAACAAACGATCTTGTAAAACAAACTTAAAAGGGTACGAAATAGGTGACTTAAAAGGGTGAAAGGCTAGCTAGAGGGTCCTTCTCCATACATGACACATACGCAACACAAATCGATCTCCAGTTATTATTCCTATAAACCATGAATGACAATGCCCCAAGTTAACTGTGAAAAGCACTAATTAACCATTAGATTTTCCTAAATTCATTGAATTGGACTCAACGATGCAACCAAATTATTCTTATCAAGTTCCTTATATGAACAACATGATAGAGATACATATCAAAGATCATTAAGTTCTATAAAAATCATAAGCATTGACATGACATTCGTGATTATGAACAACATGACACTCCTGCCAGAAATTTACTTAACACGATCGTGACTAGCAACCTCCATTTATCAAAGATCATTAAGTTCTATTAGGTGAAACTCCTTTATATTTTAGCATCAAATTCATGCATGCAAACTAAGTATGCATCCTTAATTAACATACAAGAATAAGTTTTCAATCAAACAATTAAGTAAATTGCATTCACGATTTATGAAATAATAACTGGAAGTAATCAACTCATGTCACATATATGTTCATGGCTTTGAATTCACCTCTAGCTAAAACGAGTTTAGTTCCTCACGTTCGCAATTAAACAAAGACAATTAAATTTAAACATTGAGAACAAAGATAGAATACACCTGGAAACGCTCCAACAATCCAACATCTTGAATGGCAAGCACGGCTCCAGATGGCTTCTTCTTCTTCTTCCTTGCACAGCTGCGGCATAATGGGGATTTTCTGAGTTTATGGCTCTTGTCTATGGTGGTTTGAATTATGCGGCACTTGTATGTATTTATAGGCTGAGGCACACGGCACAAGGTAGTCTTTCAGACGGATTTGACAGCCCAAACCACCAAGGAAAGGGTCACTTCTAACGCAGATTCTAGGGATGAATAGGAAAGAGTCTTGCGGCAGATTGCATATTTCTAGAAGAAGGGGTGCGGCACCTTTTTAGGAATAGGATTAAGCCTTCTAGAAATTTGGTCTTTAGGTGTCCTAATATGAAAAGGATTCCCCCTTGCAGCTAGAATTAAGATAGGATAAGATTAGGATAAGATAAGGTTAAGATAAGGTTAGTTTGGATAATGTTGGATAAGATAAGGATAAGGTTTCCTTCTTTTTAGCTGATTCCTTATCTTCCAAGTCTTGAATTAATTTCTTCAGATCTTTAGCACATTCCTAGCCACTCCTGATCTTCAAAAACGTCCATCCAACTCGATCTATGCGTGTGATATCCATTCCAACTCCAAAACTGCTCTAAAATGCTCCAAATTGCACTTTCTTGCCAACTTTGTCATTTGGACCTACAAACACACGAAAATAGCTTAAATTACTATAATAAATAGAAACTAACTAAGTAAATGCAAAGAAATAGGCTAACAAAGTCGCATAAATATGCTCCTATCAAATTCCCCCACACTTAGCTTTTACTAGTCCTCGAACAAAACAAAGAAAACAAAACATAACCTAAACCTTCCAACGTTCACCTCAGGGATTTCCAATGGAACATGACATGTTAAAAATCATTACTTACATAGATTTTAGTTATCCTTACCCTCGAGCTCATACGTAATCGCAGTAGCCACTCACTAGCTCGCATTTAATCAATTACAACAACATTTTGAATATAGTAACATGCCTTAGAGAATCCCTCAATTCCTCACCGGATATACTCTCTATTTTGACACAGATTTTCTGACTACACTCCCTACATTAGGTATATGTGAGAAGATTGATGTAAACATGTAGACTAGCACTCACATATGTTATAACAAAGAAAGCACTTTCTGGGATTATTAATGCACATATGTATATGATCTCATGAACGGAATGCCACTACTTAGAAGCGAGAACTAGGGATACCATATGCTCATACCAATCTCAGACTCCACATATTGAAACACATAACAATCAAGATAGAAGTCTAAGGGTTGTAACGGGGCCAAGGTGTTGGCTAACAAAGAAAGGCTAAGGATAAACAAAAGTTCTTAAAGAAATAGTAAGCAAATCAATGAAATCAATGAAATCAACACTTAAAATTCACTTTTGAATGCAGCAACCAACTTTAAACACAAAAGGGATGATTCATACAACTTTCAGAGCCAGATTCAAACTTTTGGACCATCTCTTCAACAACCAATACTAGTGAGTTCAATCTCACTTCTTTCTCAACTATGTTTCTTCTTTTTTTCTTCTTTTTTTCCCATGCCCCCCTCTTTGGCACACAAAAACGTACAACCTCATAAATTTTCAACGAAAAACCTTCCCTCACACTTGTTCTTCTGCATAATGTCAATCAAAGGGAATTCCCTCTAAGTCATGCTCCACTATTCTTTAAGAACAAGGGTATGGATAGTCCTATACTAGGCTAGGTAGGGATAATGCAAGCTAACAAAGAAAATAGGCTAAATAAGGCTCAAAGGGGTTAAACTTACAAGACATATGCCAGGGATAAGGCTTTTTGGCTCTGGTTTAACTAAACAACTTCATCTTGTTGTTTGTTATGCAGTCGATTTTATGCTTTGAATAAAACGGGCATGAGTTCTAGTATTTGGATCTATAATGATGAAAAAGCATTCTAAGTAGCAACCATGCAAAGAAATAATGAGATCATGCAACGACTTTAGAAAACAAAAATTGTCAAGATTAATAACTCTCCAAATAAAGTATAGGCTCAAGTCTCTCAGGGTTGTAGCGTTAGTTTGAGTTTCTTCCTTCAAGCATGTTACAAAAACTGATTTTTTTCCCTTTTGTGATTATATGTGAATTCGTAAATGACAACTACAGCTAAGTATTAACCAATGAGCATATCAAACTTCCACCCATGTTTGTAAATTTCTTTAACAGTCATGCAATTAAAAACCAAATCCTCATTATTGTGTTGGAAGGTACCCAAAGACACAAACACATAAAAACGACTCTTTTTGGGTTTTTCAAAACTTTTTCGAATTTTTTTCCAAATTTTCGTATTTTTCTTTCAAAACACTTAAAAACAGTGAGAAACAACTTTAGAAGTGATGGGTGATAAAATCCAACGAAAATTCAATGAAAAACACCTGTTTGACCCCCCCCACACTTAAACCAAACATTGTCCTCAATGTTTCAAACATAGACTCACACGCAAATAAGCAAACAACACAACTAACAAACATGACAATTATGGCAAAGTAAAAGCACTAAAGAGTAGGGTTAAGAAACGCAAATCTAGTTGTGGAGCCGGAGATTCCTAGGTCTTCTTTATTTGAACGCATGGGTTGCCTCCCAAGCGCTTGCTTTAACGTCTTCCAGCCGGACGATACCTCCTTTTAAGCTCCATTAGGGTCCATGGCATGGAGGGGTATTTCCTCCACGAAATTCTCATAGTAAGGGTTTAAACGGTGTCCATTCACTTTGAATTCTTGGCCCGTCTTCAAACTTTGAATTTGGACTGTACCATAAGGAAAAATATTAGTAACAACAAAAGGACCAATCCATTTAGAACGCAACTTACCTGGAAACAATCGAAGGCGAGAGTTGAAAAGTAACACTTTCTGGCCATTAGACAACGTCTTGCTACGAATCATCTTGTCATGGAATGCCTTCGTCTTCTCCTTGTAAATACGAGTGTTCTCGTAAGCTTCGTTCCTGATCTCCTCAAGCTCATTCAATTGAAGCTTCCTATGAAGACCAGCCGCGTCTATGTCCATGTTGAACGTTTTGACTGGCCAATGTGTTCTGTGCTCTAACTCAACCGGAAAATGGCATGGTTTCCCATAGATGAGCCGAAATGGAGACATCTCAATTGGTGTTTTGTAGGCTGTACGATACGCACACAGTGCATCATTCAAACTCAAGCTCCAGTCCTTCCGAGTTGGCCCAACTGTCTTTTCCAAAATCTACTTGATTTCTCGATTAGAAACCTCTGCTTGCCCACTTGTTTGAGAATGATAAGGTGTTGAAACCTTATGATTGACATTATACCTCTTGAGCAGCGCCTCGATGGTCCGATTACAAAAATGAGAACCTCCATCACTTATAAGTACTCGCGACATTCCAAACCTTGCAAATATGTTAGTTATAACAAAATCTGCAACCACTTTAGAATCATTAGTACGGGTGGCTGTTGCTTCCACCCATTTCGATACATAATCAACCGCAAGTAAAATATAATTGAAACCATGAGATGAAGGAAAAAGACCCATAAAATCGATACCCTAAACATAAAAAATTTCGACAGAAAGGATTGGGGCTTGCCGTATTTGGTCCCTTGGACCTATATTCCCTGTTCTTTGATAACGATCACAGGTTGTGCAAAAAGTTCTAGCATCCTTAAAGATAGTAGGCCAATAAAACCCACATTCTAAAACCGTAAGTGCTATGCGTTGTGTACCAAAGTGACCTCCACATGCATAAGTGTGACAGAAAGTTAAAATTGAATTAAACTCCGAATCTTGCACACACCTACAAAGAATCTGATCAGGGCAATATTTCCACAAGTACGGGTCATCCCAAACATAAAACCGTGCATCATTTTTAAGTTTATCACGTTGGTGCTTGTTTAGGGTGCTTGGAACTTGTTTAGACACCAAATAATTCACCAAATCAGCATACCATGGCTCACTTACCTCAATGGACAACAACTGCTCATCTGGGAATGCTTCTGGGATGGGTAATGGCTCTTCATTATGTACCAAACGGCTCAAGTGGTCAGCTACCAAGTTCTCACTTCCTTTCTTGTCCCCGAATTTCGATGTCAAACTCTTGAAGAAAGAGCAACCATTGATTAAGCATTGGCTTGGCTTCTTTCTTCGTGAGTAAGTACTTCAACGCTGCATGGTCAGAATAAACTACGACTTTAGTACAAAGTAAATAAGAACAAAACTTATCTAAAGCAAATACAACAACAAGAAGTTCTTTTTCAGTGGTGGAGTAGTTCAATTGAGCGTCATTCAAGGTCCGGGATGCGTAGTAGATGATGTGCGGCTGCTTGTCCTTTCTTTGTCCCAAAACAGCTCCTATTGCATATTCTGAGGCATCGCACATAAGTTCAAAAGGAAGACTCCAATCTGGTGGAACTATGATGCCAGGCTGAAGTTAGCATCCCATTGAGGTGATTGAAGGCTTTCTCACATTCATCGTCGAACTTAAATGGCACATCCTTCTGTAGGAGTTGGCATAGGGGTGTGGAAATCTTTGAGAAATCTTTGATGAATCGCCTATAGAATCCTGCATGTCCAAGAAAAGAACGAACCTCTCTCACCGAAGTGGGAAAGGATAAGTAGCGTACAAGATCTATTTTTGATTTATCAACCTCAATTCCCTTTGCTAAAACTATGTGACCTAAAACTATGCCTTGTTTTACCATAAAATGACATTTTCCCCAATTTAACACAAGGTTAGTTTCAATGCATCGTTTCAAGATCAAAGAGAGATTAGTTAAACAACCATCAAAAGAGTCACCAAAGACACTAAAATCGTCCATGAAAACCTCAATAATCTTCTCAATGAAATCTGAAAAGATACTTACCATGCATCTTTGAAAGGTGGCTGAAGCATTACATAGACCAAATGGCATTTGACGATAAGCAAAAGTTCCAAACGAACAAGTAAAAGTGGTATTTTCTTGGTTATCTGGAGCTATAACAATCTGATTATATCTCGAATAACCATCAAGAAAGCAATAAAAAGCATGAACGGCTAACCTTTCAAGCATTTGATCAATGAATGGCAAAAGGAAGTGATCCTTCCTTGTGGTGGCGTTAAGCTTCCTATAGTCGATGCAAACTTTCCAACCTGTTTGGATAGGGTGGGCACAAGTTCGTTCTCTTCATTCTTCACCACAGTGACTCCCGATTTCTTTGGAACAACTTGAATCGGTGAAACCCAACGACTATCCGAAATTGGATAAATGACCCCACAATCAAGAAGCTTGATAATCTCCTTCTTCACAACTTCCATCATTGGAAGGTTGAGTCGGCATTGAGCCTCTCAAGTTGGTTTAGCCCCCTCCTTTAAAAGTATAAAATACATGCATATTGTAGGACTAATCCCTTTGATGTCGACTAAAGTCCATCCAATGGCTGTTTTGTACTCTTGTAACACCCGAACTAGTTTTTCTTCCTCTAATGCCATGAGTGATGAAGAGATTATGACGGGCAAAATTTCTTTATCTCCCAAAAACACATACTTCAAGTGATTTGGTAATGGTTTAAGCTCTAGTGTGGGTGCTTGAATCACCGAAGGTAACAACTTGTTAGTAGAAATGGGAATTGAAATTGGGATTGGAGGTTTACCAACACATTTTGGCAATAACTCAAGTGCAGCCACCATCTCGCCACTTTCTTCACAAAAAGGCACGGCAAGGTCATCTTCCTTCCTACCGTGAGTGTGCACCATCTATGTCCCTTGGTTTTTGAGTTCACTTCCTTAAGCAATGGTTGTTTCAAGGGCATCTCTATCTAAGGATTCAAGAAATTCCTGCACCAAAGAATCCAATATGTCAACAGAGAAACAAGAATGATCATCAATAGGATACCTTATAGCTTCAAAAATATTGAAATCAATGATATCTCCATCAAATTCCATTGTCAACGTCCCCTTGAACACATCGATCTTGGTTCGGACTGTTTTCATAAAAGGTCTCCCAAGTAAGATTGGCAATTGTGTAGTGTGGGCTGAATCCTCCATCTCAAGCACATAGAAATCTGCTGGGAATATCAAGTAGTCAACCTGCACCAAAACATCTTCCAAAACTCCTTTCAGATATGCACTAGAATGATCGACTAATTGAATTATAACACCATCATTTTTAAGCTCTCCTAAGTTCATAGATGCATAAATAGAGTATGGCATGACCTTAATGGAACCACCTAAATCTAACATGGCATGTTCAAATTTGGTATTGCCAATAACACAAGGAATTGTAAAACTACCTGGATCTTTGCATTTAGGGGGCAGTTTTCATTGCAAGATTGCTGAAACATTCTCACTTACCCTTACCACTTCTTTGTTTGAAATCTTCCTCCTTGTTGTACAAACCTCTTTCAAAAACTTGGCATACCTTGGAACTTGCTTGATTGCATCAAGGAGCGGGATATTGACTTGCACTTTCCTAAACGTCTCTAGAATGTCCTTCTCATTTTTTCTTTCTTAGATTGCATGAACCTGCGAGGGAAAGGTACATTGGGTGGAATAACGTTAGAATGAGTCAAATTTGGAACAACCTTACCTGTGGTGGACGGCTCAGAGTCTTTAGGGGGCTGCGGCAAGGGTTATTCTACCCCTGCCGTAGGCTTGACTTCTTCCTCATCTTCGAGCTTCTCGTCCTCATTTTGACTTGATTTGGACGGTTGTGGGTCGGTTCCAACCTGCTTGCCACTTCTTAACGTGATTGCCTTGGCGGTTTCAAATCCTCCATTTGGATTTACAATGGTTGAACTAGGTAGTTTGCCTTGTTCTTGATACTGTCCCATGAATTCCGCCATCTGCCCAATTTGATTCTTCACTTCGCCCATCTCTTTGACTTGCTTTTGTAATCCATGCATCAATGAAGTTAGTATTTGAAGGATTTTATCACTATCCATCGACAAACCTGAATTTGGTTGAGCAGATTGTGGTTGAGGTTGTGTTGGTGCGTATGGCCTTTGGAATATCTTGAGAGGTGGCTGTCTAAATCCACCTTCTTGTTGAGGTTGTTGATGCTCCCTCCATTTGAAGTTTGGGTGATCTCTCCAACCCGGGTTGTAAGTGTTGGAATATGGATCAAACTTTGGCTGATTTTGGCCTTGATACCCAATGGCGTTAGCACTTTTCCATCCCCCATTCTCTATCAATTGAGGGCATTGATCAGAAGGGTGTCCTTGCATAGAGCATACGCCATATGTACTTATTCCTTGCACTTTGGTTACTTAGGCAATCTGTGACACAATAACAGTGAGGTTAGCCAATTGAGATTGAATTTCGGACATAGAGCTTACCTCATTAGCTTGGTGTTGCCGTGGGGGGTCTCTTTGTCCAACTCCTTCGTATTGTTGTGCATTCAAGGCTCGATTCGTGATTAAGATCTTTGTATCAACTGGTATTTTATCAACCAAAGCACCACCTGCCGAGGCATCTAGCATTTGTCTTTCAATTGGAAGAAGTCCTTCATAGAAATATTGAATTAGAAGCTCTTCTTTCATTTGGTGTTGAGGGCACGATGTAACAAGAGTCTTGAAACGCTCATAATACGTTGGAAAGGATTCTCCTTGACCTTGTTGAATTCCACTAATCTTCTTCCTTAAAAGAATGACTCTCAAAGTTGGGAATAATTTCTCTAAGACCGCTTTCTTCATGCTTTCCCAAGAAGTGACGGTTCCATGTGCCAATTCGAATAACCAATCCTTAGCCTTTTCTAAAAGAAAAAATGGAAAGGCTTTCATCTTCAGAATATTGCCATCAACATTGATCGGTGTCATGCTTCAACATACCACTTCGAATTCCTTCAAATGTTTGTCTGGATCCTCCATGGACAGCCCATGGTATTTAGGAATGTGATGCAACAAGCTAGACTTCAATTTAAACTCATCGGTCTTGCCTTGAGCCATCCTAAGATATTGAATGCATAAGGGCACGGCATTGTCTAATCCTGAGGCTAAAAGTTCTTTGATTGTACGATTATCCACAGCCATGTCTTGTTCTCCTTCCGAATTTGTATCAATTTCAACTTCAGATTCAGATTTGGAACTAGAACTTGGTGGATTGAATTCTGGCTGCTTCCTCTTCCTTCTCAAAGTTCGTTCAAAATCGTCGTCGAATTCCAATATATGCTCATGAACTGGTTGAGAGCTTCGAGTCATAAACTAGTACCTAAAACAAAGAAAACAAAACAAAATTAGGACATAAAGCAAAAGACACGAAAAACAAACAAATCGGGATTAGCACTTTTGCTAATCCTTGGCAACGACGCCAAAAAATTGATGTGATATAAAACAGCACACAAACTTAAACCCTATAGTTGTAGAATATGTAAGTAGGGATCGTTCTAGGCCGGGGATTAAAAGGGATGCTAATCTACACAAATTAGACTCTAAATTACTAAACTAAACTCAAAAACAGAAAACTGGACTTAAACTACTCAAAATAAGCTAAACTAACTCAAAACACACAAACTAAGTTAAATTGACTCAAAACTAGCACTAAGGGGGATTTGGATGAAAATTAAACTAAAAACACTGGAAATACTAAATGGGAATTTGTTTTGATGAATTTAAACTTTAAACAAAGGATCTTGTAAAACAAACTTAAAAGGGTACGAATTAGGTGACTTAAAAGGGTGAAAAGCTAGCTAGAGGGTCATTTTTCACACATGACACATACGTAACACAAATCGATCTCCAGTTATTATTCCAATAAACCATGAATGACAGTGCCCCAAGTTAAACCATGAACAACACTAATTAACCATCAGATTTTCCTAAATTCATTGAATTGGACTCAATGACGCAACCAAATTATTCTTATCAAGTTCCCTATATGAACAGCATGATAGAGATACATATCAAAGATCATTAAGTTCTATGAAAATCATAAGCATTGACATGACATTCGTGACTATGAACAACATAACACTCCTGCCAGAAATTTACTTAACGCGATCATGACTAGCAACCTCCACTACTTGTAAATATATGTTTGTAACTATTAGGTGAAACTCCCGTGGACGGCCGTCTTTCAAGCCATTTTCTGGCCATCTCCGGAGACCATTTAGACTCCAAGCAGGTATAATTTTGTTCGATGGTTCTCTAGCTTCGATTTGGTATATTATGGGTCGAATTTGGTTGAGAAACAAGTGAGATATAAAGCTCTAAAGATTGCCCAGGAAATCTGCAAATCTCCAGAATCCGGCGAAGTTCCATTAAGGTCCGCCACTTGATTAAAATAGTAATCGACGATCCAACCGTTGGATCGTTACCAAACTTTAATACGTTATAGTACGTAATATTTGAGGACCATAGGAACTTACGGATCGAAAATCCGAAGTACGGATCTTTCTGAATTAGATTTGTAAGTTCACAAAATAAAACATTAACCGTCACTTGGTTTTGGCAATTGGCGGAGATTCGACCGTTGGATCATTCCGAAACTTTAGTGTGTTATTCTAGAAACATAATGTGGATCTTTGGAAGTTACAGATCGGATATCTGATATGCAGATCTTCCGGATCGAGTTATGTAGGGTTGTGGACCCTACCGTCGATCTTTGACCGACGGCTGACTTTTGGTCAATGGGTCTCAAATCATTCTAGAACGTCCCTGGGGATGTGTTTTATGTAAGTTATGTGTTCTATTATGTAAGTAATGTGTTCTATTAATAAGAATTCTGATATGTGATTTGATAATTGTTCTAGGCGCCGATCGTTCGTGACGCCTTGATGTGTGTGCTAGGGAGTTGTAACGCGGACTCCAGGTGAGTGGGCTTTTGGTTTTCTATATATATACGTATATATGCTTTACATTTTCCCAGAACTGTTATAAATGGAATACATTTTAAATGCCATGTCATACGTGCATTACATTATGGTAATTTCTTTAGTATAGTTATGCATAATATGGCATGATGCTGTGGAGGCCCAGGTAAGCTACAGGTGAGTACTTTGTGATGATAGTGATTGCATTGTGTATGGTTATGCATGGACACATTTATAGCTCATTATCCTGCACCCCGGTGTTAATGCTCCTGCCCTTGGCCAGGGCACAGTCCTTCACGTGATGTTCACCTCCCGCACCGCACGCTCACCTTGGATCCAAGTTTGGTGCACAATCATGTCGTACAGACCACAATAGGTGGTTCCGACTCGTAGGTGACCCGCGATTATTTGCACAACCTTGACGTGATCGTAGCACTTGAACATACTTATTTACACCCAACCCTGTCGTACATACCACATTAGGTGGTTCCGACTCGTGTGCAGGAGTAGATTGATGAGCTATAGGTCCAGCCGTACAGGTCACATTAGGTGACTCTGGCTGACATATTATTTTACATTGATTATTACCACCTAGCTTACATGTTTCATTGCTGAGACACTTGACATGGCATATTCTTGATTTTCCCGCTCTCGAGCATGATTTTATATACGTATGTAATATTATTTTCTGGGAAATTATACAGGTTTTACGGTGAGGGGTTATTATATTTTTTAAAGAGAAATGTGTTTCCAAAACCTTTGTTTTTGCCCACTCACGTTTTCTGTTTTGCGCCCCTCCAGGTTTTAGCTGCTGAACATTCGTATCGACGAGGATTCTTGGCAAATTTCAGGATAGGTGGCTATCTCTGAGGGTATAATCCTTATCCACTCTACTGTACTTACTGATGCTTTGACATCACGTGTGAAGTGGGTTTATTCCCGCTCACCAGCGCACTCTGATATTTAGGCAATCTTAGGTTTAAATTTATTTATATTTTCCACATCACCATACTTTATGGCTTCGTCACCTTCCATGTGTCGGCCAATACAACTCAATTTGGAGTCCTAGTGGACATTCTGGGTCGGGGTGTGTCACTTAGCATGCTCATCCTCAGTGGCCTCAGGGCCAAAAGGTATGTGAGGTGAAGCCTAGTCTAGTACGTAAACAATTCTCTCCAAGGTTAGGAGAATCTTGACATTACAATACCATGATGGGAAATTGTGCCCCTCAAGGCAATGCTTGTCGAGTATCTTTGATAGTGTGCTTCCAACCATATCTAAATACATAACAATAAAATAAATTAGTTTGATTGTTGATTAAGTCAAACGATTTGGGTCTTTAAACCGAATGACACCACCCACTATTTTTGGCAAATCCCATATCCCTCATGATGGAATCCGGGAGATTTCAAAGAAAGCTCGTAGCGGGTTATGGGAGGCTCACTATTACCAAGCCCACCTCACAATGATATGATGCTGGCTAGCAAAAATAATAATGAGAAGGTAAAGTTACCCATTCACAACAACCTCTTGTGATTACCCTTCTAGCTGGCCTCTAGAGAACAATGCCTCAGAATGATATAATGTTGGCACCATTTCTCTTAGTTAAGTTTTGACCCACCATGCAGGTTCGTTTAGGGGTCCAAGCATGACCTCACAATGATATGATGTCGGCCGTACTCGTTGCCTACCTTCACCACATCAAATGTTGAAATAGACTCCTCCTGAGTATAAGCACATACTTTGAACTCCCCCATGATAGGGTGAAGGCGGTGTATGAGTCATAAATGATTGAAGCCTACCATGGTGAAAGGCCACGAAGAAGTGTTCCAAGCACCTCTCTGCCTTCAACTTAATATTGGATGTTGGTTGAGGGATTTTAAGGTCTCATCATTTTATTTATTTAATCACATTATAATAAATTGTGTCCTATTACAACTACCAGTCCAAAGTAAATGAAATTAGTAGCATATGATATCTCCACTATTCGTTTTCGCAAAACAAATCAATATCAAAACAATTTTCAAAATATTGGAGATATATATTACTACTAATTATGTTCATTTTAATTTAGTAGCATATGATACTCCCACTATTTGTTTTGAGGAAAAAAAAAATCAATGTCAAAAACGAATTTTTCAAATATTGGAAGTAACTACTACTACCAAGGTTTTTGCATTCCTTTGAATTTGGACTTTATAGTTATCTTAGGCTCTTTGGATGACTATGGACTTATTAGGTTGATTCAACAACGAGCCAACATTGTTGAATAAGATCTAGGGAAGATTGTATCATTTTAATTACATGCTTTCAATCCAATTAAAACATTTTCTATTGAGCTCTTAGAAACGAAAGACAATCATTCATTGCTAATTAGGGCGTTGGACCCAACAAATCTTTAATCTCATGAAAACCCCTTTTAATATGTCTCCTTACCAATAGTTAAAGAAACTTTAGTCTAGTACTAGAGGGAATCAACTAATTGAAAGAGATAAAGAAGTAAAAAGAATTACAAACCGATTTGTACAAATTCCTACAAATTACATATACTAAGAGGGAGAGAAAGATTAACGTCTAACGTGTTGTGGTCCAATTGAAATAGTAATTAAAACACATTCCCAAGGTTCAAACCATTTGAATTTAGTGGCCTTTCTCATAGCTCAACTATCATTTAAGGCACAAGTCCATGGTCAACCATTTTTCTAACTACTTAATCACATTAAATAATTAAATTCGAATGCAACATAATCAATTAGATTTAGTACATATGGGAAAAATTGTATGATGAGTTTACACTACAAACAAAATTAAAATCAAAATATTTTGTCCTCTAGGGAGGTGGGGCCGAAATGCAAATATAGAAAGTTAGGAGTCAAACTGCAAATACTAGAAAGTATAATCAACTTTTTAAAATTACAAAAGAGCCCATAAAGGACTCATCATTAGGGTAGGCCTGTTATGGTGATGGGGAGAGGGAGAAGGTCAAACTTTTTCCCTTATTTTGAAAAGAAAGTAAGAGCCCATACTTGTCCTTGTCATTTTTGTACTTGTTGACTTGGTTAGGGTATGGTCTCCTAGTCTTGTCTAGGATGGAGTAAATCTAGGGAAAGCTTTTGATAGAAAGTTTAATACCCAAATTCAAAATCAAAGTATGAACACAAGAACATAGATATGAACACCAAGAACAAAACCATGAAAACATTTTCAATATTTGCACTTTCTTGGTGGTTTTTCAAACCAAAAACAAAAGTGACAAGGCCTTGGCTTTCTAGCTTAAAAGTGTGTGTGTGTGACTCAAAATAAAACACAAACACTAGCCAAAAAATTTCCCCAAAACCGTACCCTCCCCTATGTTACAAAAGCCCCAAATTTTGTTCAAAAACTCACTCTTCATTCATGCATCCAAAACACTTTTTGCATACATATCCTTTTCATCTATTGAAACACATTTTTCAACACTTGAAAAACAAAAGATACACATATCTAGAATGAAGAAATAATATGTCAAACATAAAATCAAAACCCATATGCATAAAATCCAAAAGGACACATCAAATATAAACATTTGGCTCTTGATACCACTTGAAGGGAAATAATGAGATTTATAGTGGGATTTCTAGTGACTAGCATGCATATACAATTATATACATAAGCAACGGAAGCCTATTATCACATATTATCACAACTATAGTCATGCAAATCCCCTTCAAGAAGCATAGGTTCATATATGATGCATCTAACAAAGTATTGAAGAACAAAGTGAAGGTTGAGTTTTATACCTCTTGATCTAGACTTTAGACCAAGGATGGACCACCTCCAAGCTCTTTGTTCTTAGAACTCCTTGAGTCTAGCCTTCCTCCTTGTTTCCTCCACCTTGATAGATTTAGAACTCCTTTGATTCTCCTCTAGTCTCCAAAGTAGAAGACCTCTAAAGATCCACACCCACTAGTATGTGAGATGGATGTTGGAATAACCAAAAGGAAAAGAGATGATTAGCTATATCCCCCTCTGGTGGCCAGCTTTGTATGTGTGTAGAGAGAGAGAGAGACTTGTTTTTCTCTTGTTGAAAAAGAAGGGAATGAGCACCTACATACTTGTCTTAGTGTCACTACACGAATGGCTTGAGACTTTCCATCCTTCCCATTTGAAGCAGACATAGTACGTACTAGTCTATCCGGATTATCAGCGTCCCTCTAACAATCCTATGACTAGGAACCTTTTTTGGACATTATGGTTATGTGAAGAAGGTCTCTGTAATCTAACATCTTTAGATTTCTTCTTCCATCGATCCATTGTCCATGGACTCACTAATTTTGGTCGTATATCGTTCATTGAGATAGTCCTAATAAGTGACTTTGCCTTTTGCTGTATTAGAGTTATCTATACATACATACATTGTCCTGAAATGTTTCTTCCAAAGATTGACTTTCAAGGCACAACTCCAGCACATGTATAAGGTCTATGTGAAACCCATTTCCCTAGCTTCTTTCCACCATGAGTTGTCACTGGTGGCTCTTCACCAGGCTCCTTTGTCCTATTCTTCTTAGGTCTGCTTGTTTGCTTCTTGTGAACTGAGGTTTAATAGTGATAGTATCCACCACTTTTAACAATTGATCTTGACCAGGGAGGGGTGAAATTACAGGGGCATAAGCCATGAGGTAAGATGCTTGCTTATAGCACTCATCAACATATAAAGCAACATCTTGTTTTTTTTCTTCTTAGAATGCAAGCAATAGCATGAGCACAAGGGATTCCACAGAGTTCTCATTTCCTACAGGAACCTAAGTCTACTGCTCACCCCCCCTCCGCGTATAAGTGTTGAACTTGGTATTTCATATCTCCAGCTAGAGTAGCAAGGCAAATCTCACTCTCTTTCTTCAACTTGTCAATTATTTTCTCAATTCTTGGACCAACAACCCCCTTCCACTTTAAAGCAGCCACTCTTCTATTTGCCATCCTTATCATTACCTTTTCCTTATCATTTGAAGCATACTCAAAATGGGCTTGTCCCTTGCCTTCACAATCAATTTGTTAAAAGCCTCACATAGATTGTTGGCAAGAATATCACACTTAAAGTATGCGCTAAAATATGATTTACTCCAATGTCCTGGTGGTTTGTCATCCACCCACTTCCAAGCTTCCTCATTGTCTTCTTTCAACTTATCCATAATTGACTGAAACCAAGGTATTGTTGTTGCCCTTGCTGCCTCCCACAAAGTTTGCTTTCATGCTCGGCCACTATGTATTTTTTTTGAAGTTATTATGCAAGTACCTAACACAGTGTCTATGCTCTGTGTGGATGCAAATTTCTTCCTTCTTGATCTTGGACAAAATGCACCTACAAAATAAATAACACCTTAGGTCAAGGCCAAAAGCCTCATGCGCCCACGATGAATAGGAGGCTTTGGCTGAAGAACCTCTGATGCTAAAGTTAGAATTTTGAGGGAAAAGTGTTTGAGAGTTTAGAGAATTTTAGCAAGAATGAAGACTTAGGTTCTTAGAGAAAATGGAGTGATATATATAGGGCATGGCTGGTCCCATTTGGAGAAAAGGTGGCCGGCCCTTTGGAGTATTTTTGTGTGAAATGTGTGATTTAATTGGCAATTAATGGATTAATTAGGTAATAAATCCATTAATTAGCCAATTAACTCAATTTATATGGAATGTTTTGAAGGTTATGAAATAAATACCTTATGGAGAATATAGAATAAGGATGGATGAAATAATTTTGAATTTGTTACCTATTTTGTGCACTTTTGGCTTGATTGAAGAATGATTGTCCACTGCTTGCGCGTAGGAAATCCGGTGTGCCTTGAGGGTATTTTTGTCCTCTTCTATCCAAAAATCCACGTGTCGCCTTGTGATTATTTTTGGCTCCACAAATGCCCCCATACCTGTTGGGCTGCTCACATAAAAGGGCAACAGGTATAGAGATTTGTTTGCTTTAGGAAACATTGGATTGCTTCCTATTTTGATGTAGATTCCCTCTTTAATTGGAAATTAGGTCCTTCTAGGAAAGGGAAATAAATTTCTCTCAAAGCCTATTTAAGTCCACCTTAAGTGGGTTATTAAATCAACTTTGGAGAGCGATTTATTCTACCCTACAAGAGAGAGAGAGAGCTTAGAGGGTATTTGTTCCCCCTCCTCTAGCAATCTTCTACATCTTGCCCATGCAAATGACCGTCTTTCGTTGCTTTCTTTGTCTTCTCCGCGCCGCACCGAGGTAAGAAAAATTTAATTTTCCTTGTCTTCTTCTTGGATAGTGCTGTCGCAGGGCAGCCGTCGGGGTGGTGCAGCACGTCGACTGGCAGGGCCACGAGTCAGCTTGGCATGGGCCGAGAAGGTGTTATGGCAGGGACCACTGCTTGGGCTGCTCGGCTTGGCTAGAGCCAAGGGCAGCTTGAGCGGCTGGGCCAGCGAATTAAGGCGCTGGGACGCAGTGTTAGGCGAGCCGCATTGCTCATGTCCTTTGGGCTCTTGGACTTGACGCGGGCCAAGCCGGTGATTGAGAGAAATGCGGAGGTCACGAGCCTCATAGGCTGCTGAAATGTTGAGCATGCAGGCCTCATGCCTGCTGGAATGCTGGGTTGATCTCCCCTGCTAAGTACCATGAATGTCATTGGCTACTTAGTCATCTTCGTCGGGAGAATGGTGGGCTGCCCCCAAAAGAAGAGGTAAAGAAAATCAAGGTGGATGCATTAGCTCGTCTGATCACTGTCGTGGAGCTTACTGCGAATGAAGATGGAAAGAAGAGATCTTCCCTACCTGCTCAAGAGATGCCGGTTGAAAAAAAATTGAAAACTTATTTCGCTATTCGTGAGGGTCCGCCTGCTGCCGAAAGGTCTTTGATTGGCATGAATTATTCCAGTGGGAAAAATGAGGCTGCTAAATCTGAGCATGTGGCACCTACCATGCCAAAGATGGCTAGTTCGATTGCTGATAGGGTTGCTCGGCATAGAGGTCCTGTCATGCCCCCAGTGCCGAAGTCTGTACTAAGACGTCCGTTGAGAGCTAAGTCTGGTTCACCTTTGGAAATGCTTGCTATTATGAAGAGCGATAAGGTGGACTCTGCTGCTAAAGTGGCGCCAAGGCCCACTCCTCCTACTGCTGAGACTGAATCGCCTGCTGGGAAGAAAAAAACTACTCGCGTGGGCAGCTGTGAGAAATCCACTAAGCTTGCTTCTAGGGACGCTTCTGAGATCTGTGCGCTTTTGAAACCAGATCTGCTTGAAGACATGGACGCTTGTGCCAAGTTTGTCGATGGCATTAGAGGGATTGTTTGCCCAAGTTCCTTTGCAAAGCATACGATTGAGTATTGGAATACTGCCCTACTTGCCATGATGTAGAAGACGACTATTCTGGCAGTCGAGTCTATGCTCCTTGACCAAATGAATACCAAGGCTACCAAGGAGGTGGCAAGGGCTATGGCAGTCAAATATTATTCTTCTACCGAGAAGATCAAGAGGTTAGAATCTGAGCTCATCGTTTTGAAGGGGTCTAATATCTCAACCCCCACTTCTCTGTAGCTTGAGACCGCTCGCCAAGAGATCGTTGACTTGAAGACCTGGACGCGATCCAAGTTAAGTATGAAAATGCAGAGAAGGAGATTATATGTTATATACCTCAAATTCAACATCTTGAGTGTGCCATTTCTGAGCTTCGTTCCGCTGCTTATGCAAAGGATGAAGCGTTGATTACTGCTTATAACCAAGTGATCCACTTCAAGAAGGTTATTGATAGGCTCGAACCTCAAGTGTTGGAACTCTAAGGTGCACTGAAGATCAAAGAAAGTTTGAAGAAAGAAGTGGATAAGCTGCAGCGCGTCCGTGTTAGTCTGCTCGAGAAAATCGGGCAGCTGAAATGTGAGAAGGCTGGGCTTGAGGCTCTGCTTTTTCAGAGTGAGGCCAATTTCTACAAGCTGGGTTATGTAGATCATCTCTTTGATAGATCGTCTGACTTCAAGTTTGCTGAGAGAGACTTCGAAACCTTCTCTATTTCTTTGATTGCCTTTACATTTGAGGCCTCCATTGGTGAAGTAGTCGGATATGTTAGTGCCCAGGCTGGAGCAGTCGGGGGTGAAACACCGGATGGTGCCACTGTTGAGAATGTCACGGCTGCTAAAGGTGTGGCAACCGAGTAGTCGTGGAGTGTCCAAGCTGCTGAAGAGTAGTCTTGTAGGTAGCCTTTAGGATTTTCTTTGTTTTTCCTTGTAGCTCTTGTTTCGCTTAAACTTCTTCAGCCTGTGCTAGTTGTTTATAAACATGCTTCCTTCGCTTCTTTTGTTCATGCCTTAACCTTTAGACTTTATAGACCAATGGTAGGCGTGCTACTTTTATATAAGCAGATAGGCCCATGTAGCCTATGCAGCCATAGGTGTTGGTGTAGAACTTTGCAAAGTTGTTAGCCATAGGGTTGGCAGCCGGATGCCTTACTTACAGAAGCAGACAAGTTCGCGTAGCCACTAGGCTGTTAACCTTGGCTTTTTCCAATTTCATAGGTTGCGTAGCAAGTATCACAACACTTTAGGACTTGGTGTAGGTTGTTCCGTGCTTGGCAGAGGTGAAGCTTATCGACTACGTAGCATGTCGGCAGTGGATAAAGCTTCGTATATGCATGCTAGCTTGTTTAACCTTTCACAAGAATGTGCGGTTGTATAAGTCTAGCGCGGCTTTACTGCTTGAAGGGTAAGCCGTAGGCAGTCTTCCAAAAATCGTAGGCTACCTTTGTGCACTCGGTAGCAACTTTAGGGTTCCAGGGGCAACCGTCCATAGGGCGTACTGTGTAATATGCCCCTCCATCTCTAGGACCCGGTTCCTCGCAGATTAAGCCAAGAGACCCAAAATCCTTCAGTTAGCTAAGCCTTGAAAAAGACCATTACGGTTACTTCTAGGAATCCCGGCACAAGCCATCGTGCATCTAGTTATACCAGGGCAGCCAGGCTCATCCATTCTAGATATTCGGAGTGTAGAGTTTTTCCTCCTGTCTTAGAGAGCTGACCCATGTGCGTGTCAGAGAATTGGTTTACCTTCTCACACTGGAGAGCAATTAGTTTACTCTCTCACACTGGAGAGCATGATTGGTCCTTAGGGGCGCAATTCCTACAATGAGTCCCTAAGAAGGGCGCGGTCTTCTTTTGAAGTGCAGGAGTGATCAATTGTTGTAAGCATGCAGCCGAGCCAAGTTGTGATTACTTGTGAATTCCTCATTGAAAAATGAGTGAAGCGAACGAGAACATAGCTGTAGGGTAGGAATTGCATAACAACTGGATAGTCATCGGCTTGTGAGGTGGTGCTCGTCGAGCTGCTTAAGTCTTCAGGCTTTAATGTAGCAGGAGATCTCACATGGTACTTCCTCATATTGTAGGCGTTCCACTGTTTTTCGATCTTTTTGTCGTTTCATGGTGGCAAGGGTGTAATTGTTCTTGCCGCCTACTCTGCTGATCTTGTACGGACCTTCCCAAATGGGATCCATTTTTTTGGAGCCTTATCTTCGGGCAGTGATGAAGGCTTTTCTTAGGACCAGATCTCCAGGCTGAAACTGTTGGATCTTGGCCCTTTTGTTGTAGATGGAGATGAGCAATTGCTGGTAAGCTGTGATGCGAGTGATAGTCTACTCGTGCTTCTCCTCTGCCAGATCTAAGCTTGTGGCCATCTCCTTACTGTTCTACTCAATGCTTGGTAGTAGAGCGGTGATACTTAGCTTAATGACATTGGGATGAATGATTGCTTCTGAGCCAAATGCCAAAGAGAAAAAAGTCTCACCGGTTGCTCGTCTTTTGGTGGTGCGATATGCCCATAGGCATCCCGGGGAGTTCGTCTGGCCATTTTCCCTTCATGTTGGTGAGGGATTTCTTGAGGCAGTCGAGGATTGTCTTGTTGGATGCTTCGACCTGCCTATTGCCTTAAAACTATCTCGGTGTGGTCATGTGCTGCTTGATGCCATATTTTTTAAAGAACTTTGCCAAATCTTTGCCCACAAATTACGGGCTGTTATCAGTGACGATATATTGAGGGATGCCAAATCGGCAAATGATGTTCCTCCACACGCAGTGCTCTATGTTCATGTGAATCGTGGTCGTCATGGGCTCTACTTCTACCCATTTGGTGAAGTAGTCAGTTGCCATGATCATCATGCCTCTGCCCTCGGTAACAGGCGGCATAGGTCCTACTAGGTCGATTGCCCACTGCATGAACGGCCAAGGACTCGTCTGCGGGTGTAGCTCGCTAGAAGGCAATGCTAGTACCGGCTTGTAGTGTTAGCAGCAGTCGCACTTTTGTATTAACTCCTTAGCATCTTGGTGCATGGTAGGCCAATAGTAGCCTGTGTTAAGAGCCTTATGTGCCAAGGATCGATCTCCAGAGTGATTTCGACAAACGTCTTTGTGGATTGAGCTTAGAACCTTCAAGTCATTGAGAGGCGCTGGACAGCAGAGATATGGTCCGGTGTAAGATCTTCGGATAAGAATGTCGTTCCACATGTAGTAGCTTGCTGCCTTGATTTGGAGCTTCCTAGACTCCAATCTTTCCGCGCGGAATATGCCATTGACCAGGTAGTCTACAATGGAATCTTGCTAGTTTGGAGTTGTACTAACTTGTGACACCTCGACTGCTAGCTTCGCCTCTATGCTTGGCTTGTCTAGATACTCCACCGGAATAAAGTGTTTGAGTTGGTGGTCGAAGGCGGAGCCTAGGCCGGCTAGTGCGTCCACGTGAGCGTTGTCTGCCTATGGAACTTGAGTGAAGGTGTAAGTCTGAAACGCCTCAAGCAGTTTGGCTAATGATTAGCTGGGAATCAGAATGAATTGCGAGCTTTTTCATCGCCAAATCTTTTGTGACTCGGAGGCCTGCTAGTAGGGTCTCGTACTCTGCTTCGTTGTTGGATGCTTTGAAGCCTAGAGTGATCGCTTGCTCAGGCATTGAACCGTTTAGGGTGACAAGGACTATTCCTACTCTCGAACCTTTGTAGTTGGATGCACCGTCGACATGAAAATGTCAAAAGTCTTCATCAAGTGAAGCAGGCGTGGCTAGGGTGCGTTCGACTACCTCTGGGGCATCGTTGAGCCTCTCTAGAGTTGAATTATGGAGCAAGGATCGGCTGGGGCCGTGTGACACATAGCAAGAGGTAGTGTTCAACTGCCGGTACATGTTGCTCCTATGTAGAATCTTATGGGGCGACGAGGACAAAATTTGCTTCCGAGTGTGCCCTTTTAGTGTTCGTCTGCCCTTGGTGAGTTTTTTTGGTCAAGTTGTTGCGTTCGTCACAAAACTTGGCATCCACCAGGGTCTACCTTTTTATCATTGCGCGTCTGGATTGGGCGGAATTGTGCGTCGTGAGGATGACTATGTGCGTTTGAAGGTAAAACTTGAGCTTCCGGGTTGCAACAACTATTGCCAAAGTTAGCTTTTGAATTTTTGGTAGCATCGATGAGAGCTTTTGAACTGTGGAATACAGGTAATCGAGCCCCCAGCTCTTCTCGTATGATGGTAGAGCTTATTGCTGCTTCAGATACCGTCAAACATGCGAATAAGTTCTCCGCTGCTTCCGGTTTGGATAGTATGGAGGTGATGTCGGGTACTTCTTTAAGTCCTTGAATGTGCATTGGCGAGCCTCGTCCCAAAGTGCATGTTTATCTGCCAGAGCGAAAGAGTCTGCCAGAGTTAGATTTTCTTTCATGATCAATTTTTCGAATATCGGGTGGTCTACTGGAAGTCTTGTTTAGAAGGCTGCTCTAGCTATCGAGTCATTACTTCCGACTATCCTTACCTTCTCTACTTTGAACCTCTTTACATAGTCGCGAAGCGACTCATTTGGGTTCTTCTTGACATTGAACAAGTGATCGAACTTCTTCTTGATCGAGCGATATGATGAATATTCTTTGGTGAAAACCAAAGACAATTCGTCGAAACTCAAGATAGATTGTGGCGACAGGGTGTAGAACCAATCTTGCACCTCGTCTTGTAGAATGGTGGCGAATATCTTGCACATGAGATCTTCGTTGTTTCGATAGAGGATCATTGTGCTTCGGTAGTGCTTCAAGTGTTTCTTCGGGTCTCCATCTCCTTTGAAGGATGTGAAATGTGGCATGCTAAACTAGCATGGAGGCTCTGCCTGCTCGATCTCGTCTGTGAAGGGTGACCTGCTTATGTTGGTCATGTCTCGTCGTAGTGCCTCATCGGTGACCTTGTTGCATTGGAAATCATGCAATTGCTCGGTCAGAAGTCTCTCTACTTCTTCATGAATTTGTTTTTGTTAGGGTAGCGGAGCTCTCGGCTACCCTCAGCCGTGACTTGCTGGTCTAGGCTGCTCTTGCATGTGTTTAGCTTGTCTATACCACGAATACGGTACGTGTGGTACGTTCTTAGCAGGCGAGCAAGTTCTTCGCAGGCCGCCGGTTGAACTTGCGCCGGATTGAGTGACTACTTCTCTTCGTCTGTCGTGCTGCCTACTCCGATGTGAGGTGGAGGATGCTCCTTGCGGGCCTAGCCGTGAATAAACACTTCGCCTGGAAGGTTGTCCATGTTATTCATCAGAATGTGGTCCCAACCGTGAGCTTATGTTCATCTGCGGGCCTAACCGAGAGTGCACGCTTCTCCGCAAGCTAACACGGAAGCATAAGCTATCTCGGGGGCCTAGCCGAGAGTGTACTCTGCTGGAACACTTGGTTCGTGGCTGGTCCAGTGGCTGGTTGCCAGGACGCTGCTGGAGAGGTTCTTCGTCTGCCCTTGTCCTACTTTGGGACACCTCATCTTAGGTACGTTGCATCTCAGTGCGCTGCAAGAGCTGGTTCACCAAGGTCGTCTGCTATGCCAGGGCGCTCGTCAACTCTACGACTTGTCGAGACAAGTGTTGTTCGTTATTTAGATTGGAAGAGCTTAGAATGAATGTGCCTCCTTGAGCAGTGGAATGGTGGTAGACTCTAGGCGCGGGATTTGAGTTGGGAAATGTCAAATCCACAGAGAAATGTGGTAGACTCTAGACCTAATCTTGAACCGATTTGGGCTGCTTGGAAGACTACGGGAGCAGGATGGGCCGCGAGAGTAGGTTGGGCCGCAGGAACAGGCTGGGCAGCAAGAGTGGGCTGCTCGGTGTGAGCAGGCTGGGCCACGAGAGCAGGCTGCGACAGGAGCAAGCTGCTCGGCGGGAGCAGGCTGGGCCGCAAAAGTGGGCTGCTCGACGAGAGCAGGCTGAGCCACGGGAACAGGCTGGGCCACGAAAGCAGGCTACTCAGTGGGAGCAGGCTGGGCCATGGAAGTGGGCTGCTCGGTGGGAGCAGGTTAGGCCACAGGAATGGGCTGCTCGGCGTATGGCGCACGTGGGTGCGGGGCTAGGGCTCAGCTTGGCAACATGTTGGGCTTGGAGTGACATGGCTTGGGTCATGGCTTTGGTGTCGTGGGCCTTAGATGGCACAACTTGGGCTTGGGCCTATGCAAGCTTGGATGGCACGGCTTAGGCCGTGGTAGTGGTGCCATGGACCTCGCCGAGGGTGGTGGCCGTGGTGGCCACCGCGGTGGTTGCCATGGTGAAGCCCCGTATTGGTGGTGCCGCTCCACCTATGATCACATTTAGCCTCGTGAATCGCCATGGTCCCATTTCTTGAATATTGGAATTTTCACTCGTGGAATTTTCTAAATTTCTAGCCATTGTATTTCCCCTTTACGTTTTATCAAAGAATCTTTGCAAATAAAAAATTCTAATAATAAGAACGTACGAAAAAATACAAGTGGACTAGAAAATAGAGAAAAACCTTTTTACGCGAGAGTCTTTTACGAGTGTGGATCTCTTCTCTCAATGAAAGCACCAATTTGTGGATGCAAATTTCTTCCTCCTTGATCTTGGACAAAATTGCACCTACAAAACAAATAACACCTTAGGTCAAGGCCAAAAGCCTCACACGCCCAAGATGAATGGGGGGGTTTTGGCCGAAGAACCTTTGATGCCAAAGTTAGAATTTTGAGGGAAAAGTGTTTAAGAGTTTAGAGAATTTTAGCAAGAGTGAAGACTTAGGTTTTTAGAGAAAATGGGGTGATCTATATAGGGCATGGCCAGTCCCCTTTGGAGAAAAGGTGGCCAGCCCTTTGGGGTATTTTTGTGTGAAATGTGTGATTTAATTGGCAATTAATGGATTAATTAGGTAATAAATCCTTTAATTAGTCAATTAACTCAATTTATATGGAATGTTTTGAAGGTTATGAAATAAATACCTTATGCAGAATATAGGATGAGGATGGATGAAATAATTTTGAATTTGTTACCTATTTTGGGCACTTTTGGCTTGATTGAAGAATGATTGTCCACTGCTTGCGCGTAGGAAATCCAGTGTGCCTTGAGGGTATTTTTGCCCTCTTCTATCCAAAAATCCACGTGTTGCCTTGTGATTATTTTTGGCTCCACAATCTGCATTGGGCATCAGGGTCTGAAAGCATTAATTAACCCTTTTTGCTTATCTGTGATGAATGCATAGCCACGACTATCACTCATGCCTAAGTCACCAATCAATATTTTCAAAAACCGCTCCCAGGTGTCTTCATTTTCTATTTCCATAATAGCATATGCAAGTGGGAACATCCCATTATTGGCATCAATTCCAACTGCAGCTAAAACTTGTCCTGGATGTTTCCCTTTCACAAAACATCCATCTAGTCCTATAACAGACCTACACCCCTCTTTAAACCCCCTTTTGCAAGCTTCAAAACAAATATACATTCTCTGGAATCTCCTTATGTCACCTTTCACCTGAGTTTTAATAACCACAGTTGATCCAAGGTTTGTACTCTTCAACACCTCAGCGTATTGTTCAAGGTTGCTGTATTGTTGAACCCAAGTACCACAATTCAATTTTTCTGCTATCTGCCTTGCCAAATATATTTGTTGAGTAGTCACCTCTTGGCCATAATCTTCCTGAACTGCAGCCTTAACCAAGTCAATAGACCAGTCCGAATCAATGAAGAGTTGATTAGCATATCTTTGTGCTAAGAATCTAGAATTAAGCCAAAAAAACATTTTCATCTCTAGCACAAACATGCTCCAACTCAAGTGTTTTGATCTGGAAGGTTGCTAATTTATGCAACCTTGCACCATAAATGACAAAAGGGCAATCTTCTTGACAAACAGCCCTAATTCTAACCTTGTCATTTCTTTTAAATCATACATGTCTCCAGTTAATTACAGTGTAATAAATGATAGCCTCCTTCAATTGTTGTTTATTAGGAAAGAGCGTACCATTGCAAAAGTCAGGATTTTTCAAGTCTGTACCTTTATGCCACTCTCTAAACTTTGGTGTAGGCTTATTTCACTGCTTCTTTCTCTTTCTGCTAGTTACCTCATCCAATTCATCTTCTTATTGTGAAGTTTCATCTTCAAGGCTATGAAGGTCACAAGAATTAGCATCCTCATCTGATATCTCTCCTGCAAACCCCATTTCTTCAGGCTCTTCTGTAATCGGTTGGTCTACATGTTCTTCAAACTCATTATCATCAACTTCATAATCAACTTGCAGCTTAATATCAGAATCATGCTCATAATCACTGTCTTTAAATACATCATCATCTGTAACTTCCTCATTCTGCTCCCCATTAACATATGTATCTTCCCCATTTCGTCCCTCAACATATTCAAGAAAAGACACAACATCTCCCTTATTTGCTATCTCAACCTCTTGCTCTACTGATACATCCACATTAGTTGAGCCTTCACCAACATCCTTCTTCTTCTTGTCAACCATAAATAATTATGTCATCCTGTTTTTTTCCCATTTCATCAATTAAAGCCAAAACTTCTATATCACGTGTCATTTCAACAAATCCTATCCCAGTAAGCTTTTTTCTATGCATACTTAATTCCAATTGATACCCCAATTGTCTTGCAATATCATGACATTCCATCAAAGATTGTTGATCAGCTGAAACCCAATCTAAGAAAATAACTTCACCTCCAATGTATTTTTTATGACTTCCCTTCTGAATGATCTAACCCCCATGGTGGATTTTGTAAGTGAATTTGTCCGAGTCAGCTGCATTATTCAATGCAAAAAATCATTATTCACATGAGGATGTATTAGTACAGTGCAAAAAAAAAAAAAAAAAAAAAAAAAAAAAAAAACCATTATTCACATGAGGATATATATAAGGAGGAGCTATATTTGTATGCAAAAATCTATAAAGTTTATTGTCGGTGTTGCTTTCCAACTATGAATGTGAATGGAAAGCACAACTTCCACGAAAAATAAGACTTATTAAATGTGAATGGAAAGCACTCAATCAATAAGCTTACCAAAATGAAGAAAAAGTTGCAAAAAGGTTAGATGTCAAAAACCAGAGGACCCTACTTCCTCATATATTCCCTACTCTTATTCAATGTCAAAACCTTTAAACTATTCCACACTACAAGACAACAGTAAACATACACACCAACCACTACAATGCCATTTAACAAGCCAAAATGCAAACCAAGGCAACCTTCAATATAAAATGACAAAAACCTACACCTTAGGACCACACCACCGACAACTAAACATTTTAAAATACTTAAGTATCTCAAATGTATCAACAATCTTAGTATTATATGGTTCAAATGCAACTCACCATATTTGGGAGCCTTCCTAGATCTGCGAAAATGGTATGCCATGTCGCAGTCAACTTCACTGCCTCGCAATCCACCAATTCGAAAGATTCCTTACCGATTTCTGATTTTTAGTCTTAGTTCTACACCAATCGAATCTCTGTCACCCAAACCCCCAATTCAGAAACCCTAATGTGGGGTTTACTTCCAATGGGCAATAGCTTTTTTTTTTTTTTTTAATTTTTACAATAGTGAATAAAATTAGCTCGTAAAATTACGAAGGGGATCTATTTTGTAATTTATTTGTCATCAAAAAATAATTTAGCATTTCTCATTCCGTTTCTCTTTTTTTTTTGGTGACCAAGATAATATATTACCCGAGCAAAGATGCCAAAGATACAAAGAAGCCTACCCCGAGGCAAAAGCAAATAACAACAACTAGAGAGAAGTAGTACAAGGAGGTACATACGACACCGCATCTAATGCTAAAAGTGTCACTGCTCGTACTACCAAGAAAAGATTAAGGGGGACAAGGAAGACCATCGTTACACACAACATGCACAAGGGAGCATGGGGGTCTGTTGACCCAAATATTATCACATACCTCCCTACTTTGCCGCAACGCCAAAAGATTCGCAGCCATATTGGCCGATCTTGGAACTCAAGACCAGCAGCAGTCATTAAAAGCCTCCCTCATTCCTTTGCTCCGCACTAGAATTGGGAAAGCTTCCCAACTGCCAATCGTAATCTCGAAGACAGGAAATAGATTCCGGAGAGTCAGATTCCACGATGACATAATTCCATCCCATATTTCTTCCTAACTCACACCCATGCAGCACAGCCAATGCTTCCGCCACAGCCACAGTAGAGGTCGTCACGTTATATCTGACCGCTGCCACAAACCTGCCCACTTCATCCCGAGCCACCACACCTACAAAACCCGAACCCCAACTCTTTAACCAGCTGGCATCCACATTAATTTTAATGAATCCCGTACAAGGTGGCGACCAATAGACATCAGAAATCGTTCCTGGGACAAAGATCGGTAAGCTAATAGCCAGGGGCTGATTAGTTTCCTTGAAGGCGGCCACCGAATGGGTGATAGCTGCAATAATCTACCGTGGAAAGATGGATTGTTGATTGAAGAGGAAGTTGCATCTTGCCTTCCATATATGCGAACAAGTGATAGGAACATATGAAAGCAAGCTGCTCCTAGCACTCGTCTGTCTATTTACCGAATAAGAAATAACACTTAACCAATTTGCCCAAGATGTAACCTCCCCCCTACGTAAGCCTCTTGTCAACATTCCTTCGTGCCACACCTCCTCCACCCACGGGCATTGAAGAAAAAGATGTACCATTGATTCTTCCTTCAAGTTGCAAAGAGGGCAGATTGGTGAAGGAGAAGATCGGCGCTTAAACAAATTTGCCTTCGTTGCCACTGCCTCCTGTAAGGTATTCCACATAAAGCATCTTATTTTTTGCGGTACCTCAAGCTTCCATACACACTTCCATAAATGTTTTGGGATGAAGGCAGACCTATGAGGGTTACCATTTCTTTGTTGTCGAGTCCTGGTCATAGCCCCATGATATCCAGACTTGACCGAATAGGTTCCCTTTTTCTCAAAAGGCCACACCAATCTGTCCTTCAACGTCAGGTCACCTATATGTGTCTCAGAAATCGCCTTAAGCTCCTCCTCCACCACAAAAGGTTTAAGGAAATCAATATCCCAACCCCCATTTTTAGTGCATAACAAATAATTAACCCTGAGGTTTAAAGAGACTGGCACTGTGCCCAAGGGAGAGGGACGTCCCAAGGGAATAGATGGCAACCATCTATCCACCCAAACCCGGACATCATTTCCATTCATTATCTGCTAGTGTGCACCTCCACAAAGAATTTCTCTACCAACAAGGAGGCTTGACCATCCCCAGAAGCTCTTCTACCCCACTTTGCATCGAAGAAAGAGCAGTTGGGGAAGTATCGAGCTTTAAGGACCGACGCCCACAATGAATTTGGCTCAATTAATAACCTCCAACATTGTTTCGCCAATAGAGCGTTGTTGAATTCCGCAAAGCACCTCAAACCTAAACTTCCATCCTCTTTCGATTGCCTCAATTGCTCCCTAGAGACCCGATGAATCTGGTTCTCCCCTTCCTTTTGTCCCCACCAAAACTTAGAGATCATTGCATCCAAATCATTGCAAAATGTCGTAGGAAACTTGAAAAGGTTCATGGGATACGCCAGAATTGCTTGCACCACCGCCTTAATTAAAACTTCACACCTCGCTTGTGAGAGAGTTAAGCGCTTCTAACCTTGAATCTTTCCCAAAAGCCTTCCTTTCACATAAGCAAAGCCACTTCTTTTTTATCTACCCCAAATGGCCGGTACTCCCAGATAAACTCCCGGGTCCCCAACTTTCTCCATCCCAAGAATGGTAGTCAGATAGGTAGATAAAGGTTCCGACACATTCCCCCCAAAAAACACACTGGAATTGGATTTATTAACCTGTTGACCCGAGGCTGAGCAGTACTTATCAATAACCTGGATTAAATTTCTGTAGTTTCTTGGCTCCGCCTTAAGGAAAATCAGTGCATCATCAGCAAAGAAAATGTGAGATATCATGGGACCGACACGATCCATTTGAACCCCTTCAATCCGCCCCCTATCACTCTCCTGTTAAATAAGGAGCGATAGCACTTCACTGACCAGCAAGAATAAATAAGGGGAAAGAGGATGACCCTGTCTAAACCCCCTTGAAGGAGCAAATTTAGAGCCAGGTTGTCCGTTCAGAAGAATGGCAAAATTCACTGTTGAAATGCAACCCATAATCAAGCTCCTCTAACGACTATTAAAACCAATCTTCTCCATTACTGCCATTAAAAAATCCCACTCCACCCGATCATACGCCTTATGCATATCCAATTTGATTCCCAACTCAAAATTGCACTTCGTCTTTCTATTTTTTAGAAAATGGAAAAGCTCATGCGCAATGCTGATGTTATCTTGAATCTGTCTTCCTTCCACAAACGCATTTTGGGTTGTAGAGATCAACTCCAGCAGTATTCTCTTTAATCGGTTGGCCAAGACCTTGGAGAGAATTTTGTAGGAATAGTTGCAAAGGCTTATGGGGCGAAACTAAGACACTGACTCCGAGTTTTGAACCTTTGGAATTAAAGCTAGGTGAGTAGCATTGATTCGCAATGGCTGCAAAGACCCATTCATCAAATCTTCAATCATGTTATTAACGTCCGTAGCAATTATATCCCACTGTGACTGATAGAAGATCCCTTGAAATCCGTCAGGACCTGGAGCTTTAAGTCCTCCCATTTTCATGGCAACATTTTTAATCTCATCCATAGAAACCGAAGCCATTAACGATACATTCATCTCTTCATAAACCTTTAAGGTAACGCAGTCAAGCATGTCACCCCACTCCCTGTGACCCGACGAAGTGAATAACTCCACAAAGTGTTCATCAATTAATAGCTGGATCTGTCCTGGATTATCCACCCAGTTCCCATTCCCATTTTTAAGCGATATTACCTAATTTCACCTTCTTCTTTGCAGGGTAGATTGATGGAAGAATTTTGTATTCGCATCTCATTCCTTAAGCCATTGCACCCTTGATTTTTGTTGCCAAATGCTCTCCTCCTGACTCCATAAAAGGTCAACCTTTTTTGTAAGCTCTTATATCTCATGGAGTTGCTTCTCCAATCAAGTTGGAGCCGTCCTAGGTGGCGCATCATCACTTGAATTTGCCACGATCTCTAGCTAAATTTATCCCTACTCCACCTGGACAAGTTAGAGCGGGCCTCACTGATTTTTAGATTCCACCTCTCCACCGAGTTACCTTCTCGAAATTTATCCCAAACTCGTTTCACAATTTCTTTGCAATCTGTATCCTTTGCCCAATGAGCTTCAAAGCAGAAAATCCTTTTCCTTTTACCAACACGTGGGTCGCACTGAACAATAACTGGGCTATGATCTTAACCCAGTGACGTGCCATTGGTGACCATAAAATTAGGCCAAAGGGCCTGCCAACTTTCATTCACCAACCCTCTATCTAACCGAGCCTCCACTAGCTACCCATTTCTCTTCCCACGCCAAGTGAATTTTAGGCCGTTAAAGCCCAAATTCGAAATCTCCAGCTTGCTCATAAACTCCTCCAAATATCTGGTCCGGTTATATCTCACTTCGGCTCCACCTAATTTCTCGTGGTCCCACAAGAATTCATTGAAATCACCACCACATATCCACGGGATGTTGTCAGGAGAAAACTTATGAGTCATCCCCCCTCCAAATCTGCCTTATCTGCACAATAGGAGGTACCGTACACACCGGTGAACCTGAACACAATCTGAGAATCCACCATGCTGCACTGAGCATCAATGAGGTGTTTTGAGAAATCATTCACAATCACATGTACCGACTCATCCCACTAGAGGCTAAGACCTCATGCCCTTCCAACGGGTGCAACATCAAACCCATTACAATATCTCATTCTTCGTCTCACACCTATTATTATATGATCTTTCATTTTTGTTTCTAATAGAAAGATCATAGAAGGTCTATGTTTCCTTATCAGCCCACGAAGGGCTCGAACTATCGTGTCCGACCCTAGACCACACCAGTTCCAGAATAAGTGTATCATGGTGATCGTGCAGCTGTTAAAGGCCAGCCGCCACCACCCCGGGAAGAGGATCCGAATTTCTTAACCATCAGTGCTTCTTTCTCCTTCACAAAAATCTCTTTCATGTAATCCCACATATCCTGATACTTTATCAGGACATCCTGCAACTCTTCCTCCGCATTGATCACCATTTCCATCATCAGACACCTTTCCTTCGTGGTCATATTCCTCAGCCGTTCCGCAGCCCTTTCCTTCCTTTCCTTAACCTTTTTTTAGTCCTCCTCTATTCTAGTTTTCTTCTGAGATGAGAGACCCACCTCTGTACCCTTTTTTTCCAACTCCCGTTTATTGTGACTTCCAACCCCTTTTATTTGTGGAACATGAACATGATGTCCCGCTACCCCTCATGCAGGCAAGATTAAATCATCTTCATGTATCTCTTCAATCATGACTACCGGGTTTCTTATATACTCACTTCTTATTTCCACCGGTTCAAAGCCCATCACAAATTGTTGTTGTCTTATAGGCCCACATCCTTCCATTATCCACTGTGCCGGTTTAAAGTTCTATCCTTCTTCCCTTCGTTTGACTCGATGCCATCTCTTTGAGCCATTGCCTTTACCCTGTAGCAGAGCTGATGGATTGAGGTCCCTATCATTCAATGCATTCTTCGTACTTGTTTCCCTAGTGCTTTCCTCCCTGGCTCCTTGACTCGTCTTCCTAGGGCTGACTCTTGTTACTCCAGCATGCCTTTGCTCTCCCTAAGTAATAACCAGAGGTCTTGGGATATCAATGAAATCCCGTACAAGAGCAGCTTTAGTCCATTCTCCATACCCTGCCATACCCCCATTGACAGCTTCGAACGAACACTCCGTATTTGGATGTCCGATTCTTCCGCATTTGTAGCAGAAGTCTTGTAATCTTTCGAACCGAAACTCAATCCATGTCTCATTGTCATTTTCCCTCGGGAGCCAGCAACCTGTGGTCAACGGATTCAAGGTATTGACCGCCACCTTAACTCTTAAAAAACCTCGCGCTTTAGCAGGGTCCTCAAAGTCTTCAAACTCCCCTATCTTCGCAGCCAGGAGTTTCACATTTTCTTTAGAATTGAGATAAGGCGGAACAACCCTAATTTGTATCCAAAACGGGACTATATTCATATTGATTTCCTCCAAAGCTAACTCTTGATCCCATCTTTTTACTGAGAAGTTCTGCTTTATGACAGCCCACGGGACTTGGTTTAGAATCTGAGTTGCAGTGCTTTCGTCTTAGACAGTGATGATGAAGGTATTGTCTTTAACCCACTTTACTTTAATTTCCCCCCACTCCTTCCATGAAGATCTCAGGATATTCCTTACGCCCCATTTGTTTAGGGTTTTGTTAACCAAAACCGAACCCACCAGTTTGACTCCTTGCTCCATAGTTGATAGATCCATGTTTCTTTCCAGATGGACCACTAGTTCCTCTACATCCGCTGTTGCCATTTGACCCCAGATTTGTTCGACTTCCCAAGCTGTATGATTCGAGATGTTCAGACTAATGACCGGTGGACCTCTATCCCGAATCTCTCTCTGTTTTTCCTCTGCCCACTTTCTCTCTTCACAGCTTTTTAATTCAAATTGACAATAGACCAGGAACACAACCATAATAATGAAGGTTTGTATCCTATTGATGAGCCATACCTCGCCCTTAATGCCCCACTTGATACAAGCAGAGTAGATGGCCTTCACTACTGTTGTTAATATCATCCGAGGGAATTTCTGTCTCCATTTGACACCACGGTTTGAATTTCTGACTTTAATTCTGTACCCACTCCTTTGCACTTTGGATCTACCATCCTCTTTAATTTTTCTGATACCTTTTTGCTTCGTTAATGTTTTCCCCCTCCCATTGCTTCCTGCCATCCCAACACCTGACACCTGACACCTGACTCGGTTATGATCCTTCCGAGGAATGAACCTGACTAGAAGAAGGGGTGAACAGAGCTAAAGCTTTGGAGAAAGATCACAGAAACCGTAGCAACTAGATCCACAATAATAATGTAGCAGGAGGTGGTTGGGAGAGGATATAAATTCAAATCGGGGGATGGAATTAATAATTGAAAAGAGGATATAGGGGATTGGTGAGCAGTGAGCAGATCTGATTGGTGGGTGAGCAATAACTCGATTCAGTGAAGGGTAATTTGAGAAGGCTAAGCGAAAGGTAAGGGTTATGTGGAAAAAGTTAAACTGAAAAAAAGAAAAAAAAATTGAAAAAAAAAAATGGGATAGATTAAAGATCACTGAAAAAGGGATCTGGAAGGTTGGTGGGGAAAAATGAAGAAAGGGAAGGTAATAACTCGGGTTGGTGGGTAAGTGGTTCAAGGATCTACCCTTGTTAATGGAGAGATTAAAGAAAAGATCAAACCCTGGAGAGAGTAAAGCAAAGATCAAACCCACACAGAAGAGGGGCTCTCACAGAGGAGAGAAAAGCTCTCACAGACGAGAGAAATTTTTTGAGAGAGTTTTAGAGAGAGCCCGTTTCTAATTTGCTGCTAGTGCTCTACAGTTGTGTTAAAAATCTTTAATTGCTTGAATTTAACGAGAGTATGTTCCCTAATTTTTTTTTAATTAATAAAATGCTGAGGTTAGAATACCTTGGATGGTAAGAATTTCGGAGGTTGAATCGCTCTTTTGGCAAATTGCCTAAAAATAATATTGTACGCTTTAGTGGACTAAGTGAAGATGAATGCCTCTAACTTACAAGTGAAGACAAATATCACTATATTGTAGTACTAAATGAAGTAAGACCTCTCACTTCTTATGAGCCGGGGTTAAGTTTTGTGTAATAAAATTTCGTGGACTTAGTACTAAGGTCTATTGTATTTATCTTCACTTATAAATAAAAGTTCTTATGTTCGGTTCTTGTCAAAGGCGAATTCAAACCAAATTATTATGACTAACCCATTATAAAGTTTAGCCCACTCCTCTATCTCTTAGTGAACAATATTGTATGTATTAAAAAAATTACTCACCTCTCTTCAACCATGTATGATGTTTTTTATGTGTAAGGACCCTCCTGTTCTTTACATTCTGCACCAGACAAGGATTGTCTGCCCTCCTTGTTCTCATCCCCTTCTGTGCCCTCCTGTTTGTGTGGTCACGGTTAAGTCACGTTAATATTTTATATTACTATTTATTTTTGTCTGATTATCTCTATAAAAAAATAATATAAAATGTTGACGTGGCTTAACCGTGACCACACAAAACAGGAGGGCACGGGAGGGGATGGGAAGAAGGAGGGCAGACAATCCTTGTCCTTCTGCACCACAATTGTATTAGATTTTATAGTTATTTTTTATACAGTATTTGATTTGATAGTTTATGAAAAAGAACAGATATTACTTCATCCTCATTTAAAAAATAAATAAATAATTTGTCTTTTTTTTTTTCAAAAGGGATAAGCTGGTTGCTTCGCCACGACAGTTCACTTTTTTTGGAGTTTGGAAGATTGACAAAAGCATTTTAGCCTTCTCCTGATCACCATCGTGCAATTCACAAGCACCATGAAACGAACCCAGGACGTGCCATGTGTAATACGGATCTAGAATTCGTCTCCAACAACTGAATCATTCTATGATAGTTTCATTGTGCTCATTGTGTTTATTTGACTCGAACATGTATTTGACTGGAAACATTTATTCAAGGCAAAACGGTATTTGACTGGAAACATTGAAATCAAAGAATCAAGTAAAATAAAGTTCATGTCACCAAACGGAATGTACACATTTCATGTACACAATTTCATCAGGTTCTAAATTTCATGACGGTTTTGGATTAATTGAGGTATTTGAGGGATAATTGAAATACCAACATGAATGTAATGCAAAGCAATTATTATTCATTAATTTATAAACAACAGCACTTTACAACCGATGAACAAGAAACATAAAGAAAATAATAAACCAGCTAATTAAATTAAATCATCCTAATAATTCTAAATTAGCAGCAGTTAAGTGCTCGTTTGGAAGTGTTTTTAAAATGATTGAAAGCGCTTTGATGAAAGTGTTTTTAGGTTTCAAAAACACTTGAAGTGTGTTTTTTGCAAAAAGCACATAACTGAATTCACTTGCATTTTTATTAAGAATTGGTTTCAAAAGCACTCCATTCAAAAGCATGTTCATTCGTTTTAAAAGCACTGATAAACGAGCCATAATATTGAGGGGGGTTTAAGTTATCCTGCGGTTGGATAAGTAGCTTCCACAGCAATCCCACATAGCGCTTCCTTGGCGGGCACGTCTCTTGCTTATCGTATGTATCCACTCTCCCCCCAATCTTTGCCCCAATAATTCTTGAGCAGCCAATACTTGGTCCCATCATTACTAGTACCGTACCCAACTGCAGTCACTTCATGGCTTAAGTTTACATGGTCCAGTGTACACGTACGCCACCGGAATAATACTTGAATTCCTCTGCGTCGATATCAATGGCAACAGAAACCGGCTGGTTCGCAACAGCCTTCAACAATGCATTATCGTTGTTTGCAGGCACATTTTCGTAGCCGGTTATGGTTATGGCACCAGATGCAGGAACGACACTAGTAATTTTGCAAATTCCTCCATCTTTAGCCTGGTAAGGGTAATTATCTTCAGTTGCAAGGCTCCTGTTTCGTTTGATCATGTAGTCATACGCAACATTTCACTACTACAAAAGGGGTATAACTGGCGTTTTAAAACCGACAAGAAACACCATTTAATGTAGGATATTTGGTAAAAATCCGACATTAAATCGTGCAATGTCGGATTGAGTAACCGATACCAATACTACCGTCACAAATGGGTAATGACGTCGCTTTGACCCCCTTAATCCGCCACCAAGTAGTAAAATAATATAAATTCAAATTAACAACAGCGTCGCTTATAAGCGACATGGGATCTTACGTTGCTTTTAAGCGACATGAACAGACTCCAATATGTCGGTTAAAACCGACATTAAGTAACAAATAATTAATTAAAATATTACACTTGGTGTCACTTCCAACCGACATCAGTTGAGTTGCATATATAAAAAATACTCAAGCTCACGTCGCTTATAAGCGCCACTAGATATATTAAAATTTTACGAATCTTTTAACAAATAAATAATTAAAATATCACACTTGGTGTCGATTCCAACCGACATAACTTGAGTTAAATAAATAAAATACTCAACCTAACGTCGCTTATAAGCGACACTAGACATATTAAAAATAAATTATTTTTTTTACCAATCTTCACATCAGTTTATAATAATAACAATTACAAAAAATTATATAAAAATAATTATAGGCCAAGTCAACCATTAACAAAAACTCATAACAAACATTTTATATTTCACATAACATACAAAAACTCATCCGTCATAACAAACACCAAATCCGACATAACAAATACAACATACAAAAAAAAGAAATAGACACAATATATGCTTGCACAAGTGTCATACATATCCGCCAAGAAAGCGAACCATACACTACTCAACAGATCCAGAGCCCGAATGTGACCCCGTTCATTCTTGAGTTCCTTCTCGAGTTCCTTGTTGAGATCCTCCTTGTGATGCTTGTTGAGATCCTCTTTGTGATGCTTGTTGAGATCCTCCTTGTGATCCAATAAACCTCCCTATGTCAACATCTACTGGACCACCTTCAAGCATTCTAGAAAAACCTCCAACTGGAACATCCGGGCAAATCCCATCATGAGAATGTATCTCGGGTCGATATACAGGCATTTGATATGACGGCTGTTGCATGTATGACATGGGTGGCTGCTGCATGTATGTCATGGGCTGCGTCGGATACGTCGGATAATGAGGTTGCTGATTATAGCCTGTATACGGATACACAGGTGCACCAGGAGGCTAATTTTGGGGTGACTGTTGGGTTCCTTGTGGGCATGGATATGGAGGAGGAGGCTGACCCTGGCCTGACTGTTGGGATCCCAGGCTGTACGGTGGTGCCAGCTGATATTTTTGCAGTAACAACGCAACCACCTGATTATTTTGCTGCTGCTCGCTGCGTGTTTGTTCAAGCTTAAATTCCAGTTCTGCCATCCGTTTAGCATTAGCTTCTTTATTCCGTTTCAATTGATTGTTCTCAGTCAACAACATTGCCACTGAACTCGTGGAAGATCTTCTGGAAGAATTACAAGTAGAAGCTGAGGAAGATGCATACGACACCATATCCGGAGTCACCCCATGTCCATACCCTCGTACTCTGTTATGACGCTCCGGACCCATTGTCTCCACATACACTCAAGTCCTAAGCTCACTATCTTCTTGCCCAGACTCAATAATAGTTTGAATATTCCCTTCCATAGTTGTCTCGCAAGAAAAATTTTAAAAATATGAATTCAACTATAGACAATAAAATTTAATAATAATGATATAATACATAGAAAAAATCATTTACCCCAGTGCGCTCCGCCGTTTCATCAATCCAAGTGCGATCCTTTCGGGTATGACAGTGATGAAAAAGCAAAACAAGATCCACCTCCTTCCCATGCTTTTTCCTCTATAATTATAAGTAAACAAAAAAAAAATACAATTTTCACCAACCACCAAATTAAAAATAAATTTCTACCAGTAATATATTAAATTTAAAACTATCTACAATTCTTGAATATGTACAACCCTTACAAGTTCTGCCCGAACTCTTGCAAACGATTGTGCACCGGTTGTGTGGTTCATCGTTTTCATCAGCCTATTATACTTATTTTTTGCTGCAATCTCCTACGAAAAAAAGAATTTATTAAACACATTTCAAGCTTTAATAAAATAAATAATAAAAAGTTTACCTTCGTTTTTTCTTTATTCCAGTAGGACACCAAATCAGCCCACTGTTGAGGATCCACATTAGGAGGTGTTTTCTGGTGCTCCTCGACTGGTTTATCGGAATAATGTTTTCTTTTTAATTTATTCCTGTATTCCTTATGCGCATGCTTCGCAATATGAAGTGTCATTTGCCGGATCATTGGCATTTTCACCCTATCCTCTTCTTGAAAAATAATAGTTTCCTGTACGCATCAAAAAAATAAAGCAAATTAATTATTACTAAAAACATTAACTTATTATACTCTTCTAGTAGCAAAAAATATTTCTACCTTTATTCTTTTCCAGAAAGCTTCCCTGCAATCTTCCTTGATTTTACGCCAATCACTCACCAACGGCATATGTCTATAATCTCTTACCTCTGCCGCTACATGTTTTGAAAATGCACTAGAATTTTCACTAATGCATTTTCCCGACGCATCAAAACAACAAAGTTGTTCATTCCAGTTGGGAATCGAGGGACCCCGTCCTCGTTGAGTTGTTCTTTATAAACAAAGAAAAAACAATTAAAAACCAAGGACCAAAAAACTATTTTCAATTTGAGCATCATAATAGTTAGACTACAAAACAAAAAACTGAAACTAAAAACCATAATAAATTAAAAATGGACCACCTTCGACTTCTTCCTCTTCGAATTGGGGTTCGTCAGCATGTTCCCCTTCAAAATGATCCATAGCAAAACAATTTGCAAGAAGTACTATGGGGAGAATAAGTGGAAAAACGGACGAAAAGGCAGCAGAAGTGGAAAAACGGACGAAAAGGGAGAAAGATGGAGAGACTGAAATTTGGGAAGAAAAGAATGCACGGGCAAAATGGGGGAAGAAATATGGATGCTAACTTGGCGTCGGTTGAAACCGACATTAAATCATTGACGTCGCATTAAGACACGCTGGCGTCGAAATAAGTTAGTCTTTGTGTCGGTTTAAACCGACACCACCACTGACACATTTAATGATAAAATTAAATCCAACTACTTTCTGACAAAATTTAATGAACTAGCGTCGCTTCAGATAAACTTGGTGTCGGTTTAAACCGACACCACTACTGACACATTTACTGATAAAATTAAATCCACCTACTTCCTGACAAAATTTAATGCGCTAGCGTCGCTTTAGAATAACCTGGTGTCGGTTTAAACCGACACCACAACTCACACATTTATTGCTGCATCAAACCAAACAACAACTTTCTGACATAGTAATTTGAAATTTATATGGCGTCACTTTAGTTAAAATTTGTGTTGTTTAAAACCGACACTAATACTAACACACATTTACTGCTACATTAAATCAAACAACCACTTTCTGACATAGTTTTTTGAAATGTACATGGCGTCGCTTTATTTAATTTTTGTGTCGGTTTAAACCGACACGACAACTGACACACTTTACTACATGATATCAAAGAACCACTTTCCCACACACTTTACTGCCCTTACGAAGTGACTAATTGAAGTTGCTCTTCCCAGATCCACTTCATGTCGGTTTTAGCCGACACTATCTCACCATGCCGTCGCCCAAAAGCGACACTAAAGTAGTTTTTTAAAAAAAAAAAAAAAAAAAAAGTTTAACCCATAAAAGATAAGTATTGAGTTTTTTTTTTTTTGGTTATCTCATATAACATTTTAAGATTTTAATAAAATACGTAATAAAAATTAAAAATATTGTCTAATTAATACTTAAAACACATAAAACAGTTACTATATTTATTCTATGTCATCATCTGTTGTGTCGCCGTCGGCATTAGCATTACTAGCAAACTGGGTAGGCAACGGTAATGATTCATGAAAATGTGTCTCTTCCACGCCAACCCTTGTATGGAAATTTTCATGATCAAGTATCTGATCATCCAAATTTGGTACCGTATAATCTTCAATTGCATCATTATCCTCTAATACGTCAAACAAATCTCTTGGCTGCATTCGAACAACTACGTGCCAATCTTTTTCAATTGTGTCCTCGACGTAAAATGCTTGTAATGCTTGTGATGCTAATATGAAAGGATCCTCTTTAAATCCTAATTGTCACAGCCCGTCCCGGAATTAATTAATCGAGGATGTGAAATGACGGGATTGCCCTTGAATCTACTACGGTATGTGACATTTCATTGGGTTTTATTGTCCTATCCTAAGTTTATTTTGGAAAAATAGTTGGAAATTAATTTGGAATATTTTTTTATGTGGTTGGGGTTTTTGTAGACCACACACCTTCATTTTTTTCACTCTCTCTCTCCCTCTCTCCCACATGCTCTCGGTCTCTCTCTCCCTTCTCATTCGAACTGTACGGACAACCCCAAAGGTTATCAAACCTTCACGGATCGACGTGGTTGAGACCACCATCATACTCCTAGAGACCATACGAACCCATTGGTACCCATTTCAGGTAAGGGTTCATTCGTTTTCACGCTGGAATCACGAGGTCCGTGATTGTCACTATTCACCAACTTTTAAATGGTTGCATTTTAGGACAATCCAAGCTTACCACGAGCTTAAGGAGGTCCCCACGAAGCTCGGAGTGCTTCGTTTGAAGGTTTGGGACGTCGGGATCACAAGGTTCGAAGGTGGCCGGTTTTGGTGAAATTTCCCCGACGCGATTTGGAAGGTTTTGAGGCTCCAAGGAGGTATAGCCTTCTTCCTCTCATGATTTGTGACATTTTGGTGAAAATTTTATGAAAAATGGTGCAAAAACGAGTGAGAAAAGGGCAGTTGCAGGGTTGCCCAGAATCCGGCGCCGGTGGCACTGTTCCGGCATCGGGAGGTTGAAGATGATGCGCGTGGGGGGCGCGTGAGGCCGTGGCCTCCCCGGCGCGTGAGGGCGCGTGGGCCCTAGAAAAATTTATTTAAAAATATCACGATGTTCGTGAGGTTGTGTAGATCGCGTTGGTATATTCATATGCCAAAATTGAGCATTTTATGAGAAGTTATTTCTAATTGTTGGTTATGTGCTTAAAATAACGTTTTTATAGTTGTTTCGCATATAGGTGAGACCTACCCCGAGGACGAGCGCAGTCAGAGGCGTCACGGGGGTTACGACCCTGCGACATACCAGTGAGTGGGCAGTTTTGTTTTCATTATACGCCTATATACTTAATGATTTTTCCCAGAATTTGAATTAAAATGAAAGTATGTTTTGAAATGCCATGCATAGATTTATATGAATCATGTGATTGAAGTGCCATGCATAGTAATTACATGAAATATGTGAATGGATATTATATGATGCATATATTTGAATTGGTGCTGCGGACGCACATGTGAGTATCAGGTGAATTACATTTGGTGTATTGAATTGTTGGATGAGATTTATGTTGATAGCTCATAACCTGCACCCCTGGTGTTAGTGCTTATGTTATTCACCGCATCACACGCTCACCTTGGATCCAAGTAGATGCTAGTCGTACAGACCACTGGAGGTGGTTCCGACATACTAGTCGTACAGACCATTAGAGACGGTTCCGACTAGTAGGTGACCTTAGATTATGTGCACAGATGATTGATGAGAGAAGCACTAGAGCGTATTATTACACCATCCGAGTCGTACGGACTACTATAGGTAGTTCCGACTCATGTGCAGCGTAGTGCCGTACAGGTCGCAGTTGGCGACTCCGGCAGGGCCGTACAGGTCACAGTTTGGTGACTCCGGCTGGATTGGATATTGAGCTCTAGAATCAGCCGTACAGGACCACTGCAGGGTCTCCGGTTGATTTATTATTTCACCTGATTATTGTTGATGCATCCATATTATGTTTTTGGCTCATGGCATGGCATATTTCTCTGGAAAATGATGATTAAGGGTGTTTGAGATTTTTGAAGCTATATATATATTTATATATGCTATTTTTCTGGGAAAGTATACAGGTTTTTCTAGCGAGGGGATATTTATGTTTTTAAAGGAAGATTTTGAAAGCTTTGTTTTACTGACCCACTCACCTTGTTTTGCGCCCCTCCAGGTTGTAGTTAGGAGTGTTTGGTGGCTCTCGAGGATTCCCACGGCTGTTCTGACGGACTTCACTCATGTAGGATTCACCTTCGGGTGTTGCAACTTAGTAATTGTCCTACTTGACTGCATTTGAACCTTATGCTCTGATTATGTGTATTTCATACTTTAACTCTCTCTCTAGCATATCATTAGGAGTGTACTGCTAGTATTCGGTTTCTAATTATTCATACTCTTTATCGTATTGCTTCCGCATTGCGTAATGGTTACGTCACGTTTGTGACGGCCAGCACGCCCTGATTCTCGGGTCGGGGTGTGTCACTAATCGATTGAAGTTCACCAAAGTAAATCCATATTGATCAGTCTTCATTCCTCGTGGACTTTCACTATTAACCTATTCGCACTTAAATAACATCACAGTTCGACCCCTATCTCCTGGCTCAGCATGACCACAATATTTAACCTCAAACATTTCTACAACTCTGCCATAACAATTCACTTGCCCAATTGCACCAGGAATATTTGCAGGTACAAAGACACCACAATTTTGATTCTTATGCTTCTCATCCACAGATTTTATACGAAATATGAACCCATGAACAATGTGACTTTTATATCTACGCACAACCCTGCTAGGATAATTAGCTAGCCAATGCAAGTCTTGAGATATCAACGTGTCATTAGGATGACATCTTGAATTCATCTGTAATAAGAATGATGATAAAAGTTGACATGATAACTATAATCATGTTATAATTAAAATGTAAAAATATAAACAAATAATGTGATTGTTGTATCAACTCACATGTTGCTTGAACCATTTTGGAAATTCTTTCTTGCTTAGCTCCTGAATTTGTCGCATAGTTAACCTTTCTCGACGATTTTTCATTTTCAAGAATTCCTCATGTTGCCTGGGCATTTATGTCCAAATTTAGATAATTAATTTTTCAAAGTTAAGAAAACCAATAAAACATTAGGACATAAGATTAAACGTTCTTACCTTCTAAATGGGTTAACTTCATCACAATTATTTAGAATGTATCTATGGCACTGATCAAGAACATTTAGATCGAGCTCCACATTTTCTCCTGAACCCATATAACATCCTTTGGAGTCAAAAATTGATAACCCACCAGACACTCCACGTCCAATACCATCTTCATTTCGGCCTCTACAGGTGCGACGAGACTCGACATCTCTAAGATACATGGAACAGAAGGACAAGCACTCATCCGCCAAATATGCTTCAGCAATAGAACCTTCAGGACGACCCTTATTACGAACATAACGTTTCAACGTTTGCAAATACCTAAAATTATAAACAAAACACAAATTATTATAATTATAAATTAAATCTATGACTACAATAGTAAAAAAATTATAAAAATTTATTAATTACCGTTCAATTGGATACATCCATCTATATGGAACAGGCCCTGCAAGAGCTTTGAAACCGACGTTGCAACCGTGATCGTAACTGCCATTGCAACCGTGATCGTAACTACTACAAAATGGCCTTAAAAATTTATTAATTACCGCCATTGCAACCGTGATCGTAACTGCTCGTGTCACAATCAACTAGCTCTTGTTCTGATAGTGAAATTAAGTTTCCTGTTTTGAGTTTGTTAAGCCCTTCTACGGTTGCCACTGATGCGAACGCCCAACAACTCCCTATAAATATCATTGAATTAGATATATTGTTCTCTTGTCAAACAATGTAGCTAGCATCGTAATATGCTTTACGCTATCAAACACAATGAATTAAGACCATTGATTAAATTGAAAATCTAGCAATATAACATCTTACGTTGTCTAATTTAATCAGTATAAGGAAAAAAAAACATTAAAACATTTCATCGTGTAGATAACTAGATATCGCTTAATAATGCATGCATACCACATTCATATCCTTCTTTTTGACCGAGGTCACAGCGCCAGACAATCTCCAATCCATAGAAGATGGCACATTACGGACATTTCCATATCGAAAAGGAGATGCTATCAAAGAGTTGGACATGATCCCTGAACGTTCCTTTTTCTTGTAGCCATGTCCGCAAACTTATTGACACTGAGTGCGTACTTTTTTCCGTCCTTGTTTTTGTTAAAAGCTTTTACAAATTCCACATTGTTCTTGAATATGTTGTAGCGCATCTCCTTCTCTTGTGCATCACTATAAGCGCTTCCGTGTTGAGCCATCCACTCCTCATGCTTGACAAACGTGATTTTGTTGTTGCCATAAAGTTGGCGACTACAAAATGCTTTCGAGGAGCAGAAGGCCAAAATGAGCATGAGAAATGAGGCCAAGCTGAGGGATTGGCCTTGGTTTGTGATGAGAAGAGCAAGGATGGTAAGCAAGGTATCTTAGTGTGCCAAAGCATTTGCCCTAGGATGGGTATTTGCATAGGATTTTATAGACCAAAGCTTTCGCATGTCAAAAACGGACATGGGGTTCTCAACGTGTGCAATAACTCCCTAAACGATCAAACGCGTCGGATCATACCTTCACACCAGCACAAAGCCTTGCTGCTCCACCATTGCCTTGTCGCACCATTGGAATCTTCCAATGGGTCTGTTGGTCTTAAGTTAGTCTTGATTCTGCCCTGTCCAGTCAACCGCCCAGTTAAAATTAGCAAAACCTGTTCAGTATCTAGAGGGTAGAATCTGAAGAAATCAAAATCAACAAACCACTAATTCGATTGTCATTGCCATATCCGTGTGACGGAGAGGCGGTGCCATGGCAGGTGGTGGACCAGCAAGGCATTGTGCTGGGGTAGCGATCAAAATCTGTAAAATTCCCACTGTGTCTTTTTGTTTTCCTTCGGTCCATTTTTTCTTCAATCTAGTATTTTTCAACTTTAATTCTTCTTTTTCAGAATTTAAAACATTTTATTTTCTTTATCTTTTTTCGTTGGAAGATCCATATCTTGTCCTACATCATTGTAATAAGGTGATTTCAATTTGGCATAATTGTAAGACACAAATTGTGGGAGTTAAGACGAGATAAATTTTCGGAGGTAAAAAAACCGGGAATAGAATCATAGTATAGTACACTTTTTCCCTTTTCTCTGTCAACCGATAAGGACGAATTGATGAGAGACATGAGGACTTTGGTAGAAAAGATGAGACAGATGAGAGAAAAAGGGTGAAAAAAGAAGTGGACAATTTCATTTTACAAAAATGCCTTAACTTAACAGAGGTTTTTAACGAAGTGACCAAAATTATGGATGGTAGACAATCTCAGGGACTACTTTTATTGATTTTAAATTTCAGGGACCAAAATCATGGATTATGAAAATCTCAGAGACCATTTTGGCTAAAAAGCCTAATTATATTTATGGTAGCGAAAATCTCACGTGTATGTTCTGGTGTGATATATTCTAACACACAAACTAAAACCCTATGATTGTAGTATATGTAAGTAGGGATCGTTCTAGGCCGGGAATTAGAAAGGATGCTAATTTACACTAATTTAGACTTTAAACACTTAACTAAACTTAAAAACAGAAAACTAGACTCTAGACAACTCAAAACAAGCTAAACTGGCTCAAAACACACAAACTAAGTAATTATGACTCAAAACTAGACCTAAAGGGTGATTTGAACGAAAATTAAACTTAAAAGACTCAAAGACTTAAGGGAAACAGGTTTTGACGAATTTAAGACTTAACTAACGCAATTAAATGACCAGGGGGTTGGTTTTGACGAAATTAAGACTTAACAAACGAAATTGTAAAGTAAACTTAAGTATGCACAAAATTGAGTGATTTGAATGGGTGAATGGCTAGCTAAAGTAAACTAGACCTAAAGCGTTTCCAGTTGTTATTCCAATAAACCATGAACCTCAATGCCCCAAGTTAACCGTGACAACACTTCTTTAACTCTTAGATTTTCCTAAATTCATTGAATTGGATGGAATACGCATCGGCAACCAAATTATTCTTTAATAGTTCTCTACATGAAAAGCATAATAGAAATACAATCAAAGATCATTAAGCTTTGTGAAAATCATAAGCATTGACAAGGCATTCGTGACTATGAAAAGCATGACACTCATGCCAGGAATTTACTTAACGTGATCGTGACTAGCAACCTCCACTACTTATAAATATAAGTTTGTAACTATTAGGTGAAACTCCCTTATATTTTAGCATCAAATTCATGCATGCAAACTAAGTGGGCCCCCTTAATCAACATACAAGAATAAGTTTTCAATCAAACAATTAAGCAAATTGCATTCACGATTTATGAAACAATAACTGGATGTAATTAACTCATATCACATATATGTTCATGGCTTTTAGTTCCTCATTTTCGCAATTAAACAAAGATAAATTAAACATTGAAAACAAAGATAGAATACACCTGGAAACGCTCCAGCAATCCAAAGGCCTTGAATGGCAAGCACGGCACTAAGTTCTCTCATCTCCTTCCTTGCAAAGCTGCGGCACAATGGGGATTTTCTGAGTTTATGGCTCTTGTGTGTGGATGATAATTGTCGTGAGAGATGGATTTGAGATGGGGTGGATGGGTGTGGTGATCTGATGGTAGAGGGTGGTGGTTTTTGCAGCAGAAAATATACATACATACATATATACATACATATATATATATATATAGGCTTAGGTGCGGCACAAAAGTAGCTTAGTAAAAGGATTTTAGCACTTCAAATCCATAAGGAAAAGGTCAGCTATATGGCAGAAACCAAAGAGGAAAAGGAGAGAGAGGTGCAGTAGGCTTCTAGACATTCTAGAAAGGGTCCAAGCGCCAGATTTTTAGGACTTCTAGAAAGGAGTGTTGTGGCATGTTTCTAGAAGGAAAATGCCTTTTAAAAACAGGTTTTTGGTGTCCTAATCTGAAAATAATTCCCCCTTGCAGCTGGAGATAAGGTAAGATAAGGTTAGGACATGATAGGATCAGATAAGGTAAGATAAGGTTAGTTTGGATAAGATAAGCTTGGATAAGGTTTTGGATAATGTTCTTTCTTTTTAGCTGATTCCTTATCTTCTTTGTCTTGAATTAATTTCTCCATCTCTTTTGCACATTCCTAGCCTCTCTTGAACTTCAAATTCGTCCATCCACCTTGCTCCATACTTGTGATATCCATTCCAAGCACAAAACTGCTCTAAAATGCTCCAAATTGCACTTTCTTGCCACTTTTGCCATTTGAACCTACAAACACACTAAAATAGCTTAAAACACTTTAATAACTAGAAACTAACTAAGTAAATGCAAGAAAACAAGCTAACTAAGTCGCATAAATATGCTCCTATCAAATTCCCCCACACTTAGCTTTTGCTAGTCCTCGAGCAAAACAAAACAAACAAAACAAAACCTAAACCTTCCAACGTTTACCTCAGGGATTTCCAATGAAACATAACATATTAAAAATCACTACTTACATAGATTTTAGTTCTCTCTACCCTCGAACTCATACTTAATCGCAGTAGTCACTCACTAGCTCGCATTTAATCAAATAAAACAACATTTTGAATGTAGTAACATGCCTTAGAGAATCCCTCAATTCCTTACAAGATATACACTCTTTTTTCACATAGATTTTCTGACTACACTCCCTACACTAAGTATATATGAGAAGATTGATGTAAACATGCAGACTAAACACTCACATATGTTATAACAAAGAAAGCACTTTCTGGAATTGTTAATGCACAATTGAATATGATCTCATGAACGGAATGCTACCACTTAGAAGCGAGAACTAGGGATTCCATATGCTCATACCAATTCCAAACTCCACATATTGAACACACAACACTTAAGATAGAAGTGTAAGGGTTGTAACGGGGCTAGGGTATTGGCTAACAAAGAAAGGTTAAAGATAAACAAAGGTTCTTAAAGCGATAGTAAGCAAAGTAATGAAATCAACACTTAGAATTCACTCTTGATTGCAGCAACCAACTTTGAACACAAAGGGGAGGTTCACACAACTTTTAGGGCCAGATAGATTCAAACTTTTGGACCCTTTCTTCAACAACCAACACTTGTGAGCTTATTCTCACTTATTTTCAAACTCTTTTTCTTTCTTTTCACATTTTTCTTTTTTCTTTCTTTTTTTTTTCTTTTTCTTCTTTCTTTTGAAACAAACTCTACCCCAAAAGAACAAATCTTTCCCCCACACTTGCTTTTCTGCAAATTGTGGATCAAAAGGAATTCCTCTAAGTCATGCTCCACTATTCTTTAAGAACAAGGGTATGGATAGTCCTACACTAGGCTAGGTAAGGATAATGCGGCTAACAAAGAAAATAGACTAAATAAGGCTCAAAGGGGTTAAACCTACAATACATATGCAAGGGATAAGGCATTTTGGCTCTGGTTCACTAAACAACTTCATCTTGTTATTTGTTATGCAATCAATTTTATGCTTTAAATGAAATAGGCATGAGTTCTAGTATTTAGATCTATAATGATGAAAACACATTCTAAGTAGCAACCAAACAAAGAAATAATGAGATCATGCAACGACTTTAGAAAACAAAAACATCACAAATTAATAACTCTCCAAATAACGTATAGGCTCAAGTCTCTCAGGGTTGTAGCGTTAGTTTGAGTTTCTTCCTTCAAGCATGTTACAAAAACTGATTTTTTTTTCCTTTTGTGATTACATGTGAATTCGTAATTGACAACTACAACTAAGCATAAATCAAAGAGCATATCAAACTTCCATCCATGTTTGTAACTTTCTTTAACAGTCATGCAATTAAAAACCAAATCCTCATCATTGTGTTGGAAGGTACCCTAAGACACAACACACAACAAAAATGACTCTAAAAACGACTCTTTTTGGTATTTTTTTCAAAACTTTTTCGAGTTCTTCAAATTTTCATATTTTTCTTTCAAAACAGATTAAAACACTTCAAAACACACTAAAAACACTTAAAAACAGTGAGAAACAACTTTAGAAGTGATAGGTGATAAAATCCAACAAAAATCAATGAAAAACACTTTGTTTACCCCCCCACACTTAAACCAAACAGTGTCCTCAATGTTTCAAACATAGACTCACACACAAGCAAGCAAACAACACAAATAACAAACATGACAAATATGGCAAAGTAAAAGCAATAAAGAGTAGGGTTAAGAAACGCAAATCTGGTTGTGGAGCCGGAGATTCCTAGGTCTTCTTTATTCGAACGCATGGGTTGCCTCCCAAGAAGCGTTTGCTTTAACGTCTTCCAGCCGGAAGATACCTCCCATTATGCATCACTGGAGCCCACGGCATGGAGGGGTATTTCCTCCACAACCTGCCCCTCGAAACATTTCATGCTTCGGGTCTTTGAACAGGAGGCGATAGTGATCCTTCCTGTTTCTGGTGTTTTGCTTCCTTAAGTCAATGTGAACTCTCCCACCACCTTGAATTTGATTAGGTACCTGCACCAAAGAAGGTAACAACCTATTAATTGAAATGGGAATTGGAATTGGCGTAGGTGGCTTACCAATGTACTGCGATGAAAGCTCAAAAGGAGCAACACTATCAACAAATTCACTACGGATGCTCTCGGTCAGATTGGGTGCTCTCAACAAATTCACTACGGGCGTGTCCCTTGTGCTTTACTCTGATTCCCTCTTCGTTGGTGGTTCGAAATACATCCTTCTTAATTGGTGCTGAACGTTCCTGCCCTATATTTTTAATTACATCAATGGCAAAACAAGAACGAACATCATTAGGATTCTCAATAGATTCAGAAACTTTAAAATTAATCATATCACCACCAAACTCCATAGTTAAGGCTCCCTTGGCCACGTCAATCTTGGTGTACCACTCGTGTTACGGGCACAAGGAAAAATTTCTCCAAGATGACACCAAAGCTCAAGAAATTGGATGTAGAGCTACATTTAATTATTGTAGGTATTTAAAAAAAAAGGTGAGGGAATTTTAATTTGGTAATTGAAAACAGCTTTTTAGATATAATTACTGAGAACGTAATCTTCTCAGGGTTTTCATCTAAAGGATCACTTCTGGGTCCATCATTTTCAGCGCAGTAGGTGCTTTTAGAGGACCAAAAATGGTCTAAGTTTCAAACCTTATGAAACTGAACCAAGAATTAGACACTTTATGAAACTTGACCAATAGGTAGACACTATTTATGAAACTGGACTAATAAGTAAACACTATTTATGAAACTGGACCAATAAGTAGACATTATTTATGAAATAAAACCAATAATTAGGCACTATTTCTAAAACTAAACGTGGAAACTATTTATGAAACTGGATTATACACTATTTATGAAATTGGATTATACACTATTTATGAAACTGGATCAAGAACTACACACTATTTATGAAACATGACCAAGAATTAGGCACTATTTATGAAAGTGGACAAATAACTAGGCACTATTTATGAAACTAAACCAATTACTATACACTATTTATGAAACTAGACCCAATAACTAGACACTATTTATGATACATGACCAAGAACTAGGCACTATTTATGATACTAGACCAAGAACTATACACTATTTATGAAACATGACCAAGAACTAGGCACTATTTATGAAAGTTGACCAATAACTAAGCATTATTTATGAAACCGAACCAAGAAAGAGACATTATTTATGAAACTGTACTGATTACTATACACTATTTATAAATCTGGACTCAATAACTAGGCACTATTTATGAAACATGATCAAGAACTAGGCACTATTTATGAGACTGGACCAATAAATAGTGTAGTACCGTTCAGTTTCATAAATAGTGTTCAGTTTCATAAATAGTGTATGTGATGGACGCACGTGTCCAGCGAGTCAGGTCTTTTTTTTAATTTTTTTTATATTAAAATTGTGTCATTTTCATTAAACTTTAAGTTCTTTTGTCATTTTTGTTAAAATTTAAGGGTTTTTCATTAATATTTAATTCTTTTTTATTAAATAAAGTTATAGCATGGTTTATTTTTAAAATAAACTTACCCTAAACCCTTTTCATGAAGGCTCCCTTTTTTTAATTAATAGTAAGCTAACGTACTTACTTTAACTATTCAATATTGTATTTTTTTTTTAATTTAATACTTAAATTTGTATGCACTTACGTTTTTGGGAAGAAAAAAAATTTGGTGTCAGAATTTGAATTTTTTTTTGTTAAAATGTTCACAAAAATATTTTACGACAACATAACGTTAAATTAATTTGTGCACTTAACCAAATTTCACATAAAATTGTAAAATATCTCAAATTTAGAGATTATATTATAGTCCTAGTACTGTAAATAATATCGTTTGTTAAAAAAAAATGTAAATAATTTGATTTGTTAGGGCCTCATCTAGCCTAGTCTAAAAAAGTTTGATCTAAGAGCAAGTCCACCACTAAAAAAATGCGCCAGCATCCAGCCTATTTAATCCACTTAGTGAACAATGATAAACCCCAACGAACAAGAAATTTTTAGGTGTGACGGGAACACAAGTGATACACCACGTGTTTTAATATGAGTGGTAGGAAATTTTATTTTTTAAGTTATTAACTTTTTAGCACACATATCCCACCATTTGTATAGTGCCACGTAGTGTACCACCCCATGTACCGGTCACACTGAAAAATCTCTCCCAATGAACAATAATAGGCCAAATGCATCTCCACCCCTAACAAAAAATAGCCTAGTCAATTTTATTAAAATATTATTATTTTTTATTATAAAATAATAATAAATAATAATTTTATTTTTAATTTCTGACTTTATAAAAAAAATATTATTAATTTTTGATATTTTTATTTTATTTTTATTAAGTTTTTTGGCGGAAAAATCTGGACTATTGATCTGAAAATTGAACGGTCCTCATTGTGCCACGTTAGTAGCCATTAATTTTAAATTCCAAAGTTTTTTTACCGTTGGAAATCCAACGGCCCAGAACCAGCCACGTGACCTCTTCATCTAAGTGCGCTTGCACCTGCGGGCCCCACGCCCTTTTTTCTATCGGGGACACGCCCCCCCTCGAGAATGAATCACATGCGCCTGAGGCAAAAAAAATTTCAATGGCCTTTGACGTCAGGATGATGCAAGCTTGACGTCAGATGGCCTAGCTGTTGGGTCTGTCGATTCTGGGCCGGTCTCTTGCCTGGCTTGGGCTGGGATGGAGTGATTTGGTTGGGGGCCCGGGGGTGTTGTGTGCCGGGCAATCCACTCCCGGTGGACTTGCTCTAAGAGATTGGCCCATCCCACGTCTACAATTTTGGCCCAACACAAACAATTGAAATAAAATAAAATAAAATAAAAAAAGAAAAGAAAGGAACACTGGAAGGAAGAGCTGGAGTGACGCCGAAGAAATCAATCGACCTATAATTTATTCTTGTGTAGAAAGCATTTGCACGAACGAAACGATCTCTCTCTCTCAGTCGTCAGTGAAAGCAATTGGATTTCGATTCGATTTATTGAAAGACCCTAATTCTCCGATGTCGGTAAGTTGAAGAAGCAAGCTTGATTCTTTACTCGTACAGAGGCCGATTAGGGTTTTGTGTAAATACCCAATTCCAATTGGGGATTTTTATTTTTGTTTTTGAAAATTTGGGTTTGCAGATCACCGAGTACAATGGGAGTGCACTGGTCGCAATGGTGGGGAAGAACTGCTTCGCCATCGCCAGCGATCGCCGCCTCGGTGTTCAGCTCCAGACCGTCGCCACCGACTTCAAGAGGATTAGCCAAGTCCACGATAGGCTCTTCATCGGCCTCTCCGGCCTTGCCACCGACGCTCAGACTCTGTACCTTTCTCTCTCGCTCTGTGTCTCTCTGTCTCTCGCTTTTTTGCGTTCTTTTGTGTGATTTTTGGTTTGAACTTGAAGGTATCAGAGGCTCATGTTTCGGCACAAGCTGTACCAGCTTCGGGAGGAGAGGGATATGAAGCCGGAGACTTTTGCCAGCCTTGTTTCCGCTATTCTGTATGAGAAAAGGTTTGGAATTTGCTCATATTTGACCCCTTTTCTTGTATATGCTTGGGAGATTTAATGGGTATTGATTATTTTAGCTTAATGTGATGAGGAACTCTAAGGGTTGACTTCTTTTTTGTGATTTAGGTTTGGTCCCTACTTCACTCAGCCTGTAATTGCTGGGTTAAGTGATGAAGACAGACCATTCATATGCACTATGGATTCAATTGGAGCCAAGTAAGTTACTTTTCTTCTCTCATTCATGTTCTTTTCCGACTTTCTCTCAATTTTTTAGCTGCCCAGATACTAAGGACTTTGAAATTGTTTCTTCATCTTCCTATAGGATAAATATTCATGCTTGCTTACTCCTATTATGTTTATGTGTTTACATATGTGTCTTTGTGGTTTTACTTCTTGTTGTGATGTTATTTGTGTTCTATATATGCAGGGAACTGGCAAAAGACTTCGTTGTTGCTGGTACTGCATCGGAGTCCCTTTATGGTGCTTGTGAGGCAATGTTCAAGCCTGATATGGTTAGTTTCTCTGTTCAATTTGCACTAGCTTTTCAATGGGCCTGTCAATATTTTTTATTTGATCTTCTTATATACTTATTCAGATATGAGATATTCAGTTTTAGGTGCTCCAGATATTCTGTTGAATCATGTCTCCCTTATGTAGTGAACATTCAAGCGCGTAACTGCTACAAACTGTCTCAGGCCATTGTGATTCATATTTAATTGTAGAGATGTGTTGTTGCTTAGAGAATGTAGCTATTGAAATCAAGAAAAAAACAAGCTGAGAGATCTCCAATTAGTTGCACCTTTCTTTACGTGTGTGTTGCTACTACTGAAAGGAGTAGGGGAAGGGGCAATATAATTCAAGGGAAACTGAGAGATATACTATGTATTAATTGTACTTATTTTTCTCTTTATCATGTCGGCAGCCAACTGCTACATAAGCAAAAGCATACATAGAGATAAACAGTTGGCTCCGTTGCCAACTGAACTTCAATAATTGTTTACAGGATTCTGTGGGGCTGAAAGTTTATTGCTGTCTGATAAGATCATTGTGATAATATTTACTCCTAGTATCGCTAAAATGGCCAGCTCCTTTATTATATTTTTTACTAATGAGCACAGCTCTAACAGCAGTGCGTCTACTAATTGTCACTCAGGAACCAGAGGAATTGTTTGAGACTGTCTCTCAAGCATTACTTTCATCAGTAGATCGAGACTGTCTGAGTGGTTGGGGAGGCCACATGTTTGTCGTGTAAGCCTGTTGTTCTCTTTACTTACTCAGATATTCTTATTACGCAATTTCTATACAGATGGTGTTATAAATGAAGATGCATGTACATAGAGAGAGAAATGTATCTTGAAGCAATATAAGATTATATTGTTCCTTTTTTCATTCGTACTTGATAGTTAATAAACTGATATAGGATTCCAAATTCATTTCCTCCATCTTATTGGCTGCCAAATAAAAGCAAGTAGCTATATATACTTCAGCTGAACATGATATCAGGGAAATAATTGTGAAATACTGTAACATTGTGCTTTACATAATATGATTCATGGTATGTGAAAATCCAGGAATGTTGTTTGTCCTGAAGGCTAAAGCTACATTGTCAAGACGAGTGTCTGCTCTTACCATAACATTTCTATTAGTTATCATATTGGTGATGAAATGGAGCTTACATTAAACCTAATTCCGTAACTGGGAATCTCAGGCATCAATTTCTTTGGTGGTCTGAATTCTCAATCCATTGTGGTTGATTTTTCCGTCATCTTCTTCGTTAGATACTTATTCTCCCTATGTTATGACTTCACAGTACTAAGATTTGTGAGGGTCATTTAATTCCCTCCATTTATGTGAGAAGTAACAATACCTGTTTCAACACATATAATCATTTTTTCTGCAGAACACCAACTGAAGTGCAGGAGAAGATCTTGAAGGGAAGAATGGACTGACCTTGCAGCATGCCTTTTTGTGAGTCCTCCTACGTTTCGTTCAGGCTGCATCTTTTCCTTGGGTGTTTATGTAGCTTTGACGTGAATTAGCAGACAAAAGCTTTCTTGGCGATCATTGGCCCCTTGTTATGTTTAGATTTAATGTAATTTGAAGATTATATAGTGGGATCATTTGATTTAAATTAGGTCACTTTGAGAAAATGTTGGGAATTCAAATATGCTTTTAAGATAATGAGTTGGTATGCTCATGAATGTTTCTAAACAGGTTTTGAGTTTATCCTGATGTATTTGCTGTTTCTAAACATTATCTTGAATTTATTCACGTTGTGCATTTGGAAACATGTGATGTTACTCTCGTGTTCAGTTGTTTCGTGCTCTTAAAAAGTCTTTCGCCTGTGAATAATGGACATCTAGATGTGGTGTTATGGTGAAAGACATGCTATTAACCAAATTCTTGCGATTTGACAGAGTTGGAGAACCCCACTGATGTGCTTAAGGTTACTGGATAAGCTCGGTATTTTTTTTTCTTTTTGGATATAAACGAGACATTGGGAGAGTGGGGGAGGGAATCGAACTTGGAACTCGGGTGCTGAGGGTGAAAGCTCTTGACCGATTGAGCTACAAGGCTATGGAAAGTCTTGAAAGTGATATTTGGGAATAAGCTCGATCTTTTTGTGAATTAAGAATGTGACGAATGGGTTGAATTTTACACGAAAATTATTACTGCTATACAGACCCATATGGGTTTGGTTGAATTCTTTTGACATTTTGTTTTCGTTCAATTCTTTTGACATGTTTACTTATAAGGAATATCATAACGACTTGATTCCGTACTTTCCTACTATTTATTACTAACACACGTATTGAATAAAATTAAAAATAAAAAAAAATAAAAAAAAAGTATGTGGATCTCATGTTACATTGCGTAATGTACAATACATGAACATTTTTTAATTAGATTGATTTCTCTCCTCTATTTCCGAGTTCCTCCCGTTTCACATAAGTAGACATGAAGAAACCTTGAATCATCCATGAAACTAAGAACACAAGGGTATTCTCACGAAAACAAAAGATGACACCGAAAAAGCAGTTTTCGGTCTGATCGCTTATTCTTCTACTATGGGAATCGTGTTAGTCTTTAGAAACAGAATATTCTTTATGATTAAAAACGTTCAACTAATCATCTGCTCTCTGTAGCTAACCTCATACTAATTATTCTGGGGGCCCTGGATGTGTTTATGAACAAGCTGACAAGAGGATTGTCTTTGCGTAGGGCACAAGTCACAATCTAGGAGCCCAAAATTTTGGAATAAGAGGTTGTAACTTATGGGACATCATTTTCTTTAGCACACGTCTTTGAACTAGGAATCTGGAATGCTTAAATCCATGAGGAATAGGTTTCCCATTGCTTTCAATGAAAGTTGCCTTTTGAAACCTCACAAAAATAGTCCAATTATTTTCCCTCATATATCTCGAGTGAATCCGGTTTTGACACTGTGCTTCTGGAAGAGATTGATCGTAGCTTTCGATGGACGGAGAAGAAGATCAAGTCAAACAATCTTCCGGGAGGATCCCTTTCACCGAACTCATCCAAGTGAGCGCGGATTTCATTCTTGCCCTGGCTATGCAAGAGCAAGAGCAGGCCTACACCTTGCTCGAAACCATAGAAAGCGATGGTGAAGAAGACAACGCTGAAATTGATGATGCTTCTTCGGCCTCTAGTGAAAACTATGACCCAGACATTGCTGCTTTCCTTGAAAGCCGAGAATTTGATGCTGATGATTTCAGGTTTCTTGAGGACGAAGAAATTGGCAGCAGCAGTAGCAGCAGTGATCAAGAAACGGATGATTTGGACGTGGATGAACTAACTTATGAGGAATTGTTAGCACTTGGAGGATTCATAGGGGAAGAAAAAAGAGGACTTCCCAGCAGTGAGATTTCTGCATGTTTGCATCCCTACACGTGCGAATTAGCGGTCGGTCAGAGCAAGACTAGCATCGATCGATGCGTGGTTTGTCAGCTCGAGTATGACGACGGTGAATCACTAGCTGCATTGTCCTGTGAACACCCTTATCATTGGGAGTGTATAAGCCAGTGGCTTCAGATTAAAAAGAGTTGCCCTATTTGCACCACACAAGTTTCATCACCATCCTCATCGTCCAAGACCATGATTTTATAATTAATTAGGGTTTCTGCAGTTAATTTATTTACTGGGTTTGATTGTGAAGTGTAATTGTACAAGATTTATGTTCTCAGTTCTATGTAATTAGTTGGAATTTGGTACTGAATGAAGAAATAAAAGATCATAGGATTTACTTTATTTATATTTTATTTTATTTTGTCTAAACTGAAATAATTTTGTAAAAACTTTGCATATCGTATGGGGAAGGTTACCATCTATTGAGGCTGCAAGTTGCAAATAGATGGCCAATTTAAGAGCGCTCGACTTTAGATGAGACTTGTAAGACAATATATTGGATTTTGTTTTTAATAACTCAAGTTCTAGAATTTATAAGTTCATCAAACAATGATCCAGACATTAGTCCAATTTACAAGGGCATGTGATGGTGGCTCATATATGTGGCTGTTAGGATGCCAGATGGCGTCATTTGTGGTGACAGTTAGAGTTGGGTATTAGCCAAATAGTACATTGTAAGAGAAGAAAGGCAGTTAATGAAATTGTGTTGTTGTTCTCATGTTCTATTACGATCTCTCTGTGCAACTGTTGAAGATGTGGAGCTAGGTTCTAACATTGGTATCAGCCAGGTTCGATCCTCTCAATCCTTCTCCGTTGTATATGGCTTTGCAAAACCATGGAATCGAGGGTTTCCAATCTGGAATCCAAGTCTGATGATTTCAAGACTTCTCAGGCCAAATTCTGGGACGAAGTCATCGCAGGCCAAGCTGTGATCTTGCAGCAATTGAAGTTGCTTGCAGAAAAACTTGGTGTGGAATCTTTTGCAGCTACACTGACGCATCAGTCGTTCATCAAATCGACATCTCCTATCTCTCTTGAGAAATCGGATGAAATTGTTCTCAAGCTTCAATCCTTTCACAAGGAAAAGGTTTCGAGCTCGAGAGAAAATAGATGAATTCTGGTCTCAATTTCGTCCACGATACAAGCCCAAGACTCGTCCTTGTCTACGAGCAACATTCAAGAAATTCAAGAAGGTTCGCGCCTACGCCAAATACCACGAAGATGGTTCTGCAAAGTTTCGTTCCAGTTCCAAATTTCAAGAAAGTTTTGGGTTCTTTCGCAGTGAATTGGCTAGGAAGAATGCAAAGGTTTTCGATTTACTCGGCAAGGAAGTTGAAGACTCAGTGAAAAGTCCTCCATTTCTTGATTCTGATTGCATGAAATACAAGATTCAAGCTTGCGTTCTGGGTTCTTCATTTTTTAACGGATTGGGTGCTGCGTTTAGAGATCAATTCAATCAATTCAGGACGTCGCCTTCGTCTAATTGTGAATCTAATTGCAAGAACAACTTGGCCCAAGAATTCATTTTCATAATTTCAGTATCAGATGATGGGTTTGTGAAAATTGATTCACTTACACTCCAAGTGTTCGATGAAAGGTCACACTCAGCAGATGTGATTTTCAGTTGGGCTATCACATGCCGATTTCTGACACCGGAGGTACACTTCGTAGGTTCTTTACTTCGAATGTTCAAATCAAAGATGCTCATAGTTCTAAATTTATTGTTTGTAATGGTGAAGTCATGAAAAATGGTACTATTGTGCATTTGAAGCTTGGTTTCCATGAGTTAATTCGTGACAAGGGTGGGACAATTGGTCAGAGGCTCTTTAATTCGAAGTCCAAGAATACAGATTGTGTTCTGGGTTTTGATTGTTCCAAGGTGGTCATATGTGAGGTGAGTTTTGATTATTCCATGATCATTGATGGGGACTACGCTGGTAATTTGGGATTGCATCATTTAGAAGCTTGTATGGGCAAGAACAGAAAAAATGAAAGAAAGTTTACTCTTTCCGGATTTGAAACTGGTTGCTGTGTTATTTACTATGTTTTTCTCAATTGTGACTACTGCAAGGGCATTCGAGAAAAGGGTGGTGGCTCATAATTCAGGTATATGGTTACTCTAAATATTCATTTTTCTTGTATGAATGCATCTGGAAATTCTATTGAATGTAGCCAAGATGGAATATTTGGGGTTGTGCTGTTGGTTGCATATTCTAATTGCATGGTTGTAGGTGGAGAATTTTATAGTTCAAATATTGAGTTGAGTAGGGCAAGGAAGAAGAAGTCCCCAAATGTTAAGGAGGAATATATGGTTCTTAGCTTTCACAGGCAGAAGAAGTTTCCATTTGGAAGTTCTGTTCATGGTTATTCTGGTTTGCCAGATACTAGTCATATACTTGAGGATGGTATATTAACTGGTCGAAGAATGACGACAACAAGAGACCATAGTTGCGAATATGATGAGCACAGGAAAGTGGAGGTTGCCTTCACTGGTGCAAAACACATGCCAAAACAAATGAATTACAACAGTAATTCAAAGTTCTCAATCATATCAGAGTATAAGGATGTAGTAGATGGGGCTTGGATAAGTCATGATATTGATGACAGTACTGGTGCCATGATAGAGACAGAGTTTCTTTGGATCTGCCTAAGAAAATGAAAAGTAATACAGGAAATGGGATGAATGGAAAATGGAGCAGTGCCAGTAAATTGGTCAATGGAAAACACTTACATTTTGCAGGTTCACTGGATGGAGCAGTTCTCTGTCTTGGGATTTCTATTGGCATAAAATCTTCTTTTATAGCAAATAAAAGAGAAGTTGACAAGTTGAAAGATTTGTTGAAGCAGACCAAGAACTTGGTTAATGATCTGGCAATGCAAGTTGTGGCCTGCCCTCAGGGGCAATATGTATCCATTGAAGACATTCCAGAGAGCATTGTACACACGGAAAAATAGCTTGAGAGGTAGAGGGAAGACCTTCTGTCCAAACCCGAGAACACTAGGGTGAGAATTATGGAAGGAAAGATCTCAAAAAAACTTGGGGAGCTGGCTCTTTTAGAGCAACCTTTCATTAAAGATGACAGTCTTTTGGTGAAAGACCTAGTGAAGCAGACTGTTGCTGCTCTCGGTGAGAACATAAAAATTTGCAGGTTTGCCTGGTTCACTGTTGGGAAATCAGTTGAGCTAGTTTTTATAGGATTTCAAGAATATAGCCATGGTTTTGCTGGATGGAGGGATAGAGTGAAACATCTCCTTGTTGATATGCACTTCAAGAAACTAATTAGTCAGAGATGGGTACAAAGAATTAATATAGCTGTTATCATGCTAATGGCAGCATTCCTTTCAGATCAGTGTTTGCAGATAATATCAGGCTTTGAGTATGGAGGGTACTCAATTAGATATGAGTGTAGTGTTTTTGTTCATACTTCTTTTTCATGTTCCATGTTCTTGCTTGAAAAAGCATTTGGGACTACAAGTACCAACCACAGTGCCACTGCCAGTTATCATAGATGCTGGGATTTTGCAAGATGTACCAGTTGCAATCTTGGACAAAAGAATGATCAAGAAAGTGCTGCAGCTATGGAAGCCTTATTTCAATGGCAAACCACTCAAAAGATGATGCTACATGAGAACTATACCATGAACTGAAGCTTAAGTTTCCAGAAATTGTGAACCTTTAACACATTCTTGTGATTTTGTTGTTTCTGGTTTTATTGCTGGTTTTCGATTGTACTTAGTTCGAAAATTGTAAATCTTACTTGTAAGATTGGTTTTAAGGGGGGGGGGTATTGTTAGGATGTCAGATGGCATCATCTTGTGGTGACAGTTAGAGTTGGGTATTAGCGAGTTGGGTATTAGTATAAATAGTGCATTGTAAGAGAAGAAAGGCAGTTAATGAAATTGTATTGTTGTTCTCATGTTCTGTTACTATCTCTCTGTGCAACTGTTGAAGATGTGGAGCTAGGTTCTAACAATGGCTCTCTCCTGGTGAAGTCGTTTCAATAGCGAAATTTGGTTGATAATACATTCGTTGTATCCAACACGGAGTTCCATTTTTTTAAGGCAACTACCCTTGTGGCACGGTGGCAACAGTTGCAGTTGCTTTCTGGGTTTGCACTTTGCAGGTAAAGGTTAGGGTTTTTATTTTTTTTTATTTTTTTTCAATGGGTTTTGGGCTATGCTCAATTTTTATTGGGCTTGTTTGTTGTAACTTGTATTGGGCTTTTTCTCATTCAACCAAATCTTATGTTTTTTGGGACAAAAAAAATTATAAAATACTCATATAGCACGAGACAATGTTAGGACGACTAAATTTTTAATTAGACCATCTTTTATAATTAACATGATGTGGCAGTTGATGGTTTGACTTTTTTTTTACAATTTAAGAAGGAATATAGCTATCAACTGCCAATAATCAACAAAAGATTTGTTTTGTTCAAAATATGATCAACACAAGATGGTTTAAAAAATTTATTCCCTCTAGTATCGTCTTTTAGCAAAAAGCTATGAACCAGAGAAAGTGAGGGTAGGAATAACGTGATCCGGCAGTTTCAGTGTTTTTTTGAGTGTCTGCCCCTACTTGGAACTAGCTTTGATGGTCCCTGTCCCTCGTAACTTATTAACACGTGGTCGTATTGGACTTAACAATGCACAATTTTTATTGAATAATCCTAAACTTAATCAAAATGTTTATTTTCTGTGATGAATGAATACTAAAACTTTTTTATTTATTTTTTATTAATGAAAGATTTTACGAAAAAGTTTAACATTGATATGTTGGATGTAGCTCAAGTTAGACATTGCAATGCAGAGCTTTCAATGCTTCCATATAGAAAAGCACTTAAAATGATCCCTTTTTTTTTTTTTTTTTTTTTTATTTTTTTTTTTAAGTTTAGGAAAGTTGGAAAATTTGACCTATCTGGAGAACGAAGGGCAGGGTTCGGAGTATGCTCGACCAGGCCTCAACAAGCCCGGTTGGGTGCGATCATGAATTCGCACTTTATAAGCTTATGAAAGCTTTTTAAGTATGTGAATGGCTTAGGGGTTTACTTCATGATCAACGGGTCAATGCATTGCCCATATTTCTGTTCAGTGTTCATGAATGTCTTGTAGTCTCCGAGCATAGTCCAACAAACATGTCGAGTCAAGGGACGAACATAAGCTCAAACATTCAAAGAAACGGGTCCACTACTTATAACACTAATATTGTCTTCAAGTTAACCATATATTTCACAATTTTATTACAAAAGATGTTAGTACAATTAGAAATAAAACCATTTAGTACAAATTTGTAAATGACAGACATAGGATTTTTCTCATTATTCAACAAGATGTGTTTGTAAACTTTGCATTCAACTTTGGAAATTGCATAGCTTGAGTATGACCCAAAGGAGAAGATTTTATCAACATTTAGGGAGATTAAATTTTTTAAATCAAATTTGCAAATCAAATGATATGGTTATAGAAGATTTTTTTTTTTTTTTTTTGGTAATCATGTGGTTATGGAAGATTGATTATATCTAATTGAGATTTGCAACCATTATGGCTCTAAGCAAGCAACTAGGCACACTAGGGGGTTGCCTAAGCTGCGCCAGCAAAAGAGAAATATTAATTCTATATTCGTTTTCCCCGGGAGATAACAATGCCCAATTTATTTCCAACCAAAAAGGAAATTCAATCATTTTTTCTACTATTTCCTCTAATTTCCAGTTTAATAATTTTCTCAAGCAAGAATGATCAAATCCTAATAATCAAAATAACCACATATATAGACCTGACATTTTCAACCCGATCTGTTAAAATCAATATTCGGATAGGTGATAAATGGGTCGGATGGTTAATGGGTCAACCCATTAATCATCCGTTAAATAACAGATCATTTTGGATGAACACGTCAAACCCGTTAACCACTCGTTAACATTTGTTAAGACGATAGCCGGCGATGAGAGTCGGGTTTCGTCAAGAGGTGAAGGAGCTCCATGGCTTGGGTCGGCGCAAGTTCTAGAAGCGCGGTGAAGGAGCTGGCGTTCTCCGGCACTGTCATGAGTCGATGGATTTCTTCTCGGAATTGGAGGGACTCAAGCTCAGGCCCTGATAAAGTAGATTCGGGTACGGTTGCTCTGGTTGGTTCCATTGAATTAGGCGGCAAATTGAATTGAAACAGAGCTCAATTCCATGGCAAATTCCCAAAATTTTCAACTCAGACATTATCGTCTCAAACTCGATCTGCAGACTGCGACTTCATTCTACGGCGGCTTGAGTAATCTCAACTGTTCCTCCGCCGTGTTCCTCTGTACCTTCTTCTTTGAGGCTTATTTGAATTGGTCTAAAATGTCCTCACAATCTTGCTAAGTCTAATAAGTTTTATAAACAGCAACCGATGCTTCTTCCATAATATGTTGGAGTTAAATTAAGCAAAAACCCAGTAATTTGATTACAGTCTTGGGAAGAACAGTGGACTTCGGAACTGAAATTGGGTAAGAGAGAGAAGCTGGAGAGGGAGAGGGAGAGGCTGGAGAGGGAGGGAGAGAAACGAGTGTAGTTAGCAATTGTGGTCAAATTGGGCAAGTGGGTAGAGATATAATGAGAAACAGTGTTGGAGTTAAATTGAGAAAAAACCCAGTAATTTGATTTCCTTCCACTGTCTACTCAGATTGGATGAAAAGTGAAAAAAAAAAAAAGTTAACAGGTAAAACGGATAATCCGTTAGCTTAACGGGTTGAATTCGGATGTTCCGTTAAGTTAACGAATTAGGTTCGAATGATCTGTTAAGTTAACAGATCAGATATCCAAACCCAATAAACCCAATCCGTTTAAAGGTCTACATATATATACACCACACCTGTAAACACGACAGCGCTGACGTGTACACTCCAACGCACTGGCTCATTGACCCGCCGAACGAACTCAGATCCCTGGCAAACCCGACCCAGACCTACTCGCATACCCACCCAAAAGAAGGGGTGTAAGCAGTGACTACATCGCAATTCCATAATCTTCTACCGCCACGACGCACCGCACTTCCATTACTGACACGACACGTGTTCAGCTGTGGTCAGCAAAATGCCCCAAAAAACGAGTTCAAATCTTCTGCATTCAAAAACTCATGTGACCTTTCTATGTCTTTGATTTTATTGAGCATGTCAACAGTCACATCCAATCAAATCAAGCTTCAAGTTCCGAGTCTCAAGACATACTCAATAAAATTAAAGGCAAATAGATATCACAGAGATTTTTGAATGAAAAAATTCTCACTCCCAAAAACCTGTCCGCTACGACTGCCCACAAAAGTTATCGCCCACGTGGAGTCTGGAACCATCCACCCCCCACCTTCTGCCGCGTGTCCTTCCCTTCCCCTCTCTTCACCCTATATTCGCCTCTCTCGCTCGTGTTTCAACTTTCAAGTTTCGACCATAGCTTGCTTAGCACAGAGGGCGAGTAACGACTGGGAGAGAGAGCAAACGACAGCGTTCAAATCGAACGACACCGGTTGAAATGTCGTCCGCCGATTTCCAGCTGCCACCAGGATTCAGGTTCCACCCGACGGACGAGGACCTCGTGAAGCACTACCTCTGCCGGAAATGTGCGTCGCAGCAGATATCCGTCCCGATCATCGTCGAAATTGACCTCTACAAATACGACCCCTGGGAGCTCCCAGGTAATTATCCCCTAAATTTTAGGAATCTTTTCCAAATTTTCATAGATTTCTTTTTTTTTTTCTTTCTAAATAATATTTATTAGTTTCGTAATTTAAATTTTGTATTGCAGGTTTGGCGTTGTACGGAGAGAAAGGGTGGTATTTCTTTTCGCCAAGGGACCGGAAGTACCCGAACGGTTCGAGGCCGGAAGCGGTTACTGGAAGGCGACCGGTGCCGATAAGCCGATTGGGCATCCGAAACCGGTGGGGATTAAGAAAGCTCTGGTGTTATATGCCGGAAAAGCCCCTCGCGGCGAAAAGACCAACTGGATTATGCACGAGTACCGCCTCGCCGACGTGGACCGCTTGCCGCGGAAAAAGAACAGCCTCAGGGTATGCACGCTACTCTCCCTCTTGTCAGATTAGGGGTTGGGGGTAAAATTATGAATCTGTAACTTCGTTGCATGACGACGACGATTCGGTTGACACGACTTCGTTCAATCGTTTTTTCTCTTTTTTGGACAAATAATATTATTTATACGTAGCGTCACAATACGTTTAAACTCACTTTCTTAATTAGCAAATGATTAATTAATTGAATTGGATACCGATGGACGGTCTGCATTTTCACAGCTGGATGATTGGGTTCTGTGCCGAATATACAACAAGAAGGGCACCGTGGAGAAGCAGCAGCCTCGGCAGCAAGAGGAAGAACAGCAAACGACAAGTCATAACGTAAGCACCGGCTCGGAGTTCGAAGATGGGAAGCCACCGGCTGCGGTGGTCCCCACTCGTCCCCCGAACGATTACGTGTACTTCGACACGTCGAAATCGGTGCCAAAGCTGCACACGGACTCGAGCTGCTCGGAGCACGTGGTGTCGCCGGAGTTCACGTGCGAGGTGCAGAGCGAACCTAAGTGGAAGGAGTGGGAGAAAGCCTTTGAATTCCCGTACAATCACATGGATGCCACCGTGGAGAACGGGTTCGGGGCCCAGTTCCAGAGCGGCAATTAGATGTCCCCGCTGCAGGACATCTTCATGTACCTCCAGAAGCCTTATTGATTTTGATCGTGTGTTAGGGATTACCGTAAACATATATGAGTCGGCGCATCGGACGGCAACAGGAGACCGAAGTCGATGAGTGTGCCTTTGTGCGTCGATGGATTTGGAAAGCGAAATGGGATTTGGATTGAGATTGGGATGGGGATTCGATTGAGGTTGGTATTTCACTTGTGGGTTCGATAAGAAAGCGGGAGCGCAAGTGAAACAAAATTTGTACAGTTTAGTAATTTTACTTTTGTTGGAATTTATAGAGTCGGTTTGTGTGTCATTGGGCCCCACAACCCTCTCTCAGGCGTTCCCTTTTCTCTCCCACTTTCAACCCAATATGCTCTCTCTCATTTCACCCTCTCACACTCTCTCCCTCTCTCTCCCTCTTGTTCCTCCTAGGGGTTCGGTATGGGATCCCATACCGAAATCCTTGTTCCAATTTTCAAAATGAAATTTTCAGGAATCCCAATTTCAATACCGATCCCAAACCAAATTTTCGGGAATTCCGATTTTTAGGAATCCCGAAACTCCAGTACCGAAACCTTTGTCTCGATTTTCAAATCGAAATTTTTCGGAAATCCCAATTTCAATACCGATTCCAAACCAAATTTTCGAGAATCCTGAAATAGTTTTGGGATTTTAGGACAAATCGAGAATTCCGAGATGATTTTGGGCTTTTGGACTAAAATTTGACATATTATGCTTTTGGGCTAAAATTCAACATTTTATATTGAAAAATTGACATATAGGCATGCCTAATCTGCCAATTTGTTTCTACTAATCTGTGCACAAAAATCTGTCAATCAAATGGCAAGGCCTAGTTAGTATCTGCCTATTCAAAAGCAATCTGCCAATATGAAACATTAATATATGCTTGAGTAAACTTCTGTACATATATAATATAAATATTATAGATAGATGTAAAGTTTTCTCAAGCAAATTGTACCTTATAATCTATCAATGTATCCATCTATCAATCTATCAATCTCTCATGTTTATTCTGCATCTATGTATCCATCTATCAATCTTCTGTGATTTAAAAATTCTGCATATGTTCCACTATCTATCTTAGGGCTCCTTCCTGTATATGTTCCATCATCGATTTCCAGTGCTCCTTCAGTATTTCAATTTTCACTATTGTAGGTAGATGATGTTCCCCTTAAAGATGTGATCCTATATATTTAAAAATTAAATAATATATATATATATATTTTTTTTTCGGTATGGTTTGGGAATACCAAAATCCCAAAAACTTGAGACCGATTCCCGTACCAAAATTTCGGGATCGGTTCGGTATTGGGTACCAAAATTTTCGGGAATTTCGGTTTGGGATTTTTTCGGTTTGGTTTTGGAAATTTTTTGGTTCGGTTTGGGATTTTTGGGATTTTTTTTCCAGCCCTAGTTCCTCCTCTCGACCAAACTACAACAAACCATCACCATCGTCGTTTCCGACGAGTTTCGACCACCAAACAGCACCATCGTCATCACCTCACCACTGCGAACTCAGCCATGCCTTTCTTTCATGATTTCAGACCCAAACAACTAATTTGAGAAGCTCTGACACGAACACAACTTTCGCGGCGAGTTTATTGCCGATTTCAGCCAAGGTGAGACCTCTATTTTACAACCAATGTGTTCGTCTCGTTGAGTAGTTAGATTTTCATGCATGGTTTGGTTGAGTTTTGGCACATGACGGAGTCGTTAAATCTCTTGGCCATTTCTACATATTTTGGCAGATCCAAAACCCCATACCAGGTTGACCGACTCGTTAACCCGGTATCCGAGCCGACAACTCAATCTGTTCTTTAATCCAAGTTGAAATGTACCATGTATATTCCGTTACTCTTACGTTAGTTTTAACGGAATATTTCGTTCAGTAACAAAATACTCCATGTGGTTAGACCGGCTTGATTTGCTCGGATGAGCGTTGACCAGCTCGGGCTCTCTCAACTGTTGTTGACTTTGATTTATGACTTTTTATGGAATCCTCCTAGGGTATTTCGAAACGCTGAATCTTTTTCCGCACTTCGTTTCTTCAAATTCAATTGTTTTATTAGAATTTTGCTAATGGATCGTTGTTTATGGTTAGGTAAGATTGTTATATGTGGCCCTTCCTTCCTAATTTGAGCGGATTTTCGTGGACAGAGTACCGGTGAGTGAGTGAGCTTTGTTTTCAAGCACTTGTAAATTTATAGTTTTCACAACTGCTTGGATGAAGTGCTTTTACACCATGACATACTTTTACTTATGCTTATAAGCATTATTTGTGGATGTTGAGGTCTGTGAAACTGTTATGGCATGATCATTTATACGATCTTTGATTTTCATAGTTATACGGAATATGATTTTGAAAACTATACAGGTTTTACAGCAAGAGGTAATTGTGTTGAGAAAAACAAAGGTTTTATTGAACCTTTTTTTTTCCCACTTTCACTTTCTATTTTGCGCCCCTCCAAGAGTGAGTAGCTAGTTTTCTTTGGGAAACGAAGGTTTCGTTGGTGGTTTTGACATCTACTCTAGTAAATGTAAGGATTTTTAATTTCTGTGTTTTGTATAAATATCTATCTTACCTAGGATGGGAATATTCTTACTGTTATTGCACTCTTATTTGTGCTCTGACATTACTTTTATGTAATATGCGCACATCCCGCACCGAGCCCTCTCACCTTTAGTTTAAATTAATATTGGACTTAGGTTTTAATTTATTCATTGTTATACCCAAACATTTTTATAATATGATTTTGTCACCTTTCAAGTGTCGGTCAACACATCTTGACTTTGATGTCCACTTAGACATCTAGGTCAGGGTGTGTCACATGAGATCATCCATTCTAGCATTATTCTCGCACAAACTCGGTTAACTTCGTATTTCTATTGGGATCCATGGCACTAACTTCAATGTGTATATTGACTCACCAACTTTCCTACAATACCACAATGTGAAGTATGAGTGAAATTTATGGTGTTTCACCTTCTCAGTTCATAAACCAAAAAGATATAAACAAGTGAGATTTTTTAAAAGAAAATTATATATTTATTGTAACATCTCACATCGCCCAGGGAAGTGATCCTTTAAATGTATATTCACATCCCTACCTAGCACGATGCCTTTTGGGAGCTCACTGGCTTTGGATTCCGTAGGAACTCCGAAGTTAACCGAGAAGGGGGCCAGAGCACTCCCAGGATGGGTAACCCATTGGGAAGTTGCTCGTGAGTTCCCAGAAACAAAACCGTGAGGGCGTGGTCGGGGCCCAAAGCGGACAATATCGTGCTACGGTGGTGGAGCGGGCCCGGGAAGTGATCCGTCCAAGGCCGAGATGTGACAATTGGTATCAGAGCCAATCCCTAACCGGAAGTGTGCCGACAAGGACGTCGGGCTCCTTAGGGGGGTGGATTGTAACATCCCACATCGCCCATGGGAGTGATCCTTAAATTTATATTCTCATCCCTATCTAGCACGAGGCCTTTTGGGAGCTCATTGGTTTCGGGTTCTGTAGGAACTCCGAAGTTAAGCGAGAAGGGGACCAAAGCACTCCCAAGATGGGTGACCCACTGGGAAGTTGCTCGTGAATTCCCAGAAACAAAACCGTGAGGGCGTGGTCGGGGCCCAAAACGGACAATATCGTGCTACGGTGGTGGAGCAGGCCCGGGAAGTGATCCGTCCCGGGCCGGAATGTGACATTTATCATTTTCATTTACCTTGTTAAAATCTCAGTGTATCACGAAATATTATTCTCACGTTCACATTGTGTGTATAACAATGGACATATAAATTCTATTTTTTGATATTCGATGTTTTAATAATTACATTTGCAGTTATGTTCATTTCATATTCGATATATTGTGTTTTTCTAAAACAAATAGCAACCGGTACACATGCTATGCCTGTATAATCAAATTTACTTATGGTTTCTTCTTTTCTTTATTGTTTCGGCATAACTAGACAATTCAAAAGTAGAGAACATGATGTGGCGGTTCTGTATATGCTGCTCAACCTAACCACCAAAAACCAAATAAATTACAATTACATAACTTTCAAATTGCAGATAAAAATACATAGGATATAATACACACTCCAAATTTGAAGAAATTAGAAGTTACAGAGTTACACATGAGTTTGGCTACAACTAATTTTGCAATTATTTCCGATGATGATTTATCACGGAACTTTACTAATTTCAGAATTTTGGTACCAACCACTACCAAGCAATGGTTGAATTTTGAACATCACTGATTATTTTCAAATGATTGCCCAACAAAGATTGCCTGAAACTTGCTTAATTTCCTATCTCAAGTCTGAACCTTCTCAACAACCATATTGAGTGACTGGGAGTCAACTGTAAAGTTTCACTACGTAGAACTCATTACTGTTGCAAGAATTTTTGTAACTGATCCTGAAGACCTATCTTCTCTACAGAATTCATGACTCTTCCCATCACGTGTTTACCAATTCAAACCTAAACTTTCTACCCAGGCATATCTGCCAATTGCGAAAACGAGCAAATTTGGAATTGAAACCCAAACTTAATGTGTTACCCTTATAAGGTTATACAATTAAAACACAAAAGAATAAGTGACTGACCTAATTCCAACGGTGGCCATAGAAGTCAAACACGAAAGGAAACACGGCACGGCAACACCGAGATCTTCTACAAACCCCTAGCCGGATACAACTACTCTATGGGAAGCATTATGTTGTGTGTTCTAGGGCTTATAAGGATCAGTGTTTTATATAGGCTAAAAGCTAGGGTTTCCATCCATAAAGGAAACCTAAACTTACTTTCTTAGCCTCCAAGTCAAGTATCATAAGCATATTCAATAAGGATTCCATCAATCCTATTTCCAATATAAGACACCTTATATAGGATTGATATCTTTAAGAGATCAATTCACAATCAACATTATTTTCCAATATTACATTCCTATTACATGTAGTAGACCACTTAAAGATTGATTTATATTGGTTAAATCCAACATTCTCCCACTTGGTCTACAAAATGTAATGTTCACATTATACTTGAGATTGAAGATTAATGTCACTTTAGTGGCCATGTAACAGTGATTACATCTCGTTCTTAATGCAGCTTCTGTCAAATGCATTTATTAACATGGAACTAACAAGGTTGTAGAGTTGACACAACCCAGAACCTTCATAATCACCCATGCTCAGATCCTCATTCACATGAAACAAAAATTATGATCAAGAGATGAAACTTTAAATTAACCAAAATGTCTTACTTTATATCATTTCAGGTCCACCTTATTGTAACACACAAGTTACACTTTATGCTTCTTTAAAGCCTTAAATCTGCCAATACAGATATCATTCCTCTAATGAAACCACCATAACCTACAGGTGTGAATACATCTCCAAAACAATCATGCATCACTTTCATTAGACCAATAACGAGACAAACAATGTTTGTAGCCAACTGACATAACTGAAAATACCAAATAGGTTCATGTCCGAGTAAAATATCCCAAAACTTCATGAAACAAATTAATTCAACACTTGTGAGCAAGATGAATTAACATGTTTTTGACACTGATCTATGCACCATACCAGTTACTTTCATGGTGATTTCCAACACCTGCGGGCAGATGGAAACCTCACAATTGAGGCAGTGCATAGACCATGTCATGCCATTTAATATGCAATTTGATAACAACTTGATATCTGATATACATTTCATCAGATAATTGACTAGCACACAAAAAATGTGACTTAAGGAATCCAACTAGAGATTAAATTGAATACATGGATTCTAGACATACCTTATAGGTCATCTGCAAATGTAAGGCATTACTAACACGAAACTCAAGCTCCCACTGATCTGCAACATCGTTACTTAATTTGCAAATCAATACTTAAATCAAATTTTTGAAAATATGCCTTTGGGAATAGCCTTACTTAGTCAATGAATGCGTATTACCTCAATGAAAATTACAACTAAGCATGAAATCATTCACTACTGTTACACAAAAACATGATCCAACAACCATCTTATATGTATTAATAAGTTCACATTTGTGCTAAATCCTTGTGAGCCCCAAAACAAATGATCAATCGAGGAATCCAAATTATTGCAAAAAATGTACGCATATACCAAGTATTCATTCATGCAACTTAAACATATTATTGTCATTTGAGTCATTAAACATATTATTGTCATTTGAGTCATCAACCAAAACACAAATTCATGGAAGATAGAATAACGCTTTAATAGATTCATGCAAGTCCAATTAATGCTAAAAATTTTAGAACAACTCCCACTAAGTTTCCAGAGTTTATACTTGCAAATAAGTTAATAAGTGTGAAGCCCAATTTTCGTTCATTAATTCTCCCACTTGGGCAAACACTCTTTCAAATATGTACCTAAATAAAATTGCTTTATATTTTAGACATAATAAAATAGACATTACAACCAACATAAAGTTGTCAAACAGAATTTCAGCAACGAGTTACACTTACTTTAGAATTAATCATAATTAATTTATAAGCTTGATTACAACCAAAATTATACAGATCAAAATAGACATACTAATCTTCATAAAATAAAAATATAGAGCCATTTTGGGTCAAAATAGTAGTCTAAAGTGACGTCTCAAAAAGACCAACACAATCTGCCAGTAAAACTGTCTACACGAGCATGGATTACTAGTAAATTCACCATAATTAAAATACAGAGCAAAAAATTACGAAAATTTGCAGACACATAGTAGACATATATATGTTGAACATATAAAAATCTCAGGTCATTTGGTGACCATTAGACATGTCATTCATTTGACTGTAATCAAGACACGCTATCTGCCAGAAAAATTATGTTCATCTATCATGAATCTAAACATCTCTAACAAATTCAGCTTCACATTATTCAATTTCGATGTCCAAAGTAAACTCAAGTAATCAAATTTCATCCTCTAAACAGACATCATAGTTCAAAATTGAAAATATTTACAAGCATTATACTTAAACAATGCGTACCTTAGCAATCCTTGATTAACATTCATGGGTTCAATACTTTGCACCAACAAGTCTCATGAAGAGACACAAAAATATGCATGATGCAACCGATTTCCATGCCTTAAAACCACAACCTATAATGGGGCTCATAGTGGAAATATTTGTAACTGAAGACATGGAACTTTATTCCCCAATAAACTTCATGAAACTAAATTAAATTACACATGTAGGCAAGAAAATTAACTAGTTTCTAGTACTAGATTTTATGTCACAAGAGTACCTTCATGAAAAACTTCAACACCTGTAGGCAGATGAAGATTTTCACAACTTCTGTGAAATAAAACTCATACTATGCCATCTTAATTAAACTAAAAGAAATAATCCACACATGCGAGCAAGAAGATTATCCACTTTATTCTAATTAAGATGCAATGTTGACCGAAGTAACTCAAAAACATAGTCCCATCGTCAACTAAGCCGTTGCGGCTTGCTTAGTTGAAAAGGCATTGATCAACTATGCCCAGAAACAATACAAGAAGTCACATGGATTAATTAACTGTAAGTGACAAAATTATGATAACCTGATTTGAGCTTCGAGTCTTGCCAACAAATGACACTAATTCCTTCATGACTCCCTTTGACATTAAATTAATCTCAAGAAACTTGACAGCATACTTGAATGAGATTAATCACAATATATGGAACAAGTTTTGTTCCACCACAAGAATGTCAATACTTATCATTATGGAGTCGATTACTTAAAATAGAAATACTTTATGTAATGCGAAAGAACAATACATTCCTTTAATTCAAAAACTAAATTGCTCAAATGTTTTCTTAAGTCAAATGGGTTCCTTTCCTTTTATATATTTCTTTCTGTAGTACAAAACTACTAAACATAGCATTAAAATCATGCATTAGCTTTGTAAATACCAAATTAAATAAAAGGAACAACCAAAATTATTTTCTTCCATAGAAAACATCTCCAATATATGCCCTACATTAGCCTTGAAAAGTTTCTTTTCTTCTTCCCTTATGACACATCAAAAATTTACTAATCAAAGCCCTGTTTAAATTCTTTAGGCATAGGAAAAACCACAAACAATAATACATGTTTGAAAATTCATGCGTATCAATTAAGTCACATACTTTGAATGGATTACATACCACATCCCTTCATATGTTCACCACTTCTTTGTAAACATATATATAATCACATGACCAACCAAAATTCTCATATAAGAATAGATCAAAATACAAATGAGAATTGTCACATAATTACTACAAACCTCATTCATTTGTGTAATGTCTTTGGTCTTGCCACTGAATGCTTTATGTCATTCTCAGTCAATCCATAAGTCATGCATCAATTTTTCATAGTCAACTAGTCATGTTTGATTAAATGACTACTGAGACAGGAAAGCAAAATTATAAACAAAACTAATTGATTAGTCATGCAAATTCCTTATGGAGTTAATATCATTATAAACCTTACTTGAATTAATCCCCAATCATACTTAAGTACCAGTATACTGCATTACTAATCTACACATTTGTTTCTTTACATAAGATCATCTCAAGCTTAAAGCAATATAGGACAGCACAATCCCTTTAATAAAACACGCTATATGTCAATTTTGCTACATGTTTGCATACCTAAAATTGAATCCATGTTGGATATTTCCGACAGCAACCAATGACATGGCTATTTAACTCAGTCTATATATATTTCCTACACATAATGTAATGCAACTGAAAAAAAAAATTGATTTATATGAGTTTATTTTACCCGTTCAAAAGGAAAACAGAAAACCTGCAATAATCCGTGAGGCATTTGAAGGGTGGTTAGTGTCCCCTTGTCGCCTGTCCACCCAGGACGCACCTCACACAGGTGTTCTCGTGCGTGGCAGTAAAAAACCTGCCTTAAACCTGCCAGGACGCACCTCACACAGGTGTTCTCGCGTGTGGCAGTAAAAAACCCGCCCTAAACCTGCTGCTGGAGCTTTTGATTCCAGCAAGCTCGCATTTTGTTTTGGTAGATGACTTCGTTCTGCTTGCTAATTGGAGGGGACTCTTCAGTAAGGTCAGAACAAATATAGCATGCTTACGAAAATTGAGACCATCAGTGGCACATGGTAAATCATTCCAACCAAAAACATTAGTATGAAAATTGAAATAGAACGAAACTGTTATTCTTCTCAGTGCCTGGTTCGTGGTTTTATACTTGTGACTTCATGTGTCCCTAACGCAAGCTATTTTCGATGGCTTAATGTGGCTAGTCAAAAGGAATCACTTTAAACTATATTTGAAATAGAAAAATCTCCCATGGTTTCCATTGTAAAATAGTTATGATACCATGATTTATATATAAGGATTGATACCACGATTTGCATTCGTGCCATAAAATTATTAAAATTCTTGACTAAAACCGAATGGTTATATAACCTATTAACAATCATCAATTGTACCGATTGAAACAACATGGTGGTGTTGCCAAGTATATGCAATCATAACTTGGATTAAAAACGCAGCTCATAAAAATATTATATAGTCCAACCTAAAACCTAATTGGTTTTAATCATATAACCAATGGCTCTGATACCAACTGTTAGCTTTACAAGGTTATACAATTAAAACACAAAAGAAGAAGTGACTGACCTGATTCCAACGGCGGCCATGGAAGTCGAACACGAAAGGAAACACGGCACGGCAACACCGAGATCTTCTACAAACACCTAGCCGGATACAACTACTCTATGGGAAGCATTATCTTGTGTATTCTAGGGCTTATAAGGACCGGTGTTTTATATAGGTTAAAAGCTAGGGTTTCCATCCATAAAGGAAACCTAAACTTACTTTCTTAGACTCCAAGTCAAGTATCATAATCATATTCAATAAGAATTCCATCAATCCTATTTTCAATATAAGACACCTTATATAGGATTGATATCTGTAAGAGATCAAACCACAATCAACATTATTCTCCAATATTACATTCCTATTACATGTAGTCGACCACTTAAAAGTTGATTTATATTGGATAAATCCAACATAATGATCCACATAGTCCATATTGGAATGAAATTTTGTTCTTTTAAGAAAATAAGCATGCAGCTCAGTGCGACAAAAACTGGAATTGAAACTTACAGGTTGATTATTCTTCATTCGTCTTCCAATTTTGTGGAACATGTAATGAATTCTTTTAAATCAAAACGAATTGGGCATCTAAAATTTTGAAAGTATGGACCCAATTTTTGAGTTTCTGCAATGCTTGAGAGTTTGAGGTAAGTGAAATCATGATGTTTTTTTGGATAGTTTGAATGAATTGAAGCGGTTGAGCTTAAAGAGAACTTGGGAGGAGATGGGCGGTTGAAGAGAGCTTTGGCGAGAGGGTTGCAGAGAGAAGTCCAGGAGAGTTGATGAGTTGGCGAGAGGGTTGCAGAGAGAAGTCCAGGAGAGTTGATGAGATAGAAACACGAACAAACAGGAGGAGATGTGTGAGTGTGCCATTTAGTTTTGAACTAGAAAGTAAAGCCCGCGTGATGCTGCGGGTTTAAAAATTGCCAAAAAAATGTTTAGAAGATGTAAACAATGTGTTATAGAAGAATGTGAATAGTTGTTTAAAGGAGGTATCATTTGGCAAGGGAAAAGAAAAGGATTGAAATACATGAAACAAAATTGTATCACAATAAAATTATATTATGAACAAAATAAGGATAGATTGTGCTTACCTAGTGTTTTTCTGTGGAGAAAGAAGTCCGGTTTTGCATGAGTTGTAAAGGACCTTTTTCTGGCAATTTTATAGGATGTCATCAAATTTTTGCGCGTTTATTGCGGAATGTACATTAGATAAGAGTTTGGTTAAACATATGAAAAAATACTGTTTAGTATGGTGTAAGCACAAAATTACACGTGTCTCAGTTGGAATAGCAAAAGCTTTACGAATGAGATTGCAATTGAGGGTTAAACCCCTCAATTGTCATATGTGTTCACAGAATGTAGACTGATTGGTATGTTTAAGTACGTGTATTACCTGATTCTATCTTAGTTATTAATCATTATCAGACTAAAATCTCTACTCAAGCTTGTAAAGAAGCTTGAGTTTAAATTGATTTTCCTACTTTGAACAAAACTTAACCCAGATGCCTCAAATAATGAGAATCATACAAAAACCAAGCATAGCTAGTAGTATATGAAATCATGGGTTCGCTAATTATATAAAAAATATTAGGAAATTTTTTATATACGAATAAACACAAATAAAGTTTGAAAAATCACTCACTCAATGTCCCAAGATAAAGATCCTTATTTCCAGCAACACTTTCAATCCTATCTAGCCATCTTCCATGCTGATGACGTCTGCTACATAGAGAAAGAAAAAAAAACAAAGAGATTTCAGATATTTTAATTTGATATATATATTATTTCTCATCAATATTTGACCTAAATTATTACATAAAATTATGAATAGCTAATAAGATCTTGTAATTCTTCTATACATTGAAGCCCCTCTTGAGAATCCACTGGTCTTCCTGAAAAGACAGCATTATGTTAGTAATTGATTAGCGTTTAAATGCATTTGTATATATAACTCTATGGAATGCATGATTAATAGCATGAACTAAGTAAAGAACTACCTTAGTAAATGAGCAACGTATTTTTGTCTGGTCACATTCTTCATGTCCTCTGGTTCTTTTTTTATAATTTTCCAACTGATAAATTAATCATCCCCAAAGTTGCATTTTTAATAACCAATATATATATATATATATATATATATATATATATATATATAATGGATTGAAACAAAAAGGTGCAATACAAAAACAGAATGACTACTGGGAAGTTAATGCAACTGGATGGTTCCCAATACTTGACTGCTACTAGATCATAAGCTTTTGCATCTTTTTACTCCGTATCATAATCTCCTAAAATGCAAATCTTGGAATTGGAATGATTAGATAAACATAAACATGATGGTTTGACAACTAAAATGGTCAACCAAATTATATGTGAAGAAACACTTACCCAAGTAAACTGAATGGTCGTTGATGAAATCATAAGATATTTATGCGAATGATGTGATGACTTAATGAGGGCTAAAAAAATGCGGGCTATCTTGTACATGTTAATATATTGAGTGTTGAATTTTTGAATTATATCTTCTTTGTATTACAAAGAATGTCATTCGGGTTACAAAGGATGAGGGGATTTTTAAGGAGGTGCGCAGCACCCATACTTTCAAAGTCTTAAACTAATTCCCTTAAAGTAAGCAGTTGGCAGACAACTTACAAAGTGATGGCCTCAAGAAATAAAAAATATCATATAAAGCAACACACCCATACTCTCTAGTTGGCAGCAGCATCCAATACACTCTACTGACAGCGCCCATACTTTGAATATTGAGAAAGTTGAAAGTATAGTCAAATATATTAAAAAGTTTAATTTTTAGTTGCAGTAATTTTGTTTTACAGTCATGTTGAATAACATCTTCTTCTATATTTGGCTTCTCTGAATATTTTAAGGTTGCAAGTTACCCATTTGATAATCATAATTGCCTCCCAATCGAACTCATAGAATCTTTCTGTCGAAGTGCTCATTCATGGTTAAAGGAGGGCATCGAAAATGTTGTGGTGATTCATTGTAAAGCTGGTATGGCAAGAACAGGAGTAATGATTTGTCGACTTCTCTTATTTCTTAAGGTAAGATCAATAATCAGCACCTTAAGACCTGGGGTTGTACGGTGGAAATGTTGGTGCTTCTTTTGGCTTTATATTTCTTGCACATGTGAATAACTTTTTCATGTTTGTTTTTCCATGTATCTGTCGTTCTTCCCTACAACTGAGGAGGCCATGTGTTCGGGCGAAGATTTCTATGGAGAAGGATCATCGGACCTCAGCACAGCTCTCCAAGGGATTGGCACTTTGGATGTGTAGTCAGGCTCTTACTTGTTGATGTGCTACAAGAAGAAGACAAAGTTAGTTCTGAAATGTACCTTTGTGGGGCCTTAGATGTAGGACAAGAGTGTACTTAGTTGATTACTTGCGCCCCAAGTTACTTGAACTTCTTGTTATCAAAGGATTGTCATGGATGGGTTAAGTCCACATTAAGTTTTTTTTTTTTTTTTTTTTTTTTTGCCTTGTAAACAAAGACTTTCAGTTCATAGTCTTGTATGTTTGAATGAAGGGAATCCAGATCCCCTTTAAGCCATTTACCCATTTGCTTGGTTCTTGATTGATTTTAATGATACCATATCCATTAAACTAACCAGATCCAGATGCAAATGGGATTCTTAAAGTAGGAAAACTGATGGAAATAGCTTGAATACATACTGGAGAATGCATTAAGTAACAGATCTACAAATTCAGAAAACAAACAAAGAGTTTCGGGCGAGATTTCACCTTGTCTAGCAAGGTTGAACTTCTTGCAGTCACTTTTCTTTGAATTAACATGCTAAAAGGGGATGAATGGTAAACAAGTTTACACAAGGGAATCGATACTACGCCACTGAGGGAGGTAGCAGAGCTTTAAACTAGAGAAAGAGATAGCTTCCTAAGGAAATCTAGACAAGAGATAGATTGTCGCTAAAAAGATCTGAGATCTGGGTTGATTTCAGCTTTTAGATGCAAATCAGGCTTGAGAGAAGAGTTTGTATGTTTGTTTGTTTGATTGGTTGAGTGTCCTTGTCTCTAGGGCCTCTTCTTTCTTTTATAGGCAATTTAGCCCGACTACTGTGATTTTGCTCTTGCCCGAAAGCATCTGAACGATAGTGAGTCATCAGCTTTTTACTTGTATTGCCATTGAAAAGTACTTTTTGGATGATTGTGAGTTAATCTCCATAATTTGATATTTAAATCATAGGCACATGGTCTATGCATTAATGGGGAGGCGCCAATTTGTCTCTGGACCTGGTGTTGGGCTTCGGGCAAGTCTTCTTTTCATTGGCATCTCTGGGCTTTCTCACACTTGTAGCCCAATGTTCAAATATTAACCCAAACACCATGAATTACTATAACCATAAAAGGTGTATAGATGGAAAAGCTCTGGTTCTCTCAAGTCAGATTGTGAGTCAGTTAAATTTTTGGATTTCCCGTTGAAGCTTGATATTCCTTATCTATCTACATCATTGTGATTAATAATTTTTTCTATGATTTTCCCAGAGATACTTCAAATACTTTGAGCATATCTTAAAACACTTCATGTTACAATCTATAGAAATTAAAAATAAAAACTAACATAAAACTCAGCAAAACATACCTAAATTGAATACGATTTGTTTCACAGTCACTTCAATACACAGATCATCCAAATTTGAGCGAAAATCTGCCAACAAAACCGATCCTAATTGTAATAATAGTCAGACAACAAAAAAACAAACTAATGGGCAAGACAACCAAAAATGAAATCAAACTGCAAAAAACTCAAAAATTTAGAAATCACTAACCTTAATATGTACCAATCCTCTCAAAAGAGAGGCTTGAAACAAAACCGGGAAAAAGACGAAATCAATGCAACGTACAAGTTGCAGCCAAAAACAGAGAAGAACAGCCACCAATGATTGCAAAAATCAAAGATTGTGTCTCGCCAGACAAACTCCCTTTGCTACCTGGGTCGACTAAAATTGGGGACGGCTGAAAACCCAGAATTCAATCACTGGGAAAACATTAAAAATTAAACGCCAAAGAAATCAATCACTGAGAAAACATCAAAAACCAAAATCAAATACCAAAAATTCATAAATTAAAAACAATTAAAATATGGGTTTTATTAATCAAGTAGCGAATCAGTAAAAACACCACGAATGGTGCTGAGAACTAAATCAAACAATAGTAAACTTTAAACCTACTTTATTTTTTTTTTAATTCGAAAAAAGGAAGAGGGTAATGATTTTTCTTCACAAACTTATCTAACCCAATGAAAGGCGCTCATATCAAGTCCTTCAGTGAACATATATCTTCTGGGTTCTTCCTTTACCTACACAGAAAGTCAAAAATTAAAAACCCACAAACCAAAAACTTAAAAAAAGAAAAAAATCAAATTTCTTTCTCCAGAGATTCTGAAAAAGAAACCTGAAGAGATCTCTGATGGGTTTCCAAGGGAGAGGTCGAAATGGAGGAGATGATGTCCAACGGATGGGGAGGAGGAAGAAAGGAAGAATAGCGCATCGTTTCTATTTTTCCAGAAAAATATCTGCACAAATTTTGACTTGTTCGTCGTTCTTAGCAAGAGAGAGAGAGAGAGAGAGAACTCGAGATCAAAAAGCCAGAAAACGTGAGGATTGAGAGGAAGAAAAGCGTTTGTGAGACAGGGATCGAAAATGATGGAAGGCTCGAGAAGACCAACGCGTCGACATCTTATGGAAGCAGAGGATGGGTCGATGGTGAACGCGTGGATAGAAATGGCAAAAGAGTCACTCGATTGTACAAATGTGGAAACAGCAAGAGAAACAGAACAAAAATCGAGGGGCAAAATGGGTAGCACACTGGTCATCAACAGTACCCACCCGAACTGGGTTTTAGTATATATGATTTTAAATAAAATCTGTTAGTATCACATGGCTATGATTCTTACCTAAAAAACAGTAAAATTTGTGTTCATGTAATTACTAAATTGCCCGTAATTTTACTTTCAGTTCAATTTTGGTTTGAGGTTAGAGTGGTAATTTCATTAAGTTTTGGTTGACAAAGAAGATTTCATTAATATGTACTTTGTTGTTATAAATGTATAAAAATAGAGAATAAACTAAAGAATGACTTTGAGGTACAACTTGAATCGTTTCCTTAAAGTGTTATTTGCCCTCACTCGAATGAGTTTGCTAAAGGGTTCTTGGCAAATCACTTTCAGGATACAACAAAGTATGGAATATTCGATTAACAAAACCGAATTGTATTCCCTTATAAATAACTAGAAAGAAATTGTATGCATGTGATGGAGAGAGGAGAGTGTAAGAAAATTGTGTAGACAAGAAATTTCTGAATGAATCTTCTATTTTGCCGATGTTATCAATATATAGAGAGAATTACATATGTTCAAGTTAATTGCAAGTACATAACTTTTGAAGTCATATTGGTTCAAAGAGGTCATGTATGTTTGAACATCTACAATGCATTATCCAAAAGGCATTTCCACGGGTATATCTGATGCAGAGAACCAAACACCCAAAGATGCTATCTATCAAACAAAAGGAATACATTTGTTCACAATGAATCATGTCTTTTCGCCAAATAGGAAAAGGTGCTGTGTTTAATTTTCAAGAGAAATGATTGTTGGGTCAACAACACAACTTCCCATCCTCTGTCAAACAGATGAGGATTGTCTGCCCTCCCATTTTCGGTACCCTCTCATGCCCTTCTGTTTTGTGTGGTCACGGTTAAGCCATGTCAATATTTTATATTGTTTTATTTATAAAGATAATAAGACAAAAATGAATATTAATATAAAATATTAACGTGGCTTAATCGTGACCACACAAACAAGAGGGCATGGGAGGGCAGACAATCCTCCTCCTTGTCAAACAGCCCCATATACATATACATATATATATATATATATATATATATCCATCAATCTACCATCCAAATTCAATTGTTTATATTGAATATTACCTCTTCACATGGTTCATATCTATAGCTCTAGAACCAGTTTAGGAGCCATTCCAGATGTCATTAATGAAGAACAAAAACTTGAATTTCAAACAGATAGTAGTCTTGATTTTAATGATTGGAACATTCCTAAAGTTTCTTCAAAAAATATTTACAAGAAAAAATGGTCAATGACCTCTTTCAAAACAGAACATCATGTTAAAACTGTTGAACATGCATATGCTCTTAGCAAAGAACATGAAACTTGCCAATTATTTACACCTGAACAAATTAGATCCCATAGGAAGAATGGTCATAATTACATCCACATTGGCTTAGTTCAAATAGCCGTCAAACCATTAACAAGAAGAGGTCTAAACACCTCTATTCTTTTATGTCTCCGAGATGCAAGATTCACTGATTTCAGTGATAGCATACTTGGAATGGTTGAATCTAGTCTCTACAATGGACCTATCCATTTTGATTGTTTTCCCGACCTCACTATAAGTCTTTCAGACCCCCACATGCTAAAAGCGCTTACCCTGAACATCAAAACTTCAGGATACCAAGTCCTTGAAGGTACACAGCCTTTGGCCCTAATTTACAGAGTCTATTACAAAGTCACTGGCACAAACATGAATTTTCAAGCCTTAACCAAGAGTCCACGAGACCACACACTCCTCATCCAAACCAACCAAGAAAATGCCAACATCAAAATACCCAGAACCATTAAATGGTCAGATATCAGTCTACCTTCAGATTGGTGTTTGATTAATGAAAGTAAACCAGTTGCAGTGCAAAATAGTCTAGTTAACCTAGACAACATTGAACAATATTTTGACGGAACAGTTAAGATTAACTTTGACCGTCCAACCAGAAAATCATCATTTGCTTCGAGCAGAAATTCTTTCTCTGGATCCATGCCAACCGATAGGATGGGTCAAGATCAAGAATTAATTGATTCTCTTGTAAGAAAGAAATTAAAATCAATAGAAACCACCTCACAGGTCACACAACAAGAGTTAATTAATGATTTGATTAACTTGAAACTAAAATCTGTAGAAACAAATTCTCAGGTAACTTATCCAGTTTACCAACCCAACACCCAAAATACAGGAGAACAAACGTCTCCTACAGCTTCAGACTTTGACGCAGGTCAAGTCAATCATCAACTTTTAGTTTTAAACAAATCATTCACCATCCAATGGAAAATGCTCAATGCTGATATTGAAGCACCAAAAAACATTCCAAGAAGGAACATCTTCCGAAACAAATATACACAAGAACAAAAAATGGTAATTTACCAACATTGGAAAGACTTCATGAACAAACATAAATTTGAAGTATTTTTCTTCGATTATGTTGAGAAGTACTATGAAAATGAAAACAAACTTAAGGTAATAACCAAAGAAAACTGGCTTAAACAAGACAAAACTGTTGTCTCTTCTAGCCATCCTCCACAAGAAACGATTCTCATCTCAAAGGGTTCTACCCAAATTCCAGCAACTCCTTTTAAACTTCCCAAAGAAGAATTAGGAATTGCTAAACCAATCATTGAACAAAACAACTTCACCAACCTAAGCCTTCATACCATTGGTAAGCAATTGGACAAAATTGAAACCAAGGTTAATAAGCTTTCGCCAAAAACGATAAAAGAAAAACCTTTGGTTCATTTCCCAGAATCTTCCACAAAACCAACTTCTTTGAAGACAAAATCCGCACACCAAAACATTGATGAAATGTTTGACGAGTTAAAGAAAGAAAAATCTGTCCAAACTCTCAACCACCCAGGAACTTCCCAAACAGAATCATTTCCCTCATCTTCTGATTCCGAAGACTCCATTCGAAAAGTTGAACAAGCTTTTCAAAACCTTGAACTTAAAAGAATCAACAAAAGGGTAACTAATCCCATGACACTCACAAAAAACTGGTATCCCAGACCCACTCCCCCAGATATTCAATTTGAAGAACGAAATATTCAAAATCAATTTTCAGTTTCTTCTGATAAACTCTATGAATGGAATATAGATGGTATGTCAGAACAAGAACTCCTCAACAAACTCCAACATATCTCCATGGTTGCTAATAGCTACATTACCAATCATGATCTCAGTCAAACCCAAGTTGTCGACCTTTTGGTCATTGGATTTACAGGAATGCTTCATTCCTGGTGGGAAAGACATCTCACTGAAGAATCCAGAAATGAAATTAAACATGCCGTTAAAAAAGATGAAGACGGTTTACCCATCTTTGATGAAAACATTGGACAAGGTGTCCCTGATGCAGTAAACACTTTACTTTTCACAATCATAGACCATTTCATAGGAACTCCCAGTAATATCACTTCTAGAATCCATGATCAACTCAGCAATCTGAGATGTCCTACTTTGAGCGACTTCAGATGGTACAAAGATGTGTTCATGTCCAGAGTCATGCTCAGAGAAGACAGTAATCAGCCATTTTGGAAAGAAAAATTTATAAATGGACTACCAAACCTTTTTGCTCACAAGATTAGATCAGTATTAGTAAATGATGAAGGTATCATACCATATCATACCCTTACTTATGGAAATATAATAAATATTATCCAGAAGGAAGGATTGAAAATGTGTATAGATACGAATTAGGAACGTTCTGTGAACAATATGGTTTACCCCCTGTTGCCCCATCCAACAAAAAGAAAAAATCATAAACTTACCACAAGTATCCCACTCGATATTCAGGAAAACCCAAATATAAATCCAATAGGAAAAACTTTCAAACTAACAAATTCTATGAAAAACCAAAATCCAACAAGTGGACTGGAAAGAGGAAATCCTCTGGAAAATTCCACTCCAAAAACAAAGACCTCAAAGGAAATTGCTACAAATGTGGCAAACACGGCCATTACGCCAAAGATTGTCGAGTCAAGAAAACAATCAACCAATTGAAAATCTCTGAGGAAGAAAAGAATCAGTTAATCCAAATCCTTTAAATACAAGATACTGACAATAGTCAGTCAGAAAATGAATCCCAACCATCCTCCTCAAACTCTTCAAATGAATCATCATCTCCTGAGATTACTATGGGATGTCATGACTCCTGTTGTAAAAAGATCTCAGTTCTCAACAAACAAGAAGAACAAGAAAATCTTCTTATCGAATTAATCAGTAAAGTCGATGACCCAGAATTAAAGACTTTTTATCTCAAGAAATTAAAGAAATTGATTTCTTCAGAAGAACCTGGTACTAGCCAATCAAAAACCCCAAAAATTTCCCTTAGCACGACCTTAGAAAGGTTCAATAAGACTAAGAAGGAAATTACCATCAAAGATCTCAATAGAGAAGTCAATAAAATCAAAGAAGAAATTAGGTTTTTGAAATCTGAAAACCAAGAAATTCGTACACAACTCAGTAGAGTTCATATCAATGACGAAGACACTAGTTCAGACACTAGTTCTTCTCCAACCCTACCAGATCCCTCCTTAGAAGAAAATTCAACTCAAAATCTTGTCTTAGGTCTTCTAGACAAAATAAGAATCCGTAAATGGTATTCCAAAATAAAAATAGTAATCGAAGACTTTCATTATGAATCTATTGCTTTAATTGACTCCGGCGCAGACTTGAATTGCATTCAAGAAGGATTAATTCCTACCAAGTATTTCCATAAATCAACAGAAATACTTAGTGCTGCTAACCAATCACCAATGCAATTAAAATATGAAATACCCAAAGCACATGTCTGCCAAAATGAAGTTTGTTTCAAAACCCCCTTTGTTTTGATCAAAAACATATCTGACCCTGTCATATTAGGTCTCCCTTTCATTGCTCTCTTATATCCTTTTAAAGTTCATCACAACAAGATCACCACCAAAGTCTTAGGACAGAAAGTCACATTTGAGTTCTGCACTGAAACAGATCTCAAAAAATTAAGACATCTCCAAAAGAATAGCATTTCCCGATCACTCAATTCAATCACACATAAATCAAAACAGATTAGTTTTTTAAAAGAAGAAATTAATCACAAACGAGTCCAAGAACAGCTAACAAATAAGAATTTGTTAGAAACCATTGATCATTTCCAAAAGAAACTTGTTAATGATATATGTTCTGATCTTCCCAGCGCCTTTTGGCATCGAAAACAACACATTGTCAAACTTCCTTATATTAAGGAATTCAATGAATCAAAAGTCCCTACTAAGGCTTGACCCATTCAAATGAGTCAAGAAGTCATGGAATTCTGCAAAACAGAAATCCAAGAACTTCTTAATAAAGGAATTATCCGTAAAAGCAAATCACCATGGTCTTGCCCAGCTTTTTATGTTCAGAAAAATGCAGAATTAGAACGGGGTATCCCCAGACTAGTCATTAATTACAAACCTTTGAATGAAGTTTTGCAATGGATTAGATATCCAATTCCCAACAAAAGAGATTTAATAAAAAGACTTTCCCAAGCTGTCATTTTTTCAAAATTTGATATGAAATCAGGTTTTTGGCAAATCCAAATTGATGAATCTGATAAATACAAAACAGCTTTTGTAATTCATTTTGGACATTATGAATGGAATGTAATGCCTTTCGGCCTAAAAAATGCACCAAGTGAATTTCAAAACATCATGAATGAGATTTTTAATCCGTATAGCCATTTTTCAATAGTTTATATTGATGATGTTCTCATTTATTCACGGTCAATAGACGAACATTGGAAACATTTGCATATGTTTGCTAGGATCAGTAGATCAAATGGATTGGTTGTGTCAGCCAAGAAAATCAAATTGTTTCAAACCAACATTAGATTTTTAGGATTTAATATCCATCAATCTACCATCCAACCAATAGATCGAGTCATTCAATTTGCTGATAAATTTCCAGATCAGATTACTGATAAAACCCAACTTCAAAGATTCCTTGGATCATTAAATTATGTTTCTGAATTTTATCCTCATCTTCGTCAACAATGCAAACCATTATTTGATCGTCTTAAAGACAGTCCTCTAGCCTAGTCTCCAGTTCATACAACTATTGTTAAACAGATCAAATCTCATGTTAAGACTTTGCCTTGTCTTGGCATTCCAACTCCCAACTCATTTAAAATAGTTGAAACCGATGCATCTGATATTGGTTATGGAGGTATCCTCAAACAGAAAATCTTTTCCACTTGTCCTGAACAAATTGTTCGCTTCCATTCAAGAATTTGGAACTCTGCATGAAGTAATTATAGTACTATTAAGAAAGAAATATTATCTATTGTACTATGCATTAACAAATTTCAAGATGATTTACTGAATCAAAAATTTCTCATAAGAGTCGATTGCAAATCTGCAAAACATGTTTTACAAAAAGATGTTCAAAACATTGCATCAAAACAGATTTTTGCACGCTGGCAAGCCATATTATCAATCTTTGATTTTGACATTGAATATATTAAGGGCAGCCAGAGATGCATTCCTGATTTTCTTACTCGAGAATTTTTGCAGGGGAAGAATGTCAGGTCTTAACCCAAGAAACCCAATGTCAGGTTCTGACCTAAGAAACCCTCAACGCAGGCTTCCTGCAACTTTACCACCACCAAAAAAGGAATCTATTCCCGATTCCTCATCAGCCTTAGCCATCACAAACAGATTCACTCCTCTAGGATCAACCATAGGACAATCCCGTCCAAATTACCAAACGGCTTTAGTCACCCAGTATGATCCTTATTCTACTATGCCTCGTCCTTCATCATCTAGATCAGCTCCTAGCTACACCAAAACATCCCCATATATTGAAAAAACTCCAATGGAGAAACTATTTGATATTCCTTTTCATATCAACCAAGAACAACCTCCCCACAAAATAGCAAAAATGATATTTCCACCAAACCTCCATTACCAACCAACTGAACCACACAAAACACTCAAATATTACCAAGCCATTCTAATGGAACCAAAATCTATCTCTATCAAACCAATTTATAGCACAACCCACACAGACAGAATTCTTTATCATTATCTCCATATAGAGAAATTCATTACAGAAAAAGAATGGGCATTACCCCTCTATCATTCAAAACCACTTTGTTCCTCTCATCTCCCAATTCCCCTCAACAACTTTAGTTATCATGACTATATCCAGTCTTGGACTAACATCTTTTTTCACCAAACAGATGATTTTAGTCATTCATGGTTTCTAACCTTCAGCAAAAATTTCAGACTTAATTTTCCAGCATGGTTTCCATCTTGGTGGGCTCTTCATGGTCCAACAACCAGCATCATCCCCGAAGACCTAATGCAGGTCCTTTCATCTGGTTTCCAGAAAAATTTTGATCGCAGCCGTTTCAATTACAGGATTACACTTCTACCTTTGTTCATTGCCAAATACAAGGTCCCCTGGATTATGAAGTGGAATTTTGCAGTTAAATCAGGACAAGTTTATCGACAAAGAGTAGTCAAATGGTGGGATAAATTCAACACTCAACAAATCATTGATCGTGTTATCACCGAATTTCCCACTGTTCAAACTCTAGCAATAGCTGAGCAACCAAAGAAGGTATTGCCAGAAGTTCCAGAAAACACACAGTCATTATCAGACATTAGTCCATCATCCTCTCTCAAAAGCAGAAACACATCATCAAGTTCAAAGAAGAAGAAATCTTCAAAGTTTAAGGCTCTCGCCAAGATCCTTATGGCAGAATTACAAGAAGCAGAAGAAGGCTCAGACTCAGATAGCTCAGACTCAGATAGCTCAGACTCTGCATCATCAGACGCTTCGTCTCACCATCCCTCCAAGGCTCAGGAAAGCCTCTTCCCTCAGACAAACTTCTATGCGGATCTCCCGCCAGAATCCCAGGACCCGTACGAAGTTTGATTTCAAAGATGTAATCATTAAAGGGTTTTTACCCATGTGAAACCAACAGCAGCAGCAATCATTCAGACCAGACACTATTTATGAATAGTGACTTTCTACTATTCATCCATCATTTCAGCTTTCACCACGTGAATCCACAGTCGCGGTCAGCATCATCAGCCTTTCGGCCCCTTTTCAGCCTTTCCAGCTCAAGCACATGCATTGCGGGATTCCCACTCGAGATTATCATCATTACAAGCACAGCCCCTCGACTACAAAAGGAGGTCTCGGCCTCAGAAGAATGAGGAGTTTTTTGGAGAAGCTAGTTTTATAAGTTGGTTTTTCACATCGATTTTAATCAATATTCTCTCAGTCAAAAATTGTAATACATATAAACAATTATAATCAAGGATGCCTGCGAGCTCCATTCTTGCTTTGATTTCCTGAGATTGTCAATAGACAAGAGTACTTGTAAGTCCATTTGATTTTCAATAAATCTACTTTGAATTATACCTGCATCATTTAATTTTAATTCATTATATTCAACATGTATAAATCAATTATGTTTCATACAGTTTTATGCATATTTATCATTATCTCCCAACCCATCGGATTTATATTCCATCCACATCCTCGTTTATATCTCCGTCTTTATATTGAATTTGCTTTCCAAATATATGAAATGTGCTTCCGCCCCCATTTGGTTCACATGATTTTCTGTGAAGGGGCCGAAAAGGGGCCGAAAGGCTGATGATGCTGACCGCGACTGTGGATTCACGTGGTGAAAGCTGAAATGATGGATGAATAGTAGAAAGTCATTATTCATGAATAGTGTCTGGTCTGAATGATTGCTGCTGCTGTTGGTTTCACATGGGTAAAAACCCTTTAATGATTACATCTTTGAAATCAAACTTCGTACGGGTCCTGGGAATCTGGCGGGAGATCCGCATAGAAGTTTGTCTAAGGGAAGAGGCTTTCCTGAGCCTTGGAGGGATGGTGAGACGAAGCGTCTGATGATGCAGAGTCTGAGCTATCTGAGTCTGAGCCTTCTTCTGCTTCTTGTAATTCTGCCATAAGGATCTTGGCGAGAGCCTTGAACTTTGAAGATTTCTTCTTCTTTGAACTTGATGATGTGTTTCTGCTCTTGAGAGAGGATGGCGGACTAATGTCTGATAATGACTGTGTGTTTTCTGGAACTTCTGGCAATACCTTCTTTGGTTGCTCAGCTATTGCTAGAGTTTGAACAGTGGGAAATTCGGTGATAACACGATCAATGATTTGTTGAGTGTTGAATTTATCCCACTATTTGACTGCTCCTTGTCGATAGACTTGTCTTGATTTAACTGCAAAATTCCACTTCATAATCCAGGGGACCCTGTATTTGGCCATGAACAAAGGTAGAAGTGTAATCCTGTAATTGAAACGGCTGCGATCAAAATTTTTCTGGAAACCAGATGAAAGGACCTGCATTAGGTCTTCGGGGATGATGCTGGTTGTTGGACCATGAAAAGCCCACCAAGATGGAAACCATGCTGGAAAATTAAGTCTGAAATTTTTGCTGAAGGTTAAAAACCATGAATGACTAAAATCATCTGTTTAGTGAAAAAAGATGTTAGTCCAAGACTGGATATAGTCATGATAACTAAAGTTGTTGAGGGGAATTGGGAGATGAGAGGAACAAAGTGGTTTTGAATGATAGAGGGGTAATGCCCATTCTTTTTCTGTAATGAATTTCTCTATATGGAGAGAATGATAAAGAATTCTGTCTGTGTGGGTTGTGCTATAAATTGGTTTGATAGAGATAGATTTTGTTTCCATTAGAATGGCTTGGTAATATTTGAGTGTTTTGTGTGGTTCAGTTGGTTGGTAATGGAGGTTTTGTGGAAATATCATTTTTGCTATTTTGTGGGGAGGTTGTTCTTGGTTGATATGAAAAGGAATATCAAATAGTTTCTCCATTGGAGTTTTTTCAATATATAGGGATGTTTTGGTGTAGCTAGGAGCTGATCTGGATGATGAAGGACGAGGCATAGTAGAATAAGGATCATACTGGGTGACTAAAGCCGTTTGGTAATTTGGACGGGATTGTCCTATGGTTGATCCTAGAGGAGTGAATCTGTTTGTGATGGCTAAGGCTGATGAGGAATCGGGAATAGATTCCTTTTTTGGTGGTGGTAAAGTTGCAGGAAGCCTGCGTTGAGGGTTTCTTAGGTCAGAACCTGACATTGGGTTTCTTGGGTTAAGACCTGACATTCTTCCCCTGCAAAAATTCTCGAGTGAGAAAATCAGGAATGCAATTCTGGCTGCCCTTAATATATTCAATGTCAAAATCAAAGATTGATAATATGGCTTGCCAGCGTGCAAAAATCTGTTTTGATGCAATGTTTTGAACATCTTTTTGTAAAACATGTTTTGCAGATTTGCAATCAACTCTTATGAGAAATTTTTGATTCAGTAAATCATCTTGAAATTTGCTAATGCATAGTATAATAGATAATATCTCTTTCTTAATAGTACTATAATTACTTTGTGCAGAGTTCCAAATTCCTGAATGGAAGCGAACAATTTGTTCAGGAGAAGTGGAAGAGATTTTCTGTTTGAGGATACCTCCATAACCAATATCAAATGCATCGGTTTCAACTATTTTAAATGAGTTGGGAGTTGGAATGCCAAGACAAGGCAAAGTCTTAACATGAGATTTGATCTGTTTAACAATAGTTGTATGAACTGAAGACCAGGCTAGAGGACTGTCTTTAAGACAATCAAATAATGGTTTGCATTGTTGACGAAGATGAGGATAAAATTCAGAAACATAATTTAATGATCCAAGGAATCTTTGAAGTTGGGTTTTATCAGTAATCTAATCTGGAAATTTATCAGCAAATTGAATGACTCGATCTATTGGTTGGATGGTAGATTGATGGATATTAAATGTAAACTATTGAATTTGGAAAGCAATAGTTTATATATATATATGATCAAGAGACAAATTTTTTTAGGAACTTTAACGAAAAGTTCCCGGTACTGTTCACTTTAACGAAAAACCACATTTTTAGACTAAAAAGTCAATCCTGGTACTATTCATTTTACCCTTTATTTTGTCATTTTCGTTAAAACTCAAAGTTTTCAAGCCATTTTCATTAGTGTTCCCATTTTTTTACAAATATTTTTACACTTCTTATTAGCTCTTGGATCCTTTTACATCTAATAGTCATAATTAAAAGTTAACATGATAGTCACTAAACTAGTAGGCGATGTGGCAATGGAAAGGAAATAAGTAAACCTAAATTACATTTAAATTAAATTAAATTATTATGAGAAAAAAATAAAACAACTTTCCAGTTGTTGTAAACTTTCCTAGTTTAAGTGTGATTGTGTAAATCCTAGATTTGATTTGATTCTAGTTATCATTTCCTATTACAACTTGTATTCCTTGGGGATGAAGGAATTTCTTCTCTCTTTTACTACTATAAATAAAGGCACTATGTAGGAGGGAGAACATACACACACATTCCCCTACAATTCTACAAACACATCTCTCTCAATCTCTCTTCTCCTCGCCGCCGACCCCCTTACCCTTGTCAGATAAAATAGGCTGCAACACATTATCAGCACGCTCCTACTGCTGTGCTTAGGAATTTGACGAGGAGATTTTCTGCATCAAACCAGTTCATCCATATCATCATGCAATCAGGTTCTTTCAAAACAACGGTTTTTATCTCGATATTTTTGCAGCCATGATAGTCACACACCCCGACTCGAACATCGGGACGTGCTGGCCGTCACGTGAGCGTGACGAAGCCATGTGCGCAGTGTGGAAGAATAAATATAGATAAGAAGTGCTAGAATAGCACAACTAGTGATACAAGAGCATAAAGGAGTGTGAAAGTTAACAACATAATTTACAAAGTTCGAGCATACTAGGTGCAGTCCAGAAAGACATAAACAGGAAATCCAAAATATTTACATGGATAGTGTACTGTCAGATATGCCTTGAAACCTCGCTTGCCACCAACGCTATCTAATACCTGGAGGGGCGCAAAACAAAAGTGTGAGTGGGCAAAAACAAAGCTTTACCAAAACACTTCGATACAAAAGTTGTAACCCCTCTCTGTAAAACATGTATACTTCCCAGAAAATATATATATATATATATATATATATATACGTACTAATGTTGGAAAACCATCAATCAACCAATGCCATGATCGAATGAGCCATAATCAGTAATATGCATGTATCAAGTATCATCAAAGCAATCAGGTGATATCCCAACTCAAATCATGCCGGCAATATAAATCAGTTAGCCGGAGTCACCTCTAGTGACCTGTACGGCTGAATCTATGGCTCCTCAACCAAATCCTCAATTCATCTCTCAATCAATAACCTGCACCCATGACGGAACCACCTAATGTGGTCTGTACGTCATGCTGGTTACATATAACGCTCTGTGCTACGATCACGTGAAGGCTGGCGACGAATCGCAAGTCACCTACGAGTCAGAACCATCTAGTGTGGTCTGTACGACAGGCTGGCACCTACCTTGGATCCAAGGTGAGCATACGGTGTGGGAGGTGAACGATCACGTGAAAGCTAAGCCCTACTCTGGCAGCACAAACCCTGATGTGCAGGTAAATGAGCCATATTCTAATCTCATTGATATCACCACAATCATTATATCACAATCACATACTTACCTGACTTACCTGGCGCCCGCGGTGCATCGATATATAATCATATAGACATAGAAATATATATGGCATTCGACATGGCATTCAATTTCATAAAAGCATTTTAAAACATATTTCTGGGAATCAATTAAGTGTGTGTGTGTATATATATACTGAAAACAAAAGCCCACTCACTGATAGGTAGACGGGTCGTAGCCCCCGAGCCTCGCGTGGCTGTGCTCGTCCTCGGGATACGTCTCACCTATATGTGAAACAACTATATAACCGTTAATTAGGCACATAACCCAAATCAAGTAATAACTTCTCATACATTGCTCAATTGGGGTGTTTGAATATACCAACATGCTCTACTCAATCCCACGAACACCTCCATATTTTTAAAATAATTTTTGGAAGTCCCACGGGCCCTCACGCGCCGACCAAGGCACGGCAACACGCGCCGCCCACGCGCGGCCACGCGCCGCGCACACTGACGGAAACCCTAACGCCGTTACGGAATATTCCGTTAAATTCCTAGAATATTCCGTTAAAGTTAACTGATGTCGTTAACCTCCTTTAGGAATATTCCGTCAACTTTGACGGAATATTCCATCACCTTCAACCTCAGTTCGTCGGCGACCGGCACCGGCTTCGCTGTGTCGCCGGAAACTGGGTAATTTTTCAACCTTCGATTTCTAGCTCATTTCTCAACCAAATTTCACGAAATTTACACCAAAATGATCCTTAGGACAAGGAGAAAAGGTTTATACCTGTTAAAAGCTCGAAACACAACGGAATCTCGCCGGAGAAAAACCACGAAATTCGGCCAAACCTCGAACTCCCGATCCCGACATCCAAAAACCTCCAACTTTGTCCTTCGAGCTTCACAAGACCATTCTAAACCTCTCTATGATCTCAAAATAGGCTGAAACACCATAGATTTCGAGTACTTCACGGTTGTTAAGGTTTTCGACGGTCCAAACCTAAACTAAGGGCATGGTTGTACTCACCAGGTCATCAGGGTTCCAAATATGGTATCTAGGGCTTTGATCCGTGACCAGATCAACAAGAACAAGGGTGTCCGTACGTTTGCAGGGGAAAAGGATAGAGAATACGAGAAGATGAAGGAGAAGGTGACGGGTAGAAGGAAAGGGATACACACATGTTGTGAATGTGTGTGTATAAATTAACCCTGAACTAATCCAAGCCACATAAAATCAATAAATAAAAATATATGGGTACCCCTACATAAAAACATTATTCCAACTTACCCATTTCCACACCCTCGCAAGGGTAAAAATGTAATTTCATAATTATTATATTCGTTAGTTCGGAACGGAATGTTACAATAGCATGAACATTCACCATAATGCATGACCCAACTTTACGTTTTTCGAATTTTAGATTCTACATAAATTGCGTATGCATTATATTCATAATTGTTGAATTATGTCAATTTGATATTTGCCATGAATTGCATCAAATATATGTACGTGCATTAAAATTATTGAATTGCATATGCATCAAATTGAATTATATATAAATTGAATTGGAAAAAAAAAACAGAAAAAGGAAACAAAAGAAATCGGAAAAGGCAATCTGGGTACTTCGAACCCATGACCTCGCGCTATTAAACCAAGCCTCCAGCTTAGGAGGCCGAGCCGAGCTGACATACCATAAGCCGGAGCCATGGGCTTCTGGTTTGAAACCCAGCACAAACCTGATGCCATCCATGGTATCTCCTTCCCTCGCAGGTAGGCCTGTAGCCCAATCCTGATTTTGGGTCCTCGTCTGACGGCCTGCAGATCGTCTTTCCCCCCGCCTCGATGAGTTGTTTAGCCAAGATTCGTTTTGAATCTCATCGATTTTTCTTCGAAATTCCGATTAATTTTCCTAGGGTTTCTAAAATGTTGAGAGTCGCCACTCTCCGTTTACCTTTATGATCGTCATTGAAACCACAATCTTTTACAGTGATTTTTGCACCAAGACACGACTGCCTGAAGCGGTGGTGCCCGTTGTCCTCTCCGGCGAAACTCACCCAGCGCACACTGGGGTGTCTAGTTTGAAACCCAAGCCTTTGGGCTTGGCCTGTTCTCGATGACAGCTCGAACCCGATACACCAGCCCTCTTAAGGTCATAATGTTCACGTGTCCTGTTCACAGCCAATCCGAGCCCTTATTGGGCTCCTGTTTCTTTGGGCCTACACCTGCGGCCCGTTTTTGTTTCCTATGACCTTCCTTCTGGGCTTAGTGCCCTAAGCTCGGCCCGTGAAAAGAAAGAAAAAGTCATTGGGCTCGCCTAAAGCGGCTCGTGTGAATTCTTTTTTGGGCTCGCCTTCTGCGGCCTACTATTTTTCTTCTCCCTAGAAACCTGCAGTCCTACTCGAGACACCCCAGCACTATTTTTGGGCCTGGGCTACATAGACCGAAATTGCTCAGCCCACCCGTGGGCTTTGGCCTATTGTTGGGCCTCAAGCTTCGATTGTTTAATAACTTTTAAACAATTTGGGTTTTATATTTTTCACCCACACTTTAAATTTGGCCCGATGTCTAAATAATTAATTCAATTATAATTGTAGACCTGAAGTTCTATTTGCATATTTTTGTGTATATATTTGTGTTTGCCTGCAGGAACATATGAACCTGAAGTTCATAAATTATTTTGAAACCTGAAGTTTCTTAAAAACATGCCTTGTTTGAAAACCTGAAGTTTTCACTTAAAAACATCACCCATGAAAACCCGAAGTTTTTTCATGCAAAATTAAACCAATACATGTCTATTAGAACCTGTATGTTTTACTCCTATGTGAATGGATTAGTTTTTCTCCATTACACTAACCACATCTTGTCCATCAATTTTGTGATAGAAACATGTCGAATTTGAACAAACTCGACTTTACCGCTTTGGAGGTCTCTGGAAGGAACTACCTCAAGTGGGTTCAAGATGTGAAGCTATACCTCACTGCAAAAAACTTGTGTCCCCCCATTGAAGAAGAGACGGATAACCCTGTTGGCGAAGCTGAAAAAGCCATTGATATGATCTTCATCCGAAGACATATCCATGACGCCTTGCAAACTGAATACCTCCATTTGGCTGATCATTTTGATTGTTTGGTCACTTTGGCTGATCGTTTTGATCACCAAAAGAACATATTCTTGCCTAAAGCAAGACATGACTGGCAACATTTACGCTTCCAAGACTTTAAGTCTGTGAATGAATATAATTCTAAAATTTGTTGAATCCGATCACTTCTCAAGTTTTGTAACGAAACTTTGACCGAAGATGATCTCTTGGAGAAGACCTATTCGACCTTCTCTACTTCTAATATTGTCCTGCAGCAATAATATAGAGCTCAGAAGTTCACTAAGTTCTTGTATTTGATCTCTGTTTTACTTTTCGCTGAAAAGCAGAACCAGCTGTTGATGAAGAATTATCAAGCTCGACCTACTGAGGCAAATGTTGTGCCTGAAGCACATTATAGCACAAATCAACGCCCAAAACGCCAAAAGATGAGTGGTAGGGGTGGCCAGAAGCCACCCCGCGAAGGTCAACAGAGTCAAGACCCATCCAAGGGAAGAAACAAAGCCCATAAGTGCTCAAACCTCGCTCCCAAGGCCCCAAACTTCAAGAATAAAGGCAAAGCACCTAAAACCATGGATGGGGACATGTGTTATCGCTGTGGTTCAAATGACCATTGGTCTCGTGTTTGCCGAGCTCCCCAGAAGGTTGTAGCTGAATATCATTCTCGTCGTAAGAAGTTTGAATTAAACTTCGTGCAAGTAGACGAACCAGAGACTACAAAGATGGAGGTTTCTGACTTTCAAGAGGATACCACCCCTATGGAAGTTTAGAATCTTAGACATAAACAATTTTAGTTAGTTAAAATTGCACAATAGGGCCGAATTCCACCTAGTGGCCAAACTCCTCCTTTGTTTTTTGGTTTGTTTTTTAACAATTTTCCTTTATGTTTGGATTATTTTTTGTGATTTGTTTTTGGATATTAAGTTTTAATTAATTACCATCCTTGAATAAATGAAATTATTTTGAATTGCTATTTGTTTTTAGAACTTTTATGCATGTGACCGATTCAAATTAATTTTTCATTCTAGGTATGACTAGTGGGGAAGTTAGTTGTCTGGCAGATAGTGCAACCACACACACCGTTTTGCATGAACGTATCTATTTCATTAACTTTATACCTAAGAATGCACCTTTGACAACCTTCTCAGGCCCATCTAACCTGATAGAAGGATACGGTAAGGCACGTATAATGTTGTCCAATGGTACAATTTTGACCATTGCTGAGACACTCTATTCTCCACGCTCCGGAAGAACGTTATTAAGTTTCAAGGACATTAGAGATAACAATTACCACACTAAAACCCACGTAGAAAACGGAGTTAAATTTATGTGCATAACTTCCTACGAATGTGGTCAGAAGCGTATTCTAGAGAAGATGGAGTGTATCCCGAGTGGTCTGTATACTACGACCATATGCCCCATAAAATGCCACTATGTGGCTGGCCCTACTACTGGGACCGCGCACGAAATTACACTTTGTCATGATCGTTTGGGACATCCTGAACGAATAGCGATACGACGAATCCTCAAATCATCACACTGGCATCCACTAACCTGAAGCTTAGGTTCGATCCAAGGAATCGCATGTCAAATATGTTCCATGGGAAAGCTTATTACTAAGCTTTCGTATGACAAGATTCATTCGAATGCTTCTATTTTTTACAACGGATTCAGGGGAACATTTGTGGATCGATTCACCCTCCCTACGGACCATTTAGACACTTTATGGTTTTGGTTGACGCTTCCACACGTTGGTCACACGTGTGCTTGTTGTCCACAAGGAACGCTACATTCTCCAAACAGTTGGCTCAGGTTATCAAGCTCAGGGTTCACCACCCTGATTATCCGATCAAATCTATTTGATTGGATAATGCTGGAGAATTCACATCTAAAACTTTGGATGACTATTGCATGTCGGTTGGGGTTGAAGTTGAATATCTCGTACCCCATGTTCATACCCAGAATGGCCTGGCAGAGGCTTTCATTAAGTGCTTACAAATGATTGCTTGATCATTGGTCATACGTACCAAGCTCCCGATCGCTGCTTGGGGCCATGCAATATTGCACGTAGCAAAGTTGGTATGTTTGAGGCCTGTTGCAACACAACCATTTAGTGCCCTTCAGTTGGTTACTGGATACGAACCCGACATATCGCATCTGCGCGTTTTTGATTGTATGGTCTATGTGTCGATCTCGCCGCCCTTACGTACAAAAATGGGGCCTCAGCGAAGAATGAGAATCTATGTCGGATATGATTCTCCTTCAATTATTCATTACTTAGAACCTTTGATAGGCGATCTATTTACTACTAGTTTTGAAGATTGTCATTTCTATGAGACAGTTTTCCTATCGTTATGGGGAGATAAGAACGTCAATGTTCCTGAAGAACGACGCGAATTATCGTGGATGACTCCTACTTTGTCTCATTTAGATCCCCACACCGCTCAGTCTGAAACTGAAGTGCATCGCATATTAGATATCCAGAGCATGCCAGATGCTTTCACTGATCTAGAGTGCATGACAAGATCACATATTCCAGCTGCGAATACGCCTGCAAAGATGGATGTACCAAATGTACGACAGACTTCCCTCCTGGAAGCCCGGGGGGCCAGTCTTGGTGATCCACGTACATTAACGGCTAGCCAATCATCTGCCCCTACACAAAAGCATGGTAGACCTCTTGGTTCAAACGATTCACACCTTTGGAAGAGGAAACCCACGGCACAAGGTCCCGAAGAGCCTACTGTGAATCTGACTATCGCTTACTCATTTTATCCAACTCATGAGGAAATTCTAGATTATGGAAAAGTTCTTGAAGAGATGAATCCTCCTCTCGAGAATCGTGAGATTTCAGTCTATTATGCTAGCTTAGATGATGTATGGCGTAGAAATGAGATGATTGTCAACGATGCATTAGCATATGCAGTAGCTACTGAGATCATGTTGAGCGATGACATTGAACTACATTCCATTGATAAATGTCGACGTAGAACTGATTGGTCAAACTGGAAATAAGCAAACCAAGTCAAACTCGATTCGTTTGCGAAACGTAAGGTGTTTGAACTTGTAGCTCCTACTCCTCCACATGTGAAGCCCATTGGCTACAAATGAGTTTTTGTCGGAAGCGTAATGAAAAGAACGAAATTATGCGTTACAAAGCTTGTCTTGTTGCACAAGGCTTCTCACAACGCCCCAGGATTGACTATGATGAAACTTATTCACCCGTTATGGATGTGATTACTTTTCACTACCTTATCAGTTTGGTAGTTCCCGAAAAACTGAGTATGCAGCTGATGAACGTAGTAACCGCGTATCTACAGGGATCTTGATACGGAAATTTACATGAAAGTTCTCGAAGGACTTACATTGACTGGTTCAAATATTTCCACACGCCGGAACACACTCTCAATTATGATGAGGCGTTCACTCTATTGTTTGAAACAATCCAGAAGAATGTGGTATAACCGTTTGTGTGAGCATTTGACTAGTCAGGGATGTGTGAACAATGAACTATGCCCTTGTGTGTTCATTAAGAAGTCACATTCCAGATTTACGATTGTTGCAGTATATGTCGATGACATAAATCTCATCGGAACTCCTGAAGAGCTCGCGAGAACTGTCGCGCACTTGAAGTCAAAATTTGAGATGAAAGATCTAGGTAAGACTCGATACTGTCTCGATCTCGAGATAGAGCATTGTTTGGATGAAATCCTAGTACATCAGTCGAACTACACCCAAAAGGTGTTGCGCCGCTTTAATAAGGATAAAGTGAAGCCTTCGAGTACTCTTATGGTTATTCGATCGCTAGATGCAAAACGAGATCCCTTCTGTCCAAAGGAGGATGATGAAGCGATTTTGGAGCCTGAAGTTCCTTATCTAAGTGCAATAAGCGCTTTATTGTATTTAGCTCAATGCACTAGACCGGACATCTCATTCGCTATTAATCTTTTGGCAAGATACAGTAATGCACCAATATGCAGACACTGGACTGGTGTGAAAGACATATTCCGTTACCTTAAGGGTACTACAGATTTAGGCTTGTTCTATCTCTACGGATCCTCAAGTGATGCCGCACCCCCTGCTTCTTAAGTCGATTCTCGCCTTATTGGTTATGCCGACGCATGATACTTGTCTAATCCGCACAATGCGCTTTCTCAAATGGGTTATGTCTTTACCGTTGAAGGCACCGCAAACTCTTGGAGGTCAACTAAACAGACCTTAGTTGCCACTTCGTCTAACCATGCTGAAATTCTCGCCTTACATGAAGCAACTCGGGAATGCTTTTGGTTGATAGCAGTAGTGGGCCATATTCAAAGCTCATGCGATCTTTACCCCTGCCATAGATGTCCCTACGACGATCTTTAAAGACAACGCAGCATGCATCGAACAACTCAAGAAGGGTTATATCAAAGGAGACAACACCAAGCACATTGCACCGAAATTCTTCATTTCACATCAACAACAAGAGCATCAGAAGATTGAAGTCACGCAAATCCGTTCACAAGACAATCTGGCTGACCTCTTCACCAAATCACTGCCGAAGACGACGTTTCAGAAGCTTGTTCATGGAATTGGTCTGCGTAAACTTTCTGAGTTGTAACATTGTTATTTCTCTTTGAAATTGTGTCAAACTCAGGGGGAGTATCCTGAAGATACTTGCTTGATCTTAATGTACTCTTTTCCCCTACGATTAGGAGAATTTTTCTCACTGGGTGTTTGCTACCTAACTAGGTTTTAACGAGGCACCCACCATGGGCTGGTCATATCCCTCATGACATCCCGTAGATGTTTCTTTTGACTTTGCATTTCTCACACATTTTTCCTTAGACTATGGATTTTGTCCCTACTCGGGTTTTTACCATAGCCTTAGGGTTTTTTAGTGAGACTCACTTACTTATGCAAGTTCCTACCTTATTGAGAATAAGCGTTGTTCCTTAGAATCAGTGCCGATGAGTCGACTTTCTCAACTTCTGCATGATGCTGAATCAACCTTCAATATTACACTCAAGGGGGAGTGTTGTAAACTTTTCTAGTTTAAGTGTGGTTGTGTAAATCCTATATTAGATTTGATTCTAGGTATCATTTCCTATTACAACTTGTATTCCTTAGGGATGAAGGAATTTCTTCTCTCCTTTACTACTATAAATAAAGGCACTATGTAGGAGGGAGAACACACACACATTCCCTTACAATTCTACAAACACATCTATCTCAATCTCTCTTCTCCTTGCCGCCGGCCCCTTTACCCTTGTCAGATAAAATAGGCTACAACACCAGTTTCCATCTCCCTTCCACATTCCTTTGTTCTCCACCCTAATTTCATTGATTTCCCATCTCATGAGCGTTTTATTCCTTCCATGGTCGCTGCTACCATTTTCTTATGTTGCTCAGATTCATAGATGGTAGTTGATGATGACCCTTTGATTCCAACTCCCATGATGTGGAATTGAAAGAAAAAAAAGGATAGAGAAGGGATAAAACAAGTGCAGACTACTCCTTACAAAGGAGAAAGGCAATGGAGATGAAAGAATTAGGGCTAATAATCGACAAGTGTTGCAAGAATATCTTACCGGAAAATCAAAATCTGCATAGGATGGAGTTTTACAACCCTTATATTGATCTACTTTTTGTTTGGGTGGAAATTTGACACTGGGCTTTATGAGGATGAAGGCCCAAAGATACAAAAACAAAGAGGAGACTGGGCTCAGACAAGTCAATAGGCCCGAGAATAATTGGAAACCATTTCAGCAAGGCATAGGCCACATGCCTATTTTGAAGTGATGGGCATCAGAGGGCACCTCACCATCAACAAAAAAGCACTTTTCAAGGGTATATATGGTAAATTAAGGGTGACTCACTATCCTCTGAAAGCCATCAGCAAAAGGCAAAGCTTGGACAGTCGGGCTAAAACGTCTATAAAAGAAGAAAAGAACTTTATACAGACTTAACCCATCTGTGACAATCCATTAGTAATCAAGAAATCTAAGTAACTTGTGGCACAAGTAATCAACTTAATTCATAGTTATACAACAATCTGTTATATAAAGATAATAGTGGCACACTCAGATCCTTGTTAGTTTTGACTATGAGCCACAAGGCATAACCAAAAGCCCCACAAAGACACCATTCAAAATAACAATAAACTCACATTCCAACACACCAAGCAGCAAGCCTTGATCGACAGGCAAGAGCCCCGGGGAGCTGTGCGAGAGACAGATCCGACCTGAACACCTTCAATTTCTTAAGCATGTCCTTGATTAACCAAGAAAGTTTTCCAGTTACTCGTTCAGAACTTCAGATAACAATTGAATTAATGAAAAATCTTAGATCTCTTCTTGCTTATGTAAGACTATTGTTAATTGTTATTGGGTTCTGGTTGCTAGCGGAGAGGGATGGTTGTGCTTATTCCTCTTTCACGTTTATAGATTTTTCTTCTCTCTTCATATTTTTATTATATTTTTAATTTAATTAATTCCATGTAAGCATCCTTGTCATTTAATGATTAAAGAGATTTAAAACACTCTTAATCAAGACCCTTAGATGTTATAAAATCTAAAGGTTCAAAAGGAGTGTAAAAGTGTGTGTCAAAATATTTGTCCCTTGATCATAACCTATATATATATATATATATATATATATATATTCTTGAAATATTCAACAATCCTTCTTTATTTTAAGAATATATAGAAAATGATATTACAACAATTTTATCTTTATAATTATCACAAGCATACCGACATAATCATGAATACAATAAATGTATCTTTCGAATTATACCTTTAATTAGTGTAAGTAATTCAAAGCTATAACGAATGCAATGGTGACCTAAGTTTAAACCAACTATTCTTATGTTAAAACCAAAATCACTACACACATTACTATGTCTTATTTCCTTAAAAAAAATTTTGAACTAATTAAGCATTATTATGGCCTTATGCTTCATCCTGGTTTCATGAACATTTAAAAGAGAAAACCCAACTCTTGGTAGAAGCGGCACTATTTCTTATTTTCATACAGATGAGGTTCCTTCCTATGTCTCTGCTACTATAGACATAACTACAAATAACTTCATTAGGAGATAAAACTCATCTTAGATAAAGTAAAAAAATTATTCCCTTTCCTGTCAACTGTTTTATCTTTCAAATATGGTGTGCGAAATAATGAACTTTTTTAGAATAAAATTCCCATCTAATCTTAAGAGATGGGAACGGAAGATGCCATATATTTTCCATTCAGCACCCCAATCAACACCTGCAAATACAATCACTTAAAAAGGAAAGGAAATGTTTTTTTTTTTTTTTTTTTGAGTCGAAAGGGAAGGAAATTTAAGAGTTTGGGGGAGAATCTACGACTACTGTTTTTTTTTTCTTAAGGAATGTACGATATTTATTGAAGGAGAGAAATACGTGCATAAAAGAAGATAGTATGCATACATAAGTCTTGATAAAAATCTTGCTAAGTATTTCAATCCGATCTAAGAAAAAAAGAGTGTCCCGCATGTTTCAAGAGATACGAATATTTGGAAACAATCTCTTTTAAAAAGGCACTGTTTGCTCAATCCTCCATGAGCGAGTGAGTCTAATTTTTTCAGGTCGTAGGTGTCAACAATTAACCAATGGATAACAGAGTCACGTACTTACTTGCGCATGAACCATTGTTTTTAACAAGAGATTCTGAAATTCTTTCTATCATTTTAAGAGGGAATAAAGCAGCGTACAGTAGTAGCTCAACACTACAAGTTATTGGTTTTTTCTTTTACCGTTCATGGTAGGGGTGGGCACTTGGAATCGAAAATCGAAATCAAAACACGAATTGAATCGGATCGCATCGAACGGTTTGGTTTTGCGATTTTGAAACGATTTCGGTTTCGAAACCAAACCGCAGCAAAGAAAACAGTTTGGTTTCAGTTTTAGGTTTTCAAAACCGCACCGAAACCGAAACTGAAATTGAAACTGAAACCGCACCATATATTAAATATTATGTTTTAAACTTTTACTGAGTTCAAAACTTCAACTAGACTATCATCCAATTTTGCACTTCGAGTCCTGAAACTCATCTTCATATTTTCCTTAAAACTCATCTTCATCTCTCTCTCAAAAGTCAAAACTCATCTTCATTTCTTCCACAGTCGGCATCAGTGCCCTGAACTCACTGCTTGCATCTCTGTGTGTAACCTGGCTGCTTGCATCTCGGCAACCTCACTGCTTGCATCCCCAGATCCCCTTCATCTGCAAGCCCTGAACTCTGCAAATCAAAAGCTCTGCAAAACAGACTTGGCAAATCATTCACCTACTCTTCGTTCCAGCTAATATGGTAAGAACTTAGAACTTGTATTAGGTAGTTTAGTTAATAATTTGTAATTAAATTAATTTTACAGTTAGGGTTCGTTTGAATCAAAGATTCAAAAGGGGAACTGGGTTAGGGTTTATAATTAATTTTAGGGATAGGGTTTGTGAATCAAAAGGGGAACTAGATTAGGAACCACCCAAGTATCAATTTAAGTTCTAAATTATTAATTTCTTTAGGAACCACCCTCCACTGTTTTCTGGTAATTTGCAGCTCAATGCTTCTTCTTCTTATTTTTTGTGTAAATTACGTGGTGTATCAAATTTGTTTTGTTTTGTTTTGTTTTGTGTTATCGTGTTTACGTGATCTCTTACTGTGATAAAGTTACATGGTCTTCAATTTAAAGTCTTGGATGTGAAATTGAAGTTGAATCCACTATGTTTATTTCTATTGTGAGCACTGAGCATCGGTCATATTGAGGGGGCTGGAATAACATTAGCACTTTCTTCGAGTGTTCTACATACCACATTATATATTGATAGCAAAATCAAGAATTTTCATGAATGCGGTTTTTCTTACTCATAGGACAGTGAAAACTCTGAAGTTAAGCAGCTTATTCCACTCAAGAACTTTTTCCTCTCTTTCTTTCTGCTGTTTTTCTGTTGTTTTGCTGCGTTTTGTATGCAGTTTGCTGCTGTTTTTTTGCTGCCTTTTTATCCATGGCTGTAGTGTGGTTCTTGCCATCGCAGGGCTTTAGTGGCCTTGGTGGGACCCATTATATCCATCCCATGGCTTCCAGCATAATATACATTACTTAACTGTACAAATCCTTTTACCTGTAGAACCAAATTAAATGAGAAAATTCTTTTATGTGCAACACAGTATTTATTGATGAACATTTCAAATGGTGCAAGTGCAACACAGGAATGACGGTCTTATGCATAAATAGAATAGGTATATATTTTAAATTGTACATTTTTTTCTTAAAAATCAAACCGAAACTGTTTGAAAGCGCACCGAACCAAACCAAACAGTTTGGTTTCATTTCGGTTTTGGCTTCAAAACCGCACCGAACCACACCGAACCGTACCGCAAAAAGTTTCAGTTTTGGTTGCTATTTCACTCGAAACCGCACTGAACCGTACTGCGCCCACCCCTGGCAATGATAGTCTGACAATCAAACCTTTATCGATTTCTGTTTTAATTAAATTATATCTAATGGCAACTAATATGTATCTTATTGAAAATTGAACAGGTTATCAAATTGTTGATTTTTTTTTATAAAGTACATCGATATTTTTCCACTAGTAAGATGGGAAGTTCGGCTAAGCCACATAATAGGTAACCTAATTTGGTATCGAATTCGTCATCTACGACATTCGAACCTAAGACCTCTCACTTCCAAGTGCAGATGAATACCAGCAGACCGTAATATTGAGTAGCTCAAATTGTTGAATATTAAAGAGGTACATTTTTATTTGAAGATGTATGTTAAATTAGGGTAATGTTAGGGAAACCAAAATTTTAAACCAAATTTACAAACCAAATGATGTATCACCAATAGAAAGGTTAACTAATAATCCAATCATCAACAATTACATTATTTGATTTGTAAATTTGGTTTAAAATTTTTGATATCCCCAACATTGTCGATTAAATTATACATTATTATTGTTGAAGATTGATAGCCTAGCTCGTGGATTGGTTCGTGGTTCAAGATTGTATTATCCGTGGGCCCACCTAATGCTTGACCAAATGGGTGATTAATATCCCCATTATCAATCTATATAAATCAGCAAGATTGCATGTAACACAGACATTGTTTTCAATAGACATCACCAAGATTCATTTCATAAATCAGGATTTTGTTCGTGACACACCTTATGTGATGACCTGTCTTTACTTTTTACTATAATTTTCTTTTTGTTGGTGTAATTTAATGGTCATACCTTTTCTGGACAACAGTGGGATCTGACGTGGACGTGGCTTCCAACTTTTATTTCTTTTTACTGGTTTCGTACTAAATTAGCACTCGCCGTCACAAACGCATGGACGCGAGTTAGACCCGAATCGGACTTGTAACGAAAAAGTTACACTCTGTTAAAGTACGTTAATCACGGGTATTTTTGTACACGCACGTACAAATTTATCAGTATTTAAAACACTGCAGGGAAGCAGATTTTGTACATTTAAATTGTACAAAAATCTGAAAAAAAATCAAATTCAAATCCATCCTTTCCCTAAAGTTTGGATCTATGTTCCCCCTTCACCAACAAATCAAATTTTCTTTTCCTTCTTTCCCTCTCAACCAATCAAAATCTTTTCCCTTGAGGTTGGCATTAGGCCTAGCAATTCATGACACGACTCAATAACTCAACACGACACGACACGAAATTAACAGGTGTTCAGGTCGACACGATAACGAATCGAGTCGTTATTGGATAACCCGATAAGTACCTGTTAAGATAACGGGTTGGTTCGGATATACACGTGGGTAAAACGATACACAATAAGTAAAATATTAATTTTATAATTTTATAACCCTAAAAAAATACTATAATAATCATATATATATATATATATATATTAATTTAACAATTTTATACCCCTAAAAACTATAATAATTATATATATATATATATATATATTAAATTTTAAAAATTGGTGACTATCGGACCAGCTTAAATATACATACCATTTAATTTTTCAAGTGTTATACATACAAAATAAATAAATTTAAATCTACTTAATAAATAAATATATATATATATATATACCATTGAACTTGATGGGATACGATACGAAACTAATTTCAACGATCCAACCGTCAAACTTGTTTTATATGCTTCGAGATCGCATACGTCGAAAATCAAAAAAAACAAATATTCAGAGATCAAGTAATGAGACAAAACTTTTCGACGGTTATAAACAAAAAATCACGATTTAACGGTTATTTTAACTCCGATTTTGATGATTTTTTACAGCTACACTCCTTGACCCTATATGAATACAATGAATGAATTCGATCTTCAATTTAAAATATTTATACAAGTGGATACCACAAAATCTTATGCTATACTTAATGAAAGTATAAATAAACTATAAGTGTTAGTGAATCTATCGTTTTGATGGGATACACATTCTAGGAAACTAATTTCAACGATCCAACCGTCAAACTTGTTTGTATATGCTTCGAAAACGCATAATCCAAAAATCGCAAAAAAAAAAAAAAACATTCAGATATCAAGTAATAAGACAAAACTTTTCGACGCTTATCAACGAAAAATCACGATTTAACGGTTATTTTAACTCTGATTTTGATGATTTTTTTACAGCTACACTCCTTGACCCTATATGAATATAATGAATGAATTCGATCTTCAATTTAAAATATTTACACTAGTGGATACCACAAAATCTTATGTTATACTTAATGAAAGGCTTCACAACCTTGAAAACAAAAACTCTTTCATTTTGCATATCCTTGCACATTTAATATTTTGTAATAGACTAGTAGTGTATGAATGTTTTTTTATTAGGCTCTTATTTTCGAGTGTAGATGTAGTACTTAAACGACAAATGTGTTTTAATGTTTTGAAGTAATATTTATGTGGCAATGTGTGGTATGTGCAAATTTAAGAAAAAATATATATTTTTCTTAACGCGTCATAATGGGTCGGGTCATTTTACCCGTTGGTACCTGTTAAGAACCTGTTAAGATAACATGTGTGACACGACACGACCCGTTTACCAGGCCTAGTTGGCACCAATCAGAAACCCATTTTCATTTCCTCACCACCAATCAGAGACTGACTTCGTTCTCTCTCTCTTCTCCTTCAGTCTCTCTTGTATCCCTCTTCTCTCTGAAAAACATGGGAGCCGAGTTCCCTCACCTCACTCCCTCCCTCTTTTTACATCTCTCTCACGTATCTTCTTCCCTCAAAACTTTCTCCTTTCCTCTGCACGCACAGAGAGCTCCGAGAGTCCCAAACACAAGGAGCTGCTGCTCCATTTGGTTAGTAAACATCCAGGAACCACCACCTCACTGTTCACTCACCCTCTCCCTTCTCTTGCACGGCACAGTAACTGTTTAAACATTTCCGACGACACATCGCCGTCTCCGGCGAAGCTTTAAGAATCATTTGATCTTCCTTCCCTGTAGTCTACATTACTTGGTTAGTGATTAAAAATGGCTTTGGTGAAGGTGCTAGCACGAAAAACAACTCGAGGGACATTTTCCAGAAATTTGGAAGCTTCAAAACCGTGGTCGTTTGGCCACATTCTAGCCATTTTTTCCGGCTAACCTCGTGTTCCGACGAGCCTTCCAAGGGTATGAATCTTTCCTATATATTTCTAACTTAAAAATTTCTTTTGAATCACTGAGTTTGATTAACTATCGAGTTAGAAATCAACTCTGAAAGTTGGGAAGAAATTCAACTCTGAAAGTCGGGAAGAAATTCCCAAATTTCCGGAGAAGTTGGACCGTGGCCCTTTGGCCACTTTCAGACCCAATTTCTGAGCAACGTGGAACACAAATGAACTTTCAATAGGCATATACTTGTTCTCTACATTCCTAACTTCAAAATAAATTTCTAATCATCAAGTTTGGTTAAGTATCGAATTAGAAATTAACTATGAATATTGGGAAGAAAGTTCCAGATTTCTGGAAATTTTGGACCTTGGCCGTCAGGCCACCTTCAGGTTACTTGTCCGGCCAACGCCGATCATGTCTCGGCCAAATCTTGTATGGATTTGTTCCTGTCGTGTTGGGCTTCATTTCCTTATAAATTATGTTGTTTTTGGTGAAGAATCAAGCTCGAAACGAGCACCTAAATTTAGAAGAAAAACATGAAAAATTTGGAAAACTAACGATGAGGGCGAGCATGTGGCCGTGGGCTAGGCGGCGCATGAGGGTGCGTCCGGCCTCCGGTCACCGTGCGGTCAATTTGTGTAGGTCCGTGACGTCGAGTAGATCGATTTGATGTATTTAAACTCTAGGTTTGAGCAAACTATGGGGGTTTTATTTAAGTTTCAGTATATGTGCTTTAATTAATTCTATTATAGTTATTTCACATATAGGGGAAACGTATTCCAAGGACGTACGGGGCCAGACTAGACTCGGGGGCTACGACCCGTTGACGTATTTGTGAGTGGGCAGTCTATTTTATACCTATACATATTTATAGTTTCCCTAAATGCATAATTACTTCACTTTTACACTTGTATTGTCAAGTATTCGTTATTGTGATATAAATTGTGATAAATGCTACTATATGGTTGGGATATACTGTCATGACATTCATACATATATGTACATGCTCACCTTGCTGCACCGGTGTTAGAACTCGCCCCAGGGCCAAGGCCAGGGCCAGTCCTTCACTTGTATGTTCACATCACACCGTTCGCTCACCTTGGATCCAAGTTAGGTGCCAGTCCTGTCAGGTAGTTGCATTAGGCATATCCGACTCATATGTGACGTGCTTCTGCACCAGCATTCACATGATCGTAGTACTAGAGCGTATTGATTACACCCAGTCATGTTCGTGTCAGAGATTTCTGTTCGAACTCGTGTGTCAGCTTAGATGGATGAGTACTTAGTTATACTTGATTATCACATGATTATATTACTGTGGCATTGATATATCATGACTTGGCATATTTCTGGTTATATTGTTGTTATATTGTTGTTTACATACTTACGTAGTATGTTTTAAGGAAACTATACTTGTTTTACGATGAGGGGTTAGTATATTCAAAAATAAGGGTTTTCTTACAATCGTTGTTTTGCTAACCCACTCAACTTTGTTTTTCGCCCCTCCAGGTTTAGTAGTTGTGCTTACGTGTAAACGAGGATTCTGGTAAATCTCAGTAGGTTTATCTACAGTGGTATAACCCTCACCCTACTTTACTATACTATTCTTATGCTCTGACATCACGTGTGAAAATGGTTCAATCCCGCTCACCCGGCACTCTTTTGATTAGGCACTTTTAGGTTTAAATTTATTCACATTCTTCTTCCACTACACTACACTTTATGGCTTCGTCACCCTCCAGGTGTCGACCAGCACAACTCAATTCGGAATCCAAGTGGACTTTCCAGGTCGGGATGTGTCACCTTAAATATATAGAAAATACTTACATATTTATAAGTTAAATATTATTTTATTTATTATATATTAAATACTTGAATCTAACAAGAAATATTAAACAAACAAATATGGTAGACATCCAGATTCCAGACAATTTTTTATTATATTTTACATTGATCTCCAGGATTGCATCGCATCTTGGTGTGCTTAATGAAGGTTGAAGGCACTTGGCTAACACTATTAAACACCAATTAATTAGTTGTCAAGTGGAAAAGGAAACCCTTATTAATCAACACTAACCTTTACTTAGATTAGCAACAACTTGATCCCACATTCTAATGTTGTTTAAATTTATGCACGAAAAAGTCACGAGTTAATTTCTTAATCATTTGATGCTAGAGGTGGTTAAATAAAGAAATTTCAAGCTTAATTAACGGGTTAATGGAGTTTTTTTTTACTAATTAGCAACTTAAAACTAAGATTATTTTAAGCTGAGTTGTTTGCGTTGGGTTATTTGAAATGGGGTATTTATGTTGGATAAGGATCCAAAGCATATAGGTGGGGTATAAATTACACAACCACTTCTTTTGTTTACCAATCATCAATTCCTTTGCATATTTTACTTTTTGTTTAATTACTTGGTTAATATTCTCTTATCAAACAGTTTGACATACGATCATATGATGAAGTGATACATGATTGCTTCACTAAAGATTAGTAAAAATACAGCCATCACCGGTTGTTCAGAATGAAGAAAATTGATGTTCTACTGTAAAGCCAATTGGTAATAGAGAGGGTGAGATGTTTTACTGTAAAGCCAATTGGCAATAAAGAGGGTGATTAAACTTCTTATAAGCTCTTATAGGGTTCTTAACTTTCGAGAATGAAGTTGATATTTTCATTCTAAACTCAACTGGCAATAAGGGGAATGACCTAACTACTTATAAGCCCCTGCATGTTTTATTAAATTTACAATGTTAGACATTATTCACGTACTTACATACAATTAGTTGTATCTAGATTGTTTCTACTTGATTCATTATTATTTTTTAACAAAAATACTTTTCATATCTTATTTGGATCCTAAAACCATATATATCATAACTTATCTTAAAAATAATTGTAGAGTTCACTTTGATGAGTCAATTTTATACTATATATTTTACCCTAATCTTAGTTTATTTTGGTTGTTATTTTAGAAGAATTTTAATACTTTAAATTGTATTTTCAATATAGAATTTCTTACTTCCTCTGGAGTAAAACGTGGTCAAATGGATGAATTTTGGTTTAATTCCAATTGGAAGACGTTCGTGAGTCACTTAGCTTGATTGTATCAAAAGATCAAATTTTTCCACCAAGCGGTTATTTTCTAGCGATGAAATAAAGAAGCAGTGCACGTTGTCAGAAAGTGACGTTTCTGGGCTTAATTATGATTTTTGGAGCCCAAGATAACCTCTGATGGGTTCGTGGTCTTCTAGAGAAGTGTTCATAACATTCCAAGCTTTAAATCTAGCTTTTTTAGGTCGGTTTTGGAGCATATATGGGTCCAAAACGTGATTGTGTAGATTTTGGGCGAATTTTACTAGTTAATTTAGGATTATGTTTCCTAATTTATTTCAATTTGTTTGGTTTCCTAGTCGGATTCTAAGACTTTTAGGGCTTTAATTTGTAGTAATATAAATAAGGCTTTTTAGCCATTAGGGTTTAGGGAGAGAACGCACGCACTAATTTAGAAAGCCTTTGACAATTCAAGTTTATTTTCAAGGTGTTTTCTTTTCATGTTCTTAATTCTTTTTGTTTATGATTGTTCGTAACTAATTTGTGTTTGTTAGGGTGAGGCCACGAGCCTTAGCATGAATGTCACATCCCGGCCCGGGCCCTAACCACAACCTGGGCATGCCTCCATCGTAGCACGATATTGTCCGCTTTGGGCCCCGACCACGCCCTCACGGTTTTGTTTCTGGGAACTCACACAAGAACTTCCCAGTGGGTCACCCATCCTAGGAATGCTCTCGCCCGAACTCGCTTAACTTCGGAGTTCCGATGGAATCCGAAGCCAGTGAGTTCCCAAAAGGCCTCGTGCTAGTAGGGATGGCAACGGTTCAGTTTGGGGATGGAAATGCTATATCCATCCCCATAACCACGAAAATTAACCATATCCATAACCGCAAATTAACCATCGGGTATTATCCATAACCATACCCATCGGGTAACGGATTCCCCATCGGTTAACGGGTATATCCATCTTTGTCAATACAAAAAATATATTCGTTCAATTGAAAAATTATAAGTTAGTAGATATCAATTTCGTCATTAAACATTTGATGTATAAAATGATCCAATGAATGGATCTTGTTGAGTATAAAAATTAAAACACTGATGATGGTGACTTGTCTTTGTTATGTCCTATAAGCACCATTGAGTTTGCATTGATTTTGATTCAAAACTTTACTTTCCTACAAAATGCAACTTTTGTATTCTCAAGGTAATGATTTGGTGAATAATAGATATACAAATATATATATATATATATATATTATACTATTATATTATATATAAATTATATTATTTACTAATCGGATCGGATTCGGTTATGGATACGGTTTGGGGACCTCTATAACCATATCCAAAACCATAACTGAATAATATAAACGGTTTTTCCCCATATCCAAACCATACCCGAATTTTCATATCCAAATCCAATCCATTCGGGTGGTTATCCACGGTTATCGGGTTTAACGGTTAGAATTGACATCCCTACGTGTTAGGTAAAGATGGGAATATACATATAAGGTTCACAAGATCCACTTCCCTGGGCGATGTGGGATCTCACAATGAATATGTAGTCTTTATTCAATTGCTTATGATATTATACATGCATACTTTGAATTATTAATCATTGTGTTTAAACTGTCTCTATATCTTAATGCTTAGCTACCATTAAGATGCTTAGATAAATAATCGGATACAATTCAGTCGGAATATCAGTGGAAGACTGAGTATTGCTTCTTGTGGTTAAAAATGTAATTTCACCTAAGGCGAATATCACGCTCTTAGGGGTTGCATGATTTTTCCAAGGGTTTTCACAAAACTTAATAAGTCTTACATTTTCATATTTGATCTGAATATCACAGACGGATTGCATGCTTGAATATCATGAGGAGAATATGTATTAGGAAAACCTAACCTTCAAAGTTGCATGTGTAATTCATAAGTAATTGGTAAAGTTACATAGAATTGTTAAGGTGACGCTGGAACTCTGGGCTTTTACAATTTGGTTTTCAAAACATTTTCTTTTCCTTTTCTTTGATATTGCATATTTTCTAATCTTTTTAATTAAATTCGTTTTTAATATTTTAGGTTATAAAATTATCCTTTTCCAAAACCTTGTTTCAAATAATTAATTAAGATTGGGTTTTAACAAAAATTATTCATTCAATCCCTGTAGAAAACAATCTTATTTGAGTCATTTATACTACAATTATCTTGTTCACTTACAAGTATTTTTAAGTGTTTTTATCATTACCTTTGCAGGTGGTAAAAATCATATCAAGTACTACGGTGTGTAGTATTCTTCCTTACTTATAAGTGAAGATCTTAGTTCGAATCTTGAAAATGACGAGTTCGATACCAATTTATTTCTTCCACTTTTTACTATAAATATATAGTAAACCATCCCAATCCCAACTCATTACTCTGGGTTTAAAATTAGTATACTTACTAGATCAATTAATCATTGAAGGGAGGGTCCAAATTTTAATGATTTTTAAATAGTATGCATAATGAAATTTTATTACAAACAATAGCATTAGTGGATTAAATTGTTAATTGTTAGGAGGGAGGGGGATTTGTACCCGCACCAAAGTGTATAGACAAGGTCGGTTATTTTGGTGCCTGGGACGAACACTCAAAATGTGTCTTTTTTCAATACACGAACATATATTAAAAAGAAATATTTAAAGAAGACTAGAACGTAGTCGAAGTTGAAGAGCTAGGCCCTTATGCCCATATTATATTACTTGAAGAAAAAACATACAACTATGAGGGGGAACATAGTATCTAAACCCCAACGATCAAAAGCAAAATCCTATACAACCACTCCAAGGACAAGCTCCTTCTTGAAATTTCAACCTTTAAGAAATCTTCATCTTGCATTTTTTGAAGCAAAATATCAGTTAGATCATCATAATCCAAGTCTTCAACCTCATCCTTTTTCAACATAAGATTTGTGACAACCCGTCCCTAATTTTACAACTTTATAAATTTTAAAAGTGTGATTTGACGAAAATCCCCTAGAGGCGAGATTGTTGACTTTCGTTGACCGCCTTTGTGAAATCCCATCCCTGGAATTTCACTATTCATTACGTATCTCGTTATTTAAATTCGTATTTAACGTTTACTTTATCTTTTTTAGTTAATTTTAATTCCATTAATTTGAGGAGTTAAATCGGATAAGTATCGGTTTTGAATTTTCATAATTAACCTTTAAAATCCGTTAACCTTTTGAGGTCACAAGTAACGTTTTCGAATAGATCTTGAAACCACGAGCACATAGGCGAAAGCCGTTTGTGAGTCCGAATTATAACGGTATAGTTACGAATATTTGAAGTTGTTTTACTAAACTATAGTTTTTAAATTAATTAAACACCTACAAGGAAGAAGCCCAATCAGATTTAGGCAAAAAAATAACGGGACCAATCAGCTACAAGGACAAGTGACCAATCAAATTAAAGGAACTAAGGACCAATCAAAGAAGGGAGAGAAAGCTCTCAGCTATTCACGTCGACCGTACACCCACGCCAAACCAGTTTTGACCCGGTTCCAAATCCGACGAATTCCGTCATTTTTCCTTTAAATCACCACCATCCAACACCTGCAACCTCTTCCACAACCTCCCATCTACCATCTCCACCCAAATTTGAGGGTTTTTAGTAGGGATGGCAATTCTAACCGTTAAACCCGATAACCGTGGATAACCGCCCGAATGGATTGGATTTGGATATGAAAATTCGGGTATGGTTTGGATATGGGGAAAAACCGTTTATATTATTCGGTTATGGTTTTGGATATGGTTATAGAGGTCTCTAAACCGTATCCATAACCGAATCCGATCCGATTAGTAAATAATATAATTTATATATAATATAATAGTATAATATATATATATATATATTTGTATATCTATTATTCACCAAACTATTACCTTGAGAATACAAAAGTTGCATTTTGTAGGAAAGTAAAGTTTTGAATCAAAATCAATGCGAACTTAATGGTGCTTATAGGACATAACAAAGACAAGCCAACATCATCAGTGTTTTAATTTTTATACTCAACAAGATCCATTCATTGGATCATTTTATACATCAAATGTTTAATGACGAAATTGATATCTACTAACTTATAATTTCTCAATTGAACGAATATATTTTTTGTATTGACGAAGATGGATATACCCGTTAACCGATGGGGAATCCGTTACCCAGTGGGTATGGTTATGGATAATACCCGATGGTTAATTTGCGGTTATGGATATGGTTATTTTTCGTGGTTATGGGGATGGATATAGCATTTCCGTCCCCAAACCGAACCGTTGCCATCCTTAGTTTTTAGGTCCAAAATCGTGAGGAACTCCACCAGAGCACCAGAGGTGCTCGACGACGATTCCACCATTCCGGTGAGTTACACCATGCATCACCACCCTTAATCAACTCCCCTTGGACCCAGGAACAAGACCCAACCAGTTGTAGGGGCTTTGGAACATCGAGGAAATCGAATCGAAGCTCACCCATTCTAAGGTTTCCGATGGGTGCGAGCCAAATTAGGGCCTTTCCCGGCCAAATTGGACTTGACCATAGGTATGAAACTTGCTCCACTCATTGAGATCTTCATTTCTGTAAAATTTGAGAATTTTTTTAAATAGTTGAATTTTCCGACGAGTCGGGGCGGCCAGCCAACACATGGGCCAAGACCCCACCTGACCTTCCAAGATTAATTTGGATGCCCCGATTCCATATTAGACATCCGATTGGCAAAATTCTTTTGTTTTGTTATATTTTCGTTAAAGGCCACCACTTAATTTTAGCAATTGGCAGAGATCCGAGCGTTGGATCGTTCCGAAACTTTAGGATGTTGTTCTAGAAGCTTATTGAAACTCTTGGGAAGTTACGGATTGGAAATCTGAGGTGTGGATCTTCCGGATCGAGTTACGTAAGGTTGTGGACCCTACCGTCGACCTTCGACCGACGGTTGACTTTTGGTCAATGGGTTTCAAATCATTCTAGAACGTCCTTAGAGATATGTTTTATGTAAGTTACGTGTTCTATTGATAAGAATTCTGAGACGTGATTTGATATTTGTTCTAGGCACCGATCGTTCATGACGCCTCGATATTTGTGCTAGAAAGTTGTAGCACGGACTACAGGTGAGTGGGTTTTTATCTTTTTATAGTGTGTGTGTGTGTGTGTGTGTGTGTGTGTGTGTGTGTGTGTGTGTGTATATGATTGATAGTTTCCATTTATGCATCTAAAAAAGAATTCCTTACGTACGCCTGGATTTGACTAAAGTTTATAAGAATTAGCTAAATGACGAAATTTATGAAATATACATCCTACGGGATGCACAGGTATGCTTATAATCTTTGATGCCATAATTATATCTACAGCTATGAATGTTAGTATGTTGATTAGAACTATCGAATCATTGTGGCATGCTTATATTCATGTAGTCTGCTCATCATTGCTGCACCCCGATGTTAGTGCTTACCCCGGGCCAAGGCCAGTCCTTCACGTGTATGTTCACCTTCGCACTGCACGTTCGCCTTAAATCCAAGTAGGTGCTAGTCATGTCGTACAAGTCGCATTAGGCAACTCCGACTCGTAGGTGACCGCGATTATCGCTAGTCTTCACGTGATCGTAGCACTAAAGCGTATATTATGATTACACCCAATCATGTCGTACAGGTCGCATTAGGTGACTCCAACTCGTGTGCTAGCATAGATTGATGAACAATAGGTACAGTCGTATAGGTCGCATTAGGCGACTCCGACTGGTGTGCTAGCATAGGTTGTTAAGCACCTGATTTTACTCATATTACTGTTGAGATTTTAGGATTTTGGGATGTCATGCCTTATTTACGTTTTGCAGGCTACGGTAAGTATTTTCATACTATACGTAGTATGTATATTTTGAAAACTATACATGTTTTACGGTGAGGGGTTATAACGTTTTCAAAGGTTTTTATTAAAACTTTATTTTTAGGCCCCCTCACCCTTGTTTTTCGCCCCTCCAGGTTTTGGCAGCTGAACTTTTGTATCGACGAGGATTCTTGGCAAATCTCAATATAGGTGGCTATCTTTGAGGGTATAATCCTTATCCTATCTTACTGTACTTTACTCTGACATCACGTGTGAAATGGGTTCATTTCCTCTCACGACGCACTCTTGTATTTAGGCACTTTTAGGTTTAAATTTATTCACATTATCCACATTACTACACTTTATGGGTTCATCACCTTCCAGATGTCGGCCAGCACAGCTCGATTCGGAGTCCTAGTGGATATTCCAGGTCGGGGTGTGTCAAGATTGCTAATTCATTTAACCTATCTTGAGTCATAGTAGTCTGCAAGTAAGATTTTAATAATTTCAAATTTGCAAAACTTCCTTTTGCAGATGCACCACAATCACAAGTACAGTTAACAATATATGATAGGCAATCAACACATCTGGACACATATTTATGAACTTTGCTATTTCCATGGATGTCCAAGGCCTATCATATTCAACTGGTTCTTCAGGTAACATCATTTGTAAAACCTGTAATTCAGAACATAAGATGACTCCATCTACATCAATAGCATTGTCATGTTTCAAATGTGCTTCAAGATTCATACAACAGTCTTTTAGCTCCTGATCATGCAATGAAATTAACTTTGATGCATCAAACAAGAAACCAATTGGTTTCTCTAAATGGCCCCATTTTCTACAAGTATGTCTCTCATTTCTGCATTGAGACCATCCCAAACTCTTGGATGATAAATGTTTTGAATGGAATATATGTTATGGGGATTCAATATTTTCCTCTACATCAATATGGTCATCACCAACATTTTCCTCTACATCACCACTATTTTCATAGTCCTGAGATTCATCACCAACATCTTCCTCCACATCACCATCATTTTCATGATGATGAGACTTATCACCAACATCTTGTAACTCTTCACTAACATCACTTTCTATCAAATTTTCAACCGACTCATTATTTTTAGAAGAAAAAAAAATTTATTACAAGATCCTCTTAAACTTTAGGCAATTTCTTTATCCTTTGCCTTTTTTTTTCCTTTTTCATATTACCAGTAAGTTGTCTTAAAAAAGACTTGACTTCAATAATTGTTTTCAAAAAATTACCTACAAGCCAGATAAAAAAAAATTTCAATTCAAATAATCATTCTAACATATATTATATATATTATCAAAAATAGTAACATACTAGAAAATAAGCTCGCGCGTTATGGCAGGAACCACTGTTTCAGGCGTAACTACATGAATAAGACACATTTAACCTGAATAAATTCAACACAATCATGAATGAAAAGAGGGACACATGAGTGAATGAGGTCGATAAGATAAGCAACTTGACTTTTATATACATTCAACTAAGCTAACATGTAAAGACATTGCACAATTAGTAGGAAGAAACTGAGTTAAGACTTGCTAATCTATCACCTTGTCTTTTAGAAACCCACTTAATACTCTCCTAACCAGTTTGCTTGTACACCGTAAAGTCCATCAGTTGTCCTTATAAAGAGGTATGTAGAGGAGAAATACAATAACTATTGATGCCACTTTAGTGGGAAAAAGAAAAGCATGATGCAAAAACATATTATGCTTCCAATGATTCATCCTTGAAGACAAAAATATGAACAAAGAGAAAGATAAGCTAATAATAATGAGAGACGTAACAGTAACACCAATAATAGCAGTAATACTTTGCAGTACAGAACTATGCTTTTTTCTTAATTATTAATGTTGGATTGCTTTCTTTTCTCATGGAAAAGTCAGGATTATGGAACTTACTTTCATTTTGTTGAAGTTCATTCTCTGGACAAACTCTTGATAGAGCATTTCATCTTCTTTCTTTGAGATTTCATAATGAACTTCATCCAAATCTCCGATGGTACCGTCCCAACCCTCTGGCATAACCTTGAAATCAGGTTTGTAGGGAAGGGATACCACGTGGAATTCGGGGTCATGAGAATTAAAAAATCTGAAAAGAGGAAATGAGTTATGCACTATGAGAAATAAAATCTGGCTATTAGATCAGCCAAGCACCACTAAGCTTATAAATTTGCGACTACAATTAACGCAGCAGGAAACCTTTACCATCAATATGAAGTATGCACAGAATAATTGATATCATTACAAAATTATTAGAACTACAGAACCCATTGTATATAATAGAAGTAATGCTTGTGAATTGATATCTTACTCTGGGCAGGTGTCAAGCAGGAGCTCAACAGAATCATCTAAAGGACGACCAAGCTTTTTCTCCTCTGCCAAAGAATAGCATGCACTCTCTGCCTCATAATCCTATAATCCTTAGCCAGCCTCTCAACAGTATAAACCTCAGGGTTTTCCTTGTGCTTCTTATACATCTCAGCCTTCTCTGAGTCCTTGAGATAAGACCCTCTCGCACCAGGCCCACTTCCAGTTCCCTTATCCTATCCTTAATTTCTTGCAAACCAGATACCACTGATGATTGATATAAAGAAACATAGATTACGAGATTAAAACAAAACTGACGAAAAACGATACAGAGCCGGTGACTTAAAATGTAACTATTTACTGTGTTATGAAATACGAATTTAAAATGTAACTATTTACTGTGTTATCAAGCAACCAAGTTATGAAATACGAATTTAAAATGTACTATCTACTGTGTCTGTAATGAATCTGTGAAATCAAATAGTTAAACCCTAAAAAGCACCACTGCAAATAGCATAAGAAAATTGAAATTAACCCTAAAGAAATTGGGAGAGAAGAATATAAAAAAGGAATACCTTTCGGCCCTTTGAGTTATTGGAAAAAAACCCAACAGAGCAAAAGCCTCCAACTCCAAAGACTGTTGTGGGATTTTGAAGAGAGCAAGAGAGAGAAAATATCAGAAGAAATAAAGCAAGAGAGCGGGAACCAAAAGGTGGAAGAAGAAGAAGAAGAAGCAGCAGCAAAAGCGAAGCAGAGGAAGAAGAAATAAGGGAAAAAATGGATGACTGAAATTAAGTACGCAACCATATACTTATAATAACAACTAATCAAATAGAACTAAAAAAATATGGAGGAATCATATCAGTCACACTTACCAAGTATTGAAAAGATATGTTCTCATGCTAAGCCAAAGACAGCAAGCCCTCGGCAGCCATCCGAGATGACTTTTTCAACGCCAAAACCTTCCCTCTCCTCCTCAATTCCTTCTGAGCAGCCTCTGCATTTCATTAAAGAAACCAACTTTGATAAGGATTAAAAAAATATATATATATATATACACACACACATAATCGATTCAAATTAGCATAAACAAAAATGGGAAGAAATGGGTTCTTACCAATGTCCCAATCAATGAGAGCAGCCTTAACGTCTTTGGTCGGCGCACTGGTTCTCTACATTAATATGATTCATCACACGAAAATGAGAAGAAAATTGGAACTTTACACACAAAAATTAAAAGAGCCATGTTCAAAAGAGTTTTCTAATTATCTTGAGGAGAGGAGGTCACCCAACATGACCAAAAGCAATATTTCTTTTACTACAGCTATCAAACATTAATTTCCATCTGACAACAAAGCTTAAATTACATGGATAATATTTATGGTTATAAACTGAAAACACAACCTTACGTGATCCATTCATTGATAATGTACCATTTTTAAGAAAGTTGAACCCAAAAATATCTAGAAAATTATTCCAGTTTCCCGAACACCTAAATGATTAGCTATAGTTCGAAATAAAAGTTAAACGAGCAGACCTTGTGAACATCATCAGCACTTTGGGAGGTTTCCCAATCCTTTAGATGCTTAATAGTAGGGTGTGAATTTGAATCAATATGAACCAAGAAAAATGGCACGTGTGAATTAGACAAATTAGGTTAGAAGAAACATTCAAAATTTACATCCGAGCATATGTGAACATAAGGAGAAGTTTCTGCAGACAGTTGACAAAATAGAAAATGAAATATATGTATACCTGCTCTTAGGCTTGAGTTACGCCACTCTTTAAATGCTGCTGAAACATATTCTGCCATGTCAGGTTCGTAATCTCATATTTTAAACGCTTGTTCTCTGTGTCATGACAATGGCACCCAAAGGCTACAACGTACGTAACCTATTCCAAATATAACTTATGTTTTCGCGGTTTCTAATGAAATCAAATCAAAATTAATTTCTTTGTTTGATTTGCAGGGAAGGTTACCTGCCTTGCTGGCAAGTAGTCGATCTTCCTGATATTGATCTTCTCCCTCATCATTTGCTCCAATTCTTCCTACCCACTTCATAAACAATAATTCAAGTAAAATAAAATAAACAAAACAAGCAAACAATTAGCATTTAAACAAAAATATTTGCAAAGTTGGAGGGAAAGAAGCATACCAGAAGATGAAGAGGATGAAGAACACGTTACATAAACCTTTCTCATTTTTCAGAAACCCCTGGGTCGACCTGAGCTTCTCCGCCGCCGTTCTCACCGGCTCTGATTTATATGTCGTCAGTATGAGTAGCCGAGCAGACCCGTCGAAATCTCCGTCTTTATCTTCGATCCTAACCGATTTCGACATTCTCTCTCGAATTTCGCTCTCCCGTTCCCTGAAACAAATTTTGATGATAATTCATTCCTTACATAGAACTAATAGATTTAAACGAAGAAGAAAAATAAAATAAAAAATAAAAAATAAGCTGGGTTTTTACCTCTAAACAATCTCCCAGCAACAAAAGGCTTCAATTACTACCTTTGCACGTTTGATTGATCAGTAAAATATACAGAATAAGAGTTACATCACATAGCAATAAAGTAGAGAGAATTGGAAGACAAGGAAATTTAAAATGTGTAAACCTCAAAAACGTCACAAACCCTAGAATTCTTGCTGACCAAAATCACAATTTCGAATCTGAAGCTGCATGATATGAATAGAGTTTGTAAACCTAATCCTAAAGCACAAAAGATTTGAAAACAACTCCTCACCTTTTCAATCAGCTGAGGCTGTCATGGGCTTCAAATCTCAGTCATTCTGTGCAACCATGGCCTTTGTCCTCAATCTCAGGCCTTCCTGCCTCAGGAGTGCAGGTAGTGAGAGTGATGCAACCACTCAATCTCCTCTCTCTCCCTTGAATCGGACACCCCTATGACTCTGTCTACCTGCAAGCCATTCCCCTCACCAAATCCCTATCGCTCTCACTCTTCCTTCCTCCCCCTCTCTCTCGTCCTCCTCTCTGCAAGCCGCATGCCTTCCCCTCACCAAATCCCTATCTCTATCCCTCCCGCTCTCTCCTGATGGCATGCTCTCACTGAGTCCCTCTGCAGCTCATAGAAAGAAAGGAAATGAAAGTCTCCCTAACCCACCCAATCCATTTGGAACCCTACAGACTAAAACGACCATCGCACCCCTGCCTTTCCATGATTATCAACGCACGGCATCAACAATTAATGAAATAAGTTTAACCATATATTCAAACAACAATGATATAAACAACATAGAAATAAAATTGCAGAAAAATCTAAGGTTTAGATGAAAGAAGAATTAAAAGCATCTATTCAATTCATGTGCTTGAAATTCATATGGTTACAATTCATCTACTGAATGGAGTGTGTAGAAATTGACTAAATTCATACATCTGTTTAGGATTCATCCTTCTTCCTTATAAAAATTGCTTTGAACTGCAATTTTCAATACAATTTGAGCCAAAATTCAATTTAGTATCTGTCATCATCAAAATCTTCTTCCGAGTCAAAACTCATGATTGGGGGAGTTCAATAAGCAACAGATAATTACCTAAAGGTTTCATCCACCAACAACAATCCTGACACACCCCGACCCGGAATGTCCACTAGGACTCCGAATCGAGCTGTGCTGGCCGACACCTGGAAGGTGACGAAGCCAAAAAGTGATGATATGGAAGAATGCGAATAGATTTAAACCTAAAGGTGCCTAACTATCAGAGTGCGCTGTCAGTGGGTATGTACCCATTTCACACGCGTTGTCAGAGCATAAGTAAAGTACAGTAGTGTGGGTAAAGGTCATACCCTCAGAAGTAGCCACCTAAACTGGGATATGCCACGAGTCCTTGTCGATAAAGGAACTATGCTACAAGAACCTGGAGGGGCGCAAAACAAAAAGCATGAGTGGGCAAAAACAAAGCTTTTCGAAAACATCTCATTTATCAACATTTATAACCCCTCACTGAAAAACCTGTATACTTTCCCAGAAAATAGCATATAAACATATGTATATCATCATATTCTCAAATCATGATTCGAAATCAGTATTATGAAAGTATGCCATGCTATATGCATCAATAACATAATGAAGATTCGCAAATATATATATATATATATATATATATATAACCGGCCCAGGGCGGATCACTTCCCAGGCCAGGATGTGACAATCCCTTCCTCAACAGCCGAATGAAAAAAATAATAAAAAGTTCAAATTTTGATGGTGCTTTCTGTGCCAAAGATAAGATGAAAGAAAACTTAACATGTGTACCTGTTCAGGTAGAGTGAACAAAGATTTTATACAAAACAGAAAAATTAGCAATTTGTAACTTTATTTTGTCATGCCATAAAGTTTTTAAGAATCGAGTAACATATATTTTTGGACATACTGGTTCTTTGCACGAATAAACTGAAGGTGTAACCCCGCCTTCTTCTGTGGAATGCTTCTCTAACTGGAATAGCAGACAAACTGATGATGATGGGGACTACTGAATTCCTGAAAAAAAACATGAAATTTTGAAGCTTTACACAGTGTAACAATAAAATTGCACCCCGTGGAGAAACCACATAATTCACTAACCTTGATAAAGTCAGAAGTATCCGCATCCTGCCTGTCTGAATTCCTGAAAAAAAAAAGCATGAAATTTTGAAGCATTACAAAGTGTGCTTTTTAAAACTTGGACACAGGGCCTTCTTCTTCTTCCGGAAATTATCAAAACTAATCAAATTGTGGAATTCCAATCGTTAAAATGACATACCAGACTGAAGAAATATTGTCTTATGTCTCTCACTTCTTCAATGGAGCTATAGCTCCTTATACCAAGAACTGCAACAATTCAATCAAAAGTGAGACCAAGTTTATGCAAAGTAAATACATACACAATAACATTATATTTGACAATATAAGACATTGAATTCCCCCCCATTCAGAAGCTACATATAAAAGTACCTTCTTTAATTCCTTTGGAAGACAACGATTAATAAGACCAATTGTCTTTATGGCCATTTTGTGTCAAATTATCAATTCAAACAGAGCGTTTCTTGCATATCAAAGTGTTCTATTAGCTTCTATCTTATTGAATCCCAGCACGCTAATCTTATGTTGTTTGCTGAAATCTAATCAAAATGCTTAATTGCAATAGTCTAATCATATCAAAGTTGACAAATTCAGAATATTAACCATCACAGTTGATGGCATTAGAAAAAACTGTTGAGCAAGAAAAATAAACACACCCAATAATCAAACAGTAAAATTCAAGGAGAAAAAAAGCTCAAAGCAATAATAATATCTAACTGAAATGCTCTATAAACTTCAGCAGTTAGAAGATCACACCAGCAAATGCATCAAAAGAACAAAAAACTATATGAAAATTACAGAACCTAGATGAAAGGAAAACAAAAAAGCATCAATAAAATGAGAAACAGAAGAACTCACCTAAGAATTAGAGTCCCAAGAAACCTGCAGGTTGATTTGATATGCCAAACTGCACTGCTTTTATATATCAATGTTTGAAACAATCTTTCAAATTTCTGAAAAATAATAATAATACTTTGAAATAATGAACAGAATCTCCCTTTTGGTCCAAAAGAGAGAAACAAATAATAAAAGAATAGAACCCAGAGCCCTTTAAAGCCAATTATATGTAGGGGTGGGGTTGTGGGATCACAAAAAGTCCAAAATTTTTTTGCACCGCCCATGAAAATTAAACATTGACATTGATTCACAGAGAAGAATATGGACAACGACAAAGATGGGATGCGCATGCGCGGGGGGGGGGGTTGGGGGGGATGAGAATAATGGGAATAGACACAGACCAAAAATATAAACTTAAAAAAAAAAATCATACGAAGATATTGTTTAACAACTAATGGCATATATATACATCAAGGACACAAATAGTTGCAAAGGCGTGGATTATACCTTTTCATCTTGGATTTGAGAACTTCGTGGCCTCTGCCTTATTTTGTGCTCAAATTAAATGAGTTCATCAGGCATGGGCTTTAGATCTCACTAACTCTCTGGAAGCATGGGCTTCCTCCTCAATTTCCGTCATATTCTCTCTGCACTCTATCCCTCCTCCCTCACTCAATCAGGTCAGAGAGCAGGATGTGGACTTCAATGTATACAAATCCATGGTTGAACTCATTTCCTGACACACTAAGTAAAGAAATAAATTATCAAATTAAGATCCACATAATTAGTTGCATTTGACACCAAAGTACCAATCATTCCAAAACACCATTGAAGCACTAAAAAAATCACAAATTTCACCAAATTCAAAAGCACCCAAAACCCACCAATAAAATTTGGAAAAAGTCCGATTAAAAGGATGAGATTGCTTGAAACAAAACGCTCAAAATCACAAAAATGAAATTTTAACAGAAAACCCATTTCTAAGCCCAAACTTACACTTCTAACACATAATTTTCAAACCACAAAATTACCCACCCTAAAAAGTGAACCTGTTCGTAATGGTAGAGAAGGGTTGAGTAGTGAAACCCATATGATCAAACTCACCGAATACTGAAAACAAAAAAAAACAAAAAACAAAAATACAAATTAATAATTACCTCAACAGCTAACGGAGCCAAAGGCAAAGCCAAACCCCAGAGCTTCGAAGGGCAGAAATGATAACAGAAACATGAATAGTCCTTCTTCCTTCCCCACTACTGCTGCCACTTTCTCTCTCTAAATGAGTTACCATTACACCAAACCATTAGCATGCAAGTATTTAACTACGATGTTTAGTGCTTTGCAACTGAGTCATGATACTAAATCAAAATAATAAAAAATCATATATTCTTGGACATTTTATCATGAGATCATACCACCACAATGCTCAAAATCCTAAATTAGTATACATTTGCATATGCAAAATCTATGCTCATCAATTCAGACCAACCCTCATACACCATACTCAGTCAAAACTTGCAGCTCAAATCAGCACAGGAAAAAAATGCTAGGCATGTTCCCCCAAAAGTGAATTTATCAGTCTTTGAGATGGGTAATAAAAACCCATCAACATTGTGCATTCAAGAATCTTTTTTCTTTTAAAAAAATAAAATAAATAAATAAAATATTTTAAAAAATTCATCTTTTTCGATAATCAATCCAATTAAACAGTTCAGAAGTCAACAGAGCAAAAAACAAAAATCAAGTCACTTTTTATATACATTTTAAATCAATTAGATCAATCAGATAACAGAGAGAAGATGGAATTCCACAAAAAGTGTAACAAAAGTCAGCTCATTTAGGTACAATTACTACGAAGATTGAAGTCGAAAACATAAGAGGAAGTAAATTTAAATCATTTTTCCCACACTTTCCCAGCAACCAAACAGAGAATTAAGAAATTGAAAGCAAATGAACTGATTGCCGCAATCAATTTAACCAAAGAAATCCGATTTTACTATGACGGGGGTAAATATGAAGAAAATGGTGAGAAATTACTTACAGAGAGAGCTTCGACGACTTGGCCCAGAAAGCGAGAGAGGAGATCCTTTCTTATGAGAGAATCAAATCAGCGTTATGAACCTCATGAAATTCGCATTACAGAAACCCATCTGAAACATTTTCATTCCGAAGAATCATTAGTTTCTCTCATTCTAAATTGAGAATATGTTCGAGAACTGACCAACTGCATACCGCATAATAAAACCTAAAACTAAAGCCAACCCAGTTCAGCAAATGAACATCCTATTAGCTAAATGGATACAAATTTTGTGATTGAATCAGAGAACACATATCTAGATGCAAATTGCAATCATATGAGAAATTAGTATCTCTATAACAATGTAATATTTGAAATCCAATTATCGAAATTCAATTAACAAATACACTAATATCTATACACAAATATAATAACCCAATAATTTAGCAAGAATGAAAAGGAAATAATATGAACAGGGAGATATGTATAATGACGTGGAGGTATACCTTACAGACAGTCATTCTTTCGCTTCTTCCCTTTTGATGTTGCACATAATTTCATACCAACAGTAAGAACAATGCAGATTATATACACCTTCAAATTGCAAGAGAAGTTAACAAAACAGGATATATTTTCAGTACCTAACCTCTTGGCATCCTAATTCAAGAACCATATTCAAGTTATGATTGTAAATGAAGAATGCATGTTGGTAAATTAGTTAACTACATTGTTACTTTTTCAGTATCCCATATTCATTATATTTACCCCTATGAAGGGTATGACCGTTAAACCTCAAAGCTCGCCCAAAAATAGGATGGTTCATGTCACATGCCAGAATTCCACACCCTACATCTAACATTCAAGAATAAATCCAAATTTCATGATTGGGCAACAACAAAAGAAATGTTAAAAGATGATAAACCCAACCATGATAACTTTTTGGTTTAGTATGTGTTGTGCGTATTAGCTTTGCATTCTTGTCTGTTCCCTGTTTCTGGTTGAGGTACTCGTGCTTCCTATTCTCGTCAGTGTTTTTCATCAGACGATCCAACCGTACCCACTCATCACAACTGTTGAGAGAAAAAAAAAGAGAGAAAAAGGTCAATAAGATAAATGAAATCAAAAGTTTCAAGAGATATTAACCAATGAAAGCTTAAGCATTAGCCTTGATCTCCGATAAACCTCCATCATCAGAATCAATTACAATATAATGGTCTCATAATAACATCTGTTATGGTCTAATAAACTAAGGTGAAAGGACCACTTAAACTGAAGCGAGATGGCAAATGATAACCGAAAAATAAAAAAAAACATACAAACTGAAGTAGGGCATGGCACACCAATTAAATGAGAAATGTAAAACATCTTGAATAAAAGAAATAGAAGAACGATCATAGTAAGAGCTCCAAGAGGACATTTTAGAGACAAAATGAGCTTAAAAGTTCAGAACATGCAGGTCAAATACCTTTAGTAAAATGCAATGATTTACCAATCTCACTACCACAAAGGAACAGACAACACCAATCTGAGAAATAGGAACTTCTGGATTGAATCCAAAATCACCTGGTCAATGAATTTAATAAGCTTAGTGATTAGGTTGCTGAAAGATAATTGAAATTAAAAAGAAACGAAAAATGGGGTAAAATTATACACATGGAAAGACCCCAAACCCTTACTTTCAAACTCAATATATTAGCCATTTTTATCATGCGAACACATGAAAAGCCAAAGTTGCTGATAATGTTTACAACGACAAACACATCACAACTTGGTGTTCTCACGCGAAACACATGCAAAAGTCAATACATTTGGTTGTTTTTATTAAAGAACCAGGCTCAACTTAAGACATAACGATTGCACATTCCACCATAACAACCGCAAATAAATATACCTCAAAAGCCAAAGGGCCAAGTGCTCTATCCAACGATCCAAGTTCCTGAAAATTGCAAACACAACAAAACCATTAACACTAACTCACAGAACAGCAACGAAAATAACAGCTGAGAAACAACAATGAAAATCTATTTGCGCCAATCAAACACCGCTGGAACAGGGATTATAGCAAAGGCACAACAATTAAACAATTAAAAACCACTAACTTAACCATTTTCTCGTGCAAACAAAATTGTCATCAGCATCCACTTTAAAACCATGTTTGTTCAACGATATAATCATACCAAACAGAAAGACTCAATCCATTGTTAACATCACCAACCATAATTCCCCACCAAAAAGAACACAGCTCCATACATTTGTCAGGAAATGATCACAATCGCAGCAAACCACAGATTAAGCAACCGTAACACAACCAGATGAAACCTCAATCAAATTTTTTCTGATAACAAAATTATGGCTCCCCCTCAATTTAAAACCGCATGTACAAACCTCTGCTCTAATGTGTACATCACACACAACATACCTCACCGAGAACAAACAAAACCCAAATTCCGGGCAGCCCTACCTATTGCTTTGCTCATCCTACCCCTCCCTCTCTCCTCCAATTTTTCCTTCTAGGAGTCCTGCTCTCTCTTCTCTCTCTTCTCTCTACCATCGGACGACTCCTCTCTCTCTCTCTTCTCTCTCGCATCACACGACACCTCCCCTCTGTTCTCGCTGGCATCGTTGCAGGCTAGGCCTGCACATGTCGCCATCCATCCGAAAAACCCAACCACAAACAAAACCCACCAACCCAGTCACAGCCCAAAGCCGCAAAGCCCATACAACTAAACCTGAAAAGAAAAGAGCCCAACCGAAATCCTTAGTCAATGGCATGTCCGTAAATAGAGTGAAATTAGGGTCCAAAAATTATTCATTTGTACGGTGCAATTTCAAAGCCTTCTTCCAATATACATTATATAAAATTACCAACAGACAACATATCATTCAACATGTATTATGAAAAGAGTAAATTGCACGAATGGTCCCTCAACTTTAATCAAATTAGAGCAATGGTCCCTTAACTAAAAATTCATTACCATTGGTCCCTCAACTTATCAAAATGTGTAGCTATAGTCCTTTTCATAAATTTTGTCAAAATAAGTTATATTGGAATGACTATTTATACAATTAGGGTCCCTCAACTCATCAAAGTGTATAATTATGGTTCTTTTTATCAACTATGTCAAAAATTTTGTCAAAACGAGTTACATTGGAAGGACCATTGCTACAATTGGGTTAAAGTTAAGGGACCATTTCTCTAGTTGAATTAAAGTTGAGGGACCAATGGTAATGAATTTTTAGTTGAGGGACCATAGCTGCACGTTTTGATAAGTTGAGGAACCAATGGTAATGGATTTTTGGTTGAGGGACCATTGCTCCAATTGAGTTAAAGTTGAGGGACCATAGCTACAATTTGCTCTTATGAAAAATTACCTACTTGCCAGTCGCCACTCGGGTTTTGTTGCTTTTGCAATCTTGCAGACGTCTCACTGATTTGGAAATTGGACCTGAGACTTGAGAGAAAATGAAGTTGACAGCTAGAAATTAAGGTGAAAAAAATGATTTGTAAAATCCAATTTCCATTTCTGAAGCAAATTTATGGTGAAAAAAAAAGGGAAATTGAAATCGAAACGAGGGTGGCGGTAGTGAGACATTGAGACCCGAGAGAGAGCATGAACGGCGGAGCCGCAAAGGGCTGAAGGCGAAGGCAGCTGACCGACGGGACCGTTGGGTTTGGGTATGGGTGCACTGGGTGGATGGTGCAGCCGTGCAGGGACGGTTGGGTCTAGGTCTTGCCATCTTGGCAGCAGGTCTACAAGCTCTGTCTCTGGTCGCCAAAATATGAAAAGAAGAACGAAGGTGAAGACGCAGGGCACATAGGCACTGTAGTAAATTTTTTATAGGGAGATTTTAGATACTGTCTCTAGTTATGAATATTTTTTTACTAAAACTTTGTTGATTTTTAATTTTTTATCAAAGTTCCTGAAATTAATGTAATAATTTATTTCTATGTACGTTACTATATTTTTTTAAATTAAAAATTAAAATTTATAGTGACACACCCCGACCTGGAATCAGGGCATGCTGGCCATCACTAACGTGACGTAACCATAATGCAATGCGAAAGCGATAAGATAATAGAGTTATGAAAGACTAAAAGCCGAATACTAGCAGTACCATCCAAATGACATGCTAGCGAGAGTTTAAGTGTGAAATACACATAATCAGAGCACAAGATTCTAAATGCAGTCAAGTAGGACAATTACTAAATTACAACACCCGAAGGTGAGTCCTACATGTGTGAAGTCTGTCAGAACAGCCGTGGGAATCCTCGTGAGCCACCAAGCACTCCTAACTATAACCTGGAGGGGCGTAAAACAAAGTTGAGTGGGTCAGTAAAACAAAGCTTTCAAAACATTTCCTTTATCAACATATATAACCCCTCACTGTAAAACATGTATACTTTCCCAGAAAATAGCATATAGCATATATATCTCAACATTTTCTCAAATCATCGTTCAAAATCCATAATATGAAAGTATGCCATGCCATATGCATCAAAACAGAGTGAGGATATGCAAATATATATCAGGTAGAATAATAAATCAGCCGGAGACCCTGCAGTGGTCCTGTACGGCTAATCATATAGCTCAATACCTATGCCTGCACACGAGTCGGAACCACAAAAGTGGTATGTACGACAGGACTTGGTGTAAATAATACGCTCTAGTGCAACTCTCATCAAACAGCTGTGCAACGTATCGCAGGTCACCTACGAGTCGGAACCACAGAAGTGGTCTGTACAACAGGACTTACACCAACTTGGATCCAAGGAAGCGTGCGGTGTGGGAGGTGAATATCAACATAAGCACTAACACCGGTGGTGCAGGTTATGAGCTCTCAACACAAATCACATCATCGACACAATATAACTCACCTGATACTTACCTGTGCGTCCACCGCATCATTTCATACATATGCGTCATATATTAATTCATATAATTCATATCAATTCTATGCATGGCATTTTAAAACATACTTTCATTTAAATTCGATTTCTGGGAAAATCAGTAAGTATATAGGTATATAAAGAAGTAACTGCCTACTCACTGGTATGTCGAATGGTCGTAACCCCCGTGACGCCTTTGATTGCGCTCGTCCTCGGGATAAGTCTCACCTATATGCGAAACAACTATAATAACGTTATTTAGAGCACATAACCAACAATCCAAAATAACTTCTCATACGATGCTCAATTGGGGTGTTTGAATATACCAACGTGATCTACACAACCTCACAAACATCCCCATATTTTTAAAATAATTTTTGGACCAGTCACGCGCCCCTACGCTCCGGGAATGGCACGGACCTACGCGCCCCCACGCGCGGTCACGTGCTAGGTACACTGACGGCAGACCAAACGACGTCAGGAATATTCCGTGGAATATTCCGTTAACTGCTAACAGCATCCGTTAGATTTAACTAACGGCGTCAGGAATATTCCGTCCAAACTGACGGAATATTCCGTCTTCTTCTCCGACGACTCGCCGGCCGCCGGTGACTTCGCCGGTTTCTGGGTAATTTTTCCAACTATGGTTTCTCACTTATTTTTCATCCATTTTTCATGAAATTGGTACCAAAATGAAGCTCTAAGCATGTAGAACACATCTAAACAAGTTTCAAGGCTTGAAAATGATTGGATTTTACCTAAGAAAGCTTGATAGCTCGGCAAACTTTAAAAACCTTCGATCTCGGTCCTCCGACGTCCAAACTCTACCAACGAATTACCCCGAGACTCGTGAGGACCTCCTTAAGCTCACTGTGAGCTTGAAATTCCCTGAAATGCAAGGTTTTACTTGTGCATGAACAATGCACATTTTCGGGGTTAGGGTTTCTCGCCTAATTCGAGGGTTACAAGTTCCAAATTTGGTACCAAAATGCTCATAAGGTTGCAAGGATCAAGAATCTTACCTTTTTGACGTCGATCTGTGAAGAAATGGACGAGTTCCAACTTCGTCCGTACATGAACAGTACACGGGGAGGGGTAAACCGAGAGGGAGAGAGAGAGAGTTCACGGGAGAGAGAGGGAGAGTGAGGGTAGGTTAGGTATATGTGGTCCACTACAACCCTAACCACACAAAATAATAAAACACAATAAATTCCAATTATTTTTCCAAAAACTTAGGGTTATAACTTATTAATCAAATATTAATCTCACACACCTTAGCAACCTTTAGGGCAATCCCGTCATTTCAAGTCCTCGATAAAATAATTTCGGGACAGGCTGTGACAATCTAGCCTCCTTATAGAATTTCGTCCTCGAAATTCACACAACCAATCAAACCACTAATACTCATAGAACAACCTCGGATACATCTCTCTCATTCGATCTTCAGTCTCCCAAGTAGCTTCTTCTACCAAGTGGTTCCTCCACAATACTTTCACCAAGCTCACTGTCTTATTCCTTAAAACATTGTCTTTCCAATCCAAGATAGTCACTGGTTCTTCATCATACGTCAAATCCGGATTAATTTCCAAAGGTTGAGGAGGAATCACATGTGAAGGATCTGAAACGTAATGTCGAAGCATCGAGACATGAAACACATTATGCACCTTGGATAACTCTGGAGGTAACTCTAATCTGTAGGCAACTTCACCAATCTTTTCAGTGATCACATAAGGTCTTATGTACCTAGGACTTAACTTGCCTTTCTTTCCAAATCGAACCACACCTCTCCAAGGTGATAATTTCAAAAATACCAAATCACCCACCGTATAAACCCGATCAGTGGCATGTCTATCTGCCAAACTCTTTTGTCGATCTTGGGCCGTTTTCAGGTTAGACTTAATCATCTGAACATTCTGAGTAGTCTCTTCCACTATCTCAGGGCCCACCAAAGCTCGTTCACCTACCTCTGACCAACACAAAGGTGTACGGCAAGCTCTACCATAAAGTGCCTCAAAATGTGTCATACCAATACTCGAATGAAAACTATTATTGTAGGCAAATTCCATCAAATCCAAGCGATCATGCCAAGAATCACCAAACTGCAACACTGAAGATCTTAGCATATCTTCCAACGTCTGAATGGTCTTCTCAGATTGACCATCTGTTTGAGGATGATAAGCAGTGCTGTACAGCAATCTCGTACCAAGAGCTTCTTGAAAAGCCACCCAAAACTTAGAAGTAAATCTTGGGTCTCGATCAGAAATAATACTCACTGGAACTCCATGATACTTCACAATCATCCTAATGAACAATTTAGCCAACTTGTTCAGAGGATACTTATCCCTCACTGGAATGAAGTGCGCTGATTTGGTAAGCCGATCTACGACCACCCAAACACCATCAAAACCATTCTGCGTACGTGGAAGCTTATACACAAAATCCATAATGATATTTTCCCACTTCCACTGAGGAACGGGAAGTGGCTGCATCAACCCAAACGGCTTTTTCCTTTCTGCTTTAACCTGTTGACAGATGATACACCTACTTACATATTCTGCAATCTCCTTTTTCATACCCAGCCAATAATAAAATGGTTGGATGGTATGATACATCTTAGTTCCTCCTGGATGCATGGCATAAGCCGAACAATGTGCTTCATCCAAAATTTCTTTCTTTAATTCCTCATTATTAGGCACATACATCATATTCTCTTGCATAAGCATACCGTCTGATTCCCTGATTCTGAAATCTTTCTTCTTACCTCTTTCAACAGCCTCAATTATATCATGAGATTCCTCATCATTCACCTGGGCTTCACGCACACGATCAACCAAAATTGGCCTGACTTGGAAACTAGCAAGAAATGCTTCCCTTCGATCTTCCATTTCCAACTTCACTCCAGTAGACCTCAAATCTGCAAGAAGAGGAACACGACAAGCATACAAAGCATTAAGTCAGCCTTGAGGTTTCCTACTCAGTGCATCAGCTACTACATTTGCACGACCAGGATGATACTCAATCGTGCAATCATAATCACTTAGTAACTCCAACCATCTTCGCTGACGAAGGTTAAGATCATGTTGAGTAAAAAGATACTGAAGGCTCTTATGATCTGTAAAGATCTTACATTTCTCACCATAGAGATAATGCCTCCAAATCTTCAAAGCAAAGACAATAGCTGCTAACTCAAGGTCGTGAGTAGGATAATTCCTTTCATGAATCTTCAACTGCCAAGAAGCATAGGCAATCACTCTATTGTGCTGCATCAAAACACATCCCAAACCATTCAATGAAGCATCACTGAAAATCTCAAAATTGCCACTATCATCAGGAAGTACCAATACAGGTGCATAAGTAAGACAATACTTCAACTGCTGGAAACTCTGCTCACAATTATCATCTCACTTGAACTTAACATCCTTCCTGGTTAACCTTGTTAGCGGTAAAGCAATCATAGAAAAATCTTGAACAAATCGTCGATAGTACCCTGCTAGACCAACGAAACTCCGTACCTCAGTGACAGTTGGTGGTTGCTCACAATTCTCCACTGCTGCAATCTTTTGAGGATCTACTTGAATTCCTTGTGCCGATACAACATGCCCCAAAAATGCCACTTGATTCAACCAAAACTGGCATTTACTAAACTTGGCATACAAATGATGCTCCCTCAATTTCTCTAACACTAAATGAAGATGTCGAATATGCCCTGTTTTCGACTTAGAGTATACCAGAATATCATGAATGAAAACAATGACAAACCTATCAAGATATTGCTGGAATACTTCATTCATCAACCTCATAAAAGTCGCTGGTGCATTAGTCAATCCAAATGGCATCACGAAAAACTCGTAATGTCCATAACGGGTCCTAAAAGCCGTTTTAGGGACATCCTCATCTTTAATCTTCAACTGATAGTAGCCCGATCTCAAATCAATCTTAGAGAATACCCATGCACCCTTAAGCTGATCAAATAAATCATCAATACGAGGCAATGGATAACGGTTTTTAATCATTACCCGATTCAGCTGCCTGTAATCAATACATAATCTCAGAGTTCCATCTTTCTTTCTCACAAACAATACTGGGGCTCCCCAAGGTGAAGTACTAGGTTGAATAAAACCTTTATCAATTAATTTCTGCAACTGAATTTTCAACTCTCTCAATTCAGCCGGAGCCATTCTATATGGAGTCAAAGATATAGGATTCGTACCTGGAAGCAAATCAATAGAAAACTCCACATCTCTGTCTGGCGGCAATCCCGGTAAATCGTCAGGAAATACATCAGGATAATGCCTGACTACTCTAACTTCCTCCACACTACTAGGAGTAACATCATTTAACACCACATGTGCTAAGTATCCCTGACAACCTTTCGATAACAACTTCTTTGCCTTCATGGCAGAAATAACACCATGCCTCACCCCACTTCTCTCACCCACAAACATAACCTCAGGTAGTCCAGGACGATGAAAAGTGACTGATTTCCCGTAACAATCTATATGGGCACGATTATAATGCAACCAATCTACCCCTAAAATCACATCAAAATCCACAATATCTAACGGGATAAGATTAGCTGGCATAGCTACATCATCTATCATCACTGGACATCCTGGATAAACACTATCAACATGACATATGTCCCCTCTAGGCATAGCAAACTCTAAATCAAATCATAGAAGTGTAGGATGAGGTTGTGTCCTTTGAGCAAAAGTATGAGAAATCACAGAGTGCGTAGCACCACAATCAATCAAAACTCTAGCAAAGTGACCAAGGATGTTTAACGTACCCATAATCAAGTCCGGATGGTTCTGAGCATCTTGCAGTGAGATGTTGTTAACACGTCCCTGGGTTTGCTGTCGTCCTCCACGACCTCTATTACTTTGATTACCTTACCCCTGAGAACTACGTCTCTGTCCTGTGTGGCTAGACCGCCTAGATAGTCTTACACTGCTAGCAGCAACCTCTCCCTGCTAGGACTGACCTCCCTGATACCACTGAGATCCGCTAGCTGACATAGAAGGATAAGAAGTATAACCTCCAGGATTTTGGGAATACCCACTCTGAAAATAAGAATCCTGGGAATACTGATACTGCCCAGAAGCATAAGGAGCAGCATCACCCTGATAGTGGTAAGCAGCACCACCCTGACTCATCTAACCATAACTGCCCGCTCTGGGATTCTGCTGAATCGGCGCTGGAGGAGGCATAACAGACTGCTAAGGCCTCTGCTGACTTTGGGGACACTGTGCAGCTCTATGTCCTGTCTGTCCACATGTGTAGCAAGCACCGCTACCTCTCTTTCTCTTCCCATAATGTCTGGAATTACAACGGCGGCAAAATGGAGGGCCTGAACCACCAGCACCACCAAAATCTCTCTGCCTCTGAAACCTGGGTCCACCAGTAAATCTTCCACTCTGGGCTTCTGCTGAAAACGTTTCAGCCGTATTGCAACGTAAACTGCCCCCTAAATGCAAAGATCCGGGTAGTTTTACAATCCCTTGTGTTATAGGAAATACTCGGTTTGAAAATGTCATGTTAGATCTAGGTGCATCAATAAGTGTCATGCCTTATTCTATTTATACATCTATGAACTTAGGCGAACTGAAAAATGATGGAGTGATTATTCAATTGGCTGATCGTTCTAATGCCTATCCAAAAGGTGTTTTGGAGGATGTTTTAGTGCAGGTGAACCACTTAATTTTTCTGGCTGATTTCTATGTGCTTGAGATGGAAGAGTCGGCCCATTCTTCCCCAATGCCAATTCTACTTGGAAGACCTTTCATGAAAACAGCCCAAACCAAGATTGATGTGGCCAAGGGGACGTTAACTATGAAGTTTGGTGGCGATAAGATTAAATTTAATGTTTCTAAGTCTGTTGAGAATCCTAATGTTGTTCATTCTTGTTTTGCCATTGATAAAATAAAAAAAATAGGGTCGGACCGTTCAACACCAAGCACAAATGATGCATCAAGAACCATACAAGACAAGGGCATTGGAGTGGAGCACAAGGACCATACGGCCACTGCCCTCAAAATGCCCAAATTGGCCGAAAACACCATGGGGAAAAATGTTCACAGTGCTGCCACTTCATCACAGCACATAGGTAAGCCACCTAATCCAAATCCAATTCCCATTAAAATTGATAGGTGGTTCCCTTCTTTGGTGCAGGTACCCAAGCAAATCCCCGATGATGGGCGAATTTACATGAACCTTAGGGAACACAACGTACCAATCAGCAAACATCACTATCCCCTTCCATTCATCGATCCACTGTATGAGAACTTTGAGGAGCATGTGGTGGAGGACCTACCCCTCCATGCCGTGGGCTCCAAGGAACCTTGAAGGATGGTATTCGTCCGGCTGCACGACGTTAAAGCAAGCGCTTCGTGGGAGGCAACCCATGCCAATAAAGAACACCTAGAATCGGCTCTACATCCAGATTTGCTTCTTTTCGACCTTTTTCCTTGCTGCCCTTATCTTTCTATGCTTATGTGTTGCTTGTTAGATTGTTTTTATGTGAGTTTATGTTTGAAACATTGAGGACAATGTTTGGTTTAAGTGTGGGGGAGTAAAAAAGTTGTTTTTGCATGATTTTCGTGGGATTTTATCACCTATCACTTCGAATGTTGTTTTTCACTGTTTTTAAGTGTTTTTAGTGTGTTTTGAAGCATTTTAGTGTGTTTTGAAAAGATAATCCGAAAATTTGATAAAAATTTGAAAAAGTGTTTTGAAAAACCCAAAAAGAGTTGTTTTTATGTGTTTGTTTGTGTCTTAGGGTACCTTCCAACACAATGATGAGGATTTGGTTTTTAATTGCATGACTATTAAGGAAAGTTATAAATATGGATGGAAGTTTGAATTGCTCTCTGGTTTATGCTTGGTTGTGGGTATAATTTATGAATTCACATGTAATCATAAAAGAAAAAAAATTAGTTTTTGTAACATGTTTGAAGGAAGGAACTCAAATTAACACTACAACCCTGAGAGACTTGAGCCTAAAAGTTCTTTGGAGAGTTAAAAATCTGTGCATTTATTGTTTTCTAAAGTCGTTGCATGATCTCATCATTCTTTGCTTCGTTGCTATTTAGAAGGTGTTTCATCATTTAGTTCCAAATACTAGAACTCATACCCGTTTCATTCAAAGCATGATATTGAAGTGCATAACACATAAACAAGATGAAGTTGTGTAGTGAACCAGTGCCAAAAAGCCTTATCCCTGTGCATTAAGTTTTGTAGGATTAACCCCCGTTGAGCCTTGTTTAGCCATTTTCTTTGTTTACCCACATGTTCCCTACCTAGCCTAGATTAGGACCATCCTTGCCCTTGTTCTTAAGGCGTAGTGAAGCATGACCTAGAGTGAATTCCCTTTGTTCATTATTAGGCAGTAAACAAGTGTGGGGGAAGGGATTTTTGTGTGTGGGTGTGTGCCGAGTATTAAAAGAGGCACGAGCAAAAAAGAAAAAAAAAAATTAGTGAGAAAATAAAATAAAGAGAAGAAAAATTATGGAAAAAAAAGAATGAAAAAGAGTTGAAAAATACGTGAGAATAAGCTCACAAGTGTTGGTTGTTGAAGAAAGGGTCCAAAAAGTTGAATTCGGCCCTAAGTATGTGTGATCTTCCCTTTATGTATCAAAGTTCGTGGTTGCGTTTCAAAATGAAGTTCTAAGTGTCATATTCACTACTTTGCTCGCTATTGCTTTAAGAACGTTTGTTTTCCTTACCTTTCTTTGTCAGCCAATACCTCTAGCCCCGTTACAACCCTATACTTCTATCTTGAGTGTTGTGTGTTTTAATATGTGGAGTTTGGGATTGGTATGAGCATATGGTGCCCCTCGTTCTCGCATCTAAGTAGTAGCATTCCATTCATGAGATCATATCTAAACATGCTTATTAACTCCAGAAATTGCTTTCTTTGTTATACACATATGTGAGTGTTCGTTTTTATGTTTACATCAATCTTCTCACATATAACTAGTATAGGGAGTGTAGTTAGAAAATCTGAGTGAAAATAATAGTGTACCTAGTGAGGAATTGAGTGAATTCTCTAAGGCATGTTACTACATTCAAAACATTGTTTTAATTGGTTAAATGCGAGCTAATGAATGGTGACTGTGATTAAGTATGTACTAAAGGGTGGGGATGACTAAAATCTATGGTTATGATGATCTTGAATATGTCATGTGTGTTGGAAATCCCTGAGGTGAACGTTGGAAGGTCTAGTTTGTTTGGTGTTTGTTTTGTTTGTTTTGTTTCGTTTTGCTTGAGGACTAGCAAAAGCTAAGTGTGGGGGAATTTGATAGGAGCATATTTATGCGACTTAGTTAGCTTGTTTTCATGCATTAACGTCCTTAGTTCTTAGTTAATTTTGTATTTTGAGCTATTTTCGTGTGTTTGTAGGTTCTAAGTGTCAAAATGGCAAGAAGAAGCGATTTGGAGCATTCTAGAGCATTTTTGGGCCAAGATTGGGTAGTGCAAGCATGGAGGCAAGTTGATGGACGAATTTGAAGACAAAAAGGCTTGAAATCAGCCATAAAACACTCTTTCTAGAAGTTATATCCCTTGTCCTACAAAAGTGGCGCCCCAAACCCTTCTAGAAGTCCCAAAATCTGTCTTAAAACACATTCTTTCTAGAACCCTAAAAATATGGCACCTCCTTCCCTTCTAGAATCCTTTTTCCTTGCCTTGCAAGGCATTCCCTTGCCCTTATCCTATTGTGCCGCACCTCTCAAGCCTTTTCCCTCTTGGATTCTGATTTGTTAGGCCATTTTCCTTTTCAGAAATTAATTGGACCACAATTCCTTTTCCAAATTAAATGCCGCACCCTAGGCCTTTATTCCTTAATTTCTGTTAAGACCAAGTACAAATCTGATTTCTCTAGGGTTTTTATGTGCCTATATATACATGTTTTAGGGTTTTGCCGCAAGGAACCAACCATTCATCACAGAAATCCTTTTGCCGCAACTCACATCCAACCTAATCCATCTCTGACCCTTTCACACATCCATACACATCCATAGTCTCTAGTGCCGCAGCAAGGTGGGGAAAAAGAAGAACCTGTGCGTTTCATGCTTGCAGATTGCAGCGTTTTAGGTGTACTTCGTTCTTGTTTTCAATGTTTATTTTGTTATTACTTTCTGATTTTGCTGTAATCATGAGTGGCTAAACCCCTATTTAGTTAGGGGGAAGTTTGAAGCCATGAACATGTTTGAGATATGAATTGATTTCTGCCAATTGTGATTCGTTAAGCTATGATTGCAATTCAATTATCTGTTTTATTCATAACTGATTTGTGTATGTTTATTAAGGATGCATACTTAGTTTTCATGCATGAATCAGACGCTAGAATATAAATGAGTTTCACCTAATCGTTACAAGTTTATATTCCTGAGTAGTGAAGGTTGATTGTCACAATCGCGTTAATTGAATTCTGGGCAAACGTATCATGCATTCATAGTTACAATTGTCTCGTCAACACTTATGATTTTCATGGAACGTAATGATCTCTGATTGTATCTCTATTATGCATTCATGTAGGGGACTTTTGGAGAATGATTTGGGTTGTCGCATGCATTCATCCAATTCAATGAGTAAAGGAAAATCTGAGGGTTAATTTGTGCATCACGGTTAATCTGGGGTGTTGAGCATCATAGTTTATTGAAAAGCAATTGGAAATCGATTCATGTACAAGTGTGTCATGTGTGGAAACCGGACCTTTAACTAATCCATCCATCATCTTATTTCCTAAATTTGTTTTACAATCTGTTTAGTTTTACAATTTGTTTGTTTGTTTCAATTTCGTCAAAACCAAAACCCCCTTTTACTTTCTTGTTTCAAAGTGTTTAAAATCTGTTTTGTTTGTGTTTTAGAGTGTTTTGAGTCAAGTCAAAACCCTAAATTCGTCCAAAGTTGTGTTTAGAGTCCAAAAGGCAGTTTTGAGTGTTTTTGAGTTGTTTTAAGTCTTTTGAACCTGTTTTGAGTCCCTTGAGTCTTTCCAAACTTTTTTTAACTTTGTTTTTGTGTTTTGAGTCAGTTTAGAGGTTTTAGCAAGCCCTCCTAATCCCCAGTTTAGAACGATCCCTACTTGCATTTATACTACGATTTGACAACAAGAGGGTTTAATTTGAGTGCTTAACTTTTATCACATCAATAAGTGGTGCAAGGAATATCACTGGCAAGCGTCCGCCATTTCTTCTTCGTTCCCAACTTAAAGCGGCGAAGCATTTCCACCTGATTAACAGCCACTTCTGGATCATAGCGAGATAAGTCTATAAACTTCCTATAGTACTCATTCGCCGACATTTTCTTTTGCTTCAACTGAGTGAACTCTTGCTTCTTACGATCAATATACTCTGGAGGAATGAATCTTCTCTTAAATGTCTCTTTAAATGTTTCCCAATCAGTTGCTGCTTCAGGTGTCATAAATTTAGTCTCATTTTCCCACCAACCTACGGGTTCTCTTCCTAGAAACCACGTAGAAGTCTCGACCCATCTACTAGCAGGAAGATTCCCCTGACTCTGCATCACCTGGTAGGTCTTCTCAATACGGTCTAACCACTTTTCTGCTCCTTCATGACCCTCATTACCAATGAAATGATCCAACTTCATATTATAAACGGTCTCCAGGGGTGTTCTCTTAGGAGGACGAAATGAAGTCTGAAAGGCATGGGCTATGGCTTCCCCTAACTGAGATACATTGGGGAAACTGGGCTCAGAAGAAGAACGTGGATCCCTACGAGTTGGCATACTTCTGACAGAAGACACCAAAGATAATCAGAAAATTCACAATTTAGACAGGACTGCAAACCTAAGCTCTGATACCAAACTGACACACCCCGACGTGGAATCAGGGCGTGCTGGCCATCACTAACGTGACGTAACCATAACGCAATGCGGAAGCGATAAGATAATAGAGTTATGAAATACTAAAAGCCGAATACTAGCAGTACCATCCAAATGACATGCTAGCGAGAGTTTAAGTGTGAAATACACATAATCAGAGTATAAGATTCTAAATGCAGTCAAGTAGAACAATTACTAAATTACAACACCCGAAGGTGAGTCCTACATGTGTGAAGTCTGTCAGAACAGCCGTGGGAATCCTTGTGAGCCACCAAGCACTCCTAACTATAACCTGGAGGGGCGTAAAACAAAGTTGAGTGGGTCAGTAAAACAAAGCTTTCAAAACATTTCCTTTATCAACATATATAACCCCTCACTGTAAAACCTGTATACTTTCCCAGAAAATAGCATATAGCATATATATCTCAACATTTTCTCAAATCATCGTTCAAAATCCATACTATGAAAGTATGCCATGCCATATGCATCAAAACATAGTGAGGATATGCAAATATATATCAGGTAGAATAATAAATTAGCCGGAGACCCTGCAGTGGTCTTGTACGGCTAATCATATAGCTCAATACCTATGCTTGCACATGAGTCAGAACCACAAAAGTGGTCTGTACAACAGGACTAGGTGTAAATAATACGCTCTAGTGCAACTCTCATCAAACAGCTGTGCGACGTATCGCAGGTCACCTACGAGTCGGAACCACAAAAGTGGTATGTACGACAGGACTTACACCTACTTGGATCCAAGGGAGCGTGCGGTGCGGGAGGTGAATATCAACATAAGCACTAACACCGGTGGTGCAAGTTATGAGCTCTCAGCACAAGTCACATCATCGACACAATATAACTCACCTGATACTTACATGTGCGTCCACCGCATCATTTCATACATATGCATCATATATCAATTCATATAATTCATATCAATTCTATGCATGGCATTTTAAAACATACTTTCATTTAAATTCGATTTCTGGGAAAATCAGTAAGTATATAGGTATATAAAGAAGTAACTACCCACTCACTGGTATGTCGAAGGGTCGTAACCCCCGTGACGCCTTTGATTGCGCTCGTCCTCGGGATAAGTCCCACCTATATGCGAAACAACTATAATAACGTTATTTAGAGCACATAACCAACAATCCAAAATAACTTCTCATACGATGCTCAATTGGGGTGTTTGAATATACCAACGTGATTTACACAACCTCACAAACATCCCCATATTTTTAAAATAATTTTTGGACCAGTCACGCGCCCCCACGGGCCGGGAATGGCATGGACCTACGCGCCCCCATGCGCGCGGTCACGTGCCAGTCACACTGACGGCAGACCAAACTGCGTCAGGAATATTCCGTTAACTGCTAACGGCATCCGTTAGATTTAACTAACGGCGTCAGGAATATTCCGTCCAAACTGACGGAATATTCTGTCTTCTTCTCCGACGACTCGCCGGCCGCCGGTGACTTCGCCGATTTCTGGGTAATTTTTCCAATGGTTTCTCACTCATTTTTCATCCATTTTTCATGAAATTGGTACCAAAATGAAGCTCTAAGCATGTAGAACACATCTAAACAAGTTTCAAGGCTTGAAAATCATTAGATTTTACCTGAGAAAGCTCGATAGCTCGGCAAACTTTAAAAACCTTCGATCTCGGTCCTCCGACGTCCAAACTCTACCAACGAAGTACCCCGAGACTCATGAAGACCTCCTTAAGCTCACTGTGAGCTTGAAATTCCCTGAAATGCAGGGTTTTACGTGTGCATGAACAATGCACATTTTCGGGGTTAGGGTTTCTCGCCTAATCCGAGGGTTACAAGTTCCAAATTTGGTACCAAAATGCTCATAAGGTTGCAAGGATCAAGAATCTTACCTTTTTGACATCGATTTGTGAAGAAATGGATGAGTTCTAACTTCGTCCGTACATGAACAGTACACAGGGAGGGGTAAACCGAGAGGGAGAGAGAGAGAGTTCACGGGAGAGAGATGGAGAGTGAGGGTAGGTTAGGTATGTGTGGTCCACTACAACCCTAACCACACAAAATAATAAAACACAATAAATTCCAATTATTTTTCCAAAAACTTAGGGTTATAACTTATTAATCAAATATAAATGTCACACACCTTAGCAACCTTTAGGGCAATCCCGTCATTTCACGTCCTCGATAAAATAATTCTGGGACGGGCTGTGACATATAGTTGTTTATATTAATGAGATTTTAAATAAAAAACCATAATTTGTGGGATTAAAAATATTAAAATATAAATATACTATTGTGTACATTCATCAAAATTAACCAAAAAATTATTGTGTCAAAACATGGGTACATTCTTCAAAATCACAACAACAAAAAAAAAAATATTAGGCCTAATAAAATTAGTAAATTTCTTCGATTAAACTTAACATGGATACATTCTCAAATCAAAGAAAAAAAAATGTATCCATATAAGTTTAAAAATGGATTAGAAAAGAATTGAATTGATTTTATATAAAAAAAGGGTACATTTTACATATAACAAATTGGTATATTTAAGAATGAGTACATTTTAAGATTAAAAATTTGAAAAAAATTACATGAATGGTACATATAATTAGCATGGGTACATTTAGCAAAATTAAAAATGGTTACAAAGAAATAAATAAAATATGGGTACAAATACAAATAAAACTTTATAAAATATGAGCACAAAAAGAAATTAATATATGGGTACAAATTAAAACTGAAAAGAAAATTGGTACAAATTAGAAAAGGGTTGCAAATTAAAAATGGGTACAAACTAAAAATAAAAATATATAATAAAAAATTTAGCCATAAATATAAATATACTAATTGTAACATTTTTAACATTAAATGAATATATTTAGAAATAAAAAATATTTTATTATTGAAATAATTAATGATATTATTAATACCAAAGACCTTGATCAAAAAATGAAAATGAATAAGGTTTTAATCAAATAAGTAGCAAAATGAAGGATGAGAATCTAATTTCTCCTTTTTTATATACCTATATATGAACCGTAAAATATTTTCCTGTCCCAATGAATTTGGGCCCTGGATTGGGCCAGGGTAGCCTTTTGCCTTGACATCATTACTTTCTACCATTGCAGTAAAGCATCATCTCATGCATTATGAAAATTTTGAGTGGGTCTAAAGCAACCATCACAAGAGGAAATTACAAATTTTGATAGAGTTTTTCCCTGAAAAATGCTCTAAAATTCTTACCATTTGATCCTTGTTCCACAAAGGGAACAATTTACCATACCAGTACCCCAAAACAAAAAATTTCAAGACAACAACAATATGGCAGTTGAAAACAAAAATATACACAAAAAAATGAGAACAAATAAAAATAAAAGGGTAAATTACATTTTTCCACCTCAGGTTTGAAATCGATTTTAATTCCTTACGACATTTTTAAAACATTTCACTTTCATACCTTAAGTACTATTTTATTTTAATATAATACATCCGTTACATTTTCCATCCATTTGTCCATTAAGAGCTGATGTGGCTGCCACATTTGTGTCACGTGACAAAAAAATAATTTTTTATACATTAAAAATAATAATTTACCCTGTTAAAATAAAATTTACAAAAAAAAACCTAAACATTTTCCTCTTCCCGCGTCCCCTTCCCCGCACCCAACCCTCCCATCCAACTCCACACCCACCCTCCCCCGCAACAGCAACACCCACATCCCCCCCCCCCCCCCAAAAACCAACCCAATAAAGCAAACTAGCCCACAGAGATTTTAATTTGTTAAGTTAAAGAGACGAAGAGGAGGAGCCAGACAAGGAGTTTAGGGGTGGCTCGAGATTGGGAGCCGGGTCCAGGAATTGGGGTCCCTGTGGAGCTTGGCATCTGATCCCAAATCACTTTCTCTTGATCTTTCTGGCTCCCCTTCATTTTTCTCTCTAAGTCCCTCTCTCCCTCAAAGCTCAACGCTTTTCGCTGCACTCTGTTGATTGAAGAAAAAAAATCAGAGGTTTTGCAGCATTGGGATTTCAAAGGGTGTTAGATTGTGGGGGATATTTGGTTCCTTTGGGAACCCAATTGGGGCGGTTCAGATCTCTCTGGAATTTTCAGTCAGTGGTGGAGAAAGATTGGGACTTTTTGGGGGAGAATTGGGGATTGAATGGGAATGGGGAGACCCAGTTGGGGGATTTGTGGGGTTAGGAGGTTTGGAATTGAAGAAAATGGGAGTGAAAAGGAGGAAGAAGATGAGGATGGTGTTGGTGTTACAGAAGAGAGGTAAATATGAGAGCTTGCGAAGGGGTGGGTGATGGGGGGTGGGCACGGGTGGGCTGGGGAAGATGAAGGGGATCTACGTTTTTTTTTTTTTTTTTTTTTTTTAATTAACTTTTTTCTAAATAATTTTTTATAATTTTTTATTAAGTGTTTAGCCACGTGGCACAAATGTGGCAGCCACGTCAGCTCTTAACTGACAAATGGATGGAAAATGTAACGGATGTATTATATTGAAATAAAATAGTACTTGAGGTATGAAAGTGAAATGTTTTAAAAATGTTATAACGAATTGAAATCGACCATAAACCTGAGATGGTAAAGTGTAATTTACCCAAAATAAAAATAGAAAAAATAAATACAAACAAACTATTTAATAACAAAAATCCAAACTAACACGAATCCCTAAGAGGAAACAATTGGCTAAACTTACCGTTTGTGCTTATGTTTCAATGATACGTCTTATAAAATGTTACGAGTTTTATGCAAGATTTAATCATTGTAAGATTTATTAATTTGATATATACAAGATCTAAACCGTTAATTTCTAGACCACTCGATGATACATCATAAAAGATAAAAGAAACCATTGACCCAATTAGTTCATTTCTCTTCCAACCAACACGTGGTTCTAAAAGACGCTAGGCGTTAGTCGGGCGACGAGCTAGCGCCTAGCGCATAGGTGGGCTAAGCGGATTTACATTTTTTAAATAAATTTTTTATATAATATATAAATAAGTGCATTTTTACACTTAAAAAACCATGCTTGTATATAAAATTTAAAAAATAAATAAAATGCAAAACATACAAAAATAAATATTTATCATAAAATATGGACATTATATAAACTTTTAGGGTTATTGTTAAGACCATTAAATTTAAGTTATTACTTATTGTTGGGCCTTATTCTTTAAAAAAAGATGTTGGGCCTGATAAATTGTGAAAAACTTTTATAATAAAAAACCCCTACCAACCCTAGCATAACATTAGCCGCATCCTCATTTTTCTCTCAAATCTCATCTGCACTCTCTCTTCTATCCCCTTCTCTTCAGTAGATAATCTCTTTCAACCTCCATCCCTCTTTGCACGATCTCTCTCCCTGTCTGCATGATCTCTCTCCCTCTCTCCTTCTCCCTCTCTCTCTCGCTCTCTCTCTCCCTCTTTCCCTCGTCAAATTTCTCGACGAATCTGCGATTACTTAGTGCAACCGGATGTGGAAGGCGACGGGGAGAACCGCCTAGCACCACTGCCTAGACACTGCCTAGGCTGCCTAGGAACGCCTAGGAGCGCCCAGGCGGGCGCCTAACAACTCTCCGATTTTGTCAACTGTTTGGCACCTAATCGGATCGGCACCTCACCGCCCAGCGCCTAGGCCGATTTTTAGAACACTGCTATTAGCAAAGAAAATATTTTTGCTTAGTTAATTGGTTGTCTTAAAATGAATTTATAATTAAGATTAGATCACATTGATCTAACAATAATTAATACAATGTTACGTTCGCTATCATTATAGGATGGTAAGCAAAATACACAACTAATTAAAAATGATAATACTAGGGAGACTAAATATATAGACTAAATTTACAAACTAAATGATGTGTCACCAATAAGAATAAACATGTTTATCAAAGCTTAAGTAATAATCCAATCATCAACTTCTATGTCATTTAGTTTACAAAATTTTATCTACAAATTTAATCTCTCTAGCATTATCTAATTAACAAAGAGGGGTTTCTAATATGCACTCATGTAAGTCTACATCGAATAATTGATTGTTAGATCATTGGCAGTTGGATTATTAGCTACAAATCTAGCTTTTTCATTCATTTTGTGCATGGCATAATCAAAGCTGCGCATAACGAAACCAATACAACTGAGATGATTTGTAAAAAAGGGCAATGTTAAGGAGACTAATTATTTGGGAACTTTAACAAAAAGCTCCTAGTACTGTTTACTTTAACAAAAAACCAAATTTTTGCATTAAAAAGTCAATCCAGGTACTATTCACATTACCCTTTATTTTGTCATTTTCATTAGTTTTCCTTAATTATTTAGATCAAATTTCGTAAACCATTTGACATGGTTGTTGATGATTGAATTATTACTTAAGTGTTGATTAACATGTTTATTTCCTATAGCTAACATATCACATAATTTACAAATCTGAGTTACCTAGCATTATTGACAAATAAATAATTCTGATTACAACATATATAAAAGTTTGTTAATCACTACTGAGGGTTTTTTTCTTTTTTTTTGAAGAAACAATATTTTTACACTTGAGAGAGTAGACTAAGCCTCACAATCGTTAGCAATAATGTGGTTTAAATTCGTCTTTGGCAAGAATCGACCCCTCATTTACAAATAAAGAGGAATATCTCTAAAAAGTATTTGTCCAAAAAAAAGTAAAAAAAAAAGTAAATGTTGCAGTCATATTTAGAATAGGAATGTGATTGTGTAAATCCTAGAGAATATGGGAATGTATCTTATATTTCTATTAGGACTATATTACCTATTAAATGTTGTAATCCTAAAGGAAAAGGTTTTACCCTTCCTACTACTATAAATAAAGGCATAATGGGGCGAATCAAATACACCTCACAATTAAATCAATCTCTCTTCTCTCTAAAGTGGCCGGCCCCCTCTGTCTTTCTCTAAATCGTACATCGTTCAATCAAATATGCCTACAACAGTGAAGAACTTTTAAAACAAGTAAAAATAAAAAATTGAAAACCCAAAAATTAGGAAAAGACAGAGAGAAAGAAAAACAAAACAAACAAAAATACACCCACATAGAAAGGAAACGAAAAGACTCGAGAGTCTCTCTCTACCTCTGTCACTCTGTCAGCCCTCCATTTCCACACTCACCTTCTCTCTGTCTGCTGCTTCTTCCTTCTTCCGCCTAGCCCTTCCGCCCGGGTCGTTCGACGACACTGAATCCATTTCCAGGTATTTTTGTTTCGGAAATTAAATTTTTTACTCAATTTTGTTTCGAACATTTGTGTACAAATTTGATTGCAAACGGACGTTTTTCTTGCCCTAGATTCTGTGATGCTGCTGTGATCTGATCTCGGAACTTGTCCTTAATTGTATATAATTTCTTTTGGTTGTGTAAATTTGCAATTTGTTACTTTGTTTGTACTGAATTTAGTTGATTCAATTGGTAAATTTTGCTAATTGGGATTTGTGGGCACCAAAGATCGGATCTTTTCACCCAATTTTGGATTGGTTTTCGGTGTGCAGAGTGTTGGGGTTTGATTTGGACTGGGAAGGAAGCTTGCATTGTGTGGGATTGCAGTGTAGCATTGTACCTTTTTTAACAGTGTTAATGGTGAGGGAAAGCTGGGGATTAGATGCTGAGGGGCTGATGTTGTGATGCTACCTAGGCAGAGAAACTGGGTTTTAGGGTAGTCGGAAGGAGGGGAGTTCTTCGACATTTGCATTATTACTCAGGTATTTTTCTCTGATCTCCATAAGTTGTATTTGTTTCATATTTATTTGCTTTTTGAAGATTTTTTTGTTGGGTAAAGTACCTTAATCTAAAAATTCGGTCGTGATCTTTAAGGGCCATGATGATTTTCCTTTTGTGCTTTTATGTTTTTTTTCGTTGGGGATAAAAATCAAAGAGAGGGAATAGAGATGGAAGGAAGGAGAGGAGAGGGAGGAAGATAGCGAAAATACGTATAAATAAACTAAAAACCTTACAGTAGTTTTTAGTTTGTGATAAAGCCATTAGATGTATTTTCCTTATAAAAAAACACAAAAAAACATTACCATAGTTTCTATAAAATATTGTTTAAGTATTTGCAGCTTCAAGTCACCCAATAAGGTTGATTCATTCGGTGAACAATTACAATATTTTGATTTTCAGGTGGCTAAGGGGAAATCTGAAAGTGGTGTATGGTCAAATGTCAAAAGCTCCCTCCTCTAAACCGCCAGAACCCATATCTTCTCCTACTTCACAGTCTAGGTTAGCTATGTTCAATTTGCATGGTCTCTTTAACTGTGGTGACAGATTAGTCTTGTTAGTTCAGAAAATGAATGATTGACTGATAAATTTACTGGAGTGCTCCTAAAGTTTTTTATTTTTGTCCCGATTTTTAAAAATAAGCTGGAGAAACAGAAGTCAAATCCACTTTGGGCTCTTTAAACTTTTTAATTGGACAATTGTTGATTATTCATTTGCAAGATTTTAAAATGAGTTCATGTTTCACCCAGGGATTTAAATGAACCAGCAATGGATGATGAAGAAAGTACAATGGCAAGAGTTGCTCAATTCATTGAGCAACTACATGCCAGCATGTCTTCACCGCAAGAAAAAGAACTTATTACAGCACGTTTGCTAGGTATTGCCAAAGCAAGAAAGGATGCAAGAACAATTATTGGTTCGCATTCCCAGGCAATGCCATTGTTCATAAGCATTCTCAGGAACGGCACACCTGTGGCAAAAGTTAATGTGGCTGCAACTCTGGGTGTCCTGTGTAAAGATGAAGACTTGCGTCTTAAAGTACTTCTAGGCGGGTGCATCCCCCCTTTACTCTCACTTTTGAAGTCCGAATCAATTGAGGCTAGGAAGGCTGCGGCAGAAGCTATATACGAAGTTTCCTCAGGTGGACTTTCAGATGATCACGTCGGCATCAAAATATTTATTACAGAAGGTGTAGTACCAAACTTGTGGAATCAACTCAATCCAAAGAGCAAGCAGGACAAAGTGGTTGAGGGATTTGTGACAGGGGCTTTGAGAAATCTTTGTGGTGACAAGGATGGTTACTGGAAAGCAACACTTGAGGCTGGTGGAGTAGATATTATTGTGGGTCTTCTGTCTTCTGACAATGCTGCTGCCCAGTCCAATGCAGCCTCCCTTTTGGCCCGTCTCATGTTGGCTTTCAGCGATAGCATCCCTAAAGTAATAGATTCTGGAGCTGTCAAAGCTTTGCTTCGGCTTGTGGGTCAGGAAAATGATGTTTCTGTCCGTGCTAGTGCTGCTGATGCTCTGGAAGCCCTTTCTTCAAAGTCAACTGGGGCTAAAAAAGCTATTGTGAATGCAGATGGTCTTCCAGTTCTAATAGGGGCTATAGTTGCTCCATCTAAAGAGTGCATGCAAGGTGAGTGTGGGCAGGCTCTTCAAGACCATACCACACGGGCTTTAGCAAATATATGTGGCGGGATGTCTGCTTTAATTTTATATCTTGGAGAACTGTCACAGTCACCTCGCCTAGCTGCCCCGGTTGCTGATATAATTGGAGCTCTTGCATACACGCTGATGGTCTTTGAGCACACTTCTGGTGCGGATCAGGAATCTGTTAATGTAACAAAGATAGAGGATATTCTTGTAATGCTGCTAAAGCCTCGGGACAATAAGCTTGTTCAAGAGCGTGTCCTTGAGGCCATGGCTAGTCTATATGGCAACAACTCTCTCTCCAGTTGGCTCAATCATGCACAAGCAAAGAAGGTACTCATTGGACTTATAACAATGGCTGCTGTTGACGTGAAAGAGTATCTTATACCCTCTTTGACAAGCTTATGCTGTGATGGTACTGGAATATGGGAGTCCATTGGCAAGAGAGAAGGAATTCAGTTACTTATTTCATTGTTGGGGTTATCCAGTGAGCAGCATCAAGAATATGCTGTTCAGTTGCTGGCCATCTTAACTGACCAAGTTGATGACAGCAAGTGGGCTATTACAGCTGCCGGTGGGATTCCTCCTCTGGTACAGTTATTAGAGACGGGTTCTCAGAAGGCAAAAGAGGATGCCGCTCATGTGTTGTGGAATTTGTGCTGTCACAGTGAAGATATTCGTGCATGTGTTGAAAGTGCAGGAGCCATCCCAGCATTTTTATGGCTTTTAAAAAGTGGTGGGTCAAGAGGACAAGAAGCATCAGCTAAGGCACTCACAAAGCTTGTCCAGAGAGCGGATTCTGCCACGATTAATCAGTTGTTAGCTTTGCTCCTCAGTGACTCTCCAAGCTCAAAGGCCCATACTATCAGGGTATTGGGTCATGTTCTCATAATGGCATCACACAATGATCTTGTGCATAGAGGTTCAGCAGCTAATAAAGGGCTGAGGTCTCTTGTCCAGGTCCTCAATTCATCAAATGAAGAAACTCAAGAGTATGCTGCGTCTGTCCTAGCTGATCTATTCAGCACAAGACAAGATATTTGTGATAGTCTTGCAACTGATGAGATCGTGCATCCTTGCATGAAGCTATTGACCAGCAACACACAAGGTGTTGCAACACAGTCAGCTCGAGCATTGGGTGCTCTGTCCCGTCCTATGAAGACCAAAACAACAAGCAAGATGTCTTATATTGCAGAAGGTGATGTCAAGCCCCTCATCAGACTGGCTAAAACTTCTTCCATTGATGCTGCTGAAACTGCAGTTGCTGCACTTGCCAATCTTCTCTCTGATCCCCAGATTGCTGCAGAAGCCCTGGCAGAAGATGTTGTTTCAGCTTTGATAAGAGTACTGGGTTATGGAATTTCAGAAGGTAAGAAGAATGCATCCCGTGCCCTTCATCAATTCCTGAAGCATTTTCCTGTAGGTGATGTGCTCACAGGAAATGCTCAGTGTCGTTTTGCTATGCTTGCTATTGTTGATTCCTTAAATGCATTGGATATGGATGGGACTGATGCTGCGGATGCTTTAGAAGTAGTAGCTCTTTTGGCTAGAACAAAACAGGGCGTGAACTTCACTTACCGTCCATGCTCTGCCCTTGCTGAAGTTCCATCAAGCTTAGAATCTCTTGTTCGCTGCCTGGCTGAAGGGCCTCCCCCACTTCAGGATAAGGCAATAGAAATTTTATCTAGGCTTTGTGGTGAGCAACCAGTTGTGCTCGGTGATCTATTGATTGAAAGATCAAGATCCCTTGGTTCACTAGCTAACAGGGTAATGAACTCATCTAGTCTAGAAATCAGAGTTGGAGGAGCTGCATTACTTATTTGTGCAGCAAAAGAGTACAAACAGAAGGCAATGGAAGTACTTGATGTATCAGGATATTTAAAACCGTTAGTGTATGCTTTAGTGGACATGATGAAGCAAAATTCTAGCTGCTCCTCTCTAGAAATTGAAGTCAGAACTCCTAGGGGTTTTATTGAAAGAACTGCATTCCACGAAGGCGACGAATTTGATGTCCCTGATCCAGCCATTGTCATAGGGGGTACTGTTGCCTTGTGGTTGCTATGCATAATTGGTTCCTTTCATGCAAAGAGCAAACTCACAGTTATGGAAGCCGGTGGTCTTGAGGTTCTATCTGACAAGCTTGCAGGTTACACTTCCAATCCACAGGTATAGATTAATCAGCTTCGTAGTTGTAGTTTCATGTTTGGATACTTTTTGGTACACATATTTGAAATATAAATTTTGGTAGCTTACTAGATTGGTCATCTTTATGAACAGGCAGAATATGAGGATACGGAAGGTATATGGATTAGTGCCTTGCTCCTGGCTATTCTGTTTGAAGATGCAAATGTTGTTCTGTCACCTGTAACAATGCGCATCATTCCTTCACTTGCTCTTCTTTTGAGATCAGATGAGATGATTGATAGGTTCTTTGCTGCCCAGTCAATGGCCAGTCTTGTTTCTAATGGTAGTAAAGGAATAATTCTTGCCCTTGCAAATTCAGGTGCTGTTGCTGGATTGATAACCGTAATTGGTTATATAGAGTCCGACGTGCCTAACCTTGTTACTTTGTCAGAAGAGTTTTCTCTGGTACAAAATCCTGATCAAGTTGTTTTGGAGTACCTTTTTGATTTTGAAGATGTAAGAGTTGGATCAACAGCACGTAAGTCTATACCTCTCTTGGTGGATCTCTTGAGACCAATGCCAGAACGGCCTGGTGCCCCTCCAATTGCTGTTAAACTCTTGACCCGTATTGCCAATGGAAGTGAGACAAATAAATTAATTATGGGTGAAGCTGGAGCTCTGGATGCTCTGACAAAGTACCTTTCTTTGAGCCCACAAGACTCCACAGAAGCCACAATAACTGAATTATTCAGAATATTATTCAGCAATCCTGATCTCATTCGTTATGAAGCATCAGCGAGTTCTTTGAATCAACTCATAGCTGTTCTGCGTCTAGGGTCAAGAACTGCAAGCTATAGTGCTGCAAGAGCTCTTCATGAACTATTTGACGCTGAGAACATCAGAGATTCTGTTTTAGCCAGGCAGTCTATTCAACCATTGGTTGACATGCTTAACGCTGCATCAGAGAGTGAGCAAGAGGCTGCCCTTGTTGTGTTAATTAAGTTGACTTCAGGAAATTCTTCTAAAGCAGCTTTTTTGACTGATGTGGAGGGAAATCCACTGGAGAGTTTGTACAAAATACTGTCTTCTGCTTCATCCTTGGAATTGAGGAGAATTGCTGCACAACTCTGTTGTACTTTGTTTGATAATACTGAAGTCAGAGCAAGTGCAATTGCCTCAGAATGCATAGAGCCCCTTATATCACTGATGCATTCTGATACAACTACAGCTGTAGAAGCTGGAGTTTGTGCTTTTGAAAAATTGTTGGATGATGAACACCGGGTGGAGCTTGCACTGGCCTATAATGTTGTGGATTTCCTTGTTGAATTAGTTTCTGGAACAAGCATGCTGCTCGTTGAGGCCAGTGTCTGTTCTCTCATAAAGTTGGGGAAAGACCGGACCCCATGCAAATTGGATATGGTCAATGCTGGAATTCTTGATAAATGTCTTGAGCTACTACCTGTTGCACCCAGTTCAGTATGCTCTTCCGTAGCTGAATTGTTCCGCATTTTAACAAATAGTAATGCAATTGCTAGAAGTTTGGGTGCTGCACAAATTGTAGAACCTCTTTTTATAGTTTTACAACGTCCAGATTTCAATTTATGGGGACAGCACAGTGCATTACAAGCACTGGTAAATATTTTGGAGAAGCCACAAAGCCTTGCAACTTTAAAGCTTACACCTAGCCAAGTGATCAAGCCTCTAATTTCATTTCTGGAATCCCCATCTCAAGCCATCCAGCAGCTTGGCACAGAATTGCTATCTCATCTTCTTGCACAAGAACATTTTCAGCAAGATATTACAACAAAAAATGCAGTTGTTCCTCTTGTTCAGCTTGCAGGAATTGGAATATTAAACTTACAGCAGACAGCGGTAAAGGCACTGGAAAAAATCTCAACAAGCTGGCCAAAGGCAGTTGCTGATGCTGGTGGTATTTTTGAGCTTGGAAAGGTTATTATTCAAGATGACCCTCAGCCACCTCATGCCCTGTGGGAATCAGCTGCCTTAGTTCTCTCAAATGTTCTGCGCGTCAACGCTGAATACTATTTTAAGGTTCCTGTGGTGGTTCTTGTTAAAATGTTGCATTCAACACTGGATAGCACCATCATGGTGGCCCTCAATGCATTACTTGTTCATGAAAGGAATGATAATTTCAGTGCAGAACAGATGACTGATGGTGGTGCTATAGAAGCCTTGTTGGACCTTTTACGGTCTCATCAATGTGAAGAAGCTTCTGGAAGATTACTTGAAGCTCTATTTAACAATGTCAGGATACGACAAATGAAGGTCTCTAAGTATGCAATAGCACCGCTATCGCAGTATCTGTTAGATCCACAAACCAAATCGCAGTCTGGAAAACTTCTTGCTGCTCTTGCTCTGGGAGACCTTTCCCAACATGAAGGGCTTGCGAGAGCTAGAGATTCTGTTTCTGCATGTCGTGCATTGATAAGCTTGCTTGAAGAACAACCAACAGAAGAGATGAAAATGGTGTCAATTTGTGCATTGCAGAACTTTGTCATGAACAGCCGAACGAATAGGCGAGCTGTTGCTGAAGCTGGGGGCATACTGATTATTCAAGAACTACTACTGTCTCCAAATGCAGAAACTGCTGGGCAGGCAGCATTGCTTATCAAATTCTTGTTTTCTAATCACACACTCCAAGAGTATGTATCAAATGAACTTATAAGATCTTTGACAGGTAATTCATGTCTGCATTGCTAATTGCCATTTGGTTTCAAATGCTGATTTACCCCTATAAACTAAAAGACTAACATATGATATTCATCAGCTTCCCTTTATTTATTTATTTCTTTTGTTCTTTCTTTCTTCTGTTGATTTATTGGATCCAATGCTGTGTCTTGCAGCTGCATTAGAGAGAGAGTTGTGGTCCTCAGCAACTATTAATGAAGAGGTCTTGAGAGCCTTACATATGATATTCGTCAACTTCCCAAAGCTCCATATTTCTGAAGCAGCCACTCTCTGCATTCCCACTCTGATTGGAGCTCTTAAATCTGGTAGTGACACGGCTCAGGACGTTGTTTTGGACACCCTTTCCCTGTTGAGACATTCTTGGTCAACCATGCCAATAGATATTGCAAAGTCTCAGGCTGTGATTGCTGCCGAAGCCATTCCCATCCTACAAATGCTCATGAAAACCTGTCCACCAAGTTTCCATGAGAGAGCAGACAGCCTGTTGCATTGCTTACCAGGTTGTTTGACTGTTACAATTAAGCGGGGGAACAACCTTAAACAGGCCATGGGAGGTACAAATGCTTTTTGTCGATTGACAATAGGCAATGGCCCTCCTCGACAAACCAAGGTAATGGTTCCATAGACTAGTTATGTACAACATGAAAAAAAAGAAACTGTGTATTGCATAACCTACATGAATGATACCTAACAGTTGTTGGTCTAGCAGTCAGGTCCTTGGTTTGCTCCCAAGTGGTATGGGGTTCGACTGTCTCCCACGGTACCCACCTAGCACGTGCTAGAGTTTCTTGCTCCCCAAATGTTGTGGGGTCAAGCGGGGGCCTAGTCGGGTCAAAGACTTGGATACACTAGTTTCAAAAATAAAAATAAAAATAAAAAATAACCTTCATGGATGATTAAATCTTTATTCTTAATAGAGAAATTGATTGTTTACTCCTGGCAGAAGTTTTCTTTTCATTCTTTTCCTCTGTTTATGATGCACGATTGAAGCCTCTTTAGAGCACCTGACAAATCCTAGGGCCACATGGTGCCCCTAGTCCCGTAAATACTGGATATTGGATAATTACCAGGCCCCTGCCGGGGGTGGCTCTGAAGGGATTAGCACTGATTTTCTATGAAAATAAATTATATCATTGCTTCTGCAATGACTTTGCTGCGTCTAAGTGTGCAATAGAATTTTGATAACATGGCGATGCCTGCAAGTTCCCTATCTTTATTGGTTTTGTGAAGATTTACCAATAATTATTTTTCTTTAACCAAATTTTTTATTTTATTTGTCTATATATAAATTAGAAGAGTGAGCATAGTGCATTTGACTACAAATCTATTGTTTCAAATGCTTTAATAAAGAAGTTTCATGTTGTGCATATAAGTCGTGATGTTTTATATCCTCTATGTTTATAGCTTTATGTTATACTAAAATGTTGTTTCGCCAATAGGTAGTGAGCCACAGTACCTCTCCAGAATGGAAAGAAGGCTTTACGTGGGCATTTGATGTGCCTCCGAAGGGACAAAAACTCCACATCATTTGCAAAAGCAAAAATACCTTCGGAAAGGTAATTATATTTAGATTTGCAAATCGCAAGCAGATAAGTTGATCATTCGTTATTATCATGAATCTTTTATGCTCGACCTATGAAAAAATGTTCGATGCTCTTGTTTCCTGTAAGGCTTTTGATTTAATAGGGTGGGTTTAAATCTCATCAAACAATAGTGAAAGGGCGATAACTCTGCACTGATTAGGCACACCCCCACCCCCATTTTTGCATTTCATTTCGTGATTGTTATAGGTGAGCCTTTTGTTTTTCTTTTATTTCTCAGACAACGCTGGGAAGAGTGACGATCCAAATTGACAAAGTTGTGAGTGAAGGAGTATACAGTGGATTATTCAGTCTAAATCATGACAGCAACAAAGATGGGTCTTCCCGTACACTAGAAATCGAGATTATCTGGTCCAACAGAATGGCCGACGAAGAAACTTGAATGAGTATAAGAGTCAGGTGCGGTGCAGTCTCCTCGTAAAGCTGAGAACACTGGATTGATTATCCAAACGGGTAAAAGGAGGTCAGCTTGCTTGTAATTATTTTTGTGTTTAAAGGTCCAGTTTTGTCCTTTGAAATATTAAGCTGCTTCAGGTAATTGTAAATTACATTTATTAGGTTGCGGATTTGATAGTGGAAATGCATTCCCACGTTTTAAGGGAATCTAAAAGTTCAATAGAAGTTTGTACATGTCAGTCTGTAGGTTCTAGCAATTTGAAGCTTTGAAAAAGATTGACGTTTGAAATTCCTACAAAGTCGGGAAAGCTTTTCATTGTACAAGTCCTGCCTTCCACGCATGGAGAATTAGTTCGTCGTTGATTAATCTCTCTAGTTCGAGTCATTAGACTCGTGGATGGTAGGGGTGGGCACGGGCCGGGCCGGGTCCAATTTTGAAGGGACCGGACCGGACCGGGTTCAAAGGAGACGGGTTGGGGATTACATTTTCTAATATAGGAACCAGACCTTACCCGGCCCAGTTGAAACGAGCCGGTTCGGGCTGGGTCCACGGATCCTTGGTTTTTTTTTTTTTTTCTTCCCTTCTTCTTTAACTCTCTGGATCGTCCCGAACCACCACCTTCTTCCCGGACATCCTCGTCGCAGTCATCTTCTTGCCGAGCTTCCTCGTGGTTTTGAGCAGCCGCTTCGTGCAATGGTGGCGGATGCTGCAACATTAGTCCCTGAGGCCGAGTCCAAACTGTGTCCCAAACTAGAAGAGCAGCTCCCACCACCACCCGTGGCTGAGTCGCTCGAAATCGAACACGAAGAGGCCTACAACTGCCCATCTCCACCGCCAACTCTCCATATCAGTAATCATTCACCTTACATTAGCTTCACATCGATCAAATCCAATGAATACCCAAATCGAAAAAAAAATTGAATTGCTCAAGAAATAAAATTGCAGAAGAAAAATGAAAACCCTAACCCATCGATCAAACCCCTAAATCAGTAACCCTAGGCCCTAAAACAACACAATTGACCCCAATCTCAAATAAAAAAAACCTTAACCCAACCAAATCCCCAAATTCTGAAACCCTAGAATCAAACCAAATTCTGATCCCAGGCCTTGAGATCGTCCTCGAAGATCTTCTCGTCGGGCTTGGCTGCGTCGACATGCCGTTGTTGGCGCAATTGTCCTCAATCATGTGCTTGATGGTCTGCGACTCCAGCATCACCGCCTCCTCGACCTTGAACGACTCGCCGTCCGAGCTCTTGAGGGGTGATCTTCAACGACAACAACATGGTTGGTGATAGTGAGACTTGAAAAAGGTGACTGGTGAGATTGGGTTGTTGCTCCAGTCCTCGCAACGCCAGCAATCGTCAATCGATTGGGTTGCCGACAAGGCACTGGCTTTGGAAAGAGACTGTGGGAGACAGAATCGAGTTCAAGGACTCGAGTCGAGTGACAGAGTCGAGGTCGAGGACGAGGAAACCTAAAACTAACTGTTAAGATTAGATGGAGAGATGATCTCTTAAATCTCGTCCGTCCATTTCAATTACAAACGGGCCGGTCCGGGTACCCGTGGTTCCTATACTTCGAGAACTGGCCCGAACTGAAAATTACAAAAGCTCACCCCGTCCAACCCCACCCTATTTCTCTTTTTTAAAATTAAGAACCGGCCCATACCCTCCCTGAACCTTGATTACCCGCCCTAACCCGCGGTTCCTATACCCGTTTGCCCACCCCTAGTGGACGGGACTTTGACGCTCATTCATGTCCAGATTCTATTGAGGTTTCAAAACTAAACGCAAGGCTTATATAACATCTTGACATCCTCTCAACTTGTGCATTACCGGTGTAATGAACCAACAATATCTGTCTCATAAGTACATTGCCAACATGAAGCAAAACCCGCAAATTAAACGAGCAGAACACAACTACTTCACATCAGCAACAAGTGCAGATCGAGCTTTTGTGAAAGTGGCTATCAATGATCCGAGTTGCAACTTATCATTGCACCCAAACGTCAACCTGTACCTGCAAATGTTAAATAACTTGTACAGATTAGTGTTAAATTCGACTCAGCCAGTTCCAACTTTAACGCATACTCAATTTGCATATTGAACAAATTTACAATCTTCGGTATCATATATTGGCAAGCAATTTCTGCAAATGCACTATCTCCCTCTCCATTTTTTGAAGCAAATTGATGCACTATCGTTTATTATACTGTAACCAAGTATTGCCATTACCACGTTGCAATAAACTTGGCTGCCTAATTTGTATAGTCCAGAATGAAGAAAACAATAAGAAAATGAAAAGAGGTTAAGACGGAGACACGTACTCTATGTCAGCTAAATCATTAATCAATTTAACTCGAACATCTGCGGGCATCATAATCTTAAAAACGAACCTGTTCAAAGAAAGCAGTGTAGGTGAGGCAAAGCAAACAAAGTGCCAAGAGAAAATGTAGAAAAATGTGTAACACTTACGTGGTCACTTCTCTTACAATATCTATCAAAGCCAACCCTTTTCTTGCTTTCATGTCAGATATTCCTGCAATCAAGTGAAAAATAGAAAACACTAAAGAACTTTTCCCTCTGACAATATAATTACAAATACATAAACAAATAAGATAGTTGAATACGTTTGAAACTCTCAGCAAATGATTCGTTCAAAAGCCAGTAAGATATTTGCTCAATATCTTTGGGCAATGGATTTCCTGTGCAAAGATATACCGCTTCTTCAGTTATCTGCTGTGAAGCCATATGAGTTGACTGCGTATATTGAAGTAGGAATGACGTTAACATAATCATGAAAAAACAAATTTAAAAAATCAAGTCATACCGCAGGTAATTTGAGTTTCTGCTATTACTAATTAAGGAATAAAGGATTTCATAAAATTTTAACAAGGAAAAATGTCATTTCCCTAACCTGTCGTTTTATGAATCGATACATTGCCACACAAACAGATTTTGCACAGCAAAAGAGAAAGATGAATAGACAAAAGCAGACAAGTAACATCTGAGTAGAGATCTTTAACCTGCAAAATGTTCAGAGCCTTTCTCATGTCACCATTGCTAAGCCGTACAACTGCCGCTAAGCCACTCGCAGGCACATCAAGCCTAATCTAATCAATAAATCTCAACTTGTCAATATATTTCTGACATACAACCATAACGTTTGCTGTTGAAGCACATTTATATAACTATATTTGCCTTAACAAAAGGATCGTTTTTTGGGCTTGAATTTGAAGCGTAGTTTTCCACTCTATTTTCAACTATATATATAACAAGGAGTAGGAGAATCTCCCTCCCCGGCTCGGCTACTACGTTTTCTTGTTTGAAATTACCGAATCACATCTTTAGAATCTTTCACAGTTCTTGGAAGCGTTTAATGCAAAAAAACCCCCTCTAGCATGACCTTGTTGAAAAGCCGAAAAAGTACTAAACATTTTTGCCACTTTAAACTTGACACTGACGAAATGGGTAATAGTTAACCTCAACAGAGAAGAACTTAGTTCTACTATACAGAAAGGGTGATTTTACATAATTTAATTTTCATCCTCTATAGGAAAACATAAAAGGCAACATCTACATAATGCACGATCAACACACCCAAAAAAAATGTGAGTAAAAGAACAGTACTTACCCTTCAGCTTCTATAACATGTTTGAGTCTCTCTGAGACATGGAACTCCTCAAGTGGAGCAAATCGGAAACGAGTACATCTTGATTGTAATGCTGGAATGATCTTGTTGACATGATTACAGATTAGTGAAAACCTAGTATTCTTTGTGTATTTCTCAATCACTGCACCAAACGCAAAAGTATATTAGAAAAACGAATCAGTGAGATATTTGGGAAGTTGGAACCGACAAAAATCTCATCAAACAATTCATACCCCTTCGCAAAGCAAATTGAGCATCCTTTGTCATAGCATCCGCCTCATCCAGCAATACCATTTTTACAGATGACTTTGCACTATCACCCCTGAACAGACATAAACGGCCTATAAGCTTTGATCACACAGCAAAACATTAGACATAATAATTTGCAGAAACTAACATCAAATAACATCACAATGCATAGCCATTGTTGGTTGTCTGAAATCTTATAATCTTTCAGAAAGGAGATATATTTATAAGGCTGGAAAACAACCAGATATCACCAAAATATAAATTAACAAATGACAGGCACAAATCGAAGTCTTACCCAAACGAGAAACTCTGCGTGCTAGCAAAATCTTGAATCTGTTGTCGCACAACATTGATCCCCCTGTCATCGGATGCATTCAACTCCAGAATCATATTGTGGTACTGTGCTCCATAGAGCTTGCATGCCACAGCAAGAATAGTTGAAGTTTTGCCAGTACCAGGAGGGCCATATAGTAGGAGGTGCGGCAATCTGTTCTCACTAGTAAGCCTATCAACTATGCAACCCCGCCACAAAAACACATTGAATTAATGGATAACTAAACAATTAAAATGAATGACAACTACTTATAAGCATTAAGATTAACCAAAATTATGCTACTTATAATTGCTGCAGCTCATGCCGAAAATCGAAACATTAGGAAAATCAAGCCAAACCCCGAGGATCTCTTTACATTCGTGGTGAGCAAGGGAAAAAACAAAAGGAAACTGTGCTGCTTTTCTCTAATTTCTCCATCTCTGAAATTATATACATACATACGAATATATACACACAAATGAACAATTTTATTCCCAGATTTTCTCACCAAACAAACACTACAGTAACTAATTATAATAGAGAGAAACCCAACAAGCAAAATCAACATAAACCCTAGAAAATCCAACACTTGATACCACCAATCAAGGGGAGAAGGAATTGCTTACTGGTGTCGACAATGTCGCGGTGAGCAGCGACGTCCGCGAGGGAATGAGGGCGGTACTTCTCGACCCACGGCGTGGCTTTGCCGTGGGAAGGGGCGGCGGCGGAGACGACGACGTTTTTGCCTTTGTTGTTGGCTTGTACAGATGGGTTGTCATCGTCGTCGATGTCCATGAGAGTGATTGGCTCCGCCATGGTAGGGACTAGAGTCGACTGATTAGCTGCTCTCAGTGAGAATCGAGGGTTTCAGTGATCCCAGCAGCAATGGCGCCAACTTGATTTTTGAGAGCGAGATACCCTTTCTACCTTTCTACAATTTATTATAAACAAATAAATAAACTTTTTTTTTTTTGAGTAAATTGTAGCAATGGTCCCTCAACTTTAATCAAATTGGAGCAATGGTCCCTTAACTAAAAATCCATTATCATTGGTTCCTCAACTTATCAAAATGTGTAGCTATAGTTATTTTCATCAATTTCGTCAAAATTTTGTCAAAATAAGTTATGTTGGAATAACCATTTATATAATTAGGGTCCCTCAACTCATCAAAGTGTGTAATTATGGTCATTTTCGTCAACTACGTCAAATTTTTTGTCAAAACGAATTATGTTGGAATGATCATTGCTACAATTGGGTTAATGTTAAGGGACCATTTCTCTAGTTGAATTAAAGTTGAGGGACCAATGGTAATGAATTTTTAGTTGAGGGACCATAACTACACGTTTTGATGAGTTGAGGAACCAATGGTAATGAATTTTTAGTTGAGGGACCATTGCTCCAATTGAGTTAAAGTTAAGGGACCATAGCTACAATTTACTTTTTTTTTTTCTTTTTTGGAAAAAATCGATAGTGTTAGCACGTTAAATAATCAGTTGTTTGGTGAGATTTTATTAAAGCGCCATATGCATATTTTTATTTTATTAATCACTCAGTACTACATTCTCGTGGTATTCATCTTTATTTGTTCGATTCTTGCATTCCACAATGGTTCAGGTGAGTGTGTTCCATCTTATATATAGGAATCAAGCATCCCAATTTTAATTTCTATAACACTGTGAGTTTAATATATTGTCATTCCACGCATGAAATTGATGAATTGGACTCATGAGTTCAATAAATTAGTATCACACTCAAATTTTTAAACCTACTGTAAAAGTATGGTTCCTATATAAATTTAATATATTAGTATCATACTCACTTTTTCCAACCAACTATTACTACTACCACATTTTGGGAAATGTAGAAAACTAACCGAAATTTAGATTCCATACAGAATTATAATCACCGTTTAAAATTTATGATAATTATAAATTTAAGTTAGAGATCTCCCCTTTTTTTTAGTTTGTAATCGAAAACAGCATGGAGGCTCTTAAGCGTGAGAGAGAAATGTTAGCCAAGAAAGTGCCGAAGACGTTCGCATCGAAAAAGGAAAAAGAAAGGTTTTACCAAAAGTGGGGGATTAGGCAAAGCACAGAAGAGGAGCCTGCAGTTGGCAAACTTTGATATGGACGAGCAAATGGACATGGGGCACATCTGGGAGAGCGTCGTCCTTGTTGCGAAGCTGGTTGGCCTCGTCGAGCCACTCGAGGCTCCCAAGGAGATACTCGAACTCAACTTCTTAACTCGCCCTATTGACAAGAAATCCTCCATCTAGAGAGATTCCATGTTTACTCTATCGAATTCGGCTCCAGTTAGATGACGGTCACTCAATAGCAAAGTATTAAAAGGCGAAGGCGTCCTATGGATAGCATCATTTAGGCGTGAAGCAAAGGCTCACAGTACCTATATATATATATATATTTATATTTATAAAATAATACTTTGTAAAACAAAGATAATTATAACTAAATCAGAGATAATTCTTCTCAAAAAAAAAATCAAAGATAATATTATCTCTTCATTACTAAATCTAGTTGTACTTAGAAACCATGTCACAAAGTGTTATAAAGTTGTAATTATTTTTTTTATTGTAAGCAATTATAGAGAACTTTAAGAGAAATAAGGGTGAGTAACCATAATTATAGAGAATTTCAAGGATTACAGAGAAGTTCAAAAGGAAATAAAGGTTGAGTGGAGAAATTATAGGGAATTTGAAATGAAATAAAGGCTGAGTGGAGAAATTATAAGAAATTTAAAAAGAAATAATGGCTTAGTGGAGCAATTGTTATATGAAATTTAAAGGAAAATAAAGGCTGAGTGGAGCAGTTATGGAGAATTTGAAGAGAAATAAAACTTTGCTAATCAAAATGCTAGGTGGCGGAATCTAAATGAGCAACAATTAAATAATAATAAAAAAATAGAAAGGAGTTAGAGTTAGACTTTGTCATGTAGGATTTGGAGAGAAATACTCTCTCTTTCTTCTTCATTTAAACTAGATCAGTCTCTTGCATTTTAGAAGCAGACGTGAATTTTGAAGGAAAAAAATGCCCAAGTTGAACGCATGAGCGCGCCCCTACCCCTACCCTACAAAACAGAGGCGAAAATCTGGCTCCCTAGCCTCCAAGGCTGCCTAGGCGCACCCTATGTGAGTTTTTTAAAACACTGCTCAATAGAAATATTTTGTACAAAATATGATGTCTTGCTCTTGCTCATATTGAATGGAGATATGCATCGTAAACTAAATGGAATCAGTAAATTGCAAAAGTAGGGTCCAATTCTATATGGGGTTCAATTCTATATAGAATCAGTAAATTGCAGGCGTAGAAACAACGGTTAAGAGCAAAGAAAATGAGGAAGTGTATGGTCTTTTAGATCAACTTTTGATAATTATGTCACTTAGTACTACAGTCGAGTGGTATTCCTCTTCACTTGTATGTGAGAGGCTTTATGTTCGATTATCGCCAAAAATGAGTTTGAACCACATTATTACTAAGCCATTATGAAGTTAAGCCCACCTCCTCCCTCTAGTGTAATATCGTTTTTTTTAGAAATTCTTTATCATTATCATAATTTTAAAAGGGTGACTATAAATCTATATCGGGTCTAAAATTTAGTTATTTTTCTGAATTTTCCATGCGTTTTTAAATCGGTATAAAAAATGTTGAAAAGGTCAATTGGTTGTCATACCAATCGCCAAAGACAAAACTTGACTGAAATCTACTAGAGGTGCAACTCGAGTGGGTTGAAAGGTCAACCCAATCCTAACTCAACTTTTACAATTCGGGCTTGAGTTTAGGTTGGGTTTCATTTGGGTTATTTGGGCTCGGGTTTCATTGGGTTAGGGTTTACTTGAGTTGGGTTTGGGTTGCCCAACTTTTTCAAGTTTAATCTTGTAACAACTTAGTTTCCAAGAATTCCAAAAAAAATTAAGCCAAGTAGCATCAAAGCTAGCTAACTTGAATTTATAAATCCATCTACTATAAAGCTTTAGGATTTAGAGACTACAAATATGAGCTAACTAATCAAGACCTTTTTTTCCCTAAAAACTTAAGTAATTATAAAGAGTAATTTATTAAAAAGTGTAGTATGAGCATTAATTAATATGGGTTACAATCTGGTTAGATTGGGTTTGGTTAGTCGAGTTGGGTTGGGGATGGACGGGTAAATGATCAACCCAACTCAACCCAATTAATGAATGGGTTGAAATTGGGTTGGGTTCGGACGAGTTATAACTAAAAAAAAAAATCACTTGTTTGAATTTAAAGTCGGGTTGGACATAGGCGGGTTTGAATTGGCCCAACCTAAGTTGCATCTCTAAAATCGGATTTGGATCCTCACCGGATCCCCTCCCCAGGGATCATAGGGATCAACGCACATAGACCGTTGATCAAAAATCGTGCGGCCCCAATTAAACATTTTTTATATTTTTAAAAATAAAATAACCTCATTTTGCGTGAAAAATAAAAAAAAAAAAAATTGTGGCTGCACGATTTGTGTGCGTTGATTCCTAGGATTCGCACGGAGGGATCCAAATCCCCTAAAATCTACATATTCTTCCATTAAAAAACAATAAAAAATTAATAGCTGAAGAATCATCTGAGGGGCAATTATGACATTTCCATAGTCATCGAAACCCACAATCAACAAGGCGCAGACAAAAGACAATTTTCAATTCAAAAACCACCAAAAGTCCTTGTTTTTGGAGGGAGGACGATTCTCTTCACACCCAAAACCCAGCTGCCTTGCCCGGTACACCCAGCAGCAGCCGCCGGCCGGCCTTCTCACACCCAGCACCGCCCGCCGGACGCTGACGGCCTCTCCTCTTTCTCTCTCTACACCCAGCAATGTTCTCCGGCACCACCTCCAGCTCAAGGTCTCAAAGGGCCTCCATTTCGCCATTTCGCTCCCGGAAGTCCTCCGGACCCACCAAGCCTCCTACGGCCTCGCCTCGCCCTGCCACCCCTTCTTCCTCCACGACGTCTTCTCGGCACCCCACTTCCAAGCCCTCTCTGTCTTCGGCCTCCTCCTCCGCCAGCCCAAACCCGCCGTCCCTGCCGTCCCCGCCCGATGTCTCCAAGTCCAAGGAGAATGTCACCGTCACTGTCCGCTTTCGTCCCCTCAGGTACTCTTCTTTCTCCGATTGGGCCGTCACCTACCGCCGTGGTGCTTTCTTTTCACGTTTTTGACAAAAAGTTTTGATCTTTTTGGTTGAATTGTGCATTTTGACCAATTTTGACTTTCGCTTTGTGCAGTGCTCGGGAGATTAACAAAGGGGACGAAATAGCGTGGTATGCTGATGGCGATTATACAGTCAGGAACGAGTCCAATTCCTCCATTGCTTACGGTTTTGGTTAGTTTTCTGAATTTTTTACATTAATTTTGCTTTTGAATTTCTTTTATTATTATTTTCTTTTGCTGCTTATTTACTTCATGCCGTTGATTCAGTTATATTCAGTTATTATAGTTATAGACACGAGTATTTGCTACTCATAAGCTGCATTTTGAAGTTACGCACTGCTTTATCTATTTGCTTGGTTATCTTGAAGTAATGCGAATTTTATGGTGTTTTGTAATTGCTCATGTGCGGTACTGGTGCTGCAGATAAGGTTTTTGGTCCAGCAACGACGACACGCCATGTCTATGATGTCGCCGCACAGCACATTGTTAGTGGTGTTATGCAAGGGATTAATGGTATATAGTTCACTGAGTTTGGTTTTAAGTAATAACAATTGGTACTTTTCGTTTTTTCGTTGTCATTTTGTTTTTTGATACCTCAACTAGAACTTCCAAAACCAAATAGCTACCAGCCATAGACTAACTGTCTCGTTCCTATAATTCGGTTATATGTATATATTTGAAGATATATGCGTGTGGTGCCATAGGTACTGTGTTTTGCTTGTGTTGGCTAAAGATGCTTTGTTTTTATGCAGGTACTGTGTTTGCATATGGGGTCACTAGTAGTGGGAAAACACATACAATGCATGTAAGTAGAGGTAGTCTAGATTGTCTATCTGAAGTCTGACATTGTCGATTCTAGGCCAGTATTTTCACCTGTATATTTTGCACTTCATGACTACCAACTGTACGCAGATTTTTTATTGGCAATCTATTGCTGAGATTAATGCATTCATGCGATTGAAACAGGGTCCATGTCATAAGCAGCCTTCGTAGTTGCATTTTCCTTAATTTCATCCCAGAGAAGGGGAATTCCTTTAAAAGAAAATTGAGACGTCTTCTTATTCTTCCTGCAGTTTTCTTTCTCATTGTGGAACTTTTTGTGACATATATTGTGTGCGTTTCAATATTTCAATGTTTGCAAATTATACAAAGTACAAATTTGTAGTTACATTTTGTATTTCAGGGGGAGCAAAAGTCACCCGGAATTATTCCACTGGCAGTGAAGGATGTTTTTGGAATTATACAGGAGGTAAAGAACATGTTTCTAATTAGTTGGTAATCTTATTTTCTTTAATTTATGTATTGTATTATGAGTTTAGATAACTTTAATCATGTATCAGACACCTGGGCGGGAGTTTCTTCTTCGTGTTTCATATCTGGAAATATACAATGAGGTCAGTCTTTTCTAGTAGTGTTGTGCAAAGCTTTCAATTGGAGTCTGGTCATTGTTGTACGTATTCTTTTGAAGTGGATTTTTGTTAGGTAATAATGGTATACATGCAAAAAACTGTTATGACCTGGGAATTTATACTTTACTTTGCTGGGCGTGTCCCACTTTGTTTCACCCCACTGAAAATTGTCCCAGTTAGGGAGCTAGTTACATTACATTACTTTGGACAAGAGGTGATGAGCTTTTGGCTATGATAGAGGGATACCAGATACCGTTCAGTCAACTATATTAAAATATCATGTAGTGTCCGTGTTAGGTTTTTTGGCTCGTCAAAGTGTCCTAGTTGGTTTAGGATTGTTTTAGGGAAAATTAGAGGTATACCGATTCTTGTTCTAGAGGGTTTGGGAAAGAATTTCAGTTTTCCTTATTCAATTTAGGTTTGGATTTCTAGAAGTCTATTTGGATTTGGAATTTTCCTAATCCACTTAGAATAGGAATTCAATTAGCCTTGGGACATGTAAGCCGAACCTATGCCTATAAATAGGTTGCGGCAAGGCATAAATCTGTGGGAGAAAAAAACTGTGACAGCCGAGACAAGAGAGAGAGATTAGTTCTAGGGTTTTGCAAAAGTTCTGTAATTCTCTATTATTAATCAAAGGAGCGGTGATTTCTCTACCTAGAGAAATCACAACTGGACGTAGGCAAAAGTTTTGCCGACCCAGTATAAGTCTTGTGTGTTTCTAAGTTTTTTATATTTGCTAGTTTAGTCGATTGCCATTGGTTACATTAAAGAACAAGGTCTAATGTGCGATTTTTCAACAGTTCGAAGACTCAGAACCAAGAATGATTCAATAACCAAAGAGTAATGCTAGCAAAAGGATCTGATGTAATGAGTCCAGTATTCCCCTTCATTAAGTTAGAAACTTTTAGATATTTGAGAAGTTCACTGAAAACTTGTTGTGATCATGAGAATCTAGTATTGAGCTTGCTTTGGTTTTGCAAACTTGAATTTAGGAAATGAGGACAAATGAGGACAAAGGTTGATGAGGATTATTAAATAGTTCTTTTGTTAGTTGGGCATGTAAGTTGGAAGAGAGGAGTAGCCAAGCATGGGATAGATCAGAGGCTTCAATCACTATTTGGTAATATTATAAAAAATGAGCATGAAATATGATTTGCACATGGACTCACGGCATTGATGAGAGTTTCTGTGGTAGTGATGATAAAAAAAGTTCTCTTATGAATAATAAGGAAAACTGGAAATGATTTGGCACTTGGGTTACCTTATTTTTACGGAATTTTGTTGGTAGATGATGATTTAACTGATATTTGGATTCCCCTGAAGACAAAAGGAATATGAAAATAAAATATAAAAAGAAAAAAGGATCTAAGCCATAATTTTTTATCATCCAAAGTCCTATACTATGTTCCTCAGATTTATAGTTTTTATATTTTCTAAATAAAGTTATTACTCATTGAGGTTTCAACATTTAATATCTTAGGCACACATACTCGTCTCTTCCTTTTGTGTCCTTGTAGTAAATGTGATTGACCACTTTTACATAACAAATATCACTAACTTAGTAGATGATTCTGTTTGCTAGATCCTGTGAGTCTTCATTTTACTGAACTAACAAAATGTAAAATATAAAAAAGGAAATTTCTTTTTGTCAAAATGTCAAAAACATGAGCCAATTTGTCATGTCTTTGTTATCAAAAGTACTCTCCTACGGTCCTTTTTCATATAAGCCCTCAGATTAATCTTATGGTAGATTAAGCTATCAACTTAAATTATCCCTGTTACACAGAAACACAATAATTATGTGAAGTGATTATGTTTAAAAAAAATTTCTTGCGTGAAACCTTCCGTTTTCTTCCCCTACCATCTCTCTCCTCCACATCCCCTTCCTCTCTCCATCTCTCTCTCTCTTTCGATTGCTCACTACCCTTCTCACCTCTTGAGTTTTTGGTTTTTTTTTCATTTTCGCGCATGTAAAAGGGAGAGGGACTTCTTTCAATTTTTTCACCGTCGTGGGAAGCTTTCATATGAGAAAAGAGTTCACGAGTTCAAGAAGAAGGGGATCCCATTTTTCGAAACCACACAATCTCAATTTTTTTGGTGCTTTGTAACTAACTGGGTTTGAATATTATTGATAAAATATTAGATGAAATTTGATGTGTAAAGCTATTAGGGTTTTATGCAATTGGATTTGTTGGGCTTAGATATTTGATGAGGAGACTAGGTTTTGCAGATGGAAGGGATTCGACATGACGTGAAACCTTCTTCGCTTCTTATTTTTTTTGTTTTATCAATTTGTATTTATTTCCTTGTAATAAGAATTGTTTAAGTTGATGGCATAATCTACCGTAATATTAATCTGAGGGCTCAGATAAAAGAGGACCTCACAGGTCCTCAAAATAAGGACCTTAGGAGTACAGCTTTCTCTTTGTTATTATTACCAACTTACTTTTTTTAGTCCTTTTGTTTTTCCAGGTCATAAATGACTTACTTGATCCAACAGGACAGAATCTACGAATAAGAGAGGATGCTCAGGTGCTTATGTTCACAAGGGAATTAAGACTCTTTGTATTTTTTGCTCAGAGATGACTGTTAATATTTCTCCTCAAGTTTCTTGCATGTTTTTTTTTTTTTTTTTTTTTTTTTCTATAAACCTACATACTGGAATTTTGAAAGCTTTGACTAGATTATCTGTATGACTAAGAGCAAAATGAAATGAGTATATTACAGGAAAACTATATGTCTATGCACATGGAGTTGGCTTGAGTAGGGTGTTTGGCCACCTGTTGGATTTTTACCTACGTAATCAAACTCTAGAAATCAGTCAGAATGTGGGCTTTGGATAGAGATGTGTTTTAAACTATGTTAATGAGAACGTTTCAGGTCCTAGAAAGCATCTAGTTAATATACAATGGTATGGCTTGCCACGATCCACCTAGCAAATGGGGGTTGAGTCCCGAAAGAAATCTCGCTGGATACATGTGTATGGTAACACATGCCTTGCCCTCCTAGACCATGCATTGGTGTGAGTGTGAACTGGGCCACCCTTTAGGTGTCACTCTAATTCATTAATTATTACCTCAGTTGCAGTTCTACTACGCTCAGCATCATCTCTTCCCCTTCTCTCATATGTGTGATAGAATTTGTCGTCTCAAACTAGTAGTTATTTTGGCATTCATTTTTCTTTTATGAAATTGTCTTTACATCTTTGATTCCTTTGACATTTACTCAAAAGTAAAACCTAAATTATAAATCTTATATCCTAAACCCTTCAGATCTGGTTCTGCTTTATTTCACTTAATTTGTACCTTCAACTTGTGCATTTCATTCTTGTAAGTCATTAACCTTATCATTTGGAACAATTTTATTGGGCAGGGAACTTATGTTGAAGCAATCAAAGAGGAAGTTGTATTATCTCCTGCTCATGCTCTTTCCTTGATAGCAACAGGAGAAGGTATTAACATGAGTTTGTTTGTCTACATGGTCTAGGCAGAAGCTTTGTTGTCTCTACTTGGTACTCGTGTCGGTCTCAAATACTAAGATTTCATATGCATTCATGAGCACTATATTTCCTTTTCCATTGTTCCACCTTGTTGGTTGTTTTCTTCCCTATCTGCATATACTCTGTATCTTTTCCAGCCACTGTTTCTGCTGCTGAGCACCTTTAACATTCTTCTTCTTTTATTGCAGAGCATAGGCATGTTGGTTCTAATAATTTCAATCTGCTTAGCAGTCGCAGCCACACTATATTCACATTGGTAACTATCTTTAATTACTATGTGATAAAGGTGTCTATAATGTTATACAAAGCAAGATTCTGTTAGGTTATCCTTTCAGATTAGTCTTTTATAAGTTTCTAATTTACTCAAAACCACTGATTGGGGAAAGGAAGTTCTTTTAAATGTAAACACCCTTTAAAAAACAAGTGAATAACCATCCGCTGACTAAATTAGAGATATTGTAGTAAGTTGTTCATATGCTAGCATTTTCTTTGTCAAGTAAAATTGATGGCAACTAAACTTATTAGACCTTCATGAAGTGGTTCCTCCATCTTGTATTTATTGTATTACTTTTTGTTCCACTTTGCTAATATATAACAATTCATCAGACTATTGAAAGCAGTCCACGTGGTGAAAATCATGATGAAGAAGATGTCACCTTGTCCCAGTTGGTAATGTCTTCTCATCTTTGAAATTTAAAGTTGCTCACCGTAGTTTTGTCAATCTGGCCCTACAATCTGGTGGATTTAGATATAAATTAAAATATTTTGTTACAATCTGATGCTGAACCCTACACAATTCAAAATTTTTTTTTGGCAGCACTTAATTGATCTTGCAGGATCTGAGAGTTCTAAAACTGAAACAACTGGATTGCGAAGAAAGGAGGGTTCATACATCAATAAAAGCTTACTCACGCTTGGCACTGTAAGATAATTCGTATCTTAGGTCTTTTTTGATTGGGGTTGTAGTGTTTCAAATAAAAATAATTCCCAGAATTCAACATATTAACATAATTTAACCCTTTACTGTTTCATGCAATGTCTTTTCTTCTTCCCAACATTAATGGTACTGCAATAAATATGCTCTAGAATTATAGCATGTTTTGGTTTGCACATTTCTCATGTTTATCACTTATCGGTATAATTGTGCATAAAAATCTCAAAATATGAAGAAGAAAAATAACTATGCCGTAGTTCTTCGATTACTTATCATGGCGTGATGTTGGAGAGCTGGTGGACTCCGTAATAAAATGCTATCAGATGTAGAGCTTCAGATTCTTCATCTGCCTATATTTGCACTGATATTAATCTAATAACTGTCTCTTGTTGCAGGTGAGCAATTAATCTAAAAATTGTCTCTTGTTGCAGGTGATTTCTAAATTGACAGATGGAAAGGCAACTCATGTTCCATATCGAGATTCGAAACTCACCCGTTTATTGCAGTCATCCCTAAGTGGTCGTGGGCGTGTATCTGTAAGTTCAGTGCAATACTTCTGGATCATCTAGTGTCCGTGTGATCATATTTTGTCTTTACAACTATCCAATTAATTGTCACGTAAGGTATCTTTTTTGTTAATAGTGATGTGATTAATGATTCTGGAGGATGTTCTTGTTATGGTGAGTTCAGCTTATTTGCACCGTGACTCCTGCATCAAGCAATAGTGAGGAGACACACAACACACTGAAGTTTGCACACCGGAGCAAGCATGTGGAACTCAAGGCTTCCCAAAATAAGGTGAATCTCAGAGTTACTTTTATGTAGAGTGGCACTAATAGAAATATTGAGTATTTGTAGTCCCAGCTCACAATTGGTTCGTTCTTGACCTTTCCCTTTAGATTATGGATGAAAAGTCTCTTATAAAGAAGTATCAGAAAGAAATTTCCAGTTTAAAGCAAGAACTTCAGCAATTAAGACGTGGCATGATGGAGAATCCAAATACGGCTCCAACTACTCAGGAAGACCTGGTTAATTTGAAGCTTCAGGTTGGTGCTACTACATTGGGTGAAACAACAAAACTAGCATATTTTGGTTTATATTTGTTAGTAATCAATAAAAGTTTTGTCCTAAGGTCCTTAACTAAGGTTTTTGAATGAAGTCATATTTCTGTCTCCTAGTCGTTAGATAAGAGATGGATGCACGAGATGCATTGAGATGCATCTTATCTGTTTCGCATTTCATCCACCCATATTTGGTCGATCTGCTGAAAAATGGGACCATATTTGAGGTCCTTAGGAGAGAATAACTATATATATAACCAGAGGGCTAGACCAATATGATAACTTTTTTCTTTTGCCTTAGAACAGTATGGTAATCTGGACTCGAGTGCAATGTTACAATTCCCTGAGGTGTAAGCTACAGAATGTTTGAAGTCCCTAATGCCAGTTATTGTCTCCCATTGAAAATGGGATTCTTTGCTGTGTGGACATATAAACAGCTAACTTTTATCCAGGATTTAGTCGTTTGTTGTTTGCTTCTAATACATATTGTTTCATCATGTTAAAGCTGGAAGCTGGTCAGGTAAAGTTGCGGTCAAGATTGGAAGAGGAAGAAGAAGCCAAGGCAGCTTTAATGGGAAGGATACAACGATTGACTAAACTAATCTTAGTTTCCACGAAAAATACTATCCCGCCAAGCATATCTGAACGACCTAGCCATAGACGGAGACATTCTTTTGGGGAAGATGAGGTGCGTGATTTAGGATTTTCAGCAGTTAAGGTGGATTGCATATTCTTTGAATTTGTATTTTGACTTTTGAGGAATAATTTTTTTAATGATTTGAACTTGTCACACTAGAAACTGTAAATTATTGGCCATATCTTGTTAGATTTAACAATCGACTCCTTTTTATGCAGCTTGCATATCTGCCTGACAAGAAACGGGAACACCTTGTTGATGATGATGCTGGAAGTTATGCGTCTGAGATTTCAGTGGAAGGAAGAGATGAGATCACTAATCTAGATGAGTTGGTCAAAGATTACAAAAGAAACAAAAAGCGCGGAATGCTAGGATGGTTTAAATTGAAAGTAAGTTCTCGTTTTCTCCTTTAACGCCCGAGTTGATTATGGACTTCATATATTTAGGTTGTCTGTTAGAGGACAAAACATAGGATGTAGTTGAGGAGATGACAGTCCTCTCCTTCCTAAGTCAATGCTAGCTTTCAATCTACACTTTGTTTTGTCGGCTTTAATTGAGCCATCATCTGTATATAGTTATCTATCTTTATATTTTTTGTTAATATGCACTATTATTTTTTCATTTTATTTATGCAAAAGAAAATCCAGATTTCATGTGCATCATTCGTTAGTATTCTACTGATTGAACTCACCTAGACAAAGCTCAATGTCTCAACAGAAACCTGAGAATTTTGTTGGATTATCATCGAGTGGCGATAGTGAGAGCTCTACAAGTGGGTCACCAGCAGCTTGTTCAACATCTTCTCAAAATAGAGTCAAATTTAGTGATTTGAAGGATGGACGGAGAAATTCTGTCAGTAGAAAGGGAGATGATTATACCATTATTGAACCATTTCCGGAAAGAACCCAAGCAGGTGATTTGTTTGGTGCAGGTTGCCGTTTGCCTCGGGTGAGTGGTGTTTGCTTTACGTTGATAAAATCTGTTCCAAGTGAATACATGCATATATAATAGAGAGAATTTCGGAGTGGTTGTGTGTGTGTGCATGCAGTTGGTTGTTATTTATTTGTAGGAAGTAGCATCAGCAGGTATTTCTTCTTGTAGCATGAATAGATCATGTTAACATATTTACTATAACTATCCTTCCACAGACTGGGTCCACAATTACAGATCAAATCGAACTTCTTCGTGAGCAAGTGAAAATGTTAGCTGGGGAGGTGGCATTGTGTACAAGTTCTCTCAAAAGACTTTCAGAGCAAGCGGCTACAAACCCTGAAGATTCACAGCTTAAGGTGAGGCATCTCTTTAGATTTATCTTAAAGAACAAAAGTCTAAATCTGATTGGTATTCTTGTCTAAGTTTATGTTTTTTTTTGGGTAATATTTGTTAAAATAGGAACAAATGCAAAAGTTGAAGGAGGAAATTAGTGAAAAGAAGCTTCAGATATGTGTTCTAGAGCAACGCATGATTGGATCACTCGAGAGGTCTCCACAAATGTCAAATAACATTGAAATGTCTAAGGTAAACTATGCGTCTTCTAGGCTGATGGATTTTAAGAGCAGTTAGATGATGATTTTACTGTATGAAATGTTTTGGACTGACTGACAGATAATCTGATAACAATATCTCATGGTATACAAATTTGTAAATACAAACGGGGCATTGTTGTTTCCTATTTCATATTCTAATCTGAGTGATTGTTAGTATAGTTTAACTTTCTAAAACCATTTCAGCCGAGAAGGCCCCTTGTTACATGCCCCATATAATCATAAGTCCTTTGGTCTTTTTTTTGTTTCACAGGATTAAATAAATCTAGTATAACAAAAAAAGGAGCACAAATCATCGATTGAGGGATAATATATAACAAGATCAATTATGTAAGGGAGATAATCGAGAAAATAAAATATGTCATGATTTTACCCAAAACGAAAGTCTGTTTAAGAACCTTAGCCTAGTAGACTATTATTATAATGTCGCACTTTATTGTTGGTTGAAAACGTAAAACTCCATCTCTTATGATCCTTCTATATATAATACGGGATGAGTTTGTGGTTGTTATGTTCATATTTTGGTTGTGTTGGCTGTCATTTAATCGGTTCCTTAACCATACGCTTAATAAAGCATTGCTGGTTTTTCCAATATGTAAATACTGCATGTACATGCTTTCTGATCAGTTTGTTACATCCTCATGTCATGTAGGCTCTGTCCAAGCTTACTACACAGCTAAATGAGAAAACTTTTGAACTTGAGGTTTGTTATTCTTGAATCTTTCATAATAAAGATGATTTTTTCAATTTAGAATGCTAAAGACATCATACTAAATTATCTCTCTGCGCCGATCATTCAAGATTAAGTCAGCTGACAATAGGATACTTCAGGAACAACTACAGATTAAGGTAAATTATAAAGATGTGCAAAATTCTTTTTCATGTACTTGCATTTCTGTCTTTCACTTTTGAATTTTTTATCATCATCTTGTTGCTTTTTGCAGATTTCTGAGAATGCAGAAATGCAAGAGACGATCCTTCTGCTAAGACAACAGCTCAGTTCACAACAAATTGCTGATAGTGAGGCTACCAGACTCGAAACATATCCCAAAGAGCTAGTGCAAAAGAACAATGAAAAAAGGGATAGGTTTGGTCTGTGTCAAGAAACTTGTGCTGATGAAAATACACCAACCAGTGTGATGAGCTTAAACAGAATCTTTTCCCTCGATGACTCCAAAGACTGCAACAAAGATGCATATCTGAATTCCCAAATCCATGTACAGGTTATTCCTATTCTTTCCTGGCATCTTCAGAACTAAGAAACCCAATATAGACCCTTTGTCCGTTTGATATTTTTAGTTTTACTTGATGGGGATATGTTGTCACCAGTGCTTTTTTAATTTATTTTCTCAGGCTTCTGAAATAGAGGACTTAAAGAAACATAAGGTGAGACTGTCCGAGGAAAAGGAGGGCCTTGGAGTTCAGAATATGAAACTTTCAGAAGAAGCTTCATATGCCAAAGAGTTGGCCGCAGCTGCAGCAGTTGAGCTTAGAAACTTGGCTCAAGAAGTAACCAAGCTTTCATATGAAAATGCAAAGCTAACTGGTGACCTCGCTGCTGCAAAAGAGGTTCAGTGCCGATCAAATTGTCAGAGGTCTACTTCATATGATTTCAAGAGAAATGGCTTAAATGGTCCTCGAGGCCATAAAAGGCCAGAGGATGTAGTTTTGGTTGAGGAACTGCAGAGGGAACTTAGTGCAAGATGCCAAAGAGAAGCTTCTCTGGAGAAAGAACTATCTGAGAGAGAGCAGACAGAAGATGATTTGCGAAGAACGTTAGATAAAGTAAAACAACGTGAAGTTGATTTAGAAAATGAGCTGGCAAACATGTGGGTGCTGGTTGCACAATTGAGAAAGTCTTGCATTAATTCCGAGGATGTGTCACTCGACGGGGTTCATCCATCTGAAAGTTCACGTACAAGTGTCAAAAATGCGTTTCTTCCAAGTAATGGTCATTCAGATGTCATTTTCAAAGACGATGGAATCCGTGAAAACCTGAATGAGATGGGTACATTGGAAGATTTAAGAACCATCTATCAGAAAGAAAGGAGAAGATGCAAAGAGTTAGAATGCTATATCTCTAGGCTTAAGGTACATACTTTATTGATTTATCTTTGGGGAAAGTACAGATAGCCATCTGTGGTTTACCCCAGTTCCATGGATAATCCCGTGGTTTTTTTGTGACGCGTCCCCTGTGGTTTCAAAAAGTGTGACTGAACGGACATATTTAGAACTGTGTGTAGGAATAAAAGCTTCACCCTAAACATACTCTGTTTTACCTGATAAAGTCCTCAACCAGAAAATAGATCAAAAGAGTTGAGAAAGATTTATTAAATTTCAGGGTGAAGATGTTGCCGGTCTTGATGTCACTACTCTTGAAGAACTGCAGAACCTTCATGTTGAGGCTATAACAAAGATTTGCCATGCGAAGGTGATTCTCTGGTTGCTTTTTTCTGACGTAATTTTGCGTTATGTTGATCTACCATTTGTTTCTTCTCTTTTCATTTACACCAGAAATCTTTTCAACTATTCTCGTGTAGTCTTTCTTTTCCTCGGTTGCTGTTATCATGCCCCGTTATTGCATCAAATTAGTTTGATGTTGATCCTGGTCTTCTTTTAATTTTTAGCTGACTAAAATTCTTTCTAAATTCTTTGTAATATGCAGTGTGCAAATTGTGTATTTTAGCATGCTCACCTCCATCGTCATACATAAACTCTTGATATTTCAGGTTAGTTTTATTTATATGGTTCAATTCATGAAACGAAAACAAAAGTACCGGAAACCTTTTGGTGTAGATATGATCGGTTTGAATTAATTATAAATTAATTCATACCGGAAACCTTGTTGCGCATTTTTCTCAAACAGATAATGCAACAAGGAGCACATCCGTTTTTTCCTTCAAGTCATGAAAATAGTAGTGACGAATCAACATCTGCACTTCTTGCAGGTAGAGCAGGTGTAATGTATTTTGTACAGAATGAGAAAATTAACCAGATTGATCTATGTCTCTCATTGTTCACCGTCATCCTTCAATAATCTAGGAAGAGCTTTGGAAACGATAGCAGATGAGTTGCGCCTTTCTTGTCACTCAAGATTTATGCAACCAGTTTGTAGTAGAGATGGATCAGGGGCATTGCCATACAAGAATATTATCTATATAACGAATATCTGTATTATTGGGTACTAGGTTTACCCACTGACATGATTTAACTTTTTAAGTTGTAAGACAGAAAACTAACATCTCCTTTTCTTCTCTGCTAGAGTAACAGACAATGTAACTGTTGTAACATTCAAGATTGTTGCTGGGTTTATAAAGATGCTCACGGGGCTGCAAACGCGCGTCCGCGCACACACAAGTGCAGGGTGAGAACAGAGTCATTAGGTCATTAAATTTTTGCCTTGGTATAAACAGTACAAGGAGCATCACATTGGACCCAAGTAAGGTCACTGCCAGTGTCGATATGGAGGTCGAAACGCTTGGTTGGTTGGGTGGCCTATGTTGATGGACACAGAGTAGTAACTAAAGAGTGAAAAGTACAACCAAATCTTGAAACCATTCACCACGTATCACAAAAAGAGAACAGAAAAATGGAGGGTAAGGGAAATACAGAATACTAATTCATGGCATCCAAGTCCTACAATCTTACCCTAAGAGATTATTTTAAAGCATTAAAATTGAACTTTTTAAACAAAAGATACATCCAATAGGATTTGGATCCCTTTCGAATTTTCACATCTGTTCGTGTATCGTACAATGTGCGGTCAGAGATTATTTTAAATTTTTTTGTTTAAAATTAAATACAAACAGTATTTAACGAAAGCCGGTTGCACGATGTATGATAAACGGATAGAATGTGAGAATCTTAGGATTCTTATCCCATGCAATGTGCAACAAGTGGAGCAAAAAAGAATGAACTTTTTTAGTACGAAAATTAGATAAAGAAAAGAATTTGAAAAGGGGTTGGCAATTTTTCACCTTTTCTACAATTATAACTTCAACTTTTTGAGTGATTAGAGTGAGACAGTGACAGCCATGGAGAGAGAGTTCAGGCAACAAGAAACAAATCACAAATTGGTGAAAAGGGCATTTTGAAGGACAACCCAGGGCTGCATTGCCTCCAAAATCACGTGAAAGCATAATGCAACGCGTTCCATTAATGAAGAGAGAAGGAACTTTCCCTTCCAAGCTTACACAGGAAAACGAGGAAAACGAGGAAGGAAAATAAGGAGCGTTGCCAAAAGTAAGGTCTGTGGAAATTGACCATAGAAATTGGTGTTCTGGGCATAGTGCGCATCCATACTTTACGGCCCCGTTTGGCACACCGTATAAGACATCGGATAGTACTAATAATACGGAGTACGGTGTTTGGTGTCCGTTTGTATTAAATAGCCACCGGATTAAACAATCTAGTCCCACCTACTTTATACGGTAAACACCCGATTGTTTATCCTCTCCAAAACCACGGTACAGTTTAGTCGGGTCCTTCCTCTCCAGACGCAGCCGTGTCTCTGCTCCAGCATAGCCGTCCTTATCGACGGTGATGATGTTGCCTCCCACCTAGTCCTTAGCCTCCGTGACTATGACAATCGGAACGGCGTCGCCGTGCTTGGTAGCCAGCACCTGAGCGATGCAGAGCCCACTGATTCCACCGCCCACCACCATGCAGTCAACATAGGTGAACATCTTCTTCTTCGTTTCCCCTCCCTTTGTTCTTCCCCCTCCTTCCCACAAATCCCAAAACCCAATTCCTTTGCCGGCGAACTTGCAAAGCAGAAACTAAAAAAAAAAAAAAACGATGGAATTTGAAGAAGAAGAAGAAGAATACGGGGAAGAAAGAGAAGGATTGGGAAATTCAAAGATTTGAAGAAGAAGAAGAAGAATACAGGGAAGAAAGAAGAAGAAGAACCCGGTTGTAGCTAAATGGTTATGGTTCGCTGAAATTCAAAATAATACTATATCATTGTACTAACTGGTTATGGTTCAAATTCCATCATATTCTTCTTCTTCTTCCTCCTCAGTTCTTCCAGCGAACCCAGTCCTCCTCAGTACTTTTGCTGGGCTGATTTGTAGCTAAAAAAAAAAAAAAAAGAAGGTTTGGGAAAAAAATGATGAGAATTTTAAAGGTGGGTTTTGCTGGGTTTCTTGTTGCTGCCTTTGTGGCGGGGTTTGGTTCAGGGAGCAGACGGGGAAGAAGAAGAAAGGATAGAGAGGGAAGGATTTTGGGGGGTTTGCGGCGGAGAGATCTGGGAACAAAAGAGAGGATTTCCGTTTTTTTTTTTAATTTTATTTTAAGTTTGATTCCTCCTATCCGGTATAATACCAAACATAGTATAAATAGTACGGTTATTAGTCCGATACTGCACCAAACGCCCGACTAATTTAGTCAGTACTGTCCGGTGGCTATTTATCCTATCCGACAGAAATAGTCAGTACAGTCCGAGCTGCCAAACGAGGCCTACGAGACTAGCAGGCGTTCTTATATGTTGCACCAAAAAGGGAAGTCATAGCTGCATCCAGAGAAAGAAGAAAGAAGACTTAGCTAGAACAAAAAGAAATGAGGAAACCAAAGGATTCCTTAAAATAGTCCAATCTTCCTCCTCGCCTATGATATTGATGAAGAATCTGTTGGGTCTCCGAAATGCTTTCCCCTGACAAATCTCAATGGCATCATTTGGATTCGAAATAGAAAATGTTCGAAAACATATTTTGAAATTTTGATTGAAAATAATCAAGGTTCTAAAAAACGCTAAACGCTAGTCGGGCGACGGGCTAGCGCCTAGCGCCTAGGCGGATTTAGGTAAATTTCTTGTATATCTTGTAAATAAGTGCATATTGACACCTAAGAAAAAAAACTATACTTTTATGGATAATAAAATAATGATAAAATGCAAATTAGGTACACTATTTCCATAAGTATTGGATGAACTTGTAGTAAATCCATCATTTGCAAATTAGATACACCATTTCCATAAGTATACCACCATGAAACCAAAAAAGAAAAAAACACACAATTAATTAAAAAAAATATAAAAAAAAAACCTTCTAGGACCGCCTAGGGCCGCCTAGCCCGCCTAGGCCCAGCCCGATTTTTCCGCCCAATTTGCCCAAAAACACCTCGGTTGCTAGGCGCCGCCTAGGGCGTTTTTTAGAACACTGAAAATAATTCAGAGGAAAGTGTGTGCTCTTATTTTTCAGTTTTTTCTTCTTCCAATTTCAAGAAAGCCATCCATTCTCTTCGCTTTCTTTAATTTTTTTCCTTTTTTTTGCTATAAAAATAGATTAGGATAATTTTTATTAGGGCTTTAGAAGTCATTTTACATTGTTTTGATTGAGTTGGATTGGGCCTCGGTGGAAACTCTTAGCTCTTCTGGTTCGTTTCCAATACCAAGTCCTAAGATACCTTAAAAGAGTTAGTGTGGCTTAGGAAGTATTGTGATAGCCCGTCCCGGATTATCGTTCTCGAAAATGTGAAATGTCAAAATTGCCCTTGGACGTTTTGTGAGGTTTTGTGAGTTAAATTTTAATTGGACCCAATCAAGTATTTTCCTAAGTTTTGGGGGCCAATGGGAATTAAAATCTTTAGTGTTGGTGATTGGTGGCTTTTGGACCACACACAAATACCCAAAAACCTTCTCTCTCTTCTCTCCCGTGTTCTCTCTCTTCTCTCCCTCGGACTCACGCTCTCTCTCCTTCTCTTGGTACGGACAACGCCAAAACCTCCCTAATTCTCATAGATCGAAGGTTTTGAGTGCACCATTGTGTTCCTCGTGGTGCTACGAGTCGAGCGGTACCACTTTCAGGTACGAATAGCTTCGTTTTCACGTGGAAATCTTAACCTCCGTTCATGCACTTTTTAATGCGTGATTTTTAGGGAATTTTAAGCTTCTATAAAGTTTTAGGGCACTCTCACGAAGCTCGGGGAAGAACGTTGAGTGGTTTTGGACGTCGGAAACTCGAGATCGATGAGTTGCAAGGTTTGGCCGGAAGTTCGAGCTTTCTCCGTCGAGATTCCGTGGATTTCAAGCCTTGAAATTGGTAAGGATATGTTCTTCTAGTTATAAGCTTCATTTTGAGACCAATTTCATAAGTTTTGGTTAAGAATTGACGGAGATCTAAGGATTTTAAAAATTTCCAGTTTCCGGCGACGGCGATGGTCGCTGGAGTCCAGAGGTTGAAGACGACGGAATATTCCGTCAAGTCTGACGGAATATTCTGACGCCGTCAGTTAGTTTTAACTGTTACTGTTGGGATTTAACAGAATATTCTTTGAAATATTCCTGATGGCATTAACTGACACCGTCAGTGTGCCTGGCAAGTGGCCGCGAGTGGGGGCGCGTCTGGCCGTGCCTTGGCTGGCACGTGGGTGGTCGGAATTTTTTTCTAAAAATATGGGGATGTTCGTGAGGTTGTGTAGATCACGGTACCCAATTTGAGCATTGTATGAGAAGTTATTATCTAGTTTTGTTTATGTGCTTTAAAATAACGCCTATATAGTTGTTTCTCATATAGGCGAGACTTATCTGGAGGACGAGCGTAACCAGGCTAGGCACGGGGGTTATGACCCGGCTACTTATCAGTAAGTCTGTATATATATATATATATATATATATACACACATACATACAAACTTGACGTTTTTCCCAGAAAACGTATTTTAAAGGAAATGTGATTTGAAATGCCATGTCATGCTCGTATTATATATTAGCATATGCATTACCATAATTATGCATATTGTTGCATGGTGCTGCGGATGCCAGGTAAGCTACATGTGAGTATATCATGCTAGTAATAGTTATGAGATGAATGGTGATGTTGTGATGCATATTGAGCTCATTAATATGCACCCCAGTATTAGTGCTCCCGCCCAGAGTTAGGGGCATAGTCCTTCACATGATGTTCACCTCCCGCACCACACGTTCATCTTGGATCCAAGTTAGGTGCACAATCCTGTCATATAGACCATTATAAGTGGGTTCGACTCGTAGGTGACCTGCGAATATTCGCACAGTCTTCACGTGATCGTAGCACTAGAGCGTATTATTATTTATACCCAGTCTTGTCAGTCAGACCACGTGAGGTGGTTCTGACTCGTGTGCAGATATGTATATACATGATGAGATATGTGACGTATATACATGATGAATTATATGATGAGATATGAGATTGAGATATGATTGAAATGAGCTCTAGATTTCGCCGTATAGATCACGTCAGGTGACTTCGGCTAGTATATGAGTTATATTGAATTGCATCACCTGGCTTACATTTGTGATATTATGAGGCATTGAGCATGGCATAAGCATGGCATACATATATTTATGTGGTTTTGGATACATTGAGCATGGTTTTGAATTATATTTATATACATATATATATGTATCCTATTTTCTGGGAATTATACAGGTTTTCCAGCGAGGGGATAACGCTTTTGATATCGTATGATTTTAGAAAACCTTTGTTTTTGCCCACTCACGTATTTGTTTTGCGCCCCTCCAGGTATTAGGTAGCGTTTGTTGGTGGCTTACGAGGATTCAACGGAGGTTCTGACAGACATCCTTCATGTAGGACCACCTTCGAGCGTTGTTTAATTAGTACTTTTATGCTTGACTGCACTTAGGCTAGTTAAGCTCTGGTTGTGTAATTCACACTTATTCTCGCACTAGCATGCTATCTTAACTAGGATTGCTAGTTGCTCGGTTTTAAATTTGTTCGTATTTCCCTTATTAATCTTGCTTCCGCACTGTGCTTATGGTTACGTCACGCTCATGTGACGGCCATCACGCCTCGATCTCGGTCGGGGTGTGTCAAGTATCCCAGCTGGATCAATGGCCCAAAGAATGAATGCTTAAAACAAATTATGGCTTGCCTAATCGAGATGTGGTGTGGAGGCTAAAAGTTTATTGGTTTAGCGTCGGAGAGATCTCAGTGCATGTTTGCATGGTTTTGGAGTGGTTAATCTAGGGTTCTTGATGTTCTGTGGATATTCGTACTGGCTAAGGATATCTAAGGAAGCTTGAAGAAATCTCTGGAAAGCTAGGAGAACCTTTAAGAATCAAGGTTTCTTGCACTTGGAGAAAAGTTTTCTCTACCTCGTGCAATCATGCCTTGATCCTCTCCCACTACATGGTTTGTCCTCTTCTTACGTTAAATTATCTCTCTAATTTTATAATCAGGTTGCCTTCCAGTTCTCATTAGGGAATCTCTTTAATTTCCCTACTTCTTCCTATTCTTGTTAAGTCATCCTCATTCCTTTCCATGAACGCAACTATGACTTTACTTTTTAGTGTAACATTGGAGCACGCTGCTAGCCTTGTGAACACTGGCCTGAACCCTTTTCCATGGTTAATTTCCACGAAAATTTCTTTTGGCAATGCTCTTCTTTATTTTCCTTCCTCGTTTTTCTGTGTACCCATTCTCTCCTCATTGATGAGGCACACAACTTCATGTTTGAACGTGATTCTGTAGGCAAATTGGCTCTGGGTTTTGGCTTTTTTCCTAAGTGCTCTATTTAGTTGGTAAGGGAAAATGAAATATTGTCTGTTCTCTCCCAGACTTACCCACGTGAAACCCAAAATTATGGGCTTGAACTTTTAGTGTTCCCAAGCAGCCCAAAGTCTTTCATAACTTTAGCTTCACATGGGCCTAATAAACTTCCGTAACATCCATACCACGATCCACTTGGCAACCTCCGATATGTAGCTTGGGCCCACTTTCTCATGAATTTAGGCTCGTCTTGTGGCACTTTTACAATACTCGGGCATCGAGCACCCGTCCCCCTCCCAACCCATACCTTCCCCAAACATGTCCCGGGCCTCTCCCCAAAACGTCCCCCTCGCCACCCATCCCCTACCCAATCCGGTTGTACCACCCATTCTTCAACCCCTATAATAATCCCCAACATCCCAATATCATATCTTAACAATCTCCCCAATTATTTCCAAACAAAATTCTCTCAAATATTAAAACATACTAATCAAGAACACATTGACAATGTATGTAACAAATTCACAATATAAATTAAGAACACACATTTGAGGATTTCTTTAAGATATTTGGTGAGTCCCTATATATTGGGATACTTCGAGGATCTCTATTCTAGCCCATTAATATATATTTTTTCTCTATATTAAGGGACTATAGGGATATGAGACTCCATTTAGGTTCTAAGATGTTCACTATACAATAATTCCACTAGACAACATGGTTGATAAAGTGAGATGTTTTGATGCACTACCAAATTTGCTTTCCACCAAACTTAATTTTTTATATAGAGAAATTAGGTTCACATCCTTCTTTTTGCTACTCCATTGATTAAAATCCTATTTATTTTCAATTTTTGATCAAGGTCCTTGGGTATTAATAACATCATTAATTATTTGAATAATAAAAAATATTTTTATTTTTAAATATATTCCTTTAGTGTTAAAAATGTTACAATTAGTATATTTATATTTATGGCTAAATTTTTTATCATATATTTTTATTTTTAGTTTGTACCTATTTTTAATTTGCAAATATTTTTTTAATTTGTACCAATTTTCTTTTCATTTTTAATTTGTACCCATATATTAGTTTCTTTTTGTGCCCATATTTTTTAAAGTTTTATTTTGTGTTTGTACCCATGTGTATACCATCACGTGACATTATATATTTAATCAATGATAGACAAATTACATATGGTATATTTATGTTTTATGCCTAAACTTTGTATCATATATTTATATTTTTAGTTTGTACCCACTTTTAATTTGCAACATTTTTTTTAAATTCGTAGTATTTTCTTTTTAGTTTTATTTTGTACTCATGTATTAATTTCTTTTAGCGCTTATATTTTTTAAAAGTTCATTTGTACTGATAATTTTTTAATCTTTTATCTGTACCCTAATTTATATATAATGTACCCATTGTTCTTTATTAATGTACCACTTAGTTATATGTGAAATGTCACATCCCGGCCCGGGGTGGATCACTTCCCGGGCCCGCTTCACCACCGTAGCACAATATTGTCTGCTTTGGGCCTTCCCCACGCCCTCACGGTTTTGTTTCTGAAAACTCACGAGCAACTTCCCAGTGGGTCACCCATCATGGGAGTGCTCTAGCACTCTTCTCGCTTAACTTCGAAGTTCCTACGGAACCCGAAACCAATGAGCTCCCAAAAAGCCTCGTGCTAGGTAGGGATGAGAATATACATTTAAGGATCACTCCCCTGGGCGATGTGGGATGTTACAATCCACCCCCCTCAAGGGCCCGACGTCCTTGTCGGCACACTTCCGGCCAGGGATTGGCTCTGATACCAATTTGTCACATCCCGGCCCGGGGTGGATCACTTCCCGGGCCCGCTTCACCACCGTAGCACGATATTGTCCGCTTTGGGCCTTCCCCACGCCCTCACGGTTTTGTTTCTGAGAACTCACGAGCAACTTCCCAGTGGGTCACCCATCATGGGAGTGCTCTAGCCCTTTTCTCGCTTAACTTCGAAGTTCCTACGGAACCCGAAGCCAGTGAGCTCCCAAAAGGCCTCGTGCTAGGTAGGGATACATTTAAGGATCACTCCCTTGGGCAATGTGGGATGTTACATGAAATGTACCAATTTTTTTTAACACTATGGATACATTCTTTGGCCATTTATTATTTCTTATTTTTACATAGTTTTTTTATCCATTTATTCAATCAAAATGTTTGAATTTTTTTATTGTAACTGTTTCTAATAGTATTATAATGAGGGATTTTACATTTATAGGATTATAAATCTCATAAAATATCAAACAATTAATGTCAAAACTATAAAAATAAAAATATTAATAGTAATATAATGAGCTGTACAAAGTCAAGGGACTTTTGTGAGATCCCACATTGCCCAGGAAAGTGGATCATGTGAGCCTTATATGTATATTCCCATCTCTACCTAGCGCGAGGCCTTTTAGGAGTTCACTGGCTTCGGGTTCCATCGGAACTCCGAAGTTAAGCAAGTAGCATGCGAGAGCACTCCCATGATGGATGATCTACTGGGAAGTTCTCGTGTGAGTTCTCAGAAACAAAACCGTGAGGGCGTGGTCGGAGCCCAAAGCGGACAATATCGTACTACGGTGGAGGCGTGCCCGGGATGTGGTGGAGTCCGGGCCGGGATGTGACACTTTGATCAAACTTTGAATACCATTAAGGTTTTAATCAAAGAATGTTAAAGATTAGAGACCGCATCCAAAGTACGTATCCCTTTTTTTATTCACCAATGTATTGAAATCCTTGTGTAAAGTAATTTTATCAAAACCACAAATCTCAGAAGTGATAATCTATTTTACTAAACCACTGAATCTGGGGTGAAGTTTCCGTTTAATAGCAAGGCACTTAGTTGGTGGCATGTTATGGTAAAATAGATCAATACTATTGAACAAGTGCTTAATTGGGCTTGCATGTGAGATTTTTGGACCCTAACATACACAAAGTCAAATGTGTCATTAAATATTTTTATAAAAAGTAGGTGAACAAAGATACCTATACGATGTGTCTAGCAGCTCTCTTAAATTATATAAATACATACCATTATTTTCCATGGACATTAAGAAAAACTTATAACCACCTTTTAAAACAGTTTAATTAGTAAACAATCCTATTTTCTGACACCTGCATAGTATATATATTTGGATTATTTGTTTCTCTCTAAAGCAGCTGTTGAGTACGTAGGTTTTTACCTTCTCTCATGCTCAATTACCTTTGGAGGTTATTACCATTTTAATGCCTCTGATCTTATCTACAAGGTTGACTAGAAAACATCTCAACCCTTGAAGGCCAATATAACAATAAAAGTAAGAATGAATTATCTGTCCTAAAAAAATTCTTCTCTACAACCAATTTATGCAATCGGTGTCTCACGATAAGTAGTTGGGTTGGCTAGCATGTGAGGAACCAGAAACGAGACACAAGACACCAAATGCATATAACTGTTGTAGAGTAATAATTTATCGTCCGATTGATTAACTGAATGAACTAATTATCAATGAAAGACCTTATAAAACGCTGCTAGTTTCATATTTGGCAAAACACGCATTCTTGTGGACATAGCCAATCTTTTGATCTCTTTTTTGTTACCTTTGTTGTTGTTCTTCTTCTTTCGATCTGTGCATGGTGTGTGGTTTTTACCCATGCGTCCTCTTATCCCCTCCATTCGGAATTTGTATAGATCTGCCTATAAATCCATTGTCAAGAAATGGCGACACATGAAAAAGAAATCAACCTCGGCTCCACAAGAGGAAGCCATAGTTGACCAATTTCGAGATAATGATGTGATTTTTGAGGTAAATATATTGTTAGATTGTCAATTTTGCATGATTGTTCAATACATTTATACACAGTCTACATTAACAATCTTACAACATAATATGAGAGCAATATTTCTCTCGTATACAAAATGATCAAAATTTATAAACAAGAACTGCGCGTGGATAGGAATGTCTTAGAAAGATAATAAAATTTCATTGTAATATTAACTTTGAAAATCAATATGCTTATTCCTGTGTTTATCTAATTACATGCATGCATGCCGATTAACGATAACCTTGATAATCAATATGCTGCAACATTATGCTTCCATAATTAACAACATTATAACCTCGTTTTTTCACGTGTTTATCTAATTGCTTTGCGTGCATACAGATTAACTAACTTGTATACGTAGTATTGATCAACATAGCTTTTATATGTATACATATATGTGTATATACATACAGGAAGTGGGTGAGGATACAGAAAAGAAAATCATGCATGGATTGCACAGCTTTAGATGCATTAGCCTGCAAAGAATGCGACGCCATGATCCATCAAGCCCTAGAGGTCTCAAAAGCGTGGACTGCATCTTTAACGTGTCATCTCCTCGTTTCTCAAGGAGCTCAAGCCGAAAGAGTCGCACCCCTTCACCCTCCCTCACGAAAACTAAGAGCCGGAAAAGCTGGCCCGATTCTGCGGTGCCCTCTCCGGCAACCCCCACTACGCCAGGGTGTACTACTAAAAGCGCGGACTGCACGCCCACCCATCCCTTTCTCTCAAAAAGTGGGAGCCGGAAGAGCCGCCCCCATCATGTTTTCTAACTCATCTGGGATGTTGAAACCCCCAGCCATTGAGAAGCAGCTTGAGTGCACCTTAGAGGAGCTGTGCTTTGGATGCCAGAGGAAGATGAAGGTCACAAGGGCTGTCGTCAAAGACACCGGGTTGGTTACCTTGTCCTTGGTTTACTATACAACTATTCTCGTCAAAATGTTGATCGCGTCTCCTTTCATATACTTGTACGTATATATGTGACTTAACGACTCAAAATGAGATCTCTTTATCAAACATGTTATGACTAGTACGAATGGTTGATCATATTGTTGACTGCATCTCTTATGAAGGTGAAACCCTAAAGAGGCAGAAATCGGATCAACAATGTGATTAGTAAATGTGGCACGGAAGCAATACTCTAGAACCAAATATCATTTGCTCATATATATATGGGTGAAGCTTAGATCATTTGCTTACTTGTTCCTAGTATCTTTTCATATTAATTTGTTTTAATGGCAGGCAATTGGCTCAAGAAGATGAATTGGTAACAATACAAGTGGAGCCAGGATGGAAGAAAGGAACAAAGATTACATTTGAAGGATTGGGAAATGAGAGACCAGGTGCATACCCAGCAGACATAATCTTTGTGATTTCTGAAAAACGACACCCTTTGTTCAGAAGAGAAGGAGATGACTTGGAGTTGGCACTTGAGATTCCATTGGTGGAGGCTCTCACTGGCTGCATGATCTCAATCCCTCTGCTGGGCGGAGACCAGATGAAGCTGACGATTGACTACATCATATATCCTGGCTATGAAAAGATCATATCTGGCCAAGGCATGGCAGTCTCTAAAGATGAAGGAAAGAGAGGAAACTTGAAGGTCACGTTTCTGGTCGATTTTCCGACCGCCCTCACCCATGAACAACGATTGGATGTTCAAAACATTTTAGAGGATTATGATTGATCGTCAGTGATTGTAGCCCTTTTTCCCCTTTCATTGTTTTCATGGTACAGATAGAATCCAATGCTTCATTTGTATAATATAGGTAGAAGCTTTTGTAAGATAACCCGGTGTTTATATATTGAAGAGTTTTAGCGCAGAACTAGGCGTAACCAAGTTAGTTAGAGCATTGTGATCTTCCCGCTGCACCCAAGTTTGAAACCCATTCACCTAGTTTAGGTTAGAATTAAATATGGCTCGGATAAAACCCACAAAACGCTTTAACTTTGGAACATGATAGTATAAGCAGCAAGAACATGATTGTATGATACAATTACAAACACATTTGAACATATAAACCTATGATATTCACCCCCAACTTTTACACTCTCCATTTCCCTTTTCATAAACAATCAAGCCTTTGTCAAAGTGAAATCAGAACAATATTCGTATATTATACAACGAAAGACTTCTATAAATCTGACTGAAAGAAGAAATCACACGAGCAAAGCGAGATCCTATTCTCTCTTAAGCCTCAGGCCATCCGAACAGAGCACGGATTATGCTTAATATGCCACCGCCCATGAGAGCCTTCAGAATTCTTAGCTTCCCCTTTGTGTATGGTGGGTACCTTATGGAGGCATCGCCAACAAAACCACGATAAACAACAGCCTTCTTATGGCTAAAGGCGTCGAAAGAGAATTTTCCATGGTATGCACCCATTCCACTCTCCCCAACTCCTCCAAAAGGCACGGAGGGAACAGCAAGCTGTACCATCAAGAAGTATATGTAATGCAAATTAGATTCTAAACAGAGTTTGGAATAACGGAAATAGATTAATCAGCGTGCATGTGACTGCGGTGTTATATGTAACAAATGGAAATGCCAAGAATGCATCGATGAACATGTACTGTCTTGTTTCAAGAATTTTGAGGGTGAAGTATTACATGTACGGTCGTGTCATTGATAACCAAACCCCCGGCAGATACAGTATTTACAAAGTGCTCCTTCAGCTTCTTCTTGTTGGTAAACAAATACGCAGCAAGGGGCTTTGCTCCTGAGTTTATCAAATCAAAACTGTCTTCCAATTTGTCGACCTGTTACAAACAGAAGGGAAGATATTGCATTGGATCTCCAGCGTCGCGTGCGTATGACAACAGAACAATTCAATCATACGAATGCTACTCTTTCAAAAATGTTTGCACTATTAAAATATGGCAACGATCAGCCTACTTTTTTGCGCATGATGAAGGTAGCTATACTTCTTTCCTTTCAAATCATCCCAAATGAGAACCATGTTAGATATTCTGTTACTAGTTCACAATTCGAAAAATCTGATTCTATAGCTTTTGATCAATGTGCTGAGGAGCTATTTAAATATTTTGCTGCAAAAATATTTCGTTGAAAGCACAAACTCACAACAACAAAATCTGTGGTTCTTACCGTGAGAATGGGAAGCAAAGGGCCAAATATTTCCTCAGTCATGATCAAAGAGTCTTGTGGGACATCGAGCAAGATGGTGGGAGCTATCCTCCTGTGATCAAAGGGAAGAAGCATTAATCACATTTACGATACAATGAAATACCCTATTAATTCAGAGAGAGAGAGAGAGAGAGAGAGAGAGAGAGCGCTAAGAAGAGAACAATCAGATAAAGTATAACATACAAGTTGGTTTTGTCCATTTCACCTCCATGGACGATCTTTCCAGAAACCTTATCCTCATCCAAGAGCTTTGTCAAGCGAGCAAAGTGATTAGGATTCACAATACGAGACAAATCTTTTGATTCCAGTTGATTCTTTCCATAGAAGTTCTCCAATTCTTGTTTCAGAGATTCCACCTGTGAATAAAGACAATGAAGCAGACGGCACAAACAGAAAAACAAATTCAGATCTCCAATGGGATATGAGGGTAACCTTACCAGCTTAGGAGCAAAATCTTTTCTTGTTACGATATAATCAGGGGAGACGCAAGCCTGTCCATTATTACACCCCCACTTACCAACGATTATGCGCCTACATGCAACCTTGGAGAAACAAAATGACAAGTTTGTACATGAGACGAGATGAAAATCGCGGCACCGTAGTAGCAGAAAGTAAAATACATCAAATATTATTGAGGCTATGCAAGAAGGAAGATCTCTATACTTGTAAGTTGATGCCAGAATCAACGATAACAGGGGATTTTCCTCCAAGCTCCAAAAGAACAGGTGTAAGGTGCTTTGCAGCACTAGCCATCACTATACGTCCAACCCTACCATTTCCTACAAATTTAAATATAATATTTTCAATCAATTACAGAAAAATCAGCTGTAATCTCAGGAAAATGAAAGATGAGAACAAATGAGAGGAAAATGACTAAGAACCTGTGTAACATATCTTATCCCACTTTTGCTCTAATAGTGCAGATGTTTCAGCAACAGCCCCCTCAACGACTCTTATACAAGAGCTATCCATATATTCACGTACAAGTTTTGCGAGCAATGACGATGTGGCTGGAGCAAGTTCTGATGGTTTAAGAACCACAACATTACCAGCCGCAATGGCTCCAACAACTGGATCAAGTGAGAGTACTGGAAAACAGATACTACAAAATTATTTTTGTTTGAGGACAGGATTAATTAGGACTATAGAGCTCAATGCTAAACTTTAAAAAAACAAGTCCAGTATGAACGTACAGAAAGGATAGTTCCATGCTGAAATTACTAGTATAGCACCAAGAGGTTCAGACACTATTTCAGCTGATGCAGGAAAAACTGCTATTGAACTTTTAACCTGTAATTAAAGGGAAATATTAGTATGTTACTCATGGGGAAAATAGATAGAATACACATGTCAAATCAACTCAAGAAATGTCTGTCTTGACAAACAAAATGACAGTCATCGGTTGCCAATCAATGGAGTTGCTGACAAAGACAAACCTTTTCTGGCTTCATCCATTTCCTCAGCTCCTTAATTGCCAAATTACATGAGTTTTTTAACATAGCTATCTACACGAAAACCATATAAACCAAATATAAAGTCAATAACAAATAAGACATTCATGTCAAGTTTTCACACAGAAGAAATTAATTGGACAAGGGCCTAAATAATTGGATGCCTTTATTGGTTAGGTAAGTATTTGTTTCAACAATTGTCTATTTCGCATGCAGGAGAGCCAAAACCAATGGCTGACAAAAAATGCTCTCCGTTTGTTTACCAAATTGGGAGAGAGCCAATTTTTCAATCCAAACCGTTCGGGTGCAGAAACATCCAATTCAGGGTGAACCACGAAATCCACAGTTCAAATTCTGACCCGCCATCTCCATCTTTGTATGGAGTTAAAGCAGAGCCATATCCACAGTAGCACATATGTAAGATATCTATAATTCAATACAGACGTATACCTACATACATATATATGTATAAGCGTATATATATTGCTAGATATCCAACATGTTATGTTGCTAGACTATGAATCAGCACCGCATATTCAAACACAGGTTTACCTAATCAATGGTTCTGATAGTCTGGAAACGTAAGATACTAGACCTTTCAAACAAATCAGGCATTTGCAAATTTAAACATCTATCTCTACTACAAATTAAAAACACCCAACAATCTTTATTCTTGTCAAATTTATTCCTGTAAGTTTCTAAATAGTTTAAAACGTTTTTGTCCTGTAGACAGCCCATGCGGTTAATGGAAAGTTCATTCTTTACCTTTTCTCCGCATCACACCTAGCTATATATTAGAAAAGACAAGGCTTGACTTATCTCAAAGAGTAAAATTTTTAAGATATATGAATACTTATGACACCAAACAGACATGAAAAGTACTCCTCAACTTACAAGATTTATTAACTTATTACAAACCCCATAATAAAGCCCTACCCGGCTAGCCCCTCCCCACCAAAAAAAAAAATTGGAAGAAAAAAATGCGAGCAACCTTCTTAGTTCTTATTCTACCTTCTCGGCTCTCCTTCTCATCCTACAATGTTGAACGATTATTTGAACCGCCTATTTTCTTGGTTACTATTCACAGATCTTTTTGCAAAAAATTAACTAAATCTGAAATCGTTTAGACATCTAATGGTTTTTCAAGAAATTAGACAAACTATGATTCTCACTTAAACATCGAAATTTTGACATTGTTAGTCAACCGGTTATGGAGACTTGATCCCCAAAGGTGATATAGAAAGTAGACGATTCCGATCATCAAACAACATTGCATGATGAACAAGAAAGTAGAGAAGATTCAAGTGAGAAGGTTGCTAGCATCTAAAAGAAAAAGGCATCCTCACTAATAGTATGAGAGACAATTTTCTCTGTGCAATGAATCTAGTGGGGTGTCATTGATTACCCCTGTGATCCACTCCACCCACTTCTTACATTCTTCCTGCATAGCTAGTTTGGTATTGCTGTGCTTTTTAAAAAAACTGTTTCTGTTGTGCTGTGAGAATAAAAAGTTGTAAAATAAAACAGTTGAGTGTTTGGTAAACTTTTTTTTTATAAAAGTGCTTTTAAGTGTAAAAGTGTTTGGTAAACTTTTATAATAAAGCTGCTGTGACTATGTCAAATGACAAAAATGAGTATGATATTAAATGTAAAATCAGAATAATTTTATTTATATTTGACAAAAAATAAAGAATAATAATTTTATTTATTAATACTCTCTCTAGAGTCTTCCCCCTTTATTTTCTCCATCTGCATCGACTAGACTTTTCTAAAAACCAAAAAAATCTCTCTAGAAGTCTCCCCACTACCCCAATTATCTCAGTTTTTATTTTTTCTGCTCCGTCTTCTTCTTTTTTATTTTCATCTCCATGGATTCCGAAGGCACCAACGCCGTGACTATGTCGTCTTTGATGGGTTGTTCCTTAATCTCTCACCTGTCTCACTGCATTTTTCTTCCTCATTTTCTCCGTCTGGGCAATCTGGGCTCTCCTAATTTGCAGAAATACGAAGATCAGTCTCTTGTAAGCGGAGCAATCTGGGAAATCTGGGCAAGTCCGCAATGCCAAAACCGAATCTGAATCCGAGTCTGGTTATCACCGGAAAAGATGGTGGTGTTTCTCGGTGCGATTTTGTCGGCGTGGGAATGAGAGAGGATGAACGAGAGATGGGTGAAAGGACAGAGACAGAAACGATGCCATAGGGTATGGAATCCAAGGTCAATAACGGTGATTGTTGAAGCTGGGAATGAACGGCGTTGTGGCGGAGTCGACGAGGACGATCTCCCAATTGAAGTTGGCGACGTCTTCCAGTTGATATTATGTGTACTTTATTTAATTGTTTATGGTCATTTTGGGTATTTGAAAATTTCATTAAAGGACTCAGCGCCTCTTGCAAATTAGGTTTGCACATAAGTTGTGGAAGCAAAAAAAGCCGGTTTTTCAAAGCTAGCTTTTGCTGCTTTTGTTTTTTGGCTTTTTTTTCATCCAAAACTGTGAAAAAAACTGAAGTTGAAAGTTTACCAAACACAAAAAAACTATCAGCTTTTTTTGATACCTGCTTTTTTCAAAAGTACCTTAGTACCAAACCAGTACTAAATATACCCCACATAATATATGCATCACAACTACTAAGTGACAGAAGCACAATTTTCCTACCCCAAGTGACAAGGACTCCCCACCAAGTTTGAGAAGAATTTGGAAATTATGATCCGGATTTAGAGTCCAATGGAAGCACAAAACCAAAGAGACACCATTATGTAATCGAAAAACATGCACAAATAAAATTGGTTACAAATTTTTAATCGAACATAAGAGTTGGATGAACACTAATTAGACAATGAAAGGGGCACTAAAACCGTACACGGCTTACTTTTGTTTAGTGGGATCCATTTGTGCATATTTTTCTAGGCAATTACATAACAGAACATTTGAGTGAGCAATCAGCATTTAATAATGTCGTATTGAACTACAGCAATCAGCAAATTCTAGTCACAAACCAATCATGATTTAGCATATAGATATGAATTATTGACATGAGAGAGAGAGAGAGAGAGAGAGAGAGAGAGAGAGAGCATGTCCACATCAAATCATTCAGAAACCAACAAAAAAATTCGATCCAAATTTCTCAGCAAATTTTAATCACAACGTAATTCACTGGTGAGAAATGAAATGGGGGAATCGGAGGACCTCATAGACTTGGGATTCGAGTTCAGGTTTGGAGAGGTCGGAGCGGAGAGCGTTGACGATCTCCAGCTCGTTTTCGATGAGGATCTTGAGGATGCACTCGAGCTGCGACACCCTCCATTGATAGCTCCGAGTCTTGCCGGAGGCGAAGGTCGCTCTCAGCTCCTTGGCCACAGCAGAGGCGGCTTCTTCGTCGAAAGGCTTCTCCGAACCCATGGTAGAACTAGAAAAGGATAGACAGAGTAGAAGAAGAACGTATGTGTGTGTGTGTATGTATATTTGAATTGAGTGTGTGGGAAGAGAAGTGTGGAGGGCTCTCTCTATCTGACTTACGAAGGAAGAGAAGAAAAGTTGTTGATGATGGAACAGACGATGTCACACCCGGATATAAACCTGATGAGAGAAAGAGAGAGAGGGTTCCCGCGACTTACGGAATTGGGTTGTGATTTGTCACGTCACCTTAATACTGCTAAGTTTTTGAGTAAAGTACAAAAAGCTACCTTACCTATTGGTGTCACGACATTTTCATACCTCATATTTTAAAATTGGCAATGTCATACTTTATCTTTAGAATTTAGTCCAATGTTATACCTTCCGTTACTTGGCCGTTTACTTTTCAGTTAAATGTTGACGTGGCTTGACTCGGGACCCATTTTTTATTAAAACTAAAAATAAATCATTTAATAATTTTTAAATATTAAAATAATAAAGAAAAGTTAAAAAAAAAAAAAAAAAAAAAAAAAACCTTCTGTTCCTGCCCTCCCCCCCCCACCCTCGTCTCTCTCTCCTCCCCCATCTTCATCTTCTTCCCCCTATCTTCATCTTCTTCCCCCTTCCAGTCCTTTCCTGCAACCTAGAAAAAAGGAGGAAGAAGAAGAATAAGGAAAAAAAAAAAAAATCTGAATCTACGACCCAGAAGAAGAAGAAGAAGAAGAAGAAGAAGAAGGAGGAGGAAGAAGGAGGAAGAAGGAGGAGGAGGAAGAAGAAGAAGAAGAAAAAAAGAACAAAAATCCCGAATCTGCAACCCAGAAGAAGAAGAAGGAGGAAGAAGGAGGAGGAAGAAGAAGAAGAAGAAGAAGAAGAAAAGAAAAAAAAATCCCGAATCTGCAACCCAGAAGAAGAAGAAGAAGGAAGGAGGATGAGGAGGAGGAGGAAGAAGAAGAAGAAGAAAAAAAAAAAAAAAACCCCTCAGTAAACCCCCGCTCCCCCCCCCGGGAAGAAGAAGAAGAACAAAAAAAAAAAAAAAAACCAAATCAAATAATTTTATTTTTGGTTTTACTTTTCTTTTAATATTTAAAAAATCTTAAATAATTTTTTTTTAGTTTTTAATAATATTTTAATAAAAAGTGGGCCTCGAATCAAGCTACGTCAGCATTTAACTGAAAAGTAAACGGCCAAGTAACAGAAGGTATAACATTGGACCAAATTCTAAAGATGAGGTATGACATTGTCAATTTTAAAAGATGAGGTATGAAAGTGTCGTGACATCAATAGTTGAGGTAGTTTTTTTGTACTTTACCCTAAGTTTTTTATTCAAAATAAGTTGTGACTTATGTTTAAGATTTTTTTTTATTTTTCTTTAATACATTGATATTTTTACACTAAAGAAGGAATTAGTTCAATTATGCCATACAATGTACAACCTAATTTGATATCGAAGAGGAATACCACAAGACCATATTACTGAGTGACATGTTCAAGATTAATTTGAACACTTCAACACCTCATTATTCAGTTAAATATCACTCTAACTCCATTAAGTTCTTTCTAAAAACTATAGAATTTGTAGAAAATCAATTGAAAATATTATGAACTTTAAGCAATATTTTCTCATTGCATAGTGCTTTGATTTTAAACATGAAATGGACTAGTATTTTTTAGGATTTTTATCACAAATAATCCCTGAAAATTGACCTTCACCATCAAGATGGTTCATGAAATTAAAAATCAATTAATTTAGTCTTCAAAAATATGTATTGCAAATCAATGTGGTCATTCCATCATAATTCTATTAAAAATTCCGTTAAGTGCTGCTGTGGCACATAAATGGGCCCCATAAGATTTACAGGGTTTTTTTTTTTTTTTTATCACAAATGGTCCTTGAAATTGACCCACACCATCAATATGGTCCATGAAATTGAAAATCAATTAATGTAGTCCTTGAAAAATAGATGTCGCAAATCAATATGATCATTCCATCGCAATTATGTAAAAAAATTTGTTATGTGCTGATGTGAGTTTAATAATTAATTAAAAGAGTTGTCTAAATACCTTTTTGCACAATGGAATTTTTTTTTTCTCATAGTAGGGCCTACTCCAAAGAGAGCTCCCTTCCATAAATTCTCAAAGACACAAGGCTTAACCGATGCCTAAGAGAGGGTGTGGAAATAGTTTTCAACCAACAATGGACGCACCTCGGTTATAACCTCATTATCTCAAGGCAGACATCATTGTTCTTTGCATCACCAGATCACTAGGGAAGCGCCGAACAAGCTCTCAAAGATTAAGGTTGTGAGGATGTTGATCGCCTAAATGTTAACGGTGATGTCCTAGAAGTCGTTGCCAATGGGCCAAGCCGTCACCAAAGGTGATCTCGATCCAGGTTCAATTCGGTGAAGGGTGTTGAAGTGTGTAAAGATGGGTGTATTAAGAATTTTTTTTAGAGAATAGAGAGTGAAGGAGGTATATAAATGTGGACTAGGATCGGAGGTGATTGCATGAATGGGTTTTTGAGTTGACAATATTTTTATTAACTATTAAACTACTAAGCCTATTTATAATTTTTTTAATTTAATTAGACTTGTGTGACCCATTTATGTGTCACATCAGCACATAACAGAATTTTTGATAGAATTGTGACGGAAGGACTACATTGATCAATTTTCAATTTCAGGGACCATTTTGATGTCATAGGTCAATTTCAAGGACCATTTGAGAGGAAAGAAGGACTTATGGGGCCAATTTGTATGACATATCAGCACGTAACAAATTTTTTAACATAATCGTGACAGAAAGACCACATTGATTTGCGACACCCATTTTCAGGAACTACATTGATTGATTTTTAATTTCAGAGACCATCTTGATGGTGATGGTCAATTTCAGGAACCATGGAGAGTTCCACTTTGAGAAAATCTCTTTAGCATTTCTCAAAAAAGAAAAAAGAAAAAGAAGCTAAGGAGACTCTCAAAATGAGACTTTCTATGAACTATCCGCCATCTCATATTTTTGGTACAATTTTCATGCTCACATTATAAAACATTATGCTAAAAAAATAAAATGATAAATAATCCATAAAAAGTTCTATTTTGAAAGAATTACCTCAGTATTTCTCAAAAAAAAAAGAAAGAAGTGCTATTACTACGTGCATAATAATATTACTGAGTCAGTACAACGTTGTCAGTAATTCGAATGAATAACCAGCAATGAATAAATATCATGAGTTGTATGATCAAAAATAAAAAAATATCATGAGTTGATGATATACAGCTGGAAGGCTATTGGCCAGGTCATCATAAGTGTAAACTCAAGTACAGTTGAAACAAAACCCACAAGTCATGACTCATGAGCTATGATCACATTTCATAGTAAACTAAACGAAATCCTTTTAAATAAATAGACTTTTATGAAATAGATTCACAGTAAAGTTTTAATTTAATAATGTACATGTAAATATATATATATATATATATATATATATATATATATATATTATTGAAATTAGAACGTTATGGTGAAAGTGAACATGCTTCATATAGATTGTTCTCTTTGTAAAGATGATACCAAAAATGTATTATTTTGAAAAATGGAAAAGAGAGAAAGTAAATAACTACAAATTATCGTTTAAATGTCCACATTAGTGGGTGGTTTATGGTTTATTTTCGAATTAATTTTTTAATAAAAATATATAAATAAAAAAAACTTAAATTTCCTAATTTTTGTGTGTACAAAACTATAAATAAACTTTAATTTAACATATAAAGGTTAATTGTTATGCGTGTAGTCGTGTGACCAGAGGCTAGTAAAATAGAATGTGAGTATGGAAAGAAATTTGGATGCAGTGACACAAAATAAGAATTCAAATAAAATTTTCCTTACAAAACCATCAAGGTTTTAATCTAAAAACTACCTTATTTAGGTCCTTAAGTTTAAAGGATATAGTCTCATTGAAAATTTTCAATGAATTGAATATGAATTTGACTGAAAATATGAACTTTAGCCCTTGAAACTAAATTTTCTTCACATAAAATCCAACATAAGTTTTTTACTTGAATAAAACTCATGACTGGATTCTACATGAGCAAATTCATTAATTATGTTTGACTTTACACATTTGCCTATAATACCCCTATTTAAACGATTGATGTACACAATAAATTCCATGCGGATTGTATAAAAGAATTAATGATTTCACAAAGAATTTTTTTTTAATGTTATAAATTATCTAACAACAATAAAATATGCCTAATTTATGTAATCTTACACGCTTAATTAATGTCAGCAAAGTTATATTTTACATATAAATGTAAGTAATTTTTTTTGCGCTCTACCACGGTGGTGGATGTAACAGCCCGTCCCGGAGATTTCGTACGATGGATGTGAAATGACGAAAATGCCCTTAGACGTTAATTAAGGTACGTGTGAGAATCTAAGTTTGGGAGTGTTTGGTTGGTGGTATTTGGACCACACACACACACACACACACACACACACACACACACTCACACACTCTTTCTCTCTCACTCCCGTACTCTCTCTATCTCTCAGACTCTCTTTCTCTCTCTCTCTCCCTCTCCCTCCCTCTCGGCTTTTGTACGGACACACCTAAGAACCCTTGTAAACCTTGCAGATCGAAAGTGTGAAGCACCCCATTGTGTTCCTGAGGTCCATACGAACACATTGGTACCCATTTCTGGTAAGGATACCTTCGAAAACCTTAGTTCTCATAACCTCCGATTTGTGCACTATTCATGCTCACGTAAAATGTTGTGTTTTTGGAGATTCTAAGTTCATAGGAAGCTTAAGGAGGTCCTTACGAAGCTCGGAGTGCTTCGTTGGAAGAATTTGGACGTCGAAATCGCGAGATCGGGGAGTTTCATTTTGGTCGGAATTATCGAGGCTTTTCCGGCGAATCCCTGGCGAGTTGGGGGTCGAGTCAGGTATGGTTGTGTTCATCTTTGTGAGATCTTCATTTTGGTATAAAGTACGTAGAAAATGGTGCAAAAATGAAGAAGTTATGAAGATTTGAAAATTTTCCAAAAATCGGCAAGAATCGAAGTTTCAGACGACGGCGACCGATGAGTTTCGCCGGAGAAGAAGAGCGAATATTTCGTCAAGTCTGACGGAATATTCTGATGCCGTCAGGTATCTTTAACGGTTTTTGTTACGTTTTAACGGAATATTCGTAACGGTGTTACTGTTCCGTTACACGTGCCAGGCACATGGCCGTGCGTGGCCGACGGGTCTGGCCGTGCCTTGGCCGGCGCATGGCGGCACGTGGGTGGTCGGAAAATTTTTCTAAAAATATGGGGATGTTCGTGAGGTTGTGTAGATCACGGCGGTATATTCATATACCCAATTTGAGCAATGTATGAGAAGTTATTTCTAAGGTTTCGATTATGTGTGTTAATTAACGTTATTTCAGTTATTTCTCATATAGGCAAGACCTATCCGGAGGACGAGTGTAGCCAGGCTAGGCACGGGGGTTACGACCCGGCTACTTATCAGTGAGTGGGCATTTGTTTTCTGTATATACCTATATAAATGAGATTTTTCCCAGAAAATCAGTTTAGGTGAAATGTGATATGAAATGCCATGCAAAGTATCTATTTATTTTATTATGCGTTATTGACTGCTTATATTAATGTTGGTGCTGAGGACGCACTGATAAGTGGCAGGTAAGTTTATATACTAGTTGATGAGAACGAATGATGTGATGTGATGTGATGTGATATGATATGATTAGAGCTCATAAACCTGCACACTGATATTAGTGCTCCCGCCCAGAGATAAGGGCTCAGTCCTTCACGTGATGTTCACTTCCAGCACCGTATGCTTGCCTTGGATCCAAGTTAGGTGCTCAGTCCTGTCGAATAGACCACTATAGGTGGGTTCGATTCGTAGGTGACCCGCGATTTATCGCTGAGTCTTCACATGATCGTAGCACTAGAGCATATTAGTTTATATTCAGTGATGTTGTGTAGACCACTAGAGGTGGTATTGATGTGTGTGCATGATATATATGATATGATTGAGATGAGTATGAGCTATATGATATGATGAGATTGTTATGAGCTATATACAGCCGAGGGCTGAGATGATATCTAGTATTCAATCACATTCACAGAGTTATGCTTTGGCATTCAGTTATGATACTTTGGCATGGCATACATACATACGTACATTTATACATACATATTTTCTAGCAGGATTTTGAGAATTAAATATATGAGTATATACTTTATTTCTGCGAAATTATACAAGTTTTACGGCGAGGGGTTATAACTTTTGAGAAAAGAAAGGTTTTGAAAAGATTTGTTTCTGACCCACTCAGCTTTGTTTTTCGCCCCTCCAGGTATTAGGTAGTGTTCGTTGGTGGCATATGAGGAGCTCATCGGACGTTCTGACACAATTCACTTATGTAGGACCACCTTCGGGTGTAATCTCTATTTTAGTACTTCTGCTTGACTGCACGTAGACTTTTATGCTCTGTATTAGTAGAATTCACACTTCTTTTACACTAGTATTGCTAGCGTTTCGGTTTTAATTGATCCGTAAATTCTATTCTTTATCGCTTCCGCACCGTGCACATGGTTACATCACTCTCGCGTGACGGCCAGCACGCCCCACTTTCGAGTCGAGTTGTGTTAGCACGCCCCACTTTTTGTAAATTTATTAATTTACTACCTGTGTATTGTAGACGCATTAAAACAGCCAATTTTATATGAAACTTTAGCACTTTTTGAATGTTTGAAAATTGAAATGACAAATAGAATCGCTGCAATTACCAAATTGGGTACGAAAGGTACACATACCAACCTCGTCCACCCCAACCTTATCCTTCATACGATGATCAATAAGTCAAAATATCAAAAATAAAAAGATGATGTTATCCAGACACCTATTTTTACTTTTTACACGCTCATTCTTTAAATTTTCGATCATCCGAATTGAAGAAGATCAATGAACAAATATTAACAAGGGTGTGAATGAGGTAACAGTGATGTGTGAATAACATCATCCAAACAAAAACCCCACAAACCAAAAGATAAACTAAAAAAGCACACAAAGATGCAAATGACGCTTTACTGCAGTGACGGAAATAATAATGATTATGCATTATGGTGTGAACTCAATTCCCATCAATTTTCCACTCCAATGACATTTAACAATTTAACACACTAATGGTAAAGAGAGAGAGAGAGAGAGAGAGAGAGAGAGAGAGAGAGAGAGAGAGAGAGGAACCTAACCTCTTGAGCGTAGGCTTCAAATTCAGGTTTGGAGAGGTCTGAGCGAAGAGCATCGACGATCTCTTGTTCGTGATGCTCCGCCACCTTCAAGAGGTTGTTCAGCTGCGACTCCCTCCAATCATAGCTTCTGGTCTTGCCGGAATTATAGCTGGCCCTCAACTCCTCAACCATGGTCAACGCATCTTTCGAATCAAAATACATCCTCTTCTGCTCCTCCACCGTCGCCATGAATATATCAAATGATATATCTTCTGAATAAAAGTGAAAAGGTAGGTTTGGCCCCCAAAGATATGTATTGTATGTATGTGTGTGTGTGTATATATATGAGAGAGAGAGATAGAGAGAAAGGGGGAGAGAGATAGAGAGAAAGGGGGGAGGGGGAGAGAGAGTGAGTGGGAGTAGAAGTCACGAGGCAAGGAACAAAACAAACGTTATATAAGAGGTGTGTCTTTGTTTGTATCTCTCGTGCATTTGCCTTGGGTGAAAATGCTTTTCGGATAGTGTGGTAGGTGACGTTGCTACTAACTCTCAAATGGCCAATAGGATACTCTCCGGATCATTTTGGTGAGGAGTATAAAGATCCGTAAATCGTATTTATTCATTGTACATCGTGCGGTCAGTTTTTATCAGGTACTGTTTGTATTTAATTTAAATAAAAATATTTAAAATGATTTCACGATTTACGGACCTCTGAAATCCTCATAAATAAGATCCGGCGAGGATCCGGATTCCTCAAATGGGAGTGTAACACAAGTTGGGAGATATAATATTTATTTGTGTTTTGTGTTCTTATTTGAAATTTCAAGGCGTAGGATGGGAGAGCAAGAGAGTCCGAACACTTGCAACAGATGAAATGATATAAGCGTTTTGGGTTTTTCTTCCGTACTTGTATCGTTAAATAATACAGGTAGTTGACGGTTTGGATTGGACGACCAAATAGAAGACTTCAATCTAACAGCTTTAAAAGTTGTATCATTTAACGATACGGAGTATGAAATTTCACACCCTAGTGTTTTACCATTAAAACTATAAACTCTTATTTCCTAAGTCCTGTACATTATCGTGAATGTCTTCGTTGAATAAGTCTAAAAACCTCGATGTCGAAATCAAAGGAGGAATATGTGCTACCAGGCTACAAGTATATACATCTACTTCAGAAATGGTGTAATAATTATTTTCAACACAAAATCTTGAATTTATGTGGTTCTATATAGAGTTGGTTGAACCAGGATCCTCTCATGAGCCTTAAAATATGAGCCTGCTGAGTAGGGGATCGTGACTGTTGAAATTTGATCAAACGGCTATAATTATTATAACTTTTAGAGGGTCCCCCTGTTTGTAGCCGTTTGATTAAATTTCAACGGCGACGATTGCCTGCTCAGCAGGCTCAGATTTTAAGGCTCAGGAGAGGATTTTGATCCGAGTTGGTTGACCCAACTTTGTTACTTCTGCTCCTTGATGTGATCTATATTAATGAAATAATAGTATTAATTAGGTTAACGACTTGGTTCGTTCATATAACAGATTCAAATTCAAGAAAACATAGCCTCTTTTTGGTCAACAAATGTATAACAAAAGTACTCATGTTTAGGGTTGAAATCAAATTTGCGCATTACTGTGTGTATAGAAGAGTGCACAAAATCGAATACTTGTAAAAGATCAAACGATCGTAAGATCGCCTTGGCACCGGTAGGGTACCGACAATGGTCAAGTTAGTAAGAAATTTGTGAGACTCAAGCACTAAGCAAGAAAATAGAGTATGCGATAATTGTGTTACTAGAGATGAACCATAGAAGGGTGCATTTATAGTAGTCAAGACTTGAGATAGTCATTTTAGAATATAAAATCCTTATTGAATTGGGAGAATCCCAAAGGATATTTAGGAGTGTGATTACTTGTGGCGCATGATAATCCCTATATGGTAGGAATCTCCAAGAATATAAGAAACTTGTCTAATCCCTAACTGGATCAGGTTTCCATATCTTGCGGAACAAGAATGGTCAATCATAGTGAAGCCGGCAGACTTCGCCTACCTTTCTAGAACACATGATGTGGTGGCATTGTTGGTCTGTTTGTGCAACTTAGTATGCTAGAAGCTGTTGAGTCCATGATCGGACTTCTAAGGTATTCATGTTCTAATCCATCAGTAAAAGAGAAATTCCTGCAACAAATTAAATAAGAACACATGTAGAAAGTAATATATTTATATTGATGAATTTAGGGTTATAATCTCTTTACAAATTTTGATCCTCAGATTTGATCTCCGAAGATGAAAAGTGTGTATGTTGTCGATCTGAGGGTTGTGATGAGTTGATCTCGAATGAACGGATGCCTCAAGGTTTTGGCTTCTAGTGATGGATGAACCGGCACGTGTAGAGGTGCTTAGTGGTTCTTCACAGGTGTGACGAAGAGCGTATAGATCTTTCTGAAATCTTTTGAGTGCTTGAGAGTGTTTGGGGCTTGAGAATTTGAGCGTCTGTGTGTGAGGATGAATTTCTAACCGCTTTTTTTGCCTTGGAGCCTCGTATTTATAGGCTCTCCAAATCTTGCCTACGGCTGAATTTGGCTTGATTGCAGACTTGATTAATTAATGAAAGAACCAAGATTTGATTTGTGGCTTGGTTCGTGATTTGACTCCATCATTTAATATTTGATTTAATCAAATAAAAATCAAACAAATCAATCTTCCCCAATTTGGCATTTGCATTTGTTTTAAATTTAAATTAATTAATTAATTTAATTTAAATTAAAATCAAATATTACTTTCCGCCAAGTGTTGACACATCACTACTACAAAAGAGGCTATCACTGGCGGTGGAAAAACCGACAAGAAACCCCAATTACTGTCGGATTTTTGGTAAAAATCAGACATTAAATCATGCAATGTCGGATTGGAGAACTGACGTTGTTGCTAGCGTCACGAAAAGGGTATTGACGTCGGTTAGTCCCCTTAATCCCCCACCAAGAAGCAAAGTAATATAAAATAAAAAAGAGCAACAGCGTCGGTTAAAAGTGACATCTAAACTTACGTCGGTTAGAAGCGACGTTGAATTCTGACATGATGGCGGTCCTAACCGACATCAATCAACAATTAAAGAATTAAAATATCAAACTTGCTGTCGTCCATAAGCGACACCAAATATATTAATAATATAAAAAAAAATCTATCTCAGTTTTTAATTAATAATAATTAAAAAAATTATATGAAAATAATTCCCACCATACGTCAAAGAAAAAACAAACAATTTTAAGCAAACTTCATATTAAAAATAAAATTTCTACCAACTATATATTAAATATAAAATTAACTACAATTCTTAAAAATGTACAACCCATACAAATTTTTTCCGAACTCTTGCAAAAGATTTTGAACCGGTTGTGTGGTTCAAAGTTTTCAACTGCCGGTTATGCTTATTTTTTTCGGCAATCTCCTGAAAAATAAAAGAATTTATTAGAAAAATTTCAAGGTATAATAAAAGAAATCATGAAACGTTTACCTTTGTTTTTTCTTTATTCCAGTATGCCACCATCAGAATATTTCTGTAATCTCTAACCTCTGCCGCTACATGTTTCAAAAACACACTAGAATTGAGGGTCCGCGTCTCCATTGAGTTGATCCTTATAAATACAGAAAAAATAATTAAAAACCAAGAAACAAAAATAAATTTTCAATTTAAGCATAAAACTAGTTAGAATACAAAACAGAAACTAAAATTAATAATCATAATAATTTAAAAATGAACCACCTTCGAGCTCTTCCTCTTTGAATTGGAGTTCCTCAGAATGTCGATCTTCAAAATGGTGATCCATAGCAAATGGGGAAGGAGAAGAGGAAAAACTGAAAAGGACGAAGAAAGGGACGCACGGATGAAATGGGGAAGGAGAAGAAGAAAGACTGAAATTGGGGAGAAATGAAAGCACGGATGAAATGGGAAAGAGAGGGGTTTAAATATGGGTACTTAGTTTGCGTCAGTTTAAACCGACATTGATTGACTGGCGTCGAATTAAATGTACATAGCATCGATTCGACGACAACCTGACACACTTTCGGACACTCTTTATTGAAAATACGGCGTCGGTTTAAATTAATGTTGGTGTCGGTCTTAACTGACACCAACTTCTGACACACTTTTTGAAATTCACATAGCATCGGTTTAATGAAACTCGCGTCGAATTAAAAGATGATAGCGTCGGTTAAAACTGACACTAAGTCTCTCCATCCATTTCCTCGTGCAAAACAAGCGGGAAATTTCCCGCCTAATATTTCAAATTATCCGACCAATGCCGTCGGCTAAAATCGACAGCAGACTAGTTTAAAAAAAAAATGTTTAACCCAAAGAAAAAAAATAACCAGCTCTTTGTTTTTGTGTTATCTCATATAACATTTTAAGATTTTAATAAATAAAATTTAACTTGAATAAAATGTAATAGAAAACAAAAATATAATTTTATTATACAATATCATCACATACTAATTGAAACATAGTCTAATTAATACTTAAAATACATAAAATAATTAATATATTTATTCCAAGTCATCATCTGTTAAGTCGTCATCGATATTGGCATAATTAACTGTTAAATCACGATTTAACGGTTATTTTAACTCTGATTTTGATTATTTTTATAGCTACACTCCTTGATCCTATATGAATACAATGAATGAATTTGATATTCAATTTAAAATATTTACACTAGTGGATACCACAAAATCTTATGTTATACTTAATGAAAGTATAAATAAACTCTAAGTGTTAGTGAATCTATCGTTTTGATGGGATACGCATTCTACGAAACTAATATCAACGATCCAACCGTCAAACTTGTTTATATATGCTTCGAGATCGCATACGCCAAAAATCACAAAAAACAAACATTTAGAGATCAAGTAACGGGACAAAACTTTTTAACGGTTATAAACAAAAAATCATGATTTAACGGTTATTTTAACTCCGATTTTGATTATTTTTTATAGCAACACTCCTTGATCCTATATGAATACAATGAATGAATTCGATCTTCAATTTAAAATATTTACACTAGTGGATACCACAAAATCTTATGTTATACTTAATGAAAGTAAAAATAAACTCTAAGTGGTAGTGAATCTATTGTTTTGATGGGATACGCATTCTACAAAACTAATTTCAACGATTCTTGTATACACTTCGAGATCGCATATGCCAAAAATCACAAAAAACAAACATTCAGAGATCAAGTAACAGGACAAAACTTTTCGATGGTTATGAACGAAAAATCACGATTTAACAGTTATTTTAACTCTGATTTTGATGATTTTTTTTGCAGCTACACTCCTTGACCCTATATGAATACAATGAATGAATTCGATCTTCAATTTAAAATATTTACACTAGTGGATACCACAAAATCTTATGTTATACTTAATGAAAGTATAAATAAACTCTAAATGTTAGTGAATCTATCGTTTTGATGGGATATGCATTCTACGAAACTAATTTCAACGATTTAACCGTCAAATTTGTTTATATATGCTTCGAGATCTCATACACCAAAAATCGCAAAAAATAAAATTCAGAGATCAAGTAACGGGACAAAACTTTTTGACGGTTGTAAACAAAAAATCATGATTTAACGGTTATTTTAACTTCAATTTTGATGATTTTTTTTTACAGCTACACTCCTTGATCCTACATGAATACAATGAACTAATTTGATCGTCAATTTAAAATATTTATAGAAGTGGATACCACAAAATCTTATGTCATGATGATCGATGAAAATTGAGGATTTTGTAAAAGGAATAACATGCAAGCTTTGAGTTCCATTGGCAAGGTTTAAACTTTTGAGAAAGGCTTCACAACCTTGAAAACAAAAAATCTTTCATTTTGCATATCCTTGCACATTTAACATTTTGTAATAGACTAGTAGTGTATGGATGACTGTTTATTAGGCTCTTATTTTCAAGTGTAGATGTAGTACTTAAACGACAAATGTGTTTTAATGTTTTGAAGTAATATTTATGTGGCAATGTGTGGTATGTGCAAATTTAAGAAAAAATATATATTTTTCTTAATGGGTAATAACGGGTCGGGTCACTTTACCCATTGGGTAAAGTGACCCGACCTGTTAAGGACCCGTTAAGATAATGGGTGAGACATGACACGACCCGTTAAGATAACAGGTGTTACACGAAAATGACAGACACGACCCGTTTGCCAGGCCTAGTTGCGTGCCACCTCATAAACTCATCCTTAAGAAAGATGCAAGAGAGGAAGAAGAAAACACGGGGGAGAGTATATAAAGACCATCAATCTGTCGCTTACAACCGACACCGGGTTTCAAAATATTAAAAAAAACTAAAATATATGTCGCTCAGAACCGATGCAGGCTTTAAAATATTTAAAAACAATAATTAATGTCGGCTAGAAGCGACACAAATACTTTATGTCGCGTAAAAGCGACACCATTATTTAAAAATTATTAAAATGTATGTCGGTTATAAGCGACATTAAATGTTTAGGTCGGTTAAAAGCGAGATAGACAGTTTATGACGCTTACAAGCGACAGTAAATCCGACGTCATGTTTAGTAGGTGTCGCAAATGTCTTGTCCGCCACTATATTATATTAAACCGACATCACCCACTGACACTACAAGGCCCTTTTGTAGTAGTGCATGTCCCTCTTGATGACTTGTCTGGGTTTTTATGAGTCACATGCCATGTGTGCGATTTGTGAGATATATGGTGCTTGCCACATAAGCCCTGGCATGTCGAAATTAATATGTTGATGAAGATTTATTTCCACAGAAATTTAAGGTCTAAACCGTCTTACTCCGGGCTTGGAAAATCATGGTCCCACACTTACCCAAACTATGTATCTAAAAAGGCTGTTCCGCTTGAGGATGGATATTTATCCGAAAATCATGTGTTTCGGAGTAGATCAGGATACATACTGTTCAAAATTCTTCTGACACATGGCAACCCATCTGTGCAACCATTACAAGGTAATTGAGACGTTCCGGATTCAGACGTGTGTTTTTTAGAATCAAGCCATAATGTTGCAATGATGTGAATGCCTTACTTGCGTGTGCATGAGAAATGATGGATTGCATTTTACATTTCCAATCGATTTCGGTTGGTGAATTTATAGATCTTGTGGCATGACAATCCAGATTCAACGGTAAGATGACTCCGAAATATCTTTTATAAATATGTTCAGATTTCTTCTTTATTTCCTTCACATTTCAAAGCGCTCAAGCCTTCACTTTTATTCTAGAATTTTTGCATAGCCTATTTGCTTGAAGTCCTCACTTTCAATTTCTTTTCCCAAACCTTTCTAATTGAAAAACGTCTTCTTCAGTGATCTTCCTGCCACATGCTTACATATTTTTAAAACATGCTTATGTCTAGACTGAGGCAGCACTCCACTGTCAGGCTAAAAGGATTGGTAAGCTAGAAGCGGCCTACAAAAGCGAACTCGGATGCAAGATCTAGTTGGAGAGGCAACTAAAGGAAAAATCTGAGGAGCTGGAGAAGGTGTTGGCAGACAAACAAACGGCTGAGAAAACCTACGAGATTAAGCATAATAATTTGACCGAGTGTGCCATGAAAAGAATAAGGTTGTTGACCTCAAGGCGATACTGGCCAGGGTTAAGGTGGAGTTAGAGCTGATGTTGAACACCAAAGATGAGGTGGAACAGATATTGAAGACAGTGCATAGTAATTAGGATGCAACATGTGTTATCCTCGAGGCGGACTTGGAGAGACTTCGCTACGAAGCAGAGTTGAAGGATGATGCGCTTGTCGAAGCTCTCCAACAGGCGAGAGATAAGAATGAAATGAAGTCAACTGACCTTTGCGAGGCTTTCCAGAAAACTTTAGACTTGACATATGTCGAAGGCTAGGATCAGAGTCATGTCATTGGTTGTGCCGGCTGGGATCAAAGGGACAAATGAGATGCCTACTGCAAGTTGGCGGAGATAAAGAAAGTTAACTTTCCTATTCCTCTTAGCTTGTCATTGCGGAGCTGGAAGAGTCTGCCAGCACCAATTTTGAGGGGGACTCGGAGGCGACTGCGTTAGCCGATGTCGAGACCACTTCAAAAGCCTCATTTATTCCATTTGCTGATAAGGGTAATGTTGCCGTTGGTGCAATTGATTTTCTACGATAAGAATTATTTCTTAGTGTTATGTTTTGAGTGTTTTTAGACAATTTTTTTCTTTCTAGGAATGGGCATGTCCCTTCCAAAGTTGAATACCCTACTTTTTGTCTTAGTCATGGGACTTCGGTTGTTTAAGTTTATAAGATCGGATATCCTTACATATCTTTTAATAAGGAAATTTTACTGAAATCTTTAAACCTATTAGAGTAGAATACTTGGAACTTTTATCCTTTGCTTCCTTACCATGAAATAAGTTTAATCCGAACATTTTTTTGGAGTAAACCAATTTTGAAATTTGAGTCATGGAGCTAAACACAGTTAAGCTTGTGGGCTCGAAACACAGTTCTAGACCCCTTTTGATAACATCACACCAAAAACTGTTATCTCCTAAGCTTAGTGTTTATAAATATTTTTACTGCGATAATCAAAATACCACTCAGTTCAAGGACCCATGAATATCCTTTTACTCAAGAACTTGAGTTCTGATGCATTGATTAGATAAAGGATGAGAGAGTGACGAGTTGTGTCCAATATGGCCTCCAGATCTTAATGATAGTATGACATGTTCAGTTTGCTTTTCCAGCTAAGTAGGCTTAATTTCCAACAGTTTTAGAAGATTAATCTAAATGTTTACAAAAGGTTCTTTCTTTAAGCATGACTTTGTACCCGTTTGTTCGTTCACCTTGCCCCATTCTTGGTCTGAGGATTTTAATAAATGCAATGTGTCACCAAAAGAGGCTTCATTCTTAGTTCGGATTGCATGTTTGTCCTAGTGAATCTTAAACAAAAGTTTGTTTGGGACTTGGTCGCTTGCACGTGGGTCATAAATACCTTCGAAATCATTTTGTCAGACCTTGTGCGTTGGACCTGAGCGTTTTCGATTGGACTATACTTAGCTGACTTAGTTGAGGCATTCCTCTTGAGGATTTCCTAGTCTAGGTGCCTCTTTTAGACCTGTTTAGGCATGAGATCGCTGCAGAGCGTACTTGACTTAATGGGCTGGTCCAACATAGAAGTAATCATACTCAAGGTTAGAGTTTAGAGCCATCATTCAAATGATTTTTAGATCGCCCTTTCGATTATTCTTCTAATGGCTATAACTCGAGTTGAAATGTTATAAACCACAACACTTTGGTTTCATAAACTTTCCAAAGGTCGGATGGTGCACGAAAAACTTTCGGATCAGGGGGCCATGTTCCCAAATCCGTAGTCTTCCTATCGTACCGCACTTAATACGACTTGAGCCTCCTAAGCTGCTAATAGGAACACCACATAATGGGCTATAGGAGACTCATCTGACATTATTGCTTTGAATTTTTATACTTGCACTTCAACAGAGTTTCAAAGCTATGTGAAAGTTGGGATATTGAGGGATTCGTTGTACCACAAAGAAGAAAAAGAAAGAACGAACAAACAAAAATCACGTGACAATCAAACTAAATTCTTATTATAAAAGAATGGGGGTTTGATAGGGGGTGTGATTCAATTAGAATTGGACTTTCTACGTATCTCTTGGAGAAGAATCAAATCACGGATGTAGTTATAATAAAAGATGAAACGATGCATTTTACATCGGGTTCATCTTTGACGAATGTGCCAGGCTTTAGAGAGATTTCTCCACTCTATGCGTAGACAAATGACATTAAAATTAATTGTGGTTCGATCCGTGATGGATGACCAATATATCTTCTCATGCTGAGGAAGAATCAAACCACCTGTAGTTCAATGGAGGGTCATCAGTGATATCGCTAATGCTTGAAGAGGTTCCACTTTAGGGTGACCAGAGTTCCATTCCTATGTGCAGGGCTGCAAACTCTTTTGTCTTCAGGTGCCTTCTGTCCTCCATAGATGCAATTAATACCTAGGGTAGGCTTCTTTTCTGGGCTTCGATCTTCGTACTCATCAGTGAGTTCATATAGATTCGACTTGCCTTGATTCTTCTTCTCAGCAGGTTCCTTTTTCCTAGCTTTGCTCTTGACAAACTCCCAGCAATGCCCCTGATCGAGTAGCTCCTCGATATTATCCTTGAGTGTATGGCAACTTTGAATGGTGTGCTAGTGCACTGGTGAAAAGAACAATACTCATTTGGATTTTCTTGACTAAGATCAAACAACTAAATTGTGAAAGGATCAAATCAGAAAAAGAACTCAAAAATAGAGGTTGCTGCAAAAGATACACTATATTGAAAAGAAACGTACAAGGGACTCTTAATCAGCCTTTCTATTTAATGTCTGACTACAATTGTCTCGACTCCAAAAGACTAGGCTTTAGATAATTCTATATACATCCAACAAGACACTAAACAACATAGAGAATATCAAAAGATTAGATTGAAGTGATACATCGGTTCATTTACCAAAAAACAACTTTATTACTCAACATTCCCTCTTAAAGTTGATTTTTGGAAATCAATCCAAGCTTAGCTTGAAGCAATTCAAATGGTCATTTCGAGAGTGCCTTCGTGAAAATGTGTGCAACGTTTTCTTTACTTCGTACCAGGACAGTCTTAACAGTGCCATCAAGAACTTTCTCACAAATGAAGTGATGCTCCATCTCAATATGCTTTGTTCTTCCATGCCACACAGGATTTGATGCAAGCTTAATAACACTTTTGATTTTCTCCAAAAAGGATAGTTAGCTTGTGAGTAGGCAGATAAACATCTTTGACAAGTCGTCTAAGCAAAACGCATTCTTGAGCAGCAAGTGTAGAAGCCTTGTGCTCTGCCTCTGTTGTAGAAAGAGACACCGAATCTTGCTTCTTGCTGCACCATTAAATTCCAGCTGAATTGCATAGAAAAATATAACCTGACGTGGATCTTCGATCATCAGCATCAGTATAACCATTCAATGAAAAACCACCACCTCTTTTGTAGAAGAGTCCCAAGTCAAGTGTAAAATTAATGTATTTCAGAATTTTCTTGCCTGCCCTTAAATGTGATTTCTGAGGTTCTTGTAAAAAAAGGCTAACTAATCCAACTAAAAAAGCAATATCGGGTGTTGTTATTGTCAAATAAAGAAGACTACCAAGAAGAGCACGATAAGGCTTAGGGTGAAATTTTCTTACGGCTTAACTTCTCATTCAAATCAAGTGGAGTAGACCTTTTCTTGCAAAGCTTCTAGCCCAAATCTTTAACCAGCTTCTTGGCATATCCTTCTTGTGAAAGAAATATGCCAGACTTCATACTTTTCACTTCTAAACCAAGAAAGTGACTCAACTCGCCCAAGTTCTTCATTTCAAATTGAGTAGAGAATTTAGCCCGCAACTTTGCAATCTCATTTTCATCACTTTCTATCACAATCATGTCATCTACATACAAAAGAACAACCATGTGCAAGTCTTCGTGCCTTTTAACAAATAAACTAGAGTCTGAGTTCGAAGTAGAGTAACCATAAAATTGTAAATATTCTGCGATTTACCATACCATACTCGTGGAACCTGCTTTAGCCCATAAAGAGCTATCTTAAGTTTGTTCACAATATTCAGATGAGTTTTGGAAGTATAGTAGGGTGGTTGCCCCATGTAAATGTCCTTGTCCAAGTCACCATATAAGAAGGCGTCCTTTACATCAGGTTGCCATAATTTCCATCCTTAAGAAACTGCCAAAGAGAGTACCACATGAACAAAGGTCATTTTTGCAATCATACTAAAAGTTTCTTTGTAGTCTTCTTCATAACTTTGAAAAAAATCACGAGCAAACAATATGGCCTTCAATCTGTCTATGCTTCCATCTGCCTACCTTTTGAGCTTATAAACCCATTTACATGAAATTGGATGCATATTTTTAGATTTAGGCACAAGCACCAAAGTCTCATTTTTTATAAGAGTCTTCATCTCTTCATCAATGGTTTGCCTCCACTCTTTAAAATCTGAAGCTTCTTCATAGCATGAAGGCTCTTGATGATCAAATGGACCAGCAAAGAAACAAGAATAGGTGCTAGTGAAATTCTCATCTCGATATCTAGTTGGTTTGATGATGCATCGTCTTGGTCTTTCACCTTGCTGCACATGAAAATCATTGATGTGATAAAAGTTAAGCACTCAAATTAAACCCTCTTGTTGTCAAATTGTAGTAAAGATGCAAGTAGGGATCGTTCTAGGCCGGGAATTAGGAGGGATTGCTAATCAACTCTAAACTGACTTAAAAACACAAAAACAAACTTAAAAACACTTAACTAGACTCTAAAGACTCAAAACAGACTTGAAAGACTCAAAATAGGTTAAAACAACCAAATAGACTCAAAACAGACTCTAGGGAGTTATTTGGATGAATTTAAGACTAGTAAGACTCAAAACACTAAAAACACAAGTTTGGACAGATTCTAACTAATTTGACACAACAAAGTAAAGGGGAATTGGGCTTTGGACAAAATTAAGCTAAAACAAGTAAACTAAAGACTTAGACAGATTTGGACGAATTTGGTGAATTGAATGGATGATGGGCTAGCTAGAGGTTCCTTCTCCACACATGACACATATGCGACACAAATCGATTTCCAGTTGTTCTTTCTATGAACCATGAATGACAATGCCCCAAATTAATCGTGACTGCACGCATTAACCTTCAGATTTTCCCAAGTTCATTGAATTGGACGTAGCGCCGCAAACCAAATTATTCTTATCGAGTTCCCTATATGACTGCATACTAGAGATACATATCAAAGATCATTAAGCTTTGTGAAAATCATAAGCATTGACATGACATTCGTGACTATGACTGCATGACACTCCTGCAAAGAATTTACTTAACGCGATCGTGACTAGCAACCTCCACTACTTGTAAATATAAGTTTGTAACGATTAGGTGAAACTCTCTTATATTTAAGCATCAAATCCTAGCATGCAAACTAAGTAGGCCTCCTTAATCAACACACAAGAATAAGTTTTAATCAAACAGTTAAGTAAATGCCATTCACGATTTATGAAATCACAACTGGATGAAATCAATTCATATCACATATATACTCATAGTTTCGAATTCCCCCCTAGCTAAGAAGGGGTTTAGCCACTCATGGTTACAACAAAATCAGAAAGTAATAACAAAGTAGACATTGAAAATAAGAACGAAGTACACCTAAAACGCTCCAATCTTCAAGCTTGAAACATCAAAGGCCCTTCTTCTTCTCCACCTTGTTGCGGCACAAGTGACCAGGGATGTGTATAATGGGTGGTGATGGGTGGTAGAGGATGAATAGGTAGATAGGTGGATGGAAGGTGGATTTTCGTCAGAAAGTGTGTAGAATGGTGAATTGGTGCAGCTGGGAAGGTTTATTTAAAGGCTTTAGGGCAACAAAGCTTAGAAATTAAGTCAAAACTTCTAGAAATAGGAAAACAAAATCAGAAAACTAAGGGAAAGAACAAGGGATATGCAGCATAGGTTTTAAAACAAAAGGGGAATGTGTTTTAAAACAGAAAATAGGAAAGGACACTCTCCCTTGCACGGCAAGGAAGAGTAAAGGGCAAGGGGGGTGCGGCATTTGTTTCAGGAAAGGATAAGTGTCCTAAAACTAAAGGAAAAGAGGTCCCCTTGCACGGCAAGGATAGGGAAACAAGGACAAGGTGCGGCAAGGGTATTTAAGTGTTCTAGAACCTTTGGTTTGTGTCCTAGAATGCATAAGAGGCCTTCAATGTTGCTAGAACTTAGGGACATTTAGGATTAGGAAAGGTCAAACCAAAATAGGAAACCTTGGCTTAACTTTCCTACTTCAAGTAGGAATCCTTGTTCTTCTAGGAATCTTTCATTGATTAGGAATACTTCGTTGATTAGGAATCCTAACATCTTCAAGTCTTCAATTTCATCCATTCCTTTAGCTCCAAGCATGTGATATCCATTCCAAGCCCAATTTTGCTCCAAAAGGCTCCAAAATGCACTTTCTTGCATACTTTGCCTTTAGAACCTGAAATTGCACAAAAATGACTTTAGACACTAAAATAACTAAGGGATAACAACATAAATGCACGAAAACAAACTAGCTAAGTCGCATAAATATGCTCCTATCAAATTCCCCCACACTTAGCTTTTGCTAGTCCTCGAGCAAAACAAAACAAACAAAACAAAATAGTAAACAAAACACATTCTAATCCTTCCAACAGTTTCCTCAGGGATTTCCAATGCACATGACATGTTAAAAATCATCACTCCCACAGATTTTAGTCATCCTTACCCTTGAGCACATACTTAATCATGGTCACCATTCACTAGCTTGCATTTAATCAATTAAAACAACGTTTTGAGTGTAGTAACATGCCTTAGAGAATCCCTCAATTCCTTACTAGATATGCACTCAATTTTCAATCAGATTTTCTGACTACACACCCTACACTAGGTATATGTGAGAAGATTGATGTAAACATGAAAACGAACACTCACATATGTTATAGCAAAGAAAGCACTTTTCTGGAATTATTAATCAACATGTATACGATCTCATGAATGGAATGCCACTACTTAGATGCGAGAACCAATGATGCCATATGCTCATACCAATTCCAAACTCCACATATTGAAACACACAACACCCAAGATTGAAGTTAAAGGGTTGAAACGTGGTTAAGGGTGTTGGCTAAGAAAGAAAGGTAAGGATATACAAACGTTCTTAAAGCAAAGCAAGCAAAGTAATGAAATTGACACTTAGAATTCACTTTTGAATGCAAAAATCAACTTATAAACACAAGGGAAAATTCATGCAACATTTAGGGTCAAATTCAAACTTTTGGACCCTTTCTTCAACAATCAACACTTTTGAGCTCATTCTCACTTATTTTTCAACTCTTTTTCATTCTTTCACAACTTTTCTTTTTTTCTTTTCTTTTTCCACGTTTTTTTTTCTTTCTTTTTTTTTTTTTTTACCAAAACCCTGCCTTATTTCTTTTCTTGGCACACAAACACACACATATCCCTTCCCCCACACTTGTTTTTCTGCATATTGTAGATCAAAAGAACACAAATGCACAAGGGGGTACGGCTGTTTGGCTGTGGTGATAACTAAACAACTTCATCTTGATCATGTGTTATGCAAATCAATGTCATGCTTTGAATGGAACGGGCATGAGTTCTAGCATTTGGTTCTATAATGATAAAAATGCATTCTAAGTAGCAACCAAGCAAAGAATAATGAGATCATTCAACGACTTTAGAAAACAAGAAATCACAGATTAATAACTCTCCAAAAGAACGTTTAGGCTCAAGTCTCTCAGGGTTGTAGCGTTAGTTTGAGTTTCTTCCTTCAAGCATGTTACAAAAACTAATTTTATCCTTTTGTGATCAAATGTGAATTTGTAAACAACAACTACAACCAAGCATAAACCAAAAGCATATCAAACTTCCATCCATGTTCGTAACTTTCTTTAACAGTCATGTAATTAAAAACCAAATCATCATCATTGTGTTGGAAGGTACCCTAAGACACAAACAAACACACAAAAACAACTCTTTTTGGTATTTTCAAAACTGTTTCATCAAAATTTTATCAAATTTTCGTATTTTTACTTCAAAACACACAAAAACACTCCAAAATATTTTATCAAATTTTCGTATTTTTACTTCAAAACACACAAAAACACTCCAAAATAGTCTAAAAACACTTAAAAACAGTGAGAAACAACTTTAGAAGTAATGGGTGATAAAATCCCACGAATTTGCATAAAAAACACTTTGTTACCCCCCCACACTTAAATCAAACATTGTCCTCAATGTTTCAAGCATAAACTCACAGAAAACAAACAAATAACACAACGAACTAATCATGGCAAGACAAATGCAGTAAAGAGAAGGGTTTAGGAACGCAAATCTGGTTATTGGGTGATTCCTAGAACTTCCTTCGTTGAATGCATGGGTTGCCTCCCAAGAAGCGCTTGCTTTAATGTCGTGCAGCCGGACGATACCTCCAATTAAGCATCATTGGAGGCCATGGCATGGAATTGATCTTTGAAGGGGAGGTGATACTTGAAATGATCCGGCAATGGTTTAAATTCTAGTGTGGGTGCTTGAATCATCAAAATCAGCCAGTTAGTAGAAAACAAAATTGAAATTGGAGAAGATGGCTTACGTGCGTGCTCTGACACAAACTCAATGACAAACACCACATCTTTGAATATTTCAGGAATTTTGCACTTGGCCAGATTGAATGTGATGGTTCTGACTTGTCCCGTGTCATAAAATTCAACTTCTTTGTGCGTTGTTGTCTCATGAACATCCTCTTTGATGCATTCTACATATTCTTCAGCCACTTCTTTCTCTTGAATCATTCTTCTTGATGTACAATTCTCTTTGAACAGTTCAACACAATCTGGGACTTGTTGTGGTGTATCAAGAATTTGGGTACTATTTTGCACCTTTGGGAAGGCTTCCACGATGTCTTTTTCACTATCTTCATCCTTGGAAATCATGAACCCGTGAGGAAAAAGGACATTTGGTGGAATAATGTTAGAATGAATTGAATTTGAACCCAACTTACCTTGATTGGAAGGCTCAGAAGCACTAGGGGCCTGCGGCAAAGGTGTTTCCACCCTTGTCGTAGGTATGTCTTCTTCCTCCTCTTCGATCAGCTGCATCTTGTCCTCTTTTAGGCTATGTTTGGACGATTTTGGTTCAGCTTCAACCTCCATACCACGTTCCAATTGTTCTTGAATTTGCCCCATGAATTCTGCAATCTGCCCCATTTGATTCTTCAATTCGCTCATCACTTGGGCTTGATTTTGTGATTCCTGAGTCATAGAGGTAAGTAATTCAAGAATTTTATCATTATCCATTGATGAACCTGGATGTGGTTGGGACGATTGTGGTGGTGCATATGGCCATTGATAAAACTCCTCAGATGGCTACAATTGTTCTTCTTTTTATGAGCCCTGCGTCAAAGAGATTAGTCATTCAAGAATTTCATTATAACTCATGGGCATACTTGAATTCGATTGAAATTGTTGTGGGGGAGGCTGTGGTGGCTGCATAGGTCTTGAATAGAACTCATCCTCTTGCTGCCAGTATCCACCATGTTGAAATTATTGAGGTTCATCCCACATATAATATGAATAATCTCTCCAATTTGAATTGTAAGTGTTGGAAAACATGTTGTTGCTTAGTTGATCATAGCCTTGATAACCCCAAGCATCTTCATTCACAACGAATTGAGGACGTTGATGAGTTTGATATCCTTGCCCATAGGGTACACCAAATGTAGAGGCAGTGCGCATTGTGGTTCTTTCAGCAATCTGGGACAATTGAGAAGTAAGATTCGCTAATTGAGCTTGAATGGTAGCAGGTGCCATGTCTTACTTCTCTATGTACCTGAAATCAAAGAATTAAAACTAAATCAAATATCAAAAGTAAAGGACACAAACACAAACAAAATCAGCAACTAAAACAAAAGTCGCGAAAAAGAAACAAAGGGGGATTAGCTAAAGAAAACAAGAAAACAAAACAAAGTCAAAAACTAAGAAAAAAATACACGAAAAGGAAACAAGGGATTAGCAAAGTTGCTAATCCCCGGCAACGGCGCCAAAAATTTGATGTGATAAAAGTTAAGCACTCAAATTAAACCCTGTTGTTGTCAAATTGTAGTAAAGATGCAAGTAGTGTTGGAAGTATGCCCACAAAGCCACTCATTTGATGTAATAGCTTTTGGAATACTTATTGTATTAGACTATTATATGTTTAATGAAGGGCAAAGCTTATTGTTAATCACTATTTATTGTATCATGTGTTTAAGCAATAAGGGAATCCAAGGAATATATTTAATCTAAGAGAGAAGTGATCTAAGCAAGTTAGATTAACGAGACCTTTCTTTTATGAACATTCCTAAAACGTTCCTAGCCATAGGATTGCCAATTGGGCATTGACAATCCACTAAGGTTAGTATGTGTTATGTTAACTCAAGCGTGAGTATGACTAGTCTCAAGTCATTTAGTGTTGGACACTAAGACAAACACATAGGTGCTCAAAAGGTAACCGAGTACACTGAACAACGATCAAAAGAGAGTTTGAACATACATGTCATGTAAGAACTCGTAAGTTGCAATATGCAAAGTAGTCCTTTGACCTGAGGCATCATTGATGTCTAATGGTTAGGTCCTTGATCTTTGATTATGTCAAAGGCATTCCATTGAGAGTGTCAACGACATTGTTGGGGTCAAGCTATCTAGTCATGTAGGCATGTGAATGCACAACAAGGGATCTCTAACCTTCCATGGTGGAAGGTGAATACTCTGAGATATGATTCGAGAGTCTTTGGCCAAAGCATACGAATATGATTTAGGAAGCATGTTCCAAATCATATTCAATTGATTCATATAGAGAAGTATCACATTGGATAGTAGACATGATACAAACTATCACTCAAACAATGTGATCAAGAGTATTGTATTAGAGAAGGACCGTATTGCATTGTAATTGTAACTGGATAGGTTCTCCAACCACTTCTACTTAGCTTGGGTAGCCATGACATACTGCTAGGTGTCACTCATGGTTTGTGGAAGCCCTGAGGATTAGCAAACACTAATCTTCATCAAAGGGAGAATTGAAATGTAGTTTCAATTCACAATCGATCGTTAAGAGTAACAATCGCCCACTGCCTCGCTAATTGGAACCTAATGGATCGTACACCGAGTAAGGGTGAAAGTGAAGAAATATAAATGAGATGGAGAAGAAATTAAATAGTTTAATTGAGAATGGTCAAGATTAATTAATTAGTTAATTAATCTTACGAAAGGTTCGTATTGGGCTTTTAAGTTGGTTTTGGGTTTCGGGGCCCAAAAGGGTTTTTGGTCCACAAGGCCCATTGAGTTTAGGTTGTGTGACAACTAAAACTAAATGGAAATTAACCCAAAAACAAAGTCAAAACCGGCCTAGGGTGAGGGTTATCAAACTTGGGTTAATTGCAAGTTTGCCACTCACATGTGAGGTGGTATAAAAGCATCTTTATAGCTTTTACCTCATTAGGGTTTTCTTGAGACAAAGAAGAGAAATATTTTCTCTCTTTTTCTCCATAGAGGCCGGCCACTTAGGGGAGGGATAGCTAGCAATCTTTCTTCCTCTAAGTCATCCATTTCATCTTCACACCTCATCCTTGGTGTGGAGACTTAGAGACACCAAACCTTTGGTGTTTTTGGAGATCCTTTCCTCACATCCTCAAGGAGCAAAGGAGTAACAAAAGGAAGTAAATCACAAGGAAGATCCAAGGAGCTAGGAGGTGACTTGAAGGCCCTCCACTTGGGTGAATCCCTTGTGTAAACAAGGATGAGCTTCAAGGGTAATGAATCTCAAAATCCTTTCTTCTCTTTAATGTTGTTAAAGAGTCTTATGATTCACCATTCACTAGGCTTTGAAAGTCATGGGTTTTAGAATTGTTTTTGAATGCATGCCTACTTTAAAGTGTTATTAGTTTGCATATGTGTTCAAATATTCTCACATGTTCTTAGCTAGGACAAAATTTTTACTTCAAGTGGTACCAAGAGCCTAGGTCTAGTTTATTGTGAATCCTTTTGGGTTTTGTGTTTTTCATGGTTTGTGATTTAAATGTTGTAAATGTTACAAGCTTTGTTCTTGCTTTTGAATATAAATTTTGCTTGAAAGTTTAGCATCTCAAATGTTGTAGATGTAGTTCATTTAAGCATGAATATTGGAACAAAAATTTGGTGCCATGTATGTGGGGAAATTCGGCCAAATCCAAGGGTGGATTTTTGGGTTCATGTTTGTCTTGTTAAAAGTGTTTTAAAGTGACTTTTGGAACCCCTATGTACCCTAGGATGTTAACCCTCTTTTGAGTAGTGAAAATTTGAGTTTTATTAAGTGAAAACATTCATGGAGTTCTTATGAGTTTTCATGTATGTTCTTCAATGTTCTTGATGTTCTTACCAAGAACAAAAAGGTTTGGTGTTTTGATTCAATATGTTTGTTGTTTTTCATAAAGTTTTGGTTTATTATTGATTGGTGATGAATGATTGGTGATGGATGATTTGTGTCATTATTGTTTGTCAAACCTATATCTTACAACCCATACCATTCAACTTTTTTCAACCATGCCAATCATCTATTCAACCCATCCCTTTCACCTTTTCAACACACTTTAAAATTTTGAATTTTCACCAAAACCAACCCCCCCCCCCTTTTTCACTACCAAAACCGGCCACCCCTTAATGGGGGTACTTTTGGGGCTTTTTATGCAATTACATAAAGTTTTGATACTTTTGTGTATTTGCACTTTGGCCCAAAAGTTTACGTTTTTACGTAAAGGTCCAAAATCACTAAAGGACAAATTATTTTGCTCCTTTAATGAAGTTTATGTAATGGTTGAAATTTTTGGGTTCTAGTTGTAATTACATGAAGTTGTGGACTCTTGTGTTTTTACAAAGTGACCCCAAAAGTTTATGTTTTAACATTGTGGCCCAATAGTTGTGGTCATTGTTTTTCGGCCCAAAATATGATGAGAACAAAATGGTTTTGTCTCTTTAATGAGAATTGGATTTTCATTTCATTTAGTTCCATTTGAATCAATTCTATGAATCCGAAAACCAATTGTTTAAGTTGCTTTCTTAGTTAATGTGATTGATTAAGAAAAGGGTGATTATGAACCAAAGGCCTCGATAATTGAGCTATGTGATTGGCCGCTTTACATTATGAATGTTTGGGTTAAGTAGTTTAGATTTGAATGTAATTTGATTAGTTCAAATTTATTGTAAAAGGGCATAAGTCCTTCCAATGTGTTGTAAAAGGGCATAAGCCCTTCTCTTTATTTCACGTATTCCTTTTTGTTTATATGTATGCAAATTGGAATAGTTGGGTCCAACGTCCAATAGGAAATAACGGTTTAATTAGATTAAACGCGTAACTAAAATCAACAACTACCTACCTTAGACCCAAGGTCTAACACAAGGCTCGTGTTGGATGAAATCAAACGGTTCATAATCATCCTAAGTCCTTTTAATAAGATTAAAATGAAATTGATGTAGCCCAACACTACTCCCTCGACAAAACGAATATTAAGTTGATAAGCGAGAGATGCTTTGAACATCTCTTTGTAGGCCTTCCACCATGGTGGGCTCCAATCGTTTGTGACTCATGCACCGTATTCGTCCAGTTCTGGGGTATACAAAGTATGTGCTTACATTCAGGAGAAGCCTATAAACATATGATGAAGTGAAGGTAGGCAACGAGTATGGTCAATATGATATTCTTCTGAGGCCATTCTTGAACCCCTACTTTAACTAGCATGGTGAGAATGACTTAACTAAGTGCAATGGTGCCAATATGATATTCTTCTGAGGCATCATTCTCTAGAGGCCAAACGAGATGGGTAATTACAAAAGTTGTAAATGGCTAAAGCGTTATCCTCTCATCATTATTGTTGCTAGCCAATATGATATTCTTCTGAGGTGGGCTTGGTAATGGTGAGTCTCCCATACCCTACTAAGAGTTCAACATAACTCTCGGATTCCATTGAGGGGTGTGGAATTTGCCAAAAATAGTGGGTGGTACTATTTGATTTAAGACCCAATCAAGTAGTTTGAAAATCAACAATCTAATACGATTTCTGTTATGTTATGTAGTTAACGACATGCCTAAAATTACACCTACCATTATACTTGAGAAAAAGGGCCTTAGGGGCCAACGTTTCCTTGCTTGGTATCGCCATATTGAGAATGTCTCAAAGGTGAAAGACATAGTGTATGTGCTCAAGCAATCCCCTCCTCATGTACCTCATACGAAACTAGCTTCAAAGGAGGAGTGTCAAAATTATGCTAGACACTATGAGGATGACTTACAAGCCAAATGCTTAATCCTCACTTCACTTAGTGAGGAGCTTATGAAGCTACATAAGCACATGGACACTTCATGTGCCATGGTTGAAAGTTTGCATAAGATGCATGACATTGAGACAAGTAACGTACGATTCTCAAATGTTTGTAGTCTATTAAATGCCAAAATGGCAAAGGGGACATCGGTCCAAAAACATGGACAAAAGATGGAAAGGATCTTTCAAGATCTTGAAAGTTTAGGAACTTCTATCGATGGGAAAATGGCCCAAGACTTTTTCCTTGCATCTCTCTCGGATGATTTCACTAAGTTTATAGTAAACTATAAAGTGAATAGATTCAATCATACTTTTACCGAGATGATTGACATGTGCTGTAAGTTTGAACAAAGTTTCAAAAAGGACAGTGGGAGTGACAATGCAATCATAAAGAAAAGGTTGCATAAGAAGAAGGCAAGAAAATCCAAGGGAACATGCTTTCATTGTGGAAAGGATGAACGTTGGAAGAAGAAATACAGGGTGCGCATTGCGAGCCTTATGACAAGAACTTTTGAAGGGACTATTTCTATCATAGAGAGTGCTTTTACAGTAGGCTCCAATTCCTGGATATTTGATTCAGGCGCTAGTCAACATATCTGCAATTCGTTGCAGGGACTAACAGGGAGCAGGACACTGCGCAATGGGGAGATGATTGTGCGAGTTGGGAACGACACTAAGATATCTGCAAAAGCAATAGGCACCTACATGCTTAAACTACCCTCTGGGGAAGTCTTGGAACTTAAAAATTGTTTATATTTTCCTTCATGTATAAAGAATTTGATTTCTATCTCTATGCTTTTACGAGATGGGCACTCAGTATTGTTTGACAAAATGAGTTACACTTTATACTTGAACAATCGTATTATCTCACATGGTAATATGATAGAGGGACTTTTTCACCTAGAGACAAGTAGTGGGATGCACTGTATTGAAAGCGGGAATACCTCAAAACCCAAAAGGGCTAGAGAAGAAGTTAACCGAGTTAAGCTTTGGCATCTTAAACTTGGACATGTAAACCAAGATAAGATTCGCAAGATGTCGAAAGACGGATATTTCAGCTCAGTAGGTAATGACCAAATGGGCGCTTGTGAATCTTGTTTACTGGGAAAGATGTCTAAATCTCCATTCACTGGGAAAAGAGAGCGAGCCAAAGAACTACTAGGGTTAATCCACACAGATGTATGTGGACCTATGTCCACTGTAGCACGAGGAGGGTTCTCCTACTATATCACATTCACCGATGATCACTTTCGGTTTGGCTATGTGTATTTTATGAAGTACAAGTCAGAATCCTTTGAAAAGTTCAAAGAGTTCAAGAATGAAGTGGAGAACCAAACTGGGAAACAGATAAAGACCCTAAGATCGGATCGAGGGGGTGAATATCTAAGTAATGAATTCCTAGACTACCTCAAGGAGTGTGGATTAGTATCACAGTGGACTCCACCAGGAACTCCTCAACATAACGGAGTTTCTGAACGGAGAAATCGAACCTTGATGAATATGGTTCGTTCTATGATGAGTTCTGCTGACCTACCAGTTTCGTTCTGGGGATATGCACTACAAACAGGAGCTTATTTACTAAATAGAGTGCCTTCCAAGTCAGTTCCACAAACGCCATATGAGATATGGCATGGCAAAAGAACAAATCTTAACCATATTAAGATTTGGGGTTGTCCAGCTTACGTAAAAAGGCTTGAAGCAGACAAGCTTGAAGCAAGGTCTGTTAAGTGCTATTTTGTGTGGTATTCCAAACAGACTTTGGGATACGAATTCTATCACCCTGACGACCAGAAAGTCTTTGTCGCCAGAACTGCTATGTTCCTTGAGGACGAACTCGTTCTCAATGGAAGTAGCGAGAAAACGATAGAATTAAAGGAAATTCCCGATGAGCCACAAACAAGCAATCAACAGATAGACAACCATGTTCCTGAACCCCTAGCTCCACGTAGATCTGAACGGGTCAGTAAGCCACCTAAGAGGTATGGCTTAGATAATGACTTTGGGCAATTGCACCTTCTAGGTGACAATGACACAAAGGAGGACCCTAGAGACTACACTGAAGCAATGTCCGACATTGATTCAAAGAGATGGCAAGAGGCCATGAAATCCGAGATGGATTCCATGTATCAAAATCAGGTCTGGACTCTTGTAGACCCTCCAGAAGGTATAGTACCTGTTGGAAACAAATGGGTATTCAAGAGGAAGATAGGCGTTGATGGAAGCGTGGAGACTTATAAGGCTAGACTAGTAGCCAAAGGTTACAGGCAAAGAGAAGGGATTGACTATGAAGAAACTTTCTCTCCTGTAGCCATGATTAAGTCCATTCGGATTTTGCTTGCTATCGCTGCGTACCATGATTATGAGATATGGCAAATGGACATGAAGACGGCCTTTCTGAACGGCTACCTAGAGGAAGAGCTCTATATGACTCAACCCGAAGGTTTCGTGTCCAAGTCTGAAAAGACTAAGGTATGCAAGCTTCAAAGGTCTATTTATGGACTTAAACAAGCCTCCAGGAGCTGGAATATTCGTTTTGACACAAAAATCAAATCGTTTGGTTTTACTCAAAACGAAGACGACAATTGTGTTTATCAAAAGGTCGTTGGGGATGCAGTTGTATTCCTAGTGTTATATGTAGATGACATATTACTATTCAGGAATGACACTGCAGTACTTTCTTCTGTAAAAGTGTGGTTGTCCAAAACCTTCCACATGAAAGATTTGGGAGATGCATCTTATGTGCTTGGGATAAAGCTCTATCGTGATAGATCTAGAAAATTAATTGGATTATCCCAATCTATGTACATAGATAAGGTGCTAAGTAGGTTCCAGATGGAACAATCTAAGAAAGGTTTTCTTCCTGTCAGACATGGAATTCACCTTTCTAAGTCCATGGAACCTAAAACTCCTGAAGAAATACGGCAGATGAGTGCTATTCCTTATGCTTCCGCCATAGGAAGTCTCATGTATGCCATGATATGCACAAGGCCTTATATCGCATATGCTGTGAGCATTACTAGTCGATATCAATCTAATCCAGGATCAGAACACTGGGCAGCTGTCAAGACGGTCCTGAAGTACTTAAGAAGAACTAAGGACATGTTCCTCGTTTACGGAGGAGCGACAGAGTTGCGAGTAGAAGCCTATATAGACGCAGATTTCCAATCTGACGTCGACGATAGAAGTTCCAACTCCGGATATGTGTTCACTCTGAATGGTGGGGCTGTCAGCTGGAAAAGCAAGAAACAATCTGTAATTGCTGATTCCACGATAGAGGCTGAATATGACGCTGCAGCTGAAGCCGACAAAGAAGGGTTCTGCATGAAGAAGTTCATTACTGAACTTGGAGTGGTTCCAACCATTACATCACCAGTAACTTTGTACTGTGATAATAGTGGGGCGATAGCTCAAGCCAAGGAACCCAGGGCTCATCAAAAGAGCAAGCATTTTAACAGACGCTTTAATATCATTAGAAGATATGCTGCCGAGGGGAAAGTCAACATCCTCAAGGTTGCCTCAGCCGATAACGTAGTAGATCCACTGACGAAGCCAATGTCTCAAATCCAACTTGACCGCCATATGGAAAAGATGGGTATTAGATACATGGGAAGGTGGCTTTGAGTGCAAGTGGGAGATTGTTGGAAGTATGCCCACAAAGCCACTCATTCGATGTAATAGCTTTTGGAATACTTATTGTATTAGACTATTATATGTTTAATGAAGGGCAAAGCTTATTGTTAATCACTATTTATTGTATCATGTGTTTAAGCAATAAGGGAATCCAAGGAATATATTTAATCTAAGAGAGAAGTGATCTAAGCAAGTTAGATTAACGAGACCTTTCTCTTATGAACATTCCTAAAACGTTCCTAGCCATAGGATTGCCAATTGGGCATTGACAATCCACTAAGGTTAGTATGTGTTATGTTAACTCAAGCGTGAGTATGACTAGTCTCAAGTCATTTAGTGTTGGACACTAAGACAAACACATAGGTGCTCAAAAGGTAACCGAGTACACTGAACAACGATCAAAAGAGAGTTCGAACATACATGTCATGTAAGAACTCGTAAGTTGCAATATGCAAAGTAGTCCTTTGACCTGAGGCATCATTGATGTCTAATGGTTAGGTCCTTGATATTTGATTATGTCAAAAGCATTCCATTGAGAGTGTCAACGACATTGTTGGGGTCAAGCTATCTAGTCATGTAGGCATGTGAATGCACAACAAGGGATCTCTAACCTTCCATGGTGGAAGGTGAATACTCTGAGATATGATTCGAGAGTCTTTGGCCAAAGCATACGAATATGATTTAGGAAGCATGTTCCAAATCATATTCAATTGATTCATATAGAGAAGTATCACATTGGATAGTAGACATGATACAAACTATCACTCAAACAATGTGATCAAGAGTATTGTATTAGAGAAGGACCGTATTGCATTGTAATTGTAACTGGATAGGTTCTCTAACCACTTCTACTTAGCTTGGGTAGCCATGACATACTGCTAGGTGTCACTCATGGTTTGTGGAAGCCCTGAGGATTAGCAAACACTAATCTTCATCAAAGGGATAATTGAAATGTAGTTTCAATTCACAATCGATCGTTAAGAGTAACAATCGCCCACTGCCTCGCTAATTGGAACCTAATGGATCGTACACCGAGTAAGGGTGAAAGTGAAGAAATATAAATGAGATGGATAAGCAATTAAATAGTTTAATTGAGAATGGTCAAGATTAATTAATTAGTTAATTAATCTTACGAAAGGTTCGTATTGGGCTTTTAAGTTGGTTTTGGGTTTCGGGGCCCAAAAGGGTTTTTGGTCCACAAGGCCCATTGAGTTTAGGTTGTGTGACAACTAAAACTAAATGGAAATTAACCCAAAAACAAAGTCAAAACCGGCCTAGGGTGAGGGTTATCAAACTTGGGTTAATTGCAAGTTTGCCACTCACATGTGAGGTGGTATAAAAGCATCTTTATAGCTTTTACCTCATTAGGGTTTTCTTGAGACAAATAAGAGAAATATTTTCTCTCTTTTTCTCCATAGAGGCCGGCCACTTAGGGGAGGGATAGCTAGCAATCTTTCTTCCTCTAAGTCATCCATTTCATCTTCACACCTCATCCTTGGTGTGGAGACTTAGAGACACCAAACCTTTGGTGTTTTTGGAGATCATTTCCTCACATCCTCAAGGAGCAAAGGAGTAACAAAAGGAAGTAAATCACAAGGAAGATCCAAGGAGCTAGGAGATGACTTGAAGGCCCTCCACTTGGGTGAATCCCTTGTGTAAACAAGGATGAGCTTCAAGGGTAATGAATCTCAAAATCCTTTCTTCTCTTTAATGTTGTTAAAGAGTCTTATGATTCACCATTCACTAGGCTTTGAAAGTCATGGGTTTTAGAATTGTTTTTGAATGCATGCCTACTTTAAAGTGTTATTAGTTTGCATATGTGTTCAAATATTCTCACATGTTCTTAGCTAGGACAAAATTTTTCCTTCAAGTAGGGATCGTTCTAGGCCGGGGATTAGGAGGGATTGCTAATCAACTCTAAACTAACTTAAAAACACAAAAACAAACTTAAAAAGACTTAACTAGACTCTAAAGACTCAAAACAGACTTAAAAGACTCAAAACAGACTCTAGGGAGTTATTTGGACGAATTTAAGACTAGTAAGACTCAGAACACTAAAAACACAAGTTTGGACAAATTCTAACTAATTTGACACAACAAAGTAAAGGGGAATTGGGCTTTGGACGAAATTAAGCTAAAACAAGTAAACTAAAGACTTAGACAGATTTGGACGAATTTGGTGAATTGAATGGATGATGGGCTAGCTAGAGGTTCCTTCTCCACACATGACATATATGCGACACAAATCGATTTCCAGTTGTTCTTTCTATGAACCATGAATGACAATGCCCCAAATTAATCGTGACTGCACGCATTAACCTTCAGATTTTCCTAAGTTCATTGAATTGGACGTAGTGCCGCAGACCAAATTATTCTTATCAAGTTCCCTATATGACTGCATATTAGAGATACGTATCAAAGATCATTAAGCTTTGTGAAAATCATAAGCATTGACATGACATTCGTGACTATGACTGCATGATACTCCTGCCAAGAATTTACTTAACGAGATCGTGACTAGCAACCTCCACTACTTGTAAATATAAGTTTGTAACGATTAGGTGAAACTCCCTTATATTTAAGCATCAAATCCTAGCATGCAAACTAAGTAGGCCTCCTTAATCAACACACAAGAATAAGTTTTAATCAAACAGTTAAGCAAATTGCATTCACGATTTATGAAATCACAACTGGATGAAATCAATTCATATCACATATATACTCATAGTTTCGAATTCCCCCTAGCTAAGAAGGGGTTTAGCCACTCATGGTTACAGCAAAATCAGAAAGTAATAACAAAGTAGACATTGAAAACAAGAACGAAGTACACCTAAAACGCTCCAATCTTCAAGCTTGAAACGTCAAAGGCCCTTCTTCTTCTCCACCTTGCTGCAGCACAAGTGACCAGGGATGTGTATAATGGGTGGTGATGGGTGGTAGAGGATGGATAGGTAGATAGGTGGATGGAAGGTGGATTTTCGTCAGAAAGTGTGTAGAATGGTGAGTTGGTGCGGTTGGGAAGGTTTATTTAAAGGCTTTAGGGCAACAAAGCTCAAAAATTAAATTAGGTCACATAAATTAAATCAAAACTTTTAGAAATAGGAAAACAAAATCAGAAAACTAAGGGAAAGAACAAGGGATATGCGGCAGAGGTTTTAAAACAAAAGGAGAATGTGTTTTAAAGCAGAAAATAGGAAAGGACACTCTCCCTTGCACGGCAAGGAAGAGTAAAGGGCAAAGGGGGTGTAGCATTTGTTTCAGGAAAGGATAAGTGTCCTAAAACTAAAGGAAAAGAGGTCCCCTTGTACAGCAAGGATAGGGAAACAAGGATAAGGTGCGACAAGGGTATTTAAGTGTTCTAGAACCTTTGGTTTGTGTCCTAGAATGCATAAGAGGCCTTCAATGTTGCTAGAACTTAGGGACATTTAGGATTAGGAAAGGTCAAACCAAAATAGGAAACCTTGGCTTAACTTTCCTACTTCAAGTAGGAATCCTTGTTCTTCTAGGAATCCATCTTCAATTAGGAATCCTTCTTCAATTAGGAATCCTTCGTTGATTAGGAATCCTTCGTTGATTAGGAATCCTAACATCTTCAAGTCTTCAATTTCGTCCATTCCTTTAGCTCCATGCATGTGATATCCATTCCAAGCTCAATTTTGCTCCAAAAGGCTCCAAAATGCACTTTCTTGCATACTTTGCCTTTAGAACCTGAAATTGCACGAAAATGACTTTAAACACTAAAATAACTAAGGGATAACAACATAAATGCACGAAAACAAGCTAGCTAAGTCGCATAAATATGCTCCTATCAATCATCACCAATAGTAGGATGATTAAAAGATATGGGCAACTTAACCACATCACTTTCTTGAGAAATTAATTCTCCACAAGCAGATTCATCTTGCACACCATAATATGAGGAAATTTTGTCAAATACCATATCTCTTGACACCACAAACTTGTGAGTTATAGGATCCATGCATCTCCTCCCTTTTTTCCTTTCATCATAACCCACAAATATACATTTTTGGTTTTTGCATCCAGCTTGCCTCTTCTTGATTTTGGAACATGGAAATAACAATTGAGCCAAAGCTTTAAGGTGTTTTACACCAGGCTTCTTTCCGAATAGCAGCTCATACGAAGTCTTCGTATTGTTAGGACTCCGAGGCAACCGATTAATTACATAAGTAGCACACATCATACCTTTTGCCAATAAGGTCTTAGGTAGATTTTTAGCATGTATCCAACTCCTACATGTCTCCATAAAATGTCGAATCATCCTATTCGCGAGTCCATTTTGTTGTGGAGTCTCTGCACATGATAGTTGCTTTTTTTATGCCATGTTTCCTTCAGAATTCCAAGAACACTTCAGAGGTAAATTCCCCACCTTTATCAAAGCGGTAACACTTGATTCTTGAACCAAGAGTGCCCTCCAAAGTTTCTTTAAATTTCTGAAACTTGGAGAAAACATCAGACTTGTGCTTTACAAAATACACCCACGTGAACCTTGAAAAGTCATCTATAAAAACCAACATATAATGTAAACCAAAAAATGAAGTAGTTCTAGTAGGTATGAATAAATCTCCATGAACACATTCCAAATGAGCCTTACATCTTGACAATGATGTGCCAAAAGAAGCCTTACTTCCTCGCACTTCTTTGCTTGGAAAAATTGTCAAGTTTGGCAATCTGTGAACCAAATTTTTCCTGACCATTACTTTGAATTTATCCATGGTAACATGGCCCAATCTTGCATGCCATAAGGAAACATTTTCATTGCAACTCACTTTATCAATATACGATGAGGAAGCATACAAAACAAAGGTATCTTTTACCCTTCTGCCAGTGTGAATAACATCTGCCTTTAAAAACTCGAGATTCTAAAGGAACTTCACATCTTTTGGACCAAATAAAACAAAAGTACCAGCATCAACAACATTTGGAATGGAAAATAAGTTTTTCTTCATGCCCAGAACATGAAACACATTTTTAAAATTAATAGAATCATTACCTTAGCTCTTAAGAATAAACGTTCCTTCTTTTTCAACATGGTTAATGGTGTTGTTTGCTGTCGCCATAGCTTCATTTCATGTGTATGGTTGTAGGCAGGAGAATTTAGACTTATAGCCCGTTAAATGATGGCCATAGCCGGAGTCTATGATCCATTCATCTTCTAAATTTATAGTGACCAAAGCATTTAAAGTTGAGGTTTCTGCCATAAGGCATTTTCCCTAGTTTTCTTCATCTTTAGAGTGGACAAAGTTGTGAGAATTTTCATTTCTTTGTGTTGCATTGCCTTCCTTGAGTTTCACATGACAAAACTTTTGAACATGCCCAAGTTGTTCACAATGATGACACTTTTCAAACCTTCTTCTTTGGTTGAGTGGAGGATTCTCCATAGCCATTGTCAGCCTTTGTGAACTCAGTGAACTCATTTTCTTGTATGTTCTGAAAATTTTCTTTCGGGTAGAGAAAAGAACTTCTCCAGTGTTGTTAGATATAGACATCCCGACAATTTGACTAACTAATGTTTCTTAAGACGACAAAACATTCTCAAATTCTTCCAAAGATAGTTGTCGATCCTATCCTAGAATAGAAATTACAAAAGGTGTGTATTCCTTTTTTAGTCCACAAACAATATGTTGATAGATTCGTGCTTTAGATACTAATTCTTTGGGGTCCAAAAGAGAAATCTCGGAACACAAATTTTTAATCTTCAAGAAAAATTGAGAAATGGACAAATCACCTTGGGTGGTATATGCCAATTCATTCCCCAACATTTGTAGTCTCCCAATATCTTTCTTATCAAACAAACTGTTAAGAGTCTCCCATATGTCATTTGTTGATAAATCAGATAGATCATGAAAAATGGATCTCTTCACCACAAACTCAGCCTTCCTATTAGTCTTTATCCACCACTTCAAATCTTCATCATTGTCTTCACGTTCTTCGGGTTTTGTTGTACATGAACCGTCAACAACATCGTACAGATCTTTTCCAATCAGATAAGACTCTATACAAGATCTCCAAATCTTGTAGTTTCATTGATTAAGCAACTTTATGCCGAAGCCAATAACACAACTCGAAGACTCCATTTTGAAAAAAAAAAAGGTTGATCTCTTCACCAAGGGATTTGGATAGAAAACTAGCTACCACTTTTGTTGCTCTTGTACCATGAAAAACTAAATAGAGTAATAAAGATTACTCTAGCCCAAGATCAAACAACCAAATTGTGAAATGTTCAAATCAGAAAAAGAACTCAAAAAGAGGTTGCCGCAAAAGATAAACTATGTTGAAGAGAAGCGTACAAGGGACTCTTAATCAACATTTCTATTGTATGTCAGACTACAATTGTCCAGACTCCAAAAGACGAGGCTTTAGATAATTCTAGATACATCCAGCAAGAAAGAAAACAACATAGAGAATAAGAAAAGATTAGATTAAAGTGATACATCGGTTCATTTACCAAAAAGCAACTTTAATACTTGGTAGTCAGGAAGTGGTGTTGGCATTTTGAAGAAAGGTTTATCCTTGATGCTATGAAAGACATTGTTGATATGGCATTCTGAATAAAGGTTTGTCCTTGATGCTATGAAATACATAGTTGATAGCAGTGTTCAAGGCTGTGTACTGCTTCAGCTTGGGCAGAGCTTTGCTTATCCTTGCAACCTCTATTGTCATTCCTACAAAAAGAGGGAGGCGGGGTGTCTTGGTTATCTCTTATTCGGTTGGAAGTTTTGTTGTGATCCAGGTCAGAACTTTTCTTTTGGGTTTTATCGTCCCAATTAATGAGGTCGTCAGCGACATCAAAGCATTCTGCTAAGGTGGCGTAGTTATACTTCTTCTTATTCAGCTTTTGGGAGAGAGGCGAGTGGACATAGAGTCCCTGTTTGAAGCCCATTGTAGCGATCTTGTCATCCATCATCTCTATCTTTGCCAATTCTGCATGAATTTCTTTAAGTAGGCTCTGAGACTATCTTTCTTTTTTGAGCAGCATGCTGAAAATGGCCTCATGATGCTTGCGAACATCACGATACACATAGTAGGTGTTCGTGAAGATGTCGACTACACTTTTAAAGTTGTTACTGGAACTGGCTGGCAATTCTGGAAACCATTTCATGCCAAGTCTCTCTAAGGTAGACAAGAATTTCTTGCACATCCACGCATCGTTATTGCTATACAGAGTCATAACATTCTTGTAATGCATGATGTGGTGGTGTGGGTTAGAATTTCTTCGAAAACATTTGAACCTGAGTTGAGAGAACTTCTTTAGAAGATGTGCATATTCGATTGTTAAAGAAAGATGGCATTTAATCTTAGCAACAACATTGATGGGGAGGCGATTTTAAATGTCTCTAGAGCGTCTCCAAGGTTGTTGCAATTCAATGGTATGTGCTACTCTTGCCGTTAGATGACTTCGGGAAATCAAAGTTGAGATTTTGGGGCCCATGTGGGTGGCTTGCGCAGTATCCAAAGGATATGAGTTATGTCAGACTCGGATCCCTCATGCAGAGGTGTAGTAACCATTTGACCATCGCATTGTTCTGCACTTGCATTCAGACCAATAATCTCTGTTAGTCGGAATGAAGGTCGATGCAATTGGTTGTCATCTGGGGTTATGCTACTTAAATTCCTTAATTGAAGACCAAAATTTGCGTTTGCAGGGTAATCCCGCAAGAATTCTCTAGGGCCTTTCATTCATCTCCGCTTGAGAAGCCCTACATGTCCTCTACAATACGCTAACAAAGACGTTGATTTCTGTAAGGTCTTCCATATCTAATCCATGGTGAGAGTAGTTCCAGCGAAATGAGCATCATTATTCATTGGGACGTTTGAGGCGTCGGAGATCTGATTGCTTACACCTAAAGTAGTAGATGCATCAGGAAATGGATTATTTCATGTTGAGGTGTTAAACGTTAACATTAACTAAGCTTTCTTTGACATGCATGATGGTTGTAGAGTGATTTGGTTAGGAAATATGAGTTCACTCTCAATGAAAGCACCCATTTTTGGAACCAATTCGTGCACCACCTGTGTGGATCATATGCACAAGCTCGAATACCTATAAAAGAATAAACGATCATAAGACCACCTTGAAACCGGTGGGATACTGACTGATGACTCTCTGACGGTCAACTTAGTAAGCAATTTATGAGACTCAAACAGTAGGCAAGAGAACAGAGTGTTTGATAATTAAGTTACCAGAGATGAATCTTAGAAGGGTGGGTTCATACTAGTCGAGATAGTCCTTTTATGATATAGAATTCATAATAAACCGGGAGAATCTCAGATGATATATAAGAGTATATATTGCATCTTCTTAGGAGTGTGATTACTTGTGGTTCACCCTAATCTCTAGATTGTAGGAATCTCCAAGAATATAAGAAACTTGTATGATCCCTTATCAGATTAGGTTTTTGTATTTTGCGGAATAAGAACAGTCAATTTCGGCGAAGTCGACGGACTTCGCCTACCTTTCCAGAATACAGGATGTGGTGGCATCACTGGTCCATCTATGCAACTCAGTCTAATGAGTCAATGACCGGACTTATGAAGTATTTGTATTACCATCTGCCTTACTCCGATTTTTAAAAATCTTAGTCCCACATTTAGCAATCAACTTTATCAGTTGAGAATTGTGAGCGGTGGATTAACATCTAAATATATAACGAAAGTACTTTTGCATCGTTAGATGGCAGTGGGAGATAAAGTGCTTGTTTACATTTCCTTAAGCTTCAATCCTCTGGCTTAAATTATCTTCTTATTAAAAAAAAATAAAGGTTTCCCCCTTCCACCCCGAAAAATAAAAAAAATAAAGGTTTATTAGTTGAAAATTGTGAGCCGTTGATTGATGATCCCCTACTAGTATAGAGTCCACTCCCATAATCAATGGGCTAAAGTTGTCCGCATATATGGACTGCTTAACCTAATCGCTTCCGTTGTTTCATTGTATCCATAGCACTACCACCCCATCAATTGAAGAATGATCAAGTCAAATTAAGCATATACACAATTGATGCGCGAGGATACTTTTGCAGTTTGCTTAATTACGGAACAATATAACATTGTTGAACTTGAGTGTGACCCTAATGAGTGAATATTAGTAATGCCGTCAATTTCATGTGATCGGCTTATTATAACATGTTTATGCTTATGACTGTTACTATAACCGCTAAATTCATATAATCAATTTATATTATAACACACATATTAATACCATCATGTAAAAATCGCCTATATTGTTATAAGTTATAACATGCAGCTGGAACTTGTATACTGGGTATGCATGCATGCCATGCAATGCAACAACCACCCCTAACTGGAACCGCAACATGCATGCATGCAGAAAGCACATTGTGGTGTTTAGGGGTGGGCACGGTTCGGTTTGATGTGGTTTTGAGTAAAACCAAAACCAAAACCGCAAGTTTTTGCGGTTTGGTTCGGTGTGGTTTTAAGGCTAAAACCGAATTGAAACCAAACTATTTGGTTCGGTTCGGTTTGGTTTTAAAAGGTTTTGGTGCCGTTTCATTGTTTGAAAAAAGTATTATGGTTACCTAGTTATATCTCATTTCATTTGCCTTTGATATACACTTCAATTCTCTTCTACGGTAGAACTCTTCTTCTGCAGTTTACTTGAAATTTCTGCACAAACAAGTGTAACCATGTCTAGAAAATCTTTCACAATAACAAACAGCTGAAATGGTGCAGCTTATTTGTCTCTCGAAGCTCCTGCTTGGTAGTACTCGGTTGTTTTCCTCAAAAGCTCCATAACCCTAGTTTGCTCTTCTCTCACCACCGTGAGCTCCGCCTCACATTCCTCCAAAAACCCCTTCATTTCTCTTGCAAACCCTCCTCTTTAATTTACTTTGTTTGCTGAAATCTTCTTAGTTTTGATAAATTCTTCTAAAAACCCCCTTAGTTCTTATTTGTGTTTTAGTTTACTTAAATTCGTCCAAATCTGTCCCCTTTTAGTGTTTTGAGTCTTACTAGTCTAGAATTCATCCAATTCACTTTCTAGTACCTGTTTTGAGTCTATTTAAATTAGTTTTGCTGTTTTGAGTCAATTTGGTAAGTTTTGAGTTGTCTAGAGTCTAGTTTAGTGTTTTAGAGTTTAACTTGTGTAGATTAGCATCCCTTCTAATCCCCGGCCTAAAACGATCCCTACTTTCATATACTACGTCGATAGGGTTTTAATTTGAGTGTCAAGTAATTTTCACATCAAATTTTGGCGCCATTGCCGGGGATTAGCAAACTTGCTAATCTCCCTATTTTCTGCCATATGTCTTAGTTTGTTTTTTGTTTTTGTTTTGCTTTGTTTTCTGAGTTGTTTTGTTTTCTTTGTTGTAGGTACTAGTGTATGACTCGAAGTTCTCAACCCGTTCACGCACATATCTTGGATTTTAACGACGATTTTGAACGAGATTTGAGAAGGAAGAGGAAGCACCCAGAACCTGATCTACTTAGTTCGAGTTCTAATTCTGAATCTGAAGTTGAAATTGAAGAGGATTCGGAAGAGGAGTAAGACATGGCTACAGATAATCGAACGATCAAAGAACTTTCAGCCTCGGGATTAGACAATGCAACCCCTTTATGCATTCAATATCCTAGGGCAGCCGAGGGCAAAACTGATAAATTCGAATTGAAGTTTAGCTTGTTGCACCACATTCCCAAATTCCACGGGTTGTCCATGGAAGATCCAAATAAGCACTTGAAGGAATTTGAAGTGGTTTGTTCAAGCATGACCCCTGTCAATGTCGATGGAAGTATATTGAAGATGAAAGCCTTTCCATTCTTTCTTTTGGAAAAGGCTAAGGATTGGCTCTACGAACTAGCAGCTGGAACCGTTACTTCTTGGGAAAGCATGAAGCGCGTATTCTTAGAGAAATTTTTCCCAACTTCAAGAGTCATTCTCTTGAGGAATAGTGGCATTCAACAAAACCAAGGAGAATCGTTTCCAGCCTATTATGAGCATTTCAAGGCGCTTGTTGCTTCTTGTCCACAACACCAAATGAAAGAAGAGCTTCTCCTTCAATATTTCTATGAATGACTTCTTCCAATTGAGAGACAAATGCTCGATGCTTCAGCGGGAGGAGCTTTGGTTGACAAAACTCCACTGGCTGCCAAGACTCTAATTGCAAATCGAGCCTTGAATGCGCAACAATATGAAGGAGTTGGACAGAGAGAAGGGCCGCGACAACATGTGAATGAGGTAAGTGCAATTTCAGAATTGCAATCTCAAATGGCTAATCTCACTCTTCTTTTGTCACAGGTTGTTGATGGAACCAAAGTGCAAGGTGCAGCAGTTTGTGGAGTGCGTTCTATGCAGGGACATCTTAACGATTAATGCCCTTAGTTGATTGAGAATGGGGGGTGGGAAACTGCCCATGCCGTGGGATTTCAAGGCCAAAACCAACAAAGAAATGACCCATCCAAACTTCAAGTGGAGGGACTCCCAACAAGCATAGCAACAAAGCGGATTTAGACAGCCCCCTGGGATGTTTCCAAGGCTATATGCAGCCACACAACCTCAACCAATTTCGGCCCGAACCAATTCAGGTTCATCGTTCGATAATGATAAAATTCTTCAAGTACTAACCTCTTTGACGCAGGAAGTGCAAAGCATAAAAAATCAAGCTAAAGAGGTGGACGAATTGAAGAAACAAATGGGGCAAATGGCTGAATTCATGGGCTAATTCAGAGAACAAGGCAGATTGCCTAGTTCAAGCGTTGTTAATCCTAAATGAGGATTTGAAACCGCCAAAGCAATTATGTTGATAAGTGGTAAGCAGGTTGGAACTGATCCAAAACCATCTAAATCAAGTCAAGAAGAGGACAAGAAGCTGCAAATGGAGGAGGAAGAACCAGCCAAACTCACGGCAAGGGATGCACAACCCTTGCCGCAACCACTTCCTACTTCTAAACCGTCCCCAACCATCAAGGTAGGTTCCAATTCGAATTCTTCTAGTTCTACTCCACCGATTGTGCCCTTTCCTGGCAGGTTTAGGCAATCAAAGAAAGAAGATGCTGAAAAGGACATTCTAGAGACATTTCGAAAAGTTCAAGTCAATATCCCACTCCTTAATGCAATAAAGCAAGTCCCAATGTATGATAAGTTTTTGAAAGAGCTTTGTACAACAAGGAGAAGGATTTCTGACAAAGAAGTGGTTCAAGTAAGTGAGAATGTTTCTGCGGTGTTGCAAAGGAAATTACCCCCTAAATGCAAAGATCCGGGTAGTTTTACAATTCCTTGCGTTATTGGAAACACTGAGTTTGAACATGCTATGTTAGACTTAGGAGCTTCAATTAATGTCATGCCATACTCTATTTATGCATCTATGAACTTAGGCGAGCTTAAAAACGATGGTGTTATAATTCAATTAGCCGATCGTTCTAATGCATATCCAAAAGGAGTTTTGGAAGATGTTTTGGTGCAGGTTGGCAATTTGATCTTTCCAGCGGACTTTTACGTGCTTGACATGGAGGATTCACCCCATTCTACCCCATTGCCGATCCTCCTTGGGAGACCTTTTATGAAAATAGCCCGCACCAAGATCGATGTGTTCAAAGGGACTTTAACAATGGAATTTGATGGGAAAGTTATTGATTTCAATCTTTCTGAAACTATCAAATTTCCTAAAGAAGATCATTCTTGTTTTTCTATTGATATATTCGATGATTTGGCGCATGATTATCTTGATTCCTTAGAGAGGGATCCCCTTGAAACAACATTTGCACAAGGAATTGGGCAAAAACCCAATAGTGCCGTGCCTAGAAGTGAATAAGAGGCCGAGATGGTTGCTGCCTTTGAGTCACTACCTCAGCACCGTGGTAAGCCTTCAAAACCAATTTCAATTCCCATTTCTACTAATAAGTTGTTACCCTCAGTGATTCAGGCACCCGTACTTGAGCTTAAACCATTGTCGGATCATTTAAAGTATGTCTTTTTGGGAGATAACGAGACGTTGCCCGTCATTGTCTCCTCATCACTCACGGCAATGGAGGAGGAAAAGTTGATTCGGGTGTTGAAAGAACATAAAACAGCTATCGGATGGACCTTGGTCGACATCAAGGGAATTAGCCCGACAACATGCATGCATCGTATACTTCTAAAGGAGGGGGCTAAACCAACTCGAGAAGCTCAACGCCGACTCAACCCTCCAATGATGGAAGTTGTGAAGAAGGAGATTATCAAGCTTCTTGATTGTGGAGTGATTTATCCAATCTCGGATAGCCGTTGGGTTTCACCGATTCAATGTGTTCCAAAGAAATCTGGGGTCACTGTGGTGAAGAATGCAGAAAATGAATTTGTGCCCACACGTGTCCAAACAGGTTGGAGAGTGTGCATCGACTATAGGAAGCTAAACGCCATCACGAGGAATGACCACTTTCCTTTGTCGTTTATTGATCAAATGCTTGAAAGGTTAGCCGGTCATTCTTTTTATTGCTTTCTTGATGGTTATTCTGGATATAATCAGATTGTCATAGCTCCGGATGACCAAGAAAAGACCATTTTCACGTGCCCCTTTGGTACCTTTGCCTATCGTCGCATGCCATTCGGTTTGTGCAATGCACCTGCCACCTTTCGAAGATGCATGGTAAGTATTTTTTCAGATTTTGTAGAGAAGATTATTGAGGTATTCATGGATGATTTTAGTGTTTTTGGTGATTCGTTTGATGGGTGCTTAGATAATCTCACTTTGATTCTAGAACGTTGCATTGAAACTAACCTTGTTTTGAATTGGTAACAAAGTGTTTTTGTATGAAATTCGTGGGTTTTTATCACCTACCACTTCGAATGTTGTTTTCACTGTTTTTAAGTGTTTTTAGTGTGTTTTGAAGCATGTTAGTGTGTCTAGACATAAAACTCCGAAAATCTCATAAAAATTTGACAAAATTGTTTTGAAAAACCCAAAAAGAGTTGTTTTTGTGTGTTTGTTTGTGTCTTAGGGTACCTTCCAACACAATGATGAGGATTAGGTTTTTAATTGCATGACTATTGAGGAAAGTTATAAACATGGATGGAAGTTTGAATTGCTCTCTGGTTTATGCTTGATTATGGTTATAATTCATGAATTCATGTTCAATCAAAAAGAAAAAAAATCAGTTTTTGTAACATGCTTGAAGGAAGGAACTTAAACTAACGCTACAACCCTGAGAGACTTGAGCTTAAAACGTTCCTTGGAGAGTTAAAAATCTGTGCATTTGTTGTTTTCTAAAGTCGTTGCATGATCTCATTATTCTTTGCTTGGTTGCTACTTAGAAGGCGTTTCATCATTTAGTTCCAAATACTAGAACTCATACCCGTTTCATTCAAAGCATGATATTGAAGTGCATAACACATAAACAAGATGCAGTTGTGTAGTGAACCAATGCCAAAAAGCCTTATCCCTGTGCATTAAGTTTTGTAGGATTAAGCCGCGTTGAGCCTTTTTTAGCCATTTTCTTTGTTTACCCACATGTTCCCTACCTAGCCTAGATTACGACCATCTTTACCCTTGTTCTTAAGGCGTAGTGAAGCATGACCTAGAGTGAATTCCCTTTGTTCGTTATTTGGCAGCAAACAAGTGTGGGGGAAGTTGTACATTCATGTGTGCCAAAGTAACAAAGAGGCACGGGTGGAAAAGAAAAAAGAAAAAAAAAAGAAAATTTTTGAGAAAAAGAAAAGTATGTGAAAAGTGTTCCAAATAAGTGAGATTAAGCTCACAAGTGTTGGTTGTTGAACAAAGGGTCCAAAAAGTTGAATTCCGCCCTAAGTATGTGTGATCTTCCCTTTATGTATCAAAGTTTATGGCTGCGTTTCAAGAGGGAGTTCTAAGTGTCATATTTATTACTTTGCTCGCTATTGCTTTAAGAACATTTGTTTTCCTTACCTTTCTTTGTTAGCCAATACCCCTAGCCCCGTTACAACCCTATACTTCAATCTTGAGTGTTGTGTGTTTCAATATGTGGAGTTTGGGATTGATATGAGCATATGGTGTCCCTGGTTCTCGCATCTAAGTAGTAGCATTCCATTCATGAGATCATATCTTAACATGTTTATTAACTCCAGAAATTGCTTTCTTTGTTATAAACATATGTGAGTGTTCGTTTTCATGTTTACATCAATCTTCTCACATATACCTAGAATAGGGAGTGTAGTTAGAAATTATGTGTGAAAATAGAGTGTATACCTTGTGAGGAATTGAGTGAATTCTCTAAGGCATGTTACTACATTCAAAACATTGTTTTAATTGGTTAAATGCGAGCTAATGAATGGTGACTATGATTAAGTATGTACTAAAGGGTGGGGATGACTAAAATCTATGGTTATGATGATCTTGAATATGTCATGTGCGTTGGAAATCCCTGAGGTGAACGTTGGAAGGTTTAGTTTGTTTGGTGTTTGGTTTGTTTGTTTTGTTTCGTTTTGCTTGAGGACTAGCAAAAGCTAAGTGTGGGGGAATTTGATAGTAGCATATTTATGCGACTTAGTTAGCTTGTTTTCTTGCATTTACGTTGTTAGCTCTTAGTTAATTTTGTATTTTACGCTATTTTCGTGTGTTTGTAGGTTCTAAGTGTCAAGATGGCAAAAAGAAGCAATTTGGAGCATTCTAGAGCATTTTGGGGCCAAGATTGGGCAGTGCAAGCATGGAGGCAAGTTGATGGACGAATTTGAAGATACAAAGGCTTGAAATCCGCTACAAAGAAGGGGAATTATCCAAAACATTATCCAACCTACCTTATCTTATCCTATCCTAATCTCATCCTACCTTGTTTCCAGCTACAAAAAAGATTTAATTTCAGTTTAGGAGACTTAAAACCTGATTTCTAGAAGTCCTATCCCTTGTCCTACAAAAGTGGCGCCCCAAACCCTTCTAGAAACCCCAAAATCTGCCACAAAACACATTCTTTCTAGAACCCTAAAAATTTGGCGCCTCCTTCCTTTCTAGAAGGCCTTTGCCTTGCCTTACACTCAATTCCTTTCCCTCCAAGCCTTGCCGTGCACTCTCCTATCCCTTTCCCTCTTGGATTCTGATTTGTTAGGCCTTTTTCCTTGTGGATTTGGGTTCTACAAATCCTTTTCAGAAATTAATTGGGCCATAATCCTTTTTCCTAATGGATTTACACATCCTGCAGAACCTAGGGCCCTAATCCTTTGCTTATGCTAAGTCCAAGCCTAATCTGATTACCCTAGGGTTTGTGATGTATTTATATACAAAATAAAAGGGTTGCCGCAGACCACCCACTCCAGATACACTTCATAATTCGTTCTACATCACCACACATTCAGGAATCCATACTTTGCCGTAGAGGAGAGAAGACAAGGCCTTGCCGTGGCTTCCATTGGAGAAGATGGGTTGTGCCGCAGCCTACCTGCAACCATTGGAGTTCTTAGAGTTCTTTCTTCTCTTGTTTCTGTTTCCATGTTTAATTTAATTTGCTTTTCAATTATGTTGAACATGTGGAACTAATTTCGTTTTAGTTAGAGATGGATTCAAAGCCATGAACATATGTTTAGTATGAATTGATTACCTCCAGTTATTGTTTCATAAATTGTGGATGTGGTTTACTTATCTGTTTTAGTAAGAACTTGTTCTTGTGTGTTGATTAAGCATGCATACTTAGTTTACATGCATGAATTTGATGCTAGGATATAAGGGAATTTCACCTAATCGTTATGAACTTATATTCACAAGTAGTAAAGGTCGTTAGTCGTGATTGTGTTAAGTAGATCCAAGGCAGAATTATCATGCAGTTCATAGTTATGAATGCCTTGTCAATGTTTATGATTTCCATGGAACTTAACGATCTTTGATATGTGTCTCTATCATGCGTATTCCATAGTTAGGGAACTTGATAAGAATAATTTGGTTGTGATGCGTTATCCATTCAATTCAATGAACTTAGGGAAATCTGAGAATTGATTAGTGCAATACAATTAATTCGGAGCATTGTCATTCATGGTTTATCAAAAGAATAACTGGAAATCAATTCGTATGCATATGTTCATGTGTGGAGAATAACCCTCTAACTAGTTTTTCACCCCTGAATTCACCTTCACCTCTCTTTAATTTACTTTGTTTGCTGAAATCTTCTTAGTTTTGATAAATTCGTCTAAAAACCCCCTTAGTTCTTATTTGTGTTTTAGTTTTGTCAAATTCGTCCAAATCTGTCTCCTTTTAGTGTTTTGAGTCTTACTAGTCTAAAATTCATCCAATTCACTCTCTAGTACCTATTTTGAGTCTATTTAAATTAGTTTTGCTGTTTTGAGTCAATTTGGTCAGTTTTGAGTTGTCTAGAGTCTAGTTTAGTGTTTTAGAGTTTAACTTGTGTAGATTAGCATCCCTTCTAATCCCCGGCCTAAAACCATCCCTACTTTCATATACTACATCGATAGGGTTTTAATTTGAGTGTCAAGTAATTTTCACATCACTTTCCCTCTTGGATTCTGATTTGTTAGGCCCTTTTCCTTGTGGATTTGGGTTCTACAAATCCTTTTCAGAAATTAATTGGACCACAATTCCTTTTCCAGATTAAATGCCGCACCCTAGGCCTTTATTCCTTAATTTCTGTTAAGCCTAAGTACAAATCTGATTTCTCTAGGGTTTTGATGTGCCTATATATACATGTTTTAGGGTTTTGCCGCAGAAACTAGCCATTCATCACAGAAATCCTTTGCCGCACTCGAATCCACCATTCTGCACATCCAAACACAATTCCAGCCATCCTCCTCCCCTTGCCGCAACTCACATCCAACCTAATCCATCTCTGACCCATTCATACATCCATACACATCCATAGTCTCTGGTGCCGCAGCAAGGTGGGGAAGAAGAAGAACCTATGCGTTTCATGCTTGCAGATTGAAGCGTTTTAGGTGTACTTCGTTCTTGTTTTCAATGTTTATTTTGTTATTACTTTCTGATTTTGCTGTAATCATGAGTGGCTAAATCCCTATTTAGTTAGGGGGAAGTTTGAAGCCATGAACATGTTTGAGATATGAATTGATTTCTGCCAATTGTGATTTGATAAGTTGTGATTGCAATTCAATTAACTGTTTTATTCATAACTGATTTGTGTATGTTTATTAAGGATGCATACTTAGTTTTCATGCATGAATCAGATGCTAGAATATAAATGAGTTTCACCTAATCGTTACAAGTTTATATTCCTGAGTAGTAAAGGTTGATTGTCACGATCATGTTAATTGAATTCTTGGCAAACGTATCATGCATTCATAGTTACAATTGCCTCGTCAACACTTATGATTTTCATGAAACATAATGATCTCTGATTGCATCTCTATTATGCATTCATGTAGAGGACTTTTGGAGAATGATTTGGGTTGTTGCATGCATTCATCCAATTCAATGAGTAAAGGAAAATCTGAGGGTTAATTTGTGCATCACGGTTAATCTGGGGTGTTGAGCATCATAGTTTGTTGAAAAGCAATTGGAAATCGATTCATGTACAAGTGTGTCATGTGTGGAAAACAGACCTCTAACTAATCCATCCATCATCTTATTTCCTAAATTCATTTTACAATCTATTTAGTTTTTCAATGTGTTTGTTTGTTTCAATTTCGTCAGAACCAAAACCGCCCTTTTACTTTCTTGCTTTAAAGTGTTTGAAATCTATTTTGTTTGTGTTTTAGAGTGTTTTGAGTCAAGTCAAAACCCTAAATTCGTCCCAGTTGTGTTTAGAGTCCAAAACTGCCCAGTTTGTGTTTTTAGGCAGTTTTGAGTGTTTTTGAGTTGTTTTAAGTCTTTTGAACCTGTTTTGAGTCCCTTAACTCTTTCCAAACGTTTTTAACTTTGTTTTTGTGTTTTGAGTCAGTTTAGAGGTTTTAGCAAGCCCTCCTAATCCCCGGTTTAGAGCGATCCGTACTTGCATTTATACTACGATTTGACAACAAGAGGGTTTAATTTGAGTGCTTAATTTTTATCACATCAATACGCTTGCCAAGAATTCAATTAACGCGATTGTGACTAGCAACGTTCACTACTCATGAATATAAACTTGTAACGATTAGGTGAAACTTATTTATATTTTAGCATCAAATTCATGCATGAAAACTAAGTATGCATCCTTAATCAACATACAAGAATCAGTTTTGAAGAAATCAGTTAATTGAATTGCATTCACAACTTATCAAATCACAATTGGAAAAAATCAATTCATATCTCAAGCATGTTCATGGCTTCGAACTTCCCCCTAGCCAAAAAGGTTTAGCTCCTCATGTTCACAGCAAAACAAAGAGAAATTAAATTAAACATTGAAAACAAGGATAGATTACACCTAGAAACGTTCCAGCAATCCAACGTCTTGAATGGCTGGGCACATCTTCAAGTTAATCCTCTCCTTCTTCCTTTGTAAAGCTGCGGCACAAGGGGTTAAGGTTTGTAGAATGGGTGGTGATGGGTGGTAGAGGATGGATAGGTAGATAAGTGGATGGAATGGATGCAGAGAATGTGTTCAGGGATGAATGGTGCGGCAAAGGCCTTATTTATAGGGCTAGGGTATTCAGAAAATAATAGGAAAGGTTTATAACTTAGCTAATTTGTCCTACAAGAAGTAAAAGTCAGAACTTAAAGAGAAAAGGAAAGGATAGGTGCGGCACAAATCTTGGAAGAAAAGGAAAGTGGTTTATGGCAGAAAATAGGAAAGGGAATATGATTTTGGTTCAGAAATTAGGCAAGGAGAGGATCCCTTGTGCGGCAAGGTTGGGAAAGTGGGAAAGGTGGTGCGGCTTGGGCTAGAAAGGTGCAAGGAAGGTTTAGTTTTGTGTCCTAAAATGCATAGGAGATCTTCATTGTTGCTGGAACTTAGGGACATTTAGGATTAGGAAAGGTCAAACCAAAATAGGAAACCTTGGCTTAACTTTCCTACTTCAAGTAGGAATCCTTGTTCAACTAGGAATCCATCTTCAATTAGGAATCCTTCTTTGATTAGGAATCCTTCGTTGATTAGGAATCCTTTGTTGATTAGGAATCTTAACATCTTCAAGTCTTCAATTTTGTCCATTCCTTTTGCTCCAAGCATGTGATATCCATTCCAAGCCCAATTTTGCTCCAAAAGGCTCTAAAATGCACTTTCTTGCGTACTTTGTCCTTAGAACCTGAAATTGCACGAAAATGACTTTAAACACTAAAATAACTAAGGAATAACAACATAAATGCACGAAAACAAGCTAGCTAAGTCACATAAATATGCTCCTATCAGCATTCATCCAATTCAATAAACTTAGGAAAATCTGAGGGTTAATTAGTGCATCATGGTTAACCTGGGGCGTTGAGGTTCATGGTTTATCGAAATCGTAACTGGAAATCAATTTTGTGTTGCATGTGTGTCATGTGTGGAGAAGAACCCTCTAGCTAGCCCATCATCCGTCCAATTTAATCCAATTTCATGCAAATCTGTTTAGTTTTAGTATCTGTTTTGATTTTAGCTTAATTTCGTCCAAAACCCAATCCCCCTTTACTTTCTTGTGTTAGATTAGTTAGAAGTGTGTTTAAATCTGTCAAATTTAGTGTTTTGAGTCTTATTAGTCTAGAATTCGTCCAAATCAGTCCCTAGTGTCTGTTTTGAGTCTATTTGTTTTTTTGTTTTTAAGTCCAATTCGTCCAATTAGTCCCTAAGTTTGTTTTTCTGTTTTAAAGTCAGTTTAGAGTTGATTAGCAATCCCTCATAATCCCTGGCCTAGAACGATCCCTACTTGCATCTTTACTACAACTGTCAACAATAGGGTTTAATTTGTGTCATGTTTTACAACGCATCAAATTTTTGGCGCCGTTGTCGGGGATTAGCAACTTTACTCATCCCTTGGTTCTTTTCTTTGTGTTTATTTTGTTTTTGTTTTAGTTTCTGACTTTGTTTTGTTTTCTTGTTTTCTTTAGCTAATCCCTTTTGTCTTTGTTTTTGTTTTTGTCTTTTACTTTTGATATTTGTTTTGGTTCTCTTTCTTTGGTTTTAGGTACTAGAGAAGCAAGACATGGCAATTGCTAACATTCAAGCCCAAATAGTGAATCTTACTTCTCTGTTGTCGCAGTATGCGGAACGAACCACAATGCAAGGAGCCCCTACATTTGATACGCAAGGATATCAAGTTAATCGAAGAGGTTGGGAGGATGTCAATACCTGGGGTTATCAAGGCTATAACCAATCAAGAAGCAACTTGTGTTCCAACGCGTACAATTCAGATTGGAGTGATCATTCAAATCCTATGTGGTGGGAACCTCAACAATTTCAACAAAGTGGATATTGGCAGCAAGATAAGGAGTTCTATTCAAGACCTATGCAGCCACCACAGCCTCCCCCACAACAATTCCAATCGAATTCAAGTATGTCCATGGATATTGATGAAATTCTCAATGTACTAACTTCTTTTACGCAGGGCTCACAACGAGAAGAATATTCGCAGCCATCTGAGGAGTTCTATCAATGGCCATTTGCACCACCACAGCCTCCACCACAATCATCCTAACTACATCCAGGTTCGTCAATGGATAATGATAAAATTCTTGAATTACTTACCTCTATGACTCAGGAATCACAAAATCAAGCCCAAGTGATGAGCGAATTGAAGAATCAAATAGGGCAGATTGCAGAATTCATGGGGCAAATTCAAGCACAATTGGAAAGTGGTATGGAGGTTGAAGCTGAACCAAAATCATCCAAACATAGCCTAGAAGAGGACAAGATGTTACTGATCGAAGAGGAGGAATAAGACATACCTACGACAAAGGTGGAAACACCTTTGCCGCAGGCCCTTAGTGCTTCTAAGCCATCCAATCAAGGTAAGTTGGGTTCAAATTCGGTTCAATCTAATGTTATTCCTCCAAATGTACCCTTCCCTCGCAGGTTTTTGATTCCAACGAATGAAGAAAGTGAAAAAGACATCGTGGAAGCCTTCCCAAAGATGCAAAATCATACCCAAATTCTTGATACACCACAACAAGTCCCAGATTGTGTTGAACCGTTCGAAGAGAATTGTACATCAAGAAGAATGATTCAAGAGAAAGAAGTGGCTGGAGAATATGTAGAATGCATCAAAGAGGATGTTCATAAGACAACAAAGCCCAAAAAAGTTGAATTTTATGACACGGGACAAGTCACAATCATCACATTCAATCTGGCCTAGTTCAAAGTCCTTGAAACTTTCAAAGATATGGTGTTTGTCATTGAGTTTGTGTTGGAGCAAACAAGTAAGCCATCTTCTTCAATTTCAATTTTGTTTTCTACTAACTTGCTATTTTAATGATTAAGGCACCCACACTAGAATTTAAACCATTGCCGAATCATTTCAAGTACCACTTTCCCTTCAAAGATAAATTCCATGCCGTGGCCTCTGATGATACTTAATTGGAGGTATCGTCCAGCTGGAAGACGTTAAAGCAAGCGCTTCTTGAGAGGCAACCCATGCATTCAACGAAGGAAGTTCTAGGAATCACCCAATAACCAGATTTGCGTTCCTAAACCCTTCTCTTTATTGCATTTATTTTGCTTTGCTGAGTTAGTTGTTTGTTTGTTTGCTTTCTGTGAGTTTATGCTTGAAACATTGAGGACAATGTTTGATTTAAGTGTGGTGGGGGGAGGGGGGTTACAAAGTGTTTTTGATGCAAATTCGTGGGATTTTATCACCCATTACTTCTAAAGTTGTTTCTCACTGTTTTTAAGTGTTTTTAGACTATTTTGAAGTGTTTTTGTGTGTTTTGAAGTAAAAATACGAAAATTTGAAGAAAAAAAATCAGTTTCTACAGTGTTTTTAGAGTTGTTTTTGTGTGTTTGTGTCTTAGGTACCTTCCAACACAATGATGAGGATTTAGTTTTTAATTACATGACTGTTAAACAAAGTTACGAACATGGATGAAAGTTTGATATGCTCTTGGTTTATGCTTAGTTGTAGTTGTTGTTTACGAATTCAAATTTGATCACAAAAGGATAAAATCAGTTTTTGTAACATGCTTGAAGGAAGGAACTCAAACTAATGCTACATCCCTGTGAGACCTGAGCCTAAACGTTCTTTTGGAGAGTTATTAATCTGTGATTTTTGTTTTCTTAAGTCGTTATGATCTCATTATTTCTTTGCTTGGTTGCTACTTAGAATGTGTTTTCATCATTATAGATCCAAATGCTAGAACTCATACTTGTTTCATTCAAAGCATGATATTGAATTGCATAACACATATCAAGATGAAGTTGTTTAGTTGCCACCAAAGTCAAACAGCCGTACCCCATGTTTCATATGTTTTGTAGGTTTAACCCCCTTTGAGCCTTACTTAGCCTATTTTCTTTGTTAACCACATTAACCCTACCTAGCCTAATTTAGGACTATCCATACCTTTGTTCTTAAAGGATAGTGAAGCATGACTTAAAATGAATTCCTTTTGATTGTCCTTATGCAGTAAATCAAGTGTGGGGGAAGGGATTTTTGTGTTAGTGTGCCAAGAAAAGAAATAAGGCACGGGTGAAAAATAAAAAGAAAAAAAACGTGGAAAAAGAAAAAGAAAAGAAAAAGTTGTGAAAAGAAAGAAAAAGAGTTTAAAAATAAGTGAGAATGAGCTCACAAGTGTTGGTTGTTGAAGAAAGGGTCCAAAAGTTTGAATTTGACACTAAGTGTTGCATGAATCTTCCCTTGTGTTTTAAAATGGTTTCTGCATTCAAAAGTGAATTTTAAGTGTCAATTTCATTACTTTGCTTACTATTTTTTTTTTAAGAACTTTTGTTTATACCTAACCTTTCCTTGTTAGCCAATACCCTTAGCCCCGTTACAACCCATTGACTTCAATCTTAAGTGTTGTGTGTTTCAATATGTGGAGATTTCATTCGAACTAATGATTCTAGAGTGGTTGTAGATTTCATTCAAACTAACATATTTGCAAGGTTTGGAATGCCAAGAGTAACCAAAAGTGATGGAGGTTCTCACTTTTGCAATCGAACCATTGAGGCCCTGTTCAAAAAGTACAATGTCACACATAAGGTTTCTACACCTTACCATCCTCAAACAAATGGCCAAGCCGAGGTTTCGAATAGAGAAATCAAGCAGATTTTAGAAAAGACCGTGGGGCCAACAAAGAAGGATTGGAGCTTGCGTTTGGATGATGCACTGTGGGCATATCGTACGGCCTACAAAACCCCCATTGGCATGTCCCCATTTTGGCTCATCTATGGCAAAGCATGCCATCTTCCTGTAGAATTGGAGCACAAGGTGCATTGGGCTGTCAAAACATTCAACATGGACATTGAGGCTGCTGGAATTCATAGGAAGCTTCAATTAAATGAACTTGAAGAGATTAGGCACGAGGCTTATGAGAACGCTCGAATTTACAAGGAGAAGACCAAGGCTTATCATGACAAGATGATTCGTGGCAAATCATTCTCAATTGGGTAGAAAGTGTTACTTTTTAATTCCCGCCTTTGTTTATTCCCTGGTAAGTTACGTTCCAAATGGTTTGGCCCTTTTGTTATTACTAATGTTTTTCCATATGGTGCAATCCAAGTTCAAAGCTTGAAAACAGGACAAAAATTCAAGGTGAATGGGCACCGTTTGAAGCCATACTACGAGCATTTTGAGGGGCATGTTGTGGAGGAAATACCCCTCAATGCCGTGGGCTCCAATGAAGCTTAGTTGGAGGTATTCGTCCAGCTGCACGATGTTAAAGCAAGCGTTTCTTGGGAGGCAACCCATGCATTCAACGAAGGAAGTTCTAGGAATCACCCAATAACCAGATTTATGTTCCTAAACCCTTCCCTTCTCTTTACTGCATTTATTTTGCTTTGATTAGTTAGTTGTGTTATTTGTTTGCTTTCTGTGAGTATATGCTTGAAACATTGAGGACAATGTTTGATTTAAGTGTTGGGGGGGGGGGGTAAACAAAGTGTTTTTTATGTTCTTTGTTAACCACATTATCCTTACCTGGCCTAGAATAGGACTATCCATACCCTTGTTCTTAAAGGATAGTGAAGCATGACTTAGAAGGAATTCCTTTTGATTGTCAATTTGCACAAAAACAAGTGTGGGGGAAGGGAATTGTGTGTGTTTGTGTGCCAAGAAAAAGAAATAAGGCACGGGTTTGGTAAAGAACAAGAAAAATTCGTGGAAAAAGAAAAAGAAAAGAAAAAGTTGTGAAAAGAATGAAAAAGAGTTGAAAAATAAGTGAGAATGAGCTCACAAGTGTTGATTGTTGAAGGAAGGGTCCAAACATCAAATTTGGCCCTAGAATGTGTAAATCTTCCATTTTTGTGTTTAAAGTTGATTTCTGCATTCAAAATTGAATTCTAAGTGTTGATTTCATTGCTGATAGGAGCATATTTATGCGACTTGGTTAACTTGTTTCCTTGCATTTAGGTTGTTAGTTCTTAGTTATTTTAGTATTTTAAGCTATTTTCGTGTGTTTGTAGGTCTAAAGTGCAAAGTAGGCAAGAAAGTGCATTTTGGTGCTTTTTGGAGCAGTTTTGGGCACTAAATGGATTGCACATGCTTGGAATTAAGTGGGTGGATGAAATTGAAGATCAAATGAGCTTAGGATCAAATGAAGAATGAAGAGTTCAAAATTGAAAGCCAAGGTTTCTAAAGTTGGAAGTTTCTATTCTTGGAGGTTTCCATTCTTGAAAGTTTCTATTCTTGGCTTGGAAGTTTCCTAATCCTTCCTCACTTATGTTCTAGCCACAAAAGGATTCCAAAATATGTTAGGGCACTTAATTGGTTGTTCTAGAAGTCCTAAACCTGCCCTAAAGTTCAGCCCCACCACCTTATGTCCTTTCCCTTATTTGCCGCACAAGGGGGATCTTTTCCTTCCCTATTTTCTGCCATAAATCACTTTCCCTTTCTTTTTAGTTCCCCTTTCCAATCCTTTCCTCTTTCTTGCCGCAACCATACCTTTCCTTTTCTTCAAATCTGCTAAGTATCTCCCTTCCTGATTTCCTTAACTTTTGTTAACCTTGTCTTGGGGATTCGGAAAGTTAAAACCTTCCCTAAAAATACATTAAAGTCGTGGCCCTCCCTTGCTCTATAAATAACTCAATCTGCCGCAGCCTTTGGGGATCCCTGAACACATTCTCTGCATCCATTCCATCCACCTATCTACCTATCCATCCTCTACCACCCATCACCACCCATTCTACACACCTTAACCCCTTGTGCTGCAGCTTTGCAAAGGAAGAAGGATAGGATTAACTTGAAGCCGTGCCTAGCCATTCAAGACGTTGGATTGCTGGAACGTTTCTAGGTGTAATCTATCTTTGTTTTCAATGTTTAATTTAATTTCTCTTTGTTTTGCTGTGAACATGAGGAGCTAAACCCTTTTGGCTAGGGGGAATTTCAAAGCCATGAATAAATATGTGATATGAGTTAATTACCTTCAGCTATTGTTTTATAAATCGTGAATGCAATTTGCTTAACTGTTTGATTCAAAACCTATTCTTGTATGTTGATTAAGGAGGCCTACTAATGTGATTAAAGTTAAGCACACAAATTAAACCCTCTTGTTATCAATTGTAGTATAAATGCAAGTAAGGATCGTTTTGGACCGGGGATTAGGAGGGCTTGCTAATCTAACACAAACTGACTCAAATAAGCAACACAAGACTCAAAAGACTCTAAATAGACTAGTAAGACTCAAAACAGGTTCAAAACACTCAAAACAGCTTAAAAACACTAATTGGACAGATTCTAGACACTAGACACAACTTTGGACGAAAATTGAATTAAACTTGACTCAAAACACACAAAGGCACAAACTAAGACAGATTCTAACTAATTTGACTCAAACAAGTGAAGGGGGATTGGTTTTAGAGTGAAACTAAGCTAAAACAAACAAAGACTTTAAACTAAGCTGATTTAGACCAAATTGGGTTTTTAGGATGGATGGTGAACTAGCTAGAGGTTTCCTTATCCACACATGACTTATATGCATATAACTTGACTTCCAGTTACTCACTCATTGAATTACAAATGACAATGCCCCAGATTAACCGTGTCAATCACTAATTAACCCTCAGATTCTCCTAATTTCATTGAATTGGACAGACAACTCATCTACGACCAAATTATTCTCATCAATTTCCCTACATGACATCATAATAGAGACACAATCAGAGATCATTACGCTCAATGAGAATCATAAGCATTGACGAAGCATTCATAAATATGACATCATGTTACTCACACCAAGAATTGAACTTAACACGATTGTTCCAACAACCTTGACTACTTGTGAACGTAAGTTTGTAACGATTATGTGAAACTCACTTATATCCTAACATCAAATTTATGCATGCCAATTAAGTGTCGACCCTCAACCAACAAACAAAAATAAGTTCTAATTCAAACAGTTAAGCCAATTGCATTCATACTTCAAGAATCTGTAACTGAAATTTATCAAGTCATATCACACACAAAATCATGGTTTGAAAGTAGCCTTTAGCTAAAAACAAGTTTAGCCTCTCATGATTACAGCAAGACAAAGGGAAATTAAATTAAACATCGAAAACATAAGGTAGAAAACACCTAAGAATGCCCAGCAATCCAGATTGGGTGCAACACGCTCCAAGGCCGCTCATCCTCTCCTTCCTCTTTGCAAGGCTGCGGCACAGGTGGAGGGATGTGTAGAGGTCATAATTTGCATGGCAGAATCACATGTATATAGGGGAAGGCTAGGTCACGGCTAGGAAGGTGTTTAGGTACGTTTTGGACTCCTAACCCTTCTAGAAATCAGAATCCTTGAAGTTTTGGGGAATTAAATGGACCAAATCCCTCTAGAATAAGGAAATCGGTGCGGCAAAGCCTAGATGATCAGGGATAGGGCTCCTTGCACGGCAAAGAAGGTTCTCCTTGCTGATTTAGGTCCAAATTAAAAGAGGAATGTCCTCCCTTGTGCGACAAGGAAGGAGAACTTAAGGGAAAGGTGCGGCATCCCTCTCTAGCTGGGAATTGATCTTCTAGAAACAATGTTTAGGTGTCCTAAAGTGTTTAGGACTCCTTCTAATGGCTGAAACCTTTGTTATTTGGATTAGGAAAGTCAAGATAAGATAGGATAATGTTTTGGATAAGATGAGATAAGATTTGGATACTGTTCCATATTTCTTGCTAACTGATGCAATGAAAGTTAAGCACACAAATTAAACCCTCTTGTTGTCGAATTGTAGTAAAGATGCAAGTAGGGATCGTTTTGGACCGGGGATTAGGAGGGCTTGCTAAAACCTCTAAACTGACTTTAAAACATAAAAACAAAGTTAAAAACGTTTGAATAGACTCAAAGGACTCAAAACAGACTTACAAGACTCAAAACAAGCTAAAAACACTCAAAACTGCCTAAAAACACTAATTGGGCAGTTTCTGACTCTAAACACAACTTTGGACGAAAATAAGGTTTTGGCTTGACTCAAAACACTTAAAAACACAAACAAAATAGATTTTAAACACTTTGAAACAAGAAAGTAAAATGGGGGTTTTGGTTTGGACAAATTTGAAACAAACAATCAAGTTATAAAACTAAACAGATTGTAAAACGAATTTAGAATAAGATGGTTGATGGATTAGCTAGAGGTCCGTTCTTCACACATGACACACTTGTACATGAATCGATTTCCAATTGCTTTTCAATAAATTATGATGCTCAACACCCCAGATTAACCGTGATGCACTAATTAATCCTCAGATTTTCCTTCACTCATTGAATTGGATGAATGCATGCGACAACCCAAATCATTCTCCAAAAGTCCCCTACATGAATGCATAATAAAGATACAATCAAAGATCATTACGTTCCATGAAAATCGTAAGTGTTGACGAGACAATTGTAACTATGAATGCATGATACGCTTGCCAAGAATTCAATTAACGCGATTGTGACTAGCAACCTTCACTACTCATGAATACTTGTAACGATTAGGTGAAACTCATTTATATTCTAGCATCAAACTGAAGCATGAAAACCAAGTATGCATCCTTAATCAACACATAAGAATCAGTTATGAATAAAACAGTTAATTGAATTGCAATCACAACTTATCAAAGCACAATTGGAGGAAATCAATTCATATCTCAAGCATGTTCATGGCTTCAAACTTCCCCCTAGCCAAATAGGGGTTTAGCCACTCATGGTTACAGCAAAATTAGAAAGTAATAACAAAGTAGACATTGAAAACAAGAACGAAGTACACCTAAAACGCTCTAATCTTCAAGCTTGAAACGTCAAAAGCTCTTCTTCTTCCCCACCTTGCTGCGGCACAAGAGACTATGGATGTGTTTTGAAGTGTTTGGATGCAGGGATGGAAGTTTAAGGAATGAATGGTCTACGGCAAAGGGTATTCTGTGGCTGGTTGTGTAAAATGGTGAATGGCTCTCCTTTGGTGCGGCTAAGGAAGATTTATTTAAAGACTTTTGGGTAATTAAAGCTAGGAAATAATTTAGATAACAGAAATTAAACCAAAACTTTAAGGGAAATAGGAATTAAAGTCAGAATCCCAAGGTTATTGGGCAACAATGTGCGGTAGATTTGGAAAGGGTAAGGGAATGCCTTGCAAGGCAAGGAAAAAGGGTTTCCTTGCTGATTTAGGTTCAGAAATTAGGCAAGTATAGGATCCCTTGCACGACAAGGATAGGGAAACAAGGACAAGGTGCAGCAAGGGTTGTTTATGTGCAAGGAAGGTTCAATTTGTGTCCTAAAATGCATAGGAGGCCTTCAATGTTGCTGGAACTTACGGATATTTACGATTAGGAAAGGTCAAACCAAAATAGGAAACCTTGGCTTAACTTTCCTACTTCAAGTAAGAATCCTTGTGTGAGTAGGAATCCTCATTCAATTAGGAATCCTTCTTCAATTAGGAATCATTCTTCAATTAGGAATCCTTTTTCTTCAAGTCTTCAATTTCGTCCATTCCTTTTGCTCCAAACATGTAATAACCATCCTAAGTCCAATTTTGCTCAAAAAGGCTCCAAAATGCACCTTCTAGCATACTTTGTCCTTAGAACCTGAAAACACACGAAAATGGCTTAAAAGACTAAAATAACTAAGAAATAACAACGTAAAAGCACAAGAACAAGCCAATTAAGTCGCCTAAATATGCTCCTATCACTAACTTCTTATCTTCTTTATCTTTGACTTCTTTCCTCCATCTTTTGAGCTAATTTCAAGCCTTTTTATCTTCAAATTCGTCCATCAACTTGCCTCCATGCTTGCACTACCCAATCTTGGCCCAAAAATGCTATAGAATGCTCCAAATCATTTTTTTTTTGCCATTTTGACACATAGAACCTACAAACACATGAAAATAGCTTAAAATACAAAATTAACTAAGAACAAAGGACGTTAATGCATGAAAACAAGCTAACTAAGTCGCATAAATATGCTCTTATCAAATTCCCCCACACTTAGCTTTTGCTAGTCCTCAAGCAAATTGAAACAAAACAAACAAAACAAACATCAAACAAACTAGACCTTCCAACATTCACCTCAGAGATTTCCAACGCACATGGCATATTCAAGATCATCATAACCACAGATTTTAGTCATCCCCACCCTCTAGTACATACTTAATCACAGTCACCATTCATTAGCTCGCATTTAACCAATTAAAACAATGTTTTGAATGTAGTAACATGCCTTAGAGAATTCACTCAATTCCTCACTAGGTATGCTCTTATTTTCACTCAGATTTTCTAACTACACTCCCTATTCTAGGTGTATGTGAGAAGATTGATGTAAACATGAAAACGAACACTCACATATGTTTATAACAAAGAAAGCAATTTCTGGAGTTATTAAGCATGTATAGATACGATCTCATGAATGGAATGCTACTACTTAGATGCGAGAACCAGGGACACCATATGCTCATACCAATCCCAAACTCCACATATTGAAACACACAACACTCAAGATAGAAGTATAGGGTTGTAACGGGGCTAGAGGTATTGGTTAACAAAGAAAGGTAAGGAAAACAAACGTTCTTAAAGCAATAGCGAGCAAAGTAATGAATATGACACTTAGAACTCCCTTTTGAAACGCAGCCACAAACTTTGATGCATAAAGGGAAGATCACACATACTTAGGGCCGAATTCAAATTTTTGGACCCTTTCTTCAACAACCAACACTTCTGAGGTTAATCTCACTTATTTTGAACACTTTTCACACTTTTTCACATACTTTACTTTTTCTTTTCTTTTTCTCACGATTTTTTTTTTCCCTACCCGTTCCTTTATTGATACTTTGGCACACACCCACATCCAAAAATCCCTTCCCCTACACTTGTTTGTTGCCTAATAACGAACAAAGGGAATTCACTCTAGGTCATGCTTCACCACGCCTTAAGAACAAGGGTAAGGATGGTCCTAATCTAGGCTAGGTAGGGAACATGTGGGTAAACAAAGAAAATGGCTAAACAAGGCTCAACGGGGGTCAATCCTACAAAACTTAATGCACAGAGGTAAGGCTTTTTGGCACTGGTTCACTACACAACTTCATCTTGTTTATGTGTTATGCACTTCAATATCATGTTTTGAATGAAACGGGTATGAGTTCTAGTATTTGGAACTAAATGATGAAACGCCTTCTAAGTAGCAACCAAGCAAAGAATGATGAGATCATGCAACAACTTTAGAAAACAACAAATGCACAGATGTTTAACTCTCTAAAGAACGTTTTAAGCTCAAATCTTTCAGGGTTGTAGCGTTAGTTTGAGTTTCTTCCTTCAAGCATGTTACAAAAACTGGTTTTCTCCTTTTTTATTAAACATGAATTCATGAATTATAACCATAATCAAGCATAAACCAGAGAGCAATTCAAACTTCCATCTATGTTTATAACTTTCCTTCATAGTCATGCAATTAAAAACCGAATCCTCATCATTGTGTTGGAAGGTACCCTAAGACACAAACAAACACACAAAAACAACTCTTTTTGGGTTTTTCAAAACACTTTTTCAAATTTTTATGAAATTTTCGGATTATCTTTTCAAAACACACTAAAAACACTTAAAAACAACATTCGAAGTGATAGGTGATAAAATCCTACGAGAATCATGCAAAAACAACTTGTTTACCCCCCCACACTTAAACCAAACATTGTCCTCAATGTTTCAAACATAAACTCACAGAAAGCAAACAGCAAACAACACAACTAACTAACATGACACACATGGCAAAGTAAATGCAATAAAGACTAGAGTTAGGAACGCAAATCTGGGTTTGAGCCGGTTGTTCCTTGGTCTTCTTTATTCGAATGCATGGGTTGCCTCCCAAGAAGCACTTGCTTTAACATCTTGCAGCCAGACGATTCCTCGGTTTAAGCTCCATTGGTACCCACGGTATGGAAGGGAACTTCTTCAACAACCTGCCCCACAATGTTCTCGTAGTATGGCTTCAAACGGTGCTCGTTCACCTTGAATTCTTGTCTGTTCCTTAAGCTTTGGACTTGGACTGCACCATGTGGAAAAACATTAGTAACAACAAAAGGTCCAATCCACTTAGAACGTAACTTACCAGGGAATAAATGTAAACGGGAGTTGAAAAGCAACACTTTCTGCCCAATTGAAAATGTTTTACCCCGAATCATCTTGTCATGAAACGCCTTTGTTTTCTCCTTGTAAATTCGGGCATTCTCATATGCTTCGTTCCTTATCTCTTCAAGTTCATTCAATTGGAGCTTTCTATGCACTCCAGCCGCATCTATGTCCAAATTGAATGTTTTCACAGCCCAACGTGCCTTGTGCTCTAGTTCCACAGGTAGGTGACATGGCTTGCCATAGATTAGCCGAAATGGAAACATCCCTAGAGGTGTTTTGTAGGCAGTACGATATGCCCACAGTGCATCGTCTAAACGCAAACTCCAATCCTTCCGGGTTGGCCAAACAGTCTTCTCCAAAATCTGCTTGATTTCCCTATTCGAAACCTCGGCTTGGCCACTTGTTTGATGGTGATAAGGCGTTGTAACCTTATGCTTAACGTTATACTTCTTAAATAGTGCCTCAATGGTCCGGTTGCAAAAATGGGAGCCTCCATCACTTATAAACACTCTAGGTATCCTGAATATAGAGAATATGTTAGATTTGATGAAATCTGCAACCACTCGAGAATCATTAGTACGGGTGGCTTTTGCTTCCACCCATTTCGATACATAATCAACCACAAGCAAGATATAAATGAAACCATATGAAGAAGGGAAAGGAACCATGAAATCAATACCCCAAACATCAAAAATTTCGACATTGAAGATAGGGGTCTGCGGCATTTGGTGCCTTGCACCTATGCTACATGTTCTTTGACATCTATCACACGTTATGCAGAAAGTTCGAGCATCTTTAAACAATGTAGGCCACTAAAAACCACATTCTAACACCTTGGGTGCTGTTCTTTGGGTGCCAAAATGACCTGATGTGAAAATTACTTGACACTCAAATTAAAACCCTATCGACGTAGTATATGAAAGTAGGGATCGTTTTAGGCTGGGGATTAGAAGGGATGCTAATCTACTCAATATAAACTCTAAAACACTAAACTAGACTCAAAAACAGAAAACTAGACTCTTATGACTCAAAACTGACCAAATTGACTCAAAACAACAAAACTAAGCTAAATATACTCAAAACAGACTCTAAGGAAGTATTTGGACAAATTCTAACCTAACTTGATTCAAAATACTAACTGGGGACAGATTTGAACGAATTTAACAAAACTAAAACACAAATAAGAACTAAGGGGGTTTTTGGACGAATCTGACAAAACTAAGAAGATTACAGCAAACAAAGTAAATTAAAACGAGATTAAGGTGAATTCAAGGGTGAAAAGCTAGTTAGAGGGTCCTTCTCCACACATGAACATATGCATACGAATCAATTTCCAGTTATTCTTTCGATAAACCATGAATGACAATGCTTCGAATTAATAGTATTGCACTAATCAATTCTCAGATTTCCCTAAGTTCATTGAATTGAATGGATAATGCATCACAACCAAATTATTCTTATCAAGTTCCCTAACTATGGAATACGCATGATAGAGACACATATCAAAGATCATTAAGTTCCATGGAATTCATAAACATTGACAAGGCATTCCTAACTATGAACTGCATGATAATCCTGCCTTGGATTTACTTAACACAATCGCGACTAACAACTTTTACTACTTGCAAATATAAGTTCATAACGATTAGGTGAAATTCCCTTATACTCTAGCATCAAATTCATGCATGCAAACTAAGTATGCATCCTGAATCAACACACAAGAACAAGTTCTTAATAAAATAGATAAGTAAATCACATCCATGATTCATGAAATCATAACTGGAGGAAATCAATTCATATTAAACATATGTCCATGGCTTTGAATTCACCTCTAACTAAAATGAAATTAGTTCCACATGTTCATAGTAATTGAAAAGCAAAGTAAAATAAACATGGAAACAGAAACGAGAGAAGAAAGAACTCTAAGAACTCCAATGGTTGCAGGTAGGCTGCGGCATAACTCTTCCCCTTCAATGGAAACCACGGCAAAAGCTCTCCTCCTCTCCTTTTTGCGGCAAAGGGTGTTTCTGTGTATGGATGGTCATGGCTACAAATTATGGGGTGGTAAAAAACCTGCGGCATCCCTCTAAATTTGTATATATAGGCACCACAAACCCTAAGGTAATCAGATTAGGGCTTGGACTTAGCATAAGCAAAGGATTAGGGCCCTAGGTGCGGCAGGATGTGTAAATCCATTAGGAAAAAGTATTATGGCCCAATTAATTTCTGAAAAGGATTTGCACAACCCAAATCCACAAGGGAAAAGGCTAGGCACGGCTAGGGCTTTTAGAAAAGGGATTTGGACTCCAATCTGATAAGGAAAAGGGTTTAACAATCCACTCCAACAAGAAAAAGGGCTTCTAGAAGTCAGAAAACCAAGGGAACCAAGGGAAACAAGGGATAAGGTTAGGATAGGATAAGATAAGGTAGTTTGGATAATGTTTTGGATAATTCTCCTTCTTTGTAGCTGATTCCTTATCTTCTTTGACTTGAATTTATTTCTCCAACTCTTTTGCACATTCCTAGCCTCTCTTGAACTTCAATTTCGTCCATCCATTTTGATCCATGCATGTGACATCCATTCTTGGCCCAAAACTGCTCCAAAATGCTCCAAATTGCCTCTTTTTGCATACTTTGCCAATTGGACCTACAAACACACGAAAATAGCTTAAATCACTATAATAATCCATAACTAACTATGTAAATGCAAGAAAACAAGCTAACTAAGTCGCATAAATATGCTCCTATCATGACCCCCACATGCATAAGTATGACAGAAAGCAAGAATTGAATTAAACTCAGAGTTATGCACACATCTTCGAATAATCTGATATGGGCAATATTTCCACAAGTATGGATCGTCCCAAACATAAAATCTAGCATCATTTTTGAGTTTATCACGTTTATATTTGTCTAAGGGTCCTAGGAACATGTTTTGTGACCAAATAATTGACCAAATCAGCATACCAAGGCTCACTTACCTCTATGGATAGCAATTGCTCATCTGGGAACATTTCTGGAATGGGGAGGGGTTCTTCATTGTGCACCAATCGGCTTAGGTGGTCAGCCACCACGTTTTCACTCCCTTTCTTGTCCCTAATCTCATTGTTGAACTCTTGGAGTAAGAGCATCCAACGAATCAGCTTGGGTTTGGCCTCCTTCTTGGTTGATAGGAGCATATTTATGAAACTTAGTTATCTTGTTTCCTTTCATTTATGTTGTTAGTTGTTAGTTATTTTAGTATTTTAAGCTATTTTCGTGTGTTTGTAGGTCTAATGTGCAAAGTATGTAAGAAAGTGCATTTTGGTGCTTTTTGGAGCAGTTTTGGGCACTAAATGGATTGCACATGCTTGGAGCTAAGTGGATGGACGAAATTGAAGATCAAATAAGCTTAGGATCAAATGAAGAATGAAGAGTTCAAAATTGGAAGCCAAGGTTTCTAAAGTTGGAAGTTTCTATTTGTGAAGGTTTCTATTTGTGAAGGTTTCCATTTGTGGAGGTTTCCATTTTTGGGGTTTCCAAAACATGTAGGTTGCCTAATTACTCATTCTAGAAGCCCAAAACCGTGCCTAACACATTCCCCTTTTGTTTCAATCTTTGCTGCACAAGGGAGAGGTTTTCTTGCCTATTTTCTATTATAAAACACATTCCTCTTTTATTCAAATCCTTGCTGCACAAGGGAGAGGTTTTCTTGCCTATTTTCTGCCCAAAAATACTTCCCCTTTCTCTTAGAAATCAATGCCACACCTTATTTCCCTTTCTCTCTTAATTTCTGACCTTTAAAACACATTCCTTTTCTCTCCTACATATTCTGCCAAATTTCACATTCTTATTCTCTTTGATTTTCTGATTCTTTCTTACGTATTAAATTGTGGAACCAAAATAGCTAAGTATTGAACCTTTCCTATTATTTTCTGAGTACCCTAGCCCTTTAAATAAAGCTTGTTGCACCATTTAAATCTCTCTACACAATTTCTGCCGAAAATCCACCATCCACCCTTCACCATAACTCACCTATATCCATTCACCACCATAAACAACCCGTCAAACCATCTCGAACACCTTGTGCCACAGCAAAGAGAAGAAGGAAGACCCTTGGAGTGCTTGCCATTCAAGATTGGATTGCTGGAACATTCTTAGGTGTTTTCATTCTTTTGTTTTCAATGTCTAAGTTTATGTATCTTTGTTTTGCGATTATGAGGAACATAAGTTCTTTTGGCTAGAGGAGAATTTCGAAACCCTGATCATATTTGCATTATGAATTGATTACTTTCAGTTGTGAATGCAATTTACTTAACTGTTTTATTCAAAACTTATTCTTGTATGTTGATTGAGGTGGCCAACTTAGTTTGCATGCATGAATTTGATGCTAGAATATAAGGGATTTTCACCTAATCATTATGAACTTATATTCACAAGTAGTGGAGGTTGCTAGTCACAATCGTGTTAAGTAAATTTCTGGCATAAGTATCATGCAATTCATAGTTACGAGTGCCTTGTCAATGCTTATGATTTTCATAGAACTTAATGATCTTTGCTCGTATCTCTATTACGCAATTCATGTAGGGAACTTGTGGAGAATGCTTTGGGTTATTGTATGCAATCATCCAATTCAATGAAATTAGGAAAATCTGAGGGTTAATTAGTGCAATTCACGATTAATCTGGGGGGTTGAGAATTCATGGTTTATTGAAAAGCAATTGGAAATTGATTTGTATGCAAGTGTGTCATGTGTGGAGAAAAACCTTCTAGCTAGTCCATCATCCATCCAAAACACCTAATTTCATGCAAATCTGTCTAGTTCTAGTTTCTGTTTTGTTTTACTTTATTTTCGTCCACAATCCAATCCTTCTTTACTTTGTTGTGTTAATTAGGTTAGAATCTGTCCAATTTGTGTTTTTAAGTGTTTTGAGTCAAGTTCAAGTTTATTTTCGTCCAAATAACTCCCTAGAGTCAGTTTTGAGTCTATTTCATTGTTTTGTGCTGTTTTGAGTCTTTCTAGGTAGTTTTGAGTCTTTTCAGTTTGTATTGAGTCTATAGAGTCTAGTTAAGTGTTTTTAAGTTTCTTTTTGTGTTTTTGTGTTTTAAAGTCAGTTTAGTTTAGATTAGCAATCCCTCCTAATCCCCGGTCCAGAACGATCCCTACTTATACATATACTACAATTGTCAAAAGAGGGTTTAATTTGTGTGCTTATATATTTTGCATCATTGGTGAGAAGATACTTCAAAGCTGCATGGTCAGAATATACAATTACTTTAGTGCCAAGTAAATATGAACGAAATTTATCTAAAGCAAAGACAATGGCAAGAAGTTCTTTTTCCGTGGTAGAATAGTTCAATTGAGCATCGTTTAAGGTCCGAGAGGCGTAATAGATGACATGGGGCTGTTTGTTCTTCCTCTGGCCTAAAACAGCTCCAATTGCATAATCAGATGCATCACACATTAGCTCAAAAGGGAGGCTCCAATCTGGTAGAGTGATGATGAGGGCCAAAGTGAGCACTTCCTTGAGATGTTTAAAGGCCATCTCACACTCCGCATTAAACTCAAAGGACACCTCTTTTTGAAGGAGATGGCATAGGGGTTGTGCAATTTTGGAGAAGTCCTTGATAAATCGCCTATAGAATCCTGCGTGGCCAAGAAAAGAACGAACCTCTCTCACCGAAGTGGGAGAGGGTAAGTGGCGTACAAGATCTATTTTAGACTTATCAACCTCAATTCCTTTTCAAATATGATATGCCCCAAAACTATACCATGTTTGACCATAAAGTGAAACTTTTCCCAATTCAATACAAGGTTAGTTTTGATGCATCGTCTTAAGATCAAAGTAAGATTATCCAAACATCCATCAAATGAATCACCAAAGACACTGAAATCATCCATAAATACCTCAATGATCTTTTGCACAAAATGGGAGAAAATACTTACCATACACCTTTGGAACGTGGCTGGTGCATTGCACAAACCAAATGGCATTCGTCTATAAGCAAAGCTACCAAAGGGGCACGTGAAGGTGGTCTTCTCTTGGTCATCCGGGGCTATAACAATCTGATTGTAACCTGAATAGCCATCAAGAAAACAATAAAAAGCATGACCGGCTAACTTTTCAAGCATTTGATCAATAAAGGGCAACGGGAAGTGATCAATTTGATAGGAGCATATTTAGGTGACTTAATTAGCTTGATTCCTTGCATTTACGTTGCTAGTACTTAGTTAATTTAGTCTTTTAAGCTATTTTCGTGTATTTGAAGGTTATAAGGACAAAGTATGCATGAAGGTGCATTTTGGAGCAAAATTGGGCTTGGAATGAATAGCTCATGCTTGGAGCAAAAGGAATGGACGAAATTGAAGACTTGAAGATGTTAGGATTCCTAATCAACGAAGGATTCCTAATTGAAGATGGATTCCTAGAAGAATAAGGATCCCTACTTGAAGTAGGAAAGTTAAGTCAAGGTTTCCTATTTTGGTTTGACCTTTCCTAATCCTAAATGTCCCTAAATTCCAGCAACTTTGAAGGCCTCATATGCACTCTAGGACACAAAATAAAGGTTCCTTGCACCATTCAAGATAGTGCCGCACCTCTTTGGACCTTTCCTTTTCCTTGCCGTGCAAGGGAGAGTCCCTATTTCCCATTCCTTGCATTTAAAACACATTCCCTTTTAATTAAAGTCCTTGCCTCATATCTTAGCCTCTTTCCCTTAGTTTCCTGATTTTATTTCCTCTTTCTAGAAGCTTTTGACTTAATTTCTGATTACCTAAATAAGTTAGGGTTTTAATTTCTGAAAACCTTAAATAGACTTCCTTTTTGCAGCCCCAGGGGATCCATTCATTCACCCATTCATGCCAGAAATCAACCCCCACTCTATGCCGCATCCATCATTCACCATTCTCCATAGTTTCTGACCTTACGCCCTTGTCGCACCATACACCTATCCTAACCATAAACCCAGCCTTCTACACCATTCATAACCCCCAAAACTCACCACCAAACCTTGTGCCGCAGCGAAGAGGAATGAGGAAAGCCCTTGGACGTGCTTGCCATTCGAGTTAGGATTGCTGGAACGTTTTAGGTGTAATCTTTCTTTTGTTTTCAATGTTTCAATTCAATAATCTTTGTTTTGTGAGTATGAGGAACTAAACCCCCTCTTAGCTAGGGGGAAATTCGAAACCATGGTTATACTTGCAATATGATTTGATTACATCCAGTTGTGATTCATAAGTTGTGAATTCAATTTTCTTATCCGTTTGAATTAAAACTGATTTGTGTGTGTTGGTTGACAGTGCACGCTTAATTTTCATGCATAAATCTGATGCTAGGATATAGGGGAGTTTCACCTAATCGTTATGAACTTATATTCATTAGTAGTGGAGGTTGCTAGTCACAATCGCGTTAAGTAAATTCTTGGCATAAGTTTCATGCAATTCATAGTTACAAGTGCCTCGTCAATGCTTATGATTTTCATAGAACTTAATGATCTTTGCTCGTATGTCTATTATGCAATTCATGTAGGGAACTTGTGGAGAATGCTTTGGGTTGTTGTATGCAATCATCCAATTCAATGAAATTAGGAAAATCTGAGGGTTAATTAGTGCAATTCACTATTAATCTGGGGCGTTGAGCATTCATGGTTTATTGAAAAGCAACTGGAAATCGTTTTGTTTGCAAGTGTGTCATGTGTGGAGAAGAACCTCCTAGCTAGCCCATCATCCATAGTTTTACCCAAATTCGTGCAAATTTCGTTAGTTCTTTAATTTACTTGTTTTGTTTTCAAATTCGTTAAAACCAAATCCCTCTTTACTTTGTTGAGTCATATTAGTTAGAAACTGATTTAGTTTGTGTTTTTAAGTGTTTGGAGTCTAGTCAAAACCTATTTTCGTCCAAATTTACTCTTAGTGGCAGATTTGAGTCTTTTAGCTTGTTTTGTGCTGTTTTGAGTCTTTTAAGTTGTTTTAGTGTTTTAGAGTTTAGTTTTGCATTCTTTGAGTCTAGTATAGTGTTTTAAACTTAGTTTTGCATTTTTGAGTCAGTTTCAAGTGTTTAAGCAATCCCTCCTAATCCCCGGTCTAGAACGATCCCTACTTATACATATACTACAATTGTCAAAAGAGGGTTCGTTCTTTTCTTGGGCATGCAGGTTTCTATCGACGATTCATCAAAGATTTCTCAAAGGTTTCCCAACCTCTTTGCCATCTCCTTCAAAAAGATGCGGCATTTGATTTCAATGAGGAGTGCACGGCATCCATCAAACAACTCAAGGAGTTCCGGACCACGGCCCCAATTATTGTTCCACCTGATTGGAGCCTTCCTTTCGAGCTCATGTGTGACGCATCCGATTATGCTTTAGGGGTTGTTTTAGGACAAAGGAAGGATAAGAGGCCGCATGTAATCTACTATGCCTCCCGGACATTGAATGATGCCCAATTGAACTATTCCACAACGGAAAAAGAACTTCTTGCTGTTGTCTTTGCTTTAGATAAATTTCGATCATATTTAATTGGTACTAAAGTAATTGTTTTCACTGATCATGCAACTTTGAAATATTTGCTCACGAAGAAGGAAGCCAAGCCAAGGCTAATTCAATGGATGTTGCTTCTTCAAGAGTTTGACATTGAGATTCGAGACAAAAAGGAAGTGAAAACGTGGTGGCTGACCACCTAAGCTATATGGTGCATAATGAGGAGTCCTTACCCATTGCTGAAACGTTTCCTGATGAACAATTGCTGTCCATGAAGGTAAGTGAACCTTGGTATGCCGATTTGGTCAACTTTTTGGTGTCCAAACGAATTCCAAGCACTTTCACTAGACACCAGCGTGATAAGCTCAGAAATGATGCACGGTTTTTATGTATGGGATGATCCATATTTATGGAAATATTGCCCTGATCAAATTGTACGTCGATGTGTGCATGATTCTGAGTTTCATTCAATTTTAAGCTTTTGTCATACATATGCATGTGGTGGTCACTTTGGCACACAAAGAACAGCACTTAAGGTGTTTCAATGTGGATTTTATTGGCCTAGTGTCTTTAAGGATGCTAGAACTTTTTGCTTAACATGTGATAAATGCCAAAGAACAGGAAATATAAGTGCAACAGATCAAATGCCGCAGGTTTCCATCCTCAATGTTGAAATTTTTGACATTTGGGGTATTGATTCTAAAGTGGTTGCAGATTTCATTAGAACTAACATATTTGCAAGGTTTGGCATGCCACAAGTAATCTTAAGTGATGGAGGGTCTCACTTTTGCAATCGGACCATTGAGGCATTGTTGAGGAAGTACAATGTCAACCATAAGGTTTCTACACCTTACCATCCTCAAACAAATGGCCAAGCCGGGGTTTCTAATCGAGAAATCAAGCAGATTTTGGAAAAGACCGTTGGACTGACAAGGAAGGATTGGAGCTTACGTTTAGATGATGCACTGTGGGCATATCGTACGGCGTACAAAACACCCATTGGGATGTCCCCATTTCGGCTCATCTATGGCAAGCCATGCCATCTCCCTGTCGAATTGGAGCACAAAGCTCATTGGGCAGTCAAGAAGTTCAACATGGACCTAGGTGCAGCTGGAAGTCATAGGAAACTCCAATTACATGAACTTGATGAGATAAGGAACGGGGCATATGAGAATGCTCGCATTTACAAGGAGAAGACCAAGGCTTTCCATGACAAAATGATTCGTGGCAAAACATTCTCCATAGGGCAGAAATTGCTATTGTTCAATTCCCGTCTACGTTTGTTTCCCAATAAGTTACGTTCTAAGTGGATTGGACCGTTTGTTATTACTAACGTATCTCCTTATGGTGAAATCCAGATTCAAAGTCTCAAAACAGGTCATGCATTCCAAGTGAACGGACATCGTTTGAAGCCTTAATACGAGCACTTTGAGGAGCATGACGTGGATGACATCTCCCTGCATGCTGTGGGCTCCAATGGGGAGTGAATGAGGTATTTGTCCGGCTGCAAGCATTAAAGCAAGCGCTACTTGGGAGGCAACCCATGCATTCAACAAAGGCAGATCTAAGAATCACTCAACTTCCAGATTTGCGTTCCTAAACCCTTCTCTTTGTGGTTGTTTCTATTCTGCCATGTTGAGTGTGTTTATTCGTTATTTGTTTGTTTCCTTGTGTTTGTGTAAGTGTATGCTTGAAACATTGAGGATAATGTTTGATTTAAGTGTGGGGGGGTAAACAAGTTGTTCTGCATGAAATTCGTGGGATTTTATCACCCATTACTTCTAGAGTTGTTTCTTGCTGTTTTTAAGTGTTTTTTTTTAAGCTGTTTTGGAGTCTTTTAGTGTGTCTTGACATAAAAATCCGAAAATCTCATAAAATTTTGAAAAATTGTTTTGAAAAATTCAAAAAGAGTTGTTTTTGTGTCTTTGTTTGTGTCTTAGGGTACCTTCAAACACAATGATGAGGATTTGGTTTTTACATGTAATCAAAAGGAAAAAAAATCAGTTTTTGTGACATGCTTGAAGGAAGGAACTCAAATTAACGCTACAACCTTGAGAGACTTGAGCCTAAAACATTTATTTGAAGAGTTGATAATCTGTGCATTGTTGTTTTCTAAAGTCGTTGCATGATCTCATTATTCTTTGCTTGGTTACTACTTAGAGGGCGTTTCATCATTTAGTTCCAAATGCTAGAACTCATACCCATCTCATTCAAAACATGACATTGATTTGCATAACACATATTCAAGATGAAGTTGTTTAGTTGCCACCAGAGCCAAATAGTCGAACCCCCCTTGGTCATTTGTTTTGTAGGTTTAAACCCCGTTGAGCCTTGTTTAGCCTATTTTCTTTGTTAACCACATCATCCCTACCTAGCCTAGATTAGGATTTTCCACACCCTTGTTCTTTAAGGCATAGTAAAGCATGACTTAAAAGGAATTCCTTTTGATTGTCTTTATGCAGAAAATAAGTGTGGTGGAAAGGATTTCAAAGTGTGTTTTGTGAAAAAAAAAAAAAATCGTGGAAAAGAGAAGAAAAGTTGTAAAAAGGATGAAAAAAAGTTCAAAAATTAGTGAGAATAAGCTCAAATGTGTTGGTTGTTGAAGAAAGGGTCCAAAAGGTTCAAATCTGGCTCCGAAAGTTGTTTAATCTTCCCTTTGTGTTTTAAAAGTTGATTTTTGCATTCAAAGGTGAATTCTAAGTGTCAATTTCATTACTTTGCTCAATTTGCTTTAAGAACGTTTGTTTATCCTTACCTTTCTTTGTTAGCCAATTCCCCTTAGCCCCATTACAACCCTTAACTTCTATCTTAAGTGTTATGTGTTTCAATAGGTGGAGTTTGGAATTGGTATGAGCATATGGTATCCTTGGTTCTCGCGTCTAAGTGGTAGCATTCCATTCATGAGATCATATACATGTCATAATTCCAGAAAATGCTTTCTTTGTTATAAACATATGTGAGTACTTGTTTTCATGTTTACATCAATCTTCTCACATATACATAGTGTAGGGTGTGTAGTCAAAAAATCTGAGTGAAAATTGAGTGCATATCTAGTAAGGAATTGAGGGAATTCTCTAAGGCATGATACTACATTCAAAACCATGTTTTAATTGATTAAATGCGAGCTAGTGAATGGTGACCATGATTAAGTATGTGCTCGAGGGAAAGGATGACTAAAATCTATGTGAGTAGTGATCCTTGGCATGTCATGTTTCATTAAAAATCCTTGAGGCAAATGTTGCAATCGAACCATTGAGGCGCTGTTCAAAAAGTACAATGTCACACATAAGGTTTCTACACCTTACCATCCTTAAACAAATGGCCAAGCCGAGGTTTCGAATAGAGAAATCAAGCAGATTTTAGAAAAAACCGTGGGGCCAACAAGGAAGGATTGGAGCTTGCGTTTGGATGATGCACTATGGGCATATCGTACGGCCTACAAAACCCCCCTTGGCATGTCCCCATTTCGGCTCATCTATGACAAACCATGCCATCTTTCTGTAGAATTGGAGCACAAGGCGCATTGGGCTGTCAAAACATTCAACATGGACATTGATGCCGCTGGAATTCATAGGAAGCTTCAATTGAATGAACTTGAAGAGATTAGGCACGAGGCTTATGAGAACGCTCGAATTTACAAGGAGATAACCAAGGCTTATCATGACAAGATGATTCGTGGCAAATCATTCTCAATTGGGCAGAAAGTGTTACTTTTTAATTCCCGCTTTCGTTTATTCCCTGGTAAGTTACGTTCCAAATGGGTTGGCCCTTTTGTTATTACTAATGTTTTTCCATATGGTGCAGTCTAAGTTCAAAGCTTGAAAACAGGACAAAAATTCAAGGTGAATGGGCACCGTTTGAAGCCATACTACGAGCATTTTGAGGAGCATGTTGTGGAGGAATTACCCCTCCATGCCGTGGGCAACAATGAAGCTTAATTGGAGGTATTCGTCCGGCTGCACGACGTTAAAGCAAGCGCTTCTTGGGAGGCAACCCATGCATTCAACGAAGGAAGTTCTAGGAATCACCTAATAACCAGATTTGCGTTCTTAAACCCTTCCCTTCTCTTTACTGCATTTATTTTGCTTTGATTAGTTAGTTGTGTTATTTGTTTGCTTTCTGTGAGTATATGCTTGAAACATTGAGGACAATGTTTGATTTAAGTGTGGGGGGGGTAAACAAAGTGTTTTTTATGCAAATTCCTGAGATTTGATCACCCATCACTTCTAAAGTTGTTTCTCACTGTTTTTAAGTGTTTTTAGAGTGTTTTGGAGTGTTTTTGTGTGTTTTGAAGTAATCATACGAAAATTTGATAAAAATTTAGAAAAAGTTTTGAAAAATTCCAAAAAGTGTTGTTTTAGAGTCATTTTGGTGTGTTTCTGTCTTATGTACCTTCCAACACAATGATGAGGATTTGGTTTTTAATTGCATGACTGTTAAAAAAAATTACGAACATGGATGGAAGTTTGATATGCTCTTGGTTTATGCTTAGTTGTAGTTGTTGTTTACGAATTCAAATTTGATCACAAAAGGAAGAAAATCAGTTTTTGTAACATGCTTGAAGGAAGAAACTCAAACTAACGCTACATCCCTAAGAGACTTGAGCCTAAACGTTCTTTTGGAGAGTTATTAATCTGTGATTCTTTGTTTTCAAAAGTTGTTGCATGATCTCATTATTCTTTGCTTGGTTGCTACTTAAAAGGTGTTTCATCATTTAGTTCCAAATACTAGAACTCATGCTCGTTCCATTCAAAGTATGACATTGATTTGCATAACACATGATCAAGATGAAGTTGTTTAGTGAGCCACAGCCAAAAAGTCGAACACCCCCCCCCCCCCCCATTGTCATATGTTTTGTAGGTTTAACCCCTTTGGAGCCTTGTTTAGCCTATGTTCTTTGTTAACCACATTATCCTTACCTGGCCTAGAATATGACTATCCATACCCTTGTTCTTAAAGGATAGTGACGCATGACTTAGAAGGAATTCCTTTTGATTGTCCTTTTGTAGAAAAACAAGTGTGAGGGAAAGGAATTGTGTATGTTTGTGTGCCAAGAAAAAGAAATAAGGCAGGGGTTTGGTAAAGAAAAAGAAAAATTCGTGGAAAAAGAAAAAGAAAAGAAAAAGTTGTGAAAAGAATGAAAAAGAGTTGAAAAATAAGTGAGAATGAGCTCACAAGTGTCGATTGTTGAAGGAAGGGTCCAAAACATTAAATTTGGCCCTAGAATGTGTAAATCTTCCCTTTTTGTGTTTAAAGTTGATTTCTACATTCAAAATTGAATTTTAAGTGTTGATTTCATTGCTGATAGGAGCATATTTATGCGACTTGGTTAACTTGTTTCCTTGCATTTAGGTTGTTAGTTCTTAGTTATTTTAGTATTTTAAGCTATTTTCGTGTGTTTGTAGGTCTAAAGTGCAAAGTAGGCAAGAAAGTGCATTTTGGTGCTTTTTGGAGCAGTTTTGGGCACTAAATGGATTGCACATGCTTGGAGCTAAGTGGATGGACGAAATTGAAGATCAAATGAGCTTAGGATCAAATGAAGAATGAAGAGTTCAAAATTGGAAGCCAAGGTTTCTAAAGTTGGAAGTTTCTATTCTTGGAGGTTTCCATTCTTGAAAGTTTCTATTCTTGGCTTGGAAGTTTCCTAATCCTTCCTCACCTATGTTCCAGCCACAAAAGGATTCCAAAATATGTTAGGGCACTTAATTGGTTGTTCTAGAAGTCCTAAATATGCCCTAAAGTTCAGCCGCACCACCTTATGTCCTTTCCCTTCCTTGCCGCACAAGAGGGATCATTTCCTTCCCTATTTTCTGCCATAAATCACTTTCCCTTTCTTTTTAGTTCCCCTTTCTAATCCTTTCCTCTTTCTTGCCGCAACCATACCTTTCCTTTTCTTCAAATCTGCTAAGTATCTCCCTTCCTGATTTCCTTAACTTTTGCTAACCTTTTCTTGGGGATTTGGAAAGTTAAAACCTTCCCTAAAAATACATTAAAGTCGTGGCCCTCCCTTGCTCTATAAATAACTCAATCTGCCGCAGCCTTTGGGGATCCCTGAACACATTTTCTGCATCCATTCCATCCACCTATCTACCTATCCATCCTTTACCACCCATCACTACCCATTCTACACACCTTAACCCCTTGTGCCGCAGCTTTACAAAGGAAGAAGGAGATGATTAACTTGAAGCCGTGCCTAGCCATTCAAGACGTTGGATTGCTGGAACGTTTCTAGGTGTAATCTCTCTTTGTTTTCAATGTTTAATTTAATTTCTCTTTGTTTTGCTGTGAACATGAGGAGGTAAACCCTTTTGGCTAAGGGGAATTTCAAAGCCATGAATAAATATGTGATATGAGTTGATTACCTTCATTTATTGTTTCATAAATCGTGAATGCAATTTGCTTAACTGTTTGATTCAAAACTTATTGTTGTATGTTGATTAAGGAGGCCTACTAATGTGATTAAAGTTAAGCACACAAATTAAACCCTTTTGTTATGAATTGTAGTATAAATTCAAGTAGGGATTGTTCTGGACTGGGGATTAGGAGGGCTTGCTAATCTAACACAAACTGACTCAAATAAGCAACACAAGATTCAAAAGACTCTAAATAGACTAGTAAGACTCAAAACAGGTTCAAAACACTCAAAACTGCTTAAAAACACTAATTGGACAGATTCTAGACACTAGACACAACTTTGGATGAAAATTGATTTAAACTTGACTCAAAACACACAAAGGCACAAACTAAGACAGATTCTAACTAATTTGACTCAAACAAGTGAAGGGGGATTGGTTTTAGAGTGAAGCTAAGCTAAAAGAAACAAAGACTTTAAACTAAGCAGATTTAGACGAAATTGGGTTTTTAGGATGGATGGTGAACTAGCTAGAGGTTTCCTTATCTACACATGACTTATATGCATATAACTTGACTTCCAGTTACTCATTCATTGAATTACAAATGACAATGTCCCAGATTAACCGTGTCAATCACTATTTAACCCTTAGATTCTCCTAATTTCATTGAATTCTACAACCAAATTATTCTCATCAATTTCCCTACATGACATCATAATAGAGACACAATCAGAGATCATTACGCTCAATGAGAATCATAAGCATTGACGAGGCATTCATAACTATGACATCAAGTTACTCACACCAAGAATTGAACTTAACACAATTGTTCCAGCAACCTTTACTACTTGTTGACAATTGTAGTAAAGATGCAAGTAGGGATCGTTCTAAACTGGGGATTAGGAAGGATTGCTAGTCTACTCTAAACTGACTTAAAAACACAAAAACAAACTTAAAAACACTTAACATGCCTCACAAGACTCAAAACAAACTTAAAAGACTCAAAATAGCTTAAAACAACCAAAATGACTCAAAACAGACACTAGGGAGTTATTTGGACGAATTTAAGACTAGTAAGACTCAAAACACTAAAAACACAAGTTTGGACAGATTTAAACACAGTTCTAACTAATATAACACACTTAATTAAAGGGGGATTGGGTTTTGGACGAATTTGAAGTAAAACAAGTCAGAAACTAAAACTAGACAGATTTGCACGAAATTGGGTGTTTTGGATGGATGATGGACTAGCTAGAAGGTTCTTCTCCACACATGACACACTTGCATACAAACCAATTTTCAGTTGTTCATTCGATAAACCATGAAACTCAACACTCTAGATTAATTAGGTACGCTTAAATTAACCTCCAAGTTCTCCTTAAGTTATTGAATTGGATGGCAATGCACATACAACAATTCAAAACATTCTCTAAAAGTCCCCTACGTGAACAGCACAATAAAGATACAATCAGAGATCAATAAACTTCATGAGAACTATAAGCATTGACAAGGCATTCGTAACTATGATGAGCATGATACTCCTGCCAAGAATTCACTTAACACGATTGTGACTAGCAACCTCCACTATGTTGGAAGTATGCCCACAAAGCCACTCATTTGATGTAATAGCTTTTGGAATACTTATTGTATTAGACTATTATATGTTTAATGAAGGGCAAAGCTTATTGTTAATCACTATTTATTGTATCATGTGTTTAAGTAATAAGGGAATCCAAGGAATATATTTAATCTAAGAGAGAAGTGATCTAAGTAAGTTAGATTAACGAGACCTTTCTCTTATGAACATTCCTAAAACGTTCCTAGCCATAGGATTACCAATTGGGCATTGACAATCCACTAAGGTTAGTATGTGTTATGTTAACTCAAGCGTGAGTATGACTAGTCTCAAGTCATTTAGTGTTGGACACTGAGACAAACACATAGGTGCTCAAAAGGTAATCGAGTACACTGAACAACGATCAAAAGAGAGTTCGAACATACATGTCATGTAAGAACTCGTAAGTTACAATATGCAAAGTAGTCTTTTGACCTGAGGCATCATTGATGTCTAATGGTTAGGTCCTTGATCTTTAATTATGTCAAAGGCATTCCATTGAGAGTGTCCACGACATTGTTGGGGTCAAGCTATCTAGTCATGTAGGCATGTGAATGCACAACAAGGGATCTCTAACCTTCCATGGTGGAAGGTGAATACTCTGAGATATGATTCGAGAGTTTTTGGCCAAAGCATACGAATATGATTTAGGAAGCATGTTCCAAATCATATTCAATTGATTCATATAGAGAAGTATCACATTGGATAGTAGACATGAAACAAACTATCACTCAAACAATGTGATCAAGAGTATTGTATTAGAGAATGACCGTATTGCATTGTAATTGTAACTGGATAGGTTCTCCAACCACTTCTACTTAGCTTGGGTAGCCATGACATACTGCTAGGTGTCACTCATGGTTTGTGGAAGCCCTGAGGATTAGCAAACACTAATCTTCATCAAAGGAAGAATTGAAATGTAGTTTCAATTCACAATCGATCGTTAAGAGTAACAATCGCCCACTGCCTCGCTAATTGGAACCTAATGGATCGTACACCGAGTAAGGGTGAAAGTGAAGAAATATAAATGAGATGGATAAGCAATTAAATAGTTTAATTGAGAATGGTCAAGATTAATTAATTAGTTAATTAATCTTACGAAAGGTTCGTATTGGGCTTTTAAGTTGGTTTTGGGTTTCGGGGCCCAAAAGGGTTTTTGGTCCACAAGGCCCATTGAGTTTAGATTGTGTGACAACTAAAACTAAATGGAAATTAACCCAAAAACAAAGTCAAAACCGGCCTAGGGTGAGGGTTATCAAACTTGGGTTAATTGCAAGTTTGCCACTCACATGTGAGGTGGTATAAAAGCATCTTTATAGCTTTTACCTCATTAGGGTTTTCTTGAGACAAAGAATAGAAATATTTTCTCTCTTTTTCTCCATAGAGGCCGGCCACTTAGGGGAGGGATAGCTAGCAATCTTTCTTCCTCTAAGTCATCCATTTCATCTTCACACCTCATCCTTGGTGTGGAGACTTAGAGACACCAAACCTTTGGTGTTTTTGGAGATCCTTTCCTCACATCCTCAAGGAGCAAAGGAGTAACAAAAGGAAGTAAATCACAAGGAAGATCCAAGGAGCTAGGAGGTGACTTGAAGGCCCTCCACTTGGGTGAATCCCTTGTGTAAACAAGGATGAGCTTCAAGGGTAATGAATCTCAAAATCCTTTCTTCTCTTTAATGTTGTTAAAGAGTCTTGTGGTTCACCATTCACTAGGCTTTGAAAGTCATGGGTTTTAGAATTGTTTTTGAATGCATGCCTACTTTAAAGTGTTATTAGTTTGCATATGTGTTCAAATATTCTCACATGTTCTTAGCTAGGACAAAATTTTTCCTTCACACTACACATGAATATAAGTTCATAACGATTAGGTGAAATTCCCCAATATTCTAGCATCAAATTCATGCATGCAAACTAAGTGTCGACCCTCAATCAACATACAAGAATAAGTTATCAATCAAACAGTTAAGCAAATTGAATTCACAATTCATGAAATCACAACTGAAGGTAATCAATTCATATTGCAAGTATGTTCATGGCTTTGAATTTCCCCCTAGCCAAAATGAGTTTAGCCTCTCATGTTCACAGCAAAACAAAGAGAAATTAAATTAAACATTGAAAACAAAGATAGATTACACCTAGAAACGTTCCAGCAATCCAACTTGAATGACAAGCACGTCCAAGTGGTCTCCTTCTTCTTCCTTTGTAAAGCTGCGGCACAAGGGTTAGGGTGTGTAGAATGGGTGGTGATGGGTGGTAGAGGATGGATAGGTAGATAGGTGGATGGGAGGTGGATTTTTGGCAGAAAGTGTGTAGAGAATTTAAATGGTGCGGCAAGCTTTATTTAAAGGGCTAGGGTACTCAGAAAATAATAGGAAAGATTTATAACTTAGCTAATTTGTCCTACAAGGAGTAAATGTCAGAAATTAAAGAGAAAAGCAAAGGGAGGTGCGGCACAAAGAATAGGAAAGGCTACTTAGCAGATTTTGTGGAGAAAAGGTAAGTAAGGCTGCAGCAAGAAGTAAGGAAAAGGGAAAGTCTTGCAAGGCAAGGAAAAAAGGAAATCTAGAAGGGATAGGGTGCGGCACAGATTAGGAATGGGATTAGGTCTTCTAGAATCATTTATTTAGTGTCCTAAACTGAAAATAATGCCCCCTTGCAGCAGGAATTAAAGTAAATTCGGATTAGGACCAAATCAGGAAACTTGGCTAACATTCCTTCTTCTAAACTCCTTTCTTCAAAATCTTTGACTTAAGTCTTCAAGCACATTCCTAATCCTTGTTGAACATCAATTTCGTCCATCCACCTTGCTCCAAGCATGTGCAATCCATTTAGTGCCCAAAACTGCTCCAAAATGCACTTTCTTGCCACTTTAGCCCTTTGGACCTACAAACACACGAAAATAGCTTAAAATACTAAAATAACTAAGAACTAACAACCTAAATGCAAGGAAATAAGTTAACCAAGTTGCATAAATATGTTCCTATCAAGTTTAGCTCCTCATGTTCGCAAAACAAAGATAATTAAACCTAAACATTAAAAACAAAAGATGGATTACACCTAAGAATGTTCCAGCAATCCAAACTTGAATGGCAAGCACGTCCAAGGGTCCCCCTTCTTCTTCTTTGCTGTGGGTCAAGGTGTGGGTGAAGGTTTGAGTGATGAATTGTATGAAAGAATGGCTGAAAGTATGAATAGTGGTGAATGGATGGGTGGTGATCTCTCTTTGGTGCGGCAAAGACACTTTTTATTTATAGGGAAACGAAGTCAAAGCCCTAACTAATTTTGGAGACAGATTTGCATTCCAAATCCTCTAAGAAAAAGGGTAAATAAATGTCAGAATCCAAGGGATAAAGGGAAAGGATATGCGGCAGCTCCTAAAAGGAAAGGGAATGTTCTTCCTTGTGCGGCAAAGAAGGAAATTTAAAGGGATATGTGTGGCAACCTTCTTTGACTGGGATTATCCTTCTAGAACCATGTAATTAAGTGTCCTAATATAGTCAGGGATCCTCTTTTACAGCTAGAATTTAGGTAAAGTAGGTTTAGGAAAAGGTTAGGACAAAATAAGGTAACTTTGGCTATTATTCCTTCATTCTTGCTGGTTCCTTATCTTCCTTTTTCTTAAATTAATTCCTTCATCTCTTTTACACATTCCTATCCTCTTTTGGTCTTCAAATTCGTCCATCCACCTTGCTCCATGCATGTACTATCCATTCCAAGCCCAAAATGCACCAAAATGCACTTTCTTGCCACCTTAGCCCTTTGGACCTACAAACACACGAAAATAACTTAAAATACTAAAATAACTATGAACTAACAACATAAATGCAAGAAAACAAGCTAACTAAGTCGCATAAATATGCTCCTATCATATTTGCACTATTTTAAGCATTCGTGGGATAAAACGAGCGTGCGTTTGACATGCTTTGGAACTTAAGCATTTAAACACATATAATACGCTAATATGACATTAAAAATGATTTCTCATAAAGTCAAATGCTTATTTGGTGTCAAAATCACTTTATGTTTTGATTTGGAGTGTATTTGCACTGTTTTAAGCATTCATGGGATAAAACGAACGTGCGTTTGACATGCTTTGGAGCTGAAGAAAATAAACACATATAATACGCTAAAAAGACATTAAGAATGATTCCTCAAAAGATCAAATGCTTATTTGGTTTCAAAAGTACACTATTTTTCGATTTGCAGAGTATTCGCACTGTTTTAAGCATTCGTGGGATAAAACAAGCGTGCATTTGCCACACTTTGGTACTTAAGCATATAAACACATATAATATGCTACTAAGACATTAGGAATGAAATCTCAAAATATCAAATACTTATTTGGTGTCAACAGTACACTATGTTTCCAATTTGGAGTGTATTTGCACTGTTTTAAATATTCGTGGGATAAAACGGGCGTGCGTGTGACATGCTTTGGAACTTAAGCATATAAACACATATAATATGCTAATAAGACATTAAGAATGATTTCTCAAAAGATCAAACGCTTATATGGTGTCAAAAGCACATTATTTTTCGATTTGGAGTGTATTTGCACTATTTTAAGCATTCGTGGGATAAAACGAGCGTGCGTTTGATACGCTTTGGAACTTAAGCATACAAACACATATAATACACTGATAAGACATTAAGAATGAGTTCTCAAAAGATCAAATGCTTATTTGGTGTCAAAAGTACACTATTTTTCGATTTAGAGTGTATTTGCACTGTTTTAAGTATTCGTGGGATAAAACGAGCGTGCGTTTGACACGCTTTGGAACTTAAGCATATGAACACATATAATAAGCTAATAATACATTAAGAATGAGTTCACAAAAGATGAAATGCTTGTTTGGTGTCAAAAGTACACTATTTTTTTATTTGGAGTTTATTTGCACTGTTTTAAGCATTCTTGGGATAAAACGAGCGTGCGTGTGACATGCTTTGGAACTTAAGTAAATAAACACATATAATACACTGTAAAGACATGAAGAATGATTTCTCACAAGATCAAATGCTTATTTGGTGTCAAAAGTACACTATTTTTTCGATTTGGAGTGTATTTACATTGTTTTAAGCATTCCTAGGATAAACGAGCATGCGTGTGACATGCTTTGGCACTTAAGCAAGTAAACACATATAATATGCTAAAAAGACATTAAGAATGATTTCTCAAAAGATCAAATGCTTATTTGGTTTCAAAAGTACACTATTTTTCGATTTGGAGGGTATTCGTACTATTTTAAGCATTTGTGGGACAAAACGAGTGTGCTTTGACACGCTTTGGAACTTAGGCGACTAAACACACATAATACGCTACTAAGACATTCATAATGAGTGTCCAAAAGATAAAAAGCATTATTTGTGTCAAAAGTACATAGTTTTTCTTTTTGTACTGTTTTAAGCATTCGTGGGATAAAACAAGCATGCGTTTGACGTTTGACACGCTTTGGAACTTAAGCAACTAAACACACATAATACGCTACTAAGGCATTCATAATGAGTGTCCAAAAGATGAAAAGCATTATTTGTGACTTAAACAAACAAACTTGTAGAAACAAACTAAAGGGTACGAAATTAAGGTGACTTAAAGGGGTGAAAGGCTAGCTAGAGGGTCCTTCTCCACACATGACACATATGCAACACAAATCGATTTCCAGTAATTATTCTTATAAACCATGAATGACAATGCCCCAAGTTAACCGTGAACAACACTAATTAACCATCAGATTTTCCTAAATTCATTGAATTGGACTCAGCGACGCAACCAAATTATTTTTATCAAGTTCCCTATATGAACAACATGATAGAGATACATATCAAAGATCATTAAGTTCTATGAAAATCATAAGCATTGACATGACATTCGTAACTATGAGCAGCATGATACTCCTGCCAGGAATTTACTTAACGCGATCTTGACTAGCAACCTCCACTACTTGTAAATATTAGTTTGTACCTATTACGTGAAACTCCCTTATATTTTAGCATCAAATTCATGCATGCAAACTAAGTAGGCCTCCTTAATCAACATACAAGAATAAGTTCTCAATCAAACAGTTAAGTAAATTGCATTCACGATTTATGAAATAATAACTGGATGTAATCAATTCATATCACATATATGTTCATGACTTTGAATTCACCTCTAGCTAAAACGAAATTAGTTCCTCATGTTTATCATAACTGAAAACCAAATTAAAACAAACATTGAACTAAAAATTAAGGATAGAATACACCAAGCAACGCTCTAGAAATCCAAAGGCGTGGACAGCAAGCACGGCTCCAAGTTCTCCTCCTTCCTTGCAAAGCTGCGGCACAAAGTGTATTTTTCTCTGATTGTAGGCTCTTGTGTGTGGTATTCAAATTATGCGGCACTATGGTGTATTTATAGGGCTAGATGCGGCACACAAGTTGTCTTGGAGAAGGACTTAGCACTCCAAATCCACAAGGAAAAGGTCAATTACATGGTAGAAACCAAGGAGGATAAGGAGAGGGTGCGGCAGATTTCTAGGCTTCTAGAACCAGGTTTGTAGGTGTCCTAATCTGAAAATAACTCCCCCTTGCAGTTGGAATTAAGGTGAAATAGGATTAGGATAGGATAAGATTAGTTTGGATAAGATAAGATTGGATAAGGTTTGGATAAGATAAGGTAGTTTGGATAATGTTTCCTTCTTTTTAGCTGATTCCTTATCTTCCAAATCTTGAATTAATTTCTCCAGATGTTAAGCACATTCCTAGCCTCTCTTGAACTTCAACAACGTCCATCCATCTTGCTCCATGCATGTGCTATCCATTCCAAGTCCAAAACTGCTCTAAAATACTCCAAATTGCACTTTCTTGCCAACTTTGTCATTTGAACCTACAAACACACGAAAATAGCTTAAAACACTCTAATAAACAGAAACTAAGTAAATGCGAAGAAACAAGCTAAGTAGGTCGCATAAACATGCTCCTATCAAACTTAAGCATATAAACACATATAATACGCTAATAATTAATCAAGAATGAGTTCTCAAATGATCAAATGCTTATTTGGTGCCAGAAGTACATTATTTTTCGATTTGCATTGTATTTGCACTGTTTTAAGCATTCGTCCGATAAAACGAGCGTACGTTTGACATTCTTTGGAACTGAAGCATATAAACACATATAATACGCTATTAAGACATTAAGAATGATTTCTCAAAAGATCAAATGCTTATTTGGTTTCAAAAGTACACTATTTCGATTTGGAGGGCATTTGCACTATTTTAAACATTTGTGGGACAAAACGAGTGTGTGTTTGACACGCTTTGGAACTTAAGCAACTAAACACACATAATACTCTACTAAGGCATTCATAATGAGTGTCCAAAAGATCAAAAGCATTATTTGTGTCAAAAGTACACAGTTTTTCTTTTTGAAGTGTATTTGCACTATTTTAAGCATTCGTGGGATAAAACAAGCATGCGTTTGACACGCTTTGGAACTTAAGCATATAAACACATATAATAGGCTAATAAGACATCAAGAATGAGTTCTCAAATGATCAAATGCTTATTTGGTGTCAAAAGTACATTATTTTTCGATTTGCATTGTAATTGCACTGTTTTAAGCATTCGTGGGATAAAACGAGTGTACATTTGAAATTCTTTGGAACTTAAGCATATAAACACATATAATACGCTAATAAGACATTAATAATGAGTTATCAAATGTTCAAATGCTTATTTGGAGTAAAAAGTACAATATTTTTCGATTTGGAGTGTATTTGCACTGTTTTAAGCATTCGTGGGATAAAACGAGCATGCGTTTGACATGCTTTGGAACTTAAGCATATAAAGACATATAATACGCTAATAAGACATCAAGAATGAGTTCTCAAATGATTAAATGCTTATTTTGGGTCAAAAGTACATTATTTTTTCATTGGATTGTATTTACACTGTTTTAAGCATTCGTGAGATAAAACGAACGTACGTTTGACATGCTTTGGAACTTAAGCATATAAACACATATAATACTCTAATAAGACACTAAGAATGAGTTCTCAAACAATAAAATGCTTATTTGGTGTAAAAAAAAAACAATAATTTTCAATTTGGAGTATATTTGCACTGTTTTAAGCAATCGTGCCATAAAACGAGCGTGGGTTTGACATGCTTCGGAACTTAAGCATATAAACACATATAATACTGATAGAAGTATATTTATGTGACTAGGTGGTGTGTTTTCTTGCATTTATTTAGTTAGTTATTGCTTATTTAAGTGTTTTAAGTCATTTTCGTGTGTTTGTAGGTCCAAGAAGCAAAGTTGACAAGAAAGTGCAAAATTGAGCATTTTGGAGCAAATCTGGGCTTGGAATGGATAGCACAAGCAATGGGCAAGTGGATGGACGAATTTGAAGTTCAAGAGGAGCTAGGAATGTGCAAAAGATCTGGAGAAATTAATTCAAGTCATTGGAGATAAGGAATCAGCTCAGAAGAAGGAGAATTATCTAAAACATTATCCAAACTGCCTTATCTTATCCTTATCTTATCCAAACCTTATCTTGTCTTATCTTATCCTAATCCTATCCTAACATAATTCCAGCTGCAAGAGGGATTTATTTTCAGTTTAGGAGACATAAAAACATGTTCTAGAAGATCCTTATCCTCTCCTGCTTTGGTGCCGCCCCTATCATTCTAGAGAGACATTTCCCTTAAGTTTCTGGAGGCCTTATCCTTTTCTCTAAAAAGTGGCGCCTGGTCCCTTTTAATGTACCTTCTAGAACCCTGAAATCCAGCTGCATGTTCTTGATGTGAACTAATTCAACACACAAATTAAACCCGCTTGTTGACGATTGTAGTATATATGCAAGTAGGGATCGTTTTAGGCCGGGGATTAGGAGGGATTGCTAATCTACTAAAAAATGACTCAAAAACACAAAACTAAACTTAAAAACAGAAAACTAGACTCAAAGAAAGCAAAACTAGTCTAATAAATCAAAACAACTTAAAAGACTCAAAACAGCACAAAACAAGCTAATTGACTCAAAACAGACACTAAGGATGGTTTTGGACGAAAATTGATTCTAACTTGACTCAAAACACTTAAAAACACAAAATAGGACAGATTCTAACTAGCTTGATGCTCTAAAGTAAAGGGGGTTGGGTTTTTGACGAATTTAAAGTAAAACAAGTAAACTAAAAACTTAAACAGATTTTGGCACGAAATTGGTGAATTGGATGGATGATGGGCTAGCTAGAGGATCCTTCTCCACACACGATACACTTGCATACAAATTGATCTCTAGTTGCTTTTTTGATAAACCATGAATGACAATGCCCCAGATTAACCGTGCCATCACTAATTAACCCTCAGATTTTCTGACTACACTCCCTACACTAGGTATATGTGAAAAGATTGATGTAAACATGAAAACTATTACTCACATATGTTTAAAACAAAGAAGGCACTTTCTGGAATTATTAATCAAAATCATGTATATGATCTCATGAACGGAATGCTACTACTTAGATGCAAGAACCAGTGACACCATATGCTCATACCAATTCCATACTCCACATATTGAACACATAACACCCAAGATAGAAGTCAAAGGGTTGTAACGGGGCTAAGGGAATTGGCTAACAAAGAAAGGTTAGGTTAAACAAACGTTCTTAAAGCAATAGTAAGCAACGTAATGAAATTGACACTTAGAATTCACTTTTGAATGCAGAAATCAATTTTAAACACAAGGGAAGTTTCATGCAACACTTAGGGTCAAATTCAAACTTTTGGACCCTTTCTTCAACAACCAATACTTGTGAGTTCATTCTCACTTATTTTCAACTCTTTTTTTTTTTTTTTTTTTTTTTTTTTTTTCACACGTGCCTACTTGCTTTGGCACATAAAACATACTTTTGAAATCCATTCCCCCACACTTGCTTTTCTGCATAATGTTTATCAAAAGGAATTCCCTTTAAGTCATGCTTTACTATCCTTTAAGAACAAATGTATGGATAGTCCTATACTAGGCTAGGTAAGGTTAATGTGGTTAACAAAGAACATAGGCTACATAAGGCTCAAAAGGGTTAAACCTACAAAATAATTAAAGAAGAGGGGGTACGGCTGTTTGGCTCTGGTTTACTAAACAACTTCATCCTGATTGTGTGTTATGCAATTCAATGTCTTGCTTTGAATGAGACGAGTATGAGTTCTAGTATTTGGTTCTCTAATGATGAAAATGCATTCCAAGTAGCAACCAAGCAAAGAAATGATGAGAACATGCAACGACTTTAGAAAACAAAGAATCACAGATTAATAACTCTCCAAAGAAGCTAAAGGCTCAAGTCTCACAGGGATGTAGCGTTAGTTTGAGTTTCTTCCTTCAAGCATGTTACAAAAACTGATTTTTTTCTTTGTGATTACATGTGAATTCATAAATGATAACTACAACTAAGCATTAACCAAAGAGCATATCAAACTTCAATCCATGTTTGTAACTTTCTTTAACAGTCATGCAATTAAAAACCAAATCCTCACCATTGTGTTGGAAAGTACCCTAAGACACAAACACACAAAACAACTCTTTTTGGGTTTTTCAAAACTTGTTTTCAAATTTTTTTTTCAAAATTTTCGTATTTTTACTTCAAAAACACTTTAAAACACTCTAAAACACTTAAAAATAGTGAAAACAACTTTAGAAGTGATAGGTGATAAAATCCCACGAATTTTGCATAAAAACACTTTGTTTACCCCCCCCACACTTAAACCAAACATTGTCCTCAATGTTTCAAATATAAACTCACATATAAGCAAACAAACAAACAAGGAACTAAGCAAAGCAAAATGAACGCAAAATAAATGCAGTAAAGAGAAGGGTTTAGGAACACAAATCTGGTTATGGAGCGATTCCTAGGTCTTCTTTATTCGAATGCATGAGTTGCCTCCCAAGAAGCGCTTGCTTTAACGTCTTGTAGCCGGATGAAAACCTCCATTCAAGCTGCATTGGAGCCCACGACATGGAAGGGAATGTCTTCCACAACCTACCCCACAACATTCTCGTAATATGGCTTCAAACGATGCCCATTCACTTTGAATTCTACACCATTCTTTAAGCTTTGAATGTGGACTGCACCATAAGGAAAATCATTAGTAACAACAAACGAGCCAATCCATTTAGAACGCAACTTACTGGGGAACAATTGTAGGCGGGAGTTGAAAAGTAACACTTTCTGCCCTATTGAGAATGTTTTGCCACGAATCTTCTCTTTGTAAATTAAAGTCTTTGTAGCAACCGGAGTTTTGTCCACCAAAGCACCTCCCACTGAGGCATCTAGCATTTGTCTCTCAATTGGAAGAAGTCCTTTGTAGAAATATTGAATGAGAAGCTCTTCCTACATTTGATGTTGAAGGCACGATGCAACAAGGGCCTTGAAACGCTCATAATAGGCTGGAAATGACTCTCCATGGTTTTGTTGAATTCCACTAATCTTCTTCCTCAAAAGAATAACTCTCAAAGTTGGGAAAAATTTCTCTAAGAACGTTTTCTTCATGCTTTCCCAAGATGTGACGGTTGTAGGTGCTAATTCATAGAGCCAATCATTCGCCTTTTCCAAAAGTGAGAATGGAAAAGCCTTCATCTTCAGAATATTGCTATCCAAAGAGCAAAGAGCATATCAAACTTGAATCCATGTTTGTAACTTTCTTTAACAGTCATGCAATCAAAAACCAAATCCTCACCATTGTGTTGGAAAGTACCCTAAGACACAAACACACAAACACACAAAACAACTCTTTTTGGGTTTTTCAAAACTTGTTTTCAAATTTTTTTTTCAAAATTTTTCGTATTTTTACTTCAAAACACTTTGTTTACCCCCCCCCCCCCCCAAAACACTTAAACCAAACATTGTCCTCAATGTTTCAAACATGAACTGATAGGAGCATATTTATGCGACTTAGTTAGCTTGTTTCCTTGCATTTATTTAGTTAGTTTCTACTTATTAGAGTGTTTTAAGCTATTTTCGTGTGCTTTCAGGTTCAAATGACAAAGTTAGCAAGAAAGTGCAATTTGGAGCATTTTAGAGCAGTTTTGGGCTTGGAATGGATAGCACATGTATGGAGCAAGGTGGATGGACGAATTTGAAGTTCAAGAGAGGCTAGGAATGTGCAAAAGAGTTGAAGAAATTAATTCAAGTCATTGAAGATAAGGAATCAGCTAAAAAGAAGGAACATTATCCAAAACCTTATCCAACCTTATCTTATCCAAACTAACCTTATCTTACCTTACCTTATCTTATCCTATCCTAATCTTATCCTACCTTAATTCCAGCTACAAGGGGGACTCCTTTTCATATTAGTACACCTAAAACCTTTTTTTAGAAGGCATTTTCCTTCTAGAAACATGCCACAACACTTCTTTCTAGAAGCCCTAAAAATCTGGCGCCGTAACCTTTCTAGAAGGCCTTTTCCTTGTTGGATTGGAGTCCTAAATCCTTTTCCTTGACAACCTAGGCCAAGTAATCCCTAGGCCTATATATACCCCAATTTGCCGCGCCATTCAAACCACCACCCTCTACCATAACTCACCTACATCCATCCACCACACCATCCACCACACAACCTCTTGTGCTGCAGCTTTGCAAGGAAGGAGAAGGAAGGAGCCATCTAGAGCCGTGCTTGCCATTCAAGACGTTGGATCGTTGGAGCATTTCTAGGTGTATTATATCCTTTGTTTTCAATGTCTAAATTTATTTATCTTTGTTTAATTGTGAACATGAGGAACTAAACTCGTTTTAGCTAGAGGTGAATTCAAAGCCATGATTATATGTTTTATATGAACTGATTACGTCCAGTTATTGTTTCTTGAGTCTTGAATGTGATTTGCTTATCTGAGTTATCAAAACTTGTTTATGTATGTGGATTAAGGGTCGACACTTAATTTGTATGCATGAACTTGATGCTAGAGTATAAGGGAGTTTCACCTAATTGTTATGAACTTATATTCACAAGTAGTGGAAGTCACTAGTCATGATTGTGTTAAGTAAATCCTAGGCAGGAGTATCATGCTTTTCATAGTTACGAATGCCTCGTCAATGCTTATGGATTTCAAAGAACTTAATGACCTTTGATATGTTTTTCTATCATGCTTTTCATAGTTCGGGAACTTGATAAGGATAATTTGGTTGTGATGCGTACTCCATCCAATTAAATGAGTTAAGGAAAATCTGATGGTTAATTTGTGCTATCATAATTAACTTGGGGTGTTGTCATTCATAGTTTAAATTCTGATTCTTTCTTACCTATTCAATTGTGGCAAATTAGCTAAGTTATGAACCTTTCTTATTATTTTCTGATTGCCTTTCAACCCTAGCCCTATAAGTAAAGCCATCCGCACCATTTAGTTTCTCGAGACCATTCAACACAATTTCTGCCGCAAGCTCTCTATTCCTCCATCCATTCCATCCATCTCTCTTTCTATCCTTCCCCTACTAACCTTCCATATTCTCTAAACCTATTCTACCTCTCTGCCGCAGCCCTTAGATTATCCATTCACCATCCACACCTTGGTGCCATATACTTGGAAGAAATGAGGATTGCTCTGAGTTGTGCTAGCCATTCAAGACGTTGGATTAATGTTTAAATTCAATTGTTTACGTTTAATTGCAAGTATGTGGAACTAATTCGTTTTTGGCCAGAGGAATTTCAAAGCCATGAATATATATGTGATATGAGTTGATTACCTTCAGTTATTGTTTCATAAATTGTGAATGCAATTTGCTTAACTGTTTGATTCAAAACTTATTCTTGTATGTTGATGAAGGAGGCCTACTTAGTTTGCATGCATGAATTTGATGCTAGAAGGTAAGGGAGTTTCACCTAATTGTTATGAACTTATATTCACAAGTAGTGAAGGTCGCTGGTCACGATCATGTTAAGTAGATTCCTGGCAGGAGTATCATGCGCTTTCATAATTACGAATGCCTTGTCAATGCTTATGATTTTCATAGAGCTTAATGATCTTTGATTGTATCTCTATTATGCGCTTTCATGTAGGGAACTTTTGAAGAATAATTTGATTGTGATGCGCTATTTCCATCCAATTCAATGACATAAGGAAAATCTGAGGGTTAATTTAAGCGTACCTAATTAACCTGGGGTGTTGAGGTTCATGGTTTATCGAAATCGCAACTGGAAATCAATTTGTGTTGCATATATGTCATGTGTGGAGAAGGAACCTCTAGCTAGCCCATCATCCATCCAATTCACCAAATTCGTCCAAATCTGTCTAAGTCTTTAGTTTACTTGTTTTAGCTTAATTTCGTCCAAAGCCCAATTCCCCTTTACTTGGTTGTGTCAAATTAGTTAGAATCTGTCAAAACTTGTGTTTTTAGTGTTTTGAGTCAAGTAAAGTTAGGAATTCATCCAAAGTACTCTCTAGTGTCTGTTTTGAGTCTATTTGGCTATTTTAAGCTGTTTTGAGTCTTTTAAGTTTGTTTTGAGTCTTGTGAGCTTTGTTAAGTGTTTTTAAGTTAGTTTAGAGTAGATTAGCAATCCCTCCTAATCCCCGGCTGATAGGAGCATATTTATGCGACTTAGTTAGTGTGTTTTCTTGCATTTATTTAGTTGGTTATTGCTTATTATAGTGTTTTAAGCTATTTTCGTGTGTTTGTAGGTCCAATTGGCAAAGTTGGCAAAAAGATGCAATTTGGAGCATTTTAGAGCAGTTTTGGGCCAAGAATGGATAGCACATGTATGAAGCAAGATGGATGGACGAATTTGAAGTTCAAGAGAGGCTAGGAATGTGCAAAAGAGTTGAAGAAATTAATTCAAGTCATTGAAGATAAGGAATCAGCTACAAAGAAGGAGAATTATCCAAAACATTAACCAAACTACCTTATCTTATCCTTATCTTATCCAAACCTTATCCTATCCTAATCCTTTCTTAACTTAATTACTGCTGCAAAAGGGTTTGAATTTCAGTTAGGAGACATAAAAACCTGATTTCTAGGAACCTTATCCTCTCCTACAAAGGAGCCGCACCTTTGTCCTAGATCCCTTGGGTTTTCGACCTTCTAGATGTCCTATTTCCTGCGGGGATTACATAACCTTTTCCCCTTAGGATTGTGTTATTATTTTCCTACACAAACTACATTTTGCAATCCTTTTTCTACACTAAAAGTTTGTGCCGCACCTCCCCCTGTAAATATACCTTTTTGCTGCACCATTAAGTCACACCACCATCTATCATTCACACATCTCTACACTACAATCAGCCATACACCCTCTTGTGCTGCAACTTGCAAGGAAGGAAGGAATCTGGAGTGTTTTCTAGGTGTTTTCTATCCTTGTTTCAATGTTTGATTTTATTTATTTTTGTTTGATTTCGAACATGAGGAACTAATTTCTTTATAGTTAGAGGCGAATTCAAAGCCATGGACATATGTTTTATATGAATTGATTTCCTCCAGTTATGATTTCATGAATCGTGAATGTCGTTTACTTATCTGTTTTATTGAGAACTTGTTCTTGTGTGTTGATTAAGGAGGCCTACTTAGTTTGCATGCATGAATTTGATGCTAGAGTATAAGGGAATTTCACCTAATCGTTATGAACTTATATTTTCAAGTAGTGGAGGTTACTAGTCACGATCACGTTAAGTAAATTCTTGGCAGGAGTGTCATGCTTTTCATAGTCATGAATGCCTTGTCAATGCTTATGATTTTCACAAAGCTTAATGATCTTTGTTTCATGTCTCTATCATGTTTTTCATAGTTAGGGAGCTTAATAAAGAATGATTTGGGTTGTCGTATGCTTTCATCCAATTCAATGAGTCTAGGGAAATCTGAGAATTAATTAGTTCAACACAATTAATTTAGAGCATTGTCGTTCATGGTTTGTTGAAAGAATAACTGGAAATCGATTTATATGCATATGCTAATGTGTGGAGAAGGGCCCTCTAACTAGCCTTTCACCATTTTCAATTCACCAAATTCGTTTTTATAAGTGTTTTATGCAAAGTTTCTGTTTTAAGTTTTAAATTCGTCAAAAACAAACCCCCTTTCATTTAATCTTGTTTTTAGAGTCAAAACCTGTTTTCTTTTAGTTGTTTGAGTCTTTTAAGTTCTATTTTCGTCAAAACCAATTGTTAGGTCTAGATTTGAGTCCTTTTGATTGTTTCTTGCTGTTTTTAGTGTTTTAAGTTAGTTTTGAGTACCTTTTGTGATTCAAGCCCCTACTCTTGAACTTAAGCCATTGCCGGATCATTTAAAGTACGTCTTCTTGGGAGATGAAGAGACGTTGCCGTCATTGTCTCTGCATCACTCACGGCAATAGAGGAGGAGAAGTTGATTTGGGTGTTGAAAGAGCACAAAACAGCCATTGGATGGACATTGGCCGACATTAAAGGAATTAGCTCTACAACATGCATGCATCGCATACTTTTAGAGGTGGGGGCCAAACCAAATAGAGAGGCTCAACGCCGACTCAACCCTTCAATGATGGAAGTTGTGAAAAAGGAGATGATCAAGCTTCTCGATTGTGGAGTGATTTATCCAATTTCGGATAGCCGTTGGGTTTCAACGGTACAAGTTGTTCCAAAGAAATCCGGAGTCACTATGGTGAAGAATGCCGAGAATGAGCTTGTGCTAACCCGTATCCAAACAGGTTGGAGAGTGTGCATCGATTATAGGAAGCTCAACGCCACCACAAGGAAGAACTACTTTTCTTTGCCGTTCATTGATCAAATGCTTGAAAGGTTAGCCGGTCATTCTTTTTATTGTTTTCTTGATGGCTATTCGGGATATAACCAGATTTTCATAGCCCCAGACGACCAAGAAAAGACCACTTTCATGTGCCCCTTTGGTACCTTTGCCTATCGTCCCATGCCATTCGGTTTATGCAATGCACCTGCCACATTTCAAAGATGCATGGTAAGTATCTTTTCCGATTTTGTTGAGAAGATTATTGAGGTTTTCATGGATGACTTTAGTGCATTTGGTGATTCGTTTGACGGTTGTTTGCAAAATCTCACATTAATCTTGCAACGATGCGTTGAAACTAACCTTGTGTTAAATTGGGAAAAATGTCACTTTATGGTTAAACAAGGTATAGTTTTAGGGCACATCATTTCACAAAGGGGAATTGAGGTTGATAAATCAAAAATAAATCTTGTACGCTACTTACCCTCTCCTACTTCGGTTAGAGAGGTTCATTCGTTTCTTGGTCATGCAGGATTCTATAGGCGATTCATCAAGGATTTTTCGAAGATTTCTCAACCTTTGTGCAGTCTCCTTCAAAAGGAAGTAGCTTTCAAGTTTGACGACGAATGTGAGAAGGCTTTCAACCAACTCAAAAAAATGCTAACCACGGCACCAATCATTATGCCGCCAGATTAGAGCCTTCCGTTTGAGCTAATGTGCGATGCTTCTGACTATGCATTAGGGGCTGTGTTAGGACAAAGGAAGGACAAGAATCTGCATGTCATCTACTATGCCTCAAGGACCTTGAACGATGCTCAATTGAACTACTCTACGATGGAAAAAGAACTTATTGCCGTTGTCTTTGCTTTAGATAAGTTTCGTTCATATTTACTTGGTACTAAAGTCATTATTTACTCTGATCACGCAGCTTTAAAATACTTACTTACGAAGAAGGAGGCTAAACCAAGGCTTATTCGATGGATGCTCCTACTTCAAGAGTTCAATATCGAAATCCGGGATAAGAAAGAAGTTGAAAACGTAGTGGCTGACCACCTAAGCAGATTGGTGCATGAAGAAGACCCAATTCCCATCCCTGAGACGTTTCCAGATGAGCAGCTGCTGTCCATTAAGGAAAGTGTGCCATGGTATGCCGATTTAGTTAACTATTTGGTTACTAAACAAGTTCCAAACACCCTAAACAAGCAACAAGGTGATAAATTGAAGAAAGATGCACGGTTTTATGTTTGGGATGATCCATACTTGTGGAAGTACTGCCCCAATCAGATTATACGTAGGTGTGTGCATAATTCGGAGTTTAACTCAATTTTAACTTTCTGCCACACTTATGCATGCGGGGGACACTTTGGCACACAACGCACAGCCCTTAAAGTGTTAGAATGTGGATTTTGTTGGCCTACGATCTTTAAGGATGCTAGAACTTTTTGTGTGACTTGTGATCGTTGCCAAAGAATGGGAAATATAGGCCCAAAGGACCAAATGCCGCAAGCCCCTATCGTTACTGTCGAAATTTTTGATGTTTGGGGTATTGATTTTATGGGTCATTTTCCTTCATCGCATGGTTTTACATATATTTTACTTGCGGTTGATTATGTCTCGAAATGGGTGGAAGCAAAAGCCACCCGAACTAATGATTCTAAAGTGGTTGCAGATTTTGTTAGAACAAACATATTTGCAAGGTTTGGCATGCCACGAGTACTTATCAGCGATGGAGGCTCTCACTTTTGCAATCGTACCATTGAGGCGTTACTTAAAAAGTACAATGTCACGCATAAGGTTTCTACACCTTATCATCCTCAAACAAGTGGGCAAGCCATGGTTTCAAACAGTGAGATCAAGCAAATTTTAGAGAAAACAGTTGGGCCAACGAGGAAGGATTGGAGTTTGCGCTTGAATGATGCACTATGAGTGTATCGTACGACCTACAAAACAACCCTTGCCATGTCCCCATTTCGGCTCATCTATGGGAAACCATGCCATCTTCCCGTTGAATTAGAACACAAGGCGCATTGGGCAGTCAAAACCTTCAATATGGACATAGATGCCGCTGGAGTTCATAGGAAGCTTCAATTGAACGAGCTTGAGGAGATTAGGAATGAAGCTTACGAGAATGCGCGAATTTATAAGGAGAAAACGAATGCCTTTCAAGATAAGATGATTCAAACCAAAACATTCTCCAATGGGCAGAAAGTTCTACTTTTCAATTTCCGTCTTCGATTATTTCCAGGTAAGTTACGTTCTAGGTGGATTGGACCATTTGTTATTACTAATGTTTTTCCTCATGGTGCAAATCAAATCCAAAGTCTGAAGATGGGGCAAGAACTCAAGGTTCAAGGTGAACATACATCGTTTAAAGCCATACTATGAGCATTTCGTGGAGCACATTGTGGAAGACATACCTCTTCATGCCGTGAGCCCCATTGAAGAATAAGAGGAAGGTTCGTCCGGCTAGAAGGCGTTAAAGCAAGCGCTTCTTGGGAGGCAACCCATGCAAATAAAGAAGACCTAGGAATTCTCCGGCTCCATAACCAGATTTGCGTTTCTAAACCCTACTCTTTATTGCTTTTACTTTGCCATCTTTGTCATGTTTGTTAGTTGTGTTGTTTGCTTGCTTGTGTGTGAGTCTATGTTTGAAACTTTGAGGACAATGTTTGATTTAAGTGTCGGGGGGTAAACAAGCTGTTTTTGCATGATTTTCGTGGGATTTTATCACCTATCACTTCTAAAGTTGTTTTTCACTGTTTTAAACATTTTTAGTGTGTTTTGAAGTGTTTCAATGTGTCCTATAGCAGAAAATCCGAAAATTTGAAAAAAAAATGAAAAAAAGTTGTGAAAAAATACCAAAAATAGTCGTTTTTAGAGTCTTTTTTGTGTTTGTGTCTTAGGGTACCTTCCAACACAATGATGAGGATTTGGTTTTTAATTGCATGACTGTTAAAGAAAGTTACAAACATGGATTGAAGTTTGATATGCTCTTTGGTTTATGCTTGGTTATAGTTGACATTCATGAATTCACATGTAATCACAAAAAGGATAAAATTAGTTTTTGTAACATGCTTGAAGGAAGAAACTCAAACTAACGGTACAACCTTGAGAGACTTGAGCCTATACGTTCTTTGGAGAGTTATTAATCTTGACATTCTTGTTTTCTAAAGTCGTTGCATGATCTCATTATTTCTTTGCTTGGTTGCTACTTAGAATGCCTTTTCATCACTATAGTTCCAAATACTAGAACTCATGCCTATTTGATTCAAAGCATAAAATTGAGTGTATAACAAATAACAAGATGAAGTTGTTTAGTTAAACCAGAGCCAAAAAGCCTTAACCCTTTGCATACGTATTGTAGGTTTAACCCCTTTTGAGCCTTATTTAGCCTATTTTCTTTGTTAGCCCACATTATCCTTACCTAGCTTAGAATAGGACTATCCATACCCTTGTTCTTAAAGAATAGTGGAGCATGACTTAAAGGAATTCCTTTTGATCTACAATTTGCAGAAAAATAAGTGTGGGGGAAGGTTGTACAATGTTGTGTGCCAAAAGAAACAAGAAGGGCACGGGTAGAAGAAAAAAAAAGAAGAAAAGAAAAAGAAGAAGAAAATTCGTGAGAGAAAGAAAAGGAAAAGAAAAGTATGTGAAAAAGTGTGAAAAGTGTTCAAAATAAGGGAGATTAAGCTCACAAGTGTTGGTTGTTGAAGAAAGGGTCCAAAAAGTTGAATTCGGCCCTAAGTATGTGTGATTTTCCCTTTAGTATCAAAGTTTGTGGCTACGTTTCAAAAGGGAGTTCTAAGTGTCATATTCATTACTTTGCTTGCTATTGCTTTAAGAACGTTTGTTTTCCTTACCTTTCTTTGTTAGCCAGTACCCTTAGCCCCGTTACAACCCTTTGACTTCTATCTTGATTGTTATGTGTTTCAATATGTGGAGTTTGGGATTGGTATGAGCATATGGTATCCCTGGTTCTCGCATCTAAGTAGTAGCATTCCATTCATGAGATCATATACATGTATTAATAATTCCAGAAAATGCTTTCTTCGTTATAAACATATGTGAGTGTTAGTTTTCATATTTACATTAATCTTCTCACATATACCTAGAATAGGGAGTGTAGTCAGAAAATCTGAGTGAAAATTGAGTGCATATCTAGTAAGGAATTGAGGGATTCTCTAAGGCATGTTACTACATTCAAAAAGTTGTTTTAATTTATTAGATACGAGCTAGTGAGTAGTAGCTATGATTAAGTATGTGCTCGAGAGTAAGGATGGCTAAAATCTATGTGAGTAATGACTTTTAACATGTTATGTTCCATTGGAAATCCCTGAGGTGATCGTTGGGAGGTTTAGGTTTTGTTTTGCTCGAGGACTAGAAAAAGCTAAGTGTAGGGGAATTTGATAGGAGCATATTTATGCGACTTAGTGTGTTTTCTTGCATCTATTTAGTTAGTTATTGCTTATTATAGTGTTTTAAGCTATTTTCGTGTGTTTGTAGGTCCAATTGGCAAAGTTGGCAAAAAGATGCAATTTGGAGCATTTTAGAGCAGTTTTGGGCCAAGAATGGATAGCACATGTATGGAGCAAGATGGATGGACGAATTTGAAGTTCAAGAAAGGCTAGGAATGTGCAAAAGAGTTGAAGAAATTAATTCAAGTCATTGAAGATAAGGAATCAGCTACAAAGAAGGAGAATTATCCAAAACATTATCCAAACTACCTTATCTTATCCAAACCTGATCCTATCCTAATCCTTTCCTAACTTAGTTCCTGCTGCAAAAGGGTTTTAATTTCAGTTAGGAGACATAAAAACCTGATTTCTAGGAACCTTATCCTCTCCTAAAAAGGAGCCGCACCTTTGTCCTAGATCTCATGGGTTTTTGACCTTCTAGATGTCCTTTTTCCTGCTGGGATTACATAACCTTTTCCCCTTAGGATTGGGTTATTATTTTCCTACACAAACTACATTTTGCAATCCTTTTCCTACACTAAAATTTTGTGCCGCACCTACCCCTATAAATATACCCTTTTGCTGCACCATTCAGTCACACCACCATCTATCATTCACACATCTCTACACTACAATCAGCCATACACCCTCTTGTGCCACAACTTGCAAGGAAGGAAGGAATCTGGAATGTTTTCTAGGTGTTTTCTATCCTTGTTTCAATGTTTGATTTTATTTATTTTTGTTTGATTGCGAACATGAGGAACTAATTTCTTTATAGTTAGAGGCGAATTCAAAGCCATGGACATATGTTTTATATGAATTGATTTCCTCCAGTTATGATTTCATGAATCGTGAATGTGGTTTACTTATCTATTTTATTGAGAACTTGTTCTTGTGTGTTAATTAAGGAGGCCTACTTAGTTTGCATGCATGAATTTGATGATAGAGTATAAGGGAATTTCACCTAATCGTTATGAACTTATATTTACAAGTAGTGGAGGCTGCTAGTCACGATCACGTTAAGTAAATTCTTGGCAGGAGTGTCATGCTTTTCATAGTCATGAATGCCTTGTCAATGCTTATGATTTTCACAAAGCTTAATGATCTTTGTTTCATGTCTCTATCATGCTTTTCATAGTTAGGGAGCTTAATAAAGAATGATTTGGGTTGTCGTATGCTTTCATCCAATTCAATGAGTCTAGGGAAATCTAAGAATTAATTAGTTCAACACAATTAATTTGGGGCATTGTCGTTCATGGTTTGTTGAAAGAATAACTGGAAATCGATTTATATGCATATGCTCATGTGTGGAGAAGGGCCCTCTAACTAGCCTTTCACCCTTTTCAATTCACCAAATTCGTTTTTATAAGTGTTTTATGCAAAGTTTCTGTTTTAAGTTTTAAATTCGTCAAAAACAAACCCCCTTTCATTTAATCTTGTTTTTAGAGTTAAAACCTGTTTTCTTTTTGTTGTTTGAGTCTTTTCAGTTTTATTTTCGTCAAAACCAATTGTTAGGTTTAGATTTGAGTCCTTCTGATTGTTTCTTGCTGTTTTTAGTGTTTTAAGTTAGTTTTGAGTCATTAGAGTCTAGTTTAGTGTTTTTGAGTCTTATTTGTGTTGATTAGCATCCTTTGTTAATCCCCGGTCTAGAACGATCCCTACTTGCATCTCTGCTACAATTGTCAACAATAGGGTTTAATTTGAGTGTCATATAAATTTCACATCACCGGCCTAGAATGATCCATACTTGCATCTTTACTACAACTGTCAAAAGAGGGTTTAATTTGTGTGCTGTTTTACATTGTATCAGAAACGTTTCCTGATGAGCAACTACTGTCCATTGAGGTAAATGAGCCTTGGTATGCTGATTTGGTTAATTATTTGGTGTCTAAACAAGTTCCTAACACCCTCATGAAGTCCCAACGTGATAAACTTAAAAAGATGCTAGATTTTATGTTTGGGATGACCCATACTTGTGGAAATATTGCTCAGATCAGATTCTACGTAGGTGTGTGCATGAATCCGAATTTCATTCAATTTTAAGTTTCTGTCACACCTATGCATGTGGGGGTCATTTTGGCACCCAAAGGACAGCTTTTAAGGTTCTTGAATGTGGATTTTATTGGCCTACTCTGTTCAAAGATGCTAGAACTTTTTGCTTAACATGTGATCGTTGCTAAAAGACAGGAACTATAGGCCAAAGAGACCAAATGTCGCAGGTCCCTATCTTTGTAGTTGAAATTTTTGATGTTTGGGGTATTGATTTTATGGGTCCTTTTCCTTCATCTTTTGGTTTCAATTACATTTTACTTGCGGTTGATTATGTTTCGAAGTAGATGGAAGCAAAAGCTACCCGTACTAACGATTCTAAAGTTGTTGTAGATTTTATGAAATCTAACATTTTTTCCAGATTTGGGATGCCTAGCGTGCTCATTAGTGATGGGGGGTCTCATTTTTGAAGAGATTAGGAATGACGCTTATGAGAATGCTCGAATTTACAAAGAGAAAACCAAGGCATTCCATGACAAGATGATTCGAGGCAAAACATTCTCTATAGGGCAGAAAGTGTTGCTATTCAATTCTTGTCTTTGTTTATTCCCTGGCAAGTTATGTTATAAGTGGGTTGGCCCGTTTGTTATTACTAATGTTTTTGTTCATGGTGCATTCCAAATCAAAAGCTTGAAAACTGGGCAAGAATTCAAGGTGAATGGGCACCGTTTGAAGCCATACTATGAGAACTTTGTTGAGCATGTCATGGAGGAAATACCCCTCCAAGCCGTGGGTACCAATGGAGCTTGAACCGAGGTATCGTCCGGTTGCAAGACGTTAAAGCAAGCGCTTCTTGGGAGGCAACCCATGCATTCAACGAAGGAAGTTCTAGGAATCACCCAATAACCAGATTTGCGTTCCTAAACCCTTCTCTTTACTGCTTTTATTTTCCTTTGATTAGTTAGTTGTGTTATTTGTTTTCTTTATGTGAGCTTATGCTTGAAACATTGAGGACAATGTTTGATTTAAGTGTTGGGGGGGGGGGGGTAACAAAGTGTTTTTTATGCAAATTCGTGGGATTTTATCACCCATTACTTTTAAGGTTGGTTCTCACTGTTTTTAAGTGTTTTTAAGCTGTTTTGGAGTGTTTTAGTGTGTCTTGACATAAAAATCCGAAAATTTGATAAAAATTTGAAAAACCCAAAAAGAGTTGTTTTTGTGTGTTTGTTTGTGTCTTAGGGTACCTTCCAACACAATGATGAGGATTTGGTTTTTAATTACATGACTGTTAAAGAGAGTTATAAACATGGATGAAAGTTTGATTTACTCTTTGGTTTATGCTTGGTTGTGGTTATAATTTATGAATTCACATGCAATCATAAAGGAAAAATTAGTTTTTGTAACATGCTTGAAGGAAGGAACTTAAATTAACGCTACACCCCTGTGAGACTTGAGCCTAAAACGTTCTTTGGAGAGTTAATATTCTGTGCATTCTTGTTTTCTAAAGTCGTTGCATGATCTCATTATTCTTTGCTTGGTTACTACTTAGAGGGCGTTTCATCATTTAGTTCCAAATGCTAGAACTCATGCCCATTTCATTCAAAGCATGATCTCAAAAGTGTTGATTGTTGAAGAAAGGGTCCAAAACATCAAATCTGGCCCTAGAATTTGTGCATCATCTTTTTTTTTTGTTTAAAGTTAGTTTCTGCATTCAAAAATGAATTCTAAATGTTGATTTCATTGCTTTGCTTACTATTTCTTTAAGAACGTTTGTTTATCCTTATCCTTCTTTGTTAACCAATTCCCTTAGCCCCATTTCAACCCTTAACTTCTATCTTAAGTGTTGTGTATTTCAATATGTGGAGTTTGGAATGGGTATGAGCATATGGTGTCACTGGTTATCGCATTTAAGTAGTAGCATTCCATTCATGAGATCATATCTAAACATGCTTATTAACTCCAGAAATTGCTTTCTTTGCTATAACACATGTGAGTACTAGTTTTCATGTTTATATCAATCTTCTCACATATACCTAGTGTACGGTGTGTAGTTAGAAAATCCAAGTGATGTGAAAATTACTTGACACTCAAATTAAAACCCTATCGACGTAGTATATGAAAGTAGGGATCGTTTTAGGCCGGGGATTAGAAGGGATGCTAATCTACACAATTTAAACTCTAAAACACTAAACTAGACTCTTATGACTCAAAACTGACCAAATTGACTCAAAACACACAAACTAAGCTAAATAGACTCAAAACAGATACTAGAGAGTGAATTGGACAAATTCTAGACTAGTAAGACTCAAAACACTGAAAGGGGACATATTTGGACGAATTTGACAAAACTAAGACACAAATAAGAACTGAGGGGGTTTTTGGATGAATTTGACAAAACTAAGTAAATTGCAGCAAACAAAGTAAGTTAAAACGAAATTAAGGTGAATTCAAGGGTGAAAAGCTAGTTAGAGGATCCTTCTCCACACATGAAACATATGCATACAAATTGATTTCCAGTATTGTTTCTTTAAACCGTGAATGGAAATGCCCCAAATTAATCGTGAATGCATAAATTAACTTTCAGATTTTCCTTAATTTGTTGAATTGGATGGATAACGCATCGACAATCAAATTATTCTTATCAAGTTCCTTACATGGAATACGCATAATAGAGATACATTCAAAGATCATTAAGTTCTATGAAAATCATAAGCATTGACAAGGCATTCGTAACTATGAAAAGCATGATGATACTCCTGCCATGGATTCACTTAACACGATTGTGACTAGCAACCTTTACTACTCATAAATATAAGTTCATAACAATTAGGTGAAATTCCCTTATATTTTAGCATCAGATTCATGCATGCAAACTAAGTGTGCAGCCTTAAACCACATACAAGAATAAGTTTTAATCAAACAGATAAGTGAATCGCATTCATGTTTTACGAAACAATAACTGGAGGTAATCAATTCATATTAAACATATGTCTATGGCTTTGAATTCACCTCTAACTAAGAAAAACTTAGTTACACATGTTCATGACAATTGAAAAGCAATCTGAAATAAACATTGAAACTAAAACAAGGGAAGAAAGAACTCAGGAAGTCCCCAATGGTTGCAGGTTGTTGCGGCACAAGGTCCCCTCCAATGGAAGCCACGGCAAAGCTCTCATCTTCTCCTTCTTGCGGCAAAGGGTGTTTCTGTGTATGGATGGTGATGGCTACGAATTATGGTGTGGTATAGGGGGTGGTAACCTGTGGCAAAGCCTTAAAATATGTATATATAGGCATGGCAAACCCTAGGGAAATCAAGTTACGACTTGGACTTAGCAGAAATAAAGGATTAGGGCCCTAGGGTGCGGCACAAGGCTTAAATCCATCAGGAAATGGGTTTAGCCCAATTAATTTCTGAAAAGGCTTTGCACAATCCAAATCCACAAGGGAATAGGCTACTTAAATCAGAATCCAAGAGGAATAAGAATAGGGAAGGTGCGGCAGCAATTGGAGGGAAGGGGATGGAGTGCAAGGCAAGACAAAGGCCTTCTAGAAAGGTTTGGGGCGCCATATTTTTAGGACTTCTAGAAAGCAGTGTTGTGGCATGTTTCTAGATGGAAAAGACCTCCTAAAACAGGTTTTAGGCATCCTATTATGAAAAGGAGTCCCCCTTGCAGCTGGAATTAAGATAGGATAAGATTAGGATAGGATAAGATAAGATAAGGTAGGTTTGGATAATGTTCCATGTTTATAGATGATTCCTTATCTTCTTTGACTTGAATTTGTTTCTCCAACTTTTAAACACATTTCTAGCCTCATTTGAACTTCAAATTCGTCCATTCTTTGTGCTCCATATACATGCAATCCATTTCAGCCCAGAATTGCTCCAAAATGCTCTAAAATGCACTTTCTTGCCAACTTTGCCAATTGGACCTACAAACACACGAAAATAGCTTAAAACACTATAATAAGTAAAAAATAAGTAAATGCAAGAAAACAAGCTAACTAAGTCGCATAAATATGCTCCTATCAAATTCCCCCACACTTAGCTTTTGCTAGTCCTCGAGCAAAACAAAACAAACAAAACTTCCTAAACCTTCCAACATTCGCCTCAGGGATTTCCAATGGTACATAACATGCTAAAAATAACTACCTATATAGATTTTAGCCTTCCCTGCTCTCAAGCACATACGTAATCATAGTCATCACTTACTAGCTCGCATTTAATCAATTAAAACACTGTTTTGAATCTAGTAACATCCCTTAGAGAATCCCTCAATTCCTCACAAAATATACACTCTATTTTCGTACATAATTTCTAACTACACACCCTACACTAGGTATATGTGAGAAGATTGATGTAAACAAGAAAACTAGTACTCGCATATGTCATAACAAAGAAGGCACTTTCTGGAATTATTAAGCATGTATAGATATGATCTCATGAATGGAATGCTACTACTTAGACGCGAGAACTAGGGATACCATATGCTCATACCAATCCCAAACTCCACATATTGAAACACACAACACTCAAGATAGAAGTATAGGGTTGTAATGGGGCTAGGGGTATTGGCTAACAAAGAAAGGTAAGGAAAACAAACGTTCTTAAAGCAATAGCAAGCAGAGTAATGAATATGACACTTAGAACTCCCTTCTGAAACGCAGCCACAAACTTTGAACACAAAGGGAAGTTTCATACAACTTTTGGGTCAAATTCAAACTTTTGGACCCTTTCTTCAACAACCAACACTTGTGAGCTCATTCTCACTTGTTTCTTAACTCTTTTTCTTTCTTTTCTTTTCTTTTCACGTTTTCTTTTTCTTTCTTTTTTCTTTTTTTCGTTTCTTTTTTTTTTGCACGAAAATCCCTTCCCCCACACTTGTTTTTCTGCATAATATTGATCAAAAGGAATTCCCTCTAAGTCATGCTTCACTATCCTTTAAGAACAAGGGTATGGATAGTCCTATTCTAGGCTAGGTAAGGATAATGTGGCTAACAAAGAAAATTAGGCTAAACAAGGCTCAACGGGGTTAAACCTACAAATCATAATGCAAAAGGGTTAAGGCTTTTTAGCTCTGGTTTAAACTAAACAACTTCATCTTGTTATTTGTTATGCTAATCAATTTCATGCCTGATGCAAAATATATAAGCACACAAATTAAACCCTCTTGTTGACAATTGTAGTATAGATGCAAGTAGGGATCGTTCTAGACCGGAGATTAGGAGGGATTGCTAAACACTTGAAACTGACTCAAAAACGTAAAAACAAAGGTTAAAACACTAAACTAGACTCAAAGAATGCAAAACTAAACTCTAAAACACTAAAACAACTCAAAAGACTCAAAACAGCACAAAAACACTCAAAACTGCCTAAAAACACAAACTGGGCAGTTTTGGACTCTAAACACTACTTTGGACGAAAATAGACTTTAATTTGACTCAAGACACTTAAAAACACAAATTAAATCAGTTTTTAACTAATATGACTCAACAAAGTAAATGGGGATTGGGTTTGGACGAATTTGAAAACAAAACAGGTAAAGTAAAGAACTAATGGAATCTGCACGAATTTGGGTGAAACTATGGATGATGGGCTAGCTAGGAGGTTCTTCTCCACACATTACATACTTGCAAACAAAACGATTTCCAATTGCTTTTCAATAAACCATGAATTCTCAACGCCCCAGATTAACCGTGAATTGCACTAATTAACCCTCAGATTTTCCTAATTTCATTGAATTGGATGGATGATTGCATACAACAACTCAAAGCATTCTCCACAAGTTCCCTACATGAATTGCATAATACAGATACAAGCAAAGATCATTAAGTTCTCTGAAAATCATAAGCATTGACGAGGCACTTGTAACTATGAATTGCATGAAACTTATGCCAAGAATTTACTTAACGCGATTGTGACTAGCAACCTTCACTACTTATGAATATAAGTTCGTAACGATTAGGTGAAACTCCCTTATATCATAGCATCAGATTTATGCATGAAAATTAAGCGTGCACTCTCAATCAACACACACAAATCAGTTTTAATTCAACAGATAAGTAAATTGAATTCACAACTTATGAATCACAACTGGATGTAATCAAATCATATTGCAAGTATAACCATGGTTTCGAATTCCCCCCTAGCTAAGAGGGGTTTAGTTCCTCATACTCACAGAACAAAGAATAACAAGTTTATACATTGAAAACAAAAGAAAGAAAACACCTAAACGCTCCAGCAGTCCAAACTGAACATCAAGCACGTCCAAGAACTTCCCTTCCCTTCCTTGATTGCGGCACAAGGTTTTGTGGTAGGTTTTGGGGATTATGGATGGTGTTGAAGGATGGGATTATGGTTAGGATGGATGTATGGTGCGGCAAGGGTTGTTTAAGGTCAGAAACTATGGAGAATGGTGAAGGAAGGGTGCGGCAGAGAGTGGTGGATGATTTCTGGCGTGAATGGATGAATGAATGATGATTTGTGGTTGCAACAAGGAAGTTTATTTTAAAGGTTTCAGGAATTAAAACCCTAGGTTATTTAGGTAAACAGAAATTAAGTCGAAAGCTCTAGAAAGAGGAAACAAAATCAGAAAACTAAGGGAAAGTACAAGGGATTTACGGCAATGATCTAAATTAAAAAGGGAATGTGCTTTAAATGCAAGGAAACAAGAGTAAAGGGTAAGGAGGTGCGGCTGGATGATTAGGAAAGGGAAAGTGTCTTGAAACGAAAGGGAAAGGGGTCCCCTTGCACGGCAAGGGAAAGGGAGAATGGGAAAGGTGCAAGGAATGTGTAGTTTGTGTCCTAAAATGCATATGAGGCCTTCAAAGTTGCTGGAATTCAGAGACATCTAGGATTAGGAAAGGTCACACCAAAATAGGAAACCTTGGCTTAACTTTCCTACTTCAAGTGGGAATCCTTGTTTGAGTAGGAATCCTCATGTGAGTAGGAATCCATCTTCAATTAGGAATCCTTCGTTGATTAGGAATCCTAACTTCTTCAAGACTTCAATTTCATCCATTCCTTTTGCTTCAAGCATGTGATAACCATTCCAAGCCCAAATTTGCTCCAAAATGCTCCAAAATGCACCTTCTTGCATACTTTCTCCATAGAACCTGAAAACACACGAAAATGGCTTAAAAGACTAAAATAACTAAGAGATAACACCATAAATGCACAAGAACAAGCCAACGAAGTCGCCTAAATATGCTCCTATCAAATTCCCCCACACTTAGCTTTTGCTAGTCCTCGAGCAAAACAAAAGAAACAAAAGAAACAAAAATAAACAAACAAAACAAAACACAACCTAAACCCTCCAACATTTGCCTCAGGGATTTCCAATGCACATGACATGCTAAAAATCATCATTCCCACAGATTTTAGTCAACTTAACACTTGAGCACATACTTAATCACAGTCACCACTTACTAGTTGACATTTAACCAATTAAAACGATGTTTTGAATGTAGTAACATGCCTTAGAGAATTCCCTCAATGCCTTACTAGATATGCACTCAATTTTCACACAAATTTTCTGACTACACACCTTACACTAGGTATATGTGAGAAGATTGATGTAAACATGAAAATGAACACTCACATATGTTTATAACAAAGAAAGCAATTTCGGGAGTTAACAAGCATGTTTAGATATGATCTCATGAATGGAATGCTACTACTTAGATGCGAGAACCAGTGACACCATATGCTCATACCAATTCCAAACTCCACATATTGAATCTCATAACACTCAAGATTGAAGTTTAAGGGTTGAAACGGGGCTAAGGGGAATGGTTAAGAAATAAAGGATATGGAAAACAAAGGTTCTTAAAGAAATAGCAAGCAAAGTAATGAAACTGACACTTAGAATTCAATTTTGAATGCAGAAATCACTTTAAACACAAAAGGGAAGAAATACACATTCTAGGGCCAGTTTTGATGTTTTAGACCCTTTCTTCAGCAATCAACACTTTAGAACTCTTTTCCTCATAATTTTCCACTCTTTTTTTTTTTTTACTTTTTTTTTTCATAACTTTTTCTTTTTCTTTTCTTTTCCACCTGTGCCTTATTTCATTTTCTTGGCACATACACACACACAAATCCCTTCCCCCATACTTGTTTTTCTGCAAGAAGTCAATCAAAAGGAATTCTTTTTAAGTCATGCTTCACTATGCTTCAAAAACAAGGGTATGGATGGTCCTAATCTAGGCTAGGTAAGGATAATGTGGTTCACAAAGAAAATAGGCTAAACAAGGCTCAACGGGGTTTAAACCTACAAAACAAATGACAAAAGGGGGTTCGGCTATTTGGCTTGTGGTCACTACACAACTTCATCTTAAATATGTGTTATGCAAATCAATATCATGCTTTGAATGAAATAGGTATGAGTTCTAGTATTTGGAACTAAATGATGAAACGCCGTCTAAGTAGCAACCAAGCAAAGAATAATGAGATCGTGCAACAACTTTAGAAAACAAGAATGCAAAAATTATCAACTCTCCAAAGAACGTTTTAAGCTCAAGTCTCACAGGGTTGTAGCGTTAATTTGAGTTCCTTCCTTCAAGCATGTTACAAAAACTGATTTTCCCTTTATGATGACATGTGAATTCATAAATTATAACCACAACCAAGCTTAGACCAAAGAGTAAATCAAACTTTCATCCATGTTTATAACTCTCTTTAACAGTCATGCAATTAAAAACCAAATCCTCATCATTGTGTTGGAAGGTACCCTAAGACACAAACAAACACACAAAAACAACTCTTTTTGGGTTTTTCAAAACAATTTTTCAAATTTTTCTGAGATTTTCGGATTTTAATTTCAAAACACACTAAAACACTCCAAAACAACTTAAAAACACTTTAAAACAGCAAGGGACAACTTTTGAAGTAATGGGTGATAAAATCCCATGAATTTCATGCAAAAACACTTGTTCACCCCCTCACACTTAAATCAAACATTGTCATCAATGTTTCAAGCATAAACTCACACAAAAACAAACTAACTAACAAACAATGAATAAACACACTAAGCATGGCAGAAAAGAAACAACAACAAAGAGAAGGGATTAGGAACGCAAATCTGCAAGTGGAGTGATTCCTAGGTCTTCCTTTGTTGAATGTATGGGTTGCCTCCCAAGTAGCGCTTGCTTTAACGTCGTGCGTTTATGTTGTGTTTCCTTAGTTATTTTAGTGTTTAAAGTCATTTTCGTGTGTTTTCAGATTCTAAGGACAAAGTATGCAAGAAGATGCATTTTGGAGCCTTTTGGAGCAAATTTGAGCTTGGAATGGTTATCACATGCTTAAAGCAAAAGGAATAGATGAAATTGAAGTCTTGAAGAAGTAAGGATTCCTAATTGAAGAAGGATTCCTAATTGAAGATGGATACCTACTCACACGAGAATTCCTACTCAAACAAGGATTCCTACTTGAAGTAGGAAAGTTAAGCCAAGGTTTCCTATTTTGGTGTGACCTTTCCTAATCCTAAATGTCCCTGAATTCCAGCAACTTTGAAGGCCTCATATACATTTTAGGACACAAACTACACATTCCCTGCACCATTAATGTCCTTACCACACCTTTCCCATTCTCCTTTTCCCTTGCCGTGCAAGGGGACCCCTTTCCCTTTAGTTTCAGGATACTTTCCCTTTCCTAATCATCCAGCCGCACCTCCTTCCCCTTTACTCTTCCTTGCCGTGCAAGGGAGAGGGTTATTTCCTGTTTCCTTGCATTAAAACACATTCCTAATTTATTTTAGATCCTTGCCGCAAATCCCTTAGTTTTCTGATTTTGTTTCCTCTTTCTAGGGCTTTTGACTTAATTTCTGTTTACCTAAACAACCTAGGGTTTTATTTCCTGAAACCTTTAAATAAACTTCCTTGTTGCAGCCACAAAAGATCATTCATTCACCCATTCACGCTAGAAATCATTCACCACTCTCTGCCGCACCCTTCCTTCACCATTCTCCATAGTTTCTGACCTTAAACAACCCTTGCCGCACCATACAACCATCCTAGCCATAAACCCAGCCTTCTACACCATTCATAACCCCACAAACTCACCTCCAAACCTTGTGCCGCAGCAAAGAGGAAGGAGGAGAGCCCTTGGACGTGCCTGCCATTCGAGTTAGGATTGCTGGAACGTTTTAGGTGTAATCTTTCTTTTGTTTTCAATGTTTCAATTCAATAGTCTTTGTTCTGTGAGTATGAGGAACTAAACCCCTCTTAGCTAGGGGGAATTCGAAACCATGGTTATACTTGCAATATCATTTGATTACATCCAGTTGTGATTCATAAGCTGTGAATTCAATTTACTTATCTGTTGAATTAAAACTGATTTGTGTGTGTTGGTTGAGAGTGCACGCTTAATTCTCATGCATAAATCTGATGCTAGGATATAAGGGAGTTTCACCTAATCGTTACGAACTTATATTCATAAGTAGTGAAGGTTGCTAGTCACAATCGCGTTAAGTAAATTCTTGGCATAAGTTTCATGCAATTCATAGTTACAAGTGCCTCGTCAATGCTTATGATTTTCAGAGAACTTAATGATCTTTGCTTGTATCTCTATTATGCAATTCATGTAGGGAACTTGTGAAGAATGCTTTGGGTTGTTGTATGCAATCATCCAATTCAATAAAATTAGGAAAATCTGAGGGTTAATTAGTGCAATTCACGGTTAATCTGGGGCATTGAGAATTCATGGTTTATTGAAAAGCAACTGGAAATCGTTTTGTTTGCAAGTATGTCATGTGTAGAGAAGAACCTCCTAGCTAGCCCATCATCCATAGTTTCATCCAAATTCGTGCAGATTTCATTAGTTCTTTACTTTACCTGTTTTGTTTTCAAATTCGTCAAAACCCAATCCCTATTTACTTTGTTGAGTCATATTTGTTAGAAACTGATTTAGTTTGTGTTTTTAAGTGTTTTGAGTCAAGTCAAAACCAATTTTCGTCCAAATTTACTCTTAGTGGCAGATTTGAGTCTTTTAGCTTGTTTCGTGCTTTTTTAAGTCTTTTGAGTTGTTTTAGTGTTTTAGAGTTTAGTTTTGCATTCTTTGAGTCTAGTTTAGTGTTTTAAACTTTGTTTTTACGTTTTTGAGTTAGTTTCAAGTGTTTAGCAATCCCTCATAATCCCCGGTCTAGAACGATCCCTACTTGCATCTATACTACAATTGTCAACAAGAGGGTTTAATTTGTGTGCTTATATATTTCGCATCAAAGTCCGCTGGAAAGATTAAATGATTGACCTGCACTAAAACATCTTCCAATACTCCCTTTGGATAGGTATTAGATCGATCGGCCAATTGTATAATTACACCATCATTTTTCAACTCGCCTAAGCCCATAAATGCATAAATTGAATATGGCATGACATTTATAGATGCACCTAAGTCTAACATGGCAGATTCAAAACGAGTATTGCCAATAACACAAGGAATTGTAAAACTACCACGATCCTTGCATTTTGGGGGCAATTTCCGTTGCAAGATGGCTGAGACATTTTCACCTACCTTTACAACCTCCTTGGTCGAAATTCTCTTCCTGGTTGTACAAAGTTCTTTCAAGAACTTGGCATACCTTGGAACTTGCTTAATTGCATCCAAAAGTGGTATATTGACTTGAACTTTTCTGAATGTTTCCAAAATGTCCTTTTCAGCCTCCTCCTTCTTTGATTGCATAAACCTACGAGGAAAGGGTACATTTGGAGGAACAACATTAGAATTAACCAAAATTGGAACTTCCTTACCTGTGTTGGCCGAATTTGATGGTTTAGGTGGCTGTGGCAAGGGTGGTGCTACCCTTGCCGTGGGGGTGCATTGCTCATCTTCTTCAATTATCAACTCTTCAAACTCGTTGGAATGTGATTTGGAAGGTTGGGGATCAGATCCAACTTGTTTTCCATTTCGCAGACTCATGGCTTTGGCAGATTCGAATCCACCCTTTGGGTTGACAACGGTTGAACAAGGTAACTTGCCTTGCTCTCGGAATTGGCCTATGAACTCTGCAATCTGCCCTACTTGCTTCTCCAACTCATCCACATTTTTGTCCCTAGTTTGCATACCCTGCGCCATAGAAGTTAGTAATTGAAAAATCTGATCATTATCAACAGATGAACCTGATTTGGTTTGGGCAGGTTGTGCTTGGGGTTGTGTGGGTGCGTATGGTTTTGAATAGAAACCCGGGGGTTGCTGCCTAAATGCACTTTGTTGTTGGTTTTGTTGGGGTTCTCGCCATTTGAAATTTGGATGATCTCTCCAACCTGGATTGTATGTGTTAGAGAAAGGATCACTTCTTGGTTGTTGATGCCCAAAACCCACAGCATTGGCAGATTCCCACCTTCCATTCTCAATCAATTGTGGGCATTTATCAGAGGGATGTCCTTGCATGGAACACACGCCACAAGCAGCCACACTTTGCACTTTTGGTCCTTCCACAACCTAAGAAAGAAGAGTGGTAAGATTAGCCATTTGATTTTGAAGTTCGAAAATAGCACCTACCTCATTCACTTCTTGTTGCCGTGAGGTGCTTCTTTCTCCAACAACTTCATATTTTTTAGCGTTCAAAGCTCGGTTAGCAATCAAGGTCTTGGCAGTCGCGGGTGTCTTATCCACCAAAGCTCCTCCCGCTGAGGCATCTAGCATTTGACGTTCAATGGGTAGAAGCCCTTCGTAGAAATATTGAAGAAGAAGCTCCTCCTTCATTTGATGCTGTGGACATGAAGCAACAAGAGTTTTAAAACGTTCATAATAAGTGGGAAACGATTCACCTTCATTTTACTGAAAGCCACTAATCCTTTTGCATACAAGAATGACCCGAGAAGTTGGGAAAAACTTCTCCAAGAATGCCCGTTTCATGCTCTCCCAAGATGTGACAGTTCCAGGGGCTAGTTTATACAACCAATCTTTAGCTTTTTCCAAGAGAGAAAAAGGAAAATCCTTCATCTTCAGTATGCTTCCATCGACATTGACAGGGGTCATGCTTGAACACACCACTTTGAACTCTTTCAAGTGCTTGTTTAGATCCTCCATAGACAGCCCATGGTACTTTGGAATGTGGTGCAACAAGCTTGACTTCAACTCGAACTCCTCGGTCTTTCCTTGAGCAGCTGTAGGGTATTGGATGCATAGGGGTGCGGCATTGTCCAATCCTGAAGCAGAAAGCTCATTGATTGTCTGCTGCCATGGCTAGTGCTTCCTCTAAAAACTAAGTCGTGGCCTCCTCTTCCACTTGTACTTTGTCTTCTTCAAGATTTGGTGCAGGTTGAGAAGGTTGGGGCTCTTGTTGATTCTTATTCTTTCTCAAAGTTCTCTCAAAAGAGATTTAATTTTAGCTACAAAAGAGATTTAATTTCAGTTTAGGAGACTTAAAACCTGATTTCTAGAAGTTCTAACCCTTGTCCTAAAAATCTGGCGCCTCCTTCCCTTCTAGAATCATTTTTCCTTGCCTTGCAAGGCATTCCCTGCCCTTATCCTCTCAGCCGTCCATCCCTATCCTTTTCTCACTTGGATTCTGATTTAATTAGCCTATTTCCTTGAGGATTTGGGTTCTAAAAATTCTTTTCAGAAATTAATTAGGCTAAAATCCTTTTTCCTATTGGATTTGAGCCTTGTGCCGCACCCTAGGGCCCTAATCCTACTTTTCTGCTAAGTCCAAGTCCTAAACTGATTTCCCTAGGGTTTGCCATGCTATATATACATATTTCCAAGCCTTGCCGCACACCACCACCCATCCATATGAATTCTACACACCTCTACACATCTCAGCCATTCCAAACACCATTCACAAACCCTAAAACCACTTGTGCCGCAGCCTTGCAAGGAGGAAGGAGAGGAGGAGCAGCTTTGGAGCATGTTGCACCCAATCTAGACCTTATGTTTTCGTTGATTAATTTAATTTTCCTTTGTCTTGCTGTAATTATGAGAGGCTAAACTCGTTTTTAGCTAGAGGCTACTTTGAAACCATGATTTTGTGTGTGATATGACTTGATAAATTTCAATTACAGATTTCTGAAGTATGAATGCAATTGGCTTAACTGTTTGAATTAGAACTTATTTCTGTTTGTTGGTTAAGGGTCGACACTTAATTGGCATGCATAAATTTGATGCTAGGATATAAGTGAGTTTCACATAATCGTTACAAACTTATGTTCACAAGTAGTAAAGGTTGCTGGAACAATCGTGTTAAGTTCAATTCTTGGTGTGAGTAACATGATGTCATAGTTATGAATGCCACGTCAATGCTTATGATTCTCATTGAGCGTAATGATCTCTGATTGTGTCTCTATTATGCTGTCATGTAGGGAAATTGATGAGAATAATTTGGTTGTAGATGAGTTGTCCGTCCAATTCAATGAAATTAGGAGAATCTGAGGGTTAATTAGTGATTGACACGGTTAATCTGGGGCATTGTCATTCGTAATTCAATGAAAACATAACTGGAAGTCAAGTTATATGCATATAAATCATGTGTGGATAAGGAAACCTCTAGCTAGTTCACCATCCATCCTAAAAACCCAATTTCGTCTAAATCTGCCTAGTTCAAAGTCTTTGTTTGTTTTAGCTTAATTTCACTTTAAAACCAATCCCCCTTCACTTGTTTGAGTCAAATTTGTTAGAATCTGTCTTAGTTTGTGTCTTTGTGTGTTTTGAGTCAAGTTTAATTCAATTTTCGTCCAAAGTTGTGTCTAGTGTCTAGAATCTGTCCAATTAGTGTTTTTAAGCAGTTTTGAGTATTTTGAACCTGTTTTGAGTCTTACTAGTCTATTTAGAGTCTTTTGAGTCTTGTTTTGCTTATTTGAGTCAGTTTGTGTTAGATTAACAAGCCTTCCTAATCCCCGGTCCAGAACGATCCCTACTTGCGCTTATACTACAATTAATAACAAGAGGGTTTAATTTGTGTGCTTAACTTTAATCACATCAAATTTTTGGCGCCGTTGCCGGGGATTAGCAACTTTGCTAATCCCCCGTTGTTTTTTTTTGTTTATCTTCGTGTGTGTGTTAGTCTAGATTCTGATTCTAGTTTGTTTTCTTTGTTTTCAGGTACTAGTATATGACTCGTAGTTCTCAAGTGGTTCATGAGCATATCTTGGATTTTGACGATGATTTTGAACGAACCTTGAGAAGGAAAAGAAAGAACCCAGAACCTCACCCACCTAGTTCAAGTTCTGAAACCGAGGTTGAGGAACAAGAAGAGGCCGAATCTGAGGAGATAGAGGAGGCCGAGGTTGAAGAAGTTATGGCTGCAGATAATCGAACCATTAAGGAGCTTCCAGCCTTGGGATTGGATAATGCAGTACCCCTATGTATCCAATATCCTAGGGCAGCTCCAGATAAGACCGACGAGTTCGAATTGAAGTCTAGCTTGTTGCATCACATTCCCAAATACCATGGGCTATCCATGGAGGATGCAAACAAGCATTTGAAGGAATTTGAAGTGGTTTGCTCAAGTATGACACCCATTAATGTTGATGGGAATATTTTGAAGATGAAAGCCTTTCCATTCTCATTGTTGGAAAAGGCTAAAGATTGGTTGTACGAATTGGCGCCCGGAGCTGTCACATCTTGGGAAAGTATGAAACGAGCATTCTTGGAGAAGTTTTTCCCAACTTCAAGAGTCATTCTCTCGAGGAAATGGAGTAGTGGTATTCAGCAAAATCAAGAAGAGTCTTTCCCTGCATATTATGAGCGTTTTAAGGGCCTAGTTGCGTTATGCCCTCAACACCAAATGAAGGAGGAGCTGCTCATTCAATACTTCTACGAAGGACTCATCCCCATTGAACGCCAAATGCTAGATGCATCAGCGGGTGGTGCGTTAGTTGACAAGACGCCGGTGGCTGCCAAGACCTTAATTGCGAACCGAGCCCTCAATGCACAACAATATGAAGATGTTGGACAAAGAGAGAGCCCACGGCAGCAGCATGTCAATGAGGTAATTGCAATTTCTGAAATTCAATCACAATTGGCTACTCTTACTCTCCTTGTGTCTCAGGTTGTCGAAGGACCAAAATCACAACCACCACCAATCTGTAGCGTGTGCACCATGCAAGGGCACCAATCTGAAAGTTGCTCTCAATTGATTGAGAATGGAGGATGAGAGAGTGCCAACGCTATTGGGTTCCAAGGCCAAAATCAGCCCTGATATGATCCATATGCAAATACCTACAATTCGGGTTGGAAAGATCATCCAAATCTGCATTGGAGGGAACCCCAACAACCTCAACAGCAAGGTGGATTTCGGCCACCAACCCCTGGGATGTTTCCAAAGCCATATGCAACCATACAATCCCAAACACAATCTGCGCAAAATAACTCAGGTTCGTCTCTTGATAATGATCAAGTTATTCAATTACTAACTACTTTGGCACAAGGGCAGCAAAATCAAACCAAAGAGATGCAAAACTATGCCAAGGAGGTGCAAAATCAAGCCCGGGTGGTGACTGAATTGAAGAAACAGATGGGACAAATGGCTGAGTTTATGGGGCAGTTTCGAGAGCATGGCAAACTTCCTAGTTCTACCACTGTGAATCCGAAGGGAGGATTCGAATCTGTCAAGGCCATGACATTAAGAAGTGACAAAGAGGTTGGGACCGATCCACCAACATCCAAGTCTGCCCAAAAGAAGGACGAAATGTTGCTGCAAGAGGAGGTAGAACAAGAGGAAGCCACGGCAAAGAGTGCTCCAACCTTGCCCCAGCCTTCCAATGCACTCAAACCCTCAAAAACGTCCAACACAGGTAAGTTTGGTTCAAATTCGATTAATTCTAACCTTGTTCCACCCAATGCACCATTTCCTCGCAGATTTATGCAATTAAAGAAGGAAGAAACCGAAAAGGACATTCTAGAAACGTTTCGAAAGGTGCAAGTCAATATTCCACTCCTTGATGCAATCAAGCAAGTTCCCAAATATGCCAAATTCTTGAAGGAGCTGTGCACAACAAAGAGGAGATTTTCGACCAAGGAAGTGGTACGGGTAAGTGAAAATGTTTCAGCGGTGTTGCAACGCAAATTGCCTCCAAAATGCAAGGACCTAGGTAGCTTTACAATTCCATGTGTTATTGGTAATACTAGGTTCGAACATGCCATGTTAGATCTAGGTGCATCAATAAATGTCATGCCTTATTCTATTTATGCATCTATGAACTTGGGCGAATTGAAAAATGATGGAGTGATTATTCAATTAGCCGATAGATTTAACGCTTATCCAAAGGGAGTTTCGGAGGATGTCTTAGTGCAGGTTAATCATCTCATCTTCCCGACTGATTTCTACGTGCTAGAGATGGAAGATTCGGCCCATTCCACCCCATTGCCGATTCTACTTGGAAGACCGTTCATGAAAACAGCTCGCACAAAGATTGATGTGTTCACAGGGATCCTGACAATGGAGTTTGATGGGGATGTTATTGATTTTAAAATTTTTTAAGCTATGAAATATCCTAATGATGATCATTCTTGCTTTGCAATTGATATAATTGATTCAATGGCGCATGAGCACTTGCAACAATTGCATGACGATGCACTTGAAATGGTTCTTACAAATGGAATTGGATGCAAGAACCATGGGGCAGAACCAAGCACAACCCATGGCACCATTGAAGAACACCATGCCGTGCCCCTTTGGTACCTTTGCTTATAGACGAATGCCATTTGGTTTGTGCAATGCACCAGCCACGTTCCAAATGTGTATGGTAAGTATTTTCTCTGATTTTGTGGAAAAGATCATTGAGGTATTTATGGATGATTTCAGTGTCTTTGGAGATTCATTTGATGGATGTTTGGATAATCTTACTTTGATTTTAAAACGATGCATCGAAACTAACCTTGTGTTGAATTGGGAAAAGTGTCATTTTATGGTCAAACAAGGTATAGTTTTGGGGCACATCATATCTGAAAAAGGAATTGAGGTTGATAAGTCTAAAATAGATCTTGTATGCTACTTACCCTCTCCCACTTTGGTGAGAGAGGTTCGTTCTTTTCTTGGCCACGCAGGATTCTATAGGCGATTTATCAAGGACTTCTCCAACATTGCACAGCCCCTATGCCGTCTCCTTCAAAAAGAAGTGTCTTTTGAGTTTAATGCGGAGTGTGAGACGGCCTTTGCACATCTCAAGGAAGTGCTCACTTCGGCCCCCATCATCACTCCACCAGATTAGAGCCTTCATTTTAAGCTAATGTGTGATGCATCCAATTATGCAATTGGAGCTGTTTTAGGCCAGAGGAAGAACAAACAGCCCCATGTCATCTATTACGCCTCTCGGACCTTAAACGATCCCTACTTGCGCTTATACTACAATTAATAACAAGAGGGTTTAATTTGTGTGCTTAACTTTAATCACATCAAATTTTTGGCGCCGTTGCCGGGGATTAGCAACTTTGCTAATCCCCCGTTGTTTTTTTTTGTTTATCTTCGTGTGTGTGTTAGTCTAGATTCTGATTCTAGTTTGTTTTCTTTGTTTTCAGGTACTAGTATATGACTCATAGTTCTCAAGTGGTTCATGAGCATATCTTGGATTTTGACGATGATTTTGAACGAACCTTGAGAAGGAAAAGAAAGAACCCAGAACCTCACCCACCTAGTTCAAGTTCTGAAACCGAGGTTGAGGAACAAGAAGAGGCCGAATCTGAGGAGATAGAGGAGGCCGAGGTTGAAGAAGTTATGGCTGCAGATAATCGAACCATTAAGGAGCTTCCAGCCTCGGGATTGGATAATGCAGTACCCCTATGTATCCAATATCCTAGGGCAGCTCCAGATAAGACCGACGAGTTCGAATTGAAGTCTAGCTTGTTGCATCACATTCCCAAATACCATGGGCTATCCATGGAGGATGCAAACAAGCATTTGAAGGAATTTGAAGTGGTTTGCTCAAGTATGACACCCATTAATGTTGATGGGAATATTTTGAAGATGAAAGCCTTTCCATTCTCATTGTTGGAAAAGGCTAAAGATTGGTTGTACGAATTGGCGCCCGGAGCTGTCACATCTTGGGAAAGTATGAAACGAGCATTCTTGGAGAAGTTTTTCCCAACTTCAAGAGTCATTCTCTCGAGGAAATGGAGTAGTGGTATTCAGCAAAATCAAGAAGAGTCTTTCCCTGCATATTATGAGCGTTTTAAGGGCCTAGTTGCGTTATGCCCTCAACACCAAATGAAGGAGGAGCTGCTCATTCAATACTTCTACGAAGGACTCATCCCCATTGAACGCCAAATGCTAGATGCATCAGCGGGTGGTGCGTTAGTTGACAAGACGCCGGTGGCTGCCAAGACCTTAATTGCGAACCGAGCCCTCAATGCACAACAATATGAAGATGTTGGACAAAGAGAGAGCCCACGGCAGCAGCATGTCAATGAGGTAATTGCAATTTCTGAAATTCAATCACAATTGGCTACTCTTACTCTCCTTGTGTCTCAGGTTGTCGAAGGACCAAAATCACAACCACCACCAATCTGTAGCGTGTGCACCATGCAAGGGCACCAATCTGAAAGTTGCTCTCAATTGATTGAGAATGGAGGATGAGAGAGTGCCAACGCTATTGGGTTCCAAGGCCAAAATCAGCCCTGATATGATCCATATGCAAATACCTACAATTCGGGTTGGAAAGATCATCCAAATCTGCATTGGAGGGAACCCCAACAACCTCAACAGCAAGGTGGATTTCGGCCACCAACCCCTGGGATGTTTCCAAAGCCATATGCAACCATACAATCCCAAACACAATCTGCGCAAAATAACTCAGGTTCGTCTCTTGATAATGATCAAGTTATTCAATTACTAACTACTTTGGCACAAGGGCAGCAAAATCAAACCAAAGAGATGCAAAACTATGCCAAGGAGGTGCAAAATCAAGCCCGGGTGGTGACTGAATTGAAGAAACAGATGGGACAAATGGCTGAGTTTATGGGGCAGTTTCGAGAGCATGGCAAACTTCCTAGTTCTACCACTGTGAATCCGAAGGGAGGATTCGAATCTGTCAAGGCCATGACATTAAGAAGTGGCAAAGAGGTTGGGACCGATCCACCAACATCCAAGTCTGCCCAAAAGAAGGACGAAATGTTGCTGCAAGAGGAGGTAGAACAAGAGGAAGCCACGGCAAAGAGTGCTCCAACCTTGCCCCAGCCTTCCAATGCACTCAAACCCTCAAAAACGTCCAACACAGGTAAGTTTGGTTCAAATTCGATTAATTCTAACCTTGTTCCACCCAATGCACCATTTCCTCGCAGATTTATGCAATTAAAGAAGGAAGAAACCGAAAAGGACATTCTAGAAACGTTTCGAAAGGTGCAAGTCAATATTCCACTCCTTGATGCAATCAAGCAAGTTCCCAAATATGCCAAATTCTTGAAGGAGCTGTGCACAACAAAGAGGAGATTTTCGACCAAGGAAGTGGTACGGGTAAGTGAAAATGTTTCAGCGGTGTTGCAACGCAAATTGCCTCCAAAATGCAAGGACCTAGGTAGCTTTACAATTCCATGTGTTATTGGTAATACTAGGTTCGAACATGCCATGTTAGATCTAGGTGCATCAATAAATGTCATGCCTTATTCTATTTATGCATCTATGAACTTGGGCGAATTGAAAAATGATGGAGTGATTATTCAATTAGCCGATAGATTTAACGCTTATCCAAAGGGAGTTTCGGAGGATGTCTTAGTGCAGGTTAATCATCTCATCTTCCCGACTGATTTCTACGTGCTAGAGATGGAAGATTCGGCCCATTCCACCCCATTGCCGATTCTACTTGGAAGACCGTTCATGAAAACAGCTCGCACAAAGATTGATGTGTTCACAGGGATCCTGACAATGGAGTTTGATGGGGATGTTATTGATTTTAAAATTTTTTAAGCTATGAAATATCCTAATGATGATCATTCTTGCTTTGCAATTGATATAATTGATTCAATGGCGCATGAGCACTTGCAACAATTGCATGACGATGCACTTGAAATGGTTCTTACAAATGGAATTGGATGCAAGAACCATGGGGCAGAACCAAGCACAACCCATGGCACCATTGAAGAACACCATGCCGTGCCCCTTTGGTACCTTTGCTTATAGACGAATGCCATTTGGTTTGTGCAATGCACCAGCCACGTTCCAAATGTGTATGGTAAGTATTTTCTCTGATTTTGTGGAAAAGATCATTGAGGTATTTATGGATGATTTCAGTGTCTTTGGAGATTCATTTGATGGATGTTTGGATAATCTTACTTTGATTTTAAAACGATGCATCGAAACTAACCTTGTGTTGAATTGGGAAAAGTGTCATTTTATGGTCAAACAAGGTATAGTTTTGGGGCACATCATATCTGAAAAAGGAATTGAGGTTGATAAGTCTAAAATAGATCTTGTATGCTACTTACCCTCTCCCACTTTGGTGAGAGAGGTTCGTTCTTTTCTTGGCCACGCAGGATTCTATAGGCGATTTATCAAGGACTTCTCCAACATTGCACAGCCCCTATGCCGTCTCCTTCAAAAAGAAGTGTCTTTTGAGTTTAATGCGGAGTGTGAGACGGCCTTTGCACATCTCAAGGAAGTGCTCACTTCGGCCCCCATCATCACTCCACCAGATTGGAGCCTTCATTTTAAGCTAATGTGTGATGCATCCAATTATGCAATTGGAGCTGTTTTAGGCCAGAGGAAGAACAAACAGCCCCATGTCATCTATTACGCCTCTCGGACCTTAAACGATGCTCAATTGAACTATTCTACCACGGAAAAAGAACTTCTTGCCGTTGTCTTTGCTTTAGATAAATTTCGTTCATATTTACTTGGCACTAAAGTAATTGTATATTCTGACCATGCAGCTTTGAAGTACCTTCTCACCAAGAATGAGGCCAAACCAAGGCTGATTCGTTGGATGCTCTTACTCCAAGAGTTCGACATTGAGATTAGGGACAAGAAAGGGAGTGAAAACGTGGTGGCTAACCACCTAAGCCGATTGGTGCACAATGAAGAGCCCCTCCCCATTCTAGAAACGTTCCCAGATGAGCAATTGCTGTCCATAGAGGTAAGTGAGCCTTGGTATGCTGATTTGGTCAATTATTTGGTCACAAAACATGTCCCTAGCACCCTAGACAAATATAAACGTGATAAACTCCAAAAGGATGCTAGATTTTATGTTTGGGACGATCCATACTTGTGGAAATATTGCCCGGATCAGATTATTCGAAGATGTGTGCATAACTCTGAGTTTAATTCAATTCTGGCTTTCTGTCATACTTATGCGTGTGGGGGTCATTTTGGCACCCAAAGAACAGCACTCAAGGTGTTAGAATGTCGTTTTTATTGGCCTACATTGTTTAAAGATGCTCGAACTTTCTGCATAACGTATGATAGATCTCAAAGAACAGGTAACATAGGTGCAAAGGATCAAATGCCGCAGACCCCTATCTTCAATGTCGAAATTTTTGATGTTTGGGGTATTTATTTCATGGGTCCTTTTCCTTCTTCATATGGTTTCATTTATATCTTGCTTGCGGTTGATTATGTATCGAAATGGGTGGAAGCAAAAGCCACCCGTACTAATGATTCTCGAGTGGTTGCAGATTTCATCAAATCTAACATATTCTCCAGATTCGGGATGCCTAGAGTGTTTATAAGTGATGGAGGCTCGCATTTTTGCAACCAGACCATTGAGGCGCTCTTTAAGAAGTATAACGTCAAGCATAAAGTTGCAACGCCTTATCACCCTCAAACAAGTGGCCAAGTCGAGGTTTCGAATCGGGAAATCAAGCAGATTTTGGAGAAGACTGTTGGGCCAACCCGGAAGGATTGGAGTTTGTGTTTAGACGATGCACTGTGGGCATATCGTACGGCCTACAAGACACCCCTAGGGATGTCTCCATTTCAGCTAATCTATGGCAAGCCGTGTCACCTACCTGTGGAACTAGAGCACAAGGCACATTGGGCTGTAAAAACATTCAATTTGGACCTAGATGCGGCTGGAATGCATAGAAAGCTCCAATTGAATGAACTTGAGGTGATAAGGAATGAAGCATATGAGAATGCCCGAATTTACAAGGAGAAAACAAAGGCATTTCATGACAAGATGATTCGGGGTAAAACATTTTCAATTAGGCAGAAAGTGTTGCTTTTCAACTCCCGTTTACGTTTATTCCCTGGTAAGTTACGTTCTAAGTGGATTGGACCTTTTGTTGTTACTAATGTTTTTCCACATGGTGCAGTCCAAGTCCAAAGCTTAAGGAACGGACAAGAATTCAAGGTGAACGAGCACCGTTTGAAGCCATACTACGAGAACATTGTGGGTCAGGTTGTGGAAGAAGTTCCCTTCCATGCCGTGGGCTCTAATGATGCTTAAATCGAGGAATCGTCCGGCTGCAAGACGCTAAAGCAAGCACTTCTTGGGAGGCAACCCATGCGTTCGAATAAAGAAGACCTAGGAACAACTAGCTCAAACCCAGATTTGCGTTCCTAACTCTACTCTTTATTGCATTTACTTTGCCATGTGTGTCAAGTTAGTTAGTTATGTTGTTTGCTGTTTGCTTTCTGTTAGTTTATGTTTGAAACATTGAGGACAATGTTTAGTTTCAGTGTGGGGGGGTAAACAAGTTGTTTTTGCATGATTTTTGTGGGATTTTATCACCTATCACTTCGAATGTTGTTTTTCACTGTTTTGGAGTGTTTTTAGTGTGTTTTGAAGCATTTTAGTGTGTTTGGAAAAGATAATCCGAAAATTTCATAAAAAGTTGAAAAAGTGTTTTGAAAAACCCAAAAAGAGTTGTTTTTGTGTGTTTGTTTGTGTCTTAGGGTACCTTCCAACACAATGATGAGGATTCGGTTTTTAATTGCATGACTATTAAGGACAGTTATAAACATGGATGGAAGTTTGAATTGCTCTCTGGTTTATGCTTGATTATGGTTATAATTCATGAATTCATGTTTAATCAAAAAGGAGAAAATCAGTTTTTGTAACATGCTTGAAGGAAAAAACTCAAACTAACGCTACAACCCTGAGAGACTTGAGCTTAAAACGTTCTTTGGAGAGTTAAAAATCTGTGCATTTATTGTTTTCTAAATTCGTTGCATGATCTCATCATTTGTTTGCTTGGTTGCTACTTAGAAGGCGTTTCATCATTTAGTTTCAAATACTAGAACTTATACCCGTTTCATTCAAAGCATGATATTGAAGTGCATAACACATAAACAAGATGAAGTTGTGTAGTGAACCAAGAGCCAAACAGCCGCACCCCTTTCTCATTTGTTTTGTAGGTTTAACCCTTTTGAGCCTTGTTTAGCCTATGTTCTTTGTTAACCCACATTATCCTTACCTAGCCTAGATTAGGACCATCCTTACCCTTGTTCTTAAGGCGTAGTGAAGCATGACCTAGAGTGAATTCCCTTTGTTCATTATTAGGCAGCAAACAAGTGTGGGGGAAGGGAAGTTGTACGTTTATGTGTGCCAAAGTAAACAAAGAGGGCACGAGAAAAAGAAAAAAAAAAAGAAAATTCGTGAGAAAAAGAAAAGAAAAAGAAAAGTATGTGAAAAAGTATGAAAAGTGTTCAAAATAAGTGAGAATAAGCTTACAAGTGTTGGTTGTTGAAGAAAGGGTCCAAAAAGTTGAATTCGGCCCTAAGTATGTGTGATCTTCCCTTTATGTATCAAGTTTGTGGCTGCGTTTCAAAAGGGAGTTCTAAGTGTCATATTCATTACTTTGCTCGCTATTGCTTTAAGAACGTTTGTTTTCCTTACCTTTCTTTGTTAGCCAATACCCCTAGCCCCGTTACAACCCTATACTTCAATCTTGAGTGTTGTGTGTTTCAATATGTAGAGTTTGGGATTGGCATGAGCATATGGTGTCCCTGGTTCTCGCATCTAAGTAGTAGCATTCCGTTCATGAGATCATATCTAAACATGCTTAATAACTCCAGGAAATTGCTTTCTTTGTCATAAACATATGTGAGTGTTCGTTTTCATGTTTACATCAATCTTCTCACATATACCTAGTGTAGGGAGTGTAGTTAGAAAATCTGAGTGAAAATAAGAGTGTACCTAGTGAGGAATTGAGTGAATTCTCTAAGGCATGTTACTACATTCAAAACATTGTTTTAATTGGTTGAATGCGAGCTAATGAATGGTGACTATGATTAAGTATGTACTAAAGGGTGGGGATGACTAAAATCTATGGTTATGATGATCTTGAATATTTCAAAACACACTAAAACACTCCAAAACAACTTTAAAACACTTAAAAACAGCAAGGGACAACTTTTGAAGTAGTGGGTGATAAAATCCCACGAATTTCATGCAAAAACACTTGTTTAACCCCCCCACACTTAAATCAAACATTGTCCTCAATGTTTCAAGCATAAACTCACACAAAAACAAACAAACTAACAAACAATGAATAAACACACTAAGCTGATAGGAGCATATTTATGCCACTTAGTTAGCTTGTTCTTGTGCTTTTACGTTGTTAGTTCTTAGTTATTTAGTCTCTTAAGCCAAATTCGTGTGTTTTCAGGTTCTAAGGACAAAGTATGCAAAAAGAAGCAATTTGGAGCATTCTAGAGCATTTTTGAGCCAAGATTGGATAGTGCAAGCATGGAGGCAAGTTGTTGGACGAGTTTGAAGACAAAAAGGCTTGAAATCAGCCTCAAAACACACTTTCTAGAAGTCCTATCCTTTGTCCTACAAAAGTGGTGCCCCAAATCCTTCTAGAAACCCCAAAATCTGCCACAAAACACATTCCTTCTAGAACCTTAAAAATCTGGCGCCTCCTTCCCTTCTAGAATCCTTTTTCCTTGCCTTGCAAGGCATTCCCTTGCCCTTATCCTATTGTGCCGCACCTCTCAGGCCCTTTCCCACTTGGATTCTGATTGTTAGGCCCTTTTTCCTTGTGGATTTGGGTTCTACAAATCCTTTTCAGAAATTAATTGGACCACAATTCCTTTTCCAAATTAAATGCCGCACCCTAGGCCTTTATTCCTTAATTTCTGTTAAGCCCAAGTACAAATCTGATTTCTCTAGGGTTTTGAGGTGCCTATACATACATGTTTTAGGGTTTTGCCGCAGAGAACCAACCATTCATCACAGAAACCCTTTGCCGCACTCCACACCACCATTCTACACATCCAAACACAATTCCAGCCATCTTCCAGACCTTGCCGCAACCCACATCCATCCTAAATCCATCTCTGACCCTTTCATACGTCTATACACACCCTTGAACCCTTGTGCTGCAGCTAGTTAGGGAAGAAGGAGGACCTTGGCGCTTCATGCTTGCAGATTGGAGCGTTTTAGGTGTACTTCGTTCTTGTTTTCAATGTTTAATTCGTTATTACTTTTTGAACTTGCTGTAATCATCAGTGGCTAAGCCCCTAATTAGTTAGGGGGAAGTTTGAAGCCATGAACATGTTCGAGATATGAATTGATTTCTGCCAATTGTGATTTGATAAGTTATGATTGCAATTCAATTATCTGTTTTATTCATAACTGATCTGTGTATGTTTATTAAGGATGCATACTTAGTTTTCATGCATGAATCAGATGCTAGAATATAAATGAGTTTCACCTAATCGTTACAAGTTTATATTCCTGAGTAGTGAAGGTTGATTGTCACAATCGCGTTAATTGAATTCTTGGCAAACGTATCATGCATTCATAGTTACAATTGCCTCGTCAACACTTATGATTTTCATGAAACGTAATGATCTCTGATTGTATCTCTATTATGCATTCATGTAGAGGACTTTTGGAGAATGATTTGAGTTGTCGCATGCATTCATCCAATTCAATGAGTAAAGGAAAATCTGAGGGTTAATTTGTGCATCACGGTTAATCTGGGGTGTTGAGCATCATAGTTTATTGAAAAGCAATTGGAAATCGATTCGTATACAAGTGTGTCATGTGTGGAGAACGGACCTCTAACTAATCCATCCATCATCTTATTTCCTAAATTCGTTTTAGAATCTGTTTAGTTTCACAATTTGTTTGTTTGATTCAATTTCGTCAAAACCAAAACCCCCTTTTACTTTCTTGTTTCAAAGTGTCTAAAATCTGTTTTGTTTGTGTTTTAGAGTGTTTTGAGTCAAGTCAAAACCCTAAATTCGTCCAAAGTTGTGTTTAGAGTCCAAAACTGCCCAGCTTGTGTTTTTTGGCAGTTTTGAGTGTTTTTGAGTTATTTTAAGTCTTTTGAACCTGTTTTGAGTCCCTTGAGTCTTTCCAAACGTTTTTAACTTTGTTTTTGTGTTTTGAGTCAGTTTAGAGGTTTTAGCAAGCCCTCCTAATCCCCGGTTTAGAACGATCCCTACTTGCATTTATACTACGATTTGACAACAAGAGGGTTTAATTTGAGTGCTTAACTTTTATCACATCATAAGCATGGCAGAAAAGAAACAACAACAAAGAGAAGGGATTAGGAACGCAAATCTGGAAGTGGAGTGATTCCTAGGTCTTCCTTTGTTGAATGCATGGGTTGCCTCCCAAGTAGCGCTTGCTTTAACGTCGTGCAGCCGGACGAAAAACTCAGTCATTCCCCATTGGAGCCCACGGCATCCAGGGAAATGTCATCCACAGCATGCTCAACAAAGTGCTCATAGTATGGTTTCAAATGGTGCCCATTCACCTTGAATTCTTGCCCAGTTTTCAAGCTTTTGAGTTGGACTGCACCATGAACAAAAACATTAGTAATAACAAACGGACCAACCCACTTGGAACGTAACTTACTAGGAAATAAGCGAAGGCGCGAATTAAAGAGTAACACTTTCTGCCTAATTGAGAATGATTTGCTACGAATCATCTTGTCATGGAACGCCTTGGTTTTCTCTTTGTAAAGTCGAGCGTTTTCATAAGACTATGGTTGCTTCTTTCTTCACATTGGATAGTTCAATGCTCAATCCTTCTAGCTTTGACAACCCTTGGATTAAGTACTCTTTTCTTCGCTCTTCAACGATTAGATTATCTGAATTCAGTGTACTAGTTTGGCTTCTTTGACTAGTGTTTCTTCCAAAGCTACGGTTTTGATTTATCATGAAACCTCTCCCCTCAGATTAAGCTAAATGTATGGACTCAATGAAATAATCAATTAGAATTTAACATTTAATAAATTTATGCGGTTTTGGTTTCGGTTCGGTTTCAGATGGCCGGAACCGAAACCAAACCGTTTTTCCTTCATTCGGTTCGATTTCAAACCGAAACCGTTTTGAAACCATAAAACCAAACTGTTCGGTGTGGTTCGATTTGGTTCGTGTTTCGGGTTCAAGTGCCCACCCCTAGTGGTGTTTGCTGTTATGCTACGTACGTACACGATTTGATCACGGGTGTCAATCTACGAACGTACCTTGTCCTGCAAATTCATTTGTGTAGTTGAGATTGTCAAGCCGGTACAACCACGTCTGGGTCTTTTTTGACTTTGTCACACGCTACGAAATTATATACTCAAACTTTCATTAAGAAAACAAGAAAATAAATTTGTCCATCAATTTGTTTACTGAAATTAAATTATATCTCAAAACTGAAAATTAATTTAGTTGTTTGTAAGTGACTTGTAATTCAAGTGGTTTAATACATTTATCTTTAATATCAGATTTTGTGATTGATTAATTTTTCCCTCCCGGGTATCTTGTGCTACCATAAACAAACAAGAGGTCTTCCAATAAACTGTATGCGGCAACGTCCCTAGTAAATATGGGGAATACCCCAAGGGTATACTTGTTGCTAAAAAAAAAAATAGAGACAATAAACACACAATTTCTTTCATTCTTATACACTTTTGTCTAATCTTGTTAGTAGTTTCTGTTATTTTACTAAATTTGACAACAAAAAATAAAGAAGGGTATGTAATAAGCTAAAAAACATGTGTTCAAATCAGCTAACATGAAAAATTATAGAGAACTCCCTATATTTGTGTGTGTGGCCGTATGGACACATTGTTTCTAGTCACACACTAGAATTATGGAACCCCTTGAACGAATATAGGAGACTTTTAACAATTAAATCTTTAGTTAAAAATACAAAATCTAAAATCAACGGTTAAATTGTATGGAGTAGCATATATTCCGAAATATCATAGAATTTTTGGAATAGTTCAAGTTTGAAAGTTTGATTTGACAGGTTGAGTCGACGCGCTTTACATATCTAGTCATAATGTAGGGAGGTTGATTGTTTAATTTAATTTTGCCACTTGCGAGTTTGATTGCAATATGTTTGTCGGCAGGGCCATTCCTGAGTTTTTGGTGGCTCAGGGCAAAAAACTAAAATAGAAATTGACATAAATAACCCATTTTTTTTTTATTGTTGGGATCAAAATAGGACAAACCGTCAATGCACACTCTATACACAAAAGTAAATGATGAAAATACCCATATATAAATTGTAAAAACTCCAGCTCGCTGCGTTATTTTTTTGATTTCAAAGAGAGCTGTGTTCTCTGGGTTTTTGCGTTGAGCTTAGATTTGTTAGCATATCACGTGCATGTAGTGTGCATACAATGTATATAGTGCCTATTTTTAACTCTCACGCAAAACAAGATTTCTTTCTTCCTCTTTCTCTTCACTCTCTCTTCTGCATCCTGCTCTGTCTATCCTTCTCTCCCTTCTCCCAGATAAAAAATTGAAGTAATAATTATGGAAAATGATGACTACTCGAAGGCGGCATGGGAAAATTTTCAGTTCCATATCACTTCTTTCATTAATTTTTTTCTTCATTTATTTCCAGGAATAAAAATTTGGCAATTGCAATGAGAGAAGAACAAAACTTTGGCTCTTTATAGATTAAAAAAAAAAAGTTGGAGAGAACCAAGAAAAGTCCACGACGGAGGCTTGGAATGAGAGTGGTAGGGTCTAACAAAAGCTAGGAGGAGTTTACGACGCCATTTGGTTGCAGCGAAAGCAGAAAAGCGAAGAGCGTAGGGAAGGAGGGATGCTTAAATTCTTGAAGGGAGTGGTAGGTGGATCAGGGACTGGACCCAAAGATCTGCCGATCCACCCCTGTGCTTAGGGCTCTTGGACTCGCTTTCGAGGCATCTCCAAATTCTGCTTCTCTCACTATTTTCTGCTTCTCTCTCTCTCTCTCTCTCTCTCTCTCTCTCTCTCTCTCTCTCTCTCTATATATATATATATATACACAATAACAAAATTTCATGATTCTAGCGATGGGTGTGGGCGAGTATGACTAGATTTGAGGGAGGAAGATTGTTTATTTGGCAAGAAGGAATTCGAATGAAATCATTTGTTTTTTTGTTCAATTGTTTGTTGTAAACTAATCAGGATGATGGAAATTCTGCTTCTCTCACTCCTCTCTCTCTCTCTCTCTCTATAATATATATATACACACACACACACACAAACAAAATTTCATGATTCTAGCGATGGGTGTGGGCGAGTATGACTAGCTTTGAGGGAGGAAGATTGTTTATTTGGGGAGAAGGAATTCGAATGAAATCATTTGTTTTCTTTTTTTGTTCAATTGTTTGTTGTAAACTAATCAGGATAATGGGGGTAGGGGGTTAGGGTTAGGGTTCATCGAGCAGGGGTCGCGAAGGAGGTTTTCACAAAGGAATGAGAAAATGTTGAATTGGTCTTTGCAACTACCCATTTATATGGAAGGGCAATTTAGTTATTTTAAAGAAAAATTATATTTATGTCATATTGTTGTGCATGTCATGTGCATGTTCTGTACATATCTTAAAAATCCTATTTTGATCCCAAGATTAAGGAAATGGCCAATTTCTGTCTATTTCTCAAACTAAACTGTGGCCCTTTTAGACACTTCAGTTCACAAGTAAAATAAAAAATACATTTTTTTTTATATATCCCTTTTCCGGGCTTAAAATACAATAGTTCGACTAAAATTATGTAAATGTTGTAGGTCTATTTGACTAAATAACTAAAGAGGACATAGAGAGGGGTGCGGCACGGCAAAGAGAAAAGAGAGAAATGTGTAATTCTGAGGTGTGTTCTTTCTCACCCCATTGTGTCTTTATTTATAGTAGTAAGGACATTGAAGTCAAGCAAAAACCCAATGCAAAAGTAGGAAACCTCACAAGGGTATGACCAACTCAAGATTGGTGCTTTGTAAAAACCTTTTTAGGTAGCAAAAACCCAATGCAAAAAATGCTCATAATCGTAGTAAAAAAGATCACATTAAGATCAAGTGAGCATATTTTTGGATACTCCCCCTCAATTTATGTTTTTTCAACACAATGTGCTTCGTGTTGTCTTCCTTGATGTATCGCTTCTTCAGTTGGTCAATACATGCAGTGTTGTCTTCAAAGATCGTTGTAGGGATGTCAAGGACGGTAGAAAGACCAACAGTATTTCGAATATGTTCCATGACGAATCTCAGCCACAAGCATTCACGCATAGCTTTATGCTAAGCAAGAATCTCAACATGGTACGAAGAAGTTGCAACTAATGATTACTTGGTATACCTTCAAGAAATTGCGGTGTCCTAGACGTAACCTGTTTGAGAACGTGCCATGTGTGGGTCAAATAAATAACATGCATTAGTATAACCAACAAGGCAAGAATAGGTTCGTAAATAAGTCGGCCAAAGTTTCAAAGCAGTCAATGGACCTAGCCGGTAGTTCCGAATACCATCTCATAACGGGTCCCTCCAAAGTGTATGGGAACATCTTGCACATCCAAGCGTCGTTGTTGCTGTATAATGCCATTGCAATTCTGTAATGCATGATATGGTAGAAAAGGTTAGAATCACCGCAAAATGACTTGAACCTTGGTTAAGAGAATTTTTCTAGCCGGGGCACTCCTTCGATTGTTGTTAAAAGAGGTGTCCTGACTAGGACCATCGACTTGCTCGGAGTGCAGAGCTGGATGAGACTTGCATGGTTATGTTTGTTTGGAGAATATCACTGTTCTTGGTTTCCACGAACCTCGGGTTCGTTGAACCTTAAACGGCAGGAATTCGCTCTCACTACCTCTGGATGTTTTTAGGGGGATTATGTCGATTTTAGGTTTTTTCTCATGTATTTGCGTCTGGGATCCGTTTTTTATGAGTGAGATTTCTCATGGGGCCTGGGGCATTTGCTGATGCCTGAATGATTGGAGATGTTATGGGGCCGCCTTTTGGGGTTATGGTGCTTATGCTTCCAAATTCAAAGACGGGAATTTGGGTAGAAGGTGTTGTCCCGCTCTAAGTTCGACATCTCATCCAACAAATGTTGCGGAAGAGGAAAGTCCATGTGTTTGATCTCCTCATAAATTCTAAAGATGCTCCAACCCCTAGGGTAATCTCACTGAGCATAACCAGTAAGGAATCCAACGTAACACCTCTTTGAGCAGTTTCTCATAATCTTCCTGGAGCACAGACATCTCAAATGAGTATCTGTCAGTAAGCTGTTGAAGGTCCGTGATGCACTTGTTATCTTTACGGTCGACCTCCTGGTGAAGATCCTTTACATCATTTTGAAGAGTTTTCCACTTCTTAGCCCAAGCATTCCACTCCGAAGCTAACACACGCTCTACCTCTCCAGCCTCAGCTCGTCTCTGACCTTGTCAAAACTTTCCTGGTAATCATTGGCCTTCACCTCTTCTATAGTAGTCAGGTCGATGTATCGAATTATCTCAGCCTTATGAGCAGAATCCGAGACTTGCTGTCTGGCATATGCACTCTTGAGTTCTTCCAATTGGGTTAGTAACCATCATTCTGCCATTATCATCGCCGTTGTTCCAAAGCCCGTAATTTGTTCAAGCTCCTAGATCTATCTTACTTGTCGGAACAAGGCGACCTCCGTCCACACATTAGCCTAATATACGAGTTACATTAGGGGGAATTCGTGAATATCAACAAAGATGAATGGAGGAAATTAAGTCAGGCACCTCGTAACGACTCCCGTAGCACCGCATCATGACATCTTCAAGAGAAGTGCAAGACCAAAGGTCGGATCATAAGGGGAGGACGAACTGTTCTTCGGACCTCGATGAGGCAGTTGACGGAAGATTATCATGGCAGGAAGGTCCATCTACAAACACTTGCAACAGAGGGGTAAAGGTTGACGCCGTGACAATGGAGGGCACGGCGACTTTGTCTGGCATTGATGGAATGCTTCGTGGAAGAACCAAAGAAGGAAAGTGGGATTCTAACCCCGGTCATTGGGGCAACACTGCAGGTAAATGCTGATTGCAAATGGTACCATGAATTCCTTGTTATAAATGCCATACACTAGGTTTCATGCGGTCTTTTAGTTAGTTCCCAAATTGTTAATGAACTTGTGTGTGTTTAGTAGTCTAGATGACATAGATTATTAGCACATATGAGTATACGATGCCATGGATACTATATGAATTAGAGGAACTAGACCGTCAAGTTGGATGTTTATTTGTTAATAATTAACTGTTGGAATTAAATATGATTAGTTATGGTGAATCAGATGCTCTAGTGTTTTTCACAATTGAATTATAATTTGTTTACTTTGTCGTTATCATCACTTAGCTAAGTTCATTTCATTTTATTTACAATCACCATTTCAAAATTCTTATTCAAATCATCAATTTTTCTATTCCAATTCAAGTGAAACTTAAACTTAGTTAGATAGTTGGAATTACATTCAATCTTAGTTGGAACGATATTGTGCTTGCCTACTATATTATACTATGATTCGTACACTTGCGAGCATTAAAATTTGGACTTAATTGGGTTGATTTCGATTAATCTAATTTTAGCAACAAGTTTTTGGTGCCGTTGACGAAGATTGAGTTACTTCTTTTTTCTAACTTATTTTTATTGTGATTTGTGTGATTTTAATTTTTGTTTTTGTTTTCTTTTGCTTTCAGGTATGTTTAGAAGTTCATGCATGGTCACCGTTCTCGGAGTTTTGAGCTTGTACCATTTGATCCAGAGATCGAAAAGACTTTCTATCACTTATGAAGAGAGCAAACTAAGCAAGAACTGACTAACGAAATGGCTCTCCCTAATCCGAACGAGAATCGAACGTTGATGGAGTATTCCGCTCCTACAGTGACAACCTCACCATCATGCATCATTCGACCGGAAGTTGCTGCCAACAACTTCGAATTGAAGCCGTCTTTCATTCAAATGATGCCATCATTTTATGGCTTGACTACTGAAGATCCTAACTTGCATATCAATGAATTCCTCGAGATATGTGACACTCTCAAAATTCATCATGTGCCAAGTAAGGCTATCAGATTACGCATGGGCGAAGAATTGGCTCAATTCACTTCCAACGAATTCGATAACTACTTGGAACAATTTAGCCAACAAATTTTTGCAGAAATTTTTCCCTCATTCCAAGACTGCAAAGCTAAGGAACGAAATAATGACTTTTGCTCAATTCCAAGGCGAGCCTTTCTATGAGAGTTGGGAGAGATTCAGTGACTTGTTACTAAAATGTCCACATCATGGTTTGCTGGAATGGTTGCAGCTTCAGTCTTTCTATCAAGGTTTGAGCGCTGACAATAAACGAATGATAGATAATGCCAGTGGGGGTGCTATAATGACTAAAACTGTTGACGAGGCATCTACACTTTTCAATACCTTGGCTGTCAATTCTCAAAACTGGGGTGGAGAAAGAGAACAACCAAAGAAAGCTGGTGTACATGAGATTGATGCATTTACGGCTATGGCTACCCAAATTTCTAACTTAAATAAGAAATTTGATTATTTAATGTCTTCTAATCAGTCAAAAATCGTTTCTAATATGTGTGAAATTTGTGCAGGTCCACATTCTAGTATGGATTGTCCTATGAAGGGTTAATTTCCGGAGTTCATTGAAGAACAAGCCAATCAAATTGGAAATTTCAATCGCCAACAGTTTAATCCATTCTCTAACAAGTATAATCGTGGTTGGCGTCATCATCCCAATTTTGCTTTGAAGAACAATCAACAAAATCAAGTGAACCCATCTCCATCGTTCCAGAATAATGAAGCCAAGAAAAGTTCAATGGAAGATATGATGGCTCAATTGGCTCAAACTACCAACACTCTTGCTCAAAACACCAATAATTTCCTGCAAGCAACTTAAACTTCTCTACAAAATCAGCAAGCATCTGTTTGCAAGCTAGAGGATCAAGTTGGGCAGATTGCACATACAATGGTTGAGAGGGAGAAGGGCAAGTTTCCCAGTCAAACTGAGATTAATCCGAGGAATATGGAGCAATTAAAGGCTATTACACTCAGGAGTGGGAGAACTGTAGAGACGAATGGTGAAGAAAATGGGATGTTAGTTGAAAAGTCGGAGAATGTTGTCACCGAAGCACAAGATGAGAATTTTATGAATTTAGCCGCTCAAGTGCCTAATATTATTTCTCATACATCAGATTCTACACATCTAGGCGATTCGATTTTAGAGAAGGCCAATCTTACACCCGTTCCATATCCTCAGCGACGTCATAAGGCTAAGAAAGACCAAAACTTTTCTCATATCTTAGAGTTATTTAAACAAGTGAACATTAACATACCTCTACTTGATGCAATGAAACAAATTCCCAGTTATGCAAAGTTCTTGAAGGATGCATGCACGAACAAGATGAGGTTTTTGGAGCATGAAAAAGTAATGCTTTCAGAAGAGTGTGGCGCTATTTTACAAAAGAAGTTGGCACCGAAGTTGATCGATCCAGGGAGTTTTACGATTCCTTGCACAATTGGAAATTCTTCTTTTGAAAAAGCTTTATGTGATCTTGGTGCTAGTATTAAGTTGACACCATATTCTATTTTTAAACAACTAGGTTTGGACGAGATGAAACCTACTCTTGTGTCTCTACAACTAGCGGATCGATTTGTCACTTATCCATGAGGCATTGTCGAAGATGTGTTGGTTCGAGTTGATCAGTTAATCCTACCTGCGGATTTCTTGATTCTTGATATGGAAGAAGATAGAAAGATTCCAATTATACTTGGTCATCCATTCTTAGCTACTGCCGATACATTAATTGATGTCAAAAGTGGTTTGCTTACTTTGTGAGTTAAAGACAAAGAAGCGGTGTTCAAAGTTTTTGAAGCTATTAAGCATCCAAGAGAGTAAGAAGAATTTTTTAGTATTCATATCTTGAATCAGATTATGAGCGAGCAGTTCCGAGCACAACATCCAATTGAACCTCTTGAAGCTTGTCTAGTTCATTCATCCACGCCTAGAGTTGAAGTGGAAGAAGATACTGAAATTGTCAATATTCTCAACTCTGCCTCTCCACACAATCTGCGTTGGAGACACCATTACGAAGCTTTGGGACCTGCCCTGGTGAAAATTTATCCATCTGTTGAAGTTGCACCGAAGCTAGACTTGAAACAATTGCCTACCCATCTGAGGTATGCATTTTTAGGTGCTTCCGAGTCATTGCCAATGATTATTGCAGCCAAGTTAACTTCTCTCGAAGAAGAAAAATTGCTTCGAGTACTCAAAGAATACAATACAACATTGGGATGGACTATAGCTGACATCAAAGGCATCAGCCTAACCTTATGTATGCATCGAATTCTTCTTGAAGAAGGCAGCAAACCTATCATTGAGGCACAAAGGAGACTCAATCCGCTTATGAAGGAAGTTGTCCGAACAGAAGTTCTCAAGCTTTTAGATGTGGGAGTTATCTTTCCAATATCCTATAGTAAATGGGTGAGTCCGGTTCAAGTAGTTCCAAAGAAGAAAGACATCACTATGGTTAAAAATGAGAACAATGAGTTAGTGCCCATAAGACCGAAAACAGATTGGTGAGTTTGCACAGATTATCGGAAGATAATCAATGACACACGCAATGATCATTTCCCTATGCCGTTCATTGATCAGATGTTGGAGAGACTTGCAGGTTATTCCCACTACTGTTTTTTAGATGGCTATTCTGGATATAACTAGATTGCCATTACGCCGGAAGATCAGGAGAAAACGATGTTCACTTGTCCATTTAGGACATTTGCTTATCGAAGAATGCCTTTCGGACTTTGCAATGCACCTGCCACTTTTCAAAGGTGTATGATGAGTATTTTTTCTGACATGATTGAAAGGTTTATTGAAGTTTTCATGGATGATTTTTCTGTCTTTGGATCTTCCTTTGATGATTGTCTTCACAATTTGACTCTTGTACTGAAATGATGTCAAGAGACAAACTTAGTGTTGAACTGGGAAAAATGTCATTTCATGGTGCAAGAAGGCATTGTATTGGGGCATCAAATTTCTAGCATGGGCATTGAGGTTGATTGAGCAAAAATTGAGCTTATTGAAAAGCTTCTAGCACCTACATCAGTTAAAGGAGTTTGAAGTTTCCTTGGCCATGCGGGATTCTATTGGCGATTTATTAAAGACTTTTCCAAAATAGCCAAGCCTTTTAGCAACCTACTGCAAAAAGATGTCGCATTTAAGTTCAATTCGGAGTGTTTGTCTGCTTTTAACACTTTGAAGAAGCTTCTCACATCAGCTCCAATTATTACAGCACCCGATTGGAGTCTTCCATTTGAGTTGATGTGTGATGCAAGTGACTATGCCGTGGGAGCAGTTTTGGGACAGCGAAAGGACAAATTACCGCATGTTATTTACTATGCTAGTCGCACTCTAAATGATGCCCAATTGAACTATTCAACCACCGAAAAAAAGTTGCTAGCTGTAGTATTTGCGCTTGACAAGTTTCGGTCCTATCTTATTTGTTCAAGGGTCATTGTGTACACTGACCGTGCTGCCTTGAATTATCTTCTATCCAAAAAAGATGCAAAGCCGAGGTTGATTAGATGGGTACTTCTTCTCCAAGAATTTGATCTCGAGATTCAAGATAAGAAGGGGTCTGAAAATGTGGTGGTAAACCATCTATCCAGGATAGTTCGAGAAGAAGATGTTGATGTCATTGTTCCATTCACTGAGACTTTTCTTGACGAACAATTATTTGCTGTCCAACATGGTGCAATCCTTTGGTTTGCTGACTTTGTAAATTACTTGGCAAGTAGGGTGGTTCCGAAGGATTTGAATTTTCAACAAAGGAAGAAATTCTTGTCTCTAGTGAAGCATTATTTTTGGGATGAGCCCTATTTTTATAAGCATTGTCCAAATCAAATCATTCGCAAGTGTGTTCCCAAAGATGAGCAGCAAAGTATTTTGAACCATTGCCATACATATGCTTGTGGAGGGCATTTTGGAGTAACAAAGACATTAGCCAAAGTTCTGCAATCTAGATTCTTTTGGCCAACCTTGTTCAAGGATTCTCATGCATTTTTTGTTGCTTGTGATCGATGCCAAAGGCTTGGTAATATCTCCCGTAGAAATCAGATGTCGTTGAACAACATCTTGATAGTTGAGCTTTTTTATGTATGGAGCATAGACTTTATAGGGCCTTTTCCTTCATCATATCAGCACAAATACATTCTAGTGGCTGTTGACTATGTGTCTAAATGGGTGGAAGCCGTTGCCACACCAACCAATGATGCTAGAATTGTTCTACAGTTTTTCAAGGCCAACATTTTCACTCGATTTGGAACACCAAGAGCAATTATCAGTGATGGAGGTTCTCATTTTTGTAAGAAGCAATTTGAAGCTCTTTTGGCAAAGTATAATATCACTCCCAAGGTCGCTACGCTATACCATCCTCAAACTAGTGGCCAAGTGGAGGTGTTAAATAGAGAGATTAAGCGGATTCTAGAGAATACGGTGAATGCATCACAGAAAGATTGGTCTCTTCGTTTAGATGATGCTCTATGAGTGTACATAACAGCTTACAAAATGCCCATTGGGATGTCTCCATACAGATTGGTTTTCGGGAAAGCTTGTCACTTGCCAATTGAACTCAAGCACAAGGCCTATTGGGCAATCAAGAAGCTTAATTTCGATTTTCAAGCTGCTGGACAGAAAAGGCTTTTGCAATTAGATGAGCTTGAAGAGTTAAGAAACGAGGCTTATGAGAATGCTTGAATTTACAAGGAAAGAACCAAGCGTTGGCATGATAAAAACATACTGCGAAAAGAGTTCTATGTTGGTCAGAAAATGTTGTTGTACAATTCTAGATTGAAGCTTTTTCCTGGAAAGCTTCGTTCACGTTGGTATGGCCCATTTCTAGTATTACAAGTCTTTCCTCATGGTGCAGTTGAAGTGCAAAATCTGGAGACCGGGAATGCATTCAAAGTAACGGTCAACAATTGAAGCCTTATTTGGAAGTCAACTTCGATGCAATGAAGATTGACATCCCTTTATTTGATCGAGCCTGAGCAACACTATAGTCCAGCTGAAGACTCTAAATTTAGCGCTTTTGGGAGGCAACCCAAATTTTCTTTTCCTTTATTTTTCCTCTGTTTCCTTTTATTTTCTATCATTTTATTTAGTTTTGAAGTTTGCTTTCTTTCTTGCTCGGCTACTGATTCTTTCCTTTTACTCTTTGTTATTGTAGGTTCATGTTGCTGCCGTCCAACACAAGTTAGGACTGTGAAACATCAAAGTTTAGGGGTGGTGATTTCTTTGGAAGTTGCATTTACAAGTTGGAACACAATGGCTGCCATGCGGTGCATAAACCAGGGAAGTGTCTTACTCCCAATGTTTTTCCTCATTCGTTTTTATTTGCTTGTCTTTAGTTCTTATGTTTTTAAACATTGGGTACAATGTCCAGTTTAAGTTGGGGGGTATGTCGAGCATCATTAAAAGCCAGAAACTGCTAAAAACGATATTTCTGTGGGGGTAGTATATGAATTTTCATTCAAAAAAACAATAAGAAAAAAAAGAAAGAATAAATGCTCAGATGTGGTAATGTATTTTGTGTATTCACTGTTATCGTAAGAGAGGAGTATGAAATTGTTTATCCTAGAAGTGTTAGCTTATGATGTAAAATGTAACTTCCCATTTGAAGTTATGATGGGAAAGAAGTAAGAGCTTTTGGTTGTGTTGTTGATGCTGGAAGACCTCTACGGTATACTTTCTCAAACTTTTTGAATTCCTTATCTTTTCTTTCATTAGCCCATCACCCTTAGCCCCATTACAACCTGACAAAAAACCTTTTGATCCAAGGAATTACTTGAAATTGATACCGAGTTAGGTTGATAAGCAAGCATTTGGCGTCATGTTTTAATGAGATCATTAAAGTGAAATACATAACCCAGAAATATGTGTGAATGAGTGTATGCCCTGTGAGAAGGTCATTTGTTTGCATATGAAGATTTAAGAAGCTTGGAATTGCATTGGCATGGCTATTACACACACTACACCTCAAGGATGATTGAAAGGTTTCAGCTAACATTTGGAATATGGTTGATTCACTTGCTTTGTGCTTACGGAAATTCTTGATTATTATGAACTCTTGACTAAGATTCTTTGAGGGTCGCATAGGGGGAAACTAACGTTTTCCATGCTTTTACTTTTTCATGTTTTTCTTTCTTTGCTCGGGAACTAGCAAAATGTAAGTTTGGGGATAATTGATAAGCACAAATTGTACTACTTATTTTATCCCTAAAAACGACATTTTGTAGTGATATCTTTGCTTTTAGTTGAAGTCATGACATGTTTATGTATTTTTCGACTTAAATGAAAGAAATTTCATGGTTTTATGTTTTGATGGCCAAATTAAAGAGATGAAAAAGATCCTATTATTTTCTTTTTTTGTTTGTCGCACATGTTGACTGGCATATTGTCCATGTTGTGATATGTTTTTATCATAATAATGTTGTGTAGTATGACAAATTAAGAGAAAAGTAAAGCATTTGTCTCACATAGGATTCTTCCTTATTCTTTTCATCAGCATGTGACTAGCACAAGTAAGGGCTGGCCTACTTTTCATTCAAACCGACAGAAGAGAGGCAAGTCCATCTTTAATCCAATTTTTCTGGAGCTCCAGCCGCCAACACTCTAGCAGCAGAGGAAGAGATTTCAATCGAGTAAAGATCAAAGAAAGATGGAGAATCAATCTCTTAATTCCATCTTCAAGTCAAGGGTCTTCACCAAGAGTATAAATATGAGAATTTGGATGCTGAGTTGGTTCAGTTGGTGCGGGGATTTGATCACTTTCAGAATTAAAGGATGCCCATTTGGGAAAAATACGATTACCATTTCGAAACAACCAGGGAATCGAAGAGGGCAATATGAAGGCTATATCTGCAGCGATTAAACCTTGTCAACTCAAAATGTAATTGAGGTTTATGCTTTAATTGAATTGTTAAATATGCCAGCTAGCATTTTAAGAAGTAGAGTCTGTATAAAAGGAGTCCAGCTCCCTCAAATGTATTAGATCAGAATTTTATAGAAGAAATCAATACAAAAAAATGTTGTAGCTCTGCTCCTTCATCTCTCCTTCCCTCTTCTTCCATAGCTTTCTTGTGCTACTTTCAGGTTGATTAAGGGAATTGAGAATTGGGTCGTATCAATGGTATCATCCTTCTCGAATCCTGGTTTCCCTCTTGTGCACGCCCACCTAACCCGTCTTCCTGCCATGGATGCAAGCCTCTTCGCTGCAATCGACTCATTTGAAGCTTCGATGTGTGCTGTGATCCGTGATGCGATCCGCGAAGCTATGGATTCTGCAGTCACTGCCATTCACAAGGTTGTGAATCCTGTACTCGCAGAAATCCGTAGTGACCTTGCTTAGTTACACAGTGACTTGGCTCTCGGGGTCGAGGGAGATTCTGATCCAGCCTCGATGTGTTCCAAGGAAGCTGAATCGATCGAGGTCGATCACCAAAAACCTCACAACGGAGACGGAAACCCACTGCGAATGTCATCAACAATCCACGACCATTCCATTCCGCCATTGCCCTCATCTTCACCGATGTTGCGAGCACTGGCAAATTTGGCCCTCAAGCCACACTCGAACAACTCCGCTACATCTACAGTCTTGCTTCCGGAATCGAAGATGATGATCTCTGCTCCGCAGCTACTCCATAAGCACTCGTTCTCCGCTACTACGAAAACTAGACCTGAGGTAGTTCTCTATTTGAGTTTCATTATAACAACTTCGAAAGCTATAGTTCCTTCTCTTTTGACTGATAACTATAGTGCATTTCGGAATGACAAATATGGTTGGATAAATTGGTATCTTGTGGGTAAATTTGTGAAGAAGAATTTGTTTGCATTGCATCTGTTTGATGAATTGCCTAAGAGATGGAGAGAAAACAATATGGCAATAACTGAGTTGATAAAGGGAAGGTTTTCCAATTAATACTTCCCATCTGATCCTTCCAACAACCATTCAATCCCACAAACCATTTTGTTATTGCGAAAATTATGTCGAACAAACCATGGACAGCAGGGGAGAGTTGCTGCCAATACCTATTGTCAGCTGCTTCTTTCTCAAAGTGACAACAATGTGAAGCTTATTGTTCTTGATCAGTTGACTAAGCTAAAGTCTTCTCATAGAGAAGTTGTAGCTGATATGTTCATGGACGTGTTGAGGGCACTCTCTAGTCATAATCTTGACATCAGGAGGAAGACCCTAGACGTTGTTCTTAGCTTGGTTACTTGCAAGAACATCAATGAGCTTGTTCTTATTTTGAAAAGGGAAGTTGTCAAGACTTAGACTGGAGAGCTAGAAAAGAATGGTAAATACAGGCAGATGCTTATTCAGGTTATTCACTCTTGTGCAATAAAGTTCCTAGAAGTGGCAAGCACAGTGGTACATCTGTTGATGGATTTCTTAAGAGGTAGCAATGTTGCTTCTGCTGTTGATATGATTGTTCTTATCCGAGAAATAATAGAAACCAACCCTAGAGTAAAGGTATCTATAATAACAAAGTTATTAGACACTTTCTACCAAATCCGAGCATCACGGGTTTGTTCTTCCGGCCTTTGGATTTTTGGAGCATGTTGCATGTCACTTCATGAAGTTAAGGGTGGAACTGCAACAATTAAACGGTGCCTAAGAGAATTGCCTTTTGGTTTCAGAAGAAGAAAGTAATGATTCTTCACAAAAGGTTTAGCAAGTAAACTCCATGACCGTGTCTTTTAAAAGACAAACTATTCTTGCTGGTGGAACTTATGCCACACATCATGTTGCATCTGGAATTGCTTTCTCTCCTCTTACCCTTTTTCAAGGATCCGTGGCATCTAGGAACTTGAGATCCCTGCTTCTCACTGGTGACTTTTTCCTTGGGACAGTTGTTGCATACACTATGACCAAGCTTGCCCTGAGATTGGAAGGGGTCCAACCATCAAAATTTGAAGTGAATAAAGCATTTTCACAAGCACTGTTGATTGTTGTCTCTATGTTGCAATTAGGACAATCTCCAGTTCTTCCATATCCAATTGACAGTGATTCTTATGCCGAGATGGTCTTCTGCATAAGATTGCTATGCAATATTGGTGATAAGGTCAAAAAAATATGGTTAAAATCTAGCTGTCTAAGTTTTGTTGACATGCTTTCAAAAAAATAATTAAAGGAGACAAAGGAGATAAAAGCAATGGCTCAGATTTCTCAAGCACAACCGGTTCGATTATTACTACATAGAGCTATTTCAGGTGCGCTTTATGCAGGACACATTACTATTTCAAGTGCGCTTTATGCTGGACATATTCATTGCTTGTTATAGAGGGAATGCATTACTGAATCATTTCGTCGAGACTTGTCATGGTTGCTCCGATTCATTGATAAATGGATACATAGCATGGATCTTGAAAATCATAAGCTCAATCCTCGTATTGAACACTATGGATGCATTGTGGATCTTCTTAGTCGTGTTAATCTGTTAAATGTGGCTGAAAAGTTCATCAGAGATATGCTTACTCAACCTAATGTGGTTATATGGAGATCTCTGCTTTTTACATGTAGGATTTATGGGAACATAGAATTGGCAGAGTTGGTTGACAAAAGGATTGAGGTGTTTGAACCCCAAAAGCTTGACTCGAAGAAGGCTTGGGAGGAATCTGCCAATGAGTGCCTTCTGCAGATTCAACTTCTTCTCACTTTGAGTATAGCAGCTAATTGGGAGGACTTCCACAATTCCATTTTTAAGCCCTTGAGGACAAGGCTAATTTTCAAGGGGAGAATATTGTTATGAACTCAAAATGTAATTGAGGTTTATGCTTTAATTGAATTGTTAAATATGCCAGCTGGCATTTTAAGAAGTAGAGTCTATATAAAAGGAGTCCAGCTCCCTCAAATGTATTAGATTAGAATTTTACAGAAGAAATCAATACAAAAAAATATTGGAGCTTTACTCCTTCATCTCTCCTTCCCTCTTCTTCCATAGCTTTCTTGTGCTACTTTCAGGTTGATTAAAGGAATTGAGACTTGGATCGTATCAGGAGGCACAAGGTAATTAATCGGTTACGGAAAGTAAATGAATCAGAAAGGGGAAGAGAATGGAAGAAAAATGAGTGGCTTCTTGGCATTAATTTGGAATATTTTTGCTGATAATTAAGGATCATTGAAGAAGGCATCGGCAGAGCAAAAAGAAGAAAAAGAACAGGGAGCAAAGGAAGAAGGCAGACTAGAGGTGCGACAAAGCAAGGGACTTTTCAGGCTTTTTCTAAACTAAATTTTCTTCTTATTTCTTATGGATTCAGTACCAATTTCGATTATGTTTGGGAACTAATTTCATTTTGCTAGGGCTACGATGTAGCCTAACTATGAATTCTTAATTTCTCAGTTTAATTATTTATGAATTTTCATTCACTTTGAGTATCATTTTGTTGTGCTTATGAGCTTAATTTTAATCTTGGTGATTAGCTACCACTTGGGTTTGAGTTGAGTGTATTTGATGCGAGTTAACGCAGATGCCATGTTGTTAATTCGGTTTAGCGTCTTGCAAATGGTACCATGAATTCCTTGTTGTAAATGCCATACACTAGGTTTCATGCGGTCTTTTAGTTAGTTCCCAAATTGTTAATGAACTTGTGTGTATTTAGTAGTCTAGATGCCATAGATAATTAGCACATATGAGTATATGATGCCATGGATACTATATGAATTAGAGGAACTAGACCGTCAAGTTGGATGTTTATTCGTTAATAATTAACTGTTGGAATTAAGTAGGATTGGTTATGGTGAATCGGATGCTCTAGTGTTTTTCACAATTGAATTATAATTTGTTTACTTTGTCGTTATCATCACTTAGCTAATTTCATTCATTTGATTTACAATCACCATTTCAAAATTCTTATTCAAATCATCAATTTTTCTATTCCAATTCAAGTGAAACTTAAATTTAGTTAGATGGTTGGAATTACATTCAATCTTAGTTGGAACGATCTTGTGCTTGCTTACTATATTATACTACGATTCGTACACTTGTGAGCATTAAAATTTGGACTTAATTGGGTTGATTTCGATTAATCTAATTTTAGCAATAAATGCAGGGGTAGCAAAAAGGGTGGCTCATCTGCTACGGATGCAGGGGCAGGTATATTAAAAGTTGGTGGAGCTGAAACAGCGACGCTGTTTCTTTCTTTGAAGATGGCTCTCTTCCTTTTCTCCAAGACCTTCAGAGTGGATGCCCCTTATCAGCAATAGGGGCCATGAGTGAGAAGAAGAACTACCAGGATATTTGCGCTTCTTTGGGACATATGACATGGTTGTTGTTGGTTTAAAGAAACGAGTCCTTCTATGAACACTACGAGCAGTAACCTACTTCAACTTATAGTGAATCTTGAGCAGTGAAAAGTCGTCTATATCTTTCCCACAGTTATTGAAGCGCTTAGCAAAAAATAGCCATTTCCAATTACGGTAAACGGCCAAAATATGCATTGGCCAGCGAATTAAGTCAGGACAACATAGAAACTAGGTCTGTTGGAGGATGAAACCAGATCCAGAGTCCGCTAATATCTTTCTCTCAAGCTCCGTTAACAACTAGTTTATCTTTAAACCTATCTTTGTCGTGGCAAGGGATGTCTTGAATGTATGTCTCCCAACCAAGACTAGCTCTGGCCGCAAAATATTAATGGTCATCCAATCTTGGTCTGATGTTGTACAACATCCTAAACTCGGGGATATCCAACTTAGCCTTGAACCACTGATTCAGCAACTTGAAGCAAGTAAGAAGCTTGAAGGCGGCATGAGAGAGGTTAGAGATGGCTATATGATAGCTTATCAAAATGCCTTACATGAAAACATAAAGAGGAAAGCAATGACGCAAGTCCACGAACCAGGGGTAGATTCTAGTACAAGGGCGACGAGGGTTAAACGACGGCGGTAGGTCGGCGTAGATATCATGGTCGAGTTCCTACCAGACGTTGCAGTCATCCAAGATATCACAATGCTCTTCAACAAAAGACTCACCCTTTTCTCGATTACGAACTCTTGTCAGAGGAAGATTATAGGGAGAAACCTTGACCAATTTGGACTTCTTACTTGAAGACGCCATGAGAAAAGATTCAAAAGGTTTAGATGTGGAGCCTCAAATAATCCCAACAATTCTAGAAGCGACACATGGATTTTTATTCAAGAAAGACAAGATTGCCCTCAATAAATGGGTAGGCTTCTTAGATAATCCCACGCGCAGCTCACATCCTTGAAGGTCCAAGCAGCTGAATACGACTGCCCACAGCTCACTTGCCCTTGGCAAGGAAAAGTCAAAGCATTAAAGATAAGGATTAATTACCCAAATCCTATCTTTAATACATTCTCAATTGAAGATTGACTCCAATCAAGTAAGTAATCCCAATTTAAATAAATTAGGGATAATTACACCATTATCTCAAGATATTATTTCCTATTTAATATCTTAAGAATATTTTGAGAATATTTCTCCATAAACACCTTGGCCAATAGGATACCGCCACGTGTAGGGTAAAACCCTAACATTGTGGTTGGCCCTATCCCTATAAATACTCCATATTCTACCAAATTTTCAGAGCTTTTGCTACTTCTAAAAAGCCCTAAACACTTTACTCTCTCAGAGAAACTGACTTAAGCATTGAAGATCCTTTGGCCTAACCACCCTACCTCATGGGCGCATGAGGCTTAAGTCTTTGATCAAAGGTGTTGATTGTTTTGCAAGTGTATTTTCGTTAAGACTGAAGACGGCGGAAATTTGCATCGACAAATTGGTGTTTTCATTGAAAGCTGATTCAAATACTCGAACAAGCCTCTTGCATTTGTTTATTGAATTTTCTGTTACGTTGAATTTCTCACACGTCGTATCAATTAATTTTTGTTAGAAAAGTCTCTTGATCAATCCCTGGAGAAATGATACATTGGTAGGAAATTCAGAAACTACGACGAATGGAACCCCATACGTACAAGGATTTAGACCAGAGAATGGAGATGAGGACGTAGCCCCACGACGGCGATCCTCAAGGCTTAACGCGACAGCAAGAGAAACCCCACCACCGCGGAGCCGCACCATCACCGCTGCGGTAAGTCCACAGGCCATGGTACCTCTTCCACCACTGCTGCACTTGCAGCACCGCACCCGAGCAAACCTTGGGCATGAGGCCCAGGTCCACTTCCAAAGCTATGGGTATGAGGCCCAAAACCTAGCAATGATAGGAGCATATTTATGCGATTTAGTTAGTTTGTTTTCTTGCATTTACTTAGTTAATTTCCATTTATGATAGTGATTTAAGCTATTTTCGTGTGTTTGTAGGTCTAAATGGCGACGTTGGCAAGAAAGTGCAATTTGCAGCATTTTAGAGTAGTTTTGGCCTTGGAATGGAAATCACATGCATGGAGCAAGGTGGATGGATGTTTTTGAAGTTTAAGAGAGGCTACGAATGTGCTAAAGAGTTGAAGAAACTAATTCAAGACTTGGAAGATAAGGAATCAGCTCAAAAGAAAGAAACATTATCCAAACTACCTTATGTTATCCAAACCTTATCCAACCTTATCTTATCCTAACCAACATTATCCTATTCTAAATACTTCCCATCTAATTCTAGGGGTCCTAATCCATCCAAACAACCTAATCATTTTCCTCCTTGGTTTCTGCCATATAATTGACTTTTTCCTTGTGGATTTGAAGTGTGAAATCCTTCTCCAAAACTACCTTCTGCCGTGTGTTTTCAGCCCTATAAGTACATATTTCCTGCGGCATAATTCACCACCATTCACCATCCCTCACCACAATTATCATCCACACACAAGAGCCATAAACTCATAAATCCCTCATTGTGCCGCAGCTTTGTAAGGAAGGAGAAGAATGAGCCATTTGGAGCCATTTGGAGCTGTGCTTGCCATTCAAGACGTTGGATTGTTGGAGCGTTTCCAGGTGTATTCTATCTTTGTTTTCAATGTTTAAATTTAATTTTCTTTGTTTAATTGCTAACATGAGGAACTAAACTTGTTTTAGCTAGGGGAGAATTCAAAGCCATGAACATATATGTAATATGAATTGATTACAGCCAGTTATTATTTCATAAATCGTGAATGCAATTTGCATAACTGTTTGATTGAAAACTTATTCTTGTGTGTTGATTAAGGGTGAACACTTAGTTTGCATGTATGAGTTTGATGCTAAAATATAAGGGAGTTTCACCTAGTAGTTACAAACTTATATTTACAAGTAATGGAGGTTGCTAGTCACAATCGCATTAAGTAAATTCCTGGCAGGAGTGTCATGTCAATGCTTATGATTTTCATAAAGCTTAATGATCTTTGATTGTATCTTTATTATGTTGTTCATGTAGGGAACTATTGAAGAATAATTTGGTTGCCGATGCGTTGTCCATCTAATTCAATGACTTAAGGAAAATCTTAGGGTTAATTACTACTGTTCACGGTTAATTTGGGGTGTTGAGATTCATGGTTTAAAGGAATAATAACTGGAAATCAATTTGTGTTGCATATGTGTCATGTGTGGAGAAGGACCCTCTAGCTGACCAATTTCGTGCCTGTTGAGTGTTTTTGCAAGTTTGTTTATCTAAGTTTTAAAATTCGTCAAAAACAATCCCCATTCAATATTTTGAGTCTTCTTAGTTTAATTTTCGTCCAAATCACCCTTAAGTGTTAGTTTTGAGTATAATAACTTAGTTTGTGTGTTTTAAGTCTAATTAGCTTGTTTTAAGTAGTCTAGAGTCTAGTTTTCTGCTTTTGAGTCTAGTTAAGTGTTTTAGAGTCTAGTTTGTGTAGATTAGCATCCCTTTTAATCCCCGGCCAAGAATGATCCCTACTTACATATACTACATCTATAGGGTTTAAGTTTGAGTGCTATTTCATATTACATTAGGCAGTTGTTATAGCAGGCCTAGGGTAGGAGGCCCAGCCTACCGCAGCAGCAGGCCTTGCTGCACAGCAGGCTCAGACCCGAGCCCAAAATGCGGCAGTTGCCGCTAGGTAGGTAGCTCAATGAGCCCAAGCCACATAGCCAGCATGCCATAATGTGGCAGGCCAACGGCCAGGAGGTCCTATGGCCATACTGGCCCAAGGCGAGCAGACGCTGGTCCAACACGCCCCGCGACCAGCTCTGGCAATCCAGCCCATGGCCCAATCTAATCCAAGGCCACCTCTGGTGATCCAGATTTTGACCACCAGTCCCCCTATCGACTCAGGGTTGTTTTCACCCTACTTTTCTGCAAGAATGCCCGATTTGGGCTCAAGTTTTGTGCCTGTAGTCCACTATACTTCCATCATACATGGAGATGCCCATTTCCTAGACTCTTCGAATCTAAATGGCGAGCACCACCTACCCCAGCAGGTCGCCAATTTAACGATCGTTCTCGCGCAACAAACCACCTTGGTGAACCAGCTCATCGAGCACATCGAGATGCGGTGCGCCCTAGACGAGGTATCTCGAAGTAGGATATGGGCAGAAGAACGTGACTCATTCCAACGATGTCCTAGCAAAGAGCTGCTCAGCTCGTCATGAACCGTGCATTCGGGTAGTGTGCACTCTCGTTTGGGCCATCGGGAAAACATCTTCTCCCGCCTAGATGCATAGAGAAGTGTTCATTCTCGACTCGGCTCACGAGTCAGTGTGCATTCGAGGTTGGGTCCACACTCTAACAAGCGCTCAATACATTCTAATAGAAGCATCCACACGAGGCTAGGCCTACAAGAAGATCCTCCTGCGAGGCACCGAAGTAGGCAGCCGCACGATGGACAGAGGAGAGCACGAGAGCAGTCCAGCTAAAGTTCCACTAACAGCCCCTACCAAGAACAACAGTGAGCAGTACAGTACGAACCACGTGCACCGCGATCACGGTACATACAAGTTGGACATGCCGAAGAGCAACTTAGACCATCATGTCAGCATCGGGGGCAGCTGGAGGCTCCGCTGCCCCACCTGGTATAAATCCAGGAGGAAATACAAAGGCTTGTAGCAGTGCAGCTGTGCGGATTCCAGCATATTGACACTACCGATGATGTCCTTTGTAGAGACATGGCCAACCTACGTAGGTCACATTTTACAGACAAGATCAAGCACATGCAGCCACCATGGAAATTCAACCCGCCACATTTCACCTAGTTTAAGGGAGATAAAGATCCGGATAGGCATCTGATGCACTACCGAAGCGCCATAACCCTCTACGCCAACGATGACGCTTTCATGTGCAAGATTTTTGCCATGACGCTCCAAGGCGAAGCGCAAGACTGGTTCCACACCATGCCTCCGCGCTTAATCTGGAACTTCAATGAGTTTTCCTTGGTTTTCACTAAGGAATATTCATCCTACCGCTCGATCAAGAAAAAGTCTGACCACCTCTTCAACATGAAAATGACCCGAATGAGTCACTCCGCACATACGTCAAGAGGTTCAAGGCAGAGAAGGCAAAGATCGTCATATGCGATGACAGCATCGCATACTCAGCTTTTTGTAAGGGACTCCCAATAGGTCACCCACTTTCCGGAGAATTGATCATAGGCGAGAACTTGACCCTGGTAAACTCTTATACTCTGGTAGAAAAAGCATTCCCTCTGGGATGGGGAAAAGCGCTTCCAGAAGCCGCATGAGCAATCGCGCAAAAATACATAACCGACTTAGAAAAAGGCGAGCGATAAACCGCTCTATAACAAAATCAAGCCAGGAGACAGACGTAGAGACCAATCCCCAGGAAAGGGAGGCACGACACCCAAGACGTACACCAAGTTCTCAGTCCCGATCAACCAGATCCTTCGCAACTTCAAAGATAAGCCGTGGTTCAAGGCATCGCGATCCATAAAGGGGGACACCTCCAAGATGGACCAGACAAAGTACTGCGCATTACATAGAGGCCCGGGCATACAACCAACGACTGCACCACTTGGAAGAGGTACCTTGAGCAGCTTGTGAGGGAAGGCAAAAGCGAGAAGCAGATGCCGATACCGAAGCCCCAACCAAGACAATCCGAATCAACAAAATCTTTACCGAATACGAGCATTTGGGGACCACCAACAACTCTAAGAAGAGGAAGATCCAGTAGGCGAGATCAGTTTATCAGGTTCAAGCCATAGATGTTGTACCTGGACCAATCTTTGGCTTCACATAGCACGACGTTGAGGGAGTAAACTTTCCCCACAATAACCCATTGGTGATTTATGTTTAACTGGCCCACGCCATCGTTGACAAAATTATGGTAGACAACGGTAGCTTGGTCAACATCCTATAACTGCCAATCATCCAGAAGATAGGCCTAGAAAGCACAATCCAACGCAAAACAAAGGTCTTGACAGGATTCAACGCACTCACCTCAACTGATATTAGCACTATCACACTCGACGTAACCAGCGCACCGATTATCTCATCCAAAACCTTCATGATCGTCAGCGACCCATCTCCCCATAATGTGATATTAGGCCAACCTTGGCTAGTGAAGATTGGAGTTAAGACCTCGATCGAGTACCAAAAAATTTGATTTCGCATCTCAGGATGAGCAGTCTAAGAGATCAAAAACGAACCAGACCATGTCTCGGAGATGCACTATACAAGTTCTTATGGAGTCAAAGAAGAAGTCTTTCGCCCCAGCAGTAGTTACTGAAGTGCAGAATGACAACTCTACCTCCACCAAATAGCAATTACAACAGGCAGGTCAAGAAGATGGCATCAAGGTCGACAATGCCCTGGAAGATGAATCAAGATGGAAACCCGAGGAGGACGCCGAAGACATCATTCTTGAGCCCCACCGGCCGAAAAAGACAACTAGAATTGGCTCACGTCTGAGCCTGATAGAGAAGCAAGAACTCACAGCTTTCTTTAGGGAAAATCGTGACGTTTTCGCATAGTCATCCTTTGACATGCCCGGTATTGATCCAGCGATAGCTTGCCACAAGCTGCACATCGACCTCGCTACCAAACCTATGATCCAGAAAAGGCGACATTTCACACCCGAGCGAGTAGCGATTGTTGAGGCGGAGATCGACAAGTTACTGAAAGCCGAATTCATTAAGGAAGTGGCACACTCAATATGGCTGGTGATAGGAGCATATTTATGTGACTTAGTTAGCTTAGTTAGCTTGTTTCCTTGCATTTACTTAGTTTCTGGTTATTTTAGTGTTTTAAGCTATTTTCGTGTGTTTATAGGTTTAAAGGGCTAAAGTGGCAAGAAAGTGCATTTTGGTGCATTTCGGAGCAGTTTTGGGCTTGGAATGGATAGCACATGCTTGGAGCAAGGTGGATTGACGAAATTGAAGTTCAAGAAGGCTTTGGAATGTGCTAGAAGAATTAAGTCAAAGATTTTGAAGAAAAGAATCAGTCAAGAAGAAGGAAACATTAATTCAAACTTACCTTATTTTCAGAGGATATTCAAAGCACCTTTCCTTTTCCTAAAACATTTAGCCTTCTAAAAGTCAAAGATTCAACCTCTAAACTATGTAAACCCTTTCCCTTTCCTCTTAGGAGGTTGCCGCACCAAATCTGCAAGGAATTATTCCTTGCCTCACAAGCAAATCAATTCGCCTTTTTTTCTAGGCTTACCGCATATCCTTTCCCTTTATCCCTAGGATTCTGACATTTATTTCTCCATTTTCTTGTGGATCTGGGAATAAAACTTGTTAACCAAATTAAGTTAGGTCTTGTTTTCCTAAAACCTTTAAATAAAGGCTTGTGCCGCACCAAGAGGGCATCCATTCACTACCATTCATACTTTCAGCCATTCTTTCATACAATTCACCACTAAAACCTTCACCTACACCTTGTGTCACAGCAAAGAAGAAGAATGAGGACACTTGGACGTGCTTGCCATTCAAGCTTGGATTGCTGGAACGTTTTTAGGTGTAATCCATCTTTTGTTTTCAATGTTTAATTTAAGTTTTCTTTGTTTTGCGAACATGAGGAGCTAAACTCGTTTTAGCTAGGGGGAAATTCAAAACCATGAACATATTTGCAATATGACTTGATTAATTCCAGTTGTGATTTCATAAATTGTGAATGCAATTTGCTTAACTGTTTGATTCAAAACTTATTCTTGTATGTTGATTAAGGATGCATATTTAGTTTGCATGCATGAATTTGATGCTAGAATATAAAGGAGTCTCACATAATCGTTACGAACTTATATTCATAAGTAGTGAAGGTCGCTGGTCAGGATCGCGTTAAGTTAAATTCCTGGCATAAGTATCATGATGTCATAGTTACGAATGCCTTGTCAATTCTTATGATTTTCATACAGCTTAATGATCTTTGCTTGTGTCTCTATTATGCAGTTCATGTAGGGAACTTGGGAAGAATAATTTGGTTGCCTATGCGTTGTCCGTCCAATTCAACGACTTAAGGAAAATCTAAGGGTTAATTAGTGATGACACGGTTAATCTAGGGCATTGTCATTCATGGTTTATTGAAAAAACAACTGGAAATCAATTCATGTGCATCTATGTCATGTGTGGAGAAGGACCTTCTAGCTAGCCTTTTACCCATCCATTCACCCTAATTTAGTGCAAACTTTGTTTAAGTTTACAATCTGCTTGTTTTACTTTAAACTCGTCAAAAACCCAATCCTCTTTACTTGGTTGTGTCAAATTAGTTAGAATATGTCCAAACTTGTTCCTCGTTAGTCTTTTAAGTCTATGTATTTCAATTTTTTGTCCAAATCACCCTTTAGTTCCTGTTTTGAGTCGATTTGCTTGTTTTGTGCTGTTTTGAGTCGATTTGCTTGTTTTGTGCTGTTTTGAGTCATTCTAGTTTGTTTTAAGTTATTAGAGTCTAGTTTTCTGTGTTTTAGTCTAGTTTAGTGTTTTAGAGTTTAATTTGAATAGATTAGTAATCCCTCATAATCCACAGCCTAGAACGATCCCTACTTACATCTTTACTACAATTGTTAACAAGAGGGTTTAATTTGTGTGTTAGTTTATATCACATCAAATTTTTGGCACCATTGCCGGGGGTTAGCAAATTTGCTAATCCCCCATGTTTTTGTTTGTGTTTTTATTTTGTTTTTAGTTTTGATTTCTGATTTTGTTCTGTTTTCTTTGTTTTAGGTACCAGTTTATGACTCGAAGTTCTCAACCTATTCGTGAACATGTCTTGGAGTTTGACGACGATTTTGAACGAACTTTAAGAAGGAAGCGGAAAGATCCAGAACCTAGCCCGTCTAGTTCTAGCTCTGAATCTGAGTTTGTCGAAGATGAGGAACAAGCCATGGCTTTGGATAATCGAACAATCAAGGAACTTTCAGCCTCGGGAATGTTGTGCCCTTATGCATTCAATATCTTAGGACGGCTCAAGACAAGACCGATGAGTTTGAATTGAAGTCTAGCTTGCTGCATCACATTCCTAAATACCATGGGCTGTCCATGGAAGATCCAAACAAGCATTTAAAGGAATTTGAAGTAGTATGTTCAAGCATTACTCCAATCAACGTAGATGGCAATATTCTGAAGATGAAAGCTTTTCCATTCTCTCTTTTAGAAAAGGCTAAGGATTGGCTCTACGAACAAGCACCTGGAACCGTCACTTCTTGGGAAAGCATGAAAATAGTGTTCTTAGAGAAATTCTTCCCAACTTCGAGGGTAATTCTTTTGAGGAAGAAGATTAGCGGAATTCAACAAAGCCAAGGAGAATCATTTCCAGTGTATTATGAGCGTTTCAAGACCCTTGTTGCATTATGCCCTTAGCATCAAATGAAGGAAGAGCTTCTACTTCAATATTTCTACGAGGGACTTCTTCCCATTGAGAGACAAATGCTAGATGCCTCGGCAGGTGGTGCTTTGGTGGACAAAACACCAGTCACTGCAAAGGCTTTAATTGCAAATCGAGATTTGAAAGCACAACAATACGAAGGAGTTGGACAAAGGGACACCCCACGGCAACACCAAGTTAATGAGGTAAGTTCAATGTCCGAATTGCAATCTCAAATGGCTAATCTCACTGTTCTTGTGTCACAGATTGCCGAAGGAATGAAAGTACAAGGACCAAGTGTTTGTGGCGTCTGCACTGTGCAAGGACACCTTTCTGAGCAATGCCCTCAATTAATAGAGAATGGGGGATGGGAAAGTGCCAACGCCATTGGCTTTCAAGCCCAAAATTAGTCAAGGAATGGTCCATACTCCAATACTTACAATCCAGGCTGGAGAGATCACCCAAACTTCAAGTGGAGGGAGCCTCAACAACCTTAACAACAAGGTGGATTTAGACAGCAACCTCCGGGTTTTTATCCAAGGCCATTCACACCAAATCATTCCCAACAACAATCTGCCCAATCCAATTCAGGTATGTCAATCTATGAGGATAAGACGCTTAAAATACTAACTACTTTGACACAGGGGTACCAAAACCAATCCAAGGAGATGGCCAACATGAAGAAACAAATGGGGCAAATGGCAGAATTCTTGGGACAAATCAGAGAAGAAGGTAAACTACCTAGTTTAACCGTTGTCAATCCGAATGGAGGATTTGAATCTGCCAAAGCTATCATATTGAGAAATGGTAAGGAGGTTGGAGCTGACTCACAACCATCTAAATCAAGTCAAAAGGAGGACGAGAAGCTGTTGCTCGAGGAAGATGAACAAGACAAAGCCACGACAAGGGTGGAGCAATCCTTGCCGCAACCCCCTAAGGCCTCTAAATCATCCAACCCAGATAAGGTAAGTTCAAATTCCATTAATTCTAACCTTATTCTGGCCAATGCACCCTTTCCTCGCAGATTCATGCAATCAAATAAGGAAGAAAGTGAAAAGGACATTTTGGACACTTTTAGGAAGGTGCAAGTCAACATCCCCCTCCTTGACGCAATCAAACAAGTTCCAAAGTATGCCAAATTCTTGAAGGAACTTTGCACAACAAAGAGGAGGATTTCGAACAAGGAGTGAGTAAGGGTAAGTGAGAATGTTTCAACAGTTTTGCAAAGAAAACTGTCTGAAGCCATGAGGTACCATATTGATGACCATTCTTGTTTTTCTATTGATATTATTGATTTATTGGCGCAGGAACATCTTGAACAATTACACGACGATGCATTTGAAAGGGTCATTACAAATGCAATAGGACTCAAAAACCAAGGGGCAGAAGTAAACCACACCCACGGCACCAATGAAGAATTCCATGTCGTGCCTCCTTGTGAAGAAGTGGTTGAGATGGTGGCTGCCCTAGAATCGTTGCCACAACAATATGGTAAGCTTCCAATCCCAATTTCAGATTCTGTTTCTACTCTCAGTGATTCAGGCACCTTCCCTTGAGCTTAAACCATTACTAAGTCATTTGAAGTACGTTTTCTTGGGAGACCAAGAGACTTTACCGGTCATAGTGTCTTCTACACTCACAGCACAAGAGGAGCAGAAATTGGTGAGGGTGTTGAAGGAGTACAAAACAGCCATTAGATGGACCTTAGCCGACATCAAGGGAATAAGCCCCACAACGTGCATGCATCGCATACTTCTGAAGGAGGGGGCTAAACCATCTCGAGAGGCTCAACGCCGACTCAACCCTCCAATGATGGAAGTTATGAAAAAAGAGATTATCAAGCTTCTTGATTGTGGCGTGATCTATCCAATTTCAGATAGTCGTTGGGTTTCACCGGTTCAATGTGTTCCAAAGAAATCTGGAGTCACCGTGGTAAAGAATGAAGAGAACGAGTTTGTACCCACCCGTATCCTAACAGGTTGGCGAGTTTGCATTGATTATAGGAAGCTCAATGCCACCACAAGAAATGATCACTTCCCGCTGCCATTCATTGATCAAATGCTTGAAAGGTTAGCCGGTCATTCTTTTTATTGCTTTCTTGATGGTTATTCGGGATATAATCAGATTGTAATAGCTCTAGACGACCAAAAAAAGACCACTTTTACTTGTCCGTTTGGTACTTTTGCTTATTGTCGAATGCCATTTGGTTTCTACAATGCACCAGCCACCTTTCAAAGATGCATGGTAAGTATCTTTTCAGATTATGTTGAGAAGATTATTGAGGTTTTCATGGATGATTTTAGTGTTTTGGTGACTCTTTTGATGGTTGTTTAACTAATCTCACTTTAATCTTGAAACAATGCATTGAAACTAACCTTGTTTTAAATTGGGAAAAATGTCACTTTATGGTAAAACAAGGCATAGTTTTAGGTCACATAGTTTCAAAAAAGGGAATTGAGGTTGATAAATTGAAAATAGATCTTGTACGCTACTTACCCTCTCCTACTTCGATGAGAGAGGTTTGTTCTTTTCTTGGACATGCAGGATTTTATATACGGTTCATCAAGGATTTCTCGAAGATCTCCACACCCCTATCTAACTTCTCCAAAAGGATGTGCCCTTTGTGTTCAACGAGGAATGCGAGAAGGCCTTCAAACACCTTAAGGAGATGCTAACTTCGGCCCCCATCATAGTTTCACCAGATTGGAGTCTACCTTTTGAGCTCATGTGTGATGCCTTAGATTATGCAATTGGAGCTATTTTAGGACAAAGGAAGGACAAGAAGCCGCATGTCATCTACTATGCCTATCGGACCTTGAATGATGCTCAATTGAACTACTCCACCACTAAAAAAGAACTTCTTACTGTTGTGTTTGCTTTAGATAATTTTCATTCTTATTTACTTGGTACTAAAGTTATAATTTACACTGATCATGCAGCTTTGAAGTATTTGCTTACGAAGAAGGAAGCCAAGCCAAGGCTTATTCACTGGATGCTTCTTCTTCAAGAGTTTGATGTGGAAATCCGGGACAAGAAATGAAGCGAAAACGTGGTGGCTGACCACTTGAGCCGTTTGGTGCACAATGATGAGTCCTTACCCATCTTAGAGACATTCCCAGATGAGCAATTGTTGTCTATTAAGGTAAGTGAGCCATGTTTTGCTGATTTGGTGAATTATTTAGTGACTAAACAAGTTCCAAGCATCCCTAAACAAGCACCAACGTGATAAACTGAAAAAGGATACACGGTTTTATGTTTGGGATGACCCTTATTTGTGGAAATATTGCCCTGATCAGATTCTTCGTAGGTGTGTGCACAATTCTAAGTTTTATTCGATTTTAGCTTTCTGTCACACATATGAATAGTCATTTTGGTACCCAAAGGACAGCATGTAAGGTTCTAGAATGTGGATTTTATTGGCCTACTTTGTTTAAGGATGCTAGAACTTTTTGCATAACGTGTGATCGTTGTCAAAGAACAAGAAATATAGGTGCCAATGACCAAATGCCGCAGACCCCTATCTTTAATGTCGAAATTTTTGATGTTTGGGGCATTGATTTCATGGGTCCTTTTCTTTCCTCGTATGGTTTCACTTATATTTTGCTTACGGTTGATTATGTCTCGAAATGGGTGGAAGAAAAAGCCATATGTACTAATGATTCTAGAGTGGTTGCAAATTTCATCAAAACTAACATCTTCTCCAAAGTTAGGATGCCGAAGGTGTTCATAAGTGATGGAGGTTCCCATTTTTGCAATCGAACCATTGAGGCGTTGTTCAAGAAGTACAATGTCAAGCATAAGGTTTCGAAACCTTACCATCCTTAAACAAGTGGGCAAGCCGAGGTTTCTAACCGAGAAATCAAGCAAATTTTGGAGAAAACCATTGGGCCAACCCGAAAAGATTGGAGTATGCGTTTGGATGATGCACTGTGGGCGTATCGTACAGCCTACAAAACATCACTTGAGATGTCTCCATTTCGGCTAATCTATGGGAAACCATGCATCTCCCTGTGGAATTGGAGCACAAGGCACATTGGGTTGTCAAGACATTCAAGGCATTCCAATTAAATGAACTTGAGGAAATAAGGAATGAAGCATATGAGAATGCTCGTATTTACAAGGAGAAAACCAAGGCATTCCATGACAAGATGATTCGTGGCAAACATTCTCAAAAGGGCAAAAAGTGTTGCTTTTCAACTCCCGCCTACGTTTGTTTCCCGGTAAGTTATGTTCTAAATGGATTGGTCCTTTTGTGATTACTAATGTTTTCCTTATAGTGCAGTCCAAATTCAAAGCTTAAGAAACGGCCAAGAATTCAAGGTGAACGGGCACCGTTTGAAGCCATACTATGAAAATGTCGAGGGGCAGGTTGTGGAGGAAATACCCCTCTATGCCGTGGGCTCCAATGCAGCTTAAAAAGAGGTATCGTCCGGCTGGAAGACGTTAAAGCAAGCGCTTCTTGGGAGGCAACCCATGCATTCAAATAAGGAAGATCTAAGAATCGCTCCACAACCAGATTTGCATTCCTAAACCCTTCTCTTTATTGCATTTATTTGTCATGATTAGTTCGTTCTTTGTTTGTTTGCTTATGTGTGAATTTATGCTTGAAACATTGAGGACAATGTTTGGTTTAAGTGTGGTGAGGGGGGGTAAACAAAGTATTTTTCATTGATTTTCGTGGGATTTTATCACCTATCACTTCTAAAGTTGTTACTCACTGTTTTTAAGTGTTTTTAGCGTGTTTTGAAGTGTTTTAATGTGCCCTGTAACAGGAAATATGAAAATTTTGAAGAAAAAAATCGAAAAAGTTTTGAAAAACCCAAAAAGAGTCGTTTTTGTGTGTTTGTGTTTTAGGGTACCTTCCAACACAATGATGAGGATTTGGTTTTTAATTGCATGACTATTAAAGAAAGTTACAAACATGGATGGAAGTTTGATATGCTCTTTGGTTTATGCTTAGTTGTAGTAATTGTTTACAAATTCACATGTAATCACAAAGGAAAAAAATTAGTTTTTGTAACATGCTTGAAGGATGAAACTCCAACTAACGCTACAGCCCTGAGAGACTTGAGCCTATACTTCTTTTGGAGAGTTATTAATCTATGATGTTTTTGTTTTCTAAAGTCGTTGCATGATCTCATTATTTTCTTTGCTTGGTTGCTACTTAAAATGCGTTTTCATCAGTATAGTTCCAAATACTAGAACTCATACCCGTTTCATTCAAAGCATGACATTGAATTGCATAACACATAAACAAGATGAAGTTGTTTAGTGAACCAAAGCCAAACAGCCATACCCCCCTTTTGCATTTGTATTGTAGGTTTAATTCCTTTGAGCTTTATTTAGCCTATTTCCTTTGTTAGCCCACATTATCCTTACCTAGTCTAGTATAGGACTATCCATACCTTTGTTCTTAAAGGATAGTGAAGCATGACTTAAAGGGAATTCCTTTTGATCTACAATTTGTAGAAAAACAAGTGTGGGGGAAGGGTTTTCAAATTGTGTTTTGTGTGCCAAAGAAATAGCGCACGGGTGAAAAAGAAAGTAAAAAAAAAAAAATGTGAAAAGAAAAGAAAAAGAAGGAAAAAGAGTTGAAAATAAGTGAAAAAGAGTTCACAAGTGTTGCTTGTTGAAGAAATGGTCCAAAAGTTTGAATCTGGCCCTAAGTGTTGTATGAAACTTCCCTTTGTGTTTAAAGTTGGTTTCTGAATTCAAAAGTGAATTCTAAGTCTTGATTTCATTGCTTTGCTTACTATTTCTTTAAGCACTTTTGTTTATTCTTAACCTTTCTTTGTTAGCCAATACCCTTAGCCCCGTTACAACCCTCAACTTCTATCTTGAGTGTTGTGTGTTCAATATGTGGAGTTTGGAATTGGTATGAGCATATGGAATCCCTAGTTCTCGCATCTAAATAGTAGCATTCCGTTCATGAGATCATATACATATGTGCATTAATAACTTCAGAAAGTGCTTTCCTTGTAATAACATATGTGAGTGTTTAGTTTACATGTTTACAATCTTCTCACATAAACCTAGTGTAGGGAGTGTAGTCAAAAAATCTGTGTGAAAATAGAGTGTAAATCCGGTGAGGAATTGAGGGATTCTCTAAGGCATGTTACTACATTCAAAAATGTTGTTTTAATTGATTAAATGCGAGCTAGTGAGTGGTGACTATGATTAAGTATGTGCTTAAAGGTAAGGATGACAAAAATCTGTGTAAGTAATGATTTTTAATATGTCATGTTTCATTGGAAATCCCTGAGGTAAATATTGGAAGGTCTAGGTTTTGTTTTGTGTTTTGTTTGTTTTGTTTTGCTCGAGGACTAGCAAAAGCTAAGTGTGGGGGAATTTGATAGGAGCATATTTATGCGACTTAGTTAGCTTGTTTCCTTGCATTTACTTAGTTAGTTTCTAGTTATTTTAGTGTTTTAAGCTATTTTCGTGTGTTTGTAGGTTCAAAGGGCTAAGGTGGCAAGAAAGTGCATTTTGGTGCATTTTGGAGCAATTTTGGGCTTGGAATGGATAACACATGCTTGGAGCAAGGTGGATCGACGAAATTGAAGTTTAAGAAGGTTTTGGAATGTGCTAGAAGAATTAAGTCAAAGATTTTGAAGAAAAGAATCAGTCAAGAAGAAGGAAACATTAATTCGAACTTACCTTATTTTCAGAGGATATTCAAAGCACCTTTCCTTTTCCTAAAACATTTAGCCTTCTAAAAGTCAAAGAGTCAACCTCCAAACCATGTAAACCCTTTCCCTTTCCTCCTATGAGGTTGCCGCACCAAATATGCAAGGAATTCTTCCTTGCCGCACAAGCAAATCAATTCCCCTTTCTTTCTAAGCTTGCCGCATATCCTTTCCTTTTATCCCTAGGATTCTGACATTTATTTCTCCTTTTTCTTGTGGATTTGGGAATAAAACTTGTTAAACCAAGTTAAGTTAGGGCTTGTTTTCCTAAAACCTTTAAATAAAGGCTTGTGCCGCACCAAGGGGGCATCCATTCACTACCATTCATACTTTCAGCCATTCTTTCATACAATTCACCACAAAACCTTCACCCACACCTTGTGCCACAGCAAAGAAAAAGAAAGAGGACCCTTGGACGTGTTTGCCATTCAAGCTTAGATTGCTGGAATGTTTTTAGGTGTAATCCATCTTTTGTTTTCAATGTTTAATTTAAGTTTTCTTTGTTTTGCGAACATGAGGAGCTAAACTCGTTTTAGCTAGGGGGAAATTCAAAACCATGAACATATTTGCAATATGACTTGATTAATTCCAGTTGTGATTTCATAAATTGTGATTTCATAAATTGTGCATGCACATTGCTTAGTTTGCATGCATGAATTTGATGCTAGAATATAAGGGAGTCTCACATAATCGTTACGAACTTATATTCACAAGTAGTGAAGGTCGCTGGTCACGCTTGCGTTAAGTTAAATTCCTGGCATGAGTATCATGATGTCATAGTTACGAATGCCTTGTCAATGCTTATGATTTTTACAGAGATTAATGATCTTTGCTTGTGTCTCTATTATGCAGTTCATGTAGGGAACTTGGGAAGAATAATTTGGTTGCCGATGCGTTGTCCGTCCAATTCAATGACCTAAGAAAAATTTGAGGGTTAATTAGTGATGACACGGTTAATCTGGGGCATTGTCATTCATGGTTTATTGAAAAAGCAACTGGAAATCAATTCATGTGCATCTATGTCATATGTGGAGAAGGACCTTCTAGCTAGCCTTTTACCCATCCATTCACCCTAATTTAGTGCAAACTTTGTTTAAGTTTACAATCTGCTTGTTTTACTTTAAATTCATCAAAAACCCAATCCTCTTTACTTGGTTGTGTCAAATTAGTTAGAATCTATCCAAACTTGTTCCTCGTTAGTCTTTTAAGTCTATTTACTTCAATTTTCGTCCAAATCACCCTTTAGTTCCTGTTTTGAGTCGATTTGCTTGTTTTGTGCTGTTTTGAGTCATTCTAGTTTGTTTTAAGTTATTAGAGTCTAGTTTTCTGTTTTTGAGTCTAGTTTAGTGTTTTAGAGTTTAATTTGAATAGATTAGCAATCCCTCATAATCCCCAGCCTAGAACGATCCCTACTTACATCTTTACTACAATTGTCAACAAGATGGTTTAATTTATGTGCTAGTTTATATCACATCAGTTGGCCAATGTCGTGCTAGTGATGGAAATAGAGAAGGGCATATGGAGAGTATGCGTGGATTACACCGACCTCAATAAGGTATAGCCTACAGATAACTACTCGGTTCCCCGAATTGACCTGCTCATTGACTCAACATCTGGGAACCAGCTGCTCAGTTTCTTGGACACGTACTCAGGCTTCAATCAGATTGCCATGCACAAGCCTGACAAGGAGAAAACCGCATTCGTGATCGAGCGAGGCATATACTGCTACAAGGTCATGCCTTTTGGCCCCAAGAACACATGAGCAACGTACAAAAGACTCATAAACACGATGTTCAAGAAACATATCAGAGTCACCATGGAAGTCTACGTCGACGACATCATGGTGAAAGGCAAGCAGCGGTCAGACCACATTCGCAACTTGGCAGAGACTTTTGACATCCTCTGAGAGTACAAAATGAAGCTTAACCCAGCTAAGTGCACTTTTGGCGTATCCTCAGGAAGATTCTTAGGGTACCTTGTAACCCAACGAGGAATCGAAGCTCATCCAAAGCAAATCAGAGCGATCCTGGACATGAAATCGCCTATAACTCTGAAGAAGATCCAAAGTCTGACTGGCTAAGCAGCCACACTTAATCGTTTTCTTTTCACGATCCACTGACCGATGTAAGCCATTCTTCAAGGCAACCAAAAAGGCGCATAAGGACAAATGGGACGACGAATGCGAGAAAGCATTTCAGGACCTGAAGTAATACCTGACATCACCTCCACTACTATACAAGCCGAAAGCAGCGGAAAACTTGTACATCTATCTGGCAGTATTAGAAGTAGCAGTAAGCTCTGCCCTCATAAGAGAAGAGCTTGGGGCCCAACTGCTTGTATTTTATACATCCAAAGCTTTCCTCGATGCGGAAACCAAATACCTGAAGATTGAAAAGCTAATTTTGGCACTAGTTGTCGCAGCTCGGAAGCTCAGACCTTACTTTCAAGACCATTCGGTCATCGTCATAACCCAGTACCCACTATGATCAGTTTTGTATAGTCCAGATGCTTTTCAACGAGTGATGAAGTAGGCATTGGAACTCGGCCAATACGGCCTAGCATACCAACCCCGCACGACAATAAAGGCCCAGGCATTGGCAAACTTCGTAGCGGAATTCACCCTAAGCCTGAAGAATGTAACAACTCAGCCCAAAGGCACCACGGAGGCAGCCGAGCACGCCGTAGCCGCACTAGCCCCACCTGCAGAAGATTTCTGGCGTTTTTTCATCGATAGATCATCCAACTACCAAAGATCGGGGGCAGGCCTAGTTCTTACTACCCAGACAATTCAATGCTTCAGTAGGCGATCACTTTGAGCTTCAAGGCATCGAACAATGAAGCAGAGTATGAAGCCCCACTCGCAGGTCTCTGATTAGCAAAAAACTTAGCAGTGAAAAAGCTCGCAATCTATTCTGATTCCCAGTTGATCACTAACCAAACCTTAAGGGACTATGCAGCGAAGCATCCAAGGATGGCCCGATACCTTTAGAAGGTACGAGAGTAGCTAGCAATGCCCACATAGACGCACTAGCAAGCCTAGGCTCCGCACTAGACCATCAGCTCAAGCGCTCTATCCCAATCGAGTGTTTGGAAAAGCCAAGCATAAATGAGGAACCAGCAATCGAGGTGGCGGAGATCAACACAACCCCGAGTTGGCAAGATCCTATCATCGACTACATAGTCAATTGAACGCTCCCAGCAAACAGATTGGAGTTCAGAAAGTGATGCAATGTAAAACAGTACACAAATTAAACGCTCTTGTTATCAATTGTAGTATAAATGCAAGTAGGGATCGTTCTGGACCGGGGATTAGGAGGGCTTGCTAATCTAACACAAACTAACTAAAATAAGCAACACAAGACTCAAAAGACTCTAAATAGACTAGTAAGACTCAAAACAAGTTCAAATTACTCAAAACAGCTTTAAAACACTAATTAGACAGATTCTAGACACTAGACACCACATTGGACGAAGACTGAATTAAACTTGACTCAAAACACACAAAGACACAAACGAAGACAGATTCTAACTAATTTGACTCAAACAAGTAAAGGGGGGTTGGTTTTAGAGTGAAACTAAGCTAAAACAAACAAAGACTTTAAACTAAGCAGATTTAGATAAAATTGGGTTTTTAGGATGGATGGTGAACTAGCTAGAGGTTGCCTTATCCACACATGACTTATATGCATATAACTTGACTTCCAGTTACTCATTCATTGAATTGCAAATGACAATGCCCCAGATTAACCGTGTCAATCACTAATTAACCCTCAGATTCTCCAAATTTCATTGAATTGGACGGACAACTCATCTACAACCAAATTATTCTCATCAATTTCCCTACATGACATCATAATAGAGACACAATCAGAGATCATTACGCTCAATGAGAATCATAAGCATTGACGAGGCATTCATAACTATGACATCATGTTACTCACACCAAGAATTGAACTTAACACAATTGTTCCAGCAACCTTTACTACTTGTGAACATAAGTTTGTAACGATTATGTGAAACTCGCTTATATCCTAGCATAAAATCTATGCATGCCAATTAAGTGTCGACCCTCAACCAACAAACAAAAATAAGTTCTAATTCAAACAGTTAAGCCAATTGCATTCATACTTCAAGAATCTGTAACTGAAATTTATCAAGTCATATCACACACAAAATCATGGTTTCAAAGTAGCGTCCAGCTAGAAACAAGTTTAGCCTCTCATGATTACAGCAAGACAAAGGAAAATTAAATTAAACAACGAAAACATAAGGTAGAAAACACCTAAGAACGCCCAGCAATCCAGATTAGGTGCAACACGCTCCAAGGCCGCTTCTCCTCTCCTTCCTCCTTGCAAGGCTGCGGCATAGGTGGCTGGTAGGGTTTATGGATGGGCAAAGGTGGTGTGGATGGGTGGTGGAAGGTGTTTGGAATGGTTTAGATGTGAAGGGATGTGTAGAGGTAGGTAATCTGTGCGGCACAATCACATATTTATAGAGGAAGGCTAGGTCACAGCTGGGAAGGTGTTTTGGTAGGTTTTGGACTCCTAACCCTTCTAGAAATCAGAATCCTTGAAGTTTTGGGGAATTAAATGGACCAAATCCCTCTAGAATAAGGAAATAGGTGCGGCAAAGCCTAGATGATCAGGGATAGAGCTTCTTGCATGGCAAAGAAGGTTCTCCTTGCTGATTTAGGTCCAAATTAAAAAGGGAATGTGTTTACTTGTGCGGCAAGGAAGGAAAACTTAAGGGAAAGGTGCGGCATCCCTCTCTAGCTGGGAATTGATCTTCTAGAAACAATGTTGAGGTGTCCTAAAGTGTCTAGGACTCCTTCTAATGGCTGAAACCTTTGTGTATTTGGATTAGGAAAGTCAAGATAAGATAGGATAATGTTTTGGATAAGATGAGATAAGATTTGGATAATGTTCCATATTTCTTGCTAACTTCTTATCTTCTTTATCTTTGACTTCTTTCTTCCATCTTTTGAGCTGATTTCAAGCCTTTTTATCTTCAAATTCGTCCATCAACTTGCCTCCATGCTTGCACTACCCAATCTTGGCCCAAAAATGCTCTAGAATGCTCCAAATCGCTTCTTTTTGCCATTTTGACACTTAGAACCTACAAACACACGAAAATAGCTTAAAATACAAAATTAACTAAGAACTAAGGACGTTAATGCATGAAAACAAGCTAACTAAGTCGCATAAATATGCTCCTATCAAATTCCCCCACACTTAGCTTTTGCTAGTCCTCAAGCAAAACGAAACAAAACAAACAAAACAAACACCAAACAAACTAGACCTTCCAACGTTCACCTCAGGGATTTCCAACGCACATGACATATTCAAGATCATCATAACCATAGATTTTAGTCATCCCCACCCTCTAGTACATACTTAATCACAGTCACCATTCATTAGCTCGCATTTAACCAATTAAAACAATGTTTTGAATGTAGTAACATGCCTTAGAGAATTCACTCAATTCCTCACTAGGTACTGAAGGAAAAATTTTGTCCTAGCTAAGAACATGTGAGAATATTTGAACACATATGCAAACTAATAACACTTTAAAGTAGGCATGCATTCAAAAACAATTCTAAAACCCATGACTTTCAAAGCCTAGTGAATGGTGAACCACAAGACTCTTTAACAACATTAAAGATAAGAAAGGATTTTAAGATTCATTACCCTTGAAGCTCATCCTTGTTTACACAAGGGATTCACCCAAGTGGAGGGCCTTCAAGTCACCTCCTAGCTCCTTGGATCTTCCTTGTGATTTACTTCCTTTTGTTACTCCTTTGCTCCTTGAGGATGTGAGGAAAGGATCTCCAAAAACACCAAAGGTTTGGTGTCTCTAAGTCTCCACACCAAGGATGAGGTGTGAAGATGAAATGGATGACTTAGAGGAAGAAAGATTGCTAGCTATCCCTCCCCTAAGTGGCCGGCCTCTATTGAGAAAAAGAGAGAAAATATTTCTCTTCTTTGTCTCAAGAAAACCCTAATGAGGTAAAAGCTATAAAGATGCTTTTATACCACCTCACATGTGAGTGGCAAACTTGCAATTAACCCAAGTTTGATAACCCTCACCCTAGGCCGGTTTTGACTTTGTTTTTGGGTTAATTTCCATATAGTTTTAGTTGTCACACAACCTAAACTCAATGGGCCTTGTGGACCAAAAACCCTTTTGGGCCCCGAAACCCAAAACCAACTTAAAAGCCCAATACGAACCTTTCGTAAGATTAATTAACTAATTAATTAATCTTGACCATTCTCAATTAAACTTATTTAATTGCTTATCCATCTCATTTATATTTCTTCACTTTCACCCTTACTCGGTGTACGATCCATTAGGTTCCAATTAGCGAGGCAGTGGGCGATTGTTACTCTTAACGATCGATTGTGAATTGAAACTACATTTCAATTCTCCCTTTGATGAAGATTAGTGTTTGCTAATCCTCAGGGCTTCCACAAACCATGAGTGACACCTAGCAGTATGTCATGGCTACCCAAGCTAAGTAGAAGTGGTTGGAGAACCTATCCAGTTACAATTACAATGCAATACGATCCTTCTCTAATACAATACTCTTGATCACATTGTTTGAGTGATAGTTTGTTTCATGTCTACTATCCAATGTGATACTTCTCTATATGAATCAATTGAATATGATTTGGAACATGCTTCCTAAATCATATTCGTATGCTTTGGCCAAAGACTCTCGAATCATATCTCAGAGTATTCACCTTCCACTATAGAAGGTTAGAGATCCCTTGTTGTGCATTCACATGCCTACATGACTAGATAGCTTGACCCCAACAATGTCGTTGACACTCTCAATGGAATGCCTTTGACATAATCAAAGATCAAGGACCTAACCATTAGACATCAATGATGCCTCAGGTCAAAGGACTACTTTGCATATTGCAACTTACGAGTTCTTACATGACATGTATGTTCGAACTCTCTTTTGATCGTTGTTCAGTGTACTCGATTACCTTTTGAGCACCTATGTGTTTGTCTCAGTGTCCAACACTAAATGACTTGAGACTAGTCATACTCACGCTTGAGTTAACATAACACATACTAACCTTAGTGGATTGTCAATGCCCAATTGGCAATCCTATGGCTAGGAACGTTTTAGGAATGTTCATAAGAGAAAGGTCTCGTTAATCTAACTTACTTAGATCACTTCTCTCTTAGATTAAATATATTCCTTGGATTCCCTTATTGCTTAAACACATGATACAATAAATAGTGATTAACAATAAGCTTTGCCCTTCATTAAACATATAATAGTCTAATACAATAAGTATTCCAAAAGCTATTACATCAAATGAGTGGCTTTGTGGGCATACTTCCAACAGGTACACTCTTATTTTCACTCAGATTTTCGAACTACACTCCCTATTCTAGGTGTATGTGAGAAGATTGATGTAAACATGAAAACGAACACTCACATATGTTTATAACAAAGAAAGCAATTTTTGGGGTTATTAAGCACGTATAGATATGATCTCATGAATGGAATGCTACTACTTAGATGCGAGAACCAGGGACACCATATGCTCATACCAATCCCAAACTCCACATATTGAAACACACAACACTCAAGATAAAAGTATAGGGTTGTAACAGGGCTAGGGGTATTGGCTAACAAAGAAAGTTAAGGAAAACAAACGTTCTTAAAGCAATAGCGAGCAAAGTAATGAATATGACACTTAGAACTCCCTTTTGAAACGCAGCCACAAACTTTGATACATAAAGGGAAGGTCAAACATACTTAGGGCTGAATTCAACTTTTTCGACCATTTCTTCAACAACCAACACTTGTGAGCTTAATCTCACTTATTTTGAACACTTTTTACACCTTTTCACATACTTTTCTTTTTCTTTTCTTTTTCTCACGAATTTTCTTCTTTTTTTTTTTCTACCCGTGCCTCTTTTGATTTTCTTTGGCACACACCCACACACAAAAAATCCCTTCCCCCACACTTGCTTGATGCCTAATAACGAACAAAGGGAATTCACTCTAGGTCATGCTTCACCACACCTTAAGAACAAGGGTAAGGATGGTCCTAATCTAGGCTAGGTAGGGAACATGTGGGTAAACAAAGAAAATGGCTAAACAACGCTCAACGGGGGTTAATCCTACAAAACTTAATGCACAGGGATAAGGCTTTTTGGCACTGGTTTACTACACAACTTCATCTTGTTTATGTGTTATGCATTTCAATATCATGCTTTGAATGAAACGGGTATGAGTTATAGTATTTGGAACTAAATGATGAAACGCCTTCTAAGTAGCAACAAAGCAAAGAATGATGAGATCATGCAACGACTTTAGAAAACAACAAATGCACAGATGTTTAACTTTCCAAATAACATTTTAAGCTCAAGTCTCTCAGGGTTGTAACGTTAGATTGAGTTTCTTCCTTCAAGCATGTTACAAAAACTAGTTTTCTCCTTTTTGATTAAACATGAATTCATGAATTATAACCATAATCAAGCATAAACCAGAGACCAATTCAAACTTCCATCCATGTTTATAACTTTCCTTAATAGTCATGCAATTAAAAACCGAATCCTCATCATTGTGTTGGAAGGTACCCTAGGACACAAACAAACACACAAAAACAACTCTTTTTGAGTTTTTCAAAACACTTTTTCAAATTTTTATGAAATTTTCGGATTACCTTTTCAAAACACACTAAAAACACTTAAAACAGTGAAAAACAACATTCGAAGTGATAGGTGATAAAATCCCACGAAAATCATGCAAAAACAACTTGTTTACCACCCCCCCTAACACTTAAACCAAACATTGTCCTCAACGTTTCAAACATAAACTCACAGAAAGCAAACAGCAAACAACACCACTAACTAACATGACACACATGGCAAAGTAAATGCAATAAAGACTAGAGTTAAGAACACAAATCTGGGTTTGAGCCGGTTGTTCCTAGGTCTACTTTATTCGAATGCATGGGTTGCCTCCCAAGAAGCGCTTGCTTTAACATCTTGCAGCCGGATGATTCCTCGGTTTAAGCTTCATTGGTACCCTCGGCATGGAAAGGAACTTCTTCCACAACCTGCCCCTCAAAGTTCTCATACAGTGGATCGATGAATGGAATAGGATAATGATGTTTGCTGATTGGTGCGTTGTGTTCCCTAAGGTTCATGTAAATTCGCCCACCATTGGGGATTTGCTTGGGTACCTGCACCAAAGAAAGGAACCACCTATCAATTTCAATGGGAATTGGATTTGGATTAGGTGGCTTACCTATGTGCTGTGATGAAGTGGCAGCACTATGAACATTTTTCCCCATGGTGCTTTCGGCCAATTTGGGCATTTTGAGGGCAGTGGCCGTATGGTCCTTGTACTCCATTCCAATTCCTTCGTCTTGTATGGTTCTTGATGCATCCTTTGTGCTTGGTGTTGAACGGTCCGGCCCTATCTTTTTTATTTTATCAATGGCAAAACAAGAATGAACAACATTAAGATTCTCAACAGACTTAGAAACATTAAATTTAATCTTATCGCCACCAAACTTCATAGTTAACGTCCCCTTAGCCACATCAATCTTGGTTTGGGCTGTTTTCATGAAATGTCTTCCAAGTAGAATCGGCATTGGGGAAGAATGGGCCGACTCTTCCATCTCAAGCACATAGAAATCAGCCGGAAAAATTAAGTGGTCAACCTGCACCAAAACATCCTCCAAAACTCCCTTTGGATAGGCATTAGAACAATCGGCTAATTGAATAATCACTCCATCATTTTTCAGTTCGCCTAAGTTCATAGATGCATAAATAGAATAAGGCATGACATTTATTGATGCACCTAGATCTAACATGGCATTTTCAAACCGAGTATTTCTTATAACACAAGGAATTGTAAAACTAACCGGATCATTGCATTTAGGGGGCAGTTTTCGTTGCAAAACAGCTGAGACATTCTCACTTACCTGTACCACCTCCTTATTTGAAATCCTTTTCCTTTTCGTGCACAGCTTCTTTAAGAATTTGGCATACTTTGGAATTTGCTTAATTGCATCAAGGAATGGGATGTTGACTTGCACCTTCGTAAGAGTGTCCAGAATGTCCTTTTCACTTTCCTCCTTCTTTGATTGCATGAATCTACGAGGAAATGGTGCATCGGGCGGAATATAGTTAGAACTAATCAAATTTGAACCCAACTTACCTGTGTTGGACGTTTTGGAGAGTTTAAGTGCATTGGAAGGTTGCGGCAAGGTTGGAGCAACCTTTGCCGTGGCTTTCTCTTGTTCTTCCTCCTCTTGTAACAACGTTTCATCCTTCTTTTGGGCAGATTTGGATGTCTTTGGATCAATCCCAACCTCTTTGCCACTTCTTAAGGTAATGGCCTTGACAGATTCGAATCCTCCCTTCAGATTCACAGTGGTCGAACTAGGAAGTTTCCCATGTTCTCGAAACTGCCCTATGAACTCAACCATTTGTCCCATTTGTTTCTTCAATTTAGTCACTTCCCGGGCTTGATTTTGCACCTCTTTGGCATAATTTTGCATCTCTTTGGTTTGATTTTGCTGCCCCTGTGCCAAAGTGGTTAGTAATTGAATAACTTGATCATTATCAAGAGACGAACCTGAGTTGTTTTGGGTAGATTCTGTTTGGGATTGCATGGGTGCATATGGCTTTGGAAACATCCCAGGGGGTGGTGGCCGAAATCCACCTTGTTGTTGACGTTGTTGGGGTTCCCTCCAACGCATATTTGGATGATCTCTCCAACTCGGATTGTAGGTATTTGCATATGGATCGTATCGGGGCTGATTTTGGCCTTGTAACCCAACAGCATTGGCACTCTCCCATCCTCCATTCTCAATCAATTGAGGGCAACTTTCAAAGGCATGCCCTTGTATGGTACACACGCCACAGATTGTAGGTGGTTGTGATTTTGGTCATTCAACAACCTGAGACACAATGAGAGTGAGATTAGCCAATTGTGATTGAATTTCAGAAATTGCACTTACCTCATTGACATGTTACTGCCGTGGGCTCTCTCTCTGTCCAACACCTTCATATTGTTGTGTATTGAGGGCTCAGTTTGCAATCAAAGTCTTGGCAGCCATCGAAGTCTTGTCAACCAATGCACCACCCACTGATGCATCTAGCATTTGGCGTTCAATGGGGAAGAGTCCTTCATAGAAGTATTGAATGAGCAGCTCCTTCTTCATTTGTTGTTGAGGGCATGATGCAACTAGGCCCTTAAAATGCTCATAATATGCAGGGAAAGACTCTCCTTGATTTTGCTGAATACCACTAATCCATTTCCTCAAGAGAATGACTCTTGAAGTTGGGAAAAACTTCTCCAAGAATGCTCGTTTCATACTTTCCCATTATGTGACAGTTCCGGGCGCCAATTCGTACAACCAATCTTTAGCCTTTTCCAATAATGAGAATGGAAGGGCTTTCATCTTCAAAATATTCCCATCAACATTAATGGGTGTCATACTCGAGCAAACCACTTCAAATTCCTTTAAATGCTTGTTTGGATCCTCCATGGACAGCCCATGGTATTTGGGAATGTGATGCAACAAGCTAGACTTCAATTCGAACTCGACGGTCTTATATGGAGCTGCCCTAGGATATTGGATACATAAAGGTACTGCATTATCCAATCCTGAGGCCGAAAGCTCCTTAATGGTTCGATTATCTGCAGCCATAACCTCTTCAACCTCGGCTTCAGAACTTAAACTAGGTGGGTGAGGTTCTGGATTCTTTCTTTTCTTTCTCAAGGTTCATTCAAAATCGTCGTCAAAATCCAAGATATGCTCACGAACCGTTTGAGAACTACGAGTCATAAACTAGTACCTGAAAACAAAGAAAACAAACTAGAATCAGAATCTAAACTAACACACACGAAAATAAACAAAAAGAAACAACGGGGGACTAGCAAAGTTGCTAATCCCCGGCAACGGCGCCAAAAATTTGATGCGATGTAAAACAGCACACAAATTAAACCCTCTTGTTATCAATTGTAGTATAAATGCAAGTAGGGATCGTTTTGGACCGGGGATCAGGAGGGCTTGCTAATCTAACACAAATTGACTCAAATAAGCAACACAAGACTCTAATTGCTCAAATTACTCAAAATTGCTTAAAAACACTAATTGGACAGATTCTAGACACTAGACACCTCTTTGGACGAAGATTCAATTAAACTTGACTCAAAACACATAAAGACGCAAACTAAGACAGATTCTAACTAATTTGACTCAAACAAGTGAATGGGGGTTGGTTTTAGAGTGAAACTAAGCTAAAACAAACAAAGACTTTAAACTAAGCAGATTTAGAAGAAATTGGGTTTTTTGGATGGATGGTGAACTAGCTAGAGGTTTCCTTATCCACACATGACTTATATGCATATAACTTGACTTCCAGTTACTCATTCATTGAATTACAAATGACAATGCCCCAGATTAACCGTGTCAATCACTAATTAACCCTCAGATTCTCCTAATTTCATTGAATTGGACGGACAACTCATCTACAACCAAATTATTCTCATCAATTTCCCTACATGACATCATAATAGTGACACAATCAGAGATCATTACGCTCAATGAGAATCATAAGCATTGACGAGGCATTCTTAACTATAACATCATGTTACTCACACTAAGAATTGAACTTAACACGATTGTTCCAGCAACCTTAACTACTTGTGAACATAAGTTTGTAATGATTATGTAAAACTCACTTATATCCTAGCATCAAATTTATGCATGCCAATTAAGTGTCGACCCTCAACCAACAAACAAAAATAAGTTCTAATTCAAACAGTTAAGCCAATTGCATTCATACTTCAAGAATCTGTAACTGAAATTTATCAAGTCATATCACACACAAAATCATGGTTTCAAAGTAGCCTCTAGCTAGAAACAAGTTTAGCCTCTCATGATTACAGCAAGACAAAGGAAAATTAAATTAAACAACGAAAACATAAGGTAGAAAACACCTAAGAACGCCCAGCAATCCAGATTGGGTGCAACAAGCTCCAAGGCCGTTCCTCATCTCCTTCCTCCTTGCAAGGCTGCAGCAAAGGTGGCTGGTAGGCAAAGGTGGTGTGGATGGGTGGTGCAAGGTGTTTAGAATGGTTTAGATGTGAAGAGATGTATAGAGGTAGGTAATCTGTGCGGCACAATCACATATTTATAGAGGAAGGCTAGGTCACAGCTGGGAAGGTGTTTTGGTAGGTTTTGGACTCCTAACCCTTATAGAAATCAGAATCCTTGAAGTTTTAGGGAATTAAATGGACCAAATCCCTCTAGAATAAGGAAATAGGTGCGGCAAAGCCTAGATGTTCAGGGATAGGGCTCCTTGCACAGCAAGGAAGGTTCTCCTTGCTGATTTAGGTCCAAATTAAAAAGGGAATGTGTTTACTTGTGCGGCAAGGAAGGAAAACTTAAGGGAAAGGTGCGGCATCCCTCTCTAGCTGGGAATTGATCTTCTAGAGACAATGTTTAGGTGTCCTAAAGTGTCTAGGACTCCTTCTAATGGCTGAAACCTTTGTGTATTTGGATTAGGAAAGTCAAGATAAGACAGGATAATGTTTTGGATAAGATGAGATAAGATTTGGATAATGTTCCATATTTCTTGCTAACTTCTTATCTTCATTATCTTTGACTTCTTTCCTCCATCTTTTGAGCTGATTTCAAGCCTTTTTATCTTCAAATTCGTCCATCAACTTGCCTCCATGCTTGCACTACCCAATCTTGGCCCAAAAATGCTCTAGAATGCTCCAAATCGCTTCGTTTTGCCATTTTGACACTTAGAACCTACAAACACACGAAAATAGCTTAAAATACAAAATTAACTAAGAACTAAGGACGTTAATGCATGAAAACAAGCTAACTAAGTCGCATAAATATGCTCTTATCAGAAAGCTCCAAATGAAGGTAGTACGCTACTACATATTTAACGGTATGCTCGTTCGAAGATCCTTTTCAAGACCACATCTCCGCTGCCTATCGCTTCCCAATGACCTGAATATTCTTAGCTCAATCCACGAAAGCGTATGTGGAAACCACTTAAGAGGCCATTCCCTGGCACAAAAAGCTCTTAACGCTGGCTATTACTAGCTAACCATGCATCAAGACACCAAGGAGTATGTACAAAGGTGCGATAGCTGCCAGGGCTTCAAGCCCATGCCCGCACTACCTACTAGTGAACTCCACCCGCAGACGAGCCCTTGGCAATTCATGTAATAGGCAATTGAACTGGTAGGACCAATGCCGCATGCTACTAGGGCCAGAGGCATGATGATCGTGGTGACCGACTACTTCATAAAATAGGTCGAAGCGGAACCCATGACTACAACTACCCAGACGGACATAGAACGCTTCATATGGAAAAACATCATCTACTGCTTCGACATCCCATACTCCATCATTACCGACAATGGTCCGCAGTTCATAGGCAAAGACTTAGCGAAGTTCTTCGAAAAATATGGCATCAAGCAGCATATATCCACGCCCCGATATCCGTAGGGCAACGGGCAGGTCGAGGCATCCAACAAAACCATCCTCGACTACCTTAAGAAGACCCTCTCAAACAAGAAGGGCAAGTGGCCAGACGAGCTCATCGGTGTTCTATAGGCATACCGCACCATCAAAAGACAAGCATTCATCGAAACTCCATTCTCTCTGGCGTATGGTTCTGAGGTGATCATTCATCCTAACGTCGTGATGCCAAGCATCAGCACTATACTGTCGAATTTTGAGCAGAAAGAAAATGAGATGGCCATAAACTTAGACCTAACAGAGGAAGAGTGCGATAAGGTTATGATCTGCATTACGACCTACCAATAGCAGCTCATCTTTAGCTACAACAAAAGGGCAAAAATTCGGCAATTCTAGCCAGAAGACTTAGTCCTTAGAAAGGCCTTCATCCCCGCCCGACAGGAAGGCTAAAAAAAGATGGCTCCCATCTGGGAATGTCCGTACAATGTTAGCTGAGTAGGCGGAAAGGGCAGCTACACCCTCACCACCATGAGCGACAAAGAAATCAACAAGCAGTGGAATGCCTACAACCTGAGAAAGTACTATGTGTGACCTCCCACCATTCCTTGGACCCCATTCAAGACAAAAAAGTTTAAAGACTTAAGCAGCTCGACGAACAAGACCTCATATACCGAGGATTATCAATTGTTATGCCATTACTGCCTACAAGCAAAGTTAATAAATTTCTCTATTCTCAATGAAGATTGAAGGAATTATTCACAAGCCTGGGCCAAATGCATAAACAAACTGACCAACCCTATGATAAGCAGAAGACGTCATCTGCCCTACAGACATGGCATGTGCTCTTTAATAAGGATAGGGTAAACTAATCCGGAATATCCAGACGTGGATGGGTGGCACTACTGCTCAGTTCCCCTTAAATGCAGCGACTACTTGAGCTGGATGACTCCCAGAATTAGCCAAAATAGTCATTCCCCTAGAATAGACTTAGCCAACTGTAGGATTCAATTCCACAAAATCTCGGGTCTCTAACCGGAAAAGACACTAAGTATAAAGAGTTCGCGTGACAAGATGGTATGTCATCGACGTGCAAGTCTTCATGAACGTAGCTTGGTTTTAAAGTGTTGCAATACTAGTTAAGCGACATGCAGAATCAAGTTACAATTCGGAAGGATGAGGCCTCTGAGGTGCGATTCCGCGTACACCTCACGCCAAAAACACCTCTGAGAGCCAGGGACGACGCCTGAAATGGTCATGCGGGTCGTCTGCGTCTATAAGTAAGACGCCCGGCCAACGACCCTACGACTGGCAGCCCAAGGCAATCCGTAAGATAAGACTTACACCTGATATGACTATACGGACTCGTCTGATTACTTAAAAGTAGCGTTTCCAGCTAGAGATGGGCAATGTTGATGGTGGGTGGGTAACCGCGGTTATTTACCCGTAACCGTTTATGTTCATACCCACATAACCATTTACCCGTTGGATAATTGCATAAACGGTTATACCCATACCCATACCATAACCATTTATAAACGGTTAACCATACGCATAATCGTGTACCCATTTAACCATAACCGTTTACACATTTAACCATAACCATTTACCTGTTTATCCTTTTTTTACCTATTTACCTCTTTTTTCACCCGTCTACATGTTTTTTTTTTAACTTGAAAATTACAAAAGAAAAATTTGTCATAATTTTCGTTTTTTAACAATTAAACACCGTCATAGATACATTTTAGCATGCATCAAGACTTGCTCCGATTAAGTTCATAACACTTATTTTCATACATCAAGACTTATTCCGATTAGTACTTCGTATCTATAACATTATTTTCAAGTAATTACAAAGTTTAAAAATCAGATATTACAGGATCGTATGCGTATTTTATGTATGTATACATACTCTTCTGCATTACCATTATTGCCAATAAGATCCGATCCAATGCAGAACCACATCATACCATTATTGCCAATAAGATCCGATCCAATGCAGAACCACATCATGTAATATACAGTGAGTACCTAAACCAGCAACTAAAGAGATGAATGCGAGTGCTATAAGTTAGACTACTAAAAGTAGAAAGGACAATGAAACTGACTCAGTTGTGTTCTTTCTTGCATTTGATTTGTTGTACTTTTATGCGCAAACGGAAGCAAATTTTAACAAAAATACCAAATATTACCATCGTAGGGGAAAACGATACAAACAATATCAAAATCAAAACACAAGAGATTAACGTGGTTCGGCATAAAAGCTTACAACGACGGAATAAGCACAACGAGGAGGGAAAGATGAGCGGGGGACGAGGCATTTAAGACTCTGAGTCTAGTGGATAGATTGAAAATTTAGGGTTTTTAAATTTTTTTTAAAATTTTACATATATTAAATTAAATGGGTAAATGGATACCCGTTATAACCGTGGGTAATACCCATAACCAATGGATACCCGTTATAACCGCGGATAATACCCATAACCGTCTATTTAAATTTTACGGATAAACGGTTATACCTATAACCGTTTGTTAGTCTAAACGGTTACCCATAACCGTAACCGTGAACTTTAAATGGGCGAGTAACCGTGGTTAACCAAACCCATGGGTATTTTGCCCATCCCTATTTTCGACCGACGGTCTACGGTTTAAGTTTTGTTAGGACAAAGACGAGGTACGACTATAGCAGCTACGCCTACCTCCTCTACTTTCTACGAGAAGCATGAGTCTGGTCGATGACTCTATAAGTTAAAAACCTTGCAACACGCCCCGGGAGGGCCATAACTCAAGAAGCCATCATAGCTCAAGAAACCACCGTAGCTCAAGAAGCCACTCAAAGTCGAAATTCAACCATAGTGTCTACACGGACTCCTCTATTTTCTATGAGAAGCACGTGTCCGACCGCCGGCCCTATAAGTTAAAAATTCGTAATACGCCTCGGGAGGGCTAAAGCTCGTGAAGCCATCCAAAGTCGAGGTTCATAGCTATAGTAGCTAAACGAACTTGCCTGCTACCTACGAAGGCAACGAGTTCGGCTGCCAGCTCTATAAGTTAGAAATCTCGCACTTTTTCCTCTTGCAGGTAAAGCTCTAGAAGCCTTAAATACAAAGCTAAAACCTAAGTGACGACGTGGGATCGACTGCTTCATTGAGGCAGCTCGCCTAGCTAACCGTCCTAGGATAAAGTTTTGCAAACAACGTGGCGAAACAAAAGGATGAAGCAAAACAAGGAAAGCTGTTTATTAAATTTCTAGCAAATTGGCAAACCGGCTTGAAGGCCAAAAAAGTTCAAATAAAGCAGAGCAGAAAGAAAAAAAAGAAAATTCCTAAGTCTAAGCAAAAAGCCTACTCTTTGGCAGCCTACGCAACCACTGGTTCCTCGACTACCATGCATTCAACAGCCGCACCGCTCCTAGCAGCCAAAGCTTCCATCAGCACATCCTCAGCAGCCCTTACTTGGACTCCTGACCCTCAACTACTTCACCAAAGGTAGCCTTAAATGAGAAATCAAGCATATCAACTAGGGAAATGGAGAAAGTCTCAAAGTCCTTCTAGAAAAACTCATAATCCGACGGCCTGCCCTAAAGATGGTCTACATAGCCAAGCTTGTAAAAATCAGCCTGACAAGAAGCAAGTGCCATTTCGGGACCAGCTTTCTCATTCTTCAGCAGCATATTCTCTTCAACAAGCCTAGTATGAACACCCTGCAGTTCATTAGTTCCTTTTTCAGGTTCTTGCTAGCAGACAGCGCACATTGCAGATCCACTTCCTTGGACTCAAGCTTACTGGCAACCTCCTTGAGATGAGACACTTTAGCATGCATGAAGATAAGTTCATCGTCTTTGGCAAAACAAGCAAATCGTAGCTCCGAATTGACACACTCAAGGTCCTCGACCATCGGAGAAACACGACTAACTTTCTTCTCTGTAGCTTTCAACATCACCTGAGTCGCACTAAGCCTAGCATTCAAATGGGTGACCTCCTGATGAGCGATCTCCAGCTGCAAAAAAGTGGGGGCAGAGACATCAGACCCCTTCAAAATGGCAAGTTCAGATTCAAGCTTCTCGATCTTTTCAGCAACCGAGTGAAGCTGAGCTACCAACGCCACTTCAGCCTCCTTAACACACTTGACGACATCCGATCAAAGTCTTATGCATTATGGCAATCAGGGATGACCTCCTTGATGAGGCAGAATGCTTCGCAAATGAGTCTAAGCGGATGACAACTTTCCCAACACTGTCAACAAACTTAGTACATGCATCGACGTCCTCAAACAGGCCTTCAGCAGCTGATAGGAGCATATTTATGCGACTTAGTTAGCTTGTTTCTTTGCATTTAGTGAGTTAATTTCTAGTTATAAGAGTGTCTTAAGCTATTTTCGTGTGTTTGTAGGTTTAAATGACAAAGTTGGCAAGAAAGTGCAATTTGGAGCATTTTAGAGCAGTTTTGGGCTTGGAATGGATATCACATGCATGGAGCAAGGTGGATGGACGTTTTTGAAGTTCAAGAGAGGCTAGGAATGTGCTAGAGATCTAGAGAAATTAATTCAAGACATTAAAGATAAGGAATCAGCTAAAGAGAAGGAAACATTATCCGAGCAGCCTTATCTTATCCTTATCTTATCCAACCTAATCTTATCTTATCCAAATCCTATTTCACCTTAATTCCAGCTACAATGGGGAGTTCTTTTCAGACTTGGACACATAAAATCGGGTTCTAGAAGCCCTAAGATTGTGCTGCACCACCCTATCATTTTCCCCCTAGGAATATGCCGCACCTAGTCCTTTTCCTTTATGGAGTGGGTTGTGCCATGCCTATCCTTCTCCTCTACAACTTTTGTGCTATACCTTCAGCCTATAAATACACTATTTTGTAGCATAAATAACCACCACACACAAGAGAGCCAGAAATCAGAAAAACCCTTTGTGCGGCAGCTTTGCAAGAAATGAGGAGAAGCCTGGAGCTATGCTTGCCATTCAAGACCTTTGGATTGCTGGAGCGTTTTCAGATGTATTCTATCTTTTGTTTTCAATGTTTAAATTTAATTGTCTTTGTTTAATTGCGAACATGAGGAACTAAACTCGTTTTAGCTAGAGGTGAATTCAAAGCCATGAACATATATGTGACATGAGTTTATTACATCCAGTTATTGTTTCATATAATGTGCTAGAGACCCCTTCCCAGGAAGAAGGTAAAGGTAGCAGCTCAAGAAGCTTCTTTCGTACGTGCTTGGCTTCCTACTAAGTTCGAGTGAGGGTCTTTCACTTGATAGTTCTTGCTCTTCCACTGGTTACCAGCTTATGACCTGCGGGTAACTAAGGCTCTACCCTTTCATCATGAATGCAATTTGCTTAAATGTTTGATTGAAAACTTATTCTTGTATGTTGATTAAGGATGCATACTTGGTTTGCATGCATGAATTTGATGCTAGAATATAAGGGAGTTTCACCTAATAGTTACAAACTTATATTTACAAGTAGTGGAGGTTGCTAGTCACGATCGCGTTAAGTAAATTCCTGGCAGGAGTGTCATGCTGTTCATAGTCACGAATGTCATGTCAATGCTTATGATTTTCATAGAACTTAATGATCTTTGATATGTATCTCTATTATGCTGTTCATGTAGGGAATGTGAGAAGAATAATTTGGTTGCGATGCGATTTCCAATTCAATGAATTTAGGAAAATATGATGGTTAATTAGTGCTGTTCACGGTTAACTTGGGGCATTGTCGTTCATGGTTTATAAGAATAAAACTTGGGGCATTGTCGTTCATGGTTTATAAGAATAATAACTGGAAATTGATTTGTGTTGCATATGTGTCATGTGTGGAGAATGACCCTCTAGCTAGCCTTTTACCCTTAAAGTCACCCCAATTCGTACCCTTTTAAGTCTGTTTTACAAGCTCGTTTGTTTAATCTTTAAATTCGTCAAAACAATTCCCCATTTAGTATTTCAAGTCTTCTTAGTTTAATTTTCGTCTAAATCACCCCTTAGTGTTAGCTTTGGGTCATAGGAACTTAGTTTGTGTGTTTTGAGTCAGTTTCGCTTGTTTTGAGTTGTTTAAAGTCTAGTTTTCTATTTTTAAGTCTAGTTTAGTATTTTAGAGTCTAATTTGTGTAGATTAGCATCCCTTTTAATCCCCGACCTAAAACAATCCCTACTTACATATACTACATCTATAGGGTTTAAGTTTGTGTGTTATTTTATATCACATCAGCAACGCACAAACCTCGGGAAACTCTCCAGCCTCAGACTCGGTGGATCTCTCACAACTGCCTATATGAGCAGATTTCCCCTTCTCAGCAGACAAGTCAGTCACGACAGAGGGAAGAATAGGCCCATGCGCCACTTTAGCAGCAGAATCCATATTTCCGCTCTTCATAGTGGCGAGCCTTTCAGAAGCCGAACCAAACTTAACTCTCAACGTACGCTTTGATACAAACTCGGACACCGGGGGCACCACCGAACCCTTCCGATGGGCAAGCCTCTCAACAATGGATGTGGTCACCTTCAGAGCAGCAGGTTTTACAAGCTCAGGCTCAACGATCTTCTTCGCCCCCTTGGGAGACGTTAGATCAATGACAAGCTTTTCGGCAGCAGATGAACTCCCACGAGCAGCAGAAAAAGTCCTTGGCTTCTTCTCGGCCGAAGGCTCACAAGCAGGTGACGAAGATCTCTTGTTTCCACCCTCATTGGCAACAGGCTCTACAGCAGCGATCGGACAAGCCAATGCATCGTCTTTTATTCGTTTTATCTCTTCCTATAGAGGTATGCCACATTTCTTCCAATGAAGAGGGCTGAGCAGCCAAAGCCATTCACGGTACTCAGCAGGAATGCCTAAGGTAATGTACATTTTCTTCATATCTGCCGAAGTCCTTGGAGTTGAGCCAAACTCCGAATCTACACAAAGTGAGAAGGACGACCAATAAATTGAAGTCATGGAGCAGCTCAACAAAAATTCAAGCAGGACAAGAATAAAGCAGTTCACTGGCCACTGATAAAGGTAGTCGGGACACGCAGCTCAAGAGAAGAGTCAGACTCCCACTGCCCGCTCACCTCTAAGGTGTCTCTCGTCCACGATCACCTTTGCAAAAAGCATCAAACAGCTTATGGCGAGATCTCAACTGCCCCACACCTTCTTTGTGGCCAATCTCAAAGAAGTACCATAACTCATTTATGGTCAAGCCAACATCAAAGAACCAGCTCAAGTTCGAGAATCCCGCCATAGCATAAACTGCATCTGTGGAGCACTGAGTAGGTGCGCATTTCATGGAGCAGATCATCTCTTGAAAAAGACGCGGCATGGGAAAAGTAAATCCCAACACAAAGTAATACGGGTGGAATTTGATCTCTTCCTAGCAGTGGCTCCCTCGCTGCATGGTTTATGGCCGCTGTCATCTTTCACCCGCTTCACGCGAACCCCTGACGGAATCGCATGCTTGTACGCCTTAAGAAAATCCCTAAACAACTCATCAAAATTGATCTTGACATGCGCCGCCTTAAAATAGCCCACCTTGACGGTACAAGGGTGGAGGATATTCGTCACTCTTGCGATCGGAGGAAGACATATCAAAATCTCTGCAAAAAACTCGAGGAAAAAATATTTAGAAGGTAGCTTGCAAGAAGAGAATAAAAAAATATATATATACACATGTAAGATGACCGTAAGCCCAACGCCTCTACATTAGGCCTCACAGCCCTCACCTCCTCTCTCGGCCAAGGGCCCAACCGCAGAAGCCCAGTGGCAAGCCAGGCCCCACGGCCCAGGACCCAGCTCTCTCTCTCTCTCTTGTAAGCAGCTCGGCCCAACTCGGGGGGAGGCTCACGCCTCATTTCTTTTTTTCCTTCACGCCTAGCGCGCATCACAGAAAGCCCGAAGCCTTTCAGCCTAGCATACTAGCCAGAGAAACCCGGCACGTGCCTGCCTTTCTCTCTCCCTTGCCATTCACCTGCACGGGCCTTTACCCAATAGCCCTGATAGTCCGACCCAAGCCGACCTTTCTGCGCCCTAGCGCCCAGCCACTTCGGCCCACGCCAGCTGCTCCCTATGCCACACCATCGACAGCACTGTGGCATCCCTGCCACTTGTTTCTCACCTCCTCGGCCTTACCAAACCAATTTTTCAAGTCCCAAGACTCCCAAAAAATTCAAGAAGAGGAAAATTCAAATTTTTCTTACCTTGGTGCGGCACAGAGAAGAAGAACAAGAAAGCTAAGGGAGGGGGAAGAAAAATTTCCTCTGGCTTTTATTCATTGTTGGAATAATGATTGCTCTCCAAATTTATTTAATCCCTTGCTCAAGGCAGAATTAAATAGGTATTGGGGGCAATTGGTTTCATTTTCCTAGAAGAAGTCCATCTCCAAAACAAGAAAGGAGATCAAGTTCAAATTGGGAAATAACTCTACAAGCCCAATCAGCTTGGGATTTCTACACCTACTATCATTTCCTGCATGCAGCCTAGTAGGTGTGAGAGCATTTGTGGAGCCTAAAATAATCCCAAAAATTCTAGAGGTGACACGTGGATTTTTATTCAAGAAAGACAAGATTGCCCTCAATAAATGGGCAGGGTTCTCAGATACTCCCACACGCAGCTCACATCCCTGAAGGTCCAAGCAGCTGAATACGACTGCCCACAGCTCACCTGTCTTTGGCAAGGAAAAGTCAAAGCATTAAAGATAAGGATTAATTACCCAAATCATATCTTTAATACATTCCCAATTTAAATAAATTAGAAATAATTACACCATTATCTCAAGATATTATTTCCTATTTAATATCTTGAGAATATTTTGAGAATATTTCTCCATAAACACATTGGCCAATAGGATGCCGCCACGTGTAGGGTAAAACCCTAACATTGTGGCCGGCCCTATCCCTATAAATACCCCATATTCTACCAAATTTTCAGAGCTTTTGCTACTTCTAAAAAGCCCTAAACATTTTACTCTCTCAAATAAACTGACTTAGGCCCTAAACATTTATTGTATATTAAATATGTATTATTGTAATGTTATATATAAATTTTAAAATTTTTAAGTTTTACTTATTTATTATTTTTATAATATACTAAAGGGAAAGAGTAAGATTAAAAAATTATAAAAGACATTTAAAATAAAAATATCAAGTAATTTAAAACTACCAAACACATAAAAAATTATAATAATTAATTTACAATTGCAAAAAGGGTTTTTATCACAAATGGTCCCTGACATTGATCAAACACATCATTTTGGTCCCTGACATTGAAAATCAATAGAAATGGTCCATGACATTGATCAAACACATCACAAATGGTCCTTCCGTTAAAAACTTTTTGGGCAATTTTCAAAGCTTCGTAACTCAATCGTTTCTTAACCAAATTCGACCCATAATATATCAAAATGAAGATAGGAAAGTGTAGAACAAGATTATACCATTTGGAAGCCCAATGGTTGTCGAAGATGGCCGGAAAATAGCCTCAAATGTGACTGGTCCGCAGAAAAACTGGAAAACTCGCCGAAAATTGGGTAAACTTTAAACGTTCATAACTTCTTCAATAATCAACGAAATCAAGTGATTCAAAAATGAAAATCATACTTCTCGACGAGACAAAGAGAATGGTATCTTTCTTGATGGCTAAATCGCCGTATTTTGGCTGAAAAAAGGATCGAAATTGGCTAACTCGAAAATGGTTATCCAATTTCGAGCCGTTTTCTGGCCAACCCAAGGTGAATTAGTGGTCAATAACGGTACCATTCTCTTTTTCTTGTCGAGAAGTATGATTTTCATTTTTGAATCACTCAATTTCGTTGAGTATTGAAGAAGTTATGAACGTTTAAAGTTTGCCCAGTTTCTGACAAGTTTTCTAGTTTTTCCGCGAACCAGTCACATTTGAGGCTATTTTACAGCCATCTCTGGCAACCATTGGGCTTCCAAATGGTATAATCTTGTTCTACACTTTCCTATCTTCATTTTGATATATTATGGGTCGAATTTGGTTCAGAAACGATTGAGTTATGAAACTTTGAAAATTGCCCAAATAGTTTTTAACGGAATGACCATTTGGGATGTGTTTGATCAATCTCAGAGACCATTTCTATTGATTTTCAATGTCAGGGACCAAAATGATGTGTTTGATCAATGTCAGGGACCATTTGTGATAAAAACCCTTGCAAAAAATATGAAAAAAAATATGCAAATGCTCGTGGTCGCATTCTCTACGCTTTGAGGATGGGTACATCATCGTTTGAATTTTTAAAACCATACAAACCTTCATGAATATTATTTTTAAGGGAGTTTAAAATAAATAAAATTTATAATCATTAATGTACAAGTCTGAAAAATGTGAAAGACAAATGTTTTTATTTTTTATTATTTTTATTATTTTTTATGTTTTGAAGTAACATTTATGTGACAATGTAGTATGCATATACTAATTTAGTATTATGTTTTCTATTTTCTTGGGTCAAATTATGTTTTTCATTTTTATTATTTATTGATGCAAAATATTTTTTTTTACGGGTAACGGGTCGGGTTAAATTACCTGATAATAATAATGGGTCAATTTCAGATCAACTCATATTACCTGTTTACTTTAACGAGCAGTACACGACACGACTCGTTAAGATATCGGATATATCACAAAAACGATACGAATGTAATGTCTAATTACATCGATAAAACAACTTTTAAAATAAAAGTTCGACTCTCGCTTTTCATCTAATTTTTTATTTCTTTAAAAAATAGAAAGAAGTCACTATCTACCAACCCAACGACTGAGAGAATGGGGACAGATAAAATCAAAGAGCCAAGCAAATGTTTGCGCCAACGGGCGCGTGGTCAAATCAAATCAAAGTGACTCATTGGGACACCCAACAGCCACCTATCCATTTTCCAAATCCAAAGGAGAGGCAAGAGAAGAAGAAAGCTAGGGGAGGGGGAAGAAAAATTTCCTCTGGCTTTTCTTCCTTGTTGGAATAATGATTGCTCTCCAAATTTATTTAATCCCCTGCTTAAGGCAGAATTAAATATGTATTGGGGGCAATTGGTTTCATTTTCCTAGAAGAAGTCTATCTCCAAAACAAGAAAGGAGATCAAGTTCAAATTGGGAAATAACTCTACAAGCCTAATCAGCTTGGGATTTCTACACCTACTATCATTTCCTGCATGCAGCCCAGTAGGTGTGAGGGCATTTGTGGAGCCTAAAATAATCCCAAAAATTCTAGAGGTGACACGTGGATTTTTATTCAAGAAAGACAAGATTGCCCTCAATAAATAGGCAGGGTTCTCAGATACTCCCACACGCAGCTCACATCCCTGAAGGTCCAAGCAGCTGAATACGACTACCCATAGCTCACTTGCCCTTGGCAAGGAAATGTCAACGCATTAAAGATAAGGATTAATTACCCAAATCATATCTTTAATACATTCTCAATTTAAATAAATTAGGGATAATTACACCATTATCTCAATATATTATTTCCTATTTAATATCTTGAGAATATTTTGAGAATATTTCTCCATAAACACCTTGGCTAATAGGATGCTGCCACGTGTAGGGTAAAACCCTAACATTGTGGCCGGCCCTATCCCTATAAATATCCCATATTCTACCAAATTTTTAGAGCTTTTGCTACTCCTAAAAAGCCCTAAACATTTTACTCTCTCAGAGAAACTGACTTAGGCCCTAAACATTTATTGTATATTAAATATGTATTATTGTAATGTTATATATAAATTTTAAAATTTTTAAGTTTTATTTATTTATTATTTTTATAATATACTAAAGAGAAAGCGTAAGATTAAAAAATTATAAAACACATTTAAAATAAAAATATCAAGTAATTTAAAAATACCAAACACATAAAAAATTATAATAATTAATTTACAATTGCAAAAAATATGAAAAAAAATATGCAAATGCTCGTGGTCGCATCCTCTACACTTTGAGGATGGGTACATCATCGTTTGAATTTTTAAAACCATACAAACCTTCATGAATATTATTTTTAAGGGAGTTTAAAATAAATAAAATTTATAATCATTAATGTACAAGTCTGAAAAATGTGAAAGACAAATGTTTTTATTTTTTATTATTTTTATTATTTTTTATGTTTTAAAGTAACATTTATGTGACAATGTAGTATACATATACTAATTTAGTATTATATTTTCTATTTTCTTGGGTCAAATTATGTTTTTCATTTTTATTATTTATTGATGCAAAATTTTTTTTTTTACGGGTAACGAGTCGGGTTAAATTACCTAATAATAATAATGGGTCAATTTCGGATCAACTTATATTACCCGTTTACTTTAACGAGTAATACACGACACGACTCATTAAGATATCAAATATGTCACAAAAATGATACGAATGTAATGTCTAATTACATCAATAAAATAACTTTTAAAATAAAAGTTCGACTCTCACTTTTCATCTAATTTTTTATTTCTTTAAAAAATAAGAAGAAGTCACTATCTACCAACCCAACGACTTAAAGAATGGGGACAGATAAAGTCAAAGAACCAAGCAAATGTTTGCGCCAACGGGCGCGTGGTCAAATCAAATCAAAGTGACTCATTGGGACACCCAACAGCCACGTATCCATTTTCCAATTCCAAAGGAGAGGCAGCGATTAAGCTGTCATCCGAAAATGCCGCACCCTCTCTCTCCTCCTCTCTCTCCCCCAACTCCGCCACCGCTCTCCTCGCATTCCCACACTTCAACTCCCGCCATGTCCTCCGTCGCATTCGGCGGCGCCTCCATCACTTCTCGCCTTCTTCCGTCCTCCTCCGCCAGAACCTCCCTCTCCCACTCCTCCTCCTCACTCAAGCCCCTCGGCTCCGCTCCCCTCATTTCCCACCTCTTCCTAAACCCCAAACCCCGCTCGTTGCCTCACGCGCTTACCCGACAGTACAGCCCAACCGCCGCCCCCAAATGCCAGGCTTCCGACCCGGAGCAGCTAAAGCTCGCCAGAGAGGACATCAAAGAGCTTCTCAAGACCACTTTCAGCCACCCAATACTCGTATCTCCGTAACCCCAATCCGTACGTTTTCGTTTTCTGAAATCGTCGGGAAATGTTGAGCTAAAGTGAAGAACTTTTCTTCTTTTTGTACAGGTTCGGTTGGGATGGCACGATGCTGGAACTTACAATAAGAACATAGAGGAGTGGCCGCAAAGAGGTGGGGCAAATGGAAGCTTGAGGTTTGAGATTGAGCTCAAGCATGCTGCCAATGCAGGTAATTGAAATACCCAGTTGCTAATTATTGTTCAAATAAGTTTGTAATTTTTGTGCAGATCCGAGCGTAATCAAGTTGGCTATCCAAGTTCGAATCTCGCTTCCTATAGTTTAGTTTAGATTAAATTAGATTATCGCCCGAATGTCAATTATAATGAGCTTTCGTTTCACGATTTTAGGTCTTGTGAATGCATTGAAGCTCGTTCAGCCTATAAAAGACAAGTACCCTGGCGTCTCATACGCGGACTTGTTCCAATTGGCCAGTGCTACTGCTGTGGAGGTGATTCTTAGTCTTCCTCTAACATTTGTATGAGTAAGTTTTGTAAATTTATAACAAGTTCATTTCACTGATTGGGATCGTTTCGTTCTTCAGGAGGCAGGGGGCCCGAAGATACCAATGAAGTATGGGAGGGTTGATGTCTCGGGACCCGAGCAGTGCCCAGAAGAAGGGAGGCTTCCTGGTTAGTAAAGCATGTATATTTTTCTAAATGGTTTTGATGATAAATATGGAGTTTGGAATTGTTTCGGTGAAAACAGTATTCCTTTTTGCTCTTTACTCATTTTGAAATATTTGTCTCGGCTTTTTTAGATGCTGGCCCTCCTTCGCCTGCTGATCATCTGCGTCAGGTTTTCTACCGAATGGGGTTGAATGACAAGGTGACTTTTAAGTGCTGTATACTTAGTTTCTGGACAATATAAGGCGCATGGATTGTTTACTACTGAACCTCTTTGATGATGTTTACTAATGAACTTGTTTGATCTGTAGGAAATAGTTGCATTGTCTGGGGCACATACTTTGGGGAGGTCAAGGCCTGATCGCAGTGGTTGGGGCAAGCCAGAGACAAAGTACACGGTATTGAATCTGAATCTCGTATTCACTTAAGCCACTCTAACAGAAAATGGTTCTGTTGAAGTGCCTTGAGTAAGATATTTTCATTCCGTTTCCTCAATCAGGTTTTGAAATTTTAGGACAACCAGATTATGAGCATACAGAGTTGATTAAGGTTTTTGTAGGATGTTATTATGTTATCTTTACCCATGTGGTTATTTATTGCGGCAGCTACGATAAAGACAGTAATGATAAGAAGAATAGTATTGCCACAATAACTGGAAAGTAAACTAGCATTATTTTCATGGCAGAAAGATGGGCCAGGGGCACCAGGAGGACAGTCTTGGACAGCACAATGGTTGAAGTTTGACAATTCCTACTTCATGGTATTCAAATAGTATCCTTATTTGCGTGACTTCTCACACTCCAATAGGAGGCTGGTGGGAATTGGTACAAGGTTTTCCTTTACTTACTCGGCTGCTGTTCTATACAGGATATCAAGGAAAAGAGAGATGAAGATCTACTGGTGTTGCCAACCGATGCTGCTATTTTTGAAGATCCAGCATTCAAGGTAAAACAAAACAAAATTGAGAATGATTCTGTTCGATGAGTATCCTTTGTTACATCGAGATTTACATGATTTGCAGGTGTATGCTGAGAAATATACGGAAGATCAAGAAGCCTTCTTCAAGGATTATGCAGAAGCTCATGCTAAACTCGGCAACCTGGGAGCTAAATTTGATCCTCCAGAGGTTTGCTAGCCTTCAATGTCTATGTTGTTTCTGTTAGGGATTAACCATTCCCAGTGAATGATTAATGTTAACTGACTATGAAAACTTTATTCCTCCTTCGGTTTTTGTTAAGAAAAAAAAGGGTTCGCTGTTGTTTTGCCTGTTAACCTTAGACTCTATTAAATTTGATGATCAGGGTGTTGTGATCAATGATAGTCCTTCACAGCCTGTACCAGAAAAGTTCGTGGCAGCCAAATACTCATCTGGCAAGGTTGTACACACAGAAAACTCACACCTCTTAATCAAAATTTTTTTTGTCAATAATTTAGCAAATCCCTTGCATCTGTGAGGATTGATGACAACTCTAGGAAAACTTTTTCCGTGCAAAATTTTCATGTTCTTCATTCATATGGTTTTCTGCAGGAGTAAAAAGCAAGTGTCATGTGTACTTGTGCCGTCTGTTTTAATAATACAAGATGAAGCTATTTTGAATACTCAAATGTAATAGTTGGGAGTCTTAAATGAAGAAGAAGGAATAAATTCAATAGTATTACCTATGTGAATTGCAGAGAGAGCTGTCAGATAATATGAAGCAGAAGATTCGAGCAGAATATCAAGCTATCGGTGGAAGCCCAGATAAGCCTCTGCAGTCTAACTATTTTCTAAATATCATAGTTGTGATTGGTGTTTTGGCAATTTTGTCGTCTCTATTCGGAAACTGAGCATTAATTTTCTGTTTTTCTTTTCTTATAAATGAGAATTACATTGCTATTATCGATTTTATATTACATATTCATCCATGATTCGTACAATATCAGTACTTGCACACATTCTTTCTTTCACATCGGAGTAAGTTGCTTTTGAGAATAGCACGTCATTGAAAACTCATGTTCAGGTACCGTTGCAAGGTGATGTCCAAACCAGGTTGAACTAAAATTTGTGTTCAGGAGCTGTATCTTTGTCCATTTGTTTTCACCTATGAGGAAATGTATCTGGTATTTTGAACATTTCTGAATCTATCAGTGGCTATGATTTATGCATTGTTGGAAGAGATGTTTCTCTTAGTCTTAATTGTGCAACTTCCTTTACTGATATTTGGAAAATGTCTTAAGTTTGAATCTTCATCCCTAGTTTAAAATGGACCAAACTCTTTATTGAGAGGACCTGTCCAGAATTGGAAATAAAAATATTGAAGCAATCTGAGCTCCACCCATAGGAGTGTATAGCTTATTCCTATTTGAGCCACAGGGTGGGTCAGTGTGGCGGTATTTGAAACTAATAATGCACTGTTACGTTAAATATATCCGGGTTTAGGCAAGTCCTCCGGTTGTAGGGCTTATTCCTATCTATTTTGGACGCTTGAAAGTCACTTATTCCTATATATTGTTTTCAGCTTGACCATCAGATTTAATAGAAATTGGAGGGTTTTAACCTGGAAGCTAATTTTGCACACCATTTCGTGCATTCCCCACATATTCCTCTTTATTTTTTGTCATTTAGTTGAATAAATCAAACGAAAATAACAAATAGAATTAAACGTGAGTATGTTGGGGGAGTGAAAGGTGTTGGATTATGACTTTGTATTTTTTGACAATTGGTTTCATGGTTGGAAAGCTAGAATTTTATTTGGGTTTTGGATTAGATATGCAGGGTCCAACTCCAAGGCAATGGATTGTGGCTTTGTGACCAACTGGAAAGGATTCCATCACAAGTGGGGTTGGAGTGGATTCCAGGTTTAAAGTCATGATGAGGAGGATACCAATGTCTTTTTAAGGTTGGATAAGGGTTACTGGTAATTATAGGGTGGTACGTTAACATGATATAATTATGGGTAAATTACATTTTACCCTCTCAGGTTTAAGGTCGGTTTCAATTCCTTATAACATCTTTAAAACATTTCAATTTCATACCTCAAGTATGATTTAGTTGCAATTTCATACAATCCGTTACATAATCTATTAGAATGGTTGTTAAGTGATGATCTGGCATATATGGGATCTATTTTTTAATGAGGTGGATGTTAACATTGCGTCACGTGGATAAAAAAATTATAAAATATAAGTTATAAAATCACTGTTCTAAAAATCCCCGCCTAGCGCCGCCTAGGCGCCAGGCGGTTGGTCACCGCCCCGATTAATGCTAAGGGCGCCTAGACCTACTGAGGCACCGTCTAGACCACCTAGGCTTCCGCCTAGACCCGTCTAAACACTCGTCTAGGTCGCAACTCACTTAGACAAAAAATAGATAATTGTCATTTTGCATTTTGTTTTTTTTCTAATAAATTGTAAAAGACTTGTTGCATACTTAAATGAACAGACATTATATCCTTATTTCACATGTTTTCATTATGTTCCAATACTTCATAATATATATACATTCTATTTTGTAGTTTATGACGAAATTATATATATTTCAAGTATAAGTAGACACTTATTTACACGAAATATGATCGATTTCCATCTAGTCCGCCTAGGCGCCCGCTTAGGCTCCGCCTAGCCGCCTAGGCGCTAGGCCCCAGCCCGCCGCCCGACTAGCGCCCAACGACTTTTAGAATCTTGTATAAAATATAAAAAATTATTATTATTTGAAATATTTAATAAATAATTAAAATGTCAACAAAAAAACAAAAAAATCAACCCCACACCCGACCCCCCTTCTCTCTGATCAACTCCTCATCCGCTCCTCCACCATCCCCACACCTATTCTCCCTCTGATCAACCCCATCTTCCATAACCACCAAGAACACGCCTCTCCGTCACCATTAACCCTCGACACGACACCGCCACCTCCTTTCCCTCTGCCTCGCCAACTGCTCCGATGACGTCGCCCTCTCCTTCACCGCCCTCAAATCCCTCTCCACCCTCCAGTCCCTCAACTGCCCCATTGCTCCAATCCGCTTCCCCGCCGACCTCGTCGCCTCCCTCCACTCCTTCACCTGCATCAACTCCATTGGCCGCCTCACCGACGTCTGGCTCGCTCGCCTCCAAAACCTCACCGAGCTCACCGTCTCCAACGTCCAAGGCAAGGCCTCCGAACCCTTCGTCATCCTCGGAAACTTGAAGAAGCTCAGGTCAGTCACCATCTCCCACGCCAATTTAACCGGTAGCATTCTGAAACACATGAATTTAAACCTCACCCACATCGATTTTTCCAGCAATAAGCTTCGGGGGAAGATACCTAGTTCCCTCACACTCCTCGAAAACCTCGAAACCTCAAACCTTTCCTCCAATTCCATCAATGGCGAAATACCCACTTCGTTCGGGGACCTGATTTCGCTAAAGAACGTGTCTTTGTCCTCAAATTCTTTATCCGGCGCCATCCCAGAGTCGATTTCAGCAATCCCGAACTTAGTTCATCTCGAGGCAGGGATTTGCAGTGTGTTAGTGCGTGGCGAGAGAGGGAGGAAGTTCAGGGAGTCTCGTGCAATGCGTGAGAAATGCAAAGAGGAATATCTTTTTTTTCGTAAATAAGTTTTCTTTAAATAATTATTTTAAAATTTTTATTAAGTTTTTAGTCACGTACAAATGTGGCAGTCACGTCAGCACAAATGGGGATCCCATATTTGCCACATCATCACTTAACGGCCATTCTAACATATTATGTAACGGATTGTATGAAATTACAACTAAATCATATTTGAGGTATAAAATTGAAATGTTTTACAGATGTTGTAAGGAATTGAGGGTAAAATGTAATTTACCCTATAATTATTAGGCCAAATTGGATAAATAGTATATGTGGTCACAAAGTATTTGGAAGATAGCCTTTGTGGAAATAAAATTCGGATTTAAACCATTGTGGTGAAATGTGTTAGGATTTATACCCAAAATTAAAACTTTCGTCGTTCCTCCGTTAGTAACCTGCACGTGAGCCTTATGTGTGAGACTAAGATGGTCATTTCATCTCTTCCATAGTTGCTCGCCATTCAAAAGCAACTATGGAAGAGATGAAACGGAAGCGACTGGGCAGGTCATCGAAATGAAGAACCTCAAGGGCCTCTTCATATGAGTGCCTTCAACTTGGAAAACTCAAGAACAGAAACGCCCCAATACTGCATTGAACGTCCAATGGCGAACATACCACCATCAATCTGGATTTTGCCAACCATAATGTGAAAAGATGCGACTAAAATTCATCAAATAGATTTCCTTGTTGTTTACTGAATCTATCATCTCATACTTTAGCTTAATTCCGATAAAAATGTATCAAATTGCAATTGGCTTCCAAAAACAATATGTTTGAAATTATTCCTCTTTAATTTGTGGACTTCATTCTAAATAAACATTTTACAAAATTCCAGATCTGCTACAACATCAAAGAACAGACCGAATAGAAGAATGACAAAACTTATCATTCATTATCCAGATTGAAACAACAATCCTACTAAAATTGACTACTCATGCTGAAGAAAAGCCGAGTAAAAACACAGCATTAAAGTAGAAGGGCCATCCATGAGAACCGCCTGCTGCCACTGGCCAAGATCAATCAATGTGAGAACCGCCTGCTGCCATTTTTGCTAGGCCATTTAGCCTATCCTCATTTCTCTTAGTTTTATAGCATAGTATGTTAAACTATATATGTAAGGAACTGTTATTAGTGCTCTACAAACCTCATTCTACACTATTCACAAACGTTTTTTTCTTTCTAATTGTAGAAAATTTGGAGTACAAAATGAGATTCCCTATATACATACATACATACATACATATATATATATATATTATTTTAAGAGTAAATTGTAGCAATGGTCCCTCAACTTTAATCAAATTGGAGCAATGGTCCCTCAACTAAAAATCTATTACCATTGGTCCCTCAACTTATCAAAATGTGTAGCTATAGTCATTTTCATCAATTTCATCAAAATTTTGTCAAAATAAGTTATGTTGGAATGACCATTTATAAAATTAGGGTCTCTCAACTCATCAAAGTGTGTAATTATAGTCCTTTTCGTCAATTACGTCAAAAATTTTGTCAAAACGAGTTATGTTGGAAGGACCATTGCTACAATTGAGTTAAAGTTAAGGGACCACAGTTGCACGTTTTGATGAGTTGAGGGACCAATGGTAATGGATTTTTAGTTGAGGGACCATTGCTCTAATTGAGTTAAGGTTAAGGGACCATAGTTACAATTTACTCTTATTTTAATCAAATAAAATTAATTCGGTTGTGTGATTCAAATTTAATGCCAAAGTTCAAAGACTAACCCCTATACATTGGATTCTAAAGAATCAATAAACCAATAAATTTCACCAGTAAAAATGAACTAATAATTTTTTATATTTGGCATTGTTGCATAGGATCATGCTCTTCTAATAAAACAGATTTTACTAAAATTAAGACTGACTCGATCCATAGGATTTGGTTTTCCAATTTATTTTGTTTGAAGCATATGATCCCCAAGTTCCCAAGCATAACAATTTTCTCTGTAGCTAGCGTTTCACCACAACAATCAATATCTTATCAATTAAAGCTCTGTTTGGTGGGCAAGATGAGATGAGTTATTTTCAATTAAATTGGACTTGTAGCCCATCTAATGTTTGGTGCAAAAAAATTGTAACACGGACTAGATGGGCTATAAATCCAAAATAAGGAAAAATATGATGTGTTATGTAACCCAACCATACACATGAGTTATGTAATTCATCCATGCAAATCCAATCATATCCCTAGAGCCCAATCTTATCTAACCCATCAAACAGGCCCTAAATCTAAATGTACAATATGCTTGGCATACAAACCTTAACTTTGTTCTATATTTAACTGACAAGGGAGAAATAGGGCATGGCAGAGAGAGAGAAAGAGAGTGTGGAGAGAGATGTGTTTGTAAGGTTGTGTAGAGGATGTGTTATTCCCCCTACGCAATGCCTTTATTTATAGTAATAAGGGAGGGAATAATCCTTCTCCTCCAAGGAATACAAGTCCTAATAGGGAAGAATAACTATAATCAAATCTAATCTAGGATTTACACAATCATACTTAAATACAAAGTTTATAACACTCCCCCTTAAGTGTGTAAATACTCAAGTAGATTCGACATTATGTAGAGTTGAGGAAGTCGACTCGTCCGCACTGGTTTTGGAACACACTAGTTTCAAATAAGGTAGGAACTTGCATATGGAACTAAGTCTCACAAAAAAACCAATGGCTATGGAAAAATCCCGAGTAAGGACAAAATCCATAATCTAAGGAAATATGCATGAGAAATGCAAAATCAAATGAAACGCCTATGGGATGTCATCAGAGATATGATCAACCTAAGGTGGTTAGCCAGATTGTCTTGTGAATGAATTTGCGTGACTTCAATCTTCTGATGCTCTTACTATTGATGTGAGAAGAAGAACTTCAATGCAATGTGCTTAGTGTTGTCTTCTTTGATGTAACCCTTCTTGAGTTGTTTGATGCATGTTGCATTGTCTTCATAGAACGTCGTCACGACGTCAACGACAGGGTAAAGATCGCAGGAGCTTCAAATATGGCCCACAGCTGCCCTCAACTAGAAGCATTCCCGAGTTGCTTCGTGTAAAGCGAAAATTTCAGCATGGCTAGACGAAGTGGCAACTAAGGTCTGTTTAGTTGACCTCCACGAGATTGTGGTGCCTCCAACGGTAAAAACATAACCCGTTTGAGAACGCGCCTTGTGCAAATCAGATAAGTATCATGCGTCGGCATAACCAACAAGGCGAGAATCAACTCAAAATAAGGGGGTGTGGCATCACTCGAGGATCCGTAAGGATAGAACAAACCCATATCCGTAGTACCCTTAAGGTAACGAAAGATGTCTTTAACACCAATCTAGTGTCTGGATGTTGGTGCATTATTGTATCTTGCCAAAAGATTAACAGGGAAGGAAATTTCGGGTCTAATGCATTGAGCTAAGTACAATAAAATGCTTATCGCACTTAGATAAGGAACTTCAGGCTCCAAAATTTCTTCATCATCCTCCTTCGGAAGGAAGGGATCTCGTTTTGCATCTTGCGATCGAACGACCATAGGAGTACTCGAAGGCTTCGTTTTATCCTCGTTAAAGCGACGCAACACCTTTTGGGTGTTGTTCGATTGATGTACTAAGATTTCATCCGAACGGTGCTCTATCTCGAGACAGAGACAATATCGAGTCTTTCCTAGATCTTTCATCTCAAATTCTAACTTAAGGTGTGCGGTAATTCTCTCGAGCTTTTTAGGAGTTTCGATGAGGTTCATGTCATCGACATAAACTGCGACAATCGAAAAACTGGAATGTGGCTTCTTAATGAACACACAAGGGCATAGTTCATTGTTCACATATCCCTGACTAGTTAAATCTCAATCAGACGGTTATACCACATTCTTTCGAATTGCTTTAAACCATAGAGTGAACACCTTAGCCTAATTGAGAGCGTGTTCCGGGGTTTGAAAATATTTGATCCAGTCAATGTAAGTCCTTCGGGAACTTTCGTATAAATTTCAGTATCAAGATCCCCAAAGAGATACGCAATTATTACGTCTATCAACTGCATACTCAGTTTTTCAGAAACTACCAAACTGATAAGGTAGCGAAAAGTAATCACATCCATAACGGGTGAATAATTTTCGTCATAGTCAATCTGGGCTGTTGTGAGAAGCTCTTGCGCAACAAGATAGGCTAATGCACAATTTCGTTCTTCTCATTACGCTTCCGAACGAAAACCCACTTGTGGCCAATGGGCTTCACATGTGGAAGAGTAGGAGTTACAGGTCCAAACACCTTACATTTCGCAAGCAATTCGAGTTCGACTTGGATTGCTTGTTTCCAGTTTGACCAATCAGTTCTCTGTCGACATTTATCAACGGAACGGGGTTCAATGTCATCGCTCAACACGATCCTAGTAGCTACTGCATATGTTAATGCATCGTCGATAATCATCTCATTTCTACACCAAACATCATCCAAGCAAGCATAATGGACCTAAATCTCTCAATTCTCAGAAGGTGGATTCGTCTCTTCAAAGACACTTCCGTAATCTAGAATTTCCTCATAAGTTGGATAGAATGAGTAGGCGACAGTCGGACTCACGATAGGCTCAAGATGATCTTGTGCCGTGGATTTCCTCTTCCGGGGGTGTGAATCCTTTGAACCAAATGGCCTGCCACGTTTTTGTGTAGGGGCAGGTATTGGCTAGCAACTAATGTACGTGGATCGGCCAAAGTGGCGTCCCAGGCCTCCAGGAAGGAAGTCCATTGTACATTTGGTACATCCATCTTTGCAGGCACATTCGCAGCTAGAATATGTGATCTTGTCACTCACGCTAGATCAGTGAAAGCATCTAGCATGCTTTGAGCTATGCTCTGAAGATCTAATATGCGCTGCACTTCAGTTTCAGAATGAGCGGTGCGGGGATCTAAATGAGACAAAATGGGAGTTGTCCATAATAATTCGGGTCATTTTTCGAGAGCTTGGTACGTATGACCAAATATCGAGTAATTATTTGTAAGCGCCTAATGAATGCCTCTGCCAGACTGTTCTAGGTGTGAACATAAGGTACTAAATGTTCAACTTCAACCTCAACCGACATGCAATAGTCATCAAAGGTTTTAGATGTGAATTCTCCAGCATTATCCAATCGAATAGATTTGATTGGATAATGAAGGTGGTGAGCCATAAGCTTGACAACTTGAGCCAATAGTTTGGAGAATGCAGCGTTCCTTGTGGACAACAAGCACATGTGTAACCAAAGTACAGAAGTGTCAACCAAAACCATAAAATATCTAAATGGTCTGTAGGGAGGGTGAATCGGTCCACAAATGTCCCCCTGAATCTTTTGTAAAAAAATAGGAGGATTCAAACGAATCTTGTCATAAGAAGGCTTAATAATAAGTTTTCCCACGGAACAGGTTTGACATGCGATTCCTTGAATCGAAGCTAAACTTCGGGTTAGTGGATGTCTGTGTGATGATTTGAGGATACGGCGCATCACTGTTCGTCTAGGGTGTCCCAACGATCATGCCAAAATGTAATTTCGTGAGCGGTCCCAAAGGTGGGTAGGCCACATAGTGGCTTTCTATAGGGCATATGGTCGTAGTATACAGACCACTCCGGATACACTCCATCTTTTCTAGAATATGCTTCTGGCCATATTCGTAGGAAGTGCACAGAAATTCAACTTCATTTTCTATATAGGTTTCAGCGTGGTAATTATTATCTCTAATGTCCTTGAAACTTAACAACATTCTTTCGAAACATGGAGAATAAAGTGCATCATCAATGGTCAAGATTGTACCATTGGACAACATTATACATGCCTTACCATATCCTTTGATCAGGTTAGATGGGCCTGAGAGGGTTGTCAGAGGTGCATTCTTAGGTATAAAGTTAGTGAAATAGATTTGTTCATGTAAAACGGTGTGCATGATTGCACTATTTGCCAGACAACTAACTTTCCCACTAGTCATACCTAGAAATAAAAATTAATTTGAATCGATCACATGCATAAAAGTTCTTAAAACAAATATCCATTCAAAATAATTTAAGTATTCAAAGATGGTAATAAAAACATAATATCCAAAAACAAATCACCAACAAATAATCCAAACATAAAGGAAAATTGTTCAAACTTAAACAAAAAACAAGGAAGGGTTCGGCCACTATGTAGAATTCAGCCCCCAAAGGTCTAAATGCAACTAAAAATAATTTATGTCTAACATTCTAACCTTCCATAGGGTAATAACCTCTTGAAAGTCAGAAACCTCCATCTTGGTACTCTCTGGTTCATCCACTTGCATAAAGTTTGATTCAAACTTCTTACGACGAGAATGATATTCAGTAACAACCTTCTAGGGAGCACGGCAAACACGGGACTAATGGTCCTTTGAACCACAGCGGTAGCATATTTCAGCATCCATGGTTTCAAGTGCTTTGCCCTTATTCTTAAAGTTTGGGCCATTGGGAACGAGGCTAGGGCGCTTCTGGGCTCAGTTTCCTCCTTTAGATGGGCCTTGGCTCTGTTGACCTTGACGGGGTGTTTTCTGGCTGCGCCTACCACGCCTATGTTGGCGTTTTGGGCATTGGTTTGTATTATAGTGTGCTTCAGGCACAACAGTCACCCCAGTAGGTTGAGCTTGATGATTCTTCATCAACAGCTGATTCTACTTTTCAACGAGAAGTAAAACAGAGATCAAATCTGAAAACTTAGTGTACTTCTAAGCCCTATATTGTTGCTGCAGGACAATATTAGTAGCAGAGAAGGTCGAATAGGCATTCTCCAGAAGTTCATTTTCGGTCAAGTTCTCGTTGCATAACTTAAGAAATTATCAGATTAGACAAACTTTAGATTTATATTCATTCACAAACTTAAAGTCTTGGAAGCGCAGATGTTGCCAGTCATGTCTTGCTTCAAGCAAGAAGATGTCATTTTGGTGATCAAAGCGATCAACCAAAGTGACCCAAAGTGCTAGTGGATCTTCCTCAGCAAGGTACTCGGTTTGCAGTGCGTCACGAATGTGTCGTCAAATGAAGATCATGGCAGTGGCTTTCTCAGCTTCGCCAACCGGGTTGTCTGTCTCATCTTCAATGGCAGGATGCAAATTCTTTGCGGTGAGGTGGAGCTTCACATCTTAGACCCACCTGAGGTAGTTTCTTCCAGAGATCTCTAAAGCGGTGAAGTCGAGTTTGTTCAAATTCGACATGTTCATATCACAAAATAAATGGACAAGATATGGTTAGTGTAATGGAGAAAAAAAATCAATCCATTCACATAGGAGTAAAACATACAGGTATTAATAGACATGTATTAGTTTAAATTTACATGAAAAAAACTTCGGGTTTTCATGGGTGATGTTTTTAAGAAAAACTTCAGGTTTTCAAACAAGGCATGTTTCTAGAAACTTCAAGCTTTGAAAGAATTATGAACTTCAGGTTCATATGTTCCTGCAGACAAACACAAATATATACATAAAATATGCAACAAGAAAATGTGCAATAGATCTTCAAGTCTAGAATTATAATTGAATTAATAATTTGGACTTTGGACCAAAAATTAAAGTCTGGGTGAAAAATTATAAAATCCAAAGTGCCTAAAAAAATATAGGCAATTATTTTTAGGGCCTAAAATTTGGACCAAAGCCCACGGGTGGGCTGAGTGAACTGGTGTCGTTAGGTCCAAGCCCAAAACTGGGCTGGGGTAGGCACAGGCCTAGCATGCAAGTAGGCCTAGCATCATAGGAATAGGATGCAGGTGCAAGCCCAAAAACAAAGGCCCAAACGAGCTCTGATATGTTGCTTCGAGAACACGAATGCACCAGCGCATAGGCTGGGATTCGGTGCAACGTAGTGCATTGAAACCATAATAACCTCGTGGGCTGTGTTCCTCTGTGGTGCGAGACACGGGAACACCATGGCCAAGAGGGCTGGTGTTGGGCCAAGAGGAGCTCCAAAGCCCAAAAAGGGTTAGTGCTTACTGAGAACAGGCCAAGCTTAAGCGGGCTTGGGTTTCGAACCAAACATTCCAGCGCAAGCTGGGTGAACTCGCCGAAGAAGAAGACCGGCACCACCGCTACAGGCGGTCTTGTCGTGGCACAAAAATCACAACAAAGAAAACAGTAGGTTCGACGGCGACCTATAAAGGTGAACGGAGAGTAAAAACTCTCAACGTTTTAGAAACCCAAGAAAAATTAAATCAAAATTTTGAAAACAAAATCGATAAAACTCGTCGAGGGACGATCTTCAAGTGGTCGGGACGATGACCAGAGGGCAAGGTTGGGTTGCGGGCCCACTTGCGTTGGTGGAGACATCATTGAAGGCGTTGGGTTTTCTGGGTTTCAAACCTGGAGCCCGTGACTCCGGCTTGTAGTCTAGCGGCTCGGGGAGAGTTCGACGGCGGCGTGGCTTCAGGCCACTGCCATCGGGGTTCGAAAAAAAACCTAGAATTTATTTATTTATTTTTTTTTTCAATTTCCAGATTATAAATTAATTCAATTTCATGCATATGCAACATATAATTTAATGTATGAACAAATATTTGATACAATTCATGGCAATATCAATTCACATAATTCAACAATTATGGATATAATGCATACACAATTTAGGTAGAATCTAAAATTTGAAAAACGTAAAGTTAGGTAATGTATTATGGTGAATGTTCATGCTATCAGGGTTGCAAAAATATTGAGATAAAAATCGTTGTTTTAAAAGAACCTGATTATGTGATGACATTGATGAACTGGTTTGATGCAGAAAACTTCCGCGTCAAATTCCTAAGCGCAACGGTAGGAGCATGTTGATAACGTGTTGTGGCCTATATTTAACTGACAAGGGAGAGAGGGCACGGCAGAGAGAGGGGTGGAGAAAGATGTGTTTGTAAGGTTGTGTAAAGGATGTGTTATTCCCCTTACGCAGTGGCTTTATTTATAGAAATAAGGGAGGGAAGACTCCTTCTCCTCCAAGGAATACAAGTCCTAATAAGGAAGAATAACTAGAATCAAATCTAATCTAGGATTTACACTATCATACTTAAATACAAAGTTTATAACAAACTTGACTTTTTTCATGGTTTACTGTTTAAGGGGATGTTACATTGTCACTTAAAATTTTCCTTCTATCTTTTCCCTTTCTTTTGTATTCTGCAATAGTGCGTGATGATTGAAACCATCACTATTAAAAATTCAACTAAATTAGAAATTATTTAACCATTTGATAATATTGTCAAAATTTCATTGTTTGACTGAATAATATAGTTTTTTATTTGTTGAATAATCGTTAGACAGCTAAACGATTTTGCATTTAATACTATAGACCTTGAAAATAAACAGTTTAAATCATCGTACAAAAGTAAAAAGAATAAAAATAAAAAAATAAAAAAAAAAACGAGAAGATTCCTATGACAAAGTTGTTAACATTCCTCTTGTAAAAAAGCCTTCGACATGGTAGTTTGGTTGAAAGTAGGGGTGGGCGCGGTGCGGTTCGGTGCGTTTTCAAGTGAAATCACAACCAAAACCGAAATTTTTTGCGGTGTGGTTTTGAAGCCAAAACCGAAATGAAACCAAACCGTTTGGTTCGATTCGGTGCGGTTTCAAACGGTTTCAGATCGATTTTTAAGAAAAAAAATGTACAATTTAAAATATACACCTATTTACGCATAAGACGGTCTTATTTTCCTTATATATTAATTAATGAACATGTAGCAAAAACAGCAACAACATTGCAGTAAAACTGCTGCAAAAAAAAAATGCATCAAAACTGCAAAAAACCTGCAGAAAAACTGCAGCAAAAAACAGTAGCAAACCTATACCAAAACTGCAGCAAGTGACAACTACTAAAACTGAGACAACATCCAATGCATCAATGGGTTTAAAATTTTAAATCCTTACGCATCACATCTACTAAAATTCAACTTGATCACCAATCACAATACTTTACTACAACCCAATTGAAAAGTTAAGTTGGCCATAATACAACTAAAGTTCAAACTTCAAAGTTTCAAACAAAGTTCAATGTCAAAATGCCTTATGGCATTAGTACAACCAAAAAAATAAATGGTTCATGGAATTCAACAAAGTTTTGGTTTTCAACTTACTTTGCATCGTTCAAGTTTCAAACCTTTGTCTTTCTTTTTCCTTTTGGACACTTATTCTTTGAAGGTTTAGGAAGCCTTGGAGTTTGTGAAGACCTTGCACCTTGTAAATGCAAAAGGGGAGGTTCTTGTGAACTAGAACCTTGAGATTGTTTTGGAGCTTGTTGTGGTTGTGGATCAAGAGTAAGCGAGGCAATGCTTGAAGCCGATTTGGCCAACTCTACACAATACAAAACATAAAAAATATAATTGATGTTTAGTTGAAAAAAGAAAACGAAGAAAGTTCTTTTACTTCAAATGATATACTTACCCGATTCAATACTTTCATAGAACTCAATGAGGTCAATCGAAGGTGCATCATCCTCCAAAGTAATAATGTTTCACAGAACAAAAGAACTCATACGCAACAGTGCTCCAATAGCACGAAAGAATTAAACCTCAATTAATGAGAAAACTGAAGCCAATAAGGATGTTAACAAACAAAATGTGTTCCACAAATGATTCACAATCCTTCCCCTAGAACCATTAAAAATACTCCTATTTCTCTACATCCAAAGAGAAGCAACTGCTTTGATATAGTAACATCTATGACCTCCTTGTCAGTAACAGACGATTTGCAAAAGTTGACATCAAGCAGACGAGTTCAACACACAACCAATGTACCCAAAACACGAAAATTCTTGATTTTGCTATCAATATATAATGTGGTATGCAGAACACTCGAAAAAGTGTTAATGCTATTCCAACCCCCTCAATATGAACAATGCTCACAACAGAAATAAACATAGTTTCATCTTGTCCCATATTAATGATTCAATGGATTCAACTTCGATTTCACATCCAAGACTTTAAATTGAAGACCAGGTAACTTTATCACAGTAAGAGATCACGTAAACACAATAAAATAAAACAAAACAACACAAATTTGATACGCCATGTAATTTACAAAAAAAAAAAAAAAGGAAGAATTGAGATGCAAATTACCAGAAAACAGTGGAGGGTGGTTCCTAAAGAAATTAATAATTTAGAACTTAAATTGATACTTGGGTGGTTCCTAATCTAGTTCCTCTTTTGATTCACAAACCCTATCCCTAAAATTAATTATAAATCCTAACCCAGTTCCCCTTTTGAATCTTTGATTCAAACGAACCCTAACTGTAAAATTAATTTAATTACAAATTATTAACTAAACTAACTAATACAAGTTCTAAGTTCTTACCATATTGGCTGGAATGAAGAGCAAGTGAATGATTTGCCAAGTCTATTTTGCAGAGCTTTTGATTTGCAGAGTTCAGTGCTTGTCGCAGAGATGCAAGCAGCCAGGTCGTAGAGATGCAAGCAGTGAGTTCAAGGCACTAATGTCGACTCGACTGTGGAAGAGATGAAGATGAGTTTTGAGAGAGACAGACAGACAGACATATGTATCATGTATGGACTCGAATAATGGTGCAAAATTAGATGACTAGTGTAGTTGAACTAATTAAAAATTTTAAAACATAACATTCATTATATGGTGCGGCTTCGGTGCGGTTTTGAAAACCCAAAATCAAAACCAAACCGTTTTCTTTGCCGCGGTTCAAATTCGAAACCGCAATCGTTTCAAAACCACAAAACCAAACCGTTCGGTGCAGTCCGATTCAATTCGTATTTCGATTTCGATTTTCGGTTTCAAGTACCCACCTCTAATCAAAAGTATGGAGTAAATGACCGAAGGCATGGAGCAGAAAATTCTAAAACTAGTTTCCCCTTGGCCAAAAAGTGTAAAGAAATCAAGAGATCATCATAAGTGGCCCTGCAGCCTGCACCCAATTTGGGGCACATAGGGTTTTTGCACAATGATTGTTCTCAATGGAGGGAGAGAGCCTACTCAGCTTAGGTTTGTCAATTTTTGGAACCATCCAACACGAAAATAATAAGTAATGAGTTATTTTTGAATCGAGTTGGGTCGATATTGGATCAATCGTTAAAAATTCGTACGTTAACGAGTTGGGTTTTTATCAGATTATCTGTTAAGAAATTGATACGATATCATTTGTCAGGTCTTGATATTAGGCATGACAATTTCTTGCATGACTCGTTAATCTAACACGAAACGACATGACTCGTTAAAGAATTAGGTCGTTATCGAGTCACCCATTAAGAACCTATTAAGATAACGAGTTTAATACAACACAACCCATTAAGATAATTAATCTAATAAGAAAACAACACAAACACGACTCAGTTTTGCTAGGACTAAGCGAGCTCATATTGTCCTTCGTCTTCAACCTTTTCCTGATAAAGCCGAGCTAGCCATGGCAAAAGTTGCTCTCCCTTAGTTTTCAAAAAAAAAAAAAAAAGTTGCTCTCCCTTTGTCTTTCCTTTGTGGGAGCTCGTGCTCTTATTGTGCATGCATGCCTTTTCCATATGGGGCCAAGTGAAAGGGTTCGAATAATATAAAAAATGGAATTTTAACGAAAAATTCGTGGTACTGTTCACTTTAATGAAAAATCATATTTTTACACTAAAAAGTTAATCCTGGTACTATTCACTTTACTCTTTATTTTGTCCTTATCATTAAAACTCAAAATTTTCGAGTCATTTTCATTAGTTTTCCTTATAAAAAATCGTATCAACAATCAATTCCCTGTCAGCTAAAAGCAAACTCTATAGTTCCATAATTTTTATTTATTGACTGTCAAACAACATATCAGCCATTTTATGCAAATAAATTCTCATTTTTTTTTCGAAAAAAAAAAAATTAAGTGTGAGGTCCACTTTACAACTAATCTTAACGATTTGAACCATCTATTTTGTAAATCTCGATTCATAGATCATCTTTGTAAAAATTCATTTCAATCCGAAACCATTTGCCTATTTAATTATCAAGATAAAATTTCATTGTTTTTTATATAACAAAATATTCGTTAATTACTTTGAACCTAATTAGATGTTCTAAACATTTCTGATTTGGCTTATGTTTTTGTAAGGATAATGTAACAGCCCGTCCCGGGATTTACATACGGTGGACGTGAGATGACGAAAATGCCCTAGGCATTTAATTAAAGTATGTGTGCATTGTACTTGGATATTTTGGATATGTATTCGGAATGCACACACACCCCACAACACACACACACACACCTCACACTCACTCTCTTTCCTCCTCCCCGTCACTCTCTCTCTCAAACACTCTCTTCCCTCACGTACGGACCACGCCCAAGGACACCAAAATCTTCACGGATCGAAGCAAAAAATGACTCCATTGTATTCCTGAGGTCCATACGAACCCATCGACACCAGTTTTAGGTAAGAACTCGTACGTTTTCACGTCGAAAACCCGAGGTCCGATTTGGGCACTATTCATCAACTTTTTATTGGCTTAGTTTCAGGACAAACCAAGCTCACAGGGAGCTTTGTGAGACCCTCACGAACCTCGGAGTGCATCGTTGACTCGAGTTGGACGTCGGGAAACCTCAGTTCGAAAGTGGCCGGTTTTTGAGATTTTGATCCATCGTGATTCGAAGGTTTTTCAAGGTTTTTGAAGGTATAGCCCTCTTCCTCTCTTAATTTAGAGCACGTAGGAAGAAAAATGAGATGAAATGGTGAAGAAATGGCCGAGATATGGCGAGTTGCAGGTTTCCGGCGACCCAAGGTTGAAGACGACACGCGCCGGCGCGTGCCATGCGTGTGGGGGCGCGTTTCACAGGTTCCTATTAGGCGCGTGGGGGCGCGTGAGCTACAGGAAAATTATTTTAAAAATATCACGACGTTCGTGACGTCGTGTAAGTCTCAATGGTATATTCATATACCCAAATTGAGCAATATATGAGAAGTTATTAGCTAGAGTTGGTTATGTGCTTAAATAACGTTATTTCGGTTACTTCTCATATAGGCGAGGCTTATGCGGAAGATGAGCACAGTTAAGGGAGACTCGGGGGCTACGACCCTTCGACATATCTGTGAGTGGGCAGTTTTGTTTTCCTTATATATCTATACAAAATGAGATTTTTCTCAGAAAATCAATTAAGTGAAATGTGTTATGAAATGCGATATGAAATGCCATGCAAAGTATATACTATTTATTTATGCATTAGTAATTGCATACATGCATGATTGGTGCTGCGGACGCACAGGTAAGTGCCAGGTAAGTTCATACATTTAAATTATGTAATTGTTGAGATGATATGATAGAGAGCTCATAAACCTGCACTAGGGTGATGTGATTTAGTAGAGATGATTCAGGCCCGTATATAGATAGTCACCCCCGCACCATCTGCTCACAATTGGATCCAATTTAGGTGCCCAATCTTGTCGTACAGACCATTTAGTGGTTCCGACTCGTAGGTGACTAGCGATTATCGCATAGCTATCAGGGGAGGATAGCCTGAGCACAACTCACCCAATTCTGTCGTACAGACCTTTTCAGAGGTTCCGACTCGTGTGCAGTGTAGTGCCGTACAGGTCATTTGTGTGACTCCGGCTAGATTGATTGATGAGATTGATTATGAGCTATAGTTTCAGCCGGGCTGATCACTCGGTTGACCTGTTATTATTTATGATGAGATATATATTTTGGCATGGCATATGATTCACATATCACTACTTATGATTATAGTTTTGAGACAAGTATACGTATTATATATTTCTGGGAAACTATACAGGTTTTACAACGAGGGGTTAGCGCTTTAATATTGAGATGATTTTCGAGAAAAACTTTGTTTTACTGACCCACTCAACCTTGTTTTGCGCCCCTCCAGGTTCGAGATAGCAGAGCTTTGGTGGCCACGAGGAATCCAACGGTGTTCTGACAGAATTCACATTTGTATTTTTAAGCTTCCGAACTGTGTAAATGGTTACGTCACTCTCACGTGACGGCCAGCACGCCCTCCTTCGGGACGGGGTGTGTCAGATAATCTATGAGGTGCAACTTGAGAAATAGACGGTTCGGATCGTTAAAGTTCAATGTGATGTGAACTCCACAACTAATCTTTATTTTTATAAAAAAAAAAAATAGAAATCTCTTCCCTTAAAGGTTTCCAACAACATATATCATTTTTTCTATCACTTGTTTTTTTTTTTTTTAGTATGGATAGAAGCATAGTATATATGCTTTTTTTTATTTATTGACTATCCAACAACATATATCATTTTCTCTATCACTTGTTTATGGTTTTTTTAGTATGGATCGGTGCATAGTATATATGCAAAGGGTCGTTTGATCATTAGTAGTTTGATTTTTAGCCGCACATTCAGTCGTTAATTCATTTGATCATCAGGGTCGGCCCTAAGGATAGCCCAAGTAGGCCCCCACCTAGGACCCCCACTTCGGAAAGGCCCTCAATTTTTTTTATATTCTACAATTAACTTATAAATACAGAAAAAGTAAAAAATATTATAATTTATTTGTTGGTGTAGCGGAAATGTTAGGCTCTTTTTTTTTTGGGGGGCCTTGAGTTCGAAACATGGAACTACTTTTTTAGTCACTAGTTTTTTCTTATTTTATAAATTTACACTCAATCCATCTGTCCAACTCCCAATTTACTCAAGTCCCCTTACAATCTTTTTTTCTTTCACTTTCCATACTCTCCATTTCTATCGAATGTTTAAATCAACTATCACATGGTCTTAAAGATTGTACTTTAGGGTAATCAAAACTATGAATTTATATGTTGCTTTTCAATAATTTTTTATTCAATGGATTATTTTAATATTCGATTCGTTAGTGTGATGTTGATTTTAGAAAAAAAAACAAAGAGAAACAATTGGCTTTGTTGAAGTTATTATACTCGTCAATCAAGTTTTATTGTTCTTCACTCTCAATCTTAGACTCTTGACTGCAAACATTTAGTACATTTGCGTCTAAAAACATGAGACGTGTAATATTTTGTATATTTATCTTCTTTTGAGTTTTGATATTAATTTTAATGATATTTGACGTAGAAATAGAATTTTTTATGTATTTAGTGAATTCCTTTTATACATATCAATATATAAAGAACCAGAGATCATAGAATATTAGGGCCCAAATTCGAAGATTCGCCTAGAGCCCCCAAATTCTCAAGGCCGGCCCTGTTGATCATGTTATGAGGTGATCTACTCTAAAAATTTTGCGCTTCTTTGAGCATCTCTAATATGTTTTATAAATGAGCACCTAAGTTAAAATTTGGGGAGAAGCTAGAAAACGTCAATTCCAAACATGTTTCATATCCATATCATGCTCCTAAGATTATGAACCAGTTTTTATTTGACAGAGTAAACAAAAAGGATCACGAGTGTAAAGAGAGCAACTATTATTAGAGTTAAAAAGCCAAAACTGAACATATAGTATAGTTCTTGAATCATTGTTATAATCGAGTCGTCTTTGTAACCCAACCACGAAAGAGAGAGACGCAAAATCACTTATGAATTCCTATAAATATACTGGCAAAACTTTATGAGCTTTCTGCGTCTAAATATCGTCTTCTTTGTAACCGATTCAATTTCATAATCGTCATCATCGCCATTTTACTGATTAGAAAAGATGCATTTCATTGTAAGGTGAAGAAAATTACATCAATTTTATTTAGGGTAAATGACAAAAAACTACATCAACTATTGGTGTCACGACACTTTCATACCTCATTTTTTAAAAGTGACAATGTCATACCTCATCTTACGAATTTGTGTCAATGTCATACCTCTGTCAGTTTTTCTATTAATTTTTCTGTTAAGTGCTGACGTGGCTACATGCAGGACCCACTCACTAATCCAACTGGATTAAAAAATTATTAAATATAATTTTTAATAATTAAAAATTAAAAAAATTAATTTTTTTATAATATTAAATCTCTCTCTCTCCCCCCCCCCCTCCACCTCTCTCGCCTCTCTCTCTTCTCTGCATCCCCAAAACCCCTTCCCACCCGTCCCCCCAACCTTCCTCCACCACCCTCCCCAAAAATCCAGATACCTATGTCCCCCCTCCCCCAAAACCCAGCTCCCCTTCTCCCATTGACCAATCAGGAATCAAGGGGGGGGGGGGGGGGGTGGGGGAAAGAAGAGAAGGAAAAAAAAAGGAAGTTTTCCTTCCTTCCCGTCGGTACTTGCACCCGCACACCCAACCCAACCAACTCCGGTGATTTTCGCCATTTTTTCCGTCGAATCACCACCATCCAACACCCACAACCTCTTCCACAACCTCCCCTCTACGATCTCCACCCAAATTTGGGGATTTTTAAGCCCAAAAATCGTGTAAAACCGTGCGGGTGGCCGGAGGTGTTCCACTGCGATTCCTAATCACTGCAACCTTCAACCCAAAAATCACAGCAAGCTTTGAACTTGCTTCGCGTGGGGGAGATGCAGAAGCTTTTCGTTTCTTTTTCTTTTTTCTTTTTTTGAAATTGGCGAATTCAAATTTTAGGGTTAGGGTTTGGGTGGAATTGGGATATTTACAGGGATTAATTTGGTGAGGGTGATGGGTGTGTAGGAGGAGGGGGAGGAGCGCCAATGGGAGGGAGGTGGAGATAGAGGAAGAGAGGGCGGCCGCGAGGGGGGGTGGAACACGGGTCGATGGGAGAAGGGGAGCTGGGTTTTGGGGGAAGGAGGGACACGGGTATCTGGGTTTTTGGGGAGGGTGGTGGAGGAAGGTTTTGGGGGGGTGGGAGGGGGATGGGTGGGAAGGGGTTTTGGGGATACAGAGAAGAGAGAGAGGCGAGAGAGGTGGGGAAGAGAGAGATAGAGATTTAATATTATAAAAAAATTAATTTTTTTAATTATTAAAAATAAATTTAATAATTTTTTTATCTAGTTGGATTAATGAGTGGGACCCGCATGTAGCCACATCAGCACTTAACAGAAAAATTAACAAAAAAACTGACGGAGGTATGACATTGGCACAAATTCATAAGATGAGGTATGACATTATCAATTTTAAAAAAATGAGGTATGAAAGTGTCATGACATTAATAATTGAAGTATTTTTTTTGTAATTTACCCTTTTATTTAAGTAGTTGAAAAAATAAGCGGCGACAATTGACAACTTAAATACTAAACGACAAACGAATGAAATGTATTATAGTGGAGCAAGTGGCCTAGAGATCTTCAAGCCATGTGAGTTCTCAAAAGTTCCCGCGCAAAGTGAGCAGCCTCTGATCGGCTAGTAGTAGGTGTCAGTCTGACATGATTTCACGCGGCGCACATGCTTCAATGGGAGCCAAACATGCTAACATGTTGCTATCTGCATGTCGTTTCCCCATCAAACGACACTGGACCTTGGTCCTCTCCTCAGTATAATTACTTTTACACATGAATGCTAGGAAGATTAAATTTGTTAAATTTAATTACATGTAAGTTGATGATTAGATTATTACATAAGTGTTGATAAACGTGCTCATGTATATTAGTGACACATCATTTAGTTTGTAAATTTAATCTATAAATTTAATCTATAAATTTAATCTTCCTAAAATTACATTTACAACAAAAAAGACTTTTTCATCGATAATCCTTCTTGCCTACTTACTTACACTTAACAACAACTCCCGTTTAGGCTTTTTGTTCACGTCCTTTTCAACACCAACCACCTTCTTTACATTTCCATAATAGTTTTAGTTTGGAAAGCAATTTGTGCTTTCTCAAAGCAGAAAAAACTTACTTGAAATAAACACGACTTCACATGAGTTTTAAAATACTGATTCGCTCCTTATCTATAAAAATATTGTTCATACTTATCTGCTTGTATGCACATTATGATATCATATGTACTATAGGGCTTGTTTTATGGACCGGATGGGATTTGACTTAATATTTACACTATGTTTGGATGAAGAAATTTAAGATTACTAAGGAATTTCAAAATGACGGAAATTGAAATGACGGGATTCTTGTTTGGTAACCTAAAAGAACAATGAAATTGAATACATAATTTGTTATTTTTAAACTCTCAATCATAGAAATTGAGAAATGACACATATTTACATGAAATTTAAACTTGGAAATTGGAAGTCCAAATTCTAAGTTTTTTTTCCACGCGGAAATTCTAAATTTCTATGATTATGAATCCAAACAAAGAAATTGATGCATGTCAATTTATAAATTATGATTTTTATCCTAATTCCAAGTTTAATTCCGTCATTCAAACATAGTGGTAGAGAAATAGGTTAGAATTGAAAGGGAGCAGATAGGATGAGACTTTTGTAAGTGTTGGGTGCAGATAAGTAATTTGGACTGGTTATAGATTAATTTACTTATAAAAAAAAAATTACAACATCGACTTCTGTCTCTTCTCTCTCTCTCTCCATCCCTCCCGATTTCTGTCTCTTCTCTCTATCCATCTCTCCCGACGACGACCCACACCCACCCGCCTGTTGCTCGCAACTCGCAACGACTATCGCGACCCACCCACGACGCCACGACGCTTGAAATCCACGGCACCATATCGGGGCTATCGGGGCTACTCGGTCTGATGAGAGAGAAATCGGGAGAGAGGTAGATGAAGATTACGGAATGAAGTGATGACATAGAGAGGTGAGGAAGAACAAGACACACACATCACGCAAATGGGACTTGATTTTGGATCTCTTCTGATCTCATCCTGGTTACATTTGACACTATCAAACATTGGACTTGGTCTCTAACCTATCATATCTGGTCCACCACACGAGCCTTAGAGCAACTCCAGCGTTGCTGGTTGCTCGGGGGACAGTGGAGAGGAAAGGGCCCGATGCCCTGTGAAGTCGGTTCAGCGTTGGAGGAACCCGAGCAACGGTGGAGGCCCGAGCAACGGGCCTGTGAACTGCTACCAGCCCGAGAGCCCGATGGGTGTGACGCCAGCGCTAGCGTCAGCCTGGCGTCTGCCTTTTTTTTTATTTTTTTCTGTCAGGCGCGTGCACCCCACTCGCGCGTGGGGGCACGTCGCCCGACCAAAAATCAGAAAAGTCAGCCCACTTTTCAGATTCAAATGTTACCGTTGGGAAGCCACGTGGCTTCCCACGGTCCATTCGATCTCAACGGCTCTTTAATACGAACCGTTCGATTTCCAACGGTAATAAAAAAAAAAGCTGATTTAATATCAACCGTTCGATCTGAGATCAACGGTTGATGTTAATCTGCTTTATAAATTAAAAAAAAAGAAAAAATAGTTTTAAAATTAAGAAAAGTTACCGTTGTGACACGTGGCACAATCAGGAGTGTTGGAATTCAATTTTTTTTAAATCCAACGGCAGAGATTAATTATTTGAATAAAAAAAATTTAAAAATTGTAAAAAATCCGAAAAAAATATCTGAAAATTAAAAAAAAAAAATTTGTTTCTACTTTTCTATAAATACCTTCTCATTATCATCTACCTTACACCACAATTTCATATTTTCCCAATTACTTTCAAACAATCTGGCAGCACCCCTAACGATCGCCCAACGAGCTTGGAGGATACCGAAACAACGCTCCACATCCTTCCTGCACCCCTCTTGACAGCTTGCAAAATGTTTTTCCTTTGCACTTCACGGACGTGGCACTGTTTTGACAAATGTTGACCACCTTGGGTAAATGCCGTCAGCTAGGTAGTATGACCCGTCGTACATACGTCCGTTCACCTCATACGTGACTTTTGGTGCCTTTCCTTGCAGGACATCGTTGAACACTGGGGATTGGGCAAGGACGTTGAGGTCATCTCTCCTTCTACGCTCGTCATCCTCTTCCCTCTTATTTCGGGCCACTTGGAGATTGAACATTCTTTCAGATTGGTTAAACAATTCTTCCTCTTGCTGATCGATTTCCCACATCATCCTTGATGAAGAAGAAGACATTGTAAAAAGGAAGCAGAAACTATGAATAATTATACAGATTTTGGTGATGAAGGAAGCAGAAACTATGAATAATGATAGAGATCTTGAGAAAATTGGTGTGAGATTTGTGAGGCTGGATGGTGGATTATATGGACGATTCAGAAATGATTAGCTTGTAGATAGGGCCACGTGGCATGCCGTCATTCGTTAAAAATCTGATCGAAATCTATCCTCAAAGATTATGAAAAGATAACGACATGTGGCACGATGACATTGGATAAAAATCTTATCGAAATCGATCTCCAATAATTATCTTTTCGGATAATGACACGTGGCGCAACGAGAACGATTTAAAATCTGATTGAAATCTATCGTCAAAGATTCTGAAAAGATAACGACACGTGGAACGATGACATTGGATAAAAATCTTATCGAAATCCATCGCTAAATATTTTTTTTTTATAAAATGACACGTGGCGCAACGAGAACGATTTAAAAAATCTTATCCGAAATTACAAATAATTTTATTTTGTATTATTTAAACAAACAAAAAAAGTAATATTTTATTGCCTATTGCCAGGGGGGAGGGCTCCAAGGGTGGAGATGCAAATGGCAATTACTGTTCATTAATGGTGGTTACTATTCATTAAAGGCAGTTACTGTTCAATATGGTGGATTGAATAGTGGATTGCCAGGGGAAAGGGCTCCAAAGGTGGAGTTGCTCTTATATGTGTGACACGGTAATTTAACAACGACAAAATAATTAGTTATGTGTATGAAAGGGTGATTTGAGTTTGCCAAATTAACATAAGTGTAAAGTTTTACTCTTAATATTTTGCGTGTGTTTTACTCCCTTCACTTTTAGCTGCTTTTGAACATGTTCTGGTGGAAAGGATGTAAAATCCCCAATGATTAAAAATGATTCTGCTCCCCGAACCAACAAACCCCAAATTCTCACCCCAAAAATTTTGCTTTTAAGCTTTCTCTTATACCTCGCATTCGTGTCGTGTTTTTCGTGTTCGTGTCGTTTTCGTGTTATACCCGATATTTAACCATTGATGTTGTTTACATTTACACTTCATTTTTCTCATCAAATTTTATTTTTTTCAGATTTTATTTTTTGAAAACATGATCTATTAGAGGATGCAGGAAGATGAACGGTTTGGATCGTTGATATTATATTCAGAGTTTTACGGTTAGTGAAAATATTGCTAGATGTTTATAAAGTTTGTACAAACTATATGACATTGACTCATATTTCAGTTAACCGTAAATATCGAAACGTGATATCAAATATCTGAACCGTTCATCTTCTTACATCTGCCAGATGATCACGTTTTCAAAACAGAAAATTTAAAAAATGAAATTCAGTAAAAAGAATAAAGCGTAAATGACAATCGACGGTTAAATATAAATTTAAGGTTTATGGATTATGGTGTTGGATTTCGAAGCTGACCCCTTCATGAAAGTTGTAAAGCTTGTCACTATGAGTGATTGTATATTTTTTTTTACATTTTTTACACTTCTACAATAATTATTATTAATTATATTAATTTTTTCCTCAAATAAAAAACATTATTCATGAGGGTTTGGAAGATTTTAAAAATCTAAACGATAATTTGTAAGTGTAACCATTATCTACTCGTGGAGGAATAATGATGAATCACGAGTGTTTATATATTCTTTCACATTTTTCATACTTGTACGTATGTCTTCTTAGTTTTTGCCTATACAAATACTATATTAGTTTATTTTAATTTTGGACAACAACATGTTAAGTAAAATTTATCCTAGTAATGATAATAAGGAACTCTCATAATAAAAATAAATAATGACTAAAACTTTTTTTTTTAACCTATATAGAATAATAATACAAAACTATATATTTAATATAGAATATATTGTATATATTAATATGGCTATTGTATTTTATAATAAATCTTTTAGTAATTAAACTTTAAAATTATCAAAATAATTTTTTTCTTAACAGGTCGAAACGGTTTACCCACGCGTTACCCGCGTGTACACCCGTTAAGAACCTGTTATTAACAGGTTCTTAACGAGTCACCCGATAATGACCCGAAACCCATTATTTTCGTGTCGTGTCAGAAACTGCCAGGTCTACTTTCCCTCAACATTTTTAACGATTTGATTTTTAATGCAATTTGACCAATACAATTAGTGGTGGAGTCAAAATTTTCAAACTTTGGGGGTCATAATATCGACCAAAAATAGCCTCATTGGATCATTTCGTCGAACACCTCATAGGCACTTGTCAATTTTTACCAACATATGCCGAAAACTTTTGCCAACTTATGTTTATAACTACTATTATTTGTAGAGACTTGTCGATGGTGACTGCAAGATACTGTGAAATAATGTTGAAGACTATCAAGACTTGTTAACTAAGACATTTTATTAAACACATTGTGTGCACGATAGAGTGCACACAAGAAGAGAGAAAAAGAAGACAAAGATTATAGAAGAAAATAGAATAAGTAGGAGTAGGTTGTAATCTAGTTTGTCATAACGATTTATAAGGATTAAATACAATACACAGACAAATATACATGAAGCTTTTTGAAGTTATTGAAGTTAAGGACAACCAAAGAACCCATATACAATGCAATGCACCTTCAACAAGATCAAAACTCGTGGCCCTTCAAAGTGAAGGAAAAGAAAAAATCATAGATTTTTATATTCACATTCGCAATGTAAACCAATAACATTTTGTGTGAAATCTAGACTCCCTAGTCATGTATTGAATTTTGAGAGTCTGCTTAGCATTTTTTAATTTGGTTTCACCAAAACACATACAAATCGAATGTCGTTTGTGTAAAGAGTAATGCATATTAAGGTATATAAGCTCTTTAATATTAAATTTAATATGTGGTGCATTTAACGTATTATGAGGTGCTAATAAGAAAGATTTACTAAAAGTTTAGAACCAAGAGTTGTAAAACGATAAAATCTACTTTTTTTTAACAAAATGGAGTGAGTAAAAAAAAAAGTAATGTAAGAGAGATTAAATTTATTGACTAAATAATGTATCATTAATATAAATGAACACGTTTATTAATGAATAATCCAATTATAAACTTTTATACGATTTAGTTTTATTCACAGAAAAATAAAAATAATTTTTGTTGCCAAGAAAGAAAAAAACAGGAAAAATAGTAAATATCCAATTTTTTCGCGGTAAACTGTATTAATGATAAGGTCTGTTTCCAGTGTGGCGGGTTCCACCTTTCCCTCTCCTCTCCCCTTGTCTAAAATTCATTTTCCTTTCCGAGACTGTCTCTCTCATCAAAATCTGAATTCCAGAATAAAGAAAACGCCAAACTTCCAAAACAAAACGAGAAGCAGCAGCACCCACCTCCCTCCCCCCTCTGTTCTTCGCACACCTCCCATCTCACGCATTTCCATGCCAATTTTGTTTTTTAACATGTCAATTTGAATTAATAAAGTCCATTATTTTACAAAAACTAAATTATAATATCTCCTTGTATCTGCTGACTGCCTGACTGCTCCTTTCTCTCTCTAACTCTGAGAGAGGAGAGAGAGAGAGAGAGACTCATCTCTCTGAGCCTCTGTCCCCTCCTCGCATGGACAGTCATTACACATCCCCACCGGTCTCAACGGTCAGATTTCCTCCCCCCGCTTATTTTCATGCACCATATCTCACTTTCCTTCTCTCTCTCTCTCTCTCTCTCTCTCTCTCTCTATAATTTGATCGCATTTAATATATTTCTGTACCTTTAAGTCTGTTTACGTGTGTAAATGCGTGTGTTTGCTCAGTCAGTAGGTGCTCACTTTCTAGTTTCTGCTCTTGGGCTTCCATTTAAATCTCGAATTTTGATCTGGGTCTGAATCCGATTTTGCTTTCTCTGTCTCTGTGACCCGGTTAGGTCGTATTTGGATCTCCGGTGGTTGTTCACGATGCTTCTTTCGTACGGACAGGCATGGACTACGCCATGAGGAGGAACAAGTCCGTTAAGCGCAGGGTTGGTGGCGGTGGCGCTCAGTGGCATTGGCTTGTAGTTTTGGGCATTCTCCAGGGGGTATTTGCCGGATGATATGGGCTGCGGTGGCTCCAAGGTCGACAACTTGCCGCTAGTCACGCTTTGCAGGGAGCGAAAGGACTATATCAAAACGGCGTCGGACCAGCGCTACGCTCTCGCCGCAGCCCACTTCTCCTATTTCCACTCCCTCCAGCACATCGGCGACGCCCTCTGCAAGTTCGTCGACGAAGACCTCAATGTATCCGGCGCCAGCGAGTCGTCCTTGCCGCCGGGATCTCCGGTTCTCACGTTGCCCTCCGACGAAGGCAAGCCCAGGAAGAGGAAACCCCATACAAACCACTCGTCGTCTACATCGATTTCGCACTCTGTTTCCGCTGATTCGCCGAAAGCGGACGACATTGACGACGCTCACGTACATTTGTCGTCTGGGTCCCAGTCAGAATCCGAGTTTGACTCATCGTCGGGTCACATTAACATCGAGAACAGCCCGGAGCAAGAGGTACCCTCTTCTTCTTCCTATCGTTACCCTCCGAATTCACATGTGTATTTCATGAGAAGGACAGAGACGCCGATGCAGACAGTGTTTTATGAAGAGCCGGAGAGATATCCGACCCAAAATGGTCCTTATCCGGATCCCTATCCGGGTTATTCGGGTTTTCAGCCGTATGGCGGTGGTGGGTTTTTCGGGTACCCGATGGGGTCACCGCGAATAGTGAGAATCCGTACAATCGACGGCAGCCAAGCCCACCACCACCAGCCGGTCCTCCACCTGCACCGCCTTCGCCTCCAAGGGTCTGGACTTGGGATTTCCTGAATGTGTTTGATACTTTTGATAATAGTGGTTACCCAAGTTACTATCCGAAGGCTAGATACGGGTACGGGTCCACGACGAGCAGTCCGGACTCGAAGGAGGTGAGGGAGAGAGAGGGGATTCCCGATTTGGAGGATGAGACAGAGCAGGAAGTGTTGAAAGCGGTTCACAAGGAGAAGCGGAGGGGGAATGCGGATGGTAATGTGAATAGGAATAGGAATCGAAATTCGGGTGAAGGGACTTCAAGGGCTGTGCCATTGAAACAGCCAAGCAGTGAGGAGAGTTCAGGGACAGTGCCATTGCATAGCAGTGAGAATTCCCATTCTGTCCATGGGAAGGAGATAAAGAGCAGTCCAGATACAAATGGATCGAAAAACTCCGAAGAGGAGTATGTGAAGAACAAGAGGGTGAGTTTTGAGTTTGAGGTTGAGATTGAAGCTGCATCGACGCATGATGTTGGATCTTCAAAAGGGAGTTCGAGACAGCCTCTAGTTATGGGAAAGAAGTTGCCATGCTGCTTGAGGTGGGCAAGTTGCCTTATCAGCGTAGAGGTGCTGCACTTAAAGGTAGGAGTCTAATGCCTAGTTGTCTTGGACTCTTGGTACTTTATCATACATATCCTTATTCAGTAGACTGCTGCCACCATCTTGTTCGACCGCATTTAGGTGATGAAAGTTTTGTTTCTGTTGTTGTGAATCTAAAGCTATGCGCTGTCTATGCATTATATCCCAGTTCCAGTGTAACTAGGGCTTACTTTTCTCTGAACTAAAATGCATACTTATCGACCCAAGTAGCCTAAAATACTTAAGTGTTGTGCCGTATAGACTTGCACGAACAACGTCTCGTGATGAGATGAGAGATTAGGATTTTATTGCGAATACTGAATAAAGTTCGGATAATTAAAAAGATGATTTTAGAAAAAAAAATTCTACCATATTTTTTTTTGCTATATAAATCTACTGAGTGATGTAAACTAAACTTGCAAACTAAATGATGTGTCACCAATAAGAAATAAACACATTAATCAACACTTAAAGTAATAATCCAATCATCAACTTCCATGTCATTTAGTTTATAGTCTCCCTAGCATTATCCAACTCCAAATGTTAGAAGCTCTGGACCTGGTTGTGCAATGTGGACATAATATTGCTTTACTTTTTCTTGCATTTCGTTTCTCCTTGTACGCAGTTGTTAAGCATTATTATGGCTTCGTATTTGAACTTGTCCAAGTCTTGATATTGACAAAAAGTAATAGACCCTCCCTTGTTCATGTTTACAAATTACAAACCAGCATGTTACTAATTAATTTTTTTAGAGGTAGGTGTGAAATATATGTCTCGGGAGGATTTATCTGCAGGACCCGTGGTGACTATATAATATGGTGGTCTAACTGAATGAAATTTTATCAGAGATACACTCTCACGCTTGAATTTGGTTTGATAATTACTCTGCTTCGGATTCCTTTATACATTGCAAAGCTTCATCATACTGCATATGACCAAAAAGTTAAAGGTCCAAGTTACACCTAAATGTTTTGAAAAAATATAAATCTCACTGTTTCCACTGTAGAATGCATGTGGGATTGATAGGCAAATTCTGCTAGTCTAATATTTTTTATTGGGATCTCTATGAAGAAGCATTATTGTTGCTGTTTCATTAAAACTTATGCATGTCTATGCAGTTGTCTTCTCGAGGATCCTTTACCTTGTAGCACCTTCCCTGCTTTCTTCACCCCCGTCATCCATGCCCCCAGTAAGATTAAACTCTAAGACCGTGAAAATGGCAAACACTTACCAGGGAGAACCTGGAAAAGATTTCAACAAGAAGCCTGGAAACCTCTCATCAACTTTGGAGAAAGTATATGCATGGGAGAATAAATTGTACAAGGAAGTCAAGGTAAGAGAATCAAAATTACGGATGTCATGCAACTTATAATTTCTACTATGATGATACTTAAGATCCTTGATAATCTCAGATAGTCACCAAATCATTTCATTGCAGCAGGTTGCAAAAACTATTTCATACTCTCTGATTTAACAACTACCATGCACTTGCACTCATTGAAGGACCTGAATTTCTATAATGTACTCAAATTTTACGGTGTTATTTGAGTATTTTTGTTTTCTTTACTAGCTTCAATTTGATGTGTCAATCATCGCTTTTTATGTTCTTCAAGTGGCTTGGAGCTTGCTCCTGTTGACATCTGTTTAATATTTTATTCGTGTTGCACTAATTTTAGGACGAAGAAAAGCTACGGGTTGACTATGAAAAGAAGTGCAAGAAATTGAAAAAACTAGATTATCATGGAGCTGAGTCTGCTAAGATTGATGCCACCCAGGCTTCTGTACGGAAGTTGCTAACAAAAATTAATGTTTGTATCAGAGCTGTTGATACCATATCGAGGAGGATACATAAGCTGAGGGATGAAGAATTGCTTCCCCAAGTTGCGGAATTGATTCATGGGTAACAAATCTCTTGAAATTCTTTTAGCAAAAGCTTATCACTTTGGGTCACAACAATATTAGCATTGGTTCATTGTTACTTTTGGATGAATTATAGTCTGAATTATGTCCTGCCTTTTTTTTTTCCTAACATTTTATTGCTTTTTATTTTTATTTTTTATATGTATAGAATCTGTATATATGAGCTTATGAGGTGATAGTCTTAGAGATTAATTTCCCAATAGTTAAATCAATACGTTGGTAGTGGTTTGTAATGAACCCCGCACCTGCTCAACGGTGATGATTATCTTTTGATTTCCATCAGATCACTTTCCCCCGTGCATGATCCATTAAGACTTTTGGTGACAATTTTGGTAGGGAATAAAAACCGTGACCGTAAAAGAGTATAATTCCGGAACTTGTATGTAAGATGCTTACCTTACCCTCTACAGTGCTTATGGGAATCCTAACCCTTTTACATTTCTTTTTCCAATAGCTTTACCCCCCTCCTGCCAAACATAGGTTACTCACTGGTGATGTATCTGATGCTTGTAGGGACCTGAATTTATATGTTAATTTTCTGATGTTCTAAAAGGTTATTTCTTAACTTATCGAGTGTCTTTTGTTAATATTAGGATTTGCCTTTTATCTGCAGATTGATAAGAATGTGGATATCCATGCTCAAATGCCACCAGAAACAGTTCCAAGCTATTCTGGAGAGCAAAATTCGATCTCTTAAGGTGAGTGCTGGCCTTTGAAGAGATTCTGGTTTGAAAGCTACTCTTGAACTTGAAATGGAGCTTCTGAGCTGGTGCGCGTCCTTTAACAATTGGGTTAACACCCAAAAGTCCTACGTGGAGTCCTTAAATGGGTGGCTTTCAAGGTGCATTAACCAGGAACCTGAAGAAACGCCTGATGGAGTTGCCCCTTTCTCCCCAAGCCGGATGGGAGCTCCACCCATTTTTGTAGTTTGTAATGATTGGTGCCAAGCAATGGAAAGAATTTCTGAAAAGGGGGTGGCAGATGCTATGCATGATTTTGCTTCAACCTTACACCAGTTATGGGAAAGGCAGGACGAGGAGCAACGTCAAAGGATCAAAGCTGAGTACGTCTCCAAGAATTTGGAGAGCCAACTTAGAAAATTGCATATGGAGAGGTTGAAAAGAGACCATGACCATGATGCATCAACAGAAAAAACCGCTCTGTCAAAGTCACCATCCGATAGTGGAGTTTCACCACTGGATGATCTGAAGGTGGATTTGGATTCAATGAAGAAGAGATTAGCCGAGGAGAGAGCAAGGCATAAGGAGGCCATCAAATTGGTTAATCACGCAGCTTCCAATAGTTTGCAAGGTGGTTTGGTCCCAATTTTCGAAACTTTAAGTAGTTTCACTTCAGAGGCTCTGAAAGTTCACGGGCAAGTCAGACTTGAAGATGCTGGAGGCTCATAGCGAAGTAAGACTCTATTTATACAAGTTGGAAGCGTGATCTGTTAAGTAGCTAGAGCCCTTTTGTATATGTACAGTCGTTCATTGAGATCGCATACATTTAGAAATGGTAGGTTAGCAGAGAAGGCGAAGCGAACTATATGAAACTTTAGGCATGATAGAGATCTTTGAGAAGGAGTTTAGAAAAAAGAAAAAGAAAAAGGGGGTTATTAGATTTGCCTTCAAAAGGTTGATAGACACAGTACAGTTGGTCCCTTGGGTTTGACTTTGGAGAAATTCTTTGGTCCGGTGGATTTACTCCATTACTTATCTCACCGCTGCACAAAGATTGCCATGAGGACCGTACTACACGGGGTTCCATTCTTAGTGTGTGGTCTGACATGTGACGTGGTCCACAGCTGAAGCCAAGAATTTCTCCTTGGCTTTATATCTGGTTCTGCACAACCCCTTTTAACAGATGGCAAATTTGTACAGAAATTCATTTATTGGTTTTTAGGTGGTGGAAATATTTGCCTGTTGGAATGTGTGGGATGTCAGCTTATTAGAGAGACTGAAATTTTTTGAATGAGCTATTCCATTACCAAAATGGTTTGCCTTTTCATGTACTGTCCATTCTTGGTTGTTATCATTAATTCAAAGGAAACTTTAACGAAAAGCTCTTGGTACTGTTTATACTTTAATGAAAAACCACATTTTTACACTAAAAAGTCAATTCTGGTACTATTTACTTTACTTTTTATTTTGTTCTTATCATTAAAATTTAAAGTTTTCAAGCTATTTTCATTAGTTTTCCTTAATTCAAATGGATAGTGCCCGTTAGAATTGATGTATGTGGGGCCAACATCTCGTCAGAAGTTTCTCACGCGAGCATGGACAACTGACCTTAACAAAGTAATGCCGGGATGCGGTGGGAAGGAAGTATCCCCAGCCTCTGTCCGGCCGATCATTCCGCTGTCATCTTTCATTCACGCCTCCGTTTGACTGTAATGCTCATAATTTTCCTCTAGACCTAGCTGCTGTTGAAGACTTTTCATACAAAGGAAAATAAGAAGAGAACAATAGAAAAGTGCAGCAGCGTGCAGTGATGCGTTTGAATGGAAAAGTGTCAAACATCCTACGTTTTCTTCTAATACGTATACGTAAAATCAAATCAAACTTGAAGTGCTTGTCAAGCCAATGAATTTCCAATTGCAAATAAACAAGATAAAATTTTATATGCAGTCTTATGTCTGAATTGCATGAATGGCAAGTTCGTTACTAATTTATGTCTCCACTAGTCATTCTAGCAAAGGTCTTTGTATAAGAAAAAAATTACAATGTTCGCTACTAATTTATGGAGGCTTCTGGTTTGTGATGCTTGTGATATTGCACCGCTTATTTTGATGCCAAGTGCTAAGTGTTTGTATTATTGTTTATGAATGCTTGGATATGTTTGAATGAATCCTTGTTTGGATATGACCCATGGCTTGGGCATAGTTGAATGAATATGCTTGAGGATATTTTTGTATTTGTTTAGTCATGTTGACAGGATACTTAGCTTTTATTTCATTTGAAAGTATGCATGTTGAAGCTCCGACTATAGTATGTGGTGCCATGTAAGTTGAGGCTCACTACTATAAATTTTTACATACATGACACAGTTTATGGGTAATGTTAAAGTTTAATGATGCAAGGGTTTAGTGTCATCTTGGGTGTCATTAAAGAGATTTTTTATGACGTTGAAAGGGTGTCATGTATTATTTACAAGGACGCCTAACAAGCGTCATTGAAGTAAGAACTTGTGTCATCTATTACCATTTAAGATGCGGAATGATCCATTAATTTGGCATTAAGAAGTTAATGGAAAGTTCTCTATTAAGTCTGCTTACCACGTTGCAAGGGATTGGATCTCTGCGGCCTCCAAGCGCCAACCTGGTTCGTCTTCGGTGGCGTCCCCGTCCCCTCTATCGGCTTCCCTTTGGAAAGCTAAGGTTCCTCCAAAAGTACGGATGAATTTTTGGAAACTATGTAGGGACATTGTCCTTAGGAAGGTCAACCTCACTGTGAAACACATCCTGTGTGATCTACTTTGCACCATGTGTAGCCACTACGGAGAGTCTACGATCCAACTGCTCCGCGACTGCCACTTTGCCAGGTGTGCGTGGCTTTCATCCTCCCGGGAAATTTCGTCGCTCATCGTCTCCGCCGAACTTCCATTCATGGGCTTTGGAACTTGCGACCTCTCTTCCCCCTGACAATTTCGAAGAATGGGAAATGCGATCCTCCCAACATCACTGTCTCCCAGGCTATGTCATGGTGGCAAGACTTCGTGAAATGCAATACTGACCTATCCCGTTCCGGATCCAATGCCCATCCTCCCCCGAAATGGTCTCTCCCTCCCCGGGGCGTCTGAAAATCAATTTTGATGGTGCGTGGAGCCGTGATCGTTGTGTGGGGGGAGTGGGCATCATCGTCAGGGATGAAATGGGTGTCTTTGTGGCTGCTGGTTGCAATTTTTTCTGCAATGTTTCATCTCCCCTCCTGGCGGAAGCTTTTGCTGCTAGGAAATGTGTGGTTTGGGCGTCGTCTAGGGGTTTCAGTAACTTGCTAGTTAAGATTCGCTTCAGATCATAGGGGCCTTGCCAGGGCTGGCGCTGAGGGGTGCAAGTGATGTTACCGCACAGGGCCCTCGATTTTTCAATTTTGCATGCATATACGTATATATAGTGGTAAGTGTAGAATATTACAAACTTGAGTCTTAGCGCAAGTGGAATTATTGCTTCTTTACATTGACTTAGGGGATGGGTTTGAAACTCATCTCCATCATTTTTTCAGTTTATATTTTTATTAAATGCATAAGCTTCCACAAAAAAATATAAAAATTCCACACAATAGCATGATAATTCGAACCCTGACCCTCTAAATAGTTAAGGAAAAACAATATGCCACCTTTCCACCTTTCCACTTGTTGATTTGTTAAATTTGTTTGTGCTATTACAATTTATAGAAGCTCAATTGAAAACTAAAATTATTATTTTGAACAAAAAAATAAAAAAAATAAATTCTTAGTACTTTTTAGGGCATCCAATTTACTTTCGCACAGGGCTCCTGAAATCTCAGGACCGGCTCTGGGCCTTGCAATGCCCTTCATCCAATCTATCCTCGATTGGGTACATCATTGAGGATATGAAAGCATTGCTCCCTACAATCACTGAAGACATTTGTACCCACGTTCGTCGCCAAGCTAACATCATTGCTCATCGTCTAGCTTGCTATTGTCTTTCCATAGGTAGTAATTGTCAATGGCTGTACTCTCCTCCTCCCTTCATTGTTGATCTCGTTGTGGAGGAATCGATGTAACTGGGCTAGGAGTTTTGTTTTGTTCTCTCTCTACCAGGATTGTACTGTCTTTATTGGTTTTTGGCTTATTTGGCCTTAGCCCCGTTATCGAATATACTATCGTCTTTCATGTATAGCTTCTAGAGGCACCTAACAAGTGTTATTGAATTAAAAAAGTGTGTCATCTATTTTAATTTGAGATGCAGAATATGTGTTATAAAAAGAGGAATAAACGTCATGGTATACTAAACATGACATCTGCATATCGTCATGTACTATAGCACATAAACCATTTGCAGCATTACTGAATATTAGCAATGAGCCACAAAGCGTGTCATAAACCATTCAATACATGCCTTGTAATATGTTTGATGACATATATAATGTATTTTTAATTTGAATACATGAACTGCATAATTCATCTAAAAAGCAAGATATTTACCTCAAATAAGTGCTTCATAAATTTGTAATTCATTCACCACCAAAGTATTATAAAAGACCATCTCACAGTCAACACATTTAATAAAATGTGTAGAGCTTTGCTACTAAATTAAAACTCTAAGTTCACTTAATTTAAAATTTCACAAACTAGTTAGTCTAGTGTTTCATCTATTGGGATGAAGTCATCAACATACTCATCCCACTGTATTCTTAATGTATCAAATTCATGTTGAGTGTATATAGCTTTTTCTTTGAACTGCAACAAATCACAACCAAAGGGAACGTGTCAAGACAAAAACTAATGTCAATCATTAAGTAATAAGAAGACGAAAATACTTCAAAAAAACCACCGTTAGCTGCAAATTAATTTGCATGAAAAATATATTACCTACAAAGAACATAATACTAATAAGATAGTACCGAACACAGCCGTTTAAGTGCTCTTTGTAATAGTAGTACTAACGTTGGTAATAATTGAGCAATTCGGATCATCAATGGTTTCCTTCATGTATTTCATCACATAATATTCACATTCTACAATTCCTTCTTGCAAAGGGCATTGCATATACAAATAAAAAAGTATAAAATGTAACTTAATCATATTAATTTAAAGGGAAAACACAATGTTCCTTACCTTTACTACTTTCTAACTGATATTTTTTCAACCCTTTATTCCTTTTTGAGTTTTAAACATCTTCAATGCTCTGCACATAGAGGATATGAACATATGAAATATATACAAATCTTGCAATGCATGAAATATAGACAAATTTTCCCTCTATCTAGTTTTTGTAAAATCCATACAAATTTAGTCCAAGTTGCATGGAACTTGAAAGTGCTTCATCCAAATGCACCATAAGAATTGATTACTTGGGGTGCTTTGGTTTTGGAATTACTACTTACCTAAGTTTGCATCAATAAGAATAGACTCGGAAGGATTTCAAAAAACATGATTACTTAAAAAAGGAAATTATGTTTACCTTTAAAGTTGTCTGGTACTTCAACTGAAGTGGCTCAAAAGGTTAGTGATGACTTTAAGGAATTAGAGGATTGGCAACAATACTGACATATATATATATATATATATATATATATATATATATATATATATATATGTTGTTTATTCTGTATGTTGTGATGAATAGCTATATAATGATATGATTTGTCTCAAGCATAGACCAAAATATCGAAAATATCGGCGATACCAAAATATCGGCGAAATATCTCTGATATTATCGTTTTTTTGAGATGACGATATTTCGTGACTTATCATCTTAATTATCGTTAATATATCACGATATTATCCTGATATTATCACAAATATCGCGATATTATCGCGATATGAAACCTAAAAATACTTGAAAATTTCTAAAAAGTCTTAATCTTGGGCATAGAGGGATTCGAACCCCTCCCATTTGACTCTTTCAACGCCTTGACCACCATACCACTTATGTTTTTGTGAAAATATGCTAAAATATTTATATATATGGTTTTGTTTTGAATTCTTTTTGCAAGAAACAAATTTGCACATATTCCAAATTTTTTGTGGTATTATATTTTAAATTGTGTCAATTAATTACTTAGTCAATGACATGTGGTTTTTAATTTTTCTATTTTTTATTTGGTCACTTACATGTAGGGCTGGAAAAAATTCTCGAAAATCCCAAACCAAACCGAAAAAGTCCCAAACCCAAACCGAAAAATCCCAAACCAAAACCATCCCGAAGTTCGAGAATCCCATCCCAAAAAATACTGAAATTTTCGATATGGGATTGGTTTCCAAATCCCATTTGTTTGGTAATCTCGAACCCTTCATATCTCATTCCTGTTGGGATGAAATCGAGCGACTCATGGAAAAAATCCGAGACTCAATCTTCAAATGATTTTGCTTATGGACAACGTCAACCAATCTCGGATCCATATGGGTGGCATGTTAACAATTACATGCAAAACTATTTTGGGGATTTATCATTTGATGACTACTCTTCACAATACACTTACTCTACACATAGAGATGATGAAGATAGTGAAAACTTTGAACCTTATAGGAACTCTATGTGGTACCAAGTCACTCATGTATCTTACAATGCAATGTATAAAGTGTAAAATATTGTACTAATTCATTATATATAAATGATTATGGTGTGTTTAAACTTCTTTCATTAATTACTACATATTTTCTACACTCACAATGTTTGACAGCTCGCTATATAATCAACTTAAATCAGTTAAACAATGCTCTTTATTCTAGGATCTATCTCTATCCAACTAGGAGAGTCCATATAATATATTAATTCATTATAGGGGTAAATGACAGCCAACAACCAATGAAACCTACAAAACATAAATAATTGCACTCTTTATTATACAATGGTCAAGTACTGATCCGTTGGTAACAAAAATTCAGAACACATAGTACTACTACAAATCCTTTATTATAAGGAGCAAAATTAATTGTCATTTTTTGCAATTCTGTAATCAAAGTGCTAGTGCATTTGATCTTTCATCATTTCTGCCAGCCTTTTGAGAGATTCTATAAGGATCTATAAATCCACACAATCCATCAAGATTGTTCTTCTTCATTATTGACCAAAGTCGCCTACAAGAAATGTGACAGTTAGTGTCTTATCATTACCAAATGTTGGTTGCATGCAATAGACATTGTATATAAATATGAGATTATGTCAAACCTGATGTAAATTGAAATACAAACAGTCGATATTTCAGCCATATAGCAAAATTGAATGATGTCATATTTACCAATAAATGTTGTGTGCTCATTTCCAAATACAATAGATTCCATGATGATAGGCACGATAACATCCTTATTCATTTTTGAGCTATAAGCGTAAGTGAACACGACCAAAATTATTTTAGAGATCTTTGTCAGAGGGGTAGATTTGTTGTCAGCTTTGCATGGATAGATTAATATAGTGAAATCAGACATATTAGTACTATAATTTTTTTTCACATATTCATAAGAAAATCACATAGTAGTACCTCATCATTTGTCACAATAAGATGTCGTGGCCAAGCTACGTGACTCCCAATTGCTTGTTTGATATTCCAAGCTTCACAACTGGGTATTGGGAGAAACATCTTTAATTGCTACATCAATAGAAACACGTAGGTTCATAGGCCCTAGTGGAACCCTGTGTATTCGCTTGTCTAATGGGATGAGCGATCCATTTGCAACAATGTTCATAGCAGTGTCTATAGCAAGCTTGCACTGTTATACCTAATATATATATATATACCTATATATTTCATTAATAAGCAACTACTGTTGGGATTATAGCATAAATAGGAAAAACATAAAAGGCATGTACCTTCTTGATATTAGATATATTTTTTCCATGGAATTCGCAATTTTGTTCATCTTTTCATTGATGCTCACATCATATGTATTCTCTTGGTCACTTTGCTTTACCTTTGAAAGTTAAATTTAATTAATAATTGCTACTTAATATACCAAGACGAACAAATATTGCAATGACTGTGTACCTTGAAATGCTTCTTTGTTTGAATTCGCAATCTTGTCTGTCATTTCCATGACGTTTAAATCAGATATTTCATCCATATCCCTTTCCTTGACCTAAGAAAAGTAAACTTAAATGAATATTGGTACTTACTATAGTTAAGAAGAACCAAACTTGTTATGACTAGTACATACCTTCGTAGCTTGGATCTTATTCATGGTTTTAGTATTCTTGCTATCCTTTTGTTTCACTCTCTTCTTCGACATGATTTCCGCCACATATCGCCATGTTTCGCTCTCTTCTTAGACATGATTTCCACCATATCACCCTGTTTCACTTTTTCAATAGATGTTCCATTGTTTTTTCTTTCTTTGTTGTACAACTAGCTTTCTCAGAAATATGATTGGACTGTACCACATTAGATTGGACCAACACTTGCATCTTTACTCAACTGATTCGGAGTTAACAATGATGCAATCAAATTGAACTTCTTATATAACTCCTCAATGTGTAAACTTTACTGCTCCAAATGTGTTGCAACATTTGTGTTGACTCAATAGAGTTTTGCATCTTGGAGTCTTGAAGTATGTCTTATGACTGACGCCAGTTCCAACACCTCTAACATGACCCGAATATTCAGGTGTTTCCAAAGCAATAGTCAATACGTCATTGCTTTTGGAAGTTGGTAAAGTCTCATCTTCAACAGCTTTAGTTACTTCATCTTATAAGAGTTGACGTTAGTATGAAATACATAAATTAAGTATATTTCCTAACCTTACACAAAACTTACTATTTTAGCAGTGCGTTCTTTCACCATCTCATTAGTATAGTTTTCCTTTTTATCAGCATACCTAAGCTTCCAAAGCACTGATTGGTCATTATCAGCGGTGATCCCGTAAACTGATGTCTATTTGGATGAACGTATCAAAATTAGATGAGATAGTTTTGATTTGTATAATAATTAAATCAATACGAAAGTAGCAGGTGACACACCTGACCCGGAATGTCCACCTGGACTCTGATCGAGCTATGTTGGCCGACACCAGAAGGGTGACGAAGCCATAAAGTATAGCGATGTGGAAAATGTGAATAAATTTAAACTTAAATGTGCCTAAATATAAGAGTGTGCTTGTGAGCGGGAATGAACCCATTTCACACGTGATGTCAAAGCATAAGTAAAGTACAGTAAAAGCAGAATGAGAATTTTACCACCGAAAGTAATCTCCAGTACCGAGATTTGCCAAGAATCCTCGTCGACACGAATGCTTAGCCACTAAAACCTGGAGGGGCGAAAAACAAGGGTGAGTGGGCCTAAAAATAAAGCTTTGTAAAAACCTTTTCGAATACATAATAACCCTTCGCTGTAAAACAAGTATAGTTTCCAAAATATACATACTACGTATAGTAAGAAAATACTTACCATAGCCTGCAATATTTCAAGAATTCAATACGGCACACTATTTCGTAAATAAGCGCATGATGTCCATAATCACATAATCTCGCATAAGCAAACATATCATATCGAGTGCTTATTGACACATGCTGACACACGAGTTCATGCAGAGATATTCTGACATGAAAAGAACTGGGTGTAACAATGATATTCTGATATGCAATGAATCACGTGAAGACTAGCGCTATACGTAGCACATACGAGTCCTAATTGCCTATAGCAATCTAGGACAGGACTGACACCTATAATGGATCTAAAGTGAGCGTACGGTGCGATCTGCACATACACGTGAAAGACTAGCCCTGGCCCGAGCGAGTACTAACATCAGTGTAGCCAACGATGAACATATAACATAAATATAGTAATGCCACAGTGATTCAATAATTCTAGTCAACATAATATTATTCATAACCGTAAAGTTAATTAAGGCATCCGTAAGATGTATGATGATTCCCTAATTCTCAACTTTACGTTATTTCCTATAAACGTTAATTTAATTACGGCAGTCATATAGAAAATTCATCATTAGATGTGTATATGGAAACTAAATAAATATATGTATATATCAAAGAAAAGACCCACTCACAGATCATGTCGTCCAGTCGAACCTGCCTCATAGCATCGAGAGTCCTTGCGATGCGTTTCACCTAGAAACGAAAACATTTATATAAATACGTAACGTTCTAACATATAAACGCGTTTTCGTACAAAGTACGGCTAATAAAGAAACTACTTTAAAACTGTCGAATTTCAAAAAAAGGACGGTCGATTCCGATTCAGCACGTTGAGAAACCTAAGGACGGACCTTGGGCTCCTCCACGTGCCGCCGCAAGGTGGCCGCGACGTGGCTTTCCATGCGTCTTTACCATGTGATTTCCAGATTTTGCAGGTTTTTGGGCTAACTTTCAGAGCTCAAAACGAGCCCAAATCTCAACTAAAAGCAATTATTCAAAAGCCAACTAGAAGCTAGGAATTTGGGGAAGAGGTTTATACCAGTTTGAGGTCCAATCGTGGCTAGAGTTGATCAGGGGAACGGCCTAAAAATGGCCTGATGGTCACGGTCAAATTTTCCAGAAATCTGGAAATTTCTTCCCCGAGTCAGATTCGTGCTAAGCTTCACCAAAATAGGATTTCAAGGTCACCATCAGCTCCAACAACAAAAAGGAAAGGGATTTATAGAACCTCGAGGCTTACCTTAGTTGGAATCGACGAGAACTCATCGAATAAGATGATGAACAGTGGCAATGGCCACTGTGCAGTGCAAGCTCCACGTTTGGGTTTGATGCTCACGGTTTGAACTTAACAAAGATAGGAAAGGGCAAGACGCGATGGTGGTCTGATGGTCTAACTTGCTGGAGTGGTCGAGTGGTGGTGGTTCGATGTTATTGTGCACGGAGAGTGTAGAGAAAGTTTGAGGTGAGACAATTTTAGAGAGATAGATGAGGAAACAGAGAAGAGAGAAAGGAAGTGAGAGTGTCTTTGAGCATGGCTGTGACAGTGGCCATCTCGCCGGAGTGGTATCGGTATGATGGTGGTGTGGTTGGTTTCTGGCCTTTTGGCCTCTTTGTTTTCAGAGAAGAAGAAGAAAACGAGGGGGAGAGAGAAAGTTTTAAAATAATAAACTTAGTGAGGTGTCAACAAGAATGTGGTCCAAGGGTTTAAAAGAAATGAGAGAGTTTGAAAGAGGGACCGAGATTTTTGGAGAGAGAAGACACATGATAGGGCAGGAGTGGGGTGTGGGCCCCACGTGGCTCATAAAACAAGTCACAAAATATATCTAAACATGAAATTACCAAATTGCCCTTCACGTTCGTAAAGCCGTCAAATTTCCATCGTAACTCCAAATTCGGTTTCGCTTGTGCCCACGCGTTCGTAATGTTGCATACTACACAATTACGCTAAAAGAATGAGTCATACGTCTCTCTAAATGATGGTCAACGGAAGTCAAAATCCTTGCCTTTAGGGCATTTTTGTCAATTCTCTCATTTAAAATTAATAAAATAGTAAAACTAGGGACGGGTTATTACAGCAAGACATTACTGTTTGTTCTTCCAATCTTGTACAACCATTTTTAGAAAGTCGATGAGGTACTTATGCTTAGCTCGCCTCATCAACTGTTCTTGATAGATTTTCTATCAAATGCAATCCACTAATTCGTTTTTAATAATAACAAAACGTAATATATACTAGATGCTTCTTAGTTAATCTTGAAATTATATATATATATATATACGTACCATATGCTTCTTGGTTAATCTGGATCTCAGAAATTCATCTCAATTGGTTGACGAATAAAATCATAGATTTATGGTGGTTTCTTTAAGACTTCATGTTGATCTTTGAACCTTAATATGTACTCACATCTTAGAGTACTCTTGAACGTCTGCCACGTCTTTGCAGCACTCTTCAAAATATCTACTATGCTATTTGAATGTACTATAAAGGCTTTCTACAAATTCGTAGTAAAAATTGGTCATTACTTTCACAAAGTCATACAGATGTAAAAGCTTTTTTGTTTTGTTTTAGACAAACTTGAACCATGTCCCAAATATTTTTTTTTTAATAACACGACTCTACTTCTTTCCAAGTTGGAATTGTAATTGGCACAGTGGTACGTGCCATAACGCCAATAAAACTAGCTAGTTTTGCTCTTGCAAATCCACACAGTTGTCCCTTACTATTATATCCAACCTCCAACCGATCCCATCACTTCTACCTTGCACTAAGTCTTGTAATTGAGTTGCACCTCTTGGTTTCCTTGTTACAAATTCTTGGTCATCTTCTTTTGAATCTATCATTTCACCAAGATATTTTGCAAGATTTATATTGAATGAAGACAATGATCAAATTAGAAGTGTTAATTAGTAACAAGAGATAAAACCTTTGTTATTCATGCAATTGTCAACTAGTATTGAATTCTGGATGCAAGTTCCTATCTAAAGTCTGCGAATAATAGTATGTACAACGAAATAATAAAAAAAAAAAGGCAAACAAAAACATTAAGTATTGATGGCAAAAGACAACACAGCATAAACGTCATGTTTTCCGTCAGAATAATGATTAAATTAGAAGTTTAACCAATTGATAACAGTATGTATGGTATAAGTACAATGATACAAAATTGGTCGAAGTAATTTGGCGGGAAGACAATATCAAAATGTTATGCCACTACAGTCATACCATCTTTTGTTGGAACTTTGATTTCAAAATATGACATTAGAAGAAGAAAAATGTTAACGAAATGCTATAAGAAAAATAGGAAATTGCAACTGCATAAAAAGTTGGACAAAATATAAAGTTGTAATGTAATTTAAAAATATGCATTCAACATAGCATTCAATAACATATGGAATACAGTAGATATTCTTAGGAATGGTATGACTATGTATTTTCAACCCAAATGCCTTCATAGTTATTATGTATGTAGATATTATCAGAGTGCTCAGTTATTACATCAAATGACTCAACAAGTGGCAATTTCGTAGTAAGGCATTCACGTTCAATTATAGTATCTCCTAGCTCATCATCACGTAGCCAATCATACTAAAGCCTTGGCAATATAACCGACCACCATGAATCCTCTGGATCTTCAATGTAAAACATCTACTTTACTTGACTAGCAAAAACAAAACTATCTGACTTATGTTCAATTTTGTCGAGGTTAATTAATTTGATTTCAAACTCTTCTAATCTGATGCCACTTTTATTTTCAACCCAATCACACTTAAAGACCACATGCGTGACTATGTTATAATTAAGTTCCCATATCTCTTGAATCACCCCATAAAAAGTCATATCCGCAATAACATGATTCTTATCCTTAGCGCTTAAAATTTGCATTGTATTAGCCACTAAGCTTACTCCACTGTTTTGAGTGACTTGTGAATCATCACGAGAATTGTGTGAAAATTACAACCATTAACGGAATATCCAGAATATTTTGTTACTTCAGCTCAAAGGCCATGTGCTATCCAGCTCAAGGTTTCTGATGTGATTATTAGGGACATTGAGCTCATCCTTAACCTGTACATGTTTGCATAATTAGTTTGAGTTCATAAACAAACATGTTAGAACATAAGACAATTTACAAGGACAATGAAATCAACCAAAGAAAGGACATGTTACACTAAACAGTTAAAAAAATGCATAATTAAGTACCCTTTTTTTTTGTCTACTTGGTTAAGTATGTGCACCTATGTGCTTGAGATAAGTCAATTTCTGTTCTCAAAAACAGAAACATAGCTTACTAGGAGTTTTATCAAACACCTAGTGTGCTATAAACACCAACTCCCACAGGAACACACAATCTAAAGATTAAAAAACAAGAACAAAAATAATAGTAATTTAATTTAGAATTGGTATCATGGGGATCATAATATACCAAAAGGTACGGAGACAGACACAAATGACGGAGAGCCACCCCTTTGCTTTATTTCCTGGTAAAGTTGAAAGAATAATCAATCTCGGCTTTTTTTAATAATAAGAAAATTTAATGAACAAAACCAAGATCGTCTTTGCATTTATAACCAAATCAAATGAATAATCAATCTCAACTAATATCTGTACAACAACTGTTTTTTGAAAATGGCAAATTAAACAGAAAAAGCAAATGCTAGTTTAGAGAACTCCCCAAACTAAAATCTGTACAACCAGATAGCTTGGATTAATTAATGCAACTACACAGAATTCAGTTTTATATAGAAATTACTTTCTACATGGTCAATTTTTACAAAAGTATAAGAAATCTAGAAAGCCCATAACCAATCCAACAAACTTACCTAATTGTATAAGGTTTTGAATGAAATTTGGAAAAAACAATCAATCTGGTTGATGAAGAACTGTGGGCACCTCAAGGAGAGAGAAAGGGAGAGAGTGTGGGTCTTGAATAATATTTCAGGAATTTGCGGCATAAGTCTTCTGCTTTGAGAAGATTGTTGATCTTTCATTCTATACGTATCTGGGAGTTGGCTGGGTAGTGGAGTGATGGAGTCGTGAGGGTGTAGGAAGCTTTGAAGAATTCGCGAGATAATTGTCCGCTTTTCTTTTTTATATTATCTTCCCTTTTTTTAAAAACTGCATCATAATTTTATTTTGGTAACATTTTTAATAAAAGAATGTCATTAAAAAATTTACTAAGTGTCATCAAAACCCTATTTTGTAGTAATGAGTCTGAGTTAGAGTTATTATTAGGTCAGTGTGAGACCAAGTGTTCCGATGTTAGAAATGTAAAAGAGTTAGACGAAATTTTCTGAATCACCTCTTTATTAAGTTCATGTCAAATGGCTTTCGTTACAAAAAATGCTAAGGGGCTGAATCTCAAACACTTGTAATGTGAAAGTTTACTTGTAATAGTACTTCAAGTGGTCAATGTTTTATGTATGACCAATGATCCTACCACTAGAACCTCTAAGCTCATAGGTGCCAGGGCGACTAATGCCAACAACTTTAAATGATCTATCCCAATTTGGACCAAGTGTGCATTCGCTTGAGACTTTGTCACATTGTAGCCTTTTCTTCAACACCTAGTCCCTTATTTTGAAAGAGCGAGGCTTGACCCTGGAGTCATAATAGTTGGAGATGCATTGCTTGTAGGCGACATTCCTTAAGTGGACCTGGTCTCTATGTTGTTTGACCAAATCTAATTTGAGGGTCAGTTGTTTGTCATTTTCATTTTGCATGTAGTTCATGATTCGATACGTGGCTTGCTCAAGTCAACTGGGACAACTGCCTCTGTACAGAAGGCAAGTGAGAAAGAAGTTTCTCCTGTTGGAGTCCGCTATAAAGTTTGGTATGACCAAAGGACTTATGGTAAAAATTCTGGGTAACAACCTTTAGACTTGTCCATGTTGATTCCCACATACAGGCTATGGTACAAACAAACTCCATGGTAAATATAAACCATTTATACAAATAGCCTTATACGTCATTCAAGAGTCATATTAAAACTCTTTAACTCTTTTAAAGGTATGTTGCAACAATATACTTCAATTCGAACTAACAAAAGTATTCGTTGTGACAATTTAAACCAAATTTATCTTTATGACATTCACTATTCTTTATGAAATTGTTTTGAGAGAGATAAAAACTTAAAAATCTCATTATGGCAATTTAAACCAAATTTATCTAGAATAGGTATTGAGTACATATTTTGAGCTTTATACTCTTAAATTGAAATCTTTGAATAAGAACTTCATGAGATTCTCTATTCTTTATGAAATTGCTTCGAGGGAGATATAAAAACTTAAAAATCCACTATGTTGATGCCTCGAAATATATCAAAAATAATCATACTGTTACATCCCGGGCTCGGCTCCCCGTAGCATGATATTGTCCTCTTTGGGCTTACCATTCCCTCACGGTTTTGTTTCTGGGAACTCACACGAGAACTTCCCACTGGGAAGTTCTCGTGTGAGTTCCCAGAAACAAAACCGTGAGGGAATGGTAAGCCCAAAGCGAATAATATCGTGTTACGACGGAGTCGAGTCTGGGATGTGGCAATCAGGTATCAGAGCCACTCTACTGTTCGGTGCGGATGTGCCGACGAGGACACTGGGTTCCCCTTAAATGAGGTGGATTGTGAGATCCCACATGGACCAACGGAGAGGGGGTGATGTGCCTTATATGTACATACTCCCCTCCCTATAGCACGAGGCATTTTGGGAACTCACTGGCTATGGATTCCATCAGAACTCCGTAGTTAAGCGAGTTTGGGCGAGAGCATTCTTAGGATAGGTGACCCACTGGGAAGTTCTCGTGTGAGTTCCCAGAAACAAAACCGTTAAGGAATGGTAAGCCCAAAGCAAACAATATCGTGGTATGGCGGAGTCGAGTCTGGGATGTGGCAATTAGAGCATTCCAAGGATGGGTGACCCACTGGGAAGTTCTCGTGTGAGTTCCCAGAAACAAAACCGTGAGGGAATGGTAAGCCCAAATCGGACAACATCGTGCTACAGTGGAGCCGAGCCTGGGATGTGACACATACACCTCATTGTGATAGAGAATGCCGACTATTACTTGGTCAATGAACTTCTGGTTCATGATTATGTGATACAACTCATAAGAGAAAATATGAACATCTATGGAAAAATGAATCCCACGAGACTCAAATACAACTTGGTATAATAAGAAATTCAACTAACAAAATAAATGAAATCAAAACAATACAAGTGCTGAAAAACAAATAAAATAAAATGAAGAGCCAAACCATAAGGAGATAACTCAACCTTGAAGTGCTTGCTAAGCTCAAGGTGGGAGACAAAACTCAACCACTAAGAATGAAATAAAATGGTTTCCCGTCTGTCTCAGATAATAGTTGAATATTAGAGTGCGCAACGAACGAGATTACAAAATAATAGGAATATTATTAAACTAACAAGAATGCCGAAACGGCTACAAAACCCTAAGAGGCTACATTAACGGCTACAAAACCCTAAGAGGCTACATTGTAATTGACTTATTCTCTAATGAATAACAAAGCACCCTATTTATAATAAATTAACCCTAATCTCTAACAAAACCTAATTCTAACGGGCTAAGCCCAGAAAACCAAACATTCAAATAAACCAAAATACTAATATTTTCCAACACCCCCCGTCAAACTCATGGCGGTATACGACATGGGTTTGCAAACAAGCAGATGCAGACTGGCTCTATTAGGCGGACAGACAGACAGGTAGGCTCCGCAACACGGACAGACAAACAAATAGGCTTTGCAACGCGGACAGACAGACAGGCAGGCTCCGCAACGCGGACAGAAAAACAGGCAGGCTCCGCAAGGCTGACAAGACAAAACAAGCTAGCGGACGGCAGTGGATAGCGGCAATCGATTCAAGTAGTGGAGTCGTGATTGCGGGGTGGCAAGGTGGTGCGACGGCTGCGCGGTGGTGATCTGATGCAGGATAGGAACTGGGTGCGGCGAAGCACGACAAAGCTTCAGCAATCTTTTTATTTTATTTTTCAATATCAAACTAAATGAACAGACGAAACTGATAACAACCAAAGCAGATTAAATCCCAAAGGATTGAACCTGCTCTGATACCAAGTTGAATATCAGAGTGCGCAACGAACGAGACTACAAAATAATATGAATATTATTAAACTAACAAGAATGCCGAAACGGCTACAAAACCCTAAGAGGCTATATTGTGACTGATTTATTCTCTAATGAATAACAAAACACCCTATTTATAATAAACTAACCCTAATCTCTAACAAAACCTAATTCTAACGGGCTAAGCCCAGAAAACCAAACATTCAAATAAACCAAAATACTAATATTTTCCAACAATAACAACTCTGAAATCTTAAAGTGGGTGGTATCCCATGGGAGAATTGTCAATCTGTCTTAACCATTTGCATTTGTTTGTAATCAAGACTTGGTGAAAATACCCCAATGTTTGGGTTTGCGATAGAGTCGTGGTCGATGCATGATTGAAATACCTTAAGTACATCCACACAAAAAATTCGAATGGTTTGCTTATGCAATGAAAACTTGAGGAACTTTTAAGCCCTCAATTATTTAGAACAGATGAACGCTGTTCCGGTTCATTCAAATAATTTGTCATCTAGGATGTCCAATTTCATTCCTAGAAAAGGGACAATAATTTATCTTGAATGTCGGTAATAAAAATCCTCATTGTTTGGTGTATCCACTTAGTCTGACACATTCCTATACTCATTTGGTTATAGGAGCAACGAGCTTTAGGCTCCAATTGCATGAATATGAACTTTTAAGTTCATATTATACGAGGATGTAAACCTCCTAGGCATTGTTGGATGAGAATCGAAGATCAACGGACTCAAGTTTGATTCTTGTTATAGGATGAGAGTTAGAGGGAATGAATGTAATATCCCACATCGCCCAGGGAAGTGATCCTTAAATGTATATTATCATTCCTACCTAGCACGAGGCCTTTTGGGAGCTCACTGGCTTCGGGTTCCGTAGGAACTCCGAAGTTAAGCGAGAAGGGGGCCAGAGCACTCCCAAGATGGGTGACCCACTGGGAAGTTGCTCGTGAGTTCCCAGAAACAAAACCGTGAAGGAATGGTAAGCCCAAAGCGGACAATATCGTGCTACGGTGGTGGAGTGGGCCCGGGAAGTGATCCGCCCCGGGCCGGGATGTGACAATGAAGGTCCTAATCTCTTATAATGAAACTCATCATTCCTCATTGCTGGCCCATTGTAAGGCTAAACCCACCACCTCATCCTTAGTGTAAATAATATCGTTTGTTAAAAAAAAAAACTCATCATCCCATATTTCGCATAGTTTTAAACTGCAATCTTGCCGCTTAGTACTAGGGTCTAATGGTATTCCTCTTCGCTAGTAAATGAGAGGTTGAACATGATACCAAACCACCAACGATTAATGATCGAAGTCTCACAGAAAATTGCATTGTCTTGCACCGTAATAGAGTGCAAAATACGACTTTTCCTTCAATAGTAAATCTGCAACAAAGGAAAACGGTGTAAGAAATATCTAGAAATATTCGATAAATCCCTATTATGTCCTCTTAACAAGGAATATAGAGAGCATAATTCTTCAAAGCATATTTGGTTTTCTGAGCCATTCTCTTATCTCAGTTCATTGGAAGCAAAAACTAAAGAGCATTTTTGTGTTTTAACATGTTAGAAATAGAATACAGAATACAGTGAGATAACAAAAAAGAAAAAGAAAAGAGAAGATCTCAAGCATCTTCCATTAGCATTGTCATCTTTATACAGGCCATCACATACATGAGTGGTCTTAGGTTGTAAGTGAGAGGTCTTAGATTCGATTATCGCTAATGGTGAATTTGAACCAAATTATTGCTCATCCATTGTAAGGCTTAGTCCACTATCCCACCCTTTTAGTATTGATACTATAGTTTGTTCAAAAAAAAAAAAACATAAGTGGGGTGTGGGAACCCAAAAGGTTCTCCATAATTACCCAGAAGGCTATCTACATTAATATGATTGTTTATAATGGTTTACTACCATACGTTGAATAAGTACAACAACTCTTTATGTTTCATAACAGAGATTATTTTGAAAATTTTCATAGTAATGACCTTTTCTTTATAGATTTTCAATAAATTAAGAGGGTGTATTCAATTAGGAATTTGAGAGACTTTAATGGATTTATAATCCATGGATTTTTATAGAGTTTAATTGATGAGTAAGGCTAGGGAGACTAAACTTGCAAACTAAATGATGTATCACGAATAGAAATGAGCACGTTTATCAACGCTTAGATAATAAACCAAACATCAACTTCTATGTCCTTTAGCTTCCAAAAGTTCTACAAATTTAGTCTCCCTAGTATTACCCTTAATTGATTTGTAGATATTCCATATAAAATTTTAATTCAATTGCCTCGAAATTTCATGTGGAGAGGCGAGAATTATGGAGGCTTAAAGTAACTACGAAATTGTGACAGCCCGTCCCTGATTTTAAGAGTTTTTAAAGTTTTAATAAAGGATTTTACAAAAATGCCCTTTGAGGCACGCGCATTGTTCGAGCTTAATCGTTGTGTTGTGCCATCTAAGATTTGTTTTCTTGACATATCCTCGTATTACTCGTCACTACGGATGCGTAGGCGCAAGCGGTTCGTGATTTGGAGGTATATCGAAGAAGATATTGATGTTTGAAGTTTGGGCATTTTAGGAATTATAATAGTAAAATCTGGAATTTCTTTTATGAAAGTGGATGGCCCAGATTTAATAAAGAAATAAATGGATGGCTGGGATGAAAAGAAATGAGATTACATGTGTGTGTGCGTGGCTGGTGGAAGAAGGAAAGGAAGAAGAAGAGATTGGGCAGAACTGCCCAACCAGAGGAAGAGAGCAGGAGCTCCGGGAGAGAAAGGAGAGAGAGAGCTAGACGAATGGAGTGAAGAGAGAGAAAAGCCCGGCCAATCGGAAAAGAGAAAGGAGGAAAGGAGGGAGAGAGTGGCGCGGGGGATCGGCCGGATCTCCTTGGCCCGTTCTTGACCCGGTCGGCACCCATGCCTATTTTCGATGATTTTCACCCGTTTTTCCGGCTAATTGCTTCAAAAAACCTCATGGGAAACACTCTAGGACCCTTCCTCTATCCATACCATCTAAAATTTTGAGAGAATTGGTCTTGAAAATGGAAGAAACCGCAAAGGGGGTGCGACGGGGTTCGTGACGGAAATCCATCAAATGTGAAGCAAATTCTTCCAATTACCACCACCCATAGCATCCTCTTGAGGCCTAGAACAAAGCCCAAACAAGTTTGGGAGCGGCGGAGTTGTTTTGGAGTCGGATCGAAGACACCCAAATTCAAGGGTTTCGTACGGTTTTGGCAAAATTGGAGCATTTCCAGGCCAAATTGGCCTTGGTCACAGGTATGAAAGTTGTTCCTCTCTTTGAGATCTCTAATTCTGCAAATTTTGGTAATTTTTGGAGAAAGTTGAATTTTCCCGCAAGCCGGGGCGGCCGACCGCCACCCACGGCGGCGCGTGGCCAATGAGCCGCCAATGCTATTTTTAGGCCATAATTCATGTTCTGAATTCAGTTTTGGTGAATGAATGACGTATGATGATCATTCGAACCTAAATTCGTTACGCTGCGGGGTTAGGCCAAAATATGAATTGACGATCCGACCGTTGGATCGTCACCAAATTTTGTTACGTTGTAATACGTAATATTTGAGGATTATAGGAACTACGGATCAAGAATCCAATTTACGGATCTTCTGGAATTGGAGTTGTAAGTTCATAAAATACAATGTTAACAGTCACTTAGTTTTGGCAATTGACGGAGATCCGACCGTTGGATGGTAATGAAATTTTAGGATGTTGTTCTAGAGATTTATTGTGGACCTTTGGAAGTTACGGATTGGAAATCTGAGTTGCAGATCTTCCGGATCGAACTACATAGTGACGTGTTTTATATAAGTTATATATTCTATCGATATGATTTCTGAGGCATGATTTGATGATTGTTCTAGGCGCCGATCGTCATGACGCCTTGATGTGTTGTGCTAGGGAGTTGTAGGGCTAACTCCAGGTGAGTGGGCAGTTTTGTTTTCCGTATATACCTATATAAATGAGTTTTTCCCAGAAAATCTATTTAAGTGAAATGTGATTTGAAAGTATGATTTGAAATGCCATGCATAGAATTTATATGAGATATGTGAATTGATATATGATGCATATATGTGAATTGGTGATGCGGACGCACAGGTGAGTATCAGGTGAGTTATATTTGGTTCATTGAATTGTTCGATGTGATTTATGTTGATAGCTCATAACCTGCACCCCTGGTGTTAGTGCTTGTGTTTTCACCTCGCACCACACGCTCACCTTGGATCCAAGTAGGTGCATGTCGTACAGACCATTAGAGGTGGTTCCGACATGCTAGTCGTACAGACCACTAGAGGTGGTTCCGACTAGTAGGTGACCCTAGATTATGTGCACAGATGATTGATGAGAGAAGCACTAGAGCGTATTATTACACCATCCTAGTCGTATAGACTACTACAGGTAGTTCCGACTTATGTGCAGTGTAGTGCCGTATAGGTCACAGTTGGTGACTCCGGCTGGATTGGATATTGAGCTCTAGAATCAGCCGTACAGGACCACTGCAGGGTCTTCGGTTGATTTATTATTTCACCTGATTTATATTGATGCTTCCATATTACGTTTTTGGCGCATGGCATGGCATATTTTTTGAAAAGTGATAAAGAATGGTGTTTTGAGATTTTTGAAGCTATATATATTTATATATGCTATTTTCTAGGAAAGTATACAGGTTTTACAGCGAGGGGTTAGAACTTTGATAAAGGAAAGATTTGAAAAGACTTGTTTTACTAACCCACTCAACTTTGTTTTGCGCCCTTCCAGGTTCGAGATAGAGCAGAGCTTTGGTGGCCACGAGGAATCCAACGGTGTTCTGACATAATTCACAAATGTAGGATTCACCTTCGGGTGTTATATCTTAGTAATTGTATCTTTAAAGCTTCCGAACTGTGTAAATGGTTACGTCACTCTCACGTGACGGCCATCATGCCCTCCTTCGGGACGGGGTGTGTCAGAGATCACTCCAATTCTCTTTAATTCCTCAACTTTTTCAAATTCTTTAAAATCAATTTCTAATTGAATACATTTGGAATGTTATAAATTTCTTTAAACTTCTAATTGAATTCACCCGAATTTATAAGAATTTTAATAAACTATCTTAAAATCCTAATTGAATACAAATTGAATTTCAGATAATCACTTAAATCCTGATTGGATACCCTAGATTCATTAGAAGAATTAAAATCATTCAAAATCTCAATTGAATATACCCTCTTAAGATTTTTTTTGTAGAAGTGTTTCAAATTACTGTTTTCTTTTATTGCCAAATGCAGAAAGCCGTTTTTAACCTTTTTAAATACAAAAATACACAGTCGAAGCTGTTTTTTTGTGAGTGCATTTTTGCTCACCACCATTTAGTGTGGTGTATGCTCACCACCCTATTTATCATCGTTAGATGAGTTTGAATTTTGAGATTTGTGCTTATCCACTACACGAATCTCGAAATTCAAACTCATCTAACGGTGATAAATAGGATGGTGAGTATACACCACACTAAATGGTGGTGAGCAAAAATGCTCACGTTTTTTGTGGGGTCTTAAAAGAAAAAATAGTGCAGCTTAGACCAGGCAGTTTCTGACATGATATGAAAATGACACGAAAATAACGGGTTTCGGGTCAACACGATAACTTATCGGGTCATTATCGGGTGACTCGTTAATAACGGGTTCTTAACGCATACACGCGGGTAACACGTGGGTAACCCGTTTCGATCCGTTAAGAAAAAACTATTTTGATAATTTTAAAATTTAATTACTAAAAGATTTATTATAAAATACAATAGCCATATTAATATATACAATATATTCTATATTAAATATATAGTTTTGTATTATTATTCTATATAAGTTAAAAAAACAAGTTTTTGTCATTATTTATTTTTATTATGAGAGTTCATTATTATCATTACTAGGATAAATTTTACTTAATATGTTGTTGTCCAAAATTAAAATAAACTAGTATAATATTTGCACAGGCAAGAACTAAGAAGACATACATACAAGTATGAAAAATGTGAAACAATATATAAACACTCGTGAATCATCATTATTCCTCCACGAGTAGATAATGGTTACACTTACATTATTGTTTAGATTTTTAAAATCCTCCAAACCCTAATGAATAATGTTTTTTATTTGAGGGCAAAATTAATAAAATTAATAATAATTATTGTAGAAGTGTAAAAAATGTAAAAAAAATATACAATCACTCATAATGACAAGCTTTGCAACTTTCATGAAGGGGTCAGCTTCGAAATCCAACACTATAATCCATAAACCTTAAATTTATATTTAATCGTCGATTGTCATTTACGCTTTATTCTTCTTATTGAATTTCATTTTTTAAATTTTCTTTTTTGAAAACATGATCACATGGCGGATGTAAGAAGATGAACGGTTCAGATCTTTGATATCACGTTTCGATATTTACGGTTAACTGAAATATGAGTTGATGTCATATAGTTTGTAGAAACTTTATAAACATCAAACAATATTTTCACTAACCGTAAAACTCTGAATATAATATCAACAATCCAAACCGTTCATCTTCTTGCATCATCTAATAGATCATGTTTTCAAAAAAGAAAATCTGAATAAAAAAATTTTGATGAGAACAATGAAGCGTAAATGTAAACAACAATCAACGGTTAAATTTTGATTTATGATTTATATGATTATAGTGGCGAATTTCAAAGTTAAGCTCTTCATGAAAGTTGTAAAGCTTGTCATTATGAGCGTTTATATATTTTTTTTTTATATTTTTTTACACTTCTACATTAATTAAAAAACTATTAAAGACTTTAGGTAAATGAAAATATACTTAAAAGGAAAATGCGTTTTTATGTTTTGGATGTGACAATATGGTATGTATATATACTTATTTTGTATTATGTTTTTCATTTGATTATTTATTGGTTTAAAATATATTTTCCTTAACGGGTAACGGGTCGGGTCATATTACCTGTTAATATTATCGGGTCGATTTCGGGTCGGGTCATTTTACCTGTTTATTTTATCGGGTGTTATACGACACGACCCGTTAAGATATCGGGTATGACATGAAAACAACACGAATACGAAAAACACGACACGAATGCCAGGTCTAGTGCAGCTGCAACCCGTTTGTTATAAAATAAAAAGGTAATAAATTAAAACTTAAAAATCAGGAAAATTTTCTCTGACGTGGCAGAGATTGATTGGTTGAACATTGTCACTATACTACACCTGGCTGCGTCTTACCATTTATTTCCGTACCAAATCCGATTCATAAGAGGAGATACACTTGCCATCTTTGCGTGACAAATTCCAAATTGAGTGCATTTTTGCTCACCATTATTTAATGTAGTGTATGTTTATCACATTATTTGTTATCGTTAGATGAATTTGAATTTTGAGATTTGTATTTATTCACTATATGAATATTGAAATTTACGCTCATCTAACGATAATAAATAGGCTGTGAGCATACATCACATTAAATGATCCAAATTATGCTCATCTAACGGTAATAAATAGGCTGGTGAGCATACATCCAAATTAGCATTACTGACAATGAATCACCAATCATAATCCTCCACGTGTAATGTTGACGACATGTAGAGCGAGTACCCTCCACAATCCCACCCGCGCGAGTGTATAAAAGGAAAATATCCAAGAGACTGTCACGTGTGAGTCTGTGATGTTTGTCTCGCTATCTCTCACTCTCACTCTCTTCACGCCCCATATAATCCCCCTCTATCTCCAGCCAGAGAGCGACTCTCAGAGACCTCCATAGACCAAAACAGCTAAACGGAAATGGCGTCGTCGTCTAGGGTTTCGCTATGCTTCTTCTTCCTCCTCGCCGTGTTCTCCACCGCGATCCGTGCCGAGGAGGCGGAATCGAAGGAGTACGTCCTCACTCTCGACAGCTCCAACTTCGCTGACTCTGTCAGCAAGCACGACTTCATCGTCGTCGAGTTCTACGCGCCGTGGTAAGCAATTAGCATCTCGCTCATTTTTTTACCGTTGATTCTATTTCCTTTGATGATCTGATCGATGTTCGTTGCTCTTTTTTCGTTTGATTTGTGTTTGGATCTGAAATTTTTCTGAATTAATGTTTTCAACATATTTAATTGAGCTATTCGTGAGGAATTATTCTGGATTTGATTTCACGGAATCACGGTTGAAAAATTGATGCTATATGTGTGAATTCTTGTTCAAGCTTGTGAATTTAGAGCTTACTGCATCCGCATGCAGTGGTTTAATGGTCGATTTAGCGTTTTATTATTTAATTTTCGGAATATAATTGCGAAAGTTATACCGGAGAAGCATGCATTTGGAAAATGCGTATCTGTGCTGAAGAAATGAGATACCGATGTGCTTTTTGGTTTTTGATTTGGTTTTTTTTGGTAATTGGTACTTTTCTGATAGATTGTTGGCCCAATTTTGCTGTCTATGTTTCTTATAGGTGTGGCCACTGCAAGAAGCTCGCTCCCGAGGTACGAAATCAAGCTGTTGAATGTTAATTTCTCACCAGTTTTGCATTTTAATTGAGAAACCCTGTATTTTCTGATTCTTTTGACATTATTAGTTTGTTTAATTTTGGATAGTATGAAAAAGCTGCGTCGATTTTGAGTAAAAATGACCCACCAGTCATTCTAGCAAAGGTTGATGCCAACGAAGAGGCAAACAAGGGACTTGCTTCTGATTATGAGGTGAAGGGATTCCCCACAATTAAGATTCTAAGAAATGGTGGGAAGACCATCCAAGAATACAAGGGTCCTCGAGAAGCCGAGGGTATTGTTGAATATTTGAAGAAACAAAGTGGTCCTCCTTCTGTCGAAATCAAGACTACTGACGATGCAACTACTCTTGTTGGTGACAAGAAGATTGTTGTTGTAAGTGTTCTATGTCTGTTTATGTTTCTTAGCTTGATGTAATCTTTTGAGGAGTATCAGATGGCATAACTACTCATGCATAATATGTTTGCAGGTTGGTGTGTTCAAGGAGTTCTCCGGAGAGGCATATAATAACTTCTCGGCTCTGGCTGAGAAATTGCGTTCTGATTATGAATTTGGTCACACCCTGGATGCCAAGCTCCTTCCTCGTGGTGATTCATCAGTGTCTGGACCCGTAGTTAGATTGTTCAAGCCATTTGATGAACTTTTTGTTGATGTTGAGGTAGTATTGACATTTTTCTTGGCGTAGATTTGTTTTGTTTGGATCCAGTTTGTCATGCTGGTTTTTGAGGTATTAGGGACAGTATATTTAATTCCGAGGTGATCATGCTTGCAGGATTTTCATGTGGATGCTCTAGAGAAGTTTGTTGAAGAAGCTAGTTTGCCAGTTGTAACAGAATTCAACAATGACCCAACCAATCACCCTTTTGTTATCAAATTCTTCAACAGTCCAAATGAGAAGGTATATATAATATGCTAGGGACATGATTTGGATTTATTTATTATTAAATTAATGAGTGTTGGGAAAATATGTTTTTCTTTGCATTATCAAGATATTTCTTTGAAGGTCACTCAAGTTCTATCCACATGGTTCTTTATTTTTTGTTTTATTTAAATATTTGTTGCAGACTACTGCTGTATCATAGCTTTTTTTTTGTTTTCCTTTTGGTATGTCCTATTGAGCAATGTGTTTAATCATAATTCTGTTGTAGCCTAATGCTCTTATCTCAATCTTTTTTTTCTTCCCAAAATATGTGATGCAGTCTTCTAACACCAGTTTTGGACTTGGTAGGCTATGTTGTTTCTGAACTTCAGTGACGAGTCTTCTAATGCTTTTAAATCAACGTATCGTGAAGTTGCTGAGAAATATAAGAAAGAAGGCATAAGCTTTCTCATTGGAGATCTTGAGGCTAGTCAGGGTGCCTTCCAGGTCAAAATGTTCTCATTTGGACTACCCTGTGCAATTGTCTTCATCTTCCCGGATTCGTTTTATGATGTATATTTCTTCCGATGTTAAATGTTCTATTGGTTTTTGTGAACAGTATTTTGGACTTAAAGAAGACCAGGTGCCTCTCATCATCATCCAGACTCCCGGTGGCCAAAAGTTTTTGAAACCAAATTTGCAGCGAGATCACATCACATCATGGGTTAAGGAGTACACGGTAAGGCTTCTGCCGCTTTCTTGTGATGCAGTTGTCCCACAAGGGATGATCATCATTATTGTTTTTATATGCTAATTGCATTGAAGTTTGATTAAAGCTATGTTTGTTGATGCTTATTGACTAAATTACATAACCGCAGGATGGGAAAGTATCACCATACAAGAAGTCTGAGCCTATTCCTGAGCAAAACAATGAGCCTGTCAAGGTAGTCGTTGCTGACAGCATCCAGGACTACATCAAGTCTGGGAAAAATGGTGCGTAAACAGACACTGTTGCATTATATTGTCAAGTGTCATTTTCTGCTTGGTCATTCTTCTTATTAGTATTTCTCTGCTTATCTTTTGATTACTTGATCTTCTTTGGTTACTTGTTAACACCTTTTTATTGGTCAACCTTGTTAACACGTTTTGAGTGACGATTACCTTGAGCAGAACAAACACTTTGTGCAAATACCTTACCGTATTCTATGACCAAGGGCAAACTATTTGATGTGCATTAAAAACATATAAAAATTGCTTAATATATTGATAGTGTTATGCTGGGATCATCTAGGTTTTTTCTATACTATAAATTTGAACAAGGCAGACGGTTGTTTGGGCCACACCATGAAACTTGGTGCATATTTAATTCACATAGCTGCTCACTGTATATTTTAATGTTTTCAGCTGTTGTCTTCACATGGTTTCTCACGGGGGTATGGCTAGAAATTCGTATAATATGATTTTGTTTACTATCCAGTGTTGCTTGAGTTTTATGCTCCTTGGTGTGGACACTGCAAGAAGCTTGCTCCTATTTTGGATGAAGTTGCTGCCTCATATGAAAAGGATTCCGATGTCGTTATTGCAAAATTTGTAAGATTTATTACCCTTGCTTGTGGCTTTATCAGCCTTTATTACAAATGCTGATATTTCTAGTTTGCAAAGAGTTTTTTCTTAATTGTTATTCATTTCTTGCTTTCATTTTTTAGGATGCCACTGCAAATGATGTGCCTAGTGACTTTGATGTCAAATACTACCCAACTCTGTACTTCAAGACGGCGAGTGGAAAGGTCTTGTCGTATGACGAGGAAGACAGAACTAAGGAAGCCATCACTGCTTTCATTGAAAAGAACCGGGACAAAATTGAGAAACAAGCAGAGTCGGAGAAGCAAGAATCCGGAAAAGATGAGCTCTAAATAGGTAATTGCTTCCCTTCTTAACTTCATATTTAGTTTACGCAGTTTGACAAAGCTCCCGAAGCATAGTTATATTCTTCAAAAATTCAATGAAGTTGCTCGTCCGGACTTGGTCTCAAATTGTTCTTTTCCTGAACCAGCTGTACAAGGAGAACACGGACATTGAGGCAACTAGTTGGATATAAACTTTGAGAACGGTAGAGCATAAAAGGAAGCAATGTCTGACGTACCTCCCCGTATCCCTCCTTCCTATCAGTAGTTATGTTCATAGTTTTTTGGTTTCCCTTTGAATTGAATAAAGTGGGAGGTGTTTTCGTCGTCGGGTGCACTAGTTTCAGGGATAGCAATAGTGGAACAGTGTGCAGTTTTGTTAAAGTAGAAGAAACCCTCGGAAGGAGTTTATTTTACAAATGCTCAATTTAATTATATATCTCTGAATCCCAGTTATACCATAACTTTCCATCGTCTGTGGGTCATTTGTGGTTGCTTCTGTTTAGGCACAAAATCGACACACTAGCTAGCGCTCTAAAAGAGGTGGGCCCGACCATTATGTGGGAGAGTTTAGGGGGTCGAAACTTGAGATTATCGAATCCACTTGCGGAAATGAAACCACATTTTGGAAAATAGAGTGTGCAGTACAAGAATGAAAGTGTGATTACTGTATGTACAGAATACTCACCACAACAATCACCACTAGTAATAAATTGAATTAAAACTAATTAATCTTGATTATACTGGAACACCTAATCCCTTCATCTTGGGCCTTGATCTCTCTGATACTGTTTGGGCCTAGAACACCTGGTCCCTTCATGTTGGGCCTTGATCTCTCTGATATTGTTTGGGCCTTCCTCTTGCTAATACTATTGCTGTTGACGGTAGTACCCATCACATGATTCATCTCAGTAGTGCTTTTGGTTTGGTCATTTTCACCACCAGCCTCATTGTGGTTAGAATAATAATGTTGGAGGGATTTGAGCAGGTAAGGCCGAAGCTTCTTCAGATCTGACAACTGGAGTGGCTTCAACAGAAACTCCTCTGCCCCTTCTTCCAAGCACCTGCGATTAATATTCAACTCATATTGTTCAAGTTGCGTCCGACAAGCAATTTTCTGAGCTCTCTCTCTCTCTCTCTCTCTCTCTCTCTCTCTCTCTCTCTCTCTCTCTCAATTTCGAAGAAAACAATTATATAGATATATTTGTCTATTTGCTCTTTAAACTTTGTATAGAGCTGTTGTCAATTTTTCCCTGAATTTTAATTTTAGCTGATTACTTCCTTGAACTTTTATAATTAGTCAATTTCCCTTTAAACTTTAACTTTAACGGATTATCTCTTGAATTTTTATAAATAACCATTTTTCCTCATAACGCTAGATTTTAAAAAATTTATTCAATTTTGTATCCATTTTGATCATGCGGACAACACATGACAGTTGTATGGGGGGTAAAAAGAATAAAATTGGATGGATGAAAATTAGATGAAAAATTTAAAATCTAGGGGGGGTAGGAAATTGGTTATTTATAAAGATTTAGGGGGTAATCGGCTAAAGTTAAAATTCATGGGGAAATTGGCAAATTATAAAAGTTCAGGAGCAAACAGCTAAAATTAAAGTGCAAAGAGGAAATTGACACCTCTATACAAATTTAGGGTACAAACCGACAAATACCCTTTATATATAACAAAGGAATGGAAAATAATTTCGGACCAAAAAAAGAAAAAGAAAATAATTAAAGCAATTAGCTCACATGCTGATTCTTGAAGGAACATTCTCTGATGACATGACCACGACTGGTACGTCCTTCCAAGAAGATCCCTGTATGTATACAAATATCAATTAATTAATAGGGTAAACTGTCAATTTAGTCATTGAATTATCACCTTAGTGAAAATTAGGTCTCTAAACTATTTTTTTCAGAAAAATTAGTTCTTGAATTATAAAAATCTGTCAATTATATCCCTAATGTTATATTCGGAGCTACTATATTCAATTTTCCGTCAATTTAAGTTTCGTTACTTGCATGTGATATACATTGGAGGGTAGATTTGTAGTTTTTCATAGAGAAATAGTGTATGGAGTTAACTTTGGAGGAGAAATTGGTAGTTTTCACAAAGAAATAGTGTAAGTTAACTTTTGAGGGTAAATTAGACATTAAATTCGCAACCTATATGAAATGTTAAGTATTTATAGACGAGAAAATGAATGTATTACACTCTAAAGTGTGTCAAGTGACTTAAGTTGAAGAAAAATTGGATAAAATAGCTTTGAATATAATAGTAGGGATGACATTAGCAATTTCTAATGAATATAGGGACTTATTTTACCGAAAAAATAATTCAGGAACCTAATTTTCACTGAGGTGATAGTTCAGAGACTAAATCGGCACTTCACCCTAATTAATAAGCAAATACCATACAAATTTCAAGAAATGTTAGGACCAGTCGTTCGTGCATGACATTTTCATGCCCACAACCCGCCAGATAATTTATATTTTGTTTGTGAGAATCACAAAGCAGGGACGGCTAGAATAGATCATATTGTATCACTTTTCTAAAAAAATATCTACTGTTTTGTATATAGTTTAAATTGTGTTACGGTCATGGATTATATAAGAATAAAGATTGATTAATGATCTATAAAGTAACAATTTTAATTGTGAAAACAAAATAAACAAATTGAATCGTTAAAATTCAGTGAGTAGTGGGGTATACGATACAGATAGACTCAGAGGATTGTGAGTCTGTTCCAAGTGGTTTCTTATTGTCAATATTTATTTGCTCAAATTTTAGGGGTTGGTGGATACTTTTCACTTAAAATTCAAAACAGTGGGAGAAAGGAGGGTAATTAGTCAGTCAGTTATGGTGGTTGACCTTGACGCGTTTCAGCAAATCATAGCCGCTCATTCCGGGCATACAGAAGTCTGTCATGATCAAGTTGATGGCTTTCGATCCCTGCATTCGATTAATTCAGAAATGAATTAGTAATCATCTTCTCCACATAATATCCTAATTAGCATAAAACTTAAGAACATGCATGCTAAGCTTTAATTAATACTAAAACCTAAATTAATTCTATTTAATTTTAGGACTAGTAAATTCTTCTTCAATATGTGTTGTTTACCGTAGGATATAATCGAACTCTTTGACCTAACCTAATTTTATTAACTCGTTACTCTACTATCCTTACCACTTTGAGGATCAATTTCAAAAGCTCGAACGCACAAAATTCAGTACTATAGATGGATTATCAGATCAAAATGAAATCAATTTCAAGAACGTTTCTAGCCGGACGGTTTAAGTTTGTATCGAGGGAGGTATCGGATATTTTTCCCAAGGATTTTCTCAGACATTCTTGGGAGTAGAGATTTAAATGTTCCTGTATGTGATATTCCACTCGTATAAGTTGCAATTTGCCTAAATTCCGGAAAATGTACTAGTAATATATATTTTTGTTATGTGTCGAAGGATAATCATGAAATCTCACCTCTGGTACATCTGATAACTGAGGGGAGCTGGATGAAGAGGAAATTGCAGTACTTCGGTTTAGGTCTTCAAGCAAACCCAGATATTTTAGTGCTTCATCCCCAGAATCCACACAAGTCACTGTTAATTTAAATATTTTAAGACTATCAGAAAGCAAGTTCTAACAAGGGAAAGGTTTGATGCAAGTTCATCCAAGAAAAGTTCATAAATAAAAAATCATGACAATTTTGAAGAGAAAAAACACCATATTATTAACATGCAATGTTCTATATATATGTTTATTCTTATATTTAAAACTAAAAATAAATAAAAATAAGAAGCCAAAAAAATGTGAGTTTTGAGAGGAAGGTCATTAATCAATTAATTAAATTTTTTTTTTTATACAAATAAAATATTCTACTAATTTATCTAAATTATGTGAAGGGCATTCGAACTTGAGCGTAGAAAAAGAATATATTGTTCTAATTAACATAAGCGTATCTTCAAATATAGGGGTGGTGTACCTTCATATGAAGAACCTCTAAGGAGCCTCTCCAGGAGTTTCCTGTCCAAAAGGCTGTCATCTACAGCCAATACATGGAAATGTTGGTTCTGCAGCAGCTGCTGTTGTTGTTTGGGGTCTGCAACATCTGACTTCACCACCACCTCCATTTTCAGACTAACTGATGACATCAAAATTTACCCTTTTGAAGTTTAATGGTGCCTGGTGAACACAGTATAATCTCTGTTAGCTATTGCTGCTGCTGCTTCTGTATATTCTTTCTACCAATGTGGACCTTTATATTTCTTAGAGAGAGAGAGAGAGAGAGAGGCGTGCCTTTGGGGAAATGAATGAATGAAGGAATGCGAGGTGGTGTGTGATTATTCCATGGGTGCAAGGTGTACTAAGTAAGTAGGTGGGTTTATATATCAGATGAGGAGAGAAGCAACCAAACCTGTTTTTGAAAGATATAGGAAGGGGGGAGAGAGAGAGAGAGAGATGTCGTTGATATTGTCATGTGTCATGCATATGTACTACTCTTGTTGTGATCTCTCACTAGATTCTCTCCACCGCGTTGGTACAACCACTCATATCTCTCTCTCTTTCTCTCTCTCAGATCTTCTTTATTTTCTTTGTTAAGATTTTGTTTGATTGCCAAGGAAAATCCTGAGGTCCTTTTTCCCATTTGGTCAAGATAATGATGAAAAGGAGTTGATTTTGGGTGCCAATTGGATTGGATTAGATTAGGGACTTAAGACAAATGTGGTTAGCTTAGCTTTGCTTGCTAAGTTTCTATATTTGGGTCTCTCCTTTTCTTTCTTCTTCCTAATTAAAAATTTATGGAAAGTGTTTAGAACGGTTTGAGTAGTCATATAATATTATTCAGAACGCTGTTTTGGATAGTAGATTAAGGCCAAACTCTCTTCATGTTTCTTTCTTATGAATAAATTATCTCTCATGACATCGAGGTTACTCAAGAAAAAAAATTGGAAAGTGTTTTGTTTTCATATAACAGTTAGTAAGTTACTTATCATCCTCCCTGTATGCTTGCCTAATTATTTTGTTTAGGAAAAATAGGACGTGATTCACGGAATGTATGTGATCAAGTGCGTGGGCTTTAGAATCTGGTGTATATAAATAAGTATAGTCAATTCTTTGCATTCGTGTTTGAATCTTTTTTCTGTAATTTATGTAAATTTAATGTAACTATCTTGTTATTTAAAAAATGTATATATTGTTAAATAGACATGTTGGTACACTGTCGATCTAATAATAAACAGAAAACAGTTTGACAATATAGCCTGCCAAATTATTTGGTAGGATCATGGAGAAGATCTGAATCATTAAATCGGATCAGTTTGATGTGTCACCATACTTGAAAATCAAGTTTAAGGGCAAAAGAGATTGCATAACATCAGACCTTAAATATTAGTATAAAATTGTACATTATTGAAATACGTATCTAAGGATTAAGGGACGACAGAATACTAAAATACATGGAGGATAGAAATATTCAACCAAACCCTAACCCTAACCCTAACCCTAAACACGATTATCCACCCCTATTAAATTTTTTTTTCTTTCTGAACATATGATATCTACACTAAAGGGGGGGAGGGGGTGAGTTTAGTCTCACAATAAGCTAGCAATAATGTCGTTCAAATTTGTCTTTGGCCAAAATTGAACCTAAAACCTCTCACTTACAAATAAAAAAGAATAACACAAGATCGTAGTACTAAGTGGCTAGCTCCTTCAAATTATGAAAGCTTAATTAGCTAAACTCCTCCTATTATGTATGAACTATGCTCTGTGGGCATGAAAATTGGGATGGAATATGGAATAATGAAAGCTTGCGAAATAAATCAGAGAGGGCTGAGGGAGTGGGGCCAGGACATGAAATTGAAAAGGCTTTTATGGTTGGGGCCGGGTCCACACAAAAAATTTAGGAGATCATATGTGGGCCTGAAAAGATAATCTTTTGTGAGGTCCAGCTTTCCCTTGTGTTGTATTATCTTCCAAATTTCGAATCTTCCTCTGTTCCCATCGAGGGTGTCGAAAGCAGAAAGTTTACTTTCTCTTTATTGCTCAAGATTTCAGAAAATAATGCTACATAATATGAACGGGGAAATTGATTCAGTTTCATCTAATGGCTAAAGAAAATAAGAATGTGAAAGAAGAAAGAAGAAAGAATAAAGAAGAAATAGTTTAAATCTTCTGTACTTAAAAATAGTTGTGATCTCTTTGTGGTTTTTTTAATTTATAAGTACCTATTCTTCTACTTGACACCAACATAACATCGTTAAAATAAAGTTAAAAAAGTGTGATACCACAAAATTAAAAAAAAAAACAAAATGTGAAAACATCAAACACTTGTTCAATACCCATGATCCCCATCTAACCAATCACCGCCGGCAACCACCACCCACCCAATCCCTCCAGACCCCGGCTCACCCTCTTATCATCTTCGCCAACCAAGCATTTGTTCAAAATTTTTTTAGATCGACGAGCCCGGAGTGTCCCAACTTTAATGACATCGATACTGTCCCTAACTTTACCACCTGCCCAATCCGGCAGGTGTGGAGTTTTACCACAAAAGACCTCGGTATTAGTTAGAGTGGGGTAATCCTATTTAAAGTCATTACTTTTCTTTGCCCCCACCGATGTGGGACTGCTAACACGCCCCCTCACGTGTAACCCTATTTAGTGGTTCACATGTGGAGATCCACACATCGGCAATTGAAACTCAAAGGTCGGCTCCAATGAAGTCCATACCTGTTTTCAATCTTTTTTGGAAGTGACTCTTAAGAACTCAGAGGCCGGCTCTATGTTAAGAGTCCAAGCTTGTTTCCAAGCCCACACTTCTTGGTGACAAGCCTTTGGCTTGCACGGGCCCTTAACCGTGGGTTCTGATACCATGTTGAATTTTTTTTTAGATCGACGGGCCTGGGGGCCCACTCTAACGACACTGATACTGTCCCCAACTCTACCACTTGCCCAATTCGTCAGGTGTGAAGTTTTACCTCAAAGTCCTCGGTATTAGTTAGAGTGGGGTAATCCTATTTAAAGTCATTGCTTTTCTTTACCCCCACCAATGTGGGACTGCTAACATGTGCTACACAACAAGAAGAGATGTTTTTTTTATTTTTTATTTTAAAGAAAAGTTAGGAGATAAGTTGACAATGTTAAGTTATGTTAAAAGAGTGGACATGTGGCAATAGAATAGAGATGCCACAAAGAGGCCACAGAATAGAGATGCCACAAAGAGGCCACAACCTCTTCGCATTTGCAAGTGAAAACGTGGCCCACCTTAGTCCTGACTTTTGTCTTTTGTCCCTCTCACCCTGTTTCTATTTTGTCTTTCTCTGCATCTTATTGCAGTGGAAAAAACCACCATAGACTTAACCATGAACCACAATGCGCGACACCCACACATAAGTCGGACAAGACGCTCAGGGTAAATTTCATAAAGAAGAAGATTCTATCTGAGATCCAAGAAGCTCAAGTTTTTGAATTTTTCAATCTGCGTTCTTCAGAACTAACGCCAGTGGACGTCGTGCATTGTTGTGGTAAAAATAAGGTATGGTGGTTCATGGTTGGGGTCTAGAGTGGATGGGTAAGTTATGGCAAATGGGATCCAGGGTGGTTGTGGGATGTGGCGATGCTGATATATGCCCAGATAGAGAAAGGAAAAATGAGTTTTGAAGAATCAAGCGGCCCAGATGAAACCTTGGCGGGGAAGACTTAAACCATCAACAAATCTAGCGACCCCATTTCCTTCAAGAACCATGTGCATCTGAAAGTGCCATGTCAAATAGTTTGATTCATCGAGCTTAACCGTGACAGAGGTCGAAATTGATGGAATTAGAGATGTGATAAGAGACTAGAGAATCTGTAATTGACTTAGTTGTAACCATTGTCAAAGAAGAAAGTATAAATTCTGGAGAATTTAGATACGAAGAATTTGGAATATTCTTTTTATCAGCATGCGAAAGCATAAAAATGAAGGATCGGTGAAGATACCTGTTTAGACCCAATCAAATTTAAAGCCCTAGGAAAGCTGTAGGCCACGAAGCAAAGAAGGCTGAATAGGGAAGCTCGGCCCAGAATTCAAGATATTGGCTGACGTGGCAAGATTGGGCTGCAAACCTATGGAACTGAGCAGACATAGGGGTCATTAACGAAAGGTTTTCACATGGCAAAAGCACATTTTTAGGGGTAAAACCCCGTAATTTGGAGAGAGTTAAGTGTGAAATCACCACTTGCTTGTCATATTAAGCCAATGGGGTTTAACCCAGAAGGATGAAGCTTCTATAAAAGCTACAAGAGAACACAAAGAAAATGACACTCAACTCAACTCTCAGAAAAACACTTAAAAGTTCTATTGCTTTCTTTACATTCTCTTTGCACCCCTAGTCATTCCTTTTTAGTTATAGCTCTGATGCAGCCTTCTCGCAATATCGATTTAGTTGGTAGCCATTATTGCAATCCATTTTCCTTTTCGAAAGCTGGCTTTTACTTGTAAGTTTGTAGAAGAAGTGCCCAAGAGGCAGGGACTCGAGCCCTATGGGATTTATAACGTGTCCGAACTCACTTTATAATGCGACAGAGCTCAAAATTGATGGAATTAGAGATGTGATAGGAGACTAGAGAATTTGAAATTGACTTAACTGTAACCATTGTCAAAGAAGAAAGTAGAAATTCTAGAGAATTTAGATACAAAGAATTTGGAATATTCTCTTTAATCAGCATGCGAAAGTATAATAATGAAGGATTAGTGAACATACCTGTTTAGACCCAAATTGGGCATGGCCTAATCGCATTTAAAGCCCTAGGAAAGCTTTAGGCCATCGAAGCAAATAAGGTTGATGACGGAAGGTCGGCCCAGAATTCTAGATATTCGCTGATGTGGCAAGATTGGGCGGTAAACCTATGTAACTGAGCAGGCATAGGGGTCATTAATGAAAAGTTTCGCATATGGCAAAAGCACATTTTTAGGGGTAAAACCCCGTAATTTGGAGAGAGTTAAGTGTGAAATCACCACTTGCCTATCATATTAAGCCAATGGCGTTTGACCCAGAAGGATGAAGCTTCTATAAAAGCTACAAGAGAACACAAAGAAAACGACACTCAACTCAACTCTCAGAAAAACACTTAAAAGCTGTATCACTTTCTTTACATTCTCATTGCACCCGTAGTCATTCCCTTTTAGTTATAGCTCTACCTTCTCACAATATCGATTTAGTTGGTAGCCATTGTTGCAATCCATTTTCCTTTTCGAAAGCTGGCTCTTACTTTGTAAGTTTGTAGAAGAAGTGCCCGAGAGGCAGGGATCCGAGCCTGATGTGATGTATAACATGTCCGAACTCACTTTATAATGTGGCAGAGCTCGAAATTGATGGAATTAGAGATGTGATAGGAGATTAGAGAATCTGTAATTGATTTAGCTGTAACCATTGTCAAAGAAGAAAGTAGAAATTCTAGAGATTTCAGATATGAAGAATTTGGAATATTTTCTTTGATTAGCATGCGAAAGCATAAGATTGAAGGATCAACGAAAATACTTGTTTAGACCCAAATTGGGCATGGCCTAATCGCATTTAATTCCCTAGGAAAGCTTTAGGCCATCAAATCAAAGAAGGCTGAGGACGGAAGCTCGGCCCAGAATTCAAGATATTGGCTGATGTGGCAAGATTGAGTGGCAAACCTATGCAACTTGGCAGGCATAGGGGTCATTAACGAAAGGTTTCGCATATGGCAAAAGCACATTTTTAGGGGTAAAACCCCGTAATTTGGAGAGAGTTAAGTGTGAAATCACCACTTGCTTGTCATATTAAGCCAATGGGGTTTAACCCAGAAGGATGAAGCTTATATAAAAGCTACAAGAGAACACAAAGAAAATGACACTCAACTCAACACTCAGAAAAACACTTAAAAGTTGTATCACTTTCTTTACATTCTCTTTGCACCCCTAGTCATTCCCTTTTAGTTATAGCATGGCCCAATCGCATTTAAAGATGGGGATTAAGAGGGAGTAATTGGCATAAAGGGTACCCAAAGAGTTACAATTGTTTTACCATTTCCTTTCACTTATTGTCATCGCTAAATGGCTATTAGTGGGTGAGTTAAGGGAAAAGGGCTGCAGGTTGCAGAGAAAGGTGGAAGGAATAGGAGAAAATAGAAAAAAAAAGTATAAAAAAAATGAAAAGATGCAAAGGGAACAAAACTTTTTAGAGAAAAGGAAGAAGGCAAGGCAGCAACACCATTGGGAAGGAAGGAAGGAAGAAGAGACCTCACTCGATTCTTTTGGTTCTATCTTCTTAAACCCATGTTTTACTTTTGGTTTAATTTGAGATTTATGTGTAACTAAATTTTTAGTAGTTAGGGGCTGTTTTGAAGCCCTAAATATGATTGCAAGTTTGTTATGACATTTTGTTTGAATTACTTTTATGAATGGATGAAAATTGGTTCAGTACTTATGTCAGTGATGAATTCTTTATGTGTTTTCTATGGATGCATACTTCGTAAGCATATCTAGAATTCTAATGCTATGAATATGTGTGTGCCTGCCCTTGTCGAATGAGGACCTACATATGTTCTAGAGTAGTACTTGTTAATTGCAATTAACATGTGAACCAATTTCTAGGATAAGTAAGACAACGCTAGTACTTACGATGCCTTGTAATGACTCAAACTCTTTTCGTTCTTAATGATTTCTACTTGTTAAATCTATGAACACGCCATTCTAGATTGCATGCTAGGGACTAAGTTATTTTGAAAACGCCATTCTCTTAACATACTACATAAGAAAAAGTAATAGGTTGAGTTCTAACATTAAGCCAACTTGAGCATCTTCATCCGGAAATAAAAGGAATTTGAATGAAACATAACATGTTTGCATGATTATTTGATGGTGGACAGCAATTCCCCTAACTCTTTTTTCTTAATTTGTGAACTACTTAAAATCTGTTTCTGTCCTGTTTTTGTTCGATTTAATTTAAATAGCAAATCAACTCCAAAAATCCCAAATATTTGTATGAGTGTAGCTCTGTGTGTTTAGTATTTGCATATAAAATTTTGTAGACTTTAGATAAGTGTAAGTCGGTCTAAGAATTATTCTTCGGTGGCTGGTCAGTAGGGACAACAACCCAGTTTTTGTGACATTTTAAGTAGTTAGATAAAACAATCTTCTGTGGGAAACACCCTTATTTTCATATGCTACAATTGACAAATCTTAGTGTTAATAAGGAAAATCAATGGGACATTTATGTGTGGTGTGCTTTTAATCCTATCAATCTATCTGACGACGAGTTTCTGGTCTGCCGCCGCCAAAAATACCTGTCTTCCATCAGGCTCCCTACATCGGCGTGGGAAGAAACAGGAGAAGCTGACCTTCGACACTCCTATGGGTCATTTTTCCTAGCTGGGAGGTCTACCATCTTCACTTTGTGGCCCGTCAATTGGACTATCTTCAGGGCTGTCCAATGCCTCTCCTCACTTCTCACTCACTCTTGAGCCGAGAACGTTTCTCCGGCTCCTTGGAGAGGGAATGCGAGGAAGCCGAGAATGAGTTCCAAAAGTAATGTACAAAATTCCACCTTCGGCCGAACACCCCAGAAATCCATTGTACCAACACCTTCACCGCTTGGTGGGATGCTTATGTCAAGGAATTCTTCGGAGTTTCGGTTGAGGAAACATCAAAGAAACTCTTTGGTTATTGACCAAAGAAGACTCTTGCTCCAAAATCCAAAGAACCGGCTCAAGGTATATATCTTTTATTTCTCTGTTCATCTATTCAAACTTCATTCTGACTCAAACTCAGGTTTTCCAGGTAATCGTGCCATAAAATGGGCCGATGTGGTTATGATGATCACAGCCAAGAAGAAACTTGCTCCCCCTAAAAAAAAGGCTGTGACCATCATGCCCCCCTTAGTTGAAAATACCACTACTCTAACTCCAGTAGCGGCCACTGCTACACCGACCGCATCGAGCAAACGGCCTTGCCCGGAGGTTGAGACGACTGGCCACGTTGCCCGACCCCAAAATTGCCTCAAGAAAAGGCAAAGAAGGGAAAACGGGAGATTCATGTCATTTCAAGTCAGACCACATGAGCAACCACTCCTAGTATCCCTCTCCCTTCTCATGTCATCCAGGTCTCGACAGAAGTACCGCAGAATCCTTCGACGGGCCAGGCGACTAAGGTTCGACCCACCACGTAAGCCGTTGTTGAACCAGTTGTCGCCCCAACGGTCGAGGGTCTTGCAACTCCGGGACTGGCCATTGGTCCTACTAATGTCGGCCTAGCAGTTGTTACTTTGGAGAAAATGGCAACCACGACCGAAAGAGACCTCCCCCCAAATCCAAAGGAGAATCCAACGATCATCCTGGAGGAAGAGGTATGAAAATTTCCTTTAATAATGTTCCTTTCATCTTGACTGAATTTCTCGGCTAACAAATAGTCATTCTCTATAATTAGGAGAGCGAGAGCGAGGTGTCCTCGCTAGTGAGGTGCCCTCGACTGATCGAACCACCAGCTACAAATTCTTTGCCTCTGGACAAAGACAAATGCGCGGTCGAGGCGGCTGCCAGGTCGACCCCCATTCGGCCGAAGTAGGTCTGGAACATGAAGCGGCACCTTCCATTAAACCAGAAACAATGACAGAGATGCCGGTTCATCCCTAGAACCAGAACCTCGGCATCCCTCATCAGGAGGTTACTTCAACCTTTGTAAGACTTGTCATCATTTTCTTTTATTAATTTCCAACCTTAGAACTCTAAACTAAGAAAACATTAAATGCCAGGTGCCTAATCGCTTATTTGACCGAAAATTCTATGAGCCAAAGGGTGTTATTTATATTTCCTAGCCACCCTAGTAGCCATCAACCGCATGAATTAAAAGGCTGCCTTAAACACTGGGTTTGGCCATTAAGCTCTCTGGGTTCGAGCAACGAACCAGCAAACATGGCCAAAGTCTCTTCTCGGCAGGTCTAACATAATCTCCTCATCTGCCATCCTTTTGAATTCTTTTCTCTAACAATTCTTTTCTGTGAAGCCTTCATGGGAGGTCGCGCTTGACGCCCTTCTCTCCAGCACTTTAGGGACGGCCGGGCCTTCTGCAACTGTGGCCGAGTCTAACGCCCTCGCCAAGCTGTAAGAACTTCTATCTCTCTCAGCCTCGCAAATCCTATAATGCAAAGGTCTCGACTCTGTGGGAGAGTGCTTGAACGACCTTGCATCCGATGACCTACTGAGCAATGAGTTTGTTGTTCATTTGTTAATTGTCCTGGAAAGAACTCGACAATATTTCACTATTTTTGAGAAAGCTCTTCGGGCAAAGGACAACATCAAGGCTGCAATGGTCGCTCATGAAGCTATCCAACCATAGCTTGAGGCAATAAAAGAAAGAAATGAAAGACTGGCCAACCTTGACCGTTAAATCTTCGAACTTCATCGTCAAAGGTCGGCCGTTGCTTCTGAGCTTGAAAAGGATTTCGAGTCGAACAAACCTCGGCTGGCAAAGTACATAGCTGACGCGAAGCAGATTTAGCAACTAAAGCTTGACAAAAGAACTCGACATGTCGAGGTTATGATGGGCGAAGTGAAGTGGCTAGAGCTGAAAGCCTCTCTTGAAGCTTTTCTTCCATCGACTCCTTAGGATTTTGTCTTTAGTTGTAGACCGGTTGTCTTTTTGAAATTTTTCTTGTACGCCCTTTGAAAATAAAGAAATAAATCCTTTACTCTTGCATCTCCCAAGTGGCATGATAATATTTCTTTAAGAATTTCCCGTTGATTGGTAATTTATGAATTAAACCATTAAACTAGTTCGATCCTTTAGGTGGTATGCTCCATTCCGAGAACTTTGTGAACGATGAAGGGTCCTTCCCAATTCGACGACCATTTCCTGTATCTGGGATCTTTAATTCCTATCGGTAACACGGTTCGCCACACTAATTCACCTTTGTTGAACGCCTTTTGCCTAACTCGTCGATTATAAGATTGTTCGACAATCTTTTTTTGTGCCACTAGTAAGTTATAGCCATCGAGCCAAACTTCCTCCAAATCTTCCAACTCTTGCCTCATGGCCTGACTATACTCGGCACTGAACAAATTGTTTTGCTCGATAACTCGTAACGAGTTTATGCTTAGCTCGATCGATAGCATTGCGTCGTGTCCGTAAGTTAACGCATATGGGTCGCCCCTGTTGCTGATCGAAGTGAAGTTCGATATGCCCATAATGCCTCTTTTAACTTCAAATGCCACATACCAGGCTTTTCTTTTTTCATTTTTTCAAGGATACCGATTAAAACTTTATTACTTGCTTCGGCTTGTCCGTTTGCTTGTGGGTAGTATGGCGTGGACTGTTTGAGCCGAATTTTCAAACTCGCCGTGTATTATTTAAACATGTTGGATGTAAAAATTGTTTCGTTGTCCCTTATAATTGTTTCCGGTATGTCGAATCTTGTCACAATGTTTTCTTCTACAAAATTACAAACTTCTTTAGATGTTAACTCGGCGTATGATTTCGCTTCGACCCACTTGGTGAAGTAATATGTCGCTACGAGTATCCATGCATAATTTGCTGATTCGGAAGACGGCGTAATTTTACCGATTACATTCATGGCCCACCCTCTGAACAGCCATGATTTGGTGATCGAGTGAAGTAATTCGGCCGGGACCCTCTGTATGGATTCATGGATTTGACATTGTACATAACTTCATGCGTATTCAATATAATCTTTTAACATACTTGACCAAAAATAATCGTGTCGGCGGATCAACCAACGCGTTTTACGTTTGGATTGATGAGCCCCGCATATTCCTTCTTGTACTTCTGTAATAGCTTGGGCTGCCTTTTCCAGGCTTAGGCACAATAACAACAGACCGTCTTCAGCTTTCCGGTATAGTTCATTCTGATACATTACGTAATTCGTGGTATGTACCCTTGTCTTGCGGTCGTGTTTTCCATTGGGATTGTCGAGATACTGTATAATGAATATCCTCCAGTCGTCTGGTAATGTCTCGACCGAGCAGATATCTATAGGATCCTCTCATTCTAACAACGAAGGTAGGGACATAACTCGTGTATGGATTATGTGGTTGTGTTGGAGAACTTGTTGATTAACCAAGGCTGGGTGTGAGCATCGCACTACTGGTATGACCTAGCCTAGTTAGCCCCCTAGGAGTTGTGCTCCAGAGGCTATTTAAGCCAACTCGTATGCGTTGGTATTTCAAACTCGTGAGATGTGCCTGAACGTAATGCCTGCAAACGATTTGGCTAAATAGCTAGCAACCATATGATAGGGCGCCAGAGCAACTCATGCAACGAAAAGTCCCATTGAGTTGGTTAATCACAAGTTCTGAATCACCAAGGATGAGCACACGGGCTACCCTCAATTCGTGAAGGACATTAAGGCCAATGATGAGGGCTTCATATTCTGCCTGATTATTTGTACAGTTGAAATCCAACTTGAGAGAAAAATACCATCGGTAATGATCAGGGGATTGGATGATGATTCCAACAACGGTCGAGGTCGAGGTACTAAAACCATAAAAATAAATCACCCAAAAGTTATCACGTGTTTCCACCACGCCAATTTCGACATCGTTGCCCCCAAAATTGTATGGAGAGGGATGTTGAGCTAAGAAATCGGCCATCACTTGTCATTTGACAGCTTTTTGGGGCACATATTGCAAACTAAATTCGGACAGCGCCATTATCCATTTCCCAATTCGGCCTTTTACTATTGGCCGAGTGAGCATATAATGAATAACATCTGTTTGGGCGATGACTTGAGTAATAGAAGGGATCATGTAATACTTGAGCTTAGACGCATCGAAGAACAAAGCCAAACAGAGTTTCTCAACGGCTGAATAATTGATGTGAAATTAGATTGCACTCAAACTTAAACCCTTATCAATGTAGTATGTGAAAGTAGGGATCGTTCTAAGCCGGGGATTAAAGGGATTGCTAATCTACACAAATTAGACTCTAAAACAATAAACTGGACTTTAAACAATGAAAACAAGTACTAGGGATTAGTTTGGACGAATTTTAACTCTAGACAACTTAAAACAACCTAACTTGACTTAAATAACCCAAAACAAACTTAAAACAACAAATAGAACTCAACTGGACAGATTCTGGACACTAGAGACTCAAAACAGACTAAATAGACCTAAAACACACAAAACAAGTTATTTAAACTCTAAACTAACACCTAAGATTGATTTGAACGAAATTAAGACTCAAATTGACTCAAAAGACTAGAAAACACAAGTTCTTACAAATTTAGACTAACTTAACACAAATTAAGAGTGGGGGATTGGTTGAAAACGGATTTAAACTTAAACAAGACAGAATTGTAAATTAGACTTAGTTTTGTACGAAATTGGTGATTTAAATGGGTGAATGGCTAGCTAGAGGGTTCTTCTCCACACATGACACATATGCAACACAAGTCGATTTCTAGTTATTCTTTTTATAAACCTTGAACCTCAATGCCCCAAGTTAACTGTGACAGCGCTGCTTTAACTCTCAGATTTTCCTAAGTTCATTGAATTGGATGGAATACGCACCAACAACCCAAATTATTCCCCAATAGTTCTATACATGAAAAGCATAATAGAAATACAATCAAAGATCATTAAGTTCCGTGAAAATCATAAGCATTGACGAAGCATTCGTGACTATGAAAAGCATGACACTCCTGCCAGGAATTTACTTAACGCGATCGTGACTAGCAACCTCCACTACTTGTAAATATAAGTGTGTAACTATTAGGTGAAACTCCTTTATATTCTAGCATCAAATCCTAGCATGCAAACTAAGTGTGTACCCTTAATCAACATATAAGAATAAGTTTTAATCAAACAGTTAAGCAAATTGCATTAACGATTTATGAAATAATAACTGGATGTAATCAACTTATGTCACATATATGTTCATGGTTTTGAATTCCCCCCTAGCCAAGAAGGGGTTTAGTTCCTCATGATTGTAATTAAACAAAGATAAATAAATTTAAACATTAAAAACAAAGATAGACAACACCTAGAAATGCTCCAGCAATCCAACGTCTCGAATGGCATGCACGACTCTAGATGGCACCTTCTCCTTCCTTCCTTGCAAAGTTGTGGCACAATGAGGGTGTGAGGGTGATTTGTGGCTGTATTTGGCGTAGAGAATGGTAGAGAATGATGTAGAGGGTGGTGAAAAAATGGTGCGGCTAAATGGTCTATTTATAGTGCAAAATCACATCACAAATCAGCAAGGAAAAAGACTTAGAATTAACAAGGAATTAGGCAATCCAAACCCACCAGGAATAGGTCATCTAGAAGGCCAAATCCACAAGGAATAGGGAGATAACCTGCAGCAGGGATGTTGGTTTCTAGAAGGGGACAAGGCGCCATGTTTTTAGGGTCAAAGATTGGCTTTCTAGAAGCTAAAGGGTGCGGTTAAGATGTTAGGCCTTCTAGAAAGATAAGGGCTTCTAGAACATGTTAGGCACCACCTTTGTAGGAAAATAGGATAAGGTTAAGATAAGATAAAGATAAGGTTGTTTGGATAATGTTTTGGATAATTCTTCTTCTTTTGAGCTGATTCCTTATCTCCAATGACTTCAATTTATTTCTTCAACTCTTTTGCACATTCCTAGCTCCATTTGAACTCCAAGTTCGTCCATTGCTTGTGTTATCCATTCCAAGCCCAGATTTGCTCCAAAATGCTCAAAAATGCATCTTTTTGCCAACTTTTCTTCTTGGACCTACAAACGCACGAAAATGACTTAAGACACTATAATAAGCAACAAATAACTAAGTAAATGCAAGAAAACACACTAACTAAGTCGCATAAATGTGCTCCTATCAATAATTTATCTCAGCTGAGTTAAGATTCCTGCTAAGATAAAAAATGGCCTGCTCCAACCCAATGTCGTTCTCTTATGCAAGAAGATATCCAATGGATTCCTCGGCAGCCGAGATATATAACTTAAGAGGTTTACTACACCGAGGTGGCATGAGGACAGCTGGGGTAGTGATGGAGACTTTAATCTACGTGAAAGCGTCCTGATGTTCTTCGCGCCGTTTGAATTTGTCAGAATCCTTAAGTTTCAAGAGCAAGGAGAATGCCTTCATTTTCCCCGCCGAGTTAGAAACGAAAGGACAGAGGAAATTGATTTTGCCAAGTAAAGATTGTAATTGCTTCTTGGTTGTTGGGGGTGGAGCATCAATGATCGCTCGAGCTTTATTCTCATCCACCTTGATGCCACGATGATGTACAAGAAAACCCAAGAAGTTGCCTGCCGATACGCCAAAGGTTCATTTAGCAGGGTTCATTTTAAGGTTATGTTGGCGCATTCAAAGGAAAGCTTGCCAAAGATCATCTAAATGTGTTCGGTGACGCTTTGATTTGACCACAACATCATCGATATTACTTCAACGACTATGCCAATCAAGTCATGAAAAATAGTATTCATAGCGCATTGATATGTGGCACCGACATTTTTAAGCCCGAAAGGCATGATGACCTATTTGTAGGTCCCAAGTGCCCTGGGGCAACGAAAAACAGTTTTGTGGACATCTGCCTTAGCAATGAAAACCTGGTTGTAATCAGCATGGCTGTCAATGAAAGATAACATCTTGTGGTTTGTTGCAGCGTCGATTAACAAGTCTGAAATTGGCATTGTATATTTGTCTTTAAGGGTTGCCAAGTTCAAATTATGAAAATCAATGCAAATACGTATAGTACCACTCTTTTTTAAAAATGGGACAATATTCACTAACCATTATGTCTGAATAAAACCAGCTTTTAAAAGTCGAATGAGTTTATCTTTTATGCCGAGTTGAACTTCGGTCGAGAATCGTCGGGGGGGGGGGGTTGGCGGAATGTTTTACAACTAACCTTGATGAGTAATTCATGCACGACGAGTGTTCAATCTAGGCCAGGCATCTCATGGTAACTCCAAGCAAAACAGTCTTTAAATTCTTCGAGTAGTTTACAAAGCTCGGCTTTCATGGGTTGTGGCAACAAAGAACTAATAAATAAAGGTCGAAGGTCATCGGTCGTTCCAACATTTATTTCATCTAATAGATGTTTAACTTGGGGCCAACTATCTTCGAGCTCAGCTGGGGTAGCTTGGACTTTATCAAGTGACAGGACTGGAGCGTTGTCTCCTTCGGTGATGAACTTGACTAAGTTCACGCCCGAATTTGGTTGCTTGGAAATAGTATACCAATGGGCCAGCATGCGTTCCATAATAGATGAAACTGCGGCCCGGCGTCTATCTTGTTTGGTATCAGACATCAGGATCATCAATTTAGTTAGCCAACCTGAGTCTCGCTGAATCTTGCTGAATAGTCTTGGTGCCAACCTTGATGGCTTTCTGAACTAAGATCTGAGTTGGCCACCCTTCTTCGTTGAGACTTTGCAAGGTGATGTAGCCGACGTGATCATCGTAATAGCGAGCTTGTATCATATTGGCTTCGAATGGCTGATTGTCGATCGGATGAACCACAACCAATTTGCAGTCCCAGAAGATAAGGACTTGATATAATGACGAGGGGATACAGCCAGTTTGGTGGATCCAGTCGTGACCAAGCAATCCATTGTATTCAGTTTTTGAATCGACTATAAAAAATGCGGTCATGTGATTTCAACCTACGATAGTCACCTCAAAATGAAGCATTCCCTTGGTCTGAGATTTATCGTCGACAAAGCTACTCATGGTTACTCCTGATAGAACGAGTTCATCGTTGGAGCGACGTAGTGCTTTCATGATAAAAATGGGCATGATGTTGATCGTTGCTCCACAGTCGACAAAATTTGTGGAAATTGGGTATATGAGCCGTGACGTACAATGGCTTCAAGTGATGAAATTGGGTATATGACCATTGCTCCGTAGTTCGGCAAGAGCTGCTTTAAGTTTATCTTCTTTACATATTTGCTCAATTTCCTCGGTAGCCACAAAATTGACTTGCGTGGCCTTCTTGGCAACCACATCGCCATCCAGGAAATTTGGTAGGGATATGGTTGGCCGAAATTCTTCAGGTAAGACATGGACCATGCTAAGTTTTCCATCAACTCATTGACAAGATCAAACATCAGATCACTACTCATGAGCCCTGGCCCATCTAGCTAGTTGAGCCTTCATTTCCTACCCTTTCATTTCTTTATTGGCCCAGCCTTCAACCATTAACCTCTCCTCTATGCACCCTCTCTGGTGTCGGATGCATCTTTCCTTTCCTCTTTAAGAAATGTGCATCATAGGAACAGTCATTGCCCGGGTGAATGGAAGACTATAATTTTATAAGGTTCCAGGGGCCCGTGCGTGTAGGCCTCGGGAGGGATGGGATGCTAAGGTGAGAGGTCTCGAAGGGGTTATCCAGTAATTGATTCCAGAATGCAGCGATGGGTCATGGACTAACCCTCATATCCATCTATCCGTTGGTTAGGTCATTCACTTAAGGGTACCGATGATGCTGACTCAACGGAATCAGCCTGCGGGTAGAACCAGATAAGGCTTCGAATCCTTGATCAGTTGGAGCAGTTTCGTTTTGAATGTCGACCTCCGACTCACTCGGCGTTGAGACTTGGTTTTGCTCTTGCAAAGCCTTATGAGTCCGTTCCTGATATGCGATGCGGGCGTCTCTTGTGTCTAGATAAGCATCCAAATGTGCTACGCGCTCTTTTTCATCGATCGTAAGGCCGAAGAAGGAAATGGTCGAGAAAACTTCAAAATGGTACCGCAAATACTAGAGGTCATCGGGAAAGAAAGGGAGATTGGCAGCGTCAATATTAGTATATGGGTCCACCTCAAAGCTGAGAACTCGGGCCTCACATATATGTTGGAACCAAGCCTTCATTCCTAAATCCGTGGTCTTTTGGATGATCTGCTCGGCATTGGGGCAAGTTAGCGGCAGATCAAAGGACTCTTGGCATGCTTTTGGTAGACCGTACAAGTTATTAGCCGAATGCTTCTTATGGAACTCCCGCATGTATTCCAAAGCTTCATCGAGAAATGACAGGTGAAGATTTCATCTAAGTTTAATCAATGGCTCTTCTGGGGGTAGCGGATGAAGGTTACTTTTGGCTTCATTCCGAAAGTGCTCGAGGCGAGCTTTTATTTCCCCGGTCGAATGAGGAGTTTGATTCGCTTCTCGAATTCTTCAATTATGGTTTCAAAATTATGGTCGATTACTTTCTTCCTTTGAAGCAGCTCAGTCATGATTGCCAGGGTTTGTCAGTCATCTTTGCTACCCACCGTTTCTTTTGGCTGTCATTTGGTGGCTAAGGTAGCCTAGGCTGCTCGTCGGCGAGCCATACAGTCTATTATCTAGCAGCATCATTTTTGCGACTTGGACAATGCAGTATATGCACCGGTAGGGGAGTTGTAGCTATACCAATGCTGGTCGCGTGGCTGAGGTGGTTTGAAGGTTCACCGGTTCACAGGTGAATTTGAGATGCCAGAGTTGCGCGCATAATAATCTTCATTGTAAAATGGCGCGTTGAAATTGTGTTGCTGTCTGGTAAAAGATGGCTTATTATCCTATGTTTGAGGGCCGAGCCTATCGAAAACTTTTTGGCATTGGCCTGCACCCCGATGACTTTTTGAGATGTTGCCATGGCTGCAGGCATCAGTTGCGGTGCTTCAGCCCGAAGTAGCTGTTCCCTTAGCTTAGTTATGATGACGTTTGATTTCCACCGACTACATAAAACCATCGGCTCATCAGTTTCCTCTGTGCTGGAGTCCGACAATGACTCGGCATAAGCTCGGTTTGAAAAGTATTTGGGTGGCTCGTTAAAAGATAGATCAACTTTCAATCATGGCCGAGAATTCTGCTTAGGGACGTGCTGCGTCAGAATGAATTTGGCTTTTCCTTTTCTCTTATCCTTCGGTAAATGAGCATCTACCATGCTTACCATCGCTGAAGGGAAATGATTGGCATCAACGACCATTGGAGGTTTCTTGGGAAATTCAAGTTTGCCGTTGTCGATCCAGCTTTGGATAGCGTCGCGAAATACGACACAATTATTTGTCATATGCTTGTTTGAGTCGTGGTACTTGCAATACATTTTTCCTTTCAAATATTCGGCCTTGGGGATTTTATGTTTTGGCCGAAGCTTAATGATTTTTGCAAGTAACAACTGGTCGAAGATGGCGTCGGCCTTGGTGATGTCAAAAGTATAGACCTTTGACTTTTTTACGACGGCTTCCGCATGAAGGAAAAATTTTGTCCTAGCTAAGAACATGTGAGAACATTTGAACACAAATGCAAACTATTAACACTTTAAAGTAAGCATGCATTAAAAAACAATTCTAAAACCCATGACTTTCAAAGCCTAGTGAATGGTGAACCACAAGACTTTTTAACAACATTAAAGAGAAGGAAGGATTTTGAGATTCATTACCCTTGAAGCTCATCCTTGTTTACACAAGGGATTCACCCAAGTGGAGGGCCTTCAAGTCACTTCCTAGCTCCTAGGATCTTCCTTGTGATTTTCTTCCCTTTGATACTCCTTTGCTCCTTGAGGATGTGAGGAAAGGATCTCCAAGAACACCAAAGGTTTGGTGTCTCTAAGTCTCCACACCAAGGATGAGGTGTGAAGATGAAATGGATGACTAAAGGGAAGCTTTAGATGCTAGTTAAAACTCCCCTATATTTCCGGCCTTTTGATGGAGAAGGAGGAAAGAAATTGCCTCCAAAGTTTTCCTCAAAGAACCCTAATGACCTTTTGTCTATAAAGTCACTTTTATACCACCTCACAAGTGAGTGGCATAAGTGAAATTAAGCACAAAGACCATCAAGGCCGGCTCCCTATAGTCATTGGGCTATTTGCCCCATTTCATTTAAGTTGTCATACAACTTAAGCCTAATGGGGCTTATAGACCAAAGCCCATTGGACCTCGAAAGCCCGAAATTAATTTAAAACCCAATACGAACCTTTCGTATGATTAATTAAATAATTAATTAATATTGACCATTCTCAATTAAACTATTTAATTGCTTATCCATTTCATTTATATCTTCACATTCATCCTTACTCAGTGTACGATCCATTAGGTTCCATTTAGCAAGGCAGTGGGCGATTGTTACTCTTAACGATCGATTGTGAATTGAAACAACATTTCAATTCTCCCTTTGATGAAGATTAATGTTTGTTAATCTTTAGGGCTTGCACAAACGATGAGTGACACCTAGCAGTATGTCATGGTTACCCAAGCTAAGTAGAAGTAGTTGGAGAACCTATCCAGTTGCAATTACAATGCAATACGGTCATTCTCTAATACAATACTCTTGATCACATTGTTTGAGTGCTAGTTTGTTTCATGTCTACTATCCAATGTGATACTTCTCTATATGATTCAATTGAATATGATTTGGAATATGCTTCCTAAATCATATTCGTATGCTTTGACCAAAGACTCTCGAATCATATCTCAGAGTATTCTCCTTCCACCGTTGAAGGTTAGAGATCCCTTGTTGTGCATTCACATGCCTACATGACTAGAGAGCTTGACCCCAACAATGCCGTGGACACTCTCAATGGAATGCCTTTGACATAATCAAAGATTAAGGACCTAACCATTAGACATCAATGATGCCTCAGGTCAAAGGACTACTGTGCATATTGCAACTTATGAGTTCTTACATGACATGTATGTTCGAACTCTCTTTTGATCGTTGTTCAGTGTACTCGATTACCTTTTGAGCACCTATATGTTTGTCTCAGTGTTTAACCCTATATGACTTGAGACTAGTCATACTCACGCTTGAGTTAACATAACACATACTAACCTTAGCGGATTGTTAATGCCCAATTGGCAATCCTATAGCTAGGAACGTTTTAGGAATGGACATAAGAGAAAGATCTCGTTAATCTAACTTGCTTAGATCACTTCTCTTTTAGATTATATACGTTCCTGGGATTCCCTTATTGCTTAAACACAAAATACAATAAATAGTGATTAACAATAAGCTTTGCCCTTGATTAACATATAATAGTTTGACACAATAAGTATTCCAAAAGCTATTACATCAAATGAATGGCTTTATGGGTATACTTCCAACAATCTCCCACTTGCACTCAAAGCCACCTTCCCATGTATTTAATACCCATCTTTTCCATATGGCGGTCAAGTTGGATTTGAGACATTGGCTTCGTCAGTAGATCTGCTACATTATCGGCGGAGGCAACCTTGAGGATGTTGATTTTCCTCTCGACAGCATATCTTCTAATGATATAAAAGCGTCTGTCAAAATGCTTGTTCTTTTGATGAGCGCTGGGTTCCTTGGCTTGAGCTATCGCCCCACTGTTATCACAATACAAAGTTACAGGTGATGTAATGGTTGGAACCACTCCAAGTTCAGTGATGAACTTCTTCATCTAGAACGCTTATTTGCTGGCTTCAGTTGCAGCGACATATTCAGCCTCCATTATGGAATCACCAATTACATCTTGTTTCTTGCTTTTTCAGCTGACAGCTCCACCTTTCAGAATGAATACATATATGGAGTTAGAACTTTTATCATCGATGTCAGATTGGAAATCTGCGTCTGTATAGGCTTCCACTCGCAACTCTGTCGCTCCTCCATAAACGAGGAACATGTCCTTAGTTATTCTTAAGTACTTAAGGACCATCTTGACAGCTGCCTAGTGTTTTGATCCTGGGTTAGATTGATATCGACTAATAATGCTCACAGCATATGCGATATCAGGCCTTGTGCATATCATGGCATACATGAGACTTTCTATGGCGGAAGCATAATGAATCCTACTCATCTGCCATATCTCTTCAGGAGTTTTCGATCCAATGGATTTAGAAAGGTGAATTCCATGTCTCACAGGAAGAAGACCTTTATTCGATTGTTCTATTTGGAACCTACTTAGCACCTTATCTATGTACATAGATTGGGATAATCCAATTAATTTTCTGGATTTGTCACGATAGAGCTTTATCCCCAATACATAAGATGCATCTCCCAAATCTTTCATATGGAATGTTTTGGACAACCATACTTTTACAGAAGAAAGTACTGCAGTGTCATTACCGAATGGTAATATGTCATCTGCATATAACACTAGGAACACAGCTGCATCCCCAATGACCTTTTGATAAACACAATTGTCGTCTTCATTTTGAGTAAAACCAAACGATTTGATTTCAGTATCAAAACAAATGTTCCAGCTCCTGAAGGCTTGCTTAAGTCCATAAATGGACCTTTGAAGCTTGCATACCTTAGTCTTTTCAGACTTGGACACGAAATCTTCGGGTTGAGTCGTATAAAGCTCTTACTCTAGGTAGCTATTCAGAAAGGCTGTCTTCACGTCCATTTGCCATATCTCATAATCATGGTACGCATCTATAGCAAGCAAAATCCGAATGGACTTAATCATGGCTACATGAGAGAATGTTTCTTCATTGTCAATCCCTTCTCGTTTCTTGTAACCCTTGGCTACTAGTCTAGCCTTATAAGTCTCCATGTTCCCATCAACGCCTATCTTCCTTTTGAATACCCATTTGTTTCTAACAGGTACTATACCTTCTGGAGGGTCTACAAGAGTCTAAACCTGATTTTGATACATGGAATCCATCTTGGATTTCATGGCCTCTTGCCATCTCTTTGAATCAATGTCGGACATTGCTTCAGTGTAGTCTCTAGGGTCCTTATTTGCATCATTGTCACCGAGAAGGTGCAATTCCCCAAAGTCATTATCCAAGCTATACCTTTTAGGTGGCTTATTGACCCGTTCAGATCTACGTGGAGCTAGGGGTTCAGGAACAAGGTTGTTAACTTGTCGAGTGCTTGTTTGTGGTTCATCATTAATCTCATTAATTTCCATCGTTTTACTTATAGTTCATTTGAGAACAAATTCGTCCTCTAGAAACTTAGCAGTTCTGGCGACAAAGACTTTCTGGTCGTCAGGATGGTAGAACTCATATCCCATAGTTTCTCTAGGATATCCCACAAAATAGCACCTAACTGATCTCACTTCAAGCTTAGTAGCTTCAAGCTTCTTGACATATGCTTCACAACCCCAAATCTTAATATGATTAAGACTTGGCTTTCTCCCATGCCATATCTCATAGGGTGTCTGTGAAACTGACTTGGAAGGTACTTTATTAAGCAAGTAAGCTGCTGTATATAGAGCGTATCCCCAGAATGTTACTGGTAGATCAATGGAACTCATCATAGAACAAACCATGTTCATCAAGGTTCGATTTCTCTTTTCAGAAACTCCATTAAGTTGTGGAGTTCCTGGTGGAGTCCACTATGATATTATTCCACACTCTTTGAGATAATCTAGGAACTTGTTACTTAGATACTCTCCCCCTCGATCTGATCTTAGGATCTTTATCTGCTTCCCAGTTTGCTTCTCAACTTCATTCTTGAATTCTTTGAACTTTTCAAAGGATTTTGACTTGTACTTCATAAGATACACATAGCCAAACCGAGAGTGATCATCGGTGAATGTGATATGGTAAGAGAAGCCTCATCTTGACGTAGTAGACATTGGTCCACATACGTCAGTGTGGATTAACCTTAGAATTTCAGTGGCACGCTCTCCCTTCCGAGTGAATGGAGATTTGGTCATCTTCCCTTTCAAGCAACATTCACAAGTACCCATTTGGTCATTACCTAATGGGCGGAAATATCCGTCTTTCTACATCTTGCGAATCTTATCAAGGTTCACATGTCCAAGTTTAAGATGCCACATCTTTTCTTGGTTAACTTCTTCTCTAGCTCTTTTGGGTTTTGAGGTATTCCCGCTTTCAATACAGTGCATCCCACTACTTGTCTCTAGGTGAAAAAGTCCCTCTTTCATATTACCATGAGAGATAATACGACCGTTCAAGTATAAAGTGCAACTCATTTTGTCAAACAATATTAAGTGCCCATCTCGTAAAAGCATAGAGATAGAAATCAAATTCTTTATACATGAAGGAAAATATAAACAATTTATAAGTTCCAAGACTTCCCCAGAGGGTAGTTTAAGCATGTAGGTGCCTAATACTTTTGCAGAGATCTTAGTGCCGTTCCCAACTCGCACAATCATCTCCCTATTGCGCAGTGTCCTGCTCCCTATTAGTCCCTACAACGAATTGCAGATATGTTGACTAGCGCCTGAATCAAATATCCAGGAATTGGAGCTTACTATAAAAGCACTTTCTATGACAGAAATAGTCCCTTCAAAAGTTCTTGTTATAAGGCTCGCAATGCGCACCCTGCATTTCTTTTTCCAACGTTCATCCTTTCCACAATGAAAGCATGTTCCTTTGGATTTTATTGCCTTCTTCTTATGCAATTGCATTCTCACTCCCATTGTCCTTTTTGAAACTTTGTTCAAACTTACAGCACATGTCAATCATCTTGGTAAAAGTATGATTGAATCTATTGACTTTATAGTTTACCATAAACTTAGTGAAATCATCCGAGAGAGATGCAAGGAAAAAATCTTGGGCCATTTTCCCATCAATGGAATTTCCTAAACTCTCAAGATCTTGAAAGATCCTTTCCATCTTTTGTCCATTTTTTGGACTGATGTCCCATTTGCCATTTTGGCATTTAATAGACTACAAACATTTGAGAATCGTACGTTACTTGTCTCAATGTCACGCATCTTATGCAAACTATCAACCATGGCACAAGAAGTGTCCATGTGCTCATGTAGCTTCTTAAGCTCCTTACTAAGTGAAGTGAGGATTAAGCATTTGGCTTGTAAGTCATCCTCATAGTGTCTAGTATAATTTTCACACTCCTCCTTTGAAGCTAGTTTCATAGGAGGTACATAAGGAGGGGATTGCTTGAGCACATACGATATGTTTTCACCTTTGAGACATTCTCAATGTGGCGATACCAAGCAAGGAAACGTTGGCCCCTAAGGCCCCTTTTGTCAAGTATAATGGTAGGTATAATTTTAGGCATGTCATTACCTACATAACATAACAGAAATCATATTAGATTGTTGATTTTAAAACTACTTGATTGGGTCTTAAATAAAATAGTACCACCCACCATTTTTGGCAAATTCCACATCCCTCATTGGAATTAGAGAGTTATGTTGAACTCTTAGCGGGGTATAGGAGACTCACCATTACCAAGCCCACCTCACAATGATATGATGTTGGTTAGCAACAATAATGATGAGAGAATAACGCTTTAGTCATTTACAACTCTTGTAATTACCCATCTTGTTTGGCCTCTAGAGAATGATGCCTCACAATGATATGATGTTGGCACCATTGCACTTAGTTAAGTTATTCCCACCATGCTAGTTCGTGTAGGGTTTCAAGAATAGCCTCACAATGATATGATGTTGGCCATCCTCGTTGCCTACCTCACCACATCATGTATGTTCATATGAACTCCTCCTGAAGGTAAGCACGTACTTTGAACTTCCCCATGATAGGGTGAAGCCGGTGTATGAGTCACAAACGATTGGAGCCCACCATGGTGGAAGGCCTACGAAGAGATGTTCAAAGCATCTCTCGCTTATCAACTTAATATTCGTTTTGTTGAGGGAGTAGTGTTGGGCTACATCAATTTCATTTTAATCTTATTAAAATGACTTAGGATGATTATGAACCATTTGATTTGATCCAACACGAGCCTTATGTTGGACCTTGGGTCCAAGGTAGGTAGTTGTTGATTTTAGTTATGCGTTTAATCTAATTAAACCGTCATTTCCTATTGGGCGTTGGACCCAACTATTCCAATTTGCATGCAAATAAACAAAAAAGGAATATTTGAAATAAAGAGAAGGGCTTATGCCCTTTTACAACACATTTGAAGGACTTATGCCCTTTTACAACACATTTGAACTAATCAAATTACATTCAAATCTTAACTACTTAACCCAAACATTCATAATGTAAAGTGGCCAATCACATAGCTCAATTATCAAGGCCTTTCGTTCATAATCACCCTTTTCTTAATCAATCATATTAACTAAGAAAGCAACTTAAACAATTGGTTTTCGGATTCATAGAATTGATTTAAATGGAACTAAATGAAATGAAAATCCAATTCTCATTTAAAGAAACAAAACCATTTTGTTCTCATCATAATTTGGGCCCAAAAAGCAATGACCACAACTATTGGGCCACAATGCTAAAACATAAACTTTTGGGGTCACTTTGTAAAAACACAAGAGTCCACAACTTCATGTAATTACAACTAGAACCCAAAAATTTCAACAATCACAAAAACTTCATTAAAGGAGCAAAACAATTTGTCCTTTAGTGATTTTGGGCCTTTAAGTAAAAATGTAAACTTTTGGGCCAAAGTGCAAATACACAAAAGTATCAAAACTTTATGTAATTGCATAAAAACCCTAAAAGTACCTTACTTGTTAGGGTGGCCGGTTATGGAGGGATGAAAGGAGTGTTGGTTTTGGTGAAAATTCAAAATTTTAAATAAAGTGTTGATAAAGTAAAAGGTATGGGTTGAAAAGTTGATTGGCATGGTTGATAAATTGATTGGTATGAGTTGTAAGAAATAGGTAAGGTGTAGCTTTTATTAAACAATAAAACACAAATCATCCATCACCAATAAATAACAAACCAAAACTTTATGAAAAACATCAAACACTTTGAATCAAAACACCAAACCTTTTTGTTCTTGGTAAGATCATCAATAACATTGAAGAACACACATGAAAACTCATAAGAGCTCCATGAATGTTTTCACTCAATAAAATTCAAATTTTCACTACTCAAAAGAGGGTTAACATCCTAGGGTACTTAGGGGTTCCAAAAGTCACTTTAAAACACTTTTAACTAGACTAACATGAACCCAAAAATCCACCCTTTGGATTTGGCCGAATTTCCCCATAAACATGGCACCAAATTTTAGCTCCCAAATTCATGCTTAAATGAACTACATCTACAACTTTTGAGATGCTAAATTTTCAAGCAAAATTTATATTCAAAAAGCAAGAACAAAGCTTGTAACATTTACAACATTTAAATCACAAACCATGAAAAACACAAAACCCAAAAGGATTCACCATACACTAGACCTAGGCTCTGATACCACTTGAAGGAAAAATTTTGTCCTAGCTAAGAACATGTGAGAACATTTGAACACATATGCAAACTATTAACACTGTAAAGTAGGCATGCATTCAAAAACAATTCTAAAACCCATGACTTTCAAAGCCTAGTGAATAGTGAACCACAAGACTCTTTAACAACATTAAAGAGAAGGAATGATTTTGAGATTCATTACCCTTGATGCTCATCCTTGTTTACACAAGGGATTCACCCAAGTGGAGGGCCTTCAAGTCACCTCCTAGCTCCTTGGATCTTCCTTGTGATTTTCTTCCTTTTGATACTCCTTTGCTCCTTGAGGATGTGAGGAAAGGATCTCCAAGAACACCAAAGGTTTGGTGTCTCTAAGTCTCCACACCAAGGATGAGGTGTGAAGATGAAATGGATGACTAAAGGGAACCTTTAGATGCTAGTTAAAACTCCCCTATATGCCGGCCTTTTGATGGAGATGGAGGAAAGAAATTGCCTCCAAAGTTTTCCTCAAAGAACCCTAATGACCTTTTGTCTATAAAGTCACTTTTATACCACCTCACAAGTGAGTGGCATAAGTGAAATTAAGCACAAAGACCACCAAGGCCGGCTCCCTATAGTCATTGGGCTATTTGCCCCATTTCATTTAAGTTGTCATACAACTTAAGCCTAATAAGGCTTATGGACCAAAGCCTATTGGACCCCGAAAGCCCGAAACTAATTTAAAACCCAATACGAACTTTTCGTATGATTAATTAACTAATTAATTAATATTGACCATTCTCAATTAAACTATTTAATTGCTTATCCATTTCCTTTATATCTTCACCTTCATCCTTACTCGGTGTACGATCCATTAGGTTCCATTTAGCGAGGCAGTGGGCGATTGTTACTCTTAACGATCGATTGTGAATTGAAACAACATTTCAATTCTCCCTTTGATGAAGATTAGTGTTTGTTAATCTTCAGGGCTTCCACAAACCATGAGTGACACCTAGCAGTATGTCATGGTTACCCAAGCTAAGTAGAAGTAGTTGGAGAACCTATCCAGTTACAATTACAATGCAATACGGTCTTTCTCTAATACAATACTCTTGATCACATTGTTTGAGTGATAGTTTGTTTTATGTCTACTATCCAATGTGATACTTGTCTATGTGATTCAATTGAATATGATTTGGAACATGCTTCCTAAATCATATTCGTATGCTTTGACCAAAGACTCTCGAATCATATCTCAGAGTATTCTCCTTCCACCGTGGAAGGTTAGAGATCCCTTGTTGTGCATTCACATGCCTACATGACTAGATAGTTTGACCCCAACAATGTCGTGGACACTCTCAATGGAATGCCTTTGACATAATCAAAGATCAAGGACCTAACCATTAGACATTAATGATGCCTCAGGTCAAAGGACTACTTTGCATATTGCAACTTATGAGTTCTTACATGATATGTATGTTCGAACTCTCTTTTGATCGTTGTTCAGTGTACTCGATTACCTTTTAAGCACCTATATGTTTGTCTTAGTGTCCAACACTATATGACTTGAGACTAGTCATACTCACGCTTGAGTTAACATAACACATACTAACCTTAGCGGATTGTCAATGCCCAATTGGCAATCCTATGGCTGGGAACGTTTTAGGAATGAACATAAGAGAAAGGTCTCGTAAATCTAACTTGCTTAGATCACTTCTCTCTTAGATTAAATACATTCCTGGGATTCCCTTATTGCTTAAACACAAAATACAATAAATAGTGATTAATAATAAGCTTTGCCCTTGATTAAACATATAATAGTTCAACACAATAAGTATTCCAAAAGCTATTACATCAAATGAGTGGCTTTGTGGGCATACTTCCAGCACCGTAGAGGTCGAGCGGGTTTTGACATCTTTAGAACTAACGTGAGCCAATGCTCTGCATATGTATGGTTTGTCAATTACTATCTCGACCTCATCTATACTGGCATATTAGGATTCTTCATCTTCGGCCGATGCATAACTTTTCGTCGGGTTTTTATAGATCGTCCATCGGGTTGGGGATTTTGAGATTTTCTCTTCTCGGAGCAAATAATCATATTGCTCGACATGTTGAGCCAATTCATACATATCTCGGAAGTTTTCCCCCAGGAATTTCTTCTTGTATTCCACGTCTAGGCCATTCAGGGCAAGCCTAACAAACTCGACTTCAGGGAAGGGTACTCGACAGTAGTTTCTGGCCGATTTAAACCTCGTAAATATTCCATTGGTGACTCATCGGATGATTAAGCCATCCTGGGCAAAGAAGAAACTGACATTTCCATCCTTGGTATAATTACTCATGGAATTTTTCGACCAATTCCTCCCAGCTTTGGATAGAGTTGGGTGGTAGGTTGATGTACTATGCGAATGATGTGAAAATTACTTGACACTCAAATTAAAACCCTATCGACGTAGTATATGAAAGTAGGGATCGTTTTAGGCCGGGGATTAGAAAGGATGCTAATCTACACAATTTAAACTCTAAAACACTAAACTAGACTCTTATGACTCAAAACTGACCAAATTGACTCAAAACACACAAACTAAGCTAAATAGACTCAAAACAGATACTAGAGAGTGAATTGGACAAATTCTAGACTAGTAAGACTCAAAACACAGAAAAGGGACAGATTTGGACGAATTTGACAAAACTAAAACACAAATAAGAACTGAAGGGGTTTTTGGACGAATTTGACAAAACTAAGTAAATTGCAGCAAACAAAGTAAGTTAAAACGAAATTAAGGTGAATTCAAGGGTGAAAAGCTAGTTAGAGGATCCTTCTCCACACATGAAACATATGCATACAAATTGATTCCCAGTATTGTTTCTTTAAACCATGAATGACAATGCCCCAAATTAATCGTGAATGCACAAATTAACTTTCAGATTTTCCTTAATTCGTTGAATTGGATGGATAACGCATCGACAATCAAATTATTCTTATCAAGTTCCCTACATGGAATACGCATAATAGAGATACTTTCAAAGATCATTAAGTTCTATGAAAATCATAAGCATTGACAAGGCATTCGTAACTATGAAAAGCATGATGATACTCCTGCCATGGATTCACTTAACACGACTGTGACTAGCAACCTTTACTACTCATAAATATAAGTTCATAACAATTAGGTGAAATTCCCTTATATTTTAGCATCAGATTCATGCATGCAAACTAAGTGTGCACCCTTAACCCACATACAAGAATAAGTTTTAATCAAACAGATAAGTGAATCGCATTCATGTTTTATGAAACAATAACTGGAGGTAATCAATTCATATCAAACATATGTCCATGGTTTCGAATTCACCTCTAACTAAGAAAATCTTAGTTACACATGTTCATGACAATTGAAAAGCAATATGAAATAAACATTGAAACTAAAACAAGGGAAGAAAGAACTCAGGAAGTCTCCAATGGTTGCAGGTTGTTGCGGCACAAGGTCCTCCTCCAATGGAAGCCACGTCAAAGCTCTCCTCCTCTCCTTCTTGCGGCAAAGGGTGTTTCTGTGTATGGATGGTGATGGCTACGAATTATGGTGTGGTATAGGGGGTGGTAACCTGCAGCAAAGCCTCAAAATATGTATATATAAGCATGGCAAACCCTAGGGAAATCAGGTTACGACTTGGACTTAGCAGAAATAAAGGATTAGGGCCCTAGGGTGCGGCACAAGGCTTAAATCCATCAGGAAAGGGGTTTAGCCCAATTAATTTCTGAAAAGGCTTTGCACAATCCAAATCCACAAGGGAATAGGCTAATTAAATCAGAATCCAAGAGGAATAAGGGTAGGGAAGGTGCGGCAGCAATTGGAGGGAAGGGGATGGAGTGCAAGGCAAGGCAAAGGCCTTCTAGAAAGGTTTGGGGCGCCAGATTTTTAGGACTTCTAGAAAGGAGTGTTGTGGCATGTTTCTAGATGGAAATGACCTCCTAAAAACAGGTTTTAGGCATCCTCTTATGAAAAGGAGTCCCCCTTGCAGTTGGAATTAAGATAGGATAAGATTAGATAAGGATAAGATAAGATAAGGTTGGTTTGGATAATGTTCCATGTTTGTAGCTGATTCCTTATCTTCTTTGACTTGAATTTGTTTCTCCAACTTTTAAACACATTCCTAGTCTCATTTGAACTTCAAATTCGTCCATTCCTTGTGCTCCATATGCATGCAATCCATTTCAGCCCAGAATTGCTCCAAAATGCTATAAAATGCACTTTCTTGCCAACTTTACCAATTGGACCTACAAACACACGAAAATATCTTAAAACACTATAATAAACATAAACTAACAAAGTAAATGCAAGGAAACAAGCTAACTAAGTCTCATAAATATGCTCCTATCAGCGAACATTGAGCCGGTTAATGAGAAATTGAACAGTCGTAGTTTATGAAAATCATTGTTAACATCTCCACATTGAGTAGTGAATCAAGCCACGAGTTCTAATGAGGACAAGGACGACTCTCCATAAAAAAGGCTAAAGTCTGGAGTCTTGAATCCCTTAGGATACTCGAATCTTTCCACAAAGGTTGGATATGGGTGAATGAATTTTGGAAACTTTGGCCATTTTTTTAAGGCCGAATCAATCATTCTCTAGACCTCGACCATGTCAACAAGTGTTGTTTCTGCTCATTGGTCAGTTTTGTCTGATCTACTGCTTGATCCACCATTTCTCTCTAAGTCAATCATTTTGAGCGGGGCAGATCCTGCCTCGGCATGTATCGCTGGCAAGGGGTTATTCTTAAGTGGAGGCTGCCTAGAACAGTCGACGGGTCCACCTTCGTGAACTTTATTAACCAGAACTTCGAGCAACCTGTTGTGTATAGCGCTAGTATCATGCATATCTTCGAGTATGCTTTTTACCTCTCGGCTGAACATTTTCTCAAACTGTCGGGATTGTTCTTCAAATCGTCATCGAAGAAAAGATCTAGATGGTTGATCAGAGGCCTCATCACCGTCCTCGTCACAATCCTCCACTAGCCTTCAACAAAAATGCCTTTTGTCATTTTGGTGGGGATTTCTGCAACACGAGTTTGAATGCCGAGATTAACTTCATTTTCTCGACGTGTTGTACCTGTCACTTCAGGTGTTACGGCAGCAGAAGGATTATGTGCATGTGACGAGCTATCTTGTCCTAGGCTTTGGACTATAAGTGGAACATTAGTGGTTGACTTACCCATGACTGTTTTCTTTTTTATTGACCGTGTTTCAATGGTCATAAACTTTGTAGTTTTAGCACTGGGTCCCACCGGGCGTGCCAAAATGTTGACGCTAAAAACCATCAAGCCTACGTGGCGCGCATGCCGAGTAACTAATAAGCTAACTACGTCATTCGGTTGTGTGCGAGGCGTGCCAACTCATCGGCTAAGCTTGGCCAAGGAGTAAAATATGTTGATGTGGCGTAGAGCGCGCTGCTGACTTTTCGATCTTGCGACTGCGGCCGAGGAAGGAACACACATCGGCCTTCGAGTTCTAGAGCCTAAAGACAAAGCTGCTAGTTCTGCGAAGTTCACAAATCGTCGGCATCGGGTTCGATCTCGGTAATTATATTCGTGAGAGTATAAATATGCCGAACTGGTATCAGACTATATGGACACAAATACTCGAAAGAGATAAATGTCTTGAAGGTAAATGTGGTTCGGCCGTCGGAATGCCGAACTCTAAAATGTACTTGTGAATATCCAATCATAAAATAAAACTCGGCTTTCAATGTGCCGAGTCTAGTAACCTGGTAACACCTCACTTCACCCAAAAGGTTAATGAGATGACCTCTACCAACAAGGACTTGGAAATCCTTGTTGATCGAGACTTGGATAAATAACCAGTCGGTCTCGAAGAAGTGTTGTCTATCCAAACTGAATATGCTCCTTGGTTGGCTGATTCTACGGCTCTGGTGCTGTCTATCCAAACTGAAGATGTCGCCGGTTGCCTTCACAATGTTGTCTATCCAAACTGAAGATGTGTTGGCGGGAAGAAAAGGGAAGAGGAAAAATCTCAAGGTTGTTGAGAAGCTTTGCACAGGGCAATTTGTGTGCTGATTTGGAGGGGGCTTGAATGATGCACTCCCTTCTCTATTTATAGTAGAGCACCTCTTTCATAGCCGAACTAGAACTGCACTCGGATTAGAACTCTTCAACCCAATCTGATTAGGTTTTGGACAATCCTAACCCCAATAGGACTTTGAACCAAGCTCCTTAACGATCCAGGTTCATCTCCTAATTTTAAGCACCTTCAGCCTTAAGACTCCTTGTTGCACTAGGGTTCGACTACCTTATCCTTGTCTAATCCTCCTCGCAACAGGGTTCAACCGACCTTGACCAGATAGCCCATGACAAGATTCTAGATGAATATTACTAGGCCGAGAATAATTTCAGGCTCAGCCCAAGGTATTATTTTGGGCCCAAACAACATAACAATACCAAACTAACCCTTAATCAATTTATTTTTTATTTTGTCATACAATAAATTTGTCAATTAGTTACCTCCTAATTTGTTTCAAACTGCAATTTTAATTGGTAAAAACTCTTAGCATGTAGCATGGAAGGTGGTTCCCAAGATTTCAAACTTGGAAAGAGATCCTCTTCGGATCTCTTCCACCAAAGCCCACGGATCAAGTGATCTGGGCCCTTGAAAGTTGATCCAATCTCTTCCTTCAAAAATTTTCACACTTCAGTGTAGGCCCCACCTTCCCAAACCTTGTCTGCCAATTCCAAGTGTTTGGTCTCTCAATGGTTTACCCTTATTATACGTTTCATACAGTGAAAGGCACTGAATTAATCGCTTGAACTAACAAGGGTTTAAGGATTATTTGTTGTTTTGTGCCCAGTTTAGATCGTTGGAGATCGAGTTCTAACTGACGAATTCATCAATTGTTGGCGACTGAGTCCGAACCCATAAATCCGTTAGTTATTCAACATATACTTTATGGCTATATATAGTACATGTCACATCCCGGCCTGGGGTGGATCACTTCCCGGGCTCGCTCCACCACCGTAGCAGGATATTGTCCGCTTTGGGCTTACCATTCCCTCACGGTTTTGTTTCTGAGAACTCACGAGCAACTTCCTAGTGGGTCACCCATCATGGGAGTGCTCTAGCCCCCTTTTCACTTAACTTCGGAGTTCCTACGGAACCCGAAGCCAGTGAGCTCCCAAAAGGCCTCGTGTCAGGTAGAGATGAGAATATACATTTAAGGATCACTTCCCTGGACGATGTGGGATATTACAGTACGAGTCCTATGGCAGTGCATGTTCAATTTGTGTTATGGGTAATGTTTTGGACATTTTAGGTTGTATGACTTGATTATGAGCTATGCTTAAATTCAGTAATGTGAGTTTCTTAGTTGTTAGTGCAAACGTTTTTTGTTTTAGTTGTGCGGCTTTGCTCCACTCTGTATTTTCCCTTTTGGATTGTTTTATTGTTGATATATTTGATGTCTTGTAAACACATTTGATGTATGATTGAATCTTCGTAATGCATATTATATCATGTCCAAATAACCTTATCTCTATATATCTCATAGGATTAAACTAGCGTAGTGACCTCTGAATTATATGGCGCCTGGGTTGCTTCCCTGGGTTGATCCATTAACTTAGTTTTCCTAGGTTTTGACTAATTTAGTACGTATGCATTGATAATTTAACCTCATATTAATTTCCTAATAGATGAAAGTGTGAAGGAAGGATAAACTACAGACAATTGATGTTTGCAGCTAGATATCCAATATAACAACTCATCACAGTATAAAATTTCACATCTGCCGCTCTAAGTCCTACGCTACAATGTATAACTGAACACCACGAGCGCATTTCGCCTACAGAGAATTGATTTTGGATTGAACGCTCTACTTTCAATAGTAATGCTAATAACTAGTCAATTTCCAACACTAATGTTGCATGAACATCTAACTGGCATATGTATTTCCATGCTATATATCCATCAAAAACTAATTCATAAGTCTTTTGTTTTGCTAAAAAAAAGTCACGCTTAGTGTATTAGCCACGTTTTTCTGTTACAATTTCCATAATCCGAAACTTTTCATCACGTTTTGGTGTCAATGATACCAATGTCAGCCCAGCCACGCTTTTTTCATAGCTATTTGTTGGCCACGTTTTTTATACAAAGCATGTCTGTTGGCCATTTTTCTCTTTCATCTTAGAAATTCGTCATCCTAATAGTGTTAGAGAGAGAGAGAGAGAGAGAGAGAGAGAGAGAGAGAGAGAGAGAGAGAGAGAGAGAAGTATTATTGGCACTTCAAAAATCTCATTCTACACTTCTCACATGTGTATTTTTCTTTCATAATATAGAAAGTTTGGAATGTAAAATGAGATTTTTGGAGTGCTAATAACAATTCCATACATATATATATATATATATATATATATATATATATATATATATACACGGTGGCGGATCCACAGTGGGGTCAATGGGGTCGCACGACCCCTTGGAAGCCATGGAAACAACCTTAGAGACCCCTTGGAGCTGCTGGTGCGACCCCTTGGCTGCACACCAAGTGTTCGACGAAAGGTCTGAAAGAACTCCTCGGCTGGGCAAAACGAAGACGAAGACGAAGGCGCGCTACGCGCCTGTTTTTTTTTTTAAAACAACCTGGGCAAAACGACGTCGTTTTGGCCCAGGAAATTTTTTTAAATGACCTGGCCAAAACGACGTCGTTTTGGGCCAGGTCTGAACAAAAAAAAAAAAGCCCAGCGTGTCCTTTTCAGCCCTATTTCACACAGATTCATTCCAAAACCCCCAAATTTCTTTTGTTTTCTCTTCCTCTCCAACCCTAAGTTCCAAACTCAATCCCCCCCAAACCCTTAACTCCATCTCTTCCCTTGCTGCCGCTATTAAGGTGCCTTTGTGCTGCTGTCGTAGTCACTGTGGTGGTGGTGCCACCAGCTTTGCTCTTTGTATTTGCTCATTGTTATTGTGAAATTTCACAATTCAAGTAAGTTCTAAACCCTATGTATGATATATTTAATTTAATTGAAACCTAATTCATATTTATTTTGATTATATTGGTGGTTTGTTTATATTGTGAGTATTTATTTTGAATATTTTGTATATGTAGAATATATTTAATTTAATTGAAATTCAATTCATATTTATTTTGATTATATTGATGGTTTGTTTATATTGTGAGTTTTTATTTTCATTATTTTGTATATGTAGAATGCAAGATGAGATATTTAATTTAATTGAAATCCAATTCATATTTATTTTGATTATGTTGATGGTTTGTTTATATTGTGAGTATTTATTTTGAATATTTTGTATATGTAGAATTATTATGGAACGGTTTTTTAAGAGAAAGTCATCATCGGGTTCGGGTAGTTCGAATAATGTTGATAGTTCAAATACTGTTGGTAGTTCAAGAACTCCAAGTTCAAGACAAAGTCAGTTAGATGGTGTTTTGGGTAATCTTGAAGCGGATCCTGGATTGAGAACTCGAATAATAGATTACGATGCTAATATGAGAGATGAGGTCCGAAGATCATATCTACAAAAAGGACCTTGTCAACCTAGATGTCATAATTTCCCAATAACTAATATGTCAGGAATTAATCGACGCTTCATTCCCCAATGGTTTGATGAGTTTGATTGGTTGGAGTATAGTATATCTAAATATGCGGCATTTTGTCTCTATTGCTATCTCTTTAAAACCAATTTTGCACAAGTGGGTAGTGAAGCTTTCACTGGAGATGGATTTAAGACTTGGAAGAAAGGGAGAGAAAGATTTAAGATGCATGTTGGACCGGTTGAGAGTGTTCATAATAAGGCTAGAGAAGCTGCTACAAATTTGATGAATCAAGCTACACATATTGAAACGACAGTGAGCAAACACTCCGAGTGAGCAAACACTCCGACCAAGCTCGTAAGGCTTATCGCACATGCTTGAATGCATCAATCACGTGCACTAAGTTTTTATTGCGACAAGGTCTTCCTTTTCGTGGCCATGATGAAAGTGCCACTTCAAGCAATAGGGGAAATTACTTGGAGCTATTGCAATTCCTTGCAGATAATAATGATAAAGTTAGAGAAGTTGTGATGGAAAATGCTCCGGGGAATCTCAAATTACTAGCTCCTAGCATTCAAAAAGAAATTGTGAATTCATGTGCCCTTGAAACACTTGATGCTATCATGGATGGTCTAAAAGATAGATTCTTTTCAATATTGGTGGATGAAGCACGTGATGTGTCGGTGAAAGAGCAAATGGCTATGGTGTTGCGTTATGTGGATGACAACGGGCATGTAATTGAAAGATTTGTGGGTATCCAACATGTTACCAACACTACTTCAAGTTCACTAAAGGATGCTATTGACACATTATTTTCTCACAACGGTTTGAGCATTTCCAAGCTACAAGGACAAGGTTATGATGGTGCTAGCAATATGAGAGGTGAGTTGAATGGCCTTAAAACAAAGATATTGAGATAACAACCTTGTGCATATTATGTTCATTGCTTTGCTCATCAACTTCAACTAGCTCTTGTTGCCGTAGCAAAGAAGAATATAGACATTGCCTCTTTTTTTGCAACGGCTAATAGTGTGGTTAATCATGTTGGAGCATCTTGTAAGCGGCGTGATTTACTTAGAGGGTAACTTCAAGAAGAGCTTGTGATAGCTTTTGAAAATGATTGTCTTATAACGGGGCGAGGCTTAAATCAATAAACAAGTCTCAAACGTGCCAGTGACACACGATGGAACTCACACTATGGTACCTTGATTAGCATCATTTCCATGTTTTCATCCGTGGTTCATGTGCTTCAAATGGTTATTGATGATAATCCCAATGAAAGTGCAGGTGAAGCAAATAAGTTAATGAGAGAAATACGTACTTTTGAGTTTGTGTTTCACCTTTTCTTGATGAAAGTCATATTGGGACTCACAAATGATTTGTCACAAGCATTGCAAAGGAAAGATCAAGAAATTGTGAATGCAATGGCTGTAGTGAAATCATGCAAGGAAAAGCTACATTGGATGATAAATAATGGGTTCGATGCATTGGTTGATGAAGTATCTTCTTTTTGTGAAAAACATTATATTGATGTTCCTAACATGGAAGAGGCATTTATACTTCCAAGGAGGTCAAGGCGTAATGCTCCAATAAAGACAAATCGTCATCATTATCGTGTGGAGCTCTTTATTTATGTCATTGATGAGTAAATTACGGAGTTAGAGGATCGCTTTAATGAGGTAAATACCGAGTTGCTTATTTGTTTGGCATGTTTGAGTTCGAAAGATTCATTTGTAGCTTTTGATAAACCAAAGTTACTTCTCTTGCTCAATTTTATCCTCAAGACTTTTCGGGTGAGGATCGTTTAGCACTTGAAGATCAACTTGAGATTTATATTCATTATGTGCGTTCCAGTAGTGATTTCTCTCAATTGGAAGGGATTGGTGATCTTGCAAAAAAAATGGTGGAGACAAGGATGCATCAAGTATTCAATTATGTATATTTGCTCATTACATTGTCTTTAGTTTTACCAGTTGCAACTGTTTCAGTGGAGAGAGCATTTTCTATCATGAATATTGTTAAGGGTCCACTTAGGAACAAAATGAGAGATCAATGGTTGAGTGATAGCTTGCTTGTTTATATTGAGAGAGATATTTATATATATATATATATTGTTCATAAAGTGTATTTTACTTGCTTTGACTAAGAGAGGTCATCAAGAAATCAAATCATGTGAGATTTTCACTAGATCTTGCTTCATGGGACACAAAAGGACGTTCACTTTTGTATTCAAAGTCAGAAATTTCCTATAGGAATACTGAGTGATGGACCAATTTATGATATCTGCAAGCACTATAATTTTACCGACTTTCACATGGGTCTACCCTCGTATATATATTGGTTCTTAGTCAAAAAATAAATAAATAAAACTTGATGGAAGGTTCTTTCATCTTTCTTAACTGCATTCAGATTAAATTACCCGTTTGAACACAATATTATGTTATTTTAAGGTTGTAGATATGCAAATTTCAGTGAAAATAAATATTCACCAACGCATTAAATTTCAACATGCAGAGCTTACGTGGCATGTACCAGGAATTTCGTGTTTACAAAGGTACCATAGTGAAGCAGGGTTTCTAGGATTCGACAACACAATATAAATAAGGATGCACTCTCCATATCTAGTCGAGTCGAATCAAGTTTTAAAAACTCAATACACACTAACATTTGATTGGGGGATTATGTGACCGAAAGTCGAGAGGATCAAGTGTTGAAATATGTATCAGTAACTGAATATACATAGAGGCCTTTAAGGGAAGAGATTCTTTTTTTTTTTTTTATTAAAAAATGGGGATTAGTTGTGGTGCACATACCACATCAAACTTCAACGATTTGAACCATCTATTTTCAAGTTGCATTCATAGATTATTCTTGCAAAATATTACCAAAATCGGAAATACTTGAGACATCTAATTGATGTAAAAGAAATTGATGAATACTTTGCTTTATGAGAAACAACGAAATTTCATCGTGATAAGTAAATAGACAAATGGTCTCAAACCGAATTGAATTTTTGCAAGGATGGTTTTTATGAATCGAGACTTACAAAATAAACGTTTGTATGTTGAAGTTCGATTTGGAGTGGGTCCCACATTTAATCTCTATTTTTTGGAAAAAAAAAATGAGAATCTTTTTCCTTAAAAGTCTTGATACCTGCATACACATAGTCGAGCACAAAGCTCAAACCATATATATGATAACTAAGTGATATCAATAGGACATGATATTGCACTAATGGATAATCAAAAGGTTTTGTAACATATTACATTAATTGAATAAAATGAATAAGCCATTTAAATGATCGCAATGAAAACGATAAAAAAAAAGAAAAGAAAAGAAGATTAATTTGAATTAAGTTTCAAGCAGTTTTTAGCATGTTATATTGTTGGATTATTAATATGATTATATACACACGATATATAAAATGAAGCTTGACCTAGCTAAGTGAGAAGTGTTACGAAGTCCTTGAGGCGTGTCTGAAAACGGTTAAGAGACAAAAGCAGCTTGCAATTGCAAGAATGTTCGTGTGGAAAACCGACTTTATTTCGAATCAGATTTTGCAACTTCTCTGCTTGCAATTGCAAGAATGTTCGTGTGGAAAACCGACTTTATTTCGAATCAGATTTTGCAACTTCTCTAAAGACAGGAGCATATGCTTTTACCAATTTACCCACGATCTGGTATGAGCCCTTAAGATTTCACGCATGATCTTATGATCCTACATCTGTCATTATGTAGGTCCCACCTCGCCATCTCAATCAAAATTCTCGTGCACGGCACAGATGCACTAGAATACATAGTTCTAAAACATGCATGCGCATCATAACTCAAAAGGGGTTGGTTTAGTGGAAAGTGAATAAACAAGGCCAGTTCTGAGGTAGCCAGAAGAGACGGCCGATTAGGTTTTCAGATTTCGAGGGTTCCAAAATTTTTTTTTGACTTAATAGATATATGTTATCAATAGTAAATTGTAAAACAATTATTACAAATTGACAAGCAATGTAGTGCAAAACATGCAAGCTTTGTCCCTCAAGGTTTGTGTTTCGAACCCCGTTTGCCCTTTTTTTGTGCATTGTTTTTGGTTTAGTTTTTTTATTTTGAAAATTTTTTAGTTTAATTTTTCTGTTTTGAAAAATGGGTCCATACCATGTACATTTAAGAGGGCTCCATACCAAATTAGGAATCTGCTTTGCCGACCTTGATCTTTTATTTTTATTTTTTATAATCAAGACAAATAGGGGTGGGCATAAAAACCGTCAAACCGCATCGAACCGTATGAAAAAAAAACCAAAAAGAACCGTGTTGACCGGAAAAGTCAACTTTGAGTCAAAAACCGAACCGAACCCTTCAAACCGGTTCCGGTTCTGGTTTCGAATAATCAAGAACCGGCCGGAACCTAACCAAACCGTTTTATAAATAATAAATAAATAAATTATATATACACACATGTCATGGTATAATAGGTTGAAAAATTAGTTTTACCAAGTTGCAAAAGGCTGCAATTTAATGGAAGCTAGAATTTTTTTTTTTTTGTGCAATTGCTTGTTCTATCTGATTAACTTATGAAAGTGTCGTAATTTTTGTGCAGTATACTGAACAAATTGACCCCGGAGAAGTTTGACATTCTCAAGGGCCAACTGATTGGTTCTGGAATTACCACTCCAGATATTTTAAGGGTTTGTATTAACTAAATGTCTTTGAAAACTTCTTACTCCATACTGAGCTATTACTTTCCTGCTGATGAGCTTGAGGGTTCAATTTGAATTGCAGGATGTTATATTTCTGATATTTGATAAGGCTGTGCTGGAGCCAACCTTTTGTCCTATGTATGCGCTTTTATGCTCGGATCTTAATGCAAAATTTCCTCCTTTCCCTCCTGAGGACGCTGGTGGGAAAGAAATCACGTTTAATTTATGTTTAGGATACTTGAAAGATCACATCATGTAATGTTACCAGTCCTCACTTTGAATATTTCTTTTTGCTTGCTGCTGTTGTGTTGTATGCAACTTTATTTAATCAAATTTAGAAGATGTATTTTTTTTTTTGTTGAAGAGTTTTAGAAGATGTATTTGAATGCATGATGATTTGGTGTTCAAATAATTTAGTATTAGGAACCGTAAACCGGCAAGAACCGAATCGGAATCGGTGTAGATCAAACTGTGAGGTTCTAGTAATAAATTTAAGCAGAACCGCACCGAACCGAACCGTTGATATTTTCCGGTTTCGGTTCCGATTTAGAGGTGGAACCGCACCGAATCGTACCGTGCCCACCCCTAAAGACAAACAAAAACTAGCTCCTAACAACAAAAATGAACATATTTCACGTGTAATTATTTTGGCTTGGCCTATAAGTGAAGGGGCCAATCAAAATATATCATTAGGTTTAGAAGATTGCAATTCAAGGTAAGCATATAGAAACTATGAGTTTAATCTTTTTTAATTTGGTAAATTTGAATTTATATTTTATTGTTGTAGATATATTTTGGTAGGTCTGTTATTTTTGAGTTCCTATATATAGATGTCTATAAGTGATGATATGACTATATATTTAAGAATTAATTATCAAAAAGGACAAGCTATATGATCGTTATGCATTGAAAGACATATAAATTGAAAGGCCTCCTAACAATGGGTCGCCTAGGCCCCAAAATATCAGGCTGGTCCTATGAATAAAGAGTTGGAGCTCTCAATTCGGGTTTGAACTTGTTCGAATATGATTATGATAACATGATTTTCATAATGTGTGTGATTATGTGTGAAGGTACATCATAGCATTGGTTTACCAATATATACATAGTCGTAGTGGAAGTAAGCTAATTATTTAATAAAGTAAATAATTCAATTAATTAATTCTAAAAAATATGTCTGATGGAATATAACTAAAATGTTATATCTTTCGACAGAAGTTACAACTTCTCCTGAAAGGATATGAACTCTCTATATATACTTTAAAGCCCTTGCTAGAGATTTATTCCAACATTAATGTATTCTCGCTTCTCTCTTACTCATATCTTCCACACTACATTGTGATCGACAGTTTAACAACCTCGATTTCTGGTCCTTTTAATCTACTATTTCTATGCTCTCGTAGATGTATTTTTTTGAGTCACCAACTTTGTTTTGGCATACTGTAAGACCAGAAGTATTCTACCACCTTAAGTATTGGAGCAGTATAGAAAAAGAGAGATTAGTCTGTCATTAATGTATGCTAGAATACCTCTTATATTGAAAATAAAATAAAAATAAACATGCATGCATCATGCTACTTTAATCTTGTTTTTGGACCACAATGGAAAACAAAAGATGATTCTTTTCACTTCTATTATGCAGCAGCATCAAGTATTTTCTGTAAAGTATAAAACACTTTGTTCTAAGTCTTCCTCAAAAAGAAGAACTAAGTCTTCCTCAAAAAGAAGAAGAAGATCTAGCAACTTAAAAGCCACGTAGAATTTGGAGTGTCATGGCCTATAAAGACTTTGGAGACAAATGAAATCAACTTCTATATCTTGTTCTTAGTGGCCTCAACAATGAACACCCTTCATCCTATACTTCCTTCTTCGATTATTTATTTATTAATGGGAAGTTTTTTTTTTTTGTTAATTATAAAGTATGAACGTACCATGTCGATGAATAAGATAATATGAAAGTATTATGAGATTATATAATCAAATATAATGCATATTGAAGGATTCCACTACTAATCATTGTTGCGATTTGTGAGTTGTGTTTTATTTGGAAAAGAATGAATATTCAGGAATTTTCAAAATACATTTTAACTTGGCATCAAAGCATGTTATTCTTCTTACGCGTCACGACTTTATTTACTGGGCTTAAATTTACTTTCTTAACTTGAGCTCTCAAAAAGTTGCACTAGCTCCAACTTCAGATATTAGTGTTTCCTCAAAGAGACACAAAATCCGAATAATTTTCTATAACCACTCAACTAGTTAGGACAAGTACGCTTTTAATATTGATTAATAGCGAGTTGCTGGACTGATTGTAAACTTCTAATAAACCATGTTACTTGTAACAAATATGAACATCATGTGGGTGGCATGATGGGACAAGTTCATTGCAAGTAGGGGTGCAACTTGGGTTGGGCCAATCCGAACTCGTCCATGTCCAACCCGACTTTAAACCCGAACAAGCTGTTTTTTTTAGTTATAACCCGCCCGAACCCAACCTGATTTCAACCCGTTCATTGATTGGGTTGGGTTGATCATTTGCCCGTCCATCCCCAACCTAGCCCAACCCAGCCCAACCTAATTAACCAAACCTAGGCCTGGCAAACGGGTCGTGTATGTTGTGTTCGTGTAACACCTGTTATCTTAACAGGTCGTGTCGAGCCACACATTGCCACATAAATATTACTTCAAAACATTAAAACATTTGTCGTTTAAGTACTATATCTACACTCGAAAATAAGAGCCTAATCAAAAAATAATACATACACTACTAATCTATTACAAATATTAAATGAGAGAAAAGAGGAATAGCCTAAAATGGACGGCTGAGATCCAATGGTTATCAATTTTTTAAATTTAATAAAAAAATATACATATAATTATGAATTGGACAGCTGAGATTAAATCTCAGCCGATCCAAAGGTCATCAATTTTTTAAATTTAATTTAATATATATAATTATATTGCATAATTATTATAGTTTTTAGGGGTATAAAATTGTTAAATTAATATATATAATTATTATAGTTGATTCATACTTTTATTAAGTATATAACATAAGAATTTGTGATATCCACATCCACTAGTGTAAATATTTTAAATTGACGATCGAATTCATTCTTTGTATTCATATAGGGTCAAGGAGTGTAGCTGTAAAAAATCATCAAAATCGGAGTTAAAATAACTGTTAAATCGTGATTTTTCGTTTATAACCGTCGAAAAGTTTTGTCCCATTACTTGATCTCTTAATGTTTGTTTTTTGCGATTTTTTGCTGATGTGATCTTGAAGCATATACAAACAAGTTTGATGGTTGGGATCGTTGAAATTAGTTTCGGAGAATTCGTATCCCATCAAAGCGATAGATTGACTAACACTTATAGTTTATTTATACTTTCATTAAGTATAACATAAGATTTTGTGGTATCCACTTGTGTAAATATTTTAAATTGAAGATCGAATTCATTAATTGTATTCATATAGGGTCAAGGAGTGTAGCTGTAAAAAATCATCAAAATCGGAGTTAAAATAACCATTAAATCGTGATTTTTCGTTTATAACCGTCGAAAAGCTTTGTCCCGTTACTTGATCTTTGAATGTTTGTTTTTTGTGATTTTTTGCTGATGTGATCTCGAAGCATATACAAACAAGTTTAACGTTGGGATCGTTGAAATTAGTTTTGGAGAATTCATATCACATCAAAACAATAGATTGATTAACACTTAGAGTTTATTTATACTTTCATTAAGTATAACATAAGATTTATGGTATCCACTTGTGTAAATATTTTAAATTGAAGATCAAATTCATTCATTGTATTCATATAGGGTCAAGGAGTGTAGCTGTAAAAGATCATCAAAATCGGAGTTAAAATAACCGTTAAATCATGATTTTTCGTTTATAACCGTCAAAAAGCTTTGTCTCGTTACTTGATCTCTGAATGTTTGTTTTTTGTGATTTTTTGCTGATGTGATCTTGAAGCATATACAAACAAGTTTGACGGTTGGGATCGTTGAAATTAGTTTCGGAGAATTCGTATCCCATCAAAACGATATATTGACTAACACTTAAAGTTTATTTATACTTTCATTAAGTATAACATAAGATTTTGTGGTATCCACTTGTATAAATATTTTAAATTGATGATCAAATTCATTCATTGTATTCATATAGGGTCAATGAGTGTAGCTGTAAAAAATCATCAAAATCGGAGTTAACATAATCATTAAATCATGATTTTTCGTTTATAACCGTTGAAAAGCTTTGTCCTGTTACTTGATCTCTAAATGTTTGTTTTTTGTGATTTTTTGTTGATGTGATCTCGGAGCATATACAAACAAGTTTGACGGTTGGGATCGTTGAAATTAGTTTCGGAGAATTCGTATCCCATCAAGTTCAATGGTGTGTGTGTGTGTATATATATATATATATTTATTAAGTAGATTTAAATCTATTTATTTTGCACGTATAATTGACCGGTACACGGAGTAGTACATCACTTGTCATTATAAAAATAGTGGGATATGTCATATGTGTGATAAAAAGTTAATAACTTGAAAAAAAAAAATTTCTCACCACTTCTATTAATTTTCATTTTTCCCTTTCTTTTTTGTTTCCTTTTCAACTTTTCTTATAATTTGTATTTTTCCCTCCGGCAGCCTACCCATCTTTCCCTAATTCCCTCTCTTTTTTGTTTCCTTTTCAACTTTTCTTGTCATTTTCATTTTACCTCCCATTTTCTTCAAAAAGGGCGGCACTCCAGGGAATGGAATGGAATTATCAATTATGGAATTAAATCAATGGATGCATATTAATTAATAATTATTATAGTTTTTATAAAATTTAATTCAAAATTTAATATATATATATATATATATATATATAATTATTATAGATAGTTAATATTTTGGGGGTATAATTATTATAGTATATATAATTATTATAGTTATTATAGTTAATTTAATATATATATATATATATATATATACACACACATATATATATATTATAGTTTTTAGGGGTATAAAATTGTTAAATTAATATACATATATATAATTATTATAGTATTTTTTTAGGGTTATAAAATTATAAAATTAATATTCTGCTTATCGTGTATCGTGTTACCTACGTGTATACCCGAATCAACCCGTTATCTTAACAGATGCTTATCGGGTTACCCGATAATGACCCGATTCATTATCGTGTCGACCCGAACACCTGTTAATTTCATGTCGTGTCGTGTTGGGTTATCGGGTCGTGTCAGGAATTGCTAGGCCTAACCAAACCCGACTGTGGCCCATATCAATTAATACTTATATTTCACCCAAATGGGCCAATTCTAAAAACCCACATCCTTTCATTAGGGGTGTATAATGAAAATTATATTGTGCTGCTATATTTATTTTAGGAGATTATAATGCTTGTTGTGATTATATATCATATATGAGTATACCAGCAAAACATGTAACCGATGCTGCTCTCACCTTCAAGGAAAAATAAAATGTTCAGAACAGAACATACAAAGCACAAACAGATAAATCTCTACGTTTGGTATATTTACCCAACTTGGGAAAAGTCAATTGTTTATATCATTATTAACTAACCACTGCAGAAGTATGCTGCAGAATCAGAGGCATATGCTTCTCAATTGCCTCACAACACTGCTCCGTTCCAGATTGACATGATGTGGGTTCATCTATTGTATTTTCTGAGTTCTCTTGTTCATACAATGGCGCCGATGAAACTTTCTTCATCCTCACGTAGTCCGAAATAAATGGAGCATCAAGTAATTTATCATCTAAAGGGTCTTGAGTTTGGTACTAGCTTTGGACAATGAAGTGTTCCTCTTTTTTTTTTCTTCTTGTTTTGGTACTAGCTTTGGTATTTCTTGTATTTTAATTCAAACTTTGCATGAACCCGATTAAAATTTGAAAAAGTTGGGCAACCCTAACCCAACCCAAATAAACCTGAACCCGATTAAACCCGAGCCCGAATGAACCTGATTAAAACCCAATCCGAATCCGATCCTAAATTGTAAAAGTTGGGTTAAAATTTAGTTGACCTTTTAACTTGCCAAACTCGCCCGAGTTGCACCCCTAATTGCGAGTGTATTGGACTAAAGCACACTCGATGGGCTGCCGCCCTAAATTTGATTTTGGCGCGCCTTTGGGTGGGAAACAATCTCATCATCTTATCTTATGCACGTTCAACAGCCCAATTACAAAAACAAACCGCACTGAATGGGACCCTCTTTGCCCCAATAGCCTACAACCCAAAACCTAAATTATTATTAAAAAAACAAAAATTGTCGGAATATTATATGCTTTATTTAAACACATAAGGTAACGATAGTACAATGGATTCATTGTAACATCCCACATCGTCCAGGGGAGTGATCTTTAAATGTATATTCTTATCTTTACCTAGCACGAGACCTTTTGGGAGCTCATTGGCTTCGGGTTCCGTAGGAACTCCGAAATTAAGCGAGAAGGGGGCCAGAGCACTCCTAGGATGGGTGACCCATTGGGAAGTTGCTCGTGAGTTCCCAGAAACAAAACCGTGAGGGTGTGGTCGGGGCCCAAAGCGGACAATATCGTGCTACGGTGGTGGAGTGGGCCTGAGAAGTGATCCGCCTCGGATCAGGATGTGACATTCATGGATGACCAAACATCCAACCTAAATTTGATCCCATCAACACACAATCATGGCCCGTTAGCTTCTCTATTATATGTAACTCTCCCACACAAAATTAAGGGAGTAATGTACTCCTATAACACTAAATTAAGGGAGTACTGTACAATCATATATCATTTTGTTAATAAGATGATATGATTGTAAATTATTAATTTTTAATATAACGATATAAATCTAAACTAAACGGTAGGGTTATAAATTGGTATAAAATTCATCACCATGAGATTCAAAAGTAAAACTTTACTTACAAGTACAAAAGAATATACTATGTAGCAACTCAACGTTACTTTAAGTCTGTAATACTACATGGCAGAAGTCGACATTACTTTGAGTCTTATCAAAGGAATAATGTACAACCATAGTGCTCCTCCTCACCAAATTTTGTTCACCAACTCACTTTCAGTCTCAATTGTTAATACAAGTAAAATTCTAACATGTGCATAACTATGCCATTCGGTGAATAAACCTATTCCATGTATTAATTAAAAGAGGTCTGTCATTATCTTATGTATAAAAATATGATGCGTCATTTGTGATCCTTTCAAATTTTGTCATTTTAAACTTCTTCATTTGTTTTGTTTGTTAATTTTCTTTATTTACTCAATATAACAACTAAAAAAATAAAATGAGTGCAATAAAATAAAAAGAAAGTGTGATTGTTGCAGGACATTATGTTCATCCACTAATTGGTGTAATCGTTGAGCCATTGATTCCTCAAATGAATAGGTCATTGATTCCTCAATTGATTAGACAATTGATTCTCTTTATTGAATTAGGGATATTTGTAATTTGCGAGGGTAGCCACATCAAGTTAACCACACCATGTAAACCTTGGTAATGAGACTCACTGCCACCCAACTTTTTCCTGTGCAACAATTGGTGATTGGGTACGAGCCAGAGGTCTCATATTTGCGCGTGTTTGAGTGTGTTGTACATGTGCCAATTGCGCCTCCGCAATGTTCCAAAGTGGGCCCTCAAGGAAGGAAAGAGATTTAGGTCAATTATGTGTCTCCTTCAATTATACGTTATTGGTACCCTTGAAGGATACTGCCCGGTTGGTGGATTGTGACTTTGATGAGTCAACCTTCCCTTCGTTAAGGGGAAGGTCACACTCGTGTTCTTGAAGAACGCCAAGAACTAATGTAGCATGTTGTCACGCCCCGACCCGCGAATAAGGAAGGATGATTCACGAGTTAGGGTATGAGCCATATCTTAGCTATAGAAATAAGTTCTATAACCAAGACATGGTGGAAAATAAAGCAAAATTATTTGTAATGATTACACAATACATCGTATAAAAAAATTTTACATAATAAACGCTTGATTTTACTACATAAAATCATGGTTCTAAAAGATGTTAGGCGCTAGTTGAGCGACGGGCTGGGGCCTAGTGCCTAGGCTGCTAGGTAGGGCCTAGGCGGATTTATATTTTCAAATAAATTTGTAGTATAATTTTATAAATAAGTCCATGAACACACAAAAAAAAAAAGAAAAAAAAAGCATACTTGTTGAAAAAAATAAAATCCAAAACTTACAAAAATAAATATTTGTTGTAAAATATAAGTATTGTATAAAACTTTATAATTTTTCTAAGATCATAATTATTATTAGGCCTAGTTTTCTTTAAAAATACATAAAATTGGGCCTGCTACAAATCTTGAAAAAAAGTCCATAAACTCTTAATTAAAAAAAAAAACCCTACTAACCCTAAGAAAATATAGCCGCACCTACCCCAGTACCCCACCTTTCTCTTTGTCTTATCTGCATACTGGTTGCTCTCTTCGATCTCACTCTCCGCAGCGCTCTCTCTCTCCCTCCATTCCTCTCCGCAGCAGATCTTCTCTCTCTCTTTCACTCCCTCCTCGTCGAATTTCATCGAATATTTGAGGTCTGTGGGTGTGACTGGAGGTGGAAGATGATGGGAATATGAGTTAACTCCCATCATCCTTTAAGCCTAATTTTTATAATTAAATTCTCAATTTCACTTTGTTATATAGGCATTTCTCCCGACGCCCAATTGTATATTCAGACCTTTCATTCGACGCCTGACACATACAAGATTTCATTATTTTGTGTTCAAAGCATTTTCCAGCCATTGAATATCTTCACAACTCAATCACTTATACAACTCCACACAACTGAGCACTTAAAACAACATTGGTTTTCTTGCTTTAGGATGTTTATGCATATGTAATGTGACGTAGATATTAATAATCACATGCTCACCATATCAACATATAAATCAAATAGTTACGAAGCAAGGTAATAATTTATAATACCATCAGATAAAGTGTTGATCATTAACCACTCTATACTAATATCATCGTCTCATCCATCTTTGTCGGGCAACCTATTTTTATTAGAAAGGAATAGCCATCCATGTTAGTGAAGAGAACCGTTAGAGTGAAAATATATGTCTCAAAGGCAACAAGGCATGAAATTATGTGTCTAGCTTTTCCCCTTTCCTCATCTTTCTTTTTATGTCTTTCTTCAACTCCTTCTCTCTTTAATGTAGCTGAAATTTTGCGTATGTAACAGGAGTAGAACTGTTGAGAAATTTCCATGAAGTTAGTGACCAGTGCATTATTTCTCATATTTTCATGTTAATTATCCCTAAGTTTTGTTAAGGAATTGTTTATAAAAGAGCCTTATTACTTTCATTTCCTTAATTTCTACCAATCAGCGCAATTATGACGTTTTTGGAGATAAATCGACTTTCTGGAAGAATTTTGATGCAAGGGCAATTGGAGAAGAAAGCTAAAAGGTTGAAGATCGTTGTGTCCAAATTTCATAATTTTCCATGAAGCTGTTCATTTCAGTTTTACAAATCAATCCCTCGAGAGTTGCATTCCTGTCAAAATTGCGCAGCTGTGGGAGAATGAAGATTTGGAGCCTTTTTTGATTTCTCCTAGTGGCTTACGATATATTCTTGGAAAGATAAAGACATAAGTAAGGCGTTTGTTTTATTTTAGGAGAGTTTCTCCCAGACCTTTGAGGTTTTTTCTAGTATAAGTAAGGCGTCCTAAGCTCTCTCTACAGATCCACCCACACTACTACACCATTCACCATCTCCACATTTCGCGAAGAAGAGCTTAGGGACTTGCCTTGCCATGGACTCCATGTTCTATCTATATTTTATTTTTATTTCTATGTGTGACTAAGTTATTTTCTAAGGTTTATGATGAAGCCATGACATGAATATATGCAAAGCACTTTGTTAATTGTTATCCGATTATTTGCCATATTATATTCTTAATCCTTGTGCGTATTTTACTCTAGATTCAGTTTAATGACTGATCACCTTTAGGAATTTTGCATCTAGATATTTGGATAAATTTGTGAGGATGACCAATCAATTAGGTTTATTGGGATTAAGGTTAAGAAGAGTACACAAACTAGTGAGGATGACCAATATCAAGCTAATCCTACTTGGTTGACATGATTCTTCTATGCGTAATTGTGTTTAATTGTATGCCTAACCAATAGGACATAATTATCATGTAGAGATACATGAGTTAATGTCTGACCACAGATTAATTCATACCTTAGAAAGAACAACCATTACATTAGCATGATAATTGGATAACAGTTGGCTCTTAGAAAAGTAAATAGGATTGTTGTTGGTGGATTCATAACCTTAGACTTCCATTGTTTCTCAATTTCTTCTTGTGTTGTGTGTTTATTTAATTAATTATCTCTTTTTTTTTCTTTTTTCTTTTAGTCTTAATCAATTATTCAATCCAATCTATCATTTGTTTGTTTAATTAAGTCTAGCGTGATTAATCGGCTAAATTGGTATTAAAGCAATCCCTGCGGGATCGACCACGTATTTGCATATATTACTACAATTGATTTGTGAGCTTGCGAGTTTAATTTGATTTAAATTAATCTATTATTTAGGTTATTTTAACTACACATCAAGGTTTTGGTGCTGTTGCTTGCGATTACCCCTTAATCCCAACTCGGCTTGTTGATTATGTTTTACTTAGTTGATTGTTCATTTTATTTTATTTCTTTCTTTCTTACTTTTGGTTTTTTTTCCTTTTTCTTATTTGTGTTTTTATAAAGTTTTGTTATTAGTACTTCAAAAATCTCATTCTACACTGCTCACAAATGTATTTTTCTTTCTAATTATAGAAAGTTTGTAGTGCAAAATAAGATTTTTAGATTCCCAATAACAATTTCCTTTTTGTTGCAGTCCTATTATGTTAGGAATGTGATCGTGTAAATCCTTTCATATCTGGGATATCCTTATGGGATTTTACCATATCTCTTAGACTAGATATTATCCTATTAGAGTTGTAATCCTATTAGGGTAAAGAATTTACCTGCTTTACTACTATAAATAAAGGCATAATGGCGTGGAATAACACACCTCACTATTACATATTTTTCTCTTCTTTCTCTATGTCGCGGGCCACCCCCTCTCTCTGTCCTTTATAATTGTTCAATAAATTATGCTTACAACACGTTATCAGCACGCTCTTAACGCTGCGCTATTTTAGTTTGTTCATCTTCTAGAGAAGTATTACGTTTTAATCATTCTTTTTATGATTAATTTATTGTTTTATTGAATTAATCTATATGCAATTGATTCAATTTAATTTTTCTGTGTTGAACATGATACAACGCATTGGAAATGCAATTTCAGTTTTTCGAGAAGGATCTTCTACAAATTCAAAGGCTTTTACTGTTTTCTGCCAATAAGGTATGCTTAAAATAAAGGAAGATATTTAAAATGACCATGAAGCATGAAAACATTTCCCATGATGCATGAACTCCCTACATTTACATTTACCTTTTGATATATATTGTACATGTTCATATATTTGTCAGTATATATATACGTTTCATGCATTACGCAATTTTGCGATGTGGAATTTGTGAATCAAAGAATCAAAAGAAATTAGAAGCAATTAGGGTTTTTCAAACCCTAGGAATTTAGAAAAAGATTTAAAATTTATGGGAAATTTGCGGCTGAGCAACGGCCCGCAGATGCACCGCCATGCCTACCTAACACCAAGTCGAGCTTGCAATTTGAGGCTTGGGAGCTGGAACGATGTCAGTGCAGAGTTTCGAGTGACTTGATTCTTTGCTCTTCGACAGCCCATCACTCGAACCGTTCCAACATCCCCGTAAGGCATCATGTTGTTTTTTTTTTTTTTTTTTTTGGGACTTTACTGCATGCATAAACCAAACTCTCGGCCTGGGTTTGAAATTTGCTGGGTTGCAGCCCTTCCAAGACGCTTATTAGCCTTGCTGGGCCCCCTTTCTCTCAATCCAGCACTCGCCATCAAAGCCAGTGTTGTTGGGCTTGCCACGCACCCTTGGCCTATCAAGCCAACATTGCTGAGCTTGTCTTGCACCATACTGAAGCCAGTGAAGCTGGACTTCTCGCACACCAACCTTAAGGCAACGAATGTTGGGCTTTTACCATCCCTTCTGCCCAAAGCTCCAGCAAGTCTGCAACTTGCCATGCAGTGGACTGGGCTACCTTGTAGTCGTGTCTTCAAGCCCAATGGCTTGCAATATTTTTTTTATTTGTTGCAGGGTCTTGTGTTGCAGCCAGCCCACACGTGCTAGGCTGCATCATTTTTTTGACATAATGCCATATTTTGGCATCCCCGCTTCATAACCATACCCATATAATTTTTGGGACGTCTTGGTTAACACTAATTACGCTATAATACACTTGTCACTAGGCCCATCGCCAACCAAATCTAATATGACCCATCTATCATTATTTTAATTCGATGATCGACCCCGTTTGGTCTTGATCTATTGAATTAATTAAAAGTGACCAACAGTACATTACTCTGACAAGAAATCTAATTTTATTGGTCTGCATCCCATTTTTGGCCATTAACGATTCAATAATTTCTTTTTCTTCTTTGAACCGTTGACATCATTTCGTAGTCCCAAAGCGCTTACACTTGAGTTCCCGAAGCAGCTCAAATCCACTGCATTTAAATCAATACCTTGTATTCTGTGTTCTTGCAGGAACCGCTCTTTTATTAACTAACGTTCATAAAATAAACTGAACTTGTAGTTTCAAATTTTGTGCCTTTGAAACCCAAAGTTTTCATAAAACAATACACCTTTGAGAACCCGACGTTTTTCATGTACACCATGTCTTAGAACTTGAAATGTTCTAACTTTGATGCTTATGGATATCTTATTTCCATAGCATCAATCACAATCTTATTCCCTCCATTTAGTGGATTGTCGAATCGTCACAAGTTTGATTTCACTGATTTGGACGTTTCAAACAGAAACCACTTTATGTGGGTACAACACGCGAATCTCCACTTGACTATCAAGAAGCTGAGAAACCATTGAAGCCAACAATGGCATGGAAGAACTACATAAGCCTCCGCCATAATCTTCATTCGAAACCTTATGCCCGAAGCATTACAAACATAAGTACTTCCCAAATGAGGATTCCATGGCTTTTTGGCTCGCTCCTACGGACTGTCTAATCATGAATGATATTGCCTGAAGCACACCATGATTACATCCATGAATGAGTACAATTCTGAAGTTTATAAATCCGATCGAATTTTGACTAGAGAATATTTTTCTCGTCCTTCATTGTTTCTAACTTGCTCTCGAAGCAGCAGTGTAAAGAACAGAAGTTTACCAAAATTCTCAGATCTGATTACTACCACACTTATGAGAAAAGGGTACCTTAACAATTCGGCTGGGAGGTACCAAACGGGATAGACCTAGTTCGGTTGGAGTCTACCGAATGGTGGTGCCTTACTTCGGCAGAGATGCACCAACAGGCATGCTCTACTTCGGCAGAGGTGCACCGAACGAAATTGTGAAGTCTAGACTTTTAGGTTTGGCTTTCCTTGTCAACGTTATGAAGGTACCACATGCTTAATCTAGCTTTAAGTTGTTCTATGCTTATGGGTTGTGTTTACTGTGAAGAAATGTACAAGGATGGGACGCATCTCACTTCAAAAGGTTTGTTCATGCATATGCATTTCTCGTCTACATTACTACTTCATTCGGACTAGCTTAGTTGTGTAGTCAGGCTTGCGTGCGGATTCCCAGCAAGCTGGGCACTCAAATTAAGATATGTCCACATGGGTTGACGGACACCTTTTTACTGGTTACCAGCTTTTAGCCGTGGATTTGCCTAGATTGTTTTGTAGGGTGACACTTGTCTCTTGTCCTTGCTAGCTGAAATGAAACATCCTTTTTGCTTATATCCATGGCTACGGTTTCTTTTCTCTCTTGGGGTTTTCAGATTATATTGTTTAGAGAGAGAAGTTAGAGAGAGATAAAGCATTTATTTTTAGGTTTTTATCACAAATGGTCCCTGACATTGATCAAACACATCATTTTGGTCCCTAACATTGAAAATCAATAGAAATGATCCCTGAGATTGATCAAACACATCACAAATGGTCCTTCCGTTAAAAACTTTTTGAGCAATTTTCAAAGCTTCGTAACTCAATCGTTTCTTAACCAAATTCGACCCATAATATATCAAAATGAAGATAGGAAAGTGTAGAACAAGATTCTACCTATTTGGAAGCCCAATGGTTGCCGGAGATGGCCGTAAAATAGCCTCAAATGTGACTGGTTCGAGGAAAAATTGGAAAACTCGCCGGAAACTAGGTAAACTTTAAACGTTCATAACTTTTTCAATAATCAACGAAATCGAGTGATTTGAAAATGAAAATCATACTTCTCAACGAGAAGAAGAGAATGGTATCTTTTTTTTTTTTTATGGCTAAGTAGCCGTAGTTTGGCCGGAAAACGGCTTGAAATTGGCTAACTCGAAAATCGTTATCCAATTTCGAACCGTTTTTCGGCCAAACCACGGCTAATTAGCAGTCAATAATGGTACCATTATCTTTGTCTCATCGAGAAGTATGATTTTTATTTTTAAATCACTCAATTTTGTTGAGTATTGTAGAAGTTATGAACGTTTAAAGTTTACCCAGTTTCCGGCAAGTTTTCCAGTTTTTCCGCGGACCAGTCACATTTGAGGCTATTTTCTGGCCATATCTGGCAACCATTGGGCTTCCAAATAGGTATAATCTTGTTCTACACTTTCCTATCTTCATTTTGATATATTATGGGTCGAATTTGGTTAAGAAACGATTAAGTTACGAAGCTTTGAAAATTACCCAAAGAGTTTTTAATGGAAGGACCATTTGTGATGTGTTTGATCAATCTCAGGGACCATTTCTATTGATTTTCAATGTCAGGGACCAAAATGATGTGTTTGATCAATATCAGGGACCATTTGTGATAAAAACCCTTTATTTTTTATCCTCCTCATTTATGAAACCCTAGTTGCATAACCTTCCTTCATGCATTAAACACCCAATCATTGAAGCATAGGGTTGCATTGTCTTTGGTTTTGCATTAAATTTGTGGTCAAGTGTTTCTAGTTTCAAATCTTTAAAACTAACGCATTTTAGAATTTTCATCAGTTTCTTCCTTCAATAGTTTGACAGGAGAAACTAACTAGACATTTGAATCCTAATATGCATATCATTGCCATATCATCATATGCATAGTTTGTGTGCTGGTCTCGGTGCCACAAGGTGAAGAGCTCAGGAGGAGCTGCCACTTCGTGAAGACCAAAATAATTTATCTTGTGTGAGGCAAGGTTGCACAAAGGTAAAGCTGCTCTGAAAACTAGGTCTATGAATTGAGCTTTGCGTGGTACTTTGTAAGAACCTTGATTATACTAGTGGATTGGACTCAGTGTATAGTCCTCATTTTTTTAACCAGAGGTGGATTTTTCTGGCCAAAAACATCTTGTGTTCAAAGTTATTTATAGTGTTCCACATATCTCACATAACTACATGCTACATGTATCACTTGAGTATTTAATTAGTATGTGCTCACAACCTTGCTCACTTGGCACATTAATAACTTGGAACAAACTAAGGTCTTGCTAACTAGGATAGCTTTTGGTATTTGAAATTGGCTATTAAATCTTTGATTTATCGACTAACAATTATATCTTAGTTAACTAGCAGGCTTGACTAGTCAGTCTAGCAGATTATCATTTTTATATACAGGATATTTTGCCTAGTACCAATTTCAATTGGTATCAGAGCTTTGCTCTAGATATACATAGAGTGATCTCTGGAATTTATTGGTATTCGGTGGAATCTCACCATGGACCGTGATCGTGTTGGTACATCTTGTAATATTCCTCCATTGTGTGATGGATCTAATTATGTTGCATGGAGTGAAAAGTTTCAAATCTTTCTGGAAGCTCAGGACTTAATTGTTGTTAACTATCTTACCCTGGAATGGAAAGTACAGTCAAGAAATGTAAATGGTGAATATGTGGTTAAATCTAAAGGAGAATGGTCTTCTGGTTGATAGGAGCATATTTATGCGACTTAGTTAGCTTGTTTTCATGCATTTACGTTGTTAGTTCTTAGTTAATTTTGTATTTTAAGCTATTTTCGTGTATTTGTAGGTTCAAAGTGTCAAGATGGCAAAAAGAGGCAATTTGGAGCATTCTAGAGCATTTTTGGGCCAAGATTGGGTAGTGCAAGCATGGAGGCAAGTTGATGGACGAAATTGAAGATATAAAGGCTTGAAATCATCTAAGAAGATGGAAGAAAGAAATTGAAGATAAAGAAGATAAGGAATCAGCTCAAAAGAAGGAGAATTATCCAAAACATTATCTAAAACAACCTTATCTTATCTTATCTTACCCAATCCTTATCTTATCTCACCTTATCTTATCCTAATCTTATCCTAACCTGTTTTCTTCAGTTTAGGGGACTTAAAACCTGATTTCTAGAAGTCCTATCCATTCCCCTACAAAAGTGGCGCCCCAAACTCTTCTAGAAACCCCAAAATCTGCCCAGAAACACATTCTTTCTAGAAGCCTAAAAATCTGGCGTCTCCTTCCCTTCTTGAATCCTTTTTCCTTGCCTTGCAAGGCATTCCCTGCCCTTATCCTATTGTGCCGCACCTTAGGCCCTTTCCCATTAGAAATCTGATTGTTTTGAACCTATTTCTGGATGGATTTGGCTTTCTAGAAGTCCTAATCTGATTCATCTAGGGTTTTTGGTGCCTATATATATATATATATATTTCTTCCCCCTTGCTGCAGACACCACCCATCCATACGAATTCTACACCCCCATATACATTCAGAAATCCATATTTTGCTGCAGAGAAGGGAAGACAAGGCTGTGCCGTGGCTTCCATTGGAGAAGGAGGAGTTCTTTCTTCTCTTGTTTCGTTTCTATGTTTAATTTAACTTGCTTTTCAATTATGTTGAACATGTGGAACTAATTTCGTTTTAGTTAGAGGTGGATTCAAAGCCATGGACATATGTTTGATATGAATTGATTACCTTCAGTTATTGTTTCATAAATTGTGAATGTGATTTACTTATCTGTTTTATGAAGAACTTGTTCTTGTGTGTTGATTAAGGAGGCCTACTTAGTTTACATGCATGAATTTGATGCTAGGATATAAGGGAATTTCACCTAATCGTTAGGAACTTATATTCACAAGTAGTAAAGATTGCTAGTCACAATTGTGTTAAGTAAATCCTAGGCAAGAGTAACATGCGTATTCCATAGTTATGAATGCCTTGTCAATGTTTATGATTTCCATGGAACTTAATGATCTTTGATATGTATCTCTATCATGCGTCTTCCATAGTTAGGGAACTTGATAAGAATAATTTGGTTGTGATGCGTTATCCATTCAATTCAATGAACTTAGGGAAATCTGGGAATTAATTAGTGCAATACAATTAATTCGAAGCATTGTCATTCATGGTTTATCGAAAGAATAACTGGAAATCAATTCGTATGCATATGTTCATGTGTGGAGAAGAACCCTCTAACTAGTTTTCACCCCTGAATTCACCTTTATCTCTTTCAATTTAATTTGTTTGCTTAAATCTGCTTAGTTTTGCTTAATTCGTCCAAAAACCCCCCTAGTTCTTAATTGAGTCTTAGTTTGTTTAAATTCGTCCAAATCTGTCCCCTTTTAGTGTTTTGAGTCTAACTAGTCCAAAAGTCATCCAATTCACCCCTTAGAATCTGTTTTGAGTCTGTTTAAGTTAGTCTGGTTGTTTTGAGTCTATTTAGCCTGTTTTGAGTCTCTAGTGTCTAGAATCTGCCTAATTGAGTTTTATTTGTTGTTTTAAGTTTGTTTTGTGTTATTTGAGTCAAGTTAGGTTGTCTAGAGTTAAAATTCGTTCAGATTGATCCATAGTACCTGTTTTCATTGTCTAGAGTCCAGTTTAGTGTTTTAGAGTGTAATTTGTGTAGATTAGCATCCCTTCTAATCCCCGGCCTTAAACGATCCCTACTTTCATATACTACGTCGATAGGGTTTTAATTTGAGTGTCAAGTAATTCTCACATCAAATTTTGGCGCTGTTGCCGGGGATATCTCAACGATCATATGTGGAGTGTGTTCTATGCAGGGACATCTCAACGATCAGTGCCCACAATTGATAGAGAATGGAGGGTGGGAGACACTCAATGCCGTGGGTTTTGGGAATCAATACGCCGGCCATATGTGGAGTGTGTTCTATGCAGGGACATCTCAACGATCAGTGCCCACAATTGATAGAGAATGGAGGGTGGGAGACACTCAATGCCGTGGGTTTTGGGAATCAATACCAAAACCGTGGTGACCCCTTTTTCAATACATACAATCCGGGATGGAGAGATCATCCAAACTTCAAGTGGAGGGACTCTCAACAAGCACAGCCACAAAGCGGATTTAGACAGCCCCCTGGGATGTTTCCAAGGCCGTATGCAGCCCCACAACCTCAACCAATTTCGGCCCAAACCAATTCAGGTTCGTTGTTAGATAATGATAAAATTCTTCAAGTACTAACCTCTTTGACGCAGGACATACAGAGCATAAAGAATCAAGCTAAAGAGGTGGCCGAATTGAAGAAACAAATGGGGCAAATGGCTGAATTCATGGGCCAATTCAGAGAACAAGGCAGATTGCCTAGTTCAACCGTTGTTAATCCTAAAGGAGGATTTGAAACCGCCCAAGCAATCACGTTGAGAAGTGGTAAGCAGGTTGGAACTGATTCACAACCATCTAGATCAAGTCAAGAAGAGGACACGAAGCTGCAATTGGAGGATTATGAATCACCCAAACCCACGGCAAGGAATGCACAATCCTTGCCGCAGCCAATTCCCACTTCTAAACCATCCCCAACCATCAAGGTAAGTTCCAATATGAATTCTTCTAGCTCTACTCCACTAATTGTGCCCTTTCCTGGCAGGTTGCAGCAATCAAAGAAAGAGGATGCTGAAAAGGACATTCTAGAGACATTCCGGAAAGTTCAAGTCAATATCCCACTCCTTGATGCAATAAAGCAGGTCCCAAGGTATGCTAAGTTTTTGAAAGAGCTTTGTACAACAAGGAGAAGGATTTCTAACAAAGAAGTGGTTCAAGTAAGTGAGAATGTCTCTGCTGTTTTACAAAGGAAATTACCCCCTAAATGCAAAGATCCGGGTAGTTTTACAATTCCTTGTGTTATTGGAAATACTCGTTTTGAATCTGCCATGTTAGACTTAGGTGCATCTATAAATGTCATGCCATATTCTGTTTATGCATCTATGAATCTAGGAGAGCTTAAAAATGATGGTGTTATTATCCAATTAGCCGATCGATCTAATGCATACCCAAAAGGAGTTTTGGAAGATGTTTTGGTGCAGGTAGACCACTTGATTTTTCCTGCAGATTTCTATGTGCTTGACATGGAGGATTCAGACCATTCCCATCCATTACCACTCTTACTTGGCCGACCATTCATGAAAACAGCCCAAACCAAGATTGATGTGGCCAAGGGAACATTAACTATGAAGTTTGGTGGTGATAAGATTAGATTTAATGTTTCTAAGTCTGTCGAGAATCCTAACGTTGTTCGTTCTTGTTTTGCCATGGATAAAATAAAAAAGATAGGGCCGGACCGTTCAAGCACAAAGGATACATCAAGAACCATAGAAAACGAGGGAATTGGAGTGGAGCACAAGGACCATACAGCCACTGCCCTCAAAATGCCCCAATTGGTCAAAAAAATCATGGGGAAGAATGTTCATAGTGCTGCCACTTCATTGCAGTACATTGGTAAGCCATCTATTCCAGATTCGATTCCCATTTCAACTAATAGGTTGTTACCTTGTATGGTGCAGATTCCCAATCAAATCCAAGATGGTGGGCATGATTACATTGATTTTAGGATGTTCAATGCCACAATCCGGAAGGATCACTATCCCTTACCATTCAAAGATCCAATGCACGAGCTGTTTGAGGAGCATGTGGTGGAAGAACTACCTCTGCATGCCGTGGGTACCATGGGAACTTAAATGGAAGTATCGTCCGGCTGGAAGACGTTAAAGCAAGCGCTTCTTGGGAGGCAACCCATGTGTTCAAACAAGAGAACGATGGAATTCTAGCTCCAAAACCAGATTTGCGTTCTTAAACTCTCTCTCTTTATTGCTTTTGTTTTGCCATATCTGTTATGTGTGTTAGTTGTGTTATTTGCTTGCTTTTGTGTGAGTTTATGTTTGAAACATTGAGGACAATGTTTGATTTAAGTGTGGGGGGGTAACAAAGTGTTTTTTTGCATGAAATTCGTGGGTTTTTATCACCTATCACTTTGAATGTTGTTTTCAGTGTTTTTAAGTGTTTTTAAGCTGTTTTGGAGTCTTTTAGTGTGTTTTGACAAGAAAATCCGAAAATACCATAAAAATTTGAAAAATTGTTTTGAAAAACCCAAAAAGAGTTGTTTTTGTGTGTTTGTTTGTGTCTTAGGGTACCTTCCAACACAATGATGAGGATTTGGTTTTTAATTGCATAACTGTTAAAGAAAGTTACAAACTTGGATTGACGTTTGATATACTCTTTGGTTTATGCTTGGTTGTAGTTGACATTCATGAATTCACATGTAATCACAAAAAGGATAAAATCAGTTTTTGTAACATGCTTGAAGGAAGTAACTCAAACTAACGCTACAACCCTGAGAGACTTGAGCCTTTAACGTTCTTTGGAGAGTTAAAAATCTGTGCATTCTTTGTTTTCTAAAGTCGTTGCATGATCTCATTATTCTTTGCTTGGTTGCTACTTAGAAGGCGTTTCATCATTTAGTTCCAAATACTAGAACTCATACCCATTTCATTCAAAGCATGAAATTGATTAGCATAACACATATTCAAGATGAAGTTGTTTAGTTTAAAACCAGAGCTAAAAAGCCTAACCCTTTGCATATGTATTGTAGGTTTCACCCTTTTGAGCCTTGTTTAGCCTATGTTTTTTGTTTGCCCACATTATCCTTACCTAGCCTAGATTAGGACCATCCTTACCCTTGTTCTTAAGGCATAGTGAGCATGACCTAAGAATGAATTCCCTTTGTTCGTTATTTGGGCGGCAAAACAAGTGTGGGGGAAGGGATTTATGTGTCTGATTGTGTGCCAACAAGACAAACGAGGGCACGGGTGAAGAAGCAGAAAGAAAAGGAAAAAAAAAAAAAAAAAAAGAAAAAGAAAAAAAAAAAGAAGAAAAATTCGTGTGAAAAAGAAAAGGAAAAGAAAAGTTGTGAAAAAGTATGAAAAGTGTTCAAAATAAGTGAGATTCAAGCTCACAAGTGTTGATTGTTGAAGAAGGGGTCCAAAAAGTTGAATTCGGCCCTAAAATATGTGTAATCTTCCCCTTTGTGTTCAAAGTGTACAGCTGCATTCAAGAAAGGGAGTTCTAAGTGTCATATTCATTACTTTGCTTGCTTTTGCTTTGAGAACGTTTGTTTTCCTTACGTTTCTTTGTTAGCCAATACCCTTAGCCCCGTTACAACCCTATACTTCAATCTTGAGTGTTGTGTGTTTCAATATGTGGAGTTTGGGGTTGGTATGAGCATATGGTGTCCCTGGTTCTCGCGTCTAAGTAGTGGCATTCCATTCATGAGATCATATCTATACATGCATTCCAGAAATTACTTTTCTTGTTATACACATATGTGAGTATTAGTTTTCATATTTACATCAATCTTCTCACATATAACTAGTGTAGGGAGTGTAGTCAGAAAATCTGTGTGATTGAGTGCATATCTAGTAAGGAATTGAGGGATTCTCTAAGGCATGTTACTACATTCAAAATGTTGTTTTAATTGATTAAATGCGAGCTAATGTGTGGTAACTTTGATTAAATATGTGCTCAAGGGTAGGGATAACTAAAATCTGTGGGAGTAATGATCTTTGGCATGTTATGTATCATTGAAGATGCCTGAGGTGAACGTTGGAAGGTTTAGGTTACGTTTTGTTTGTTTTGTTTTGCTTGAGGACTAGCAAAAGCTAAGTGTGGGGGAATTTGATAGGAGCATATTTATGCGACTTAGTTAGCTTGTTTTCATGCATTTACGTTGTTAGTTCTTAGTTAATTTTGTATTTTAAGCTATTTTCGTGTATTTGTAGGTTCAAAGTGTCAAGATGGCAAAAAGAGGCAATTTGGAGCATTCTAGAGCATTTTTGGGCCAAGATTGGGTAGTGCAAGCATGGAGGCAAGTTGATGGACGAAATTGAAGATATAAAGGCTTGAAATCATCTAAGAAGATGGAAGAAAGAAATTGAAGATAAAGAAGATAAGGAATCAGCTCAAAAGAAGGAGAATTATCCAAAACATTATCTAAAACAACCTTATCTTATCTTATCTTACCCAATCCTTATCTTATCTCACCTTATCTTATCCTAATCTTATCCTAACCTGTTTTCTTCAGTTTAGGGGACTTAAAACCTGATTTCTAGAAGTCCTATCCATTCCCTTACAAAAGTGGCGCCCCAAACTCTTCTAGAAACCCCAAAATCTGCCCAGAAACACATTCTTTCTAGAAGCCTAAAAATCTGGCGTCTCCTTCCCTTCTTGAATCCTTTTTCCTTGCCTTGCAAGGCATTCCCTGCCCTTATCCTATTGTGCCGCACCTTAGGCCCTTTCCCATTAGAAATCTGATTGTTTTGAACCTATTTCTGGATGGATTTGGCTTTCTAGAAGTCCTAATCTGATTCATCTAGGGTTTTTGGTGCCTATATATATATATATTTCTTCCCCCTTGCTGCAGACACCACCCATCCATACGAATTCTACACCCCCATATACATTCAGAAATCCATATTTTGCTGCAGAGAAGGGAAGACAAGGCTGTGCCGTGGCTTCCATTGGAGAAGGAGGAGTTCTTTCTTCTCTTGTTTCGTTTCTATGTTTAATTTAACTTGCTTTTCAATTATGTTGAACATGTGGAACTAATTTCGTTTTAGTTAGAGGTGGATTCAAAGCCATGGACATATGTTTGATATGAATTGATTACCTTCAGTTATTGTTTCATAAATTGTGAATGTGATTTACTTATCTGTTTTATGAAGAACTTGTTCTTGTGTGTTGATTAAGGAGGCCTACTTAGTTTACATGCATGAATTTGATGCTAGGATATAAGGGAATTTCACCTAATCGTTAGGAACTTATATTCACAAGTAGTAAAGATTGCTAGTCACAATTGTGTTAAGTAAATCCTAGGCAAGAGTAACATGCGTATTCCATAGTTATGAATGCCTTGTCAATGTTTATGATTTCCATGGAACTTAATGATCTTTGATATGTATCTCTATCATGCGTCTTCCATAGTTAGGGAACTTGATAAGAATAATTTGGTTGTGATGCGTTATCCATTCAATTCAATGAACTTAGGGAAATCTGGGAATTAATTAGTGCAATACAATTAATTCGAAGCATTGTCATTCATGGTTTATCGAAAGAATAACTGGAAATCAATTCGTATGCATATGTTCATGTGTGGAGAAGAACCCTCTAACTAGTTTTCACCCCTGAATTCACCTTTATCTCTTTCAATTTAATTTGTTTGCTTAAATCTGCTTAGTTTTGCTTAATTCGTCCAAAAACCCCCCTAGTTCTTAATTGAGTCTTAGTTTGTTTAAATTCGTCCAAATCTGTCCCCTTTTAGTGTTTTGAGTCTAACTAGTCCAAAAGTCATCCAATTCACCCCTTAGAATCTGTTTTGAGTCTGTTTAAGTTAGTCTGGTTGTTTTGAGTCTATTTAGCCTGTTTTGAGTCTCTAGTGTCTAGAATCTGCCTAATTGAGTTTTATTTGTTGTTTTAAGTTTGTTTTGTGTTATTTGAGTCAAGTTAGGTTGTCTAGAGTTAAAATTCGTTCAGATTGATCCATAGTACCTGTTTTCATTGTCTAGAGTCCAGTTTAGTGTTTTAGAGTGTAATTTGTGTAGATTAGCATCCCTTCTAATCCCCGGCCTTAAACGATCCCTACTTTCATATACTACGTCGATAGGGTTTTAATTTGAGTGTCAAGTAATTCTCACATCAAATTTTGGCGCTGTTGCCGAGGATATCTCAACGATCATATGTGGAGTGTGTTCTATGCAGGGACATCTCAACGATCAGTGCCCACAATTGATAGAGAATGGAGGGTGGGAGACACTCAATGCCGTGGGTTTTGGGAATCAATACGCCGGCCATATGTGGAGTGTGTTCTATGCAGGGACATCTCAACGATCAGTGCCCACAATTGATAGAGAATGGAGGGTGGGAGACACTCAATGCCGTGGGTTTTGAGAATCAATACCAAAACCGTGGTGACCCCTTTTTCAATACATACAATCCGGGATGGAGAGATCATCCAAACTTCAAGTGGAGGGACTCTCAACAAGCACAGCCACAAAGCGGATTTAGACAGCCCCCTGGGATGTTTCCAAGGCCGTATGCAGCCCCACAACCTCAACCAATTTCGGCCCAAACCAATTCAGGTTCGTTGTTAGATAATGATAAAATTCTTCAAGTACTAACCTCTTTGACGCAGGACATACAGAGCATAAAGAATCAAGCTAAAGAGGTGGCCGAATTGAAGAAACAAATGGGGCAAATGGCTGAATTCATGGGCCAATTCAGAGAACAAGGCAGATTGCCTAGTTCAACCGTTGTTAATCCTAAAGGAGGATTTGAAACCGCCCAAGCAATCACGTTGAGAAGTGGTAAGCAGGTTGGAACTGATTCACAACCATCTAGATCAAGTCAAGAAGAGGACACGAAGCTGCAATTGGAGGATTATGAATCACCCAAACCCACGGCAAGGAATGCACAATCCTTGCCGCAGCCAATTCCCACTTCTAAACCATCCCCAACCATCAAGGTAAGTTCCAATATGAATTCTTCTAGCTCTACTCCACTAATTGTGCCCTTTCCTGGCAGGTTGCAGCAATCAAAGAAAGAGGATGCTGAAAAGGACATTCTAGAGACATTCCGGAAAGTTCAAGTCAATATCCCACTCCTTGATGCAATAAAGCAGGTCCCAAGGTATGCTAAGTTTTTGAAAGAGCTTTGTACAACAAGGAGAAGGATTTCTAACAAAGAAGTGGTTCAAGTAAGTGAGAATGTCTCTGCTGTTTTACAAAGGAAATTACCCCCTAAATGCAAAGATCCGGGTAGTTTTACAATTCCTTGTGTTATTGGAAATACTCGTTTTGAATCTGCCATGTTAGACTTAGGTGCATCTATAAATGTCATGCCATATTCTGTTTATGCATCTATGAATCTAGGAGAGCTTAAAAATGATGGTGTTATTATCCAATTAGCCGATCGATCTAATGCATACCCAAAAAGAGTTTTGGAAGATGTTTTGGTGCAGGTAGACCACTTGATTTTTCCTGCAGATTTCTATGTGCTTGACATGGAGGATTCAGACCATTCCCATCCATTACCACTCTTACTTGGCCGACCATTCATGAAAACAGCCCAAACCAAGATTGATGTGGCCAAGGGAACATTAACTATGAAGTTTGGTGGTGATAAGATTAGATTTAATGTTTCTAAGTCTGTCGAGAATCCTAACGTTGTTCGTTCTTGTTTTGCCATGGATAAAATAAAAAAGATAGGGCCGGACCGTTCAAGCACAAAGGATACATCAAGAACCATAGAAAACGAGGGAATTGGAGTGGAGCACAAGGACCATACAGCCACTGCCCTCAAAATGCCCCAATTGGTCAAAAAAATCATGGGGAAGAATGTTCATAGTGCTGCCACTTCATTGCAGTACATTGGTAAGCCATCTATTCCAGATTCGATTCCCATTTCAACTAATAGGTTGTTACCTTGTATGGTGCAGATTCCCAATCAAATCCAAGATGGTGGGCATGATTACATTGATTTTAGGATGTTCAATGCCACAATCCGGAAGGATCACTATCCCTTACCATTCAAAGATCCAATGCACGAGCTGTTTGAGGAGCATGTGGTGGAAGAACTACCTCTGCATGCCGTGGGTACCATGGGAACTTAAATGGAAGTATCGTCCGGCTGGAAGACGTTAAAGCAAGCGCTTCTTGGGAGGCAACCCATGTGTTCAAACAAGAGAACGATGGAATTCTAGCTCCAAAACCAGATTTGCGTTCTTAAACTCTCTCTCTTTATTGCTTTTGTTTTGCCATATCTGTTATGTGTGTTAGTTGTGTTATTTGCTTGCTTTTGTGTGAGTTTATGTTTGAAACATTGAGGACAATGTTTGATTTAAGTGTGGGGGGGTAACAAAGTGTTTTTTTGCATGAAATTCGTGGGTTTTTATCACCTATCACTTTGAATGTTGTTTTCAGTGTTTTTAAGTGTTTTTAAGCTGTTTTGGAGTCTTTTAGTGTGTTTTGACAAGAAAATCCGAAAATACCATAAAAATTTGAAAAATTGTTTTGAAAAACCCAAAAAGAGTTGTTTTTGTGTGTTTGTTTGTGTCTTAGGGTACCTTCCAACACAATGATGAGGATTTGGTTTTTAATTGCATAACTGTTAAAGAAAGTTACAAACTTGGATTGACGTTTGATATACTCTTTGGTTTATGCTTGGTTGTAGTTGACATTCATGAATTCACATGTAATCACAAAAAGGATAAAATCAGTTTTTGTAACATGCTTGAAGGAAGTAACTCAAACTAACGCTACAACCCTGAGAGACTTGAGCCTTTAACGTTCTTTGGAGAGTTAAAAATCTGTGCATTCTTTGTTTTCTAAAGTCGTTGCATGATCTCATTATTCTTTGCTTGGTTGCTACTTAGAAGGCGTTTCATCATTTAGTTCCAAATACTAGAACTCATACCCATTTCATTCAAAGCATGAAATTGATTAGCATAACACATATTCAAGATGAAGTTGTTTAGTTTAAAACCAGAGCTAAAAAGCCTAACCCTTTGCATATGTATTGTAGGTTTCACCCTTTTGAGCCTTGTTTAGCCTATGTTTTTTGTTTGCCCACATTATCCTTACCTAGCCTAGATTAGGACCATCCTTACCCTTGTTCTTAAGGCATAGTGAGCATGACCTAAGAATGAATTCCCTTTGTTCGTTATTTGGGCGGCAAAACAAGTGTGGGGGAAGGGATTTATGTGTCTGATTGTGTGCCAACAAGACAAACGAGGGCACGGGTGAAGAAGCAGAAAGAAAAGGAAAAAAAAAAAAAAAAAAAGAAAAAGAAAAAAAAAAAGAAGAAAAATTCGTGTGAAAAAGAAAAGGAAAAGAAAAGTTGTGAAAAAGTATGAAAAGTGTTCAAAATAAGTGAGATTCAAGCTCACAAGTGTTGATTGTTGAAGAAGGGGTCCAAAAAGTTGAATTCGGCCCTAAAATATGTGTAATCTTCCCCTTTGTGTTCAAAGTGTACGGCTGCATTCAAGAAAGGGAGTTCTAAGTGTCATATTCATTACTTTGCTTGCTTTTGCTTTGAGAACGTTTGTTTTCCTTACGTTTCTTTGTTAGCCAATACCCTTAGCCCCGTTACAACCCTATACTTCAATCTTGAGTGTTGTGTGTTTCAATATGTGGAGTTTGGGGTTGGTATGAGCATATGGTGTCCCTGGTTCTCGCGTCTAAGTAGTGGCATTCCATTCATGAGATCATATCTATACATGCATTCCAGAAATTACTTTTCTTGTTATACACATATGTGAGTATTAGTTTTCATATTTACATCAATCTTCTCACATATAACTAGTGTAGGGAGTGTAGTCAGAAAATCTGTGTGATTGAGTGCATATCTAGTAAGGAATTGAGGGATTCTCTAAGGCATGTTACTACATTCAAAATGTTGTTTTAATTGATTAAATGCGAGCTAATGTGTGGTAACTTTGATTAAATATGTGCTCAAGGGTAGGGATAACTAAAATCTGTGGGAGTAATGATCTTTGGCATGTTATGTATCATTGAAGATGCCTGAGGTGAACGTTGGAAGGTTTAGGTTACGTTTTGTTTGTTTTGTTTTGCTTGAGGACTAGCAAAAGCTAAGTGTGGGGGAATTTGATAGGAGCATATTTATGCGACTTAGTTAGCTTGTTTTCATGCATTTACGTTGTTAGTTCTTAGTTAATTTTGTATTTTAAGCTATTTTCGTGTATTTGTAGGTTCAAAGTGTCAAGATGGCAAAAAGAGGCAATTTGGAGCATTCTAGAGCATTTTTGGGCCAAGATTGGGTAGTGCAAGCATGGGGGCAAGTTGATGGACGAAATTGAAGATATAAAGGCTTGAAATCATCTAAGAAGATGGAAGAAAGAAATTGAAGATAAAGAAGATAAGGAATCAGCTCAAAAGAAGGAGAATTATCCAAAACATTATCTAAAACAACCTTATCTTATCTTATCTTACCCAATCCTTATCTTATCTCACCTTATCTTATCCTAATCTTATCCTAACCTGTTTTCTTCAGTTTAGGGGACTTAAAACCTGATTTCTAGAAGTCCTATCCATTCCCCTACAAAAGTGGCGCCCCAAACTCTTCTAGAAACCCCAAAATCTGCCCAGAAACACATTCTTTCTAGAAGCCTAAAAATCTGGCGTCTCCTTCCCTTCTTGAATCCTTTTTCCTTGCCTTGCAAGGCATTCCCTGCCCTTATCCTATTGTGCCGCACCTTAGGCCCTTTCCCATTAGAAATCTGATTGTTTTGAACCTATTTCTGGATGGATTTGGCTTTCTAGAAGTCCTAATCTGATTCATCTAGGGTTTTTGGTGCCTATATATATATATATATATTTCTTCCCCCTTGCTGCAGACACCACCCATCCATACGAATTCTACACCCCCATATACATTCAGAAATCCATATTTTGCTGCAGAGAAGGGAAGACAAGGCTGTGCCGTGGCTTCCATTGGAGAAGGAGGAGTTCTTTCTTCTCTTGTTTCGTTTCTATGTTTAATTTAACTTGCTTTTCAATTATGTTGAACATGTGGAACTAATTTCGTTTTAGTTAGAGGTGGATTCAAAGCCATGGACATATGTTTGATATGAATTGATTACCTTCAGTTATTGTTTCATAAATTGTGAATGTGATTTACTTATCTGTTTTATGAAGAACTTGTTCTTGTGTGTTGATTAAGGAGGCCTACTTAGTTTACATGCATGAATTTGATGCTAGGATATAAGGGAATTTCACCTAATCGTTAGGAACTTATATTCACAAGTAGTAAAGATTGCTAGTCACAATTGTGTTAAGTAAATCCTAGGCAAGAGTAACATGCGTATTCCATAGTTATGAATGCCTTGTCAATGTTTATGATTTCCATGGAACTTAATGATCTTTGATATGTATCTCTATCATGCGTCTTCCATAGTTAGGGAACTTGATAAGAATAATTTGGTTGTGATGCGTTATCCATTCAATTCAATGAACTTAGGGAAATCTGGGAATTAATTAGTGCAATACAATTAATTCGAAGCATTGTCATTCATGGTTTATCGAAAGAATAACTGGAAATCAATTCGTATGCATATGTTCATGTGTGGAGAAGAACCCTCTAACTAGTTTTCACCCCTGAATTCACCTTTATCTCTTTCAATTTAATTTGTTTGCTTAAATCTGCTTAGTTTTGCTTAATTCGTCCAAAAACCCCCCTAGTTCTTAATTGAGTCTTAGTTTGTTTAAATTCGTCCAAATCTGTCCCCTTTTAGTGTTTTGAGTCTAACTAGTCCAAAAGTCATCCAATTCACCCCTTAGAATCTGTTTTGAGTCTGTTTAAGTTAGTCTGGTTGTTTTGAGTCTATTTAGCCTGTTTTGAGTCTCTAGTGTCTAGAATCTGCCTAATTGAGTTTTATTTGTTGTTTTAAGTTTGTTTTGTGTTATTTGAGTCAAGTTAGGTTGTCTAGAGTTAAAATTCGTTCAGATTGATCCATAGTACCTGTTTTCATTGTCTAGAGTCCAGTTTAGTGTTTTAGAGTGTAATTTGTGTAGATTAGCATCCCTTCTAATCCCCGGCCTTAAACGATCCCTACTTTCATATACTACGTCGATAGGGTTTTAATTTGAGTGTCAAGTAATTCTCACATCACTGGTGAAGTTTCTTCTGCCATGGCAAACAGAAAAGCAAGAAATGCCATTGTCACCACCATTTCTCCAATTCAATTTGCACATATTCGAAATTGCACAACGGCCAAGCAAGCTTGGGACAAACTCAAAATTCTTCATGAAGGAGATAAACAAGTGAAGGATCTCAAACTTCAAATGATTCTTTCAAAGTTTGAGGACTTGAGGATGAAAGATTATGAGACCTTCTCGGCTTTCTATGAAAAAATTGAAATGTTAACTAATGATGCTTTAGGGTTGGGCTAACCGATTGATGAAACTACCATTGTTCAGAAGATCTTGAGATCCTTGCTTAGGAGATTCATGGCTAAGAAGGCTGCCATTCAAGAATTTCAAGATTTGAATGAGATTAAACTTGGAAAACTGAAGGGTAAGCTTATCACTTATGAAATGGAGCTAGATATGGAAAAAGATGATGCCAAGAAAAGGAGTGATGTTGCTCTTCATAGTGTTGAAAATACAAAGATTGTCAATGTCCCGTGTGAGCAAGCTCCAGAAGATGATGTTGCCTTGTTTGTCAACCAGTTTAGAAGATTTCTCAACAATAAAGGAAGGGAGATCAAAAATGTTGGGGAGTCATCTGAAAACTCAAAGTACCAATCTTATGGAAAGTTCACTTTTGGTAGAAAACAAGGAAAGTTCACAAGTAGAAGGGTCAAATCCTCATCTGGAGAATCTGGTCTATGTTTTTCTTGTGGTGGCAGTGGATATCGTGATGTTGTGTGTGCCAACAACATCAGAAAAGAGACAAAGCAATGATGGCTACTTGGAGTGAAAGTGAAGGTGAAGGGTCTGTGATTCTGATGAGTCGTCAAATGATGAAGAAAAAATTGTTGCTTTTGTTGCTCCAATAGAGAAAGTGTCTTTAAGTGATGATGATCTTGTGCAGAATGACAATGAGAAGATGACTTATGATGAATTGTGCATCAAGTATGATACTCTTTTTTATTGAGATTTGTACTACAAAGGTGGAAAAGATTGAGCTGTCCAAAAAGGTTATTGAGTTGCAGAAAGAAAACAAGTTTCTTCGTCTAGTCATATCTAAACTGGATGAAAATATTGGTTATCTTGAGGCACATATAGAGGAGTAGAATGAGAAGGATTCTCCTTATGATGACAAAGAGGAAAAAAATGATGTTATTATTGCACTTGAAGCTCAAGTGCAAAAATTGTTGGAATCTCAAGAAAACCTGATAAATCAAATTCATGTGTTGAAAGAAAATAACGTTATGTATCAGAAGACTAATAAGAAACAGCTACTTAAGTTGAATGAGGCAAATGACAAGGTTATTCGTCTTACCATTGGGGTTAAAAAATTTGACAAGATGCTGAGTCTTGGGAAACCTCATGGTGACAAAAATGGCCTTGGCTACGTGGAAAACAACTCAAGCTCAACGGGTACCAAATCAGGATTTATGAAAGAATCTCATTCTTTGGCACCTAATGTCAATCCAAGCTCAAAGTCTAGATTTATTCCCACATGTCATCACTGTGGTAAATTGGGCCACATTCGTCTTAAGTGTAGGAAACTTCACTCTAGGAAGAATGATACTTTGAAAAATTAGGTGGATCGACTGGTCAATGAAGTCAACAGAATTGCTCAACTTGTGCAGTCATGCAGTATGGAAAGGGAGAGACCTCGCTCCAAATGGATTCAGAAAGTCTCTAACAGGTGTCTTGTTGTTCTAAATGCTCTATCAGTTAACAAACCAAATATGCGGTATCTTGATAGTGGGTGCTCTTGTCACATGATTAGAGACAAAAAGGCTTTCTCATCTCTTGCTCCTTTTATTGGCGGTGGTGTTGTGTTTGGTAGTGGAGACAAGTCTTAGATCACAGGGAAATGTGATGTCAAGATCCCTGGATTACCTAAACTTGAAAATGTTAGCTATGTTGATGGGTTAAAGTTAAATCTCATTAGCATTAGCCAGTTATGTGATGATGTGGCTGATGAAGTGCTTCTTTAAAAGAGGCTACCGGATTGTGGATGAACATGGAAAGAACTTGATTGTACTCCCGAGATATGGAGACAATTGCTACATTCTTGATGTCTCTGAAGTTGCTGAATACTCTAAGTGTAATAAAGCTATTGATGAAACTAGTGTATTGTGGCATAAGAGACTTGGACTTGTGAACTTCAAAGACCTCAAGAAATTGTCCAAACATGAGGTTGTGAAGAGGTTGCCACCTCTTTCTATTTCTGACTCCTATGTTTGCAGGTCATGCCAATTAAGAAAGCAATCTAGGGTGGCTCACAAGAAAGTGACTGACATTGAAACAACCAAGCCTTTTCAATTGATTCATATGGATCTTGTTGGGCCAATTTAGACTTTATCTCTTGGTTGCAAGAAGTACATCTTGGCAATTGTGGATGACTATTCTAGATTCACCTGGGTATGCTTTTTAAGGGAAAAATCTAATACATTTTAACAATTCCTCATTGTGTACAGAGTAATGTTAAATGAATTTCTGTCTAGCCATCCTGCTCTAGTCAGAATCAGAGTTGATCATGGAACCGAATTTGAGAATGCTCACTTTGACAATTTCTGTTTAATAAACGACATCAAGCATGAATTTTCTGCTCCAATCACCTCTCAACAAAATAGTGCAGTGGAAAGGAAAAATCGTGTTTTGATAGTGATGACTAGGGTGCTACTTAACATAAAAAACTTGACAAAACACTTTTAGGCCGAGGCCATGAACGTCGCTTACTTCATTTTAAATAGAGTGTTTCTCAGACATGGCACTAATGTGCCACCTTATGAACTCTGGAAGGGTAAGAAGCCAATGGTAAAGTATTTCAAAGCCTTTGGGAGTGTTTGTTATAATCTACGTGATCGAGAACATCTAGCAAAGTTTGATACTCAGAGTGATGAATGAATCTTCTAGGGGTACTCCAACACAAGTCAGGCTTATAGAGTTTACAATATGAGAACAAAAACCATTATGGAGTCTATAAATGTCAAGATTGATGACACTGATGTCTCTCCCTCTTTGGGAGCTGGAAATGATGATGTGTTATTTCCCTCTAAGGATAACAGTGAAGCTTCTGTTGAGTCAAGTGTGGTGTCAGAAAGTGACAATGAGAGTGAATCAAGCACTGATCAAGTTTCTGGTGTCTTATTCAAAGACAAACGAAGTGGGCCAGAGGTCATCGTGATGAAGAAATTGTGGGTCTGATTGACAAAGGCGTTATAACTCGAAGATAAATAGTTGATGAAGTTGTAAATGTTTGCTATGTCTCCCAGTTTGAGCCCAAGAATATTAAATATGCTTTAACTGATGAAGAATGGATCTTGGCTATATAGGAAGAGCTGAATCAGTTTGAGAGGAATGAAGTCTGGTCCTTTGTTGATCATCCATCGAACACTAATATTATTGGCACAAAATGGATTTACAAGAACAAGTCTGATGAGTCAGGAAATGTGATCAGAAATAAGGCCAGGCTTATTGCTCAAGGACACTCTCAACTTGAAGGTGTTAATTTGATGAAACCTTCGCTCATGTTGCTCGTCTTGAATCTGTCAGACTTCTTTGTGCTATTGCATGCCATTTAAAGTTCAAGCTATTTCAATTGGATGTCAAAACCACATTCCTTAATGGATATCTTAATGAAGAAGTCTACATGGAACAACCTAAAGGCTTTAAAGATCCTCACAATCCTAACGTTGTGTATAAACTGATGAAGGCTCTTTATGGTCTTAAGCAAGCTCCTCGTGCTTGGTATGACATGTTATCTTCTCATCTTCTTGCTCATGGTTACACATGTGGCTCAGTTGACAATACACTGTTTGTAAAGAAGGTGAAGTCTCATGTTGTGATTGCTCAAGTGTATGTTGATGATATTGTTGTTGGCTTCACCTCTGATTCTCTTGTGAAGCAGTTCATTAATATGATGACCAGTGAGTTTGAAATGAGCCTTGTTGGTGAACTAAACTACTTTCTTGGACTTTATGTCAAACAAGAAAATGATTTCATCTTTCAAGCCAAATATGCTAAGAATTTAGTGAAGAAATTTGTTCTTGAATGATCAAAAGCTGCTAGATCACCAATGAGTACTGGTGCCAAAATCCACAAAGACTCGAGTGGCAAAGATGTTGATTAAACTTGACGTGATATAAAATAACACGCAAACTTAAACCCTACAGATGTAGTATGTGTAAGTAGGGATCGTTCTAGGCCGGGGATTAAAAGGGATGCTAATCTACACAAATTAGACTCTAAAATACTAAACTGGACTCAAAAATAGAAAACTAGACTTTAAACAACTCAGAACAAGCTAAACTGACTCAAAACCCACAAACTAAGTTCCTATGACTCAAAGCTAACACTAAGGGGTGATTTAGATGAAAATTAAAGTAAAAAGACTTGAAATACTAAATGGAATTGTGTTTTGACAAATTTTAAAACTTAAACAAACGACTTGCAAAAACAACTTAAAAGGGTACGAAGTGGGTGATTGAATTGGTGAATGGCTAGCTAGAGGGTCCTTCTCCACACATGACACATATGCAACGTAAATCGATTTCCAATTATTATTCCTATAAACCATGAATGACAATGCCCTAAGTTAACCGTGAACAGCACTAATTAACCATCAGATTTTCCTAAATTCATTGAATTGGACTCAGCGACGCAACCAAATTATTCTTATCACGTTCCCTATATGAACAACATAATAGAGATACATATCAAAGATCATTAAGTTCTATGAAAATCATAAGCATTGACATGACATTGGTGACTATGAACAGCATGACACTCCTGCCAGGAATTTACTTAATGCGATCGTGACTAGCAACCTCCACTACTTGTAAATATAAGTTTGTAACTATTAGGTGAAACTCCCTTATATTTTAGCATCAAATTCATGCATGCAAACTACGTAGACCTCCTTAATCAACATTCAAGAATAAGTTTTCAATCAAACAGTTAAGCAAATTGCATTCACGATTTATGAAACAATAACTGGATGTAATCAACTCATGTCACATATATGTTCATGGCTTTGAATTCACCTCTAGCTAAAACGAGTTTAGTTCCTCATGTTCGCAATTAAACAAAGACAATTAAATTTCAACGTTGAAAATAAAGATAGAATACACCTGGAAACGCTCCAACAATCCAACATCTTGAATGGCGAGCACGGCTCTAGATGGCTTATTCTTCTCCTTCCTTGCAAAGCTGCGGCATAATGGGGTTTTTCTGAACTAAGGCTCTTATGTGTATGGTGTGGATGATATTGTGGTGAGGGTGGTGGTGAAGGGTTGTGTGGTATGTGGCGTGGGTGGTGAATGGTGGTGAGGGATTAATGGTGAATGGTGGTTGGTGGTGTGTATATATGCGGCAGATTAGATGTATTTATAGGGCTAAATGGCACGGCATCATGTAGTTGTTTTGGAGAAGAATTCCACACTTCAAATCCATAAGGAAAATGTCAGTTATATGGCAGAAACCAAAGAGGAAAAGGAGATGGAAGCTGTGGTAGATTATGGTTTCTACAAGGATAAGGTGCGGTAGGTTTTTAGGATAAGGATTAGGCCTTCTAGAACCAAGTTTTATGTGTCCTAATCTGAAAATAACTCCCCTTTGCAGCTGGAAATTATGTAGGATAGGATTAGGATAGGATAAGATAAGGTTTAGATAAGATAAGGCAGTTTGGATAATGTTTGCTTCTTTTGAGCTGATTCCTTATCTTCAATGTCTTGAATTAATTTCTTCAACTCTTTTGCACATTCCTAGCCTCTCTTGAACTTCAAATTCATCCATCCATCTTGCTCCATGCATGTGATATCCATTCCAAGCCCAAAACTGCTCTAAAATGCTCCAAATTGCACTTTCTTGACAACTTTGCCACTTGGACCTAAAAACACACGAAAATGGCTTAAAACACTCTAATGAGCAATAACTAACTAAACAAATGCAAGAAAACAAGCTGACTAAGTCGCATAAATATTCTCCTAACAAAACTTTGTATAGAAGCATGATTGGAAGCCTACTCTATTTGACTGCAAGTAGACCAGATATTGCCTTTACTGTTAGGTGTGTGCTCAGTTTCAAAGTTGTCCTAAGGAATCTCATCTATTGGCAGTTAAGAGAATTATCAAATATGTGGGTGGAACTACTGATTTTGGGCTACAATATACGTATGACACCAATACCAACTAGGTTGGATATAGTGATGCCGATTGGGCTGGGTGTATTGATGATCAAAAAAGTACTTCTGGGAGAGCTTTCTATATTGGAAACAATATGGTAGCTTGGCACATCAACTGTTATCTTGATTTTTATCATCTTAATGAGCTGCATTCGGTTGTTTGGGTACATTTTTCTATGCTTATACTTAAATTTATGTGTCAATGGACATCTCATTTTTCTGTTGAGTCATTGTGCCTTGTTAGATAAATAAAGTCATGATTCATAATTATGGGGGAGTATGTTTAAATGAAAAGCATCAATTCTGGAGAAGTTCATTATCATTGCATAGATCATTTCTAGGGGAGTTGGATACTTACATGTGCTTACTTGTTGCTTCACTTTGCTTAGACATGCTCATATGATATATTGCTCATTCCTTATCCGTTGTGCTTTTGTTATTCTCGCATTGTGATATGCTGCAAATTTGAAAATTGCTTGTGATACTCTGCTTTGTCCATGTCTTACCATGACAAAATTGGGGAAAAAAATTTTAGTTGTGTTTTATTACCTTGCAAGCTGGCCACCCATGATAAATTTCACTTGTTCTTATCAAAATTTGTTATTTTGCAGGATCCATTCCTTTGTTCATTTCTTGAATGTGGGTGAGTGAAATTAGCTTTAGGCTTGGGGTATTTTGTCAAGGAAAGCCAAAGGGGGAGATTGCAAAGTCTAGACTTTTAAGTTTGGCTTTCCTTGTCAACATTGTGAAGGTACCACATACTCAATCTAGCTTTAGGATGTTCTTTGTTTATGGGTTGTGTCTACTATGAAGAAATGTACAAGTATCGGACGCATCTCACTTCAAAAGGTTTGTTCATGTATATGCATTTCAAGTCTACATTCCTACTTCATTTGGACTAGATTAGTTGTCTAGTCAGGCTTGCATGCGAATTTTCAACAAGCTGGGCACGCAAATTAAGATCTGCCCACATAGGCTGACTAACACCTTTTTGCTGGTTACCAGCTTTTAGCCGTGGATCTACCCATATTGTTTTGTAGTGTGACACGTGTTTCTTGTCCTTGCTAGCTGAAATGAAACATCCATTTTGCTTATATCTTTGGCTAGGGTTTCTTTCTCTCTTGGGGTTTTCAGATTATATTGTTTAGATAGAGAAGTTAGAGAGAGATAGAGCATTTATTCTTCCTCCTCCTCATTTATGAAACCCTAGTTGCAAAACCTTCCTTCATGCATTAAACACCCAATCATTGAAGAATAAGATTGCATTGTCTTTGATTTTGCATTATATTTGTGATGAATTGTTTCTAATTTCAAATCTTTAAAACTAACCCATTTTAGGATTCTCATCGGTTTCTTCATTCAATAGTTTGACTAGAGATACTGACTAGACATTTGAATCCAGATCTGGATATCATTGCCATATCATCATATGCATAGTTCGTGGGCTAGTCTCAGTGCCACAAGGTGAAGAGCTTAGAATGAGCTAACTTAGTGAAGACCGAAAGAATCCATCTTGTGTGAGGCAAGGTTGCACAAAGGTCAAGCTGCTCCATAGACTAGGTCTAGGAATTGAGTTTTGCCTGGTATTTTGTAAGAACCTTGATTATACTAGTGGATTGGACTCAATGGAGAGTCCTCCATTTTTTAACCCAGAGGTGGGTTTTTTCCGGCAAAAAGTATCTTGTATTCAAAGTTATTTGTAGTGTGCCACATATCTCACATAACTACATTCTACATGTATCACTTGAGTATTTAATTAGTATGTGCTCACAAGCTTGCTCACTTGACATATTAATAACTTGGAACGAACTGAGGTCTCCCTGACTAGGATAGCTTTTGGTATTTGAAATTGACTATTAAATCTTTGATTTATCAATCAATAATTCTATCTTAGTTGACTAGCGGGCTTGACTAGTTAGTCCAACAAATTATCATTTTTATATACAGGATATTCTGCCTGGTACCAATTTCAGGTATTGATCTGCTTTAGCAGGGGCCTACCGAACAGACCCCTCCAGTTTTGGCTAGAGCTTACCGAACCCAAGTCTGGGTCTGTCTCTCTCACAATCCAATTTTGAGTTTGTTTTTACAACATATGGTAGCATCAAGGCCTGCCAAGGTGTGGCATCATGCCTGAAGTGTGATCCTTGGCACCTATGACCTAAAACTTCAAGAATAAAGGATACTATTGCCGAACCTCAACCTTGCAAAATCTATTTTCGTCTCGATGGAATAGATCATTGGTTATACACTTGTTTGTGCGCCTACCAATGTCGCTAAGGAGTATCATTCTCGTAGTCAATTTGTGAGACTAATTTTGCTCCATTGAACACTGTTAAAAGAGCAGAATTTTGACTTGAATGGCCTTGTTAGCCAAATCCTCCTAGTAACTTTGGTTTACTTTGTGAATGTTTTTCTATATTCTTGGATTCTCATTTGGTGTTTGTTTTAATTATAGATATGTTATCGATATTGTCTTCGAATATGAGTTAATTGAATCATGTTTCTTGTATACATGTGACCAAATTCAATTAAACACGTGATTAGGTACGAATGTGGGAAAGTTAGTTGTCTGGATAAATGCGATACTAGGCACACTAACTTATACCTAAATCACATCTTTAGCAACGACTTTAGGCCTATCCAACCTAATTAAGAGCATTGGCACACTCCTCGTTGTATAAATGGTACTAACTTACCATTTAAGAGACCTTATATTTTTCCCCGTTCTGGAAAAACATCGTTGAGTTTAAGGATATTCGAGATAGCAATGGTCATGAATGAAACCACTGAAGAAAATAGAGTGCTATATCTTTGCACCACCTCGAAAAATGAGTTTGAAGCTTTATTTTAGGGCCAATAGGCTACATCTCGACTGGGATACTGTTGGAAATGTGCCCTAAAACCAATCATATGATGATACTTTACGGACATTTCACATGTTAAACTAATCTAGTTTAATATAAAAGGCAAAGATTGTTTTAAGCCATCTTATATAAATGTTATATGCTTAAACGATGAGTCCAAGGAATATGTAATAGGGAGAATGTGATCTAAAGAAGTTAGATTCATGAGACCAGTCTCTTTCGTATACATATCCTAAATGTTCCTGTTCATAGGATTGCCAATTGGGCATTGACAGTCCATTAAGATCAGTACGTGCTATGTCTTCTCTTAGGGAGAGTGACTGGTCTCGAGTCATTGGTGTGACTGACACCAAGACAAACATGTAGGTGCTCAATAGAGAATGAGTCCATTGAACACAATCAACAAAGAGTTCTCATACTCATGTCACATGAGAACTCACGGTTGGGATAATGCAAAGTAGTCCTTTGACCTGAGGCATCATAGTTGTCTTGTGGTTAGGTCCTTGATCTTTGACTATGTCAAAGTCACTCCGTCAGAGGGTGTCCATGGCATAGTTGAGGTTAAGCCACTTAGCCATAGAGGCAAGTGAATGCGCAACAAGGGATCTCTAACCTTCAATCCGTTTGAGGGAGAATACTCTATGATATGACTAAGAACATCTGGCCAGAGTATGAATGAGATTTAGGAAGTTGTTCCAAATCACATTCAAGGTAATCATATAAGTAAATGAATCACATTGGATAGTAGACATGAATAAACTATCAAACCAAACAATGTGGTCAAGAGTATTGTATTAGAGAAAGACCGTATTGCATTGTAATCCTAAACTGAATAGGTTCTCCACCTCTTTTGATTAGCTTGGGTAGCCATGACATACTGCTAGGTGTCACTCATGGTTTGTGAAAGCCCTAAAGGTGTGTAATCACTAAAGGGAGAATTGAAAGTAAGTTTCAATTCACAATCGATTTGAAGAGTTCTAATCACCCACTGCCTCGCTAAAAGGAACCTAATGGATCGTACACCGAGTAAGGTAGAGATTGAAGAAATAACGGAGATGAGTAAGGATAATTAAATGGTTTAATTATTTATGGCTAGGATTAATTAGTATGTTAATTAATCAAACGAATAAGTTCGTTATAGACCTTGGGTTAGTTTTGTGCCTCAAGGCCCAATGGGCTTCGAACGTCAAGCTCATTGACTTAAGTTGTATAACAACTTAATGACTAATGATTCACAAAGGCCCAAACAGCCCAATAAACCCTTAAGGCCGGCCATGTTGTAAAGGAGTAGGTTTTGGACTTATTACAAGTTTGCCACTCCAATGAAGGTAAGTATAAATGTGACTTTATAGCCTTTTCTTCATTAGGGTTTCTTTTGGAGAAAAGATGAGAACACAAAGCTCTCTTTGCTCTCTAAGAGGCCGGCCACCCTAGAGGAATATAGCTAGCAATCTTCCTTCCTCTAGGTCACTCATCTCCTCATCAATGCTCTCCTTGGTGTGGAAAAATTAGAGGTTCTCTATTTTGGGAACTTGGAGAATCCATTCTACCATCCTCATCCAAGAAATCCATGGAGCTAAGAAGCAAGGAATGAAGGCCCTCTCCTTGGGTGATTAGCCTTTGCTTATGCAAAGAGGAATCAACAAAGGTATAAGATTTCTCAACTCACTTTGTTCTTAAGTTGAGTCTTGGTTCACCCAATTACTAGGCTTTGAATTTTATGGGTAATGTTTTGTTTTGAGTGTATACAAGCATGTTTCCGCCTTTAATTGTTAATTGCATGCCATAGATGTTGCTCAAATGAACATGTTTTTCACAAATTTTCCTTCAGATACGCCACGTATAGCCGGTTTAGAGTTGGGTGATTCGAGCAGTTTACTTGCCTTGGCATGACCGTTTGGGACACTTAGGTCAAACAATGATGCCATGACGCACCTTTTTACCATAAGTAAGGATCTTGTGCCTATGATGCAGGGTGCATCGGATAGAACGAAATAAATGATAGATAGGATGAATAGGTAGGAAACAAGACTCCCTAAGCTTTTCGATAATGGATAGATGGTGTGGATTCTCTGTCTCAAAATTACAGATTTTCTTACAAACTTGACTTTTATAGTAGGAACTTGAACTGGTGTTGTTACCCTTGATATAGCGTCACCCTTGGATTGAGCTGATGCTCTGATACCAACTGATACATGGTGCAGAGGATAGAAACGAAATAAAATGATAGATATGATGAATAGGTAGGGTCCACTATCTCCTAGTGCGAGGAGAGACTTGAAAACCGTATAAACTTTAGTTTTAGTACCAGCCTATGACGTAGACACTAGAAACAAAAACTGAACAATCTCACAAACAGAAAGGCACAAAACTGAAATAGAGAAACACTCTGAGTATTTTCATTAATAAAAAACGTCCAACCTCCCCACCTTCTAGCAAGAAGTGGGTTTTATCACTAATTTGTAACTTACATTCAGAATTTAAAAGGACCTTAAACTTAATAACACTGAAAATTGAAAATTACATAAAGAAAGGCTATTATCAGCCATAAAAACATCATGGCTGTTATGAGCAGCCAAAAAAAGCCCCTAAGCTATTATTGAGTTTATTGAGTCCTACTTAATAATGTTAAGCATTCAATTTATCCCAATGATCCATAAATGAACTAGCCATCATATCTACATCAGCCTACAAGCACACTTTGCCAAGCCTGCTTATTAGGGAAATTGAGTTTCTAAACCATCCCTAGCAAAGCTATGAAATGACCATCTTTTCACAGTGGGTTCAAGGGAATATATGTGGACTAATCCAACCAAAGTGCGGACCATATAAATAATCATGGTTTTGGTTGATGAATCGACAAACTGGTCACATGTTTATCCACACACGATGCTGTTAAACCTTCTAGCTGACTTTAAAGGTTCACCACCCTAATTATTCCAAAAAGTCTAGAAGATTGGATAATGCTAGAGAGTTTATATCAATGATTTTCGATAAAGTATTGCATGTCTTTTGGGTTTATAATTGAACATTGAATTCCCATGTTCATCCCAACACAGCCTCGCAGAGTGATCATAAAGCACAATTTCAATGATCGCCTGGATCTTGGTGAACGTATCAGGCTTTCCGTTTCTGCCTAAGGCTATGCAATCTTATACGCAGCTATGTTGGTCCGCCTTGAGGCCCATTGCCACCCAACCTATTTTTGACATTACAATTGGTTACTGGGTACAAACCTGACGTTTCGTACTTACACGTTTTCGGTGTGCATTTTAAGTGCCAAGTTGTGCTTTGCAATGTCTCATCTCGATCCTCATACCTCATAAGTACGATGAATTCTAGCTTTCAAAATGTTTCTCCAAACACATTCCTCTGATCTAGCTAAAGTGATGAGATCATATACCATTTGCAAACTTGCCTGCAATGATAGACGTACCTAATGGGCGTCGAGTCAACATCTCTGAAGGGTGTGCCGCCTCTATTGGATGGTTTGGCTGCCCCTGTTGGATGGTCCGATACACCTGTGGATAGCCAATCAATCTGTCTCAGCCTGAGGCATGACAGTTCACTCAGTTTATAGGATTCACTTCCCTAAGAGAAAGGTCATGGCACAAAATGAATCCATACTCGATGGCTATCTCAATTCATGTTCATCTCATGAGATGAATCTGGATTACTCCCGAGACTAGAAGTCTTAGTCCAGTATACTAGTTTGGATGAGATATGGAATTTGAATAAGATTATCATCGATGATGTTTTCACTTATATAGTAGCTACCGACATAAATGAAAAGCGACGATATCAAACCGTGTTCTGTTGATTAGTGACAACGTAGAACTAATTGGACAACTGAAATTACAATCCAGGTTAAATTCCTTACTAAAGTGTGTTTGGACCTATCGTTACTACACTACCAAAGGTAACCCTGCTGTGTTACAAGTGGGAAAGAAAGTGTAATGAGATGAATGAAATAGTGCAAAGTAATGCACATCTTACGGCGCAAGGTTTCTCTCAAACGCCATGTGGTTGACTACGGCATTATGAAATACAGTTAGTGTTTCTCCATGGGGATATTGATAAGGAGATTTACATGTAACTTCTTGAAGAATTACATGGCCTGGTTCAAATAGTTCCATACTACATAACACATTCTCAACTTGTTTGAGGCGTTCACTTACGGATTCAAGCAATCTAGCGGATGTGGTATACCCGTCTAAGTGATTATTTGATCAGTCAGGCATATGAATGAATGCCCTTGCGTGTTAAAATATGAAGTCATATTCCGAATTGCTAGAGTATGACATGAATCTCACTAAGACTCTGGAAGAGCTTGAGAAAACTACCTTGCATCTGAAAACGAAATTTGAGATGAAGGATCTTGGGAAAACTCGTTTATGCCTTGACCTAAAGTTTAAGCGTTGTTCTGACAGTACTTCGTTTTACCAGTCGAACTACACCTCGAAGGTGTTACCTTTGAGCATACCTACGATCTTCCATATGTTATATACAAATGAGACCCTTGAAGAGGCTAGGGAATCCGAAATTCTATATCTGAGTTCAACTTTGCGCTTTATTGTACTTAGCTCATTGTGTTAGGTAAGACATCTCCTTTGATGTTGATCTACTGGTAAAGATGCAGCACCGCGCCTACATGTAGTCATTGAATTGGGTAATAAAGATGTTTTTTCTGCTACCCTGAAAGGTACTACGAACTTGGGCTAATCCCAATGCATTCCGAGCGAATCCGACCCCCTTGTTCCTCGGAATAATGCTGGCTTTATTTGTTATGTTGACGCTGGTTACTTATAAAACCCGCACAAGGCACATCCCCAAATGGTTATGTCTTTATCGTTAAGGATATCGTAATATCTTGGAGGTCTACAATATGACCTTAGTTGCGAAATCTTCTAATCGTTCCAAGACTCACCTCACTTCACTACGCCACACGTGAGACATGGTTGAGATCTCTTATTGAGCATATTCGAAGTACCTACGATGTTTTCATCCATCATTAAGTCTCAATGATGATCCATGATGACTATGTCGCATGGATCTACCTGATCAAGACATGATACATCAACGAAGTTAACGCCAAGCCATATTACGTCTACATCACATCAGTAAAGCATTAGGAGAATGAAATCAAGCAAGCCGATCCCAGACAGCCTTGTCGACCTCAACACGACGTCACTGCCGAAGTCAACCTTCTAGAAGCTTGTCCAAGGATTTGGTATGCCTAACTATCATATGCAATGCTTGTAGTTCTCATTTGGAAGTTTTGTCAAACTCAGAGGGAGTATCCAGAAGTTTACTCACTTGTTCTTAATGTACTATTTTTCCCTATGATTATGAGCATTTTTCCCACTGGGTTTTTGCTACTTAACTAAGTTTTGACGAGACACCTATCCTGGACTGATTATACCCTTGTAAACTCTTCTACTTGCGTCCAGAAGACGTTTAGTTTTGACTTAATACAACTTCTCACTTTTCTCCTTAGTCTATGGGTTCTTATCCTACCTTGAGTTTTACCATAACGAGGTTTTGTGAATTTTACCTTTTATGCATTATTCCGTTGATTTGAGACCCGCATTCACTCATTGTGCTGATGACTTCATCAACTGTACTTACTTCATCGCTGAGGACCTGATGCACCATTTATTTGAGTATTTACACACTCAAGGGGGAGTGTTGCAATCCTATTAGATTAGGAATGTGATTGTGTAAATCCTATCATATCTGGGATATCTTTATGGGATTCTACCATATCTCTTAGACTAGATATTATCCTATTAAAGTTGTAATTCTATTGGGGTAAGGAATTTACCTTCCCTACTACTATAAATAAAGGCACAATCGGTTGTTTTTCATTAGTAGTTAGATTGCCATTTGTATTCTTTCTCCTATTATTGTTTAGGATATCCTAATCCGATTATGTTTTGTATTCCTTCTTCCCATCAGTTTTGTCTTCTGTCTTTCTTTAATTAGGTTTCTTTTTATTATTCTTAGTAGGATTCTATTTGGACCCAAATTAGTGGTTTTGTGCTGAGAGCGATCATGGGCTCGGCCAAGAGGAAAGGCCCAGGATGCCTTGGGATATTCTTAAGGAAAACCTACCAGAAGTTGATTTAATAATAAAAATGGATATGATCTCGGCCGAGTCCTGATACAATAAAGAGTCCTTAGATATCAGTGATGCCTTGAATTAAGGAGCATGTGCTGAGGACTAAGGATTGAATCTGGAGGATAATAAGGTCGGATTCAGAGTCCTAACCATACTAGGATTGGCCGAAGCCCATTTAGAATGGATGAAGGAGACATTGAAGAATTATAATCTGTGTGGGATTTTACTTTGGCCATGTGGGGATTTATTACTATAAATAAAGAAGGAACTAGCATCATTCAAACTTTCTTCAAACTCACAAACAAATCTGCCCTGTGCAAACTTTCGCTCTATGCAAAACCCTCTCATTCTTCAGAAAACACTGACCTTTCTAACTTCTTGAAGCATACCTTCAGTTAATCTTAACAGCACTGTGGTTGACAACTGGTGACATCTTCATTTAGTCTTAACAACACTAGAGCTATAAAATCAGGCGACCAAGGAGCACATTCAGTGAGTTTTAACAGCACTGCATCGAGATAGGCTGGTTATTAATCCAAGTCTCGGCCAGTAAGAAGTCTTTGAGTCCTTATTGGGAAAGATCACTTCATTAGCCTTTTCGGCGAAGTGAGGTGTTACCAGGTTACATCACTCGGCACATTGAAAATCGAGGTTATTTTATGATTGGATACTCACAAGTACATTTCAGAGTTCGACATTCAGACAGTTGAACCACTTTTACAATCAAGACACTTATCTCTTTTTAATATTTATGTCCGTACAGTCTGGTATCGATTTGGTGCACTTATATTTGCACAAATATAATTACAGTGACCAAGCCCAGCGCCGACGATTCATGAATTTCAAATAAACTAGCAGCCTTGTCTTTAGGCTCTAGAACCCAAAGGCCAAGACGAGTTCCTTCCTTGGCCGCAATCCCAAGACACAGAAGTCAGCAGCATGTTCGACACCACCATCACCACATTCATTTACTCACCAACCAAGCTTGGTCATCAAGTTGGCACACCCCGCATTCAAGCAAAGAACGTAGTTAGCTCATTAGTTACTCGGCCTACACGCCACGCAGGCTTGGTAGTTTTTAGGGTCAACAGATTCATTCTTGTTTTAGATTTATTGCTTCGAGTATCTAGCATGAAAAACATCAGCATCTATCTAATTTTTCTCACATTAATCATCATCTTCTCTGCGACACATCTGCAAGCAAAATTTTAAACTCATTCATTGTTTCTTGTAGGTGAATAACTAATACTCGTTCCTCAGAAAGTAAGCTTGTGGAATTCGAGCCGGAGATTGAACAATAACTTAGGCAAATTCGCAAGGAACAAAGAGAAGAGATGGCTTGGCAACAATTTCCAACGGAACATTGCCTTTCTAGTTCTCAATTCTCAGAGTTCATACAAGAAGCCACACCAGTGGAACCCAAAAGACCTTTATAGGAAGAAGCTTTTGCACAGATGGTTCAAGCTAACATGCAGTATCAACAAACAACCACTCAACTTTTGCAAATTCTCCAGCAAGGGGAGCAAGCAAATAATCGAGCAATTGTAAATTTGAAAAAGCAAGTTGGTCAAATTGCTTCGATATTGATTGAAAGAGACCAAGAAATATTTCTAAGTGAACCTGAAGCTAATCAAAGTGAGCAAGATGCGTGCCATGAACAAGATAATGCCATCACCACATTGAGAAGTGATGAGGACATTGGTATAGTGCCATCACCACATTGAGAAGTGAGGAAGACATTGACAATCATCTGGTTAAACTAAATGAAGATAAAGAAAAGAAAGAGAATTCAGTGTTGGAGGACCCTCTGCATGAGCTGACTAGTCAAGTTACCACCATCAAGAATTCACTTTTCGAAGTAAAACAAATTGTTGACAGGGCACCGAATTTTAAAGTATTTGAAGAAAATCCATCTCCCCCGAAAATTTTCGAGTGTTACATATTCTTTGATTCCACTAATCTTAAAGTTCCAAATTCATTCTTTCTGCATGCTTCCAAGGATCCACTTGAAGTTCACTTACCAAAATATGGAAGAAATTTTGGAGTTGAACAAAAAATTAAAGTTATAGATGATCAACTCAGTTTCATTCCAATGGCTAAGATATGGTGGAAAAGACAAAGGGAAAAAGGTAAAGAAGAAAGAGATGTTTCGAGCTTTGAAATTGAAGAAGCAAAAATATGCAGTGCCTCATTGTCTTCCATTCACACCAAATTTTAAAGCTACAAGGTGGAAGACAAGGAAAACGAAGAAGATTCATGGAGTTGTTCCCCATTTCAATGATCCACCATCCTCCACTTAATTTCAGCATAGTCTGGCTCATGACTATAAAGAAGCGTCTAAATATTTCCTTTGTTTCGTAGTTTTCATGTTGTTTTTGGAGTCAGTTGTAATTTCCTTCATGATTTCAGGAACAATGGTCAACAAAGATTCAAGTTTGGGGGAATTCATTACAAGGCATGTCGCATCTTGCTTCATCGTTGTTTATTCATATGCACCAACAAAAATTCCAGGGAAGTTCTCACACCCTCTCTTTACATGTGTTATTTGTTATGCTTTCTTTGTTTTAAACATTGAGGACAATGTTTAATTTAAGTTTGGGGGTGGAGATTTAAGTTTCTAATTGAATTAAAGCATGAAAAATCATTGCCACATGTTTCATTTTTGCGAGTTTGAGTGTGACATCCCGTCTGAAATTTATATATTTTATTCCCTAACCTAGGAAAATTACGAATATGCCTCTGATGGGCTAAATGGAAATCCTACATGGATAATTGAATCCTTGTTACGTTTTGTTTCTTTGCACATCTTCTTAGGTAGCACGTCTTCTTACAAACACATGAGAGCGAACGAGCAGTAAATCAGACAATTTATGCACGTTTCCCAATAAGGGGCAAAATGATAATTTTACATCCTCGGGAATTTATTACTTGTTTATTGAGACAACAATGAGTTTTCAGCATTGAGGGCTGCAGACTGTAATATCAATGGCTTATTTGTCGGGTTCGTTAAGTAAGTGAGCAAGTAGGCACATCTACGTTGGTATTTTATTAATTAGGCCTCGTTCCTAATTAATTATTATTTGGGCTTAACCCAAAGACACACACACATATTCTCGTAGTACTCGACGATACGAATGCGTGGGCGCGGAACCGAAATCGTAGTTACAATGAAGATTTTACGAAACATCGAATACCGAGGGCAAATTGGTAATTTCATGTTGGGGAGATATTTAGTGTTTTGTTTTGTGAGCCACCTCAGGCCCACACCCCACTCTTTCCTTGTCCCCGTGTCCCCTTCCAGAACTCTCGAACCTCTCTATTCCTTTCCATCATTTCAATCTCTTTCTAACTCTCTCATTTCACCATCTCTTTTCTATCACCTCTCAGACTCTCATTTCACTCTCAACTCGCCCATTCTCTCTCTGTGTATAGAGCAACACATAAGCCATCAACCTTCACCATCGACATCCATCTTTGAAGCAAGTCAAATAACACACAAAACTTAGACCCTTCAACCTCTCATTCTTGTCCTTCCATAAATCCAACGAGGCTACCACCATCCCCGGCGTTGGTAAGCCTCAGATCACCTCCCTCACTGCACAGAAGCAAATAAGGGACCACTGTCGCCATTTTTCACTGCAAACTCCACTGTGCACAATTTGGGTAAGCCTCGGGATTTTTCAAATTCTCTTTTTAATGATGATCTGGTACCGTTTATGACATTTGTATGTGGTTTGGAGGAAGGTTAATGCAGAAAGGACGAAGGGGATACTTCCCCAATTTTCTGGGAAGTGAGATCATGGCCATTGGGCCACTTTTGGGCCATTTTTCTGGTCAACTCCGATCATTACTCGGTCTCGAATTGGTATAGATTTATTACTTACATTCCTAACTCCACTTTTGCTATTGAATCATCAGTTTGGTTGAAAATTGAGCTAGAAATCAGCTCTGTCTTCACAAGGAAGACGAGTACTGTTGTATTTGCTGGCGTATGAGGCGCATGTGGTGGCTGGCGCGTGTAGCGCGTGGCTACCTGTGCAGCCATCTAGTGGTGGGATGTGACAGCGCGTGGAGGAACCCGATGTGCCGAATCCGAATCCGCCCTTCATTTTTTGGAATTCGACAGTTTTAAAATAGTTCATTTATTAACCGTACTTTGAATGAAAATGCGTATTTACGTTAGTACATTATATATTTATGTAAATAGTTTTGTTTCTAGGTGAAACGCATCGCAAGGATCTTTGATGCCCGCGAGGCAGGTTTGACTTGGCAATATGATTTGTGAGTGGGTCTTTGCTTTTAATTAGTATATATTTATTTAGTTTCCATGTATATTTAATAATGAATTTTCTACGTGCCATAATTAAATTAACGTTTACAAGAAGTGTCTTAATAATGAGAATTATGAAATCATCATAAATTCCACGGGATGCACAGGTATGCGTACGATTAGGGGATGCCTTAATTGTATTTACGGTCATGAATAGTATTATATTGACAAGAATTATCCAATTACCTTGGCATGATCATATTTATGTTAATTGCTCATCATGCGTGCTACACTAGAGTTACTTACACAAGCCAGGGTCAGCCTTTATGTGTATGTTCATATCGCACCAATACGCTTACTTTGGATCCATTGTAGGTCTCAGTTCTCCTATATTGCTATAGGAAATTAGGACTCCTATGTGACGCACATAGCGTCAATCTTCACGTGATTGTAGTATTATAACGTAAATGATTTTACACCTAGTCCTTCCTGTTCATGTCCGAATATCTCAGCATGAGTTCATATGTCAGCATATGTCAATGAGCACTCTACTTTTATATGTTTGTTTATGCGAGATACTGTGATTACCGGATGTTATATTTTTGGGTAAATTACACTTTACCACTTTAAGTTTGAGGTCTATTGTAACCTCATACAACATCTTCAAAATATTTCACTTTCATATCACAAGTACTATTTTATTTCAATATAATACATTTGCTACATTTTCCATCCATTGATCCGTTAAGAGCTGACGTGGCTGCCAAATTTGTGCTAGGTGGCAAAAAAATAATTTTTTAAATTTAATTATTAAAATAAAAAAACATGAAAACCCAGAACCCCACCCTTGAATCCCAGAACCGCTCCATTGAATCCCAATTCTCGACTTGGCCCTGTCGAACGGGATAGCTTAGATTGTAAGTTGTACTAGATCGAGATCTTTCCAACGCCTCATCCCCAATAAAGAAATCAAGATCAGCCATCACGCCAGCATTGTGCTGCGCTATCCAGCCGGACTTGGAGGAGGTTCTGGACGGTAGCTGATATCCAATAGAGGGTGCCAGGCAAATGATCATGGCTTTGAAGAACGCGGGAAAGGAGAGCACGGAGACGAAGTGGAAGCTGGTGGTGCTGATGATGGCGACACAGACTTGGATCGGAAGCGAAAGCGGCGGGCGGCTCAACGAACAGCTTGGCAGCTCGCAGCAGTTGGTGATTGCGATTGCTGCTCCACCCATTTCAACGACGGACGCAGAAGTTGAAGATTTCAATGGCGGCAGCTCTCATCGACTGCATCATCATCATTGGAGCTTCTGCAAATTTTCTCCGATTCGATGCTTTTATTGGCAATCAAACAACGGCGACCGCCGACCCGAATCCGAATCCCAAACCCTTTTCAAAGCGACGGCAGCGGCAGCTCCGATTAGCCTTCTGAAACTGTGCCCTCATTCCCAATACGGCATGCTCTTCGAATCTGTAAGTCTCCGGATTGCTGAACCCATTTGATTGACGCGCACCTCGGAATCTTGAAAACCCTAAATTTGATTGAATTTTTGAGCTTTTTTGGGTGCTGCTCAAACCATTAATGGTGGATTGTCTTTTGCCGTGCTCTTCTGTATCTTAAAGGGTTCGAGTTGCAGAGGAGAGAAGGGTGGGTGGGGTTGCAGATGAGAGGAGGGAGAAAGGGGTGGGGGTGAAGAGGAGAAAGGGCTCGGGGAAGGTGGGGGTGGGGTGGGATGGGGTGGGTTTTTGGATAGGAGGGAAGGTGGAGAGTAGAGGAGAGGGAGGGAGGTGGTTGGGAGGCTCTGGATGGAGAAGAGGGGTAGGGGTTGCGGGGCTGGGGCTCTAGGTTTTCAGGTTTTTTTTTTTTTTTTAAATTGAATTAAAAAAATTATTTTTTTTGCCATGTGGTCTAAATTTGGCAGTCATGTGGCACAAATGTGGCAACCACATCAGCTCTTAACGGATCAATGGATGGAAAATGTAACGGATGTATTATATTGAAATAAAATAGTACTTGGGGTATGAAAGTGAAATATTTTGAAGATGTTGTATGAGGTTGCAATAGACATCAAACCTGAGATGGTAAAGTGTAATTTACCCTATATTTTTTATATGTTAAATATTGTGATTTACCGCGTTTCTGAAATATTGATGTTTACCGTAGTTGTTCTCGTATTATACACAGTACTATATATATATATATATATATATATATATATATATATTTGGAAACTATACTTATTTTACAGTGAAAGGTTATACATGTTTTAAAAAGATTTTACAAAACTTTATTTTTTTAGGCTCACTCATCCTTATTTTTCACCCCTCATGGGTTTAGTGGCAGAGCTCTTGTGTCGACAAAGATTTCTGGCAATGGTTGATATAAGAGATTACTTTCGATGGTATAATTCTTATTTTACTTTTACTGTACTTTATTTATGCTCTAACATCACATGTGAAATGAGGTCAATTCCGCTCACATGGGCACTCTTGTATTTAGTGACTTTAAGGTTTAAGCTTATTCTCATTTTCCACATCACTACTTTATATGGCTTTATCATCTTTCTGATATCGACTAGCACAACTCGATTTGAAGTCCAGATGAACATTCCCTGTGTGACGTTGAATCAAATTGGGTGCCCAGTTTTCCTTTGTCTTATTGAATTTGGTTGACCTAAAGTGACATGTACGGTGGGTACAAGAGTGAGAGTCAAAGTTAGTCAAAATTGGTTAATTCGTGTTTTCAAATTTGTTTTTCTTATTGATTTGGTCTGTCGGCTTCTTTGTTCAAATTGAGTCCATATTAGGTAGCTTAATTAGTTGTTTGGCCTTTTGGCATTACTTTTCAAATTTTCTTGTCATAAAAATTAATCTATAGGAATTAAAAAATGTCAAAAAATCAAAAATATTTTCTTTTTCTTGAGTCGTTTTCTTTTAATTAGACCTTCCATAAGTCAAGGTCACATTCTTATTTGAATTGGTTCTTTTTATCTGAAATTTCAGTTGTTTTATATAATTAATCAGATTCTTACATGATCATTCTCAAGTTTATTTTATACAAACAACCAATGCTAGTATGACTAGCTCTTAACTTAGAGAATTGTACGTAGATTTTAAGTGAAAACTTATTGAACCTTTGTGAGATTTTGAGCCTCTTGCATATTCTTTTTTTTGTGAGTTTCATGATAGCATTATCATTCACTATAACTTGCTTCAATATCTCTTGAGGCGAAATCCTAAGTCATGCAACATTAGGGAGATGATTTTGGCCATGTTTGGATCGTTTGAGCCTTTCTAACCAACCTCTTATATTATATTATCCCTAGTTACCCTTTTGAAGCCAAACACTTAGCCTTTTCTTTCATCACCCACCGTCATCCTTACTTATTTAACCTATATTAGTCATACCTTATAGCTTATGAGATACCAAGATGATGGGGAAGGAGATAATGGTTGAGTTCTACAACAAAGAAGTGGCGTGTACTGAGGTACCATGTGTCATATTATTATTAATATTATTGTGTTAAAAACAAAAAGACAAAAAAATCGAAAAAAGAAGAAAATAAAAAGTATCGAGGAAATTTAGAAAGTGCGAGTTCAAAATTTGTTTCATTTCTACAACATGAGTCCTGGACGCCAATAATAAAAAATAAGTTTGAAAAGAGAGTCGACCAAATTACATAATGAATATATCTTGGTATTTCTTAGGCTTTAGTTTTTCCCTATCCTTTCTTTCATAGCCCATACCCTAGCCTAATATTACAACCCTTGTAAAGACCTTTGATCTTTGATGTTGTAATTATTTACATTAGTGGAGAGTTGATATGAAGAGTAAGTTTATGGGGTTTATATTGCTTATCATGATTTGAGTGAAACACTTTGCTCTTTAATGTGTGATCTTTTTTACGAGTGATATTCATGGTGGAGGATTTGAAGTGGAAGCTTTGGTTTGCATATACCTATCCGGGTTGAGTAAGTTGTATTGATATTGGTTATTTCACTCACTACACTTGAGAATGTTATGTAAGGTTCGGTTAATTCTATTTGGAAAAGTATTTAATTCTTTTAAGTTTGGTGACCTTTTGTAGATTGCACCGAGTCTAATTTATGGAAGGTCTATTGTTTTCCTTGATGTCTTTTATTTTTGTTTTGCTTGAGGACTAGCAAACACTAAGTTTGGGGGTATTTGATAGGTCCATTATTTCTCATATTTTCATGTTAATTATCCGTAAGTTTTGTTAAGGAATTGATTATAAACGAGCCTTATTACTTTCCTTTCCTTAATTTCAGCCAATTTGCGCAATTATGACGTTTTTGGTGATAAATCGACTTTCCGGAGGAATTTTGATGCAAGCCCAATTGGAGAATAAATCTAAGAGGCTGAAGATCATTGTATCCAAATTTCATAATTTTTCATGGAGCCGTTCATTTCAGTTTTACAAATCAATCTCGCGAGAGTTGCATTCCCGTCAGAATTGTGCAGCTGTGGGAGAATGAAGATTTCGAGCGTTTCCCGATTTTTGCTAATGGCATACGATATGTGCTTGGAAAGATAAGACATAACATTATGTTTCTTTTCCAGAAGATAAATTGACCCCAAAACTGTGTGCAAGACAAACGACGTGTTTCCCAAACCAAAAATGATTCTTTCCTAGTTTGTGTCTTTAATTGTTTAGGAGTTTGTTTTATTGTAGGAGAGTTTCTTCAATACCTTTTAGGGTTTTCTTAGTATAAGTAAGGCGTCCTAAACTCTCTCTACAGATCGACCCACACCACTACATAATTCACCATCGCCACATTTTGCGAATAAGAGCTTAAGGACTTGCCTTGCCATGGACTCCGGGTTCTATCTTTCTTTTATTTTTACTTCTATGTGTGACTAAGTTATTTTCTAAGGTTTATGATGAAGCCATGACATGAATATTTGCGAAGTACTTGTTAATTGTTATCCGATTATATGTCATATTATATTCTTAATCCTTGTGCGTATTTTACTTCTGATTCGGTTTTCTAATGACTGATCACATTTAAGAATTTTGCATCTAGATATTTGGATAATTCTATGAGGATGACCAATCAATTAGGTTTATTGGAATTAAGATTAAGAAGAGTAGACAAACTAGTGAGGATGACCAATATCAAGCTGGTCCTACTTGGTTGACATGATTCTTCTATGCATAATGGGTTTTTATGTGTTTAATTATATGCCTAACCAATAGGATATAATTATCATGTAGAGGTACACGAGTTGATGCCTAACCACAGATTAATTCATACTTTATAAAGAACAACCTTTACATTGGCATGATAATTGGATAGTAAGTGGCTCTAGGAAAAGTAAATAGGATTGTTGTTGGTGGATTCATAACCTTGGACTTCCATTGTTTCTCAATTTCTTCTTGTGTAATGTGTTTATGTTAATTAATTATCTTTTCCTTTTCTTGTTAATTTTAGTCTTAGTCAATTATTCAATCCAATCTATCCTTTGTTTGTTTAATTAAGTCTAGCGTGATTAATCGGTTAAATTGGTAATAAAGCAATCCCTGTGGGATATACCTCGTATTTGTATATATTATTACAATTGATTCTTGTGCTTGCGAGTTTAATTTGGCTTAAATTAATCTATTATTTAGGTTAGTTTAAATACACATCAGTGAGCAACATAAAATGGAAATATTGGACATACAAAAGAGATTGACCGAGAAGGCAAGCTCAACCGTACATCAGCTTCTTAAACTAACGTACAAGTCAGCATATAGATTGGACTGTTGTGATTTTTGGATATGTTATAGAAGAGATGATAAGGAGAAACTATTAAGAAGAAAGTATTTATGTTTGAGCTTAGTAAGTTGGAGTTTTGAAGCTCCAAACATGACTGCAGCGTTTTCTGTGGGTTTTCAAGGCTGTGATAGTATTTTGGTGATCTGGAATGAATGGACCAATTGGATCTTTCTGGGATTTGGATATGTTATGGTAGGGAGCAATAGGAAAAAAATTTATGAAGTAAGTGTTTCGATCTGAGCTACGGAAAATGGGGTTTAGGTACTCATAACATGGTTGTCCAGTTTTCAGCGGGATTGGAGATTGGGTTGGTATTTCACACATTTGGGACAATCTCACCGTTGGATTCTTCTGACATTTGGATATATTTTAGGTACTGGGAAAATGAACAACTTTCATGGGCGAAATATTTGAATCTGAGCTACGGATGATGGTGTTTTGATTGGTTAAATAGGTAGGACGAATTTCTAGTTTTTGGATATCTTTGTTTTGAAGATGAAAGTGATGGTGAGTTTGGTGGAGATACTATTAGGTAAGCTTGAATGCATTTTCTACGATATTTCTTTCACAGATTCTCAGGGTGGAATAAAGGTAGATTTTCGATGGTTTGGTGGGAGTGGTTCTCATGGCAATGATCTCAAAATGTAAATGTATAAACAACACAAGGTTTAAGTGGTTTGCCAAAGCGACTACATTCGCTGGGGTTTGCTTTCATTTGTATTTCACTATATATGAGAGACTTACAAAACAAAATAAAAGATGGCTTAAAGCCTTTACATAAGGTAAAAGAATGAATGATGAAAGAGGAATAGTCTCAAAAGGAAAGGACTTCATCTTGCTGGTGCGGTGTTGTTCCTGTGTTCTTCCCCTAGTTCCTTTTATGGAGAAAGAAATGAAATCTTCAATTAAGCCTTCAATGATAAGTTTCATACTTTGTGCTACACTTGGACATCTAGCATTGGATACATTAGTAATTAATCGTGCTTATAATCATTACCATACATGTGGACAAATACTCAAGGGCCACATCCATATTATATGAAATATAGAATCCCACCTCAACCTATCTAGAGTAGTGACTAACCCCTTCTCTTAATTCTCTAATGGTTGCCAAAATGCCACTTAGCCTTTGTTAGAAAAATCAGCCAAACTCGTATAATCCCATCTTAATGTTAGCTCTCCAATTTAAACTAAAAACATGTCTAATTAAATACGAATATGAAATAATACTGCCTAGTTTTGAAATAATTTTGTAACAAAATGATCTTACATTGAGACAAGTTTACATATCAAAAGTATAGGTTCTTGTATAAAAAAATCTAACAAAACCATTGCATTTGGAATAAATACAAGTACTACACACATAGATATATATATTTTAAAATACGGGTTATTACACTTGCCACCACTTTGACTCATCTTGATCCCCAAACTGCACAATGAGAAAGCGAAGTGTGTAGATTCCTAAATCTTTGAAGTGTAGCTCAGAACCACCATATGCCTTTACTAATTTAGTGACAGTCACAAGATCACATATTCATGATGCAAATGTCCCTGTAATGATTGAATATTCCTAACGAACAAAAAATGATATTGGCGGCTAACCAGTCCTCCTTGAAACAAGGTAGACTCGTCGGTTCGAAGGACAAGCTTCCCTGGAAGAGCAAGGCAACAACAAATGAAGAGACATGGTCAGTCATCTTAAGTCTTGGTCCTTCTTTCACTACCTCGTTCGTTCCACAACTTGACATTGTTCTAGATTATGGGAATGTCCTGAACGCAGGACCTCAAAATCCTGATCCTGAGAACTTTAAGATTTCTGTAAACTATATTTGTTAGTAAGACATCAGGAAACTGAACAAGATCATCATGTGTTTGCTTATGCGGTGGCAGCTGAAATAGGAAAAGAGCAACGACATTGAACCACGATCCATTATTAAAGCGAACACTAAACATGGATACAACGGAGATGATTGAAGGATAATTAAATGGTTTAATTATTAATGGCTAGGATTAATTAATATGTGAATTAATCAAACGAATAAGTTCGTTATAGACCTTGGGTTAGTTTTGGGCCTTAAGGCCCAATGGGCTTCGAACGTCAAGCCCATTGACTTAAGTTGTATGACAACTTAATGACTAATGATTCACAAAGGCCCAAACAGCCCAATAAACCCTTAAGGCCGGCCATATTGATAAAGGAGTGGGTTTTGGACTTATTACAAGTTTGCCACTCCAATGAAGGTAGGTATAAATGTGACTTTATAGCCTTTTCTTCATTAGGGTTTCTTTTGGAGAAAATTGGAGAGAACATGTCTCTCCCTTTCTCTCTAGGAGGCCGGCCTCCTTGGAGGGGATTAGCTAGCAATCCTTCCTCCTCCAAGGTCACTCATCTTTTTCCTTCACCATCCTTGGTGTCGAAAATTAGAGGTCTTCTACCTTGGGGACTTTTGGAGAATCAATTCTTCCATCCATATCCATGGAGCCAAGGAGCAAGGAGACAAAGGAAAGAAGGCCCTCACATGGGTGATTAACCTTTGCTAAGCAAAGAGGTGCTTCAAAGGTATAAAAGTGTCTCAACTCCTTTCTTTAAGATTTGAGTTGAGTCATGGTTCACCATAACTACTAGGCTTTGAATTTCATGGGTAATGTTTTGTTTTGAGTGCATACAAGCATGATTCCGCCTTTAAATGTTAATTGCATGCCATAGATGTTGCTCAAATGAACATGTTTTTCACAAATTTTCCTTCAAGTGGTATCAAGAGCCTAGGTCTAGTAGTTGGTGAATCCTTTGGGGTTTTGTAGTTCATAGTTTGTGATTTGAATGTTGTAATTGTTACAAGCTTTATTCTTGCTTCTTTGAATGTAAATTTTGTTAGAAAATTTGCCATCTCAAATGTTGTAGATGTAGTTCATATGAGCATGAATTTTTGAGCTAAAATTTGGTGCCATGTTTTTTGGGAAATTCGGCCAAATCCAAAGGGTGGATTCTTGGGTTCATGTTTGTCTTGTTAAAAGTGTTTTAAATTGACATTAGGAACCCCTAAGTACCCTAGTATGGTAATATGTTATTTCCCTTAAGTTTGAGAGTTTTTGGGGTGTTTTTGGTTGAAAAATGTTCATGGAGCTCTTATGGGTTTTCATGGATGGTCTTCATTGTTCTTGATATGTTCTTGGCAAGAACAAAAAGTTTGGGAATTTTGATTCAAAAAGGTGTTTGGTTGTTTACTTGTTTTTGTTAGTGATGGATGGTTTGAATTTTCAAAACTTCACCCATGCTTTTTCAACTATTCACACCATACCAATCACTTACATATTTCCATCACCTTTCAAACCTAAAAATCAACTCACACACATCACTCTCACCTACCAAAACCGGCCACTCCCTCAATGGGAGTACTTTTGGGGCTTTTATGTAATTACATAAAGTTTTGATACTTTTGTGTATTTGCAATTTGACCCAAAAGTTTACGTTTTTACGTAAAGGCCCAAAATCACTAAAGGACAAATTGTTTTGCTCCTTTAATGAAGTTTTTGCATTTGTTGAAATTTTTGGGTTCTAGTTGTAATTACATGAAGTAGTGGACTTTTGTGTTTTTACAAAGTGACCCCAAAAGTTTGTGTTTTGCAATATAGCCCAATGGTTGAGGTTATTGTTTTTTTGGCCCAAATTAGTAGAGAACAAAATAGTTTTGTATCTTTAAATGAGAATTGGATTTTCATTTCTTTTAGCTCTATTTAAATCAATTCTATGGATACAAAAACCAAATGAAAATGTTGCATTCAAGTTTAATTAGTTAAAGTGTTAATTAATTAAAGAAAGGGTGATTATGAACCTAAGCCTACGATAATTGAGCTATGTGAAAGGCCGTCTCAAATTTGTTTGAACCATGGGAATGTGTAGATTAATTTTGGTTGTAATTTGATATGATCAAATGTTGTAAAAAAGCATAAGCTCTTCTTTACTTTAAAGTAATTTGTTTTGATCAAATGTTGTAAAGAGCATAAGCTCTTCTTTACTTTGAAGTACTCCTTTATTGTTTATTTGATATGCATGAAATTGGAGTAGTTGGGTCCAACGCCCAATAGGAGAAACACGCCTTAATATGATTAAATGCGTAACTAAAATCAATCACCATCCCTAGACCGAGATCCAACACTAGGCTCGTGTTGGGTCGAATCAAAGGTTCATAGTCATCCTAAGGCCCTAAGGTAACTATATAGTCCATCAATGAATGCAAAGCTTATGTTAGTAGTACCATATACTCTTGCTTTAAAAACCGTTTTACAAGCTTAGTGGGAGTATCATATACTACTAAATCAATCAAATGGACCAATAGTTGTAATAGGACCGAATTGTTTTAATAAGATTAAAATGTATGCTTAAATGTGATGAGACCTAAAACCCTCAACCAAACCATTATTAAGTTGACAAGCGTGAGAGTGCTTTGAACACTCTTTCGTGGCCTTCCACCGTGGTAGGCTCTGATCGTTTGTGACTCGTACACCGTCTTCGCCCAGTTCTGGGGAATACAAAGTATGTGCTTACACTCAGGAGGGGTTCTATATACATACATGATGTTGTGACGGTAGGCAACGAGTATGGCCAATATGATATTCTTCTGAGGTTATTCTTGAACCCCTATATGAACTGGCATGGTGGGAATAACTTAACTAAGTGCAATGGTGCCAATATGATATTCTTCGGAGGCATCATTCTCTAGAGGCCAAACAAGATGGGCACTTACATGAGATGTAAATGAGTAAGTGTACTCTCTCATTATTATTAAAGCTAGCCAATCTGATATTCTTCTGAGGTGGGCTTGGTAGTAGTGAGCCTCCCATACCCTACTAAGAGTTTTCTCCAAAACTCTCGAATTCCGATGAGGGATATAGAATTTGCCGAAAATAGTGGGTGGTGCTATTTGATTTAAAGACCCGGATCAAATGGCTTAAAATCAATCAATTTATATTCGTTATGTATTTATTTACCGATATATTTGCAAACGCTATCCAAAACTTGACAAAGAAAAGCCAAAGGCTTTAGTTTCCGGACTTGGTACCACAATCCCATAGATTGTCTTAAATGGATTGTATATGTGCCTAAGTAGTCTCATCCTCACAATTTTCCTATTGATAATGTATCATTGGAAGAACATGTTAGATAAGTCTATCATAAAGAGGACAACACAAACAACCAATGCTTATTCCTTTGTTGTATGAACAAAGGAACTTATGAAGATTAGCACAAAGACATGAACACTTTTTGTGTCATAGTTCTTCACTTTCAAATCGTTGTATGAAGAAATAAGAGTTGCTTAGAACAACCCTTAGTTTATGCAAACACTAGTGCTTGTTTCTTTGTTAAATGAACAAGGAACTTGAGAAGTAAGCACAAGGGCATGGACACTTAATGTGCCATGATTCTTCACTTACAAATTGTTGTATGAAGAAATGAGAGTTGCCTTGAACAACTCTTGAAAGTTTGTAATCTTGTTTAGAACAAGATGGTTGGTTGACAAAAATAGTCCATCAATATGGACTTATGATGATTTTGAATCATTGAGTGTTGAAGTGTTAAACCACTTCACGAGAGGGAAACTAGGCTAGGACTTCACCTTTGTGTCCCTATCCATATGGTTCACTAAGTTTATTGTAAACTATATGGTGAACAATAACCGCACGCTCTCCAAATCGTTTGATGTGTATAACACAATTGAAATAAGTTTCAAGAGAGATAGTGGGAGTTTGGGGACCATGACTATTGTAGTCAAGGGAGAAGTCATATGAAGAAGGCAAAATAACTCCAAGGGAACAAACTTTCTTTATGAAAGGATGGACATTGGAAGGGGTATATGCAAGAAATGTCTTGCAAGTGTCAAGAACACACCTTTCGAAGGTGTTGTAAATTGTTCTTGAATAGTTCAAAACAGTTAGTTCTTCTACTTGAATGCTTGATTCCGTATTAGTAACTATGTTTTTACAATCGTTGTAAAAGTGTGGCTAATAAGAAGTAGAAGATTAATGAGAGAAGAGAAAGTACTTCACATTCAGAACGTGAATCAAATATAGATCTCTGTGAAAGCAGATAGTACTTACTTCCTCATATGAACTACCAAAGAAATTGGAAAAACAAAGATTGTCTTTACATCCCAATTTGAATAAGGAACTTAATTCCGTCACTATAAGATATGGATGAATGTTTTGTTTGACAAAACATTGTTCTTTATTAATCAATGATTGGATTATTATAATCTAATTGATTGTCTCTATAGTAGAGATAATGTGGTAGTGTTAACTGTTTAGAATATGACGATGCTTAAAACCCAAAAGGTTGCAAGGTAGTGACTAATCCCAACTTAGTTGTGACACCTCTAAAAACATAAATTAAGAGTTGGTCATAGATGGATACTTTGGATCGTTAGGTCCGGATCCAATGCCTTCTTGTTGAAATTGTATAGAGGCGAAATGTTCGAATCTTTATTCTTTGGGAAAGAAGAAAGAATCACAAAGTAGTTGATGTTAATTCACTTAGATGTTAGTGGCACTTGTCCACAACATAATACTACTCATGTTGTATGACATTCACCGAAGATCGCTCTCGGTTGGACTATAGTTTATTTTGAATAAACAAAAGTCCGAATACTTTGCAAAAGGTTTCAAAGAATTCAAGAATGAAAGTTGATGAGTAAGACGTCTAAAGTATCTACCTCCTTAGATTTGATCCAAGGAAATATAACACTTCAGAAGAGTTTCCTTGATAGAAATCAAGGAAAGTAGCATCATAAGATAACGGATTTCTCCATTAGGAGAATAACGAACTTGAATAAGACTTAGTTCGTTGGATGTTATCAATTACCCACATATATAGGATATATATATACTTCTAAGACAATATGATTGTCAATTAGAAGATCTTCCAAAATTTTCATAACTCCATAGGATGTAGTTGGAAAGAAAGACAAGTCTTAATCGTGTTAAGATTTGGGGTTGTGTGCTAATAAGCAATATTTGTTTGAGAACAATCTTGTGGGATATCCTTAAATTAACTTTTGGATATCACTTATATAAACCAACTAATAAATGTTATTTGTTGGGTAGTTCTTTGTAATCCTACACTAGGATTTGCCTAAGATAAGGCAAATGAACGAGAGATAGAACTCAAAGAATGCGTTCTTTGAGTGACAAGATGATGATCAACAAATATAACAACCTAGTTCCTACACCACAAGCTCCAAATGTAGTTGAGAAGGATTTATAAACCGTCTCAGTTGAATGGTTTGAACTTTATGACTATGTCATAGAGTTACACCTCTTAATTCGAAAGAAATAAGAATGAAAATCCTTATGAGTACATTGATTGTATATACAACATATACTCAAGGAAATGGTATAGTACCATTTGACCCGAAATAATGAAACCTTCGTAGCTAATTGGTAGCTTAAGGTGACTACAATCAAAGAGATTGGTTGACTTGGAAGAAACCATCTTTGACGTAGTCTTGGTTTCCATTAATGATTGCTAACTACAACTAAATGGTGATTGAATGTTTGGACATAATATGGGTTTCCGTAACCATTACCAAGATAGTCTTGATAATATATGTCTAAAACTAAGAATCACAAGACGTGTAAGTTGTAAAGATCCATCCATCATGAATCTTAGCAAGCTAGTGGGAGCTGTAAGCGTCTTATGAGAGAAAGATCAAATCGTTTGATTTCTCATAAAGATGTAAATGAATCTTTTGTTTGCTAAGTTTACAAAAGATTAGTGGGAGTTAATCGTATTCTTAAATTAAAACATATATATGATATATTAAGTTTAGGAATTCTTCTTCGTTAAAGTAATGACTTTAAACATTCTATAATGATAGAATGTATATGGGAGACATAGTCTATATACATGGGATGGAAATCTATAATGATAGATTTCAGTATATGTAATTTGATTATATCAATCCCTAATGATAGACAAAAGATGCTAGGAAGTTTCTCATATGATGATAAACTTTAGTCAGAATGACAATTCTAGTAAGACTAGGAAGTTGCTATTCACAAAGGGATCGTACCCCTTTGACTCCCAAAGAATTAATGCGTAAATAGAATCTTTTATGCGTACGCAGAAAGGTGATTTATGTATTTCATGTTGTATGAAAAGCGTTGATATGAGTTGTACCAAGATTGGTACAAGAAGATATCAATGCAAGCCCAGGATCAGAACCAAGGCAACTGTCAAGTGAGTCCTTATGTATTTAAGAAATACTAAAGGATAGATTCCTCAAGAATGAGAATTAGAGTAACGCAATGGAAGCGTAAAAGTATTAGATTATGAATCTAATATCGTATCCATCATTGGATGTCTCTTCATTTTGAATGAAGAGATAATTGGATATCTCTTTATTATGACTGAAGAGATATTTGGGTGGAAACATTAAAGGTAATGACTTTAGTGTCTTCCATCATGAATGCAAAATATATATCGCCATATAGAAGTTTACAACAATGTTGTTTGGATGGGAAAGTTCATTTATGAACTCTCCATTCGGTTCCAACCAGAAAGTGTCTCTAGTGTGCCGACACTACGACACTAATGGGGCGATAGCTCAAGCCAGGGAATCAAGGTCTCATCAAGATCCGAACTCAAATGAGAGACTAAACCACATGATTAAGAATCATGTATAATGGTGATGTCGTTATTCTCAAGGTTGCTTCTATGGATAACATATAGATATCCATTGTCTAGGCCTACTACTCAGCCATTTTTGAAATGACTACAGAAGAGGTATCATCACTGATGACCAAGCTGATTGGCTCTAGTGCAAGTGGGAGATTGTTAGAAATGTGCCCTAAAACCAATCATATGATGATACTTTACGGACATTTCATATGTTAAACTAATCTAGTTTAATATAAAGGGCAAAGATTATTGTTTTAAGCCGTCTCATATAAATGTTATATGCTTAAACGATAAGTCCAAAAAATATGTAATAGGGAGAATGTGATCTAAAGAAGTTAGATTCATGAGACCATTCTCTTTCGAATACATATCCTAAATGTTCCTGATCATAGGATTGCCAATTGGGCATTGACAGTCCGTCAAGATCAGTACGTGCTATGTCTTCTCTTAGGAAGAGTGACTGGTCTCGAGTCATTGGTGTGACTGACACCAACACAAGTACGTAAGTGCTCAATAGAGAATGAGTCCACTGAACGCGATCAACGAGGAGTTCTCATACTCATGTCACATGAGAACTCATAGTTGGGATAATGCAAAGTAGTCCTTTGACCTGAGGCATCATAGTTGTTTTGTGGTTAGGTCCTTAATCTTTGACTATGTCAAAGTCACTCCGTCAAAGAGTGTCCACGGCATAGTTGGGGTTAAGCCATTTAGCCATGGAGGCAAGTGAATGCGCAACAAAGGATCTTTAACCTTCAAAAGTTAAGGGAGAATACTCTATGATATGATTAAGAATCTCTGGCAAGAGTATGAATGAGATTCAGGAACTCGTTCCAAATCACATTCAAGGTAATCATATAAGTAAGAGAATCACATTGGATAGTAGACATGAATAAACTATCAAACCAAACAATGTGGTCAAGAGTATTGTATTAGAGAAAGACCGTATTGCATTGTAATCCCAAACTGAATAGGTTCTCCAACCTCTTCTGATTAGCTTGGGTAGCCATGACATACTGCTAGGTGTCACTCATGGCTTGTGGAAGCCCTGAAGATGTATAATCACTAAAGGGAGAATTGAAAGTAAGTTTCAATTCACAATCGATTAGTAAGAGTTCTAATCGCCCACTGCCTCGCTAAAAGGAACCTAATGGATCGCACACCGTGTAAGGTAATGATTGAAGGATACAACGGAGATGAGTAAGTATAATTAAATGGTTTAATTATTAATGGCTAGGATTAATTAATATGTGAATTAATCAAACGAATAGTTCGTTATAGACCTTGGGTTAGTTTTGGGCCTTAAGGCCCAATGGGCTTCGAACGTCAAGCCCATTGACTTAAGTTGTATGACAACTTAATGACTAATGATTCACAAAGGCCCAAACAGCCTAATAAACCCTTAAGGCCGGCCATATTGATAAAGGAGTGGGTTTTGGACTTATTACAAGTTTGCCACTCCAATGAAGGTAGGTATAAATGTGACTTTATAGCCTTTTCTTCATTAGGGTTTCTTTTGGAGAAAATTGGAGAGAACATGTCTCTCCCTTTCTCTCTAGGAGGCCGGCCCCCTTGGAGGGGATTAGCTAGCAATCCTTCCTCCTCCAAGGTCACTCATCTTCTTCCTTCACCATCCTTGGTGTCGAAAATTAGAGGTCTTCTACCTTGGGGACTTTTGGAGAATCAATTCTTCCATCCATATCCATGGAGCCAAGGAGCAAGGAGACAAAGGAAAGAAGGCCCTCACATGGGTGATTAACCTTTGCTAAGCAAAGAGGTGCTTCAAAGGTATAAAAGTTTCTCAACTCCTTTCTTTAAGATTTGAGTTGAGTCATGGTTCACCATAACTACTAGGCTTTGAATTTCATGGGTAATGTTTTGTTTTGAGTGCATACAAGCATGATTCCGCCTTTAAATGTTAATTGCATGCCATAAATGTTGCTCAAATGAACATGTTTTTCACAAATTTTCCTTCAGTAAAAAGAGATGATTTAAGAGGAGTGGTACTTTAGTATTACGGTTTGACTGTATTCTTCTTCACTTATAAGTAAGAGGTTTTGGATTCGATTCTTCCCAAAGGTAAATTTGAATCACATTATTATGGCTAACCTAGTGTGAGACTTAGACCACTCTCACCCTCTTAGTGTAAATAATATCGTTTGTTCAAAAAAAACAAAAAAGATGAATAATGACTCTTCCCTAAAATATGGAGATTGGCAAACCTAAAAATTAACATAAATATAGAAATGTGCTACTGTTGACCCTAAGCCTACGTGGCGCGCAGGCCGAGTAACTAATAAGCTAACTACGTCCTTCGATTGTGTGCGGGGCGTGCCAACTCGTCGGCCGAGCTCGGCCGAGGAGTAAAATTTGTTGATGTTGCGTTGGTTGCGCTGCTGACTTCTGCATCTTGCGATTGCGGCCGAGGAAGGAACTTGACTCGGCTCTCGGATTCTAAAGCCTGAAGACAAGGCTACTAAATATGCAAAGTTCACAGATCGTTGTCGTCGGATTCGGTCACAGTGATGGTGTTCGTCAGAGTAAACTCACGCCGAATCGACACTAAAGTGTAAGGGCACAAATACTCAAAACGGATGCATGTCTTGATGGTGAATGTGGTTCGGTCGTTAGAATGCCGAACTCTAAAGCCCACTTGTGAGTATCCAATCATACGACAACTTGGCGTTCAATGTGCCGAGCCCTAATAAACTATAACACCTCACTTCGCCGAGAAGGCTGATGAGATGACCTCTGCCAATAAGGATTCGAAAATCCTTCTCGACCGAGACTTGGATAGGTAACCAGTCGGCCCCTTCGCAGTGCTGTTTATCCAAACTGAATGTGCTCCGCGGTCGGCTGATTCTACGGCGATAGTGCTGTTTATCCAAACTGAAGATATCACCGGTTGCCTTCACAGTGCTGCTTATCCAAACTGAAGGTGTGTTGGCGAAAAGGAAAATAAAAATCTCAAGGTTGTTGAGAGGTTTCGCGTAGAGCGAGGGTTTGCGCATGGCAGATTTGTGTGTTGAGTTGGATAGACTTCCGTTGTTTGTAGCCTTGTATTTATAGCAACAGATCCTCCTTTGATCAAATTAAAACCTCACTTGGATTAGGACTCCTCATCCTGATCCAACCCTATCTTGACCAGTCCTACTTTCGTCAGGACTCTGAACCTGGCCCTTTTGTCAAGCCACATCCGTCTTCATGTCCCAACATCCTTGTTTCGCCGAGACTCCTTGTTTTATCAGGATTCGACCTCTTTGCCTTTATCCAAATCACTCATCCTCCCAATAGGACTTCGGCCAACCTGACTTGGTGGCCTATGGCGACTGGACGGCCCATAATATTTCTGGAAGAATACTGAGCCGAGAACAAACTTAGACTCAACCCAGTAATATAAATTTGGGTCCAAACATTACCCCCCAGTTTCCTTGAGCTTCGGCCCATAATCCGAATGGTTAAGGAAATTAATGCAGTCGAAGAAATATATCGTCGAGGAACCCACTCCACAACCTGACACGTCTTGAAACAGACATCGACAAGTTGGCCGAGAAAAACCAAATGGGATCGAAGTCTTGAAGACCATGGTTCTCTTGGCCCTATGGTTCGATGACAAGAGCCTCGGCAATAATGCCTCGCTGAGCTCGGCATGTGTGTTATATATTAATAAAAGTGACTGAACCTTCTCAAGAGGGGCCTGTCTTGAATATCAACAAATGCAGGCCGAGGTTTAGAAGTATTCTATTCGGCCACCACCGTATCACCTTCTTGATTCAATTGATGCCTCAAAAACCATGATCACCGAATTGATGCCTCAAAACCATGATCACCGAGAAGCAAACCATGATTCCTCATTCTTCTCTTTTCTGCACCAAGTATCAGATTCCACCAAGCAGCTCATTTATAATAATTTTAACCACCGAAACTGTCGAAATGTAGTAATCTATGCCCCCTTTATTTTCTTATGCATCGGCTTAATTAGCCAGATGATTAAGAAAATAATTTATTCTGTTCGTTTTTTTTTTTTTTTTTTTTTGTTTTTTTTGTTTTAACGAAGGAAAACGAAAGTAGTCGAACTATAAAGAGGAGAAGGCCAACGATGCTTTACTCCAGGCCAAGATCTTAGGCCGAATACAGAGTTTTCTCCAAATATTGTTGGCTTGACGAAATATTTTTCATTTTCTGCCGCCGAATGTGTGGAACAATTATTGTGCCCCCCAGGCATAATTACTCCATTAATGTCGGCTTTTAACTCGAATAACTTAGCCGAATGGGATTTTTCCATATCAGCTTTATTGCTGATAATCATATCGATTGGCGTAGTTTAGGCGTCTAAGGCCATGTCTTGGCTCTGTTCGTCATTGGAGCACTCATCTGACGAATCATTTTCTAAGTCGATTTTTGGCTTAGAATCTTGAACTTTTCCTTCTAGGCCTACCACACTTTCAGTCTCGACCGAAACAACAGGTGGCTTAGGTTTTTCTTCGGCCGTCTTGACAATTTTCTTAGGCCGAATTTTGATTGTGGCCAGAGTGGAAAATTGCCCCCCGGCCTTTTCAGCCAACCATTCTTCAAATGGAATTGATTTGAACCCAAAAGGCGTTTTCTTATCGAGCCACTCATAATATCGATATCTATCTTCATTTAACCACTGATCTTGTAAGCTGTGATGAACCTTCACCCTTATCATTTGAGAGAAAGATGTTCGCCTTTCTTCATTTGCTTCAATGATCCGGCCAAGAAGTTTTTGTTGCTCGACAATTTCCTTAAATAGGCGCCGAATCTCATCCTGATATATCATGTGAACTTCGTAGTTTTAGCACTTGGTCCCACTGGGCGTGCCAAAATGTTGACCCTAAAAACTATCAAGCCTACGTGGCGCGCAGGCCGAGTAACTAATAAGCTAACTACATCCTTCGGTTGTGTACGGGGCGTGCCAACTCGTCGGTCGAGCTCGGCCGAGGAGTAAAATTTGTTGATGTTGCGTTGGTTGCGCTGCTGACTTCTGCGTCTTGCGATTGCGGTCGAGGAAGGAACTTGACTCGGCTCTCGGATTCTAAAGCCTGAAGACAAGGCTACTAAATATGCGAAGTTCACAGATCGTTGTTGTCGGATTCGGTCACAGTGATGGTGTTCGTCAGAGTAAACTCACGCTGAATCGACACTAAAGTGTAAGGGCACAAATACTCAAAGCGAATGTACGTCTTGATGGTGAATGTGGTTTGGCCGTCAGAATGCCGAACTCTAAAGCCCACTTGTGAGTATCCAATCATACAACAACTCGGCGTTCAATGTGCCGAGTCCTAATAAACTGTAACACCTCACTTCGCCGAGAAGGCTGATGAGATGACCTCTGCCAATAAGGATTCGAAAATCTTTCTCAACCGAGACTTGGATAGGTAACCAGTCGGCCCCTTCGCAGTGCTATTTATCCAAACTGAAGGTGCTCCGCGGTCGGCTGATTCTACGGCGATAGTGCTGTTTATCCAAACTGAAGATACCACCGGTTGCCTTCACAGTGCTGTTTATCCAAACTGAAGGTGTGTTGGCGAAAAGGAAAATAAAAATCTCAAGGTTGTTGAGAGGTTTCGCGTAGAGCGAGGGTTTGCGCAGGGCAAATTTGTGTGTTGAGTTGGAGAGACTTCCGTTGTTTGTAGCCTTGTATTTATAGCAACAGATCCTCATTTGATCAAATTAAAACCTCACTTGGATTAGGACTCCTCATCCTGATCCAACCCTATCTCGACCAGTCCTACTTTCGTCAGGACTTTGAACCTAGCCCTTTTGTCAAGCCACATCCGTCTCCATGTCCCAACATCCTTGTTTCGCCGAGACTCCTTGTTTTATCAGGATTCGACCTCTTTGCCTTTATCCAAATCACTCCTCCTCCCAATAGGACTTCGGCCAACCTGACTTGGTGGCCTATGGCGACTGGACGGCCCATAATATTTCTGGAAGAATACTGAGCCAAGAACAAACTTAGACTCGGCCCAATAATATAAATTTGGGTCCAAACAGCTACGCACATTGTTTTTTACTTCTCACACATCCCTTGTTAATATGTCATTTGATTCGATCCGACAGTCGAAAGTTAGAAGGGTGTTTGAGAAGTAAAAAGAGGTGTGTGGATATCACACCCCTAAATATATTACAACTTACAAAAATTATTAGGCAGCTCATGCTTCTTCTTCTACTAGATACCTTTTTACACCAAAGAAAAGAGGGACAAATCTTACCCTGTACTTAGTCCCTTAATCCTAATTAAGCACTAAAATTTAAAGAGCACATCATCCTTGATTCCTTGTGCCTAATTGAGACAACAACATCATCAATAATATTTGACCTAGCCGCTCGATTTACTTAAAATCACCCGTCTGTGATCACCCGCGACCGCTCGTTGAGGTACCTTTCTGCAATTGTGGCATGAGTTGCAGCCCCAATGGGCAAAACATCTTCGTCAATGAAAAAATAAGGAGAGTGACCTGTGTGTGTGGAACCCAAGGTCTCGTTCCTGATACCGATGTAGAAGAAGCCAGCAGGGATGACCTCCGAGTAGAATGAGAAGTCCTCCGCCCCCATCATTGGTGGCACCGCCCTGAAGTTAGTGGGGCCCAGCAAATCGACGGCCACTTTAGTCACATGCTCATGCATTTTCTCATCGTTCACTGTTGGTGGGTATATGGTGTTCTGGTTTTTGAAGAAGTCTACTGTTGCTGAGCATCTGTAAACGCTTGCTTGCTCCACAATTACCTGTTTGTCAAAATGCAGATTAACTGTGTCAACTTTGAATCGATGCCAATGATTAAAGATATAGAAAATAAAGTATCTACCGATTAGAATTGAATGACCTACTTAGATTGCGTTTACTAGTGTAGAAGAACTTCCATTCAACCATAACGTTGCGATTGTAGTATGTCAAGTTCATTAGATGAGAAAGTTAAATATGATATTATGTGATTACTGAAATATCGTCATTATGACATCCCAAGTGTAAGTTTATCTCTTAAGTAGAAAAAAGCTGATGTTGAATGGTCATATCATATTATCCTTCCAATTTTTATAAGATAAGTAGAGAAACATTCATGTCACAGGATTACGCCACGCTTGTCATTTATCCCTCTCGTTCCGTGAATGCCTAGAACCAAAATTGGAGAAGATATAAAAAGTTACAAACCTCTTCAATTCTTTGAAGAATTCTGTAGAAACTTGTGTTGGAGAAAGCCCTGAAAGTACCGCCAAGTACCACAGTGTTTGGTATCATCCCAAGATCATCGCCTCCATTGAATGCAGTCACAGAAACAACCTGAGTGCATGGTAAAACGACATATGTTAGGGTTTGTCTCAGTTTTCTTCTCAAATTAGCAGTTTTGCCATGTCGAAAGATAAATTAACGTACCTGAGAGTCCAAAGGGTTTGATTCGCGAGACACGATGCCCTGCAAGCTGATGACAGCTGCGGCAGCAGCCAAAACAGGGTCAGTAGAGCTGTGGGGGCTTTCAGCTTGGCCTGTGATTCCACTGATAACAGCTCGGAAGAAGCCACAGCCGGCTAGGAGAGGTCCAGCCCTTGATCCGATGACGCCAGTTGGGTACTCATGGGATACATGAGCTGCAAATATGGCCTCCACATCCTCCAAAGCGCCATCTCCGATCATTCTCTTTGCACCATTACCGGCTTCCTCCGCCGGCTGAAACAGCAATATTACAGTTCCCTGTGTTTGCAACGGTGTAAATTATCAAACAATATGTCAAGTCGAACGACTCGAATCAAACTTGAGACTAGTATAATTCAAAGCATTAACTGCTTCAAGAATAAATTATGTAAAAAACCCAAAAAATGAATAATGTTAGGGAACGGTTTGTGTTAGTTAAAAGTTGACGATAATAATTAAAATAAGTATATCGCTTGTATTTAATAAACATAAATAAAAATTGCGGATAGTAATTGTTTTTGTCTAAAATAATAATATACTAACATAATAATTAATAGTCCAGTTAAAATATGAGATATAATAAAAACGTGGTGTCTAAATTATTATTTTTTTTTTTTAACAAACAATATTTTCTACACTAAGAAGGTGAGGGAGTGGGTTAAGCGTCACAATGAGCTAGCAATAATATGATTCAAATTCGCTTTTGATGAGAATCGAGTCTAAGATCTCTCTTGTAAGTAAAGAAGAATATCACCGTAGTACTAAGTGACAAGTAGTGTTTAATTCTAACTTATGTCATTTTTAAGGGAACTTTAACGAAAAGCTTCCAGTACTGTTCATTGTAACGAAAAACCACATTTTTACACTAAAAAGTCAATCATGGTACTATTCACTTTACCCTTTATTTTGTCCTTATCGTTAAAATTCAAAGTTTTCAAACCTTTTTCATTAGTTTTCCTCATCTTTAACCGAAACATTTTGTCAATTGTTGGAGCAACATTAGAAAATATGAAAAATAACAATATACTTCCAATCATAATAATCATAAAGAAATTCATGACATCAATTATGTATAAATTAATATAAACAACTAGAGAGAGTTAGAAAAACTGACAAACTTGGAGATTGAGGCTTGCATAAATACAATGCCCTAAAGATAGAATTTCGCCCCTACTCTTGTGCTTGTAGTTGGGTAGGCGTCCATCTCCCAGGATTCAACAATCTATAATCCGAAGTCAAAGCACTTCAATCTTCGGACTCTGACGAACTTCATATATTCCGTACTCTCAAGACACGACTCGGAATTTAACACACGAAGCATGAGAGAAACAAAGTGGGGAACCCTATTTCTCAAGAGTAAAAAATTAACTCTAATCTTCTATATTTAATACCAATGGTTTCATGGGTTTATATAGAATCCAATTTCTACTTATTAAAGAGATGTAACTTTTCATCTATAAGTATACATCACTTATCAAGGGAATACACCTAAACAACATAACCTTTCTAAGAAATTGGTTAACACTATTTTCATTCAATTATTAAAATTATATATTACAATATTTTGTATTATAATATATAATTTCCAACAATCATCACTGTTATGTGACAATAAACAACCCACAAAAGTTTTTCTTGGTCAAAAAATGTGATTTCTGTCCACAAAGTTAGGGGAATCCAAGGAATAGGTATACAAAGACTGCTAACAACTTAATTTATTCTCCATTAGATCTAAGAACAAGCATCTTGACTCAAATTATCAATCATATTATTGTATTAAGCAGTTGTTTAAGCCAAAGCCAAATGGGTATTTTTTTTATAACAAAAATATGGTTCCGTTTTAAATATTGGTGTAGTTTACATATGACAAATTGGTACACTTTTTTTAAAAGAATTGTTACATTATATGAATGGTTACAAATAAAAGTTTAAAATATTGGTACCAAAGAAATTAAATATATGGGTACGAATTCAAACTAAAAGAAAATAGATACAAATTAAAAAAAAGGTTGCAAATTAAAATGAGTACAAGTTTAAAATATAAAAAAAAAATATAACACAAAATTCAACTATAAATATAAATATATCAAATTCAACATTTCTAACACCAAATGAATGTATTTAAAAATGATTAATAACTTTGTTATATATGTACACACGCATGTTATATGATTCCAACATTTGACCCATCAGCTAGCCATCGGTTTAACAATTAGAGTCGTATTATTAGACCTAAGACCAACGACACCAGACAGGGATAAGGATTATTATATCTCAATCGATTTCATATCTTCCTTACTTAGACAGGCACACCTTAACTGATCCACGTGCTCCACTCACACTCGAACACAAAAACAACAGCTAATCACTATTTATTACGGGAGCTTTTTTGCTCGCCATCATAACTACATAACTACGGTGTATGTGCATCATACACTTAATTATTTGTCACATATCTTTTCATCTAATTATAGTTAATTTTCACATTAAATGTTACTTTTTCAATTTTGAAAAAAATTAAACAAGGTTAAGTGGAAAGACACGTGACAGATGATTAGGTGTATGATGAGGATCCACCATAGTTTATGGTGGTGAGCAAAAATGCTCCCGTTCATTATAAATTAACACTTTATATTTTAGAAATTGATCTCATGTGTTCTATTATTACATATAAGGTGCTTTCCATACTTGAAAAGTCTAATATACCTTCATATTTCTTTTTTTGAACAAACGATATTATCTATCCTAAGAGAAAGAAAGTAGGCTAAGCCTCACAATAGGCTAGTAATAATATGGTTAAAATTCGTCTTTGACAAGAATTGCACCTAAGATCTCACTTACTGATGAAGATAAACATCACTATACCATAGTACTAATTGACCCCTCATATTTATGGAAATAATTATTAAACTACATGCATAAAATCACAAAAAAAATTAAAAATACAAGGACCAGAGCGTCCAAAGTACACAGACCAAAACTCATAAGTACCTTATTTTCTGCTCCTCTTAGGATACCTACGTGCACATGTTATGCACAAGGGAATATTTGTCCTTATGTCAAATTTCAAACCCAACAGGAGAGGGATGATATGTGTGTGATGTTATACTCAAAATATCAAAGTAAAAACAACTTTAAGGGCACACCCAACTCCACAAGGAATCTTAAAACCATCTGAGTGATCCTTTGTAAACCAATATTGTCCATAGAATTCGAATATGTGATTTATTTCTAGTACTCTTCCTAAGATTTTTTTTTGGCCATGAAATCGAGGACACGAGGAAAGGAAAAGGAAAAAGGAAAAAGAAGAAGAAGATTAATTTGCTACGTGTTTAATAATTGAAAACTAGTACAACATCTATAATTATTCCACTAATTAAGTGAACGTTTAGGAATAATAGAAAGAAAAGAAAAAACCCTTTAAGCCAATAAATGTCAAAATGTAGGGTTTTTTTTTTCTTCTCAAAAGTGAAACTCATTTATATTTAACAACTTGAAACGAATTAGAGTACACTAGATGATAAAATATCAGATAAAAAAGAATGATTTCTATCCAACTCAAACATGACAATCATGATACGAAAGTGCAAGTTAAACTAAGGGATGTATGTGTTGCTTGATTACAATCACGTAGATTATATTAACAAACAAACATAAGGAAATTAAGAAGTGAAATGAAAGAGAAGATGCAATAATATAGTATAGTAATATTCATTTTCATTTGTAAGTGAGAGGTTTTAGGTTTGACTCTCGTCAAAAGTGAATTTAAACCACATTATTATGGCTCGCCCATTATGAGGTTTAACACTCTCCTCCACCTCTTTAATGAAGATAATATCGCTAGTTCAAAAACAAAAAATAACTTGAAGAGAAAAGTAATTTTATCATTTCCTTTTTTTTAAGATTTAATTTCATCTATGGAAGAACCGACAAAAAAACTTTGAATTGAAGCACGTGTGAAAAAGGAGCAAGTATATGACATTGGGAATCGAGTTCATGGCCAGAGTTTCTAGGGCAGCCCTACCCCCCGGGCCTTTAGCCCTACAACTGTAGTCAAGTAAAACAAGACAAATTCTGACATATTTGGTTTTAACAAATTATTAAAGGTTTTCATCTGATATAATTTTAATTTGGAACTAATTAAGGATTAAGTAAGCAACTGTTGTAAGAAATTATTGATAATTTGTTGAAAACAAATTACCTTGAGAAGGTGCTCACGGCTCTTCAAGATCTTGGCAGCGCCAATTAGCATAGTCACATGCGCATCGTGCCCACAAGCATGCATTTTGCCGGCTACTTTGCTCTTGTGCTCCCATTCCACAGCCTCCTACAATTATATGATTAATATTCCCCACATTAGATATATTTTTTCTTCACAATCTGTTAGGTCAAGACGATATTTCAAACAAATTGCATTCGTTGACGAACATCATATCTTTTTTGTATTTTTTTTCTCATTGTCTTAATTACATATAATTTACTGTCTATATACTTCTCTGACACAAATATCTAATACAAGAATCTAAAACAAGTACATGTGTTTTCTTTATAAAAATAATATATATAAGAAATGGAATAAAAAAAACATTTGTAAGATCTCCGAACTTTTGTTTTCGCGTCAGCATTAAAAAAGAAAAATAAAAACCTAAATACTTATGTTATATTCAAGATTCTAGCCTATGATGTCTCATGAAATTGAAATTTGTATCTCTTTGTCAAAATTTAGAATTCAAATGCAAGTGTATCGCATGCATAACCAATCTAAGAAATACTCTATCTAATTCTTTTCAAATTTTGAAATTAAAAAGGATTTGTTTTTGCCTTTTATGTATTTTAGGGGAAAAAAAAGAAAAAAAAAGAGAGAAACAGAAAGAAGAGTTCAAGCTTCATGTACGCTGCAGAAACCTGTAAGCAGCTTCAAGTCGAAGCAAAAAGCATAAAAAATAAATAATAATAAAATACCTGAATTGGAAGAGCGTCCATGTCAGCTCTGACGGCGACAAATGGAGGACCGCCGGTTCCGATCCAAGCTCGGATTCCGGTCTTCGCCAAAGGAAACCGGTAACCGATGTCCAACCGGTCCAACTCATCCCGAACCAACCGGCTCGTCTCGAACTCCTCGAAAGCGAGCTCCGGATGCTCGTGGATCCTCCGCCTCACCGTCTTCAGCCACTCCATGTTCTCCGGCCGCTTCGCGAAGCTCAAAACAGCTTCCGAGCACGCCTCAGTCCAAACCTCGCAGCTCGGCCGAGGAGACGGAGACGACGTCGAGGGTGACGGCGGAGATGTTAGCCCGTGGAGGCTCAGATTCTTTCGAGCTTCGGGGCTTGGCTTGCATCTGGGGCAACAGTTATCGAGCTCGAGGAACGGGTGGCTGTGATCGCCGGACGACGTCGGTTCCGCGGGTGAAATTAACGAACCAAGGAGGAAGACGGAGATTATGAACACTGAATTTATGGAAAATAATTTTATTTTTATTTGAATAAAATTCATTTTTTTAGAGAGAGAGAGAGAGGGAGAGGGTCCGGGGATGGAGTTTATGGAAAAATTATGTGAGATAAAGAGAGATGAGGAGAGTTGAATTCATCGGTGGTGCGGTGGGGGGAATTTGAGCACGTGGGGATAAAAATGACAAATGAGGGAGGAGGGGAATTTGACCACGTGGGGTGGGGGGGTTTATTCTTTAACGAAGGAGCTGGCTCCTGAGGAGTGAGTGTGGCGTCGAAATTCCAAGGCCAAACTGTCGGGGCCACCACTTTCGGGATAGGTTAGTCTCGGTGACGCCCAGCTTGCTCTCGTGTCTCTCTTTTCTACTGTAACTTCCTCCGTTGCAACTTTTCGCACCAAAATGTTTATCTCAGGCCATCTTAAAAAAAAGATGTTAAATTTTAAATAAATTTTTAATTTAACAGCTTACATAACACTTTGATATTTTTAAATTTTTTTTTTCACGATGTTAAATTTTAAATTATTATAAATGCTTCAAGTCAATAAAAAGCACGATCAATCAACAATCACTTATAATAAATGTTTAAACCAATAAAAAAAAACTAATAAAAACAATTTTTTTGGGTTCAAAGTACAACATTCATTTATAAAGGAATTTGAAATTCTTACAGTACATGGAGGATATGGTGCAAAATAAATGGCCTCAATAAAAACTTTGCTGGATATTTCAATTCTGTCAAAGGGAAAAAAAACATCCCGCACCTTAGTTACAAAAATAAACTATCCTCTATAATGATATCACTTGAACGTCCCAAACGTGCCAATCAATGAGCCACTTTATTGACCTCTTTTCGGGTATGGAGAACTCTTGTTTGGGGGATTAAACGGAGAAAATGTCTTGTGTCATTAATTATATGTCCCATTGATGTATCATCATCTGCTGTCATTTCATGTCAAATAGGAATTGCCATTCCGGTTGAAAAACTAACACATGAAATAAAAAGCCTTTGGGCAATCCAAATACAAATGGCCGAAAAGAGCAAGCTCACAGCGTCAAAAACCTAGATCTAGAAGACTGCTGACCCAACCACAATAGTTGCGCAGCCATCGCCGATCCGCCACTAAGAGGAAAAACCCACGAACAAACTAGATGAACAAAAAATGAGAGTGAGCGAGCCACCTGTGCAAAAAGTGCTCTCATAATACTTTAGCAACCACCTAGCATCAAAATGCATCGCCGATGAGGGACAAGCAATGGGCTAAGTACAAGCAACGGAGGAAGAAAGAGGCATGAAAGCCCAGATATGAGACGTGCTCAGGGAGGTTGAGACAAGCTCAATAAAACTAGAAATTAAGAAGGTTATCGAAAACAAGGAAGAGAAATAAACCAGGAAAACTGGAGAGAGGGGACCAGAATATGGGAGGGAAGACAGAGGCTGGGAAGAAGTAGGGGGCGGAAGACCAGATGGGGGAAGGAAGAGGATTTGAGGGGGGAGAGGGTGTATCGGGCTAGAGAGGAGAAGGAAAAGGAAGAGCAGGGGTTCTGTGCGAGAGAAAAGGGGGAGCCACTAAGGTACCTAGGATTCGAAAGTTCTTTTTTTTTGTTGGGGGGGAGGGGGGTGAAGGCGGGGTGGCGATGGGTGGGGTTGTGCGAGAGAAAGAGGGGATGGGTGGGGTTGTGCGAGAGAAAGAGGGAGCGACTAGGTTTCGTTGGCTCCTTGTGTAAGAATATAAAGGCGGGAAAGTGATGAACAAATATAATTGAAGTAACATAATACCCCATAAATAAATAATTATATAATTAGAAATCTAGTATTTTCTATACATGTGGGAGCTCAAAGTACCTCACTTTTAATTAAATTATATAAATTAGGAGGAATATCACTGGTGTAGTTTAATGAGAGAAATTTTTGTTCAAAAAAAAAAGAGAGAAAACACCCAAATCGACAAATCAAGAATAGTATCACTAGTCATAACGTTTTTTTTTTCTTTTAGATATTAATTTTATTTTAATGGCTTTTTTCTTTTAGATACCCCGAAATACCTTGTAGCTTTTGTACTTAAATTTAACTGAAAAATAGAGGGCATGAGCATCTCTTTTGTACTTAAATTTAACTGAAAAATAGAGAGCATGAGCATTTTTGAAAGAGATGTTACATAAAATAAGTCAAAATTTTATTTAATTGTTGATATGACAAATTGAATATAAATGTTAAATCGTCTTATTTTAAATGAATGTGTCAAATATAAATTTATTAATCTACTGAGCCCATAGTTACATTAACTATTAAAAAACAATTAAATTTAAATAGAACCACGCATTAAAAAATTAAATTAAATGTGCCAATTAGTACTACGATAATGTAACAGCCCATCCCGGAGATTTCGTACGACGGATGTGAAATGACAAAAATGCCCCTAGGCATTAACTAAGGTATGTGTGTATCTACATTGGGAGTTTTGGTTGATGGTATTTGGACCCCACACACACACACACATTCACACTCTTTCTCTCTCTCTCTCTCACTCCCGCACTCTCTCTATCTCTCAGACCTTTTTTCTCTCTCTCTCTCTCTCCCTCTCGGTTTTGTACGGACACATCCAAATCCTCCAAGAACCTTGCAGATCGAGACTAAGGTAAGCAATTTCATGTTCCTTGTGATACTAGGAAGCCATTAGTGCAAGTTTTAGAACTAGAAACCTTCGATTCATCACGAAACCGTAACCTCCGATTTGTGCATTGTTCATGTACACGTAAAATGTTGTTTTTCAAGGAATTCTAAGTTCATAGGAAGCTTCAGGAGGTCCTTACGAAGCTCGGAGTGCTTCGTTGGAAGAATTTGGACTTCGGAATCGCGAGATCGGAGAGTTTGTTTTTGGCCGGAATTATCGAGGCTTTTTCCGACGAATCCTCGGCGAGTTGGGGGTCGAGTCAGTTATGGTTGTGTTCATCTTTGTGAGATCTTCAGTTTGGTATAAAGTACGTAGAAAATGGTGCAAAAATGAAGGAGAAACCATAGTTGGAAATTTTTCCAGAAACCGGTTAACAGTCGCCGGCGACTGACGACTCGCCGGAGAAGACATGGAATATTCCGTCAGTCTTGACGGAATATGCTGACGCCGTCAGTCATCTTTAACTGTTATTGTTAGGTTTTAACGGAATATTCCTGACGGCGTTAACTGATGCCGTCAGTGTGCTTATCACGTGGCCGCGCGTGGGGGCGCGTCTGGCCGTGCCTTGGCTGGCGCGTGGGTGGTCGGAAAATTTTTCTAAAAATATGGGGATGTTCATAGGTTGTGTAGATCACGGTGGTATATTCATACACCCAGTTTGAGCAATGTATGAGAAGTTATTTCTAAGGTTTCGATTATGTGCGTTAATTAACGTTCTTTCAGTTACTTCTCATACAGGCGAGACCTATCCAGAGGACAAGCGTAGCCAGGCCAGGCATGAGGGTTATGACCTGGCTACTTATTAGTGAGTGAGCTTTTGTTTTCCGTATATGCCTATATAAATGAGATTTTTCCCAGAAAATCAGTTTAAGTGAAATGTGATATGAAATGCCATGCAAAGTATCTATTTATTTTATTATGCGTTATTGATTGCATATATTAATGATGGTGCTGCGGACGCACAGGTAAGTGGCAGGTAAGTTTATATACTAGTTTTGATGTGATGTGATGTGACATGATATGATTAAGTTGGATGCTGGGAACGCAAAGGTTTTGAAAAGATTTGTTTCTGACCCACTCAATTTTGTTTTTCGCCCCTCCAGGTATTAAGTAGTGTTCGTTGGTGGCATACGAGGAGCTCATCGGACGTTCTGACAGAATTCACTTATGTAGGACCACCTTCGGGTGTTATCTCTATTTAGTACTTTCCGCTTGACTGCACGTAGACTTTTATGCTCTGTATTAGTGGAATTCACACTTCTTTTACACTAGTATTGCTAGTGTTTCGGTTTTAATTGATTCGTAAATTCTATTCTTTATTGCTTCCGCACTATGCACATGGTTACGTCACTCTCACGTGACGGCCAGCACGCCCCACTTTTGGGTTGGGGTGTGTCAGATTGGTATCAGAGCCAATTCCTGGCCGGAAGTGTGGCGACGAGGATGTCGGGCCCCTAAGGGGGGTGGATTGTAACATCCCACATCGCCCAGGGGAGTGATCCTTAAATGTATATTCCCATCCCTACCTAGCACGAGGCTTTTTGGGAGCTCACTGGCTTCGAGTTCCATAGGAACTCCGAAGTTAAGCGAAAAGAAGGCTAGAGCACTCACATGATGGGTGACCCACTGGGAAGTTGCTCGTGAGTTCCCAGAAACAAAACCTTGAGGGCGTGGTCGGGGCCCAAAGCGGACAATATCGTGCTACGGTGGTGGAGCGGGCCCGGGAAGTGGTCCGCCCCGGGCCGGGATGTGACAATTTAGTTATATTTCTCTTCACTTATAAGTAAGAGGTCTTAGGTTCGATTCTCACCAATAGATAATTTAAACCATATTATTACTAGTCTATTAGTGTAGATAATATCGTTCGTTCAAAAAAAAAAAATTAAAGGCATTTGACTCCATCTTTGTTTGCTATAAAAGAAGGCAACTAGAAAGCAAAGAGTCAAATGACTCAACTGCCACATCATATATGAAATCTCCTTTTGAGAACACCTCAATGTCTTTTTGTCCTAGTTGATGTAGTTGACATCTACTTTGGAGACCTGGAATAGAAATGTCAAAATTATAACAATCAAATTATAACTAATGGCTGATGTGACAATCTGAAGTTTTATGTCAAATTTTGTGTTTCTTTAACCAAATTGTCAAATATTATTTTCTTATTAATGTAGAGCTTTACATGGTTGTATTTATTAAAAAAAAATCGTTGAATTAAAATTTTTATTAGTTGAAATGTTAGTGGAATAAAGAGAACTTCCTAGGAAAATCCGTTAAGATAAATTTGTGGAAAAATTCTAGTGGAATGGGGTCGATGAGGCTATGAAAATCCATTGGGTGGCCTGGGATAAACTATGCTTACCAAAAGCTGAGGGTGGCTTGGGTTTCAGGAATCTCTATGGTTTCAAGCTTAGTTTACTAGCCAAACAAGGTTGGCAGCTCGTTCATGATCATTCATCTCTGGTGGCTAAAGTTCTCAAAGCCAAGTATTTTCCCAACTCTTCCTTCTTGGAAGTGAACGTGGGTAACAAGGCATCTTACTGTTGACGCAGTATTTGTTCTGCTAGATATATCATTAAGGCGGGATCCAGATGGCAAATTAGGATGGGAGTGGATGTTGACATTTAGGCTAATCGTTGGGTGCCCCTCCTTCCAAATTTTGGGTTCCTTCCCCTAAGCGCAGTAGTTGCCTTCTTCGGTCGATTGATCAGCTTATTGTGGCCTAACAGTGGAGATATCAGCCTTCTCCGCTCCCTATTTTCGGATGTCAAGGTGGAGACAATTCTATCCCTTCCTCTCAATGTTCGGAAACCCAGTGACTTTTTAATTTGGCATTTTGATTCCAAATGCTTATTCATGGTTAAAAGTGTATATCATGTGGCGCTGAACTGGAATTCCTCGTCCTTTGTGGAGCCCTCGACTGGTTCTAGCATGTCAAAACTATGGAAATGCATTTGGAATGCTAAAGTTCCCCCTAAAATCAAGATATGTGCCTGGCAAATCTGTCACAACATCATCCCTACCCGGGCTAACCTCGTTCGTAGGCATATTAGTTCTGATTCGTCTTGTGTTTTGTGCAATTTCCCTTGTGAATCTTCCCTCCATCTGAGGCGGGATTGCCTATTTGTGATCTACACTTGGATGGCTACCCCACTTGGTCATCTTCCGGTGGATCTACAACTTTGTCCATTTGTGAATGGGGTCTCTCTCTCTCTGCAAACCTCAGTAGAACCAACTTCGATATTGTTCTTATGATCTGGTGGGCCATCTGGGGGGGGGGGGGCAGAAACAACCGGCTAGGAAATGATGTTATTGATTACCCCGACATTGTAGCAACTAAGTCACTAAGCTACTTGCTATGCTTTATCAACTCCACTGTTTCTCCCCCATCTCCTAGCTCGGAGTTGCTGTATGTTAGATGGTTTATTCTTCTCTCGGGTACTCTTAAGATTAATGTTGATGGTGCTTGGAGTGAACAATTGAGATTGGGTGGTGTTGGTATTATAATCAGAGATGACCAGGAGGTTTTGTGGTCGCACGGGCATTGCGGTTCGACTTTATTTTCTCTCATCTTCAAGTGGAAGCTCTTGCAGTTAGAGAGGGTTTGTCTTTGGTGTGGAAAGGTGTCTCAATGCAATCTCTCCAGATCGTAAAAGCACTGCTCGAGAGCTCGACTCATGTCACATCTCGGCCCAGGGCGGATCACTTTCCGAGCCCGCTCCACCACCGTAGCACAATATTGTCCGCTTTGGGTTTACCATTCCCTCACGGTTTTGTTTCTGGGAACACACGAGCAACTTCCCAGTGGGTCACCCATCCTGAGAGTGCTCTGGCCCCCTTCTCGCTTAACTTCCTACGGAACCCGAAGCCAGTGAGCTCCCAAAAGGCCTCGTGCTAGGTAGGGATGAGAATATACATTTAAGGATCACTCCCTTAGGCGATGTGGGATGTCACAACTCATATGTCCATTGTTGGTTACATTATCGAAGACTCTAAGGTGGCTCTTCTTAGGATCACTAGAGCTTCGGTTGTCCATTTCCGTCGCCAAGGCAATGGGGTTGCCCATTGCTTAGCTTGCTCTTGTTTACGTATGGAATCTACGTCTTGCTCCTGGTTTGAGGAGCCACCGAATTTCATTAGGAACTTGGTAGACTCTAAATGTTTATTATGCAGCATTTTTTGCTGGCCTATATGATGTAACCTCGTTCTCCTATATCAATGAAAATACTATCGTTGCTTTCAAAAAAAAAATCTTAGGAAATTTTGTGTGGTGGATTGCTCTGGTGGTTAAGGCTTTACTTTTCAACTCATTGTGTCTCGTATTTAAACTCTTATTTCTTTTCGTAGTGTAATTATTGTAAAATATGACTTGTATTAAAAAAAAAGGCAATTGTTATTGACATTCCAAAATTCTAATTTTTCCCTCCAAACTTTCTATATTTAAAAAATACATTTGTGAAAAATGTAAAATGAAATTTTTAGAATGTCAATACCATCCAAAAAGTATTCTAAAAATATCATGTTGTTGGTCGGGTAATAATAAAAGTTGCCCCTATAGTACCATGCATAGGCGTAAGGTACCCCACACATATACAATGGTCTCTTCATATATATAGCAGAATCACATTTAAAAGCCAATAACTCGTATAAAGTGTGAGTGTAACTGTAAATCCATTTGATTACTTGTGAAATTGAAAACGGCACCTAACTTCCTTAACGGTGCGATGATTTGTCACTCGTGAGGAACCATGATCACTATATTTCATCAACTCAACATTTGTGTGGAGCTCAATTGCAAGGACAAATTAAATGACCCATGAATTGGAAAGCAATGAATTTTAAAAACATGACTTTTAAGATAGATGAAGAGAAAATGCGCCCGCGCGCCTATGCGGCCAAAAAACTTGCTATGTGAAGTTGGACCGGAGCTTGAGGCGACAGTGGCTAAATTTTTTTTTAATTTATTTGATTGTTAAATTTGAAGGTATTTGTATCTATTTAAATGAAATTTTAAATATATTTAAATTTTTTTATAAAAAATGATATTTTTGAAATTAAAAATTAATTTTTAGCTATATTTCATAAATACTCTTTATATGATGTACTAATCCAAAAGTTTCAATTTAAAGAGCATTAATAGCAGCTATCTGTTGATACAAGCCTCATATCAATGTCATCCTTATCCAGTAAAGAATTCTTATTCGTATTATCTACAAGTGTTTTCATTGTGTTTTTGTTTATTCTGGCATCTATTTCTTATTTCTTTCAATTCTTGACCCTACACACTCAATCACATGATTGACTATATATATATATATATATATATATATATATATATATATATATATATATTTGTGGATGAATTGTCAATTTAGTCCCTGAATTATCACCTTAGTGAAAATTAGGTCTCTAAACTATTTTTCAGAAAAATTAGTCCTTGAATTATACAAATCTGCCAATTACATCCTTAATATTATATTCAAAGCTACTATATTCAATTTTCCGTCAATTTACTTCACGTTACTTGCATGTGATACATATTAGAGGGTAGATTTGTAGTTTTCCATAAAGAAATAGTGTATAGAGTTAACTTTGGAAGGTAAATTGGTAGTTTTTCATAAGAAATAGTGTAAGTTAACTTTAGAGGGTAAATTAGATGTTAGATTCGCAACCTATATGAAATGTGAAGGGTATATAGGCGAGAAAATGACGGTATTACACTTTAAATTGTGTCAAGTGACTTAAGTTGAAGAAAAATTGGACAAAATAGATTTGAATATAATTATAGGGATGAAATTAGCAATTTTTAATGAATTTAGGGACTTATTTTACCGAAAAAATAATTCAGGAACCTAATTTTCACTAAGATAATAATTCAGGGATTAAATCAGTACTTCACCATATATATATATATATATATATATAGTTACATGTAAAAGACAAACAATTACAGATAAAAAGTAGGACAAAAAAATAAAGTAATAACGGAAATGTTTTATTCTTGAAAATACTTCTATGCTTTGATGCATGAGATAGGCCGAATAAATAAAAGGAAAACTAATGAAAAATGTCTGAAAACTTTGAGTTTTACGATAAGGACAAAATAAAGGGTAAAGTGAATAGTATCATGTTTGACTTTTTAGTGTAAAAATATGATTTTTCGTTAAAATGAACAGTACCGCGGACTTTTCGTTAAAACTTCTATAAATAAAAGATTGAATGTGGATATGCAGGCAAGAATGCAATCAATAAAATTTCAACCCTGTGTGATGTGTATGGATAGTAGAAAAACTCTTCCATTAACGTTTAGAAATGAGAGTGAAAAGGAGAGGACCATATGGATGGAACAGCATCCTATTCAGATCTTCTTTGTGAGAATCTTAAGGATCAGTTTATCATATTCCTTCATCAGTCATTTTGTGATCAGAAATCATTTTTTATTTTTTTATTTAAAATTATACACAAACAATACCTAATGAAAATTGGCTACGTGATATAAGATGAACGACTAAAATAAATTGATCCCTAGGATCTTCAGCCATTCCAGTCCTATATGAGCCACTGAATCACTGACACTAAAGAGTCAGGCTGGCTATGGTTGTTTGAATGCCACATAGGGTAATACAAACCATTTATAGAAAGCTCATCTACTTGATCTGTAAAGGTCACATCAAACCCTACCCAAATATAGAAACAATAAACGCTACAATACAAAAACAAATTGTCTTGTTTTGGTCCACGTGTTATGGCTTTTCATCAAAGAAAATCAACTACAAGGAATCCAAATGTGCATGTTGGCCTTCGCTGCTCCCTTCATTTCGTTCTCCCTTCGGAACCATTCTTTCAAGTTTCAATATAGATCGAATGAATGATTATGGATAATTAACCTTTGATACATGCAATAGGTATTAATTAAAATCATAAACAACGACACGTATTAAATAAACTCGTGTGTTTTTATCAATTGTGAATGTTTATGCTTGAATCTTAAAATATACATTTAATTTCATGCAGTGGTGGCGTTATAAATTTTTTCTCAGGTTGGCGAACAAATAGACTTGACAAATTATCACTCAACAGTTGACCCAATTAACCCATTAATTTCGATACCACCACTACCCTTACTTCTAATAACAAATGAAAGTTGAAGTTTCACCATAAAACTAATTGATAATATGAAGAGGAACACAACTTATTTTTAAGCCCTTATAAGATTTCTCTTTTCACTGATATGAGACTCTTTGACATTCACATTCTTACACACCCCTCACATGTGGTGAATTTTCGAGCTAAACACATGCACAAGACAATTTGCATGATGTTGAGCATGTATGGCCGTAGGATATTACATGTGGGCTAACCTGCTCGGATGCTATAATAACAGTAAAATAGAGAGATCGAGAGAGAAACAGTTGAAAGCATAGGGAGAAAAAGATTGTGGAGCAAAAGATAATCTAAAAAAAATCCTTAAGACATCACATGAACTTTATCTCGAAGAATACAATATTGCTCTCAATAAATAGGTAGAGCACACAAATATTCCCACGCACCATTCAATACCCCAAGATGTTCTTGCAGCGAACTACGACTGCTCAAAGCTCTTCTACTCATGGTATGAAAAAGTCAAAGGTATTAAAGATAAGTTAATTACTAAATCCTATTTTTAATACATTCCAAATTGAAGATCAATTCAACTAAGTAAGGAATCTCCGAAAAAGTTCCCAACCGTTTTTCAGTGTTTTAGCCCTTTATGCAGATTTTGCACAATGAAGCTCAAATTTCATGCCCGATGTCCACTGCACTTCGCGCCAACAAGCAGTGCACTCTTGACGAGGTGTCTCGAAGCAGGGCAGAAGCTGATGACGATAATCTTGCCAAAGGTGTCCTAAGCATGCACTCCCTCATAAGCCCCGTGGAAATACATTTTTTCCCATACAGAAACAGACTCCACGTGTTATGATGCATGTTGGCTAGCTTTTCATCAAAGAAATTTATAAGGTATCCAAATGTGCATGTTGGCCGTATTTCCCCTTCATTTTGTCTTCTCTTCAGAACCATTCTTTCAATACATGCAACTTTAGGTTTTAATTAAAATCATAAACAACACGTTTTAAGCAAACTCATATGTTTTTATCAATATATGAATATTTAATATGAACTAATTAAAGTTTCATCTATATCAGTGGCGGAGTTTAGGAAATTTTCCTCAAAGATTAATAGGCTGTCAAAAATTGAAGTTGAAGACGAAAGTTTTAAAAACCAATAATCTTTCACTTTTGTTTCAAAAAAGGGCCACAGGCAAAGGTGATAAGAGATATCATGGGGTTGACATCTTGAGAAAGACAAACAATTACAGATGAAAAATAGGACTAAAGTAAGTAATAATGAAAACGTATTCATTCATGAAAATTATTCTATGCGTGATGTATGCGATGCACTGAATAAATGAAGTTGGAGAAAGACAAACAATTACAGATGAAATCTAGGACCAAAGTAAAGTACTGATGAAAACGCTTACATTCATGAAAATTCTTCTGTACTTTGAGGGTCAAAGATATAACGTTACTTGGTTATTCAAAAAATAAGTAGGAGGTCGCTCATACTTAAACCTTTTGGTTTTTGGTTTATAGAATTTTGTGTTTATGATTAGAACCGTTTATATTATAAATATCTATTGACACACCCCGTCCCGAAGGAGGGTGTGCTGGCCGTCACGTGAGAGTGACGTAACCATTTACACAGTTCGGAAGCTTAAAAATACAATTGTGAATTCTGTCAGAACACCGTTGGATTCCTCGTGGCCACCAAAGCTCTGCTATCTCGAACCTCGAGGGGCGCAAAACAAAATTGAGTGGGTCAGCAACAATTCTTTTCAAAAGTTATAACCCCTCGCCGTAAAACCTGTATAATTTCCCAGAAATAAAGTATATACTCATATATATATATATATATTTCTCAAAACCCGCTGGAAAATACGCATGTATGAAAGTATGCATATGCCATGCCAAAGTATCAACTGAATGCCAAAGCATCTCTGTGAATGTGATTGAATACTCAAATATCATCTCAGCCCTCGGCTGTATATAGCTCATATCATACTCAACAAATCATGTAACTCATAATCATCATAATCAAATTATATATATACCCTGCACACACATCAATACCACCTCTAGTGGTCTACACAACATCACTCATAATAAACTAATATGCTCTAGTGCTACAATCACGTGAAGACTGAGCGATAAATTGCGGGTCACCTACGAGTTGAACCCACCTATAGTGGCCTATTCGACAGGACTGAGCACCTAACTTGGATCCAAGGCGAGCATGCGGTGCGGGAGGTGAACAACACGTGAAAGACTGAGCCCCTATCTGGGCGTGAGCACTAATATCAGTGTGCAGGTTTATGAGCTCTAATCATATCACATCACATCACATTTCATCACATTTCATCATTCGTTCACAATAACTAGCATATAAGCTTACCTGCCACTTACCTGTGCGTCCTCAGCACCGACATTAATATAAACAATCAATAATGCATAATTAAACAAATAGATACTTTGCATGGCATTTCATATCATTTTTCATTTAAACTGATTTTCTGGGCAAAACTCATTTATATAGGTGTATACGGAAAATAACTGCCCACTCACTGGTATGTAGACGGGTCGTAAACTCCGTGCCTAGCCTGGCTACGCTCGTCCTCTGGATAGGTCTCGCCTATATGAGAAGTAACTGAAATAACGTTAATTAACGCACATAAACGACAATTACTAATAACTTCTCATACGTAGCTCAATTTTGGCATATGAATATACCAACGAGACCTACACGACGTCACGAGCGTCGTGATATTTTTAAAATAATTTTACTGTAGCTCACGCGCCCCCACGCCCCTGGCAAGGAACTGTGAAACGCGCCCCCACGTGCATGGCACGCGCCGGCGCGTGTCGTCTTCAACCTTGGGTCGCCGACGCCGGCCACCGGTCGCCGGAAACCTGCAACTCGCCATATCTCGACCATTTCTTCACCATTTCAACTCATTTTTCTTCCTACGTGCTCTAAATTAAGAGAGGAAGAGGGCTATACCTTCAAAAACCTCAAAAAAGCTTCGAATCACAACGGAGCAAAATCTCAAAAATCGGCCACTTTCGAACTGGGGTTTCCCGACATCCAATTCGAGCCAACGATACACTCCGAGGTTCGTGAGGGTCTCACAAAGCTCCCTGTGAGCTTGGATTGTCCTAAAACAAAGCCAATAAAAAGTTGATGAATAGTACCCAAATCGGACCACGGGTTTTCGATGTGAAAACGTACGAGTTCTTACCTAAAACTGGTGTCGATGGGTTCGTATGGACCTCAGGAATACAATGGAGTCATTTTCTGCTTCGATCCGTGAAGATTTTGGTGTCCTTGGGCGTGGTCCGTACGTGAGGGAAGAGAGAGAGAGAAAGTGACGAGTTCGAGAGAGAGAGTGTGACGGGTAGAGAGAGAGAGTGAGTGTGTGAGGTGTGCTCTGAGTCACCAATCAAATTCAAGGACCAATAATTTGATTGGTTGCAATTAATTAGGGTAGTGCACCATTGGGCAATTTTCACACACATACATACACACAGGTCAATAATCCTCGCGATAGTATTTTCGTCATTTCACGTCCCTAGTGACGTAAATATCGGGACGGGTCGTTACAATCTACCCACCTTATAAAAATTTCGTCCCCGAAATTTACATAACCAAAACCAAAACCACTAGTGCTCATAAAACAACCTCGGGTACATCTCTCTCATCCGATCCTCCGTCTCCCAAGTAGCTTCTTCCACTGAATGGTTCCTCCACAAAACTTTAACCAATTGCACCGTCTTATTCCTCAAAACCTTTTCTTTCCAATCCAATATAGTCACTGGCTCCTCATCATAAATCAAATCGGAACTAATCTCCAAGGGTTGATGAGGTATCACATATGAAGGATCTGAGACATAATGTCGAAGCATCGACACATGAAACACATTATGTACCTTAGACAGCTCTGACGGCAACTCAAATCTATAGGCAACTTCACCAACTCGCTCGGTGATCTGGTACGGCCCGATGTACCTAGGACTCAACTTTCCTTTCTTTCCAAATCGAACAACACCTCTCCAAGGCGATAACTTCAAAAATACCCAATCACCGACCTTGTACACTCTATCAGTGGCATGTCTATCTGCCAAACTCTTTTGGCGATCTTGGGCCGCTTTCATATTAGACTTAATAACCTGAATGTTCTGAGTAGTCTCCTCCACTAACTCAGGGCCCACTAAAACTCGTTCACCAACCTCTGACCAACATAAAGATGTACGACAAGCTTTCTCATAAGGTGCCTCAAATGGTGTCCTACCACTACTCGAATGAAAGTTGTCATTGTAGGCAAATTCCATTAAATCCAACTTTTTAATCCAAGCGTCACCAAACTGCCATACTGAAGATCTCAGTATATCATCCAAAGTCTGAATGGTCCTCTCTGTTGTCTGTTTGTCTGAGGATGATATGCTGCACTATAAAGTAATCTTGTATCTGAAGTTTCTTGAAAAGTTACCCAGAACTTAGAAGTGACCAACATACCCAAAAAGCTCAATAGATCCGTAAGTCCAAATCTCTTTTCCATAAAACAAATAATTAACCGTTGCACTTGTCTGGAAAGGTTGCTGCTCTTCACGGAGTAAAATACTCTGACTTAGTAAGCCGATCATCTACCACCTCAAATTCCATCATAATCGTCTCGTGTATGAGGAAGTTTGCACACATAATCCATAGTAGTATTTTTCCATTTCCACTGTGAAACGGGAAGTAACTGCATCAATCTAAAAGGCTTCTTTCTTTCCGTTTTAACTTGCTGACATATGATACATTTACTTACATACTCAAAATTTCTCTTTTCATATCCGCCCAATAGTACATGATCGAATGGTATGACATATCTTAGTACTTCCGGGATGCATTGTAGAAGCTGAACAGTGTACTTCGTCCAAAAATTGCTTTCTTTAGTTCCACGTCATTAAGCATATACATCTTGTTCTCTTGCATAAGCATGCCATCTGATTCTCTAACTCTGAGGTCTTTCTTTTTCTCGATATTCTTTGCCTCAATTAATTCATGGTTTCTTCATCAATCCTCTGGGCATCGAGTATACGATTAATTAAAATAAGCCTAACTTGGATACTAGCAAGCAAGGCGTCTTCTCGTTCTTCTATTTCCAACTTTATTCCAGTAGATCTCAAATCCGCAAGAAGAGGAACATAACAAGCATACAAAGCATTTATTCTCACGAGAGTCTTCATATTAAGTACATTAACCGAAACATTTGCACGATCACCTGGTCGTGCAATCATAATCACTAAGCAACTCAATCCACCTTTGTTGCCTAAGATTAAGATCTCTCTGAGTAAACAGATATTGGGGACTCTTATGATCTATACAAATCTTACACTTTTCTTCATAAAGATAATTTCTCCAAATCTTCAAAGCCAAGATGATAGCGATTAATTCCAAATCATAATTAGGGTAATTCACGTCATGAAGTTCAATTGCCGTGAAGAATAAGCAATTACCCTACCCTTTGTATCAATACACATTCCAAACCATTCAAAGAAACATCCTTATAGACCTCATAATTCCCGTTATCATTTGAGAGTGCTAACACAAGTGCATGAGTGAGGAAATACTTCAACTGTTGAAAACTTTGCTCACCATTTTCATCCCACTCAAACTTAACCTCTTTTCTCGTCTATCTCGTCAATGGCAAGGCAATGATTGAAAAATCTTTCACAAACCGTCCATAATAGCCTGCTAAGCTAAGAAAACTCCGAATCTTAGTCACGGTTCGCGATTGTTCCAAATTCTCAACTTCTGCTACCTTTTAAGAATCCACTTGAATACTTTAAGTAGATATAACATGTCCCAGAAATGCCACTTGATTCATCCAACATTGGCATTCGCTAAACTTATAATACATCGACGATCCCTCAATCTTTGTAATACCACTTTAAGATGTCTAGCACGCTCTGCTCTAGTCTTAAGTATACCAAAATATCGTCAATGAAAACGATAACAAACCTGTCGAGATATTCCTGGAATGCTTCATTCGTCAAACTCATAAAATTCGTCAATTCGAATGGCATCACCAAAAACTCATAAAGACCATAACGAGTTCTGAAAACCGTCTTAGGGACATCATCACTCTTAATCTTCAATTGGTAATAACTAGACTTCAAATCAATCCTTGAAAATACACAGGCACCTCTAAACTGATCAAACAATCATTAATACGCGGTCATGGATAATGATTCTCAATCGTTACCCGATTTAATTGTCCATAGTCAATGTATAGCCTTAATGTCCACATTCTTCCTCATAAATAAACTAGGCTCTCCACGACGACATACTAGGTTGAATGGAACCTTTATCAACCAATTCTTGCAACTGACTTTTCAATTCCCTTAACTCATCATGAACCAATCTCTAATATAAGGTCCGTACCTGGAAACAAATCAATAGAGAACTCCACATCTTTGCCTGGCGGTAATCCAGGTAAATTCTCAGGGAAAACGTCAGGAAAATGTCTAACCACCTTGACCTCTTCCACACTACTCAGAGCAATATCTCTTAGTACCGCATGAACTAAATATCCTTGGCAGCCTTTCGATAACGATCTCTTTGCTCTCACAGCAGAAATAACGGCATACCTCACTCCACTTTGCATACCTCCAAAAGTAACCTCTGGTCATCCAGGTCGATTGAAAGTAACAGATTTCCTGTAGCAATCTATCTTGTCACGATTATAATGTAACCAGTATGTGCCTAAAATCTCATCGAAATCCACAAAATTCAACGGGATAAGATTCACTAGCATAACTACCTCTTTCACCATCACTGGATACCCTGAATAACACCATACCAATGTAGGATGACCTACCTGTTTACTCGCTTAACGAATCCAATAATAAGTTATGGATATTACGGTCTGTAGCCCGTAATAACGATAACTCACTGTTGTCTCGATAAGTAAGCAACAATCCTCAAGGGTGCAACATTACCATCTTGCCCTTCATTAGAAATACATATGCACGCCTCGATCGTGCTCCATCATTACTCTCTTTGGCAACATCATCAATAACAAGAAATATATCAGCCGGAGTCAGCTAGTATGACCTGTACGGCTGAATCTATAGCTCGTCCACTTAGCCGGAGTCATCTAATGTGACCTGTGCGGTTGTACTCATAACTCATCGATCAATGCTAGTATATAAGTCGGAGTCATCTCTTGTGATCTGTATGACTCTAATCCTGCACACCACGGCTCATCTAACCATAATTACTAGATCCAGGTACCTGCTGGATCAGCGCTAGTGGTGGCAAAAAAGACTGCTGGGGCATTTACTGATTCTGGGGACAATTTGCAGCTCTATGTCCCATAGATCCACATGTAAAGCATCCACTACTTTCTTGTCTATACTTTCCAAAGTGTCTGCTATTGTACCTATGGCACAAAGGTACATTCCCTCTATCCGAATCACCTTGTCTCTGAAATCTCGGATCACTAGTAAGTCTACCACCTCGCCTCTGACCAGGGGCACTAAAACCTCCGCTGGGAGAACTAGAACTAGCTTCATTTCTCTTGAAGCTCTGAGTCTTCGAGGTCCTTGAGATGACAGATCTTTACCTTTATCGTATTTCCTCTGATTCCCATTCTTTTCTTATTCATCTTTACTCTCGCTGAGCATTATCTCAGAGTCCTCAATTCTCAACAACATCTCATAAAACTCCTGGTAAGAAGCACAATGGATAGTGGTCGTTAAAGAACACCACTTCCTCTTATTATCTAGCTTAAAACGACATAACACCTCGTCTGGATTAACAACAACATCCAAATGGTAACGATACTTGTCCGTAAACTTTCTATAATACTCATTTGACGTCATCTTTCCTTGTCTTAAATTTGTAAACTCTCGTTTCTTACCATCCATTTATGTCGGAGGACTAAACCTTTCCATAAACAATTCTTTAAACAACTCTCAAACAACTGTTTCCTCCGGTGATGTCTTATAAAACTCCTATCTCCACCAGGATGCAAATTCAATACTCAGAAACAAGGTAGTCATCTCGACCTACCTTGCAAAAGAAAGATTCCCTTGACTTTACTTTGCATAATCCGAAACGTCTTTTCCAAATGATTAAGCCATCGACTTGCTCCCTCAGGTCTTTCATTTCCATAAAGTGAATCAGTATCAACTTATAACCAGTCCTAAGAGAAGAATCATTTGGGTAATAGACTGAATCACATTAGTACTAGCTTCCCATAACTGAGCTAAATTGGGAAAACTAGACTCAATTGAACGACGTGGCTCTCTATGAGGTGGTATAGTTCTGACAGAAGACACTATGAAATTCTCAAGATACACAGGACTGCAACCTAGGCTCTGATACCAACTGACACACCTCGTCCCGAAGGAGGGTGTGCTGGCCGTCACTTGAGAGTGACGTAACCATTTACACAGTTCGGAAGCTTAAAAATACAATAGTGAATTCTGTTAGAACACCGTTGGATTCCTCGTGGTCACCAAAGCTTTGCTATCTCGAACCTGGAGGGGCGCAAAACAAAATTGAGTGGGTCAGCAACAATTTTTTTCAAAACCTTTCCTTTCAAAAGTTGTAACCCCTCGCCGTAAAACCTGTATAATTTCCCAGAAATAAAGTATATACTCATATATATATATATATATATATTTCTCAAAACCCGTTGGAAAATACGCATGTATGAAAGTATGCATATCCCATGCCAAAGTATCAACTGAATGCCAAAGCATCTCTGTGAATGTGATTGAATACTCAAATATCATCTCAGCCCTCGGTTGTATATAGCTCATATCATACTCAACAAATCATGTAACTCATAATCATCATAATCAAATCATATATATACCATGCACACACATCAATACCACCTTTAGTGATCTGCACAACATCACTGATAATACACTAATATGCTCTAGTGCTACAATCACGTGAAGACTGAGCGATAAATTGCGGGTCACTTACGAGTCGAACCCACCTATAATGGCCTATTCGACAGGACTGAGCACCTAACTTGGATCCAAGGCGAGCATGCGGTGCGGGAAGTGAACAACACGTGAAAGACTGAGCCCCTCTCTGGGCGTGAGCACTAATATCAGTGTGCAGGTTTATGAGCTCTAATCATATCACATCACATCACAGTTCATCACATTTCATCATTCGTTCACAATAACTAGCATATACGCTTACCTGCCACTTACCTGTGCGTCCTCAGCACCAACATTAATATAAACAATCAATAATGCATAATTAAACAAATAGATACTTTACATGGCATTTCATATCGCATTTCATATCATTTTTCATTTAAACTGATTTTCTGGGCAAAACTCATTTATATAGGTATATACGGAAAATAACTGCCCACTCACTGGTATGTAGACGGGTCGTAACCTCTGTGCCTAGCCTGGCTACGCTCGTCCTCTGGATAGGTCTCGCCTATATGAGAAGTAACTGAAATAACGTTAATTAACGCACATAAACGACAATTACTAATAACTTCTCATACGTAGCTCAATTTTGGCATATGAATACACCAACTAGACCTACACGACGTCACGAGCGTCGTGATATTTTAAAAATAATTTTACTGTAGCTCACGCGCCCCCACGCACCTGACAAGGAACTGTGAAATGCACCCCCACGCGCCGGCGCGTGTCGTCTTCAACCTTAGGTTGCTGGCGCCGACCATCGGTCGCCGGAAACCTGTAACTCGCCATATCTCGACCATTTCTTCACCATTTCAACTCATTTTTCTTCCTACGTGCTCTAAATTAAGAGAGGAAGAGGGCTATACCTTCAAAAACCTCGAAAAAGCTTCGAATCACAACGGAGCAAAATCTCAAAAATCGGCCACTTTCGAACTGGGGTTTCCCGACATCCAACTCGAGCCAACGATACACTCCGAGGTTCGTGAGGGTCTCACAAAGCTCCCTGTGAGCTTGGATTGTCCTAAAACAAAGCCAATAAAAAGTTGATGAATAGTACCCAAATCGGACCACGGGTTTTCAATGTGAAAACGTACGAGTTCTTACCTAAAATTGGTGTCGATGGGTTCGTATGGACCTCAGGAATACAATGAAGTCATTTTCTGCTTCGATCCGTGAAGATTTTGGTGTCCTTGGGCGTGGCCGTACGTGAGGGAAGAGAGAGAGAGAGAGAAAGTGACGAGTTCGAGAGAGAGAGTGTGACGGGTAGAGAGAGAGAGTGAGTGTGTGAGGTGTGCTCTTAGTCACCAATCAAATTCAAGGACCAATAATTTGATTGGTTGCAATTAATTAGGGTAGTGCACCATTGGACCATTTTCACACACATACATACACACAGGTCAACAATCCCCGCGAGGGTATTTTCATCCTTTCACGTCCCTAGTGACGTAAATGTCGGGACGGGTCGTTACATCTATAAGATCATCTCTGCAGAAAAATAATTGATTAACTAAACAACCTTAGTATTAATTTATTTTTTGCATAAATGATCTTTACATAGTGATTTATAATAATGGTTCCGATTATAAACACGATGTTTTGTGATCGAACACAATAATTTTGAGTACGAGTACCTAATCATCCTTAAGTAGCTAAGCATTGTTCCAAGGGATATTCCAATCCTACACTATGAGCCACTGAGTCATTGACATTGAGAGTCTAGCTAGCCATGGTTGTTTGAATGCTATGTATGGTAATATATATCTGTCACGCCCTAGACTCGAGGTCGGCGAAAAAGTAAATAAATCTCGCACCTGGTACGCGAGTACAAGTAAAAACAAAAGAAAAGCGAAACTTCTCTTATAAAAATAAATCTTAAAATTTTTTACAGCGTGTACAAAAATAATAAAAATCTTAAAAACTTTTAAATCCCTCGTCTAACACAATCTCAACTTGTCTAGCACTTGTCTTGCCAAATAATTCATTTGCAAAATAAGAGCAACTACCACCGTTGCCCAGTGAGTAGAATATGTCATATGCCAGTTAAGCGATGCCATTTTACACTCTAGAAAATACAATAATAGTATTAAAGTTGTAGCCACGTAATTCCATCATCCCTTCACATGTTCATTATGTCCTTCATAAATTGTAACTCACCACGTGACCTTTGATGTGGTAGAAACTAACACACAAATTAAACCCTATAAATTATGCAATCGTAGTACGAGTAAGTAGGGATCATTCTATTCCGGCGATTAGGAGGAATGCTAATCAACACAAATTAAACTTGTAAATTGAAAACTAAGTTAAACTAACATTAAAACAATGACTGGGGCGATTTTGGACGAATTTAACTAAAACAAAATTAAATGGCAGCAAGTAAATTAAGTTGTGAATGAAATATGGATGAAATGATAGCTAAAGGATTCTTCTCCACACATGAAACATATGCATACAAATCGATTTCCAGTTATTCTTTCTATAAACCATGAATGACAATGCTCCAAATTAACCGTGAATAGCACTAATTAACTCTAAGATTTTCCTAAGTTCATTGAATTGGACTCAACGACGCAACCAAATTATTCTTCTCAAGTTCCCTAACTATGAAAAGCATGGTAGTGATACATCTCCAAGATCATTAAGTTCTGTGAAAATCATAAGCATTGACAAAGCATTCGTAACTATGAAAAGCATGATACTCCTGCCAAGAATTTACTTAACTCAATCATGACTAGTGACTTTTATTACATACAATATAAGTTTATAATGATTAGGTGGAATTCCCTTATATTCTAGCATCAAATCCCTGCATGCAAACTAAGTTTGCATCCTTAATAAACATCAGTGTTCTAAAAAACGGCCTAGGCGGTCGCCTAGGTGCTGGGCGGTCACCATCCGAGGCGTTTTCTTGCAAATCGGCCGAAAAAATCGGTTGGGCTCTAGGCAGTTGTCTAGGCGGGCTAGGTGGTTAGGCGGCTAGACGGAGCTGGGCAAATTTTTTTTATTTTTTTTTTGAAACCAATTTCAGAAACCAAGTCTCGTCGTCAGCCACTTCGTCTCTTCTTCCTCAACTGCAGTGCACTCACCCGCTGCGACTTCGAGAGGTTTTCTGGGCCATCGTCTTCGATCATCTCTCCCAGTTTCCAAGGTCTCCACTCTTGCCAGCGTTGAAGGCTCTGCAACTCTTCCCGTCTCGAACTCTCATCGGATCTGCAACTCTAAATATAGCCATGGTTGCTTTGCTAGAGGTTTCTGGAAAAAGAACGATCGAGAGAGAGAGAGAGAGAGAGAGAGAGAGAGAGAGAGAGAGAGAGAGAGAGACTAAAAGAGTGTTAGAGGTTTCTGGAAAACGAACGAGAGAGAGAGAAAGAAAGAGAGAGAGAGAGAGAGAGAGAGAGAGAGAGAGAGAGAGAGAGTAAAAGATAAAATTTTGAGGTTCTAAAAAGGCAAATAAGAAGAAACGAATAGGTATGGCATTTCACTTTCCAAGGTAAAAAGATGGTGATGACTGATGTCTACCTTAGGTGATGTGAAATAGGGTGGACAGCTAGGGGCATCAGATGGTTTGAAAACCACCCACTTGCGTGGGCATTTATATAGTTGGCTTTTTATATAAATGTTATGTGTCACCCACTTACACAAGTTTGGGATATATATTATATATATAAATGTTATATAAATTAAAATTATAAATTATGTAGATAATATTTTTTTTTCCTAGGCAAACATATTATAGATGTACATAAAACATTTACATATGTATGTTCTTCTATACGAAATAACATATTATTCAATAATTATTTACATCTGATATAGTAAATTTAATTAATTCATATAATATCTAAGAAATTACCTAAATCCGCCTAGGCCGCCTAGGCGCCCGCCTAGACCCCGCCTAGGCGCTAGGCGCTAGCCCACCGCCCGACTAGCGCCTAGCGTTTTTTAGAACCTTAATAAACATACAAGAATAAGTTCTCTATAAAGAAGATAAGTAAATCGCATTCATGTTTTATGAAACAATTACTGGATGTAATCAATTTACATAAAACATATGATCATAGCTTCCAATTCACCTCTAGCTAAAAAAGAAACTTAGCTACACATGTTCATCATAACTGAAAAGCAATCTAAAATAAACATTGAAACTTAAAACAAAGAGAGAAACAACTCTGAAAATTCCAGCAACTTCAATGGATGAATGGTAGGTGCAGCACCCCCTAAATCGCTGCAGGAATTTCATATATATAAGGGGAACCGCTGAATCTAAGGAGGAAAGGGATTAGGCGTTTTAAGTTATTTTAGGACTCTAAGAAACAAGTGCAATGTTATTAGGATTCCTCCTTGCAGCTGGAGATAAGATAAGATAATGTTGGATAAAATAGGATAAGATAACATAAGATAGGATATGATAAGATAATGTTCCTCTCCAACTACGATTCCTCTTTCTTGTGTAATTCCTTGCCTTCCAAGCATCAACTTTAATTTCTCCAGATTTTAGCACATGTCTAACACCTTTTAAACACCAAAAACGTTCAGCCCATATGCTATCGACGCCTGCTGTCTAATCCAAGTCCAAAACTGCTCCAAATTGCTCCATTTGGCTATTTATTGTCATCTTTACCAACTGGACCTACAATAATACGAAAATAACTTAAATTACTACAATAAATGGAAATTAACTAAGTAAATGCAAAGAAATAAGATAACAAAGTCGCATAAATATGCTCCTATCAAATTTCCCCACAATTAGCTTTTGCTAGTCCCCGAGCAAAACAAAGAAAACAAAACAAAACCTAAACCTTCCAACAATTGCCTTAGGGATTTCCAATAAAACATGACATGTTAAAAATCATTACTTACATAGATTTTAGCAATCCTTACTCTTGAGCTTATACTTAACTGCAGTAACCGCTCACTAGCTCTTATTTAATCAATTAAAACAACATTTGAAAGTAGTAATCAATTCCTCACCATATATACTCTTTATTTTCACACAGATTTTCTGACTACACTCCCTAAACTAAGTATATGTGAGAAGATTGATGTAAAATGTAGACTAGCACTCACATATGTTATAACAAAGAAGGCACTTTCTGAAATTATTAGTACAAACATGTATATGATCTCATGAATGGAATGCCACTACTTAGAAGCGAGAACCAGGGATTCCATATGCTCGTACCAATTTCAAACTCCACATATTGAAACAAATAACAATCAAGATAAAAGTCTAAGGGTTGTAATGGGGCTAAGGTATTGGCTAACAAAGAAAGGTTAAGGATAAACAATGGTTCTTAAAGTGATAGTAAGCACAGTAATGAAATCAACACCTAGAATTCAACTTTTGATTGCAGCACCCAACTTTAAACACAAAGAGGAGATTCGTACAACTTTAGGGTCAGATTCATATTTTTGGACCCTTCTTCAACAACCAACACTTATCAACTCATTCTCACTTCTTTGCAACCTCTTTTATTTTATTTTTTTTATTTTTTATTTTTATTTTTTTTTCTCAACTTTTTTTTTTTTCAACGTTTTTCTTCTTTCTTTTTTTTTCTTGTTCATTTTCTTTTTTCTTTCCTTTGAAACATAAAACATAAGCACTACTTCACCGGATTCAAAAGAACAAATTCTTCTCCCACACTTGTTTTTCTGCAATTCGTAGATCAAAAGGAATTCCCAATAAGTCATGCTCTACTATTCTTTAAGAACAAGGGTATGGATATTTCTATACTAGGCTAGGTAAGGATAATGCAAGCTAACAAAGAAAATAGGCTAAATAAGGCTCAAAGGGGTTAAACTTACAATACATATGCAAGGGATAAGGCTTTTTGGCTCTAGTGGTAACTAAACAACTTCATCTTGTTATTTGTTATGCAATCAATTTTATGCTTTGAATGAAACATGCATGAGTTCTAGTATTTGGAACTAAAATGATGAAAAAGCATTCTAAGTACCAACGAAGCAAAGAAATAATGAGATCATGTAACGACTTTAGAAAACAAGAATATCACAGATTATTAACTCTCCAAACAAAGAATAGGCTCAAGTCTCATAGGGTTGTAGCATTAGTTTGAGTTTTTTCTCTTTGTGATTACATATGAATTCGTAAATGATAACTACAACTTAGTATTAACCAAGGAGCATATCAAACTTCCACCCATGTTTGTAACTTTCTTTAACAGTCATGCAATTAAAAACCAAATCCTCATCATTGTGTTGAAAGGTACCCTAAGACACAAATAAACAACAAAAATGACTCTTTTTGGTTTTTTCTACCAAACATTGTCCTCAATGTTTCAAAAATAAACTTAAACAAGAAAGCAATGAAAGACCACTAACAAACAAGACAATCATGGAAAAGTAAAAACAATAAAGAGAAGGGTAAAAGAGAGAAAATCTGGTTTTAGGAGCCGGAAATTCCATTGTCTCTTTATTTGAACACATGGGTTGCCTCCCAAGAAGCGCTTGCTTTAACGTCTTCTAGCCAGACGATACCTCCATTTAATCCTTACTAGGACCAGCAGCATGGAGTTGATCTTTAAATGGAAAGTGATACTTGAAATGATCCGGTAATGGTTTAAATTCTAGAGTGGGTGCCTAAATCATTGAAATCAACAACATGTTAGTAGAAAACGAAATTGAAATTTGAGGAGATGGCTTACCTGTGTGCTGCGACAAGAACTCAAGGACAAACACTACTTCAAAAGTTTCAGGAATGTTACTCTCGGCCAGATTTGGCATGAGGGTAGTGACTTATCCCGTGTTATAAAATCTAACTTCTTTGGATATGGTAGTCACAAGTACATCCTCTTTAATGAATTCTAGATATTCCCTAACCGCTTATTTCTCTTAAATCCTTCTTCTTGTTGTACAAATCTCTTTAAAAAATTTAGCACATTCTGGAACTTGCTTTATTGTTCCAAGAATTGGGATATTAACTTGCAACTTTCGGAAGGCTTCCAAGATATCTTTTCACTCTCATCTTTCTTGGATTGCATAGCATAAACCTGCGAGGACAAGGTACATTTGGTGGAATAAGGTTACAAAGAATTGAATTTGGAACAACCTTACTAAAATTGGATCGTGGTGGAGCTAGGGTAGCTATGACATTAGGATTAGAGATGATTGGATGCTACGGCAAAGCCTCTTCTAAGCTTGTCGTGGCTGAGTCTTCCTCATTCTCTTCGGACAACAGTTCTTTGTCCACTTCTAGGCTATGTTTGTACATCTTTGGTTCAGCTCCAACCTCCATACAACTTCCCAAAGTGATAGCTTTAGGGATTTCAAAATCTCCCATCGAATTGACAATAGTTGAGCTAGAGAGTTTGCTTTGTTCTCGAATTTGTTCCATGAATTTTGCGATCTGTCCAAGTTGATTTTTCAATTCGACCATCTCTTTAGCTTGGTTTTCTAGATCCTGAGTCAAGGAAGCACAAGAAACATTTAGTACTCCTCAGATGGCTGCCAATATCCTTCTTGTTGGAGTTTTTCAATTTGAACATGATCCATGGACATACTTGAATTTGGTTGGAATTGTTGTGGGGGAGGCTGTGGTGGCTGCATAGGTCTTGAATAGAACTCCTCAGATGGCTGCCAATATCTTTCTTGTTGAACTTGTTGAGGTTCCCTCCACATAAAATTTGAATGATCTCTCCCACCTGGATTGTAAGTGTTGGAAAATAAGTCGTTCCTTGATTGATTATGGCCTTGATAACCTCAAGCATTGACACTATCCCAACCTCCATTCTCAATTAATTGAGGATGTTGATTAGTATGATATCCTTGCCTATAGGACACACCAAACGTAGCCACACTTTGCATTGTGGACCTTTCGATAAACTGCGACACAAGAGAAGTAAGATTCGCCATTTGAGCTTCAAGATTAGCAATTGCCATGTCTTGCTTCTCTAGTACCTGAAATCAAAGAAATAAAACTAAATCAAATATCAAAAGTAAAGTAAACAAAAAACAGAGTGATTAGCAATTTTACTAATCTCGGCAACGGCGCCAAAATTTGATGTGGTAGAAACTCACACACAAATTAAACCCTACAAATTATGAAATTGTAGTACAAGTAAGTAGGGATCGTTCTATTCTGGGGATTAGAAAGGATGCTAATCAACACAAATTAAACTTGTAAATTGAAAACTAAGTTAAACTAACATCAAAACAATGACTGGGGGGATTTTGGACGAAATTTAACTAAAACAAAATTAAATGGCAGCAAGTAAATTAAGTTGTGAATGAAATATGGATGAAAGGATAGCTAAAGGATTCTTCTCCACACATGAAACATATGCATACAAATCGATTTCCAGTTATTCTTTCTATAAACCATGAATGACAATGCTCCAAATTAACCGTGAATAGAACTAATTAACTCTTAGATTTTCCTAAGTTCATTGAATTGGACTCAGCGACGCAACCAAATTTTTCCTCTCAAGTTCCCTAACTATGAAAAGCATGATAGAGATACATCTCAAAGATCATTAAGTTATGTGAAAATCATAAGCATTGACAAAACATTCGTAACTATGAAAAGCATGATACTCTTGCCAAAAATTTACTTAACTCAATCATGTCTAGTGACTTTTACTACTAATTACAAATATAAGTTGATAACGATTAGGTGAAATTCGCTTAGATTCTAGCATCAAATCCCTGCATGCAAACTAAGTATGCATCCTTAATAAACATACAAGAATAAGTTCTCTATAAAGCAAATAAGTAAATCGCATTTATGTTTTATGAAACAATAACTTGATGTAATCAATTTATATAAAAGAGAGAGAACTCTGAAAATTCCAGCAACTTCAATGGATGAATAGTAGGCGTGGCACCCCCTAAATCACTGCAGGAATTTCATATATATAGGGGGAACAACTCAACCCAAGGAGGAAAGGGATTAGGCGTTTTGAGTTGTTTTAGGACTCTAAGAAACATGTGGAAAGTGTTGGAATGTGATTAGGATTCCTTCTTGTAGTTGGAGATAAGATGAGATAATGTTTGATAAGGTAAGATAAGATAAGATAGGATAGGATAAGATAATGTTCCTCTCCAACTAGTATTCCTCTTTCTTGTGTAATTCCTTGCCTTCCAAGCCTCAACTTTAATTTCTCCAGATTTTAGCACATATCTAACACCTTTTAAACACCAAAAACGTCCAGCCCATATGCTATCCATGCCTGCTATCCAATCCAAGTCCAAAACTGTTCCAAATTGCTCCATTTGGCTATTTATTGTTATTTTTACCAACTGAACCTACAATAATACGAAAAAAAAATTTAAATTACTAGAATAAATGGAAATTAACTAAGTAAATGCAAAGAAATAAGATAACAAAGTTGCATAAATATGCCCCTATCAACCCCTAATGACCTTCCTGCCCTAATATTCCCTTGTGCAGTTTACATTTATCCCTCGGATTAATGCAACACTAAAGTTCTTATGCTCCATGAACAATCTCAAGTAATTCCACATAGATTGGATATATCCCATTAGAAACATTTACACAAAATCAAACATGCTTGAATTGAAATAAAAAGATATTTAGAAATAGCTCAAAACTCACGATAACTCATGAATTTCATTTATCGAAAATAAGAACATTTTATAACACATTACATAAACCACTCACCTCGATAATTCGAATCTTAGCAAGATAACTCACTAACAATTTCCCCGCAGCAAACCCTAACTCCCTCTCTTTCTACGTGGAACATGCATGCTCTGCGTGCTGCCTTCTTTTTACGTTCCAAAAACAATGGAGCAAAGCTCCTATTTATAGGGCAAACGCCGGGTCCAACTTCCTTCTAATTGGTGGTTTTTGGCGGCCAGACAATGGTGGCGTGCAAGGTGTCAACCAAATAAGGAAGTCATGATACGGGGCAGCCACCTAAGGCTAATTGAGACCACGCCCAAGTTATAGCTTCCATTAGTCAACAACTAGAGTGCTTATTAGGCACTTCCAGCACAATCTAATGAAAGATAGGAAAAGGGTTGGAAAGAAAACCATACGTTTAAAATGTATAGGTTAATATATATGTTTATATATACACATATATTTAAAGTATATAGTATAAATTAAGTTGAAACAAAATATATAATTGAAAATCAAAATTAATTTTGTAAATAATATTTGTAGTAAAATATATTTTCAAAATGCGGGTTCTCACAATATCATTTATGGTAAAGTTGAGCCAGGGCTAGTTTCGCTTCGGTTACAGAATCGAAAAGTGATTACCGAAAATCGAACTAAAAATATCGGAATAAGAGAAACAAAAATTTGTTTCGAATTTTTTAGGTTTGGGAAACCGAAATCCCTTAGGCTAAATTCGAAACTGATTCCCCAATTCTGAAATTCACCCCTCAATTCGAAAATAAATAACCCCAAAACTTCCCCCCAATTTGAAAATAAAAAACCCTAAATCTTGAAAGAGAGAGGGAGTGAGTTGCAGAAAGATATAAGGGGGGGAGCGAGAGAGAGAGAGACGGACATTGACGATTGAATCGAGAAAATTGATTGAGAATTGAAGGAACTCTACGTCGACGGCTGAAAGGAAAGAGGTTTTCATCGAGCTGTGGGCGGGCGAAGAGAGGGAAGTGGTCGACGACTATCTGCTAGAGGAATGGATAGTGGAGGGTCGAGAGGGAGAGAGAGTCTGTGCAAGCCGAAGGTAAAAATGAATTTGGTGGAATTTGACGGTGCGATGTCGCCGTAGAAGATGAATTTGGAGGTGTGGCGCAGTGTGGTGTGGTCTCTAGTGTGGCGAGAAGTCAGCGGAGAAGAGGAAACAGAGAGAGGGTCGGAGTCATCAAAGAGAGGGCTTGGCTGTCTGGGAAGGTTTTGAGTGAGAGAGAGACATTTATATTTTTAGGAACGGTTGACATCTAATGATCAATCAAATCTAACGATATTTCAAATACATATTAAACAGTTTATATATCTTTAATCTTTAATATTATAAAACCAAAAGAAAAGTTTGGTGTCTCAAGACTTCAAAAAAAAATTAATTGGACTATACAGTCCCTCAAACAAAAAAATCCACAACTAGATCAAAATAATATAAACAAAATAGCAGGGACACTTTTGTCAAAAACAAAAAAAGTAAAGTATGTTAAACAAAAAAAGAATTAAAAATTAGAAAAAAAGAAAAAGAAAAAGAAAAAGAAAAGAGAAGATAAAAACCCACGACCGTGGAAGACCCCAATTCAACCACATTTGAGTCTTGCCGCGAATCAGTTTTCAGAGAAAAAGAAAAAACCGAAAAAATAAAAAGGGATAGAAACTGCCGTGCAAAACTGAAACCCTATATCTTTTGATGCTAATAGAATGAAAACCCAGTACGGGATCGTGTTCTCTGGAGCAAAAATATTTCAAATACTAGATTTTGGAGAAGAGATCAACCAAATCAGTGACAAAAGTCAGTGAAGAGATCGAAATTCTTCGTCTATATATCGACTGATTCTTATCGCAGGTAGATTTCAATCTCGGATTCTCCATTTTCTCTGTATTCCTTCTCCATCCAGCGTTTGTCTACTATTCACCAAATTGAGTTTCCTTTCTGTTTTCGATTATTTACTTTTCAGTGAAAACTTGGTGCTCCTTGGGAGGAAGAGCAACCAACATACCAGATTCGGCATGTTTCTCTCTGCTTTCGTTTCATTCTATCGGCAAGATTGTTGCTTCAGGCAAAAAGAATGTTAAAGTTGGATTTTTTATTTTGTTTTTTCCTTGCAGTGATTTGATTATTGCTAGATTTAGGTTTTTTGAAAGTTGCTTTGCAGATGGCTTTATCTCCCTTGCAAGTCACTACACGCGATCAGGAGGAAAGATGCCCATAACCACCCCTCCAACTCATCGACCTCTTCAAAGAGCAGCAGAACTAATATACAGATTTTAAATTAAAATTTCATGGATTGTCGATCTTTTCATTGAATTGTTAAATCCCTAACTTCGTTTTTTTGTTGCCTTTTGGTGACCAGATGCAAGTCATTCTTCAACAGGTTGGCTTAACAAGTTGTAAGTATGTATATGTATATGGACTCTGCGTGGGATTTTATTGGCTAATCCTACCATTGTTTATGCTTAGTTGGGTGTTTAACTTTTGTTTCTTTGTGTGATTTCTGCTTTGCTAGATGTTGAGGATTTGTTTTTCTTTATCATTTACACTTTGTTTGGGTGTTTTATTTTTTGTGTGATGCTAATTTGTTAACTTATAGTCTTATACATTCTATTCTCTGTTTTCCTCTATTTATTTATTTTCAATTCAGGGCTCAATCTACTATTTAGAGAAGATTTCAGTGTTTTTTTTTTTCTCTATTTTTCACTCTTCCATAAAAACACGGGTGAGGAACTCATTCATCATCAAGCTTCGTAAGTTAGCAGGACCGTACAAATAAGGTTTTGGTTTTCATTCTTTATCTTATTGCCCAATTTTTATGTTTATGTTTTGGCATATGGGTTTTTTCTGTATTTGATTTCCTTCAAACCAAATTCGACCCCAAAAATAAAATCACCACACTGGAATCAATCAATCATCATCCAAATAAACCCCAAATTGAACCAATTAAAGCAGTGTAAAGGGCAATTCAATAAAACTACCGCACTGCGATCACGATTTTAATAGGTGGTATTCACTATTGAGATTGAGTTTTATATGATTAGGTGAATATATAATTTTTTGTGCTTACTATCTTAATTGCATAAATGTTGCAAGTCTTCAGCAGATTGTTCAGGTTTTTTTTTTTTTTAAGGAGAACAATTCAGACCGAGTGCTGCGGAATGTTCTTTCGCATATGCAGAAGGGTTCATCCGAGTCTGCTTGCTTGGCAAACTTGCACTTTGGAAGTTGTAACCTTTCAATTTAGAAGTTGCAACCTCATAGGAAAAGATGAATACCATGGCGTTGATATTGCAAGAAGACTTTATGTTTGTAATTTGTAATATTGTTCATCTTTGAATTAGGATGGGCTTTTATATGAAATTTTTAATGTTGATGACTATAAATTTATCTTCAATCATTTCATAATTTTTTTAGTTTTCATGTATGTACTATAAAAAGTTCCCTTTTTATAAAATGACTAATGAAAACATCATGAGCACTCAGGTAAAAATTTTCCAAGTCAGTAGATTTTAAAATACAAGGAAAAAAGAGAAGTTAATAAATGTACATGGTTGCGAAAGTAACGTGGAGAAGATAGTTAAAGACACTGCTATGTGTGAGAGAGTATCCATAAGGACCACAACAATAGCTATGACTTTATGCTTCCGGTTAAGTTGCTATGTGTGAGAGAGTAATAGCTATGACTTTATGCTTCCGGTTAAGTGCAGCCATCTAGCAGATTTCACCCCTTATCTCTGTACTTGGTATCACACTTTTTTCAAATATTTCTTCACAATTATAATGAATAACAACTAACGCAGGTCATCTTGAGATGCGCATAGCGTTTGTAATTAAAAAAATGTCTCTCGCTATTTCATTCTAAGAAAAAAAAGCTCCAAAGAGTGCTCTTTGTTCTTGAATCTAACAATAAATGAGTTAATTGAATATAGGTACGAACATGCAGGGTTGTGCTTACATATTCCTTGGTTCTAGGGTTGTGCTTACTACTTCTAATCAAAAGAGAAAACACAAGTGTTCAAGTTATCTATTGAAAAGATAGGAGGAAAGATTAGTATTGGCCTCTCACAAATTTGGTGGAAAATAAGTGTTAGTCATTCAAAATAAAAAACTTTGGATGGGCAAATAAGAAAACAACTAAAGTAACACATTTTTAGGGGTACATAGTGCCCATGATAAAAAAAATGTCTCTCTCATGCGTGTGAGCGCGTGCAGAGATGCTAGTATTATACAATTATATTTGGTTTGGTTTGGTATTACAAAGACAAACGGAGATATGGTCCTGATCCGCGTACCCAAGTTTCGTTAATTATTTGGTTTTTGATGCCGAATGGTTCGGTATTACTCAATTCAATTTTTTCAGGTCTAAGTTCGGTATGGTTCGAGTCGTTTGGTTTTTTCTATTTTTTTTTTCCAGCCCTAAGTTGATCTACCTGCTTTGTAAAGGTGACATCATAGCCTACCCAAATATAGAAACAATAAAGGGTCCAATACAGAAGCCAATTTGTCTTGTTTTACTCCATATGTGATACGCATGTTGGCTTTTCATCATTAAAGAAATATGAAATTGTAGTAATGATCATTCAATTAAAAATCCATGATCATTAGTTCTTTAACTCATTAAAACGTGCAGCTATAATCATTTTTGTCAACTCCGTCAGTACATCTGTCAAAATGAGTCACGTGCTACAGACATGAGGCTGAATCAAGAATCAAATATGGAAAATTGTAGCACTAGTCCCTTAACTTTAACCTAGTTGTAGTAGTGATCTCAACTTTAATCCAATAAGGGTCCCTCAACTTTAATCCAATTGTAGCAATAGTCATTTCACTCTAACGCATTTTGACGAAAGTTAACAGAGTTGACTAAAAAGAACATAGATGGACGTTTTGATAAGTTAAGGGACCAATGTTCACTGATTTTTAGTTAAGGGACCATTACTCCGATTGAATTAAAGTTGAGGGACAATTGTTACAATTTTCTCTCAAAGAAACTACAAGGGATTCAAATTTGCATGTTTTTTTTTTTTTTTGCCCTTTTCATTTATTTTCCTCTTCGAACCATTCTTTCAATATCGAATGAAAGATTACGGGAAATTAAGCTTTGATACCTGCAAATTTTTAGGTATTAATTAAAAGGATTAAGTACCTAAAACTCCAAAGCTTTTAGTTTCATACCGATTTTTATATCAATCTTTTTAAACATTTCAAACAAGTACCCAACCTATTGAAAATGTCACATCCATTAAGTCGCAGTTAATGATACATGTCCATGTAGAAACAATGGGTCTCACTTTTTAACTTACATGGACACTAAAATAATAATAAAAATAATTTAAAAAAGAAATGAAGATAAATAAATAAATAAATAAATAAACAACTAAAAAATAAAATGAAAAACAAAAATGAAAATTGGGAAATATCAAGCCCCCGCTGCCTCCATGCTCAACCTACGACCACCGAAACCCCATCCCAACCTTTATATTCAAAACCGACCACTAGGTATATCACAATGAATATTAATATTAGTTGCCTCAAAATTTAAATTTCAAACGCAGATGATACAATATGGAACACAATGATTAAGGGGTAAATTCAATATAAATTCAATTTCATGAGCTATCATTAGAAATAGTCCACTTTTTAAAAATAGGTCCAATGATTGTTATCTTTTTGTTTAGTTTGTTATAAAATTGAAAATTTTTGAAGAATTTTAAGATCCTAAATCATAAGAGTTAAATTCCTTCAACCATGTTGCATTCAGTCTTTTACTTATTTAATATACCTCTATCATAGATTTTTTTGCCGATAATCTACCTATATCATAGATAAATCATTTTTAGCTACCTATATCATAATTAGATGTATTCAATTATATCTTAAATATGTTTTGCTTGAGAAATTTTGCAGTCCTCTTATGACATAGGTATGTTACAATTGGACTCAATTTAAAAAACAACTTGAATTTTTGGACCTGGAGCTAACTACCCCATGATTAAACGGGTATTGAATTGAATAAAAAATGGACCAGAATTGAATCTAAAATGGACCCAAATTGAAACTACATTAGGAAAGCAATCTCCTAACAAAGAAGAGGGTTAAGAATTTAGATATGGTTCAAGGAGCTTACATTTGCTTATGTGATTTCCTCATTTGCTGATTTTCGGCTCGTAAACCTTCCAGTTTTTGTTTGTGGCCGGTGAAGGTGGTGGTTGTATCATGGCAATATCCATACCATTTCAGCAACCTCTATGACCTTTTTCTGAATGTTGGTGGCTTGACTTGTAGGGTGGAGTTGGTGATTGTGCGTTGGGTTTGGAAGTGATGGCCTAGTAGGGGTGGTGGTGACTGTTAGTTGGTGAAGGCCATACTTCCATGACCATTTATTGATTTTGGAGAAAAATTATGTCTTGTTAATTTAATAGAAATTTAATTGGGGCTTACGAATGTGACATTTTCAATAGGTTGGGTACTTGTTTAGAATTTTTGAAACGTTTGAGACCAATTTAGAATGACACTAAAAGGTTGGGGGATTTTAGGTACTTGATCCTAATTAAAATCATAAACGACACATATTAAGCAAACTCGTATCTTTTTATAAATTTTGAATATTGTAAGTTGAACTAAATTAAAATTAAAATTTTGAGTTTTTATCACAAATGGTTCCTAAAATTGACCCTCACCATCAAGGTGGTCCCTGGAATTGAAAATCAATCAATGTAGTCCCTGAAAATATCGCAAATCAATGTCGTCATTCCATCACAATTCTGTTAAAAAATCAGTTAAGTGCTGATGTAGCACATAAATGGGCCCCTTATGTCCTTTTTTCTCACAAATGATCTTTGAAATTGACCTACGACATCAAAATGGTTCCTGAAATTGACCCGCGACATTAAAATGGTCCCTGAAATTGAAAATTGATCAATTTAGTCCTGCAAGTAAGTGTCTCAAATCAATGTAGTCCTTCAGTCATAATTCTGTTATGTACTGATGTGACACATAAATAGGTCACACAAGTCTAATTAAATTAAAAAAAAATATACAAATAGGCTTAATAATTTAATAGTTAATAAAAAAAAAATTGTCAACCCAAAAACCTAATCCTGCAATCACCTCCGATCTCAGTCCAAATTTCTATACCTCCTTTACTCTCTATTCTCTAAAAAAATCTCAATTCACCTATCTTTACACACTTCGACACCCTTCACCAAATTGAACCTGGATTGAGATCACTTTTGGTGACGGCTTAGCCCATTGGCAATGACGTCTGGGACATCAAAACATTTAGGCGATCAACATCCTCACAACCTTAATCTTGTAGAGCTTGTTCGGCGCTTCCCTGGTGGTCTGGTGATGCAAAGAACGACGAGGTATGCCTTGAGATAATGAGGTTATAACCGACGTGCGTCCATTGTTGGTTGAAAACTATTTCCACACCCCCTCTTAGGTCTTGGTTAAGCCTTGTGCCTTTATGAATTTATTGAAAGGATCTCTCTTCATAGTAGGCCCTACTATAAGGAAAAAAAAAATTTCCATTGTGCAAAAAGGTATTTAGACAACTTTTTTAATTAATTATTAAACCCACATCAGCGCATAACAATTTTTTTATACAAAATTGTAGTGGAATGATCATATTGATTTGCGACACCTATTTTCAAGAACTACATTAATTGATTTTCAATTTCAAGGATTATATTAATGGTGTGGGTCAATTTTAAGGACCATCTTGAAGGTGTGGGTCAATTTCAAGGACCATTTGAGATAAAAACCCGTAAATCTTGTGAGGCCCATTTATGTGCCACATCAGCACTTCACAGAATTTTTAATAGATTTGTGATGGAAGGACCACATTGATTTGCGACACCTATTTTCAGGGACTACATTGACTGATTTTTAATTTCATGGACCATCTTGATGGTGATGGTCAATTTCAGGGACCATTGTGATAAAAACCCTTTACATTTTAACTCATCCAGAGGCTTCATCTTGACAAGGATTGAGAGCCTCTCAAACATTAGATTGAACAGAAAAGTCTTAAAACCAATATCTTTCATTTTTCTTTCAAACAAGGGCCAAACAACGGTAAAACCAATATCATGAAGGGGATGCCTGATGGATTATCAACTTGTTTAGCACCATTCTATCTATATGTTCTAATGATATTGTTGTTATATATGATTTCTCACCTTTTTATTTGTAGGGGCTCCACATTATTTCTTTCATCATTGTTCGTTTTGTTAATTCATGATGAACTTTAGGGACACGCATCTGTTTGGAAAAAGTGTTTTATATATATATATATATATATATATAGCCGCCCACTATTGAAGAGTCGATGAATTACCCGAGTATCACAAAGCATGGGTACCTTCTAATTCTATGCCTCAGCAAGTTAGAATTGTTTAAGTGGAAAGAAAGTTTGGAACTTGAAACCTTTTTCAAAAATATTCATGATGGAGATAGTACTAACACTATTTCATGATGACATAAACATGCAAGCCAAAATCTACACATTGGACATGATGGGTCTTTTCATTTTCTAGGCAAAAATCGCACTAAAATAAAACTTGGTGAGAGTTCTTTTCTCTTACAGGGACCTTTTCTCACCTTTGTGTGAGTGATCTCCATTTCAGTAACTTACGCTGACCCTAGCTGTAGCTAGGGTTGGTGGTAGCTCATTGCTCCTTCTCTTCCTTTCTGCTCAGCTTGTGTTTTTCCCGACTTTCTACCAATCTCCCGCCCTACACCCCTCTTGCATTCGATATCACCGTCCTTAGCCCCAAACTCCGTCCTCCACTTCTCTCCACTCCCTGATGCCCGCTGACCTCCTGTTTCTCATCTCATCAGTCCAATTCATACACTTCCCACTTGGCTCCGTCCCCTTGATCCACTATATATCTATATTGATCTACAACCACTCTCTTTACCGCGATTAGTCGCGGGTCTATTAGAAGGTTGTAGAGTTCCAGCTTGAGTGTTTGCGTCACCACCTTCTCTTTGTTTGCCTTGGCATTGTTGCTTGTGGAATGTGAATTTCCAAATGCTTCTTTTGATTTGTGGCTGCGATCTTTATATTGGTGCTTGGGGGAGAACAATGGAGACTTATTTTCTTTCATTTCCTTCACTTTTGGGGTGTCGTTTGGTCGGATCTCAGGCTGGTTTGTGTTGGTGGATCTATGGTGATACAACGGCAGGAGGGGTTGCAAGATGCTAGGGTTTATGTTTTTCTTTTTTATTTGGTTTTAGGCTCTATTTTGTTTTGTTGTGGAGGTACATTTCTTTGTGTTGTGCTTATCTTGTAATTGGGTCTCTGCTTGTGTACATTTGCTTTGTTGGTAATGAAATTTACTTTTGACAGAAAAAAAAAAAAGATTATCTAACTTGTGTATAAAGTTATAAACCCTTACTTTTGCAAGTGGTGGATAAGTTTATTTTTTATTTTTAAACATGTGTCTTGATTTCAAATTTTCCTCTTTTTCTTTAATCTCGCTAGGAGTAGTAATGAAAAAAATTGAAACAAAAAGTGTAACCTTTAGAGTACGTTTGTTGCACCGAACTATCTCGGACTTGACTAGTTTTAGGGACTAAATTGGATTGGCCTGACATTGACTAAGCAGTACTAGAATTGTTACACGTTTGGTACAATGCCGAACTAGTTATGACTACATTTTTATTTTTTATTTTTAGATATGAAAACTTTCACTTTCTTTTCTAAAAAACTAAAATACTCTATAAATAGAAACAAAAGCGAAAATTAGATCTTATGCCGAATACCAAAGAATCAAAATTTTGAATTTTCAATCTTTCCCATCAAAGACTTGAGTCGCAACAATATTTTGGTTTTGGAAATGCAACAAACAAGTAGAGTTCTCTGGAATTACACAAATATGAAGAGCTTCACTAACCCAACAGAAACTTAGTGAATAAGTAAACCTCAAAGCCCTTTCCTATCTAAAATGTAATTAGATTGTTAAAATCCTATGGGAAATGCTCCTCTAGAACATTGTTGTAATCTATATGTCGTTCCTAATCGGGTGCATATTATACAACAACCTTTCCTTGCAAGAACATTATGCAATCAGCAAACCATATACAATCCCAATTTACTCTCTTTTCATAAAACCATATATTTTAATTATTTTCCATTAGAACTTCCCAATTTGTAATGACCCTAATAAACAATAACATAGCACTCAACAACTCATTAAAAAAAAAAATTAAAATCGAAACAATCGTCTTTACCTAATAGAGAGGATGGCGCAATTTTCTTCCGGGATTTGATCGGAAAAAAAATGTTGGGTGTGTTAAAAATGGTGTGGGAGACCAAATGGGGGGTGGGTATTGAAGGCCTTGAGGCATTGGGAATTGAAGCTTGCAAGCGCTTGGCATCCATGTGGGTCTGTTGCGATTTAATTTGATTTGGATTTGGTTACGTTATAGGGATCCTCAAAACCCTTTGCAATCGCCGCCACGACGCCCATTTCCTCTCAGCGATCTGCAGATCCAAGCAAACCCCATCGAGATTTGAAAAGAAGAAAGCCTAGAACTCGAAGCAGAGATGGTCTTAGCAGTTTGCTCGAGTTTGGGGAGTCTTGCTAAGACTGTCTAATGAGGCGTTTAATCGAGGACAGTCCCTCCTGGTCTCATTAAAGAAAGCTCATGCAACTTATATATACAGAGCTACACTAACACTTAGTTCAATTCAGTTCAATAAAAGCTAATGAGGGCAAACAAACGCACCCTTACTTTTAAGTGTGTTGTGACGTTGACTCCTAGATTCATTTTACATGTTCTTTTCAAACCCTATTCACCACTTTGCGTCGTTCGTTAATATTAGCGTCATCATTGTATTGAGCATTGAATTAGTTAGTGATTCAAATATATAATATGGAAAGAAAGAAATAAAGCAAGAGATGTTATCTGACTTTCTTAAATGAAATATAGTCAATCATTAATTTTTATAATCTTAATTCTTGTACTTGGGAATGTTGCTTAATTTTTAAACAGCGTTGGGGCATGGACGTTGAGCCAAATGCAAGAATAATCTGCTTCAGTGCCATGACAGAATATGATGGCTTTTGGAAAGGCTTTTTAGCTAAAATGGTTTATGAGATTTGCACAACTCCTCAGTTTGGTCCTTAAGATTTGAAATAGATAGAATTGGTCCCCGAGTTTGTCCACAATCAATCATTTTGATCATTCCGGGAAAAATCTCCATAAAATAAGAATAAAATGACAAAAATACCCTCAATTTTGGTCAAATCATTTTGGCCTATTGTTTATTAAATTGAGGGTAATTTTATCGTTTTGATCCTTATTTAACATAATTTTTCACCCAAGGACCAAAATGATTGATGGTGGACAATCTCAAGGACCACTTCTATTGATTTCAAATTTTAGGGACCAAAGTGATGAGTTATGTAAATCTCATAGACCATTGTGACTAAAAAGCCCTTTTGGAAATAAAGTATGGAGAAAGAGAAAACAAGAGAGAGAGAGATTGAGAGGAGAAATTAAAAGTGTGTACTTTGATTATCATTAGGCCATTTAAATAGGGTAAGGGTAACTTGATTAAGAAGCCCAATTGTCTTTAATTTACATTAATGATCAATAAGAGATTAACTACACAATTGGTTGCGAAATACGAACATCCACATAGTATTTACACCACTCTCTTTTGGATGTCTGCACGTTAATGGAGTTATGTCCACCGTTAATGATAGTTGCCTGGATAAAACTTTGCTTGGAAAACCCAATGGAAAAAACCTAATCAAAGGAGAAAAACTGGGGCATCACGATTATGAAATACTGATATGCTGTTGGATGTGCATAATGTTGCCTTGCTAAAACCTTGACAGGAAAAACCTAGTGGGATAAAAATTTGATTGAAGGGAAAAAAGCACAACGCGCTTATATGTCCATTACAACATATTGCCAAGACCCCCTAATGAATAACTCCACTAGATAAGTTGACTCCCCTGATGATTGTAAGCTTTAATTTGACTAGTCATCACTGCCAAGTTTGAAGTAATGCGACTTTGGCCTTAAGAAATTAAGCTTGAGTAGAACTTGACCTGGGGAAGTGCATAAGTTTATCAGGAGTTCACAACAGCCATTTGTATTCTTGCAAAGAACAAATAAATATAAAATAAAATTTAGGATTTAAAATATGCTAAGAGTAGTATAAACTCCATGGTAAATATAAATCATATATAAAAATAGTCTTCTAGGCTCTTCAAAAGTCATGCTAAAACTCTGAACTCTTTTAAGGTTATGTTGCATCAACATAATTTAATTAAAGCAAACAAAGGTACTTGTTGAGGCAATTTATACCAAACTTATCTAGAATAGGTATTGAGTACATATTTTGAATTTTATGCTCTTAAATTGAAATCTTTGAATAACAATTTCATGGAATTTTCCATTCATTAAGAAATAGTTTCGAGAGATATACGAAAACTTAAAAATCTCAAGTACTATGCAATTTCTACATGCCATAAGTCTCACGTTCAAGATAACATTGTACTTGTAGAAATGTGGTTGCACCTACAATAGAAGACTATCCCTACCAAGAAGTCACTGCCATACAATTTCACTTTAATACAAATACCCAATTATAACTTTTGGGGTTTAAACTATATAGGTTCACTTATTTCATGTTTATTACTGGCACTCAAAAATGTAATTTGCCTCTTCCAATTTGGCCAACCCTTTTACAATTTGCCAACATTAATGGAAAAATATGACTAAATTACCCTTGATGATGATATGAGTAGTTTACTAATCAAAATTATTGATTATCATCAATTTGTGGTCCAACAATTGGCATGCTTAATTTAAAAGTATTTTATTGCATGGGTACAATCCTCTTCGGGGCTTCCATTGTCACATCTAGGACAAACATCTTAAGATGAATTACTTAGAGAAATTGATCATGCCCTTCTATGGAGAGTTATTTTTCATTAGGGCTTGAACTTTATTAACCTCCACTTACACGGAGTACAAAGTTTAGAACCTATTTATTCGTCATGCTTTAGGCTTGCAATAGATTACTAATCACCATAGTCACTTCTAACTCGTATATAGTTTGGATAAGACGCATGCGGATGTATCAACGCTAATTATCGACATTCTTTGAAAACTGTAATTTCTCCCCCTAACGTCGAGAATATTGTCTCACAAAAGTGACAATCGGCAAAACTGCGGTAATTGTGAGCACAACTTAAAATAAATCAACTTGAATCCTAATTTTAGCGGATGAAAATGATCTTTGTGTACCCAATTGCTTGTTGGTTGGAAAAGTATACTTAACTGAACTAATCATGATGATGCATGTGATCAACATGCATCTCTTAAGCAGAAAATAGAAATGAATAAATTGCTTAAAGCTTGTGATAAGCCATGAAAAGTTGTGTGCTCAAAACTAATCCTAAGTGGCATGAAATAACTTACAAAATTTGGGAATTACACTTGTAATGGAAAGCGAATAATATAATGACCATGTAAGACCCCAAAATATCGCCTTTCTAGAGTGAATATAATATAAGCTCAATTCTTGGGACAAGACCCGGAGTGAGCAGAAGGCTAAGCCTACCCCCAAGGGGGATCGATCTAATTTAGTGGTTCCCGATATGACCGAATACAGCCAACTTGGCTCCAAAGTATATTAGTTCACTCCAGAGTACGGACTTCGCTAGCTATCCAAGTACTAGACTGCACAGTACCTTCGGGACCACGTGATGTGTCAGGCGGCCCAGTCTGGCACAGCAGCTCCTCCCACCCATGATGGAGAAGAGACAAATCGTCCTTCTCCGATATGGCGTTCGTATGTCAGAACAGTTTCCTTATCGGACCCTTTTATTCTCGGCTACTCAGAGGAATGTCGAGTGATATGGACCGACTTTGTGGGGCCTATAAATACACTTCACCTTGCTCTTTACAACTGCTAACTTAAGCGTTGGAGCCTCCACGTCGGGAACCACCCTCCCTAGCGCTTGGACTCATGGTGTTTGCCTGTTTTTGGTCTACGCAGGTTTCATTAGGGCTAGTTCGGTATGGGATCCTGTCTTGAAAACTGGATCCCAAAGCCCAAACCGATCCTTTTTGGGATGAAAATCCGAATCCCGATCCCAAACCGATCCTTAGGTAATACGGAATTTCGGGATTCCCAAAATATTTGGGATTTTGGTATGGTTTCGGGATTTCAATAGGGCAAAAATTTGGCTTCTTGTTAATGGAAGAAGCTGGTAAATTCAATTTAAACCTGCAGATCAAGCATGCAAAGCAGAAAAGAAATCGAACATGCAAGGAAGAAATCGACCATGGAAATCCAGAAATCCAAATCAACCAAATCCACATAAAATTAATCTAGAAATCCCCGGAAAATTAATCAAGAAATCCAAATCCAAATCGAAACAATCAAAAGCTCTAAATCGTAAATCCTTAATTTGTAAATCCTCATTCGAACCCTAATTTAGAGAAAGCTTTAGAGAGGATAGAGAAGGAGATGGGTCGATACTAGAGACAAGAGAGCTTCGAAGATTTGAGAGAGCTTTCGGCAGTAGTAGCTCCTTCCTCTCTGCTTCTCAACACGAAGAGTGCTGCTCCATCCTCTTTCTGCTCCTTCCTCTCTCTGCTCCTTCCTCCTTCTGTTAGTGGGAGCCAAAAGGTTCCTTCTTTTGGGTTGGGAATTGGGGAACTGAAAGCCAATTGAATTTTGTGCCTTCTGTTAAATATTTCGGTATTTTTCGCCTTCTATTAGTGGGAGCCAAAAGATATTGCATTACTTTTCTTTCTTCTTTTTTAATATTATTTTGTGTCTTCTGTTAGTGGGAGCCAAAAGGCTCTGCTTTTTGAGTTGGGAAGTGGGAACCGAAACCCAAAAGTCAATAGGAAACCGAATACTTTGGTATTTTTCGGGATTTCGGGATTACCGAACAAATGAGATTTGGAAACCAATCCCATACCGAAAATTTCAGTATTTTTTAGGATGGGATTACCGAACTTCGGGATGGTTTTGGTTTGGGTTCAGGACTTTTTCGGTTTGGTTTGGGATTTTCAGGAATTTTTTCCAGCCCTAGGTTTCATCCCACGACGGTTGAAATTTGGCTTCATCAGACCACTTTGTAGATATATCTAGGTCATTAGTCAAATTATCCACAATAAGATGTTGATTAAGTTCACAAATACACTTACAAATTCTCAACAACGTGCATAATGCACTATGTTAAGGCCTCAAAATATGTCTATATGGAATGTAATAATCCTATACATCATTGTGGATGTTGAATGGCAAGATAATCATGCCATGATTTGGTCAGTGAACTTCGTTGATTGTACGCTACAACTCATTAGAAAAAGTATAAGCTTCTCAAATAAAAGACATTAAATTAATGAATTCATGATAATATACGAAACTAAAATAAACAAAAATGAAATCAGCATAATAAAGGTGCTAAAAAAATAAAATAGAACACGAGAACAAGCTATTAGGAGATAACTCAACTAGTAATTTCTTGCTACGTCCAAAAATGTGGGAGATGAAAATCAATCACTAGCAATGGAATCAAATAAATTCTCATTTATAGCAAGAATATGTTTGAAATCTGAAAGTGGGTTATAGCCACTGAGTACAAAATTAATCAAGGGCGAAATGTCAAATTGTCTCAACCATATTTGTCTTTGTCTTTAATCAAGATACAAAAAATACCGAGTTATCTTTTGTTGTATGGCAGAGCCATGCTCAATGAACAGAGACATCCACCGAAACTAGTTTCGGTTATCTATGCAATTAAAAACTGAGGAACTTTGAGGTCCTCAATTATTTAGAATCAACGAACTCTAGGTTCTGATCCAATCAAATAATTTTTCATCTAGGATGTCCAATTTCATTCTCAGAAAAAATGATCAAAATAATTTTCTCATCAATGGCAGAGAAAAAAAAAAAAATACTCAAGGTGTGATGTATCCATCGAGCCTTACATATTCATGTACCTATTTGGTTATGAGCGCAACGAGCTATAGACTCCCAATTGTGTGAATATGAACTTTATATGCATATATGTTGTGTTCCTTTCAAGTGAAAATATAAGGATAGTATAGTGGCACAAGTAAGGATGTCGGACCACAGGGACTGATTAGACCTCTACAAATTACGAGCTTTATGTGAACCCTAACTAAACAATGAAACTAACAGTTGACTTTGGATTATGATTTGAAAAGTAAAGTAACTTAAAATGTAAGAGAATGTAAATATGAATAATAGAATGGTTCAGAAACGATGGGAATGGAACTAGGGATATTGATTTCACCATTACGAGCTAATTCCATGAAAATTAAGTCAAAACGTATTCAGTTCTCCAATCTGCAATTAGGGTTCGTTTTACTTAATAATGATCATCCATTTGATGTGTGGCTGTGATCAAGTACTCCTAATCTGTAACCTATTTGTGATGTTCAACTTAGATTACCAATTAAGAATCCATTAAGAACAAAAAAACTTCAAAGAACCAAAGAAATCACATGGCATGATGTTTGCATAGCAGTTTCTTCAATCCTTCACATGTCTACCAAAATTAAGCATGATGTGTACTATAACCATGATCAAATAATTCATAAGCAGCCCTAATGGTGATCAAACATTAAGATTAACAAACAAATTAAACTATAAAATCAGTGAATGAAACAAGAACACATATTGGTAATTTGAATACTTCAACTTAATAACATAGAGTTGTTTTGCAAGGCTACATTGAAATCCCTAGCTATGAACTTAATTACACAACATGATTACATAATATATAAATATCAAGAACAACATGAGTGAAATTATAGTTCATAAAAGAAATCCCCTTGAAGCAATTCTGATGTTGAACTTCTCCAAGAACGCTGCGGCTGCGTGGTTTCTTTGGTGGCAGCAGATGGTGAATGGAGAAAGGATTTTGTTTCTGGAAGAAAGGCCAAAGAAAGAGAAGGGAGAAGCTCCGGGCGTCCCTAAGAGGGAGCTTTTGTATAAGTGGCAGAAAAGCTATGTTTTATAAGGTAAAAGTGGCTGTTATAGAGTGCCAAGACATCCCAGTAATGGAGCATTTATTTTAGACCTTTTTTGCCGTTATTGGTCTCTTAAAGGGCCATATTCACCACCATCTTCAATTGTACACTTTGAATCTCTCTCTAAATCAAAATTCTTATTCATTTCTCCACTTTCAGCATCATTTTGCCTCATTTACCCTCAAATGGACTTTAAAATACAATTAATTGCACATTAAAACAAAAGAGGGTAAAACACAACTAATTTAACTCAAAAATATCATAAAGAGACTAGGAATGGATGGTATAAATGTATGAGTATATGAGTTATCAATATATATGTAGGACTACATGCCCCTTACTCATAATAAAATGAGAATTAAGGATCAATGAACTAGCGTCCGATCTAATTATACAATGAGAATTAGAGGGATTGCAGGTCCTTATCTTTAGATTACAACTCATCATCATCATGTGTTATCATCCCATTTGTGAGAATGAGAAAATTAGACATGAGGCATATAGGAACGCAATAATGATTGAGCTTTGCGTACATGTGATAATTACATATTAACAATACATGTAGTTACTTCCGTAACTCCTTATATGCCCAAAAAACAGTGTGTAAAAAAGTATTAAGTACGATCTTGTCAAAGACGAATTTGAACCATTTGTTGGTCCATTGTGAGGTTTAGCTCACTCCTTCACTCTCTTAGTGTAAATAATATTGTTTGTTAAAAAAAAAAAAAAAAAACTGGTATATAAAACAAACGTGGCTTGTGATGGATCTCAAACTATCTTCCTCCAAAACTGTTGCAAATCGTACTCATTGAATGAGATATGGACTATCAAAAACAAACCAATTAATAACGTTAAATGATCTGTGAAGTCAAAGAGACTAGGAGGAAGTTAAAAACAAAAAGAACTAATGTTAAAAACAAACCAATCAATAACGTTAAAAATAAAAAGACCTAATGTAAATAGAACTAATTGATCCCAATCAATTATTGGCCAATTCATGGTCCAAGCCGTCATTCTCATCTTTAGGTTTCTTTGCTTTCCATCGTACTAGAGTACCATATATGGCCTTGCCAAAAATAAAAAAATAAAAATGTGCAAGCATACAAGATCATATATATAATTGTTAGAAAAAAAACATGGACAACAGAAATGCATCAATGATCTATATATATATATATAATCTAGTCTATCAAGATGGTTGCTGAATTTGAAAATCAATCAATGTCGTCCCTGAAAATAGGGAACTTTAACGAAAAGTTCCCGGTACTGTTCACTTTAACGAAAAACCACATTTTTGCACTAAAAAATCAATCCTGGTACTATTCACTTTACCCTTTATTTTGTCCTTATCGTTAAAACTCAAAGTTTTCAAGTCATTTTCATTAGTTTTCCTCTGAAAATAAGTTGTGCAAATAAATGTCGTCTTTCTGTTTGAATTCTGCTAAAAATTCTGTTAGTGTGCTGACGTGGCACCTTGTGAGCCCCCCACTCCAATATTTTAATGACATGTGGATTAAAATTAATTTTTAATTTAAATAAAAAGAAGAAAAAGAAAAAAATCGACTCCATCCTTTCTCGCTGGGGCCTTCAAGGGTCGCCGGAAAGCAAGAGCACACGAATTTCAATCTCTCCAGCGTTGCAAAGGGATGCTACACAATTCAAGATGGATTTCCTTTTAATTTGAATATAAGCATGTAAGCAGCAGCCTTGTAAGGGGTGGATGAATGAATGAACATAGTTGCCTCTTCCCCTTACTCTTTAATTTCGTGCAATCCCCCTTTCCATCCATGTTAATTTCCTGCAATTGTCCCTTTACTTTATGTTAATTTCCTGCACTTCTTCCTTATCAGAATACACATTCCACACACACCGGAAGCATCCATTGCCGCATCAATCGCTCGCTTCGGCTTCTCGGGCAGCGGAGCAGAATACACATTCCACACACACCGGAAGCATCCATTGCCGCATCAATCGCTAACTCCGGCTTCTTGGGCGGCAGAGCCGCTGCTTTGCTTCTTCTTCTTCTTCTTCTTTTCTCGACTTCTTCTTCTTCTTTGACTTCGTTAATTTTATTGGCTGATTTGATTGTTGGTGCCATATCCCCTCCGTGGTCGGCCATGGATTTTCTCTGGATGGTGGAGCGATCGAAGAAAGGCAGTCATGGTCGTAGTGTTCGGAGAAGAAGATGGTTTTTGTAGTTGTGTCTTCTATGTTAGTCGAAGCAATCTAGTTTTTGCAAAGGTTATGGAGGTGTTTGGGCCCAAAATAATATTTTGGGCTGAGCTTAGAGTTGTTCTCGGCCCAGTAACATTCATCTAGAATCTTGTCATGGGCTATCCAGTCAAAGTCGGCCGAATCCTGTTGCTAGAAGGATTGGTTTAGATAAAGGTGAGGTAGTCGAACCCTAGTGCAACAAGGAGTCTTAAAACTGAAGATGCTTAGAATTAGGGGATGAATTTGGTTCGTTAAGGAGCTTGGTTCAAAGTCCTATAGGGGTTAGGCTAGGCCGAAACCTAATTAGATTAGGAGTTCTAATCCGAGTACATTTCTAGTTCAACCATGAAGAGGGTTTGCTGCTATAAATAGAGAAGAGAGTGCATCATTTAAAGCCCCTTTAAATCAACACACAAATTACCCTGCGCAAAGTTTCTCAACAACCCTAAGATTTTTTTCTCCTCCTCTTTCTTCTCACCAACACATCTTTAGTCTGGATAAACAACACTGTGAAGGAAACCGACGACATCTTCAATTTGGATAAACAGCACTGAAGCCGTAGAATCAGCCGACCGAGGAGCACCTTCAGTTTGGATAAACAACACTGCTTCGAGACCGGCTGGTTATTATCTAGGTCTTGGTTAACAAGGATTCTCGAGTCTTTGTTGGTAGAGGTCATATTATCAGCCTTCTCGGCAAAGTGAGGTGTTACAGGTTACTAGGCTCAGCACATTGAACGCCGAGTGTTATTTTATGATCGGATATTCGTAAGTACATTTTAGAGTTCGACATTCCGACGGCCGAACCACATTTACAATCAAGACATTTATTTCTTTCGAGTATTTGTGTTCGTACAGTTTGGTACCAGTTCGGCATACATATACTCTCACGAATATAATTACCGAGACCAAACCCGGGGTCTACGATTTGTGAACTTCAAAGAAACTAGCAGCCTTGTTTTTAGGCTCTAGAACCCAAAGGTTGAGACGTGTTCCTTCCTCGGTTGTAGTCGTAAGATCAAGAAGTCAGCAGCGCGCCCAACACGACGTCAACATATTTTACTCCCCGATCAAACTCGGCCGACGAGTTGGCACACTTCGTACACAACCGAATGACATAGTTAACTTATTAGTTACTCGGCCTACGAGCCACGTAGGCTTGGTAGTTTTTAGGGTCAACATTTTGGCATGCCCAGTGGGACCCAGTGCTAAAGCTACAAAGTTCATGACCATTGAAACACGGTCAGTAAAAAAGAAAATAGTCATTGGTAAATCAACGAATAATCTTCCGTCTACAATCCAAAGCCTAGAACAGGATGGCTTGTCACAGGCACATAATCCTATTGCTGCCATAACACCTGAAGCCATAAGTGTAACACGCCGAGAAAAGGAAGTTAATCTCGGCGGTCTGACTCGTTATACAGAAATCCCCACCAAAATGACAAAAAGCATTTTTGTTGAAGGACTAGTGGAGGATTTTGACGATGACGAGGATGAGGCCTCTGGTCCACCATCTAAGTCTTTTCTCCGGAGATGATTTGAAAAAAAATCTCGAAAGTTTGAGCAAATGTTCAGCTGAGAGGTAAAAAGCATACTGGAATAGATGTGTGATAATAGCACTATACACAACAGGTTGCTCAAAGTTCTGGTTAATAATGTCCATGAAGTTGGACTCGTTGATCGATCCAGGTAGCCTTATCTTCTAAAGAATAATTCTTTGCCAGCAATACAGGCCGGGATAGGATTTGCTTGGCTCAAAATGATTGACTTAGAGAAAAATGGTGGATCAAGTAGCAGATCGGACAGAACTGACCAAGGAGCAGAAGTGGCACCTGTTGACATGGTCGAGGTCCAAAGAATGATTTATTCGGCCTTAAAAAAATGGCCAAAATTTCCAAAATTCAATCACCCATATCCAGCCTTTGTGGAAAGATTCGAGTATCCTAAGGGATTCAAGATTCAAGACTTTAGCCTTTTCGCTGGAGAGTCAACCTTGTATTCGTTAGAACACATGGCTCGATTCATTGCTTATTGTGGAGATGTTAACAGTGATTTTCATAAACTACGATTGTTCAATTTCTCGTTAGCCAGCTCAACGTTTGCATGGTACATCCAAAGCTGGGAGGAATTGGTCAAAAAATTCCATGAGCAATTTTATTGGCCAGGGATAGAAATGTCAATTTCTTCTTTGGCCAGGATGGCTCAATCATCTTACGGGTCACCAATGAAATATCTTACAAGGTTTAAATCGGTCAGAAACTGGTGCCGAGTACCCCTCCCTGAAGTCGAGTTTGTTAGGCTTGCCCTGAATGGCCTGGAGGTGGAATACAAGAAGAAATTCCTGGGGCAAACTTCCGAGATATGTATGAATTGGCTCAACATGTTGAGTAATATGATTATTTACTCCGACAAGAGAAAATCTTGAAATCCCTAACCCGATGGATGATCTATAAGAACCCAACGGTAAGTTATGCATCGGCCGAAGGTGAAGAGTCCCAATATGCTAGTATAGATGCGGTCGAGATAGTAATTGACAAACCATATGTATCCAAAATGTTCACTCACGCTAGCTCTAAAGATGTCAAAACTCGCTTGGCCTCTAAGGAAGCTGCCGTCAAAACGTCAAAGGTCTATACTTTCAACATCACCAAGGCCGACGCCATCTTGGGCCAGTTGTTACTTGCAAAAATCGTCAAGCTTCGACCAAGACATAATATCCCCAAAGCCGAAGATTTGAAAGGAAAAATCTATTGCAAGTACCATGACTCGAACAAGCATACGACAAATAATTGTGGCCTATTTCGCGACGCCATCCAAAGCTGGATCGACAATGGCAAGCTCAAGTTCCCCGAGAAACCTCCAATGGTTGTTGATGGCGATCATTTCTCTTCGACGACGGTAAGCATGGTAGATGTTCATTTACCCGAGGATAAGAGAAAAGGAAAAGCTGAACTCATCTCGACGTAACATGTCCCTAAGCAGAATTCTCGACTACGATTGAAAGTTGATTTATCTTCGAACAAGCCACCCAAATACTTTTCAAACCCAGCTTATGCCGAGTCAATGTCAGACTCCAGCACATAGGAAATTGACGGGCTGATGGTTTTATGTGGTTGGTGTAAATTAAACATCATCATAATTGAGCCAAAGGAACAGCTGTTTCGGGCTGAAGCACCACAACTGACGCTTGCAGCCATGGCAACATCTCAAAAAGTCCTCGGTTTTTTATAGGCTCGACCTTCAAACATAGGATAATAAGCCGTCTTTGGCTAGAAGGCAACTTGATTTCGACGCGTAATTTTACAATGAAGATTATTATGCGCTCAACTTTAGCAACTCAAGTTTACCTGCGAACCAGTGAACCTTCAAGCCACTTGAGCAACGCGACCAGCGTTGGTATAGCTACAACTTCCCTACTAGTGCATATACATTGTTGTTAGAGTTGTAAAAACACCATCGCCAGAGAATAGACTATATGGCTCGCCGACGAACAGCCCAGGCTACCCTGGCTACCAAATGGAAGCCGAAAGAAAAGGTAAGTAACGAAGATGACAGACAACCTTCGGCAATTATGGCCGAGCTAATTTAAGGAAAGAAGGTGATCGATCGCGATTTTGAAACCACAATTGAAGAATACGAGAAGTGAATCAAACTCATTCTTCGGCCTGGGGAGATGAAATTTTGCCTTGAGCACTTTCGAAAGGAAAATGAAAGCAAACTTCCTCCACTCTCCCCACAAGAGCCATTAATTAAAGTCCGACAAAAGCTCCACCCGCCATTTCTCGGTGAAGCTTTGGAATACATACGGGAGTTTCATAAGAAGCATTCGGCTAATGACTTGTGTGGCCTGCCAAAAGCATACCAAGAGTCTCTTGATCCGGCGTTAACTTGCCCCGATGCCGAACAGATCATCCAAAACACCCTGGATCCGGGAATGAAGCCTAGGTTCCAACATATACGTGAGGCCCAAGTTCTCAGCTTTAAGGTAGAACTTTACATTGAAATTGATACTGCCGAGCTTCCTTTCTCTCTCGATGACCTCTAATATCTGTGGTACCATTTTGAAGTTTTCTCAACCGTTTCCTTTTCGACCTTATGGCCGATGAAAAAGAGGGTGTGGCGCGTTTAGATGCTTACCTAGACATAAGAGACAGCCGCATCACATATTAGGAGCGGACTTGTAAGGCTTCACGAGCGCAAGACCAAATCCTAATGACGAGTGAGATAGTGGATGAAATTCAAAACAAAACAGTTCCGACAGACATGCCACATGAACTTGTTGTCACTATAGCTGAAGATGGCCAAGCGAGTGATGCCCATGAGCAAGACATCTCGACAACATAGAAATCAGCATGGTCCATGTCCTACCAGCAGAATTTCGACTAACCACATCCCAACCAAATTTCTTGGACGGTGACAAGATTGCTGAGGAAGCCACGCAAGTCGATTTTGTAGCCATCGAAAAAGTTGAGCAAATAAGCAAAGAGGATAAACTTAGACCAGCTCGCGCAGAACTGTTTCCCCGTTCTTCATTTATTGATCTTCATAACTTGAAGCTGTTGTATGTCACGACCCATATTGAAGGATACCCGATTTCTAAAATTTTTGTCGATTATGGAGCAACGGTAAACATCATGCCTGTTTCTATCATGAAAACACTACGTCGCTCCAACGACGAACTCATTCCATTAGGGGTAACCATGAACAGCTTTGTCGGCAACAAATCTCAGACTAAGGGAGTGCTTCCTTTAGAGGTGAATATCGCAGATTAAAATCACATGACCTTGTGTTTTATAATCAATTCAAAGACCGAGTATAATGCATTGCTTGGTCATGACTGGATCTACCAAACCAGTTGTATCCCTTCGTCATTATATCAAGTTCTCATCTTTTGGGACGACAAATCGATTGTAGTTCATCCAGCCGACAATCAGCCGTTCGAAGCTAATATGATTCAAGCTCACTATTATGATGATCACCTCGGCTACATCACCCTAGAAGGTTTTAACAAAGAAGGACGGCCGACTCGGATCTCAGTTCAGAAGGCCATCGAGGTTAACGCTGAGATTATTAACCAGGATTCAGCGAAACTCAGGTTGGCTAATGTAATTGCCGATCTCGATGCCTGAAACCAAACAGAATAGACACCGGGCTGCGGTTTCATCTATCATGGAACGCCTACTGGCCCATTGGTACACTATTTCCAAGCAACCAAATTCTAGCGTGAACTTAGTAGAATTCCTCGCCGAAACAGACAACGGTCCAGTCCTGTCACTTGATAAAATCCAAGCTGCCCCGGTCGAGCTCGAAGATAGTTGACCCCAAGTCAAAGATCCATTAGACGAAATAAACGTTGGAACGACTGATGACCCTTGGCCTTTATTTATTAGTTCTTTGTTATCCCAACCTATGAAAGCCGAGCTTTGTAAATTGCTCAAAGAATTTAAAGACTGTTTCGCTTGGAGTTACCATGAGATGCCTGGCTTAGATCGCACACTTTCAGAGTTGTTAATCGATGTTATAGCAGACCATGAGATGTTATCTTTCATGGACAGCCATGCTGGTTACAACCAGATTTTCATTGCTAAGGCTGATGTCCACAAAACTACTTTTCGTTGCTCCGGGGCACTCGGGACCTACGAATAGGTCGTCATGCCTTTTGGATTTAAGAACGCCGGTGCGACATATCAATGCGCTATGAATACTATTTTTCATGACCTGATTAGCACAGTCATTAAAGTATATATCGATGATGTTGTGGTCAAATCGAAGCACCACCGAACACATTCAGATGACCTTTGGCAAACTTTTCTTCGAATGCGCCAACATAACCTTAAAATGAACCCTGCCAAATGCGCCATTGGCGTATCGACATGCAACTTCTTGGGTTTTCTTGTACATCATCATGGCATCGAGGTGGATGAGAATAAAGCTCGAGCGATCATTGATGCTCCACCCCCGACAACCAAGAAGCAATTACAATCCTGACTCGGCAAAATCGATTTCTTCCACCATTTCATTTCTAACTCGGTGGGGAAAATAAAGGTCTTTTCCACGCTCTTGAAACTTAAGGATTCTGAAAATAATATTTTGGGCCGAGCTTAGAGTTGTTCTCGACCCAGTAACATTCATCTAGAATCTTGTTATGGGCTGTCTAGTCAAAGTTGGCCGAATCCTGTTGCTAGAGGATTGGTTTAGATAAAGGTAAGGTAGTCGAACCTTAGTGTAATAAGGAGTTTTAAAGCTAAAGATGCTTAGAATTAGGGGATGAATATGGTTCGTTAAGTTGCTTGGTTAAAAGTCCTATAAGGGTTATGATTGGCCGAAACCTGATTAGCTTAGGTTGAGGAGTTCTAATCCGAGTACATTTATAGTTCGACCATGAAGTGGGCTCGCTGCTATAAATAGAGAAGGGAGTGCATCATTCAAAGCCCCTTTAAACGAAAACACAAATTGCCCTGGGCAAAGTTTCTCAACAACCGTAAGATTTTTTCCTCCTCCCCTTTCTTCTCGCCAACAAATCTTCAGTTTGGATAATTAGCACTATGAAGGCAACCGGCGACATCTTCAGTTTGGATAAACAGCGCTGGAGCCGTAGAATCAGCCAACCGATGAGCACCTTTAGTTCGGTCCTTGTGATGTGAACATGAAGGTGCTCACATCGGTTGGGATGATTAAATCTACTTTCTCTTCCTCTGGATTTTTCATGGGTTGGTAATGGGATCAGATTATTGCCCACCTATTGTTAGTTGTGAACATGAGACAACCAGACATAAATGTCAGTTCAGATTTGAAGCTTTTTGGATGAAAGAAGAAGATTGCAGAGATATTGTTAAAAAGTGTTAGGAAGAGAGGTGTGAAGGTGACTGGCTGTTGAAATGGCAAAAGAAACTCAACCTATGTCAAAGTAGGTTGAAGGAATAGAGTAAAAGAAAGTTTTGACAGAGAAGGGTGCAAATAGAAGAGTTAACGAGGTATTTGGGCTACCTTCAAGTAAATTGGAAGGAAAATGTTGATCAAATTCAGGCTATTTCTATACAGCTTGATAGAATATGGGAGCAAGAAAAGAGTCATTGACAACAGCAGTCAAGAATTAAATGGTTGCAAAATGGTGATGCCAATACTTCTTTCTTTCACCAATCCACGGTGCAGAGAAGCAGGCAAAACAAGATTGTGAAGATCAAGGATGGTAATGGGCAGTGGGTTGAAAATACAATCAAATAAGAAGAACTGTAGATGAGCACTTCAAGTCTTTTTTTGCCTCGGAAGGGTCGAGAAATTGGGGTACATTTCTAGATTGCATTAAACAGAAGGTAACAACGGAGATGAACCTTACTCTTGTTTGTCCGATAAGTGATAATGAGGTTGAGGATGCTGTGTTTCAAATGGGGGGGCATGAAAGCACCTGAGCCTGATGGATTTCAAGGAATATTTTATCAATGCTATTAGGATGTAATATCGCAGGAGGTCAAAGGAATTGTTAATGATTTTATGAATAGGGAGGTTAGCCCTAAAAAATTAAACTCTACACAGATCGTCTTGATCCCCAAAGTTCTAAACCCGGAGATCGTTGCTCAATTAAGACCCATTAGCCTGTGTAACTGTAGACATATAAATTTCGTTGCATGCAAATGATGCATCACAAAGCTCCACGTGGCATATGACTCATCACAAATGGACAAGTCATCAATGACATATGGCACAAATCAAGCAAACGAAGCTCAAAAACATTATTAAAATGCGGCAAATGGGAAGAAATCTCCTTAAAATCGGCAAGGGGCCTAAATTGCCCCCAAAATAGGAATGAAAGCTAAAACATTTTCACAAAACAAGCAAGAATTGAAGATTGCTCACAAAATAGGCAAGAAAGACCTATAGATTTCGACCAAGCAAGGGAAAGTTGCTGAAATTAAGACACAAAACATCCCTAAATTCTCCCATGGTCGAATTAAGACACAAATCAAAGCCAAATCCATCCAAAGGCAAGCTTTGAGAAGTCTATAAATACAAGGTCTTCAGACAAGCATAAAGGTCGACAATTTCTACATTGAAGGGCCAAAATTCTCACAAAAGGAGAACCTCTGCCAAATCTTTGAAGAATAATACGCTGCCAAAGCTCTCTTCAAAGAACATATAACCAAAGCCGAAGCATTCCTTTGAAGAATCAACAAGCACTTGTGCTGATTTTTTCAAGATTTTGTTGCAAGCTTAAAATTTGTACCGAAGTTTGATTTAAGATCAAGTCGCCAAGACCCTTGAATCAACAAAATCCCACATCAACATCACCTTTGCCGCATGTTATACACAAACCTAAAGGTGAAGACTATCCACGCATTGTTTCAAGCTCAAAACTTGAAGCAATCGTTCAATCATTCGTCTAAGATCAAGTCATCGTGACCCTTGGATCAACAACCTACGCATCTACATCAAATTTGAAGATTGAATATGAGGAAAGTTGTAAACAGAGATTGTAACCCTACAAATTCATCAATACAAATCTACTTTGTACACGCGTTCTCGTTTCATTCGTTACAGAATTTTCGTGTTTACAAATTTGGCACACTCGGTGGGATTTCTCTACCTTTAATCTCTATCTTCAAATCTGCAAGAAACACACATGGCATCAAGACATGATCAAGCTGTTCCCTCAACCAACGCGAAGAAAGACAAGGGGATCCTCTCTCACCCTATCTATTCTTGTTTGTAAGTGATGTTCTTTCTCTGCTCATTCAAAAAGCTGTGGATTTAGATTATGGTAAAGGAATAAAAATTAGCTCAAATAGTCCAAGCATTTCGCATGTGTTCTTTGCGGATGATACTTTGATTTTCCTTTAGGCCAATCAACAAAATTGCAGGAACATTGTTCAGATTTTAAATGCTTATTGTGCTATTTTGGGCCAGCAGGTTAGCCTCAATAATTCAAGCTTTTATTTCAGTGCCAATACCCTAAGAAATGTAATGGAGGAGATGGGTGAAATTCTAGGAATGCGAATTGTAGATAATCCTGGAACTTATCTCGATCTGCCAACAATTTGGGGTAAGTCTAAACGCCAAGCTTTGGGGTATATTAAAGATCGTTTATTGAGGAAAATTCAAGGTTGGAAACAAAAGCTTCTGTCAAATGGTGGCAATGAAATGCTTATCAAAGCTATTGCTCAAGCTGTATCAGTTTACCTAATGAATATTTTTAAATTTCCTGCAAATATTTGCAAGAAATTTGACTCTCTTGTAGCTAGGTTTTGGTGGGGTCAGAATAACGATGATAAAAAGATTCATTGGGTTAGCTGGGATGTCTTAGGCTTGCCAAAACAAGATGGAGGTTTGGGGTTCAAGAATTTACAAGTGTTCAATGTTGCTCTATTGGCTAAGCAATGCTGAAGAATGGTAATAGAACCAGATTGTTTGTGGGTTAGATTTATGAAAGCAAGATACTTCCCAAATTCTTCATTTTTGGAAGCTAAAAAAGGAAGCAAAGCTTCGTGGGCTTGGGCAAGTTTACTGGAAGGGAGAGAGATTTTATTGAGAGGTGCTCAATGGCAGGTGACGAGTGGTAATAATATAAGGTTATGGGTGGATAGATGGGTTCCTTCCCTGCCGAATGGCCATCCCAATCCTTGTGAGGTTTCTAATATAAATTGGAATCAAAGTGTTGCCTCCATAATCTGGCCTTTTTCTCAAGAATGGGATCTTCAGCCCATTAGTTCCTGTGTATCACAGAGGGAGATCAATGGGATAAAAGAAATACAAATTGAGGACCCTTCCTGCAATGATAGATTCCATAGCAAGGAGTCTCCTAATAGAAATTGGCGGTCCTCTTCACTGTCATCAATGAATAGTCAAGTCTGGAAAAGTATTTGGAAGTTGGAAACCCCTCCTAATATTCGAACTTTTATGTGGAGAGTTCTTCATAGAGCTATGGCCACAAGTTTGGATCTCTTCAAGAGACGTGTTGCTGCCTCACCAATCTGCCCCATTTGCAACGAGCAAGACGAATTTGTGGAGCATATGCTCTTTCTACACCCATGGGTTGAACCTGTCTGGTTTGGAGGTCAACTCAACTACAAGGTGAATAAAAATGAAATTGATACTTTTGGCAATTGGTTACATTCTTTAATTGAGATTAATATGGGGAACAAGTAGGATAAAACACGGATAATGTCACAAGTGGCGTTCACTTGTTGGAATATTTGCAAAGAGCTATGCTATTTTCAATCAAAAAACTATGTCACCATTGCAGGTTATTCACAAGACCAATTGAACCTATGCAGCTTTCATGGAGGCTACCAGAAGAACTCAAAGGGTTGCAATAGGAATGCGGACAATTTCGAGTAACCATGGAAATCTTCATGGTAATTCTCAACTTACCTCTGTTTGTTCTCCACTTGATCTTTCATTGTTCAAAGTAAACGTGGAAGCTAGGTGGAATGCTACAACTAAAGAAGGAAATGTGGCAATGGTGATTAGAGACTCAAATGGCAAGTTTGTTACTGCTAGGAAATCATGCATAACAGCTTCAAGAGTTCAAGTGGTAGAGGCAAAGGCGATTTTGGAAGGGTGTATGCTGGCTAAACATATGGAGTTAGGCAAAGTCATTATTGAATTAGACGCAAAGAAGTTAATTTTAAGCTTATGTAACTCCATATCCACTGGTAGATGGGAGACTTTTCCAGTTCTAAGGAAAATTATGCAAATGAAGGAATCTTTCCATCTCTGTCGTTGGTCCTGGGTCCCTAGATCAGCCAACATGGCAACTGATTGGTTAGCATCTTTCAAGAATTTGGAGATGAGCAATTATACATGAGTCGATAGATCTCCATCTTCGATTGTACATATACTGAACAAAGATGGACTACCTTGCCCACCTTAAGTCTTGCTTTTGTTCGAGTGATTAAGGGTGACACGGTGTTGCTATTTGTGTCGGTTCTCTGATCCCTTTATCACGCTTGTGTTGTTTACCCTCTGTTTTTGTTGTCTTGTTGGTCCTCGGTGTGGACTTTCTTGTTGTTTTTGGCTTTGCCCTGGTTATATAAATCCAGTTTACCAAAAAAAAAAAAAAAAAAACGATTGGTTTCAAAATACGGACAGTCGCATAGTATTTAAACTAATGACTTATATTTCTCACATCGAAGTATCAACCATATACTATTCTTTTTCTTTTGTATGAAAGGAACATATACTCTTTATACGTTACACTACTGAAATCTAATTAAGGAGGGGAAAAAACATATATTGAACGTACCAATATTCGACCAAAAAAAAGAACATACCAATATTGTAATCAACACATGGATAACGATGGCGGCTGTTGCTCTCTTAAATTATTGTACGATAGAAAGTGGTGGTGGCTAAAGCGTTGATGAAAAAGACAGACCAGTAGTGACAGTTACTTGATAGGACTTCGCAAAGCTAAAGAACAATAACAGCATATTTGATGGCACACGTAAAAGAAATCAAATCAAAACAACACAAAAAAATTGCATCAACCAATCGTACGAGAATTTGGTGTTTGAAAACGAGACTTAATTCGGACTATTCCAAGATGCAATTTGATTTGAGGAAATTATAGAAATGGTCATTTAATTTTAATTCAGTTGGATTAATGATCTCTCAACTAAATATTTATGACTATCAGTTTCTTAACTTATCAAAATATGCAACTATGTTCCTTTCGTCAACTTTATTAGAACTTCCGTCAAAATGAATCACGTGTCACGCATATGAGGCTAAATCAAGAGGCAAATATAGAAAACCAAATGAGAAAAATTTTAAAAATCTTCTCTCAACTTTAATCTAATTAGAGAAATGGTCTATCAACTTTAACGCAATTAGAGCAATTGTCCTTCAACTTTAACCAAATTATAGCAATGGTCATTTCGACATGACTTATGTTGACGAAATTGTGATGGAGTTGATGAAAAAGACCATAGTTGCACGTTTTGATGAGTTAAGGGACCATTGGTTATAGATTTTTAGTTGAGAGATTATTACTCCAATTGAATTATAATCGAGAGACCATTGTTACAACTATCTCATTTAATTTTTTGTTTTTAGGTGCCCTCTCATTCACAACTTCCCTCAAAGTGATATAAGCTCTTGATTTGGAATGGAAAGGGTGCCGTGTACTTAAAAATATTTTTCTGCTTAGTTATCTTTGCATATGATGAATCATTGATGCAATTATGCAAGGGGAAGGAGAGGATGTCGGTATTGAAATATCAAAATTTTCATGCTAAGAAGCTATAAACATGCTTTGGAAGCTTGAAACAAGGTAGTTGACTTATTACGTACCCGCGGTATCAAACTCTAAAGAATAAATCTTGTCTCAAATAAATCATTGTCTTCAATTGTTATTGTGACATTGCATATTTTTGAATTTATTAACAATTATTACTATGCAAGTTAATTGATTAAGACGAGACCTAAAGATATTGTAACTTATTGCAATATGGAGTTTATTTTATACAACAAAATATGTTTCTAAAGTACGTTTGACGGCTAAAGCTGAATATGTTTATGGGTTAGAAAAGTACATGGAATTAGATTATAAAAGGGCTTTCACACAACCATAAGTGTTTCTAAAAAAATATTTGACAAACATTAAGTTTCGGGTTAAAAAAGTACATAAAATTAGGTTAAAAATGACTTTTAGTATAGTTAAATGTGCATGTGTTCTTCTCTCAAGAAGCATTAGTTCAAGATGTCAAGTGGTATGTGCTTCGTATAAAAGCACTTTCATGTTTACCAACAAAACTACTTTGTAAAAGAAGCAATTCAAATGGAAATCTTTACAATGTAAAATTTCGTCTATATTATCTCTCTTGTCAGCTATACGTGAAATTAAAATTTGCTAGTCTACAACATGTTCTTTGCATTACAAAACAATATTTAGTGCTAAATGTAAAAATTTAATTTTTACGTTGACATAATTGACTTTATAATTAACAGCCAATATATGAAATTTCTCTCATGAGTCACAGTCCTTGTCACATCATCATTTCCGTTGTCACTACCCCATTTGTCACCGAAGTTGAGATTTAATTTCACGGATTCTATTATGCTGTTGGGCATGTATGTAAGCAATGCTGATCTCCTGTTTCACGCATCAAACCATAACCAATGCTTGAAAAAACACACAACTTTCAAGTTTCCAACAAAAGAAATGCTAAGGAGACTTTATCAAAAGTGAAATTCTAATATTTTTTGTACAATTATCAAAGAGATGGCCACATACATACTTCCAAAAACATAGATATTGTCTCCACCTTGATAATTACCATTTGTACAATTCGTCAGGTGTGATGTTTTATCACAAAAAACCTCGGTATTAGATGAAGTGGGATTAAGGATATTTAAACTCTTATTTTCTTAGAAATACGATTGGTGTGAGATATTTCAACACATATCAACAACCACGTGGAGCCAAGAAGACTCACTTTACACGGATGGCCAAGAGAACCCACTTATCACGTGGCAGTACGGGCCCGCTCCCTGACTCTGATACCATGTAGAATTATCAACAACATCGATATTGTCCCAAACTTGGTAATTACCACCTACATAATCCGTCATGTATGAGATTTTATCACAAAATGCGTCGATATTAATTGGAATAAGATTAGAATATTTAAACTCTTATTTTCTAAAAAATACAGTAGATTTTTAACATTTTTGACATAATATTTTATAATGTTATCACAAAATTTAACATTAAACTATGAAATATTAAAAATCTATAAAAAAAACTCATTTTGAAATAGTCTCTCCAACCTTTCTCCTCCAACCAAACCCAATGAACGCAAAGCACATCCGTTTGGAGAAACGATTTACGGAGGAAATCGAATTAATTTTCCTATAAAATATTTTGGTTCAAAACGGATCGGTAAGTTTTGAACTAATCAAGAATGGAGGATGATTATCTATACTCCTAATCTCTCTTTTTTTTCCTTCCTTCTTATTTGAATGATCACGGTTAAATCACGTCAATATCTTATATTAATTTTTTTTTATAGAAACAATGAGACAATAATCAATGTTTAAGAGAAGGGAAGAAAAAAACAAATAAAAATAAAAAGAAAGAGAATCATACTCTCCAAGCTAGCCCTCGGTCATTTCAAAAACGTGTGCAAAATATTTTGTATGCAGTCACGTCAGGTCAAGCCCTCTCTGACGTGGGGAGACAATCGTACAAACTCTAAAAGCCTAATCCAACGGAGGCATGACACCTTTACACACAACAGTCGAGAAAAATCAAGAAAACAAATAAATATCTACTTTGATCTGTTTAAGCAAACTTGTTCTGTGGTTCTCCTTTGCATTGTGATTAGGCATAACAAACGAGTCTTTGTCATTTTCGTATTGTATCTATTATTTAAATGGGTCGTGTTGTATCAAACTCTATAAGAAAAATAGGGGTTGTCCTACGAAACCTTGCTCAATGGAAACAAATTGGTTGGGTAACAAACATTTACCCGACAAAAAGGCAAGTTCGTAGGACGAATTTAGTCACGGTTAGAGCTTACTGCAAAACTCTAGGAGACGAAAAATTTTGGTACTGCAATAAGTAATCCCTCGATCTAGGTTTTTTGCGGCAAGAATAAAAATTGGCATGAAATACATTGAGGGATGAATACATAGTTCGTCGACTAAGTACATTTTGCATGGCCGGTGCTTCTCCATGCTCTTCTCTCTCTCTCTCTCTCTCTCTCTCTCTCTCTCTCTCTCTCTCTCTCTCTCTCTCTCTTCTCTCTCTCTCTCTCCTCCATCTCTTCCTCCATCTCTTCCTCTTGTACTTAATTGAAGATTAGTTTATTTTTAGACTTGTTATATTAACACTTCACATAGTGTTTAATACACCTCACATACTTAATATATCCACATTTATTTTTTCAATTAAAATGATCTTAATCCACCTCACTTATTTTCCCATAATACGTTCACACTCTACACCCTCAACATACACCTTAATTTCTACTTATACCTTACATTTTCTACATCAAATCTATTGGATTTGGCATTAAATCAACATGCCTAAACTAAAAAGGATTAGGATATCTTGGACGCAAGATATTTGGATTTGTGTTTCCTAGTTGGTTTGGGATTTGATTTTAGTACAAGATTTGGTTTCCTATATTCTAGGGACTGTGTAAACCTATGACATCTATTAGTATAAATAGATGGATGTGGGATCGAGTTTTGTGTATGAAAGTTGTGAGAGGCATAAGTTCGTATACTTGAGAGCACTTTGTGTTTGTGAGTTCTCTTGTATTCGTTGATAATCAATAAAGCTTCCATTGTTAGAGAGGTATTCCTATATTGGAGGAACTCTAAAATCGTTGTGTTTTGTTTATTGCTTGATTGGTTTTTGGTTTAGTTTACAACAAGTGGTATCAAGAGCTTAGGTTCTTACGTGGGTTGTGACTATCAAGCAATGACGAAGACTGATGATTCTACCAGTGATGATGACGTTGAAGAAAAGTCTGGCACTAGTGGAACCAAAATGACGGTTCAAAGTGCTAGGTTTGAAATTGAGAAATTTGATGGAACGAACAACTTTGCTATGTGGCCATGTGAGGTTCTAGATGTCTTGATACAAAAAGGTTTGGTTGTTGTGTTAGGAGACATGCTGTTTTCGATGAAAAAAGAAGAATGGGAAAGATTGAATGCTCATGCATATTCTACGATTCGGCTATGCTTGGGAAATCAACAGAAGTATGGTGTGATGAACATAACTTCTGTGAAGGAATTGTGGGCTGCATTGGAGACAAAATATATGAAGAAGAGTGCAGAGAATTGACTGCATCTCAAGAGCAAGTTGTATAGGTTCCCGTACAAAGAGGGCACGAAGATGATTGGCCATCTAGAAGAGTTTAACAAGCTTCTAGTTGAACTGACAAATCTTGAAGACATAATTAAAGATAAAGACAAGGCCTTGATCCTGATGAACTCATTGCCTGAATCTTATGAGCCTTTTCTGACTACTTTGATTTATGGCAAGGAGACAATTAAGTATGATGAAATCTCAAGTGCTCTTATGAATCATGAGGTGAGACACGTTGACAGGCAAGAAAGGAATAACTCTGAAGCTTTGATGGTGAGAGGGAGATCGAAAAAAAAGAAAGTGTGCTTTTTGTCATGAAAAAAGAACACTGGAAGAAGGCTTGCCCTAAAATCAAAGAAAAGATTAGAAAGAAGAAGGATGGCTCATAAGCAAATATGGTTGAAGTCAAGGATGAGGAATTTGTCTATGCCCTAACAGTATTGAGCATTGTGGATTATATGAAAGAGTGGGTGCTCGACACAGGTTGTACCCATCACATGATTTCTCAAAGGCATTGGTTTTCAAGCTTCAAAGTTATGAATGAAACTGTGTATATGGGAGATGATAACCCATGTACAACTCAAGGAATTGGAAGCATCAGGATTAAGCATCATGATGGTGTGATTTGAGAATTGCATGGTGTAAGGTACTTCCCAAATCTGAAGAAAAATTTGATCTCACTAGGCACTCTCGAGTCATAAGGCTACAAGTTTTACTCCGATAGCAACGTGCTCAAAGTTGCTAAAGGAGCACTTGTCATAATGAAAGAGCCTCAGAATGGCTTACTTTATATGCTACAAGGAAAAACTTTGGAAAATGGAATGGCTATGGTAGCTGATGAAGTGCAAAGTGATAAAAGTGACTTATCTACATTATGGCATATGAGGTTGGGACATGTAGGAGAAAAATCATTACAAGGATTGATCAAGCAAGGGTGTTTAAAAAGAGCAAAAACTGGAAATATAGAGTTCTGTGAGCACTACGTTCTTGGCAAACAAACAAAGGTGATATTTGGCTCAGCTATTAATTAAACGAAAGAGATTTTGGACTATGTTCAGTCTGATGTTTGGGGGCCTGCAAAAAATGCTTCTTTAGGTGGAAAAAGATGGTTTGTATCTTTTATTGATGACTACTCTCACAGATCATGGATATATATGATGAAACGAAAGGACGAGGTTCTTGACATCTTCCTGGAATGGAAAAACATGGTGGAGAACAAGACTGGAAAGAAGATTAAGATACTGAGAAGTGACAATGGAGGAGAATATACCTCTGATCATTTCTTCAAAGTGTGTAAAAAGGAAGGGATTACTTGGCATTTCAGTGTTAGACATACTCCACAGTAGAATGGGATTGCAGAGAGACTAAATAGGACCTTGCTCGAGAAAGTTCGTTGCATGCTATCTTAAGCTAAGCTGCCAAAGAGATTTTGGGCAGAATGTTTGAGCTATCCATGTCATGTGCTTAATCGACAATCATCAACATCATTGGAGGCTAGAACACCCATTGAAGTGTGGTTTGGAGAACTAGCTCAAGACTACGATAAGCTACGAGTGTTTTGATGCAATGTTTACTTTCATGTGAAGGAAAACAAATTGGATCCGCGAGCCAAGAAAACTGTCTTTATGGTATTCAATAGTGGTGTGAAAGGCTTCAGACTTTGGTGTCCCAAGTTAAACAAGATTATAGTAAGTAGAGATGTGGCATTCGATGAAAGTTACATGAAATTGAAAGAAGATGTTCAGATGGTGAAGCTTGGGAACAAGTAATTGTGAATTCACAGCCAAGTAAGGAAGCTATGGAAGAAGAAAGACAAGGTGATCAACTTGAACATAAAGAAAGTGATCACGAAGAAGAAACACCAGTAGAAGAACTAAAGATACAAGATGATCGCATAGCCAAAAGGAAGGGAAAAATAAACATATCCTTACCTGCGAGATATAAAGATTGCATAGCCTGCATGGTATATGCATTGCTAGTAATTGAGGTTGAAATTCCCACTAATTTTGAAGAAGCAGTAAATATTGAAGAAGAGAGTAAATGGCATGACGCAATGGATGATGAAATGTTTTCCCTTCACAAGAATAAGACTTAGGAATTGGTGGAGCGGCGTAGAGGAAGGAAAGCAATTGGCTGCAAATGGGTTTATGCAAAGAAGGATGGAGTGGATAACAAGAGCTTGCTAAGATTTAAAGTTAGGCTAGTAGCTAAAGGATATGCTTAGAATGAGGGAATAGATTACAATGAGATTTTTTCTCCTGTGGTTAAGCACTCCTCCATTCAAATATTGCTTGCCCTAGTTGCACAATTCAACCTTGAATTGGTACAATTAGAAGTGAAGACTGCATTCCTTCATGGTAATTTGGATGAAGAGATTTATATGAGACAACTTGAGGGGTATGAAGTGAAGGGCAAAGAAAGATTGGTTTGTAAAGTTAGAAAATCTCTTTATGGTTTGAACCAGTCGCCCAGGTAGTGGTATTTAAGATTTGACAAGTTTATGAAGGGTCAAGACTATACAAGAAGTCACTATGATCATTGTGTTTATCACAAGAAGTTGAAAGATGGTTCGTTCGTGTACTTGTTAATCTATGTGGACAACATGCTCATAGTCTTAAGCAATATTTCAGAGATAGAAAAGTTGAAGGAGCAAATGAGAAGGGAGTTCGAAATGAAGGATCTCAGTGAAGCCAAGAAAATATTGGGAATTGAGATCACAAGGGATAGACAAAAAGGTTTGGTGTGTTTGTCTCAGAAGCAATATCTTGAGAAGTTGTTACAAAAGTTTGGAGTAACAAAAGACACTAAGCCCGTAGGAACTCCATTAGATGTTCACTTCAAGTTGAGTGAACAATGTTCCAAAACTGATGAAGAAAAGATGAAGATGGATGGTATTCCATATGCTAATTTGGTTGGAGGATTAATGTATGCTATGGTGTGTACTTGTGTTGATATAGCACACACAGCTGGAATTGTTAGTAGATTCACGCATATTCCTGGATGAGAGCATTGGAAAGTTGCCAAGTGGATACTAAGGTATTTACATGGAACGAGGGGCAAAGGCATTTGTTTTGAAAGATATGATGAAGGAATTGATAAGTTCTCAGTTGGATATGTGGACTCAGACTTTGGTGGAGACTTAGACAAGAGAAGATCGATGACTAGATATGTGTTTACTATGGAAAAAGGGTCTTATATGCTGGAGATCAATATTACAACCAACAGTGGCACTATCAACCACGGAAGCATAATACATAGCGATCGCAGAAGCTATCAAAGATGCAATGTGGACTCTGGGGTTGTTAGGAGATTTAGGTGTAGAACAACACATGTTTGATGTATATTGTCATAGCCAAAGTGCCATTTATTTGGCCAGATATCAGGTACATTATGCTAGGACTAAGCATATTGATGTACGATATCATTTTGTGAGAGAAGTGGTAGCTGAAGGTGAGGTTCGTCTAAAAAAGGTTGCTATAGAAGATAATCTAGCTGACATGTTGACAAAGGTCGTTAATACAGCTAAGTTCGAGCACTGCTTGGATTTGGTGCAGTTGAAGCAAGTTTGATATTGCGATATGGTGGAGCAACGAAAGTTGTTTGATGCCTCGTTATGGATTTCATGCCAAGGTGGAGATTGTTGGATTTGGCATTAAATCAACATGCCTAAACTAAAAAGGATTAGGATATCTTGGATGCAAGATATTTGAATTTGTGTTTCCTAGTTTGTTTGGGATTTGGTTTTAGTATAGGATTTGGTTTCCTATATTCTAGGGACTTTGTGTAAACGTATGACATCTATTATTATAAATAGATGGATGTGGGATAGAATTTTGTGTGTGAAAGTTGTGAGAGGCATAAGTTTGTATACTTGAGAGCACTTTGTGTTTGTGAGTTCTCTTGTATTCGTTGGTAATCAATAAAGCTTCCGTTGTTAGATAGGTACTCTTATATTGGAGGAACTCTGAAATCGTTGTGTTTTGTTTATTGCATGATTGGTTTTTGGTTCAGTTTACAACAAAATCTATATTTTCCATATACACTTACACTCCACATTATTCACAACTTAGGTGGAAATGAAGGGGGAAGATCATGAAAGTATCCAACCTCTATTCATTTTAAGTAAAGAATGAACATGGAATTAATCCTACTTGTTCTAAGATCATGTGCCTAGAAAATGATGTGTGTGTAGTGTGTGCCTGCAAGAGAGATACATGGAGAGACCCAGAAGAGATTTCTAGCTCTTAGATGCTAAACAGTTCCTGCATGTATTGTTTATGCATGATAGGTCAATCATATTAGGCTCAAAGACTCACAAGGGTTACGTTAGGTCACTATATCCACATATAAAGCGTTTGAGTCATGCTTTAGGTTCACATCAACAAGGCTATGTGCATTTATGTTTTTCAAGGATAATCGAACATGTACAAAGCTAACAAAGCAATAAGCAGTTTCACCTAAACATGCTTACTACTTTCTAAATCCCCATGGTTCGAATTCAATCCAATGATATCATTGGTCGGGAAATTAACCCCAAAAAAAGAAAAACTAATTCAAAAGAATTAAAAAAAAAAAAAAAAACACACACACAAGGCAACGTTTTTAGATTTTCAATTTTTTTTTAAATTTTTTTGTGTTTTTTAAGTACTAAGAACAAAACAAATTAAACTAACAAAACAAACTGACTTTGATTTTTAGTTGTTGTTGAAAGGTTTGAAAACTTTCAATTTTTTATTTTTTCAATCTTCACCTCCAACTTAAACTGGACATTGTCCCTAATGTCTTTAAACACATGAAATAAAAAGAAGAAAATGAAAAATTGAACGAGGAAAAGCATTTGGATAGAGAAACTTCCCTGGTTTATGCACAAAAATGATATCTATTGTGGTCTCCGAGGCGAAGGAGCCCCTAAACTTCAAGTCTGCAATCAACTCCAGGGTAGACATTATGAAGTTCTCCTACAACGGAAAACACAATAATACGGTTTAGCATGCCAGAAATTCAGGGCAAAATTAAAAAAAAAAAAAAGGGAAAGCAAGAATAAAAATATTGGGTTGTCTCCCAACAAGCGCGAAATTTATAGTCTTCAGCCGGACTACGGAATGGGTTAAGCAGGATCGGTGAGAAGAGGTGCATAACTGGTGACATTGAAATTGACAACCACATTCACCTCCTTGTTTAGATCATCGACTCCAAAACATTCTGCATCACTTGGGTATTTAATATCTTCAAAAACTTTAAACACCACATGCTCTCCTTGTACTCTTAATGTGACTAGGCCCTTTCGAACTTCAAATAGAATATACGCCGTGGCCAAGAGTGGCCTGCCTAGAATGATTGGGATTTCATGATCTTATTTCATATCAAGAACCATAAATCTGCAGGGAGAAATAGCTTGTCAACTCGAACCAATACATCTTCAATAACTTCTCTTAGGTATGTGACAGATCGATCCACAAGCTATATAAAATGGATGTTGGTTTTATCTCTCCCAAATTGATGTGATATGAAATAGCACTCAAACTTAAACCCTATAGATGTAGTATATGTAAGTAGGGATCGTTCTAGGCCGGGGATTAAAAGGGATGCTAATCTACACAAACTACACTTTAAAACACTTAACTAGACTCAAAAGCAGAAAACTAGACTCTAGACTACTCAAAACAAGCTAATTAGACTTAAAACACACAAACTAAGTTATTATGACTCAAAACTAACACTAAAGGGTGATTTGGACGAAAATTAAACTAAGAAGACTCAAAATAGTGAATGGGGATTGTTTTTGACGAATTTTAAAACTTAGACAAACAAATTTGCAAAAACACTCAAAAGGCACGAAATTGGGTGATTTGAATGGGTGAAAAGCTACCTAGAGGGTCCTTCTCCACACATGACACACATGCAACACAAATTAATTTCCAGTTATTATTCCTTCTCCACTACTTGTAAATATAAGTTTGTAACTATTAGGTGAAACTCCCTTATATTTTAGCATCAAATTCATGCATGCAAACTAAGTGTGCACCCTTAATCAACATACAAGAATAGGTTTTCAATCAAATAGTTAAGCAAATTGCATTCACGATTTATGAAACAATAACTGGATGTAATCAACTCATGTCACATATATGTTCATGGCTTTGAATTCTCCCCTAGCTAAAACGAAATTAGTTCCTCATGTTCGCAATTAAACAAAGAAAATTAAATTTAAACATTGAAAACAAAGATAGGATACACCTGGAAATGCTCAAACAATCCAACGTCTTGAATGGCAAGCACAACTCTAGATGGCTCATTCTTCTCATTCCATGCAAAGCTGCGGCACAATGGGGATTTTCTGAGTTTTTGCCTCTTGTGTGTGGTTGATAATTGTGGTGAGGGATGGTGAATGGTTGTGGATTATGCCGTAGGAAATATGTACTTATAGGGCTGAAAACACACGGCACAAGGTAGTTTTGGAGAAGGATTTCACACTCTAAATCCACAAGGAAAAAGTCAATTATATGGCAGAAACCAAGGAGGAAAAGGATTAGGTTGTTTGGATGGATTAGGACTCCTAGAATCAGATGGGAAGTATTTAGAATAAGATAAGGACTCCTTTTATAGCTGGAAATAAGTTTAGATAATTTTGGTTAGGATAAGATAAGGTTGGATAAGGTTTGGATAAGATAAGGCAGTTTGGATAATGTTTCCTTCTTTTCAGCTGATTCCTTATCTTCCAAGTCTTGAATTAATTTCTTCAACTCTTTTGCACATTCCTAGCCTCTCTTGAAGTTAAAAAACATCCATCCACCTTGCTCCAAACATGTGCTATCCATTCCAAGACCAAAACTGCTCTAAAATGCTCCAAATTGCACTTTCTTGCCAACTTTGTCAATTGAACCTACAAACACACGAAAATAGATGAAATTACCATAATAAATAGAAACTAACTCAGAGGAAGTAAGCTAACAAAGTCGCATAAATATGCTCCTATCAAATTCCCCCACACTTATCTTTTGCGAGTCCTTGAGCAAAACAAAACAAACAAAACATAACCTAAACCTTCCAATGTTTGCCTCAGGGATTTCCAATGGAACATGACATATTAAAAATCACTACTTACATAGATTTTAGTCATCCCTACCCTCTAACTCATACTTAATTGCAGTAGCCACCCACTAGCTCTCATTTAATCAAATAAAACAACTTTTTGAATGTAGTAACATGCCTTAGAGAATCCCTCAATTCCTCATCGGATATACTCTCTATTTTCACACAGATTTTCTGACTGCACTCCCTACACTAAGTATATGTGAGAAGATTGATGTAAACATGTAGACTAAACACTCACATATGTCATAACAAAGAAAGCACTTTCTGGAATTATTAATGCACATATGTATATGATCTCATGAACTAAATGCCACTACTTAGATGCGAGAACCAGGGATACCATATGCTTGTACCAAACTCAAACTCCACATGTTGAAACACATAACAATCAAGATAGAAGCCTAAGGGTTGTAACGGGGCTAAGGTGTTGGCTAACAACGAAAGGTAAAAGATAAACAAAGGTTCTTAAAGAAATAGTAAGCAAAGCAATGAATCAACACTTAGAATTCACTTTTGAATGCAGCAAACAACTTTAACCACAAAGGGGATGATTCATACAACTTTCAGGGCCATATTCAAACTTTTGGACCCTTTCTTCAACAACCAATACTTTGTGAGCTCATTCTCACTTATTTCAAACTCTTTTTCTTTCTTTTCACAACTCTTTCTTCTTTTTTTTTTCTTTTTCTTGTTTTTTTTCTTTTTCTTTTTCTTTTCTTTTTCTTTTTTCTTTTCTTGTGCCCTTTGTTTCTTTACTTGGCACCCAAACCACTAAAAACCTTCCCCCATACTCGTTTTTCTGCATAACGTCGATAAAAAAGAATTCCCTCTAAGTCATGCTTCACTATCCTTTAAGAACAAGGGTATGGATAGTCCTGTACTAGGCTAGGTAAGGATAATGTGGCTAGCAAAGAAAATAGGCTAAATAAGGCTCAATGGGTTAAACCTACAATACTTATGCAAAGGGTAAGGCTTTTTGGCTCTGGTTTAACTAAACAACTTCATCTTGTTCATATGTTATGTGCTCAATTTTATGCTTTGAATGAAATAGGCATGATTTCTAGTATTTGGATCTAAAGTGATGAAAATGCATTCTAAGTAGCAACCAAGCAATGAAATAATGAGATCATGCAACGACTTTAGAAAACAAAAATGTCACAGATTAATAACTTTCCAAATAAAGTATAGGCTCAAGTCTCTCAGGGTTGTAGCGTTAGTTTGAGTTTCTTCCTTCAAGCATGTTACAAAAATTGATTTTTTCCTTTTGTGGTTACATGTGAATTCGTAAACAACAACTACAACTAAGCATAAACCAAAGAGCATATCAAACTTCCATCCATGTTTGTAATTTTCTTTAACAGTTATGCAATTAAAAACCAAATCCTCATCATTGTGTTGGAAAGTACCCTAAGACACAAACACACAAAAACGACTCTTTTTTGGGTTTGTCAAAACTTTTTCGATTTTTCTTTTCAATTTTCGTATTTTTCTGTCAAGACACATAAAAACACTTCAAAACACACTAAAAACACTTAAAAACAGTGAGAAACAACTCTAGAAGTGATGGGTGACAAAATCCAACGAATTTTTCATGAAAACACTTTGTTTACCCCCCACACTTAAACCAAACATTGTCCTCAATGTTTCACACATAGGCTCACACACAAGCAAGCAAACAACACAACTAACAATCATGACAATTATGGCAAAGTAAAAGCAATAAAAGAGTAGGGTTAAGAAATACAAATCTGGTTGTGGAGCCGGGGATTCCTAGGTCTTCTTTATTCGAACGCATGGGTTGCCTCCCAAGAAGCGCTTGCTTCAACATCTTCCAGTCGGACGATACCTCATTTTAAGCTGCATTAGTGTCCATGGCATGGAGGGGTATTTCCTCCACGACATGCTTCTCAAAACTTCCAAGCATTGGTTCTTTGAATAGAAGGGGATAGTGATCATTCCTGATTGTGGCGTTAGACTTTCTAAAGTCAATGTAAACTCTCCCACCAGATTGGATTCGATTGGGTACCTGCACCAAAGAAGGTAACAAACTATTATTTGAAATGGGAATTGGAATTGGAGGAGGTGGCTCACCAATGTACTGCGATGAAGGGGCAGCACTGTCAACACTTCCACAAGTGGTGCTCTCAACCAGATTTGGTGTTTTGAGGGCAGTGACCGTGTGATCCACTCCAATTCCTTTGTCGATAATGGTTCAAAATACATCATTCTTGATAGGTCCTGAACGTTCCTGCCCTATATTTTTAATCATATAAATGGCAAAACATGAACGAACATCATTAGGATTCTCAACAGATTCAGAAACATTGAATTTAATCATATCGCCACCAAACTCCATTGTTAATGCTCCCTTGGCCACATCAATCTTGGTTTGAGCTGTTTTCATGAAAGGTCATCCAGGTAAGATTGGCAATGGTGGAGAGTGGGCTGAATCTTCCATCTCAAGCACATAGAAATCTGATGGGAATATCAAATGGTTAACCTGCACCAAAAAATCTTCCAAAACTCCTTTCGGATATGCATTAGAACGATCGGCTAATTGGATAATAAGTCCATCATTTTTAAGCTCTCCTAGATTCATAGATGCATAAACAGAATATGGCATGACATTAATGGAAGCACCTAAATCTAGCATAGCATGTTCAAACCTTGTATTACCAATTACACAAGGGATAGTGAAACTACCTGGATCATTGCATTTAGGTGGCAGCTTCCTCTGCAACAATACAGAGATATTTTCACTTACATGTACCACCTCTTTCTCCCAAATTCGTTTCTTTGTTGTACAAAGCTTTTTCAAAAACTTAGCATACTTTAGAATTTGCTTTATCGCATCAAGGAGCAGGATATTGACTTGCACCCTCCTGAAGGTCTCTAAAATGTCTTTTTCATTCTCTTCATTCCTAGATTGCATAAACCTACCAAGAAAAGGCACATTTGGTGGAATAACATTAGAAGGAATTGAATTTGGACCTACCTTAGTTGAGTTGGACGGCATAGGGTGCTTAGGGGGCTACGGCAAGGGTTGTTCTACCCTTACCATGGGTTTCACTTGTTCTTCCTCCTCGATTAGCAACTTTTCATCCTCCTTTTGACTTAATTTGGATGGTTGTGGGTCGGTTCCAACCTGTTTGCCACTTCCTAACGTGAGAGCGTTAACGATTTCAAAACCTTCATTTGGATTGACAATGGTTGAACTAGGCAGTTTGCCTTGTTCTCTGAATTGTCCCATGAACTTTACCATCTACCTAACTTGTTTCTTCACTTCGCCCATCCCCTTGGCTTGGTTTTGCAATCCTTGTGTCAACGAAGTTAGTATTTTAAGTGTATTATCATCATACATTGACAAACCTGAATTTGTTTGGGGAGATTGTTGTTGGGGTTGTGTTGGTGCGAATGGCCTTTGAAATATCCCGGGAGGTGGCTGTCTAAATCTGCTTTGTTGTTGAGGTTATCTCCACTTGAAGTTTGGGTGATCTCTCCAACCTAGATTGTAAGTGTTGGAATATGGATCAAACTTTGACTGATTTTGGCTTTGGTACCCAATGGCGTTCGCACTTTCCCATCCCCCATTCTCTAATTGAGGGCATTGATTAGAAGGATGCCCTTGCATATAACACACGCCACATGTACTTTGTCCTTGCCCTTTCCTTCCTTCGGCCATCTGCGAGACAATAACAGTGAGGTTAGCTAATTGAGATTGAATTTCAGACATGGAACTTACCTCATTGACTTGCTGTCGTGGGGGGTCTCTTTGTCCAACTCCTTCGTATTGTTGTGCATTCAAGGCTCGATTTGCAATTAAGATCTTTGCATCAACCGGTGTTTTGTCCACCAAAGCACCACCTGCCGAGTCATCTAGCATTTTCTTTCAATTGGAAGAAGTTATTCGTAGAAGTATTGAATTAGAAGCTTTTCTTTCATTTGATGTTGAGGGCATGATGCAACAAAAGTCTTGAAACGCTCATAATACGTTGGAAATGATTCTCCTTATCCTTGTTGAATTCCACTAATTATTTTCCTCAAAAGAATAACTCTTGAAGTTGGGAAGAATTTCTCTAAGAACGCTATCTTCATGCTTTCCCAAGATGTGATGGTTCCAGGTGCCAATTCGAATAACCAATCCTTAGCGTTTTCCAAACGAGAGAATGGAAAAACTTTCATCTTCAGAATATTGCCATCAATGTTGATTAGAGTCATGCTTGAGCAAACCACTTCAAATTCCTTCAAATGCTTGTTTAGATCTTCCATGGACAGCCCATGGTACTTAGGAATGTGATGCAACAAGCTGGACTTCAATTCAAACTCATCGACCTTGCCTTGAGCTGCTCTAGGATATTGAATGCATAAGGGCACGGCATTGTCTAATCCCGAGGCTGAACGTTCTTTGATTGTACGATTATCCATAGCCATGGCTTGTTCTTCCTCTTCCTCTTCTTCTTCTTCAAACTCGGATTCAGATTCGGAACTAGGACTAGGTGGATTGAATTCTGGCTGCTTCCTCTTCCTTCTCAAAGTTTGTTCAAAATTGTCGTCAAATTCCAATATATGCTCATGAACCGGTTGAGAACTTCGAGTCATGCACTGGTACCTAAAACAAAGAAAACAAAACAAAATCAGGACACAAAGCAAAAGACACGAAAAACAAACAAAGGGTAGCACTTTTGCTAATCCCCGACAACGGTGGCAAAAATTTGATGTGATATGAAATAGCACTCAAACTTAAACCCTATAGATGTAGTATATGTAAGTAGGGATGGTTGTAAGCCAGGGATTAAAAGGGATGCTAATCTACACAAACTAGACTCTAAAACACTTTACTAGACTCAAAAGCAGAAAGCTAGACTCTAGGCTACTCAAAACAAGCTAATTAGACTTAAAACACACAAACTAAGTTGTTATGACTCAAAACAAATTTGGACGAAAATTAAACTAAGAAGACTCAAAATAGTGAATGGGGATTGTTTTTGACGAATTTTAAAACTTAGACAAACAAATTTGCAAAAACACTCAAAAGGCATGAAATTGGGTGATTTGAATGGGTGAAAAGCTAGCTAAAGGGTCCTTCTCCACACATGACACATATGCAACACAAATTAATTTCCAGTTATTATTCCTATAAACCATGAATGACAATGCCCTAAGTTAACCGTGACAGGACTAATTAACCATCAGATTTTCCTAAATTCATTGAATTGGACTGAGCGACGCAACCAAATTATTCTTATCAAGTTCCCTATATGAATATCATGATAGAGATACATATCAAAGATCATTAAGTTCTATGAAAATCGTAAGCATTGACATGACATTCGTGACTATGAACAGAATGACACTCCTACCAAGAATTTACTTAACGCGATCGTGACTAGCAACCTCCACTACTTGTAAATATAAGTTGTAACTATTTGGTGAAACTCCCTTATATTTTAGCATCAAATTCATGCATGCAAACTAAGTGTGCACCCTTAATCAACATATAAGAATAAGTTTTCAATCAAACAGTTAAGCAAATTGCATTCACGATTTATGAAACAATAACTAGATGTAATCAACTCATGTCACATATATGTTCATGGCGTTGAATTCTCCCCTAAGCTAAAACGAAATTAGTTCCTCACGTTCGCAATTAAACAAAGACAATTAAATTTAAACATTGAAAACAAAGATAGAATACACCTGGAAATGCTCCAACAATCCAACGTCTTGAATGGCAAGCACGGCTCCAGATGGCTCATTCTTCTCATTTCTTGCAAAGCTGCTGCACAATGGGGATTTTCTGAGTTTTTGGCTTTTGTGTTTGGTTGATAATTGTGGTGAGGGATGGTGAATGGTGGCGGATTATGCCACATGAAATATGTACTTATAGGGCTGAAAACACATGGCACAAGGTAGTTTTGGAGAAGGATTTCACACTCCAAATCCACAAGGAAAAAGTCAATTATATGGCAGAAACCAAGGAAGAAAAGGATTAGGTTGTTTGGATGGATTAGGACTCCTAGAATCAGATGGGAAGTATTTAGAATAGGATAAGGACTCATTTTGCAGCTGGAAGTAAGTTTGGATAATGTTGGCTAGGATAAGATAAGGTTGGATAAGTTTTGGATAAGATATGGCAGTTTGGATAATGTTTCCTTCTTTTGAGCTGATTCCTTATCTTCCAAGTCTTGAATTAATTTCTTCAACTCTTTAGCACATTTCTAGCCTCTCTTGAACTTCAAAAACGTCCATCCAGCTTGCTCCAAACATGTGCTATCCATTCCAAGCCCAAAACTGCTTTAAAATGCTCCAAATTGCACTTTGTTGTCAACTTTGTCAATTGAAACTACGAACACACGAAAATAGCTTAAATTACCATAAAAAATAGAAACTAACTCAGTAAGTGCAAGGAAATAAGCTAACAAAGTCGCATAAATATGGTCCTATGACAAACCTAATTGTTTAAAGATAGAGAAATGCATGAGATTAATACTTGCACCCAAATCATATAAAGATTTATTAAAATAAGTATCTCCAATTGTGCAAGAAATTGTGTAACTCCCTGAATCTTTCAACTTAGGTAGCAATTTCTTTTGTAGCACCGCACTACATTCTTCGGATAACATCACTATCTCATGCTCAACGAATCTCCTCTTCTTGGTGCATGCCCTTCAAAAACTTTGCTAGCTCGAGATTTGTTTCATTGCATCAAGCAAAGGAATGTCAATGAGCACTTTTTTTAAACAAATGAAAAATATCAGAAAAATGTTGATCTTTCTTAGCCTTTTGTAACCGTTAAAGATACGGAATAGGAGAAGAAATTTCTTCTCATGTACTTGCTCTTCCTCTTGCGGCTCATGGATGACATTTTCAGACTTTCCAACCGGTTCCACATTTCCTTCACCTCTGTCTCTACAACTTTCTCACTCCTAAGTGTGATGGCTTCGACAACTCTTGATTCTTCGGATTGATCTCAATTTGACTTGGAAACTTGCCCTTCTCCCTCTCAACCATCACATTTGCAATCTACCCAACTTGATCCTCTAGTTTGCAAATAGATGCTTGCTGTTTGTAGAGAAGTCTGAGTTCCTTGCAAGAAATTGTTGGTGTTTTCAGCGAGAGCGTCGGTAGTTTGAGCCAATTGAGCCATCATATCTTCCATTAAATTTTTTATTTTTTATTTTTTTTGCTTCATTATTCTGGAATGGTAGAGGTGGGTTCACTTGATTTTATTGATTATTCTTCCAACCAAAATTTGGATGATGACACCAACCAGGATTATATTTATCGAAAAATGGATCAAACTGTTTGCGGTTGAAGTTGTTCACTGGATTGGCTTGTTCTTGAATAAACACCGGAAAACAATTGCTCATGGGACGCTCGATACTTGAATGTATACCTGGACAAATTTCACAAACAACATCAAAAGATTTCACAGATTTGACACTCATTAAATTATCAAACTTTTTTTATTTAAACTAGAAATTTGTCCAGCCATAGCCAATTGGGCATCAATCTTATGTACTCTGGCCTTCTTTGGTAATTCTCTATTTGTACTACAACTTTGATATTAGCAACCAATGTATTAAATAGTGCAGAAGCTTCGTCAATAGTCTTTGTCATTAAAGCACCACTACTAGCAGCATCTATCATCTGCTTATATTCGGCTCTTAAACCTTGATAGAAATTCTGAAGTTGTAACCATTCCGGTAAACCATGATGTGGGCACTTTAACAACAAATCTCTGAATCACTCCCAACTCTCATAAAATGGCTTGTCATAGAATTGAGTAAAAGTCACTATGTCATTCTTGAACTTAGCAGTCTTGGAATCTTGGACGGAGGGAAGAATTTTTGCAAAAATTTCCCTGCCAAGTCATTCCAAGTTGTAAACGAGTTGGGTGGAAGAGATTAGAGCCAAGTCTTCACCTTGTCTTTTAGTGAAAACGCAAACAACCTCAATCTGATGGCTTCCTTCGTCATATTATGGATCTTCAGATTACTATGTATACTTATATGTGCTAACAATCTATGACATCTAGATTACTAAACACATACAAATTCATTAACGATTTGGGAACTAACGAAAGGACGCCATGAAACCTAGTGTATGACATCTACATCAAGAAATTCATGGTACCATTTAGAGGACACTAAAACCGAATTAACTACGTGGCATCTATGATAATTTGCATCAAATACACTCAATTCAAACAAAAATGGTGGCCAATCACCAAGATTAAAATTAAGCTCATAAGCACAGCAAAATGATACTCAAAGTGAATGAAAATTAAAAAATAATTAAATTGAAAAATTAAGAATTCACAGTTAGGCTGCATCGTAGCCCTAGCGAAAACAACATTAGTTCCGAAACACAGATAAAAATGACATTAAATCAATAATAACAGAGAGAAAGCCCTAAAACTCCTTGCTTTGTGCCGCACCATGCTTGCTGCCTCTTTTTCTCGAGAGATTTTTCAGTGTGACCGGTACACAGGATGGTACACCACGTGTCCCTGTACAAATGGTGGGATATGTGTGTTAAAAAGTTAATAACTTAAAAAATAAATTTTCCCACAACTTCTATAAAAACACGTGGTGTACCATCCGTGTTCCTGTCACAATGAAAATTTTCTCGTTTTTCTCCTCTTTTGTTTGTTGTCTTATTCCCCATTTTTATTCTTCCCTCTTCTTTTATTTCTTCAATAATCAGCAACCCCAATTGATCATGTTAACCGTTTCTTTTTCTCCTCTCTGCCGCATCATGTTAACCGTTCCTTCTTCTTGGCCTTCCCCTTCTGATTCATTTACTTTCCTTCTCCATAACCGACGAAAGCTTAACACCAAATTATTGTCTTGTGCCTCTTGAGTTTATTTGCTGTTAATTGCTTCCTATAAATTAATAAGATAGCAGTTTTCTTTTCTCTCTTCTATGTAGATCAAAGGATAAGAGCAACCCTTCGTGAGTATTGTAGCCACATGTTCTTCTATATTTCTCATCCTGCATCCAATTCCCATTGAAATCCAATTAGCACATGGTCTTGGCTTTTAATATTTCCAATACACAAATGGTTAAATAATTAGAGCAATTGAGAAATGGCCATCTAAAAGAAGTACCAGACTCACTTGACTAGCTATAAAAATCAAAGAATTATGATATATTATCCATCATGTTATTTTATCCATAAAAAGACAAATGACATGCAATTCCTTACATTTAAATCCAATATATCATAAGAAAATATAATTTTCGTGATAAAATAAGTATACAAGTTGAGCTCGCCAAAGAGGCGATTGAGCGGGCTATGAGAAATCCAATACCTATCACCCTGAGATGGACTCCCCACTAAAGCCTTCAAATCGAATAGACAAAGGCACCATCCTAACTACACACGGTTTGATTCCTTACCTGGGGTATGTAGGCAATCCGTTTCGGACTTAATCGCAACATCGTTGTCTGCGAAAAGACAAGTCCACGGATAACTCATCACCCAACACCCCACCATAGGCTTATCATCAAAACCGATCACTAATGTAATTCTTACATTATATAATATTTTTTTTCTTAAAACTACACCAATGATTTGAATCTCATTTCCGGATATATGTAGGCAATCCTTCTCAGATTCAATCACACCCCCTTATCAATCGATCCTGTTGATGAAATTGGGGTTCCACCATAAAACAAATTGGCAATATGGGGAGTAGCCCAAGATCATATAAGCATATAGCAAACCTTGTCCCTCACCGATGTGGGACAACTCTCAACACCTATTTCCTCCACCAATAAAGAAGTTATGAAATTTACTTGCTATATGTTCCATATTTGTTTCTTTCTTTTCTTCTTTTGGTGACGCATGGAATACCTTATTATTTAGACGAAGCATAAACTTTGAAAACCTCGCTCGGTTACAAGTGGAAAGATTCAAAGTAACATTGTCAGAAAAAGTCTCTCTAGTCACATTCCATGTTAGACATTTAGTAGCTTGAGAGACTTGAACCATAACAAGAGCGAGCATGATTGGCGGGCTACGAGCACAGGCATATAATGCCTTGACCCAGAAATCCAATGCATCATCTGACCTCCAAAATGTTTATACAACTAGGGAATTATCCAAAGGCGTCTCTGAACTCCGACCCCAAATATGACTACTTCTATCACGGACCAAGTATGTTTTGCAATACCATGTGTTTAGCAGATTCGAAAGGGGTATACAGACTAGGCAGTCCCCAAGAGGAATTTTATTCCAAATGAGCTCTAATACGTGAAAATTTCTTGACCAAGCCAGTCAAAATAGTCTGATAAAAAACGCTCAGGTCTGACGCATAGGGCCTAACAAAATTATTCCAAAGGTATTTCCAACCCACATGTAAGTGACCAAGTCCCCAAAGAAGTTTCACTAGGAATGTACATGCAATACCAGCCATGGGAGACACCTTCATTTAGCCTCACGTTGCAAGACATTGAGACCCTTCAAATAGAGGCAAGAGAATAAATGATACAAAGATTGAAGGCCATTCTAGACACACGAAGACACTTTACCATTTTTAATCTGGTCAATACATTAAGGCAAGTGCTGAGCAAGAGGTTTTCCATGGGTTTAATACTTCAACACCTGGTAATGGAGTAAGGTGGTACTTCAGATATTGCGATGGGAATCTCTATGGACACTAAGCTTGGGAGGTGATGTTTTTCCGAATCAACATCACTAAGGGGGCGTTTAAGCTCTATCCTAGGCTCACAAGCTTACTCATGTACCGCTCCATCACTTGCCACTCTGAAGTTAGTTTACTGCGGAATAATTGCTGGATTAAGATACATTTTGTGAAGAAGAGGCAAAAAATGAAAAAAAATCCCAAACATTCGATCGTTTTGGTAAAAATTGTTTAGAAAGACAAGTGTTATTAGAAAAGCCAAGCGTAAGTAAGGGAAGGACTCGGGGCCTATGACCTAAGGTAGAAAAGGTTCAAGTTATGAATAGGACAAGCTTCCATTCTGGCTAAATAACACATCGATAGAGAAAAAGAAAAGTGCTAACAACTACAATCTGTCCTCAACAACCATGTTCACAACACCACAAAACCTGCTGAAGAAAAACTAGTATGAGCAACATCTAGGCCAACCGTATCGGTTTTTTTCGATGGCTCCTCAAAACCAAAAGAATACTCGCTTCCTTCCGACATCCTGAGCTCCACTGCGTCAATTGCAAAAGAAGAAGGTACAAGCAAACCTGCCTCCTGAATCGATGTCAACAAACAAGAAAAATCTCATTCATCGAGGTGATCTTAACTAGTGTAATTGGCAAGGTAGCCCTGATTATACTCTCAATCGGTTGCGTCCTTATATAACCTCTGTATCGCTGCAAGATTTGTTTCGTTCTGCGAAACGCTTCCGCTTAGAACTTTTCAAATTGACCCATCTCTTGTTAAGCCACATCAAAATCTGACTGCAGGATGGATCAGTTGGCATCCCAAGAACTTCGCTCTGATGTCAATGTTCACTCTATTTCCTGTTTAGCCTTTAACACCTAGACCTTTGTTGATTCATAATAGCCTAAACGCACCACTAAGGCACCATTCTCGATGCCCCAAGCTCGTTCGACATCTAGTAGGGCTTCGAGTTTAGAACCTTTTTCCTGTAAGTTCCTCCCGAGTTTAATCCTACTGTCCAATTCACTCTTGTAGGCCACTTTAAGTTTGGAAATCTTATCCACCTGGGCGCAAACCAAATCCTTCGTCCAAGCATTTGCTTAAAGGAAGTGAGGTTATAAAAAAAAAAAGAGAAAAAAAGAGAAACAATGTTAGAAATTAAAGAACAGTAAAAGGACTAACCGTGCATCTACTTCGATATCCATCACCTCTCTAAAATCAGTAGGAGAAATGGTTGAGCGGGCCAGAGCTTGAGCATGCCTTCCAGTACGGAGACCATTTGCGTATATGGAAAGTGGTACTAAATCTTAGACATGTTTGATTACCAAGCATGATGCTTCGTTGGAGGTCATTTCGAGAGTGACAAATTGATTGGATGACGCTTCTGGGAAATAACCGATCATTCCCTTAGCCGAAGTTGAGACATGTGCAAACTTAGGCGTTGACTTGTGAATTAGCAAAATGAAGGTCTCAATCCAAGAGCATTGATGTTGTAGTTGCTGTTACTGCTTCCATGATGTTTGCTTATGTGCAACAACAGATGATGTGTGCTCCAGAAGGCCTTTAACAGGGCTCCCAACTCTCTTGAAAGTGGGTTCTCCCCCTCCTCGCCATCGGTTATCAGAGGTTGCTGAAAACCTTCCTCAGTTAGAAGTGAGGTTAACGGTTTCCAATGCTTAACCTTGGCTGCTACCAGAGCTACTCACTTACTTGGTTCTCTTATTGGAAGTCTTGATGTGAACCTCTTTTGGAATAACCTCCTCCGATTTCCTCATCTTTTTCTTATCGTGCTTAGAATCACCTTTAGCAGTTTTTAGGTCCATGGGCAACCTAGTAAACTCAGCATCAACCCACTTTGGGTTTTGGATAGGATAATTAGAGTAAAGGGCTATGATGGCATCATTCCCTCGTACTTTCTCTCATTCTGGGGCAATGAGTTATCTCCGGCTCTGGTTTGCAAAAGGAATGGTATAGAAAGCCTTATCAATGAGCTAAGGACGACATAGACTGAGGTTCTTAATAACAGTCGTGCAGACATGATTACTGATAGGTTTATTATGAACTCTTGCCCCAAATATATCTTATTCGCAATTCCTGTCGATGAAAGAGTTGTCTTTGTACTAATCTGTCCTGCCCAGGCAAATTGGTGATGTAGGCAGACCACCTAGAAGGCCCAGTTCAGCTCTATACCAATTGTCTAAACGCTCGAAACAAGTAACAATTCGTACAGAAGAGGAGTGAGATTACAGAGGCCAATTCGATAGATGATTAGAATCTCCTTTAAAAAAGGGTGATAGAGGAAACCTTGACCCCAAATCCAAATACCAGGGATGAGTCATACTGTAAAGGCTATTAGGGTTGGAAGGTTTTGGGAGTTCACCAGTTATATCATGATTATTCTCCTACCAGACTATACACCAATTCAACATATGGGTGCGACCCACAAGGAAGGCAACCTCACCTTCCTTATTACAAACTCTGATCATGAGAGAATCAGAGAAAGTATCAAGATTAGCATGAGGAGCGGGATGAACAGACGAACTGGCGGCCATATCTTTGCTAGAAAAATAGATTTTCAAGGAAATACAGGAAAAATAAGTTTGAATTGGAGAAAAGAATAGTCGGTGCGTTTTTGGGCAGACAAAGATATTATGGATTTGATATGGAAATGAGGACAAGGGTACGTTATGTATTTAAGAATACATTTAAAATCATCTAGTCGTTGAATACGAACCGATTTCTTATGGATCGGCAAATCCAACAGTTAAAACATCTGTGAAGAGTATCAGAGGTAATTTCTTGTTTTTCGTGCACACACAACAAACACAAAGTTATATCATTATAGACTTTATGGCAAGATACTTGAGACTGTATGTTTGAATTCGAAACGCCTCCACTTCATCGCAAAAGATCAGAATACCACACGAAGTTTGAAGAAGTTTGTATTCCAGCTTACTCTGAAAAGCGTGGTCTTTGGATAACTATTCATCCTCAAGGGGAACAAGTTGCCTTTCCAATTCGTAGTTAGGGGCCATGATTTTCCAGAGCTAGAGTAATTCGAAAACTGTTACCTTAGAAATCCAGTATGAACTATACAGCTCCAAGCGGAGTTGGATCAGACAGAGCAGCGGTGCAACCAGACAGAGTAGTGGTGCAACCAGACAGAGCAGTGGTGCTACCATCATCATGTTCTGGGATAATAAGCAAAGCCTGAGGTGACTCTACTGGATAACCATGCTTGTTCCGCAAGACACAAGATTTGATTTGGATATGGACAGAATCAGATTCCTCATAAATCTTAGAGTTCCTACAATCTAGGAATTAGTGTGCGGCACAAGTACTCACAACTCCTAACATGGTGCAACATCTACTTCCAGATATCCTTTAGGATTCTCCCAACTTAGAACAAGGATTTTATCCTAAAACGGTCTTTCTCCCTACGGTATAAATACACCCATCTAGAGTTTGTCTCTAGTAATGTAATCTCAATACTCTAATTCTCTTGCCCCCTACTTGAGTCAAAAAACTGCTTACTAATTTGATGGTCGACCAACCTTTAGCTAGCACACCCCCTTCCTACGGTCTTAGGCTTGCTTACGGTTGTTCTCTGTTTTGCAGGTTGCTTGAGTTTGTGGCATCACCATACGCGGTGGTGTGCAAATTTAGTTTCACCACTAATTATATACTCAAGGCGGATGACAAGAAGGAGTTCTTAAAAAAGCTGCAAGGTGTTAAACTTCCAGACGAGTACACTAACAATATAGCAAGACATGTTAAAATGGACACTGGGACACTATCGAGTTTGAAGAGTTATATTGTCATGTCTTACAACAAGGGCTTCTTGGTATTCCGCCGCACTTAGACTCCGAGGTTGTTGAGACGATTAAATATTTGTCTTGGTTCTTCTAGCAACTATATTGTAAAACGTTGTGAAACTCCAGCATAAAAGAAGATATTGTGTACTTCCTACGTATGCTAAAGCATATATATCCATTGGCAGTTTTCATGACTATGGTTCACGTAATAATACATATGTCGTATGAGGCAAAGCTTGCTAGGGTTGTGCATAATCATTGGATGTATCCAATTAAGAGGTAATCTTATCGATGCTAATTTGTTAATATTCTTTATCAAGTGCTTGAAATTAAAAAATTTCATAAAATTTTATAATTTTTCAGACAGTTACGCTGTTACAAGTCGTTCGTCCGCAACAAGGCACAACCCAAAGGATCTATAACGGAGGCGGTCAATGTACAAGAGTCCCTCACATTTTGTGCGAGGTACCTCCGGGATGTTGAAACTTCCTACAACAAGCACCCACCCAATTTTGATGGGGTAAACGGGTTGAAAAGTTATCTATCTTTGCGCAACCTGCACACCCATTCAGGGAAAGACCTTCATCTGAGCCCTTCAAAGAAATCGACTTGGAGGTGTTCATAATAAACGACTGCGATGAAGTCGAACCATTCATTGAACAACATGAAGCATTAATAAAGACCCAATATCCTTCAACTTGGGATGAAATGCACTACGATATCCCTCAACTTGGGTTGAAATGCATTGACAATTATTTCAGCATTAGTTTGTCGAACATGTAAGTGTTTTTATTTTGCATAAAATTTGAAATGTTTGTCTTTTGCAAAAACTTACATATTCAATGGTCATTGAATTTTACTAGATGTGACAATTAAGAGAAGAAAAATCAACTTTGTTTGACGAAGAATTATTCTAACCAGCAATGTTGTCCCGTTAGAGCTGAAACATATGTTGCCTGTCATGTGAACGTAGTTCAATTTTTTACAGCTAAACAAGACGATAAATGAGAATACTTATTTTTTTGGGCAAACTTTTGAGTGGGTTCAATTGTTATTCACAAATTGCAAAGAAGTAATGTTGTTCAAGTCTCATTGGTATGATATGAACCTAGAGAAACCAAATAATGGTGTTGAAGATATGTACTTGTTATCTATCAACACAAATACCTGGTGGTTTGGGGATGATCGCTATATTCTCGCTGATATAGCGAAATAAGTATTCTACCTGGATGATCCGAAGCTCAGGGGTGGTTGAAAAGTAGTACAATGCCTATTACATAGAAATATTTGGAACTTGCCAGTGCATGATGACGATGAGGATACCGGCGATGACCAAAATGTTCATTAGGAGGCTTCGTTTGTGATCACTCAAAAACTTCCAGAGCACGGAGCAATCACATCGTTGAACCACTATTCGCAATGGAATGTGTCCCCAAAATTGAAATAGATGCGTTATCTATCAACCTCGAGCGACTCCCACCAACTTAATTAAATTTCTTGGTTGAAGAAAGCAACTATGACTCAAGCAGTGAAAACAAAGTTGAAAGTGATAATAAGGAAGCAGAAGAGTATACCGACAACGATTGAGGGTTTAGCGACGTAAGGTTACTGTTGTGGATGCAAATTTCTTCCACCTTGATCTTGGACAAAATTGCACCTACAAAACAATTAACACCTTAGGTCAAGGCCAAGAGCCTCACGCGCCCACGATGAATTTAGGGGGGGGGCGCTTTGGCCGAAGAACCTCCGATGCCAAAGTTAGAATTTAGAGAGAAAGTGTTTGAGAATTTTAGAGAATTTTAGCAAGAGAATTGGAAGTGTGTTTTGGAGAGAATGTGAGGCCTTTTATAGGGTGTGGCCGACCTTATTGGGTGAGAGAGGACCGGCCACTTGGCTATCTTTGTGGACTAGGTTCTTGATTTGTGTTCAATTGGGAATAATTGAATAATTAACTAATTAATTAGCCAATTAATAGAATAATTGCCTAATTGATTAGCTAATTAATATAGTAAAAGGGGAAAGATTTGGGAGTTACCTTGTGGAGAGGATATGATGAGGATGGATGAAATAGGTTTAAAAATAAATACCTATTTGGGCACTTTTGACTTGATTGAGGGATGATTGTCCACTACTCGCGCGTAGGAATTCTGGTATGCCTCGAGGGTAATTTTGTCCTTTGCACCCAAAAATCCACGTGTCGCCTTGTGATTATTTTTGGCTTCACAAATGCCCCCACACTTGTTGGGCTGCTCGCAGGAAAGGGTAGCAGGTGTAGAGATCTTCTTGCTTTAGGAAACATAGGCTTGTTTCCTATTTTGATGTAGATTCGCTCTTTAATTGGAAATTAGATCCTTCTAGGAAAGGGAACTAAATTTCTCTCAAAGCCTATTTAAGTCCACCTTAAGTGGATTATTAAATTAACTTTGGAGAGCGATTTATTCTACCCTACAAGAGAGAGAGAGCTTAGAGGATATTTATTCCCCCTCATCTGGCAATCTTGTACATCTTGCTTGTGCAAAGGATCATATTCCATTGCTTGCTTAGTTTTCTAGCTGCTTCTAGGTAAGAAAAAATTAATTTTCTTGTCTTCATAATTTTTTTGGGAGCCTCAGGGCTTGAAATTGGCTTGACGGTGGTCGAGGAAGCGTGAAAATATGGCTTAGGAAGCCACGACAAGGTAGTGCCCTGTGTGGCTTCATCTTGACTTGCGCGCTGGGGCGCTGGTGTGAGGAAGGATAAGCCAGGCTGTGGGACCTGGTAGGTTTGCTGGGCTCATATGGCTTGGTCCTTTGTTGTTTTTTTATTTTTATTTTTTTTGAAAAACTGGGCTCGGGACCATGTCTGATGAAGAAAGGAGAAAGTGGCCGAGAGCCTATTTTGGGCCAAGAAGTGCTATGTTCCATGAGATGTGCCCCTGCCCAATGTTCTCCGAACGCAGCCCGTATGATGGTGGGATTCCACAATCTAAGCCAATTTTTTTACTTAGATCTAACCATCAACGAATTTTGGTACTTCTTTGACGTAGGTCACATTGATGAAGTTGGGCAGCTGGGATCTCACCATAGGCTTTTTGATAACTCGAGCAAGGGAGATCATGACTGGGCCAAGAAGACTTTAGAGGTAAGTGGAGAATGGGAATCTGATTCTTCCCCCGAGCTGCGCGTACCCACGGTCTTCATATCCGGTAAGTAGGCTGCTTAATCTTCTTGGCTACTTTGTTTTAGTGCTAAGCTGCTTTTCAATTTTCTAATTTGTCTTCCGCTGCTTTTGTAGATTCGAAATTCGGCTCTACTTCTAAGACTTCTCTGGACATGAATAAAGTGCATGTTTCTTTGGGTATCCCCTCTGAGTACCGTGAATGACGCTGGCTGCTTAGTCCTCTTTGTAAGGAAAAAGGTGGGCTACCCCCGAGAGAAGAGATAAAATGAATCAAGGTTGAGGCGTTGGCTCGTCCTATCACCGTGGTAGAGCCTGTTGCAAATGAAAGTGGGAAAAAGAGGTCTTCCCCGCTTGCTTAAGAGACGCTTGCTTAGAAGAAACTGAAGACTTCTTTCGTTGCTCGTGAGGGTTCACCAGCTGCTCCCAAGCTTATGATTAACTTGACTTCTTCTAAGGGCAAGAAAGAGGAGGTTGCTAGGTCAGTGCCGGTGCAACTTCCATTCCGAAGGCTACTAGCTTGATTGTTGAAAGGATTGCCCAGCGTAGAAGTTCATCCGTGTCTTCGGTGCTGAAGTTTGTACCAAAGCGTCCGTCTGGGGCTAAGTCTAGTTTACCTTTGGAGAGGTTTGCTACCATGAAGAGTGATAAAGTGCCCTCACCTGCTAAAGTGGTGCCAAAATCTATTTCCTCTGCTGCTGAGATTCACTCGTCTATTGAGAAGAATGAGGCTGTTCGCGCAGCCAGTCGTGAGAAATCTACCAAGTCTATTTCTAGGGAAGCTGCTGAGATTTGTGCGCTTTCGAAACGAAATTTACTCGAAGACATTAATGTATGTGCTAAGTTTCTTGATGGTGTTAAAGGAGTTGTTGGTCCAAGTTCTTTTGCGAAGCATACGACCGAGTATAAGAGGACTGCCCTGCTGGCCATGATCAAGAGGTTACCAAGGCTTGTAAGGAGGTGGCAATAACTGTGGCAGCCGAAGCTTACTCCGCGGTCGAGAAAGTTAGGAAATTGGAATATGAACTTGCTGCTTTGAAGGGGTCAAATATCTCTGCCCCCACTTCTCTGCAGCTTGAGACCGCTCGCCAAGAGATCGTGGATTTAAAGACTAAGCTTAACATGATCCAAGTAAAGTATGAAAGTGCAGAGAAGGAGATCTAACGTTACATACCTTAGATTCAAGATCTTGAGCGTGCCATCTCTGAATTCCGCTCCACTACTTATGCAACGGATGAAGAACTGATCCCTGCTTACAACCAAGTGATCCACTTCAAGAAGGTTGTTGATAGGCTTGAGCCTCAAGTGTTGGAACTCTAAGGTACTTTGAAGATCAACGATAGTTTGAAGAAGGAAGTGGAGGAGTTACAGCGGGTTCATGCCTGCTTACTCGAGGAGAATGAGTAGTTGAAGGGTGATAAGGCTGGGTTCGAGGCTTCGCTTACTCAGAGTCAAGCCGATTTCCACAAGCTGGGTTATGTAGATCATCTCTTTGCTCGGCCGTCTGACTTTGAGTTTTCTGGTAAAGACTTCAAGACCTTCTCTATTTCTCTAGAAGACTTGCTCACCTTTACTTTTGAGTCTTCTATTGGTGAAGTAGTTGGAGAAGTTGGTGCCCAGGCTGGGGCAGCTGAGGGTGAAGCACCAGATGGTACCATTGTTGAAGGCATCACGGCTCCTGAAGGTGTGGCGACCGAGTAGCCATGAAATGTCCAAGCTGCTAAAGAGTAGTCTTCTAGGTAGCCTTTAGGATTTTCTTTGTTTTTCCTTGTTGCTTTTGCTTTAACTCCTTCGGTCTTTGCTAGTTGTTTATCGACTTTGCTAGAAGATTTAATAAACTTGTTTGCTTCGCTTTCCTCCATCTTCACTTCTTTTGTTTATGCCCTAACCTTTAGACTTTATAGACCAACGACATGCGTGCTGCTTTTCTATAAGCAGACAGGCATGAGTAGCCTACGTAGCCTACGTAGCCGTAAGTGTTGGTGTAGAACTTTTGCAAAGTTGTTAGCCATAGGGTTGGCAGCCGGATGTCTTACTTACAGAAGCAGACAAATTTGCTTAACCACTAGGCTGTTAACTTTGGCTTTCTCCAATTCCGTAGGTTGCATAGCTAGTACCACAAAACTTTAGGACTTGGTGCAGGTTGTTCCGCACTAGGTAGTGGTGAAGCTTATCGACTACGTAACATGTCGGCAGTGAATAAGGCTTCGTATATGCACGCTAGCTTGTTTAATCTTTCACAAAAATGTGCAGTAGTATAAGTCTAGCAAGTCATTACTGCTTAAAGGGAAAGCCGTAGGCAGAAATCCAAAAATCGTAGGCTACCTTAGTGCACTCGGTAGCAGCTTTAGGTTTCCAGGGCAACCGTTCATAAGGTGTACTGCGTAATGTGCCCTCTCCGTCTCTAGGGCTCGGTTCCCCACGGATTAGGCCGAGAAACCCAAAATCCTTCAGTTAGCTAAGCCTTGGAAAAGACCATTGTGGCTATTTCTAGGAATCCCGGCGCAACCCATCATACATCTAGTTATACTACGGTAGCTAGGCTTATCCATATCTAGTTATATTAGGGCAGCCAGGCTCATCCACATCTAGTTATACTAGTACATCTAGTTATACTAGGGCATCCAGGCTCATCCACATCTTTGGAAAGCATGGTTGGTCTCTCGGGGGGCTGCAATTCCTGCAATGAGTCCCTATGAAGGGCACAATCTTTTTTTGAAGTGCAGAAGAGATAAGTTGTTGTAGATATGTAGTCGAGCCAAGTTGTAAATTACTTCTGAATTCCTCATTGAAAAATGAGTGAAACGAACGAATAACATAACTGCATAACAACTGGATAGTCATTGGCTTGCGAGGTGGTGCCTGATGAGCTGCTTGAGTATTCAGGTCTTGATATAGTGGGAAGTCATACATGGTACTTCCTCAGGTTGTAGGCGTTCCATTGCTTCTCGATCTGTTTGTCGTTCATAGTGGTGAGGATGTAATTACCCTTGCCGCCTACTCTGCTGATCTTGTATGGACTTTCCTAGATAGGATCCATCATTTTGGAGCCTTCTTGGAACTACCGGATCTTGGCCTTTTTGTTGTAGCTGCAGAGGAGCTGCTGCTGGTAGGCTGCGATGCAAGTGATGGTCTGCTCGTGCTTCTCCTTTGCTAAATCTAAGCTTTTGGTCATCTCCTTACTGTTCTGCTCAATGCTTGGCAGTAGAGTGCTGATGTTTGGCACGATGATGTTGGGATGAATGATTACTTCCGAACCAAATGCCAAAGAGAAAGGGGTCTCACCGGTTACTCGTCTTTTGGTGATGCGATATGCCCATAGACATCTGGGGAGTTCGTCTGGCCATTTTCCCTTCTTGTCGGTGAGGGATTTCTTGAGACAGTCGAGGATCATCTTGTTGGATGCCTCGGCCTGCCCATTACCTTAAGGATATCTAGGTGTGGACATGTGCTACTTGATGCCATACTTTTGGAAGAACTTCGCCAAATCTTTACCCATAAATTACGGGTCGTTGTCGGTGACGATGGACTGAGGGATGCCAAATCGACAAATGACGTTCCTCCATATGAAACACTGTATGTCCGTCTGAGTCCTGGTCGTCATGAGCTCTGCTTCTAGCTATTTGGTGAAGTAGTCGTTTTCCACGATCATCATGCCTCTACCCCTAGTAGCAGGCAGCATAGGTCCTACCAGGTCGATTGCCCATTACATGAATGGCCAATGACTCATCTGCGGGTGTAACTCGCTGGTAGATAGTGTTGGTACCAGCTTGTAGCGTTGGCAACGGTCGCACTTTTGTACTAACTCCTTAGCATCTTAGTGTATGGTAGGCCAGTAGTAGCCTACATTGAGAGCCTTCTATGCTAAAGATTATCATCCGGAATGATTTCCACAAACACCTTCGTGGATTGAGCATAGAACCTTCAAGTTATTGGGAGGCACTAGGCAGCGGAGATGTGCTCCGGTGTAGGATTTTCGAATGAGAATGCCATTCCACATATAGTAGCGTGCTACCTTGATTTGGAGCTTTCTACACTCCAGTTTTTCCAGGGGAAGTGTGCCGTTGACCAAGTAATATATAATAGAACTTTGCCAGTTAGGAGTTATACTAACCTATGACGCTTCGGCTGCCGATTCCGTCTCTATGCTTGGCTTGTCTAGATATTCCACCGGAATAGAGTGTTTGAGTTGATGGTCGAGGACGGAGCCTAGGCCAGCTAGTGCATCTATGTAGGCGTTGTTTGCCCATAGAACTTGAGTGAGGGTGTAAGTTTGAAATGCCTCAAGCTGCTTACGTACCTTCTCTAGGTATTATACCATCCTTGGATGTTTTGCCATGTACTCCCCAGTAGTCTAGCTGGTGATTAGCTAGGAATCGGAATGAATTGCGAGCTTATTCACCGCCAAGATGCGTCGTCGACATGCAAATGCCAAAAATATTCGTTGGGGGAAGCAGGCAAGGCTAAGGTGTGCTCGGCTGCTTTTGGGGCGTTGCTGGGCTGCTCTGTTGCATCGCTTAGTCTAAGCGTGAATTTTGCTATGAAATCTGCTAAGCCTTGGGCCTTTATCGTCGTGCAGAGTCAGAAAACTAAACCGTATTAGCCAAGTTCCAACGCCCACTTCATCATTCGTTGAGAAGCGTCCGGACCATGTAAGATTGATCGTAGAGGATACTGGGTCATGATGACGACTGTATGAGCTTGAAAGTATGGTCTGAGCTTCCGAGCCACAACAACTAGCGCCAAAAATTAGTTTTTCGATCTTTGGATATCTTGTTTCTCATCGAGAAGAGCTTTAGAAGTGTAGAATACTGGCAGTTGGGTCCCTAGCTCCTCTTGTATGAGGGCAGAGCTCACTGCTACTTCAGAGACTGCCAGGTAGATGTATAAGTCCTTAGCTGCTTCCAGCTTGGATAGTAAGGGTGGTGATGTGAGATACTTCTTCAAGTCTTGGAAGGCTCTTTCGCACTCTTCATCCTATTTGTCTCGTTGTGCCCTCTTGATAGCCTTAAAAAATGGGCTTGCTTCGATTGGTGGACTGCGAAAGAAAGTGGTTGAGGGCAGCTACTCGCAAGCTTTGGATCTCCTTCAAGGTAGTTGAAGACTTCATCTCTAGGATCGCTCGGATTTACTTAAGATGTACTTTAATTCTTCGTTGGGTTACTAAGTACCATAGGAATCGGCCTGAAGATACTCTAAACATGTATTTGGTAGGGTTGAGCTTCATCTTGTACTTTCTGCGGATGTTGAAAGTTTCGCCAAGTTGCGGATGTCGTCTGACCGCTGCTTTCCCTTTACCAGGATGTCGTCGACATAGACCTCCATGGTTACCCCAATTTGCTTCTTGAACATCATGTTTACTAACCTTTGTTAAGTGGCTCCCGCGTTCTTGAGGCCAAATGGCATAACCTTGTAGCAGTAGGTGCCTCGTTCGATCACGAACGCGGTTTTCTCCTTATCGGGCTTGTCCATGGCTATTTGGTTGTAGCCTGAGTATACGTCCAAGAAACTGAGCAGCTGGTTCCCAGAAGTTGAATCTACCAATAAATCAATCCGAGGGACCAGATAAGGATCTTTCGGGCATGGTTTGTTGAGGTCGGTGTACTCTATGCAAACCCTCCATTTGTCATTCTCTTTCTTCACCACTAGCATAACGTTGGCAAGCCGTGCTGAGTGTGCTACCTCTTCTATGAATCTGGCCTCCAGTAACTTGTCAATTTTTGCCTCAATGATCGCTACTCGCTTAGGTGCGAAATGTCTTCTCTTTTGGATCCCCGGTTTGGCAGTGGGGTCAACGTGTATCTTGTGGCAAGCTATCTTGGGATCGTTGTCAGGCATCGGAATGTGACCATTCAAAGACGTCTCGGTTTTCCCTAAGGAAAACCGTGAGTTCTTCCTTCTCGGCTGAGCTCAGACGTGAGCCGATTCTAGCCGTCTTTTCCTACTGCTGGGGATCAAGAATGATGTCTTCGACGTCTTCTTTGGGTTTTCATCCTATCTCGTCTGCTTGGGTGCCATCTTCTTGATTCGCTTGCTGTAATTGCAATTTGGTAGCTTCTTCATCCCTTTGGACCTCAGTAGTCTTTATAGGGGTAAAGGTTTGTTTGACTCCTTCAATACTTGCACAGTGCATCGTCGAGATGTGGCCTGGTTGGACTTGATCACTCTGACTCCTCCTCTCGAGATGCGAAATCGGATCTTTTGATACTTGACAGAAGTGACGGCATCCACCTTAATCAGCTAAGGTCTCCCAAGAATCCCATTGTAGGGAGATGCATCGCTTACGATCGTGAACGTCTGCTTTGAGACAACTGGTGGTGTTTTCACGTCAAGTGTGATGTGGCCGATTGCAGTTGAGGTGTGTCCGTTGAATCCGGTGAGTACGTTTGCTCGGCGTATGATTGTGCGTTCCAGGCCCATCTTCTGAATGACTGAGAGTTGAAGTAGGTTGACTACACTTCCATTGTTAACCATCACTCTGTCGACTATAGCATTGGTTTGTTGGACATATAATACTAGTGCGTCATCATGTGGGAAATCGACGCCTTCTGCATCTTGCTCGGTGAAGTCAATGATGGGTCCAGGTTAGGTGTCGACTGCTTGGACGTGCGAGACTAGTAAAGCTGCTGGATCTTTCTCTTTTTGGAGTTGTTGGTGGCCCCCAAGTGCTCAAATTCGACGAAGATGCCATTGATTCGAATCGTCTTGGTTGATGTTTCTTCATTATCGTCTGTATTCCTTCTAGGTTGCACAGTTGGCTTGTCCAAATATTTGTCGACCTTGCCTTCTTTCACAAACTTTTCTAGGTAGTTCTTCCAAGTGTAACAGTCGTCGGTTGTGTGACCGGGACCTCGATGGAATGTGCAATATTTGGTGTGATCCAACTTGGAAGTATCTCCCTTTGACTGTTTCGGCAGCTTGAACCGTGGCTCATTCTTGATGTCGCGGAGGATTTGGCGGATTGGAATTGAGAACTTAAAGTAGTTCTTGGTTGTCAAGCCTTCTTTGATCGTGGGTCGGTCCCTACGTTTGGCCTTCTGCCTGCTTTTGCTAGGCTGCTTTCCGTCCTCCTTCCTTTGAGACACTGCCGACTCTTTTCGAGGTTGGTCGGGTGCCTTGTCTACTTGTCGAGCCTCGTCCTAAAGTGCATGCTTCTCTACCAAAGCAAAGGAGTCTGCTAGAGTTAGATATTCTTTCATGATCATTTCTCCAAATAGTTGGTGGTCTACTAGGAGTCCTTTTTGGAAGGCTACATTTGTTATCGAGTCGTCGCATCCGACGATCTTCACTTTCTCTGCTTTAAACCTCTTCACGTAGTCGCGAAGCGACTCTTTTGGATTTTCTTCACATTGAACAAGTGGTCGGACTTTTTCTTGATTGAGCGATATGATGAGTATTCTTTGGTGAGAACCAAGGAAAGATCATCAAAACTCTGGATGGATCGTAGTGGCAAGGTGTGAAACCAATCTTGCGCCTCTTCTTGTAAAGTGGTGGCGAATATTTTGCACATAAGGGCATCGTTGTTTCGATAAAGGACCATCGCGCTTCGGTAATGCTTCAAATGTCTCTCCGGATCTCCATCTCCTTTGAAAAATGTGAAGTGTGGCATGCTAAACTTGCATGGAGGCTCTGCCTGCTCGATCTCGTCCGTGAAGGGTGACCTGCTCATGTTGGGCATGTTGGGCATATCCCGCTGTAGTGTTTCATCGGCCACTTCGTTATGTTGGAAATCACGTAACCATTTGTTGAGGAACCTTTCTACCTCTTCCTGAATTTGCCTTTCTTGGGGTAGCAGAGCCCTCGGCTGCCCTCAATCTTGACCTACTGGTCTAGGATGCTCTTCTCCATGCTCGACTTGTTTATGTCCCGGCTGCGGTGCATGAGGTATTCCTTCGCAGGCTGCTGGTTGAACTTGAGCCGGATTGAGTGACTGATTTTCTCCGTTCGTCTTGTTGCCTGCTCTGATGTGATGTGGAGAATGCTCTTTGCGGGCCTAGCCGCGAATGAATGCTTTGCCTACAAGGCTGCTCATGTTGATTATCGGAGCATGGCCCCAACCGTGAGTGTATACTCGTCCGTGGGCCTAGTCGAGAGTGAACGCTCCTCCATGCGGTAAGACGAGTAGCTGCTTGCCAGGACACCACTGGAGAGGTTCCTCGTCTGTCCCTGTCCTACTCTAGGACACCTCGTTTGGGGCACGTTGGATCTCGATGCGTTGCAAGAGCTGATTCACCAAGGTCGTTTGTTGTACAAGGGAGCTCATTAACTCTTTGACTTGTCGGGACAAGTGTTGTTCGCCATTCCGGTTGGAAGAGCTTGGAAGAAATGTGCCTCCTTGAGCAGTGGAAGGGTGGTAGACTCCGGGCGCGAGATTTAAGTTGGGAAATGTTAAATCCGCGAAGAAATGTCGTGAGAATGCCCCCAGCTCGATGGTAGGTCCGGATGGTTGAGATAGTCTTGGGCCGACTTGGACTTCTTGGGAAACTACGGGAGCAGACTGGGCTGCGGTAGCAGGCTGGGCCACGAGAGTAGGCTGCTCGGTGTATGGCGCACGCGAGTGTGAGGTTTGGGTTCGGCTTGGCAACGTGTTGGGCTCGCGTTGGGCGTGGAGTGACATGGCTTGGACCGTGGCCTTAGTGCCGTGAGCCTTGGATGGCACGGATTGGGCTTGCTTAGATGGCATGGCTCGGGCCGTGGTTGTGATACCATGGACCTCACCGCGGGTGGCTACCGTGGGAACCATCGCGGTAGCCACCGAGGTGGTTCCCGTGGTGGAAACTCGTGGTGGTGCTGCTGCTCCACTTATGGTCACATTTAGCCTCGTGGATCGCCGCGGTCCTATCTCTTGGATATTGGAATTTTCACTTGTTGAATTTTCTAAATTTCTAGCCATTGTACTTCTCTTTTACGTTTTATCAAAGAATTTTCGCAAATAAAAAATTCTAATAATAAAAACGTATGAAAAATCTACAAATGGACAAGAAAATAGAAAAGCCTTGGATGCGAGAGTCTTCTACGAGCGTGGGACTCAACTCTCAATGAAAGCACCAATTTGTGGATGCAAATTTCTTCCTCTTTGATCTTTGACAAAATTGCACCTACAAAACAATTAACACCTTAGGTCAAGGCCAAGAGCCTCACGCGCCCACGATCTTTGGCCGAAGAACCTCCGATGCTAAAGTTAGAATTTAGAGAGAAAGTGTTTGAGAATTTTAGAGAATTTTAGCTAGAGAATTGGAAGTGTGTTTTGGAGAGAATGTGAGGCCTTTTATAAGGGTGTGGCCGGCATCCTTGGGTGAGAGAGGACCGGCCACTTGGCTCTCTTTGTGGACTAGGTTCTTGATTTGTGTTCAATTGGGAATAATTGAATAATTAACTAATTAATTAGCCAATTAATAGAATAATTGCCTAATTGATTAGCTAATTAATATAATAAATGCGGAAGATTTGGGAGTTACCTTGTGGAGAGGATATGATGAGGAAGGATGAAATAGGTTTAAAAATAAATACCTATATGGGCACTTTTGACTTGATTGAGGGATGATTGTCCATTGCTTGCGCGTAGGAATTCTGGTGTGCCTCGAGGGTAATTTTGTCCTTTTAACCCAAAAATCCACGTGTCGTCTTGTGATTATTTTTGACTCCACAACTATGTGCTAAATAAAAGATTTATTTAATTTCTCTAAGTTTAAAGGTCTCATTTCTCTTATTGTACATAAATTAATAATGATAAGAACTTGCAATTGAATTTAATTTCGTCTGTTAAGTAACCTTGCTCGACTGAATCCTGCAAGCCTCCATCGCCTAAAGTCGTTAGGGTTAAGTGTATTCATCGGGCAAGATGACCTTAGTCCATTGGGCAAGTATGTTGGCATATTTTACATATTCAATTCCATCGAGGATTTTTAGAGTCGGGAAATTAAGTTCCACAATTCAACTGTCAAGATAGTTGGTAAATACTATGAGATTATATGCGTCAAAAATAAACAAAAATAAAAATTTGGATATTAGGTAACAAGATGAATTGCTTCAACAGTTAGAAACTAAAATTTAATATTTGAAGGTCATTTTAGCTTCGAATTTCCTGATTTTTTACAACTACACTTACCGACCCTAGAATAATACAATGAATGGACCCGATCATGGTTTACAAATACTTACAATACTGACTACCACGAATTGAATAAGGTTAAGGATTAAAACACTAAGTCTTGGCTGAATCTATTGCATTGTGGGGATTTGAACGCTAAGAAATTATTTTTCACGATCACACTGTCAAACTTGTTTGAATATAGTACAAGATTGCATACGTCGAAAATCATCAAAAATATACTTGCACGGACTAGGAATCGGTTCAAAAGGTTGGACGCTAACAAACTTAGCATCACGATCCAACGGCTATATTACTTTTGATCTCGGTTATTTTTTCAAAATATGCTTTTTGAGGGTTAAAATACACATTGAATACACATGATCATCAAATTCAATTATCGTTTAACCGTTACAATAAGATATACAAAGTTTGAGAACTTTTTATAATTTTTTATATCTTGTGTAACAACAAGGGTTGTTGCAAGTTTCGTCAGGCAAAGTTTTAAGCTTTCCCCTCGATTTCTTTTGCAGAAAATCAAAATTCTCTCTGAAAATTGGGTTTTCCAGACGGATTAGAGTACATTTCGTTGAGTTAAGGTCTTTTCCCTCTTGTTTTTTTTACCAAAACGTTTCACTTCACGGTTTTTTATGTGAAACCCTTACTCAACGGACAATGTCGTCATGCAAAACCTTAAAGCTGACATGTGTAAAAATATTGAAGGCTTTACTCGACGAATAATTTCGTCGGGCAAAGGCCCTTTCCTCTTTATCAGGTTGAGAGCTCTCCATTTGCTGCAATTGATCATTTTCATCAAATTCACTCTTTCTCCAAATTCCTCCACCGTAAACGGATTGGCTCCCTCTTTAGCTCCCACCTACATCTCTTCCCAAATCTCTCCATCTCTCATAGCCCCACAAAAGTATTACATTTATTCTCATTAATTTTGAAGTTGTGAAATCTGAAATTAAATTGTGCTCTTAATTTATATTGTGAAGTTGTAATATATATTGTGAATGTGTTCTTGATTCGTATGCTTTAATAATTGTAAGAATTTTGTTTGAAAAAAAAATTGGGGAGATTGTTAAGCGAGGGTTTTGGGGAGGGGATGGATGGGAGAAGGACGGACGGGTTGGGGGTACGGGGATGGGTGCTGTGGTAAAGATAATTTTTTGTTGTCTTACAAAATTGTTAGAAAATATTATAATCTTTGTGGAATTATAATTTTTTAATAAAATATTAGATATATTTAGAAATTTTTTACATAGATGCCTAGGCGCCACATTACTGTCACCATTTCCCCTGGCCAACGAATAAGGGTTGAATATGACCCAAGACATGGGCGTCCGGTATCCCCACATGTTCATTCAAGTTGAATCACATGACAGGTGTACTCATCTATCTTAATTGCCTAATGACTACCCATACATGGAGGAACATCCACCTAGAAGTGAAGCAAGGCCTAATGCCAGAGTTCTCGGTAAGTGTTTTTTAATTTAATATTTTTACTACTTTTAATTAGGGAATTGTTATTGGCACTCCAAAATTCTCATTCTACACTCCAAACTTTCTATATTTAGAAAGAAAAATACATTTGTGAGGAGTGTAAAATGAGATTTTTGGAGTACCAAGAACACTTCTCTTTAATTATTATAGATAAATTACTGAATTACTGTATTTTGATACCTAACACTTGTTTTGTGTCTATTTCACATCAATTTCGATATCAACACGAGCGGAGCCACCCACATGGCTAAGGTGGGTCGTAGCCCAAGAAGGTTTTTTGTGAGCGTAATGTTATTTACACACTTATTCTTGTTTTCCACACATTCCTCTCAATTTTCGGCTTTCGGATAGAATGAATTGAAGAAGATCAATGGAAAAAAATTAATAAGGGTGTGTGGGAGGTAAAAATGGGTGTGCGAATAGCAATATCCTTTTTAAACACATGCTTTAATGGTTTGTGTTGATGTAGCCTATATAGCTCACTCAATTCCAATATTATATCATGTGTATTTAGTAGAGGATAGGTAACAAGTAATACTTTTTATACTAAAAATAATAAATTAGTTCTATCTCCCCTCCCCCCTTTTATCCTATACGTTAAAGAAAATACCATTTACCCTGTGTGATTTAGCCACTGTACGTCTTACTCAAGAAAAGAAAAAGAATTTCTTTTTTAGTCCACCATTAAATCACTACCTCCGCAATTCTTTACTTTCCATTGTGATTTTTCAATGAATGTAACATTTGGTACGTTCTTAATCTCTTTATTTACTTATACTTGATTTATTTAGTAGGTTAATTATTTATTTGGGCCTTGACTTTGTCGGTTAGGGTTATGATTTTGAGAATAGTTTATATTCTATTGTTGTTCTTTTATATTGATGATTATATAAGCAAAAAAATAATAATAAACATAGAATTTTATGAAACTAATTTCAGCTAGACCACCCAAGAAAAAAATCCTGGCTCCACCCTTGAATATCAACGTGGAGTGGACTACGATATTCAGAGAGTGGATGTTCGAGCTGCGCAACCACTACAGAACTTTTGAAAGTTATGAAGAATCTCTTACCCATCCACCCTTTGAATTTGCTAATAGGATGGACCAATCCCCTGTGGTTATTTCCAGAATTTATAAATTCTGAAAATAACTTCTTCTGTAAGGAGAATCATAATCAACAAAGATTCACATCCTTCGTTTAGGACCCATATTGGTACGTTGCGGCGGTGCAACTTGGCACATGGAATGCATACCCAAAACGCGTAAATACGAAGCGTCAGGTTCATACCAAGTAACCAACTGTAACGTTGATTAGGTTGGGTGGCAATGGGCTTCAAGGCGAACCGACATAACTGCGTACAAGATTGTGAAGCCCTAGGCAGAAATCGAAAACTTGGTACGTTCACCAAGGTCTGGGTGATCATTTAAATTGCACTTTATGATCACGATGCGAGGCTATTTGGGGTGAACATGGGAATTCGATGTTCAATTATAAACCCAAAAGACATGCAATACTTTATCGAAAATCGTCGATATAAACTCTCTGGCATTATCCAGTCTCCCAGACTTTAAGGAATAAGTACGGTGGTGAACCTTTAAACTCGGCCAGGAGGTTTAGCAGCAATGTGTGTGGACAAACATGTGACCAATTTGTCGATTCATCAACCAAAACCATCAGTATTTATATGGTTCACATTTTGGTTGGATTAGTCCACATATATTCCCTTGAATCCACTGTGAAAAATGGGTGATTTCGTATCTTTGCGAGGGATGATTAAAAAAATCAATTTCCCCAACGAGCAGGCTTGGCAAAGTGTGCTTGTAGGCACATGATCCTTACTTCGAGTAAGAAGATGCGTCATTGCATCATTGTTCGACCTAAATGTCCCAAATGGTCATGCCAAAACAAGTAAACTGCTCAATCACCAAGCTCCAGGCTGGCCACATGTGGTGTGTTCCTAGTTAGGATACAGCTCATTGGCCCCATAGCAAAGCTTCAGGCTCATTTTTGGAGGTGGTGCAATGATATTGCACTCTATTTTTTTAGTGGTTTCATCCATGATCATTGTCATCTCGAATATCCTTTAAAACTCAGCGACGTTCTTCCGAAACGGGGAGAATATAAGGTCCCTTAAATGGTAATTCAGTACCATTCATACAACGAGGAGCGTGCCAATGATCTTAATCAGGTTGGATAGACTCGGAGTCGTTGCTAGAGATGTGATTTAGGTGTAAGGTTAGTGTGCGTAGTATCGCATTCATCCGACAACTAAGTTTCCCACATTCCTACCTAATCACATGTTTAATTGAATTCAATCACATGTATACAACAAACATGATTCAATTAACTCGTATTCGAGGACAATATCAATAAGATTATCCATAACGAAAAACAAACACCAAACTTGAATCCAAGAAGTTGGAAAAATGTTCACAATGTAAACCAAAGTTACTAAGGGGATTCGGCCAACAAGGTCATTCATGTCAAAATTCTACTCTTCCAACGACGTTGGGTAGTGCAAAACTAGTCTCACATATTGACTACGAGAATGGTACTCCTTAACGACATTGGTAAGGGCACATATATGTGCATAACCAATGATCTATTCCATCGAGATGGAAGTAGATTCTGCAGGGTTAAGGTTCGAGAATATTATCCCTTATTCTTGAAGTTTTAGGTCTTAGGTACCAAGGATCACGCTTTGGGCATGATGTCACACCTTGGCAGGCCCTGATTCTACCATATGTTGTAAAAATAAACTCAAAATTAGATTGTGACAGAGACAGACCCAGAATTGGGTTCGTTAGGTTCCAGCCAAAGTTGGAGGAGACTGTTCGGTAGGCCTCTGTTAAAGTAAAGCAATACCGTTCGATGCATCTCTACCGAAGTAGAGCATGCCTTTCAGTGTATCCTTGCTGAAGTAGGGTACCACCATTCGGTAGGCTTTGACCGAACTGGGTTGAGCCATTCGATAGACTCTAGCCGAACTGAGTTTATACCGTTTGGTAGATTCTAGCTAAACTGAGTCTATACCGTTCAGTAGACTCTAGCCGAAGCTGGGTCTATACCTTTCTCTCACATTTATGGTAGTAATCAGATCCGAGAATTTGGTAAACTTCCGCTGTCTACATTGCTGCTTCATGAGCAAGTTAGAAACATGGAAGGACGAGAAAAGCATTCTCCAGTCAAAATTCGATCAGACTTATAAACTTCAGAATTGTACTCATTTATGAACGTAATCATGGTGTGCTTTAAGCAATATCTCGCATGATTAGACTATCCGTATGAGCGAGCCAAAGAGCCATGGAATCCTCGTTCGGGAGATACTTCCGTTTGTAATGCTTCGGGCATAAGTCTTCCAATGAAGAGCATGGCGAAGGCTTATTCAGCTCTTCCATGCCATTGTTGGCTTTAATGGTTTCTCAGCTATATGATAGTCAAGTGGAGATTCACGTCTTGCACCCCACGGAAAGTGGTTTCTATTAGAAATGTCCAAATTAGGGAAATCGAACTTGTGACGGTTCGACAATCCATTGAATTAGAGGGAACAAGATTGTGATTAGTGCTATGGAAATGAATCATCCATAAGCATCAAAGTTAGAACATTCGAGTTCTAAGACATGGTTTTCATAAAAAATGTCGGGTTTTCATGGGTGTATTTGTTTTATTAAAACTTCATGTTTCAAAGGCACTAAATTTAAAACTACATGTTCAATTTAGTTTATGAACATTTAGTTCATAAAAGAGAGGTTCCTACTGAAAGGAGCATATTTATGCGACTTAGCTAGCTTGTTTTCGTGCATTTATGTTGTTATTCCTTAGTTATTTTAGTGTTTAAAGTCATTTTCGTGCAATTTCAGGTTCTATAGACAAAGTATGCAAGAAAGTGTATTTTGGAGCTTTTTGGAGCAAAATTGGGCTTGGAATGGATATCACATGCTTGGAGCAAAAGGAATGGACGAAATTGAAGAATTGAAGATGTTAAGATTCCTAATCAACGAAGGATTCCTAATCAAAGAAGGATTCCTAATCAAAGGAGGATTCCTAGTTGAACAAGGATTCCTACTCAAACAAGGATTCCTACTTGAAGTAGGAAAGTTAAGCCAAGGTTTCCTATTTGGGTTTGACCTTTCCTAATCCTAAATGTCCCTAAGTTCCAGCAACATTGAAGGCCTCCTATGCATTTTAGGACACAAATTGAACCTTCCTTGCACTTAAATCATCCAGCCGCACCTTGTCCTTATTTTCCTCTTCCTTGCCGTGCAAGGGAGAGTGCCCTTTCCTATTTTTTGACCCAAAATCACATTCCCTTTGTGTTCTATGCCTTGCCGCACAAGGAGGAGCCTTTCTTCCTTATTTTGTGCCTCAAACACATTCGTAAATCTGTCCTATATATTCTGCCGAATTTCACTTTCTTATTCTCTTTGATTTTCTGATTCTTTCTTACCTATTAAATTGTGGAACCAAAATAGCTAAGTATTGAACCTTTCCTATTATTTTCTAAGTACCCTAGCCCTTTAAATAAAGCTTGTTGCACCATTTAAATCTCTCTACACAATTTCTGCCGAAAATCCACCATCCACCCTTCACCATAACTCACCTATATCCATTCACCACCATAAACAACCCTTCAAACCATCTCCAACACCTTGTGCCGCAGCAAAGAGAAGAAGGAAGACCCTTGGAGTGCTTGCCATTCAAGATTGGATTGCTGGAACATTCTTAGGTGTTTTCATTCTTTTGTTTTCAATGTCTAAGTTTATGTATCTTTGTTTTGCGATTATGAGGAACTAAAGTTCTTTTGGCTAGAGGAGAATTTCGAAACCATGATCATATTTGCATTATGAATTGATTACTTTCAGTTATGATTTCATAAATTGTGAATGCACTTTACGTAACTGTTTTATTCAAAACTTATTCTTATATGTTGATTGAGGTGGCCAACTTAGTTTGCATGCATGAATTTGATGCTAGAATATAAGGGAGTTTCACCTAATCGTTATGAACTTATATTCATAAGTAGTGGAGGTTGCTAGTCACAATCGTGTTAAGTACATTCCTGGCATAAGTATCATGCAATTCATAGTTACGAGTGCCTTGTCAATGCTTATGATTTTCATAGAACTTAATGATCTTTGCTCGTATCTCTATTATGCAATTCATGTAGGGAACTTGTCGAGAATGCTTTGGGTTGTTGTATGCAATCATCCAATTCAATGAAATTAGGAAAATCTGAAGGTTAATTAGTGCAATTCACGGTTAATCTGGGGCGTTGAGAATTCATGGTTTAGTGAAAAGTAATTGGAAATCGATTTGCATGCAAGTGTGTCATGTGTGGAGAAAGACCCTCTAGCTAGTCCATCATCCATCCAAAACACCTAATTTCGTGCAAATCTGTCTAGTTCTAGTTTCTGTTTTGTTTTACTTTATTTTCGTCCAAACTCCAATGCCCCTTTACTTTGTTGTGTTAATTAGGTTAGAATAATCTGTCCAATTTGTGTTTTTAAGTGTTTTGAGTCAAGTTCAAGTTAATTTTAGTCCAAATAACTTCCTGGAGTCAGTTTTGAGTCTAATTCATTGTTTTGTGCTGTTTTGAGTCTTTCTAGTTAGTTTTGAGTCTTTTCAGTTTGTATTGAGTCTATAGAGTCTAGTTAAGTGTTTTTAAGTTTCTTTTTGTGTTTTTGTGTTTTAAAGTCAGTTTAGTTTAGATTAGCAATCCCTCCTAATCCCCGGTCCAGAACGATCCCTACTTATACATATACTACAATTGTCAAAAGAGGGTTTAATTTGAGTGCTGTTTTACATCGCATCAAATTTTTGGCGCCGTTGCCGGGGATTAGCAACTTTGCTAATCCCCCGTTGTTTCTTTTTGTTTCTTTTTCATATATTTTCGTTTTAGTTGATGACTTTGTTTTTGTTGTGTCTTTTATTTTTACTTTTGATATTTGATTTAGTTTTGTTTCCTTGATTCCAGGTACTAGAGAAGTAAGACATGGATTTTGCTACCATTCAAGCTCAATTGGCGAAACTTACTTCTCAATTGTCACAATATGTTGAAAGGACCACAATGCAAAGTATCCCTACATATGGTGTGTCCTATGGGCAAGGATATCCACCTCATCAATGTTCTCCATTCGCTGCGAATGAAGATGCTTGGGGTTATCAAGGCCATAGCCAATCATGGGACAACATGTTCTCCAACGCTTATCGGATTGGAGAGATTATTCAGATTACATGTAGGGAGAACCTCAACAATTCCAACAAGGTGGATATTGGCAGCAAGAAGAGGAGTTCTATTCAAGACCTATGCAGCCACCACAGCCTCCCCCACAACAATTCCAATCGAATTCAAGTATGCTCATGAGTTATAATGAAATTCTTGAAGGACTAATCTCTTTGATGCAGGGCTGACAAAAAGAAGAATAATTGCAGCCATCTGAGGAGTTTTATCAATGGACATATGCACCATTACAGCCTCTACCACAATCTGCCCAAACAAACTCAGGTATGTCTTTGTGTAATGATAACATTATTCAATTAATCACCTCTTTGACACAGGGAGTGGAAAATCAAAACAAGGAGATGAAAGACCGAGTCAAAAGAGTGGACAAATTGGAGAAGCAAGTTGGGCAGATTATGGAGTTCATGGCACAGATTCAAGAGCAAAGTGAACTCTCCAACTCAACTATTGCAAATTCGAAGGAAGATTTTGAAATCCATGATGCTATCACTTTGGGAAGTGCTATGGAGGTTGGAGCTGACCTAAAAACATCCAAACATAGCCTAGTAATGGATGAGGAGTTGCTGATTGAGGAGGAGGAAGAAGACATACACAGGGCAAGGGTAGAACAACCCTTGCCGCAGCCCCCTAAGCCCTCTAAACCACCCACCACAAGTAAGGACGTCCCAAATTCAATTCATTCTAATGTTATTCCTCCAAATGTCCCTTTTCCTCGTCGGTTTTTGATTCCCAAGAAAAAAGAGAGTGAAAAACACATTGTGGAAACCCTTCCAAAGGTGCAAAGTACTATCTCAATTCTTGGTACACCAAATCAAGTTCCAGATTGTATTGAAGTGTTCAAAGAACTTTGTACATCAAGAAGAAGGATTCAAGAGAAGGAAGTGGCTGGAGAATACCAAGAATTCATCAAAGAGGACATATATGAGACAACAAAGCCCAAAGAAGTTGAGTTTGATGACACGGGACAAGTCACAACCATCATAGTCAATCTGGCCAAGTCCAACATTCCTGAAACATTCAAAGATGTGGTGTTTGTAATTGAGTTTGTGTCGGAGCAAGCAAGTAAGCCATCTCTTTCAATTTCAATTTTGTTTTCTACTAACTTGCTGATTTTAATGATTTAGGCACCCATACTAGAATTTAAACCATTGCCGGATCATTTCAAGTGTCACCGTCCATTCCAAGATCAATCCATGCATTCGAAGAAGGGAGACCTAGGAATCGCCCCACAATCAGATTTGCGTTCCTAAACCCTTCTCTTTACTGCATTTATGTTGCCATGATTAGTTAGTTGTTTGTTTGTTTGTTTCTGTGAGTTTATGCTTGAAACATTGAGGACAATGTTTGATTTAAGTGTTGGGGGGGGTACCAAAGTGTTTTTGACGCAAATTCGTGGGATTTTATCACCCATTACTTCAAAAGTTGTTCCTTGTTGTTTTAAGTGTTTTTAAGCTGTTTTGGAGTGTTTTAGTATGTCTTGACATAAAAATCCAAAAATCTCATAAAAATTTGAAAAATTGTTTCGAAAAACCCAAAAAGAGTTGTTTTTGTGTTGTTTTGGTGTGTTTGTGTCTTAGGTACCTTCCAACACAATAATAAGGATTTGGTTTTTAATTACATTACTGTTAAAAAGAGTTATAAACATGGATGAAAGTTTGATTTACTCTTTGGTTTATGCTTGGTTGTGGTTATAATTTATGAATTCACATGCAATCATAAAGGAAAAATCAGTTTTTGTGACATGCTTGAAGGAAGAAACTCAAACTAATGCTACATCCTTGAGAGACTTGAGCCTAAAACGTTCTTTTGGAGAGTTATTAATCTGTGATTCTTTGTTTTCTAAAGTCGTTGCACGATCTCATTATTCTTTACTTGGTTGCTACTTAGAAGGCGTTTCATCATTTAGTTCCAAATACTAGAACTCATAACTATTTCATTCAAAGCATGCTATTGATTTGCATAACACATAATCAAGATGAAGTTGTGTAGTGACCACCAAAGCCAAATTGCCGTGCCCCCTATTTCATTATGTGTTTAAGTTTAACCCCGTTGAGCCTTGTGTAGCCTATGTTCTTTGTTAACCCACACTATCCTCACCTAGCCTAGATTAGGACCATCCATACCCTTGTTCTTGAAGCATAGTAAAGCATAATTTCGATGGAATTCCTTTTGTTGAACTTCTTGCAAAAAAACAGTTGTGGGGGAAGGGATTTGTGTGTGTGTGTGCCAAGAAAAAGAAATAAGGCACGAGTAGAAAAAAAGAAAATTTCGTGGGAAAAGAAAAAGAAAAAGAAAAAGTTATGAAAAAGAGTTGAAAGATAAGTGATAATGAGTTCACAAGTGTTGATTGTTGAAGGAAGGGTCCAAAACATCAAATATGGCCCTAGAATGTGTGTATCTTCCCTTTTGTGTTTAAAGTTGATTTCTGCATTCAAAATTGAATTCTAAGTGTCAATTTCATTACTTTGCTTACTATTGCTTTAAGAACCTTTGTTTTCCATATCCTTTCTTTCTTACCCAACACCTTTAGCCCCATTTCAACCCTTTAACTTCGATCTTGGGTGTTGTGTGTTTCAATATGTGGAGTTTGGAATTAGTATGAGCATATGGCATCACTGGTTCTCACATCTACGTAGTAGCATTCCATTCATGAGATCATATCTAAACATGCTTATTAACTCCAGAAATTGCTTTCTTTGCTATAACATATGTGAGTACTAGTTTTCATGTTTACATCAATCTTCTCACATATACCTAGTGTAGAGTGTGTAGTCAGAAAATCTGAGTGAAAATTGAGTGCATATCTAGTAAGGAATTGAGGGATTCTCTAAGGCATGTCACTACATTCAAAACATTGTTTTAATTGGTTAAATGTGAACTAATAAGTGGTGACTATGATTAAGTATGTGCTCAAGTGTTAAGTTGACTAAAATCTGTGGGAATGATGATTTTTAACATGTCATGTGCATTGGAAATCTCTAAGGCAAATGTTGGAAGGTTTAGATTGTGTTTTGTTTACTGTTTTGTTTTGCTCGAGGACTAGCAAAACCTAAGTGTGGGGGAATTTGATAGGAGCATATTTATGCGACTTAGCTAGCTTGTTTTCGTGCATTTATGTTGTTATTCCTTAGTTATTTTAGTGTTTAAAGTCATTTTCGTGCAATTTCAGGTTCTATAGACAAAGTATGCAAGAAAGTGTATTTTGGAGCCTTTTAGAGCAAAATTGGGCTTGGAATGGATATCACATGCTTGGAGCAAAAGGAATGGACGAAATTGAAGAATTGAAGATGTTAGGATTCCTAATCAACGAAGGATTCCTAATCAAAGAATGATTCCTAATCAAAGGAGGATTCCTAGTTGAACAAGGATTTCTACTCAAACAAGGATTCCTACTTGAAGTAGGAAAGTTAAGCCAAGGTTTCCTATTTGGGTTTGACCTTTCCTAATCCTAAATGTCCCTAAGTTCCAGCAACATTGAAGGCCTCCTATGCATTTTAGGACACAAATTGAACCTTCCTTGCACTTAAATCATCCAGCCGCACCTTGTCCTTGTTTTCCTTTTCCTTGCCGTGTAAGGGAGAGTGCCCTTTCCTATTTTCTGACCCAAAATCACATTCCCTTTGTGTTCTATGCCTTGCCGCACAAGGAGGAGCCTTTCTTACTTAGTTTGTGCCTCAAAACACATTCCTAAATCTGTCCTACATATTCTGCCGAATTTCACTTTCTTATTCTCTTTGATTTTCTGAATCTTTCTTACCTATTAAATTGTGGAACCAAAATAGCTAAGTATTGAACCTTTCCTATTATTTTCTGAGTACCCTAGCCCTTTCAATAAAGCTTGTTGCACCATTTAAATCTCTCTACACAATTTCTGCCGAATATCCACCATCCACCATCCACCCTTCACCATAACTCACCTATATCCATTCACCACCATGAACAACCCTTCAAACCATCTCCAACACTTTGTGCCGTAGCAAAGAGAAGAAGGAAGACCCTTGGAGTGCTTGCCATTCAAGATTGGATTGCTGGAACATTCTTAGGTGTTTTCATTTTTTGTTTTCAATGTCTAAGTTTATGTATCTTTGTTTTGCGATTATGAGGAACTAAAGTTCTTTTGGCTAGAGGAAAATTTCGAAACCATGATCATATTTGCATTATGAATTGATTACATTCAGTTGTGATTTCATAAATTGTGAATGCAATTTACGTAACTGTTTTATTCAAAACTTATTCTTGTATGTTGATTGAGGTGGCCAACTTAATTTGCATGCATGAATTTGATGCTAGAATATAAGGGAGTTTCACCTAATCGTTATGAACTTATATTCATAAGTAGTGGAGGTTGCTAGTCACAATCGTGTTAAGTATATTCCTGGCATAAGTATCATGCAATTCATAGTTACGAGTGCCTTGTCAATGCTTATGATTTTCATAGAACTTAATGATCTTTGCTCGTATCTCTATTATGCAATTCATGTAGGGAACTTGTCGAGAATGCTTTGGGTTGTTGTATGCAATCATCCAATTCAATGAAATTAGGAAAATGTGAGGGTTAATTAGTGCAATTCACAGTTAATCTGGGGCGTTGAGAATTCATGGTTTAGTGAAAAGCAATTGGAAATCGATTTGCATGCAAGTGTGTCATGTGTGGAGAAAGACCCTCTAGCTAGTCTATCATCCATCCAAAACACCTAATTTCGTGCAAATCTGTCTAGTTCTAGTTTCTGTTTTGTTTTACTTTATTTTCGTCCAAATTCCAATCCCCCTTTACTTTGTTGTGTTAATTAGGTTAGAATAATCTGTCCAATTTGTGTTTTTAAGTGTTTTGAAGCAAGTTCAAGTTCATTTTCGTCCAAATAACTTCCTGGAGTCAGTTTTGAGTCTAATTCATTGTTTTGTGCTGTTTTGAGTCTTTCTAGTTAGTTTTGAGTCTTTTCAGTTTGTATTGAGTCTATAGAGTCTAGTTAAGTGTTTTTAAGTTTCTTTTTGTGTTTTAAAGTCAGTTTAGTTTAGATTAGCAATCCCTCCTAATCCCCGGTCCAGAACGATTCCTACTTATACATATACTACAATTGTCAAAAGAGGGTTTAATTTGAGTGCTGTTTTACCTCGCATCACCTACAAGAACACGGAATGCAATATGCTGATTTAAGTGTAGTGGATTTGAGTTGCTTCGGGAACTCAAGTGTGAGCGATTTGGGACTACGAAAGGATGTCAACGGTTCAAAGAACATAATTAAAATATTGAATCATTAATGTCCAAAAGTGATCTTCAGGTCAACAATTTTGGATTTCTTTTCAGATTAATGAACTGCTGGTCACTTATAGTTAATTCAATAGATCTATACCATTCGGGGTCGATTGTAGAAGCAAAATAATGACATGCGGGTCATATTACCTTCCATTGGGGGTGGGCCAGGTGACAAGTGAATTATAACTTAATTAGCGTAAACCAAAAAATGTCCCAAAAAATATTTGGGTATGGTTAAGAAGCAGGGGATGCCAAAATTTGGCGTTGGGTCGAAAAAAGAATGCAGCCTAACACGTGTGGGTTGGTTGCAACACATAACCTGCAAAAAATAAAAAATAAAAATTGCAGGCCATTGGGCTTGGGGACACGGCTGCAAGGCAGCCCAATCCATTACAGGGCAAGCTACAAGTTTGCTGCAGTTTTGGGGTGAAAGAATGTGAAGACCCCAGCATCTCATAGGCTGCCGCAGGCGGGCCACTAGCGCAAGAGAATGAAAGCCTAACATTCGCTGGCTTTGGGTTGGTACACAAGAAGCCTAGCGACGCGCTGGCTTCTGGGATGAGACGTGGGCATAAAGCCTAGCACCAAAGACTCAGGCAATCAGGCCTAGTCTAATAGGAGACTAGCAAGCCCAAACAGAGGCTGCTGGTGTAGAACTGAAGCAGGGTTGGTGCGGCTGGACTGCGGGCCAGCCAAGCGTGACTTAGCGTTGCCATGGTGCGACTGTGCAGTTGGGAGCCGCGGCTTAGTGGCGATTTTCCCAAAAAATAATTTTTTTTTTTTTCGAAACTCCCTAGGGATTGAAAAAACCCTAATTGCTTCTAATTTCTTTCGATTCTTTGACTCACAAATTCCACATAGCAAAAATTGTGTTATGCATGAAACGTATACACACACACACACACACACACACACAAAAGACCCTTACCAAGAGGGATCCCCATTTTTCTAAAAAAATGGGGACACCCTCTTGACCGTTTGGTTGACTTTAATGAAATTGTGTGGTTGAGATTAAAACATAGGCCACACAATTTCATTAAAGTCAGATCCAACGGTCAAGAGGGTGTCCCCATTTTTTTAGAAAAATGGGGATCCCTTTTGTGAAAGGTTTCCTATATACATATATATATATATATATATATATATATTGACAAATATATGAAACATACGCAATATATATATCGGAATGTAAATATAAATGTAAGGGGTTCATGGATCATGGGGAATGTTTTCACGCTTCATGGTGGTTTCAAATATTTTTCTTTATTTTAAGCATACTTGATTGACAGAAAACAACAAAAGCCTTTGAATTTGTAGAAGATCCTTTTTTGAAAGCCGAAATTGCATCTTCAATGCGTTGTATCACGTTCAATACAGAAAAATTAAATTGAATCAATAACATGTAGATTAATTCAATAATAAATTAATCATAAAAAAGGATGATTAAAACGTAATACTCCCTTGATTGATGATCAAACTCTCTTTAGCGCAACGTCAAGAGCGTGCTGATAACGTGTTGTAGTCATAATAGAGAGAGGGGGTGAGGCACATAGAGAGAGAAGCGAGAGATGTGTAATTATGAGGTATGTGTTATCTCACCCCATTGTGCCTTTATTTATAGTAGTAGGAAATGTTAATTCCTTACCCTAATAGGATTACAACTCTAATAGGATAACAACTCTAATAGGATAATATATAATCTAAGAGATATGGTAGAATCTCATAAGGATATCCTAGATATGTTAGGATTTACACAATCACATTCCTAATCTAATAGGATTACAACAGTAAGAACTTTGTTATTAATTAATAAATTTGTTTAATATTATGATATTAATATAATAATATTTAGTCAATTATTAAATTTAAAAAATTTAATAATATGTACAACTTGCCCGACAACGCAATCCATCGGCCAAAGATTTCAAGTAATTATTTTTCTTCAGTTGAAGCACCACTAACCCGATGAAACGCTTATCAGGTAAAGTTGCTCAAATTTATTCTTTTTTTTAAATTAATTTTTGCACGACATATTTCATCGAGTGAAACAATGTCTGTTTGGGCCTCGGCGGTTAACGCAGACTCACCCGACGGAGTTTCGTCGCCATTTTTGTCAGGCAAGGATTCATTGCCCAGAGAAATTTGTATTGTTTGGCAAACATGTCTTACAGCGACTTTTACACGGCCAATTTTAACTAACGGAAGTCTATCACCTTAACTTTTTCGCGTTGGACGTTGTTCTTTTGTGACAATGACGAATGTTGTCATTTCGTCTCCTAAGTTGTTGTTTTGTAGTGAAACATGTTATTTTAACGGGTGCTTAACACGTTATCTGATAACGTCTTGATTTTTTAATGGGTCATGTGTTTCGTATCTAATTGATGACCCGATAATGACCTAAGTCATGCCTAATGGGTCGTGTGATTTTTTAATTACCGTTAGCCACTCAGTACTACGGTCTGGTCATGTAAGAAATTGTCATGCCTAATATCTAAATTTGGACGTATCTAATCAAGTTCTTAACGGGTGACCCAATAACGACCTAAGTTGTTAACAAGTTGACCTGAAACCTGTTATTTTCATATCGTTTCGTATCAAATTAACGGATTGTTCAAAAAATTGCAAACACCTAATAGTTATTAACCGAAAGAAAAATCACGTATGGCAATGGTTGTGAGATCCCACATCGCCCAGTGGAGTGGATCCTGTGAGCCTTATATGTACATTCCCATCTCTACCAAGCGCGAGACATTTTGGGAGCTCACTGGCTTCGGATTCCATCGGAACTCCGAAGTTAAGCGAGTAGCATGCGAGAGCAATCCCATGATGGGTTACCCACTGGGAAGTTCTCGTGTGAGTTCCCAAAAACAAAATCGTGAGGGCGTGGTAGGGGCCCAAAGCGAACAATATCGTGCTATGGTGGAGGCGTGCCCGGGATGTGACAATTTGGTATCAGAGCCTAACCCTGGCCGCATGTGTGCCGACGAGGACGTCGGGCCCCTAAAGGGGGGTGGATTAGGAGATCCCACATCACCCAAGGGAGTGGATCCTGTGAGCTTTATATGTACATTCCCATCTCTACCTAGCGCGAGGCGTTTTGGGAGCTCACTGGCTTCGGATTCTATCGGAACTCCGAAGTTAAGCGAGTAGCGTGCGAGAGCAATAGCATGATGGGTGACCTACTGGGAAGTTCTCGTGTGAGTTCCCAGAAACAAAACCGTGAGGGCGTGGTCGGGGCCGAAAGCGGACAATATTGTGCTATGGTAAAGGCGTGCCCGGGATGTGGTGGAGCCTGGGCCGGGATGTGACAATGGTAGTCAAGCTGGAGCAAGGTTCTAAAAAATGCTAGGCGCTAGTCGGGTGGTGGGCTAGCGCCTAGCACCTAGGCGGCTAGGCAGGGTCTGGGTGGGCGCCTAGACGGCCTAGGCGGATTTAGGTAATTTCTTATATATTATATGAATTAATTAAATTTACTATATCAGATGTAAATAATTATTGAATAATATGTTATTTCTTATAGAAGAACATACATATGTAAATGTTTTATGTACATATATAATATGTTTGCCTAGGAAAAAAAATATTATTTAATTTTAATTTATATAACATATATATATATATAATATATATATCCCAAACTTGTGTAAGTGGGTGACACGTAACATTTATATAAAAAGCCAACTATATAAATGCCCATGCAAGTGGGTGGTTTTCAAACCATCTGTTGACCCTAGCTGTCCACCCTATTTCACATCACCCAAGGTAGACATCAGTCATCACCATCTTTTTACCTTGGAAAGTGAAATGCCATACCTATTCGTTTCTTCTTATTTGCCTTTTCAGAACCTCAAAATTTTATATTTTACTCTCTTTCTCTCTCTCTCTCTCTCTTTCTCTCTCTTTCTCTCTTTCATTTTCCAAAAACCTCTAACACTCTTTTAGTCTCTCTCTCTCTCTCTCTCTCTCTCTCTCTCTCTCTCTCTCTCTCTCTCTCTCTCTATCGTTCTTTTTCCAGAAACCTCTAGCAAAGCAACCATGGCTATATTCAAATGCAGACGCAGATGGGAGTTTCGATGTAGATGCGAGAGTTAGAGTTGCAGATCCGATGAGAGTTCGAGACGGGAAGAGTTGAAGAGCCTTCAACGCTGACAAGAGTGGAGACCTTGGAAACTAGGAGAGATGATCGAAGACGATGGCCCAGAAAACCTTTCGAAGTCGCAGCGAGTGAGTGCACTGCAGTTGAGGAAGAAGAGACGAAGTGGCTGACGACGAGACTTGGTTTCTGAAATTGGTTTCAAAAAAAAATAAAAAATTGCCCAGCTCCGCCTAGCCCGCCTAGGCAACCGCCTAGAGCCCAACCGATTTTTTCGGCCGATTTGCAAGAAAACACCTCGGATGGCCATTTTTTAGAACACTGAGCTGGAGTAGCCCTGTAAGATATACAATAAGTTATTCTTATAACTTGAATATATCGTAATTTTGTATCAACTTATGTGGTATTTGAGGTCAATCATTCACAAATTAATTCAAAAAAATACGTAACAAATAAGGTGGATTTCGTAATATTATTTTCTATTTGTTCGAAATGAATTCTGATTTTCAGTTGGCTCATCATAACGGTAATTAAATTTTTTGGTACAACAATATATTTTACACTAAGGAGGAAGGGGAGTTCGGTTAAGCCACACAATGGACAACCTAATTTGGTATTGAATTCGCCATCCACGAGATTTGAACCTCAGACCTCTTACTTATAAGTGAAGAGGAATATCACCAGACCGTACTACTGAGTGGCTAACGGTAATTAAATTTGACAACACTATATAGGCAAAGTTCCTTTATTTAAACCTCCACTAAGGTCAGCAATGAAGCGAAAGACCGATGGCTGGTCGTAGAAAGGGCGAATGAGTCATCCAAATTCATGTTAAAGGAAAAGAAATGATAGAAACTATATAAGTGTTGTAAAAATAGGGTCCAATTGCTAAATTAAATTACATAAAAATATTAAGAAATAATTCATGCAATTATGTATCAAAGTAATGCATACACATGAGTAACCAATGTTAAATGAACATGACATAATGAATAAAAAAAACCTGAAAATTCCATCGAGACAAGTGTTGGACACTTTGTCCTTAAGACAAGTTTACGCTCCACTATGATATATTCATGGTTGCTCCGCGCTTGTCTCCCAAGATACAAAGATCAAGTCCTTGTAATAGTATCACTCCAAATCACAAGGCTCCAATTAACCATGATTGGTGTTGAATACTCTCTCATATGGACTCAATGAGACTCTAATATTTAGTGCACTCTATATATATATGGCTAATAAAAGGATTATCTAATGATTATAAGAGCTTCCTTATTTATAGAGTTTGAGATACCTTTTTGGAAGAGTCAAAAGTTACAACTCTTTATTAGGATAAACACATACTTTCACAACAAAACAAAAAATAAAAAAACAAAAAATAAAAAATAAAAAAAATAAATCATCACTTTGTTGCAGTCATATTTAGAATAGGAATGTGATTGTTTAAATCCTAGAGAATATGGGAATGTATCTTATATTCCTATTAGGAGTAGATTACCTATTAAATGTTGTAATCCTAAAGGGAAAGGTTTTACCCTTCCTACTACTATAAATAAAGGCACAATGGGGTGAATCGAAGACACCTCACAATTAAATCAATCTCTCTTCCCTCTCAATATTGCCGAACCCTTCTCTCTCTCTAAACCCTAGATCGCTCAATCAAATAGGCCTACAACACATTATCAGCACACTCTTGCCAGAAGCTAAGGAATTGACGCATCGTAGGAGGAGGCTATCATCCACCACATTCAAAGGCTTATTCGTTTTCTGCTAATCAGGTACGCTTAAAATAAAAGAAGATATTTGAAACGTCCACGAAGCATGAAAACATTCCCCATGATGCATGAACCCCTCTATGTTTATATTTTACTTTCGATATATATATATTGTATATGTTCATATATTTGTCAATATATATATTTGTTTCATGCATCGCACAATTAAATTGTTATGTGAAATTTGTGAGTAAAATTATATAAATTAAATTAGAAGCAAATATGGGTGTTTTAAACCCTAGGTTCGAAATAATTCGGTATTTTTTGTCGTACCATGGGATTGCATCACCCTAATGCCCTTGGACTACCTACGCAGCCCCTGTTAGGCTTGCTGCTCCATAACCACGGGCCTGTAGCCTTGGTTTCTTGGTTCACTGCCCGCAAGCCTCGCTTGTTGGCCCCCCTGTGTCACGGTTTGCAGCAAACTGAAGCCAGCCCTGGCTGGGCTTCCTGAGCCAAATCAAAGCCAGCCTTCTTGCGTTGGCCATTGCGTGCACCCCTAACCCACAGGCTAGCATCTGCTGGACCTGCCCGTGTCCTTCCCTAGGTCCAATTTTGAAACCCAGCTTGCGGCTGGGGTTTCCTCCCTTCACCGTGGCCTGCAGACCACCCCAAGGTCCTTTTTGGGCCTATTATTATTTGGACCTGTGGCCTATAGCCACCCCGAGGGTTGCTCTTAGCAGCCAACCGTTGCCTTTTTTATCAAGGCACCCGAGCCCAAATATTTAGTTTGGGGCTCTATTTTCGATCGAATAATATTATTTTAATATTATTTAGCTTCTACAATCGACCCCGTATGGCCCGATTTATTGAATTAATTAAAAATGACCTGCAGTCCTTAATCTAATATTGAATCCAAAATTATTAACCTGAAGATCACTTTTGGACATTAACGATTCAATAATTTATTTTTATACTTTGAACCGTTACATACTTTTGTAATAACGAAGCTCTCACACTTGAGTTCCCGAAGAACCTCAAATCCACTACCCTTAGTTAGTATATTGCATTCTGTGTTTCTTGCAGGAACCTCTCATTATGAACTAATTGTTCATAAAAACTAAATTGAACCTGTAGTTTCAAATTTAGTGCCTTTAAACCTGAAGTTTTCATTCAAAACATATCACATGAAACCTGTAGTTTACATGCATACATTAAACCAATACATGTGTATAGAACCTGTATGTTCTACGATATATGTCTATGGCTTACCATATGACCAATCACGTTTTCTCCCTCTGTTATAGGGACATGTCAAACTTGAACAAGCTCGATTTCTCCGCTCTAGAAGTCTCCGGAAGAAACTATCTGAAGTGGGTTTAAGACGTGAAGCGCCATTTAACCACAAAGGGCATTAGAGCCATCATCGAGACACTTATCGCCGACAAACCTGTTAACGAAGCTCAGAAGGCTACTGCAATGATCTTCATTCGAAGACACATCCATGATGCACTGCAGACTGAGTATCTCGTTAAGGAGGACCCACGCACCCTCTGGCTTACTCTACCCGATCGTTTCGATCACTAGAAAGACATATACTTGCCTGAAGCAAGACACGACTGGCAGTATCTTTGCTTCCAGGACTTTAAGTCCGTGAATGAATACAACTCTAAAGTTTGTAGAATCCGTTCTTTGTTGAAATTCTGCAAAGTGGAACTAACCGAATCAGATCTCTTGGAGAAGACTAATTCGACCTTCCATGCCACCAATATTGTCTTGCAGCAACAATATAGGGCACATAAATTCACCAAGTTTTCGGATTTGATCTCTATTTTACTTTTCGCTGAAAAGTAGAACCAGATTTTGATGAAGAACCATCAAGCTCGACCGATTGGCTCGAACTCCGCGGCTAAAGCGCATGCGACCTATTCTAGCAGCCATAAATGACGAAAGAATCATCGTGGCCGTGGCAATGGGCGGCAAGCCCTACCACGGCCCCAATGTCAATAGAGTGATGCACCTAAGGGAAGAATTGCGACCCAACAGGGTCCACCACTCACCTCTAAGGTCCCAAACTTTAAGAATAAGGGCAAAGCTCCCGTTAAGGCTACTTCTACTGAACTGGACATGTGCTATCGTTGTGGATCAAGGGATCATTGGTCACGCGTATGCCGAGCTTCCCCCGAGGCTATTGCCAAGTATCATTCTCGTCGTGAGTCTAACTTTGCACGTGTGGATCATCCGAAAGATGCAACTACATCAATGGAGATGTCAGATTTTCAGAAGGCGTCAGCGCCTATGGATGAATAAATTAAACATGTTTTTAGGGTGTTTACCCCTAGTGGCCGAACCCATTAGGAATGGCCGGCCCTACCCCCCCTATTTTGCTAGGTTTATGGTTTAATTTTGGACAATTTTTCTAAGTATTTGGAATAATTTGTTTGGTTTTGGTTTGTTTTGAATTATGGATTGTTATTTGAATGGATACTTATTTCTCGAATTGCTTAATTGAAGGAATGGACTTATATCTATGCATGTGACCAATTCAATCAATTTATTTCTAGGTATGTCTAGTAGGGAAGTTAGTTGCCTGGCAGATGGTGCAACTACACACAACATCTTGCGTGAACGACACTATTTTACTAACTTAATACCCAAGAAAGCTCATTTAACAACTCTCTCAAGCCCATCCAACCTGATTGAAGGATACAGAAAGGCACGTATCATGTTGTCTAATGGTACAATCTTGACCATTAAGAAGGCACTTTATTCTCCACGTTCCGGAAGAACATTGCTGAGTTTTAGAGATATTCGAGATAATAAATATCATCTTGAAACCACTGAAGATAATGGTTTTGAATTTCTTTGTATCACTTCGTACGAATATGGCCAGAAGCATATTCATGAGATGTTGGAACGTCTGTCGAGTGGGTTGTACATCACAACAATTCGCGGCATAGAAGCCCACAGTGTGGCCGGCCCTATGCCTGAGTTCCAGGACACTTTGTTGCTTTGGCATGACCCTTTGGGATATCCTGGATATGACATGATGCGCGGTATCCTCAAATATTCTCATAGGCATAAGTTACATCCCTATGTTGGAGTTCCGCCATGCAAAGCGTGTTCTTTAGGGAAGTTAAATACTCAACGCTCCCATACAAAGATTATTCACGACCCCCCTAAATTTCTTCAGAGGATTCAAGGGGACATTTGTGGACCAATCCAACCAACATGCGGACCATTTAAATATTTTATGGTGTTGGTTGATGCATCGACAAGATGGTCACATGTTTTCTTGTTATCCACATGCAACGCCGCGTTTGCTAAATTCCTAGCTTAAATCATTAAGCTACCGGCTCACCACCCTGATTATCCGATTAAGTCGATCCGATTGGATGACGCTGGAGAGTTTACGTCACAGACTTTTGACGATTATTGCATGTCAGTAGGGATTGATGTGGAACATCCTGTGCCCCATGTTCACACCCAAAATGGCAGACACTTTCATAAAACACCTTCAATTGATAGCTCGGACTTTGGTTATGAGAACCAAACTGCCGGTATCTGCCTGGGGCTATGTAATATTGCATGCAGCTATGTTGGTCCGTCTGAGGCCCACCGCTACTCAACCACATTCACCATTACAGTTGGTCACTTGATACGAGCCTGACGTCTCATATTTACGGGTGTTTGGGTGCGCCATTTATGTGCCAATAGCACCGCCGCTACGTACCAAAATGGGTCCTCAGAGAAAAATGGGAATCTATATCGGTTATGATTCGCCATCAATTGTTCGCTACTTAGAACCTTTGACAGGAGATCTCTTTACCGCACGTTTTGTGGATTGTCACTTTGATGAGACAGTCTTCCCGTCGTTAGGGGGAGATAAACATGCTAACGTTCTCGTAGAACACTGCGAATTGTCGTGGTATGCTCCCACTATGTCTCATTTAGATCCCCGCACTGCCCAGTCTGAAACTGAGGTGCGACGAATTATAGATCTTCGTAGCATTGCTCAAAGCATGCCAGATGCTTTTACTGATCTAGCTAAGGTGACAAGATCGCATATACCCACTGCAAACACACATGCAAGGATAGATGTACCCCGCATACGTCAACAACCCACCTGGGAAGGCCAGACCGTCCCCGAAGGTGGGGAGGCCGCAACTTCCACGCGGCAAGATACATTGGCGGCTAGCCAATCATCTGCTTCGACCCTGAAGCGTGGTAGACCCCCTTAGTTCAAAGGATTCATGGCACCAACTAGTAACCCTAGTTTGAATCTGACCATAGCTCACTCATCCGTTCCAACGTATGAGGTTATTCTAGATTATGGTGATGCTTCAGATGAAACATGTCGACCTCCCGAGAATCGTGAGATTTTTGTCCACTACACAGTATTGGATGAGGTTTGGAATAGGAATGAGATGATCGTCGATGATGCATTCACGTACTCAGTAGCTACTAACATCATGCTTAGTCATGACATTGAACCACGTTCCGTCGATGAGTGCCGACGTAGAACCGATTGGTTAAAACTAGAAACAAACAATCCAGGTCAAACTCGATTCGCTCGCGAAACATAAAGTGTTTGGACCTATTGTTCTTACACCACCACGCGTTATGCCCTTTGGCTACAAGTGGGTTTTCGTGAGGAAGCGTAATGAGAAGAATGAAATAGTACGATACAAAACACGCCTCATAGCGCTAGGCTTCTCTCAGCGCCCAGGGATTAATTACGAGGAGACGTATTCTCTCGTAATGGACGTTATAACGTTTCGCTACCTAATCAGTTTCGTAGTTTTCGAAAAACTGAATATGCAGCTTATGGATGTGGTAACCGCGTATTTCTATGGGGATACGGAAATTTACATGAAAGTTCCAGAAAGACTTTCATTGACTGGTTCAAATAGTTCTAGACCACGGAACACTCTCTCAATTAGGTTGAGGAGGTCACTTTACGGATTAAAACAATCCGAGCGGATGTGGTATAACTGTCTGAGTGAATATTTGACAGGTCAGGGTTATGTGAACACTAAACTATGCCCATGCGTGTTCATAAAGAAGTCACATTCCGGATTTGCAATCATTGCAGTTTATGTCGATGACATGAACCTCATTGGGACTCCCGCAGAGCTTGAGGAAATTGTTGCACACTTGAAATCGGAATTTGAGATAAAGGATCTTGGGAAAACTCGATAGTGTCTCGGCCTGGAGATCAAGCACTGTTCAGATGGAATCTTAGTACATCAATCGAACTACACCCAAAAGGTGTTGCATCGTTTTAATGAGGACAAAACGAAACCTTCGAGTACACCCATGGTCGTTCAGACTCTAAATGCTAAACGAGATCCTTTCCGTCCAAAGAAGGATGAGGAAGAGATTTTGCAACCTGAAGTTCCTTACCTAAGTGCAATAGGGGCTTTATTGTACTTGGCTCAGTGCACTCGACCCAACATCTCCTTCGCTGTGAATCTATTGGCTAGATATAGCAATGCGCCCACACGCAGGCACCGGAATGGTGTTAAAGACATTTTCCGCTACCTTAAGGGTACTACGGATTTGGGCTTGTTCTATACCCGCGAATCTCCGAATGTTGCCGCCCCTATGGTTCTCGGATTGATTCTCGCCTTGTTGGTTACTCAGATGCTGGATATCTATCTGACCTACATAGAGCACGTTCTCAAACGGGCTATGTCTTTACCATTGGAGACACCGCTATATCTTGGAGGTAAATGCTAGTTGCGGCTTCGTCTAACCATGCTTAGATTCTCGCCCTGCATGAAGCATCGCGTGAATGCTTTTGGCTAAGAGAAGTTATAGAACATATTCGAAGCACTAGTGGTCTTACATCAGTCGTTGACCTTCCTACGATGATCTTTGAAGACAATGCAGTATGTATCGAGTAGCTGAAAAAAGGGATACATCAAGGGATACAATACCAAGCACATAGCGCCAAAGTTCTTTTACTCACACCAACAGCAGCAGCATCAGAACATTGAAGTCAAGCAAATCCGTCCCCAGGACAACCTGCCCAATCACTTCACCAAGTCATTGCCGAAGTCTACACTTCAGAAGCTCGTCCAAGGAATCAGTATGCGTAAATTATCTGAGTTGAATCGCTTGTAGTTCTCTTATTTAGAAGTTATGTCTAAATCAGGAGGTGTATCTAGAAGCATACTCACATGATCTTGATGTACTCTCTTTCCCTACGATTAGGAGCATTTTTTCCACTGGGTTTTTGCTACCTAACTAGGTTTTAACGAGGCACCCATCTTGGGATGATCATACTCCGTTGAGTTCACTACCTCCGTCCAGTTTGACGAGTGTTTTAGACATTATGCATATTTTCTTACTTTTCTCCTTAGTCTATGAGTTTTGCCTATCTTGGGTTTTACCATAGCAAGGTTTTTGTGAGTTTTTGCAAATGCATACCTCAAATTAAATTTAAGACTTGCGATCATCCGTTGTACCGATGACTTCATCAAACTATTCTACCTTATCTACTGAAGATCTGATGTGATGGTTCATTGAGTATTTACACACTCAAGGAGGAGTGTTGCAGTCATATTTAGAATAGGAATGTGATTGTGTAAATCCTAGAGAATATGGGAATGTATCTTATATTCCTATTAGGAGTAGATTACCTATTAAATGTTGTAATCCTAAAGGGAAAGGTTTTACCCTTCCTACTACTATAAATAAAGGCACAATGGGGTGAATCAAAGACACCTCACAATTAAATCAATCTCTCTTCTCTCTCAATATTGCCGAACCCCTCTCTCTCTCTAAACCCTAGATCGCTCAATCAAATAGGCCTACAACACACTTATCATTTTCATTAAATTATTCGCAAGTGCGTGTGCATAAAAAGATCATTACCATATCCGTCGGTTGCGGACAAGTGTTTCCATCTTTATAGCATTATTAAGTGCAGGTGACAGTTACTCCTCAAATTTTACCCCATAAAAGTCCGCATTTACTTTTATCCAATTGCATCCCGTCTCTGATATAGAGCAGCCCAGGAATTCTTTTATATGGGTTTGTTGCACTGGATTATTTCAGATTAGACTAGAAATTAAGTTGAGCTAGCTTATAATAAACTAAGTTGGATTAATTTAGTGAAGTGTTTGATGTAGCGTTTGGTGCAGTGTCGGACTAAGAAGAAAGATAATGACAATAGTATTATACTCAATTTGGTATTTGCTCAGACAAGAACTAAATTTATGTTCTATTTAATTTTTTCTTTTGAAGATATTATCAAAATTAATATTATTGGACAAGTGAGACTCAACAAAAAGACAGACCAAATTTCTTGGCACGAAAGAAATATACATGATTCAAGAATAGCATAATAACAGATAACGAAATATTCTGCAACATACTTACAATAACTATACACTGATTACAATTCTTACAATAACTACCATATACGCTAGTTACAAAAATCTGTAGTTATACGCTAGTTACGATAATCTGCAACATACATGCAACAACTAGCTACAATATTATCGTTCAAAAGTAGATCCCCATGATTCACAAAAAGCTAGTTAATATTAGCCAAAATATTTCACAGTGCAATACTAAGTTGGAACTTGGAAACCACAACCTAAGGTTGTATCATTAACAAAACACAATTGATATAAAAAATGCACCACATAATGTAATCATCCACTTGCTTTGTCGCTTAGAAGCTTTTGGACCAACACTTTTTTGAGTTCGGCATCTATTGACCGGAACACTCCCCCATTTTGTGGTTTTTGCCAAAATAAGAGTCAATCCATCAATTCGATCTATAAGAGGAAGACCCATTGCTTTAAGTTCGTTAGCTATGCCCACTATGATCTACAGTACCTCGAATTGTAACTTCAGTTACTATTTGCATCATTTTTCCACTTTCAACATAAAATTCTTTTTGTCCATTGATAATTACCTTGATTCCAGCATTTGGACTTTTCATAGCTCTTTTCCTCTTTCTTTGACTACTTGCGAATTAGTTGCTTTGTTGGCTTTGTTGGTTCACTGGAGAAACATCATTTTCAGCTTCAATACCACTTGCATCAACCTCATTATGGATTTACTCCTCCATCATTTCAGCAAGGGTTTTAGCTACATTACTCGTAGCGCGATCCTTTCCAAACATATATATATATACAAAAATCTTTGGCTACATTACCCGTAGAACGATCCATTCCATAAATACATATATACAAATCTATCATACAGTGGAAAAAGTTTGCTTCTCCATCCCTTAGCATCTTTATTTTTATAACATTATATCAACATAGCAATTCTAAAATTTAGCATGTGTCAAAAATATAGCTACAAGAATCTTACTAATCGATTAATAAAATAGGATATGAACATTCTCATAAGTTTGCCATGCTTCATCACTGTCAACTTCATTGCACTTTTGACATCATTCCATGCAAATCCACTTATGTTCATCATGTCAAGGACTAAACTATGTCTTATTTTTTTTTTCATTTCTTCAACTTTGACTCAATATGTGGAGTTGCCCTTATATTTGCACTAAGACACAAAACATTGACAACTTTCATAACTTCAATCAAAATACCTTGTTTGAAAGCACCTATGTCACACCGCTGCCTCTAAGTAACAAAATCCTCAAGAACGGATAGCAATGCTTCTTCCTCAAATGCTGCTCGTTTACGCCTCTTTCCTTTCGACCTTGAGTAGCATTCAGATTATTGTCATTATCCATACCTAAACAACAAATAATTAAAACGAATCAATTTTCATAATATCCAATCAATTTGTAAATTTGAAAGTACTAAAGCACAATAAATGAATCAATTTGCATAATATTTTATCAATAAAATGAATTAATTTTCAATGATTTGCAATCCAATCATTTTGCATAATAGAAAGGAAAACCAAAATAAAATGTTATCATTAACACCTATAGCTAGTCCAGTTGTTGGTTCCTAATTGCTTTCCACTCATTTATACATTTCTTGGGCCATGGCATTCCTCTTTACAGTCTACTAGTTAGATGGTCCAACAGTACCAATATATTCACCTTCTTCCGTAGTTTGTCCATCTTTTATTATTAGAAATCTCTCCATTGGATCTACAGACATCTCTTGCCTAATAAATTGTGTAGTAAACAACAAGCGGTAATTATTCGACCTTGTGTCCTTATCGGATAGAAAGATGGACTCCTTGGTATTGCCCACCTTCCTTTTAGCAAGCCAAAATAGCGTTCAATTACATTCCTCGCCTTGGAATACTTCATATTAAAATATTCTTCCTTATTGGAACGTGTTCATCCCTCTCATTCGGATAAATGGTAAGATATTCCCCTGTATGGTGCAAGGAGTCCTTCACCATTTGTGTAACCATCGTCTACAAGGTAATAATACCTAATAACCAAAAGAAAAAAACAATGTTAGTATTTTGCAGTTCACAAACAAAACCAGACCTAACTTACAAATTTAAGACTAGCTAATAGTCTTAACCGCTGGTACCTTTAATCCATTGTGCCTGGTAATTACATCATGTGGGACTTCAAAGTCTCATGCGAAGCCCTCCCACCTCGGAAACACATATATGAACAGCATATACCCTAAACACACACCAAACACATTAGTTGCAACTCAACCCTTTCTTGTTTGATATCTTGGTTTGTTAATTTCAGGTACATGCACATCATCAATGTGCGTTCCATCTAATGCTCCTAAGAAATTCTAAACAAAAAAGTTAATTTTTTGTTAATTTATACAAAGAAAAATCTCTAGTTAGGTTTAAGAAAAATGAAAAAAAAAATTATCAACATACCTTAAAACATCGTACCTATGATATGTAGAATCATTAGGCACATGTTGAGGCTTTTTTAGTCGGATACCTTGTAATCGCAAAATTCCTTGCAATTACACTATTGAAATACCTACTAGTAGTCTATTGAAATACCTACTAGTAGTCTCTCCCAACCTATAAAATCTACCACCAACACTAGGATTCTTAGTATGATGTACTAGTATTTGTAAGGTCATACACACCTACTCCTCTAGAGACACCAAACCATCCTTTTTTATCCTCCCATCTTGACGAAGCAAGTCACATAAAATATCAAAAGTCCTTCTATCCATTCTCAGTTCCTTGACACATTCAGTATCACTATTCCCTATTATACCATCCAAATAACATAAAATAATCTCCCATCTAACAACTGAACGGTTAGTCAAAGCGCATCTTTCAGCATGTCTATGTTTGGCCTTTACCATCATCAACACAAGAATCATACAACTGCAAATTGTCTCTAAATGAGACATCTCTAACAATAAGATCAATAAAAACTTCATTCAGTCCATATCTATTCAAACTAAAAAAAAAGGAAAAAATGAAGACATGATATATATAATATCACTGTTATTAAGGGCGCTGGCAAAAGAAGTAATTATGATATCAAATGAACTCGATGAAGAGAATTTATGACAGAAAAGCTACTGGATCAAAAGCAATAAGCTTCACACAAAGATACAAAGGCAAAATTACTTGGTCTCAGTTTCTAGAATCAGAGATCATCATCATTCGTTACAAAGCAATTGGTGTGTGACATAATATGTGCGTGCTTATTTGCATTTGCATGATTGTATGCTCAATCCTAAATTGCATAGATGATTTATTTATCAATGCTAAAACACTTGTAAATTGTTTTCAATCAAAGGTCAGTAAGTGTGTATCCATTGCTATAAGTTTATTTATGTTGAATGGGAATGATTTCTAATTTATATGACTGCCGTGCAATTTTTCGTAACTGTGTGTTTTGCAGAATTCTTAACAACTTTGTTAATCACTAATTTTCATCTTTTCACTGAATTGCATGTTTTGGCTCGCAGACACAACTAGTCTAAGTGGTATTGGTGTTTCTTTTAATTGGTTACAAGGGAATCAGAGAAGCCTCGATTGAGTTTTGTTTCTCCAAGGTGGACAATTTTTTTCAAATGCCCAGGCCTATTATTGAAAAGAGTTATTAATGGTGAGCATTGTGACAATAAAACTGATCTAACAATCTATTTATCTAATCTGATAAAAAAACCAAAATTCTTCCATAGTCAGGTAAACAGAATACTAACTTGCACCATATCCAATTACTAGTCAGGTAAAAAGAATACTAACTTGCATAATATCCAATCACTAGTTGATAGGATTTTTACCACTTGCAAAAGTAGAGATAAAAACACTTAAAATCCTTGCAAGAGTACAAGGTAATCGTAGTATAGCAGCTCTAGCAAGGTGGTTCTCCACAGAGATTGATTAAATAATTTATGTCAAATCAAATCTTAATTAATTATTTAAAACAAAATTTGAAGAAAAAAAAAAGTGATTTTATGACCGTAAATAATAAAAACGAATTTAATAGAAATAATTAAGTAAATCGGCAAAATAAAATAAACTAAAAGAAAAAGGTTTTTGAAAATTAAATTGTGAAAGCACTAGGGTTCCCCCGTCACCTTAACAATCCTACGTAGTTCTTCCAATTACTTATGACTTACACATGCATATTTTGAAGGTAAGGTTTTCCTAAAGCATGCCTACTTGGACCCCCAACATATAGCTTATATCAAACATGCAATCCGTCTGTGGTATTCAGATCAAATCTAAACATGCATGCCGTGTTAAGTTTTGTGAAAACCTTCTGATAAACCATGCAAACGCTTAAGACGTGGTATTCATCCTAAGTGAACTTGCACATATTAATGACAAGAAGCCTTCGTCAGTTTCAGGGACTGACCTCCGACCAAAATTGCATCAACTTACTTTTCTAAACATCCTAATGGTGATCAAGCATCAAAACAATTACATAGTTTAAACACAGTGATTAATAATTCAAAATCTGCATGCATAATATCATAAACAAATTAAAAAGAAACTACATATTGTTGCTAAGGCTCGTGGTCTTGCCCTAGCAAAAGAGAATTAGTTACGAACAATCATAAAACAAAAGGATTTTTATTGAATAGAAAAAATGATAGAAAACACCTTGAAAAATAAATTGTTAAAGCCTAGCAAAATTCTCCAAAATGTATGCGTTCTTCTCCCCCTAAAATCCTAATGGCTAAATAGCCTTATTTATACTACTAAAAAATAAAATCCTTACTAAAAAAGGTCTTCTAAAAACTAGGAAACATAATAACTTAAGAGAAACTAGGAAACATAATCCTAATAAAATATGGGAAATCTGTCCAAACACAAATCAGCCACGTTTCTGAATCCTTAGGGCTCCAAAATGGCTAGAATTTAAGTTCGGAATATTCTGAATACTACTCCAGAAGGCCACGAACCCATCAGAGGTCATCTAGGGCTCCAAAAATCCCAAATAAGCCCAAAACGTCACTTTGACAGCTCTGCGCGCTGCTCCTTTATTTCATCGCCATAAATAAACCGCTTGCTAGAAAAACCTGAAACTTTGATAAAAATAAGTTGAGAGACACATGAACATCCTCCAATTAGAATCACTCCAAAATTTTTCCATTTGATCCCTTTTTGCTCAAGAGGAATTCAAATGTCCTACATTGGAAATATAATTCAAAGTATCAAAATTCTCATAAAATAACAATAAATTAGTACCAAGATTAGGAAAAAAATATAATAATATAATATCGACTCATCACTGTAAAAAGAATACTAACTTGCATAATATCAATCCTAATTTGCATAGTATCCAATCACTTGTCACTAGTCGGGTAAAAAGAATACTAACTTTGATGCCACAACAGAAAGAAACACCATAATCATGAACACCAATAAATCATTACTAGCAAATCTCCAAGAAATATGCACAAAATGTGCAGGCCAGTGCACAAGACTACTGCCATTGCAGAGTCATTTGAGGATAAATTTGTTGTATTTATCTTGGTTTAAATTTTGCACGTCACCTTAATCCTCTATTTATCGATGGTGTTATTTATGAATCACATAACCACCCTTGGTCTCTCTTCATTCAAACCCCAAACTACAATCTGCAACTTACTCTTTCACGCTTGCAATGGCTCACAACTTCGCAGTTGCTGCAACTTCCTCCCCCCCTAGAAGATCAATCTCCATGCCCAAACTTCCTTCGTGGGCAAGCCTCACTACAAGAATCGAATTAGCATAGGCAAAAATATTTGCCTCTAAAAACCACCAATAGGGGCAAATATATAGAAAAATAACCCCTAATAACAAGGAGTGGCGGAAAGTAGATTCGCCCCTAAAAAGGCCGTTTCTATTGTTATTAGATGCAAAAAAGGTCAAATATCCGCCCCTATTGTTTTTGTTGCCACGTTGGTAGGTTTTATGAATACACATAATTACAAGCAGAAACATCCGCCCCTAATACTTTTAATTATAAAAAAAAAAAAAAAAAAAAGCGGGCAAATAAATACATCCGCTCATATTACTTTCATTTATAAAAAAAAATTAAAATAAATTAAAATAAATTAAATAAATTAAAAAAAAACCACAAGATAATAAATGCATTAATCCACCTAACGTCAGTTATTGGTTTTGAATCATTCAAAATATTCAAACCCAACATGGTTCATCTTCATCTTTCTAGATCTCAAAACAATAGAATAATTTTTAAAAAAAATTACAAGAAAAAACTTTTTCTTCCTTCAATCTTCTCCTTTCTTTCAGTCTCAAGCTTTGTAGACCAGATCTCTAAGTGCATCTTCTTATGTTGCAGCAGCACATGAGTCTATATAAAAGCAAAAAAGAAAACGTAATGAACAACAAAGCAAAATTACAAAGTACAGTAATTTGTGCAAACAAACAAGAAAAATCAAACCTAAATTTCAATCAACTAAACGTATAAGAAACCGATAAACAAAGATTAACACAAGGCAATTACCTCTAAAATTGAAAGTTCTTGAGAATCTCTTTCTCACTATCAAGCAAATGTTATTTCTATTCCAATCTATTCATGAAATTCTCTTCCACTCTAAATTATTCAAAATCTCGTGAAGTGTACCTGCAAAACAATTCAAGATGGAAAAAGAAACTTCGATCAAACCAAATCAAACGAGTTTTACCTTCTCAGTTACAAACCTTTCTTTCAGCCCTCCCGGAGTAGCAAAGGAGTAATAAACAACAAAAGATTATTAAGAAAGAAAGAAAGAAAGGATGGATTGTGATCTGCACAAGAGAAAAGATGGGAAGAAAAATGAAAGAAAAATGAAGGAAAAATGGAAAACTAATAGATAGTTGTGCGGCAGTTGAAGAAGGGAAAATAGAAAAATGAGGGGAAGTGGGTTTGTATTGGATTAGGGTTTAGATAATTGATGGATTTTTTCCTAGTAAATAATAATATCCTTTTATTTTTATTCTTTGTAAATATTAATTTGTTATTAATATCCGCTTTAAATAGAAAGAAAAAAATGTTTAAATAAATAACCACAAACATCCGCCCCTAATGAAAAAAATGATTAAATTTAAATAATTAATAGTTGAATTAGGGGCTAATTTATTCGCCTCTAATAGCTAAATAAAGTAAAAGCAGTTTTTTCCACCCCTAAAAGTAATAAAATTAATAGAGGTGAATTATTATTTGTCTCTATTAAATTAACAGAGACAATTGCATGTTTTCGCCCCTAATGAACACTATTAGAGGCAAATTTTTATTTTCGTATCTAATATAATGGCCTTAATACTCACTTTTCCTGTAGTGCCTATTCTTACTTCCTAGCCGCAGGGAACCTGCAATTGTCATCCAAAGTGACAATTGTAAGTTCACAATAGAAAGAGGTGTCACAAAGGTTGATGTCAACCTCATATCCACCACAAACGTCGAGCATATAAAGATGAGGGTGTTGATGGGGAAACTCGAGAATGCTGAGGTCATCCATAGGGAACTCGCTTTATGTTGGAATGAAGATGTTTTTAACACCTTCTTAGTAGACCATTTCAGCCTCAATTGCTTTGTGTTGGAGTTCACCGATGAAGATGAAATGGATTAAGTGCTGGAGGGACGTCCTTGGTAATTCAAGAGACAAATTTTTCACTTGGAAAAGTGGATGGAAGGCTTTAGGGAATCAAACCTTATAACTTTGTTGAAGGTGTGGGTTAAAATCCCTCGGATACCAACGCAATTTATGGAGGTGGAAATCATGAAGAATGTCATCAACCCATCGGCCGGCTTGTAAAGCTTGATGATGCATCTATTAATTCCCTTAATGCAATGGCCATTAGAGTGCTAATAGAAGTGGATGTTTGTCTATCCCTAAAGCGAGTGCTAGTGGTGAACGAGGATGAAGAGTTTCCAATTTCTTCAGTTATGAAAAGTTGTTTGAGGTTTGCTTCTATTATGGGAAAATGAGTAGAGCAATGTGGATTTGATATGCAAGAGTTGGATGTCAGTAGGTTAATGGTCAATAAGATGTTCAGGGATGAGCCAAATGTGCTGCCAAATGGTATTAAGGATGATTGCTTGACTTTGGCAGACATTGAGGATGAACCGGTTGGCCAACAAATTAAATTCATCTCGACAAACTAGAAACTGTCTCAACAAATGATTAATTTCTCCAACACCACATATCAACAATATAATACTTGTTTGCGGACTACCATTGTTCTTTAGCGGTCATTTTACGCTAAACAGTTGCTAAACTAAAATTGTCAATCATACACCACTCACTATACATTGTGAAGCCCGTGCAACATGTTGATTGCCATCTTGAGTCAGAATTCAGGGACATTGTTGGGCGTAATTCCTTCTAAATGAAGGCCAGTAGACAACAACTCAATCACTTTTAAATTGAAAATACCGCAATCCCCATATGCCATACAACAATTCAACAAGTTTCAAAACTAATTCTCAAACTATTCAGTCATTTAACTAAACTCACTAACAATTCAATAAAATTTGAACTCCTATTGTCTTGCTATAGGGAACTTGGACTTACCATGATGGGCCAAGGTCCATTCTTCACCTTCTTGGACAGGCTTTGGAGGACATTGGGCAACACATAAGCGATAAGAGTCAATTTCCCAATCGCTGTGTGGGTTTTAAATATCATTGAGTCGTACATAATTATTCTCCTACCTACTAGTTCATCTCAACGGCAACCCAATGGTGATCAAGGTTAAGGGGCATGTAGGCCCTCTCACATCGATCAATCATAATGTATAAAATGGCTCCCCTTGCCCCTTCACCATCTTCAACAGAACCGGTAAGAATTCTATGGAACCATCCTTTTTGCAACCTTTAGTTGCTCTTTGAGCTATCCTCGCGTTATGGTAGTGTTCACAGTAATCCCAAAAATCGACACAATACAAAATTTTAATTAAAAATTGATACCGACGTAATCCCAACACATTTATATAACTTCAAAACAAATAGGGTTTAGTACTTACATCGGTTGACAGCCACCCTTCCTTGTTAAGAGGCCGCTTCCAAAAATCAATGTCTCCAATCATCATATTCTCCAACCGGGCGACCGTACTAACAATGTAACAAAAAAACATTAAGGCTCATCATTCTAGTCATGTAATCAATATAATTTCAAATGCATAAAATCTAAACGTCAATTATCGTTTACTTCTTCTGATTCTCCTTCACCTTTTTTATTTAATAGAAATACTCGATCGCCTCAACCACACAGTTTCTATCCATTGCTTTAAATACTGCTTCCCTTTGCAGAACATTCTCCTTCGACTCACCATCTTGGAGTTTTTAGCACTTTGTGACGTCAAAGATCAACGTTGTATGGTGAACAACTTTTGTCTTCTTCTTCACCCCCCATTTGTTCCCATAATCTTTGACGTCCCTCTCGTGTACTGACCTTTCCTCTTCATTCCCACATGCTCACCCTCAGGTGTGTAAATAACAACTTCATCATCGAAACTTTTGACTTTTTCGTACCTATCTAGTACATATCTCCAATCAATCCAAACACATTCTCACATACAGCTGCGGGACTATCCTACTCAACAGTCCCTTGAAGCTTGTTTAAACCCTCTTCGGCCACACCTCCCCTCATTCCCTCTAGATCCCTCAGCTTCCCCTTTTTGCCTTCATCAACCTCATTTTGAAAAACTTCTTCTTCATCATCATCTTGGACAACATGTTGTGTAACACCGACAATTTCACCACCCTATTCTTTACCTCATTCTTCTTCTTTTGCCGCTTCATCACCTTCTTCTCTTCATCACCTTCTTCTTCTTCTTCTTCTTCTTCATCTTTCTCTTGTTTTTCCACATTTTTTCTTCTTCTTCCTCCTTATTCTTCTCCTCCACATGTTTTTTCTTAACTTCCTTCCTCGATTGCTTGACTTCCTCAATCAATTCTTTCACCTTCTTCAATACCTTCCTCTCTGAAATATCCTTCTCATGCACCAAACGCACCAAAGCCACCTTCAACTCCTTTATTTGTACTTTCAACTCCCCGACTTCATTTGTATCAAGAGTGAAGGTGTCAAGCATCACTAAATCGGCATCGTCGCCCCATGTTCAGCAGTGTGTGTTAATCTCTTATTCAATCAGCATAATTTCCCGAATCCCCACCGCCTGCCATTTAATGCAACTCATCAGAGTTATATTTCTCACATATATAGTTTTCATAAACGTTCATAACATCCACAGATGTTCACATTCATTCATAAAGCTCATAATTTTCAAATAGAGTTATATACCTCTCGGCTCTTAGTTATATACACCTTCCTCTTCCTTCTTCATCATAACGAATCCCTGTAACAAGGCAAAAGTCCTTCTTCGTGAACCGAGTCACTTCACATCCTGTTAAATACGTGAGTCCCTTTAAATCTTTCACTCCTTAATTAGCCACTCTACGGAGCGAATACACCAATTGGCCACTAAAGGCTAGTCTATCGACACTCTCTAAGTGTCCAAAGCATGATGCCCTAAAACCAGCAAGTTGTGCATCATTAAATTTTTGCATGACTCCCAACACATGACATGCTTGAGAAAGGCCTATATGATTCTTCCTCTTTTGTTGCTAATTGAACCCTCTAAGTTGCCATCTCTAGTACACATGACAATATAAGCATTCAACACAACCAAATTGAACAATAGTTACCTGATAACAACCAAATTCAACAATGTATAACATTAACACAACCTGTTAACAAGTTTTCATAACAATACATTTACAGTGAACAAATGTTCATGTATTACGTAATATCAACTTAATTCATAAAATTAACAAAGATTTCATCAACACAAATCATTCCCAACGCAATATAACTTCAACAAAACAAAACTCAACAACCTATCCCTTATACACAACCTATCAACAACATTCATATACCCACATCCCACCCAATTTTCACAAAAATTCCACAAATGTCATTGACAGAGATATGTTTGATGTTTATAAAGGTAGGCCCCATGTTCAAATTGCCGCTACATTTCTCTCAACTTTCAGTTGCATTTAAACCAATTGTTATTGGATGACGTCCTCCATTAGCGATGAAGTTCTTATTTAGATTCCTAAAAACCCCTCAAGGACTCTACCAATGCATGAAATATATACCAAAAACATATCATGTGGCCATGAAAAAGAACAAAATTTAACACTAATAAATATTAGTGGACAAAGCTACAGTTGAAGACCCTTGTTCTTTTTGTAGTTTCATATATATTCCAAAATTCTAGTCACGTATATAAAGTCTTGTTGCATTAATTTCATATGTTTTCTGCTACATACTGATTGATTGTTCTATTGATTTTGTTGATGACACATACAGTGCATAGATTAGAGTGATGAGCATTCTTTGGCACTTCTTAAGAACTACTGCAAAGCTCTTCCGAGCTCTGGAAAAATCATTGTGGAATCAATTCTTCTTGAAATTCCCAACAGCACCGTTACATCAAACATTGTCTTCAAGCATAATTTATTCCTGCTCACTTAAAACACAAGAAGGAAAGGGAAGACCAAGAATGAGTATGAGGCCGTAGCTGTAAAATCTGGATTTTCAAATGTGAAGTCATTTGCAATGCTTACAATAGATGGATTATGGAGTTCCACAAAAGGGCATATCCTTAAGGGCATGTTTAGTATTCCATTTGAATCTATATTTTTTAACTCAAACACTTGTCCAGTTGTAGCCTTAAAAACTTGTTTGGTATGACTATTTTCAAAAAAATAAACCCAAGACCAACTTAAAAAAAATAGCTTATTTAAGTTTTTGAACTTACCCACTCTTTTTTTTTTTTCTCTTTCCTCCCCTCTCACTCCGAATTTATCTCTCTTTTCTTCTTTCTCTCTCCTTCTCCTTTTTTTTTCTTCTCTCTCTCCTCCAATACGCTCTCTTCATTCTTTCTCTTCTTTCTACTTTCTCTCTCTCCTCCTTCTCTCTATCTCATCGATCCTCCCTCTTCTTTATCTCCAATCTGATCCTCTCTTTCTTTCTTTCCTCCTCTCTCCTCTTTCTCCCTCTCTTGCGACCCCTTCTCTTTGGATTTCTTTGTCCAGTTTAAGTTTTAAGATTTAAAATTTTCAAAACTCATACCAAACAAGTTTTTGAGTCTTAAAGAAAATTGTTTTCAATAGATGTTCTTGAGAAAATGTTTTGAAACATGATGAAATTTTTTCAATAGGATACCAAACAGAGTCCTAAAGTTTTTATGGTCACTTCATGTAATGGATTGTGATTGCTCTTTGTAGCTTGGCTTTATGTAGTGTGGTTAATTACTTGGTTGTGCTAATGCTATGATCGTTTCCCTTTTTTTTCTTTTTCCTTTTTAATACAAGCGATATTGAGGAGGAAATGAGTTAGTTTGGTTTTTCCATTTAAGAATCGAATTGGAACGGTTGTACAATGTCAACCATATACTGATATATAAAACTAATTTTTCTTGTGAATTTGATACTAAAATCCTCAAGTTGGAACCAAATTCGCACACATATGCGGACGGAGGCTAGAACCAACTCGAAATTACCCATGATCACCGTCAAAGGGCGAATGAGATTGATTGGGGGGTGTGGTTGAATCCGGAAAGAACTGCCTACATATCTCAGGGAAGGAGAATCAAACCACATGTGCAGTTCTATGAAGGAATGGAGTAAACCATCCTTGACAAATAGCCAATTGTGAGGCGTTAGGAGATGAGTTCTCCATGGACGTGTCTACGCGTAGACGGCAGCGTAATGGTCTATATTAAGCATGGATAGATAAGTGTGTATATATCTGAGGGAATGATAGGTAAAGGGAGATGTGTTTGTCTATGGTAGTCTTGTATAGAATAAAGTGAGCCTCCCCAGCTAAATACCCAGGCTACTATATTTACAGGGATCTTGAGAGTCTTGTCAGGAAGTAATCTTCATCAAATCAGGAGACTATTGTAGACATGTAAATTTCATTGCATGCAAATGATGCATCACAAAGCTCCACGTGGCATATGACTCATCACAAATGGACAAGTCATTAATGACATGTGGCACAAATCAAGCAAATGAAGCTCAAAACTTCCCCAAAATTCGGCAAAAAGGGGGAAATACCCCTTAAAATCGGCAAGGGGTCCAAATTGCTCTCAAAACTGGAAAGAAAGCTAAAGCATCTTCACAAAACAAGCAAGAATTGAAGATTGCTCACAAAATAGGCAAGAAAGCCCTATAATTCAGCCAAACAAGGGAAAGTGGCTAAAACAAGACATAAATAAAAGCCAAATCCACCCAAAGGCAAGGCTTTGGAAGTCTATAAATACAAGGTCCCAGAACAAACAAAGGGTTGACAATTTCTACATTGAATGGCTGAAATTCTCACAAAAGGAGAACCTCTGCCAAATCTTTGAAGACTAATATGCTGCCAAAGCTCTCTTCGAAGAACGTACAACCAAAGTTGAAACATTCCCTTGAAGAATCAACAAGAACTTGTGCTGATTCCTTCAAGACTTTGTTGCAAGCTTAAAACTTGTAATGACGTTCGATTCAAGATCAAGTCGCCAAGACCTTTGAATCAACAAAATCTCACATCAACATCACCTTTGCCGCAGGTCATACGCAAACTTAGAGGTGAAGACTATCCATGCTTTGTTTCAAGAGATAAAAACTTGAAGCAATCGTTCGTCCGAGATTAAGTCATCGCGACTTTTGGATCAACAACATACGCATCTACATCAAATTTGAAGATTGAATCAGAGGAAAATTGTAAACAGAGCTTGTAACCCTACAAATTCATCAATACAAATCTACTTTGTACACGTGTTCTCGTTTCATTCGTTACAGAATTTTTGTGTTTACAACTATCTATGAGGAAATCTAAAATACTAACCTATGCATCTTCATCAATACAGATATACTTATGTCTAGTCTGTCTGCCTACGGTTATCTGACTTTACTTGGTATTCTGATTTCCTCTAACTAAGGCTGGTCCGAGTCTGACTAGGGTTACTCAGAATCTGACTAGGCCTACTTTGAATCAAACTAAGGCGACTTCGAATCTGACTAGGGCTACTCTTATTAGACTAAGGCTACTCTAAGTTTAACTAAGGCTAGTCCTCTCTGACTATAAAAGTAACTTGTTCTGATCCACATCAATCATCTCAGCTTATTCACCTAAATTTCACGTGGTATGGGCATTTTGGTCTTTCTTGCCATCTAAGATACTACATGTCTTGGGTCCAGACAATCATGGTCCCACAATTGCCCCTAACTATGCTTCTGAGAGTGTGTTCTACTTCGAATATGGATAGCTACCAACGGACCATTAGTGGATTATCTCAAAATAACTTCTTTGGTATGGCCTTTGAATTGCTTACATGATTCGGAGCTAACAAAATTCGGCTAGTCCAGATTGTTGTGTCTTTAAAGGTTTATTCTTCTTAGGATATAATCCTCGTTTGAGTCTGGGAGAATCCTAGAGGATTTCAAAAAATAGATATTGTACCCTCTTAGGAGTTGTGATTACTTGCGGCGCACGCCAATTCCTATATTGTAGGAACTCCAAGACTTAAATGATCTGATTGTGTCCATATCCGGATAATATCGCACGTCTTACAAAACAAGCATGGTCATTCCAGTGAAACTGCTCAGACTTCGCTTATTGCCCCAAAATAGGGTGATGGTGGCACCTCTACTCCATCTGATCCAGCTCTACCCGGAGCGATTGAGTCTATGACCGAACTTCTAAGGTAACTGTATTCAGATCAGCCTGACTCCGGCCCTAGAAAATCATGGTTTCACAACCGCCCCTAATTATGTATCTAAAAGGCAACCTGTTCCCTTTGAGGATGAACAGTTATCCAAAGACCATGTTTTTTGGAGTAAGTTGGAATACGTACCATTTAGTCTTCTTTCTTCATGTGGTGATCCGATGCTGGTAGAGTATGTAATGATGAAACTTTGTGTTTGTTGGGTGTGTGCATGAAAAACAAGAAATTACCTTGGATTCTCTTCACTGATGTTTAACCGTTAGATTCGTTGATCCCAAAAGAAATTAGTTCGCGTTCAGCTAGAATATACTGCTAAGCATATTTTACTCAAGTCATTAAGCCTGTTAGAGTAAAACACTTGGAACTTTTCATCCTTGGCCTCCTAATCCGTCTATCTTTCTGAAGTAAGCTAATTTAGAAATAAGAAATATTGAGGCAAAACATGACTAAACTTGTAAGCCCGAGACAGAGCTCAAAAGCCCTCATCGGTGATATTGATTCGAAAAAACGTCACCTCCCAAACTTAGTATTTATAAAGATTCCCATCACAATATTCGGAGTACCACCTTACTCCAATACCAGGTATTAAATATTAAACCCATGAAAAACCTTTTGCCCTAAACTTACAGTAATGGATTAACCGGATTAAGGATGGGAAAGTGTCAGTCTAACATGTTTGAGCTATCTTTACTTGTTGTTTCCTTTTGTAGGGCTGGAGTAAGTGTCAGTCTGACATGTTTGAGCTATCTTTACTTGTTGTTTACTGACTAAGCAGTTACGATGGGAAAGTGTCAATCTGACATGTTTGGCTTAATACGGCTCGAGTATCTCAAGCTAAATATGACCCATAACCGGCTAATCGTAACCACTCTTATTACGGCTCGAGTATCTCAAGCTACAACTGTACAATACGGGATGGGCTTAACAGAGACTCATCTGACTACTTTGAAGTTTTGAACTTACATTCGTGTGCGAAGTTTCAAAGTTCTTCATAATTCTAGAATTTAGGGTATTCCATATACCGCATAAAATGTGTAAGAAATAACAAACGATGTCGCGTGAGGATCTGAAAAGACCATTCCCAGTTTTGGCTCTTCTATCTTGGGCATGTATATAATCATGTATATAATTAAATAATTAAGAGTACTTATCTCTTGAAGCACTGCCATGGTTTAGACCAAGGTTGTTCACCCGTGATGGGCTTTCTTCATGTGTGGGAATCCGGATCCATAACCACCATGTGGTGTAAAAGTCATTCGGATTCATGGAATTTTTCTTCTTACTCCATACAGTATGCCCCCTATCCTTTTCCCTTACAAGCTAGTATGGAGAAGGACAAATGTGGAGTTGTCGCGCAATGCTTAGCGGGCGGCCATCAGTTTTAGCTCATCATAGCAGACTTGAATTAGTTGGAACTTTTAGGTTGACCGTTGACTTGATCATGACTGTGTGCATCTTGAACTCGTAGGTTGTGTGCATCTTGAACTCTTAGGTCGTTTTGTACATCATTTAATATGAATTCAAAGGAAGAACTTGAGGGATCCTGCAGAAAATTCCAACATGTGTTGTGAGTGGTAAAATGTCAATAACGTCTCCCACGTAAATCAGAATTGAGTTATGCAAAATTCTATAGAAATCTAACTTATGTATCTTCACAATGATATATGGTGCAATATCCATGCTGCTGGGACGTGTTGTTTATGTTGACTTGTTGTTCAACTACTTTGTGTGCCAGATATAAGATTGTTCTTTCTTTTGAAAATTCTAGAAAAATAAGAATATTGTAGCTCGACTTCTTATATTTCCAGTAATATATGGCTTGTCATGGGGAAAAATCAGGAAGTCCTTGAAATCTTCATTCTGCCTTAGATGTGCAGTTCTGACAAGAATCCAGCTTCGACTGACTTCGTACGTAAAACTGAAAAGATTGGCTTTGTAGAAAATTATGAAACTTTGACACAATGATCTTAAGCATCTTAGCCTTTGTCTTCAACTGGCCTTGTGTCGAAATTCATCCGAGAAGTCAACTTTTCGTTGAAAATCATTTGAGTGCGCATAATGGGTTTTAGGCACAATTACATCACCCCAGAGCTTTACGCGAACACTTTCCTCTTGTCAGAGTGTTGATGGACTTGAACTAAGTTGCGTATAGACTTCAGATGAGAGAACTACGAATCGAACTTGTGATGGGGTGTTGGTCCACACAAGGCCAAACTTGCCTTTGCTCCCATGCATGGACACGCTTTTTTCGAAGTGTAATTCTTTATGTTGTAACATGATTGCCATGCTGCATTGTAGAACAGTTGAACTTTTACGCCTTTTCTAAGAGTGACTTGCCCCCGGTGTACTTCTCCTTGTGTTGAGATTCTGCCATGCTCGTCAGGGAGGTTGCATGTTTAATATGAATATCATAGACGGATTGCATGTTTGATATACATTCATGTTGAATATCACAAGGAGAATATGCATAATTTATAAAAAAAATTGATAAAACTACGTAAGATTGTTAAGGTGATGGCGGAACCCTAGTACTTTCTTACTTTGATTTTCAAAAACTGATCTCTTTTCCTTTTCTTTAATATTGAAGATTTTTCTAATCTTTTTAATTAAATTCGTTTTTATTAATTTAGATCATAAATCAATCTTTCCAAAACTTTGTTTTTAAAATAACTAATTGAAATTTGGTTTAATATGAATTGTTTTAATAATCCCTGTGGACACCGACCTTACTAGAGCCATCTATACTACGATAACCTTGTTACTCTTGCAAGTATTTTTAGGTGTTTTAACCCTTTTTGTGTGTGTGATAAAAATCCTATCACGCTTTCACAAAACGATAACAAATAGTCAAATTGTGTTCTTTGTTTTATGGTTAAGTGATTTAAACTTTTCAAAGAAATAAGATACTAGAACATAATACATAAAGGTATTAGAAACAATCCTTTTTGATGTTCTTCTGGGAAAATCCGGGCCTTGTGATAAGACTCTTCCTCACATCATATGGAGTTAGGGTTCGTGATTCTTCAATCCATCATGAAGTAATTGTGACCATCGTCCTTGTTTTTGTTGTCGCACACGGATAGGATTTTTACCATCAAATCAACTTCGATTTGGTCCCAAAAAAAAAGGTCTCTTTTTAAAGCTTAAGACGTCCTCAACAAATCTTTAGAAGGAACCTTCCTTGAAATATGCCATCTTGATCTTCAAAATACCCAAAATGTCTAGAAATGTCAATCTGGAAAAGCTATGTGATGGCCTTCTTTTCTTCGCCATGATCAAACGACTTGAAATTAAATTATAAAATTTTGACTCAATTATCTTGTAAGACTCAATTTAGAAGGAACCTTCCTCTGTTTGATCACTTTTTGCCCAACGTAGATTTGCATGTCGATAGAGTGATTTGGACGAGGGAATATAAATTCACTCTCAATGAAAGCACTAATTGTTGGAACCAAATTCACACACATCTGCAAACGGAGGCGAGAACCAAGTCGGAATTACCTATGATCACCGGCGAGGGGAGAATGAGGTTGATTAGGGGTATGGTTAAATCCATAAAGGATTGCCTACATATGTTTAGGAAGGAGAATCAAACCACGGGTGTAGTTTTATGAAAGAATGGAGTCAACCATCCTTGGCGAATAGCCTATGGCGAGGCGTTGGGAGATGAGTTCTCCATGGACATGTCTACGAGTAGAAGGCGGCATAAGGGCCTACATTAGGCATGGATAGAATAAGTGTGTATATATCTGAGAAAAAGATAAGTAAAGGGAGATGTATTTGTCTATGGTAGTCTTGTAGAGAATAAAGTGATCGTCCCTCGATAAATACACAGGCTAGTGCATTTATAAGGATCAAGTCCTTGTAGGGAAAGTAATCTCCATCAAATCGAGAGACTATCTAGGAGGAATAGGATAAGATACCCAATCTTTCTAGAATCTTAATTATGTTGCCCAATCCCTAACATATCTTAATTTGACTTTAATTAGGGTTTCCTTACTTGGGAGACAAGTAACATCTTCAATGAGCTTAGGCCTAGTCTATTTGACTACGACTAACTGACTTGACTTGGTATTCTAACTTCGTCTTACTAAGGCTAGTCCGAGTCTGACTAAGGTTACTCTGAATCTGACAAAGGCTACTCCAAATCTGACTAGGGCTACTCTGAATGTGACGAGGGCTACTTCAAGTCTAACTAAGGTTAGTCCTCTCTGACTATAAAAGTAACCTATTTTTATCCACATCAAGCCTCTCAGCTTATTCACCTAAATATCATGTGCTATGGGCATTCAGGTCTTTCTTGCCACCTAAGATACCACATGTCTTGGGTCCAGAAAATCATGATCCCACACCTCATCTCCATTACTGTCTCAACCTCATTATCTCCCTCACAGTCTCGTAATCTTCATCAACACATGCAACACCGTCCCCACTCGTTTTTGGTGTTTCTCTTTGAGTATGTTGATGGATTCTTGTAGGGAAGATGAGTTTTAAGCTTAAGCTTGGAATGATCATGGGACAAGCTCACGTGAATTAAATGCGCTCAACCCTAAACCAAACTAAGTTGATTCTCTTATTCAATTCGGATTTTAGTATTGGTTACATTCCTTGCAAGGGCTTGTAATTGGACTGGTTTAGAGCTTACACTTCCACATTGTAGTCAAATTCAATTCTCTAATCTAACAAATCTATCGTTTAACAAAAAAAAATAAACAAATAGAAATGAATAAGATGATATAATAGAGCTTGTTGTAGTAAATCACTTAAGAATGAACAACAGCCAAATTGGGCACAATGCATATTATTGGGCCGAATTCTAGGCCCAATTAGTTGCTGTGTAAAACTTTCAAAGTCGGTTAAAAATAAGAAATTTTAACGAAAAACTCTCGATACTGTTCATTTTACCGAAAAATAATATTTTTATACTAAAAAATCAATTATAATACTATTTATTTTACCCTTTATTTTACCTTATTCGAGAATCATTTTCCTTCAAAAATAACGGTCGTATTCGTGTGTCGCTGAAGTCTCGCTCCATCTTTCTCCTCTGTTCTTCATCTTCTTCCCCACTTTCCCTACAAAATCGACTGCAAAAGCTTCAAACTTTTCCTCCGAGGAAAATCCCACTGCCATTCTTAAGGCTTCGGGTATCGTATTAATCTCTCGAAGATTCAATTTTGTCACTTTCTATTGGATTCTTCAGCCTTCGAATTTTCGCGCCGTTTTCTGCAAATGATATGCTTTTGTGTAATTGGGCGGGAAAGATGATTTAAATGTTGAATATTTTAACTGAAGTGTAGAAATTTTGAGGTTTCGCGTTCTGGGTAGTGATTAATTTCGAATATGCATTGTGTTATGTGTTCTTCGAAATCGAATTGGAGCTGGAATTCGTCTGCCACTTATTTGGTTGTTGAGGAATTGGGAAATTGAAGGACTTTACGAGTGTTTAGGAGTTTAATTTTGGTTAAATTTTGCAGAATATTGAATTTGACATGTAAACAAAGTTTGATTTGACCAAGTAATATTTGAGCTGATTTAGCTGATGTCAATGAATGGTCATCTCTTGCAGATTTTGCTCTTAAAGTTCCAACTGAACTTGAGTTGGCTTTGCGGTTGAACGCGGCTCAGAACTATATAACCAAGAGGCCGTGGCTTGGTAAATACTGGCGTCCATTACTTTCATCCCCGGTTTTGGTATAAATTTAGTTACGGATATGGATTTTCTATGATTATCTAATTATTCTCTGCTTTTCTGTTTCAAATCGTTATGGAATCAATGTGAGACCTGTTGCACCAATTGGAAGTTCGAGTAGAAAAGTACAAGTTGATTCATCTATTTTACACAGTTGCTTGCCGGATGAGCTGCTCTTTGAGGTATCATCCGCGGATAAATAGCTAGTCAAAATTTTGATCAAGTCTTTAATATAAAAACATTGGTAGCAATGATGAAATGACAGTACTTGTTTACATTCTTCATCCATTATCTTCAGTTTGGTTTTGAGAAATTTTTTTGATGGAATGATAAAAGATGTAGGGACTTGGGAAGGGCAGCTTGTGTTTGTCGAAAATGGAGATACACTATCCGTAACCCTGTGTTTTGGCGCAATGCATGCTTAAAGGCTTGGCAGGTATAATGGTGTTGGTTTTAAAGTTTGGTCCAGTTTCAATGTTGCTCCATGTATATATTGGATTCTAAACTGGGACATTTTTTTCTTAAGCTCTCTGGAGTGGTGGAAAACTATAAGATCTTACAAGCAAAGAACGACACTTCATGGAGGAAAATGTGGCTTCTAAGACCAAGGGTTCGCACTGATGGTAAGATGCATTTGTTTCCTGCCTCCCTTTCTTCTTTGTTTAAAATTTCATCACAATCTGTATTTAGATCTAGACCATGTACCCAATGATGCTATTTCTTCAACGTGAGATTCCTCTCAATAAATAGTTGAGACTACGGAAGTGTATCTGCCTTGATGTTATCATGCGTTGATAGGGAAATCGTATAGTCAAACAAAAAGTAGTTGCAAAGTAGTCTTTTTGTGTAATTATTTCCAGCAGTTTGGAATCATTGTTTTGCTTTTGCAGGTGTGCTATTACCGTTACATAAGATTGTTTCCTTCTGGCCGATTTCTCTACAAGGTTGGAATATTTGATGATTTTCTTAACTGATTTTTTAATTAACGATAATTATATGGATCTGATTGGCCCTAATTTGTTCTCTTCTCTGCACTATCAGAATTCATCTCAAAAACTCAAGGATGTAGCGAAGTACATGAACTTCCGTGGAGCCAGGGCAGACTCTGTTTTCAGCGGCCATTACACTTTGTCAGATGATAAGGTCAGGTTATGTTTCTTCAGATCAGTTAAAGTATTTTTTAAGTTTTGGATTTAATTCAATTCGATCAGTTATTGATTTAGTGGAGTGTTTACCGAGCACAGATATTTGACTACTCTACCTTGTTTAGTTTGCATCTTAAATTTTTTTTCTTCTCTCCTTCGTTGTAGGTTGAAGCTGCAGTTCTGTATCCAGGAATGCATCCTACTGTGTTGAGAATCCGACTGAGGCATTGCAACAGCTTGCATGGCCTCAATATCCTTTGTGAAGATTCTAAGCTATTATTATGAACACGGAGGACTGTCGATTATGCCACTTATGATTTACGTGAAAGGAAAATGCAAGCTGGTAATTTAAATAAATTTGTTTAAGGTGCACTATGTAGTTAAGTGCTGAGTGATCCAATATTCTGATGTGGACATCCAACAATTATTTGCTCAAGTTAGAATGTGATTTAAAGTCAGTTACACCGCTAATCTGAGTTGTGAAGAAGAGAAATTGAGCTAACGAAGGCATGTTTGTCGTATTAAATAACGTCTGCAAGATTCTGTTTTTGCAGTCCTTGTGGGAAATTTTCTTTGGGATATTTTTCCCGTGGAATATCTAGATAAGACTTTGAAATGGGGCGGAGAGGGAGTCATTTGTTTTATGCGTAGTTTCTAATTGGAATGTCATTGGTGCTTATCTGCTTCTCGTATAGGTTAAGAGGAACAATAACAGGGGCAAACAATAGGATGGATTTGCTTTCACTTGTTACAAGTGGTGTAAACAATAATGAGGTTAGTGGCCCTGATGAGGATATTCTCGGGGTGGTTGAAGGGTGGCAGGATGATGAGACTCACAACCCAGATGTGCCGGCTGTCTCGCACAAGAGGGGTCTAACACCTTTTGTCTTTGTTCCCTTTGAGGAGGTACATGTATTTCTTCCCTTTCACTTTACTTTCAGCAACCAATTCCTCTTCATGTAAAGGCTTCTGTGAATAATTGTTGAAGTTCAACGTTTGGTGTTTCCTTACGATAGTTGAGTCTATTTTCTTCTTGTCCGATCAAGAAAAGTTTATATGATTCCCCTGCTGAAAGCGAGGAAAGGTCAACAAGATATGATGTCGTGATTTCTCACTTTTTCTGCCAAGTGTTTTGTGTTTGCTTTCTTTGTGATGTAGGTGGAAACGTCGTTTCTGAATCTGCCGGTGGAGAAGATGGATTATTTTGTACCAGGCTGATACCGTAACAAGGGAGTCTCCGCTATGTAAATACATTGTATGGTCATAAGCTTAAATGTTGAATTGAAGCCACGATGGCATCAAACATGTTCCCAGTGCGTGCTCTTGTTTTTGCTTCTGGAATTCACTGTCTTGCTGGAATTTTATGTACCAAAATATAAAGTTACGTCGAATGTGAGTTGTAATCTTGATTTCACTTCTGGCGTTCACGTGTGAGTTTTAAAATCCGGAAGCACTTATTATGGCAAAATTACTTTTGTATACAGAAGCGGATTTAAATCTTTCCTATCATTGAATGTTTAACATTTGGTATGTGCTTTTGTGATGGTAAGAGTAAAACAAGTGTAAATGTTTGATTCTGCTGTCTGCCCGTTTCTCCCTCTCTCTGCTCCTATCAAATACCAAAAGCGTGGAATTTCTCAAAACTGGAAATTTGGAAAAATAAGATTTATACCCGATGTAGAATTATAGCTATCCTTTTAAATTTATGACAATCGTAATAAAAATGCGGTGAAAGTAGTAATCTATAAAAACCAAAAAGCAAAATCAAAATAAGGATAGGGTGTGAATTTGAGAAACTAAGACGTAGTAAAACAACTCTGCAATAGCAATCAAACCGCATTCACAATCACCAGAACACCGACCTACCAACCACAATCCTCACAAAAATCCCTTAATCCTCGCCGCCGTGCACAGCAACGGACCCGAAAACTGCACCAATAACCCCCTTAAATGGTCAAGTACCTGAAGACGAGCACCAAGGCATTCCCAACCCTCCCCTTAAGCAGCTTATGCTCTTCTTCAAGTACCTGAAAACGAGCACGGAAACCACATGGGCCAAGTGTCATGGCGCGGTGATGTAGACATGGACGACCAAGAAGAGGAGCAAGATCCTTAGAGAAGAGCAGCAGAATTAATCTCTATTTCTGGACAAGGAGACGGGCTTTAGAGGTTTAGAGGTAGGCGATCCTAGATTTTAATTGGAAAACCTCATTTTAAGGGTATTTTAGTATTTCCATATCAATTTTTTGTTATGATTATCATAAACTTAAAATGATGGTTATAATTCTATATGATTTACAAGTTTTGGTTATTTTTCCAAATTTCTCAAAACTCTAGGATGGTGAACACGCGGTTGGCACGTGATTGACGCCTTTTTATTAATTTTGGTAAATGGCACATGAGTAACGCTTGTGGAAAACAAAATAACTTCTTTGGCCTACGTTGTATACAATAATATAAATGATATTTACCAGGTGTGGCTTTAATGCTACTTATCATTAAATGTTACGAGTGTTTTAATTGTTAATTTTGATTTCCACAATTGTTTAGTTCTTCTATTTGCAATCTCAATCATTCGTTTTTTGGATCATTCAATGCTATGTAGTATTGATAAAAATTGGATATTTATACTAACAAGTGGGGATTTGAACTAACCTACCCATGCAATATTAATGTTGTATTAAATTTGCCATCTACGAAAGTTGAACCTTAAAACAATGTTATAAAAATCCCCGCGTAGCGCGTAGCGCCACCTTGGCCCTCATCTAGGCACTAGGCAGCTAGCCACTATCCTGATTAATCCCTTAGGCGTTTGAAAATTAAAAAAGTGCGCCTATACCTGATTAGGTGTCCGCCTAGCCTGCTTAAATCCGCCTAGACACCCACCTAGGTTGCAACTCTCACTTAGACAAAAAATCAGATAACTTTCATTTTGCTTTTAATTGGTCAATAAAATGTAAAGGACTTGTTGAATACTTGAATGAACACTCATTATATGTTTGTTCTCCATGTTTTCAGTGCCCTAATACTTTATAATGTTTGTTCTCCATGTTTTCAATGCCCTAATACTTTATAATTTAAATGTCGTTTTATTTTGCAATTTATGTATCTCAAAATAATTATGTGTGTTTTTTAAGTATAAATAGACACTTATTTATACAATATAAATAAATTTACTTAAAATCTGCCTAGTCCACTTCTAGGCATTAGGCCCCAACCTATTAACCAGCTAACACTTAGCGTGTTTTAGAGCCTTGTCTAAAAACGTCTCACTTACAAATAAAAATCACTTACAAGCACTTACAAGTGAAAGAGAAATTTATTTTTTTTTTTGTGAACATGAATAGGAACTTGAAGTTCTTTTTGTTACCGTGGGATAAGTTGAGATATCAACTGAAATATTTTAGATACGCTACGAATACATTGCATTCGATAATAATTTCTGCGACCATGTGCTATTAGTGTCGGACGAAATGCATTTGATGTACACAAAACTCGTGTAGTCAAAGATTAAGTAAGATCCCGACGAACAAGATATCGCTAAATGACTCATCCATTCTATGGGTTTAGGATCCCAAATTTGATATGCAAGCCTCAAAGAGTCACAACCCCTCATTCTACAACCTGCGGTGCGGAACATGCGCAGACTAATAATTTTACAGTCGAGACACGCGACAAAATCGACCACCTTCATCTCCGTAGCATTTCATCCCTTCATCTCTCCTAAGAGCTCGGGATTTCCTAGTATGCCCCGCAGGATCCTTGGCCATTGGATGGATCATTGACTGCATCCAATGCTGCAAGAATACCATATACCGGAGCATAGTAGAAATTTTGCTAAGGATCTTTGAGCAAACAACTAATATGTAGAAATACACAGCTTCTTGCCTCATTCAATCAGCCACTTACGAAGGCAAATATTGAAAAGCACCAGACGTCTTATGCAGGGTGAAGTTTTCATTAACTAATCTGTTCTTATTCGGGGAAGGAGAAAAATATACTTCTAATGAAAAATTAACCAAGTTTTATAGTGATAGACCATCATAAAGAAATCAAACTAATACGACCTTCAAATAATCTAGAGAAACAACATACTTGACTCCCTTAATCTGCGCGAGATTGCCCTGATCGGGATGAGAGGATGATCCCCACGATGAGACCATACAAGGCAAGAGCTTCAGCAAAGATGAGGATAAGAATCATACCAACAAAGAGCTTGGGCTGCTGTGCATTAGCTCTGAGATTAATCCAAAACGAACAATTGGTTAAATATCATTCCACTTGTTATGTCTTCGATAGAAGAGTGCAAGTAGTGCCCTATTTACCAATGTACAATCTCATGCGGAAGAAAGCATACGAAATTCAATCAAGTGCAAAAACAACTGAACCAAAAGGGAACGGAGCTTTTGATTCCACCGAATCCAAACAATGACCCACATTTTAAGAAAAAACAACCAGGAGATTCTTCATCAAGTGTTTCAAATCCCCGCTGGTGATGTTGCTATAGTTTTGAGTTTTTTGACACTAGGATTATGTTAGATATTTCAATAATAAATATATAAATTATTATTATTTTATATATATATATATATATATATATATATATATATATATAATGTATGTAAATACTTGGTGCTGCATTGTGCAGCATATGTGTATGTATAATAGGGAAAGGCTGCTGCTGCTGCTGTGCGCAGCAAGCCTACGGACGGCAACCCTTCAGAAAAGGTTGGATTTCATTCAACCTTTTAGGGTTGTATATTTTGTTGAATGGTTGCAATTTTTTATTAAAAGACATTATGCTTACTCAAATTGTATGAGTAGAATTAAAAGATGTAATTAGTCAATATTTATTTTCTGAAAATTCTAAATAGAAGACATGTCTTTTGGATCAACACTATTAAGAGGGGTTGTATATCTTCAACTAAAATGAAAGGGCTCGATGAACGGGTGCTTTAATGCCTATAAATACCTATTGTGGCATAATGTTTCATACACAATTTCAGAAATTTGTTTCTACATTCCTTGCTCTCTTCTCTCCATCACATTCATACAATTTATTTCTAGTTATTTCTAAGGGAATATAATTCGGTTTTGCTAATCGAATATTCCATTCTTTGTTGTATCCTGTAAGTGATTTGCCAAGAACCCTTTAGCAAACTCATTCGAGTGGGGGCAAATAACACTTTAAGGAAACGATTCAAGTCGTACCTCAAAGTCATCATTCGGATTATTCTCTATATTTCTACATTTTCTCTAATAATCTTAAAGTGTTATTTTCGTTATGGAGAATAAGTCCGATAACATGGCTTTGAAGATTATCAATCAAGATGTCTACAAGCTAGACAAATTTGATGGATCAAACTTCACCCGATGGAAGCACAAAATGCATTTCATGCTTACTGTTCTAAATGTCATATATGTGTTGGACTCGAAATTGGAGCCTATTGGTGAACCAAGTGACAAAGACACGGACAAAATAGTTGCCGATCGAAAGAAGCGTGAAGAAGATGAATTGGTATGTCGAGGACACATCTTGGGCACATTATCTGATCACTTATATGACCTGTACGCACACATTCAATCTCCAAAGGAAATTTGGGAAGCACTTGAACATAAGTACACAACGGAGAAAAGAGGTACTGATAAATTTTTAATGTTCAAATATTATGAATTCACTATGTTTGATAACAAACCCATCCTAGACCAAGTTCATGAATTATTGGTCTTGGTCTCAAAGCTTCGTGAACTGGATCCTATAATAGTTGGGGCAATTATGGCAAAATTACCTCAAACATGGAATAATTGTAGAAAGAAACTTCTACACATGGTGGAAGTTATTAGTTTGGAGGATTTGTAAAAGGGTATTCAAATTGAAGAGGAAACTCGAACTCGTGATAAGAATTTTGCAAATCAAGATTTCTCTAAAGTTCACATTATCGAAGGAAACAAATATAAAAAAAACTTCAAAGTCAAAATTGACAAAGTGAAGTTTAAGAAGACCAATTCCAACAACAATAAAAAGAATGCAAATGGTGTCTGCTACCATTGTGAAAAGAAAGGCCATTACATTCGTGATTGTAGACACAGAAAAGCAAGTGAGGAATTTGCCAATAAGGCCAATAGCGCAAATATGGTTGAAAACTCTGGAATTGATAACATTTTTGCAATGGTATCAATGATGCATATTGGCATGGTTACCGAACTAAATATGGTGGCGGCAATAAAATCCTCTGATTGGTGGCTCGACTCAAGGGCTACTATACATGTGTGCAATGACAAGGCACAATTCAAGACATATGAAGCATCAACAGACAATCAAGAGGTTTTAATGGGGAATCATAATTCCGCCAAAGTTCTAGGAAAAGGAACCGTTAAACTTCAATTTACTTCTGGAAAGAAATTGACGTTGCTTAATGTACTGCATGTTCCAGGCTTAATGTACTGCATGTTCCAGAAATTAGAAAGAATCTTGTGTCTGCAAATTTATTATGTAAGAACGGTATAAAGACTGTTCTAGAGTCTGACAAATTAATAATGTCAAAAAATGGGATGTTTGTTGGGAAAGGGTATTCTTGTGATGGGATGTTCAAACTAAGTATTAATAATAAAGTGAATTCTTCTGCTTATATTGTCGAATCTTCCTCTCATTTATGGCATTTACGTTTAGCACATATAAATTTTAGATCTTTAAAATACATGAGCACACTTGGTTTAATTGTTTGCAATGATGATTATAATGATAAATGTGAAACATGTATTCAAGCGAAAATGACTAAGAAACTTTTTCCAACTGCCGAAAGAAATACAAATTTATTAAACTTAATACATTCTGACATATGTGAATTCAATGGTATTTTAACAAGAGGAGGAAAAAGATATTTTATCACATTTATAGATGATTGTTCTAAGTTCACTTATGTTTATTTATTGTCTAATAAATATGAAGTTTTTGAGTGTTTTAAGCGCTATAAAGCTGAAGTTGAAAACCAAAAATGAAGGAAAATTAAATGCCTTCGTAGTGGTAGAGGTGGTGAATATTTTTCACATGAATTTGATATTTTTTGTGAAGAGCATGGTGTTATACATCAAAGAACTGCACCCTATACACCACAACAAAATGGTTTGGCAGAAAGGAAAAATAGAACACTCACTGAAATGATAAATTCTATGATGATTAATGCTAATACTCCAAAATATTTATGGGGTGAAGCATTGTTTACTGCATGCCATATACATAATAGAATAACATCTACAAAGACACATGTGTCACCATATGAAATTTGGAAAGGAAGAAAACCAAATTTGTCATATTTGAGAGTATGGGGTTGTGTAGCTTTTTATAAGGCACTCGATCCTAAGAGATCCAAGTTGGGTCCAAGAGGAATTAAAAGCATATTTGTAGGATATGTAGAAAATTCAAAGGCATATAGGTTGCTTAATCTAGACTCGAACACAATAGTTGAGTCTAGAGATGTCGAATTTATAGAAAATAAATTCTATAATGATTACTCAATGTCTGGAAAAGAGAATGATCAAACATCTTTCTCTAATCCAGCTAGTAATTTTTCTCAAGGTGAGAAAAGAAAATAGTCTGAAACTGTTATTGAACCAAGGAAAAGCCAAAGAGCAAGAAAAGAAAAGACTCTAGGCCCTGATTTTATTTCATCTCAATCTATTGTATTTTTAGTCGAAGGAAATAGAACAAAGGTTCTTAAGAAAATACCCATATTGTTGAATGTTGAGGATGATCCTAAAAGTCTAAGCGAAGTAATGACTTCAAGAGATGCAGCTTTTTGGAAAGAGGCTATAGATGATGAATTTGAATCATTAATATCTAATCAGACATGGGTTTTAGTAGACTTGCCCCAAGGATCAAAAGCAATAGGTTGTAAGTGGGTATTTAGAAGAAAATACAATACAAACGGGTATATTCAAACATTTAAAGCCAGGCTGGTTGCCAAGGGTTTTAAGCAGAAAAAAGGAATAGACTATTTCGATCCATGTGCACCAGTAGCTAGACTTACATCAATTAGAATATTGTTTGCATTGACATCTTTATATAATTTGCATGTGCATCAAATGGATGTGAAAACAGCATTTTTAAATGGTGATTTAGATGAAGAAGTCTATATGGAACAACTGGAAGGGTTTGTTCTCCTTGGGAATGAAAATAAGGTTTGTAAATTAGTAAAGTCATTATATGGATTGAAGCAAGCACCAAAACAATGGCATGAAAAATTTGATTTTGTCATTTTGTCATATGGATTTAGACATAACAGTCCTAATAAATGCATATATTCTAAATTCACAAATGATTATGGTGTTGCTATATGTTTATATGTCGACGACTTGCTAATTTTTGGTACAAACATGAAAGGTGTATCTGAGACTAAAGAGTATCTAAATTCAAAATTCAAAATGAAGGACTTGAATGAAGTAGATACTATCTTGGGAATTAAAGTAAAGAAGCATAATATGGGTTACGCTTTGTGTCAATCACATTATATAGAAAAATTGCTTCTTAAGTTTAAGCATCTACAAATAAAAGAAGCAAATACCCCTTATGACCCTAGTGAAACTTTGCTTAATAATTCTGGTAGGTCCGTTGCACAGCTTGAGTATGCTAGCGTAATCGGAAGTTTAATGTATGCCATGCATTGTACCAGGCCAGATATCGCATTTGCAGTAAGCAAACTTTCTAGATACACTAGTCATCCAGATACTGCTCATTGGAAAGCAATAAATATAATTTTTGGTTATCTTAAAAGAACTATTTGCTTAAGTTTAAACTACTATGAGTTTCTAGCAGTACTTGAAGGATATTCAGATGCAAGTTGGATAACAAGTGCTAATGATAATAAGTCCACATCTGGGTGGATTTTTACAATTGTTGGAGGAGCAATTTCTCTGGCTTCGAAGAAGCAAACATGTATAGCACATTCAACTATGAAATCTGAATTTATAGCATTAGCGGCAGCAGGTAAAGAAGCGGAATGGATTAGAAATTTGTTATTGGAAATAGAGTTGTGGCCACAACCAATGCCATCCATTTCTTTATACTGTGATAGTGAGGCTACTTTGTCTAGAGCATACAATAAGGTATATAATGGAAAGTCTAGACATATTAGCTTGAGACATGAATATGTCAAACAATTAATAACTGATGGAGTTATTAATATTATTTATGTTAAATCAAGTAATAACTTGGCGGATCCGTTAACGAAAGCACTTTCAAGAGCTTTGGTAGTTAGTACATCTAGTGGAATGGGGCTAAAACCCTTTACTGAAAATTAGCCACCAATAATGGTAACCCGACTTTCTCTAGAACATCACTAGTTTAAAAGTTTAATGGGTAATAACAAGTTATTGATAAGTGGTTGTGAAAACACTGAAAATTAATATATAGCTCATTCCAAGATGATCAGTGCAAGATTGCTACGTTTAGGAGGATGAGTTTTATCTCTTAATGATGTTATTTGTAGTTATGTTTGTAGTAGCAAGGACATGGGAAGGAATCTCACCTATATGAACATAAGAAGTGGTGCCGCTTCTACCAAGAGTTGGGTTTTTTCTTGTAAATGTTTATGAAACCAGGATGAAGCACAAGGCCATAATAGTGCTTAATTAGTCCATAAATTTTTAAGGAAATAAGACATAGTCATGTGTGTAGTGATTCCGATTTTAACATAAGAATAGTTGGTTTAAACTTAGGTCACCATCGCATTCATTATAACTTTGAATTACTTACACTAATTAAAGGTTTAATTCGAAAGACACCTTTATTGTATGCATGATTATATCAGTATGTTTGTGGTTAATTATAAAGAGAGAATTGTTAGTATATTATTTATCATATTATTGAAATTGGGAAGGATTGTTAGATATTTCAATAATAAATATATAAATTATTATTATTATTTTATATATATATGGGTAAACTGCCAATTTAGTCCTTGAATTATCACCCTAGTGAAAATTAGGTCCCTAAACTTTTTTTTCAGAAAAATTAGTCCCTAAATTATAAAAATCTGTCAATTACATCCCTAATGTTATATTCGAAACTACTATATTCAATTTTCCGTCAATTTAAGCCACGTTACTTGCATGTGATACACATTGGAGGATAGATTGATAGTCTTTCATAAAGAAATAGTGTATGGAGTTAACTTTGGAGGAGAAATTGGTAGTTTTTCATAAAGAAATAGTATAAGTTAACTTTTGAGGGTAAATTAGACATTAAATTCGTAACTTATATGAAATGTTAAGCACTTATAGACGAGAAAATGAAGGTATTACACTCTAAAGTGTGTCAAGTGACTTAAGTTGAAGAAAAATTGGATAAAATAGCTTTGAATATAGTAGGGATGAAATTAGCAATTCCTAATTAATTTAGGGACTTATTTTACCGAAAAAATAATTCAGAGACCTAATTTTCACTGAAGTAATAGTTCAAGGACTAAATCGGCACTTCACCCTATATATATATATAAAATAATGTATGTAAAGACTTGGTGCTGCATTGTGCAGCATATGTGTATGTATAATAGGGAAAGGCTGCTACTGCTGCGGTGCGCAGCAAGCCCACAGACGGCAACCCTTCAGAAAAGGTTGGACTTCATTCAACCTTTTAGGGTTGTATATTTTGTTGAATGGTTGCAATTTTTGATTAAAAGACATGATGCTTACTCAAATTGTATGAGTATAATTAAAAGATGTAATTAGTCAATATTTATTTTCTGAAAATTCTAAATAGAAGACATGTCTTTTGGATCAACACTATTAAGAGGGATTGTATATCTTCAACTAAAATGAAAGGGCTCGATGAACGGGTGCTTTAATGCCTAAAAATACCTATTGTGGCATAATGTTTCATACACAATTTCAGAAATTTGTTTCTACATTCCTTGCTCTCTTCTCTCCATCACATTCACACAATTTCTTTCTAGTTATTTCTAAGGGAATATAATTCGGTTTTGCTAATCGAATATTCCATTCTTTGTTGTATCCTGGAAGTGATTTGCCAAAAACCCTTTAGCAAACTCATTTGAGTGGGGGCAAATAACACTTTAAGGAAACAATTCAAGTCGTACCTCAAAGTCATCATTCGGATTATTCTCTATATTTATACATTTTCTCTAATAGATTATAATTAAACTATAGCAATCACATCGCATAAACCCTGGTTATCAAAGTATGAAAGGCTTGTAACTAGCCAATCTTACACTTAATCGGAAACACAAAAATAAAAGGCACAAATGACACTCATATGTAACCCAAACTGCTTTCACCTATTTCCTTGGAACTGAATGTGACAAGGTTGAATCTTATCAAAGCATATACCCGTTAACCCAATACCAAATAGGAAATGTAATTTTATATCAGTACAGAATATCTGCATTCCACAGTAGCCATACAACTAAAAACCAACTTTGTTAAACTACGCAATTTGGCATACAAACGATATATTATATATCCCCGTCCCCTTATAAAGTATTGTATCTCAGTTAATAGCTTATTGTTGGAAACACATAAGAACTTTGATTACAAATCCAAATGCTTCCCGAGTGGCGGGTATTCATCTAGCAGGTCTCAGCGAGACGTTTAGCTTATTTCACCCAAAAGCTGTCAACAACGGTTTCACTATTCAAAAGCTCTGTTGCCACTCCAAATTAATTCTCAAATGTCATTCATGTCCATTGTTCTAAAAATCCCTACCCAGGCGCTAGGTGGCTGGCCACCGTCCCGATTAATCCATAGGTGTTTGATAATAAAGGAAGGGCGCCTAGCCCGCCTAGGTGTCTGTCTAGCATGCGTAGACCTGCCTATGTCACGACTCTCACTTATAGAAAATAGATAACTTTCATTCTGAATTTATTTTTTCAATACAATGTAGAAACTTAGTTGAATACTCAAATAAACACTCATTATATGTTTTCAATATGTTTTAATACTTTATAATTTATATATCATTTATTTTGTAATTTATGTATCCCAATGCAATTATGTATTTTTTTTTTAAATATAAATAGGCGTTTTTTTATATGATATATAATAATTTTATTTAAATCCGCTAGCCGTTTAGGCTCTAGGCGTGAGCCTGCCGCCCAACTGTCGCCTAGCGCCTTTTAGAACCTTACATGTCAATGTAATGATTGTCAATAGGATACTAATTCACATCTCTGTTACATCTACATATAAATTACAACATCTTCCTACACAATCACACAAATTATAAGTAATAAGACCAACAAAACAAATGGGTTTTGGTCAAATTCAGCTTAAACTACGAAATTATTATGAATTAAGAGGCAAGAGTTAGAGGGGTTACCGGACACAGGCGTCACCGACAATCCCAATCGCCATTCCGGCGGAGAGTCCGGCCAGACCGCAAGCAAGGCCAGATGACAAGTGAGCATATCCATCAAACGGATAATAAGATTTGGCCTTCGGGTTAATCCCGGTACTAATAATAACACTCCCGCCATAACCACCGGAACGATCGATTTCATCACGAGCTCGGGCCGCATCACTCCCATGGGCGGCGCCCATGCCTGCGAAATCATGAAAATTAAGAATCGAAAGATCAAAATTTGAGAAAATTGAATGAAATTGAAAAACTTTAAGGGAAAAAGCTCTGTTTTTTTTTTTTTTGAAACATGAAGAAGCTTTGTTTTTAGCAAGGTATTAAATATCGGCAATATCGGAAATATCGGTAGTCCGAAAACACGAAAATATCGATGGAAATATCAGGATAATATCGATATCGATAAAAATTATATGGAAACCACGGAAATTGTAAAAAAAACTTGGAAATTTTTATTGAAACTTTGCAGGATGTTTATTTAGTCAATTATCTATTAGTTTATCACAAAAAATTGGAAGGAAATGCATTGCATGATGGATTTAACATTATCAAGTTGATTATATAGCGAGCTGACAAACATTGTGAGTGTAGAAAATATGTAGTAATTAATGAAAGAAGTTTAAACACACCATAATCATTTATATATAATGAATTAGTACAATATTTATTGCATGGTAAGATACATGAGTGACTTAGTACCACATAGAGTTCTTATAAGGTTCAAATTTTTCACTATCTTCATCATCTCTATGTGTAGAGTGAGTGTATTGTGAAGAGTAGTTATCAAATGATAAATCCCCAAAATAGTTTTGCATGTAATTGTTAACATGCCACCCATATGGATCCGAGATTGGTTGACGTTGTCCATAAGCAAAATCATTTAAAGATTGAGTCTCGGATTCTTTCCATGAGTCGCTCGATTCCATCCCAACAGGAATGGGATATGAAGGGTAGGGAAATGGTTGGTTATGAGTATAACCATAGTTACTACTTCCCACTCCAACAGAGTTCGAAGTTTTGATAACGAGTCATCTTCTTGACTTGACAAAATCCCCTTGCCTCTTTCTCTACGAGTATAGTCCTTCCCTATGGCACCAATTCCTGGTCCTGCCCGCCTACTGCCATGGTCATCATCCTGTGTTGCATGCGTGAAGTTTGCCTCACCAGTGAAGGGGCTCATAAATCCGGAAGGTGGTCCATAATAGTTTCCATATCCACCACCACTACCTTCAGCTCCACTATATCCTTCATCATTCCCACCTCCGGTGGTAGGTGAGTCTCCTGATCTTGTACTAGAGCTATCATTAGTATCAGCACGATGTTGTGGTTGTGTAGTATTGGAAGAAGGTGGAATTCCAGTGTTTCTTGGTGTTGGGCGCAAAAGTTCTTCCAAAGAGTCAGCGCTGCTAGATCCCACCTCCTCCTCTAATACTCTTTCTACATTTATCCCTTCATTACGTGCTTCTTCAGCAACTCTAGGAGCTGGGTTGCCTTCATCATCATCTAAATGAAGAGGTCTAATCCACTGATAAAGTTGGTTACCCTCTGTATCATCATCTTCAGCAACAATATCAAACACATCTAGTGGGTCACCACGGTCGACATGATCTATTTCTGCTTCCTTATCTCGAACTTGAAGCTTCATGTTGTAGTAGCAATAAACTAATTTTTCCAACCTACTATGAGCCAACCTATTTCTTTGCTTTGTGTGTATGAGTGCAGATGTGCTCCAATTTCTTTCACAAGCAGATGAGGAAGCTGTTTGTGATAATACTTTGATTGCTAACTTTCTCACAGTTGGTGCATCGGTCCCATACATAATCCACCATTCAGCTACAATGAAAAACAATGTTGATAAGCCTAATAACTCCAACAAATTCTATTATAAACTTATAGTGAAATATGTTTACACTCACTATGAGACATTTTTGTTCGAGCAGCAACCGATGTTGGTTCTCCAAAAGTTATTCTCGCATCTTTAAACCATGTTAGCTGAATTCAATAAATCGTGTTAGTTTAATCCAACAATGTAATTATTATAATTTAAGTAATTGTGTACCTCATTTCCAAATTGGCCAACTTCTAATGATGCAGGGTCCAATTTAGAGTATACATTATGTACAGCACGTATAAGGGCACCATCATCTCCAACACCGGGTCTGTATTGGTATCGAGGATTCAAATAATATGTTGTTCAAAGAAACACATACGCTAATAAGAGAAATAATACTTATGCAACTAAAGAAATGAATTGCAAATTATGACATAATTTATACCTGCTGCATGCAAATCGTGGTATAATGTTTTATACCATCGGTCATCAATTATCTTTATGACCCACCTTGCACTAGGTTTTCTTTCCAATTCCTCATTCACTACACGCATCAACTCATATATTGCCCCCATAGTAGGATACACTTCTGTGTCAACAATCCGTAAAACTTTGTAAAGAGGTTCAAACACTTGGCACACATATTCTGATTGAGTCCAAAAAGCATGATCAAGCATTATACTTTCCACCATACGACCTGCATTTGCGCGGCTCAAATTGTGGTTGGCCCAATCTTCACTAGTGAATAATATCTTCAACCCTGCTTTCTTCTTAAGTAGGCTGTCTAATGCAATATAGTTGGTGGCGAATCGAGTGGTAGCTGGACGAATAATTTCTTCTTTGCAAAAGTCACGCATCTTTGCCAACAACCAACCGTGGTTGTAAATATAATTTGTGATCGTTCTAGCTCTTTTTACAACATTAGCAATATTCTCTCTCTTCCCCATTGCCTCAAACATGAGATCAATACAATGTGCTGCACATGATGTCCAAAACACATTATGATGCTTCATTAACTTTTTTCCAGCTTTGACAAATGCAGAACCGTTGTCGGTCACGACTTGGACAACATTATGCTCTCCCACCTCCATGATTACATCCCTCAATAACTTGTAAATATACTTGTAGTTCTCTATATGGTCTGAAGCATCAACGGACTTCAAAAAAATTGTCTTTCCCTTGGAGTATACCATGAAGTTTATGATAGACAATCTGGTTGGGCCAGTCCATCCGTCACACATGATTGTGCAACCATTAGTTTCCCACTTTGACCTCAACTTGTTAACATACTCGCCAATGTCTTTATGCTCCATTTCCAAATATTTGTTTCTTACCTCATAGGGAGTGGGAGGTTGTACTCCAACACCGGCTTGTTGACATCCCAATACCATATTTTTGAAATGATGTGATGATGCCTTCTCAGCAGGGACATTTTCATAGATAAAGAACTTGCTAATTAGACGTCCCATTCCCTCCTTCACATTACCTCCCTTGAAATAACTCCAAACACTCTTTTGACGTGCTTTGGATGAGTTATATAAACTTGGGGCTATTGGTGGTGTTGGTTGTGATTCTCTAACACTTGCTCCCCGTCTCATTTGTGCACCACCACTTGTCCCAGAACCTTGTCCTCTATTAGGAATTTTATGAAGGTGTTCTCTTTCCCATGCTGACTGTTTGGAGGCACGTAATGCTTGTTTGAAACTGCGCGGTTCTTCAGGTCCCATGTCATCATCACATTCGTCCTCATCGTCAGCATCATCATTGTCAACCGCTTGGCCAATGCCTTCTCCTCGTAGCCCAGCTCGAATATTTTCCATTCCATATGTTTTCTTTTCCTTCTGGTGTTTTTTATTTTTTAATAATGTGGTGATGAATGCCTTCACTTCTGGGGGGGACACTATCACATCGTTGGACATTATGTCCTGGATCTAATCCACTAAGATGGTGCTTAAGTCGTGTCACTCCGCCACTCTTCATTACATGACCACAATATTTGCAAATTGTGCCATGTTTGTTTCCGTCTATTGGGTCTCCATGTTCCTAAGCTGGATCACGTTTAGACATCTTAAACGTACCTGTATTTATTTTGCATGGAAATTAGGCAATTATTTTTTGGCCAAAAAATATAGTAGTGACGGTTATATAAGAGAACCTAAATAATAAAGTTATTCTACAAAAATAGGAAGTAAAGAAAATGATTGTAAGAATTTAAGTAATTATAAAAATAATATGGAATAATAAAACCTAATATTAATGAATAATAACCAGTTTGATAATAAAATAATAAATAACATTAAACATATTAAAATTATCCTAGGGAATAATTATACAACATTACTTAATTACTTCAAAAAATTAACATATTATTTGGTTCTTAGATCACATGCACGGGTCCACACAAATTTTTTGTATAATTAACCTCCTTATATATGTACATTATCTATATATCCAACTTAACTAGTGTTTGTATTATATATTATTACAAATTGTTAAGAACTAATAAAGTGTTCTAGACAAACTTCTTTCTTTTTTAGTGTTTTAAAACCTTTTTCTTTTGTTTTTTTGTTTTTTGAGAAAAGTGTTTTAAAACTTTTTAAAATTGTTTCTTCTTTCCTTTTCTTTTCCTTGCCGTTTCTTTTATATTCTTTGAAAATGGAGACTAAAAGGATTGATTATGGACCCTTTTCGTGGGAGGTATGTAGAAATTGTTTAATCAAAATGGATAATCAGGAGCAAACGAGCTCGAACAAAGCCATAAAGCAAAGTTAGTAAATGTTTTGCCCCTCTTTTGGTGTTGGAAAGTTCATTTACGATAGTGTGAGGATGTGAAAATTAAAGAATCTCATGCATGGGTCCACACAAATTTTTTTGTTGTTGTATAAATTACAATAATATAAATGTAAGTTTGTAAACTTACCTTAAATGTAACAAATCTGGAACTTTCGATGTCGTACGTAGCAGCAGTAAAACCTCGACGATCCTCTGCAGCTTGCCGTCTGTGAATAAATGAGAGAGAAAAGGTTCTGGAAAGGCTCTGAAAGGGCTAAGGGAAGAAGAAGAAACGGAAATGTGTAATACAGGTTTTTCAATTTTCGAAGGGTCAAAAAATGTGTGATGATCTGATACTCCACCTTTGGGACGCACACGGTTTTGAACTTTTGGCAGTGTTTTTTTTACATACACACATGGGTTTGACAGTGAGAAACCACTCCACCATACATTTTTGTCTTGTCACTGTTTTTTTCACACACATGCATGCTGACACGTGGCATGGGTAGCTGGAGAATCATGCATGTATATTCACATTTCACATGTGATTTGACAGTTTGGTTCAGTTTCAGTGGGTTTTCTTTGGATTTATTTGCAAAATTATTGGCACACACTCACACAAACCTAACATCTCACAGTCACAGGCACATTATTTTCACATCTTTTCACCTCTGGGTGCAAAATTATTTTCACCTCTTTTCACCTCTGCAACACTCTGCAGTCACAGGCACATTATTTTCACATCTTTTCACCTCTGGGTGCAAAATTATTTTCACCTCTTTTCACCTCTGCAACACTCTGCAACACACACACACACATGATGCAACACGCACACACGCACACGCAACACGCACACACGCACACGCAACAAGCACACACGCATACCCACCCATAGCCTTTCTGGATCCTTCTCTCTCTCCCTAGGTCTCTCCGTCTCCTTCTCGCCCTCGGTCTCTCCGTCTCCTTCACACGCACACGCAACCCTTCTCTGCCTCGGTCTCTCCGTCTCCGTCTCTCCCTCGGTCTCTCTCTCTCCTTCTCTCCCTCGGTCCAGTCTCTCCGTAGTCCGTCCATTATGCTGGGTCACCTCACCTCAGTCTCTCTCGAATCTCGAATCTCGATTTCGATCTGGATCCTTCCCTCAGTCTCTCCATCCTTCTTCTTCTCCCTCAGTATCTCGAACTCGATCCTTCTCCAGTTCTCCCCCCATCTCTTCTCTGCAACTCCGCCGAGCACCATCACCACCTCCCCCCCATCTCTTCTCTGCAACTCCGCCGCCTCCCCCCCCATCTCTTCTCTGCAACTCCGCCGAGCACCATCACCACCTCCCCCCCCATCTCTTCTCTGCAACTCCGCTGAGTTGCTTGGGGCCTTTTTACGGTCTCTCTACACCCTGGGGGACGTGATTTTGCTGTTGTTCAGCTTGTACCCATCATCTGTGGTTTCCTCCTCCCTTTCTCACCTCCCGGCGGCGGCGACGACGACGAATATTAGCGATAATATCGCTAATATCGCGATATTTTAAAGATATTTTAATTTTACTCAAGAAAATATCGGCCGGTCAAAAAAACGATATTATCGGCGAAATATCACCAATAATATCGATTTTTTAGACATTGGTTTTTAGTAGTTCAATAATGAATCGAATTCTGTCTTGAGGGATTTGAGAGAGAGAGAGAGAGAGAGAGAGAGAGAGAGAGAGAGAGAGAGAGAGAGAGAGAGGAGTATTTATCAATTCTACCCAAAATTCACACTCTAAATTCACAAATGTCAGTTTTTACAAATTATTTCAAATATAGCGAAAAATCTGATTGAATTGACTTAAATACCCATAAAATTAAAACTCGTGTTATTGGGATGCTCCATCGCCATCCCTTCTTCATCTTCCTCCTTTGTGCAATAAACCAAGTCTTCAAGCCTAGCCCTATTTCAACAACTTTAAACATACACACCAAAACCTAATTCGGTTTCTTCCTAAATTGTGGGTAGCCTGATGGGAACTTCCATCATTTTGGGTTAAACAATTTTACAAAATACAACTTTATTATACTGTAGATCCTAAGGCCAAACAACCACTATGATTCCCTCACCCAAAATTGAAATTCAATAACGAAATAGTAATAAAAGAAAAGAAATTAGAACATAAAACTAAGGAAACCAAGCTGAAATTTACCAATCAAATTGAAGAGACGAATTTTAACTCAAAAAAAAGACGTAGTCTATCTTAAAAGTTAAAACCTAATTGCAAGAAACCATTGTCAATATATACGAACTCATAACTGTATGGAACCAAAAAAAAATTATATGGAAGCGAAAAAAATTATAGACGTTAATCCTCTTTTAATTGCTATCCAATTAACTCAGGTATTTACCGGCGAAACTTGTAGAGGCAGAGCCTTTATGGTCTCCGTCTATTTTCATTTTGTTTAACTCCAGTCTCCATCTTTGAACAAATGCACAAGATCATACAGGTTTTAGCTTTTGTAAATTGGTTTTATTATAAGGGTATTTAGGTTTGTTCAAGCTAATTTTCTACTACATTTGAAAGACATTATAAAAATTGATATTTTTGAAAGTAGAGACTAAATTTTGGCTAAAAACGATAAAAACTCGAGAGAGAGTCGGGGAGGACGACTGATTTTGATTTGAGTGGCTCGCGGCTCGCGGTAAATTATCGTTGCAAGTTTGCAACTAATTCAAAGAAGGATAAATGGGAGGTCCAGTTCGAGGGTCTGAGTTGGTGTGTTTGTTTTACTCCGATTACTGACAGAGTGAAGTTCCTCTTAGTTTGTCTACGCTCATAAGTGATGGATAACTACGGCTTGCCATCAGTTATTCTTTTTAAAATATAAAATAAAAACAAAAAAGGAGAAGAATAATAATGGTAGGGAGATCTCATTTTTAAATCAAATTTGCAAATCAAATTATATGTCACTAATAAGAGATAAGCATATTGACGAACACTTAATTAATAATAAAATCATCTACAATCACATCATTTGGTTTGCAATTTGATTTAAAAAAGTTTGGTCTCCCAAACATTATCCTTCAAAAATAGTTGAATTCCATTGATATTTTGAAAATTTTAATAAATTTATTAGCGAAGGCCACACAACCTATGCGTGAGAAATATTTTTTTTTTAATATTGTTTTTCAATTTTTTATAGAATGAATTATTTGTTTTTAATGGGGTTGGTATGTCACATCCCGGCCTGGGGCGGATCATTTCCCGGGCCCGCTCCACCACCGTAGCACGATATTGTCCGCTTTAGGCTTACCATTCCCTCACGGTTTTGTTTCTGGGAACTCACGAGCAACTTCCCGGTGGGTCACCCATCCTGGGAGTGCTTTGGCCCTCTTCTCGCTTAACTTCGGAGTTCCTACAGAACTCGAAGCCAGTGAGCTCCCAAAAGGCCTCGTGCTAGGTAAGGATGAGAATATATATTTAAGGATCACTCCCCTGGGCGATGTGGGATGTTACAATCCACCCCCCCCTTAGGGGCCCGACGTCCTCGTCGGCACACTTCCGGCCAGGGATTGGCTCTGATACCAATTGTCACATCTCGGCCCAGGGCGGATCACTTCCCAGGCCCGTTCCACCACCGTAGCACGATATTGTCCGCTTTGGGCCTCGACCATGTCCTCACGGTTTTGTTTCTGGGAACTCACGAGCAACTTCCCAGTGGGTCACCCATCATGGGAGTGCTCTAGCCCCCTTCTCGCTTAACTTTGGAGTTTCGATGGAACCCAAAGCCAGTGAGCTCCCAAAAGGCCTCGTGCTAGGTAGGGATGAGAATATACATTTAAGGATCACTCCCCTGGGCGATGTGGGATGTTACATGGTAGGCATTCAGAAAAAAAGTGGTTGGTAGTTAAGGAGGAGGGAGAAGGAGAGAGAGAGAGAGAGAGAGAGAGAGAGAGAGAGAGAGAGAGAGATGAACGGGTTTGGTAGGCATTCAGAAAAAAAGGGGTTGGCAGTTAAGGAGGAGGGAGGGAGAGAGAGAGAGAGAGGAACGGGGTTGGTAGGCATTCAGAAAAAAGGGGTTGGCAGTTAAGGAGGAGGGGGAGAGAGAGAGAGAGAGTGAGAGAGTGAGTTTAGAGGGTAAGACGATCTCCTTAAATTATAATTTTTTATTTTTAATACAACAATATATTTTATACTAAGAAGAGGAAGAGTTCGGCTAAACCACACAATGGGCAACTTAATTTAGTATCGAATTCGCCATCCACGAGATTCGAACCTAAGACCTCTTACTTACAACTAAAGAGGAATACCATCAGAACGTAGTACTGAGTGGCAGGAGATGTCAAATTGTAAGATAAAATTTAAATTGGAGGCACATATTGTCAAATTTAAATTATTATTTTATTACATTATTTACTTTTTATAGTTGTAATTAGTATTTTAAAACAAAAGATAAAAATCTATTCTATATTTTATATATATATATATATATATATATATATATATATATATATATATATTAAGAGAAGAGGGCTTATCAGCTTTTTGCCCCCTTTTCTTCTAATTTTGCCCCCCACTTTTGAATACACAATGTTCACATGAGGAGGGCAAAATAGTAATTTTGTACCTTTTGGCAAAATGACAATCATATCCCCATTTTTCCTATTTTACCCTCACTTTTGATACACAATATTTACATAAAGAGGGCAAAATGGTAATTATGTAATATTGAGAAAAATATGCCCTTATTAAGAGATCCCATCATCATTGTCTCATACTCTTTTTAAAAAATTTAAAAACTAATCACACTCCTTAATCAAAAACAAAAAAGAAAATGAAATTGTTCACAAAGTGTGGTCTTATACCCTAGTTTTACTAATACAATGTCATCTAACAATAATATTATTAGCTTTTCTCCACGCGTTTTTGCGCATACAAAAGTCATTTTTTAATCACAAAACGCACATATAAAATCAAAAAGAAAAAAGAAAATGAAATTGTTCACACACAAAGTGTGTAATAATACCCCTAGTATAAATTAGGAAAAGTATTTATTAATTACTAAAAATATAATTGAAGCTGCTGTCAAATTTGACAGCAATTTCCTCTGCTGCCATTCCATGTCATGTCACATAGGAAATGACATTTTGTTTGGAAAACACTAGTTATGTCTTTTTTAACCGCTATTGTTGATGTGGACTTTGGGTGATATGATTGTGAGGTTCAGAAAAAAAAAAAAAAAAAATTTGTTTGTGCAAAATTACTTTAATGCCCATATTTTTTTTATTTTTCTAATATTTTTTCAGTTATGTATTAAAGGTTATATTTGTAATTTTATTGGGTTTTGGTTAACAAATGGAGTAGTTTGGAAAAATTTGTATTTAATTAAAAAATAATTGATGAATTTTGATGGAGTTTAATTAATTGTAGATATTTCAAAATTTTGAGTAAATTTCTTCAAATTCTCAAAGTAAATGTTTTTTTTTTTTTTGAGTACATCGATATTTTTACACTAGGGGGAGGGGGGTTCGGCTAAGCCACACAATGGGCAACCTAATTTGGTGTCGAATTACCGATCCACGAGATTCGAACCTAAGACCTCTCACTTCCAAGAGAAGAGGAATACCACCAGACCGTAGTACTGAGTGGTAATTCTCAAAGTAAATTTTAACTAATTGTATGTGACAACCCGTCCCTAATTTTACGTTTTTATTTATTTTAATCAATGGAATTGATGAAAATGCCCTACAGGCAAGGACTTTGACTTCCGTTAACCATTGTTTAGAGAAACGTATGACTTATTCTTTTAGCATATTTAAGTAGTACTCGTTGGTACGATCACATAGGCGAAAGCCGTTTGCGAGTCTGGATTATAATGGTATAGTTACAAACGTTTGAAGTTGGTTATTTAAAGTTAGTTAATTGGTTAAGGAAGACCAATTAGATAAAAGGTAGAAAAAAGGCAGCAGCCCAATCAGGAAAAAAAAACGGGGGGGGGGGGGGGGGGTGAAGCTCCCAGCTTTCCCGTGCACGCCACCACCGCGATCACCCAACTTCCAAGGCCGATTCCGGCCAACTTTGGTGGAATTTCTTGACGCCACCATCGCCATCTTGAAGCTCTCATTCCCCTCTACAAAATCCACCCAAGAACCACCATGATTAACCTTTGTATGTGGCGATTTGAGGCCACGAAAGTTGACGGTTCTCACGGTGCTACGGTCACCCTTTTTGATTTTCCGGCAAATAGGCAAAGCGATGGCCGATGCCACCACTTGGGCTTTGTAGCCCATCATCCCAGGAGCAAAACCCAACCAACCTTGACTACGGTGGACCACCATAGACGACGAATCGACACCGGGAAGCTTTAGGCACATGCCAGCTTTGTGGGTATGAAAGTTGTTCCTTTCTTTGAGATATTTATTCCTGTAAAATTTGGTAATTTTTAGAAATAGTTGAATTTTCCGGCGAGTCGGGGAGGCCAACCGCCACTTGTGGCGGCGCGTGGGCCGAGGTGTCCCTTGACCTTCCTAGACTAAATTTGAATACCTTGGTTCCATTTGTGAAGTCCGATTGACGAAATTCCGTCGTTTGAACTTAGTTCCATTAAGGTCCGCCGCTTGATTATTATAACAACCGACGATCTGACTGTTGGATTGTCACCAAACTTTAATACATTATAGTACGTAATATTTGAGGATATTAGAAACTTACGGTTTGGGAATCAGTCGTACGGATCTTCCCGAATTGGAATTGTAAGTTCGTAAATAAAATATTAACCGCCATTTGGTTTTGACAATTGGTAGAGATCTGACCATTGGATCGTAATGAAACTTTGGGGTATTGTTCTAGAAGCATAACGTGGATCCTTGGAAGTTACGGATCAGAAATCTGATATGTGGATCTTCCGAATTGAATTACGTAGACATATATTCTATGTAGTTTATGTATTTTATAGACAAGAATTCTAAGATATGATTTGATAATTGTTCTAGGCGCCGATTGTTCGTGACACCTCAATGTTTGTGCTAGGAAGTTGTAGCATGGACTCCAGGTGAGAGGGTCTTTTCTCTGCGCCGATCGTTCGTGACACCTCAATGTTTGTGCTAGGAAGTTGTAGTATGGACTCCAGGTGAGTGGGTCTTTTCCTTTCTATCGTGTGTGTGTGTGTGTATATATAAATATATATAATTGATAATTTCACAACATTTATAAATTGAATATTTCATTTAATTACTGTGAACTACGAATGTCTTTATCCCTGTTTAGGGTACGTAGGCAGTCTAACGAGATGTTAGATGCAGCCATACAATAAATGAGACTAAATAATTAAGACAATAGCCTTGTTTGGAAAATTGAGCAATGTGAAGGAGATTGGTGGAAAATGTGAGATTTAACCTTATGTTTTGGTGGTTAAATGTTGGTTATAAATCAATGTGTAAAGAATCATAACATTGAAGTGAAAAATAGTTAGTAATGATAGTTAATTAAACTAGTGTTTAGTTGGGTATATCACCGATAATTATTTCTGAAGGTAAATAGTTCGGGAGTGGGGCGTTGCAGCTTACGCATTTTATACCATTTGTATATATGTTTATTCAATTGGGAATATTATGAGATGGTTGTATTTCAGATTTACATCCTGGTATATCCATATGTATATTACTTGCACATAATTATTGTGAACGCTTTGAAGTGCAAAGGTGAATGCAGGACACACAGGTAAGTTCATGTGAGTATATAGTATTAGTTGAAATGATGGGATTATGGCATGACTACATTTATGTTATAGGCAACTCCGACACTGTCGTACGGGTTGCCTATGAGTCGTACATGCGGTGTTAGATGCATTTAGAGCTCATAAACCTGCACCCTGGTGCTAGTTCTCCCGCTCGTGGCCAGGGCACAGTCTTTCACGTGATGTTCACCTCCCCCACCTTACGCTCACCTTGGATCTAAGGTAAGTGTACAGGCCTGTCGTACAGACCACTATAGATGGTTTCGGCTCGTAGATGACCCGCTATTATTCGCACAGTCTTCACGTGATTGTAGCACTTGAGCGTACTTATTTACACCCAATCATGTCATACAGACCACTAGAGGTGGTTCCGACTCATGTGCAGAGATATTTGATGAGTTATGAATAAGTCGTACAGGTCACTATAGGTGACTCCGACTTATGTGCTAGCATTGATTGATGAAATATGATGAGATATGTGCTAGCAGTGATTGATGAGATATATGCTAGCAGTGATTGATGAGATATGGATGAGTCGTACAGGTCACTATAAGTGACTCCGACTGATGTGCTAGTACTGATTGATGAGATATGTGCTAGCCTTAATTGATGAGATATGTGCTAGCATTGATTGATGAGATATGTGTTAGCACTGATTGATGAGATATGATGAGATATGTGCTAGCCTTGATTGATGAGAAACGTGCTAGCATTGATTAATGAAATATGATGAGATATGTGCTAGCCTTGATTGATGAGATATGTGCTTGCATTGATTGATGAAATGTGATGAGGTATGTGCTAGCAGTGATTGATGAGATATATGCTAGCAATGATTGATGAGATATGGATGAGTCGTACAGGTCACTATAGGTGACTCCAGCTGATATTCATTTTATATTGATTTATTTCATCTTGCTTACATGGTTGTTACTGAGATATTTCGATATGGCATACCTTGGTTGTTACCGTTCTTCAGCATGATTCTTATATACATATGTATTGTTATTTTGGGGAATTATACGGTTTTCGGTGATGGGTTATTCCATTTCTATAATGATGTTTCCAAAGTTTTGGTTTGCTTACTCACATGTTATGTTTTGTGCCCCTCCAGGTTTTGATTACTGACTGTTCGTCTCGACGAGGATTTTTGGCAAATTTCAGTTCTGGTGGCTACTTCTGAGGGTATAATTCTTACCCACTCTACTGTACTTCTTTGTGCTTTGACATCACGTGTGAGATGGGTTCGCTCCCGCTCACCAGCACACTCTGGTATTTAGACACTTCTAGGTTTAAATTTATTCACATTTTCCTTATCATTGCACTTTATATGGCTTCATCACCTTCCAGGTGTCGGCCAGCACAGCTCAATTTCGCAGTCCTAGTGGACATTCCGAGTCGGGGTGTGTCATTGTAGATATTTTATATAAAATTTTAATTACTTGTAGATACATTACAAAATTTCTCCAATCCTTTTTAATTCTTTGATTTTATAAAATCTTTTAAAAGAAATTCCCAATTGAATGTACCAGAATTCTAACTAAATATATTCGAACTTGGCATTTGGACTTTTTGTCACATCCCGACCCGGGTTCGACCACTTCCCGGGCACGACTCTGCCGTAGCACGATATTGTCCGTTTTGGGCCCCAACCACGCCCTTACGGTTTTGTTTCTGGGAACTCACACGAGAACTTCCCTGTGGGTCACCAATCATGGGAGTGCTCTCGCGCGCTACTCGCTTAACTTCGGAGTTCCGATGGAACCCGAAGCCAGTGAGCTCCCAAAAGGCCTCGAGCTAGGTAGAGATGGGAATATACATATAAGGCTCACAAAATCCAACTCCCCTGGGCGATGTGGGATCTCATAATCCACCCCCCTTAAGGGCCCGACGTCCTCGTCGGCACACACGCGGCCAGGATTAGGTTCTGATACAAAATTGTCACATCCCGGCCCGGGTTCGACCACTTCCCGGGCACAACTCCGCCGTAGCACGATATTGTCCGCTTTGGGCCCCAACCACGCCCTTATGGTTTTGTTTCTAAGAACTCACACGAGAACTTCCCAGTGGGTCACCCATCATGGGAGTGCTCTCGCGCGCTACTCACTTAACTTCGGAGTTCCGATGGAACCCGAAGCCAGTGAGCTCCCAAAAGGCCTCACGCTAGGTAGAGATGGGAATATATGTGACAGCCCGTCCCTGATTTTAAGAGTTTTTAAAGTTTAAATAAAGGATTTTACAAACATGCCCTTTGAGGCACGCGCATTGTTCGAGGTTAATCGTTATATCATGCCACCTAAGATTTTTTTTCTTGACATATCCTCGTATTACTCGTCACTACGGATGCGTGGGCGCAAGCAGTTCGTGATTTGGAGTTATATCGAAAAAGATATTGATGTTTGAAGTTTAGGCATTTTAGGAATTATAATAGTAAAATCTGGAATTTCTTTTATGAAAGTGGACGGCCCAGATTTAATAAAGAAATAAATGGATGGCTGGGATGAAAAGAAATGAGATTACGTGTGTGTTTGCGTGGCTGGTGGAAGAAGGAAAGAAAGAAGAAGAGATTGGGCAGAACTGCCCAACCAGAGGAAGAGAGTAGGAGCTCCGGGAGAGAAAGGAGAGAGAGCTGGATGAATGGAGAGAAGGGAGAGAAAAGCCCGGCCAATCGAAACAGAGAAAGGAGGAAAGGAAGGAGAGAGTGGCGCGGGGGATCGGCCGGATCTCCTTGGCCCGTTCTTGACCCGGTCGGCACCCATGCCTATTTTCGATGATTTTCACCCATTTTTCCGGCATATTGCTTCAAGTAACCTCATGGGAAACACTCTAGGACCCTTCCTCTATCCATACCATCTAAAATTTTGAGATAATTGGTCTTGAAAATGGAAGAAACCGCAAAGGGGGTGCGACGGGGTTCGTGGCAGAAATCCATCAAATGTGAAGCAAATTCTTCCAATTACCACCACCCATAGAATCCTCTTGAGGCCTAGAACAAAGCCCAAACAAGTTTGGGAGCGGCGAAGTTGTTTTGGAGTTGGATCGAAGACACCCAAATTCAAGGGTTTCGTACGGTTTTGGCAAAATTGGAGCCTTTCCAGGCCAAATTGGCCTTGGTCACATGTATGAAAGTTGTTCCTCTCTTTGAGATCTTTAATTCTGAAAATTTTGGTAACTTTTGGAGAAAGTCGAATTTTCCGACGAGCCGGGGCGGCCGACCGCCACCCACGGCGGCGCGTGGCCAATGAGCCGCCAATGCCATTTTTAGGCCATAATTCATGTTCTAAATTCAGTTTTGGTGAATGAATGACGTATGATGATCATTCGAACCTAAATTCGTTACGATGCGGGGTTAGGCCAAAATATGAACTCGTCACCAAATTTTGTTACGTTGTAATATGTAATATTTGAGGATTATAGGAACTTACGGATCAAGAATCCGATTCATGGATCTTCTAGAATTGGAGTTGTAAGTTCATAAAATACAATGTTAACAATCACTTAGTTTTGGCAATTGACGGAGATGCGACCGTTGGATGGTAATGAAATTTTAGGATGTTGTTCTAGAGATTTCTTGTGGACCTCTGGAAGTTACGGATTGGAAATCTGAGTTGCAGATTTTCCGGATCGAACTACATAGTGACTTGTTTTATATAAGTTATATATTCTATCGATATGATTTCTGAGGCATGATTTGATGATTGTTCTAGGCGCCGATCGTCATGATACCTTGATGTGTTGTGCTAGGGAGTTGTAGGGTGAACTCCAGGTGAGTGGGCAGTTTTGTTTTTCGTACATACCTATATAAATGAGTTTTTCCCAGAAAATCTATTTAAGTGAAATGTGATTTGAAAGTATGATTTGAAATGCCATGCATAGAATTTATATGAGATATGTGAATTGATATATGATGCATATATGTGAATTGGGGCTGCGGACGCACATGTGAGTATCAGGTGAGTTATATTTGGTTCATTGAATTGTTTGATGTGATTTATGTTGATAGCTCATAACCTGCACCCCTGGTGCTAGTGCTTATGTTTTCACCTCGCACCACACGCTCACCTTGGATCCAAGTAGGTGCATGTCGTACAGACCACTAGAGGTGGTTCCGACTAGTAGGTGAACCTAGATTATGTGCACAGATGATTGATGAGAAAAGCACTAGAGCGTATTATTACACCATCCTAGTCGTACAGACTACTACAGGTAGTTCCGACTTATGTGCAGTGTAGTGCCGTACAGGTCACAGTTGGTGACTCCAGCTGGATTGGATATTGAGCTCTAGAATCAGCCGTACAGGACCACTGCAGGGTCTCCGGTTGATTTATTATTTCACCTGATTTATATTGATGCTTCCATATTATGTTTTTGGCGCATGGCATGGCATATTTTCTGAAAAGTGATAAAGAATAGTGTTTTGAGATTTTTGAAGTTATATATATTTATATATGCTATTTTCTGGGAAAGTATACAGGTTTTACAGCGAGGGGTTAGAACTTTGATAAAGGAAAGATTTGAAAAGACTTGTTTTACTGACGTACTCAACTTTGTTTTGCGCCCCTCCAGGTTCGAGATAGAGCAGAGCTTTGGTGGCCACGAGGAATCCAACGGTGTTCTGACAGAATTCACAAATGTAGGATTCACCTTCGGGTGTTATATCTTAGTAATTGTATCTTAAAGCTTCCGAACTGTGTAAGTGGTTACATCACTCTCACGTGACGGCCAGCATGCCCTCCTTTGGGACGGGGTGTGTCAATTGGTATTAGAGCCTAGGTTGCAGTCCTGTGTATCTTGAGAATTTCCTAGTGTCTTCTGTCAGAACTATACCGCCTCGTAGAGAGCCATGTCGTTCAGATGAGTTTAGTTTCCCTGATATAGCTCAGTTTGGGAAAGCTATTGTTATTGTGATTCAATCTATTATTCAAGGACTTTCTTAAGACTGGTTATAAGTTGAAGCTGAATCACTTTATGGAAATGAAAGACTTGAGGGAGCAGAGTGATGGCTTAATCATTTGGAAAAGACGGTTCGGTTTATGCAAGTCAAGGAAATCTTTCTTTTGCAAGGTAGGTCGAGATGACTACCTGGCTTCCGTGTATTGAAATTGCATCATAGCAGAGACAGGAGTTTTACGAGATTTTATTGAGAATGGAAGACTCTAAGATTATGTCCAGCGATAGCGATGAAGAAGAGGAAAAGATTGTGAATCATAGGAAATATGGCAAAGGTAAAGGTCAGTAATCTTAAGGACTTCAAAAGACTCAAAGCTTCAAAAGAAGTAAAGCTAGTTCTAGTTCTTCCGGCTGATATGATTCTTGTTATGGACGATGTTGCCAAAGAGAGTAATGAATGAGCACGATCGAGGCATGTATATGTATTTCTAATGAAAGGCAAGATGGTAATATTGCACCCTTGAGGATTGTTGCTTACTTATCGAGACAACGGTGATTTATCAGTATTGCGGGTTGCAGACCGTAATATTAATAACTTATTCGTTGGATTCGTTAAGCAAGTAAACAGGTAGGTCATCCTACATTAGTATGGAGTTATTCAGGGTGTCCAGTGATGGTGGAAGATGTTGTTATGCCAGTGAATCTTAACCCGTGAGATATTGTGGATTTGGATGTGATTTTAGGCATAGACTGGTTGTATTATAATCGTGCCAAGATAGATTGCTACGGGAAATCAGTTACTTTCCATCGACCTGGATGACCAGAGGTTACTTTTGGGGGTATGCAAAGTGGAGTGAGGTATGCCGTTATTTCTGCTGTGAGAGCAAAGAGATCGTTATCGAAAGGCTGCCAAGGATATTTAGTTCATGCGGTACTAAGAGATATTGCTCTGAGTAGTGTGGAAGAGGTCAAGGTGGTTAGACATTTTCCTGACGTTTTCCCTGAGAATTTACCTGGATTGCCGCCAGGCAAAGATGTGGAGTTCTCCTTTGATTTGTTTCCAGGTACGGACCTTATATTAGAGATTGGTTCATGATGAGTTAAGGGAATTGAAAAGTCAGTTGCAAGAATTGGTTGATAAAGGTTCCATTCAACCTAGTATGTCGTCGTAGAGAGCCCAGTTTATTTATGAGGAAGAATGTGGACATTAAGGCTATACATTGACTATGGACAATTGAATCGGGTAACGATTGAGAATCGTTATCCATTACCGCGTATTAATGATTGTTTGATCAGTTTAGAGGTGCCTGTGTATTTTCAAAGATTGATTTGAAGTCTGGTTATTTCCAATTGAAGATTAAGAGTGATGATGTCCCTAAGACGGTTTTCAGAACTCGTTATGGTCTTTATCAGTTTTTGGTGATGCCATTCGGATTGACGAATTTTATGAGTTTGACGAACGAAGTATTCCAGGAATATCTCGACAGGTTTGTTATCGTTTTCATTGACGATATTCTAGTATACTTAAGACTAGAGCAGAGCATGCTAGACATCTTAAATTGGTATTACAAAGATTGAGGGATCGTCGATGTATTCTAAGTTTAGCGAATGCTGGCATTTCTGGGACATGTTATAACTACTTAAAGTATTCAAGTGGATTCTTAAAAGGTAGCAGAAGTTGAAAATTTGGAACAATCGCGAACCGTGACTAAGATTCGGAGTTTTCTTAGCTTAGCAGGCTATTATGGACGGTTTGTGAAAGATTTTTCAGTCATTGCCTTGCCATTGACGAGATAGACGAGAAAATAGGTTAAGTTTGAGTGGGAAGAAAATGGTGAGCAAAGTTTTCAACAGTTGAAGTATTTCCTCACTCAAGCACTTGTCTTAGCACTCTCAGATGATAACGGGAATTATGAGGTCTATAAGGATGCTTCCTTGAATGGTTTGGGATGTGTATTGATGCAAATGGTAGGGTGATTGCCTATGTTTCACGGCAATTGGAACCTCATGAGATGAATTGCCCTACTTGTGATTTGGAATTTGCGACTATCATCCTTGCTTTGAAGTTATGGAGACATTATATTATTGGTGAGAAGTGCAAGATTTTTACGGATCATAAGAGTCTCCAATATCTGTCTACTCAGAGGGATCTTGATTTTAGGTAACGAAGGTGGATTGAATTGCTTAGTGATTATGATTGCACGACCAGGGTGATCGTGCAAATGTTTGGGCTGATGTACTTAATATGAAGACTCTCGTGAGAATAAATGCTTTGTATGCTTGTTATGTTCCTCTTCTTGCGAATTTGAGATCTACTGGAGTAAAGTTGGAAATAGAAGAACGAGAAGAAGCCTTGCTTGCTAGTATCCAAGTTAGGCTTATTTTAATTAATCGTATACTCGATGCCCAGAGGATTGATGAAGAAACCACGAATTAATTGAGGCAAAGAATATCGAGAAAAAGAAAGACCTCAGAGTTAGAGAATCAGATGGCATGCTTATGCAAGAGAACAAGATGTATGTACCTAATGTTATGGAATTAAAGAAAACAATATTGGAACGAAGCGCACGGTTCAGCTTATGCAATGCATCCTGGAAGTATTAAGATGTATCATACCATTTAACCATTTTACTATTGGCCGGGTATGAAAAGAAAAATTGTTGAGTAGGTAAGTATGTGTATCATTGGTCATCAGGTTGAAGCGGAAAGAAAGAAGCCTTTTGGATTGATGCAGTCATTTTCCGTTCTACAGTGGAAGTGGAAAAATATTACTATGGATTATGTGTACAAACTTTTTCGTACATGAAATGGTTATAATGGCATCTAGGTGATAGTTGATCGACTTACTAAGTCAGCGCATTTTACTCCAGTGAAGAGCAACAACCTTTCCAAACAAGTGCAACAGTTATTTATTTGTTTTATGGAAAAGAGATTCAGGCTTACGAATCTGTTGAGCTTTTTGGGTATGTTGGTCACTTCAAAGTTTTGGATAGCATTTCAGGAGGTTTTGGATACAAGGTTACTTTATAGTACGATTTATCATCCTCAAACAGATAGGCAATCTGAGAGGACGATTCAGATGTTGGAGGATATGCTAAGATCTTCAATATTGCAGTTTGGTGACGCTTAGCATAAGCGGTTGGATTTGATGGAATGTAACTATAACAACAACTTTCATTCGGGTATTGGTATGTCGCCATTTGAGGCATTTACTGGAAAAGCTTGCCGTACACCTTTATGTTGGTCAGAAGTTGTCGAAAGAATTTTGCGGGCCCTGAGATTATGGATGAGTCTACTCAGAATGTTCAAGTGATTAAGTTTAACCTGAAAGCAGCCTAGGAGTGGCAAAAGAGCTTAGCAGACATGCCACTAATTGAGTGTATTATGTAGGTGATTGGGTGTGTTCGAAATTTTCACCTTGGAAAAGTGTGATTCGGTTCGAGAAGAAAGGTAAGTTAAGTCCTAGAGACATCAGACAGATGAAGTTGCTTACAGGCTTGAGTTGCCTCCAGAGTTGTCGTAAGTTCATGATGTGTTTCATGTTTTGATGCTTCGGCATTATGTAACGAATTCGTCGCATATTATTCTGGTTCAGCCTTTGAAAATTAATCCAGATTTATCAGATAATAAGGAACCATTGACTATCTTGGATTGGAAAGACAAAGTTCTGAGAAATAAGACTGTGAGCTTGGTAAAAGTTTTATGGATGAATCATTCAACGGAAGAAGCTACTTGGAAGACAAAGGATCGGATAAGGGAGATCTATCCCAGGTTATTTTATGATTATTAATGGATGGTAATTATTGTTTAAATTTCGAGGACGAAATTTTATAAGGTGGGTAGATTGTGACAGCCCGTCCCTGATTTTAAGAGTTTTTAAAGTTTTAATAAAGGATTTTACAAACATGCCCTTTGAGGCACGCACATTGTTCGAGGTTAATCGTTGTGTCGTGCCATCTAAGATTTGTTTTCTTGACATATCCTCGTATTACTCGTCACTACAGATGCGTGGGCGCAAGCGATTCGTGATTTGGAGTTATATCGAAGAAGCTATTGATGTTTGAAGTTTGGGCATTTTAGGAATTATAATAGTAAAATCTGGAATTTCTTTTATGAAAGTGGACGGCCCAGATTTAATAAAGAAATAAATGGATGGCTGGGATGAAAAGAAATGAGATTATGTGTGTGTGTGCGTGGCTGGTGGAAGAAGGAAAGGAAGAAGAAGAGATTGGGCAGAACTGCCCAACCAGAGGAAGAGAGCAGGAGCTTCGGGAGAGAAAGGAGAGAGAGTTGGACGAATGGAGAGAAGGGAGAGAAAAGCCCGGCCAATCGGAACAAAGAAAGGAGGAAAGGAAGGAGAGAGTGGCGCGGGGGATCGACCGGATCTCCTTGGCCCGTTCTTGATCCGGTCGGCACCCATGCCTATTTTCGATGATTTTCACCCGTTTTTCCTGTGAATTGCTTCAAGCAACCTCATGGGAAACATATCAAAGTGGTCTTGAAAATTGGTCTTGAAAATTGGTCTTGAAAATGGAAGAAACCGCAAAGGGGGTGAGACAGGGTTCATGGCGGAAATCCATCAAATGTGAAGCAAATTCTTCCAATTACCACCACCCATAGCATCCTCTTGAGGCCTAGAACAAAGCCCAAACAATTTTGGGAGCGGCAGAGTTGTTTTGGAGTTGGATCGAAGACACCCAAATTCAAGGGTTTCGTACGGTTTTGGCAAAATTGGAGCCTTTCCAGGCCAAATTGGCCTTGGTCACAGGTATGAAAGTTGTTCCTCTCTTTGAGATCTTTAATTCTACAAATTTTGGTAATTTTTGGAGAAAGTCGAATTTTCCGACAAGCCGGGGTGGCCGACCGCCACCCACGGCGGCGCGTGGCCAGTGAGCCGCCAATGCTATTTTTAGGACATAATTCATGTTCTGAATTCAGTTTTGATGAATGAATGACGTATGATGATCATTCGAACCTAAATTCGTTACGATGCGGGGTTAGGCCAAAATATGAATTGACGATCCGACCGTTGGATCGTCACCAAATTTTGTTACGTTGTAATACGTAATATTTGAGGATTATAGGAACTTACGAATCGAGAATCCGATTAACGGATCTTCTGGAATTGGAGTTGTAAGTTCATAAAATACAATGTTAACAGTCACTTAGTTTTGGCAATTGACGGAGATGCGACCGTTGGATGGTAATGAAACTTTAGGATGTTGTTCTATAGATTTATTGTGGACCTCTGGAAGTTACGGATTGGAAATCTGAGTTGCAGATTTTCCGGATCGAACTACATAGTGACGTGTTTTATATAAGTTATATATTCTATCGATATGATTTCTGAGGCATGATTTGATGATTGTTCTAGGCGCCGATCATCATGACGCCTTGATGTGTTGTGCTAGGGAGTTGTAGGGCGAACTCCAGGTGAGTGGGCAGTTTTGTTTACCGTATATACCTATATAAATGAGTTTTTCCCAGAAAATCTATTTAAGTGAAATGTGATTTGAAAGTATGATTTGAAATGCCATGCATAGAATTTATATGAGACATGTGAATTGATATATGATGCATATATGTGAATTGGTGCTGCGGACGCACAGGTGAGTATCAGGCGAGTTATATTTGGTTCATTGAATTGTTTGATGTGATTTATGTTGATAGCTCATAACCTGCACCCCTGGTGTTAGTGCTTATGTTTTCACCTCGCACCACATGCTCACCTTGGATCCAAGTAGGTGCATGTCGTACAGACCACTAGAGGTGGTTCCGACTAGTAGGTGACCCTAGATTATGTGCACAGATGATTGATGAGAGAAGCACTAGAGCGTATTATTACACCATCCTAGTCGTACAGACTACTACAGGTAGTTCCGACTTATGTGCAGTGTAGTGCCGTATAGGTCACAGTTGGTGACTCCGGCTGGATTGGATATTGAGCTCTAGAATCAGCCGTACAGGACCACTGCAGGGTCTCCGGTTGATTTATTATTTCACCTGATTTATATTGATGCTTCCATATTACGTTTTTCGCGCATGGCATGGCATATTTTCTGAAAAGTGATAAAGAATAGTGTTTTGAGATTTTTGAAGCTATATATATTTATATATGCTATTTTCTGGGAAAGTATACATGTTTTACAGCGAGGGGTTAGAACTTTAATAAAGGAAAGATTTGAAAAGACTTGTTTTACTGACCCACTCAACTTTGTTTTGCGCCCTTCCAGGTTCGAGATAGAGCAGAGCTTTGGTGGCCACGAGGAATCCAACGGTGTTCTGACAGAATTCACAAATGTAGGATTTACCTTCGGGTGTTATATCTTAGTAATTGTATCTTTAAAGCTTCCGAACTGTGTAAATGGTTACGTCACTCTCACGTGACGGCCAGCATGCCCTCCTTCGGGACAGGGTGTGTCAATATACATATAAGGGTCATAGGATCCACTCTCCTGGGCGATGTGGGATCTCACACTTTTTTCTTTTTTTTTGTGTGGAAAAAAATTTATAGAAGAAGTTTATTTGAATAAATGACAATAGTCTCAGAAAATCCATTAGAAAACAAAAGACATCCACCAGAACTCTCAAAAGAAATCCACACAATTCTCAAAAGTCCATTTGAATTCTACAAATCTTATCAAATCTACCACCTAAAAAATCTTTTAAAATCCTCCTAAATCCTAATTTGACTACACATTCTCTAAACTTTTAGCGAATCACTTAAAACCCTGATTTAACACCCCTTAGTTTGTAAAATAATAAAAAATAACTCCCTCAAAATTCCGATTGAATACACTTATGGCCAGTTTGGGATTGCTGTGTTTTTTTAAAGAAATTGCTTATGTTGTGCATTAAGAATAATCAGCTGCAACAAAATAATGATCAACTGCAAAATAAAGCAGTTGAGCGTTTGATAAACTGTATTTTTAAAAGTGTTTTGAGTATGAAAAACAATGTAAAAGCAGTGTCTAGAAGGATAAATAATGTCATTGTTTAAAACTAATGAGCTTATTATAGGAATTGAAATTATTCTAAAGGCTCAACTCCGCTTTTTATTAAAGCATCTTTTAAAAACAAACTATAGGCTGTTTTTAAAAGCTGCTGTCTGGAGGCCATTGTTTTTAAAATAAGCAGTATATTTTATTTCTACCAAACACTTTTTTACTGCTTAACTTTAAAATGAAGCAATTTTTGGTGAAAAAGAGCAAAACCAAACTAGACCTAGTCTCACAAAAACATGTTCCAAATAATTTGTGGCATTTTCTGAAGAGATGGACATTTGATTAGTACTGACTACTAAATCTAAGAAAATAAGTCAATTAGTATGTATGTCTTCGGTTTGACTGACTGTTTGGTTCTTTCTTTAATGGATGACATGATGAGCATGAGGCTCATATATAGATTGATGTGTAGGAAATATTGGCACAAGATTAACAAAAAAATCAATTTAATGCAGGATTAGATGTTCAAACAAACAAAAGATAGAAACTGATACAATTTCAAAACCTCAAGGTGCAATGTGAAAAAGTTGAAACTTCATAGCCCATTTGAAAACCATCTTAAGCCAAGGTGTAAAACGTAATTAGACCCTTTTTATCAGAACCAATTCTTAGTAAAAATGCAAGTGAATTCTGCAAAAGCACTTAGAGTGCTTCTTGCAAGAAGCACATAATTGGTGCTTCTTCCAAAATGCACTTCAAGTGTTTTTGCAACTCAAATTTTTTTTTACCAAAAGCACTTTCAATCACTTTAGAAGTACTTTCCAAACGAGTCCAAATGTTTATTCTCAATTGAAGTGTTTGTTTATAGTTTTTACTAAATTTTTGCACTCTTCTTTCACTCATGCATTCCTTTAACGCCCCGACTCGAAATTTTTTTATTCCGGAAAATAATTTCGGTGATAGGCCAAAATAAACTCTTGTTTATTTACTAATATTAATTACAATTTCTTTAATAACTTCTTAATTCCTCACATATTTTATAGCTAAATTTATTTAACAAAAACATAAGGTCCATCTTTAAACTAACCACCCAATCTCTTTTCTTCTTTCTAATTTTTGATAAAGATTAATCTCGGTTATTTATGACTGCATCTAACTTCCTCGTTAGATTGCCTACGTACCCTAAATAGGGATCAAGCTATTCGTAGTTCACCTTAATAAATAAATCCATAACTATGCTACTAACTCACCTCAATAAAAGATTTCATAGCTATTCTAAAACCCAGGTTGATTATACGTTATTTTATTTACGAAATCCTTTCTCAACGTTTCTCAATCTTGGTTCTAAACATCTTGCTTTCCGTCTATAACTATAAATCTCAGTGTACCAACATCATTTCCCAACAAGTAAGAAATTTAATTTCACATCATGTTGAATAGAAGCATTCATTCAAAATAAATCATTGTCAATTCATTATATAACATAATTTGAGTCGCTAGTTGTCCAGCTCCATCTTCGTTTAATTAGAAAATGCATTTTAGAATAAAGCAAAAGTCTGACTCTATGTAATTCAAATGACTAATCCTCTAATCACACATACTTGACAGATTCTTACATCCACTAAATCAATTTAGCCTTTCATAAAAGGTTATACAAGTGCAGAGCTTAAAACACATCAAATTTATAAACAAAGCAGTATATATTTATGTATGATAAGGGTTGTGTTTGATTGAAGCATGTATGTCAATGTTTTATATATTATACAATTATACCCAGAAGTTTCTTGGGAAATACTTACAACCATGGAAGGATCATCAACTGCTGTAAACAACCCCAATAAAACGGGAGAAATCCAGAGCTAGTTTTCGTCTCACATCACCCAAATAACAAGGAGAAAGCAAGGGAGACTAAGTGAGTAAGGGCATGTTTGGTATCCTATCCAAAAACTTTGATTATTCCCAAAAATAATTTTCAAATAACATCACTTAAAAACAGTTTTATTTTAAATCTCAAAATTTCAAAAATCTGTTTGGTTAAGTTTTTAAAAATAATTTTTTTAGTTTGAATTCAAACTACCTTGAGCAGAAACTGGAGGAGAGAGAGAATTGGGAAAGAGGAGAGAGGAAATAGTTGACGAGGAGAGAGAAAGACAGGGAGAGGGCGAGGAGGTGAGGAAGAGAGCAAAAAATTACAGTGAGAAGAAAGAGAGGGTGATGAGACAAAGGCTGAGGAGAGAGAGAAGACAAGGTGTGAAGTGAGGAGAGAGGAAATAGAGGGTTAGGAGAGAAAAAAGAAAGAGTTAGGAGAGAGCAAAAAAAGATGTTGAGGAGAAAGAAAAAAAAACTCTAAAAACTCAATTTTAGTGTTTTTTAAAAATAGCTTATATTTTGAAGTTAGTTTTGAATCCAATTTTTAAAAAGAGTCATACCAAACAAGAATTCAACACCTAAAACTCAAAAAGTATTTTTCAGTTAAAAAAGTTGAACTTAAGTAGAATACCAAACAAGCTCTAAAAGTCTTGGAAGTACTGGTCTCTATAGTTAAAGTGCTAGATATCTATTTCTATATTTTAACACAAGTTAGTATTTTATAGAGATGAAACAATCCAACTCAAACCTGAAGCATGGGGGCGTTCCCGCTGATCTCAACATCCACAACAACAAGAATCCCCCCTCCCACTAGTCTTCCTCCCCTTCGTCCCTCCTTTCTCTCCCTTTTTTTTTTTTCTTTTCAACCGATGTCCCCCTTCTTGAGAGTTCTCAACTCTTCTCTTTTATTTATTTATTTTTTTTTTTTTCCACATATTCGTATATTTAAATTTTCAAGGTATTACAACTCCTTTGTCTTTGTCTAGCCTTATGATTGAGTAAATTTCCATCCCAACACAAATAAAAGGACAAAAATAAAACTTTAAGTGCTAAATGAAAAAGGTGAAAGTGTGTAATCTCTTTCCCAACTTATAAACCAATATCTAAATATTAGTAGTTTTTATATGCATTCGAATGATTGTGAGTTGTTAACGAATGTGAATCTTTCTCTTGATGCACTGTGAGACTGACTCAACATTCATTAATAGCTCAAAGTCACAAATCCTTGCGTGAGAGACAGAACATTGCATTCTTTAGGCTGGAACCCACTTCTTAGCCCTTGTAGAAGTTCATCGGGCCATGCTTTGCAAGTAAGGCCATCTCCAATGAAGGGTTATGGGTCCAAAAGCCAAAATATTGCATGATTTTTCCAAAAAATCATCTCCAACCGATAGCTGGACTATACTTCTATGGAGCCCACCTGGCCATTATTTGACCAAATGGGCATCAAGCTGGCCAAATGTAGCCATCCTCTTAGCCCTTTTTTGGCACTCAACTCCTCAATCGCGATAATTGATTCAAATTTAATGACTAGATTTGAAAACATTCAACAGCAGTTTAATTATATTAACCAATAAATTTAAAGTATGAAATTTAAAACTAACAGATTATTGAGGGAGTATGTTTAGCCCCTTCGGTTGGAGATGATATATGAGTATTGTCTGACACTGTTCATTTAAAAATAATTTTTGGAGATGGCCTAAAGTTGTGGATAAAGAGTAGGAATTGGACACTTTTAGTCCAACCCCAGGCTAACCCCAATTGTTTTAGGAACAATCCTCTTTCTCAATCAGAACATTATACACACCAGCCTTCATGCGTGCGCTCACGCGCATGCAGAAGACATTTTTTGAATTAGGGCGTGCTATGCGTGACTTACACGTTTTAAATGTATTTATATGAGTGAATTGACAAAAGGAAAGTCAAATATTTGAAGTAAATGAATAATCTTAGATCATGCTAGAAAAAACCCCTCACAAACCAATCAAAGCAGCTAAATTCACATAATAAAATCGATCTTTCAATTTCCATCTACATTCTATTGAATTTACATTAAGAATAGAGAAAATAATATTTAATAAACAACTGATTGAATCACATTATTGTTAGCTCATTGTGAGGCTAAGCCCACCCCCTCCCCCTTAGTGTAGATAATATCGTTTGTTAAAAAAAAAAAATCATTTGACAACTAATTTAATTACATTATTATGTGCGTGCGAAAGACTTTTTTTATAACCGGCATTACACGCCTCTTAAGATGTTTTGAACATGTTTACAAATAGAGAAAATAATATTTAATGAACAATTGTTTGTATCACATTATTGCTAGCCTATTGTAATGTACTAATTAAAAAAAATTGTACAAAAAGAATTAATTATTAAAAAAAAATACTGTTAAAATAACAAAAATACCCTTGCATTATTTGGTGCATTATTTTGGGTTGCTTTTGAAATTTTTTGTTTTGGAGATATTTTTATTCAAAAATTTTTGGTGAAGACCCCAAAAAAATTGTTGGTTTTATACATAAAGATTATTAATCTCTACCATTTCATTTTCAAACGTTATCAGATAAATCCTGGTAATATTTTTAATCATATATCATTTAATCTTATTATCATGGGGCTTTGTTTATGTTGACCCTAAAAACTACCAACCTGCGTGGCGCACATGCCGAGTAACTAATGAGCTAACTACGTCATTCGGCTGTGTGCAGGGCGTGCCAACTCGTCGGCCGAACTCGGCCGAGGAGTAAAATATGTTGATGTTGCGTTGAGTGCGCGGCTGACTTTTGCGTCCTACAATTGCGACCAAGGAAGGAAAACATCTCGACCTTTAGGTTCTAGAGCCTGAAGACAAGGCTGCTAGTTCTGCGAAGTTCAATATCAAATTCAGCTTTCAGTGTGCCAAATGTAGTAACCTGGTAACACCTCACTTCGCCGAGAAGGCTAATGAGATGACCTCTGCCAATAAGGATTCGAAAATCCTTCTTGACCGAGACTTGGATAGGTAACCAGTTGGCCCCTTAACAATGTTGTTTATCCAAACTGAAGGTGGTCTGTGGTCGGCTAATTCTACGGCGATAGTGCTGTTTATCCAAACTGAAGGTATCACCGGTTGCCTTCACAGTGCTGTTTATCCAAACTGAAGGTTTGTTGGCAAGAAAGGGGAGAAGAATAGAGTTCTCAAGGTTGTTGAGAGGTTTTGTGTAGAGCGAGGGTTTGCGCAGGGCAGATTTGTGTGTTGAGTTGGAGGGCCTTGAATGATGCACCAAATCTTGTATTTATAGCAGCAAACACTCTTGGATCAAGTTAAAACTACACCCGGATTAGGCTATAGAACCAGAAGTTTGTTTATGTGTATGTTTTTGGACCTTTTGTTGTGTAATTTGTGTTGGAATAAAGCAACTTTCCATTAAAAAAAAAGTAGTAACTTTCTACTACTTTTAAAATACCTTTTTCAGTTTTTTATTTTTCTATTTTTTTTATTTATTTTTTTTTATTTATTATTATTATTTATTTTTATTTTTTTATGTGGAATTAGCATGCGGAAGTAGTAGTATCCCAAGAAAGGTTACTTTGACCAACACTAAGTTGATGAAGCATCTCCACGAAATGTTCTAAACAATTAAAATTTTACTTTAAAAAGTTAAATTCAAGCCACTTAGTACTACGATTTAATAGCATTTTTCTTCACTTGTAAATGATATGTGTTAGATTCGATTCTTACAAAAAACGAATTTGAACAACATTATTGTTAAATCATTGTGAGGCTTAGCCTGCCCCCTCTCTTTTAGTGTAGATAATATGGTTTCAAAAAAAAAAAAATCAAATTCTAAAATTTCATCTCTAATAAATGCTGTAAAGACTCTGATAACAAAACGAACAATCACTCTTTTTAGAGAGCAACTCTTCACTTTAAAAGATTAAAAAAATAAATAAAACTTCAGGGTGGACCCTTGAGTAAGGAGAAAAGGAAGCAAGAGAAAAGTATTTTAAAAAATGAGTGGGTTGAGTTTATATTGTTAATAGTAAAATATTCAAACTTTTTAAAATGGAGAGTGTTGTTGGAGATGAAAAGTTAAAATGATGTTCCTCTGGTTTTTTCAAGAACAATTTTCAACAATAACAAAGCTTTATCTCACTAGTGGGGTAGGCTATATGAATCCTAAAATGCTACTACGCTTGGTTTTGCATTAATTCTTTAGTTAGCTCCAAGTACTCGATTTCTTTTCTTAAAGTCTATTTCCAAGTCTTTATTTACCCCTTTTGCCTTGAGCCTCTATCTCACAATTGCATTTTCTAACCAGAACATATGTAAGTTTTTAGTTCACATATCAAAACCATCTTAACCAATTTTCTCTCATCTTATCTTCAAAGTTAATTAATTTGTTTGATTTTGCTACCTACCCATAATGGGTAGGGTATGTGACAATCCGTCCCTAATTTTACGTTTTTATTTATTTTAATCAATGGAATTGACGAAAATGCCCTAGAGGCAAGGACTTTGACTTCCGTTAACCATTGTTTAGAGAAACGTATGATTTATTCTTTTAGCGTATTTAAGTAATACTCGTTGGTACGAACACATAGGCGAAAACCGTTTGCGAGCCCGGATTATAACGGTATAGTTACGAACATTTGAAGTTGGTTATTTAAAGTTAGTTAATTGGTTAAGGAGGACCAATTAGATAAAAGGTAGAAAAAGGGCAACAGCCCAATCAGAAATCAGAAAAGAAATAAAAAGAAGAAGGGAAGAAAGCTCCCAGCTTTCCCGTGCACGCCACCACCGCGATCACCCAACTTCCAAGGCTGATTCCGGCCAACTCCGGTGGAATTTCTTGACGCCACCACCGCCATCTTGAAGCTCTCATTCCCCTCTACAAAATCCACCCAAGAACCACCTTGATTAACCTTTGTATGTGGCGGTTTGAGGCCACGAACGTTGACGGTTCTCACGGTGCTCCGGCCACCCTTTTTTATTTTTCGGCAAATCGGCAAAGCGATGGCCGATGCCACCACTTAGGCTTTGTAGCCCATCATCCAAGGAGCAAAACCCAACCAACCTTGACCCCGTTGGACCACCATAGACGACGAATCGACACCGGGAAGCTTTAGGCACCCGCCGGCTTTGTGGGCAAAATTGACCACCTTCCGTCCACTTTTGGACTTCGTAGCAGGTATGAAAGTTGTTCCTTTCTTTGAGATCTTCATTCCTATAAAATTTGGTAATTTTTATAAATAGTTGAATTTTCCGGCGAGTCGGGACGGCCAACCGCCCCCTGCGGCGGCGCATGGGACGAGGTGTCCCTTGACCTTCCTAGACTAAATTTGAATACCTTGGTTCCATTTGTGAAGTCTGATTGACGAAATTCCGTCGTTTGAACTTAGTTCCATTAAGGTCCGCCACCTGATTAGTATAACAACCGACGATCCGACCGTTGGATCGTCACCAAACTTTAGTACATTATAGTACGTAATATTTGAGGGTATTAGAAACTTACGGTTTGGGAATCGGTCATACGGATCTTCCCGAATTGGAATTGTAAGTTCGTAAATAAAATGTTAACCTCCATTTGGTTTTGACAATTGGCGGAGATCTGACCGTTGGATCGTAATGAAACTTTGCGGTATTGTTCTAGAAGCATAATGTGGATCCTTGGAAGTTACGGATCAGAAATCTGATATGTGGATCTTCCAGATTGAATTACGTAGACATATGTTCTACATAATTTATGTATTTTATTATTTTATAGACAAGAATTCTGAGATGTGATTTGATAATTGTTCTAGGCGCCGATCGTTCGTGACGCCGCAATGTTTGTGCTAGGAAGCTGTAGCGTGGACTCCAGGTGAGTGGGTCTTTTCCTTTCTATCGTGTGTGTGTGTATATATATATATATCTGTGTGTGTGTGTGATTGATAATTTCACAACGTTTATAAATTGAATATTTCATATAATTATTGTGAACTACGAATGGCTTGATCCCTGTTTAGGGTACGTAGGCAGTCTAATGAGACGTTAGATGCAGCCATACAATAAATGAGACTAAATAATTGAGACAATTACCTTGTTTGGGAAATTGAGCAATGTGAAGGAGATTGGTGGAAAAGGTGAGATTTAACCTTATGTTTTGGTGGTTAAATGTTGGTTATAAATCAATGTGTGAAGAATCATAACATTGAAGTGAAAAATAGTTAGCAATGATAGTTAATTAAACTAGTGTTTAGTTGGGTTTGTCACCAATAATTATTTTTGAAGGTAAATAGTTCGGGAGTGGGGCGTTGCAGCTTATGCATTTTATGCCATTTGTATATATGTTTATTTAATTGGGAATATTATGAGATGGTTGTATTTCAGATTTACATCCTGGTATATCCATATGTATATTATTGCACATAATTATTGTGAACGTTCTGAAGTGCAAAGGTGAACGCATGACACACAAGTAAGTTCAGGTGAGTATATAGTATTAGTTGAAATGATGGGAATATGGCATGACTACATTTATGTTATAGGTAACTCTGACACTGTCGTGGCCAGGGCACAGTCCTTCACGTGATGTTCACCTCCCGCACCTTACACTCATCTTGGATCCAAGGTAGGTGCACAAGCCTGTCGTACAGACCACTATAGGTGGTTCCGACTCGTAGGTGACCCACAGTTATTTGCATAGTCTTCACGTGATCGTAGCACTTGATCGTACTTATTTACACTAGTCCTGTCGTACAGACCACTAGAGGTGGTTCCGACTCGTGTGCAGGGATATTTGATGAGCTATGGATAATTCGTACAGGCCACTATAGGTGACTCCGACTTATGTGCTAGCACTGATTGTTGAGATATGATGAGAAATGTGCTAGCATTGATTGATGAGATATGTGCTAGCATTGATTGATGAAATATGATGAGATATGTGCTAGCCTTGATTGATGAGATATATGCTAGCAGTGATTGATGAGATATGGATGAGTCGTATAGGTCACTATAGGTGACTCCAGCTGATATTCATTTTATATTGATTTATTTCATCTTGCTTACATGGTTGTTACTGAGATATTTCGACATGGCATACCTTGGTTGTTACCGTTCTTCAGCGTGATTCTTATATACATATGTATTGTTATTTTGGGGAATTATACGAATTTCGGTGATGGGTTATTGCATTTCTAGAATGATGTTTCCAAAGTTTTGGTTTGCTTACTCACATGTTATGTTTTGTGCCCCTCTAGGTTTTGATTACTAACTGTTCGTCTCGACGAGGATTTTTGGCAAATTTCAGTTATGGTGGCTACTTCTGTGGGTATAATTCTTACCTACTCTACTATACTTATTTATGCTCTGACATCACGTGTGAGATGGGTTCGCTCCCCCTCACTAGCACACTCTGGTATTTAGACAATTCTAGGTTTAAATTTATTCACATTTTCCTCATCATTGCACTTTATATGGCTTCGTCACCTTCCATGTGTCGGCCAACACAACTCGATTTCGGAGTCCTAGTGGACATTCCGAGTTGGGGTGTGTCAGGGTAGGGTGCCCTTCTTATTACTGGAAAGAGATCATCTCCGGATCCTTTCCTCCCAATCCACCAAATCAGGGGATCCAGGTCATTGAAACTTGATCCAACGACTACAAACAGGGACCTACTTTAAAAGTTATAATAACTTTAGCCGTTTGATCAAATTTCAATGGCTCGGATCCTCTGATGTGGTGGATTAGGAGGAAGGGATCCGAAAAGGATCCTTTTCCTTTATTACCTTTCAGGCATTACATCTTTGTGCAAGCTTAATTCATCTCAATTGTTGATAGTGATTTGCCATCTATCCATAGTTGGTAGGTCCCTTTATATGACCTTTAAGACTTCGGATTTGGCTTAGTCTCATCATACAACCAATCAACTTAACGCTCTACTTAGTTACAAGTCCACGCTTGACGTCATAAAAGAACATTAAACACGAGCAAAATTTAATAACAAAGGTAATACAATTATTAGAAGGATAATAAAAAGGTTTAATATATAAAATTTTAGATTTTTGAGTTTTTCATAAAATATAACTTGTTTAGAAATGCTTTTAAAATTACTAAAAGAGCTTTTAGAGAAAGTGTTTTTGAGTTTTTCATAAAATATAACTTGTTTAGAAATGCTTTTAAAATTACTAAAAGAGCTTTTAGAGAAAGTGTTTTTGAGTTTCAAAAATACTTGAAGTGCATTATGCAAGAAGTACTAGTTATGTGCTTTACTTGTTTTTTCAGAATTTATTGCATTTTTACTAAAAATTAGTTCTAAAAATATTCTCACAAAAATGCTTCGAGATATTTTAAAAACATTTTTATACGCATGGCTTTTAGGTCGATATTCCTTTAGAGTGACACACCCCGTCCCGAAGGAGGACATGCTGGCCGTCACGTGAGAGTGACGTAACCATTTGCACAGTTCGGAAGCTTTAAAGATACAATTACTAAGATATAACACCCGAAGGTGAATCCTACAATTGTGAATTCTGTCAGAACACCGTTGGATTCCTCGTGGCCACCAAAGCTCTGCTCTATCTCGAACCTGGAGGGGCGCAAAACAAAGTTGAGTGCGTCAGTAAAACAATTCTTTTCAAAACCTTTCCTTTCAAAAGTTATAACCTCTCGCCGTAAAACCTGTATAATTTCCCAGAAAATAGCATATAGCATATATATCTCAACATATTCTCAAAACACCATTCTTTATCACTTTTCAGAAAATATGCCATGCCATGCGCCAAAAACATAATATGGAAACATCAATATAAATCAGGTGAAATAATAAATCAACCGGAGACCCTGCAGTGGTTCTGTACGGCTGATTCTAGAGCTCAATATCCAATCCAGCCGGAGTCACCAACTGTGACCTGTACGGCACTACACTGCACATAAGTCAGAACTACCTGTAGTAGTCTGTACGACTAGGATGGTGTAATAATACGCTCTAGTGCTTTTCTCATCATTCATCAGTGCACATAATCTAGGGTCACCTACTAGTCGGAACCACCTCTAGTGGTCTGTACGACTAGCATGTTGGAACCATCTCTAGTGGTCTGTACGACATGCACCTACTTGGATCCAAGGTGAGCGTGTGGTGCGAGGTGAAAACATAAGCACTAACACCAGGGGTGCACGTTATGAGCTATCAACATAAATCACATCAAACAATTCAATGAACCAAATATAACTCACCTGATACTCACCTGTGCGTCCGCAGCACCAATTCGCATATATGCATCATATATCAATTCGTATATCTCATATAAATTCTATGCATGGCATTTCAAATCATACTTTCAAATCACATTTCACTTAAATAGATTTTATGGGAAAAACTCATTTATATAGGTATATACGGGAAAATAACTGCGCACTCACCTGGAGTTCGCCCTACAACTCCCTAGCACAACACATCAAGGCGTCATGACGATCGGCGCCTAGAACAATCATCAAATCATGCCTCATAAATCATATCGATAGAATATATAACTTATATAAAACACGTCACTATGTAGTTCGATCCGAAGATCTGCAGCTTAGATTTCCAATCCGTAACTTCCAGAGGTCCACAATAAATCTCTAGAACAACATCCTAAAATTTCATTACCATCCAACGGTCGGATCTCCGTCAATTGCCAAAACTAAGTGACTGTAAACATTGTATTTATGAACTTACAACTCCAATTCCAGAAGATCCGTAAATTGGATTCTCGATCCGTAAGTTCCTATAATCCTCAACTATTACGTATTACAACGTAACAAAATTTGGTGACGATCCAACGGTCGGATCGTCAATTCATATTTTGGCCTAACCCCGCATCGTAACGAATTTAGGTTCGAATGATCATCATACGTCATTCATTCACCAAAACTGAATTCAGAACATGAATTATGGCCTAAAAATAGCATTGGCGGCTCACTGGCCATGCGCCGCCGCACACGCCGCCGTGGGTGGCGGTCGGCCGCCCCGGCTCGCCGGAAAATTCAACTTTCTTAAAAAATTACCAAAATTTGCAGAATTGAAGATCTCAAAGAGTAGAACAACTTTCATACCTGTGACCAAGGCCAATTTGGCCCGGAAAGGCTCCAATTTTGCCAAAACAGTACGAAACCCTTGAATTTGGGTGTCTTCGATCCGACTCCAAAACAACTCCGCCGCTCCCAAACTTGTTTGGGCTTTGTTCTAGGCCTCAATAAGATGCCATGGGTGGTGGTAATTGGAAGAAATTGCTTCACATTTGATGGATTTCCGCCACAAACCCCGTCGCACCCCCTTTGCGGTTTCTTCCATTTTCAAGACCAATTCTCTCAAAATTTTAGATGGTATGGATAGAGGAAGGGTCCTAGAGTGTTTCCCATGAGGTTTCTTGAAGCAATTCACCGGAAAAACGGGTGAAAATCATCGAAAATAGACATGGGTGCCGACCAGGTAAAAAACGGGCCAAGGGGATCCGGCCGATCCCCCGCGCCACTCTTTCCCTCCTTTCCTCCTTTCTCTGTTCCGATTGGCCAGCCCTTTTCTCTCTCTTCTCTCTATTCGTCAGCTCTATCTCCTTTCTCTCCCGGAGCTCTTGCTATCTTCCTCCTGGTTGGGCAGTTTTGCCCAATCCTCTTCTTCTTCCTTTCTTCTTCCACCAGACACACACACACACACACACACACACACACACACACACATAATCTCATTCCTTTTAATCCCAGCCATCCATGAATTTCTTTATTAAATCTGGGCCGTCCATTTTCATAAAAGAAATCCCAGATTTTACTATTATAATTCCTAAAATGCCCAAATTTCAAACATCAATATCTTCTTCGATATAACTCCAAATCACGAACTGCTTGCGCCCACGCATCCGTAGTGACGAGTAATACGAGGATATGTCAAGAAAACAAATCTTAGATGGCACGACACAACGGTTAACCTCGAACAATGCACGTGCCTCAAAGGGCATTTTTGTAAAATCCTTTATTAAAACATTAAAAACTCTTAAAATCAGGGACGGGCTGTCACAATCTACCCACCTTATAAAATTTCGTCCTCGAAATTTAAACAATAATTACCATCCATTAATAATCATAAAATAATCTTGAATATGTTTCTCTTATCCAATTCTCTGTCTTCCAAGTAGCTTCTTCCGTTGAATGATTCATCCATAAAACTTTTACCAAGGTCACAGTCTTATTTCTCAGAACTTTGTCTTTCCAATCCAAGACAGTCGATGGTTCCTTATTATCTGATAAATTTGGATTAATTTTCAAAGGCTGAACCGGAATAATATGCGACGAATCCGCTACATAGTGCCGAAGCATCAAAACATGAAACACATCATGAACTTACGACAACTCTAGAGGCAACTCGAGCCTGTAAGCAACTTCATCGACTCGCTCGGTGAGCACATAAGGTCCGATGTCTCTAGGACTTAACTTACCTTTCTTCTCGAACCGAATCACACTTTTCCAAGGTGAAAATTTCGAACACACCCAATCACCTACATAATACATTCGATTAGTGGCATGTCTGCTAAGCTCTTTTGCCACTCCTGGGCTGCTTTCAGGTTAAACTTAATCACTTGAACATTCTGAGTAGACTCATCCATAATCTCAGGGCCCGCAAAATTCTTTCGACAACTTCTGACCAACATAAAGGTGTACGGCAAGCTTTTCCAATAAATTCCTCAAATGATGACATACCAATACCCGAATGAAAGTTGTTGTTATAGTTACATTCCATCAAATCCAACCGCTTATGCTAAATGTCACCAAACTGCAATATTGAAGATCTTAGCATATCCTCCAACATCTGAATCGTCCTCTCAGATTGCCTATCTGTTTGAGGATGATAAACCATACTATAAAGTAACCTTGTATCCAAAACCTCTTGAAATGCTATCCAAAACTTTGAAGTGACCAACATACCCAAAAAGCTCAACAGATCCGTAAGCCCGAATCTCTTTTCCATAAAACAAATAAATAACTGTTGCACTTGTTTGGAAAGGTTGTTGCTTTTCACTGGAGTAAAATGCGCTGACTTAGTAAGTCGATCAACTATCACCTAGATGCCATTATAACCATTTCATGTACGAAAAAGCTTGTACACATAATCCATAGTAATATTTTTCCACTTCCACTGTAGAACGGAAAATGACTACATCAATCCAAAAGGCTTCTTTCTTTCCGCTTCAACCTGCTGACCAATGATACACATACTTACCTACTCAGCGATTTCTCTTTTCATACCCGACCAATAGTAAAATGGTTAAATGGTATGATACATCTTAATACTTCCAGGATGCATTGCATAAGCTGAACCGTGCGCTTCGTTCCAAAATTGTTTTCTTTAATTCCATAACATTAGGTACATACATCTTGTTCTCTTGCATAAGCATGCCATCTGATTCTCTAACTCTGAGGTCTTTCTTTTTCTCGATATTCTTTGCCTCAATTAATTCCTGGTTTCTTCATCAATCCTCTGGGCATCGAGTATACGATTAATTAAAATAAGCCTAACTTGGATACTAGCAAGCAAGGCTTCTTCTCGTTCTTCTATTTCCAACTTTACTCCAGTAGATCTCAAATCCGCAAGAAGAGGAACATAACAAGCATACAAAGCATTTATTCTCACGAGAGTCTTCATATTAAGTACATCAACCCAAACATTTGCACGATCACCCTGGTCGTGCAATCATAATCACTAAGCAATTCAATCCACCTTCGTTACCTAAAATTAAGATCCCTCTGACTAGACAGATATTGGAGACTCTTATAATCCGTAAAAATCTTGCACTTCTCACCAATAATATAATGTCTCTATAACTTCAAAGCAAGGATGACAGTCGCAAATTCCACATCACAAGTAGGGCAATTCATCTCATGAGGTTCCAATTGCAGTGAAACATAGGCAATCACCCTACCATTTGCATCAATACACATCCCAAACCATTCAAGGAAGCATCCTTATAGACCTCATAATTCTCGTTATCATCTGAGAGTGCTAACACAAGTGCATGAGTGAGGAAATACTTCAACTGTTGAAAACTTTGCTCACCATTTTCATCCCACTCAAACTTAACCTCTTTTCTCGTCTATCTCGTCAATGGCGAGGCAATGACTGAAAAATCTTTCACAAACCGTCCATAATAGCCTGCTAAGCTAAGAAAACTCTGAATCTTAGTCACGGTTCGCGATTGTTCCAAATTCTCAACTTCTGCTACCTTTTAAGAATCCACTTGAATACTTTAAGTAGATATAACATGTCCCAGAAATGCCACTTGATTCATCCAAAATTGGCATTCGCTAAACTTAGAATACATCGACGATCCCTCAATCTTTGTAATACCAATTTAAGATGTCTAGCATGCTCTGCTCTAGTCTTAAGTATACCAGAATATCGTCAATGAAAACGATAACAAACCTGTCGAGATATTTCTGGAATACTTCGTTCGTCAAACTCATAAAATTCGTCAATCCGAATGGCATCACCAAAAACTCATAAAGACCATAACGAGTTCTGAAAACCGTCTTAGGGACATCATCACTCTTAATCTTCAATTGGTAATAACCAGACTTCAAATCAATCTTTAAAAATACACAGGCACCTCTAAACTGATCAAACAATCATTAATACGCGGTAATGGATAACGATTCAATTGTCCATAGTCAATGTATAGCCTTAATGTCCACATTCTTCCTCATAAATAAACTGGGCTCTCTACGACGACATACTAGGTTGAATGGAACCTTTATCAACCAATTCTTGCAACTGACTTTTCAATTCCCTTAACTCATCATGAACCAATCTCTAATATAAGGTCCGTACCTGGAAACAAATCAATAGAGAACTCCACATCTTTGCCTGGCGGCAATCCAGGTAAATTCTCAGGGAAAACGTCAGGAAAATGTCTAACCACCTTGACCTCTTCCACACTACTCAGAGCAATATCTCTTAGTACTGCATGAACTAAATATCCTTGGCATCCTTTCGATAACGATCTCTTTGCTCTCACAGTAGAAATAACGGCATACCTCACTCCACTTTGCATACCCCCAAAAGTAACCTCTGGTCATCTAGGTTGATGGAAAGTAACTGATTTCCCGTAGCAATCTATCTTGGCACGATTATAATACAACCAGTCTGTGCCTAAAATCACATCCAAATTCACAATATCTCACGGGATAAGATTCACTGGCATAACAACATCTTCCACCGTCACTGGACACTCTGAATAACACCATACTAATGTAGGATGACCTACCTGTTTACTTGCTTAACGAATCCAACGAATAAGTTATTAATATTACGGTCTGCAGCCCGCAATACTGATGAATCACCGTTGTCTCGATAAGTAAGCAACAATCCTCAAGGGTGCAATATTACCATCTTGCCTTTCATTAGAAATACATATACACGCCTTGATCGTGCTCATTCATTACTCTCTTTGGCAACATCATCCATAACAAGAATCATATCAGCCGGAAGAACTAGAACTAGCTTTACTTCTTTTGAAGCTTTGAGTCTTTTGAAGTCCTTAAGATTACTGACCTTTACCTTTGCCATCTTTCCTCTAATTCACAATCTTTCCCTCATCTTCATCATTATCGCTGGACATAATCTCAGAGTCCTCAATTCTCAATAAAATCTCGTAAAACTCCTGTCTCCACCAGGATGCAATTTCAATACTCAAAAACCAGGTAGTCATCTCGACCAACCTTGCAAAAGAAAGATTTCCTTGACTTGCATAAACCAAAACGTCTTTTCCAAATGATTAAGCCATCACTCTGCTCCCTCAAGTCTTTCATTTCCATAAAGTGATTCAGCTTCAACTTATAACCAGTCTTAAGAGAGTCCTTGAATAATAGACTAAATCACAATAGCAATAGCTTCCCCTAACTGAGCTATATCAGGGAAACTAAACTCATCTGAACGACGTGGCTCTCTACAAGGCGGTATAGTTCTGACAGAAGACACTAGGAAATTCTCAAGATACACAGGACTGCAAACTAGGCTCTGATACCAACTGACATACCCCGTCCCAAAGGAGGGCATGCTGGCCGTCACGTGAGAGTGACGTAACCATTTGCACAGTTCGGAAGCTTTAAAGATACAATTACTAAGATATAACACCCGAAGGTGAATCCTACATTTGTGAATTCTGTCAAAACACCGTTGGATTCCTCGTGGCCACCAAAGCTCTGCTCTATCCGAACCTGGAGGGGCGCAAAACAAAGTTGAGTGGGTCAGTAAAACAATTCTTTTCAAAACCTTTCCTTTCAAAAGTTATAACCCCTCGCCGTAAAACCTGTATAATTTCCCAGAAAATAGCATATAGCATATATATCTCAACATATTCTCAAAACACCATTCTTTATCACTTTTCAGAAAATATGCCATGCCATGCGCCAAAAACATAATATGGAAACATCAATATAAATCAGGTGAAATAATAAATCAACCGGAGACCCTGCAGTGGTTCTGTACGGCTGATTCTAGAGCTCAATATCCAATCCAGCCGGAGTCACCAACTGTGACCTGTACGGCACTACACTGCACATAAGTCATAACTACCTGTAGTAGTCTGTACGACTAGGATGGTGTAATAATACGCTCTAGTGCTTTTCTCATCATTCATCAGTGCACATAATCTAGGGTCACCTACTAGTCGGAACCACCTCTAGTGGTCTGTACGACTAGCATGTTGGAACCATCTCTAGTGGTCTGTACGACATGCACCTACTTGGATCCAAGGTGAGCGTGTGGTGCGAGGTGAAAACATAAGCACTAACACCAGGGGTGCAGGTTATGAGCTATCAACATAAATCACATCAAACAATTCAATGAACCCAATATAACTCACCTGATACTCACCTCTGGGTCCGCAGCACCAATTCGCATATATGCATCATATATCAATTCGCATATCTCATATAAATTCTATGCATGGCATTTCAAATCATACTTTCAAATCACATTTCACTTAAATAGATTTTATGGGAAAAACTCATTTATATAGGTATATACGGGAAAATAACTGCCCACTCACCTGGAGTTCACCTTACAACTCCCTAGCACAACATATCAAGGCGTCATGACGATCGGCGCCTAGAACAATCATCAAATCATGCCTCAGAAATCATATCGATAGAATATATAACTTATATAAAACACGTCACTATGTAGTTCGATCCGGAAGATCTGCAACTCAGATTTCCAATCCGTAACTTCCAGAGGTCCACAATAAATCTCTAGACCAACATCCTAAAATTTCATTACCATCCAACGGTCGGATCTCCGTCAATTGCCAAAACTAAGTGACTGTAAACATTGTATTTTATGAACTTACAACTCCAATTCCAGAAGATCTGTAAATCAGATTCTCGATCCGTAAGTTCCTATAATCCTCAAATATTACATATTACACGTAACAAAATTTGGTGACGATCCAACGGTCGGATCATCAATTCATATTTTGGCCTAATCCCGCATCGTAACGAATTTAGGTTCGAATGAACATCATACGTCATTCATTCACCAAAACTGAATTCAGAACATGAATTATGGCCTAAAAATAGCATTGGCGACTCATTGGCCACGCGCCGCTGCACGCGCCGCCGTGGGTGGCGGTCGGCCGCCCCGGCTCGCCGAAAAATTCAACTTTCTTCAAAAATTACCAAAATTTGTAGAATTGAAGATCTCAAAGAGTAGAACAACTTTCATACCTGTGACCAAGGCCAATTTGGCCTGGAAACGCTCCAATGTTACCAAAACCGTACGAAACCCTTGAATTTGGGTGTCTTCGATCCGACTCCAAAACAAGTCCGCCGCTCCCAAACTTGTTTGGGATTTGTTCTAGGCCTCAAGAGGATGCCATGGGTGGTGGTGGTAATTGGAAGAAATTGCTTCACATTTGATGGATTTCCGCCACGAACCCCGTCGCACCCCCTTTGCGGTTTCTTCCATTTTCAAGACCAATTCTCTCAAAATTTTAGATGGTATGGATAGAGGAAGGGTCCTAGAGTGTTTCCCATGCGGTTTCTTGAAGCAATTCGCCGGAAAAACGGGTGAAAATCATTGAAAATAGACATGGGTGCCGACCGGGTCAAAAACGGGCCAAGGGGACCCGGTCGATCCCCCGCGCCACTCTTTCCCTCTTTTCCTCCTTTCTCTGTTCCGATTGGCCGACCCTTTTCTCTCTCTTCTCTCCATTCGTCAGCTCTCTCTCATTTCTCTCCCGGAGCTCCTGCTCTCTTCCTCCTGATTGGGCAGTTTTGCCCAATCCTCTTCTTCTTCCTTTCTTCTTCCACCAGCCACACACACACGCATAATCTCATTCCTTTTAATCCCAGCCATCCATTAATTTCTTTATTAAATCTGGGCCGTCCATTTTCATAAAAGAAATTCCAGATTTTACGATTATAATTCCTAAAATGCCCAAACTTCAAACATCAATATCTTCTTCGATATAACTCCAAATCACGAACTGCTTGCGCCCACGCATCCGTAGTGACGAGTAATACGAGGATATGTCCAGAAAACAAATCTTAGATGGCACGACACAACGGTTAACCTCGAACAATGCGCGTGCCTCAAAAGGCATTTTTGTAAAATCCTTTATTAAAACATTAAAAACTCTTAAAATCAGGGACGGGCTGTCACATAGAGCAAGTCCGCCGGAGTGATATTTGCCCAGCACCCAGTCCAAATATCAAGCTAAGGGTCAGGGAATTCACTCTAGCCCGTTCAATTGCCTGGCACCCAGCCCAAGCCAGGCAACAGCCCAGCCCAATTTTGACAGACCCAAGAGCCGGCCTATTTGGCTGCTGCGTGGCTTTCACTCGCGAGTAGGCGCGAGTAGGAGACAAGATTGCAGGCGGCGGGGCCCGCTGTCAGCGCACTCACACATCACCCGGAGCATGGTGACGTGGCCCTCTCTTTGCCGTTGGATTTCCAACGGACTAGTTTTTCTAGACCGTTGGATTTCCATCGGTAAAAAAAATTTAAATTTTACTTTTAAACTGGACCGTCCGATCACAGATCAACGGTCCATGTTTTTTCCCCCAAAAAATTAAGAATTTCACTTTTAAAAAATACAGAAATTTTTTAATAAATTCAGATATTATTATTAGTATTATTTTATTTTTTATAAATTCAGAAATTAAAAATAAAATTATTATTTTATAATAAAATAATAATAATATTTTAATAAAATGAACTAGACTATTTTTTGTTAAGGGTGGCGATGCTTTGGCCTATTACTATTTAGTGGGATCTATTACTGTTTACTTAAGTGGATAAATGCGCTGGGGTGATGGCACAAATTCCATATGGGTGGACTTGCTCTTAATATCCGATGAAAAATATAAACAGTGTTCGACATAGAAAGAAAGAAATCGACGAGACGACGTATTTGGAAGTTTGTGTATGAACTAGTATCTGAGGACCGCGTCAACAAACAACTCATCACTGAACAAGCAACACACAATGTCAATGGCTTCTCTGAGACTCTCAGACTCACAGTCTGACTGAGAGAGACAACCTCCAAAACTTCAAACCCTGCTGGTACTGCTGCTGGCGGAGCTCTAGAGAGAGAGAGAGACAGAAAGCTCAAAGCTCAAAACATGGCCGATTCCAAAGTGGAGACAATCTCCCGATTAGCCCAATGGAGGATCGAGAACTTCGGACCTTGCTCTTACAAAAAGTCCGACCCTTTCCGGCTCGGAATCTGGAATTGGTACTGCCCGCAATCCCCATTTTTTTACTTTGATTCATCTGTTTATGTGGGTTATGAAATTTGATGATCTTTTTTGGTTGGGAAATTAGGCATTTTTCGATAGAGAAGAATCGGTACCTCTACATTCGTCTGTTTCCAGAGCCGTCGCGGGTGTCGAAAGAACAGCCTCCCCTTGCTCGCTTTGTTCTCAGAGTCTCTAGCCCCGGCCCCGGCCGTAAGCCTTACATATCTCCTGGTATTTCTCTTTCTCCTGCACCTTCAATTCAAATTCTTGAACTTTTTGGGGTGGTTTGTGATTGATTGGTGACGATGAATGCTGTGGATTTGTCACCTTTGGGAATGTGGTTAAATTGGATTTTATTAGGGTTGCTTGGGTGCCCATCAGCTCAAATTTGTGTAAAATGCAACTTCAAATGCTAAAGGGTGTTTCCCTTTCAATCGAAGGGGTAATTCTTAGCCGAATATAGATCAATCTCTTCCATTGTTCATATGGGTTTGATATGGTTTCTATACTTTTTTGGAAGTTAGTATATGAGTGATTGAAATGTTCATAAGTTGGCAATAGCTGAGTAGAGTTATTGGAAGTAGTACATAATTAGACTACAGAGGAAAAGAAAACAAAATTGATACTGTAGTAGTGCTTAGCGAAATGGGAGCTGCCTACACAATGAAGATGGGGTTGTGGGAGAGCATTACCAACTTAGTAGAGTTATTAAAAGTAGTACATAGTCACGGTACCATATCTGAAGAGTGAAGGCCGATGAATTCTTTTCGTTCCATATTGATGGATTTCGTTTTTGTTGTTTTCTTAGATATGTTTTGTATGAATTCTCCAGTGATATTTTGAGGCAGAACTGATAGAGGATCTTCACATGTCCCTTGTCAAATATATCATCTACCTGTGTTTCAGCGTGCTCGTCAAAACATGGTATAAATTAATATGTAACTAGACACAACAAATTCAGACAGCAAAATTCCCCTCGCTCATTGGAACTCTGGAAAATTTAAACGTCATCAGAAATATTTACCTCACATATATTTGTTTTAGAAATCTCCTTTTTTATGGCCTTTTCTTTTCCTTTTAATCCAGAATGCATTAAGCAGTAATTCTGTTCCTGTGATGTTGTTCTGCCTCTTGTTACAGTTCATGAAAGACTGCTTCGTACAAGTGAAGACTTTGTCTGGCCTGTTGATTCCACCTTCCTTGGTCGCTTCATCATTGATGTTGAGTTCCTCGACTTGAAGATATGCCCTTTAAATGTAAGTTCCATAGCATAATTATCTGTGTGTTAGTTTCTTTATAAAATTTGTTGTATCACACCAAATGGATTTCCGTTATTGTTGGTTATCTCCTCACTGGTGGACCATGGGCGGCAAACCATCATTTAACTATGGAAACAATATTCTGTTTTTAGCTTGTTTTACCTAGATTAACTAACGTGTAGCTCAGGACCGGTGTCTGGAGGACATAATTTCTTGCAATTGTATTTTAGTTCAACCATGTATGTATACATCCTTTACGAGTGGTAAGTTATTTTATGAAATCAGGGCGGGGAAGCTAGTCCTGTATGGCCTGCTGATGGATTGATGCAATCCGTGTCAACCCAAAGCACTCTCCAGTGCCTCTCTCGCATGCTTGATGAGGGCATCCATGCTGATGTTACTATCAACACTGCTGATGGCAGTTTAAGAGCTCACAAAGCAATTCTTTCTGCAACTTCTCCCGTGTTCCAAAGCATGTTCAGTCGCGACCTTAAGGAAAAAGAGTCCTCCATAATCCACATAGTAGACATGTCCCTGGAATCTTGCATGGCTCTTCTAAGTTACCTTTATGGAACCATTAAACAAGAAGATTTCTGGAAGCACCGGTTGGCACTTCTAGGTGCGGCAAACAAGTACAACATTGCAGACTTAAAAGATGCTTGTGAGGAAAGCCTTTTGGAAGATATTAACTCGACGAATGTCCTTGAGAGGCTGCAAGACGCCTGGTTGTACCAGCTGAATAAGCTTAAGAAGGGATGCTTGATGTACTTGTTTGATTTTGGAAAAATATACGACGTGAGAGAAGAAGTAAGCAACTTTTTCAGGCATGCAGACCGAGAATTGATGACGGAAATGTTTCAGGAGGTGCTTACTGTTTGGAAGCCTGTATAGGTTACCATGGTATTCGTAGTGTCATATGCAATCAGGTGAAAGATACATGTATATACATTTGTGAGTCCTTTGGTTATATGCATATATGAGGATGTTGTGAGCTCTTAAGAGAGTTGTTAGTTTGAAGTTTAGTTTTGGCTCTCAAGAGTTGTTTGTGTGAGATAATGTATGTTGTTGAAGCCAATCTTAAATCTTGTAACGAATTTGCATATTTTGGTTTTGAAAGCCTTAAAAGCTAAGGGTTGTTTGATAACCGTTTTATTTCTGCTTGACTGTGGCCACGGCAGGGTGAAATTTCCCATGATCTCTCAGGGACCAAAATGGGTGGATAATTGTGGCTTGCCTACAGTTGTCTCTCTCTCTTTTTTTTTTTTTTTTTTTTTTAAAGAAGTAAAAAAAAATTATATTATGATGAAATTGAGGTCTATTATCAAAATAATCTATCTTTTAGGTTTTCATTCTATTGTATCGCTCGTCAAACATTCACTCAAATTGAATTTTGTCATTATCATTTTATATTTATATGATGTATTGTACATCTATGAACATTTTTAATGATATTTTATATTTATATGATGTATTGTGCCTGTATGAACATTTTTAATGATCAAACAATTTTCGACGTTTGATTTTTTTTTTTCAAGAACAATTATTTACAAGGTACATAAAGAATGAACGACTTCACTGAATGAACCACATTATAGAATGGCAAAGAAGGGAGTATGTAAGGACTTGGTATGTGTACGATGAAGAGTGAAAATTTTTCGATGTTGATCTTGTAACTATATCCAGAACGTGTACAATCAAATGAAATTGTAAACATATTTAGGTAGATGATTGTTGGAACCAAATTTGCGCACCTCTGTGAGCGGTGATTGAGCAAGCCGAGTAAACCTGAGCCACCTGCAAAACAATAAAACAATCGTAAGCAAACCTTAGACCAAGGGTGTGCCGGCCAAATGCTCTCCGACGGTCAAGTTAGTGAATTATTTGAGTCAAGCAGTGGGCAAGAGAATTCAAGTGGGTAGATTGTTTTACCGTACATGAACCCTAGATGGTGTATTTATACTGAGAGAGATTTTTTTTAGGATAGAATCCTCGTTCTAAGCCAGGAGAATCTTAGAGGATATCTAGTAAGTGGATATTGCGTTCTCTTAGGAGTTGTGATTACTTGCGTCGCACGCCTGTCCCGAGATTATAAGGACTCCAAGACTTATAGGATCTGATTTTGCCCATATCCGGATTAGATCGTGTGTCCTGCGAAACAAGCATGGTCATCCAACGGAGTCACTAGGACTTCGCCTATTGCCCCGAAGTAGAGTGATGGTGGCACCCTGCTCCGTCTGATACAATTTCGTCCGGAGCTGGTGAGTTTATGACCGGACCTCCTAGGTAATTGTATTCGAATCAGCCTTATTTCGGTCCTGGAAAATCATAGTCCCACAATCCAAACTCAATTATTACAAAGTGTTACTACTCAAAAGTGTGAGCACAATTGCACACAATTGGAAGCACGAGAAATGCTAAAGAGACTCTCAAGGTGGAGCTCTTTATGGACTCTCTATCACCTCTCAGTTTAACTTTATTTCTCATGCCAATATTATAAAATATTATACAAAAAGTATGAGCCTTAACATTTCTCTTAGAAGCAATGAATAAGATGTCTTAAGAAAAAAAACAAACATAGCTAAAAATTCCCAAGTTATTTTTCGGCTAGATTCGAACACCAGACCTCAGAAGATTTTTTTTTATTTGAGTAAACTCCCGATTTTCCCTCTGAACTTTCATCTGACTTTCGATTTACCCCTGAACTTTTAAATTGGAAAATCAAGGACTTAAACTAATTGTTTAGGCCCATTTCTCCCTTACCTTTAGTTTTCTATAGATTTTCATCCAAATTAACGTTAACTCTTATCTAGTGCACACAACGTGACTCTTCTTTGAGAATAAAAAGGTTACTTCGCTAGACCTTTAGACACAAACACTATAGATTTACACATATTTGCACAAGTCAACACTTTAGAAATCTAGGGTTTTCAATTATTTCAAAGAACGAAGCGACTGAACTACTCTTATATATTGTGCACATATTTTCATTTACCAGAAATTTGGATGGAATGGATAAAAAACTAACAGCAAGGGAAGTTGGTCAGAAAAATTAGTTCAAGTCCTTGATTTTTCAATTTAAAAATTTAAAGATAAATAAAAAATTAAGTGAAACTTTAGACGGAAAATCCGCAGTTTACTCTTTTTTCTTTGCCAATTGGTAATGTTACTTGGAACCTGGGTAGCCCAGCAAACCGACTGGACTAAGTAAGTAACACATAAATTCACACAATTCGATACTTTTTCCACAATCTCGATCAAATTACAGACCAAAAAAATTTTCCCAAAACTTTTAGAACGAACCCCTTTGCTACTTCCTCTTCCTCACAGTTTGTTTCTTTGAGCTCTCCAATGGCTTCCACCCTCTACCAATACTCAATCACTCAGCAAAACCAAGTCCTACCAAACACCCACCACCTCCTATCCTGCGACTGTTTCATCTTCCACTTCAACTTCACCCACCAACTCCAACTGCTCTTCCCCCAGGACTTGATTGTCCCACTCAATTCAATCCAACAATCGTTCCTTGTCCCCCTTCATGTGTTTTTCTCACAGACCCGAGAAACAATCCAGACCATTCTATCCGGGACTGGAGTTTCCATGGACTTTGTGGAGACTCTGGTGACGGAAGTTTATGCTTTGGCTGTGGAGATTACCCGGGACTCTGAAAATGCTGAGCCGATAGTAGTCCAGCTGGATTTGGATGTCCTTGCTGTGACCCCTTTTGATGACCGGGAACAGATTGAGAGGGCTATTGTGGAATCTGGGCAGGTTTATAATCCTGTCCCGGCCGCCAAGTCATTGGGTGCCGGACTAAAGACTGTAAATATTGAGAATTTGGGTGTGAGCAAGGAATGTAGCATCTGTTTGGAGGAGCTTTCGACCGGATTGGAGGTTGTGCTCATGCCCTGCAATCATCTGTATCATAAGGATTGCATTGTTGAATGGCTGAAGAGAAGTCACTTGTGCCCCTATTGCCGCTTCAAGATGCCCACTTGATTGCATTGGATTGGATTGGATTGCGAAAGGTAAATTCTTGAACTTGAATTTGGGATATCTTGTATTGCATTCGATTAGTGATTGACGTGATTATATTAACCTGTTGGTGTTTCTCAGTTGCCACACCTGCTGGCTTGATCACATTGGCCTAATGAGATTATGATCGAAATCGCGGTGTTTGATAGCTGATGGCAAGGTTCTTGTCATGGTATGGCCGCTTCTGTATAAATTGTGTGTGTTTGCGTTTTGATATGTGATCATTCATATAAATCCATAGCAATTATTGATTTGTATATCACTTTTAACTAAAGGTCAATCCGTGTTTCTAACCAACACGAAGGAACTAATGATTTAATTGATTGCATTGAGCCATTCAGCTTTCTGCTATGTTACCGACGATGGAGGAAGTCTTATGGAAAGTTTCCGGTGTTGTGCATGGTACTGAAGTGCAGGGGACTTGATGCATTAGCTAGTTGCTATGAGTATCTGAGCTAAGTGCACGAAGGCTAAATAGAAAAATTTCGGCGTCGATAGTTTTAAGGTAAATAGAAAATGCAGCAGAAGTTGATATGTAATGTGTAATGTAAGAGTAGTTTCTTGAGTCTTGGCAGAGACGAATGTCATTGTATTCGTTATCGACAATGCTAAAAGATTTTTGTCCTCTTTACTATGAACGAACGCGTTGCTTACGTTACTTGTTTTGTATGTTGGTGCAGAAGTTTGCACATCAGATTTGGAACGAGTGAATTTTTTTTCCTGTTTAGGGTTTTTGAGTGCTCTGTTCTCTGTTCTCTCTGTAAATTGATTCAAAATGTACATTGATATTTCCAGAAAATTGTGTTTTATTCCTTTCTAGCATTTTTGTGTTCCAAGCCAATTTTATTGTCGGGATTCTGAGCTCGTTCAGAAATGCTTATTTAAGAAGAACTTACGCTCAAATTAAGCGCTTTTGTTGGACGCGTTTTTATTTTATTCCGAGTAAAAAAATTTATATAAATTTCAAGTGTGAAGTGCAAGCACACACATCATGTAATTGGGTATGTGATCTAAAACACCAATTTCTACGAGTGGGAAACAAATCAAAGGCATTTAAGGAGAAAAAGGAAAAAGATATTAACACTGGACACAAAAAAGAAAGCAAAAAAAGAGTTGTGCACAGCTTCTTCTCTTCAATTGTACAAGGGTGTTTCTATGCAGATACTATTTTCTTCTTTGCCTCAGATCAGTTAAAAGTTCCCGCCGCGTCGCTCTTGGATTGGTTTATTTGAGCCAAGGAGTACCAAACTGCAAGGGCTTGTCAGCCAGTTACTGGATGATCATGTTATTTGCAAGTTTGTGCAGGAGGAGACCATTCAAGCAACCAGGTTGGTTCCAGAGTTTTTCATCGCAAAAAGGGATTTGTTGTTTTGGATTCGGGTTTAAGTTGATTTCGTGAAGGGTAATTGTTTATCTCCTCGTTCCAAGGCATCTCTCCATTGCCTGTACCTCACTCCTAGCTTGTCATAGGTCACCGGCCAATTCCAGACATTTGCCCCGTTGTTCATTCGCTCTTGTTGACCTAGGACGAGCCTTAGATCCTCGTTCAAAACCTGTGGATTGAACACAACAAATTTTGTAAGCAGGAATGCAAGAAAAAATGGTTATGTGAAAAGTAAAGTATGTCACAAACAATTTTGTTTACCTGTTGGGCAAAATGCCTCCACATAAAGTTCATGAAGGGAACGTGCTTCAGCATGGGCGCAAAATCCAGTGACATTCTGTATAATAACCTTGTTTTACCTCTCAAAGAAGGTAAGCATACATGGAGTTGATGAAGATGTGTGGAACACTGTTTAGTACTCTGTCCTTCCAGTTTTCCCGGTTTTGAGATCCCGATGGTTGAATTTACCATACAAGGTGGTCGAAATTCCATATCTATAGGATAAGGGTCCCAATATCCTTGGAGGCCAGACGTAGGCGTCAAGAATTTCACGAAGCTGAAAATTCAGATGATTCACCACATTAAGTCCTGATGGAAAGGATTTGTTGTGAAACAACGCGCTACAACAGAAGCAATTCCACACTGATGGATAGATATTCGATTCTACAAAAAAGAAAAAAGAAACAAACCTAGGAACACTCCATCCCTTTGCGAAGGTGGACGTGTGAGTGAAAGGAGCATGAGCAAGATCTAAAAGGTTATCAAGAAGCAGCCCATGTTCCACTGGGAGTTCTATGACGAGCTGCCAAGAACAGTAGAAAAATGTTACAACACTCGTCCACGTATGGAAACAATCACTAAACCTTGTTTTAGAAGAGCTAAAAGGATACGAATTTTATCTGTAGCATACCTCGGCATGGATTTGAAATCCTGCAGGAGGTTGTAAAGAAGGAAGAGTGGCTGACGGAGGATCAGCACCGGGCCAAATCCACAACATTCCATCTTTCTCGAAACATGGCAATGACTTAATCGTCACTCTGTGTAATCTCGTAGATGGCATTTTTTCACATGTTCCATCGGTTGAATACTCCCACCCTGAAATTTATCCATCACAATGTTGGCAAACTGTTGAGCCCTATAATCATAAAATGTCCATTGTCGTACTTTATGACCTAAATATAGCGCAAATGGCAATGCCCTATAAAGATGTCACTAACCATGGTAAGGGCACGTGATACGGCCCTCATTTACTGAGCCGAGGTCAAGAGGGCAAGCTCTGTGCGCACAAGTATTCTGCACACATCCAGGTTTCCCATCTTTTCCACGAAAGAGAACCCATGGTTCCTCAAAACAATCAAGTGGAACCTGAAAAGGGAAAATCGATGAGACACTTGTTATAAGACATACTAGAAAACAAGTTCTTCAAAAGATTAACTCCGCAGAAGGTGTAATCCGATAGATAATATCAAACTCCATAATGTTCAAACTATAATATAGCAACAAACACCTATGCCACTGAACTAACTATGCTTTTCGTTGTTGTCTTTAATGCTAATGTAGCTAATGCACAAATAATGAATGACAAATTTGAAGAACTAGCCTACCATGGTATCATCTTTCAGGTCAGTGGTGAAGGCAACAGGATACCAAAAATTCTTCAATCGGGGATGGTAGGATTGAACTGGACCTGAAACGTTCAAGCTTTTTTGAGGAGGCTTCCTTTTTACAGAATCTAGAGATTGCGTAGAAGTGCTGGGAGAAGGGGATGCTTGCTCGGAAGATGTAGTTGCTCTATCTTGTAACAGCTTATCATTCACTAATTCTTCCATGTAAGCCAATTTATCCAACGCTGTGGAAACCCTTGCTTCCGATATATGAACCTGTTGTAATTCAATTTCAATAGTAAGTATCTGATCAGCTGGATAGTCTAGAACTAATTTATACTCAATTTTCAAGGTGGATAAATGGAAGGCAATTTCAAGTTATTTGCAAGTAATAAGGTTTTATATCTTCAGGTGTTAAAAAATTATGTACCTGTCTATGAGCCTCTCCTAGTTCTTCTTGCAACTCCGCGAGCTCCTTTTTGACAGTACCTATAGACTTATATTCTCGGGCTAGAGGATTTAGAACGTCCACAACCTGAGCAGCCATACTCGAGTGTAAGAATCCCAATGGAGAATTTCAAAAGCTAAAAAGATAATTACTAACTAAACAATAGTTTCCTCCCATGAATCAATGCTCAATGCGCACCACTAGAATTTTTCAAGATTCTGACATTCGAACTTGATATATCGTCTAGAATCCAGATAGAAGTTACTCATATTAGCACTCTGACCTTTTCATGGAGGAGCATGATTGCGAGCACATCTTGCCGAGCTCGCCAATCACAATACTGTATATCAAATCTAGCAACTTCCAAGGCCTGGTTTGCATCCAGAAACTTGCCTTTAGATTGTGGAAATTTCGACCTTGGATCCTCCACGTCAAAGAGTGTGCTCCAAGCATTCTTCTTCTCTATCTCTGACTGCTCTCCGAATACAGCAAATACTCGAAATCCTCCTTTCACACCCTGAAATTTAACAACCCAACCACCTAAGCCACCACATGATAATTTGGTGTATATTCATTAGATAAAGATCATAAGCACTAGTTTCAATCGACAACTCAATTAACCAACAAACCAACTAAATTCCCCTTCAAAATTAGCTTGTGCCCACTTAAATAAAGGTGAAACCTATCCAAATTTGTATACTTTTCCACCAAGCACTTATCAAACACACTAGATTATGGGCTTGTTTGGAAATGCTTATCCAGAAAACACTTATCCACATAAGCAGTTTGAACTTTGAAGAACGACCGAAACTTCAAATAAAAACCCTAAAAGTCGCTTTTGCAATACATGAACACTTTTAATCTGTCATACCAAACATTATCATAAACGCTTTTGATTATCTAAAACCGCTTTCGAAAAAAGGCCCCTAACATGCATTATTCCACATTTCAACGTACAAGTCTCTCAGATTTGATAAGTGAAGTATGAATTCGTACCTTCCTGGTGCTAAGCTTGGTCGTTCTGCAAAAAGATATTGGCAGAGATAGAGCTGCAGCTGTGGCTACAATGGTCATGGCGTTTGAAGCTGACAGACTCATGGCATAGAGAGAGACACACAGAGAGAGGGGAGAGAGAGAGAGAAACGTAAGAGATATTGGCGTCACTAATTTATTGTTGGAAAGTTTTGTTGATAAGTGGCTACTGTAGCCCGCGATCTCAGTTCTCCTCCCACGACACGCCACGTGGATGCAGTTGGATCACACGTGGCAAGCTCTAGTTCCACATGCTATTTGCTTGTGTCGAGCAGTATCTGGCAGAAGTGGGGCCCATATATCGTGCCAGCTCGGATGACCAAGATATCTTGATCTATCCACCCCGTTTAGTGTATTTTGTCTTTGCACTTCGATTTTTCAAGTGGGTTGGGTTTCGAAGTGGGTGGGTGCTACACCTCTAATTTTATTTTAGAGTAAATTGTACGAATGGTCCCTCAACTTTAATCAAATTGGAGCATGGTCCCAACTAAAAATTCATTACCATTAGTCCCTCAACTTATCAAAATGTGTAGCTATAGTCCTTGTCATAAATTTTGTCAAAATAAGTTATATTGGATTGACCATTTATACAATTAGGGTCCCTCAACTCATCAAAGTGTATAATTATGGTTCTTTTTGTCAACTATGTCAAAAATTTTGTCAAAATGAGTTACATTGAAAGGACCATTCCTACAATTGGGTTAAAGTTAAGGGACCATTTCTCCAGTTGAATTAAAGTTGAGGGACCAATGGTAATGGATTTTTAGTTGGGGGACCATAGCTGCACGTTTTGATAAGTTGAGGGACCAATGGTAATGGATTTTTAGTTGAGGGACCATTGCTCCAATTGAGTTAAAGTTAAGGGACCATAGCTACAATTTACTCTTTATTTTATTTTTTAATTAAATGATAAATTTGTTAGATTAGTTATTGATGAAGTTCAAATTTACGTCATCATGCAAGGGTTCAAAGTTCTTTCCACCATTGTAGTAAAGGGCCACATGCTAATTTTTTGAATGTGGTAGGTCCCAAATTCGATGCTTCGAGCTGGTGAGTCTGTTTGACTGTGATCACAACTCACGGGCTGAGTGAAATTCCCATAACTGTTCCAGTAAATAATCGAAACTTGGCATCAGCTGTCCTCTTTTCTTAGCCACTCTGTTGCTCTAGTTCGTCTCGGTCCTGTTCGAAATACTCTTCCACCGGCGGTCGCAGCTGCTCGCCATTGTTGCCGGCTGCTTCTTTTACCAATTGGCCAACAGGGTTGTTTGCAGTTTCGTATCTCGTGACCCTCTCTTCGTCAACACCTCCGTTTCTCTCCTCCACTCCTCCATAACTTCCGCTTCAGGTCTCTCTCTCTCTCTAACTTTTGCGTTTTGAAAATGTTTGATGGGTTATAGAGTATGCTCTGTAGTTTAACAAAATATGGAATCTTTGTACTGAAATTAACATTTGAACTGTGTTATCTCAAAACCCAGTTCATCACTAACAGGTTAGCAGGTTGTGACTTGGTATTAAGGTTGCCTATGTGCCTAGATTTATGTCGTATTATGATTGAGGCTGGTTTGGAAGCCATTGTTTCTTTGATTAGATTGGATATGATGGGGTCTCTGAGCACAGAGAGACTTCGCTACAACCCCGAGATGCCACCATGGCTTTCTGGTCCCCCAGACGGAGCAATGGCATTGTATCACTGGCCCAAAGGCCATGGTGGCAGCACGGAAAGACTTCACTACAACCCCGAAATGCCACCATGGCTTTCCGGTCCCCTAGACCAATGGCATTGTGTCACTGGCCCGAAGGCCATGGTGGTAACCCAGGGTGTAGAGAAACTCTTCCCTGTAATATTTGTAAAAGTAGAATTTTATAGTATGAATACTTAACTGCAATGTTATAGATTTTTGGGCAACGGACGAAATAGGTGCCTGCATATATGATAAAGATAAGAACTTGCAATAGCTAAATTGAAGAACATTTTGAGTTGAAGTTCCGAAATCAAGGTACTTAGCTTTCGACATTTGTATAATCAATTAAATTTTCAAGTCCCCTACAATACATTTCCAAACGAGTTTTTTAACTTCTTTCTGTAACTAGCGTGAGTGTATCTTTCTTCATTCCTATTATATTGGACGTTAAGTTAAGCGTGTTTATTTTTGCAGTGGTATTCATTTTGGTTAATCAATGGTTAAGAAATGGTTCGGTTGGAATGTTTGAGCACTCGGAGTTGGTTGGACATACTTGGCCATGGGCATACCCAGCTTTGTGCTTCTCATGCGGTTACTTTGCATACGATCAGTGGGATATGCTGCATTATGGGTTATATAGTGGTTGGATCCCTTCCATCCTGATGCATCATCTGGTTCTCCTCATTTGCTTTACTCTTGCTTTGTATCGGAATGTCACCATCAATTACCTTATTCTCACTCTCATTTGTGAGGTACGTTGAACTATCTTCTTAAAAGCTTTCTTTTCCTTAGGTTTTCCTTTTCTTCTTCAGATAATATTTCTTAGTGTAAAGAAAATTCATCCAAAGTGTAAACTGCTCGGTTGAACTGTGAGCCAATTGGACCCAGAGACGATTTGAATCCATTGGTTTGTCCTCACGCGAAAGTACTGTTATGTTGTGATCATTTCATAACATATTGCATAATGGTAGGAGATAACGAAAATGTCAGCAACCTCTTTCTTTTTTTTTTTCTCCTGATTTTGTTTGAACGAGGGATGGAAAGTCTCGTTTAATTTATTTCTCATTGAGGTGCTCAACTTTGCTAGGTTTCTAAGTTATTTTCCCTTGTAAATGAATTGTCTTCATTATTCCTTCGCTAAGATTTATCTAGTTAAAGTAACTACAACCTCGAAATGAAATATTTCGACGTTGAAATAATAATATGTAAAACATGGTAACTTAAAATCAATGCTAAGAATCTGGAATCTTAAGAGGGATTTAGACTCATAACGTGAATTCTACACAACATGAAACTGGTTCTGATATTTCTGTTTCTTTCGACAGCTGCATTCTATCTTTCTGCACGTGAGGAAAGCGCGGTGGATGGCTGGCATTCGTGATGCTAGAAGCAAAATTGTAAAGGCAGAGTGGGTTCTTAATTGGGTAACCTTCACTTTCGCAAGGACGGCAGCTCACCTTCTCATTACAACCAAGCTCTTCTGCGATGCTCCAAAATTTGGAAAGGGTATAGAGCTGCGCTTGCGCTGTTTGGGATGTTCGGAATGAAAATTCTGAATGCTTCTCTTGGCATTGACCTCTTCCATGCCTTCAAGAGAGAGAGGAATTCTTGTTGAAATATAAGTGTTTTAGCTGAATAAACTTGTATTTAGTTTCAGTTTACAGGTTTAAATGTGAGCCATTGGATTACATTCCAATTGGACAGCTAAGATGTAATCTTACAGTTAGTGACTTGTGTTGACACATGTAACTATCTTATAGGGTAGATTGCATGAATGGTTGGATTTGAGTTTTGTATCATAGAGAGAGAATCTCTCTCTCTCTAACGATAATATACCTCTCACACGTTTTGTGTGAGGTGTGAATGAATGAAAGCAACTTTTTGTGAGAACCTTCTCTCTGCAACTTTTCCAGAAATCTCCATCACCATTTTTTGATTCATTCCTTACCACAGAGATCATAGTCTCTTAGATTCTAACATGGCCTTAGAGCCAGGTATGGTCACTTAACACTGGGCGATCGAATCTGTGAAGAAACGATTTAAAATCTGAAGAAATTGGTTGCGAGATCTGTGTCTAACATGGCAGGATCTGGAGGTGGTGAGCTGAGAGCGCCGGTCGTCACCGGCGAGAATTATGAGTTTTGAAGCATAAGGATGAAGACTATTTTCAGGTCTCATGGATTATTGGAGTTTGTTGAAAAGGGAGTAGAGTGCTCAAATTCAAAGGGAGTTGATGAATCTGATGCAAAGAAGAAGGAGAAGGAGGAATCGAGTGATGCTGTAACTCTTACGGAGAAGCTCATGAAAGATGCCAAGGCCCTGGGGTTGATTCAGGGAGCAGTTTCCGATAAGATCTTCCCTCGGATCTCTCATGAAGAAACCTCTAAGGTAGCTTGGGATATTCTGATGCAAGAATTTCATGGCGACAAACAGGTTAGAAGTGTTAAATTACAAGGTCTTCGTAGAGAATTTGAATATACCAGAATGAGAGATGACGAATCCCTATCTGTTTATCTTCCAAAATTGTTTGATCTGATAAATCAAATGAGAAGTTATGGAGAGGAATTGTCTAGAGAGAGAATTGTGCAGAAAATGTTGATTAGTTTACTCTCTACATATAATCCTATACGCTCTGTGATTGAAAACTCAAGGGATATAGATGTGATTGAGGTTCAAGAGGTAGTTGCTTCATTGAAAAGTTTTGCACAGAGATTGGAGAGACATAATGAGAACAAGACTGAGAGAGCATTTGTAAGCCTAAGTGTGAATCCCAAACCTGCCAATTATTCTGGAAATCAAGGCAATCGATACCAAAAGAATTGGAAACCAAAATTTAAAAAATGGGATCAAAAGCCTGCTTACCAATCTGGGAAGCAAATTACAGCTGTAGAAGGTGGTAGAAACCCTTGCAGGCACTGTGATAAGTACCATTATGGAGAATGTTTTCTTAAAGGCAAACCTAAATGTCATTGTTGTGTAAAAATTGGTCATATTGCAAGGGACTGCAATAATTAGAAAGGTGCTCAAGGTGTTCAACAACTAAATTTTGCAACTTAGGTTCTTCCCACACCAACCATGTTCTATGTGAATAATGTAGTTGACAAGAAGTCTATTGAAGATGTATGGTATGTGGATAGTGGTTGTAGTAACCATATGATTGGTAGAGAAGATGTGCTAGCTGATATTGACAGAAGCATAACTGCAAAAGTAGAAATGGGAACTGGACAATTGGTTGATGTTATTGGAAAATGAAGTTTGGTGGTGGACACTAAGATGGGAAGGAGATATATCAAAGAAGTAATGCTTGTCTCAGGTCTTAAGGAGAATCTACTAAGTGTAGGGCAGATGATGGAGCATGGATACTTTCTAACTTTTGGAGATAATAAGGCTAAAATTTATGACGACTGCTCTCTTTCTAATTTGGTTGCTAAGGTGCCAATGAGAGGAAACAAAAGTTTTCCTTTGAAACTTCAAACAAATTTGCATTTTGCATTAAAAGCAAGTGTGAGTAAGTCAACTTTGATTTGGCATAGAAGAATGGGGCATTTGAATGTCAATAGTTTGAAGTTGCTACAGGAGAAAGAAATGGTGCTTGGATTGCCAGAAATCAAGAACACCAATGAAGTGTGTGAGGGGTACATTCTTGGGAAACATTGCAAAGATTCTTTTCCAAAAGAGACAACACGTAGGGCCACTATTCCACTGGAATTGGTACACACTGATGTTTGTGGACCAATGCAAACTGTTACAAAAGCTGGAAATAGGTACTTCCTCACTTTTATAGATGATTGTACTCGGATGTGTTAGGTTTATTTCCTGAGATACAAATCTAAGGTGTTCAATGTCTTTAAGAAGTTTAAGGCTACTGTTGAACTGCAAAATGGGTATAAGTTGAAGAAACTAAGAATTGACAGAGGATGAGAGTATACATTCATGGAGTTCAACAAGTTTTATGAAGAAATGAGAATGGAAAGACATCTCACTGTAGCATATTCACCATAGCAGAATGGAGTGGCTAAAGGGAAGAACATGACCATTGTGGAGATGGCTAAGTGTATGATGTTTGAGAAGAAGACACCACTGGAGTTTTGGGCTGAGGCAGTTAACACTGCAGTATATGTTCTAAATAGGTGTCCAACTAAGGCTTTGGACAAGAAAACTCCATTTGAAGCCTATAGTGGAAGAAAGCCAGGAATTAAGCATTTAAGGGTGTTTGGTTCTCTGTGCTATGCACATGTCCCAGAACAACAGAGACAGAAGCTTGACTTATCTAGCACAAGGTGTGTGTTTCTGGGGTATGGAAGCTGTGAGAAAGGTTACAAGTTGTATAACATTGAATCTGGAAAGGTGATTATATCCAGAAATGTAGTATTCAATGAAGAAGCAAGTTGGGATTGGAGTACATAGAAGGAATGTAGTATTTCAGTTCCACCCACTGAGATGTTTACTGAGAAAGAAAAAGAGACTGGTGAATCAAGTTTAACTCGAGCTGAGATGTCAGAAATGGATGGTGAGACACCAAGAAGCATTGATGAAACACAAGTCAGAAGTGGTACTAGTGGATAAAGTGAAAGTTCATGTCCATAGGATTTCGATTATACTCCACTGAAATATAAAAGCATTGCTGAAGTATATGAAAGATGCAATCTGTGCATTATTGAACCTAAAACTTTTAAAGAAGCTGCTAAGGATGAAGTATGGCAGAAAGTAATGGAGGGTGAAATTGCAATGATAGAAAAGAATAATACTTGGGAGTTGGTTAGTAGACCATTTGATAAACCAGTAATTGGTGTTAAATGGGTTTACAAAACCAAGTTAAACCTTGATGGCTCTGTGTAGAAAAACAAAGCTAGATTGGTTGCAAATGGGTATTCTCAAAAGCCTGGAATAGATTTCAATGAGACTTTTGCACCAGTTGCTAGGCTTGATACAATTAGAACATTAATTGCATTGGCTGCACAGAAAGGGTGGAAATTGTTCCAATTGGATGTGAAATCAGCATTTTTGAATGGAGTATTACATGAAGAAGTGTATGTTAATCAACCCCCTGGATTTGTGGTTAAGAACAAGGAGGATAGAGTTTACAGACTCAAGAAGGCATTATATGGTCTTAAGCAAGCTCTAAGAGCTTGGTATGAAGAAATGAACTCTTATTTCACCAAGGCTGGTTTTCAAAGAAGTCCTAGTGAAGCAACATTTTATGTGAAGATTGTTAAAAGTGGAATACTCATTGTTTCACTATATGTGGATGATATCATCTACACTGGGAGTTTATAAGAATTGATGACGGAGTTCAAAACTGCAATGATGAAACAATATGAAATGACTGATCTTGGGTTGTTACATCACTTCTTAGGTTTAGGTGTGATATAAACTGACACTTGCATTTTCTTGCACCAGAAGAAATATGCAAGGACACTACTAGATAAATTCGGTCTCAAAGATTGCAAATCAGTTGCTACTCCTCTTGCAGTAAATGAAAAGCTATCTAAGATAGATGGAAGTGAACAAGTTGATGAAAACTTATATAGGCAGATAGTTGGAAGTTTGCTATATTTGATTGCTACAAGGCCAGACATTATGTTTGCAGCAAGTTTGTTAGCCAGATTTATGCATGGTCCTACCAGAACACATATGGGAACTGCCAAAAGAGTGCTTAGGTACATTCAAGGCACACTTGATTATGGTATAGCATATGAGAAAGGGAAAGAAGCAATGCTCATTGGCTACTGTAATAGTGATTGGTTAAGGAGCGAGGATGACATGAAAAGCACGTCTGGATATGCATTTAACCTTGGATCAGGTGTATTTTCTTGGGCATCAGTCAAGCAAAGCAGTGTTGCACTATCCACTGCAGAGGCTGAATATGTTAGTGCAGCAGAATCCACTGCACAAGCAATCTGGCTGAGATTTGTTCTCTCTGATTTTGGTGAAGAATAGGTTGATGCTACTCCAATTCTATGCAATAATACCTCAGCTATAGCCATAACCAAGAATCATGTGCACCATCATAAGACAAGGCATATAAACAGGAGATTTCATTTCATCCGAGATGCTTTGCAAGATGGAGAGATCGATTTATTATACTGCAAAACTGAAGAGCAAACTACAGATATTTTTACTAAGGCATTGGCTAGGGATCGGTTTGAATACATGAGAAGAAAGCTTGGAGTAATCTCAGCTAAACACTTAGAAGGGAGTGTTGAAATATAAGTGTTTTAGCTGAATAAACTTGTATTTAGTTTCAGTTTACAGGTTTAAATGTGAGCCATTGGATTACATTCCAATTGGACAGCTAAGATGTAATCTTAGAGTTAGTGACTTGTGTTGACACATGTAACTATCTTATAGGGTAGATTGCATGAATGGTTGGATTTGAGTTTTGTATCATAGAGAGAGAATCTCTCTCTCTCTAACGGTAATATACCTCTCGCACGTTTTGTGTGAGGTGTGAATGAATGAAAGCAACTTTTTGTGAGAACCTTCTCTCTGCAACTTTTCCAGAAATCTCCATCACTATTTTTTGATTCATTCCTTACCACATAGATCATAGTCTATTAGATTCTAACAATTCTCAGCATGCTAATGCTCATCATGAATGACAACGCCAAAACAAAGAGTTACAAATAATTTTGGTTTCTGTTATTTAATTTAATTGATTTTGCACATGAAATCGTTGTCGTTTCTTTGAGAAAATAAACAATGTAAATTATGTGATTATACGAAAAATATGGTTTGTTTCCATCTAAGGTTTTTTTTTTAGTATCAGATTATTTAGTTTATTTGGGTGTTAATAGATGAAAATATGGAAAAAAATAATAATAATAATTCAGGACAAATTAAAAAAGAGGTCCTACCGAGAGTCGAATCCAGGTCACTGGATTCAAAGCCCAGATTGGTAACCACTACACCATAGAACCCAATTTGTTTGATGATTACACCGGATGAAAGAAAACGGCAAGCTAATCCAAATAAATATGAACATTTTAAGGCTAATGCTGTGTCGTTTGGCGCTGCTAGAGGTGGATGAGAATTCTCTCTAGATCCTCTTTGTGAGGATCAGACATCCTACCCGTTTATCGTATATCGTACGGCTAGTTTTCATTAGGTACTGACACACCCCTACCGAGATCGAGGCGTGCTGGCTGTCACGTGAGCGTGACGTAACCATAAACATAGTGCGGAAGCAAGATTAATAAGGGAAATACAAACAAATTTAAAACCGAGCAACTAATAATCCTAGTTAAGATAGCATGCTAGTGCGAGATTAAGTGTGAATTACACAACCAGAGCTTAACTAGCTTAAGTGCAGTCAAACATAAAAGTATTAATTAAACAACACCCGAAGGTGGTCATACATGAAGGATGTCTGTCAGAACCTTCGTTGAATCCTCGTAAGCCACCAACAAACGCTACCTAATACCTGGAGGGACGCAAAACAAAAACGTGAGTGGGCAAAAACAAAGGTTTTCTAAAATCAAACGATATCAAAAGCGCTATCCCCTCGCTGGAAAACCTGTATACTTTCACAGAAAAATAGGATACATATATATGTGTGTGTATATATATATATATATATATATATATAATTCAAAACCATGCTCCACATATTCAAAACCACATAAATATATGTATGCCATGCTTATGCCATGCTCAATGCCTCATAATATCACAAATGTAAGCCAGGTGATGCAATTCAATATAACTCATATACTAGCCGATGTCACCTGACGTGATCTATATGGCGAAATCTATAGCTCATTTCAATCATATCTCAATCTCATATCTCATCACATAATTCATCATGTATATACATCACATATCTCATCATGTATATACATATCTGCACACGAGTCGGAACCACCTCACATGGTCTGACCGACAAGACTGGGTATAAATAATAATACACTTTAGTGCTACGATCACGTGAAGATTGTGTGAATATTCGCGGGTCACCTACGAGTCAAACCCACTGAAAGTGGTCTATACGACAGGACTGTGCACCTAACTTGGATCCAAGATGAGAGTGTGGTGCGGGAGGTGAACATTACGTGAAGGACTATGCCCCTAACTCTGGGCGGGAGCACTAATACCGGGGTGTAGATTAATGAGCTCAATATGCATCACAACATCATCATTCATCTCCTAACTATTACCAGCATGATATACTCACCTGTAGCTTACCTGGGCCACCGCAGCACCATGCAACAATATGCATAATTATGCTAATGCATATGCTAATATAATACGAGCATGACATGGCATTTCAAATCACATTTCCTTTAAAACACGTTTTCTGGGAAAAACGTCAAGTGTGTGTGTGTGTGTGTGTGTGTGTGTGTGTGTATATATATATATACTGAAAACAAAAGCCAACTCACTGATATGTAGACGGGTCGTAACCCTCGTGCCTAGTCTGGTTACGCTCGTTCTCCGGATAAGTCTCGCCTATATGAGAAAGAACTATATAGGCGTTATTCTAAAGCACATAAACAAAATTAGGTAATAACTTCTCATACAATGCTTAAATTGGGTATATGAATATATCACCGTGATCTACACAACCTCACGAACATCCCCATATTTTTAGAAAAATATTCCGACCACCCACGCGCCGCCACGAACATCCCCAAGGCACGGCCAGACGCGCCGCCACATGCCATGCACACTGACAGCGTCAGTTAACGCCGTCAGGAATATTCTAGGGAATATTCTGTCGAATCCCAACGGTAACAGTTAAAACTAACTGACGGCGTCAGAATATTTTGTCTGACTTAACGGAATATTCCGTCGTCTTCAACCTCAAGACTCCGGAGACCGCTGCCTTCGCCGGAAAACTGGGAAATCTTTAAAACGCTATATCTCGGCCATTTTTGCATCATTTTTCACGATCTTTATACCAAAATGAAGTACATGAAGCATAGAACAAGTTTATACCTCTTTCAAGTCTCAAAAACCACGGGATCTCACCGGGAAATTTCGAGAAAAACCGGCCAAGTTTCGATCTCACGATTCCGACGTCCAAACTCTTCCAACGAGGTACTCCAAGTCTCTAGAGGACCTCCCAAAGCTCCCTGTGAGCTTAGAATTTCCAAAAACACAACATATTATGATTGCATGAATAGTGATCAAATCGGAGCTCGGGTTTTTCACGTGAAATCAAAGGTTTCCTTACCTGAAACTGGTGCCAAACGATTCGTATAAACCCCACAAACACAATGGTGAACTCAAAACCTTCGATCCGTGAAGTTTTGGGGAGGTTTTGGTTGTGTTCTGTACAAAAATGGAAGAGAGAGAGATAGTGTCTGCGAGAGAGAGAGAGTACGGGACTGAGAGAGAGAGAAAGAAGTGATGTGTGTGTGGTCCAAATGTAACCAATTACAAACTAAGGAAATCTTAGTTATAATTGGTTCCAATTATTTAGGGCATAAAACAATTGGCCTAAAACTAAACCAATACACAAACACACACCCATCACTCAAGGGTATTTACGCCAATTCACAACGTCGATAAATATTTTCCAGAACGGGCTGTCACAGTACTATTTGTGTTTAATTTTAAATTAAAAAATTCATAACGATTTTTGGAAGCACGATGTACAATTAATGGATAGGAGGTGAGGATCCGGATGGGATCCACATCCGCTAGAAGTGTGCTTCAATCGACAAATGTCGATCATGCTACGGTTAACATTTGAACACAAAATTTAAAATTAATATTTATTCACGATACATATCATTTTTTCGACAAGTGTTCAATGAGGGGCGGTGGCGCAGTTGGCTAGCGCGTAGGTCTCATAGCATCTGAGTGATCCTGAGGTCGAGAGTTGGAGCCTCTCTCGCCCCAAAAACTTTTTTTTTTTTTTACATTGTTTTTGGTTTCACTACTGTTTACCATCCTGGAGGAGTTTCCATTTTCTAGCTGTGTGGCCGTTGAGTCGCGACATTCCATGACCATAACAACTCGACTCGGTTCCTTAGTTTCTTTACATAATCTCACAAGAACGCAACTGATATGCCCCAAAAAGGATAAAATTATAAGAGCTGAGAATCTCTTCCAAATAAACTGAGGCACTAACTTCCCTGTAATACAAACCCCAGAAACCAATTATGTGTCTTGTTTTCTCTACTAAACAATTAATCTCGCCTAAATTTCTAGTCGTATCCCACTCTTGGTTTGGGAGAAGAACTTTGCAAACCCATTTCGATTCTTCTCAGAGCTGACATGAGTCGACAACAGAGTGGATGAGGTTGATGCAGACGAAGATGGTGGGGAGTTGTCCTCATTTCTATTTGTTGAAGGACCGCAACTCTCATCGGCTGGTTTTGATACAGAATCTCGTTTAGGTGAAAATGTCACCTTGGAATGCAACTTCCACTGTTCATCAGCTTTAGGAATCTGCGGCGCAACAGCAGTGAACCCTGGGAGGCTTTCGGAGTCTATCAGGAAATCTTCTAGTGTCGCTAGAGATTTGAGTTGATTTCCAAGCGATGCTATTGTCTTCTGGCACTCGGCAAGCTTTCCAGCTGCTACAGCTAGGTCTTCCTAGAAAATTAGTCACCACAACATTACATTACGGCATATTAATTTGTTTTAACTAGGTAAATGGTTTGAATAATCGAATACCAAAAGACGTAATGTAGATGAGTAAGTCCTTGATCACCAACCTGCTTTATCTTCAATTCACTGTTCGAGCAAGCAGTTTTCTGAAGCTTGAATTCTTCGTTTTTTCTTGATAGCTCCTCCTCTAAATCTTGACATCTGATGGCAATTTCTGCTGACAAAGCCCTCTCCCTTTGAACCTCTGCTTCCAAAGAATCAACTTTAGCAGACATGGTCCGCACCTCTGCTTCCATGCTAATGAGCTGAGACTCAATAGTCTGCTTTGATTCATTTGCAATACTTAGCTCCTTTTGTAACTCCTCCAACTTCATTTCTGCTTCTTTATGCCGAAACTCTGCTGCCACATAACATTCTTGACTTTTGGCTAAAGCGGTTTTTATTTTAGCATTCTCTACCTCCAAATTTTCTCTCTCGACTTCCATCTTTTCTAACATGTCTTCTAATTTGGCTGCCCGATGACTCATAGCTTCAATTTCAGCATTCTCTACCTCTAACTTTTCTTTCTCTACTTCAAACTTTTCTAACTTGTCCTCAAGTTTGGCCGTCCGATGACTCATGGCTTCAAGTTCAGCTCTCAAGGCACGTTCTTCATTATTGGTTTGATTAACCATGGCTTCTGATTCCAGATAACTAGTTTCATTCTCAGTCTGTGGCAACGAAACAAGTCGTTCCATCTCTAGGAAATCGTCCATGAGATCAACATCAATGGAAGGGGCAGGCAAATTTCTGTTTACAGCCTTTTCATTCTTGAATTGATCAAGCTCAGCAACCAGGGCCGAAGCCCAACAGTCAGAGAAAGTCAGGTCATGCTTGTTTGCCTCTGAGCCCTTCATCTTTTGAGAATCTATCTCCATCATGTTTAGCTGCTCTCCACTGTCCGATTGACTATCCATGCAAGACTCCACGTACATTGAAGTAGCGGCACTGGACTTGTGATCAATGACAGTAGGTATTTTACTACCCAAAGCTTTTAGCCTCCGGCACTCAGATTCAAGCCTTGCAACCTTCTTTATACTCTCTAAATGTTGCTTACTGGCCGTTTCAGCTGCTTGAGTACTCAAGTCCCTTTCAATTGTCATGATTTCCAACTCCTCTGCTTGAGTCAGTAGCTCATGCTTCAGGGCCGAGTTTTCTTTTTCTAAAGATTGCAGCTTATGAGAAAGATGAGGATCGACAAAAGCAGAAGCTTCAGATCTATTCACTTCTGTTTTTCTCTGTAGCTCAATAATCTGCCTTTCAAGCTTCAACTTGGTGGACTCCCAGTCACGGGTTTTCTTCAGCACAGCTTCCTGTATGGTTTGTTCCTGCTCCTCTCTCGCTTGTCTAAGCTGTCTAACGCATTCCTTGAGGGCCCCATCTAGATGGCTTACGCGATTTTCCAGAGCCGAGTTTTGCTGAACTGTAGCTTCAAGTTCTGACTTAAAAACGGCAGCCTCATTTTCAGCCTTTTCCCAGCCTATAATAACATAAAAAACAGAATGGTTTAAGATACAAAAACATGACAATTATATAAAATCCTTGGAAAACAAAACTATAGATCATGGTTGAGATTTGATAAACGTATCGTTCTCTTCTATTTGGAAAGATTATCCATTGCCATTAGGAATTTCACAAATCTTTAAAACTCATCGTCATCATTATGTAGATAAAATATCTGTGTAAAAAGAAATTAGCAGAATTACTATGTTATATGACTATTACCTGCGACAGCTTCTTCAGCAACTTTGGCATGCTGCTTGACCAAGTCTTCTTTGGCGCTAACATTCACAAGAGCAGCTGATAATCTCTCCATTAGACTCTTCAGACTATAATTAACATGGTCAGCACTGGATGCTGCTTTTGATGTGACTTCAGGTGATTGAGCATCATGATTCAGAGATGCCTTTTGTGCCTCCTGCTAGAATAATATCATAAGATATTCGACCAAAGTTAAACATGCATAAAATCATAGTTCGGATTGCACAAACAACAAAAAGCGCCTAATTGAGAAGCGCCTAATTGAGAGCCTTGTAAATGCACCAAAAGGCTCATCTTAACAACAGGAAAGGAAATATTGCTGGACTCTTAGAGTGATATGAAACAGTCTGAAAACTCAAAGGCTTATTTTTAGCTATGCTCCTGGATTTCCATTTTGATATCACTTTGCTCCCTGTAACTCAAAAGTCACCACTTTCCTCCCTGAAACTCAAAATTCGTTCCACTTTGACTTGTGAACTCTATCTCTCTTAACAGATCTAAGGCAATGTGGAGCAAATTTTGAGTTTTATAGAGACAACTTTCAAGTTTCAGGGGGCAAAATGGAATCAAAATCAAGTTCCAGGGGGCAAAGTGAAGAGAACTTTGAGTTTCAAGGAGTAAAGTGGCGACTTTTGAGTTACAGGGAGCAAAGTGAGATTAAATTCAAGTTCTAGGGGGCGGAGCTAATAATAAGCCATCTTATAATTGGCTAAATCAAAGTGGCTGCTATTAGTTTGTACACATGCAGTCACACTAGAAGCTACCATTTATCTTCCTTTGGAACCTGCAAGGTGTCCTATAATACTAGTAATTATTCAGGTTTTAGCCACCATAGGAGGGGTCAGTGTAGGTAATAAATCCGAAAGTAGGACCCATAAATTATAAACTACACCCTCTATTCTCCAATATGATGCCTCAAACCTAGTCAACTAGAAACTTCGATTTTTTAATTCCCCTACTTGAGATAACAATTTCAAAAACTTTCTACCAAACTTCACAACTACCACACGCCCTGTGTACTCAACCAAGCCTGTTTGGGTTACAAATTTAAAAGTTCATCAGCCGAACTTCGTTTTCTAAGCAGTTGTTAACAAAATGGAACTTCAAGAGTACCAAAATTTAATAAGTTATATAACTCAGTTGGCATCAAGTATCTGCCACTTAAGCTAAGACATGGCATGCATACCATATCAAGGCAACGAAGACAACAAACAAGCAAGAGGGAGGAAACATATAGGTCATAAGCCTTTCTATGACACCAACTAGCTAGATATGATAAGGGTATCTCAAACAGGAAATGCAACCTAATTGTTTGGTTATACGGGCAGGCAGAAAGTCCTTGTGCAGGGCTACAAAGAATACGAAACACAAATTCCAAATCAGAACAGCCAAATCTATCTAATAGTTGTTTAGAACACTCGGTCATTGAAGGCAATTAATTAGCATAGGTGCATATTACTATGTTTTGGATATATGTTTCAGAAATGAGAAAAATATGTAGGACAGTAAAGTAAAGCAATCAGTGTGGGGATAAACAACAGTAGTTACGGTACATTATTTGTCTCCTCACATCATTAAGAGTCTATCCAGACAACAAAGAAATGGACAGAAAACTTCCACTGTAAATGCAATCTTCAACTTTTGAAGGACATAAAAATTCATCAATAAAGCAAGGCTTTAAAGGGTTAGGGAGCAAAGCCGTTTATGTGAAATTGAGGAAAATATACGTTAGTTACTTAGTAAATGCAAAAAGAACAATGTGTACAAGCTTTGCATAAGTAAAGTTGAACTCAAATGTTGTGGTAATCAGGGTTCAGCTACCCACCTGTTCATCGGAGTACCTCTCCGAGTTCGAAGATACTGAACCTGAACTGTCAGTTTCTCTAGAGCTCTTCTCCAAAGGCTTCTTCTTCCACAACCACTTGCGCTCCATCTACTGCTCAATTCTCAACTCCTCAACAAGCACATCACGATGTGTTCATCTACAACACACAACTACAAGTTTACAGACGTGTCTTCGAAAACCCACCACGAATCCTCTTCAAAGTTGCAGAAAACAAAACAAGAAAGCAAAAAATAGATAGCCGACACCCAAATCTTTATCAACTTTTGCTGCTTAACTGAACTCCAACCAATACAGCCAAGCCTTTCAAAATCAGAAAGCAATAGTCTTTCCACCAAATCCAAAGCATTTGGGTAAAAAAGAATGACTTCGCTTATCGCATTCTATCAGCTTTGCTTCAAATCCACTCCAAAAACCATCTAACCCCAACAACAAATATTATCGCTTTATATAAGAATGAAAACAAAATGGATCTCTGCAAACTCGCTCGCTCTGAAGACTCAACGATTTGCAACTCCAACAGCATCACATCCAACTCAATCAATTGCTTTTGAAATAGTGAAAATATCATGAAATTGTGCAATCACTATTGACCCAATTCCTGAAATCGCAAAAGAAGAACAACCCAATTCATGAAATCACGAAAGAAGAAGAACCCAGTTCTTCAAATTACAAACCAGAACAACCGCATTGATAAATTGATGAAGTTTTGCAGAAAATGCAGTTTCAGAAGCCAAAATACGGATGAATGGAACAGTGCTTGCACCAGAAAAAGCAGCAAAAAAATTGAAAAAACAAAAGTAGCCAACACAGAAGCTCCAATTGAAGAGCAACCCAAAAACTCGAATTCAAATAATAATCAAGATTTTAATGGACTAAAATTCAACTAAGAAAGATTAAAAGGAGGAAGACCCAGATCAAAATACCTTTGACTGGAGACCACAGCAACCTCAATAGTTAGTTGGAAGCCGGCCAGCCAACCAGCCAGTAATAAGTAAATGTAAAGATTCAAACTTCAAAACTTGAGACTGAAGATTTTACAGGCCAGCAATAAAAATGATAGAGAGCAATAAATAAACAAGAAAGGCTGCAAAAATCTCTGTAGAATGTCAGATGAACAACCAAAAGCAGAAGCATAGATAATGAGGGTTGGGTTGGATTTGCATTTCTTGTTTTCTACTTTACCTTTTTGGGTACTCTCAGTAGTATTATTATATTAGTAAACAAGTGAAGAGCATGTGCTTCTTTGTGGATATCAAGCTCTGAGAAGGTTGAGAGAGAAGAGAGAGTCAGTGAGCTGCAGAACCAGAAGCCTCAAAATTCCACCTTTTGTTTTCCTCCAGCTTTTTCCTTTTTTTATTCAAATTTCAAAAAGAGTTACTTACTATTACAGTTTAGTAATATTCATCCTTATTTGTAAGAAAGAGGTATGTTCGATTCTCGTCAAAGGTAAATTTGAATAATATTATTACTAGACTATTGTGAGGCTTAGTTTACATTCTCTCACTTAGTGTAGATAATTTCGTTTCTTAAACAAAAAATCAAAAGGGAAATTTTGTGTACCATTTTTCTCTTATTTGTAGTTTGGACTTTGAAATGGAGCTGTGCCCTAATTCCCGCCTATAATGGCGATTCATTACTTGTAATTTTGTAGCAAATGTAATTTTCCAAACTCGGTTTAACTAAATTAGCTAAAGCAGCGTGTTTCGTGTTTGGCACATAGATACAAAAAAACCTCACCTACAGACAAGGTTTAAAATATCGATGATATCGGAAATATCGGTAATCCAAAAACACGGAAATTTCGATGGAAATATCGGGATATTATCGATATCGATAAAAATTGAATAAAAACCACGGAAATTGTAAGAAAAACTTGGAAATTTTTATTGAAACTTTGCAGGATATTTATTTAGTCAATTATCTATTAGTTTATCATAAACAAATGGAAGGAAATGCATTGCATGATGGATTTAACTGATTTAAGTTGATTATATAGCGAGCTGGCAAATATTGTGAGTGTAGAAAATATATAAATATTTTAGCATATTTTCACAAAAATATAAGTGATATGGTGGTCAAGGTGTTGAAGGAGTAAAATGGAAGGGGTTCGAATCCCCTTAGTGTTTTTTTAAATATAGAAATTTAAAAAATACGGAAATTTCGATGGAAATATCGATAACATCGGAAATATCGGTAGTTCAAAAACACGGAAATTTCGATGGAAATATCGGAATATTATGGATATTTTAGACCATGCCTACAGACAAGGTCTAAAATATCGATGATATTGGAAATATCGGTAGTCCAAAAACACGGAAATTTCAATGGAAATATCGGGATATTATCGATATCGATAAAAATTGAATAAAAACCACGGAAATTGTAAGAAAAACTTGGAAATTTTTATTGAAACTTTGCAGGATGTTTATTTAGTCAATTATCTATTAGTTTATCACAAAAAATTGGAAGGAAATGCATTGCATGATGGATTTAACTGATTTAAGTTGATTATATAGTGAGCTGGCAAACATTGTGAGTGTAGAAAATATGTAGTAATTAATAAAAGAAGTTTAAACACACCATAATCATTTATATATAATGAATTAGTACAATATTTTACACTTTATACATTGCATGGTAAGATACATGAGTGACTTAGTACCACATAGAGTTCCTATGAAGTTCAAAATTTTCACTATATTCATCATCTCTATGTGTAGAGTAAGTGTATTGTGAAGAGTAGTCATCAAATGATAAATCCCCAAAATAGTTTTGCATGTAATTGTTAACATGCCACCCATATGGATCCGAGGTTGGTTGACGTTGTCAAAGATTCATTGTCATGTGCAAATTCGTTTCTTGCAAAAAGAATTCAAAACAAAACCATATATGTAAATATTTTAGCATATTTTCACAAAAACATAAGTGATATGGTGGTCAAGGTGTTGAATGAGTAAAATGGGAGGGGTTCGAATCCCCTTTGGTGTTTTTTTAAATATAGAAATTTATCATATATAATATATGTAACTGAAAAAAAAATTAATCAAATTTTAATATGATGTAATTATTTGGACTTGATTTCTCTTTATACATATATTCTTCTTCCAAATTTCGAGTATTTCAGTTTAGTAAGTGATTTTAAATTTCGGGGACGAAATTCTTTTAAGAGAGGTAGATTGTTACACCCACCCCCAATTTAAATTGTATTTTCACTAAATTTGAGTTTATTTTGCTTTTAAAATTATTTTTGGGTCTTAATAGGTGTGCCTAGGGGGCCCACCTTGCTTTTGTGTCCCCGGTCTCTCTTTTCTCTCAGTTCTCTCTTTTCCCTCACTCTCTCATCTCTACCCGTGCTCTCTCTCTCTCCGCACTCTCTCCTTCTCCCCGTGAATCAATCCACACACGCTCACTTCCACACCACATCAACGAAGTCGACACCACCTCATCACTCTCCTCACCCTCTCCCTTTTCGCCATCTCCGCCACTGCATCAAGGCCCTGCAAACCCTCTTCGTTTCCTCCTACTCCTTCTCCCTTCGCCATTTCCCTTCCTCCTCTTCCCCCTCCAGCTTCATCACCGTCGTCACCGAAATCGGCCGGCTCCGCCCCGTCCACATCCACCCTGCCCGCTCAGAAGGCGTCTTTGTCCCACACCACCACCACCACGACCACCACGACAGCGAGAAGCGATCTCAGACGGCACTGCTCTTTCCCTTCATCGGAACGGCTTCTTCGTCGTCCTCATACGACCTCAACTCCCTGCGCAATCGCACCAAGGACATCCTGAGCGTCGTCGTTTCACTGCTTTTCGATTTTGGCTGCGGCGCGCTCACTGCCGCCATTATGTACCTGGCTTGGTCCGTCTTCATCAGTCACCACGACGACAGTGGCTCCAGCTCTTTCAAGTATTTTTGGGTTTCATCTCGCGATATTATCGCTAATATCGCGATATATTGCCCAAATAATGCATTAAAATGCTAAAAATATCGTCTTCGATATTATCGCGATAATATCTACAAAAATATCGATATATTGACGATAATTAAGTGGATAAGTGTGAAAATATCGTCTTCTAAAAAAAACGATATTATCGACGAAATATCGCCAATAATATCGATATTTTAGACATTGCCTACAGATAAGGTAAATTTAGTATAGTAATTCTATTATTTGACAATTTTTTATTTTTTCTAGTTTTCTAAATTATTGTTTCCATGGCAATTAAAATGTTTTTTGTTTTTGCAATAATTTATGTTGCAGAGAAGATGGTCCTAATTCTCATAAAGAGGATCCTCATTTGTTTTTGAAGATCCCTAGAATTCTCATAAAGAAAATCTGAAGAGGATCCTCATTCGTTTTTCAAAACTCTTTTATATTGGTCGGTGGGCCACAGGCATAGTGAATGAATCTTTAGCATGGAGCCGGGCCCTACATCTTCTCCCATTTCATGATCCAATGGTGGAGGAAAAAACTTTGGGGGAATTTTCTCTTTTTGGGAAATGATTTGTTTTCTTGAAAAATTATTTAAGCACGCTAAATTAAAAGTGAGAGGTCTTAGATTTGATTCTCGTCAAATGCGAATTTAAACCATATTATTGTTAGTTCATTGTGAAGCAAATTCTACCGCCTTCCTCTTAGTGTAAATAATATCATTTGTTCAAAAAACTAAAGTGTGCAAAATAAGAAAATAGGTATGTGTGCAAAAATTATTCACATTTTCTTTTCTTTTTGTTCAATTTTTTTCTTTCTTATCAAATTTCATGGTGCTTGTTACTTCGATTGTGTTCGGTACACTAAAAGGAATTCATGAAAATTAATTTCCCATGTCTTTTCCTTGAGAAAGGAAAATGCAAAATTCCTTTTCAATGTTTACTAACGATGCAAAATTAGGTAGGAAATACCATTTTTTGGGATATAATGGTTTATGTTAGGATATACTTGTCATAAACAGATAGCAATTAACTGGTATTTTTTTTTGTTTCCCAAGGGAAAAGAAAGTGAGGACGGAGGGCTTCTGTGACAGCCCGTTCCGAAATATGGAATATTTTATTCTTGACGGCGTGGGAATGACAGTTTTACCCTTGAACGTTGTGATGTGAATGTTTAAGCGGGCTAAGGAAATGGACCAATTGCTTCACCTCCTATTTTCTTGGGTCCAATTAAAATTTTAGGATTGTTTTTGGACCAAATGGTTAGCCCTAAACATGCAGCCCAATAGGGCTTGAGGCAATTTAAAATTGCCCAATCCCGTGAGACACACACACCTACCCACACATGCACAAACCTTCCTCACACTCCCTCTCTCCTTCTCAAAGTCTCTTTTTCGTACAACTGTAGATCATCACCTCCAACCACCATAAAAACCTCACGGATGAAGGTATTCAAGACCACTACCTTGTTCCTCGTGGTCTCACGAGTCTAACCATACCCTTAGTTTGAAGTAAGGACGTCGGAAACCTTGAGTTTCCATAAGCTCTGACGAGGTGAATAGTGATTTGAACATGATCGTGAACTTTTCAGTGAGTTTTAAGGTCCTAGGAAGCCTCAAAACATCTTCACGAAGCTCGGGGAGTAATTTTGGAGTGTTTTGGACGTCGGGAAGCTCCGGTTCGACGAGTTGCAAAGGTGGCCGGATTATGGAGATTTTTCCGGCGAGATTCCGTTGGATTTAGGACCTTAAATGGTAAGGATTTGTTTCTTTCTTCCTAAGCTTCATTTTGGTTCAAATCTCATGGATTTTGGTTGAGAAATGAAGAAGATATTAAGGTTTAAAGATTTTCCAGAAACTGGCGATCGCAGCGGAACTGGCACTGGACTCCGGCGAACCAAGGAAGGAGACGGAGAATATTCTGTCAACTTTGATGGAATATTCTCAACGGCGATTAACGGTGTCAGGTATTTTTAACGACATATTCTATTATTTAACGGAATATTCCCTGACGGCGTTAGCTATTTCGTCAGTGTGCCAGGCACGTGCCTGCGCTTGGGCGGCGCGTGTGGCCGTGCCTTGGCTGGCACGTGAGGGCGCGTGGGAGGTCAAAAAAATTTTCTAAAAATATGGGGATGTTCGTGGGGTTGAGTAGGTCACGATGGTATATTCAAATACCTTAATTGAGCATTGTATGAGACGTTATTACATAGTTTTGGTTATGTGCTTATAAATAATGTTTATATAGTTGTTTCGCATATAGGTGAGACCTATCCTGAGGACGAGTGCCATCAATCAAGGCTCGGGGGCTACGACCCTTCGACATATCAGTGAGTGGGCTTTTGGTTTTCCGTATATTCCTATATACTTGAGATTTTTCCTAGAAAATGAAATTGAATGATTATATGTTTTGAAATGCCATGCAAAGTATCTACTTATTTAATTATGCATTAGTAGTTGCATATATTTATGATTGGTGTTGCGGACGCACAGGTAAGTGCCAGGTAAGTTCATAAATTAAAGATTTGAGATTTCTTGAGTTATGAGATATGATGTGATGCATTGAGAGCTCATAAACCTGCACCCCGGTGTTAGTGCTCCTGCCTAGAGTTAGGGCACAGTCCTTCACGTGATGTTCACCTCCCGCATCATATGCTTACCTTGGATCCAAGTTAGGTTCACAGGCTTGTCGTACAGACCACTATAGGTGGTTCCGACTCGTAGGTGACCCGCAATTATTCGCACAGTCTTCACGTGATCGTAGCACTAGAGCATATTTATTTTACACCTAGCCCTGTCGTACAGACCACTTGTTGGAAGTATGCCCACAAAGCCACTCATTTGATGTAATAGCTTTTGGAATACTTATTGTATTAGACTATTATATGTTTAATGAAGGGCAAAGCTTATTGTTAATCACTATTTATTGTATCATGTGTTTAAGCAATAAGGGAATCCAAGGAATATATTTAATCTAAGAGAGAAGTGATCTAAGTAAGTTAGATTAACGAGACCTTTCTCTTATGAACATTCCTAAAACGTTCCTAGCCATAGGATTGCCAATTGGGCATTGACAATCCACTAAGGTTAGTATGTGTTATGTTAACTCAAGCGTGAGTATGACTAGTCTCAAGTCATTTAGTGTTGGACACTAAGACAAACACATAGGTGCTCAAAAGGTAATCGAGTACACTGAACAACGATCAAAAGAGATTTCGAACATACATGTCATGTAAGAACTCGTAAGTTGCAATATGCAAAGTAGTCATTTGACTTGAGGCATCATTGATGTCTAATGGTTAGGTCCTTGATCTTTGATTATGTCAAAGGCATTCCATTGAGAGTGTCAACGACATTGTTGGGGTCAAGCTATCTAGTCATGTAGGCATGTGAATGCACAACAAGGGATCTCTAACCTTCCATGGTGGAAGGTGAATACTCTGAGATATGATTCGAGAGTCTTTGGCCAAAGCATACGAATATGATTTAGGAAGCATGTTCCAAATCATATTCAATTGATTCATATAGAGAAGTATCACATTGGATAGTAGACATGATACAAACTATCACTCAAACAATGTGATCAAGAGTATTGTATTAGAGAAGGACCGTATTGCATTGTAATTGTAACTGGATAGGTTCTCCAACCACTTCTACTTAGCTTGGGTAGCCATGACATACTGCTATGTGTCATTCATGGTTTGTGGAAGCCTTGAGGATTAGCAAACACTAATCTTCATCAAAGGGAGAATTGAAATGTAGTTTCAATTCACAATCGATCGTTAAGAGTAACAATCGCCCACTGCCTCGCTAATTGGAACCTAATGGATTGTACACCGAGTAAGGGTGAAAGTGAAGAAATATAAATGAGATGGATAAGCAATTAAATAGTTTAATTGAGAATGGTCAAGATTAATTAATTAGTTAATTAATCTTACGAAAGGTTCGTATTGGGCTTTTAAGTTGGTTTTGGGTTTCGGGGCCCAAAAGGGTTTTTGGTCCACAAGGCCCATTGAGTTTAGGTTGTGTGACAACTAAAACTAAATGGAAATTAACCCAAAAACAAAGTCAAAACCGGCCTAGGGTGAGGGTTATCAAACTTGGGTTAATTGCAAGTTTGCCACTCACATGTGAGGTGGTATAAAAGCATCTTTATAGCTTTTACCTCATTAGGGTTTTCTTGAGACAAAGAAGAGAAATATTTTCTCTCTTTTTCTCCATAGAGGCCGGCCACTTAGGGGAGGGATAGCTAGCAATCTTTCTTCCTCTAAGTCATCCATTTCATCTTCACACCTCATCCTTGGTGTGGAGACTTAGAGACACCAAACCTTTGGTGTTTTTGGAGATCCTTTCCTCACATCCTCAAGGAGCAAAGGAGTAACAAAAGGAAGTAAATCACAAGGAAGATCCAAGGAGCTAGGAGGTGACTTGAAGGCCCTTCACTTGGGTGAATCCCTTGTGTAAACAAGGATGAGCTTCAAGGGTAATGAATCTCAAAATCCTTTCTTCTCTTTAATGTTGTTAAAGAGTCTTATGATTCACCATTCACTAGGCTTTGAAAGTCATGGGTTTTAGAATTGTTTTTGAATGCATGCCTACTTTAAGGTGTTATTAGTTTGCATATGTGTTCAAATATTCTCACATGTTCTTAGCTAGGACAAAATTTTTCCTTCACCACTATAGGTGGTTTCGACTCGTGTGTAGGATTTGATATGTTTGAGATTGATTATGAGCTATAGACTCAGCCATGCAGGTTACATTAGGTGGACCCGGCTGATATGATATCTGGCATTATATATATATGTTAACTGGATTACTTGTGGCATTTCATTGTGATACTTTGGCATGGTATACTTCTATGGATTTTCATCCTGAACATGATTTTTGATATGGCATATATTATATTTTCTGGGAAAATTATACAGGTTTTACGGCGAGGGGTTAGAACTTTTGAGAAATGAAATGATTTTGAAAAGCTTTGTTTTTGCCCACTCACACTTTCTGTTTTGCGCCATTCCAGGTTTTAGGTAACAGTGCTTTGGTGGCTTACGAGGATTTCCGGAGGTTCTGACAGATTTCACAAAATGTAGGATCACCTTTGGGTGTTGTTTAATTAATACTTGTCCTGTCGGACTGCACTTAGGCTACTTATGCTCTGATTGTGTATTTCACACTTAATCTCGCACTAGCACATTATCTTTATTGCTAGTAGCTTGGTTTTTATTTACTTGTATTTCTCTATATATTTATTGCTTCCGCATTGTGCACATGATTACGTCACTCTCACGTGACGGCCAGCACGCCTTGTTTAGGTCGGGGTGTGTCAGCTTCACCTTCCCCTCTATTTTCTCATGACTCAGAAAATCATTTCCCAAGCCTTACCAAATATGAAAAAGACAACACTTTTCCATTTTCAAGCTCTCTTTCCCGCATACCAAACGTAGACTTCAGGATTATGTAAAAGGCCAAATCTCACTTTTAGATCATGTAATTTAGTTGAAGTTTAATTGGTGATTGTAATTTAAATTTCTCAATTTTAGTCCTTGTAGTTTTCCAAACGATAAAGTTCAAGAACACATCACATTTTTCATTCATTTAGTTAATGAAGAAGGCATGTGACACTCAAATGATCGAGCATTTTAGTAAGTTTAAGACAAGTCATGACTCTTTCTCTCCTAGAAGCAATTCATATTTGTGACAATGGTGCTATTTTTCTTTTTTTAAGTTTACTACTTTAAAATATTTAATAATTCGTTTAAAAGAATGTTGATTATTTTTTAATAGTTTCTTAGTCATCAAGTAGTCTAATTGGTATACTAAATTTGGGCTTCAGATAAATCTACACCATCGAATTTGAGATTTGTAAAATGTTTGCAGTTGTACAAATTGCTCCACCTATTTAGGGGATAGTAACTTATATGGAACTGATTTATTGTCATGTAACGTCCCGACCCAATTATACATTTCATGTATAGAAAAACTTGCACATAAAAATGCATTATTAAATAAGGGACGTCAAGTGAAGGTAAACCTTTCCATGTCTTCCATGTAAGTCATTCTCTTTTTAGAGAGGATACGTTCTTAGATGTTCTCCCCAGCTCACACGACTTGGCTTTGTCAAATCTCAATCTTTCATTCCTTTACCCGAAAACAAGCGCTTTTGATTTTTTTTTTGGAAACTACAAGCGGTTTTGATTAGATTTGAAGAGATTGGCTGCAACAAAGAATGAATCACTGTACAACTATCTTTAGAAGAATAATTGCATTCTTTGTTGCAACCCTTTGCTTGAAATCTTATCAGAGCCGCTCGTTTTTAGTTAAAAGAATGAAAGGATGAGATTCAACTAAGCCAAGTCGCGCGCAGCCCGTGCATAGAACCCAAGTACGCAGGGGAGAAAATCTGGTAAACCTAGCAAGCACTATCTCCCCTCCAAGCACCACCATGATTTATTTACTTGATTTACTGCCCATAGTGTTTCACTACCAACATTTGATTAGCATAAACGCAACAGACAGTTTATCAAGCCCAAAGGTATTTTTCTTCTTCATCTGTTTTGTTTCTGGATAGTTTATCAAGTTAATTATTTATACCACTATAAATAAAACCCTGCCCCTGGATTTCACTATTCAAGTTTCGTATTTCATATTTACGAATTTAATTTAATTTTCGTTAAGTTTTGATTTTTAGTTGACTAGCTACAGAGTTTGATATTTTAGTAATTAGTCATTAAAAATCCGTAGACATGTTAGGGTCTCTTTTAGTATATTTGGATAAGTTCAATTCTACAAACGCGTGGGCGGAAACCGGTCATGAAACAGAGTTTTAACAAAGGAATTATGAGCGAATAAAGTTGAGGGCAAATTAGTAAATTGGGCTTTATAGCAGCTGAAGATTGTGGAAGGGGGAAAAATCCCGTTTTAGAAACACGGGTCTGCAACGGACCCGTTTGCTGCACGCGACACGGGTTCTTGACACATTTCCTGCAATAATTTTCGACACGGATTTCTGGCAAAATTTGAGGACGATGAACCTACCCACCACCACCAATCGGTTCAGTGCCTTTCTAGCTTCCCAAACTTGAGTACGCTTGGGTGCTGTTTCAAGACGGACGAGGCACGCCTTTTTGCCAAGTATCACGATCGGCAATCTCCCAACTTCGACCACTCAGACGTCGAACACCACTTGTAATCAACTCATCTCAACCTTAGCAACAAAACCTAGCTAGGTTTCGAGCCCTTGAAGCTCCGGTAACGACAATTCGATATTCGACGGTTTTGACTTTTCCAGCTATACCTCGCCATTTTCAAGCCTTTTTCGATGGAACCAACTGTCTTGGCAGGTATAAAACTTACTCATATCTTCGGAGGCTTCAATTTGATGTAAAATGAGTTTTGGCCGTGGTTGGCCAGATTCCAGCAGCGTGTGGCCAGAGTCGACTTTGTCTCCCTAGACTAATTTCGATACCCTGAATCTATTTTTGACATCCGTTTAATGTGATTCCATTGTTTGAACTTAGTTTCGTTAAGGCCCGCCACTTGAATTTTGTGGTAGGTGAAGATCTGATTGTTGGATCGTCGTGGAATTATAGTATGTTGTTATTTGATTAGTGTGATACTATTAGGATTTTACAGATAAAAAATCTGACGTATGAATCTTCCAGATTGGATTACTAAGGTTGTTGACTGTATCGTTGACCACGTTGATCGAGGGTTGACTTTTAGTCAAAATGTTCTGAATCGTTCTTCAATATTGAAATTAACATTACTAAATATCTGATAGAGCCTACTGGACCTATCTTTGTTAGCGAGCCGTCCTAAGGGATATGTGCTTCAGCTAGCGTGCAAGTGGCACCTTACCGAGATTTACGTGATGTGTGCTTCTAAATGACAGTAATGATAATGTGCAACTACTAGCATGAAGAGATAGGTTGGGGACCATATTAGAACTATTTTGTAAAACTTGTACGTCTATGTGATTAGAGATCTGTTAGTCATGTGGAATCAATAGTTTGTATGCTTACAATTGTGATTCATGGTGAATGAATGTATTATGTATGATGCATGGTGTATGATGTATGATGTGTGATGAAATAATTGAACCATGTAGCAGTGTGGTACATGGGTGGTCCTGCTTGGTTAATTTGCATTGGGGGTCCACACCATTTGATGCATGCCTATGGTCCTGCTTGGTTAACCGGTATTGGATGACCACACACATTATAGGGTTGACGTTGTTTGGTTAATCCACATTGGGGAAACGTACGCACTTTAGGGATGATTCTATTGAGTTGGTCCATTACATTAGATTCTTGTGCACAGAAAGTTGCTTGAGTTTAGCTTGTGGTTTTAACTTAGAGTTACAATGTTGGACAATTGGATTTGAAGTAGAGAAATACGACAAACTTTATAAAGTTGGCTTTATTAAATTAGTGAAGTGATATTTGATCTTGTTCGTTGAGCAGTGTAGTTAAATATTAATATTGTGCATCCTTAATTCATGGAATCGATTATTTGTTGTGATTGCGGAATTGTGCTGGCACTACTACAAAATGGACTCATTGTGTCACTGGTTGATGTCGCTTTAATATAATATAGTTGCGACACCTACTGAACATAAAGTCGGATTTACTGTCGCTTGTAAGCGTCATAAACTATCTATGTCGCTTTTAACCGACGTTAACATTTAATGTCGCTTATAACCGACATACATTTTAATAATTTTTAAATAATGGTGTTGCTTTAAAAAAAAATAGTGTCGCTTTTAAGCGACATAAAGTATTGGTGTCGCTTCTAGCCAACACTAATTATTGTTTTTAAATATTTTAAAGCCTGCGTCGGTTCTGAGCGACATAGATTTTATTTTTTTTAATATTTTGAAACCTGGTGTCGGTTGTAAGCGACAGATTAATGGTCTTTATATACTATCCCCCGTGTTTTCTTCTTCCTCTCTTGCATCTTTCTTAAGGATGAGTTTATGAGGTGGCACGCAACTAGGCCTGGCAAACGGGTCGTGTCTATCGCTTTTGTGTAACACATGTTATCTTAACGGGTTATGTCATGTCTCACCCATTATCTTAACGGGTCCTTAATAGGCTACCCGTTAAGAAAAATATATATATTTTTCTTAAATTTGCACATACCACACATTGCCACATAAATATTAATTCAAAACATTAAAACACATTTGTCGTTTAAGTACTACATCTACACTCGAAAATAAGAGCCTAATAAACAAACATCCATACACTACTACTCGATTACAAAATGTTTAATGTACAAGGATATGCAAAATGGAAGAGTTTTTGTTTTCAAGGTTGTGAAGCCTTTCTCAAAAGTTTAAACCTTGCCAATGGAACTCAAAGCTTGCATGTTATTCCTTTTACAAAAACCTCAATTTTCATCGATCATCATGACATAAGATTTTGTGGGATCCACTTCTGTAAATATTTTAAATTGATGATCAAATTAGTTCATTGTGTTCATATAGGATCAAGGAGTGTAGCTGTAAAAAATCATCAAAATCGGAGTTAAAATAACCGTTAAATCGTGATTTTTCGTTTATAACCGTTGAAAGGTTTTGTCTCGTTACTTGATCTCTGAATGTTTGTTTTTTGCAATTTTTGGCGTATGCGATCTCGAAGCATATATAAACAAGTTTGACCGTTGGATCGTTAGTTTCGTAGGATGCGTATCCCATCAAAATGATAGATTCACTAACACTTAGAGTTTATTTATACTTTCATTCAGTATAACATAAGATTTTGTGGTATCCATTAGTGTAAATATTTTAAATTGAAGATCGAATTCCTTCATTGTATTCATATAGGGTCAAGGAGTGTAGCTGTAAAAAATCATCAAAATCAGAGTTAAAATAACCGTTAAATCGTAATTTTTCGTTTATAACTGTCGAAAAGTTTTGTCCCATTACTTGATCTCTGAATGTTTGTTTTTTGTGATTTTTGGCGTATGCAATCTCGATGTGAGATCCCACATTGCCCAGGGGAGTGGATCCTGTGAACCATATATGTATATTCCCACCTCCAATTAGCACGAGGCATTTTGGGAGCTCATTGGCTTCGGGTTCCATTGGAACTCCGAAGTTAAGCGAGTAGCTCGCGAGAGCACTCCCATGATGGGTGACCCACTGGGAAGTTCTCATGTAAGTTCCCAGAAACAAAACCGTAAGGGTGTGGTAGGGGCTCAAAGCGGACAATTCGTGCTACGGTGGAGTCATGCCCGGGATGTGGTGGGGGCCCAGGCCGGGATATGACAATTTGGTATCAGAGCCTAACCCTGGCCGCATGTGTGTCGACGAGGATGTTGGGCCCCTAAGGGGGGTGGATTGTGAGATCTTACATCGCCCAAGGGAGTGGATCCTGTGAGCCTTATATGTATATTCCCACCTCCAATTAGCACGAGACTTTTTGGGAGCTCTATGGCTTTGGGTTCCATTGGAAATCCGAAGTTAAGCGAGTAGCGCACGAGAGCACTCCCATGATTGGTGACCCATTGGGAAGTTCTCATGTCAGTTCCCAGAAACAAAAACGTGAGGGTGTGGTAAGGGCCCAAAGCGGACAATATCGTGCTACGGTGGAGTCGTGTCCGGGATGTGGTGGGGGCCCGAGCCGGGATGTGACACTTGAAGCATATATAAACAAGTTTGACGGTTGGATCGTTGAAATTAGTTTCATAGAATGCGTATCCCATCAAAATGATAGATTCACTAATACTTAGAGTTTATTTATACTTGGGTAAATTACACTTTCATACCTCAGATTTGGGGTCTATTTCAATTCCGTACAACATCTTCAAAACATTTCACTTTCATACCTCACGTACTATTTTATTTCAAAATAATATATCCGTTACATTTTCCATCCATTGGTCTATTAAGTGCTGACGTGGTTGCCACATTTATGCTACGTGGCTGCCACATCTGTGCCACGCGGCTAAAAAATAATTTTTTTATGCATTTAAAAATAATTAATTTAAAAAAAAAAAAAACCCAGAACTCCATCCTTTCCCCTTCCCCGTAACCCCCACCCCTTTCTTCGACAATCTCCAGCTTATAGTCTCCGGCCTCCACCTTCTTCCAACACCACTAGGACCACCACTACTACAATGAGCATATCCACAACCACCACCACCACTGATCAGCGTCCGTCCGGCCTCCTCCTTGAACATCTTCACCACCTCCTCCTTGAACATCTTCACCACTACTTAGATGTTGTGCTGGTCTCGTTCGGACTGCTGATCATGCTAATCTACCACCTCTTCATCCTCTACAAATACATCAATCACCCTTTCTCCACTGCCATTGGATCTGAAAACATTGACAAGAAAAATTGGGTTGGAAAAATCTTACAGGTAAGTTTCAAATCCAGAAACCCAATTCTCAAAATCCTCTTCCATATGCAAAAATCCTATCTTTTGGTGCTGAGATTCCTGATGGAGTGTTGGTGAAAGAGGAGGAGGTTGTGACATACACCGTCGGCTCATCGTCTTCGTTGTCCTCAAGCTTCTAGCCGTAGCCAATAGAGGGGCTGCATGAGGAGGGTCCGCCGCCATTTCTCATCAATTGAATAGAGCACTGCATGGTATTGGTCAAAAGCAACGACTGGCTGCTAGTCCCAGTCTGGATAATCTGCAAGAATCGCCTAGAATCGATGTTGTGGACTACTTAGCAAGCCAGGATCAGGGAGAATAGGCCGGAAGGACGCTGATCGGTGGTGGTGGTAGTTGCGGATCTGCTCATTGTAGTAGTGGTGGTCATGGTGGTGTTGGAAGAAGGCGGAGGCCAGAGATGAGAAGCTGGAAATTGTCGAAGAAAGGGGTAGGGGTTGCGGGGAAGGGGAATGGACGGGGTTCTGGGTTTTTTTTTTAATTACTTAATTACTTTTAAATGCATAAAAAATTATTTTTTTGCCACATGGCACAAATGTGGCAGCCACGTGGCATAAATGTCACGTCAGCATTTAACAGACCAATGGATGAAAAATGTAACGGATATATTATTTTGAAATAAAATAGTACATGAGGTATGAAAGTGAAATGTTTTGAAGGTGTTGTAAGAAATTGAAATAGACCCTAAACCTGAGGTATGAAAATGTAATTCACCCTTTATACTTTCATTAAGTATAACATAAGATTTTGTGGTATCCACTAGTGTAAATATTTTAAATTGAAGATCGAATTCATTCATTGTATTCATATAGGGTCAAGGAGTGTAGCTGTAAAAAAATCATCAAAATCGGAGTTAAAATAACCGTTAAATCGTGATTTTTCATTTATAATCGTCGAAAAGTTTTGTCCCGTTACTTGATCTTTGAATGTTTGTTTTTTTCGATTTTTGGCGTATGCGATCTCGAAGCATATATAAACAAGTTTGATGGTTGGATCATTGAAATTAGTTTCGTAGAATGTGTATCCCATCAAAACGATAGATTCACTAACATTTAGAGTTCATTCATACTTTCATTAAGTATAACATAAGATTTTGTGGTATCCACTAGTGTAAATATTTTAAATTGAAGATCAAATTCATTCATTGTATTCATATAGGCTCACGGAGTGTAGCTGTAAAAAATCATCAAAATCAGAATTAAAATAACCGTTAAATCGTAATTTTTCGTTTATAACCGTCGAAAAGTTTTGTCCCATTACTTGATCTCTGAATGTTTGTTTTTTGCGATTTTTGGCGTATGCGATCTCGAAGCATATATAAACAAGTTTGACGGTTGGATCGTTGAAATTAATTTCGCAGAATGCGTATCCTATCAAAACGATAGATTCACTAACAGTTAGAGTTCATTTATACTTTCATTAAGTATAACATAAGATTTTGTGGTATCCACTAGTGTGAATATTTTAAATTGAAGATCGAATTCCTTCATTGCAATCATATAGGGTCAAGGAGTGTAGCTGTAAAAAATCATCAAAATCGGAGTTAAAATAACCGTTAAATCGTAATTTTTCGTTTATAACCGTCGAAAAGTTTTGTCCTGTTACTTGATCTCTGAATGTTTGTTTTTTGCGATTTTTGGTGTATGCAATCTCGAAGCATATATAAACAAGTTTGACGGTTGGATCGTTGAAATTAGTTTCATAGAATGCGTATCCCATCAAAACGATAGATTCACTAACACTTAGAGTTCATTTATAATTTCATTAAGTATAACATAAGATTTTGTGGTATCCACTAGCGTAAATATTTTAAATTGAAGATCGAATTCATTCATTGTATTCATATAGGATCAAGTAGTGTAGCTATAAAAAATAAGGAAAACTAATGAAAAGTCCAAAAAAACTTATCTTTTAAGGAAAAGCCCTTTTTATAATGTATAGTGAATAGTATCATGTAAAGGTAAAAAAATGGTTTTTCGTTAAAAGTGAATAGTACCGGGAGTGTTTCGTTAAAACTCCCTAAAAAATAATCAAAATCGGAGTTAAAATAATCGTTAAATCGTGATTTTTGGTTTATAACCGTAGAAAAGTTTTGTCCTGTTACTTGATATCTGAATGTTTGTTTTTTGCAATTTTTGGCGTATGCAATCTCGAAGCATATACAAACAAGTTTGACTGTTGGATGGTTGAAATTAGTTTTGTAGAATTCGTATCCCATCAATTTCAATGGTGTGTGTATATATATATATATATATATATATAGGAAACCTTTCACAAGAGGGATCCCCATTTTTCTAAAAAAATGGGGACACGCTCTCCACCGTTGGATTTAACTTCAATGAAATTGTGTGGTTGAGATTGTGTGGCCTGTGTTTTAATCTCAACCACACAATTTCATTAAAGCCAATCTAACGGTGGGGAGCGTGTCCCCATTTTTTTGAAAAAATGGGGATCCCTCCCCTTAAAGGCCCTGTATATATATATTTAAATTTATTTATTTTGTACATATAGCACTTAAGAAATTGAAAGGTATGTATATTTAAGCCGATCCAATGGTCACCAATTTTTGTGAAGGCAGCTGGTGGTATCTTCAGTTTGGATAAACAACACTATTGCCGTAAAACTAGCCGGCCGATGAGCACCTTCAGTTTGGATAAACAGCATGCTTCGAGACCGATTGGTTATTTATCCAAGTCTCGATCGAGAAGGATTTCCGAATCCTTATTGGCAGAGGTCATCTCATCAGCCTTCTCGGCGAAGTGAGGTGTTACCAGGTTACTACATTCGGCACATTGAAAGCCGAATTTGATATTGAACTTCGTAAAGTAGTAGCCTTGTCTTCAGGCTTTAGAACCCAAAGGCCGAGACGTGTTCCTTCCTCGGTCGTAATCGCAAGACGTAGAAGTTAGCCACACGCTCAAACTTAACATCAACACATTTTACTCCTCGGTCGAGGTCGGCCGATGAGTTGGCATGCCCCGCACACAACCGAATGACGTAGTTAGCTCATTAGTTACTCGGCCTGCACGCCACGTAGGCTTGGTAGTTTTTAGGGTCAACATTTGGGCATGCCCAGTGGGACCAAAGTGCAAAAATTACGAAGTTCATGCCCGTTGAAACACGGTCAGTAAAAAAGAAAACAGCCATGGAAAAGTCAACAGCTAGTCTTACAGCCCAGAAACTAGGGCAAGAAGGCTTGTCACATGCACATAATGTTGCTGCCACGATGCCCGAAATACCAAGCACGACACGTCGAGAAAAGGAAGTTAATCTCGGTGAACCGCTTTGTGATGTAAGGGTCCTCACCAAAGCGACAAAAGGGATCTTCGTCGAAGGAATAGTGGAGAATTATGACGAGGACGACAGTGATTCCTCTGACCCACCAACCAGGTCATTTTTTTGGCGATGGCTCGATGAGCAAACTCGACAGTTCGAGCATTTGATCAGCTGACAAACAAACGTACTAACAGAAATACGAGATGCTCTGGTCAGCAAGGGCCGTGATCATGGATTCGCCGATCTTCCTCGGTATTTTTCACCAAGAAATAACGTCTTACCAACAGTATAGGCCGAGCCAGTATCTGCTCGGGCCAAAATAATTGACTTGGAAAAGAGAGGAGGATCGAGTAGTAGATCAGACGGATTCGACCAGAGAATGGAAACGATATCCGTTGATATGTTCGAGGTTCAAAGGGTGATCGATTCGACCTTGAAAAAAGGGCCGAAGTTCCCGAAATTCATCCATCCATATTCGGCTTACGTGAAAAAGTTTGAGTATCCTAATGGCTTCAAAATCCCAGATTTCAGCCTTTTTGCTGAAGAATCGTCCTTGACCTCGTTAGAGCATGTAGCTCGGTTCACGGCACAGTACGGGGATGTTAATAGTGATTTCCACAAGCTATGACTATTTAACTTCTCGCTGATAGGCTCGGCATTTGCATGGTACATTAACCTCACACCCAACTCCATCCAAAGTTGGGAGGAACTAGTTGAAAGATTCCATGAGCAGTTCTATCGGCCAGGAATGGACATGTCATTCTCTTCATTGGCCAGGATGGCTCAAACATCTGATGAATCATCAATGGATTATCTTACAAGGTTTAAGTCGGCCAGAAATTGGTGCCGAGTACCTTTCCCCGAAGTAGAATTTGTTAGGTTCACTTTGAATAGGTTGGACGTGGAGTACATAAAGAAATTCTTAGGGCAAACTTTCGAGACATGTACGAACTAGTTTAGCACGTCGAGCAATATGATTATTTACTCCGAGAGGAAAAGATCTCAAAGTCCCCACCTAGAGGAACGATTTATAAGAATCCCACGGTCAGCTACGCAATCACTGAAGGCGAGGATTCCCAGTACGCCTGTGTGGACGCGGTCGAGATCGTAATCTATAAGCCGTATGTATGCAAGGCATTGACTCATCTTAATTCCAAGGATATCAAAACTCGCTCGGCCTTTGAAGAAGTTACAATCAAAGCATCAAAAGTTTATACTTTTGACATCACTAAGGCTGATGCAATTTTCGACCAGTTATTGCTTGCAAAGATTATCAAGCTTCGGCTAGGGCATAACGTCCCTAAGGCCAAAGAGTTGAGAGGCAAGACGTATTGCAAGTATCACAACTCGAACAAGCATACAACCAGTAACTGTGTCGTGTTTCGTGATGCCATTCAGAGCTGGATTGATAAAGGCAAACTCAAATTCCCTGAGAAACAAAGGGAAAGGGAATGCCGAGTTCATTCCAATACAACATGTCCCAAAGCAGAATTCTCGGCCATGACTTAAAATTGATTTATTTTTGAACGACCCACCTGCAGAGTTTTCCGGACCAGCGATTGTTGAACATATGTCAAACTCCAGCACAGATGAAGCAGATAGATCAGTGGTGTTGTGCAGCCGGTGTAAAGCAGATGTCACCTTGGCGAGGCCAAAGGAAAAACCACCTCAGGCTACGACACCACAATCTTCATCCACGGTCGCGTCGACATCCCCAAAAGTGCTGGGCGTAGGCCAGCGTTGGGAAGTCTTCGACAGGCTTGGCCCTCAAATGTGGATAGATGGTTCAAACTCAGCTAGATGACGCCTTGATTTTGATGCACCGTTTTACAATGAAGATTATTACTCGCGTAATTCCAGCAACTCGAGTTCATCGGCAAACCAAAGAACGTTCAAGCCACCCGAGCCACGGGACCAACGGTGGTACAGTTACAATTCTCTTACCGGCATCAAAACCCATTATCCAAATCTCAAAAATGTCGACGCCAACTGATAGACTGCATGGAACGCCGACAAACTGCACAGGCTACTTCGGTTACTAAATGGCAGCCGAAAGAAGTGTCCGGCAATGAAGACGATCGACAAACCCCCACCATCATGATCGAATTAATTCAAGGAAAGAAGGCGGTTGAATGCGACTTTGGGACCACAATCGAGGACTCTGAGAAGCGCATCAAACTCCTTCTTCGACCAGGGCAAAATGAAAGCTCGTTTCGAGCAATTCAGAAAAGAGGCGGACAGCAAACTTCTTCTGTTACCTTCACCAGAACCACTAATTAAAATACGGCAGAATTTGCACCCTTCATTTATCGGCGAAGCCTTAGAGTACATGCGGGAGTTTCATAAGAAATATTCCGCTAATGACTTATACGGCCTACAAAAAGAGTGTCAAGAAGCCCTTGACCTGGCTCTAACTTGCCTTAACGTTGAGTAAATTATCCAAAAGTCCACCGATCCAGCAATGAAGGCCAGGTTCCAGCACATATGTGAAGCCCAAGTTCTCGGTTTTGAAGTCGATCCGTATACTGATATAGACATCGCCGAGCTTCCTTTTTCTCTTGAGGACCATCAGTATTTACGGTACCATTTCAAAGTCTTTTTGGCAGTGGCCCTTTTTGGCCTAACGACTGATGAGAAAGAGCGTGTGGCACGTTTGGATGCGTACCTCGACACAAAGAACGCTCGGATCGCCTACTAGGAGTAAGCCCGCAAAACGGCACATGAACAAGACCAGCTCCTCACGTCGCACGAGCATCAAGATGACAACCAGAATGACACCGAACCGAAGGATATGCCGCAGCAACCACTAACTACAATTACAGATGATCCAGCCAAAGAAACTCAAGAGCAAGATACCTCGGTCAGTCGCTTGGAAGACGACGACCATGACCCAATACGCCCTTCAGTTATTGAGAATATGGAAATTAGCATGGTCCACATTCTACTTGTCGAGTTTCGGCCAACTACATCTCAACCAAATTCCATAGATGGCGATGTGGTCACCGAAGAAGTAATACAGGTTGACTTTGTCACTATCGAAAAAGAAGACCCGGAAAGCAAACAGGACAAACTCAAAGCAGTTCTTACCGAACTATTTCCTCGCTATTCTACTAATAATCTTCAGCATCTGAAGCCGTTGTATGTTACGACTTATATTGAAGGGTATTCAATCTCTAAGGTGTTCGTCGATTGTGGAGACACGGTCAACATTATGCCAGTGTCCATCATGAGAGCGCTACAAGGGTCTAACGACGAACTCATCCTGTCAGGGGTAACCGTGAGTTGCTTTATTGGTGAGAAATCACAGACAAAGGGAGTGCTTCCTCTGGACGTAAACGTTGCCGATCAAAGTTACATGACCGCATTCTTCATAGTTGACTAAAAAACCGAGTATAATGCATTGCTCGGTCGTGACTGGATTTATCAAACATGCTGCATTCCCTCGTCGCTATACCAAGTCCTTGTCTTCTGGGATGGCAAATCGATTTTGGTTTACCCAATCGATAATCAGTCGTTTGAAACAAACACGATTCAAGCTCGTTATGATGACGATCACGTCAGCTATATCACCTTACAAGGCTTTAATGAGGAAGGACGACCGACTCAGATGTCAGTACAAAAGGCCATCGAGGTAGGCGCCAAGACTGTGCACCAATCTGATTGCCGACACCGATGTTTGACACCATACAAGAAAGACGCTAGGTTGCGGTTTCATCAACCATGGAACGACTGCTGGCTCATTGGTACGCCATTTCCAAGCAATCACATTCGGGCATAAACTTAGTCGAGTTTTTTGCCGAATGAGATAACGGTCCCTTCCTGTCGTTAGATAAGGTTCCAGCTGCTCCATATGAGCTCGAAGATAGTCGACCCCAAGTCAAAGACCCTTTGGAGGAAATAAATGTTGGGACGGCCAACTACCCACGACTGTTATTTATTAGTGCTTTGTTACCCCAACATATGAAGGCTGAGCTTTGTAATTTACTCCAAGAGTTTAAAGATTGTTTTACTTGGAGCTACCGTGAGATGCCAGGTTTAGATCGAACGCTCGTCGAGCATGAGTTACGAATTAAACCTGGGTGTAAACCATTTCGTCAACCACCACGATGATTCTCAACCGAAGTACAACTCGGCATAAAGGATGAACTTATTCGACTTTTAAAAGCCGATTTCATTCGGACCGCTCGATACGTCGAATGGTTGGCAAATATCGTCCCAGTGTTAAAGAAAAATGGTGCGGTACGAATTTGTATCGACTTCCAAAATCTGAATCTGGCCACTCCCAAAGATGAGTATACCATGCCGATCTCAGATTTGCTAATCGACGCAGCGGCAAACCACGAAATCCTATCCTTTATGGATGGACATGCCGACTATAACCAGATTTTCATTGCCGAAGTCGACGTCCATAAAACTGCTTTTCGTTGCCCAAGGGCACTCGGCACATATGAATGGGTTGTTATGCCATTCAGCCTCAATAACGCCAGGGCCACATACCAGCGAGCGATGAATACTATATTCCATGATCTAATTGGAACCATCGTCGAAGTCTACATTGATGATGTCATGATAAAATCAAAACGTCGGCAGACACATCTGGATGATCTTCGACAAACCTTCTTACGCACACGCCAGTACAATCTGAAAATGAATCCTGCCAAATGTGCTTTCGGCGTCACGGCTGGTAACTTTTTAGCATTCCTTGTACACCATCGTGGTATTAAGGTCGATGAAAACAAAGCTCGCGCGATCATCATTGCTCCACCCCCTGCGACCAAAAAACAACTACAGTCGTTGCTCGGCAAGATCAATTTCCTCCGTCGATTCATTGCTAATTCGGCAAGAAAAATGAAAGCCTTTTCTACGCTTTTGAAACTCAAGGATTGCGACGCCTTTGAATGGCGTCCGGAACACCAAGAGGCGTTTACATAGATCAAAGTCTCCCCTCGTCCTTTTCCCACCACGACGTGGTAAACCTCTCAAGTTATACATCTCCGCGGCCGAAGAATCCATCGATTGCCTCATCGCGCAGGACAATGATGCTGGCCGAGAACAAGCCATTTTTTATCTTAGTCGGAATCTCAACTAACCAGAGATCAATTACCCCGTCGTCGAGAAACTTTGCCTAGCCTTATTCTTCGTCGCATCCAAACTCTGGCATTACATGCTTCCATTGGTCACTCAAGTCATCGCCCAGACCGATGTTATTCGTTACATGCTCACTCGGCCAATCGTGAAAGGCCAAATCGGGAAGTGGACAATGGCACTATCAGAATTTAGTTTACAATACATGCCCCATAAAGCTGTCAAAGGTCAAGCTTTAGCCGATTTCTTGGCTGAACATCCTTCACCTTACATTTTTGGGGGCAATGATGTTGAAATCGGTATGGTAGCTACATGTGATAATTACTGGACGATGTACTTTGATGGCTTTAGTACTTTGGCTTCGGCTGGGGTTGGGATGGTTATCCAATCCCTTGATCACAACTGATGGTATTTTTCTCTCAATTTGATTTCGATTGTACAAATAATCAAGCCGAATACGAAGCTCTTGTCATCGGCCTTGGTGTTCTTCACGATTTACGCGCAACCAATGCCCTCATCCTCGGCAATTTTAAACTTGTGATTAACCAGCTCAATGGTACTTTTCATTGCATGAGTTGCACTTTGGCGCCCTATCACATGGTTGCCAACTATTTGGCCGAATCTTTCGACGACATTACATTCGAACACATCTCTTGAGTTCGAAACACCGACGCAGATGAATTGGCTCAAATAGCCTCTGAAGCACAACTCCTGAGGGCAAACTAGGTTGGGAAATAACCGTGTTACAATGATTATACCCGGCCTTGGTTAACCAGCAAGTTCTCTAACGCGACAGCGTAATCCATACGCGAGTCATGTCCCTACCTTCGTTATTAGAACGAAAGAATCCTATAGACGTTTGCGCGATCGAGGCAATACCAGATGACTAGAGAAAGCCAATCATGCAGTACGTCGACAACCCAATGCTAAACACGATTGCAAGACAAAGGTTCATGCAACGAACCATGTCACATACCAAAATGAATTGTACTGAAAGGGTGAAGACGGTCTATTACTATTATGCCTCGGCCCCTGGGAAGCTGCTCAAGCAATCACAGAAGTTCATGAAGGAATTTGCATTGCTCTTCAGTCTGGTTGAAAGATGCGATGGTTGCTTCGTCAACACGGCTATTTCTGGCCGAATATACTAAAAGATTGTATTGAGTTCACGCGAGGATGTGTACAGTGTCAAATTCATGGTCTTATACAAAGGGTCCTGGCCGAATCACTACATTCGGTCACTAAACCATGACCGTTTAGAGGATGGGCCATGGACGTAATCGGCAAAATTACACCACCTTCCGGGTCAGCAAAACATGCATGGATACTTGTTGCGACAGACTACTTCACCAAATGGGTCGAAGCAAAGTCATATGCCGAGTTAACGTCTAAAGAAGTTTGTAACTTCGTAGAAGAAAACATTGTGACTAGATTCGGCATACCAGAAACAATCATAACTGATAATGGTACTATCTTCACATTCGACAGGTTTAAGGAGTATATGGCGAATCTGAAAATTTGGCTCGAGCAGTCTACGCCGTATTATCTGTAGGCGAATAGGCAAGCCGAAGCAAGTAATGAGGTTTTGATTGGTATTCTTGAAAAAATGGTAAGAGAGAGGCCTAGTATGTGGCATTTGAAGCTAAATGGAGCGTTATTGGCCTATCGAACTTCACTATGATCAGCCATTGGAACGATTCCATACGCATTGACTTATGGACACGACGCCATGTTATCGGTTGAGCTACGTATAAACTCGTTGCGAGTAATTGAACAAAGTAGTTTATTTAGTGCTGAGTACAGCCAGGCCATAAGACAAGAGTTAGAAGATTTAGAAAAAGCTCAGCTTGATGCTTATAACTTATTGGTGGCACAAAAGAAGATCGTTGAGGGAGCTTATAATCAATGAGTCAGACAGAAAACGTGCGGTGAAGGAGAGTTGGTTTGGCAAACCGTGCTACCCGTGGGAATTAAAGACCCTAGGTTAGGCAAATGGTCGTCAAATTGGGAAAGACCATTCGTTGTACACAAAGTTCTCGGCAAATGGGCATACCACCTCAGGAATCGAGCTGGTTTGATTCATAAACTACCAATCAACGGGAAATTTAAAAAAAAAAAATTATCCATTAACTTGGGAGATGCAAGAATAAAAGTTCATTTCATTAATATTCGCAAAAAGGTGTACAAGTAGAAATCGGTCAACCGATTTACAAAGATAATTCAGGGGGACGAAGGAAGGAAAGCTTCAAGGGCAGCCTTCAACTCCAACCATCGTACTTCGCCTATTATGATTTCAACCTGCTGGGTTATTCTATCCATCTTCAGCTGCTCGATTTGCTTCGCAACAACCGCATAGTTAGTCAGACAAGTTTTGCTCAACTCAAAATTATCAAAAAGATCAGAGGCCATGGCTGACCGCTGATGTTGAAGTTTCGTAATTCGACGGTTGAGGTTAGTGATTTGTAGGTCAAAGTCGGCCAGTTGTGCTTTCTTTGGCCTTATCACCTCGACTTCTGGCCATAGAGCTTCTTAAGCGACTAATGCGGCCTTAAGGTCTTCTTTTCCCCGAAGAGCTCTTGCGAAAATATCGAAATGCTCTCGAGTTCGATCCAGGATAGAAGACAGGTGAGTAATGGTTTCGTTGCTCAGAAGACCGCCTGCTGCAAGGTCGTTCAGACATTCTCCCACGGAGTCGAGACCCTTGCTTTCAAGGATTTGTGAAGCCGAGAGAGATAGGAGCGCCTGCAGTTTAGCAAAAGCATCTGATTTGGCAGTTGATACAGATGGTCTGGTTGTAGTTGTCGAAGAGCTAGCCGCCCCTGAAGTATTCAAAAGAAGAGCTTCGAGTTCAACTTCCCATGAAGGCTGCGCAGAAAAGAAACTTGTCAGAAAAAGTCGAATCACAAGGAGGTAAAGAAGAATGAGAATTTTAGACCTGCCGAGAAGAGACTTCGGCCATATCTGCTGGCTCATTACTCGAGCCTAAAGAGCTTAATGGCCGAGCCTAGTGTTTAAGATCGTTTTTTAATTCACGCGGCCAATAAAGGTTATCTATGTTTGATGGCCATTGAGGTGGCCATGAGATATAGATAACGCCCTTCGGCGCATAAAATATTTGGTGAAATGAGAATGTGGGCACCTGACATTAATTTTTCCTTGTTCAGAATCCTAAGGCAGGAGATTGATCAATGGAAAGCAATAAGAGTACTTACGTAAGCCGAAGTGACTTCTTGCGAGGAGATGTTGAGGTCTTGATCCTACGGGTGAATCGGTGTTTCTGCCGTCGCTTTAGGCTCGACGGTGGCCCTTTTTCCGCGATCGTCTATAGGAGGCTCAACCTGGTCACCAGCCTCGAACACTGTAGAAGGATCGACCTGGTCGTCCACCTCGACCACAGGAGGTGGATCGACCCGATCGCTCGCCTTGACCACAGGGGGAGGGTTTACGGAATAAGCTTTGGTTGGTCGAGGGTGACTAGTCAATGAAATTTCGTCGCCCTCATTTTCCTGAAGAAATAAAAACCGTTAGTATTTTTGGATCTAGTAAAGGAAGAGGGTGACCACAACAGAATTATACCTCTTCCAAGACGATCACTGATCGTTTTGGATTGGTGGTGAGGTTCTTCTCAACCAAAGAGGATACCTTCTCCAAAATAGGTACCGCAGTCAGCCCTAGAGCTACAGGCTCTTCGACCGGCGAGGCAGCAGCTGTTTTAACCGCAATTAGAAGAATAGGTCAAATTTTGAGCGCCTGGCCGGTTGAAGCTGGCCGTTTCTCCGTTAACCTAGACGACAGGCGTATGAGGAGACACACTAGGGGTGGTCGCCCTTGTGGTCTAGCTGGAGATAATGTGGATCTCCTGTTCTCCATTCTTCGCCAATCGCTTGACACGTTTTGGGGGATGGGGAGATTTACTTGCCGTTTCGGCCTCCTGGCGAGGCCGTTTGCTTGGTGGGGGTGGCACAGCGGTTTTAGTCTTCTTGGAGGACGGAGGTAATTTTTTCTTGGCCACAGCTGCTGCGATCACATTTGCCTACTTCGGAACTCGACCGCCTGAGAAAGTGAAGCTGAATTAGTAAAATTAAGCAGGCGTTTGAAGGAAGAAGGTTGAAATAGACTTGTACCTTGGGTTGGTTCTTTGGTTTGTGAGACAAGAGGCTTTTTGGGCCGATCACCAAAAAGTTTATTGACAATGTCTTCGACTGGTGTGCCAAAGAAGTCTCGAGTGTATTCTTCCCACCAGTCGCCAAAGGTGTCAGTGCCGAGAGATTCATGAATAGTTGATCGAAAGCGGAATTTTTTACATCATTCCTGAAACTCTTTCTCAGTGTCTTTACACTCCATCTCTGAAGAGCCAGAGAGACGTCATCGTCTGAGGAGGGAGCGAGAGGTAAGAAGAGGTACCGGGCAACCTTAGAGGTAGCCAAGCTGTCGAGCAGTGAAGTGGGGGGTGGTAGACCTCCCAGCTTACCTGGTGAGCGTCCCAGCCACGGGGAAGGTTGCGTGTTAACACGAACGACCCCCAAGCTTGACGAAGATTAGCATCTTTGGCTTCACTTTATGCTGACGACAGGAGCCTGATCGAGGAAGGGTATTTTTGACGACGACAAATTAAGAATTCATCGTCAGAGAGGACATCGAGGTCGAAGAAGTATTTGAAAACCTCTTCGGCCCGATGAGGAGGCGCTGGTCGAGATGATAATTGAGGGCCGAACGCTTTGGTAGATTGGAAGTTGGAAGTCTCTGGCCGAAGTGTGGCAAAATAGACCTGTAGCCATATTTGGAAAACCCAGAATGGTCCATTCTGGTGTGGGTCGATCTTGTTGATGGTCACCTCGGCTAAGCAACGCAGTAGGTTGGCGAGGATGGCCGGACTAGGCTCCAGGGTATAACAGCTGGCCAGGGCTTCGGCCACTGGCATGTTTTCAACCAAGCATTTGTTTGACCTGGTACAACAAACGAACTTGTTGCACCAGTAGAAGAGGAAGACTTCATGTTCTCCCTTCACTAGGCTCGCCTCCCCTCGGCCAGCAAAGTGGAGGATCAGGGTGTTGTAATTGAAGAAGTTCTTGTGCAACTTTTGAACTTCTTCCTTCGAAGGCATTTGGCCTTCTGTGCTTAGCGTCTCGACGGCCCGTTCGTCGAATATTGCCTTGAGGTCGAGATTCGATGGGCATCCAGAGAGAGCGGCGTCAACAGAAATGCCAGAGGGGGAAGTCCTAAGAATGACTGAGACGTCGAGGATGGTAGGATTGATGGGGCCAAAGGGAAGGATCATAGTGTTGGTGGCCGAGCACTAAAAACTCAAGGCCGCCATAAAAGTTCTTTGTCTATAATAATTTGCACGGATGAGCGTCTGATGGCGTCATAGTTGCCAAGAGCCTTCCATGTTTGGCCGAAGATTTTTTCCATCCGTTCGACCCAGGCTTCCCAGTTTGCGGTGGTCAAGGGACAGGCTCCTTGGGGCTTCGCCAGGTCCCATTTCGACTAGTCGAACCCTTACGGCAAGGGTGCCAAGCATTGGGCCTTGAAGAGGTTAGTAATGGATGATGGCCTCGAAGAAAAGAGTCTTGATGGTGCTCCGGTCGATGAAGTCTTTGCACTTGTTGCATTCATCAGAAAGTTTGGAGATGAAGGAGGCCCTTGATTAAGGCTTGAAGGTTTTCTGGGTTCGAATGAAGGGTTTTTGAGTTGAGAGCTTTTGGGTTTTTGGGGATTCGAAAGCAAGAAAGAAGAGAGAATGCTAGAGTTCTGGAAGTGTAAAGTGCGAATGAAAGGAATTCGAGTATTTATAGGCGTTTTTGGGGGGAAGGTCAAACGGTTGATTTCAAAAATTCGGAGAGAATCTAGGTGAAAAGACCAAGGGTATCATGGATTGAAGGCGCACGATTGCGTGTGGCATCGATTTTGATGATGAAAGATGTTTCAATGGCCGCACGTCTTAAGGGTCATCATTGAGGGCTGCTGAGTGAGCTAGGGCATCGCCACGTGGCAGAAGTTTAAGGAGAGCAGAAACAAGTAATCATGCTTTATAAATGCGCGTGGTTGAGGTTTTCAAGGTGTTTAAATATTTTTGGAAGATATGCTAGGAGATGTTTTTGCTTCTTGAAGGCCGAGGCTCGACCAAGGGTTATAGGTCAGGGGTCTCAAAAGCGAGAGGGCAATGTTTGGGCCCAAAATATTGGTTTGGGCCGAGTTTACATTTGTCCTCAGCCCGAAAGCTTTGCTCAAGGACCTTTATGGACTTTCTGTTTCGTGAGCCGTCTAGCCGAGGTCGGCTGCGCCATATTGGGAAGTGGAATGTTCTAGATTAGAGGGAAACGAACAATGTCCCATTACGAGACGGACAAATGGTGGATTTGAATCCTGATGCAATAAGGAGTTTTGGCAGGATGCGGAGACCTGGAGATGAATACGGCCTGATAGAAGGTCAGATTCAAAGTCTTAATGGAAGTAGGAATGGCTGAGATAAGGGAGGATTGAGATGGGGAGTCCTAATCTGGGTGTAGTTTTAACTTGATCCAAGAGGGTTTGCTGCTATAAATACAAGATTCGGTAAATCATTCAAGGGCCCTCCAATTCAACACACAAAACTGCCCTGCACAAACCCTCACTCTACACAAAACCTCTCAACAACCTTGAGAACTCTATTATTCTCCCATTTCTCGCCAATACACCTTTAGTTTGGATAAACAACACTGTGAAGGCAACCGGTGGTATCTTCAGTTTGGATAAACATCACTATCGCCGTAGAACCAATCGGCCGAGGAGCACCTTCAGTTTGGATAAACAGCACTGCTTCGAGACCGATTGGTTATTTAACCAAGTCTCGGTCGAGAAGGATTTCTGAATCCTTATTGGCAGAGGTCATCCCATCAGCCTTCTCGGCGAAGTGAGTTGTTACCAGGTTACTACATTTGGCACATTGAAAGCCGAATTTGATATTGAACTTTGCAAATTAGCAGCCTTGTCTTCAGGCTCTAGAACCCAAAGGCCAAGACGTGTTCCTTCCTCAGTCGCAATCGTAAGACGCAGAAGTCAGCCGCTCGCTCAAACATAACATCAACACATTTTACTCCTCAGCCGAGCTCGCCTGACGAGTTGGCACGCCCCGCACACAGCCGAAGGACGTAGTTAGCTCATTAGTTACTCGGCCTGTGTGCCACGTAGGCTTGGTAGTTTTTAGGGTCAACGTGGTTTTAACTGATGCATTTTTTTCCTATTTCGACACCACTTGCCATTCAGTAAGTGTGTCAGACTACTTGACTTAGTGTCAGTTTTAACTGATGCGAAGTCCAAATATTTCGACGCCAAGTGCGTTTCAGTCAGTGTGTTAGAGAAAAGCAACAATAGAGTTCAATATATTGGGGTAACACTGCAGTCCTTATTTCTCATTTCTAAACTTATTTCGAAAACTTATGTTTATGTAATTTTTTTACAAAATTTCTTCTTCTTGAAATGGGCAGTGGCCGGAAGGGCAATATTCCCTAGAGGGTTCCTCTCCCCCTCCTGTGTATAGAGCGTCATCTTTGAGCAGCTCAAAAACTCCCCGTGCTACCAGTTTCAGTTCGCCATCTTTCACGAAACCTTCCCATACCAGTTACGAGCCAAGTGTTCCTTCTTATTATAGATACAGCAGTTCCGTCGGTACAGCTCCACCTGCTCCCAGTTCTACCTATGATAATCAGGTATGCAAACTTCTCAGCTCCCACCTCTAAATACTATTTTGATGGGTTTGTAGCGCTCTTGTGGGTTAACAGTTTATATGGTGTTGAACAGGTTTGCCCCATTTGCCTTACGAATCCAAAAAACATGGCTTTTGGTTGCGAGCATCAGGTACATTTTTGAACTATAGTTTCAAGATGAGTTGAGACGATCATATTTTTAGTACGGTGTTCTTAGTGTTATGTTTTCAGTGCAGACATGTTGCGAATGTGGACAAGATCTTCAGTCGTGCCCAATATGCCGAAGTGCAATCCAAACTTGGATAAAACTGTATTAACGACGACGTGCTTTCATGCCGGAGTTGGCTGACAATGTGTGTAATTGTTTATTTTTTTCAATCACATTCTTTTAATCCATTGCTTCAGGTGGTCAGGAGGTTACTAGGTTTGGTAAATGGTTGGTCGAATCCAGCGTATGGTGATGATGATCCAGATGTAAGTGAATGTTCTGGTGATTTTTTTGGTTGTTTAAGAAGAAAATGAAAAAGAAGTGAAGAGCTGGCCTCAAAAGAAGTGAAGTTCTGGTGATTTTATGGATGACAGCAGCATAATTATTTTATTTACGGAGATGTTAGGTAATGTCGGTTAGGACTGACGGTAGATCGACTATTTTATTTATTTAACTTACGTGATGTCGGTTTGGACCGATAGTAAGTGTGATATTTTTATTGTTTATTTGTTACTTAATGTCGGTTTTGACGGCCATCATATCAGATTTTCATGTCGCTTATAAGCAACGTAAGATTCGATGTCGCTTTTAAGCAACACTGTTGTTCATTTTTATTTTATATTACTTTGCTTCTTGGTGGCGGATTAAGGAGGCTAAGTGACATCATTACCTTTTTGGTGATGGTTGTATTGGTGTCGGTTCCTCTATCCGACATTGCATGATTTAATGTCAGATTTTTACCAAAAATCCGACAGTAATTGGTGTTTCTTGTCGGTTTTACACCGCCAGTGATATCCCCTTTTGTAGTAGTGTGGAAAACATTGTGATATATATAAATGACAAATCCTGGTTAGCAAATGGTTTTGTTATGTAGTCTAGAATCTAGTGATTCATGTTAGTCGAGTTCTATTGAGTGATTATGGAACTCTATGCTTTTCTGCTAGAAAGTACTATAAGAAATGTCAGAGTTTATCAAATGGCGAGTCTAACACAGAGATTAGATGCTACCATGAGAAATGCTAGAAAGTACTACAAATGACTTGATCTCGTCTTAAGGTATGTAGGCAGTCTAACACAAAGGTTTTTGGTCATGCTTCGGAGGCAAGGGATGATAAATGAACAAATACGTGGTGGCATCACGTGTCGATTCTGGATGTATCTCGGGGTCGGGATGCGACACTAAACACTACTTTGATTTTTTTCTTTAAAGATATAGAATTTTAGTTCAAAATAAAAGAATTTCTCATATTTCAAAGTGCTTATCACACTCCAGTTTTTCTCCTGCACATCCTCTCTAATTATGGCTATTGGACTAAATAAATTAAAGAAAAATTGAAGAACAACATTAAACATCTTCTTATAGATAAAGCCAACAAGCCCAATGAATAGTGCTTTTTGGTGTCACAAGCTTTACCAAAAAGAATTGGACAAAAATGCCCCTCAAATAAAAAACTTCAAAAGCAACCCAAAACGATGCATCAATTATGGTAGGGGTATTTTCGTCATTTTAACAGTGATTCTTTATAATTAATTTTTTTGTACAATTTTTTTTAATTAGTACCTCACAATAGGCTAGCAATAATGTAATTCAATCAGCTGTTCATTAAATAATATTTTCTCTATTCTTAATGTAAATTCTATAGAGACTGATTTTATTATGTGGATTCAGCTCCTTTAATTGGTTTATGAGGGGTTTCTTTTAGCATGATCTAAGATTATTCATTTAATTCTTATATATAAAGCCAACAAGCCCAATGAATAGTGTTTTTTGGTGTCACAAGCTTCACCAAAATAAATGGACAAAAATGTCACTCAAACAAAAAACTTCAAAAGCAACCCAAAATAATGCATCAAATGTGGCAGAGGTATTTTCGTCATTTTAATACTGTTTTTTAATATTTAATTTTTTGTACAGTTTTTTTTTAATTAGTACCTCACAATAGGCTAGCAATAATGTGATTCAATCAACTGTTCATTAAATACTATTTTCTCTATTCTTATTGTAAATTGTATAGTGACCGATTTTATTATGTGGATTCAGCTGCTTTAATTGGTTTATGAGGGGTTTCTTCTAGCATGATCTAAGATTATTTATTTACTTCAAATATTTGACTTTCTTTTTGTCAATCTACGCATATAAATACATTTAAAACGTGTAAGTTGCACGTAGCACGCCATGATTCAAAAAATGCCTTCTGCACATGCATGCATGAAGGCTAGTAAGAAATAGTTTCTCAACTAAAGAAATTAATGGTTGGATACCACCTTTTTTTATTTTTTTTATTTTTTAAGTTAGTGGAAAATATAAATTTCTAGTAAGGAGAGTAGAGAAGGAAGATAGAAAATCAAAGGATCATCACCCAAAGAGTGTTACTCATGTATTGTAGTTTGATAATCGAAACTATCTATATTTTCAATGTCATCCATTATAATTAACAAGCCAATTTTGTTAATCTACAAACAAATTACTTATATCTCAGTGAAACTCATTTCACATTGAGCTGAAGACAAGTACTCCAAACACCTATTTGACTGACTAAAAACAGTTGCACACATAAAAGAACAATAAGAGAAGCGCCCTGCCAGCAAGTTATGGTACCATCTGCCAAACATTCAATCATGAAATCTAGACCTATCAATTTCTTACACGACCTGTTAACATGACACGTAAACAACACGAAAATAACGAGTTTCGGGTTGACACGATAACTAATCGGGTCGTTATTGAGTCACACGATAAGAACCTATTAATAACGGGTCATTAACATGTTTACATGATAGGAGCATATTTATGCAACTTAGTTAGCTTGTTTCTTGGCATTTGTGTTGTTAGTTCTTAGTAATTTTAGTATTTTAAGCTATTTTCGTGTGTTTGTAGGTCTAAAGTGCAAAGTAAGCAAGGAAGTGCATTTTGGTGCATTTTGGAGCAGTTTTGGGCACTAAATGGATTGCACATGCTTGGAGCTAAGTGGATGGACGAAATTGAAGATCAAATGAGCTTAGGATCAAATGAAGAATGAAGAGTTCAAAATTGGAAGCCAAGGTTTGTAAAGTTGGAATTTCTATTTGTGAAGGTTTTGCATTTGTGCAAGTTTCCATTTGTGGAGGTTTCCATTTTTGGGGTTTCCAAAACATGTAGGTTGCCTAATTACTCATTCTAGAAGCCCAAAACCGTGCCTAACACATTCCCCTTTTGTTTCAATCCTTGCTGCACAAGGAAGAGGTTTTCTTGCCTATTTTCTGCCCAAAAATACTTCCCCTTTCTCTTACAAATCAATGCCACACCTTCTTTTCTCTCTTAATTTATGACCTTTAAAACACATTCCTTTTCTCTCCTACATATTCTGCCGAATTTCACATTCTTATTCTCTTTGATTTTCTGATTCTTTCTTACCTATTAAATTGTGGAACCAAAATAGCTAAGTATTGAACATTTCCTATTATTTTTTGAGTACCCTAGCCCTTTAAATAAAGCTTGTTGCACCATTTAAATCTCTCTACATAATTTCTACCAAAAATGGACCATCCACCCTTCACCATAACTCACCTATATCCATTCACCACCATAAACAACCCTTCAAACCACCTCCAACACCTTGTGCCGCAGCAAAGAGAAGAAGGAAGACCCTTGGAGTGCTTGCCATTCAAGATTGGATTGCTGGAACATTCTTAGGTGTTTTCATTCTTTTGTTTTCAATGTCTAAGTTTATGTATCTTTGTTTTGCGATTATGAGGAACTAAAGTTCTTTTGGCTAGAGGAGAATTTCGAAACCATGATCATATTTGCATTATGAATTGATTGCCTTCAGTTGTGATTTCATAAATTGTGAATTCAATTTGCTTAACTGTTTGATTCAAAACTTATTCTTGTATGTTGATTGAGGTGGCCAACTTAGTTTGCATGCATGAATTTGATGCTAGAATATAAGGGATTTTCACTTAATCGTTATGAGCTTATATTCACAAGTAGTGAAGGTTGCTAGTCACAATCGTGTTAAGTAAATTCCTGGCATAAGTATCATGCAATTCATAGTTACGAGTGCCTTGTCAATGCTTATGATTTTCATAGAACTTAATGATCTTTGCTCGTATCTCTATTATGCAATTCATGTAGGGAACTTGTGGAGAATGCTTTGGGTTGTTGTATGCAATCATCCAATTCAATGAAATTAGAAAAATCTGAGGGTTAATTAGTGCAATTCACGGTTAATCTGGGGCGTTGAGAATTCATGGTTTATTGAAAAGCAATTGGAAATCGATTTGTATGCAAGTGTGTCATGTGTGGAGAAAGACCCTCTAGCTAGTCCATCATCCGTCCAAAACACCTAATTTCGTGCAAATCTGCCTAGTTCTAGTTTCTGTTTTGTTTTACTTTATTTTCGTCCAAAATCCAATCCCCCTTTACTTTGTTGTGTTAATTAGGTTAGAATCTGTCCAATTTGTGTTTTTAAGTGTTTTGAGTCAAGTTCAAGTTAATTTTCGTCCAAATAACTCCCTAGAGTCAGTTTTGAGTCTATTTCATTGTTATGTGCTGTTTGGAGTCTTTCTAGTTAGTTTTAAGTCTTTTCAGTTTGTATTTAGTCTATAGAGTCTAGTTAAGTGTTTTTAAGTTTCTTTTTGTGTTTTTGTGTTTTAAAGTTAGTTTAGTTTAGATTAGCAATCCCTCTTAATCCCCGGTCCAGAACGATCCCTACTTATACATATACTACAATTGTCAAAAGAGGGTTTAATTTGAGTGCTGTTTTACATCGCATCATTACACGAGAGTAACACGTGGGTAACCCATTTCGACACATTAAGAAAAAAAAGTTATTTTGATTATTTTAATTTTTTAAACTACTAAAAAAAAACTTACTATAAAATACAATAGTCATAGTCTATATGTATTTGTTGTACATTAAAATTTGTATTCTTTATTTTTAAGGAAAACTAATGAAAAGGGCTTGAAAACTTTGAGTTTTAACGATAATGACAAAATAAAGGGTAAAATAAATAGTACCAGGATTGACTTTTTAATGTAAAAATGTGGTTTTTCGTTAAAGTGAACAGTACCGTGAATTTTCCGTTAAAGTTCCTTTTTTTTATAGTATACTATAGGCAATGAGTGAGATTAAAAAAATTATAAAACACATTAAAAATATAATACATCAAGTAATTTAAACTTAAAAATTTTAAGTTTTATTTTTTTTATAGTATACTATAAGCAAAGAGTGAGATTAAAAAAATTATAAAACACATTAAAAATAAAAATATCAAGTAATTTAAAAATACCAAATACATTAAAAAAATATAATAATTAATTTACAAGTGCGAAAAAATGTGAAAAAAAAAATGCAAACGCTTGTTGTGGAGCCAAAAATAATCACAAGGCGACACGTGGATTTTTGGGTTAAAAGGACAAAATTACCCTCGAGGCTTACTGGGATTCCTACGCGCGAGCAGTGGGCAATCAACCCTCAACCAAGTCAAAAGTGCCCAAAATAGGTAATAATTCAAAACGTATTTCATCCATCCTCATCAAATCCTCTCCACAAGGTAACCCCCAAAATATTCCTTTTAAATTATGTTAATTAGCTAATTAATAGATTGATTACCTAATTAATCTATTAATGGCTAATTAAACTACCAATTAACTACAAAATACACTCAAAAACACCACAAAGGGCCGGCCACCTTTTCTCCAAAGGGGACCGGCCATGCCCTATATATATTACCCCATTTTCTCTAAAAACCTAAGTTCAACACTCTTGCAAAATTCTCCAAACACTTTTCTCTCAAATTCTAACTTTGGCATCAGAGGTTCTTCGGCCAAAGCCCCCCCCCCCCCCCAAACAAAATTCATCATGGGCGCGTGAGGCTCTTGGCCTTGACCTAAGGTGTTATTTGTTTTGTAGGTGCAATTTTGTCCAAGAACAAAGAGGAAGAAATTTGCATCCACACTTATGATCGTATTCTCTACCCTTTGAGGATGGGTACATCGTCGTTTGAATTTTTAAAACCATACAAAGCCTCATGAATTGTGACATCCCACATCGCCCAGGGGAGTGATCCTTAAATGTATATTCCCATCCCTGCCTAGCACGAGGCCTTTTGGGAGCTCACTGGCTTCGAGTTCCATAGGAACTCCGAAGTTAAGCGAGAAGGGGGCCAGAGCACTCCTATGATGGGTGACCCACTGAGAAGTTGCTCGTAACTTCCCAGAAACAAAACCGTGAGGGAATGGTAAGCCCAAAGCGGACAATATCGTGCTACGGTGGTGGAGCGGGCCCGGGAAGTGATCCGTCCTGGGCCGGGATGTGGCATGAATAGTATTTTTAAGGGAGTTCAAAATAAACCAATATTATTTCCCTTGGTGATTGATGAAAATTGAAGGGTTTTATTGTAAAAAACATGTAAGGTTTCCTCAACCTTGAAACACAACTCTTTTTATTTTGCATATCCTTGAACATTTGGTATTTTGTTGTAATGTACTAATGTTTTTTCATTAGACTCTTATTTTTGGGTATGCAATACTTAAAACACAAATGTTGTTTTTATGTTTTGAAGTAATATTTATGTGACAATGTGACATACATATACAAATTTAGTATTATGTTTTTAATTTTTTTGGGATCAAATTATGTTTTTCATTTCATTATATATTGATTTATATATATATATATTTCTTAACGGGTAACGGGTCGGGTTACATTACCTGATAAAATTAACGGTCGATTTCAGGTTGGGTCATATTACCCATTTACTTTAACGGGTGTTACACGATACGACCTGTTATGATATCGGGTATGTCACGAAAACAACACGAACACAGAATACATGACACTAATGCCATGTCTAATGAAATCTATATAATTCAATTAACTCATGTAAATTCAAGCATGTAATCAAGCATAAGATAAGCAAGTAAACTGAGCAAGTTCAAATATTAAAAATAAGTTCACAACACTATGAAGAAAATTCACTAAGAATAAAACTGAATATACAATTCAGTCAAGCTTAGGGCTAGTTTGGCATTGCTGAAATTATTTTAAAAGCAGCTTGTAAAAAAATATGGGGCTAAAATTGTGTTTGGTAAATGATAAAAAAAAAAAGTGTTTATTGTTAAAATCATGGGTCCAAAACAGCAGAAAGCAGAAGTAGCAATACCTCTGCTTCTGAAAACAAAATTTTTTTTTTCACAGCACAGCAATCCCAAACTAGCCATACATTTAAGTGATTCTTTGCTTAGCTGAAACAACTCCAGTCGATCAAGTTAACAATGAAACTTGATTGAATCAATGCCTAGGAAGAGCCTAACCACAATAACTAAACGAATCTAACTCGGAACAATATTTGCGACGCGAAATCTTCTTTAAGAGACACCTTGACGAGGGAGGGTGCATTTAACAAAATAGTTCCACTCCTTCGTAGTCCTCTTCCATGGTAGATAAAGAACAAACCATTTTCAAAGAACGGAGATGTGTATCGCCATAAATACAAAGGTGTTCAAGAAGTTCACAATGCGATATAACCTGCTCAACGGGTTCTCTACTTATATTTATATACTTCAAAGAAAGATGTATATAGAATAGACAATTTCATTAGTGTTGAGAAAAAAAAAACCCGAGATGGGCGTATCCGCCGAGTCGATATATTCATATACCTATTTGATTATAGGTGCAATGAGCTATAGGCTCATATACCTATTTGGTTATAGGCGCAATAAGCTATAGGCTTCCAATTGCATGAATATAAGCTTTATATTCATATTTATGGGGCTACATGTCTCCCACTCATATATATGGGGCTACATAGCCAATAGCCGATACAATTAGCTAAATGTTTTTAAATTGATTAGCAATAAAGAACAAATGATTGTTCTTTTGTCATAAATGTAACACTAGAAATAAAAGGAAAAACTAATTAAGGTAAAAAGGCATACTAAAAGAGAGATCAAAAGTTTAAAATTTACAAATTAAATTCCTTGTAATCCAATTATGCCGATTGATTGCAAGTGGCCTTTTATTACAGTGTCAGTAGTAGAAAAGTGTTGAGTCCTTACATGACGACATGGGTTTGAACTTTGTCAATGGCTAATCTAACATTTAATCTAACAAAATTTGTCATTTGACGAAAAAAAAAATTATGCTGATTGATTATACGTCGTGCACGCACAATGTGACAACCCATCCTAGGATTTATGGAACAAAAAGGGTATGTTTGTAATTTCACTAATTTTGGGATGTTGTTTTGAAATGGGTTGTTTTTAAGCCTTAATTGGTGTGCCAAGGGGCCCACCTTCTCTTTTGTTTGCCCCGGTTCCCCTCTTTTTTTTCTGCCACGTGGCAGCTTCCACACCCTAACTCATCCCCTATCTCTCTCTCTCTCTCTCTCTCTCTCTTTTCCCCGAGTCCCTCAGCTCAGCCTCTCAGCTCTCTACCTCTTTCACTCTCACAGAACCTCTCTCTCCTCGATCTACACTCACACACCCATCTACACACCCACACCACCAGTGACGAACCACCATCACCAGCATCGACGCGAGGTCTCTCTCTTTCACTCCTCTTAGCCTTTGTGAAGCTCGGTGAAATCGAGAACTAGCTCCGATGAACCCCGTGAGTTTCGAGCCAGATTCTGGTCGCCTCCGGCCCTTTCACGACGAACTGAAGGTACCAAAATACTCATGTCGTCTCTAATTTCATTTTGGCACTAGATCATAAGTTGAATCGTCCAAATCACCGTCGATCGGAGCTCGGGAGGCTTTGACCTTCATTCCGTCGAGAACCGAGTGGAAAGACCCATAACTAATCCTACAACCAAACCCTTTTCTTTTTAATTATTTAAAGCCATTTGGATCAGACCTTCGGGTTGTGCGGAACTTGGGCCCTTGGCCCGTGGAATTCGAGCCCAAACCCAAGGGGGGCCAACATGTTTTCCCCAGACGTAGAACCCACTAAACCCTTAGGCCAGGCCATTCAGGCCAGGCCCGTTGAACCCAAACCCAGTGAGAGGCAGGCATTTGGGCCATCCAAATTAGGCCTGTGGACCCGGACCCACTGACCCACTTTGACTCGGACCTGTTGACCTGCGGTTGACTGTTGACTTCCGGTCAACGTTGATTTTTTGTTGACTTTTTGCGAGTTTTGTCCGAGACCCCTCTTAGGCTGATTTTGACGTTCGGGATCCATTTATTTATTTTCCCAAATTCAATCGTTTTAATAGAGTTTTATTAATTGGACCCTTTATGTGCTTAGGGGCAATTATTTGTGGCGTTTCCATCTTTGCTTGCGTGGCTCTTCGGCGGTGAAGTATCTGTGAGTGGACCTACTTCCAAAATGCATGTTTTAATAGTAGAAATGCATACATGAAAAGCATGATTTAATGGTTACGTTTTCTAAGACGTTTTATAAGTAAATTAGATTTACACTTTATGATTATCATGTTTTATGAAAGGAGCATATTTATGCGACTTAGTTAGCTTGTTTCCTTGCATTTATTTAGTTAGTTTCTACTTATTAGAGTGTTTTAAGCTATTTTTGTGTGTTTTCAGGTTCAAATGACAAAGTTGGCAAGAAAGTGCAATTTGGAGCATTTTAGAGCAGTTTTGGGCTTAGAATGGATAGCACATGCATGAAGCAAGGTGGATGGACGAATTTGAAGTTTAAGAGAGGCTAGGAATGTGCAAAAGAACTGAAGAAATTAATTCAAGTCATTGAAATCAGCTAAAAAGAAGGAACATTATCCAAAACCTTATCCAACCTTATCTTATCCAAGCTAACCTTATCTTACCTTATCTTATCTTATCCTATCCTAATCTTATCCTACCTTAATTCTAGCTGCAAGGGGGACTCCTTTTCATATTAGGACACCTAAAACCTGTTTTTAGAAGGCCTTTTCCTTCTAGAAACATGCCACAACACTCATTTCTAGAAGCCCTAAAAATCTGGCGCCCCAACCTTTCTAGAAGGCCTTTTTGTTGTTGGATTGGAGACCTAAATCCTTTTCCCTGACAACCTAGGCCTATAAATACTCCAATCTGCCGCACCATTCAAACCACCACCCTCTACCATAACTCACCTACATCTATCCACCACACAACCTCTTGTGCCGCAGCTTTGCAAGGAAAGAGAAGGAATGAGCCATCTGGAGCCGTGCTTGCCATTCAAGACGTTGGATCGTTGGAGCATTTCTAGGTGTATTCTATCCTTTGTTTTCAATGTTTAAATTTATTTATCTTTGTTTAATTGCGAACATGAAGAAGTAAACTCGTTTTAGCTAGAGGTGAATTCAAAGCCATGATTATATATTTTATATGAATTGATTACATCTAGTTATTGTTTCGTAAAACATGAATGTGATTTACTTATCTGATTGATTGAGAACTCATTCTTGTATGTTGATTAAGAGGGCCCGCTTAGTTTGCATGCATGAATCTGATGCTAAAATATAAGGGAGTTTCACCTAATCGTTATGAACTTATGTTTACAAGTAGTGGAGGTTGCTAGTCACAATCGTGTTAAGTAAATCCTAGGCAGGAGTATCATGCTTTTCATAGTTACGAATGCCTTGTCAATGTTTATGATTTTCATGGAACTTAATGATCTTTGACATGTATCTCTATCATGTTTTTCATAGTTAGGGAACTTGATAAGAATAATTTGGTTGTGATCCATTATCCATTCAATTCAATGAACTTAGGAAAATCTGAGAATTAATTAGTGCAATACAATTAATTCGGGGCATTGTCATTCATTGTTTAAAGAAACAATACTGGAAATCAATTTATGTGCATATGTTTCATGTGTGGAGAAAGATCCTCTAACTAGCTTTTCACCCTTGAATTCACCTTAATTTCATTTTAACTTACTTTGTTTGCTGCAATTTACTTAGTTTTGCTAAATTCATCCAAAAACCCCCTCAGTTTTTATTTGGTGTCTTAGTTTAGTTAAATTCGTTGAAATCTGTCCTTTAGTATTTTGAGTCAAGTTAAGTCTTAATTTCGTCTAATTCACTCTTAAGTGTTAGTTTTGAATCTAAAGAACTTGTTTTGTGTGTTTTGAGTCTAATTAGTTTATTTTGAGTGTCTAGAGTCCAGAAACTGTCTAATTTGAGTTCTATTTGCTGTTTTGAGTTAATTGAGTCTAGTTTAGTATTTTTGAGTTATATTTATGTAGATTAGCAGCCCTAGTTAATCCCCGGCCTAGAACGATCCCTACTTATTCATACTACAACTATCTTAACAGGGTTTAATTTGTGTGTCAAGTTAATTTTCACATCAAATTTTGGCGTCGTTGCCGGGGATTAGCAAATTTGCTAATCGCCCGTGTTTCTGTTTGTGTTTTTTGTTTTACATTTTAGTTTTTGATTTGGTTTTGTTATATTTTCTTTGTTTCAGGTACTAGACATGGCAATTGCCAACATTCATGCTCAATTGGCGAATCTTACTTCTCAATTGTTCCAGATTGCCGAAAGAACCACAATGCACACTGCCCTTACATTTGGGGTGCCCTATGGGCAAGGATATCAAACTCATCAATGTTCTCAATTCACTACAAATGGAGGTGCTTAGGGTTATCAAAGCCATAACCAATCAAGGGACAACATGTTTTCCAACGATTACAATTCGGATTGGAGAGATTATTCAGATTATATGTGGGAGGAACCTCAACAAGTTCAACAAGGTGGATATTGGCAGCAAGATGAGCAGTTCTATTCAAGACCTATGCAGCCACCATAGCCTTCCCCATAACAATTCCAATCGAATTCAAGTATGTCCATGAATTATGATGAAATTCTTGACGTACTAACTTCTTTGACCAGGGCTCACAACAAGAAGAATATTTGCAGCCATCTGAGGAGTTCTATCAATGGCCATATGCACCCCCACAACAACATGCCCAAAACAATTCAGGTACGTCTTTGGATAATGACACGTTGATTAAGTTACTTACCAATTTGTCTTAGGGACAAGAAAATCAAAACAAAGCGATGCAAGTTCAAGACAAAAAGGTGGACCATTTGGAAAAGCAAATTGGACAGATAGCGGAATTCGTGGTACAAATTCAAGAACAAAGTGAACTTTCCAATTCAACCGTTGTAAATCCAATGGGAGAATTTGAAATCGATGAAGCTATCACCTTGGAAAGTGGCATGGAGGTTGGAGATGAACCCAAGATGTCTAAACCAAGCCAAAATATGGATGAACAGATGTTGCTGATCAAAAAGGAGGAAGAAGACATACCTACGGCAAGGGTAGAACCACCCTTGCCGCAGGCCCTTAGTGTTTCTAAGCCATCCAATGAAGGTAAGTTGGGTTCAAATTCAGTTCAGTCTAATGTTATTCCTCCAAATGTACCCTTCCCTAGCAGGTTTTTGATTCCAACGAACGAAGAAAGTGAAAAAGACATCGTGGAAGCCTTTCCCAAGGTGCAAAGTGATATCCCAATTCTTGATACACCAAATCAAATTCCAGAATGTGTTGAATTTCTTAAAGAACCTTGTACATCAAGAAGAATGATTCAAGAGAAAGAAGTCGCTGGAGAATATGTAGAATGCATTTAAGAGGGTGTTCATGAGACAACAAAGCCCAAAGAAGTTGAATTTTATGACACGGGACAAGTCACAATCATCACATTCAATCTAGCCAAGTGCAAGGTTCTTGAAACTTTCAAAGATGTGGTATTTTTCATTGAGTTTGTGTCGGAGCAAGCAGGTAAGCCACCTCCCCGAATTTCAATTTTGTTTTATACTTACATGATGTTAATGATTCAGGCACCCATTCTAGAATTTAAACCATTGCTGGATCATTTCAAGTATCACCTTCCATTCAAAGATCACCTCCATGCCGAGGGCTCCAATGAAGCTTAAATTGGAGGTATTGTCCGGCTGGAAGACGTTAAAGCAAGCGCTTCTTGGGAGGTAACCCATGCGTTCAAATAAAGAAGACCTAAGAATCTCCGGCTCCAAAACCAGATTTGCGTTCCTAAACCCTACTCTTTATTGCTTTTACTTTGCCATAATTGTCATGTTTGTTAGTTGTGTTGTTTGCTTGCTTGTGTGTGAGTCTATGTTTGAAACATTGAGGACAATGTTTGGTTTAAGTGTTGGGGGGGGTAAACAAAGTGTTTTCATGAAAAATTCGTGGGTTTTTATCACCTATCACTTCTAGAGTTGTTTCTCACTGTTTCTAAGTGTTTTTAGTGTGTTTTGAAGTGTTTTTATGTGGCTTGAAAGAAAAATACAAAAATTTGAAAAAAAAACAGAAAAAAGTTTTGAAAAATACCAAAAAGAGTCGTTTTTGTGTGTTTGTGTCTTAGGGTACCTTCCAACACAATGATGAGGATTTGGTTTTTAATTGCATGACTGTTAAAGAAAGTTACAAACATGGATTGAAGTTTGATATGCTCTTTTGTTTATGCTTAGTTGTAGTTGTCATTTACGAATTCACATGTAATCACAAAGGAAAAGAATCAGTTTTTGTAACATGCTTGAAGGAAGAAACTCAAACTAACGCTACAACCCTGAGAGACTTGAGCCTAAACGTTTATTTGGAGAGTTATTAATCTGTGCATTTGTTGTTTTCTAAAGTTGTTGCATGATCTCATTATTTCTTTGCTTGGTTGCTACTTAGAATGCGTTTTCATCCCTATAGTTCCAAATACTAGAACTCATGCCCGTTTCATTCAAAGCATGAAATTGATTAGCATAACAAATAACAAGATGAAGTTGTTAGTTAAACCAAAGCCAAAAAGCCTCACCCTTTGCATTTGTATTGTAGGTTTAACCCCTTTGAGCCTTATTTAGCCTATTTTCTTTGTCAGCTCACATTATCCTTACCTAGCCTAGTATAGGACTATCCATACCCTTGTTCTTAAAGGATAGTGAAGCATGACTTAGAGGGAATTCCTTTTGATCAACGTATTGCAGAAAAACAAGTGTGGGGGAAGGTTGTACGATTTTGTGTGCCAAAATAAACAAGAAAAGCATGGGTAAAAGAAGAAAAAAAGAAAAAAAAGAAAAGAAAAAGTTGTGAAAAAGAAAGAAAAAGAGTTCAAAATAAGTGAGAATGAGCTCACATGTATTGGTTGTTGAAGAAAGGGTCCAAAAGTTTGAATCCGACTCTAAGTGATGTTTGAATCTTCCCTTTGTGTTTAGAGTTGATTTCTGCAATCAAAAGTGAATTCTAAGTGTTGATTTCATTGCTTTGCTACTATTTCTTTAAGAACCTTTGTTATCCTTTACCTTTCTTTGTTAGCCAATACCCCTAGCCCTGTTACAACCCTTAGACTTCAATCTTGATTGTTATGTGTTTCAATATATGGAGTTTGGAATTGGTATGAGCATATGGTGTCTCTGGTTCTCACGCCTAAGTAGTAGCATTCCGTTCATGAGATCATATACATGTTGTATTAATAATTCTAGAAAGTGCATTCTTTGTTATAACATATGTGAGTGTTATTCTACATGTTTACATCAATCTTCTCACATATACCTAGTGTAGGGAGTGCAATCAGAAAATCTGTGTGAAAATAGAGAGTATATTACTACATTCAAAATGTTGTTTCCATGGATTAAATGTGAACTAGTGAATGGTGACTGTGATTAAGTATGCTCGAGGGTAAAGATGACTAAAATTTATGTGAGTAGTGATTTTTAACATGTTATGTTTCATTGGAAATCCCTGAGGCGAACGTTGGAAGGTTTAGGTTATGTTTTGTTTGTTTTGTTTGCTTGTTTTGCTCGAGGACTAGAAAATCTAAGTGTGGGAGAATTTGATAGGAGCATATTTATGCGACTTAGTTAGCCTGTTTCCTTGCATTTATTTAGTTAGTTTCTACTTATTAGAGTGTTTTAAGCTATTTTCGTGTGTTTTCAGGTTCAAATGACAAAGTTGGCAAGAAAGTGCAATTTGGAGCATTTTAGAGAAGTTTTGGGCTTGGAATGGATAGCACATGTATGAAGCAAGGTGGATGGACGAATTTGAAGTTCAAGAGAGGCTAGGAATGTGCAAAAGAGTCGAAGAAATTAATTCAAGTCATTGAAGATAAGGAATCAGCTAAAAAGAAGGAACATTATCCAAAACCTTATCTTATCCAAACTAACCTTATCTTACCTTATCTTATCTTATCATATCCTAATCTTATACTACCTTAATTCCAGCTACAAATGGGACTCCTTTTCATATTAGAACACCTAAAACCTGTTTTTAGAAGGCCTTTTCCTTCTACAAACATGCCATAACACTCCTTTCTAGAAGCCCTAAAAATCTGGCGCCCCAACGTTTCTAGAAGGCCTTTTCGTTGTTGGATTGGAGTCCTAAATCCTTTTCCTTGACAACCTAGGCCAAGTAATCCCTAGGCCTATATATACCCCAATCTGCCGTACCTTTCAAACCACCACCCTCTACCATAACTCACCTACATCCATCCACCACACCATCCACCACACAACCTCTTGTGCCGCAGCTTTGCAAGGAAGGAGAAAGAAGGAGCCATCTGGAGCCATGCTTGCCATTCAAGACGTTGGATCGTTGGAGCGTTTCTAGGTGTATTCTATCCTTTGTTTTCAATGTTTAAATTTATTTATCTTTATTTAATTGCGAACATGAGGAACTAAACTCATTTTAGCTAGAGGTGAATCCAAAGCCATGATTATATGTTTTATATGAATTGATTACATCCAGTTATTGTTTCGTAAAACATGAATGTGATTTACTTATCTGATTGATTGAGAACTTATTCTTGTATGTTGATTAAGAGGGCCCGCTTAGTTTGCATGCATGAATTTGATGCTAAAATATAAGGGAGTTTCACCTAATCGTTATGAACTTATATTTACAAGTAGTGGAGGTTGCTAGTCACAATCATGTTAAGTAAATTCTAGGTAGAAGTATCATGCTTTTCATAGTTACGAATGCCTTGTCAATGTTTATGATTTTCATGGAACTTAATGATCTTTGACATGTATCTTTATCATGCTTTTCATAGTTAGGGAACTTGATAAGAATAATTTGGTTGTGATGCGTTATCCACTCAATTCAATGAACTTAGGAAAATCTGAGAATTAATTAGTGCAATACAATTAATTCGGGGCATTGTCATTCATGGTTTAAAGAAACAATACTGGAAATCAATTTATGTGCATATGTTTCATGCGTGGAGAAGGATCCTCTAACTAGCTTTTCACCCTTGAATTCACCTTAATTTTGTTTTAACTTACTTTGTTTGTTGCAATTTACTTAGTTTTGCTAAATTCATCCAAAAACCCCCTCAGATCTTATTTGGTGTCTTAGTTTAGTTAAATTCGTTGAAATCTGTCCTTTAGTCTTTTGAGTCAAGTTAAGTCTTAATTTCATCGAATTCAGTCTTAGGTGTTAGTTTTGAGTCTAAAAAACCTGTTTTGTGTGTTTTAAGTCTAATTAGCTTATTTTGAGTGTCTAGAGTCCAGAAACTGTCTAATTTGAGTTCTATTTGCTGTTTTGAGTTAATTGAGTCTAGTTTAGTGTTTTTGAGTCATATTTGTGTAGATTAGCAGCCCTAGTTAATCCCTGACCTAGAACAATCCCTACTTATTCATACTACAACTATCTTAATAGGGTTTAATTTGTGTGTCAAGTTAATTTTCACATCACTTTACTAAGAATATTTTGGAATACCATACTTTATCGAACTTATGTTCTTTGTAGTATATATGATGGATGACTATATACTCTTTATGAACATGTTTTTACACTTCTTTATAGCATATATGATGGATGACTATATGCTATGAAGATGTTTTTGAGATACATGTACCTATGTTTGGAAAGATTATATTCAATGGTTTTGTGCGTATCTAGTGGTCACTGTTCTGCCTACGGGCGATGATACTTATATTGCCTTTGGGCCGGCTTGTGTAGGGCATTGTTCTGTGCATATAGGAGATGATACTTATATTGCCTTCGGGCGGGCATGTGTATAGCACTGTTTTGTACGTATAGGCGATGCTGATACCACTAGTTAGCACGTTATATATGAGATATGTTTTATGAAAGGTTTTATGGCATGCTAGGGTTTTCGGCAAATCTATCACCTATTATACTATTAGTTTTCATAAAACTTTGGGGGTTAGCATGTTGATAACTGTTTCAGTATTATATATATATATATATATATATATATATATATATCAACTTGGTCCACTCATGTTTGTTTTGCGCCCCCTCAAGACTTAGAATCGGGGCGTACAATCCCGGCATCAAGGTACTTCCACATCGGCATCTTTAAGTCTTCTTGGTGTAGGACCCATTCTTTTATTCATTCAATTTTATATTCTTCCCTTTAGTGTTCTAGTTAGATTGTATGCTCTGAACACGTTCCTCATTTGCATAATCATTGTATTTTAATTCATAACTTTTATTTATATTCGTTGTTCTCATGCATTATAATATGGCTTCGTCACCTTCAGGTGTCGGCTAGCACATACCTATCCCGGATATTTGGAGGATATCGGGGTCGGGCGTGTTAGTTGCACAGTGCCAAGAAAAAAAAAATCAAAATGAAGATGAATGGCAAACATATACCAGTAAATGTATATATGGTTTTTCAAAGAATATGCGCATAAACAAATGCGGAATTTCAAAGGATACATCACACAGGATTTTATAGATGCGGAATTACATTGTATATCACTCTTCTGCCTTCCAAGAGTAATTAAACAAGTAAACTTGCAAACTGATAATCTTATTGAAATTATATATTCAAAGAATGACTAACTCATACGCGATAATAATCAAAAGTAAAATAATATAAAATTTTGATTTCAAATGTTGACTTTGTATAGATTTCCTATTATTCCGAGATCCCTTTAATCTTGGGTTTCCTAGTTTAGGAGATTTTGTCTTGTAATTATCTTGTAATTATTCTTTCTTGTTGACCGTAGGATTGTATATGATTATATATACCTCTGAATGAGAAGAATAAAATATATATTCAAAGAATTCTCTTTTTGGCACCAGAACTAGGTTATAAAAATGGAAAGAAAAACTTCGAACCCTAACCGGGTTTGTGTTGCCGTGCTGTGCCCAGCACCACTGTTGCGCCTTTCGTCTTTGACGCACAGTGAGCGACTTGTCGTTGTTGCTGTTCTTTTTTTTTTTCCCCAACTGCAGCTCAAGTACTGTTCTAGGTCCATGTGGTGCTACCAGAGTCTGCCAGATTCCGACGACGGGTTTTTGTTCCGAACTTCTACCTTTGCCGCTGCACATATTGCCATTCTTAGTGGAAAATGTGTGCCGAGGATATCAAGGTGGTTCTCATTACTACCCCAGTTAGGGTGCAGTTGGATAATTCAAACTTCAACATTGGGATGTTTTTGGATGAGAAAAATTGTGATTTATGCGCTCCTCTTATTCAGATTCATATTGCTGGAAGGAAGAAGATGGGATATCTTCGTGGGTCCATCAAGGCACCCAAAGAGGATGATCCTAAATATGATGATTGGCTCTTTGAAGATCAGAGAATTCAGAGTTGGCTCTTGTCGGCGATGAAGCCGGAAATTATGAAACGTTACATTCGATTGTCAACTTCGAAAGAAATCTGGGATTCTCTTAAGACTGCTTATTTTGATGAGAATGATGAGGCCATAATTTATTCATTGAATCAAAAGGCTTCACGTCTTAGGCAGAATGGACGGTCCTTGGCTAACTACTTTGGAGAGCTGATATAGATCTTTTACGAATTGGACCACTTTAACAAGGTGGCCATGGTGTGTGACAAAGATGTCCAGATATTCAGAAAACAACTGAGCGAAAAAGGGTGTACTTATTTCTTAGAGGACTTGATGATGTGTTTGATCAGGTTCGTGAAAAAATATTGCGCAAAGATTTACCACTCGAACTTTAGGGCTGCTTATGCGTATGTTCGGTGTGAAGTGGATCATGAGGAAGCCATGAAAATGAAGGACCAACGTTTTGAAACAGTAGCAATGGTAGTCAAGGCCCGAGCTCCCTCTAACCGAACTGACCGAGGTGGGTCTGAGAGTAAGTCCGGACAACCACGAACCGGCCAAGCAATTCATGATCGTTCTCTGGGTAAATGTCCACGCTGTGGTATGATGAGACACTTCAAGAGTAGGTGCTTTGAGTTGATTGGGTATCCCGAAAATTGGGATAAGACATGAGATCCTCACTTCAACAAACCTCAAGCCTCCGTTTCAGAAACGAAGGATGATTCAGCAACTGCAGCAAGCCAAGCATCAGCTCTAATTTCCACAGCAGGTACAAAGGGTAAGGCACTTAATGTTTCCACTTCTGTTATGAATAATACATGGATAATTGATTCCGGAGCTACTGAACATATAACTTCTGATTATAGACAGGTTTCATCACTAAACAACTCCACCCACACCGAGGTTAATGTCGCTAATGGTGATGCCGCTCCAGTTCTTGGGGAGGGCACTGTTTCTCTTTCTGATACCATGAAACTTGATACTGTCTTTGTGGTTCCCTCCTTAAATTATAATTTATTGTCAGTTGCCCAAATAACCCTTACCTTACATTGTTTAGCCTTATTTTTGTGTATTTAAGGACATCCAGATGCAGAAGACGATTGGTTATTGTATTAGACGAGGGAAACTATATTTCCTCGAGTTGAATTCCAGTAGCTTGGGGTTGCTCACTCAAGCATTGTTAATGAATGGGACTCCAATAGAGACTAATAAAGAGGCTGACTAATAAAGAGGCCGACACGTGGATGTAGCACCGTCATCTCGGCCATGCTTCGTTTGGTTATTTGCATAAGTTATTTCCTTTAGTTTGTTCATGAAAAAAGATGTTTCTCAGTTTAAGTGTGATGTGTGTGAAATGGCTAAGAGCCATTAAACTTCTTTTCTCCAAGTTTAAATAAGTGTTTCATTCCTTTTATGGTTGTACATCTTGATGTTTGGGGCCGCTTGAAAATCGCCTTTCTTGGCGGGTCTCATTGGGTTGTCACATTTATTGATGATTCTACAAGAATGACTTGGGGTTACTTTGTTAAAATCGAAAAGTGATGTTAGTATGGCCTTTCAAAAGTTTCACAAATTGTTTTCGATACAGTACAATATGAATATTCAGGTGGTTCACAACGACAATGGAGGCGAGTATGTTAATTCAGAACTTCGCTCCTTTTTTGATATGCATGGTATTGTTCATTAGACTACATGTCCGTACACCCCTCAGCAGAATGAGGTGGTTGAACAGAAAAATAGACACTTGTTAGAAGTGGTTTGTGCTTCTATTCTTGAGGCCCGTCTTCCACTACACTATTGGGGTGAAGCACTCACATCCGTTGCCTATCTTATTAATCGGCTTTCGTCTCATACCCTAGACTTTCAGACACCGTTCTAGACCCTTCTATCTTTGACATATTGTCCACCAGTTCCTAACCTTCCCCCGCGGGTCCTTGGATGCACGCCTTTTGTCAACATGCACTCCTCCCAACAACAAAACAAACTAGAACCTCAATCTCTTCGTTGTGTTTTTATGGGTTATGTTACTACTCAAAAGGGTTATCGTCGCTATCACCCTCCAACCAAGAAATTGTTTATCACTACCGATGTCACTTTCTATGAAAATGAGATGTATTTTGGTTCCTCTAAGTCCTCACTTCAGGGGGAGTTTCAAGGCGATGAAGTTCGAATGTTTAATTATGGAACCGAGGAAGAAGCCATTGTATAACAACCCATTACCGAGCAGTAAGTTGCTGCACAGCAGCTCATTACCGAGAAAAAGGCAACTGCACAACAGCCCATTGTCGAGCCACAAGTTGTTGCACAACCGCCTATCACCAAGCTGCAGGCCATGGAGAAGCAGCTTACTACCGAACTTGAGATGGAGGAAGACACGGTTCCCTTTGAGGAAATCAGAGCACAGTCCGAGGTGATTGATGATGGTAACCAATGGAGGTTGGAACCCACGGTTTTTGACGAAACAATACATGTAGACTCGTCTTTCAGTGATTCTCATAACCAATCGTCTTCTACGCTAGATGGACCATGACTCTGTAGTCTCCCAAAACAGAGTAACCGAGGTATTCCTAAACCCATTTACGAGGCAGACCCTAAGTGCAAAACTAAATATTCAGTGAGCGAATCAACCCAGAACCCGAGAGTGAGGTACCCATTAAACAACTATATGTCTACATGTTCCTTGTCTAAATCAAATAAGTCATTTGTGAATCAATTGTCTACTGTATATATTCCTAACAGTGTGCAGGATGCCCTAGCGGATCTTAGATGGAAAGAAGCAATGAACGAGGAACTAAGGTCGCTGAAGAAGAATGCTACCTGGGAACTATCGGACTTGCCAAAAGGCAAGAAACCTGTGGGATGTAAATGGGTATATACAGTGAAGTACAAAACAGATGGAACGGTTGATCGGTTTAAAACGAGATTAGATATGGCATAGACTACACGGACACCTTCGCGCCAGTAGCTAAGATCAATACCGTTCGAGTTCTATTATCTCTGGCAGCAAACCTAGATTGGCCGCTGCAACAGTTCGATGTAAAAAATGCGTTCTTACACGGAGACCTAACCGAAGAAATTTTTATGGACCTTCCACCAAGATGTACCGAAACAGACATACGAAAGGGAAAGGTATGTAGGCTTAAAAAGTCATTATATGGGGTGAAGCAGTTACCAAGGACATGGTTCGGTAGGTTCACTAAATCAATGAAGGCGTTTGGGTATAGACAAAGCAATTGGGATCATACTTTGTTCTTAAAACGCAAGAATGAGAAGATTACGACACTCATTGTATATGTGGACGACATGGTGGTTACCGGAAATGATCTGGTTGAGCAATCAGAACTGAATAAATATTTGTCCACAAAGTTTGAAATGAAGGACCTTGGGCCTCTGAAATATTTCTTCAGGATTGAGGTATTGAGAAGCAAGTCTGAGATATTTTTGTCCCCAAGAAAATATATTATTGATTTGTTAAAAGATACCGGGATGTCAGCATGCAAGCCGGTCACTACTCCGTTGGTCGAAGGGATGAAGTTGAGTTTAGATCCGAATCAAGTACCAGTAGACAAAGGAAGATATTAGAGGTTGGTGGGAAGATTAACGTACTGGATCTTGCCCATGCTTTGAGCGTGGTCAGTCAGTATATGCACGATCCTGGGAAACAACATATGCAAGTAGTTATGAGGATATTGTACTACTTGAAAGGAAGTCCAGGAAAAGGTCTTTTGTTTAGAAAGAATGCGCATTTCAGAATTCAAGGATATACTGATGCTGATTAGGTAGGTTCGATAGATGACCGGCGTTCAACATCTGGATATTTTACCTTTGTGGGTGGTAATCCAGTGAAGTAGAGAAGTAAGAAACAAAATGTAGTAGCATAATTTAGTGCTGAGGCTGAGTATAGAAGTATGGCTCTTGGCATTTGTGAACTTTTGTGGCTTAAGAACCTGTTACAAGATTTGGGGGTTAAACATAGTCAGCCAATGAAGTTATTCTCTGACAACAAAGGTGCATGAGATATTGCTCATAATCCGGTACAACATGATAGGACTAAACATGTGGAAGTTGACAACTTCTTTATTAAAGAAAAGCTGGAAGGGAAAGTAATTGAAGTTCTTCCAATCAGGACCGAGGACCAAGTGGCAGACATACTCACTAAGGCCGGCTCTAGTGAGAAATTCTCAAAGTTTTTGGACAAGTTGGGCATGTGTGACATATATGCATTTCCTATTATTCCGGGATCCCTTTAATCTTGGGTTTCCTAGTTGAGGAGATATTGTCTTGTAATTATCTTGTAATTATTCTTTCCTGTTTACAGTAGGATTGTATATGATTATATATACCTCTGAATGAGAAGAATAAAATATATATTCAAAGCATTCTCTTCTTCACATATGCAATTTAGATATGTGAAAATTCAAGAGAAGAAAGGGAAATCAAGGGCATGTTGAAGTCCAATGGTTAAGTGTAGAAAAACTCTAATCAACGCAATGAATCTAGCTTAGATGAGGAAGAGCGTGTTGATGGAATTAAAGTATATTAAAAAAAGAGATAATATAGAGATGGGAGGAGAAAACTAAGCCAGGAGGATCCTCGCCGGATCCTCTTTGTGAGGATCTTAGAGATCCTCTAATCACATCCGTTCATTGTACATCGTGCGGTCAAAAATCATTGTAAATTTTTTTATTTAAAATTGAATATAAACAGTACTTGACAAAAACTGACCGCACAATGTATGATGAACGGATGTGATTGGAGGATCCCCGTGATCCTCACAAAGAGGATCCGGCGGGGATCCTCACTTAAAACTAAGTGTCTTCCTTCTCATTAGAGTGCCTATTTATAAGCGTAGGATTTACATAGAAATGTATTCAACTATTCAGATATTATATATTGGTCCAAAAAATGAACATCCATATAATAGATATTATGTATAACAATTTGGATTATATTCCAAGGGAAATGTCCCCTCCAAAAATCTCTTCTATATATACTCCTCGCAAATGTTTTTTCTTTTTAATTATAAAAAGTTTGGAGGCAAAATGAGATTTTTGGAGTGCCAATAACAATTTCCTATTTCCAATATTGATAAAAGAGTTTTTACTAAGATTCATTGGCTTTGACTGGATCTAAACTAAAAGACCTCCAAAAAAAAAAAAAAAAAAAAAACAAACTCTAGTGTGCAACTGGGCTTGTTAGATGTTCTTATGAAGAAAGTTAAGGTTCCACCATAAAATCAATTGGCAATATGAAGAGTAGTCCAACTTACTTATAAGCCCTTGCAAGGTTTCTCTTTTCATCTATGTGAGACTCTTTTACCTTCACATCCTCACACGGCCCTCTCACGTGTAGCGAATTTTAAAGCCAAACACATGGACAACACGAAGTAGGTGACGTGGAGCATGTGTGGCCATTGAGCGTCATACATGGGTCAACCTGCTCTGTTACCATGAAAAAAGTTGAGGTTCCACTATAAAACAATTGGCAATGTAAGGAGTAGCCCAACTTACTTATAAGCTCTTGCAAAGTTTCTCCTTTTACCAATGTGAGACTCTTTTACCTTTACACCCAGAGCTTGGTAGGAAATTAATTTGGGGGCAAGATGCTTTTATACCACAAAACAGAACTGTTGTTAGTATATGGTTCATTTTTTTTAGAATTATTCAAATATTACTAATTTACTGAGGTTTATATTGTGCCAACAAAAACCTTGAAATATCCAGGTGCACTATGCTTCTTCATCGATGTGTTCAAATTTGATCTGTCGGCCTTGGATACTTTTTGTACCCAGCTTGTATTTTTCCTGGGATTCTAGCGAGAATGTTTATGGCTCACATCTCCCAAACTTGCGTGGACTTACTCATACAGTGAGGTCTGGATGTGACCCTAGGGAAAGCTCCAAGTGAAGGCATGTGTTGTAAATGTCCCATAGCTAGTCCATATGCGTGTTGGTTTAGTAGATTCATTGCAAGCATAAAGGAGACAACTTCATTAATTAACCTGGTTTGGTTTAAGAAAAACCCTAGCTAACTAGGAGCTTAAGTGGATTAATTGACACACCCTGATCCAGAATATCTACTTGGACTTCAAATTGTGCTGTGCTGGCCGATACCTGGAAGGTGACGAAGCCATAAAGTGTAGTAATGTGGAAAGTATGAGTAAATTTAAAGCTAAAAGTGAGTAAATTTAAAACTAAAAGTGACTAAATGCAAGAGTGCGCATGTGAGCGGGATTGAACCCATTTCACACGTGATGTCTGAGCATAAGTAAAGTACAATAAAAGTAAATAAGAATTATACTATGGGAAGTAATCTCCTATTTAAGCTCTGTTTGCACCCACGCGTTCATAACGTCAAGTACTACAATGATACACTAAAAGAATGGGTCATATATCTCACGTTACGATGGTCAATGAAAGTCAACATTCTCGTCTCTAGGGGAATTTTGGCCAATTCACTCCTTTAGAAATAAAAATACCGTAAAATTAGGGTCGGATCCTAACATTTACTCCATTTAATTGACATAGAATACTAAAAGCAGTCTAAAGTTCACTTGCAAATGAGTTCTAATAAAGTTTCGTTTGGATAGGTCCATAAGGCTTAAATTAGGAGAGATTCTCTTATGTATCCAAAACACCGTATATATAATCATAACTTCTACCAATCACAAGTGGGGCTTATAATTTATTTTTTCTTTCTCCTCTCCATTAAGCTTTTAAGTCCAGTCCATTTTTGACCTATGTCTAAGCATTGGATAAAAAAATTTGATCATCAAAGTGTCCATTCTATTTAGAACTTGGTGTGTTTAATCCCAAATGCATTTAGGCTCACATGACATAACTCCTGTCAAATTTAATTAGACTTGTCCTATCCAAAACAGTCCGCCAAATTTGACCATGTTATGTTTTGCCACATAAAATACCAGTGTTGTATTGGACTATATTATTGTACTAAACAACCCAAACATTGTGCACACAGTGCACGGTGCACTATTATTTGGTCCACTCTAGCAAATTTTATACGGTATATATTATCGAACGGAAAAAAACTTGTATAAAATATTTGTGGCATGCTAAGTTACAAGAGAGATAGTACATGCACATGCGTGATTGTGAAGTTTTTCCCGTAACACATGAGTTACAAAATCACATTAATGGCTACACTCTGCAACAATTGCATTGAATATTCTGTTGTTATGCTGTGTTGCTATATAATCTGCACCTTATCAACCCAGCCTGTTAAAATTTTACACGCGTCAGTTCCAAAGTTTGTGGACTATTTTATAATTTGTTGATGTTATTGCACTGAGGTAGGCTCCAACATTATCTTCAACATTACGAAGTACTCAAAGACGTGGCATTCTAATTGCCCATCAGTTGCTCACACACCATATCCACATCTCTCTCGATTTAAACCAGCTCTAACTCTCACACACACCTCCAGTTCTCCACCCGAAGCAACAAAGATAATCTTCTTCCAACAACACCAAAGTTAAACCCTAGCAAAAAAAAAAAAGAAAAAAAAAAAAGAAAAAAAACCATGGCTCAAACCATGCTTCTCATGTCTAGTAGTGTGTCTTCAGGCCATGTTGTGGACTTGAAGTCCTCAGACCCTTTACTCCAAGTACAAGCTCAAAGACTTGGGCCTAAGTCATTCTCTCAACTTGTTTTCAGACCCCTCCCTTCATCCTCTTTAGCCTCGTCGTCGTCTACAAGGATTGCAACCGTCGTCGCTCTCTTCAAGTCGAAAACCAAAGCTCCTGCCAAGAAGGTTTTCACTTCTTTTAGACTAAGTACATTCATTCTTTATTTTTATTTTTGTAGTTAAAACGTCACTTAGTTAACCACAAATTTACAGGCACCACCGCCGAAGCCCAAGGTTGAAGACGGTATCTTTGGAACCTCTGGGGGCATTGGTTTCACCAAGCAAAATGAGCTCTTTGTTGGTCGGGTTGCCATGATTGGCTTTGCTGTAAGACATTAATCTTCTTCTTGCTCGCTTTTGTCTGTTTTTAAACTTACTTTTCAGTTATATATGATTTTCCTTTTGTTGTTATACTTTGTGTGTTTGTGAAATTCATTTTTTAAACTAGCTAGTTTGTTCTTAAATTAATGTTGGGTGCTTATCACAATGAAGTTGTGACAATTAGTTCAATTACGTTACTCATCTGAGCACTATTGATAAGTTGAGACAACTTTTACACCGAGTTTCTATTTTTTGTTTTACATTACCACGTATGAAAGAAAATATAATACCTTATATTACTTTGTAACACATATTTTAAGTGACATAGCAAAATTGTGTGCTTGGGTTGTGGTGGTGTAGACAAATTTAGAGAAATGTTTTCTTGGCCATATAGGATTTGAGTTGCCTAACTTTTTTTTTTTTTTTTTAAATAAAAGAAAACAACTTCAACAATATAATGGAAATTTTATTAAATAAAAAATTACATCTTGTCATGAAACATAAATTTTACTGCTTACAATAAAGCAAATTTGAAAAATGAAAGATAGATGAACAAGATGGAGCATGAAACCTACCCCGTTTGAAACAAAAAGCTTAAAATTATTGAGCTCCAAAACAAGCTTTGAATTGAAACACATAAAACAAAATGTTAGGAAATAAAGAAAATTGGACATCAGGAAATTTCCTTCATTTAATAGCTTGATCCAAAGTAGTGTAACAAATTGTCTACATAGCTATGTTATCAAATCTTAACATATTAATAATCAATCTCGGGTACGAGAAAACCTTTTTTACTGTCTTCTTGCCACCCAATCGTTCTTCGTGCTCTGATAACATCTTCCAAATTATGTTACGTGGAAAAAATTGTTTCTTATCTAACCAAGATTTATTTTCATTACCATTATCTTCCAAGATTTATGTAAAACTATTTAGTTTTCACCAATATCTCAATATAACCTATAATGGTTATGCAACAAATTTCTGAATAATCCTCTCCTTTCTCGCTGTGCTCTAATGCCACTTCATTTATAATTCATGGTGCAAAATACTTGTCTAATTAAATAGTAAAGATAGTATAAAAAGCTTCTTAATTGTGTTCTTATAGTAGACCATCATATAATTAGCATGAACGAAGTATTTTTAGATGATCATATAACTAGCATGATGAAGCATTTTAAGATATACAAATAGTAAACCCTCACACAGGATTGCCAAACAGTCACAAGCCTTGCCCTTTTGTGTGTGTATGTGTGTATTTATGAAGTATTTTGATTATAACATATAAAACAATGGACGTCATGTACGATGAGAATTCGTAGAAGCATGAAATTGTAGTATTGTATTATTTATGTATTTATTTATTGTTCTGAGCCTTTCTGTGCAAACATTACAGGCATCATTGTTGGGAGAAGCAATTACAGGGAAAGGGATTCTTTCCCAATTGAATTTGGAAACTGGAATTCCCATCTATGAAGCTGAACCCCTTCTTCTCTTCTTCATCCTTTTCACCCTCCTTGGAGCCATTGGAGCTCTAGGTGACCGTGGTAGATTCGTCGATGACCCGCCTGCCGGAATTGAAGGGGCAGTGATCCCTCCAGGCAAAGGATTGAAATCAGCCTTGGGTCTCAAGGAAGGAGGTAACTAATTTGCATGTCAAGATAAGTAATGTTCAAATTAAAGAGTAACCGTCTTTTGTCACATGTTAAGTTGTTACAGTGTCATCTTAGACATGTAGAAGTCTGATCAATTGATAGTTTTACATCATAACATGTCTAACGAGAAAGCGTATTCATACAGAAGTAATTTATATTCGTGCTACGTGGCATGACCTAGATGATCTAAGGAGTTCTTGTATGCATAGGTCCTCTATTTGGATTCACAAAGGCGAATGAGCTATTTGTGGGAAGATTGGCACAGTTGGGATTTGCATTCTCCCTAATAGGAGAAATCATTACAGGGAAGGGAGCTCTAGCCCAGCTAAACATTGAGACTGGAGTCCCCATCAGCGAAATCGAACCCCTTGTGTTGCTCAACGTTGTCTTCTTCTTCATCGCTGCGGTGAATCCCGGAACTGGTAAATTCATCACAGATGTGGATGAAGAAGACTAGAGAGAGATAAATACTACATTGATGCTCACATCGAACTTGTTTGAATCATGTATGAGAAAATACTTCTTCCTCTAAATTTTATTTTTATGTCATCGATCTTTTTTTATTTTCCCTTGGTCATGTTAACTTTAAATTAAGTTACTGTATTTTGCTCTAACTTTTAAATTCCTACGGTTATTGGTTACAACGCGCACACGCACAAAAAAAAAAAAAAAAAAAAAAAAAAAAAAAAGAGAAAAGAAAGAAAGGAAGAGAATGATAAATTCGACGCAATGAGCTAGCTTTCAACTCTACTGAGTTAACTTACTTAACAAGCTTGGTTTGTATATTGTAATCCCCTACGCGATTTACCGTATCGAACGGATCAATCAAATGCGACATTGTCTTCCATTGAGTTTACTTACTTTCTAAGCTAGGTTTGTAAATTGTAATCACTTACAAGATTTTCTTAGTTGGATCTACAAATGCGACAGTGTCTAAAAAACCCTAGAAGTTTTGAAGTGGAATTCATCTTAAACTCAGTATATTGGCGAGATTTATTTTGATATTTAATTAACAAAGAAAATTATGAGACAAGAAGTGATCAAATAATCTTCTAGGAAATTTCATATAAACGACTTTTGTACCATGTCTCCACCAAGAATCCCATATCGAAATGTGAAAATCGTTTTCATTTGCAACTAGCCCTTTATAAACAATGTTGCCTCTATGATTATTTAGTGATAACACTTTACAAACTAATTTAGGCATACATCTTGCATCTAAGTATATGAAAAGAAAAAAAATTTGTTGTAGGCATAATTTACTGAACAATTATGGAGGCCATAGAGAGAGGGACGGTGCGACATAGAGAGAGAAGAGAGAGATGTGTAATTGTGAGGTGTTTTCTATTCCACCCCATTGTGCCTTAATATATAGTAGTAGGGAAGGTTAATTCCTTACCCTTTTAGGATTACAACTCTTAATAGGTAATCAACTCCTAATAGGAATAGAAGAGATATTCCTAGATACACTAGGATTTACACAATCACATTCCTAATCTAATAGGACTGCAACACTCCCCCTTAAGTGTGTATACTCAAACAAATGGCGCATCAGGTCTTCAGCGATGAAGTAAGTATAGTTGATGAAGTTGTCGGCACAATGAGCGAATGCGAGTCTCAGATCAACGGAAGAATGCATAAGAAGTAAAACTCACAAAACCTCGCTATGGTAAAAGCCAAGGTGGGATAAAACCCATAGACTAAGGAGAAAAGTGAGAAGTTGCATTAAGTCAAAACTATACGTCTTTTGGACGCAAGTGGAAGAGCTCAAAAGGTTATGATCAGCCCAGGATGGGTGCCTCGTTAAAACCTAGTTAGGTAGCAAAAACCCAGTGGGCAAAATGCTCATAATAGTAGGGAAAAAGAGTACATTAAGATCAAGTGAGTATACTTCTGGATACTCCCCCTGAGTTTGACAGAACTTCCAAATGAGAACTACAAGCATTGCATATGAATAGTTAGGCATATCAATTCCTCAGACAAGCTTCTGGAAGGTTGACTTCGGCAGTGACATCGTGTGGAGGTCGGCAAGTTTGTCTGGGATAGGCTTGCATGACTTCAATATCCTGATGCTTTGCTGATGTAGATGTAGACGCAATATGTCTTGGTGTTGACTTCGTTGATGTATCATGTCTTGGTCGGGTTGATACATGCGACATAATCTTCATGGATCGTCATCGGGACTCAACGATGGATGAAAACAGCAAGTACTTCGAATATACTCAACAAGAACTCCTAACCATGTCTCACGTGTGGCGTAGTGAAGTGAGGCGAGTCTTGGAACTTTTCAAAGGTTTCGCAACTAAGGTCATATTGTGGACCTCCAAGATATTGCAATATCCTTAACGGTAAAGACATAACCATTCAGGGATGTGCCTTGTGCGGGTTTGATAAGTAACCAGCGTCAGCATAACAAACAAGGCAAGAATCATTTCGAGGATTAGGGGGGTCGAATCCGGTCGAGATGCGTTGGGATTAGCCCAAATCCGTAGTACCTTTCAGGGTAGCGAACAAACGTCTTTAATACCAATTCAATGGTTGCGTGTAAGTGTGGTACTGCATCTTTACCAATAGATCAACAGCGAATGAGATGTCCTGTCTAATACAATGAGCTAAGTACAACGAAGCGCAAAGTTGAACTTAGATATAGAATTTTGGATTCCATAACCTCTTCAAGGGTCTCATTTGAATATAAAGTACGGACGATCAAAGGTATACTCAAAAGGTAACACCTTCAGGGTGTAGTTCGATTGGTAAACCAAAATACCATCAGAACAACGCTTGAACTTCAGGTCAAGGCATAAACGAGTTTTCCCAAGATCCTTCATCTCAAATTCCATCTTCAAGTGCGATGCAGCTTTCTCAAGCTATTCTAAAGTCTTAGTGGGATGCATGTCAACGACATAAATTGTCACTCTAGCAATTTGGAATAAGACTTCATAGTTTAACACACAAGGGCATAATTCATATCCTTGACTGATCAAATAATCACTTAGACATGTATACCACATCCGTTGGATTGTAAGTGAACGCCTCAAACAAGTTAAGAGGGTGTTCTGTGGTTTGGAACTATTTGAACCAATCCATGTAATTCTTCGGGAACTTACATATCTATATCCCTATGAAGAAAACACTAACCACATTTCATAATGCTGCTATCAATCACATGACGTTTAAGAGAAACCTTGCATCGTAAGGCTTGCATCATATCGCACTATTTCATTCATCTCATAACGCTTCATTTCCTACTTGTAACATAACAGGGTTACCTTGGGCAGTGTAGGAACGATAGGTCCAAACATACTTTGGTAAGGAATTTGACCTGGATTGTAATTTTGGTTGTTCAATCAGTTTTACGTCGTCACTTAATCAACGGAACACGATTCGATATCGTCGCTTTTCATTTATGTCGATAGTTACCATATAAGTGAAAACATCATTGATGGTAATCTCATTTCAATTCCATTTAGCTCATCCAAACTAGTATACTGGATCAAGAACTTCAAGTCCCAGAAGTAATCCGGATTAATCTCATGAGATGGAAATGAATTGAGACAGCGATCAAGTGTAGATTCATTGTTATGCTGTGTCTTCCTCTTCTAGGGAAGTGAATCCTACGAATCGAGTGATATGTCATGCTCCAGGCCAAAACAGATTGATTGGCTATCCGTCGGTGTACCAAACCATCCAAAGAGCCGTCCAAACCGTCCAACATGGGCATCCAAACCGTCCAACAAGCACTAGTACAAAAAACATTTTGCGCGACACAGGTCCTTCGTCACGCAAAGTCAAAAAACCGTCGTGCAAACATTAGCGCAATGAATCTTCATTGCGCCAAGGTAGTGACAGAAGGGTTTGAGTGACGCATAAGTAACCTACGTCGCGAAAAGTGGGTTTGCACAACACAGGACCTACATCGCGCAAAGTGGGTTTGCGCGACGTAGGTCTTGTGTCATGCAAACCCACTTTAAGCGATGTAGGTCTTGCGTCGCGCAAACCCACTTTGCGCGATGTAGGTTACTTCTGCGTCGCGCAAACTCTTCTGTCACTGCCTTGGTCGTGCGACGCAGGAACTTTTGTGTCGCGCAAAGCTGTTTTGCGCGACGCCAGCCTCCGTTGTGCAAAGGTCGTTTGCGCTACATTTTGTGTTTTACGTCACGCAAACATACTTTGCGCGATGAAATTTGCTCCTTCACGCAAACATGTTTTTCTACTAGTAAAGGGCGGCACACCCTTCGGGGATGTTAACTTGACGTCTGTTAAGTACCTCTATCCCTACTCACATGTTTGCAGCTGGTATATGATCTCGTCACTTTAGCTAGATCATAGGAATACGTCTGGAGCAACATTCTGAAAGCTAGAATTCATTGCATTTGCTTATCACACTTGCGTGGTACGTGGATTAAGATGAGACATAGTGGGCAACATCCGCGTAAATTCGCACCGTTTTACAGGAACGTTGACGTTCTTATCTCCTCCTAGCGGCGGGAAGACTATCTCATTAAAGTGACAACTTCCAACTGAGCGGTAAAGAGATCGCGTGCAAGGGCTCTAAGAGAGCTAGTGTGAAGGAGAATCATGATTGACAAAGATTCACATCCTTCTTTGAGGACCCATGTTGGTATGTTACGACGGCGCAACTTGGCACATGGAATGCACACCCAAATGTGTAAATACGAAAAACGTCAGGTTCGTACCCAGTAACCAACTGTAATGTCAAAATGGTTGGGTGTCAGTGGGCCTCAAGGTGGACCAACATAACTGCGTACAAGATTGCATAGCCCTAGGCAGAAATTGAAAACTTGGTACGTTTACCAAAATCCGGGCGACCATTTAAATTGCGCTTTATGATCGCTAGGCGAGGCTATTTGGGGTGAATCATGGGAATTCGATGTTCAATTATAAACCCAAAATACATGCAATACTTTATCAAAAACCGCCGATATAGTCTTTCCGACATTATCCAATCTCCCGAACTTTATGGGATAAGTACGGTGGTGAACCCATAATCGGGCAGGAGGTTTAGCAGCAATGTGTGTGGACAAACGTGTAACCAGTTTGTCGATTTATCAACCAAAATCATAAGTATTTATATGGTCCACATTTTGGTTGGATTAGTCCACATATATTCCCTTGAATCTACTGTGAAAAAGAGGGTATTTCGAATCTTTGCGAGGGATGATTTAGAAAATCAATTTCCCTAATGAGCAAGTTTTGGCAAAGTGTGCTTGTAGGCACAAGATCTTTACTTCGGGTAAGGGGATGCATCATACTATCATTGTTTGACCAAAGTGTCCCAAATGGTCGTGCCAAAGTAAGTAAATTGCTTAATCACCATGCTCCAGGTCGGCCACATGTGGTGTGTTCCCAGTTGGGAGACAACCCATTGGCCCCAAAGCAAAGCTTCAGGCTCATTTTTTGAGTTGGTGCAAAGATATTTCACTCAATTTTCTTGAGTGGTTTCATTCATGATCATTGTCATCTCGAATATCCTTTGAAACTCAACGATAGGAAGAATTTAAGGTCCCTTAAATGGTAATTTAGTACAATTCATACAACGAGGAGCGTGCCAATGCTCTTAATCAGGTTGGATAGACTTGAAGTCGTTGCTAGAGATGTGATTTAAGTATAAAGTTAGTGTGTGTAGTATCGCATTCATCCAGACAACTAACTTCCCCACATTCTAACCTAATCACATGTTTAATTGAATGCGGTCATATGTATACAAGAAACATGATTCAATTAACTTGTATTCAAGGACAATATCTATAAGATTATCCATAAGTAAAACATACACCAAACTTGAATCCAAGAACATGGAAAAATGTTCACAAAGTAAATGGTTTACTAAGGGGATTCGGCCAACAAGGCCATCCATGTCAAAATTATGCTTTTCCAACAATGTTTGGTGGAGCAAAATTAGTCTCACAGATTGGCTATGGGAATGGTACTCCTAAACAATAGGTGCATAACTAATGATCTATTCCATCGAGACAAAAGTAGATTCTGCAGGGTTAAGGTTTGGGAATACTATCCCTTATTCTTCAAGTTTTAGGTCTTAGGTACCAAGGATCATGCTTCGGGTATGATGCTATACCTTGGCAAGCCCTGATTCTGCCATATATTGTAAAAACAAACTTGAAATTGGATTGTGAGAGTGTATGCCATTCGATGTATCCCTGCCGAAGTAGTGCATCACCATTCGGTAGGCTTTGACCGAACTGGATCAAGCCATTAGGTAGACTCCAGCCGAACTGAGTCTATACCATTTGGTAGACTCCAGCCAAACTGGGTCTACACCTTTCTCTCACGTTTGTGGTAGTAATCAGATTCAAAAATTTGGTAAACTTCCACTTTCTACACTACTGCTTCAGGAGCGAGTTAGAAACATGAAAGGACGAGAAAAGTACTCTTTAGTCAAAATTCGATCGGATTTATAAACTTCATAATTGTACTCATTCATGGACGTAATCCTGGTGTGCTTCAGGCAATGTCTTGTACCCCACATAAAGTGGTTTCTATTAGAAACGTCCAAATAAGGGAAATCAAACTTGTGACGGTTTGACAATCCATTGAATTGGAGGGAACAAGATTGTGATTGGTGCTATGGGAATGAATCATCCATAAGCATCAAAGTTAGAACATTTGAGTTCTAAGACATGGTTTTCATGAAAAGAGTTGGGTTTTCATAGGTGTATTGTTTTATGAAAACTTCGGGTTTCAAGGGCATTAAATTTGAAACTACAGGTTCAATTTAGTTTATGAACGTTTAGTTCATAAAAGAGAGGTTCCTGCAAGAACACATAATGCAATATGCTGATTTAAGTGTAGTGCATTTGAGTTTCTTCAGGAACTCAAGTGTGAGAGTTTCGTTACTACGAAAGTGAGTCAACGGTTCAAAGAAAAGAAATAATTTATTGAATTGTTAATTGCCAAAAAGTGGACTTCAGGCCAATAATTTTGGATTAATTGTCAGATTAATGGACTACTGTTCACTTTAATGAATTCAATAAATCGGACCATAAAATAATTTTTTGTCAACTATCCATAAAATAATTTTTTGTCAACTATCTATACTATTATTTTTAATCAACTGTCTATACTATTAATAAGATAAGATGCCTAGTCTTTCCTAAAAATCCCTCCTATGTCCCAATTTCCTTACGATTTTATTCACCCTAAAAACTACCAAGCCTACGTGGTGCGCAGACCAAGTAACTAAGAGCTAATTATGTCCTTCTTGTGGTTAATGCGGGTGTGCCAACTTGCCACTGAGGTGAATCGGGTGAGTAAGATAGTGATGCTGGTGGTGGTGTCGAATCGCATTGTGGACTTCCATGATTACAGTCGAGGAAGGAACACTCTCGGCCGAGGGTTTTCCTAACCTGAAGACAAGGTTACTAATCTTGCTGCGAAGTTCAATAAGTAATTCGGCTTTCGTTGTGCCGAACAAGGGATAACCTAGGAACACCTCACTTCGCCAAAGCTGGTAAAATGACCTGTTGAGATGAAAGAATAGAGAATTCCTCATCTGCCAAGACTTGGATAAATAACCAACAAGGGTAGGAGAGTGTTGTTTAACCAAACTAAAGGTCTCCTAGGCCAAGCAGGCTCTACGACTCCAGTGTTATTTAACCAAACTGAAGGTGTGTCGCCGTTGTTGACATAGTGATGTTTAACCAAATTGAATATTTGCCAACTATGGGGGATTAATGAGCAGTTAGTGTTTTCTCAAGATATGAGAGGGGTTTCACGTAGAATGTTGATTCATGTGTTGAAATGAAGATCTCTTTCTCGTTTTCGCAAAGTCCTGCTAGGACTGAGCCTCCTCCGCATCTCCCAAAATATTCCAACCCATCATTCCTTAGCTTAACCCTGATCAGCTTCTCCATTCGAATCAGGGCTCTAAACCTAGTCCATTTCTAAACTTACTTCCTTCTTAGCTGATTAAGCATGAATTATGAACTCTTGAACAACCCTAACCTTATCAGAATCAATTGCCAATCCTTAACAGTTTTATTCCATCTGGGACTCGGGCGAACCCTGCTCAAGTGTAACCTCTCTAAACTTAGTTTCGTAGTTTTTATTTATAAAACAGATTTTACATTTGAACATTAAAAAAAAATAAAAAAAATTTAAGTTTTAGTAATTTAAAATCTTAAAAATTACTAGTTACTTCTTATTAGTTAAATTTTATGTGTTTAACATCGACAAATTCCTTGTACTGTTGGCAGAGCATAGCCGCAACTCGTCCGGTACTTTTCCATGGTCTGAGATGGGCAGGTAGGCTCACGTTCTCAATCAAGAAGTGGGTGAAGCCTAGTAAGAGATGAATTAAATGCAACTTTGACGGGGCATGGGAGGAGAGATTGAAGAATGATGGCTTTGGGGTGATTCTTCGTAACAGTGATGAGGGTTTCTTAGTGACGGTGGCTGGTTGAACTCAGGGTGTGGTTTCAAGTTTAGAGTGATTTGTATATGACCCTTGCAGCGATGGCACCAAGAGGAGATGATATGTCAATGTTAGGGCCGATTGTTGATGTCCTTCAGGACTGCATTCGGGTATTTCCTCTGAAACGACTGAGCCATGTACGACGAGACGCAAACCATGTAGCACATAGGCTAGCTCGGATTGGGCTAGGTCAGCAACTGGAGGCACAATGGCAGGAGCATCCACCTGGTATTCTCACTAATGTGCTCATGCACGATAGTTCTTTGTGATGTCTTTAGTTTCTACTGTTAGTGCTTTTATTGAGGATGATAAACTCTAAGTTTGTAAGTGTGGAATACTCATTTTTCCTTTGATTTAGTTGAAATCCCTGACAAGGTTTTTATCAAGACCCAGTTATGCAGTCTGTCCTCATTTTGGTTTGTACGTTTTCCACCTTTTCAATGAATAGCGTACTTTAAAAAAAAATCACTACAAGAAAACAGGGAATATGTGACAAAATTAATGGTGGCGCCTAGAAATTCATCATATATATTGAGAATAAGTGAGGAGATTTTAGAAAGCGTCACATAAAAACTTTCGCGGGACCAACATAATTTTTTAGATTGTATGGGTCCCATATAACTTTCAGATTCGCCACATATAAATGGGCGGGAAATTTTGCCGCCCAAATGAAAGTTTATTGGTGACGAATTGTAGAATGCGTCACATAATGTTAAATAATATGACATACTCAAATGTGAGGCTAAAGATGCCTCACTGATTATATATAAAAAAAATTATTCATAAAAGCCAAATATGAAAACTTAAAATAAAATAATTGAAGTTCTTCCACAGAGTCCACCTTCATATTCCTTTGGTTTTCTAAACAGAGAGTACCCACTCTCACTTTCGTCCCTTTTCACCCCACCCCTTCATGTCCCTCTTTTGTGCTCTGGTGGTTGCCATCATCGGCGACCACCCATCTCCCCTTCATCTCCCATAGATCGCACACTTTTTTTTCCCCATTGCACTCCGATTTGCCTTACTGCCCTGAGTCACTCTCCTCAACACCCAGATACTTGCATCTAACTTGGTAGCTGTAAGTAGGTAAGGTTTTACCTCATCTTAATTTTGTTTTAGGTTATGCATATAAACTTTTGTTTGAATGAACTATGGCAATTTATAGAAGCTAAAAAGTATATTGACGGAAATCTTAATATATTTGGTTTTATGCATTATATATTTGTGTTCATCGTTTTCATACGAAAGCTGAAAGGGCTGTGTGATATCAGTTGATCTACCAACTGATTCATTTTAAAAAGAAAATCTATTTTGACATAATACCCTTGATAAGTTTATGACATATCCCCAGTTTTCCCTTACATTTTCTATAGCTATTTTCTTGTCTATCCATCGTGTTGCTTTTAATTTTATATAATAGTTTATCTGTCATGGATTTATGAGCTTCCATGTTAGTTATCAAGCTACATACATTTATGCTATATATGATTTCAATGATATATGAAGTAAAGCATGTATTTAGTGCTGGAAATGATTATATACACATGTGTTTCATTAGAGGCATTTCTATAGTAATGTTCCTTTTGTTATGAGTATGTTATTTTAGATTAACCAAAATTACTTTTGAATTGAGTGTTGTACTTCATTTCACTGGTTGTTACCATTGTTTCCGTCATGTTAGTTCGTTGGGATTCAACCAATTAGCTGGAGTACGAGATTACCAATCATCTTTGTCAAAAGCTGCAAAAGAATCACTGGTGCAGCATCACTTGTGCAGCATCACTAACATGGGTGGTCCTTGCCGACCTAATAAGATATATTGCTAGGATTGTGTAGCATTTTCTTAATATACATGCATGATGCACCGACCTTGCTTTCTAGAATTCTCTAGCAAAATCCCATGCATGATTCTCCTAGAACACCAAGACTTAACGAAAATTACTTTTGAATCGAGTGTTGTACTTCATTTCACTAGTTGTTACCTTTTTTTTTGTCATGTTAGTTCGTTGGGATTCAACCAATTAGCTGGAGTACGAGATTACCAATCATCTTTGTCAAAAGCTGCAAAAGAATTACTAGTACAGCATCACTTGTGCAACATCACTAGTGCAACATCACATGTGTAGCATCACTTGTGCAGCATCACTGGTGCAGCATCACTTGTGCAACATCACTAACATGGGTGGTCCTTGCCGACCTAATAAGATATATTGCTAGGATTGTGTAGCATTTTCTTAATATACATGCATGATGCACCAAGACTTCTATAATGAGATGGGCCTTATTCTTTGGGTTCTTTGGGTTGGTGTTGTATTTTTTAACAAATGCTTGCATAAAAAATTATTTATTTTTCCCACATCTTTGTCACAAAGGAACTTGATTCTCAATTGTATCGACGATTTGAAGTGATAAATTCTTGTATGCGTTCAGCCATTGTGGAAGGCTTTGGCAAAGTATGCATCCATTACTATGACTGTGAGGGCAAAGTTTTTATTGCAACAACGTCCTCCAACTATATTTCCTGCTAAGGAAAACCCAGCTCAAAAGAATTGTAATACAATTTTAGAACTCTACTAAATTTAGGGTTGGCAGATCCACTGAAATTGAAATACTCTAAGTTTTGTTAAAGTTTCCAATGTGCAGGAGTGTAGTTTTGCATATTTTTTTTTTAGCATTAGAGTATTTTAATTCTCACTCTCTCATTAGCAACAAAAAAAACCCTTGACCTATATGTGGTGCGTTTTGCTGTGTGTTTTCAGGGAATCAGCACGGAGGAGAAGATATATTTTACAATACTTTGGAGAATAGAACGATTAGGTTCCAATCTATATACTTTTTATTTCTTTGTTAATGCATACAATATTTGGAATTTTAGGATACAAATTTTATTAATTATGCCACTTTAATAATATCATATGGCTTTTATGTATGCACACACACATCCTACAAAAAACATGTATCTTATCTTGTTGAAATTAATATATCTTTTCCTTGTTTATGTAAATTCCATATCTAGCTACTCGAAATTATTTTAATCTAAAACATATAGTGTTTAAAAAATAAGTCTTAGTAAGTTAATATTGTGTTAAAATACAGTTGGACATCATGGGCAGACAGTGGATTTGTAATCGGAATCTCCGTAGTTTGGAATATAGAGAAGGGGTCAAGTCATTCATTGATGTTGCTCGTCATCATGTGAACCAGAATAATCAGATATCATGTCCTTGTAAAGTTTGCCACAGCAGATTTTTTCATTCTGTTGAAGATGTTCATCGTCATTTGTTGAATTCTGGTATGGATATGAATTATGATACATGGATATATCATGGTGAGTAGATCCATCAAGTGCAAGAACAAACTTCAGGATTTACGAATGACGAGCAGACTAGTAATCCTAATGGCAACATGGTCAATATGATTGAGGATGCATTTCAAATATTGGATGATAATGATAATGATCAAGATACAATGGGTTATCAAGATACATTGCGGAGTGATGAGGTGACTAATGCTCATAGGGTAGATTTTAATAACTATGAGAAGTTGCTTCATGAAGCTCAAATGGAACTATACCCTGGATGCAATGAATATACAGTTTTGACCTACGTTGTGGAATTAATTCACAACAAAGTTGACAACCATATGACTGACAGGGCAGTTGATAAGATGTTAGTAATGATGAAGAAGATGTGTCCCCAACCCAACCACGTTCCTAAATCATTCTATGAGTGCAAGAAGATATTGAGATGTCTTGGATTAGGGTATGAAAATATCCATGCTTGTTACTATGACTGTGCATTGTTTTATAAAGAACATGAAAGGAAAGATAGATGTCCAGTGTGCAATGAGCCAAGGTATAAGGCTAATGCTTGTGAGCAAAGAAAGAAAGTTCCGAGAAAAGTATTGCAGTATTTTCCACTTAAACCAAGGTTGCAAAGGTTGTTCATGTCAAGACATACGAGCAAAGACATGAGGTGGCACAAGGATAAAAGAGTTAATGATGTGAACACAATGAGGCATCCAGCAGACTCTATTGCTTGGAAAGAGTTTGACAAAATATACCCTGATTTTGCTCGAGACCCACGAAATGTTAGATTGGGCCTTCCAACTGATGGGTTTAATCCTTTTTCATTAGCCCAAGGTCCTAATCGACACACTATCCAATACACAGGGTGTATTGTGAACGACATACGATATTTGGTCACACTTGTTGATCAAAACTGCACAACACAGAATAGTAGGGTAATGACGTATGGATTACATAATGGTGAACCGTGTAACTTTCATGGCAGCTTAGTTAATGTCATTAAAGTTCAATTTATAAGAGGTTTTAAGGTAATTCTTTTCAAATGTCATTGGTACAATACGGATACCAAAGGAAAAAAGATCATTCAAGATTTCCATCTTACATCGGTGAATGTAAACAATCAGTGGTATGATAGTGAACAATCAGTGGTATGATAGTGACCTATATGTGTTAGCTACATAAGCACAACAAGTATTTTATATTGATGATTTAAAGTTGGGTCATCCTTGGAAAGTTGTGCAGAAGATTCAACATAGGCATGTTTGGGATGTTCTTGAGAAAGATGATGATGATAATGATGACAAAAATGACAAAGATGATGATGAGTATGAGCATGAAAGTGATAATTCAATACGGCCGGTTCAAGATGAAAATGATGAAGGTACTATATTATTATGTAGAGAAGACATTGATCCAGAATCAATTGATGTTGACGAAGAGATTCGAAGAATGCTTGGTGTAATGGGACAACAAATGGATGAGGCGGAGACGGAGACGGAGACAGATAAGTAGGGGGAATGGGAGAAAGATGAGGAGGATGAGGATGAGGAGGATGAGGACTTGTTATTTGGAAACAATGAAGATGGTGAAACATCTGATACATATAGTGATTAAGTTGTCACAAATCTTGCCAATGTAATGTATTTTTTGTTTGACTATCTGCATTATCAGCTCCAATACAGAGAGGAAAAAGGGTGAAAATGGTGAGGGATCGCACACCACCTCTTCCAAATGATGCACCTGTACCACTAGCTCCACCACCACGACCACCATCACCTGAAGAATTAGTAATCAATAAACCAGGTATAAAAATACTAAATGACAACTCTTTATAAATATTTATCTTAGTAAAGTTGTGACAAATCTTGCCAAAGTATTGTATTTTTTGTTTGACTATCTTCATTATCAGCTCCAATGCAGCGAGGAAAAAGGGTGAAAATGGTGAGAGATCTCACACCACCTCCTCCAAATGATGCACCTGTACCACCAGCTCAACCACCACTACCACGACCCTTATCACCATCACAATCACCTGAAGAACTAGCAAACAATAACCCAGGTATTAAAATTCTAAATGAAAACACTTTATAAATATTTATTATAGTAATAATGTTGTAAATCTGGTCAAAGTAATGTTCCCTTAAATTAGATAACAGGGCATCTACATATGTATATATCATGTACAACTGTACAATCATTCATCATGATAAGACATAAGAATTAGATAACAGGGCATATGGATATGTATATATCATGTACAAGTGTACAATCAGATAATCAAACTAACATCAATGTATCTATGGATGTAATTATGTTTATGAATGGACTCAATAGCTAGAACGGTTTCCCCAATATAAAATCTAGCATGATTGAATTTCAAGGTTTGTATATTGATCATGATCTTTACAAGAGAGAGAACAAAGCTCTTATAAAGAGTCGGAGGACAGATTACAAAAATAGTGGACAACAGCCACTACCTACCACATGGTTTCTGCCTTGGAAAACCAGACACAACAAGGGCTAAACAAATAATAATTACAAGTAAGGAGATCCCAGATTTTAGGGAGAGTCATTGACAAAAAAGGAGGAGTATGGTTGAACAAGAAGTGAGATGACAAGTTGGAAGGTTGTAGCCATCACTTTAACCCATAACTTAGCTATAGTGACAATTACAACATGTTGTTCCTGTTTTTATTGTGCAGCATCACTTGTGCAGCATCATTTGTGCATCATCACTTATACATCATCACTTATGCAGCATCACTTGTGCAGCATCATTTGTGCATCATCACTTATACATCATCACTTATGCAGCATCACTTGTGCACCATCACTTATGCAGCATCACTAACACAACCCATACTTGATTTACTTGTGATTTTGATCTATTTCAACAAGCTTCATGTTTTGTCAATGTATCCTTGTGCATTAATAAAGTCATCATATCCCTACCAGAAAGATATTCCACAATTAGATACAAGTACTCTTCATTCTAGAACGAACAATATAGCTTGACAATACAATTACTATGAACCTCAGCGAGTAGATTCCTCTCAACTTTCACATGTTCCACCTAAACAAAAAAAACACCAATTGTACTAAGCCCAAGGAAGAAAAATTAAATTAGATTTTAAAAAAAGGTATGAGAGAATGTATACTTGGCCTATCCGAAGCATCATTGATTTCTTAAGCTTCTTCATTGCATATACGTGACCAGTTGCTTTCTCCCTACAGATTCTAACCTATATCAGAGAAAGGAATAGGTCAGATGTTGTAAGGCATACATAATGCATTAAGCCCACTTTTATTTCTCAAGATGAGTTATATCTGATTGTACAGTTGTACATGATATATACAACTGTACAATGATTCTCATGTCTTATCATGACAACACTTTATAAATATTTGTTTTTCGTTTCCAGAAACAGAGTTTGATTTTTCTGCAAAAAAAAAGACACGTGGAAAGTCATCTGGGAAACGCCTCCATGATATTTTAGAGGCCAATAACGGGAAGAAGATGCCAATCATCTTTGATTTGAAGCAACAAGTACCAATTGATACAGTTGTGTCAGCTTTTTTCACGTCTGAAATAGGGATTCTTGTTCGAAGTGATGCACCGGTGTGCTACAAGAGATAGATGAAGGTTCCAACTATGGCTAAGGAAAAATTGCGGGAGTCATTGCTAGTGAGTTTGACTTTACTTCAACTTAGTCATAATAATTTCAACCACTCATCTATTTATATTTTATTTTGATTTTAGATACTGTTTGAGGTAGACTTGTGCAATTCGAAAATTCTTGCTTATGTGAATAAGAAGATGGGAAAGTTGTACTCCTAGTTTAGGTTTTGGTTGCATGAGCACTACTTATCATGTGAAACACCTGGGAGAGGACGAGCTAAGCTGCCTGAGAAGTCACTATGGAATGAGAGACCAGTGAGTCATTGGCACTGGCTGTGTGATAATATTTACACTAGTGAAGTCTTTTTGGTATGTTTCTGGAGAACATTTTCTTATTTATGCTATCTTGCTGCAACACTTTGCCATGTTTCTTATTTATGCTTTTTGGTATGTTTCTGTAGAACATTTTCTTTATTTTTTTTATTTTATTTTGTTTCCAACAAATCATTGTCAACAATATGATTTCTTTCTATATTAAAAGAGATCAACACATGAGCTTCTTAGAAATGTAAAGAAAATAATAAAAACAAAAGAAATCCACTACCTCAAATTCACATTGTGGTAATTAAATTCTTTTAACGTACTTAGAAAGTGACCTAGGAATATTATGAGCCTTTTTAGTAATTTCAATGACTTTTCAACTCCATGTCAGTTTGAGATCAAATTTTTATATTACAATTTACATATTGCAAATCATGCCATATATTCGTGAATCTAACCAAAAGTGTGATGTGATGATAAATACTTTAGAACCACTCATGGATTCAAGGTGTTTCATTTTCCTCTTATGTATAATGTTGCTCCAAGTAGTCCTCATAATGACATTCTAATGTAGGATGTTTCCAAGAAAAATGTTGATAATAGAAAGAAACAAAAGTATCATCAAAAGGGAGGGGCAAGGCCATTCATCCAACATGCTAGGAATGCTCACAAGGTAATGAAATTAAATTACATATAAAATTTAGTGTGTAATTTCAATATGCTCATATTTGTTATATTTTGTTTTGAATATGAGGAGTAGAAAGGAGAACCATTTTCTATGATTGACAATTGGGGGGCTCTCCACAAAAACAAGAACGGCCAATGGATAAATGATATTGCTCAAGAGAAATATGTAAGTCACTTTTGTGTATGAATGTGGTATTTAGCAATTGATCAATATTGAATTCACTTTTGTGTATGATGTTCATTGCTATAAAAATGATATTACAAGGTGACAAGTAAATATGACATAAACTAACATTATTATTGTTAATTATAAGTGATATTACTACTCTAAAAGCTATAAGGTATGACAAATTTTGACTTGAACTATGTTTACAATTTGGTTTCTTTTCTGCCATTAAGCAATTAACGCTCCATCTTTTCCCCTAGAAAGCAAAAGCACCAAAAGAAGTTGAATTCTTTACATATTACTATTGTTTATTTATTACTTATTTAGCAATTGATGAATATTGAATTCACTGTTTTAGTATTCTTGGTGCTATTTGTTATGTAAGGATAAGATGAAAAAAAAGAAGGATGAAGTTATAGAGAAATTGATCCAAGAAGCACCAGATGGTACTCCACCAGATTCTCGACAAGTTCCATTGGATGATGAGTTTGGCATCATGGCTGAGAACCTTGGGAGGAAGGGAAAATCTGTTAATGGTGTAGGTATTTTTCCTCGTATGGATATATCTGATTATGTTTCTTCAATGCCTTCAAGTTCTGAGTTAACAGAGAGGAAATATCAAATAAAGCTTCTATCAACTAGTTTCGTCAACTTGGAAACAGAGAATAAAGAGTTGAAAAAGAAGAATGATATTCTCATATTACAAGTGAAAGCTCTTTTAGCAAAGAAGTGTCAAGGCATCAACAATTCTATAGGTACTGATGATGATCTTTCAGATGTCGATGGTGCATATGCTGAAATGGAAGACCTTGGTACGGGTGAAGACTGATTTATATTACAAAGTCTTATTGTTATCTAGTTTTAGTCATGCACATGGTAGAACTTTTTGGTTAGCTCCTCAGTGAGTTAGATTTCTCTTTTGTTAGAATATCCCAACATGTATAGAGGAGTTGGTGCCCTTCATGATGAACTTACTGTTATCTAGCTTTAGTCATGCACATGGTAGAACTTTTTTGGTTAGCTCCTCAGTATCTCAGATTTCTCTTTTGTTAGCATCCCAACATGTATAGAGGAGTTCGTGCCCTACATGATGAATTGCCATTGAGCTGAGATGGGACAATAAGATTTAGAATTTTTTGGGATTTTTATGTGAGTATATGAAATGTACTTGATGTATGTGCCTAAGTAGTTTATTAATGAAAATGCAATTAACCGACGCATTACCTTATATTTGACATGAATTGTAATTCTATATTATAAACAGGGAATTGTAATTTCAGATTATAAACAGGGAATATGTATTGGTCTATCACATATATTTCCAAAATAGGTAATTTATTTCAACATAAGTGACCCAGGCTACACCACAAATGGAAGAAAAATGTGACGCTTTGACACACCCCAACCCGAAAGTGGGGCATGCTGGCCGTGACGTGAGAGTGACGTAACCATGTGCATAGTGCAGAAGCAATAAAGAATAGAATTTACGGCTCAATTAAAACCGAAACACTAGCAATACTAGTGTAAAAGAAGTGTGAATTCCACTAATACAGAGCATAAAAATCTACGTGTAGTCAAGCATAAGGTACTAAATAAAGATAACACCCAAAGGTGGTCCTACGTAAGTGAATTATGTCAGAACGTCCGATGAGATCCTCGTATGCCACCAACGAACACTATCTAATACCTGGAGGGGCAAAAAACAAAGTTGAGTGGGTCATAAACAAATCTTTTCAAAACCTTTCTTTTCTCAAAAGTTATAACCCCTTGCCGTAAAACCTGTATAATTTCCCAGAAATAAAGTATATACTCATATATATAATTCTCAAAATCCTGCTGGAAAATATGTATATATGAATGAATGTATGTATGCCATGCCAAAGTATCATAACTGAATGCCAAATCATAACTCTGTGAATGTGATTGAATACTAGATATCATCTCAGCCCTCGGCTGTATAAAGCTCATAACAATCTCATCATATCATATAGCTCATAATCATCTCAATCATATCATATATATCCTGCATACACATCAATACCACCTCTAGCGGTCTGCACAACATCACTAAATATAAACTAATATGCTCTAGTGCTATGATCACGTGAAGACTGAGCGATAAATCACGGGTCACCTACGAGTCGAACCCACCTATAGTGGTCTATTCGACAGGACTGAGCACCTAACTTGGATCCAAGGCGAGCATACGGTGCGGTGTGGTGAACATCACGTGAAGGACTGAGCCCCTGTCTCTGGGCGGGAGCACTAATATCAGTGTGCAGGTTTATGAGCTCTAATCATATCACATCACATCACAACATTCGTTCTCATCATAGCTAGAATATAAACTTACCTGTCAATTACTTGTGCGTCCGCAGCACCAACATTAATATATGCAATCAATAATGCATAATAAAATAAATAGATACTTTGCATGGCATTTCATATCACATTTCACTTAAACTGATTTTCTAGGAAAAATCTCATTTATATAGGTATATACGGAAAACAAAAGCCCACTCACTGATAAGTAGCCGGGTCGTAACCCCTGTGCCTAGCCTGGCTACGCTCGTCCTCCGGATAGGTCTCGCCTATATGAGAAGTAACTGAAATAACGTTAATTAACGCACATAATCGAAACCTTAGAAATAAGTTCTCATACATTGCTCAATTTTGGTATTTGAATATACCATCGAGACCTACATAATCTCAGGAACATCCAGAAATTTTTAAAATAATTTTTCCGGCCTCCACGCACCAGCAGGGGCACAGCACCACGCGCGCCCACGCGCATCACCTTCAACCTTCAGACGCCAGAACAATGTCACCGGCCGGATTCTGGGCAGTCTTGCAACTGCCCTTTTCTAGCTCATTTTTGCACCATTTTCCACGAAATTTTCACCAACATGCCACAAATCACGAGAGGAAGAAGGTTATACCTCTTTGGAGCTTCAAATCTGTCAAAATCTCGTCGGGAAATTTCTACCAAAATCAGCCACTTTCGAACCTCGTGATCCCGACGTCAAAATTGAGCCAACCGCACTCCGGGCTTCGTGGGGACCTCCTAGAGCTCGCTGTAAGCTTGGATTGTCCTAAAACACAACCATTCAAAAGTTCATGAATAGTGCTTAACTCAGAGCTTGAGTTTTCAATGGGGTTTTCGAGAGTTTTCTTACCTGAAACGGGTACCAATGTGTTCGTAGGGACGAGATGAACACAATGGTGGTCTTCACGTCCTCGATCTGTTAAGCTTAGGGAGGTTTTAGGTCTCATCCGTACAAAAACTGAGAGGGAGAGAGAGAGAGAGAGAGAGAGAGAGAGAGAGAGAGAGAGAGAGAGAGAGAGAGAAAGTGTGTGTCTGCGAGAGAGAGGTATACGGGACTGAGAGAGAGAAAGAAGTGATATGGGTGTGGTTCAAATGTAACCAACCAATCATAACTAAACCATCCTAATTTCCAATTGGTCCCAAAAACTTAGGAAGTTGCCTAATTGGACCAATTCTTTAATGAAAGTCACAATTTCACACACCCACTCTTAGGGCAATTCCATCAATTCACATCTACTGTACAAATTTCCCAGGACGGGCTGTAACAATCTACCCACTTTATAAAATTTCGTCCCCGAAATTTACATAACCAAAACCATCCACTAATACTCATAAAACAACCTTGGGTACATCTCCCTCATCCGATTCTTTGTCTCCCGTGTTGCTTCTTCCACTGAATGGTTCCTCCATAAGACTTTCACCAAATGCACTGTCTTGTTCCTCAGAACCTTTTCTTTCCAATCAAGTATCGTCACTGGCTCCTCATCATAAGTCAAATCCAAACTGATATGTAAAGGTTGATGAGGTATCACATGAGAAGGATCTACAACATAGTGACGAAGCATCGATACATGAAACACATTATGTACCTTAGATAACTCTGACGGCAACTCAAGTCTGTAGGCAACTTCACTAACTCGCTTGGTGATTTGATAAGGTCCGATGAACCTAGGACTTAGCTTGCCTTTCTTCCCAAATTGTACTACACCTCGCCACGGCGATAACTTCAGGAATACCCAATCACCAACCTTGTACACTCGATCAGTGGCATGTCTATCTGCTAAACTCTTTTGACAATCTTGGGCCGCTTTCATATTAGACTTAATAAGCTGAATGTTCTAAGTAGTCTCTTTCACTAACTGAGGGCCCACTAAAATCCGTTCACTATCCTCTGACCAACATAAAGGTGTACGACTAGGCTTGCCATATAGTGCCTCAAATGGTGCCATACCAATACTTGAGTGAAAGTTGTTGTTGTAGGCGAACTCCATCAAATCCAACTGCTTATGCCAAGCGTCGCCAAACTGCAACACCGAAGATCTTAGCATATCCTTCAAGGTCTGAATCGTCCTCTCTGATTGTCCATGTGTCTGAGGATGATATGCCGTGCTGTATAGTAATCTCGAACCCAAAACTTCCTGGAATGCTATCCAAAACTTAGAAGTAAATCTCAGGTATCGATCTGAAATAATACTAACAGGAACTCCATGATACTTCACAATCTTCGTGATGAACAACTAGGCTAACTTGTTCAAAGAATAATTTTCCCTCATAGGAATGAAGTGCGTTGACTTAGTAAGCCGATCAACAACCACCCAGATTCCATCATAGCCATTTTGTGTACAGGGTAGCTTCTACACAAAATCCATAGTAACATTTTCCCATTTCCACTGTTGAACGGGAAGTGGCTGTGAAAAACTAAACGGCTTCTTTCTTTCAGCTTTGACCTGCTGACATACGACACATCTGCTTACATACTCAGCAATTTCCTTTTTCATACTTGGCTAATAATAAAATGGCCTAATGGTATGATACATTTTAGTTCCTCCTGGATGCATCGCATAAGCTGAAATATGTGCCTCATCAAGAATTGCCTTATTTAATTCCTCATTATTTAGCACGTACATCCTATTTCCTTACATAAGCATGCCATCCGTCTCTCTAACTCTGAGATCTTTCTTTTTCCCTTGATTCCTCAAATGAATTAGCTCTTGAATCCTTTCATTATTCATATAAGTCTCGAGTATATGATCAATCAGAATAGGCCTAACTTGGAAACTAGCAAGTAAGGCTCTTTCTTATTCTGCCACAGCTCTTTCTTCTTGTTCTTCCAATTCCAATTTCACTCCAGTAGACCTCAAATCTACAAGAAGAGGAACACGAGAAGCATACAGAGCATTAACCCGACCTTGAGATTTCCTACTCAAAGCATCAGCCACCACATTAGCACGTCCAGGGTGATACTCAATCGTGCAATCGTAGTCACTTAGCAACTCAATCCATCTCCGCTGACGAAGGTTCAAATCTTTCTGTGTGAACAGATACTGGAGACTCTTGTGATTTGAGAAAATCCTACACTTCTCACCATAGAGATAGTGTCTCCAAATCTTCAAAGCGAAAATAATGGCTGCCAACTCTACGTCATGTGTAGGGTAATTCATCTCGTGAGGCTTTAACTGACGCGAAGCGTAAGAAATTACCCTACCATGCTGCATCAACACGCATCGCAAGCCATTAAAAGAAGCATCGCTGTAAATCTCAAAATTACCACTATCATCAGGAATAGTCAAAACAGGAGCATGAGTGAGATAATACTTCAATTGCTGGAAACTCTGCTCACAATTATCACCCCACTCGAATTTAACTTCCTTCCTGGTCAACCTCATTAGTGGTAAAGCCATAACTGAGAAATCCTTAACAAATCGCCAATAATAACCCGCTAAACCAAGGAAACTCCGTACCTTAGTGACAGTTCGCGGCTGCTCCCAATTCTCCACAGCTGCTATCCTCTAAGGGTCTACCTGAATACCCTGAGCTGCAACAACATGCCCCAAGAAAGCAACTTGATCTAACCAGAATTGGCACTTACTGAACTTAGCATACAATCGATGTTCCCTCAGCTTTTTCAACACCAAAGTCAGATGTCGAACATGATCTGCTTTTGACTTAGAATACACCAAAATGTCATCAATGAAGACAATGACAAATCTATCCAAATACTGCTGAAACACCTTATTCATCAAACCCATAAAAGCTACTGGTGCATTCGTCAATCCAAATGGCATCACGAGAAACTCATAATGACCATAACGAGTCCTGAAAGCAGTTTTAGGAACATCGTCGCTCTTGATCTTCAACTGATAATAACCAGACCATAGATCAATCTTAGAAAATACGCAGGCACCTCTGAGTTGATAAAAAAGATCGTTAATACGAGCCAAAGGATAACAGTTTTTAATCGTCATCTGATTCAATTGCCTGTAATCAATGCAAAGCCTCAAAGTACCGTCATTCTTCCGAACAAACAAAACACGAGTTCCCCAAGGTGAAGTACTAGGTTGAATGAAACCTTTATCAACCAATTCCTGTAACTGAATCTTTAATTCTCTAAACTCGGTAGGAGCCATATGATAAGGAGTTAAAGAAATAGGATCAGTACCTGGAAGGTAATCAATAACGAACTCCACATCTTTGTCTGGCTGCAATCCAGGTAAATCATCAGGGAAAACGTCAGAAAAGTGTTTGACCACCTTAACATTCTCGACGCTAACCGGAGCATCATCATTTAGTACCACGTGAGCCAAGTACCCTTGACAACCTTTCTTTAGTAACTTTGTGGCTCTCACAGCTGAAATAATCCCATGCCTCAATCCACTAGGTTCACCAAAGAATATAATCTCAGGTAATCCAGGACGATGGAAGGTCACTGATTTCCTGTAACAGTCAATCTAGGCACGATTGTAATGCAACCAATCTGTGCCTAAGATAACGTCAAAATCCACAATGTCTAGCGGAGTGAGGTTAGCAAACATAACCACATTCTCCATTAATACGGGACAACCTGGGTAAACATAATCTACATAACATATTTCCCCTCTAGGCATAGCAAACTCTAACTCATACCCAGGAGGTGAAGATTGAGGTTGTGTCAATTGAGCAAACGTATGAGAAATCACAGAATGAGTAGCACCACAATCAATCAACACTTTAGCATAATGACCAAGAATATTTAACGTACCTATGATCATGTCCAAATTCTGAGCATTCTGCAGCGAAAGGTTATTGATACGTCATTGGGTCTGCTGTCTTCCTCTGCCTCTGCTGGCATGAACTCCTCGCCCCTGAGGATTACACCCATGTCCTGACTGACTGTACTATCTCGAAGACCCAACTCCACTGGTAGTAGCATCAACCTGCTGAGATTGTCCTCCAGAATGCCATTGGGATCCACCAGTTGAATACTGCTGTTGAGGCATATATCCTCTAGAGTACTGCTGTGGAGGCATATATCCTCATGAATACTAACCATAACTGCCCTGCTGATAGGGATCCTAGGGGTACTGGTACTGTCTCGAAGAATAAGGAACGGAATCCCCCTGATAGTGGTATGCACCACCACGACCCGTCTGGGTATAACCACCATGTCCTGAAAACTACTGAGCTGGAGCTGGTACTGGTAAAAGAGATTGTTGAGGCTTCTGTTGGCCTTGAGGACAAAACTTAGCTAGATGTACCTCCTGACCATAAGTGTAACAACCGCTGCTACATCTTCAACATTCCCCTAAATGTCGGCTACTGCACCCACGACACCAGGGTGTATTTCCTCTACCAAAATTCCCTTGCCTTTGGGATCTGAAATCTCTGAAGAACCTACCACCTCCTTTCAGACCTGTGGAACTGAAACCTCCTCTGGAAGAACTAGAACTAGTCCCACTGCGCTTAAAGCTCTGAGTCTGGCGAGGCCTTTGTAAGAAATGACCTTTACCCTTATCCTTATTCTGATTCCCATTTTTCTCTTCTTCTTCACTGTCGCTGGGTAAATTCTTAGAATCCTCAATCTGAAGTAAAGCTTTATAAAACTCATGATAAGTAGTACAGGGAATCGTAGTCGTAATGGTACGCCATTTCTTCTTATTGCCCAATTTAAAACAACGTAACATCTCAACCGGATTAGCAGCAACTTCCAGATGATAATGAGATAGATCAGTAAATTTCCTGTAATACTCGTTAGCTGACAGCTTCTTCTGCCTCAAACTAGTAAACTCTTGTTTCTTACGATCAATGTATGCTGGAAGAATGAATCTCTTATAGAATAACTGTTTAAATACCTCCCAATCTCTAGATTCCTCCTGGGGTAACTCATCAGCCAACTGTCCCCACCATGAAGCTGGTTCCTTACCCAAAAACCATGAAGTCGTCTCGACCCATCTGTCCGGAGATAGACTTCTCTGACTCTGCATCAGCCTAAAAGTCTTCTCAATATGCACCAACCATTTCTCTGAACCCTCGGGACCTTCTTTCCCCACAAAATCGGTTATCTTCAAATTATGAACCAACTCCAGAGGGGTCCCTTGAGGCGGCCGAATAACTAACTGAATAGCACTCGCTATAGCTTTACCTAACTGAGCTATATCAGGGAAACGAGGTTCAGCTCAACGACGCAGCTCTCTACGAGGCGGCAAAGTTCTGTTAGAAACACCAAGATGATTAGAATATTCATAAGATATGCAGGCCTACCAAACCTATGCTTTGATACTAATCTGACACACCCCGACCTGAAAGTGGGGCATGCTGGCCGTCACGTGAGAGTGACGTAACCATATGCACAGTGCAGAAGTAATAAAGATAACACCTTAAGGTGGTCCTACATAAGTGAATTCTGTCAGAACGTCCGATGAGCTCCTCGTATGCCACCAACAAAGACTACCTAATACCTGGAAGGGCGAAAAACAAAGTTGAGTGGGTAATCTTTTCAAAACCTTTCTTTTCTCAAAAGTTATAACCCCTCACCGTAAAACCTGTATAATTTCCAAAAATAAAGTATACACTCATATATATAATTCTCAAAATCCTGCTAGAAAATATGTATATATGAATGAATGTATGTATGCCATGCCAAAGTATCATAACTGAATGCCAAATCATAACTCTGTGAATGTGATTGAATACTAGATATCATCTCAGCCCTCGGCTGTATAGAGCTCATAACAATCTCATCATATCATACAGCTCATAACAATCTCATCATATCATATAGCTCATAGTCATCTCAATCATATCATATATATCATGCACACACATCAATACCACCTCTAGTGGTCTGCACAACATCACTGAATATAAACTAATATGCTATAGTGCTACGATCACGTGAAGACTGAGCGATAAATCGCGGGTCACCTATGAGTCGAACCCACCTATGGTGATCTATTCGACAGGACTGAGCACCTAACTTGGATCCAAGGCGAGCATACGGTGCGGAAGGTGAACAGCACGTGAATGACTGAGCCCCTATCTTTGGGCGGGAACACTAATATCAGTGTGCAGGTTTATGAGCTCTAATCATATTACATCACATCACAACATTCGTTCTCTTCATAGCTAGAATATAAACTTACTTGTCAATTACCTATGCGTCCGCAGCACCAACATTAATATATGCAATCAATAACGCATAATAAAATAAATAGATACTTTGCATGGCATTTCATATCACATTTCACTTAAACTGATTTTCTGGTAAAAATCTCATTTATATAGGTATATACGGAAAACAACAGCTCACTCACTGATAAGTAGCCGGGTCTTAACCTCCGTGCCTAGCCTGGCTACACTCGTCCTCCGGATAGGTCTTGCCTATATGAGAAGTAACTGAAATAACGTTAATTAACACACATAATCGAAACCTTAGAAATAACTTCTCATACATTGCTCAATTTTGGTACTTGAATATACCACCGAGACCTACACAATATTAAGAACACCCAGAAATTTTTAAAATAATTTTTCCGACCTCCATGTGCCCTCACGCGCCGGCAGGGGTACAGCACCATATGCCCCCATGCGCATCACCTTCAACCTCCAAACGCCGGAACAGTGTCACCAGCGCCAGATTCTGGGCAGACCTGCAACTGCCCTTTTCTCGCTCATTTTTGCACCATTTTCCATGAAATTTTCACCAAAATGCCACAAATCATGAGAGGAAGAAGGTTATACCTCTTTGGAGCTTCAAATCTCTCAAAATCTCGTCATGAAATTTCTACCAAAACCGGCCACTTTCGAACCTCGTGATCCTTACGTCAAAACTGAGCCAACGAAGCACTCCGAGCTTCGTGGGGACCTCCTAGAGCTCACTGTAAGCTTGGATTGTCCTAAAACACAACCATTCAAAAGTTTATGAATAGTGCTCAACTCGGAGCTCGAGTTTTCAACGGGTTTTCGAGAGTTTTCTTTCCTGAAACGGGTACCAATGTGTTCGTAGGCATGAGATGAACACAATGGTGGTCTTCACATCCTCGATCTGTTAAGCTTAGGGAGGTTTTGGGTCTCGTCCGTACAAAAACTGAGAGGGATAGACAGAGAGAGTGTGTCTGCGAGAGAGAGAAAGAAGTGATATGGGTGTGGTTCAAATGTGACCAACCAATCATAACTAAACCATCCTAATTTCCAATTGGTCCCAAAAACATAGGAAGTTGCCTAATTGGACCAATTCTTTAATGAAAGTCACAATTTCACACACCCACGCTTAAGGCAATTCTGTCAATTCACATCTACTGTACAAATTTCCTAGGACGGGCTGTAACACGCTTTCAGCGTCACTTATCTATTTCATAAGTGACGAATTATATAGGGACATAATTTTTTTCTTTTTTATAAACAATGAATTGTAATATCAGAAGTGACCCAGGCTGTGCCATAAGTGGAAGAAAAATGTGACGCTTTCAGCGTCACTTATCTATTTCATATGTGACGAATTATACAGGTCACATAATTTATTCTTTTTTATAAACAAGGAATTGTAATATTAGATTATAAATAGGGAATTGTATTGGTTTGTCACATATATTTCCAAAATAGATATTTTATTTTGACATAAGTGACCCAGGCTATGCCACAAATGGAAGAAAAATGTGACGCTTTCAGCGTTACTTATCTATTTCATACGTGACGAATTATATAGGTCACATAATTTATTCTTTTGTGACGCCTTACCCGTCACAATCTCCTATTTTCGTAAATTTGAACCAGTATTAAGTGACGAAAGCAATGTCACATATACTAACAATATGTGGTGCTTTTAAAATTCGTCACTTATACTTTCCGTGATGCGTCATAGGTTATGCTCGTAGTGAAGCTGTGAAAGTGTCACATATTATCAAATGTGACGCATTTTTATTTTCTGTGACGAATATCTGTCGTCACATAAACCCTGTTTTCTTGTAGTGAATTATCGAATTAGGGAAGAACAAAATTTTGTTTTTTATATGTTTCACCGTATTTGGCCTCTTCCTTTATACAAAGAGATAAAAGATGCAATAACAACTACCACTTTTCCTTTTCCCACAATAACTAAACTCAACAAGGAAAAAAAACACATCTTACTTCTACTAGACATGCTCATTTGGATGTTTAATGTTATAAAAAAAAATTTACGTAATTATTGTGATTACCGTTGAATGCGAATGGAATGTGGCATGATGATAAGTCAGGTATGGAAAATATTATTGTGGATTACTTCACACAATTGTTTGATTCGCAGTGATGAATGAAATGATAGAAATTCTTCATGCCATTAGGAAATGAACGATGAACTTCTTTGCCATTTAAAGATGATGAAATAAAGTTTGCTCTTTTTCAAATGCATCGTAGAAAGGCTCCACGACCGGATGGTATGACCTGTTAACTTGTATAGTTTCCTATAATTTAGGATTTCCTAGTTTAGGATGGATCCCGCTTAATCTGGGTGAAATCTCTCTGTAATCTTTTGTAATTATTCTTCCCTATTTCGTTAGGATTAAGATTGTATATTATACCTCTTTCTCATAAGAATAAACTTATCATTCAAAGCATTCTCTTCTTGGCACTATAGTCAGGTCAAAGAAAAAAGAACCCTAGCTGCAATAACACTGCTGCGGCTCAGCCATGTTTGGTGCTCTGTCCTTGATCAGAATGCGACTATTGTTGTTGCTGTCCCTTGACTAGCAGGCGATTATCGTCATTGCTATCCCTCGATCAGCGAGCGACTGTTGTCGTTGCTACCCTATCTGTATTTGAAATGAACAGCGAGCGAGCGTGTCATTGCTGCTAGATTTCTATGAGACCAGTCTCAATTAGAAACTCAGAACCTGTTGCTTGCCACTGCTCAACCCCAAGCTCTGCACGGAAGAGACCACCAGAACCCATGGACGCGCCTTCACCAACTCACCACTGTAGTTAAACTGCGGCTGCCTAGATTGGTTCAAATTGTCATAAGATTGAACCCGCTGTCTGCAACGTGAACTCGCACCCATTGCAATTTTTTTTTTCTCTGCATCGTTCGTCAGAGATAAACATATTGAAAGCCGACGCCAGAAAAAAAAAAAAAGGCTTCAGAAGACAAAGAAGAAAAGAAAAAAAGGAAGAGAAAAGAAAAAGTAAAAAAAAAAAAGAAAAAAGAAAAAAAAAGGAAAAAGAAAAGTAAATCGGTTTGTTTTTTGTTTTGGGCCATTGTTTTAAGGCTTACATACTTTTTTTGTTGGGCCTGACTTGTTTGGGATTTTAGGCATTGTCTATTTCAACCCAAAGCGATGGCAATGCGAGTTCATACCCCTCCGAATCGATCTAATCGAAATGAACAGGGGAGTAAGATCAATAGTGGCCGGTCCAATGCTCTTGGAGATTCCTCCTATCGTCCGCTTAGCAAATGTCCTCACTGTAGCCTGAAAGGACATTCAACAAATCAATGTTTCGAGCTTATTGGCTATCCTAATAATTGGGACGAGACTTGTGATCCTTGCTGTAACAAGTCGCGTGCATTCTTTGCCGAAACTAAGGTAGATTCTGAACAAGAAAGTAATGATGGCAAGGATTTAAAGGTTTTTGCATTTGTCACGAATAATACATGGATAATTGATTCTGGTGCTACTGAACATATGAATTGTGATTTTAGACAGGTACACATCCTAAAACCATCCCCCAAAATTGTCTTGAGTGTTGCCAATGGTAATGTTACACATAGAATCTTGATTATGTACTCGTTGTTCATTCTCTTGACTATAATTTATTATCTGTTGCTCAAATAATTGCCACCCTACATTGTCTTGTGATTTTTTGGCCTTCTTTTTGTACTCTTAAGGACATTCAGACTCGCAAGACGACTGGTTATGGTATTAAGAAAGGAAAGCTCTACTACTTGAAGCTCACATCGAACAGTACCCGAATGTTGACTCAAGATCTTGCAGTGGAAGCAATTAAGGGGAAGAGGAATAAAGCTTCAGAGATTTGGTCGTGGCATCGTCGACTTGGACATGCTTCGTTCGGCTATTTGCGGAGGTTGTTTCCTAGCCTATTTGTTAAGCATGACATTTCTAACTTTAAATGTGGAGATTCTGAACTGGATAAAAGTCATTGTACTTCGTTTCCACCTAGTTTGAATAAAAGTTCACTCCAATTATGATGATTTATTTTGATGTTTGAGGACCATCTAAAACTACTAGACTTGGTGGTGCGCATTCGTTTGTTACTTTTATTGATGATTGCACACGTATGACTTAGGTTTGTTTGAAGAAGTCCAAAAGTGAAGTTACTTTTTTGTTTTAGTAGTTTTACATAATGGTACAAGTACAATATAAGTCACAAATACAGGTTATTAGGAGTGACACTGGCGGCGAATATGTAAACTCTGAACTTCGTGCCTTTCTTGACCATTATGGTATATTTAATCGGACTACATGTCCATACACTCAACAACAAAATGGGATTGTCGAATGCAAGAAATTTCAACTTCTAGAGGTTGTTTATGCTTCTTTTCTTAAGGTGTGTCTCCTGCTATCCTTTTGGGGAGAAGCTCTGACCTCAGCTGCGTATCTCATTAATTGCGTTAAATCACAATCAGTCGATTTTCAGACACTGCTACAGGTTCTTTCCTCATATGTTGATGCTCATGCAGTTCCCAATCTTCCACTTCATGTGTTTGGCTGTGTGGTCTTCATTTATCTCTATAATTAGCAGAGAAGTAAGCTAGAACCGCAGGCTTTACATTGTGTGTTTATAGGGTATGCCTCAAATAAAAAAGGGTATCGTTGTTATCACCATCTGAAGAAAAAGTTGTTTGTCATTATGGATGTTGTTTTTCATAAGAATGATATGTTTTGCCAATCCCAAGTCTTCACTTCAGGGGAAGAATCAGATAGAAGTTCAAACTCTTGATTATACTATTCCAAATACAAATAGTGTGAATGATTTGGATTTAGGTGGTAATGTCTTGGAAATAAGTGGTCATCATTCACACGAAAACAATGATGTGAATGAATTGGAACTAAATGGTAATGTCTTGGAGACAAGTGGTGATCATTCACATTGAAACAATGTTGAAAACCTTGAAAGGGACGAGTTGATATCGCTAGATAACTCACTGCCAATTTCCTCACCACCGGACAACCATGTGTCGCCAGCTACCTCATAGTCGATCTCCTCACCGGACAACCATGTGTCGCCAGCTAAGTCAAAAATATGGAATTGACTATACATATACATTTGCCTCTGTGGCCAAGATCAATACAGTCCATGTTTTGTTATCCTTCGCGGCAAATCTTAATTGGCCCTTAGAACAATTCAACGTGAAGAATGCCCTCTTGCATGGAGAGTTGATAGAAGAGATTTACATGAAACTCCCACCAGGGAGTAACATTCCATATATGCATAGACAAAAAGTGTGCAGGCTTCGAAAAACATTGTATAGTTTGAAGCAGTCCCCAAGAGTGTGGTCTGAGAGATTTACCAAGTCTATAAGAGCATTTGGATATAAGCAGAGTAACTGTGATCACACGTTCTTGAAACATCAGAATGGAAAGCTTACAACACTCATTGTATATATGGATGACATGATAGTTGCCTGTAATGAGCCGAATAAGCGTGCAGCCTTGCAGAAATATTTATCTACAAAATTCGAGATAAAAGATCTTGGGTCTTTGAGATAAAAGATCTCGGGATTAAGGTAATCAAGGAACAAGTCAAGAATCTTCCTGTCACAGAGGAAGGATATTCTTGACTTGTTAAAAGAAACTAGCATGTCGGCATGCAAACCTGTGACTACTCCCTTAGCAGAAGGAATGAAGCTGAATATTGATCTAAACTAGGTACCGGTCGATAAAGGGAGGTACTAATGGTTAGTGGGAAGATTAATGTATTTGGCACATACTAGACTAGACTTTGTTTATGCCTTGAGTGTCATTAGTTAATACATGCATAATCCAGGAGAACAACACATGAATGCAATTATGAGAATATTGAGTTATTTGAAAAGAAAGTCCAGGGAAAGGGATTTTATTTAAGAAGAATGATCATTTTAGAATTGAAGGTTATACGAATGCTGACTGGGTCGGTTTTAGTGATGATAGGCGCTCAACATTAGGTTACTTCACCTTTATTGGTGGAAATTTGGTTACTTGGAGAAGCAAGAAGTAGGGTGTAGTAGTAAGGTCAAGTGCAGAAGTGGAATACAGAAGTATGGCCCTTGGTGTAGCAAGGTCAAGTGCAGAAGTGGAATACAGAAGTAGGGTGTAGTCATACCTAGTGATAAAGATGTCATAGGTGTCAAGTGGATTTACAAGACAAAGTTGAATTTGGATGGTTCAATCCAAAAGAACAAGGTTAGTTGCAAATGGCTACTTACAAAAACTTGGAGTAGATTTCGATGATACTTTTACACCGGTGGTAAGACTTGAGACTATTCGGATCCTAATTGCATTGGTTGCTCAGAAGGATTGGTATTTGCACCAGCTAGATGTCAAGTCAACATTCTTGAATGAGGTTCTGAAAGAAGAAGTCTATGTTGATCAACCGGAAGACTTGAGACTATTATAAACTTCTTATTAAAGTTTGATTGTGTAAATCGTAGATTAGATTTGATTCTAGTTATTCTTCCCTATTAGGACTTGTATTCCTTGGAGGAGAATGATTTATTCCCTCCCTTATTACTATAAATAAAGGCACTGCATAGGGGAATAACACATCCTCTATATAACGCTACAAACAGATCTCTCTCTTTATTTTTTTTGTACCACCGGCCCCCTCTCCCTGTCAGTTAAATATAGGCCACAACACGTTATCAGCACACTCCTACCGCTACGCTTAGGAATTTGATGTGGAAGTTTTATGCATCAAACCAGTTCATTAATATCATCACGCAATTAGGTTCTTTCAAAACAATGGTTTTCATCTCGATATTTTTGCAGCCGTGGTAGCATGAACATTCACCATAATGCATGACCAAACTTTACGTTTTTCAAATTTTAGATTCTACATAAATTGTGTATGCATTATATTCATAATTATTGAATTATGTGAATTTGATATTACTATGAATTGCATCAAATATATGTCCATGCATTAAATTATTTATATGAATATGCATTGAATTAATCTGGAAATTGAAAAAAAATATTAAAATATGGATTAGGGTTTCGTTTTAAACCCCTTCACCGTGCGAACCGCGGCTGGCAAGCCATCAGCCATAGGCTTGCAGCCTGAGTGGTTGAGCTGAGCCGCGAGACCGTAGAACCAGAGTCGAGCCATGAAACCATAGAACCGGAGCCCAACCTTGACCTTAGGTCACCATCACGACGGCCTGAAACTCGTCCACCGATGAAGATTGATCGAAATTCCTTCGAATCTCGTCTAATTTTTCCAAATTCCGATTTGAATTTCTTGGATTTTTTTTGTTGTAATGTTGAGATTTCAAAATCTCCGTTCATAATCAGGGTTGAAAACACCCAAAAAGGGTACCCCGAGTGTTCCCGTCCAAGATTTGGCCACCTGCAGTGATGGCGTCGGTCAACTTCTTCGGTGAAAACCCCTAGCTCTGCTAGGACTTCTTGGTCCATGCCCAATACCAATTTTTGGGGCATGGCATGAACTCGGGCTAAAAGAAAAAATAGGGTTTTTTTCTTTTTCTTTTGGGTTCACTACTGCAAGCACAAACCCTCCTTTGGCCCACTCGTGACACCAGCCCAATTAGGCCTCAGTGTCCCCATGTCCATGCGACAGTGGAACCCAACCCATGTGGTTGTTGTGGATTTCTTGTGCTACAACACACCGGATCCCAGCCTTGTTGATGCATCCGTGCTCCCTACCGCCCACAATCAACGCCCTCGCCTGAGCCTATTTTTGGCCCGGCTTTCCTTGGTAGCCCGTTTGTTGCCTTGGGTATGAAGCCTTTTGGCATGATCAGCCCATTCCAGCCCAAATTTGGGCCTGGATCACACGTTATTAATTTGCTCAGCCCACCCATGGGCTTTTGGCCTATATTTTTTGGCCCCGAGCTTAATTGTTTATTTTTTTTTAGACAATTTGGGCTTCATAATTTTTCAACCACACTTTAATTTTGGCCCGAAGTCCAAATAATTAATTCAATTATTATAATTCCAAGATCTGAAGTTCTATTTGTATATTTTCTTGTTGCATATTTCTGTATGTACTTGTGTTTATCTGCAGGAGACATATGAACCTGAAGTTTGTAATTCTTTCAAAACCTGAAGTTTCTAGAAACATGGCTTGTTTGAAAACCTGAAGTTTTCCTTAAAAACATCACCCATGAAAACCCGAAGTTTTTTCATGTAAATTTAAACCAATACATGTCTATTAAAACCTGATTGTTGTAATTATATGTGAATGGATTGATTTTTCTTCATTACACTAACAACATTCTTATCCATTTATTTTGTGATAGGAACATGTCTAATTTGAACAAACTCGGCTTCACCGCTTTAGAGGTCTCTGGAAGGAACAACCTTAAGTGGGTCAAAGATGTGAAGCTCCACCTCACTGCAAAGAATTTGCGTCCCGCCATTGAAGATGAGATGGACAACCCAGTTGGCGAAGCTGAGAAAGCCATTGTCATGATCTTCATCCGAAGACATATTCATGATACATTGCAAATCGAGTACCTTGTTGAGGAAGATCCATGAGCACTTTGGGTCGCTTTCGCTGATCACTTTGATCACCAAAAGGACATCTTCTTGCCTGAAGCAAGACATGACTGGTAGCATTTGCGCTTCCAAGACTTTGAGTTTATGAATGAATATAATTATGAAGTTTGTCAAATCCGATCATTTGTCAAGTTTTGTAACGACAAGTTAACCAAAGAGGATCTTAGAGAAGACTTATTCGACCTTCTCTGCCACTAATATTGTCTTGCAGCAACAATATAGGGCTCAGAAGTTCACTAAGTTTTCGGATTTGATCTCTATTTTACTTTTCGCTGAAAAGTAGAATTAACTGTTGATGAAGAATCATCAAGCCCGACCTACTGGGGCGACTGTTGTGCCTGAAGCACACTAAGCAAGAACCAACACCCAAAATGCCAACATAGGCATGATAAGGGCGGCTAGAAGCCACCCGATCAAGGTCAACAAAGCCAAGGCCCACCTAAGGAAGGAAACCGAGCCCAGAAGCTCCCTAACCTCGCTCCTAAGGCCCCAAACTTCAAGAATAAGGGCAAAGCACATGAAACCATGGATGTAAATATATGTTATTGCTATGGTTCAAAGGACCATTGGTCCCGTGTTTGCCCTGCTCCCTAGAATGTTGTAGTTGAATATTTTTCTCGTCGTAAGAAGTTTTGAATCAAACTTTGTGCAAATGGATGAACTGAAGAGTACTAAGATGGAGGGTTCTGACTTTTAGGAGGCTATTACCACTATGAAAGATTAGAATCTTAGACATAAACTATTTTCAGTTGCATTTAGACCCTTAGGTGCTAAATTCCACATAGTGGCTGAACCCCCTTTTGTTTTCGGTTTAATTTTGCACAATTTTCCTTTATGTTTGGATTATTTGTTGGTGATTTGTTTTATTTTTTTGGATATTAAGTTCTTATTCATAACCATTCTTGAATACTTAAATTATTTTGAATGGATATTTGTTTTTAGAACTTTTATGCATGTGACCGATTCAAATTAATTTTTATCTCTAGGTATGACTAGTGGGAAAGTTAGCTGTCTGGCAAATAGTGCAACCGCGCACACCGTTTTGCATGAACGCATCTATTTCACTAACTTCATACCTAAGAATGCACCTCTAACAACCCTTTCAGGATCATCCAACTTGATCGAAGGATACGGTAAGACACGTATAATGTTGTCCAATGGTACAATCTTGACCATTGATAAGGCACTTTATTCTCTATGTTCCGAAAGAACGTTGTTGCGTTTCAAGGACATAAGATATAATACTTACCACACTGAAACCTATGTAGAAAATGGAGTTGAATTTCTGTGCATTGATAGGAGCATATTTACATCACTTAGTTAACTTGTTTCCTTGCATTTAGGTTGTTAGTTCTTAGTTATTTTAGTCTTTTAAGTCATTTTCATGCAATTTCAGGTCCTATAGACAAAGTATGCAAGAAAGTGCATTTTGGAGCCTTTTGGAGCAAAATTGGGTTTGGAATGGATATCACATGCTTGGAGCAAAAGGAATGGACGAAATTGAAGACTTGAAGATGTTAGGATTCCTAATCAACGAAGGATTCCTAATTGAAGAAGGATTCCTAATTGAATAAGGATTCCTAATTGGAGATGGATTCCTACTCAAACAAGGATTCCTACTTGAAAGAGGAAAGTTAAGCCAATGTTTCCTATTTTGGTTTGACCTTTCCTAATCCTAAATGTCCTTAAGTTCCAGCAACAATGAAGACCTCCTATGCATTTTAGGACACAAATTGAACCTTCCTTGCACTTAAATCACCTAGCCGCACCTCCCTTGACTTTTCCTCTTCCTTGTCGTGCAAGGGAGAGTGCCTTTCCTATTTTCTGTCATGAAAACACCTTCCCCTTTAGTACCTAGCCTTGCTGCACAAGGGGAGGCCTCTCTTTCTTATTTTCTGACCTTTAAACACATTCCTTTTTTCTCCTACACAATTCTGCCGAATTTCACATTCCTATTTCTCTTTAAATTCTGATTCTTTCTTACCTATTAAATTGTGGAACCAAAATAGCTAAGTATTGAACATTTCCTATTATTTTCTGAGTACCCTAGCCCTATAAATAAAGCCATCCACACCATTTAGTCTCTCTCCCTCTCTGAATAGATTCCCTGCATCCATTCCATCCACCTATCTACCTATCCATCCTCTACCACCCATCACCACCCATTCTACACACCTTAACCCCTTGTGCCGCAGCTCTACAAAGGAAGAAGGAGATGATTAACTTGAAGCCGTGCCTAGCCATTCAAGACGTTGGATTGATGGAACGTTTCTAGATGTAATCTATCTTTGTTTTCAATGTTTAGTTTAATTTCTCTTTGTTTTGCTGTGAACATGAGGAACTAAGCCCTTTTGGCTAGGGGGCTATTCAAAGCCATGAATATGCTTGCAATATGAATTGATTACCTTCAGTTGTGATTTCATAAATTGTGAATTCAATTTGCTTAACTGTTTGATTGATAACTTATTCTTGTATGTTGATTGAGAGTGCACGCTTAGTTTTCATGCATGAATTTGAAGCTAGAATATAAGGGAGTTTCACCTAACCGTTATGAACTTATATTCATGTGTAGTGGAGGTTACTGGTCATGATCGTGTTAAGTGAATTCTTGGCAGTAGTATCATGCTTTTCATAGTTACGAATGCCTCGTCAATGCTTATAGTTCTCACAAAGCTTAATGATCTCTGATTGTATCTTTATTGTGCTGTTCATGTAGGGGACTTTTAGAGAATGTGTTGAGTTGTTGTATGCGTTATCCCGTCCAATTCAATAACTTAAGGAGAACTTGAAGGTTAATTTAAGCGTACCTAATTAATCTGGGGTGTTGAGTTTCATGGTTTATTGAAAGAACAACTGAAAATTGGTTTGTATGCAAGTGTGTCATGTGTGGAGAAGAACCCTCTAGCTAGCCCATCATCCATCCAATTCACCAATTTCGTGCAAATCTGTTTAGTTTTAGTTTCTGTTTTGTTTTTAGCTTAATTTCTTCCAAAACCCAATCCCCCTTTAATTAAGTGTGTTAGATTAGTTAGAAGTGTGTTTAAATCTATCCAAATTAGTGTTTTGAGTCTTACTAGTCTAGAATTCGTCCAAATCAGTCCCTAGTGTTTGTTTTGAGTATTTTTGGTTGTTTTAAGTTGTTTTGAGTCTTTTAAGTTTATTTTGAGTCTTATGAGTCTTGTTAAGTGTTTTTAACTTTGTTTTTATGTTTTTGAGTCAGTTTAGAGATTTTAGCAAGCCCTCCTAATCCCCGGTCCAGAACGATCCCTACTTGCATCTATACTACAATTGTCAACAAGAGGGTTTAATTTGTGTGTTGTTTTACATCGCATCATGCACCACTTCCTACGAATATGGCCAGAAGCATATTCTAGAGAAGATGAAGCGTATCCCGAGTGGTCTGTATATTACAACCATGCACCCTATAGAGAGCCATTATGTGCATCACTTCCTACCTCAGGGATTGCACACGAAATTACACTCAGGCATGATCGTTTAGGACACCCTGGATGAACAGCGATGCGCCGTATCCTCAAATCATCACACGGGCATCTTCTAACTCGAAGTTTAGGTTTGATTCAAGGAATTGCATGCCAAACCTGCTCAATGGGAAAACTTATTATTAAGCCTTCTATGACAAGATTCGCTCGAATCCTCTTATTTTTCTACAAAGGATTTAGGGGGACATTTGTGGACTAATTCACCCTCCCTGTGAACCATTTAGATATTTTATGGTTTTGGTTGACGCTTCCACATGTTGGTCACACATGTGCGTCTTGTCCACAAGAAACCTTGCATTCTCCAAACTGTTGGCTTAGGTTGTCAAGCTCGGGGCTCACCACCATGATTATCCAATCAAATATATTCAATTGGATAATGCTAGAGAATTCACATATAAAACTTTTGATGACTATTGCATGTTTGTGGGGGTTGAAGTTGAACATCCAGTACCCCATGTTTACACCCAGAATGGCTTGGCAGAAGCATTCATTAAGCGCTTGCAAATGATTGCTCGATCGTTGGTGATACGTACCAAGCTTCCGATTGCAGCTTGGGGCCATGCAATTTTACACGTAGCCGTGTTGGTCTGCCTGAGGCCTGGTGTGACCCAACCATATAGCAGTTGGTTACTGGATACGAACCCGACATATCACATCTGTGCGTTATTGGTTGTGTGGTCTATGTGCAGATTTCACCGTCTTTTACGTATAAAAATGGGGCCTCAGCGAAGGATGAGAATCTATGCTGGATATGATTTTCCTTTGATCATTTGTTACTTAGAACCTTTGATAGATGATCTATTTACCACTCATTTCATGGATTCTCACTTCTATGAGATAGTCTTCCCGTCGTTAGGAGGAGATAAGAATGCCAACGTTCCTAAAGAATGACGCGAATTATCATGGACGACTCTCACTTTGTCTCATTCAGATCCCCACACCGCTCAGTCTGAAATTGAAGTGCATCGCATAGTAGATCTCTGGAGCATAGCTCAGAGCATGCTACATGCTTTTACCGATTTAGTGCGAGTGAAAAGATCACATATTCCAGCTGCGAATGTGCATACAAAGATGAATGTACCAAATGCATGACGGATTTCCCTCATGGAGGCCCAGGATGCCACTTTGGCCGATCCACATACATTAGCGACTAGCAAATCATCTGCCCCTACACACAAGCATGGCAGACCACTTGGTTCAAAAGATTCACACCCCTATAAGAGGAAACCTACGACACAGGCCCCTGAAGAGCCTACTCATTATGTCCAACTCATGAGGAAATTCTAGATTTCTAAAGCATATTTGAAGAAACGAATCCACCTCTTGAGAATCGTGAGATTTCGGTCCATTATGCTTGCTTAGATGATGTTTGGTGTAGAAATGAGATGATCGTTGACGATACATTAGTATATGCAGTAGCTACTGATATCATGTTGAGCGATGACATTGAACCCCGTTCCGTTGATGAATGTCGATGTAGAACTGATTGGTCAAACTGGAAACAAGCAATCCAAGTCGAACTCGATTCACTTGCGAAACGTAAGGTGTTTGGACCTGTAGCTCCTACTCCTCCACATGTGAAGCCCATTGGCTACAAGTGGGTTTTCGTTCAGAAGCGTAATGAGAATAGTGAAATTATGCGTTACAAAGCTCGTCTTATTGCTCAAGGAGTCTCACAACGCCCCGGGATTGACTATGACAAAACTTATTCACCCGTTATGGATGTGATTACTTTTCGCTACCTTATCATTTTGGTAGTTTCTGAAAAACTGAGTATGCAGCTGTTGACCCTGAAAACTACTAAGCCTACGTGGCACACATGCCGAGTAATTAATAAGCTAACTACGTCATTCGGCTGTGTGTGGGGCGTGCCAACTCGTCGACCGAGCTCGACCGATGAGTAAAATATGTGGATGTGGCATTGAGCGCGCTGCTGACTTCTTAATACTGCAACTACGGCCGAGGAAGGAACACGTCTCGACATTCGGGTTCTAGAGCCTGAAGACAAGGCTGCTAGTTCTACGAAGTTCAGTATCAAATTCGACTTTCAATGTGCCGAATGTAGTAACCTGTAACACCTCACTTCGTCGAGAAGGCTAATGAGATGACCTTTGCTAATAAGGATTCAAAAATCCTTCTCAACCGAGACTTAGATAGAGAACCAGTCGGCCTTGACGCAGTGTTGTTTATCCAAACTGAAGGTGCTCCGAGGTCGGCTGATTCTACAGCAACAGTGATGTTTATCCAAACTGAAGATGTACCGGTTGCCTTCACAGTGCTATTTATCTAAACTGAAGATGTGTTGGCAGAAAAAGAAAATAAAAATCTCAAGGTTATTGAGAGGTTTTGCGTAGAGTGAGAGTTTCCGTAGGGCAGTTTGTGTTGTTTTGAAGAGGTCTTCAATGTTGCCTGCGACTCTGTATTTATAGTGGCTATATTTTGCTTCACAAGGCCTGAACCCGATAACTTTGTAGAGTCCAACTGCAACTGTAACTCGCAGAATTGAAATCGATCCGTGTCAAATGCCAAGGCATATCTTTCAGATTTCGTGACTTTTCAAACAAAATAAAGCCTAAGCTTTATCACATCACATCAGAAGCCTAGCCCACCTAGGCTTCTTATCTCATCAAAAACCTCCATCAAAAGCCTTTAAACTCATTTGATAACTTCCATCACCAAGCAAAAAGAAGGCCTAGCCTACCTAGGCTTCTTACCTCATCATTATCCAAGACCATCAAATCTTAGACTCATCACATTATCTCCAAAAGCTAGGCCTATCTAGGTTTCTTCATAATCTATCCATGCATGCATCCTGATTAAATGAATTTCAAATTCATTTTTATCTTCCAAGTGCCGTCACACATCCCAAATCAATTCGAACTGTACTGGTTGCTCGGGATATAATTTGCATCTTATTCATCCGGTTTAAGAAATGCCAAGATAATTCATATTAAAAAATAATTATTATAATAAAAACTATAATATTATCCTTTAAAAATAAAATTATCTTTATTTTCTTATCCGATGGTTGGGAGCTATGCTCACTCAACGACCTTGATCACGGGTCGATGGTGTAAAATTGGGTCCAAACAGCAGCTAATAAACGTAGTAACTACATATCTCTATAGGGATTTTGATACGAAAATTTATACGAAAGTTCCCGAAGGACTTACATTGACTGGATCAAATATTTCCAAACCCCAGAACACGCTCTCAATTCGAATGAGGAGTTCACTCTACGAGTCACATTTCGGTGTTACGATTGTTACAGTATATGTCAATGACATGAATCTCATGAGAACTCCTGAAGAGCTCCAGACTGTCGCACACTTGAAGTTGGAATTTGAGATGAAAGATTTAGGAAAGACCCAATACTGTCTCGGTCTCGAGATAGAGCACCGTTCGGATGGAATCTTAGTACATCAATTGAACTACACTCAGAAGGTGTTGTGCCCCTTTACGAGGATAAAGCGAAGCTTTCGAGCACTCTTATGGTCGTTCGATCGCTAGATGCAAAACGAGACCCCTTCCGCCCGAAGGAGGATGATGAAGAGATTTTGGAGCTTAAAGTTATTTATCTAACTGCGATAGGCGCTTCATTGTACTTAGCTCAATGCACTAGACCTGACATCTCCTTCGTTGTTAATCTTTTGGCAAGATATAGTAATGCACCAACACGCAGACATTGGACTGGTGTTAAAGACATCTTTCACTACCTTAAGGGTGCCATGGATCTGGGCTTATTCTATCCCTATGGATCCTCGAGTGATGCTGCACCCCCTTATCTCGAGTTGATTATCACCTTGTTGGTTATGCCGACGTAGGATACTTATTTGATCTTCACAAGGTGCGCTCTCAAATAGGTTATGTCTTTACCATTTGAGGCACCGGAATCTCTTGGATGTCAACTAAACAGAACAATAACAATATTATTAAAGAAAATAACAATATTATTCCCATTTTAAATTTAAAAAATAATTAATCCATAAACTTCAAATGCCTTCTTGCCGTTAATGTCCACGTCAGTACAGAGAAATCTATTCACAATATTTAGCTTCTAAATTCATAAATGTCAATTTTTATAAAAACTTTTAAATCTACCCAAAACGTCACATTAATATATCGAAAGACCCTCCTAATTACAAAACCACACACCAAAGAGGTGCTTTTTCTATTCGTTCTCTTTTTTTTTTTTTGAAGCAAGGATTCATTACCTAGGCACAAAGGCCAGCCAAGAACAAAGAAAGCCTAAGAAGGCTAACAGAAGTGGGAAACCAACAGAGTAGAAGATGCACGGGATTACATAAGACGCTGCCACAAACACGTCTTCCCCAAAAAACAACCTTAACTAACAACTCGGGGGGCAAGGCAAACCATCATTCGTTCTTTTTTGTTCCTTTTAGAGCAGTTTTGGGCTTGGAATGGATAGCACAAGCATACAGCAAGATGGATGGACGAATTTGAAGTTCAAGAGAGGCTAGGAATGTGCAAAAGAGTTGGAGAAATAAATTCAAGTCAAAGAAGATAAGGAATCAGCTATAAAGAAGGAGAATTATCCAAAACATTATCCAAAACTACCTTATCTTATCCTTATCTTATCCAAACCTTATCTTATCTTATCTTACCATGCCTTATCTTATCCTATCCTAGTGCTTTCCTAACCTAATTCCTGCTGTAAAAGGGTCTTAATTTCAGTTTCGGAGACATAAAAACCTGATTTCTAGGAACCTTATCCTCTCCTACAAAGATGCTGCACCCTTGTCCTTGATCCCTTGGGTTTTTGACCTTCTAGATGTCCTATTTCCTGCTAGGATTACATAAACTTTTTCCCCTTAGGATTGTGATTTTATTTTCCTACACAAACTACATTTTGTAATCCTTTTCCTACACTATATGTTGGTGCCGCACCTTCTCCCTATATATACATATTTTCTGCACCATTCAACAGACCACCATCTACCATTCAACCTCATTGTGCCGCAGCTTTGCAAAGGAAAGAAGGAAGAAATCTGGAGCGTTTCTAGGTGTATTCTATCTTTATTCTTGATGTTTAAATTTAATTGTCTTTGTTTATTTGCAATCATGAGGAACTAAACCCCTACTTAGCTAGGGGGGAATTCGAAACTATGAGCATATATGTGATATGAATTGATTTCATCCAGTTGTGATTTCATAAATCGTGAATGCAATTTGCTTAACTGTTTGATTTAAAACTTATTCTTGTATGTTGATTAGGGATGCATACTTAGTTTGCATGCATGAATTTGATGCTAAAATATAAGGGAGTTTCACCTAATCGTTACAAACTTATATTTACAAGTAGTGGAGGTTGCTAGTCACGATCGCGTTAAGTAAATTCCTGGCAGGAGTGTCATGCAGTCATAGTCACGAATGTCATGTCAATGCTTATGATTTTCACAAAGCTTAATGATCTTTGATATGTATCTCTAGTATGCAGTCATATAGGGAACTTGATAAGAATAATTTGGTTTGCGGCGCTACGTCCAAATTCAATGAACTCAGGAAAATCTGAAGGTTAATGCTTGCAGTCACGATTAATTTGGGGCATTGTCGTTCATGGTTTATAGAAAGAACAATTGGAAATCGATTTGTGTTGCATATATGTCATGTGTGGAGAAGGAACCTCTACCTAGCCATTCACCCATTTAAATCACCAATTTCGTACAAAACTAAGTCTAGTTTACAATTCTGTTTTGCTTAAGTTTAAATCCGTTCTCAAACAATCCCTTGCTTTTAATTTGTGTTAAGATAGTCTAAATTCGTCAAATCTTGAGTCTTTTAGTCTTTTGAGTCAATTAGAGTCTTAATTTCGTTCAAATCAATCTTAGGTGTTAGTTTAGAGTCTAGATAACTTGTTTTGTGTGTTTTAGGTCTATTTAGCTTGTTTTGAGTCTCTAGGGTCCAGAAACTGTTTAATTGAATTCTATTTGCTGTTTTGAGTTTGTTTTGAGTTATTTGAGTCAAGTTAGGTTGTTTAAGGTGTCTAGAGTTAAAATTCGTCCAAATTGATCCCTAGTACTTGTTTTCATTGTTTAAAGTCCAGTTTATTGTTTTAGAGTCTAATTTGTGTCGATTAGCAATCCCTTTAATCCCCGGCTTAGAACGATCCCTACTTTCGCATACTACATTGATAAGGGTTAAAGTTTGTGTGCGATTTAATTTCACACCAAATTTTTGGCGCCGTTGCCGGGGATTAGCAAGTTTGCTAATCCCTTGTTTTTATCGAGTTTTTCTTTTGGTTTCTGATTTCGTTTTGTTTCTTTTCCTTTGGTTCAGGTACTAGTGTATGACTCGGAGTTCTCAACCAGTTCACGAGCACATCTTTGAGTTTGACGACGATTTTGAGCGAACGTTGAGAAGAAACAAGAGGAAGCTGCCACCCACTCCATCTATTTCAAGCAGAGAATCCGAATTTGGAGAAGAGGAGGAAGACGAACAAGTCATGGCAGCGGACAATCGTACAATTAAAGAGCTTTCAGCCTCGGGGTTGGATAATGCTATGCCTTTATGTATCCAATACCCTGCGGCAAGTGAAGGCAAGACCGACGAATTCGAACTAAAGTCTAGCTTGTTGCATCATGTTCCAAAATACCATGGGCTGTCCATGGAAGATCCAAACAAACACTTAAAGGAATTTGAAGTTGTTTGTTCAAGCATGACTCCCATTAATGTTGATGGGAATATTCTGAAGATGAAAGCTTTTCCATTCTCTCTTATGGATAAAGCTAAGGATTGGTTATTTGAATAGGCGCCCGGAACTGTCACATCTTGGGAAAGCATGAAAAGAGTGTTTTTAGAGAAATTCTTCCCAACTTCTAGAGTTATACTTTTGAGGAAGAAGATTAGTGGGATTCAACAAAACCAAGGCGAATCATTCCCAACATATTATGAACGTTTCAAGGGTCTTGTTGCCTCATGTCCTCAACATCAAATGAAAGAAGAGCTTCTCATTCAATACTTTTACGAAGGACTTCTTCCAATTGAGCGACAAATGCTAGATGCTTCAGCGGGAGGTGCATTGGTTGACAAAACACCAATGGCTGCAAAGATCCTAATCGCCAACCGAGCGTTGAATGCACAACAATACGAAGGCGTTAGACAAATAGAAGGGCCACGCCAACAAAGTGTGCATGAGGTAAGTTCAATTTCTGAAATTTAATCCAAATTAGATAACCTCACTATGCTTGTGTCATAGGTTGTTGATGTAACCAAATTGCCAGGGATTACACAAAGTGTATGTAGTGTGTGCTCTATGCAAGGGCACCTCAATGATCAATGCCCTCAATTGATTGAGAATGAAGGGTGGGAATCTGCCAATGCCGTGGGTTTTGGGAACCAAAATCAACCACGCAATGATCGTTACTCCAACACGTACAATCCGAGTTGGAGAGATCACCCTAACTTCAAGTGGAGGGAGCCACAACAACCTCAACAACAAAGCCAATTTCGACAGCCCCCTGGGTTTCTTCAAAAACCATTCGTGCCATCTCAAGCCTATCCACATGCTACCCAACAAACTTCAGGTTCGTCCCTTGAAAATGCTAAAATTCTTGAGTTATTAACCTCCATGTCGCAGGCAATACAAAACCAAAACAAAGAGGCGCAAACGCAAGCATAAGTAGTGGCAAATCATCAACAGGAGATAGGAGAAATAAAGAATCAATTGGGGCAGATTTCTGAGTTATTGGGGCAGATTAGAGAACAAGGCAAATTGCCTAGTTCAACAATTGTCAATCCGAAAGGAGGATTCGAATCTGCAAAGGCAATCATGTTACAAAGTGGCAAGCAAGTTGGAACCGACCTACAACCATCCAAATCAAGTCAAAAGGAGGATGACAAGTTGCAGATTGAAGAGAATGAGGAAGCACAACCCACGGTAAAGGGTGAAACACCCTTGCCGCAGCCACCTAAGCCATCTAATCCGTCCACTTCAGGTAAGAAGGTTCAAAATTCGATTATTTCTAATGTTGTTCCTCCGAATGTGCCCTTCCCTCGCAGATTTATGCAATCAAAGAAGGAGGAAGCTGAAAAGGACATTCTTGAGACGTTTAGAAAGGTGCAAGTCAATATCCCTCTCCTTGATGCAATTAAGCAAGTTCCCAGGTACGCCAAGTTTTTGAAGGAGCTTTGCACAACAAAGAGGAAGATTTCGAACAAGGAGGTTGTCCAGGTAAGTGAGAATGTCTCTGCTGTTTTACAAAGGAAATTACCCCCTAAATGCAAAGATTCGGGGAGTTTTACGATTCCTTGTGTTATTGGCAATACTAAATTTGAACATGCCATGCTAGACTTAGGAGCATCAATTAATGTCATGCCATACTCAATTTATGCATCTATGAACTTAGGCGAACTTAAAAGTGATGGTGTAATCATTCAATTAGCCGATCGTTCTAATGCCTATCCAAAAGGAGTTTTGGAAGATGTTTTGGTGCAGGTGGATCATTTAGTCTTCCCGGCTGATTTCTATGTGCTAGAGATGGATGATTCGGCCCAAGCTACTCCATTGCCAATCTTGCTTGGGCGACCTTTCATGAAAACAGCCCGGACAAAGATCGATGTGTTCAAGGGGACTTTATCACTGGAATTTGATGGGGAAGTTATTGATTTTAATATTTCTGAAGCCATGAAATATCCTATTGATGATCATTCGTGTTTTTCTATTGACATTTTAGAATCTTTGGCACTGGAATTTCTTGACTCATTAGATCGAGATGCTCTTGAAACAACCATCGTTCAAGGAATAGAAAGCACAACTCAAGCCCCAGAATTTGTGCAAGGGCACGGCAACAACAAGGAGGAAGTTGTTTCTGTGGGTTTTTGTGAAGAAATTGAGGAGATGGTGGCTGCACTTGAGTCATCCCCACCATGTGTTGGTAAGTCTTCAATCCCAATGTCAATTCCTGTTTCTACTAACAAGTTATTACCTTTGGTGGTACAGGCACCTACACTAGAGCTCAAACCATTGCCCAACCACTTGAAGTATGTCTTTTTAGGAGAAAAAGAAACGTTACCCGTCATTATTTCATCATCTCTCACGTCATTGGAGGAAGAAAAGCTCATTCGTGTGTTGCGGGAGAATAAAACTGCCATTGGATGGACCCTAGCCGATATCAAGGGGATTAGCCCTACGACATGCATGCATCGCATACTTCTTGAGAAGGGGGCTAAACCCACTTGAGAGGCTCAACGCCGTCTTAACCCTCCTATGATGGAAGTTGTGAAAAATGAGATTATAAAGCTCCTTGATTGTGGGGTCATCTATCCAATTTCAGATAGCCGTTGGGTTTCACCAATTCAAGTCGTTCCAAAGAAGTCGGGAGTCACTGTGGTGAAGAATGAAGAAAATGAACTTGTGCCTACCCGAATCCAAACAGGTTGGAGAGTGTGCATCGACTATAGGAAGCTCAACGCCACCACAAGGAAGGACCACTTTCCCTTGCCGTTCATTGACCAAATGCTTGAGAGGTTAGCGGGTTATTCCTTTTATTGTTTTCTTGATGGATATTCTGGGTATAACCAAATTGTCATAGCTCCGGACGATCAAGAAAATACCACTTTTACTTGTCCGTTTGGCACCTTTGCGTATCGCCGAATACCATTCGGTTTGTGCAATGCTCCAGCAACTTTTCAACGGTGCATGGTAAGTATCTTCTCTGATTTTGTGAAAAGATTATTGAAGTATTTATGGATGATTTTAGTGTTTTTGGTGAATCGTTTGACGGTTGCTTAAATAATCTCAGTTTGATCTTAAAACGATGCATGGAAACTAACCTTGTTTTGAATTGGGAAAAATGCCACTTTATGGTTAAACAAGGCATAGTTTTAGGTCACATTGTTTCGGAAAAGGGGAATTGAGGTTGATAAGTCGAAAATAGATCTTGTACGCTACTTACCATCTCCCACTTCGGTGAGAGAGGTTCGTTCTTTTCTTGGTCATGCAGGATTCTATAGGCGATTCATCAAGGACTTCTCGAAGATTTCTACCCCCCTATGCCGACTTTTGCAGAAGGAAGTGCCATTCAAGTTCGATGAGGAATGCGAGAAGGCCTTTAAACACCTTAAGGACATGCTTACTTCGACCCCCATAATTGTACCACCAGATTGGAGCCTTTCTTTCGAGCTAATGTGCGATGCATCCTATTATGCAATTGGAGCTGTTTTGGGACAGAGAAAAGACAAGAGGCCTCACGTCATTTACTATGCTTCCAGGACCTTGAATGACGCCCAATTGAACTACTCCACTACGGAAAAAGAACTTCTTGCTGTAGTTTTTGCTTTAGATAAATTTTGTTCATATTTAATTGGTACTAAAGTGATTGTTTACACTGATCATGCAGCATTGAAGTACTTGCTCACGAAAAAGGAGGCCAAGCCAAGGCTTATTCGATGGATGCTGCTTCTTCAAGAGTTCGACGTCGAAATTCGGGACAAGAAAGAAGTGAAAACGTGGTGGCTGACTATTTAAGTTGTTTGGTGCACAATGAGGAGCAATTACCCATCCCAGAAGCATTCCCAGACGAGCAATTGATGTCCATAGAGGTAAGTGAGCCTTGGTATGCTGATTTGGTCAATTTTTTGGTGTCTAAGCAAGTTCCAAGCACCCTAAACAAAAACCAACGTGAAAAATTGAAAAAGGATGCTAGGTTTTATGTTTGGGATGATCCATACTTGTGGAAGTATTGCCCCGATCAGATTATACGTAGGTGTGTGCATAATTCGGAGTTTAACTCAATTTTAAGTTTCTGTCACACTTATGCATGTGGGGGACACTTTGGCACACGACGCACAGCCCTTAAAGGGTTAGAATGTGAATTCTATTGGCCTAAAATCTTTAAGGATGCAAGGACGTTTTGTGTTACTTGTGACCGTTGCCAAAGAATGGGCAATATAGGCCTAAAGGACCAAATGTCGCAAGCCCCTATCTTTATTGTTGAAATTTTTGATGTTTGGGGTATTGATTTTATGGGTCATTTTCCTTCATCGCATGGTTTTAATTATATTTTACTTGCAGTCGATTATGTCTCGAAATGGGTGGAAGCAAAAGCCACCCGCACTAATAATTCTAAAGTTGTTGTAGATTTTGTTAGAACTAACATATTTGCAAGGTTTGGCATGCCACGAGTACTTATCAGTGATGGAGGGTCCCATTTTTGCAATAGAACCATCGAGGCGCTGCTCAAAAAGTACAATGTCACGCATAAGGTTTCAACGCCTTATCATCCTCAAACGAGTGGGCAAGCCGAGGTTTCAAATCGTGAAATCAAGCAAATTTTAGAGAAGACAGTTGGGCCAACGAGAAAGGATTGGAGCTTGTGCTTGAATGATGCACTATGGGCGTATTGTACGGCTTACAAAACACCCATTGGCATGTCCCCATTTCGGCTCATCTATAGGAAACCATGCCATCTTCCCGTTGAATTAGAGCACAAGGCGCATTGGGCAGTTAAGACCTTTAATATGGACATAGATGCCGCAGGAGTTCATAGGAAACTTCAATTGAATAAGCTTGAAGAGATTAGGAATGACGCTTACGAGAACGCTCGAATCTACAAAGAGAAGACGAAGGCCTTTCACGACAAGATGATTCGAAGCAAGACGTTCTCCAGGGGGCAGAAAGTGTTACTTTACAATTCGCGCCTTAAATTGTTTCCAGGTAAGTTACGTTCTAGATGGAGCGGACCCTTTGTTGTTACTAACATTTTTCCTTATGGTGCAGTTCACATCCAAAGTCAAAAAACGGGACAAGAATTCAAGGTGAATGGACATCGTTTGAAGCCGTAATATGAGAATTTTGTGGAGCATAACGTGGAGGACATACCCCTCTATGCCGTGGGCTCCAATGAAGCCTAAAATGCAAGATTCGTCCGGCTGGAAAACGTTAAAGCAAGCGCTTCTTGGGAGGCAACCCATGCAAATAAAGAAGACGACCTAGGAAGCTCCAGCTCCACAACTAGATTTGCGTTCCTAAACCCAACTCTTTATTGCTTTTACTTTGCCATATTTGTCATGTTTGTTAGTTGTGTTGTTTGCTTGCTTGTGTGTGCGTCTATGCTTGAAACATTGAGGACGATGTTTGGTTTAAGTGTGGGGGGGTAAACAAAGTGTTTTGTTGAAAATTCGTGGGATTTTATCACCTATCACTTCTAAAGTTGTTTTTGTTTTAAGTGTTTTTAGGGTGTTTTGAAGTGTTTTTATGTGTCTTGAAAGAAAAATACGAAAATTTTGAAAAATACGAAAATTTTGAAAAACAAATCGAAAAAGTTTTGAAAATACCAAAAAAGTCGTTTTTGAGTCGTTTTTGTGTGTTTGTGTATTAGGGTACCTTCCAACACAATGATGAGGATTTGGCTTTTAATTGCATGACTGTTAAGGAAAGTTACAAACATGGATTGAAGTTTGATATGCTCTTTGGTTTATGCTTGGTTATAGTTGACATTCATGAATTCACATGTAATCACAAAAAGGAAAAAATCAGTTTTTGTAACATGCTTGAAGGAAGCAACTCAAAATAACGCTACAACCCTGAGAGACTTGAGCCTATACGTTCTTTGGAGAGTTATTCATCTTGACATTCTTTGTTTTCTAAAGTCGTTGCATCATCTCATTATTTCTTTGCTTGGTTGCTACTTAGAATGCATTTCATCATTTAGTTCCACATACTAGAACTCATGCCCGTTTCATTCAAAGCATAAAATTGATTAGCATAACAAATAACAAGATGAAGTTGTTTAGTTAAACCAGAGCCAAAACGCCTCACCCTTTGCATACGTATTGTAGGTTTAGCCCATTTGAGCCATATTTAGCCTATTTTCTTTGTTAACCATATTATCCTTACCTAGCCTAGATTAGGATCATCCTTACCCTTGTTCTTAAGGCATAGTGAAGCATGACCTAGAGTGAATTCCCTTTGTGTTATTAGGTAGCAATCAAGTGTGGGGGAGGTTGTACAGTGTTGTGTGCCAAAATAAACAAAAGGGCACGGGTGAGAAGAAAAAAAAAAGAAGAAATTTCGTGAGAAAAAGAGAAGAAAAAGAAAAGTATGTGAAAAAGTGTGAAAATTGTTCAAAATAAGTGAGAATAAGCTCACAAGTGTTGGTTGTTGAAGAAAGGGTCCAAAAAGGTTGAATTCGGCCCTAAGTATGTGTGATCTTCCCTTTATGTATCAAAGTTTGTGGCTGCATTTAAAAATGGAGTTCTAAGTGTCATATTCATTACTTTGCTTGCTATTGCTTTAAGAACGCTTGTTTTCCTTACCTTTCTTTGTTAGCCAACACCCTTAGCCTCGTTACAACCCTTAAACTTCTATCTTGATTGTTATGTGTTTCAATATGTGGAGTTTGGGATTGGTATGAGCATATGGTGTCCCTGGTTCTCGCATCTAAGTAGTGGCATTCCATTCATGAGATCATATATATACATGCATTAATAAATCCAGAAATTGCTTTCTTTGTTAATACATATGTGAGTATTAGTTTTCATGTTTACATCAATCTTCTCACATATACCTAGTTTAGGGAGTGTAGTCAGAAAATCTAAGTGAAAATTGAGTGCATATCTAGTAAGGAATTGAGGGATTCTTTAAGGCATGTTACTACATTCAAAATGTTGTTTTAATTGATTAGATGCGAACTAGTGAGTGGTAACTGTGATTAAGTATGTGCTCGAGAGTAGGGATAATTGAAATCTATGTAAGTAATGATTTTTAACGTGTTATGTACCATTGGAAATCCCTGAGGCAAACGTTGGAAGGTTTAGGTTATGTTTTGTTTTTTTTGTTTTGCTCGAGGACTAGCAAAAGCTAAGTGTGGGGGAATTTGATAGGAGCATATTTATGCTACTTAGTTAGTGTGTTTTCTTGCATTTATTTAGTTAGTTTCTACTTATTATAGTGATTTAAGTCATTTTCGTGTGTTTTCAGGTCCAATTGGCAAAGTTGGCAAACAGATGCAATTTGGAGCATTTTAGAGCAGTTTTGGGCTTGGAATGGATAGCACAAGTATGCAGCAAGATGGATGGATGAATTTGAAGTTCAAGAGAGGATAGGAATGTGCAAAAGAGTTGGAGAAATAAATTCAAGTCAAAGAAGATAAGGAATCAGCTATAAAGAAGGAGAATTATCCAAAACATTATCCAAAACTACCTTATCTTATCCTTATCTTATCCAAACCTTATCTTATCTTATCTTACCATGCCTTATCTTATCCTATCCTAATCCTTTCCTAACCTAATTCCTGCTGTAAAAAGGTCTTAATTTCAGTTTAGGAGACATAAAAACCTGATTTCTAGGAACCTTATCCTCTCCTACAAAGATGCCGCACCCTTGTCCTTCATCCCTTGGGTTTTTAACCTTCTAGATGTCCTATTTCCTGCTAGGATTACATAAACTTTTCCCCCTTAGGATTGTGATTTTATTTTCCTACATAAACTACATTTTGTAATCCTTTTTCTACACTATTTGTTGGTGCCGCACCCTCTCCCTATATATACATATTTTCTGCACCATTCAACAGACCACCATCTACCATTCAACCTCATTGTGCCGCAGCTTTGCAAAGGAAAGAAGGAAGAAATCTGGAGCGTTTCTAGATGTATTCTATCTTTACTCTTGATGTTTAAATTTAATTGTCTTTGTTTATTTGCAATCATGAGGAACTAAACTCCTACTTAGCTAGGGGGGAATTCGAAACTATGAGCATATATGTGATATGAATTGATTTCATCCAGTTGTGATTTCATAAATCGTGAATGCAATTTGCTTAACTGTTTGATTTATAACTTATTCTTGTATGTTGATTAGGGATGCATACTTAGTTTGCATGCATGAATTTGATGCTAAAATATAAGGGAGTTTCACCTAATCGTTACAAACTTATATTTACAAGTAGTGGAGGTTGCTAGTCACGATCGCGTTAAGTAAATTCCTGGCAGGAGTGTCATGCAGTCATAGTCACGAATGTCATGTCAATGCTTATGATTTTCACAAAGCTTAATGATCTTTGATATGTATCTCTAGTATGCAGTCATATAGGGAACTTGATAAGAATAATTTGGTTTGCGGCGCTACGTCCAAATTCAATGAACTCAGGAAAATCTGAAGGTTAATGCTTGCAGTCACGATTAATTTGGGGCATTGTCGTTCATGGTTTATAGAAAGAACAATTGGAAATCGATTTGTGTTGCATATATGTCATGTGTGGAGAAGGAACCTCTAGCTAGCCATTCACCCATTTAAATCACCAATTTCGTACAAAACTAAGTCTAGTTTACAATTCTGTTTTGCTTAAGTTTAAATCCGTTCTCAAACAATCCCTTGCTTTTAATTTGTGTTAAGATAGTCTAAATTCGTCAAATCTTGAGTCTTTTAGTCTTCTGAGTCAATTAGAGTCTTAATTTCGTTCAAATCAATCTTAGGTGTTAGTTTAGAGTCTAGATAACTTGTTTTGTGTGTTTTAGGTATATTTAGCTTGTTTTGAGTCTCTAGAGTCCAGAAACTGTTTAATTGAATTCTATTTGCTGTTTTGAGTTTGTTTTGAGTTATTTGAGTCAAGTTAGGTTGTTTAAGGTGTCTAGAGTTAAAATTCGTCCAAATTGATCCCTAGTACTTGTTTTCATTGTTTAAAGTCAAGTTTATTGTTTTAGAGTCTAATTTGTGTCGATTAGCAATCCCTTTAATCCCCGGCTTAGAACGATCCCTACTTTCGCATACTACATTGATAAGGGTTAAAGTTTGTGTGCGATTTAATTTCACACCACATTCATGCGTGTCCAGTTTACCACTCCTAAAACCTCGTTAACAATGACACAAGATTTGAAAGGGTTTTGACGTAACTAGGTGTAAATTTTAAGGGCAATTGGGTCTATTCAAGTGGAATTTTGACTATATTTAAAATATTTTATTAAAACTGACATTCTTGAATTTACATGCTAAATTTTGGTTATATACAATGAATTCTCATTTAGTCTGCAATTCATTCCTCTCGGCTTTCTTCTTACCAGACACGGCCACTATCTGGTTTCTGATACGGCGTCGTATCCGGTCGAAATCCCAGCTCCAACTGCCACTGTTGGCGGTTAAACTCCTTCGAATCAGGCGGGACACGCTCTTCGCCGTCCCACTTATCCACATCTGTCTTTCCTCTGCCCACAACTGTAATTTCATAACAGTCGAATTTTCAGAAAAAGTCTCTGCCACCGTCTCAGCCGTTGTTTCCAGCCTCTCGGATGGAGAAATCGAATATTTTCAGAGGCAGTTACCTCAACGGAGCTTACCATCCTTCCTTCTCTTCTTCTTCTTCTTCTCGCACCGATGTCAATTACAGGTCCCATCTCACTCTCTAAGATCAGTTTTTTTATTTTTCATCAATTGGAATTTTTATTTTTATTTTATACATCGAAAAAAAAAATTGAATCTTTGATATATGGGTGGATTTAATAGTTGATTATATTTTAATTAATTAATGGAGAAGGAGTGAAAGAGTAAATTGTAGCTATGGTCCCTTAACTTTAACTCAATTGGAGCAATGGAAGAAAAATAAAAAATCTTTGATATATGTGTTTGTTTTTCTGATTGCTGGTCATATGTATAGAACTAATTTCGGGATTGGGCACAGTATAAAAAATCTTTTAGAAGCACATATTCCTCCAGGGGGGCGATTAGGGCGCGGACATAAGGGTCTTTATGACACAATCAATAATTCGATTCATTTTCAATTAGGCCTTGCTCTAGCCTCTTTGGGGGTTATTACGTCCTTGGT